>CM066734.1:67384000-70244000 GCA_033961575.1 Aselliscus stoliczkanus | reverse complement strand
AGGTGGAAGGAGGAGAGAGAATCTGAGCAAAATTAATAGATGTCAATTAACTCCATAAATGCAGATGGATTTTTTTTTTTTGCTGACTGGCTGGAACGTGCATGTACGCCATACTAGTTAGTCTCCTTAAAAAGGCACTAGTTAGTCTCTTTTGAAAACTTACGAAAATGCAGTGGGGCAGAGAGTGGTAAGAAGTTATTCATTCATGAACAAAAGAACAAAGAAAGGTGAAGAGAATATTTTTTTTTGAATCTTGTTTTAAGAACTGTGTCTAAAAGTCTATCAGAGCAGCCCCCAGGCCAGACAGAGAGCTCTGGGTTCCTCTGGGATTATGGCAGCACAGCACAGAGGACAACATATATGATCGTAGTACAGCCCGTGTCCACCTCCCTGCTTTTGCCGTGTGTGCGTGAGTGTTTTTGCTAATAAGATATCCCAGCCTTTCCCAAGTTCAAACGGACTCCCCTGAGGTTTGTAAGTCATGCAGTTCATAGTGCTAACTACACAGTTGCTCTAATTCATGGTTTGGAAGCTCTCGTCAAGGGGCAACTCATTACAACATGGCTGGACTTTTCTTGTTGTGGATGGTGCCTACTTGAGCCTGAAAGCTATTTAGGATCCATTGACACTTTGACTTCTGCCAGGATCTCTTTTGCTGTTGTTTTTGGAAATTTGGGGAAGAGGGTAGAGGCATGAAGTATTCTCAAATCATCCTAGAGGAGGAGTTAAGCCATTAAAAAAAAAATGGTTTAAAACTGATTTTTCAAAATTATTTATTCTCACTGGAAAGTTCAGAGATCTGTCTTTCTAGAATCTTTTTCTCTCCTCCGCAATCAATGTCTACTCCAGCCCCCAATTCATGGTATAGTATGTGCTTATTTGTACCTCCAGAGAGGAAGAAGTAATAATGGTTTGAAAGCACCAAGAAATTGAATTTTGGGCCACAGGTCATCACTGACAATTCACTGTAGACAAATTTAACCCCAATAAGAAGCTTGATGCATTTCACAATAACGTGTCTTCCAGCCCAGTTTTGACCTCCTAGATAGGTGTCCTTATTACGCTTTAGTAGTACAGCTGGTTTCCATTTGAAATGAGCAAGACGGAGTTATTTAAGGAGCCAGTGCCTCTCATAGGCGAAGGTGCTTTGCTGAAGTGCGTACAACACACAACAAGGAACCTTAAAAACAAGCTTCCATTAAACTTAGCTGTAGCACAGGAAATTATTCCTGGCTTGTTTTTGTTATGAGGGAATATTGCATATTAAAAATCCCCTGTAGTTGTTTAATATTTGCTCGGTAGAGTGCTGGTCCCTAATCAAGTCCTTCTCCTCAGTAAATCATGTCAACTCTGTCACTGTTTTGATTGGAAGCATGAGTAGTAACACTGAAAATCTCTCAGGACGGTAAGCCGATGCAGCTGTAGAAGGCTGGAGCTATTTACTGGTATTTACTGGTACTATTAAAGGAAATGGAGTGACTGCTTTGTGGGGGGAAGCTGAAATGGAGTGAAATTCATCAAGTGCACAGAGATTTAGAATGAAGGCTCTATGATGAGCTTAGCCTCATAACAATATCCTCATAGAAATAGATCCAGTATAGTAACAACTGTTCCACGACTTGGCAAATATTCTGCCATCTTTTGCCCTTTTAGAGGGAAAACTAGAGTCCAAATGCAAAATATGAAATTAGACATATTTAGTGCTTTAGAACAGTGTTTGAACGGAATGCTTTTTCAAGGTACTCTGTAGAAACAAATATCACCTTGATTTCCTAAAGGCATTTTGAAGGGGTTGTCATTAATATTTTAAGGTCTTAATTCTCCTCCGAATAGAAAAAAAAAATAAGGAAACTTTACATTTCTATTATCTAAAGATATGACTGACTAGACTACCTCCTGCTGTCTGGGGGCCTGAGAGAAGTCCTCAGAGAACAAAGAATGCATTGAGGGGGCTGGATCCCAAGGAACAGGAAAGAAACACAGGGAGATGTGTCTTTTCCAGAATGTTTCTTTGTTCACTTGTTCATTCCTTTCTTCAATCATTTATTCATTGAAGAAATGCTTATTGAGCATGTACTCTGAGCCCAGAACCATGCCGGGTCCTGGGAGGTCTAACTTAAAGGCAACTTGCCTTCAAGGACAGGGCTTCCTTCCAGGAATGTTCTGTCCTCGCTGCTGTAGTGGAAGAAGCAGCTGGGTTCCCCAGTTCAGCCTTGACATTCAGCAGAACTCAGTGTATCTGAATCTAAAAGCACAAACCTATTTGCTTGGCTGCTCTTTTCATTACCAGTACCTTCGCTGTTGTGTAAAAGCTCTCATTAGTTTTAAAGGCAATCTTCTAATTGGATATAAATCTCTGTTGTATCTAGAAGCAGTACACGGCCTTTAGAAAACATTTTTAAGTCGCTTAAAGAAAGTATCTGTAATAATCCTAAAGTTAATGGTCAGAGATACACATCAAGAAGCCCCTGCAAAGCTATTGAAGTGTAGTGAATGTATTTTGGGGGGAGCAAGAACAGGACACCAATTAGGGAAGAAACTTCTAAGATATCAGCTCAACAAAGCAAATATGACTTTTAGGGACTCAGTAATCATGTGGGAGGCTGGACACTGTGGGAGATACGAGGTAGGCTAGATGGTCTAGCCTAATCTAGGGCAGGAAATGAAGCATAAGCCCTTGACTTAGAAGACGATGTGCTCCACGCTCTCAGTGCAGCCTTAGAAAATGCAGTGAGCGCTGAGCTCCTGTAGGCCAGAGGGCCAAGGAAATGCTGGGTCCTTGGGGAAATGACAGGAAACCAGACCGATCCCTTGTCCAAAGCCAGCCTGTGTTCCCACCTGGAATGCGTATGTGGTCTCTGGTCTTGTTCCCCAAGAAAGATAGTTTACAATCAGCCAAGGTTCAAAGAAATGCAATTAAAATGATAAAAGGGAGCAAGAGTGATGGTGAGAGAGGACACAGGCCATTTTAGGGGGAAAAAAACAAAATGGCTGAGGTTCTTCAGTCTGTAGAAATGGAGGTTGAGATTAGTTATGTCGGTAAAAGAAGGTTACATGGAAGGCCAACACTAAATCTCAGCGTTACCAGAAGCAGGAGAGAGCCACAATCAGCTAGAAAACCTTGAGCAGGACATTTCCCTTCTTTGGACCCCCGTTTCTTTTATAATCCACATTCCAAAGTGTGTTCAGCAGCACACCCATCCCACAGGCAACGCGCTTGCTGGGGAAAACAAGGTATTCTTTTGTCAAGGAAATCTCTGCATACCATATCTTCCTCCAATAGATCCACCATTTGCATTTTGGTATTAAAAGCTCTCAGAGTGCTCGCTTCGGCAGCACATCTACTAAAATTGGAACGATACAGAGAAGATTAGCATGGCCCCTGCGCAAGGATGACACACAAGTTCGCAAAGCGTTCCATATTTTATTTTATTTTTTAAAGCTCTCAGAAGTTCATCCTTAAGGAAAATCTATTTAGCTTTTGTGGATCTCAACCAGTATTTCTCAGACTTGTTTGACCGTGGTATCCTTTGTTCCTTCATTGCCTATGAGGACTTTTGAAAATACTTTTGGGAAGATTGGGCTCCTAGGTCTTGAAGGTCCCTGGAAGGAAGTTAGTCCCCAAGCAAGGAGGTGCACCCTGACAATGTGAAACTTGTTATTTCTAGAGCTAGTATGGGAAGAAAATCACAATTTGCAAGGAAGAGAAGCTTAGAGCCACTTGTGACGATGGCAAGTTTATCCAAGGTAATTGAGGGATGAGGCTTACGATGCAGAGGAGAGCCATTATTGTCTTCGCAGAGCTTTCGGGAGCTGCTTTTGAGACCAGGCCTCCAATCAGGGCTTTGGTTGTTCTTTCAGGACAGATTATGTACCATCAGCAAGAGAGACAGTGCATAGAGGTAGCTCGCTTACGTTTTGGCTGAATCAAGCAGATGGTTCTCTGCATGATAATGAAATTATAGACAACTGGAAAACACTTTTCTTGGACTTTTTGACCAGTCACATTGCATTATTTAAAGTTTGAGTTCATGTCCATTAAGACAGTATCAGCTGCTTTCTATAGCTTGTGTCTGAAAACCTGGCTAAGCATTCAAGCTCAACAGTGT
The DNA here is from genome assembly GCA_033961575.1 of Aselliscus stoliczkanus. NCBI lineage: Eukaryota > Metazoa > Chordata > Mammalia > Chiroptera > Hipposideridae > Aselliscus > Aselliscus stoliczkanus. The sequence continues at coordinate 70,239,891 of CM066734.1, read as the reverse complement.
TGTAGATGTGTGTGTGTGTGTGTGTGTGTGTGTGTGTGTGTGTGTGTGTGTGTTTTCTCTAGGAACCTTTTTGCAATTTTGAAAAGTGTTTTATACAAGCACCTCTCCATCCTGTGAGCTGCTGGCTGACTCTCTTCTTTCTCGCATGCCCCTACCTCACTGAGCTTGTGTAATTAGCCATAGAGTCCTTGCAACACTGTAAAATATTTTCCTGTTATTTATTGGACTTTAGGGAGAGCAAATGAATATGGTAAATTGAAAACCAGGCTTAGCGGTGTGGCGGTTAGCTCAGGTGGTTAGAGCTCAATGCTCATAACACCAAGGTTGCTGGTTTGATCTCTGCTTGGGCCACTGAGCTGCACCCTCCACAATTAGATTGAAACAACTACTTGACTTGGAACTAATGGGTCCTGGAAAAACACACTGTTCCCCAATAAAATCCTTAAAAAAAATAATGTTCTAAAAAAAAGAAAGAAAGGAAGGAAGGAAGGAAGGAAGGAAGGAAGGAAGGAAGGAAGGAAGGAAGAGAGAGAGAGAGAGAGAGAGAAAGAAAGAAAGAAAGAAAGAAAGAAAGAAAGAAAGAAAGAAAGAAAGAAAGAAAGAAAGAAAGAAAGAAAGAAAAAGAAAATCAGGCTTAGAATAGCTGTCTTGCTCTCTGACACATCTTAGCCTGTTTCTTTTGCGTCATCTTTCCCGTTGTGCTGGTCATTCTCCACTCCCCAGTCTTCTCCATGGTGCCTTGTGCAAAGACGGGGGTTGGAGGGGGAGAAAAGAGACCATCCTGTATGGTGCTCCCTCAGGCTCCCTGGCCCTGTGGCTTCTGGTTGGGATCAGCTAATGGAGAGGCACCAGCTGGAGATTTCAGGAGAACACTTTGGGGTATTTATTCCCTGACTCCTGTCTGGCCCCCACTGCATAGCACTCCTTCTTCTGTGTTCTGACACTCCTTCCTTCCTTCTCCTCTTCAGGCCTGGCTGCGGCCTATGTTATAACTAGCCTTAGAGTACTCTTCCTCTACTTGTTAGTTTCCTTAAGCCCTGCCCACAGGCTGGTAAATAGCCCTTTTCCTAAGTCTCCACAAATTACCCAGCTTTAATGTGTCATCTGTTTCCTGCAGAGACTCTGACTGAGGTTACAGAAAGGTAACCTCCTCTGTCTTTCTTGTGTCTAGCCAATAACGCTGTTCAGTAGAGCCCAGCTCAGCTTCACCTTCTTCAAGAACCCTCTCCATTTCACATGAATCTCCTCTTGAGATCTCCTCGCCCCACTCATAAGCACCCCAAAATGCTCTCTTGTATACTGACATGCTGCCCTGAGACTGATGCCCTCAATGCTTGGAGCTGATGTTTATGGGTGTGCAGGATGGGTGGCTAATCAGTAGGAGTTGCCAAGTGGTAGGCTGACTGGCTATCATTGGCCAGTTATCAAACTTTGAAAGAGTGCTTCCAGGCACTACTAAGCAGGTTATAGTTAGGGGGTAGGTGCTATTATCACCTCCATTTTTCAAATGTGGATGCTGGCTCAGGGAGAAGTTAGGTAACTTGTCGCAGAACACACCAGTAGTAAACGCTGGAGCTAGGATTTGAACCAAGGGCTCCCAACTCTCGAATCATGCATGTAACACTACACTAAGTTACCCCTCACAGTGTTTTTAAATTTTTGAATTACCAGTTAGCATTTAAAATGCAGATTTTACTTTAAAACCTGCATTTCTAAGTGTCTCTTGAAAAAAAGGGACTATCTGGCTATTGGGACCCATAGACCATCATGACTAGAGGTATGTAGGAGCTGCCGTGTTCAAGTTGGGGTTGGGGGGTGTGCTCTCCAGCTTGTGGGGGTCTCTGCCCAGCGTGCCCCTGCCTCATGCTCCCTGCCAGCTGCTGGAGCATTGAGCCTGGGACCCCTGCATGAGAGTGCGTTTTCGTGTGGCTTTTGGAAATCACCCACATGCCCTTACTCACTTCCCTCCTGAACTCCTGTTTGTCCAGCTAGATAAGGCTTGAGGAGCGTAGAGGTTTTTTTTTGTTTTTTTTTTTTTGAGGGCAGTGTCACTGGCCCTCATATGTGGGACCGAACCGGGACTGCTGGCTTCCCAAGCCAGCGCTTAACCACTGCGCCACTCTGCCGGCCCTAGAGTTTATATTTTAAACGTCCCTCACCACCTAGCACAGAGTAGGCTGAACTTGATAAAAACCTGTGAATTTGAAGGAAACAGTCTGTTCAAGTTCACTAAGTTAACTAAGTGAGGTAACTTAGGTAACTCGGAAAGGACATGGGAGGGCTCCGTACACTTGGGTTGAGTTTAATCCCTTAAGGCCGTTTGCCTGCGAAGTCTAACAGGTGGTCTATGCATATTCCTAAAGCACAGCTACTGATGGCAGTTTTGCTGCTGCCACCACCTAAAGAAGACCCCCTATTTCACCTCCACGCCCAGCGATGTGGAGTTTGTGGGAGAGAAACCCACCACTGCTTGAGGAGGACGTGGTAAAGGACAGCCTACTTTGGGTGGAATAGGAAGGTGAAGGGAAGTTTGAAAGAAGTTGAGAATGTGGAGGATCTTGCTGCTGATGGACATGAGTTCCCAAAGACACAGATTTGGAGGCCGGGCAGGGGCAGTGGAGGCAGAGAGGGACATGCAGAGCCATATTTGGAGCAGAGGTGATGAGGGATGACCGAGAGCCATGGAGACAGGTGTAAAAAGGAGGGCAGGGCATGTTGGGGTTAGTCCTGTTGTCTCCAAGGCAGACTGTGTGGTAAGATGTGAGTGATGAAGGAGAGGCAGGGATGGGGGAAGGGAAAGGTTTTCCCAGAAGCACAGAGAGTTCTGGGTCCACTCTTCATTCCCCTTTTGTCCTGGGTGTAAGGTGGACTACGTGCCATAGAGTACTCACTGCTTACTCAGAAGCCAGCATCACCGGAGTATGCAGCAGAATCCCCTGTTGGGATGATGCCTGTTACATTTGTGAATGCACACAAAATTTGGAAGCTTGCAGTAGAATTTGGATGTTGCCATAGCAACACAACTAAGAAGCTTGCTTCAGTCATGTTAAGAGCACATAAGTCTAATTTTTTTCAATGTGATGCTCTTTGGGTCTCTTTGATTACAAGTTTTATTATTCTGTCTCGTTATAGTTTGACCCATCTTTATGGAACCAAAGGACTTCAGGAATAGATGCCAGTTTAAGAAAATGAATCGGACTGGCCAAGTGGTGCGGTGGTTAAGCACTGCCTTGGGAAGCCAGCGGCCCCGGTTTGGGTCCCACATATGAGGGCCAGTGACACTGCCCTCAAAAAAAAAGAAAAAATGAATCATCTTTCCTAAGACAGGGGCTGGTGTATTTGTAATGGTGTAATCGGCATACCTACCGATAAAGGAATATATTGTACTTGCAGATGTCTCTTCAGCTTAATGTACTAAGAGAAGGGGACCTCACACATGCCTCTTTAGGAAAAACTGTAGGTAGCTGGGGTGCAGAGCTGGCCAAGATTTGGGGCTCTTGGGGCTTGCTGAACGGGGTCAGATGCCTGATGTCCAGCAGGCAAGCCAGGGACTTTTCCGTCAGCAGAGATCAGCTGTGCTGGGGTCACCCTTGTTCACTCCCCTGGGGATTTTATGGAAAAGTACAGAATTGGCAGATCTCTTTAACATCTACTGATTGGCCTCCATGGATTTGGGGAGTTGGGTCATGATCAGAGTTGAGTAGAAATCCCCTTCTCTCCCAAGAGCAGTGAGCTTTCAAGGGGAGTGAGGGGGTGGGGGTGATACTTAGGACCTTAAAATATCGCCCCTTTCTCCCCCACTGGTGAACAGTTTCCCAGATTCTCTACCCTCCTCACTTCCAGTGGCGCACCACCTGTCCTCAGGGTGTCAGGCAGGGAACCACCCTAGAAAGTTTCTAGGATGCCCCCAACAGTATAAGCAAGCACTGAACCCTCCTACCACTCTGTACCCCATATGCCACACTTGGCATATGACCAATGCTTTCAAATTCCAGCTCTACCACTTACTAGTTAGTTGTGTGGCCTTGGGCAAGTTAATTAACCTCTCTGTGCCTTAGCTCATTCATCTGTCAAAAAGAATCATAATGGTACCCATCTTATAGGGTTGTTGTAGGAATTAAATGAATTAAACAACACCTCGCATGTAGTAAGGACTATCTAAGTGTTAGGTATAGGACTTGTTCTGATGACAATGACAGTTGGGTGTGTGGCCTAGCCACCAGGTCACCATTATGAAAGCCATAACCAGGCTTGCCTTTATGCTTTTCTGGCAAGCCTCAGTGACTGACGTCGTCCTCACTTAGCACTTGTTTACATGTCCTTTCCCTGCCCGCCAGTCTTCTGCTTCTCACATAGCTGAGATGCCCACTGGATAACACAGCTCCAGACCAGAGCAATTCTGAATCAGACCCCAGAGGTCTCCATCACTGACCGCATATCGTGTGTATGTTGTTATTCAGTTTCCCTTTGCGCCTAAGGAATGGACACCTAAGTACTGCTTCTTTTTATAGAAGGCTCTGACTAGCATGTTTGCTGATTAAAAATGAGGCCTCACAGAGCATTCATTTTGAAGAGCACAGTAATACTTAAGAACCAGGACTATTTCAGGCGAAACTCGGGAGGGCATGCTTTCTGTTTACTTCCTCCTAATGACAATCCCTCAGGACTCTGAAAGCCGTTGTTGTGCCCTTTTCCTCTCCCCCACTTCTCAGCCTACTCCATCCAAGGAGCTGCGACCTACCAGTGCTGGCGTTAAAGTTGTCATTTAACTTTGAAAGCAATCCTCTTCCCCTCTCCCCTTAGAATCATAGCAAGCTGCCTGTGTTGATCAAATGTGTGTCACAACTTTTAATATAGTTCAAGTCCTACCACCGATTCCTCTGTCCTCTGGGAGGTTGTCCTTGACCCCATCCTGTTATGTAAAGTATTTCCTCCTCTGTGCTACTCCTGTACTGGGACGAACCTATATTGCTGTACTTACCACAGTTCTTCAACATTTAATGACTATTGAATAGTGCCGACTATGTGCCAGGCACAGCTAGACTCTAAACATCTCGCCACAAAGAAGATTCCAGAGCAGTGCTGTGTAATAGAGCTTCCGGTGATGATAGCAGTGTTCTCTATCTGCTGTCCATTTTGGTAGCCCCCTCCCACACGTGGCTATGGAGCACTCAAAATGTGGCTAGTGCGACTGGGGAACTAAATATGTACTTTTATTCATTTAAATTTACATTGAAATAGTTGCATGTGGCTCATGGCCACTGTATGGAACAGCATAGCTCGAGAACGTATTCCTATAAGGACAGACATCTTCCTCGTCTGGGTATTGCTGTTCTCCCAGCACCAAGACCAATGCCTGGCACTTGGTATGAAGGAAAAAAGGAAGGGAGGGGTGAAGTGGGGAGAGAGGGGGAGACACACGGTCTCTGTCCTTGTAGAGCTTAAGATACAGTAGGGACCTATCTTGTATATATTTGTTTGCAGATCTTTAAGTCCGGAAGGCAGGGAATGTCTTTCCTTTGCCCATGCACTTAGACCCATTATGTAGAACCATATCAAGGCCACAGGAGATGCTCAAGAACTGTAGGTGGATTGGATCATATGCTGAATAAATAGCGATTAGCAATGGTGGTGACAGTTACTGTAGAGTGGTGGCTGTTGTTAGCAGCAGGAAAGCTCCCCTGCCCACCGCTCTGTCAGACCGGCAGTGTTGGTGCTGCTGGGGTGTCACATCCTCTCCAGGCCTCCTAACCCCAGCAAGCAAATCTGCCTGCTCTGACATGTCCTCCCCTCTGGCTTCCTGCTTGACTTGGAAACCCTGCTATGTACCCTTTAAACCCTTTATGGAGAGAATAATAATTCTTCGTTACACTGCCCCCAAGTTCCTCACCCATCTTCCCCATCACCGTGGATTTCTCGCAGGCGGCCTTGATGCTTCCTTTGTTGTGCCATGCCATCCTGGCTTTCCTTTTCCTCCCTTCCCCCCTGGACAGCCATGACTGAGTTGTCAAAGTACCCCACCATCTCATTAACGGCAAGACCGCCTAATGGCATACAGTCAAAAGAACATGGGCTTCAGAGTTAGGCTCTGAGATTCAAATTGTAGCTTTATAGCTTACTATTTCTGTGAACTTGGCCAATTACAAAACTCTTAGAGCCTCAGCTTTCTCCTCTGTAAAGTGACATAATCATGCATGTCTCCTAAATTCACTGTGTAGATTAAGTGAAACGCTGTGTGTAAAGTGTCCAGCACGATGCTTGGTGCTCGGTGCATGTTAGCTCTTCCTTCTGTGAATACACCTTATTCCTAAACATATAAGTACATATGAATTTAAAGTCAATTTGGGGGTGCTCAAGTTTTAATTATGCTTCACTTTTATGTATTGTCCTACACACTTGTTTTTCTATTAAAAGATGAAATTACTAAAATAATAATCTGCCCTTCACCTGGAAAACTAGTTTGCTTTAATTATTGTAATAAAGAAAAACAAGGTCTTAGTGAAGGATAGTGCAAACCTCTTTTACAAGTAAATAAAACTCGAATTTTCATCTGTTTTCTCCATTGCAAGTCAAGTAAATTGCCCAATTAAGCCAAATAAACAGGGAAAGAGGGATAAAATAATGGAAAAACAATTCAGTAAAAGACAGGAAATTAGAATGCTCCTAATGTAAACTCATCGGGATAATTAGGGTTATTCCCAATTTATCCGTGTGCTCTTTTGACTGTGCTGATAGAAAGGGCAACAATTTATCCACATAACTGGTCACTGTGGAACAGCCCCCTGAGGGGACACCTATGGTTCTCCATGGCTACCATGTGCTCCTTCTCCTTAAAAGACCAGAAACACAAAACAACCCCTCAGCAAACTTAGTCCTTTAAGAGGGGAAGGACACACTATACTATACAATTGCAGTTAGCTTTGATTCATTCCTATGTTGCAAGATTATATTTAAGGAAAATCAAAAATGCTAACGTCTTTGTTTTATTTTTTGGCAAAGAAAGCAACCAGTGTCATAGCATTTACTGTAATACTTAATGCATTGTTCTTCATTAAAGACTGCAATGCTAGGAGAATTCTAGATTAATGTTGCATGGCAAGGGTCAGCAGGGCAAAGAAACTCTTCCATAATACAGCGCGATGTTCCGCCTGCTTCCGGGATCCAGGAAAAAAAGTGTTTGTGACTGTCAGACACACGTCTATATATGAAGTCAACTGCATAAATACAGAATATAAGTCTTAGTTCTATTTGTTTTTACAAATATCTCATCAAGGTGGAACCCAAAGTAAAGAAAAATAACCACCCTGCCTCATAAATTCTCCCTCAGTTCCTTCAGATGGGTGTCACCTCCCCACCACCCAGCCATTTTATTAATGTTCTGCCTCTGGGCAGGAAGAATAGAATTATGCTGCAATCTGACGAGAATTATTAAATGGAATACAAATGAATTAATTTGTATTCTCTTAATCTTGGAATTGTAATTCATATGAGTAAAGGACTGAATTTTTTCTTTGTTCTTTGAAATAAGGAACTCAAAACAGTGTAAACAAGTTTTGGGGCACAGGGGATTGAGATGCTAATTATATGCAGTCCTCGTCAATTCATTAAAGCAGGTCCCCAAGAATTTTACTTGTGAACAGGCTTCTCAATTTTGAAAGTAATAATCATTCAATTCCTCAAAAGTTGATTCAATGATTATTACTTTTTTACTAGTTTCAGGTGTACAAAACAGCATAGTGATTAGACATTTACACCCCTCACAAAGTGATAACCCCCCAAGTCTACTGCCCATCTGGCACTGTACCTAGCTATTACAATACCATTCACTATATTCCCTATGCTGTACTTTACATCCTGTGATTATATATATTTAGTTATTATAGTTGACATTGAATATTATTTTATATTAATTTCAGGTGTACAGTGTAGTGATTAGGCATTTATATAATTTATGAAGTGACCCCCTGCTAAGTCTAGTTCCCATCTGACACTATACATAGTTTTTAAAACATGGTCAACTATATTCCTCGTACAGTATTTCACATTTCCGTGACTGTTGTGTAACTACCAATTTGTACTTCCTAATCACTTCACCTTTTTTAGCTGTCCCCCCAATTACCCTCCCATCTGGCATCCATCAGAGCGCTCTCTGTATCTATGAGTTTATTTCTGTTTTGTTTGTTTGTTTGTTTGATTCATTAGATTCCACGTATAAGTTAAATCCTATGGTATTTGTCTTTCTCAGTCTGACATTTCACTTAGCATAATACACTCTAGGTCCATCTATGTTGTTACAAATAGTAGGATTTCATTCTCTTTTACGGCAGAATAAGACTCCTCTTTTTGCTTAAGGCCTATTTTCCAGGGAGGTGAAGGAGCCTCTTTTCCCCAGACCCAAACCCTGAGGGTGGCCTCTTTGACATTTTACCATTCCCAAGGCATGGGGCCGGGGGGAGGGAGGATATAGCCTCCAGAGCCTTTCTCTGAAGCTAGACCAGCACTGGCCTGTGCTGTCTACTCCAGAACGCCTTCCCCTGGTTCTACACCAAGTGGGCCCCACATAAATACGAGGCACGTTTCTCCACACCTGGACCTGGAGAGGACAAGAGCACACACTGCAAAAGGCTTTTCACCTTTTATTCCTGCCCCCAGAAAGTTCCAACTGCCCAACCGCCAGGGCCCACCTGTATTTTCCCGAAGCTTTTCTTTATTCCTGATCCAACTCCAGAGGGCTCCTCTTTTGGGGGTTGAGTGGGAGGAGGGCAGCCCGGGGCTCCCTTCTAAAGCTCCATATGGAGCCAACAATAACAACTTGCTGTCCATAGGCCAGGACCCGAGGGATAGTTCTGGAGTGGGCTTAGAGGGACACAGTCCTAAAATCTCCAGCACTGCGGCACGGAGAGGGCCTGCCATGGTTCCCCGAGCCAAACCCCGTTCATAGCTGGCCTGAAGTCATGCGTGCCCCTGAAGCAAGCTAAAAGTTAAACATTTGAAATGACACCACTATTCTGAGTTTCTTTAGATGCAAAAATGCAACCAAGTGCTTGTTCTGGGTTTTGAAGAGAGATTTGATTGTGTTTTCAAGGAGTAGCTTTGCCAGTAGAAGCTCTGGAATGCAGCCTTATCTCCTCCTCCTCTTGGCCTGATCCTTTGTCCTGGCTGCTGACCTTTCTCCTGCCTCACACAAGGAGGTTTGCTTGATTGAGAAGAATAGCAGATGCAGACAGTCTAATTTGTTCTTGGCAAGAACCGGGATCTGCATTGCTGTGGGGGTCAGGAGAATCATAAATAATTCATAGGGTTCTGGTTTTCCGAGATGAGATGGGCCAAATTAGCAAGAATTTCATTCTGTTCTCCCTCCTCTCACCCCAAATCCCTCACACACTATAGCCACTTCTCCCCTCAGCCAGCACCTTCCCTTTTATTCCTTAGCAGGGCAAGGGAGGGAGGGCTCTCTCCGAATGAGCATGAAACACATTGAGCTGGTATGTGAAGATGCTGCGATGCAGAAAGTGGGACATCTTGAAAGCTGAAACATAAAACAACCTTTTTAAAAGGGAAAATAACTCCAATGTGTTTTCAATGTGGGCCGCACAGGAAACGGGGCAGAGGCTCCAGTGACGTTAGAGCCCGTCAGCTCCAGCTGGAGGCCTTTTATCGTTGCTGTTATCATCTGCACATCAGATCCAGCTCTGGAGACAGTGGGTCCTAATGGCTAGAGCGACTTAGAAGGTCAGTGTGACCTTGCGGGCCCCTCTGTCTCTCTCAGCATTTAAAAATGGAAATAATGAGCCTGGCCCCTGCCTGCCTCGCAGTTGTAAATGTGTGAACAAACACTTTGGTTTGGGACTTATTCTCTCTTTGAACCAGAAATTGAGCAAGAAAGTGACTGTAAAGGCAGTGCCAAGACTTCAGTCATGTTTCATGTTGGTTACGCACAGAGCAATGGCCCAATGGGACCAGAGTGCCACTCTGGCTAGAGCTGGTGTGTAATGAGAGCCCAGCTCAGTGTCTTTACTGCCATCAGCAGGACCAATCTTCCTCACTGCCATTCCTGGGGCCTCTCGGCTAGCTACCCACTCTCCTGCCCTGCTGTGTTCCAGTGCAGGGGGAATGGCGGCGCCTCAGATGGCAGATATGGGGCACACCGCATCTGTGGGGTAAACAGGGAGCAAATACCAAGGTGATGCATTTCTATGCACCCTCCCTACTTCAGGCTTAGTCTTTCAAACCCTTCGCCTCCCTCCTTTTCCCTCTGGTTCCCCTTTGCCCTTTTCTTGGAGATGGAATCAAGATAGGTGTTAGTTCTTCAAGGCAGGCAGTACTTAACAGTTTTCAGCAGTTTTGTTGGAAGAGGTTTTGACAGGAGAGCAAAGGTTTTTGGGTTATCTGTGACCTTTATTTCTCTTTGTTTTATTATACTAGAACCAGGCATGATGCTAAATTCTGCTCAAGCAAAATAAGTCAGTTCTTGCTCTTAAGAAACTGAATCTAGAAGGGGAAACCAAGTAAACACAATCGTTACTCTGTAGTATGTTTCTCCCTTTCTTACAGTGGATATTATTCAGAGGTAACTTAACTTCCCCAGCAACAGATGTTGGTGGTATCATCCACACCGTCGGGATTTGTGAAGTTTTTTATAATGGCGATGGTGATATGATAAAAATGCTTTATGATAGTACACACTCTCATCGTCCCTGGTGTTAATGAATGAGCTCCTTTGCATTGTCAACAGTGCAACCTCACAGGCAGACAGGGCTCAGTGGGGCGGAGGGCGCAGGAGGGGTCTGGGCTTGGAGTGCAGGCCCCGCCACCTGAGATTCCGGGGAGCATGTGGCCGCTTGATGCTTCCATTCACTCATCTCTCAAGAGAGGTCCCTGGGTCCAATGGGCCAGCTGAGCTGCGCGTTCCTCACTGAACGCAGGATCTTGCAGTCCATCCTCAACCTTGACAGATACGGGCACTGATGTCAGAAAGTTTAATTAACTCACCCAAGGTCAGCACTAGCAGAGCCAGAAGTAGAATCAAGATCTGTAGCTCCTAGTCACTTGTTCTTTCCACTTCCCCTCTCATAATTTCAGGGTGGTCAGAGGCAGTGTGAGATGTTAGTAAAATGTTAGGGCTTTACAAAAAAGGAAAGTAACAAGGCAAAGACAAGAAAAAATAGGAATCCTCTAAGTTTGGTCAGGGTCCATTCAAAATGTGCCCACAATATCTGAGTTCCCTCAGGCATGCCCTACTGGGATCCAGTGCCCTCAGGGTGTCTTGTCATCCCTCCCCCAACCATTCAAGGGAGCCACCAGCCTGAGAGTGTCCTGTGAACAGGACGGGAAGGCTGGATGGAAGGCCAGGCAAGGCGCATGTGTGCCCTCCGTCGCCTTACGATGGCACTGCCAGCAGACCGCAGCTCGGGCCACCAATGGTCCTTTTGACAGCCCCAGTTATCTCACATGCTTCCTTCTGTCTCCAGCTCTTCTTCTGAGGGTGCTTGTTGTCAAGTACAAAGCAACCTGTGAATAATTTCCATGTCAAAAGAAAAGGTAAAATGATTTCGGTGAACTTTATGGCCATTTTTGTCATTACAGTTTGGAAACTTGGGGTGGAAATCCAGCAATATTGCTGACTTTTCCCCACGTTGTGCGGCACAGCATTTTAATGTCACCAAAGCACCTGTGTGTGCCATCCCCATTGCCACTGTGTGTGTTCCTTCAGTTTGTTTCAAACAGCCATTTTGAAGAGAGAAACAGCGTATGTCAAAAATTACATGGAGCCCATAAACACAGTTGAGGCCAAAACATAGAGGTGCTTTTAGACATGCATCCTAGTGAGCCACCGAAAGTATTTTGATAATTTATTTGCAGCACATAAATAAAAGATCCAATTAAAGAAGAGAAACGTAAGAAAAATGCACACACTTTTTAAGGCTGCTTGGGGAAATATATCCCCAATGTTTTTTGTTCATACCCCTCCACATTCCAGAAGGATTCGAGATAGCTTCAGGGCAAATATTGGCAGATAGAACAACCTGGACTGAACATTGTGATGCCAGAAAGACCCTGCCTGCACAGCACCACCAATCCCACAGCTCCAGCTCCACAGGTTATAGAACCAGAGAGAATGAAAGGTGCTTCCCTCACGTGGCAGATGGGTGGAGCAAGGCCGTATCACCTTGAGGCTGGCTGCTCAGACATGGGACACTAGTAATCAGGCTCTTAAGCTCTGTCTAGTGAAGAACTCCTCTTTCCAAAACTTAACCAAATTTTGTCTTTGGGTGCCAATTCTGTCTCTCAAGGCTGAGTTTATCCTCAAGATTTTCCTGATCCTCCAGGCTCAGGAAACTTCCATTGTCTCCTCAGAACTCTCAGTAGCAGGGGCTCCACCCTTGAACCCTGATCCCAGAGGGTCTTCCCTTGAACCCGAACCTCTCCTCCTAAGGTAGAGGGGCAAGAATGTGAATTTTGAAGTCAGCAGATCTGAGAATGAATCCAGAGTCTGCCTTTTACTCTCCTTAAAACCTTGACAACTTACTTGGCTTTAATTTCCTTGTCTTGAAATGGAAGGAATGAAAGTACCAATCCCAGAGGTCTTGGTAGGATGAAATGAGGTAATAACACCTACAACACACATAAGTATGTAATGCATGGCTGCCACTGTTATTAAATTTCCCTTTCCCTGAGGACACTGGGCACCAACCACCTATCTCCTGAATCTCCCTGTCCTGCCTGTAAACAAGCTATCCTGCAGATCAGATCTGCTCAGCCCCCCAGGGTGCCCTCCTATACCCCTTACTGGACCTCCCTCCCTCTAGCCCATCTCCACTGCTAATCAGCATGACATCCTGATTCTGCACACACGGGCCTGCCTTGCATTGTTCCCCTCAGCCCAGTCTGCTCCAGTTCAGGTGGGCGTGTCCAGGGCCTCCCCCACGCCCCCTACCACCCCAGCCCTGTTCTGATGTGGGCAGAAGACGAGACTAATGCTTCAGGTTTAGAATAGTGGGCACTTCCTTCAAGATCACTGTATGTCTCTTTTGCTGGGAAAACCAACCCTTTCGGTTTCATGACTTTTACCCTCTACGTTTTCATTGATTCCAAAAATAGTGGCTATAAGGATGAACAAGGTAGACAGGTGCCTGCCTTCAATTTGCTTACAGTTTAGCAAGGGAATAGTATACAGGACACTAAATTATACATTTGTCAAAATGTATAAAATGCCCTCTTAATTTTGTGATTTACATGGTTCTTGCACTTGGATAAGTTACTTAAACCATCTGTGCCTCATTTTCTTTATCTGAGAAATGGGGAAATGATCGTCTCTATCTGTGGTTTGACAAGCAGCCTCAGCTGCACAACTGTATGAAGAGCCCTGAATTAGATATTTCACTTTATTTTCTATTTTTCAGTTATAGTTGACATCTAATATTGTTTTATATTAGTTTCAGGTATACAGTGTAGTGTTAGACATTTATATAATTGATGACGTGATCCCCCAGTTAGTCTAGTACGCACCTGGCACTATACATAGTTATTGCCATATTACTGATTATATTCTCTATGTTGTACTTTACATCCCCATGACTATTTTGTAACTACCAATTTATATTTCTTAATTCCTTACCTTTAAACCCAGCCCCCCAACCCCCCTCCCATCTGGTAACCATCAGTTTGTTCTCTGTATCTATGAGCCTGTTTCTGTTTCATTGTTTGTTTGTTTTTGTTCTTTAGATTCCACATATAAGTGAGTTTATATGGTATTTCTCTCTGTCTGACTTATTTCACTTAGTGTAATACCCTCTAGGTCTATCCATGTTGTTGCAAATGGTAAAATTTCTTTTTTATTTTTTATGGCTGAGTAATATTCCATTATATACATGTACCATGTCTTCTTTATCTAATCTTCTAGTGATGGGCATTTTGGTTGCTTCCATATCTTGGCTATTAAAAGTAGTGCTGTGGTGAACATAGGGATGCATATATCTTTTTGAATTAGTGTTTTGGATTTCTTCAGATAAATACCCAGGAGTGAAATTGCTTGGTCATAAGGCAGTTCAATTTTTAATTTTTTGAGGAACCTCAAAGTATTTTCTACAGTGGCTGCATCAATTTGCAATCCCACCAACAGAGCACAGGGTTCCCTTTTCTCCACATCCTCACCTAAACTGGGTGCTCCAGGTGTGAGGCTTGTTTGTGCCCTCCTGTTGTAGGTGAGCCTTGACTGGGTGAGACTGACTCTCAGGGTGACTGGCTGTGGGGACTGGTCATACCCACAGCATGAGCTGCTTTGTGGGTACAGATCCATCAGAGGGGGATTTACCCCAGCAGGTTCCTGTGCCTGTTAAGACCACCCTTTGGGTATGACACTTATTTGACTAATCGGATGGTGCTTTGCTGTGGTCCGAAGCTGGCCTCTGGGTGTGTAGTTTCTGCTGCCTCTTGGGAGGGAATCCTGTGCAGGCCAAGTTCAGCCATTGACCATGACTGGCCCAGGGCAGCCTGGTAGGAGCTTCAAATTATATGTGGTTGGTCATTGCCTGTGCCGGATCTGGAGGCACGTGGGGGTGGCCATGCTGAGAACCAAAGCCAGCTGCCACTGGTATCAGGCCTGTGACAGCTTTGCAAAAGGCCTATGGCACCCCTAGGCCTGTTGTCACCTGCCAGATGCCCATAAGGCTCAGCCACTGAAAGAGTGCCCAACTCCTTAGTGCCCAGGACCAGGCTGGTTGCCCCTGTGCTGAAATTGCCTCTGGGGATGTGCACAATTTGGGCAGGGTTGGTTCTCAGGGAATCACCGGGGTGGGGCAGGTGGTGTTCACAAGGTTAAAGCAGATTCTGTCCTTGCACCAGTGCTGAGCCTGTGGCCATTCCACATAAAGCCCAGAGAACACCGAGGCCAGCCGTCCCTTACCTCAGGCCTGCAGATCCCTGAGAGTTGTCTAAGAAAGGCTGCAGTGCGAGTTGGGGCTGATTACCCACACTGAAGGAGTCTGAGTCAGCTGCACAAGTCACTGTGGGTTGTTTCTGCTGGAAGAGACCCCTGCAGTGTGTGGGGTGGGACTGGTTGCCCAGGCACTGAGAGTGCCTCCAGTGATGCTGCATGAGTTGGGTGGGGTGGGGTTCCAGGGAGTCACCAGGCCAGTACAGTTTCAGATTTTGCCCTGTGGGGAAGGGCTCAACACACGAAAGATGGCATTGGCACCCATCTGTAGTCTACATGTTAGGTGGGCTCCACACAGGGATAATCGAGGCTGTCCCTCTAGCCCTCACCCTGCAGCTGTACAACTCAGTCTTATCCTGTATGTCTCTGGTGCTTCTCAAGTTGCTGCTCCTCCACCGGAGCCTAGGGTGAGTGCCTGTGGGCAGGTGAGGCTGTGTGCAGGCCCTTGAAGAAGATGTCTGGGTTTCCAGCCGCCTTCTGTCCCACCCTGATGGCAGAATCCTCGCTGGTTTTTACAACCAGATGTTGTGGAGACTGCTCTTCCCAGCACTGGAGCCCTGGACTGGGTGCTCGGTGTGGGGCTGGGACCTCTCACTCCTCAGGGGGACCTTCTGCCTCTGAGATATCCCTCCTGATGCTCAAACACTACCTGTGGTTGTGGTGTGAGACTTTTTCATGTCTCTGACCCTCCTACCAGTCTCCACGTGGCCTCTTCTTTATATCCTTAATGATGGAGGTTCTGTTCAGCTAATCTTCTCGATGGTTCTCAAGGTTGATTGTTCTACAATTATAATTTTAATGTGGTCATGGGAGACAGCAGGCATAGTGTTTACCCATTTCGCCATCTTAGAATCCAATAATTCACTTTAAATAGTTAACACAGACCTGTGCATTGTAAAATGTACAATAATAAGTTGTTATTAACTGTAATGGTAAAACAAGATTCATGAAATACATTGGGCATATAGGGATTCCTATCATTTGTAGCCTGATATATTTTTGCTGCAGCTTTGTCTGTTTAGAACCATATTTGCCATCATCTTTAGACATAAGAAGAGAAGACAGCTTTCTTATTAACCATCACCAGTTCCTCTTTCAGGAGCCACTGAGTCAGAGAAGATGTCTCTTTCAGCTCACCCCTGCTTCATCACTCCTTCTAAGAGCATAATAATTGACCACAGTAAAATTTTCCTACTGAAGTTAACTGCTGTCTGTGAGATGCATCAAGAGATTATCTGAGAGCATTTGGATAAATGATAGATTATTTGAAGGCTATTTATAAATGCAGCAATAGTGAAGAAAAGTTGAAGGAGGCATGAAGGATGAGAGGGAGGGAGATAAGGGGGTGATGATGCCAGAATGTTAACAGTGAAGACATAGGAGGAAAATCAGAGAAGGAAAACATAAGGGGCAGTGAGCAGCTGGACTGGAAATGTGAGCAGAGAGGGCAGAAGGAGACATCAAGAGGGTGAGGTGAAAGAGGGTACAGGGAAAGAGAAGCCATTAGCTAACCAACAGCAAAGGCCGAACTTTGAACAAACAAAATGCATCAGGCAGATTGGAATGAAAATGGAATAAAAGAAATGGAAAAAGAAACTCAGGATGGATATAAGTCAGTGCAGGAATGGAAAACATACATTTAGATTATGTTTATTTTATGTAAACAAAGAAATAAAAGTTTTGCTTGATAGAAATTACTGAGTAAACCACTTCATGGATGGAGTCGAGTCTTGATCACTGCACTGTACACCTGAAGCTGATGTTGTATAATATTGTATGCCAACTGTTATTGAATGTATAGATAGTCACGAGATGTGGAGTATAGTATGGAAGGGAGTCAAGGGAATTGTAATAGATATGTATGGTATGGGGGGGTGGCGAATTGGGGGCAGGGGGTTGTCACTTTGAGGGATAAAAAATATAACTATTGCACTATGTAGTACTCCTGAAGCTAATTTAAAAAATAATAAAGAAAGAAAGAAAATTTTAAAAAGAAATTACCGAGTTCCTCTGAACTCACTACTATAAGCATTCTATAGCATTTTTATCCTTTTTTTTGTTGCATATATTTGAAATGGACACACAGGGAAACTTACAGATTATCTTTGTCATAAGTTGAATTCCTAAGTTATAACATTTCAAATACTGAAATAATAATGTGATATAATATAATGCTATAAAGGAAATTTAGTGTGCATAAAGACAGATCTGAAGTTAGACTATTAATAAGACAATTTACATTACCTCTTCTAAGTGTGCTTTATCAATAGTAGCATATCTGTCTCATAACATCTCCTTAAGATAAATAGATGGATGTAGCACGGTTTTTATTTCACCAAAGAGATTGAAGGACTAGCCAAGTAATCCATAAATCATTTGCAGAACAGAAACACCATCCAAGTTTCCTGTCCTTTACAAACTAGAGCAACTTAACTTAGCCTCTCTGAGTTTCTATTTTCTCCTTCTGCTACTTTTTCCCCACGATTATTGTAACTATCAGAGATAAAATATGTAAAGCATTTGGAACAAGTAAGTGGTCATAAACTTCAGCTATTATTTTCTTGCAACAGAAAATAGTAATATATGTCTTTATAAACAAGAAAAACTATCTTTGCATTAGCACTAAAGCAGGTGGCAAGATTAAGTCAAGAAAGAAAAGGAAAATAATCACATGAAAAAGCATGTTGGAATTGATTTATGATTCAGTAAAGGGAAGTGTTTTTTTATTGCCTCTGGGTTAGTATACCTAAATGGAAATAAGTACAAAAATGGAATAAATTCAGCCACAAACTTCATGAAATGCTATTAAAATGGAGGTTTGGTATCCCACAAGAGATGTCTTCATCTGTACCTTAAGATTAAGGTAGTGAGATAAGTGGAAAGCAAACTATATTCATGCACCACATAACAACATTTAGGTCACCGATGGACCACATATACAATAGTGATTCCTGTCGCCTCATGATGTAGCCATCCTAACGTCCTAGCGCAATGCCTTACTCGCGTGTTTGTGGTGATGCTGGTGTAAACACACCTACTGTGCTGCCAGTCGTATCAAAGTGTAGCACATACAATTATGTACAGTACATGATACTTGATAATGATGATAAACTACTATGTTACTGGTTTATGTATTTACTATACTATTTATCATTATTTTAGAGTGTACTCTTTTTACTTATTAAAAAAATTGCTGTAAAACTATACTCTGTTACGTATGCTGGCAGCAGCTTCATACATCTCATATTTACCTAGGCTCCTGATTGCATCGTTTTCTCTTATGCTTGATTTAATCTTGTGTTGTTTTGTACAGTAATATGCTGTACAAGCTGGTAGCCTAGGAGCAATGGGGTACACCATACAGCCTAGATGTGTAGTGGGGGGTACCATCTAGGTGTGTGTAAGTACTCACTATGATGTTTGCACGACAAAATCACCTAATGACAGATTTCTCAGAACACATCCTAGTTGTTAACTGGTGCATGACTTTATAAAAACAAGTGTTGGGCCGACCAAGTGGCGCAGTGGTTAAGCGCTGGCCTTGGAAGCCAGTGGCCCCGGTTCGGGTCCCACATATGAGGGCCAGTGACACTGCCCTCAAAAAATAAATAAATAAATAAATAAATAAATAAATAAATAAATAAATACAAGTGTTACATAAGTTAAAGCCTGGTTTATTTATTTTGAAAAACCTGAGAATCAGCAGCAGCCATTTCTTTCTGGACTTGATCATCTGAACTTGAATCCGTTCTAGAGCTCCAGGAGATACAGATCTTCTAAATAGTATGTTGGACAAAGGTGGTTCATGAGGTCCAATCATAAAGGAACCTCATTTTGTTGCTCATTGTTCTTTTACGTTATTCAATAAGGTGTAGTTATTCCCTTACACTTGGTGAATATTGGGAAAGCCTATCATTTTTCTGGTCACCCTTAGGAAATACAGTCTCAATTTAGTAATTTGTATGTCCAACCCAATGTAATAGTCCAAACTTCAAGCTTGATTTAAAGTCAAGGCATTGTCTCTCTTCCAGCTCTTGCATGCTGCACTTGAAAACAGGAGGTGAGACTGGCTGCCTCTCTCTCTCCTCATGAAAGATTTTTCCTCCTCCTCCCATAGCTGATCAACTGCAGTTTCCAAGCCCTACAAGGTTCAAGTTCAGAGACAGGAGAGGAGGGAGGGGCAGGAACAGTCTTGCCTTTCTGGCACTGTAATTACAGAGCTGGCATCACACTCTGGTTTTAACCAGACTCCTTCTCTTATACGCACTCTCGTAGCATTCTTTGAGACACCCGCATCAGTGGTGGTCTCCCCTCTGCAGTCCCTTCCATGTGGGAAAATGCTATTTTAGCTCTTCCCGTTGGTCAGTTTGATAAGGGGGTTGCATTGTGTTTTGTTTGGTTATTTTTGTGGAGGACAGGTAGTTCTCTGTTAACAGTAAAAAAAAAAGCATAGAGAATAGCTCAAATTAATTAAAAGATGGAGATAAGTGATTCTGAGCAGAAATACTACTGCTTGGAGTTAGTTTGGTGGAGAACTTACCAGTTATTCCAATTTACAAGAGACTGTTGATAATTGCAGACTGCCCATCCCCGATTTTGGGAGGTTCCCTCTTCAGATGAGATGGCTTACCTTTCCATGAGCCCTGTTTAAAGAAAAACTATAAAACCCATGCTCTGGAAATCTAAAAAAGAAGAAGAAGAAGAAGAAGAAGAAGAAGGAGAAGGAGAAGGAGAAGGAGAAGGAGAAGGAGAAGGAGAAGGAGAAGGAGAAGGAGAAGAAGAAAAGGAGACCAAGATCTAGAAAAGTTTTGTCTTGAAGAGGAAGGTTTGTGAAGAAAGGAATGGTCATTTGAAAATGAGAGTTTGTTCGTCTGTATTTTAGAAAAACAAATCATCATGTAATGAAAGGAGTAAGGGAGTGATAATCATTCCTTTTAAAATCCTTTCCAACTATTGTGAGTTTGCAGCTAAGATTCAAAATATTATGTATCAAGCTCTAAATTCTCACAAAGCATTAGGCTGAGCTGCATGAAATTCTGATTTTTTACAGATTAAAAAATGTTCAAATGTTGGAATTTTTGTGTTTTTAAAAAATATTTTATTGGGGGAGGAGAACAGCGTTGGGGAACCAGGGAAGGGAACAGACAAGTTGCTGTCCTTCTGTTCTTCATTCTAGTTGTGGAGGACATTGCTTCACTGGCCCATGTTGGCATTGTGATCATTGCGCTCTTCCCAGATGAGGCACTTAGTTACTGTCATTGGACAGCCGCTCATGTGGCTCACAGCCGCTCACATTTGCTGCCAGTCCCTCACAGTAGCTCATGGCAGCCCACTGCAGCAGGGGCTGCAGCCTACGCCAGCAACTCACGGGAGCCCAGGTCCAGGTTGAGCTGTTGTTCACCATCTTAGCTGTAGAGGGCGCAGTGTCACTGGCCTTCATGTGGGATCCGAACCGGGGCCCTGCTGCTCAGAGCTAGCATCCCAAACCAACTCTTAACCAACACAGCACTCGACCGGCCCCATTTTTGCATTTTAAAAAAACCTTTCATCACTAATACTGAATTCTGCCTCTATAGCTTAGAAATGTTATAATTTAAATTAGGTATTTTTATAATCCCATGACTAAGCTTTTTGAGATGAGGAATGGAAATGTGCTTATCTTTGTATTCTCTGCAATACCCAGCACACAATAGTTGCTGAGAGAATACGTATTACCTCATAGCACAAACTCAGAATTGTGCTTGAACTTGAGCCATCATTTGCCACAAAAGTTGCAGAATTCGATTCTAATCATTGAGCTTTTTCTTGATATCCAAAATGGAAGGTACAAGTTTCAAAACCTTACAAGTTGTGATAAGCAACTTTAAGAAAACTTCCTTATTTCTTCCCTCTAAATTTCCCAGGGGAGGGAGAGGAAGATGGAAAGGTGGTGTCTTTCCCAGGATGCAAAGTGGGTCAGGTGTGGAGCGAAGAAATTGGGTTCGGCCTTTAACCTTAGACACCTTCCAAACCCTAAGGCAGCAGTTAGAACAAGACAGCTTGCCTATGTCCTCCTCCCCTGAAGTCAGACAGAGACAAGAGCAAAAAAAGAATATTGAAAGGAATTGCATACCCCTTCTGCCCAATCAGTGTCTAATGAAAAATGGTTTCTTGGCAATCTCTTCAGCATTTTTTAAAAATCCCAGCCCCAACCCTGTCTCTCTCTCTGGTGTTTTTCTGATCTGATTGGAAATTCCCGAGTGTGTGTAGGGCTTTGTTCTAGAATGGGTGAACATAGCTGGAATTGTGGAGTGTCATCTGTTACATATTTGGAGAGACTTTTGAAAATCTAACTCGACACTAACCTGCTCATTCTGACCCAGAATTCCAGAGATGTACTTGGATCCTCTAAAATCATAAACATTTGATATCTATGTTCCTGAACTATTTTTTTAATGCAAAAATATTTGCATCTGGCATTTTGAAATCTTCTAAAGGAAATTTTCCAGACACCTTTGGGGATGTGATTTCTTAATAGAATAAAACTGCCACAGTTTTGTAAAATACTGCTAGAAGGCATTAGACACCGCTTCAGCACACCCAGAGCCACAAAGACAATATGAGCATTTCATTAGAGATGCATTTGGGATTCTCAGTGACTTGAAAGGCTTCTATTTTTGTATATAGGATAAAACATAAGGCTAATTAATAAAATATGGAGCTAAGCACCATGCCAAATGAAATAAATATTTATTGGAAATAACTAAAATGATTTTGCTGCAGTGGAAAGGCCCTATAGCTGTACTCTGAAGAATGCTGAATAAGTTCATATGTCTCCCCAAACACATGCTGAGTGTTCCGTCTAGCTCTCTGAGCTGGGTAGGACAGGGCGGATTGCCCTTAATGCCAGGAAGCAGCCACACAGTCGAACAATATTAAATGAGAAGTTTGTGATCAATACCCTTAAAACCCCAAGAGAAATTTTAAAACCTAAATTACCTGAGACTTCAGCTGTATGGCTCCCAATTAAATGAGTGAGATGTGTTTTTTAATACCCATATCCTGCTGAAAATTCCCCATAGCTTTTTTTTACAAAAGCTATAAAATCTGTTACTGGCGACAGCATTCAGCTTATTGAGTTTCAGAAGATTTTGATAGTTCATTCACACTTGAGCTTGTAAAAGGTACAGTCAAGCCAGGAAAATCATTTTTCCCATCTTCTACCTGATTGGGAAGGGCACAAAATCCAGCTGCATTTCATTAAAGCGATTTTGGAAAGCCCAGGACACTTCACGAGGAAAAGGGGACTCGCAGTTCAGTATTTAGAACTTGAGGGTTGCACATTGCACATGGCTGTACCCTTCTATACCAGAATGGTAGACCTCTGCTGCCCTAAGCCTTCATCGTTGCTGATTCAGTAAGAACTACTTAGACCTGTTTAGGATTCGGTTTACAGCGATGTCCCATTCATTCTATCATCTAGTGGTCATTCTTTGGTCATATGTGCCCCCAAAAGTCCCCCTAGTTTCAAAGCAACTTGAGCCTTTGCACTCTTTCATGAGCCTCGTTCCATTGGAAAGCATTTGATTCTTTGTTTCCCTGATAGAGCCCGTTGGATCCTCATGCCAGTGCGTGCAGGGCCACCTTGACAACGGTGGCTTTGTGACAGTGTTGAAGTCATCACTTTATAGAAGCACAAAAAGATGCTCTTCAAGGCAAGCCAACACTCAAATTCTTTGGCTTGTTATGTCTGTGATTTTTATAATTTATATGTTCCTCCCTTTTGTTTCAATATGTGTATATCCAATATAGCCTCTGCTTCTCCCAAAGTTCTAGTTTTACCAAAGTACCTTAGACATAATTCACCAGCTGGGGTCATATTTACAACCTATCTCACTGGCATTCTGTTTGGGAACCTAGCAGAGGCAACTATGAGTGGGCCTGAGACATGCCTTTTGAAAGGTGCACGATTCCCCTACACCCTCCTTCATGCACACAGGCCACTCCAGCTGCTTTGCAGAGACGTGGTAAACTGCTAACCCTATTTACTCAGTAAAAAAGTTATGTGGAGTCAATCTTTGGAGTGAGGCATTCTCTTAGGGAAACAGATGTCCAACTAAACAACCTAAATTCTCCAGAACAAATGAGATCAGATGGAGCTTGGGTCTTAACGAGGGTCTGTTTGCTGGCAGGTTAAGATACTAGGTTTTCTCCTGAAGTAAATATAGATATTTCTTTTTCCATGTTCCATGGCAATGGAGCCAAACCAGAGAAAAGGAGAGGGTTTGTGACTCTATAGTTCCTATTGATTTTTCCCAGCAGAGGTCACCATTTTCATGATCCAGAGAGATTCTGTAAATTAGATTCAACACATTGAAACGACATTGGAAACTGAGTCCTCACTTTCTGGAATTGAGAACAGACCCTCTACAAGACACTTTATTCTGTGGATAAAGAAAAACAGCAATAGTCCAGAAAATGTAGGTTGTTCAAGCAGTTTAAATTAGATCTTGGTATTTGAGATAAGTCTCCACTAAACTAAAGGAAATATATTGCCTTTGAACATTTATGCACACACAAACACACATATACAACTACAACTTTAAAATTATTTTGGCTGCTTTAAAATGTGGCTTTTTCTCCCTTTAGGACATATAATGCAAAATAGTCATAAATACTATTTATTGTAAATTTCTGCTGTACTGTGGTTTTGGTTGTATCTACCTTTCAAACAAATTCTATATGCATTGAAAATAACAAATGGTTCTATTTAACATTTGAATATGGTTTTATAGGATCTGGTGCCTTTACGTGGCTAGGCAGAGTTATCATGTCCTTGGTTCCTTTACTTGTGAAATTTTGTAGACTCTTGTCTGGCAAGCATCCAGGTCTTGTGTTAAAGGCATTGAAACAATACCTTGTATAGGTTGAACCATAACATTGTCAAAAGCCTTTATAATAAAGCAGGGGTCAAGTAGTTTATACTGGAACTCAATAAAAATACCTCCTCTAAGAGAGAGTAAGTAATCGTGATCATAAATGGTGTCCAATGGAAACCCTGGGAAATGGATTTTCTAAAAAATATTTGTTGCTCTGTATAGATTATTATTTTGAATATTTCTATCATGTACAAGTAAATCTCCCTGTAGCAAATTGGGATGGAGTATAGAGAGAGTAGAGGTTGCTGCTTCTTTCCCAGTGGATTGCTGTGTGTGCAGACTTAGCTGGCTGTTGAATCATTTTGAACAGTAGAGAGCAGTAGAGGAATGTCAGAGCACATAGGGGGCCAAAAACCAAGATGCTGGAAACAAAATTAACGCACGTTCTCCTAAGATGATGTTCTGTTTCTCCTGACAGTGAAAGACACTTTTGAACTATATTGTAAATGTATCCACTTTTAGGGAATGGAGAAATCACATCCAAACAATAAGCTATCAAACAGGTATTTATACTGAGGAGCTGTTTACTTATTAGAAATTAAAACTGTTCACTTTGGAGGAGTGGAAAAATTCAGTAATAAATTCTATACAAGCTTCATCCTCATTAATATCTATAATCCAAAGCAGGCCTCAGACAAATCACACAGGAGAGTCATCAAAATCAATGTCATTACTAGGAATGCCAGTTTATACTGAACGTTTTAGACATTTGCATCAATTTACCAGGAAATGTGTTTGTCATTCGCTATGTCATCAAACTAGCCTTTGTACAAACTACGTCGTAATTCTGATCCATTTCGCCTCAGCCTTATGGGAGTGGCAGTGAAAATGGCAGTGGTAAAAACAGCATCACCACCACTTACTCTGTACCAGACACAGTGCAATTCACATCCATTGCACTGTTTCCATTTCAAGTCTTGCTTTACCACATGTCCAAAACTGAATATGTGGTTCCTTGTTCTTAGTTCTTCCCATCTCGTAAATAGTAGCCCCGTCCGCCCAAGCCAGAAACGTTAAGAGTCCTCCTTATTCCCTCCCTCCTCTTTACCTGCTAGAACAGCAAGCCTTCTTGATTCCAATTCTAAAATATATCTCAAATCCATACCCTTCTTTCTAACTCCACTGTCACACCCTCACCTGGGCCCCCAGCGTCTCATCCCTGCACCACTGCCAGGGCCTCCAGCTGACCTTTCTCCTCCCAGCAGCAATGGGATCTTTCTATTTGAAAACATCAGATCCTAGCATTCCCCTCTGTGAAACCCTTCAACTGCTGCCCGTTGAACTTGAAAGGCAGCCCAAACCCCCTCTGGCAGCCCACCAAACCCTGACCATCCCTCCCACCTCACCCTGTACTCTCACCTAGTTCTTTCTGACTCAGGACCTTCCCATGTGATGCTGCCTCTGCCCAAGGGCTGTGTGTTGTGGGGAAGTAACCTAACCTTCTGGGCCTTGGTTTTCTCCTCTTT
This sequence comes from Aselliscus stoliczkanus, assembly GCA_033961575.1. Taxonomy (NCBI): domain Eukaryota; kingdom Metazoa; phylum Chordata; class Mammalia; order Chiroptera; family Hipposideridae; genus Aselliscus; species Aselliscus stoliczkanus. The sequence goes on along the minus strand of CM066734.1, from coordinate 70,214,572 downwards.
AACGATGGTAGTAGCTCAGTGACCTTTCTGTTTCCTTTGAAAAGACAGAGGTTCTCTTGAATGTATCTTTAATAACCCTCTACCAAGCACTGATCCTGAAATAATAGGAGGTTAGTTTTATGTCATATTTTCCAAGTATAATATAGGAATACAAAATGCTTTCAAATTGAGATGTATGTGTGAGCCAGCAATGTTTTCAATTATTAGAGAGATGTTTATACCATTGGAGACAACTTAAAGCCTAAAAGAACAGCAGAGCAGCAGACTTAATCCTTAGAAAGTAGGTTTACTGCTCCCTCACTAGGTTCCCTCTGAGTGTACCAGTTACATGTGGGAAATGTATCTAAATTGTCATTCTAACCATCCTCTATTAAAAGTACATTTTCAAGGTTCATACTGTTCCCATCAGCAGGGCAGTATTGTCAGGTTTCCAATTTCAGATTGTCAGATACCCAAACCAGGATTCTGGGCCACGTTTCCTTTCTTCCATTGCCTGTAGCAGATAATAAATAATAAGATGTTCCTAAACCAGCGTACCAAAGAAAATGAAGGTGAATTCTTGAAATATGTTTATGTATAAACCGAGCTAACCTGACATCAATTCAATCCGCTTCTGCAAACTTTTTTGAGTATCTACTAGATGCCAGGCACCTACCAAGTACCAGGCTACAGGAAGTAGATCCTGGGCCCAGATCTCAAAGGGCTCACAGTCCAGCAGGCAGACCCAGATGCAAACAAAGCATGTCAGAGACCTGGTGAAATAATGGAGGGAGGTGCTGGCTCAACAAATGCTTGTCTCAGCATGGAGGGATCAGGCCGGACAAGTGCAATGGATGAAGAGTATTTACCTGTCAGAGAAGAAAACAGCATTCCAGGAAAGGGAGTCAAGTATGCAGAAAAACAGGAAGTGCATCAGCAGTGTCCTCAGCGGGGAACAACAGGATTCAGGAGGGTGTGTGGCCAGAGACCAAGCTGGAAAGAGGCAGGCACCATGTTGTGAAGGCCTGATGTGACCCACATGCTCCCCATAAACTTTGAACTGTATCCTGGAATACTAATAATAGCAACCACATTAGCTAACGTATTGAGATGTCTCTAAATGCCACTTCACATGAAATAACTCATGTAATTCTACATAGCCGAGATTCCAGCCCAAGTCCACCATCTCCTCAGCCCTTTTATGAAGCATTATGTTGTTTTACCTCCAAGAGAAAACGACACATTAAAGCTGTGTGACCCTGGGCAAGGTATTCAGCACCTCTGAGCCTCATTTTATTATCTATAAAATGGGAATGATCTATAAAATGAAAATAATTGGGTTGTTGTGAGAACTAAACATATTAAAACATGTAAAATGTTTAGTTGGCTCTGTGCCTCGCACTTGGTATGTACCTGCTGTTACTATCTTCAATGTTATAATTAATTTTTAAGTTTTGAAATAACAGCCATATTTGCGTTTTAGAAGGTGTCTAAGAGGCAGGGTGAAGGAGAGCTGGGGGCAGGGCCGCCCCTATTGGCAACTCTAGAGGACACCATTGACTTTGCAGTCAATATAAATCTGCCCCTTGAACCTGTGCTGTGCAACATCTCTGAGAAGAACAACAGTGGGAGTAATCCAGAGATGATAAGAACCTAAATGGGGGAAGCAGAGAAGAAAGGGCCGGGATAGATATTTAGGAACTAGTGATGGAGTGGGTGAGGAAGATAAGGAGCAGTCTTGCTCAACTGCCAGGTTGGCCTGAGTAGGTCTACTGAGGGGAGTCTTAGGATATGGGAATCAACTTGGGTTATTCTATGAGGTCTGACAATTAAGTTCACAAACTTGTTGCAATGATGTTGCTAATCTTTTTGATATCAGAGGGATTATTCATTATGAATTTGTACCCACTGGACAAACGGTTAACCAACTTTATGATTTGGAGGTGCTGAAAAGGCTGCGTGAAAAAGTTAGACGACCTGAACTTTTTGCCAACAATTCGTGGCTCTTGCATCATGACAATGCACCAGCGCACACGGCACTGTCTGTGAGGGAGTTTTTAACCAGTAGACAAATAACTGTATTGGAACACCCTCCCTACTCACCTGATCTGGCCCCCAGTGACTTCTTTCTTTACCCGAAGATAAAGGCAATATTGAAAGGAAGACATTTTGATGACATACAAGACATCAAGGGTAATACGACAGCTCTGATGGTCATTCCAGAAAAAGAGTTCCCAAATTGCTTTGAAGGGTGGACTGAGCGCTGGCATCAGTGCAAGCTTCCCAAGGGGAGTGCTTCAAAGGTGACCATAGTGATATTCAGCAATGAGGTATGTAGCACTTTTTCTAGGATCAGTTCATGAACTTAACTGTCTGACCTCCTATATTTTTCAATATGTGTCTTCTTTCTAAAGGGGAAATAAATATGATTTTAGATTAGCGATTTTTTTTTTCTATTAAATGTGTCTCTTCTTCTTATGAATGTAAATAATTGGGGTTGACTGTGTTCTCAGTACTATAGCTCAATTAGGTTTAGTGCCAGGACAAATGTCAGAATCCTGCTTTGATTTTCTATTTTGGTGGCCTCTCTCTGGTGGCCTCTGACGGTGTTACTTCTGAGTTAAGGATTTCAATCACCCAAGGCTTCTTTTAAGTGAAACGTGGTACATCCAAATGAAGTCTCCTAGTTGTGTGTCAAAGTTCTTCATTTTGTTAATGTATGTTTAAAGTACCTCATCACAGGGTGTGTGAGTGTGAAGTTTTAATGACACAGAATTTTTAAAAAGAATCTATACATGTATCCCAAAGTAAAGACAACCTCAGAATATTCTGAAAATAGAGAGCATGGGTTGTGTCATTGCCTCAGCCGGGCAAGCCTGTACACCTGCTGTGTTATTCTCACCCATCAGTTGGGAGAAGCGTGTATCCCCCAGGAGCAGGCATGGTGAGGGCCGCAGAGTGATTTCCTTAGCCCCTTTTGAGCCCCAAGATATCTTTTATATTTTACCATACTGTTAACTACCTCAAAGGAAAATAGAGTTAGTTTAATAGCTCACATTGGCTGAAACACTCCCTGCTTTACCTAAGAGCAATGCCTATCAAACAGGCCACATTGTAAGTGTGGCTTCACTCCTAAGGGGCAAGATCAGAGGGTGTCAATGCCTCCATCGTACTCCAGGGTCCATTCTAGAACGCACACATTTTACCTGAGATTGATGTCATATTGCTTTACCCTTTATCCACTGATCTGTCCTTTTTTGTGTCTTTGTTTTAAAGCAAAATATACCCTTTCATTTGTCAAAACAACTAATCATAATAATCATCCAACAATTAGGGGAAAAAATCTAAAAAACTTTAAAGAAATAAACCATCTGTATAATTTGATACTTTTATAATAATAATAACAAGTACCATTTGTTGAGTCCTAATGTTCTATAAGTGGTATGCTCCATATTTTATGTACATTATCGTATTTAATCCTCACAACCACACGATGAAAGACATATTACTTCTATTTGCATATGAGAAGGTTGGGCTCAGATATATATAACTCAAGCTTTGCTCCCAGACACTGATTAGAATGTTTATTAGAAATGCCTATAGGACATCTGAGAGTAGGAAAAAACACCAGGGAATGCAGTGACCAGACATCCAGTGAAATTCTGTCTGGGCCCATGAGTATACTCCCTTGCTCCAGGGGTGTCTTTCGGTGTTTCCTCAGCCTTGACTTTTGCAACTTCTGGAACAAATTTCCATGTTGAGCCTGTTGGCCTTGAGGCTACCACTTCAGTTCCTCCTCGGCTGTGATGACCCTTTGCCTTACCTGCTGCCCTCTCCACAATGCCCCTTTCATTCCTTCCTGCTCCCCCTCTACAAGTAATTATCGAGCGCTTTCCAGGTGCCAGGCAATGCTCTAAGGACCAGAGATATGGCAGTGAACAAAACCAACCATTTTGTGTCAATCTCTGTTCTGTGGAGCTTAATTCTATTGGCACAAGTAAAGAAGTCACCCTGAATCTTACTTTGAAATCAAACCCCCTTTCAGTTTCATACATGACTCTTGGCGTCTGACTAACGGCACAGCAAAAACTCTTGCAGGAGGTTTCTCTCATATGCCATAGGCAGTCTATCTCTCTTTCTTAGGCTGCCAGGATCCTTAGAAGGGATAGCCCTAGCCTCAGCGTCCCATACTGACAAGCCTGAATGATGGGCAAGGCTGTATTGGTCTATCAATTCTTCCTGATCAGTTCTCCCCTTTGTGATAGGTTCAGCTTCGCAGTAACTACAACACAAGAAAAACTAGCCAGTCATACAGCCTTTATTCCCAAACAAAGTGTCTACCTCAGATCCTTTGCATCTTCAACTGAATGGAATAATCTAGAAGGAAGCCTGGTGATCCCTTTTTTTTAGTCAGTTCTTGCCAGATGCCTGTGTCGTTAGGGCCTGTGGTCTGGCCCCTTGAGCTCAGTACATCCAGAGGCATCCCCTGCTGTTATAGTCACCTGCTGGTAATACTGTGCTGTCACACCTCCCACAACGTTCCTGCCTCCGTAGCCCTGTGAAGGGAAAGAGATATGACTGCCCATCCTCCCTGCCTTAGGGTGGGATACCATAGCCCCTTAATATTCTTAGGAACTAGTCCTACGCCCATTGCCAATGTGCACGTTCATAATTGATGCTGTAACAGCACATAATGCCTCCCATAAAGTGCAGTTGAGTGTAAGTGGTCCTTTCAGAATCTTAATGATGCTATAAATACTGTACAAAAATACTGGAATTTCTTTAAGAATTGTCAGTTATCCACAATTCCTTCTGCTTCTCTCCATGTCCAGTGACAGTATAAGGAGTTAACTCTCCTGTGGGGAGAGTTAGAAGTAGGGCAATTGTTAGAAGCACAAGCTGCCAAATCAAGGGACTTACAGTGACTTCGGTAAGAGTAATAAGAGCAATAAGATAATAATAACCAACAGTATGCTCACTGTGTGTGGGGCTCCATGCAGAGAGCTTTATATATGTGACTCATTTTATCTTCCAAGATTACCTAGCTAGTAAGTGGTGGAATGGGGCTGCCTGTCCCGAGTCAGTGTCAGAATCTCAGCTCTGTAATCTCTCTCTCAATATGAGCAAACAGTGAAGCTGTGATGAGCTATAGGTGTTAGGCAGTTGGCTGAACTCACTCACTGTGAGTGGAGCTCCCACACCTACCATTGGCCCAAGGTGTTCAAAACCATGCCTCAGAAAAGTGGCAGATGGTCACACATCATAGGTGTTTGGGTCCCTAGGAATGTGAGCTTCTTCTGTGCCAGGGATCTGGTGGCATTCTGACTTCACTGAGCCTACCTTTCTCTGCATTGAGCTTTGTCTTTCTAGTTTGTGCTGAAGCACCTCTTTCCCACAACCAGACTTTGTAGCATTTGGGGAAGAGAGGAAGCCCTGGCAGAGAGAGATCTGATTTGAAACATCATACTTCTGCTGAAATAGAAAGCTGGGTGGGGGAGTAGAGAAACAATTTCCTATGAGTCTGAAGGACGAAATAAATTTTCTTTTTTTTTTTAAAGATTTTATTGGGGAATTCAGGGAGGGGAATAGACAAGTTGTCCTCTTCTTCCTCATTCTAGTTGTGGAGAACATTGCTTCACTGGCCCATGTTGGTATCATCATTGCGCTCTTCTCTGGTGAGGCAGATTGGTCGCCAGCCACTGGACAGCCCCTCACGGCAGCTCACGGTAGCTCACACCAACTACCGGCTGTTCACAGTAGCTCACGGCAGCCCACTGCAGCAGGGGCTGCAGCTGTGTCATCCCGGGGACTCACAGCAGCCCAGCTCCAGGTGGAGCTGTTGTTCACCATCTTAGCTGTAGAGGGCACAGCGTCACTGGCCCTCTATGTGGGATTCGAACCAGGGCCCTGCTGCTCAGAGCTGGCTTCCCAAGCTAGCTCTTAATCAATGCACCACTCGGCTGGCCCAGGAGGAAATAATTTTCTATTTGACTCTGGAAAACAAGGGAAATGCGTCCCTAACAAATTCCATTTATTAAAACTGCTAGGTGCGTGTTACTTGATTTAAATACAATAGCACCCTTTGGTAGAATAGCAGGAATTTATTTACTGTACTTTCTTTTATAAAGCCTTCTGCTAGAAATCCAAATTTGTACAGGAACAGAATCTTAGAAACAACTAACTGTTTTCTTTCACATTTCTTGAGCTTTCTCTTTTTAAAAACATTTTTATAAGTGAAAAAAAAAGTAACCATAAAAAAGTAAACTGTCCCTTTTAGAAAAATTAACAGTGATTTTCATTTTTTGCATGTTGTCTTCCAGTCTAGGCTCAAACTATTAAGGTTTTCCATAATGTACTTGCAGCTCATACTATTCAGTAGAGTAAGTCCAGTAACTTAACCCCGAAATCTCAGGGGTTTAACACAACTCAAATTCACATCTTACTCACTCTGCATCTCTAAGTCAGGTCAGCAGAGGGCTCTGCTTATCAGTCACTCAAGCTCAGACCCCAGGGATTAGACCCCTCTTGACACACACTCCCATGATCCCTGAGGCAGGGAAGGGAAAACAGAACACAGACACAGACACACACACACACACAGAGTCTGCTACCAATCTCCACACCAGCAGCTTCCTCCCCACCACTTTCCCACTCTGTTGCAGTGCTAAAATATAAATAAGTGATCTTGTCACACCCACTTTTCTGTGGCTAGGTTCTTGACCACCTCTGTGTGCTCTTCCTCTTTTGCAGTAAAGAATTTATCATAGTATCTATCTTCCATGCCTGTCAGCTGCAATCTGTACAAATTCTCTCTCTCTCTCTCCCTCCCACTTCTCTCTCTCTCTCTCTCTCCCTCCCACCTCTCTCTCTCTCTCTCTCTCTCTCTCTCTCTCTCTCTCTCTCTCTCTCTCTCCTCTCTCTTCTCTCTCTCTCTCTCTCTCTCTCTCTCTCTCTCTCTCTCTCTCTCTCTCTCTCTCTCTCTCTCTCACACACACACACACCTGATCACCTGTTTGCCCTCTGGCCACAGATTGGAAGATTAGACACTAACAAAGCCCAGCTCGGCAATACAGCTAACGTGACTGCATGTTCTGATTTGCTCTCATTTAAACTCAGGTTGTTGTCATAAGCACCTCATCTCCTCCCTGCTGCAGTCTCTGACTTTGTGCCTTTTCTAAGAATGTCTTATGTGCCCAGTATTTAAAATATCTCTGCCCAGCTGAGTGACAGCAACCTGTACCCTTGGCGATTGCCCAGGGCCTACAACACAGTAATCATGGTCAAAGGAGAACAGGGATGACTTTAGAAATGAAATGAGGATACTGTGAAAGCAGTGCTGCCCCTAAGAAGGCACTGACATTTCCCTGTTATAAAATTCCCTCTATTAATCCAGGTCAAAAGACCATGGTGGCTTTTGAATTGAATGAGAGTGTATTGCCAGTCTTCTAGATTATAAAGTAAAATGTTAGTGGAACACTGGAGCCCCTGGCCTATAGGCGAATAATTACATTTAACCAAAAAAATTACTGACTGAGAGGATCTAGCTAAAGTTATATTGGAACTGGGAAGCAACTCAGCACTGATGGGAGTGAGATAGGGACGGTGCAGAGTCAGAATCACACAGAACAAAGCATGAGACGTAGGCTCCAGCGTCCAGGTGGCCCACAGAGCAGGGGACGGGGGCTCAGAAGCTCAGGCGAGGCTCAGGAAAATACGGGTACCACCAGGCCCAAACGAGCAGGCAAGGCAACAGGGAAAGTTTCTGAGAGGAGTTGGCAGCTGTAGAGTTGATGAGAACATGTGTCCATCTGTGGATATAGTAGGACAGAGAACTGAATCACTTCCCCATGGAAGGAAAGCCAGTACTGGCAGGAGCTAAGACATTACAAGATATTTGGGACTGCCTAGGTTCTAGCTAGTTCTGGGGCTGCCATTTGTTAACTGTATTCCTTTGGCAAGTTGCTTAGCCTCCCTAAGCTTGAGTTTCCCAGTCTGTAAAATTGGATTAATAATAGTATCTACCTCACGGGGATGTTGTGAAGATTGAACAAGATAGTATAAATGTCCTACATATTATATATGTACGTTATATGTATATGACATTGTACATATTATATAATATGTATATATTGCTTAGAGTAAAGATTGCCATGTAGTAGGTGCTTTAAAAGTGTTAGTCCTGGATGGGGTTCTTGGTTCCCAGATACTACATGGGATTTAGGACAAGGCTCCAGAAACAGAGACAAGCTGGGGTTCACTGTCAAATAAGGCCAACTCTATAGTGGAGAATCACTTAGAAAATAGAATGAAGCCATGGTAGAAAGATCTAGAACTTGCAGGATCCTGCCTTTTTGAAGTTGGTTGAAGATGCAGAAGTTGGACAACATAAATGAACTTTGAAGACATTACACTTAGTGAAAAAAACAGTTACAAAAGGACAAACACCAAAGGATTACACTTGTAAGGCATACCTAGCATAGTCAAAGTCACAGAAGCAACAAGTAGAATGGTATTTGCCAGCGGCTGGACGGGAGGGAGAATGGTGATTTATTGCTTAATGGGCACAGAGTTTCAGTTTTGCAAGATGAGAAGAGTCCTGGAGAGGAGATGGATGTACAGCAATGTGAATGCACTCAGTGCACGAAACTGTACACTGAAAAATGGTTAAAATGGTTAATTGTATATTATGTGCATTTACCATAATTTTTTAAAAACTGAGAAAGTCTGTATAGAATACCGACTTCAGTATAAAGTTTGATTCATTAATAGTAACAAAGGTATCATACTAATCCAAAATGTCAGTAATAGAGGAATTAGGTTCAGGGGCACCTGAGAAATCTTGGTAGTGGCTTCAGTATCTCTGTCAATCTAAAACTGCCCCACAAAATAATGTTTATTTTTAAAAACTATCTGTAGAAGATGGGAAGAGCCAGATAAAGAACTGCTTTGCCTAGAGTAAGGGGTGGTTGAGATTGCTGGAGAAACTGTTATCAGTCTGAAAGCAGAGGTTGTAAAAGGGGTTTAGAAGGTAATACAGTAAGGAGGCTTGGAAGACTGGTCACAGAGGCAGGTAAACAGGTGACACTGACACAGGTTGGAAAGAGATTCGAGTCACCAGGTGGATCCAGGCTCACACTGATCCTGCTTTGCACACGCGTAGGAGAAAATCATAAAAACACACATCTAATCAACTGAGAGAGTTTTAAATTCCACATACGGAAGATTGCTAAGCCTGCATCTTTGGACATTGCCTTAAAACAAAACAAAAACAGACAATTAGGAACAGACAGAATGATACAGAGCAGGACATGGGGCACTGGCCCTAGAGTCCCGGTGGTCTGGTGGTCTAAGGGGATTTGGCTACCTGAGCAGGTCAGGACTGAACTACCAGGGGTGCCAAAAAAAATGTGTACAAGTGGACACTTTGGTCAACGTCACTCAAGCAGTAGTTCGCCATAATCAGAAGTGTCTGGATGCTGATGGGCACCACTTTGAGCACCTCTTGTAATTGAAGAAGTCAAACATGACTTGTATTCATCTTTTGTTTCAATAAATATTGAGTGTTACAATTTTAATACAGTTTTTTTCCCTTCTTAAAATGTGTGTTGGGGCCGGCCGAGTGGCGTGGTGGCTAAGCGCTGGCTTGGGACGCCAGTGGCCCTGGTTCGGGTCCCACATATGAGGGCCAGTGATACTGCCCTCAAAAAAAAAAAAAAAAAGAAAGAAAGAAAGAAAGAAAAAAAATGTGTGTACACTTTTTTGGCACCCTTTGTATATATCAGATGTCACTTTTTATAAGATTATACCATTTTAAATGCTTGTCCCTAAAAGTCCCTAGAAAGCCTTTATGAATCATCCAAATTTAGCATATTTTTAGCACCCATGAAGTTCTGTATTTGGCATGTTCACCCATATTGGTTTAATTCTCATAATAACTAATAGTATTATTAACATAGAGTATTATAGGAAGAAACTAGAATCGAATCATTTGAGTGGTAGAGGAAGGAATCAAACTATGATCTTCTAACCAGGACTATGAAAGAATGAATTGTGACTTTCTAAGCCCCTTCTATCGTTAACTGTCAAGCCAAATGAAATCAAATCATATACCGTGGTGAGGTGTTTGCCTAAAGGCCCTATCCAGCCAGACATCCTAGCTCTAAAAGGAGGTGCCAGAGGAGGCATTGAAGGGCAGGCATGGACACAGAATAGCCCTATTTACAGACGTGCGCCCTGCAAAGTGATGGAATGTCATAGGTATCGGCATCATTTTTAATATCTGCATGTTGTTGTAGATATTCAGCATGCACGGACTCTGACCAGTCAACATGGGAAGAGGGTGAGGAAGCAGTGGGGGATGCAAGCACATGTGTCGCAGTGTAGGCAGATGACAGGGGCATGATGTGGGCCTAGTGTTGGGGGCAGAGTAAGGGGACATGCACTCAGCAGCTAGAAGAAAGTGGGCCTCAGAATGGGGCTGCCAGAGGGACCGAGGGCCCTGGGCTGAGGCAGGAAATCAGTAAATAATGTTTATGCCCTTAGTAACAAATTCTTTAAAAATCAGTAGTGTGCTATGAAAACTGTCAATAGTGGACCCCTCATGGTTTTGAGCTTTCAAATATTCACTACATTTATTGGGATATTTTCAATATGGCTCCCAGAAAAGCAAAGCTATGTACCAAGATGCAAAAATTGTATGCATGCAAAGATTAGCGTAAATCCTTCTAATATTCTCCAGGTTGGCCTCCATAGTTATGGCACATTGTAGGTGCACAATAAATGCTTTCTGAATGAATGATTGCATCATGGAATAAATGGCACATTTAACACCCCTGGTGTGTGTGTATGTGTGCGCGCTTGCACACACCCAGTTTTGGTTACTTTAGGAGCTTTTTTTATTGCATCCCATTTACTACCATATATTCTGCCTTTAAGGCCAGGAATCATGTAATTAATACCATCTTTATAACTAACTATTCACAGCTTCTGTGAGGCTTTTTCCATCTTGGGATGGTATCTCAACTGATAAAGTTTTCTAAGTTACAGATTGGGTTAACTTGATGTTATTTTATTTAAAATACTTATGTTAGACCATCCTATCCCATGGTGGCCCATCATTAGAAGCACTCAAGTAAAGATAAAGGCTGGACAACCAACCACATTGGATAGGAGTTGGGATTAAGACATTCAAGTATCCCTTCTGACTGTGAGTCCATTTTTCTGTGACCCACAGATCATCCAAGGTCAATATTCTCTTTGCAATCTGAAGTGGACTGTAGTCGCTGAGAATATTGTCCTCACATTGCAAACCAATAGTGTTGACCATTGTTCAGTGAAATGAATACTCAAGCCACTCCACCCACAATAATTATCAAATGGGAACATAGGTAACCAGAGTGTTCCAAAGGCCACCAAAAAAGACACTGATTTCTGGAAAATGTGAGGATCCTCTTAATATATTAAAATGTCTCTCCTTAATATTTTGAAAATTTTGGACCTATTGGCTAAAGCAGTTGGTAGTCACTACAAATGACTCAGCATTGGACCGGATCTGACCTGGTGATATATACACCTTCACCCTTCTGCTAATCTCGTGCCTTCAACCAATTCAGAACTTAAACAATTAAAAATAGGCATGAAGGGCCGGCCGAGTGGCACGGTGGTTAAGCACTGGCTTGGGAAGCCAGTGGCCCCGGTTCAGGTACCACATATGAGGGCCAGTGACACTGCCTTCAAAAAAAAAAAAAAAAAAAAGGCATGAAAATTCTTGAACTAGTTTTTGAATCTTTACTAGATGCATAGATACAAATAATTTCTCTGCAGTAATTAACTGAAAAGTCTTGGATAATAATAGTTTGGAAGCTTTCCATTTCTAAAATTGGTTCCCAGAACATGCATTGGTTTTCATCAATCCATTGTTGAACTTTTCAATGGAAATAAGTCAATAAAATATTTGTATTATTCTTTCTTCCAATCAATCACAGGAGAATAATGTAATTTGGAAAGGACAAAGGTATGACTGTTACTTTCATGTCTAGTTTTTATTATACATGCCTTGATTTCCATGTATTTGATTAACCATTCAAATAACTATGGAACTTTAAAATTCCCTAATTATTGCTTCTTGTCTTCTCCAATGTGTGAAATTAGAAAGCAGATTTTTCTCCTCACATTACCTCTGCTCTTATCAATATTATATCTTGTAAAGGGCAGGACTGAGGCTAAGAAAGAAAAACATAGACTGCTGCTCATTGGGCATACAGAAGGGATACCCTTCTCAGAGAAACTCTTTTCCCCTTATCCTGAAGAAAAAAAAACAGATAATCATGGCTAGAAGAGAGACAATTTGAGTTCATCTTATAGAGAGGCTTTTAAACATGGTTCAGTTTGTAACTGTACCTTAGCTACTTATATCTGAAGCAGTGCAATGTAGGATAAGGGAAGTGGCAGGGGGTCACAAAAACAAAATGTCAAGTCAGGGTCATGGGTACTCTCAGAAAGACAGAGTGCCTTTTGGACCCTGGCTCCAAAAAATGGGGAAGAGAAGGCAGTTCAAGGATCTTATAGCAAATTCTTAATGCAAAAGAATTCAGTCTATGTAAACATTTGTAAAGCCCTAGGGTGACTGACCCCCAAATATTCCCCTTGTTCCCCTGACCTCATGTTGCATTGGAGAAAACAACAGCAAAAGTAATAACAATGGAGAGAAATGGTTTCTTTTTTCAGTTTGAAAGCAGATGAACCCAAATGATCCGAAAAGTAATCTCACTTATAATTTTTTTTTTCTTGATTAGTGATCAGGGCATTTCTGATAATAAATTGCAAATTTAGGAAAATTCATTTGTTCTTTTAAATAGAGGGTAATTAAAATGCTCTAGTAGCCAATGGAGTACTTTTGGAAATTTAAACTTGGTCAAACCCATGTGTATTTAGTAACTTCTTGATTTAAACAAAAGTGGGGGAAGAGAAAGAAGAAAATCAATGAGTTTGTATATAAACAAGTCACTTTTATGTGAATTTGAAGCCTCAGCCCTTCTTTCTGTTCTCATTTTTTGGGATCTCGTCCAAACTCAGGACTTAGTGATGTCATCCGTGGAGATTTGGAAAACAAAGATTCATAAAGGCCATGACAGGAAACTATTGGATGGGCTGTTCTGGGTACAAAGGATTAGACTTGATTTCAGAGACAGCCAAATTCCATTACCTGGGAAGCCAGCCTAGGGATGCGGTTAGTTTCCTACCACTGATTAAAGGAAAGGGAGGAGGAGGTAAAAATATACAACTTTTGACAATTTTCTTAGTCAACCCCATGGTCATGCTGTCTCCCTTAGACTGTGTTCATCATAGTGTTAACACAACTGTCATTTTAATGTATTACTTAAAAAAGAAAAAATAGGTGGGAAGACGGCCACTTTTTACAATTGTAGCCTAGAAGAAGTATATCTGCCACCCCCCACCCCCCACTCTCTAGCCCAAGTATGCTCGTCTTAGTTGGGTCACCTTCAGCAGGAAGTATTGCAACCTATGGGTGGAATGTACAGGGAAGGCCATTTCAGCTCAGTTAAAGGCATCATTTTATGTTAAATATTTAGCATTTATGTTACAATTTGACATGTTATGTTAAAATGTAACATTTGATATTAAACAAGGTTGATGGCCTCAAGAGCGTGGAAGGTGCCATGAGTAAAAATTGTTCAGGTTGAATGGCTATCTGTCAGAATTTCTGGAAAGGAGATCTCTGCTTTGGGTTGGAGCTTGTAAGGACCCTCTAAGCTCACCAAGAACCTCGAGTTCTGCATTTGCAACCCTAACCTCCCTCCTGGAATCAGGGAGCCGGAGAATTATCTGTGACCCCAGAGGCCATCTTACCCAACCCTGAACAGAGAGGTAAAGGAAGCACTATGTCCCCCTTTGAGCTCCTGTGCCACTCTTTCAAATGCTGTCCCCTTAAGACTCAGGGGGAGAACTCACCCCCACTTTCAAGCCAGTTCCACCTCTGCTCTCCACCCTCCCAGTTCAGAGGTACAGACACTCAGTATCATATGCCTTCTCTTTCCTGTCCTCGTTCCCACCATCACCACTGCAGTATTGCCTCCAGCCTGTCAATAACTGCTGTGAATGTCCCCAATCCCACTCTCCCTGACTCTAAGCCACACTGCAGACCATCACCAGGTAGTACCATCTACACACAATCTCAAAGTAGGAAGAAACCAGAGAATTCATCTTGTTCTGCCCCCTATCTCAGGCATGACCCCTTACAAAAACATCTCCTCTTTCATTGTATTCCCTTTCTCAGAAGTCATTGGTGGCTTCACTTGCCTATAAGATATAAAGTTCATATTCCCTAGATTTGCCTTCATGCCTCCCCTCCCATCTCCTGCCAGGTCTGGCCCCAATTTGCCTTTCCAGATGGTCTTTCACCAGCATAACCCGTGAGGCAGGTTTTCTTACTATTCCACTACACTTACATCTTTCTGTCTCCGAGTTAAAATGACAGCCAACCAACCAAACTAGCTTTTAAAAATCCAAACCCAAAGCAGCTCCTATTAAGTAAAAAGTCATGGGATAGCTCTGGTTTCCTCAATATTTGTCCTCAGGAGTCTCTCTCTTGGTTCTCTTACCTCTGTGTTGGTTTCCCTCTCAGATCACCCCTCTCCCTGTAGTAGTAAAATGGCCACCACTATCTCCAGGTTATATCCTCTGAGCAAACAACCATGGAGAAAGGAGAGCTTCTCTTCGCCCATAGTTTCTGCCAAAGGCTCAAGTCAAGTCTTATTGGACTAATCTGGATTATATACCCCTTCTGAACCCTCACAATGACCAGGTGGTTGGGGTGCCTTCTTTGGTTTGCAAGGTCAACTTCGGCCCCACCTGAATCACAAGAACTTAGGGTAAGTTTAAGGAAAATCAGGGTGCTGTTATCATAAAAAGTGGGACTGGAAACTGCAGTCATTCCCTGTCCCCAAAATGCTCTGCCAACTCTCCTCAGCTTCTTCAAGGCCCAGCCAGGTCCCACTTCCCCCAGGAGGTCATTTTGTAAACAGCCAACTTATTGTGACCCCTAAACTCCTACATACTTGCTTTCTGGAGCATTCCGAATCTCTATAGCTGGGTGCAAAGGTGCTTGAAGGCAGAGGCCACCTCTTATGCATCTTTATGTCTCGGTTTTCCTCATGCACATAGGACTGCTGTGCTTTGTGTAATTAAGACATAATACATTTTGTTGTTGTCAGTGACTTTTGCTAATATTGCCGTGCATGTGTGTGTCAGAAAGAGGGATGAGGTGCATGGGAAAAGCAGATGTGTGTCTCTGAAAACCTATCAGCAGGCAGCCCCTGGGCCTGGTGTCCGCATGATTGATGCAGGCATTTGGCCATCTTGGTAGTCAGGGCTGAGGCCTCTGCTAAGGGGATTTGCATCCTGACATGCCAGGCAATAAGATGATGAAATCACAAAGTACACTGGGTGCAGGCTGTTTTGTCATGCTGACCTCAGTTTCAGCAGAAAGGGCAAAAATAAATAGACCAAGAGGCAAATTAGAGGAAAGAATGAAGACAAAAGGGTAAGAGGGGCACTTTTAGGGGATATAAGGGCATAAATTAGGAGGAAAAAGCAAGACCATGGCTAGAGGTGACAAAACCTGCTTGTTCTCAGTGAAAATAAGGCCTATTTGCTCTCACACTCTTCACTTACAGCCTACTTTTACCTTTTTTCTTCTGTGGGTATGAGTGTGCGTGTGTGTGTGTGTGTGTGTGTGTGTGTGTGTGTGTGTGTGTGTGTGTGTGTTTCAATTTAGAAACATCTCTCTCTCTGTCTCTGTCTCTCTCTCTCTGTTAATGTTCTCTGCAGTGACCCTTCCTTTTCTCAGTAACTAGTTCCATATGTTTATTGACTTCTATTTGTAAAATAACTTTAAGAAAATTCTTTTAGCTAAGGTCATGTCATTTTTTTTTGCATTCCTTCTAAATGGGAGGAATTTGTTTGGTATGGTTTAAACTTTCTAGAGAATGAAGAATTTGCTTGTGTCTTATATGAAACAAGATCTTGTGTTGTATAAAGCTGATGTAAAGAAGATGTTTGGGATATTTGAGAGTTAACTTTGGGTGCAGTGAAAGAGAAAAGCTTGCATTCTTGAAGAGTCTCTTAACAAAAGGAAACCATGGGCCATTATAATAGAGCTGGGTGAGATTTAGGGATCATATACTTGGGGTTCTCAGACTTTAACATGCCTAAGAAGCACCTGGGATTCTTATTAAACAGATAGATTCCTGGGCCTTCCCCCTGGGGAGTCTGGTTTTGTAGATCTGGGGTGGAGCTAGGAGTCTGCATCATATTACAATAAGTGCCCCAGGTGACTGGTGAGAGTGGTCCATGCAGCACATTTTGGGAGATACTGACACAAGCCAACCTCCTGCTTTTAGGCTTGAAGAAATGTCAGCCAGTAGTTGTGAAGTGACCTGTTGGGCATCGCATCTCCATTCTAGACTTGACCTCTCTAAGCCCCAGTTCCTTACTTGGTAAAGCAGGAGTAATCGTGTTATCTATTTCCAAGGGTTACTGGGAGAGTTATGTATAATATTATATGTAAAGCACACTTTGTATAATGCCTAATACATAATAAGTTCAGGTTAAGGCTTAAGCATTATTATCAGCTTATTGTTATTATCCAAGGTAAATCATTTCCCTGCTTGAACTGTATTTACCTGTAACTTACCAAAAGGTACAAAGGCCATTTGGGATGAACTGGCAAGGTGTCTCTGGGGAGCAAGAGAGTTTCTTTAGAGCTGTACAGAGGGACACCTTTCCATAGCTCAAGCCACACGTTTCTTCCTGCAGGTCTGGCAGTAGGTGACTGACATAGGACTGTCCCCAAGTTAAGGCTGCCTACCTGGGAGTTTTTCTTTGTCCTGTCATGGCTGTGAGGGAGGAGATGTGTCATAGACACAGAAATGTGGGGTCAGATGGTAAGCAGACAAAAGTCAGTTGTTGGGAGTGGGGGTAAAACGCTAATGGAAAGTCCATCGTGAGAACTTCTCATGCACATAAAAAATGTTAGTGCGTTACAGAATGTCTCTGCTGAAAGGAACCTCAGCAAATGTCTTATCCGGCACCTTCCCCTCCTCAAGTAATAAGAGTGCCTGGATTGAGGCAGACTGGGATAAGAGCCCAGTTAATTCAACTTCCTGACTAGAAATAAACAAACACGTAGTACCTGCCTTATAGTATTAACAAAAGGGCCTCACAGCCCAGCCAGATTTTAATATGTCAGCACAAGTTCACAACCTTGTAATGAAGATGGGGATCAAATGTTTATCCACGGGTCTATTTTCTAATTGCACTCAGAGTGTCATTGTGTGCCTCCCCACCGTGGATAGCAAAAACAGCCCTGCTCAGGCCAAAGGAACAATTTTGAGGCAAGAAGAGAAAATGAACCTTTTTTCCTTTGTGTCTGACTTTAGGTCTTGTGTACAAAGAACCTGTGTTCCGAGGAGTGCCTGGAGATGGCAACCAGGGTCATAACAATCACCTTTACTGTTCAACTCCACAAGGAGGCCGTCTGTCAGGTTTAATGGTTCGCTCTTAAAAACAGCACCAACCGACCAGTTAATAAAAAACAGCCCTCCTCGAGTCCTGCTTGGACTGGTTAACTGAGATTTATATTAACACATGAAAATATAACCTTGGTCTGATGTAAGCACATACCTCTCCCAGGTTTGGGTTTGGGTCCAAACCCAGGGCCGCTGGCCCGGCACTCAGAGCTGCATGTTTCAGTCTCCTCTCTGTGGACAAAAGCCAATGAGGACTGAGTCGAAGAAATCAGGCCCAGAGAGACTACTTTTGCCAAGATTTCCATGAATAACGTTTTCTCTCTTTTCCTCTGGTTGTGGGATCTGGTGTGCGCCTGCCATTGTGAGGCCGGGGAGGAGATAGGAACAAAGCCGCGTAACTGTGCTTGGGGAGCATTGGGGCCGCTTGATATGTGGGCCTCAGCCTTTGTGAGGGGTCCGCTGGGATCTGTGAGAGCCCATAAACTGCCAGGTCAGGAAGAACCGCGGCTATTCTCAGCAGCGGAGAGCTGGCAGCAGCTGCCGCTACTTTTTCTTTTTTTTTTTTTAAACTCAGTCTCCATACAGCTTCTATCCTGCTGACTCTTTCAGTGTTCCTCTCAGACTGGCAGATGGTGACAGTTCTCCAGATGTTGCAGCTTTCATGTCCGTCTGATGTATAGACAGTGTGCCAGGGTTATTTATGTCAATAGAATCACACACCGACCACATGCAGGTGGCACGTTTCACAGGCTGGCTGTCGGAGTGGCCTCTGCGTGGCACAGGTAGAGGTGCTGAGCCCACACCGGGTCCCTTACATCACCAACCCTCCTGGGATATAATGTTCACATCCCACTCCTCTGGGAGGGCGATATTTGCATTTGAAGCCCACGGGGGTTTCTGGAATTGCAGAGTGTCTCTGATCCACTAGCTCTCCTCCCTTTTATGGCTTTTGTCTGCCGGGCTGTGTGAGTCCCCCAAACACCAGAGACTGGGTTATGAAGCACCACCTCCATTCTGACCTCCAGGCCTATTTTGCTCACCCTGAGGCATCTCCCCACAGGGCTGCCGGGGCCAAAGGGCCCAGGACTGCAGATCCTTTGGTGGACATCTGTGGGTTTGCTTGCCCCACGCCAGACCTCCTTTCAAGAACCCTTCATGGGGAACTGTTCTTCCTCTTTTCTAGTCGATTTTGGTGGGAGCTATTAATCACACTCCCTCACCTTGTTGGCCACAGAATGGGCCACTTGGATTTGTTGTCTAGAACTTTACAAATTGAAATGAAAAGAAGAGCCTACCTTCTTAGCCATGAAGCAGGGAAGATGTGCTAGGGACAGCTGCTGGCAGTCACATTTTTATGTTGCATGGAAGACCCCAGTCTGCAGAAAAATTAAGCTGATCATCAGAGAAGAGACTAGGGACAAAAAAGGCATGGTGGGTTCCAGGTCCTGGTTTCACTGTCCCAGGACCCAGCTGGCCTTTCCTTCGGCTTGGTTACTTGAGCCCATAAATTTCCATCTTTGCCTTAATGATGATTGAAGTTAGATTTCTGTCACTTGCAATCAAGAGTTCTATCTAATGGAGTCCCCTTGACCTCCGTGATGAAGTTACTCCACTCTCCGCTGGCCCCTCAGCAGTACCTCCTCTTCCAAGTGTGATGGGCGATGCTGTTGGGGACATAGCCCCTGATTCCAGGGGTGACAGTTCTTTGAATTCCTGAAGGTGGTCTTGGGCTTCTTCCAGGCATAGAGCCCTGGCTATGGAGAAATGTATTCCAAGGCCCCTCATATGATGTTTCAGAGGACCTGAGGCCAGGAGGAGGACTGGGATCCCCAATAGTCTTCACTTCACCAACATAGCTGAAACCCCCACAGTAGTAGGTATCTCAGCTTACTGTAGGACACCAAGTTAATATAATCAACTATCTTCTGTCCTTGGGAAATGTGCCCACAGCCCGATGTTGCCTTTCTTAGAATACAGCATTCTGTTTCAGGCAATATAAAAAATGAATTTCCTCAGCCCCAAATCATGATGGTTGGCCATTGCCTTTGTCGCAGAGTCCGACATGGAAAAACCTATGTATCTCTTCTTCTGTGTCTATACGTATATTGTGTCGTCTGCTCCAAAGCCTGAGGCCGAATCTGCTGCCAGAATCTTCTGATGAATGCCCTACAAGTTTCTGACAGAAAGAGACCGGTTCTCAGTGGTACGTAGAGTAAGCCGTGGAGCAGGGGCTTGGCAGTCCTAGTGCTTGGCTGCGTTCCCAGCGCTGTCCACTACCAATGGTGTCTCCTTAGAATCACTAACCCCTCCATGGCTCGGTTCCCACATGTGAAAGCGGAGACAATAATAACACCCATTTGATAGGGCTGTTGTGAGGAGCAAATGTTCTAAAAGACATAAAGGGCTTCGCATAGGGTTCGATCACATCCGTCAACATTCGAGAAACATTAGCAATAATAATAATAGTTGTTTCACATGAGGCTGTGGGATCTGGTTTCTTATGTTATGGTTATATTTGTTATGTCTGGGAAATGGGACTTGGCAAAATTGGCCGAAAGAAGACCAATGGGGTGCAGGAAGAGAAAGATCCTGGTGTGACCTCTTGCTTGTAGGGCTGAGCAGGGAGCGGTCCTAAGACCTCCCACCCTAACCCTCCTGTCCAGTACAATACAGGTACAAAGGGAGAGTCCCAAACACCAGCTGCCAGCAGTGGCAAACCCAGCCATGGATCTGCTCTCTGCTTCCTCCTAAAGGGGGCTGCCTAGGGGGCAGAGAGGGGAAGACGGTGAGCACTGAAGGGTGGGAGGAAAGTAGTCAACAGATGGAGTAAGAAATCTGGAAAAGAGGGTACAGCGTGGGAGAAGGCTTGACGTCAAGAAGTTGGGGGTAGGTGAAGAGGGTGGGTTGAGATTCTTTGGGGATCAAAAGGAGCAGGGAAGAAAAGTGGCAGATGAAAGAGGAGTGTGCTGGCTGGGAGATAGGAGCTGGCTCTTTGGGGAAGGAGAGAACCCTGTCTGTGTCTCTTTTATGGCCCTAAAAAAATCCCCTGTCTTCCCACTTCTTAGTCAGACACGTACATCTGCCGACCCACCCGCCTCTGGAGCTCCTATTTGTGCTTAAAGAAAGAACATGATTAGATCGTGGACCTAATTTATGCATTTCTTTGATACTGATGCAGCTGTGTAAGCCGTGGTTATTTTATTTACATCTCTTCAGACTCTCCCTTTGTGATTTTTGATAGATTGCTTGGTCCTTTTTTTTTTTTTTTCGGTTGCTTTTTTGAGCTTTGAATCTGTTTGCCCATGTGTATATGAAATTGCTGATTTCCCCCCATCTTTGACCTGGCAAAATAGCAATTTCATATGGTTCAACTGAATTTTTTCGAGTTCAGGTTATAACTGTACATTTCCAGAGGAGTGGGGCCACAGCCACCTGCCCTGAATACCTGCTATTGAAGTGTAGCCTGATGGTGACAGGAAGCTGGTTGACTCTCAATAATGGACAATGAGCAGAAGAGCAGCTCACACCTAAATAACAGGTGTCTGTGCCAGGCACTGCTCCTGTGGCCATCCTCATAATCCTCACACCAAACCTGTGACAGATAGGTACTTAGCGTGTCCCCATCTGAGGTGAGCGGACAGAGGCACTGAGAGAGAAGGGAGCTGGCCCAGGGTTACACAGCCAGCAGGTCACAGAGCTGGGATTCGAATGCGGACAGCCTAGCTCATGAGTCGGCGGCCTTTACCACCGCCTACAGGATGCTTGACCAAACAGTGGGTAGTCAGCAGCGCTCACCTGTCCATCACTGTAGACTGTCATTGTCATTACTCATCAAATATTCCTGCGCAGCCTTTTCAGGTTTTGGATACCCTGGTATTATTGTTGGCTTGGAAGTAGTAGTTTTTCTGGATGAACTCTAATATAAATCCATTAGCAATGACTTACTTGAAGATTTTATTTGTTTATTTCTTTATTTTAATATTTTACCACTACCCTCCCAGCCCTCCGTTGGCCTCCTCATCAGTGTGCAGGTCCTGAGACTTTCCGAAGCCTTGTCATGGTCCTCTTCTCACTCATCCCTCACAATCCCTGTTTCCTGGATGAGGAAACTATACTCTGACTGTGGAAAAGGACTTTCTGAGGTCACACATGTGACTGCCAGCTATAGACAAGCACTGGCCAGGATTCCATGTGAGGCTCTCCTAGAACTCACTTGGTGTGTTGAAGACGTGTGACACTCCCCTGCTTAGGGCTGTGTGACTTTGGTGAGGAGGACTACCCTCCCTGAGCTCCTGTTCATTTGGTTTTAGATGAGAGGTGTTATACCCGCCAGGATTGGTGGCCAGTGCTGTCTGTGAGCTCCTTTATTTTATTTATTTATTTTTTTTGAGGGCAGTGTCACTGGCCCTCATATGTGGGACCCGAACCGGGGCCGCTGGCGTCCCACGCCAGCCCCTAACCACCACCGTCACTCGGCCGGTCCTGTGAGCTCCTTTATGTAGCAGACATACTAGAGGTTTCCTCCCTTCCTTTTTGTTCTGCTCGAGGCTGGCTGTTCTACGTGACTCCAAGTCACAGTCATTGGCATACACTGCCACCAGGTCTATAGGATGTAACACAAACTAAGCTAGATGCAAGTTCTTGACTATATCGTTGTAAACTCTTGTAATGAAATGACTGCTTTTACAATTTTTCATTTGCCAGATGGGGACAATTATAATACCAGCACCCTCAAAAGCACCTTGTGAGGACTGAAGGGAGGTAACGGGTGGAGCTCAGGGCCGGCGCTTTACAAGCGCTCAGATAATGTAGCTGTTGTTGTTGCTGTTATTTATTATTTGTTACTGTGATTTGTGATGTGACTTTCCCAACAAGCCTTTCTCTTCAGTCTAACCAGTAGAGTAAGTTGCTAGTCTTGGGGGGTATTGTAAAGTTGTAAACACTTTTCTCCAACTCTCTGGCTACTAAAAAGGTACTTTTTACTAGATTTCAAGATACCAGTTGTCATTTTATCATCTGTTCCATGCTACTTGGTGACCTTCCCCGGAAAGGGTCAGGTCTCATGAAGATTTCTATTTTTATCTGGGAAAAAGCGGGGGAGGATTTAAGTAACATTTGAGGAAATGGAAGGATTATCTTTTTTTTTTTTTTTGAATGGGCCTGTTTTCAACATGTGTCCCTTTATCACTAGCAGATTGTAAAGCTATAAACCTTCCTACTCCACACTAAATCATGAGTTACATACATATCAGGAAAGAAAAATGCTTTCAGCAATCTATATGGCAGCTCTCTGATGCTTGGTTCACCTAGATATTTCCCATATGTGCTTGCTACTTATTTCAAATGGTATTTTTAAATTAACTGTCGCAGTAATAATGGAAATCTTTTTCAATCTATGTTTAGTATTGGTGGGGGGAGGAGAAAAACCAGTCCTGTTTTAACTTATTTGCTCTGTCTTTCTCATGGGAGTTGTTACCCTTTCAAAGGTGCCAAGCCTTAAGCTGTTCCCTTGCCTTAGACTTCAGGGAGCTACAGAGGGGAGAGCAGCTACATTTAAATTGTCCCCTGGAGAGATCCGTGACTAGCGGCCGTTACTGTCTGGGCTGGACATGGGACTGTCTGGAGTGATGGGTGGGAAAAAATGGGAGCAGGGAGGGGTTTGGGACCATCACTCAGTCAGACAGACAGACAGAGAAAGCAGAAGTGTTGCTGCCCTACCTTCATCCTGTCTTCTGCCCACCGTTTAGACTTGTCTTTACCAACCTGGCCTCTGAACACATGCCTAGATACTGTCTCTATGCACAAGTATCACACTGCTGCCTGTCACGCCACCATCCCTTTGAGGTTATTCTTAAAATACTGGTCATCTGGGAGGAGAGCACCTTCTCCTCTAAACAGTGTTGAAATGCATTTTTATAAGCCACCTCTGCTTTTAATCTATCATCATTATCACCATTAGTCAGGATATTCTAAGTTTTGCTGCAATAACGGAATAATCCCAAAAGTGCAGGGACTTAATTCAATCTAGAGCTAATTTCTTGCTCATATCCCACATGCAGTGTGACCCAGTGGGGTCTCTGTTCCACATGTTTTCTCAAAGCTCCAGTGTGAAGGAGGCTCAGACTGTTGAAGCTACCCCACCTCCACAGACACGATGGTGGGAAAAGAGAAGAACCGAGCTAAAGGGATCCATAAACTCCTGGAGTAGCCCTTTTTATTGACAAAGCCCCTCTTAATTGCAAGGGGGCTGGGAAATGAGGTGGATCGCATGGATATTCAGTATGTAGGTGATCTCTCTGTCACAGCCAATCCTCCCAAATTTTCCATATAACTGCTTTCTGATCAAAAGTTAGTTTTCTTACGGGTGTTAATTGGTTGGCTAGATAGGAGCTGCCAGGTTTCAAAGATTTTCCAGTCTCGGGTTAGCAAACTCTCCTCTGTGCTCCGCGTACTATGCATTTTCATTATGGACCTCATCATAGTGCATTAGATTTGGTGGTCAGGGTCTCCATTTCTGCCCCTCCCTGCTTCACCCCTCCTAGCTAAATTACTAAATCTTAGGGGTAGGAAACAGATGTTTGGGGTTTCAGGGGGATAAGCATTGCCAGTACTCAACAGAGTCCCTGGGTGTTTGGTGGATCAGGGAGGAATAGAGGCAGGGAGGGAATGAATGAATGAATGAATGAATGAATGAATGAAAGAAAGAAAGAAATCAAAAAACAAACAAGCAAAACCACCTTTTAGAATGGGTTAGTCAAAACTAGACTCGTCTATTATGGGTTGATTTTTACCAGTGTAGTGGGCACCAATCTCAGGATAAATGTTTGGATGTATAACAGATGCAACTTTAAATTTTTTTCTCTAACTCTCTTAGTTTGTACATTGTGCTCCTATTATATTTCCCAGGTGGTAGAAATGTAGTGTCTGTCAATTTCAGGTCCCACAGCCCCCTGTTCCAAGGCCATGTCTAAGTTCTGGGGCCAATGCCATGAGGAGCTGATACCTGTTCCCCAAGTGTGCTCTGTCCCTTAAGGCATCCCCGTGACATCCTTTGTCCCAATAATCCTCCACTGCCAGCCCTCAAAGCCCTGGTGGCTGGCTGTTTGGGCCCAGCTCACTCTGTCTACCTCTCCGAGCCTCTTTGAATTCCACTAGTCCAAAGGAGCTTTATGCTGCCCTTGAGCAAATGGGCCCAGGGAAGTCTGAGAGTCTGTGTGAGGCTTCATATATGACCATGACACTTTGGGCCATGAAGAACTCAGTGACCCTATCTGATACGTGACACAGCCATGTCTGCCCTGTGTCTGCTGCTGTCCTAGGCTGCATTCAGGGGGAAGCTTAGACACCCTTTGTTCTATAAACATACAAACATGTCCCTGGGTTCCCTCACTCTCACCCAGCACATCCTTTACACAGGGACCTTTCTCTAGTCTTGGGGGCAAGAAGCCCAACTCTGCCTTTTTCAGTCCCCCGAGTATCCTCAGGACCTAACTTTCACAAGTTGTATGGGTTGTATGGTCAAAAGAGATGATTTTATGCGTGTAGATGAAATCCATTAATATGTTATTTATATTATTTGGTTTTGGTTTTTTTTGGGTTTTTTTATTTATTTTTTGAGGGCAGTGTCACTGGCCCTCATATGTGGGACCCGAACTGGGGCCGTAGGCTTCCCAAGCCAGCGCTTAACCACCGTACCACTCGGCCGGCCCCCATTAATATTTTTAAATATTATCTTGACACACAAGTGCCACTTTCAGAGTAACCGAATTCTTTCGTCCCCAGATTTAATCTAAGAACCTATTCATCTTGTCCCATACCCTGTCCACTAGTGTCTGCGGTCCCGTTGGGTGTACAACTGTGTTTGTCGAGGCCGCCGGCCCAGCACTTCTGTCCAGAGCCAACTGTCAGCTTTACACAGCACACTTTAGATGCATGTTGCGTCAAGCTTCACCTGCCCAGCGTGAGGCTTTTCCCAGAAGCCAGACTTCCCTCTGCTCTCCTGCACCCAGATTCAAAGACATCTTGTCCATTCTGACACTTTGGCGGTACAGGCCTAACATGCTGAGGCCCTCAGTCAAAGGATGAACGGGTTCGTACTTTGATTGTTTCCCTGGAGCATATAGGACTGGCCCTTGTGCTTTGCCCGTGTATCCCTGCCTCTTCCAAGAAGTGGGGAAGGTTGAGACTTGGGGTGGTCCCAACAGACTCCATTCCAACGGTGACGCTGGTAGACCAGGGGAAATTTATTTTTCTGTGCCTCCCAGTAAGCTTGTAGAAAAAGCTCTCTCTGCCCAGAACCCCGAGGGAAGACAGCCCATAAAAAAAAAACAAAAAAAAGCAGTCTGAGAACACCTGTTGGTTATGTCAAAAATCAAAGTAATGGGCCTCCGACATCAAAAGGGAAAGTGGCTGCTTTCAGCAACAGCTGAAGCCACAAATGGTAGCTGGAGCTGCATGCGGCGCCTCCCCACAGAGCAGCCCTGTGCAGCCCCTGACTTCCTTGGCTCTGAACCCCGAACCAGATTCTCATAATGTACAAATTGGAAAAGATCCCACTGTTCAAATATAAATATATAAATATTAAATTTAAAAATAAACGTGTGTGTGTGTGTGTGTGTGTGTATAACAAACTAATGCTCTGAGGCATTTTAGTGTCCTAGAAGAATTTATGATGAGAACATGGAGCCCCAAAGAGGTCGTGTGGCTTTGCCTCGGGTTCCATAGAGTGTTGAGGGCTCAGCAACATCTATCAAAGTCAAAACTTCAGGCCGTTCGTCCTGGGTTTCTTTTCCAGAAGGCTTTATGCTCAGAATTTTAACTCAGCCTGGTAATGCAGGAGCCTTTTTCAACCATATCCTCAGTAAGCTACCTGCTTTTAGTAAATTGGTATTAAAAGTGCCTGTGAAGAGAGAAGAAAATAGAAGGCAGGATGTGGGAGACAGAGAACATACATTACAACCCTGGAAATGGGCAGACAGAATCAACCCGCCTGTTGCTTTACACCTAGCCTTCCACCCCCATGAAGGCTCCACGCTGGCAGGAGGAAGAATGGATGCAGCATTTTCTCCTATTCGTTGCTTATTCTGGTGACTGCATCCTCTGGGGTCATCACTTCATACCTATATACTCGTAAAGTGGAAGTCGGAAAGGATGATGATATTTCTGTGTGTGAGCCACTGGTTGCAGTGAAGAGACTTGGCATGTCACTGCTGGCAGTGGGACATTAGCACTGACTAACATTTGTGTAGTGGGTACCATTTAAGTGGCTCTTTCCTGGCTCCTTGGCTTCTCCAAGGTCATGTTAAGGCGGTTGCAGTTCTCTCTCTTTATGGGAAAGCAAAAACTGAGATTCAAAGAATCTGTTCAGAGGTCCACTGTAAATCCAAGTTTTCTGACTCAAAATTCCACGTTTCTTCAGTAGCACTGCAGCTGCCTCCATTGTGACTTGTCAGTCTTTTAGGGACCATGGGCCTTGTGAGGGTGCTGGGAAGGCTGTGGCTCTGCTGATGAAGAGCCAAGCTCCAGTGAGACAGAAGAGGGGAGAGACAGCACGTATATGGGGCACGTGTACTTTCCAGGCCCTTGATCCTTTAATCTCGCTGTTTTATTTACAACATTATACTCTCACCTAAGGATCTTAGCCTCTGCTCATCGCTGGCAGACCTGTCTAAGGAGCAGGCTTTTAAATCTGTGTCATTCACGTGTCCCCAATTCTGTGTAAAGTTACGTATATGTGTGTCTCTTTCCCGCTTCACATGATTTCTCCTGTGATTTTGCCTCTTCATATTCTTCCCCTATGTTTCTACTCGTTTGTTTGTCTTTTCCCCATTGATTTTCTGACCAATGTCTTCATTTGTCTATATAGTCCTTTGCTGGTTTCATATGTTACAAATATCTTATACTAGCTTTAGGCTTCTCTTTTCACTTTGTTGATAGCATATCTCAATGTTTCTAAAAGATTTTAAATTTTGGTTTTCCTCATTTAGGTCCTTACTACCCCAGGATTTTTATTTTCATATCATTTATGATATAGGGAATGAATTTTATATCATGTCCAAACACTGCTGTTGAGTAGTCCATCCTTTCCCCACTGACTCTCAGTGTCATCTTGGTTGTATATTGTTTTCCTACTTGCCTGGAACTGTTAATGGGCTCTCTGTTTGTTTCATTCCTCTCTCTATTCCTGTGCCAAGACCACACTGTCTCAATTACAATATATATGTATACGGGTATAGAGAGAGAGATTTAGTCATCTTCAGATTTGGCCTGGTGCTCTTAACCCTTTATCTCCCAAAGAAGTTTTAGAATCAAGTTGTTAATCTCACACACACACACACACACACACACACACACACGCACGCACCCTCTCGTTTGTGATTTGCATTAACAGTATACTAAATTAATAGACTACCTTGGAGAGAATTGGTATTTTTACCGTCTTAACCCCTAATGGTATTTGAGTGTGGGAGACTCTGTCACAGGTGCCTGAAGGCCAGAGCTTGCTCTGAATAACAAAATGACGCCGGGCTTCTGTCTGGTCGTTTCTCTGAGAATGGAGGCCTCTTTCCAAATGACTGAACTCCGGGTACATTACAGCAGACGTTTTTCTCGATGGTGAACCAAGATGGCAAATGATTGTTATAGTGCAATTTGCCAAGATTTTTTTTTTCTAGCTGAGTGATCAAATGTATATAATTAGGGAGACGAGAACATGTTAGAGCAGGGCAAGGGCCAAGTCGGCTGTGAGAGCTGGATTCCCAGGCCAGCCTGCAAGAGAGCACCCACGTGCGAGGCACACCTGGGCTCTGTGAACAGTCCGTGTGTGGAGGCAGGAAACTCTGTCAGCTAGACAAGAGCTTCCAGATAGAATAACGAGAAAACAAGAATAGTGTCTTCAAGCCCGTTGAGCTTGACATGTCCTGGCCAATTTCATTCCAACGGTGACTACCCTTCCCCCCTGATGAGCGCTTTCCTGTTCCTCCCAGCTTTCCTACCATAAATACCTCAGATTCAAAGAAAAACAATCCCTGAATTCTGAAGAGCAATCATGATCATTCTGTATTCTGGAAGGCTTTGATACTGTGAATAAGGGTTTTTAAAGGATAAGAGCCTATTTCTTTTACCTCTTAAGATTTTCAAGAAAATAAAATAAGTAGCTGTATTATAGTAAACTACAGAAACATACATAATCTTTTTTGAGGGGGAGAGATAAAAACCGTAGTGATTGCTCATGATTTTAATCACAGTCATGCCATGGTAAATCTTTGTAGTTCCAGTTATCATGAGATTTGTAATACTCCTTTCCCTCTGTTCAAGTAGGAATAATGAATTTGAGGTTTTATACATCAAACATGGTTTTTGGAAGTAAGAAGGACAGATATTCCCAACCTTATTAGGGTTGGAATACTCTAGCCTTTGGTAGTTTTAAAACACAGCATTCCCTATCCTTCTAAAATTACGTAGTTCAATACATTTTTTTTTTTATGGAAAATTTTTAAGTATTTTGCTGAGACTTTGAGAATATCTTTGGAATCCTTCTAAGATAAGCTTATGATATCTATGGGATAATCACTCCTTTGAAGATGCATTTTGCACCAAGAAAGGAAACATAACTGGCTGACCATCACAACCAACGATGGCACTAAAAGTGCAGGTTTCCAGGTGCCACTCCAAGAAAGTCTGTGTTAGCCATCTCTGACGGTCTTCCATGCTTTCCAAGCAGGCACCTTATTGACTCTCCTTCTCACAAGTAACCTCTTTCATTTTTTCACTATAATTAATCATTCCAAATTTATAGGCTTTTATTCTCTCCTTGAACTATAAGATCTAGAAGGTGATTTAAAAGGATGCAGCGTTTGCTTTTTAAAATCCAGTTAATTTAAGAATAAGACAAAAAAAAATGTTTAATGCACAAATCCTAAACTCGTTGCTCCTTATTTAAAAAAGAGAAAAGTATAGTATTACAATTCTCATGAGTCTTTCTATAAATGGAAAGTTAGAGAAAACAAAAGGGAGTTAAATTTAAAGTCAGTATAAGAATCTTTCCATTTGAAACCGGCGTTGTTTTACATTTCTTGGAAAGGACGCGTAGGACTGACTATCTGATGACTGAAGCCTGTGAGCGGGCCATGTTCTTGTGGGAGCTGTAACCTTCTGTCGATAAGGAATTCTGTCCCTTTGCTTTTGTGTATCAGTGGTGGTGTTTTGGGGAATTGGAGTTTTTTGCCCTTGACTTTAGCAGAGGCACAACTCAGTTTCTCCTGGATTAACACTTAGAACTGATGAAAAAAGAAACATCTGTGAAAAGCTCAGTGTTACAACCTCATATTTATTAGCATGTACCGTATGATTTTGCCTAAATTCCACACGTATGCGTTGGGTGGAAGAGGGTTTGAGGAAAGAAAATCCTCAGCGGAGCTTCAGGCTGTAGAAATAAGGAGGCAACCAGGTTTTCTGGGCTAAGCCTCTAGTTCATCAAAGAAAGGTAAAGTAAATGTATAAGTAAATAAATTTCATAACACTTGGTATTATATGAATATAGTCCCACTGAACAAAATGTAAACAATATAAATAAAAGCACGAGTTCCTCTTGATGTCTCCCCTCTCCTTTTTAAATTCCATTCCTCTTTCCATCATCAGTTTGGATATAATCTCCCACACTCTGTTCTAAGTAGTCACATACAAACGTACAGACAAAGTCATATATAGAAGTATGCAGGGCTTTTCACAGTATATATGATACAATAATCTACATATTGTTCCTCTGCTTGCTCTTTCCACTTAATATGTCTTACAGTTTTTTCCAGGTCACCACAAATAGATCTACCCTGTTCTATTTTTAATAGCTGCATAATATTCCTTGTTATTAATTTAATCTTTATCCATGGATGTGCATATTAAGTAATTGTCTCCAATTATTCTCAATTACAAAACAAGACTCATGACCACCTTTCTACATGCCAAGTAAGATGATTTCTAGGGTAGATTCCTAAAAATGGAGTTGCTGGGTTAAAGGGCCTGCATATTTGTTGCTTTAGTCAATGTCACTATATTGCCCTCCAAAATGACTTTGCTAATCTATATTTCCACCAACCCTGTACATTACCACCAGGGCTAGATAGTATCAAGCTTTAAAATGTTTGCAATTATGGGCCAGCCGAGTGGTGCGGTGGTTAAGCTCTGGCTTGGGAAGCCGGCGGCCCCGGTTCGGGTCCCACATATGAGAGCCAGTGACACTGCCCTAAAAAAAAAAAAAAAAAAAAAATTTTGCAATTAATGGTCAATGGAAAAAACTGTATTATATTTTTTAAACTATATTATGGGATTTAATTTTTTGAAGCCTTTTAAGAACTGTCATATTAATAAATTCATACACACACGTGCACACACACACACACACACACACACACACACACACACACACAAAGGAACCCTTTGTCTGCCTATAGGCTCATGTTCAGGTTCACTGTAAATATGCCTCGTTATAGCCTCACATCAGTACTGCCTCTCAGTACTGCCTCCAGAGCCCAATGTGAGGACAGAATAGGTGGCTACTATGTCAACCAGCTTTGTGCTGGATGTTGGGACAAAAGAGGTAACTATGACACCATGAGAAGTGAAGATACAGTGGCTTCTGGAAAACACCCTTTCTACTGGTATAAATTGATGCCTAGAAACTTACTTTAGGAAAACAAATCCCTTTAGTTTAGCCACTGACCCTTTGCAAGAGACCTTCAGTACCATGAGGGCACTGGATGGTCTCCATGGCCCCTTTCAGCTCAGAAGGTCTATGAGTCTTCTGTGAGATTAACCACAGGAATCAACAGGGCCTTGACTGGGATTCAGGAGCAAGGAGGTAGCCTAGAAATGTCTGCCACTAGGATGGATGGATGCCAGAAGGTTTGATTACCGTTGGGCAGTGTCAGGGATGGACATCAGCAGGTGGAACCTTCCCCTGTCCACCAGTTAACCTGGAGGTCAGCTCATCTACCTCAGAGGGATGTGTCTAACCAAGCACTAGGCGACAGTACTCAGCCAATCAACTGAAATATATTTAAAACTGGATTAGAAAAGTTGAAATAGCTTATCTATGATGTCAATTAAGACACATGAGAAGAGAGGCCAACCAATGATGTCACTGAGAGCAAAGTTTACATGATAAAAGTATCATTAGAAAAACAGACATAGGCAATTAGATTGTCTTTTATAGAGAGTCATAACATCTATTTCTTTGTAGTGTTGCATGGTTCTCTGGCATGGATTGAAATAATATAGTTTGATAGTATTCTTCTTTTCCTTATGGTCTTTTCCTTAAGTGCCTAACCCTATTTGTCAAGGTTCTACTCTAAAAATCCCAGACATTTGGGGCACGAGAGGGAGCTTAACATTTACAAGATATCATTGTGATAAAGCAGTATTCTTTTCAATGTCCTCTCCCCCAATTGCTGACCTTCTGGGTGTTGAATTCAATAACATTGTTGCAGCACAGAATCTTTTTTAAAATGACATAAGTACTATGTCATTTGTGTGGATAATACAAAAAACTTCAGTGTTGGTATTAATTGACATAAAATAAGTATTAAGCAGTCTTATGCTTAAATATATTAATCCAGACATAACGAAAAGACAGAATGTGTTTAAAATTACAAGTGTTATCTGTCACTCAGTAAAGGTCATTTAGAGTAGTTTTAGTCTATATTTTTTTCATCAATTTCTAAGGGTTTACCTGCTGAATAATTGCCTGCACCATGGACATTTTAACATCCTGGAGCTTTTATGTTTAGGCTCTCATTTTATTGATTGGTAAATAAACTGTCCTCAGTGGGCTAAAAATAACAGCGTCCAACGTGTCTGCATTCACCCCTCCCTTGTGGTTCTATCGTAGGCGTGTTGAAGGGCTGGGAAAAAACAAAGAAGCCGAAATGGGTCTTGCAGGGCCATTGCCATGTGAGCTCAGGGCTTCTCTTCATGCCAGCCCTAGTATGCTAGTTTGGGTTTACGTAATGGATAAGCCCAGTGCCCACCTTCAACAGGGATTTAAAACAAAAAGACTGTGAGTGACTAACATGGTTTCTTTCATATGCGATGTTTAGAGTTCAGCACATTCTATAAGGCATACTCTGATCACTCAGGCCAGAGAAGCTGGGAGCTGCAGCCTGCCTTCTCATGTTAGGCACACCGTCCGGAATCACTGGTTTACTCCCGGACCTTTGTTTTGTTTGAATTCCTTTTTGTGATTTTTAGATTTTCTTTAGTAGTAACAGGATAATGTCAAATTCAAATAATGCCAAATTCCCTTCTGCTTAATGCCCTTTGTTTTTGGCTTTCCCCTTCCATGTTAAATTTATGTCAATCATATCCTTAGCTATCTTAAGCTATGTTATAGGTATAGGCAAATTCTAGTTCAATGACCAATATTCTCATATCGAAATGCTCGGGATAGCTAAACTCCTTCCAAGGCCAATTCACCAGCCCACTTGTTTTGAGTAGTATGCATTAGAGAGCAATGCTCTCTCCTGGGGCCTCAGCCCCCGTCCTTTTTATACTATTCACCCTGAGATGCTGATCATTGAGAGACCTACCTAAAGATAACCTGAACAATCGCTACCTTTCACTGAGTGTCAGGCACTGTTTCAGTCCTTTCCATAGAGGAACTCATTTATTCCCCACAACAGCCCTCCAAAGGAGGAATTACTGTTATGCATATTTAATTGGTGAAGCCCAGAGATTTAGGTAATGTGTCCAGGCCCACCCAACTAGTGCTGGGCAGAACCAGGAATCACAAAGGTCCCCCTGGCCCAGGAGCCCATACTTCTAACAGCCACATGATCCTACCTTTCCTAAGTCAGCATCTCCAACCAGCAGGGTCTCTCCAGATCAGCTCCCAGCTCCTCTCAGATAACATTGTCAGTGGAAGTAGAACTTTCAGGTGTTTTCAAACTAACACATACTTTTCCACCACTCTGTCATGCCCATGGCCCATCGCCTCTTTGCTCCTTAGTGAGATAGCTCAGAGGCCAGTCTTTTGCCAAATCTTCTGTAGCTTCTGCCTTTTTCGTTGCCTACCACCTTTCTGCCATCTAAAGTCCATATTTTCACCCTTCCTCCTCATTTTCTGTGCACTCTAGTCCTCCCACACACAGACACTAGAAAAACATTCCTTCTCATACACCATTTTCATCAAACTCTCAGCCCTGAAAGAACCAGCAGTAGCTTCTCTTTAATACATCATATTCGATGGCTCCCAGCATTCACCGTCCAGTGGGTAACTTGTTCCCATCACCTAACTTTTTGAATTTCCCTCATCCCTCTCAGGGCAGGCCTTCTGTTTCAGATGGAGCCATTCATTTGACACACAACATTTGGTGTGCGTCTTCTGTGTGCCAGATAAGTGAACCAGTGTGAGTGTCTGACTTCCAGAAGCTCCTTGTCCTGTGATGGAAACAGTTAGGCTCAACACAACAGGATGAGGCTCCACCGCAGTATTTCTGGGATCTTTGAGACTACTGCAGGGGAACATCTAGCTCCTGAGCAAGAAACCAAAAGTAAAAGTAGAAATTTCAGTCTTCCAGCCTCTGCTGTACAGAAATGCCCACCACAGGAAGCTGAGAGAAATGTCAGAAAAGCAGCCACCCCACCCTAACTGCCATGGGCCACTTTGTTTTATCCGTAGCACTTATTATATTCTAACATTTCCTTCTATGTCTATTTGTTGATTGTCTGCCTCCGACTATACCTAGTGCGGAGCAGGCACTCAATAAATGTTTCATTAATTCAGCTGGAAGTAGCCGTCTAGAATTGTGCTCAGAAGGGATTTGGGGCTGCTTCCCACTCTGCATGAAAAATTTCCAAGACTTGAGCAATGTTGCCCATGGGCTTGGAGGGAGCGTCTCAGCACCGAGGCTGCCAAACTGCCATCCAGGGCCTGGGGAAATCAAGGGCGGCTACATGGGAGAGGAACTTCTGAGCTGGTATATCAAGGAAAAGGAGAGCTTACAGGCACAGGATGCAGAACAGCATTTTTAGCAGAGGGCAGATTATGTCCGAGGGTCTCGACCACCACTCTCCCTGGAATGCGCTCATCCCTGCTGCACAGAGCACTGTGTGAGATGCCCTTCCCTCCCCAACTTTCTGTCAGTCTGTGTCTTCTCCTTAGTCCTTGGTCCAATGACAAGAAGCCCCTTGCCCATTGCCTTGGTACAGGCCACACCCTGTCTGAGCCTTCGGAAATCGTACAGCTTAGGGACACCCAGGTACCCTTCTGAAATTTAAACTCATACAAGCAGAGCTTCATGTTTCCTATCATTTCAGCTACATGCCTCTCTCTGGCTGCCATTAGAATCTCCAAGTTGCAAAAATCCTTCCTGGATCATCTAATCTCTTACTTCATGCATTAACCATTCTATAGTTAGGTTGGTAAATTGCCCAAAGCCCAGACGATGCCATCAACTTCCAAAGTAGGATTTACTTTTCTCCCTAGACTTCATGGGCTAGGATGTGGCCTAACAGTCCCGACCTTGAAATATTTCCACCCAGGAAAGCCATTTATTTCTTAATTTCTAAATGGGAGGGATCGCCTTCTGCAGCTCAGAATTCAGACCTGAATGGCTGAGTACAATCAAAAGCCTGAGCCACTCTGAAGGCCAGGACTGCTGTCCACGGCCTCAGAATGCTAGTGCTCAGCAGCCTCCAGGCTTCCTTAAACACCTGTCCGCCTCGTCTGCTTCTGCTCACCCTCTGTCAGGTTGCCAGGCAACATTGAGTGAGTGACGCCTGCAGGACAGGCACTGTACAGGAGCTGGGAAGTATGTCAGAAAGTCCTAGATGCACAGGGAAGACCAGCAAGCAAATTGCCCTCAGTTCTCCTGTGTGGGGTGCCAACTGTCCAGGGAATGTGTGCTCCCTGCTTGGTTGTGAATTCCTGAGCCAACTGGACTGGGAGCTGCTGTCACCAGCAGGGCGAGGCCGCCTCTCTTGGCTTTCACGGGGGCCTTTGATGTCATTAGCCAGTGGCAGCATGCCACCCTAGTAGCGCTTGCCAGGGTGAAGCATATGGCACATTCTTACCAAATGTGTGCACATCTGAGAACTACGTGAATGATACATCTTTATGCGGCCATCATTTCTCATTTGCTTTCCTAGTTTTCCCTTCTCTGCGGGTTTTTTTTTTTCCTTTTTTAATTTCCTTTCCATGACTTCTAGTATACTCCCAAGCACCACCCCATCTTTGCTCTAGCCAAACAGCTCATGACACTGTATTGAAATTGCCACTTGTCTGTAGCGTCTGCTGCACTGTCAGCTCCTCAAGGGCAGAGGCCATGCCTCTTTTATTCACTCTGAGACTCCCTCAGTGCCTGACACATGGTAAGCATACACGCTACAAGTGTTTGGTGAAGAACTGAATGCCTTTTGCACCTCATGTTCCTGTATTTGGCCCCAACAGTAACCTAGTTGCATTTGCTTTTTTTTAGAAAGCATAGCATCTTCACAAGACTTGGACAGGCTTGAATTTGAAACTCACCTCTGTCACTTACTAACTCTATAACTGTAGCTAAGTCCCCGACCCTCTCTGAACTTCAGTTCCCACATCTGTAAAATAACTACTTCCCAGTGTTGCCAAGAAGATTAGGTATGATAACATGTAACTATCTAAAATACAGTAATGGTCCATGGTTGTTTTCATTTCCCTTCTAATTGGCTATATTAGATTCTTCATTCATTTTCCTCTTTTGTCTAGAATTTGGAGGGTTGGTGTTTTTATCAGTTAGGATGGGCTAAAAACAAACACCACCAGAATTTTAGTGGCTTA
Organism: Aselliscus stoliczkanus; assembly: GCA_033961575.1. Classification (NCBI taxonomy): domain Eukaryota; kingdom Metazoa; phylum Chordata; class Mammalia; order Chiroptera; family Hipposideridae; genus Aselliscus; species Aselliscus stoliczkanus. The sequence continues at coordinate 70,178,236 of CM066734.1, read as the reverse complement.
AAACAACAATGGTTAGTGTCTTCTCTGGGCTTTGTGTCCACCTTGGGTCTGTGGGGGCTCTGCCTGCCAGCCTGAGCCCTCCTCTCAATACAGCCTTCCATGATGGCTGAGGCAGGTGGAAGGAAACTGATAAATTGCACACTGGCTTTTAAAGGCTTCCACTTGTAAGTGGCACTTGTCACTGCCACTCATACTTGACTGCCCAAAGTAAACCTATGGCCCCACCTTATTCCCGGAAGCCTGTAATCCTACCACAAGCCAGGAAGAGAATTGGGATGTTGTTGAATACCCATGACCATCCCAGCAATATTTAAGATGAGTTAAATGAAATCTTAAGTTATTTTGACCTCGATTGAGAGTGAGGACCATTAAGCAAATGAGTAAAATCGATAAGATTGTAATGGCGAGTGCATAGCCTTCTCGAGAGAGCAAATTATTTTAAGGACATTAAGTATTCATTGGTAACTATGGGGCACTTGAGTTGCAGTCCAGTCTTCCATATTCCTCACAGCAGGCAGCACAGCCTTCTGCTTGTTAGCAGGTTACCTACTATTACTAGATTAACCTGAGTACCAGTATGCACTTGCCAGGTAGAAAAAGTACATTTCTTTTCAAAACTACGCTAGATTCAAGTTTGTCATAATTTAAACTGACACTTCTCCTAGGTATTTGCTTAAATTGGGGCTATTTTACTGTGTTTATCCTGTACTTTTTATTAGAATCACTCAGTTGTTGATTGATTGCCTGCTATGGTAAAAATGTAACATTGAAGAGTCTGGACAGTGGGTCCTGACTGCATGGGTTTAAATTATAATTCTGCCATTAACTGGCTGTGTAGCCTTGGGCAAGTTACTTGACCTCTCTATGCCTCATTTTTTTCCTCTGTGTAATGGGAGTGATGACAGTACCTACCTCATAGGATAGTTCTGAGGATTAAATGAATGAATGCATATAAAATACTTAGAATAGTACTTGTCACATGGTAAGTGCTCAATAAATGTCAACTATTATCATTTTTAGACACAGTGGGAAAATTCAAAAGAACTGTGATGTATGCAGAAACTTTCGTTTTTTGTTTGCTGTTTGTATCCCATGCTTAGAACCATGTCAGAACATGTCAGGCGCTCAGTAAATATTTATTGAATGAGTCAATGAATGAGCTCTATCCTCCTGAAATTTAAAAGCCAGTCTACTCCTTGATTCCTTTCTTAGAATAATAAGAGAACTTCCTTCTCTTAAGGCTACCTTGACCAACCTTGAATTTTCTATTTTCACATTGCAGTTACATGTTTTCTGCTGCATGCTGAAATAAGTAAATATTGGCATATCAGATCAGCTCACAGAGAACTAATAAATAAATGAGTTGATTTAAAGTTAACTTACAGGAAAAGACTGAGTAAATAATGGAACAGGCAGAACACAGAAGTAGCAGAAGTGAAAGTGATAAACAAACATCTGAAGTTCGAGAAGCAGGGATTTAGCCCACAGGGAACTGAGGGACACAGAGTAGTGAAATGGTCTCGAGCCAGCTCCTAGAGTCAGACTTCTAAGAACAGATAGGACAGGAGCTGGAGGGGCCAGCCAGACATCGGAAGCAAGGCAGGGGCACTCACCCAGGCTTGTGGAGAGAACTGAGTGAGTATTGGCAGGACTCAGAAAAGCAGACAGATTCAACAGTGCCCAGGGGAAGAGTGTCTTACATGACACTCACTGACTTACAGGGGTTGTCTGAAACAGGGCTGTGGCTGACCCTGCAAATAACAAGGATGTACCTGACCCCACATTTAATGGCAGAGTCCGTCTTTTCTGTCAGTCTTCCTTCCTCACTAGAAATATAGAGTCTGCTCTTGACCTTGTCCAGAGATATAGAAACCCTGAAGACCAAGATAAAGGGTGAGAAATGAAATTGAGCATATGATTTCTGCCATGAATCAGGGATTGGGGGGCAAGGTTAGGTAGGTGGAACTGTGGCACTCAGTAACAGTCATTTTGTCAGTCCAGGTAGTCAGGAATAGATCACAGCACTGCCCAGGGGCCTTCCTTCCCCCCGACCCGCCAGAGGGAGCAGTACTTGGGGCAACCATGAAAAAGAAAAGGATGAAATTGATGTGTGTTGCTTTTTAGAATTGGGCTCTTTATTGTTTAGCTACTTTAAAACTTAAATGTTATGCTTATTTAAAAAGTCAAATGAAACGGAAGTACATAAAGTAAAAAGTAAAGTCTCCCTAATTCGAGACATCACAGCCCTTAACGGGTATTGTTTTCATTCAACAACTAATTATTGAGCATCTGTGTGTTAGACACAAATGTGACTTTAGGAGGTTCAAATACATCAATCATTAAAACAAATCGTTGTCCCTACTGTGCTTACATTCTAAAGCTGTGCTGTCCAATACAGTAGCCGTATGTGATTATTAAATTAATGAAAACTAAATGCATTTTAAAATTGAGATTTCCAGTCACACTAGTCACATTTCAAGTGCTCGTCGCCCTATGTAGCTAGTGGCTACCATATTGGACAAAGCAGATGTAGTAGAACATTTCCATCATTGCAGAAAGTTCTGTTAGGCAATGATGTTCGGAAGGAGTAATGACTGCAATGTATATTGTGTGTGGGTGGGTGTGTATACATATATGTATGTAAGTACTTGTGTGTATGTGTATGTGTATTTATCGAGATGTACTCATATATGATAGTATATATACTACATAGCATATGTACTATACCTACTGTTCAGCAATCCACTCTCGTCATTTAACAACCTAGCACAGGCACCTTGTCAATAAATAGTAGATCAAACACAAATTTTTATCCTCCTATTGATGAGTGTTTAACTCCAGTTTTTCACTGCTACAAACAATGTAACCATGACCATCTTGGAACCTATATCCTTATACATTTCTCCAGCCCTTTCTTCCCATAAATACCGCAAAGTAGTCCCAGACAATACATGGACCACACTGAGCACACAGCAAGAGCTCAGTGCACGCTGATGTGACTGTGTGAAGCTTTGCACAGGTCCCTGGAGTGCCGATTTCAAGGACCTGCTGCTTCACAGGTTTCCTGCCTAGATCAGACCCTGAGCCTTTTCACACCAACAGACCAGACCGCCATAGCCCGACTCTGGGAAAATAAAGCCCAGGAGCCACAGACAACAATCCTCCATGGAGTTTCAGGAGATTGTTTGTTTGTTGTTTGTTTGTTTTCAGAAGAATTACACATTTGGAATCTAGCCATATGTTAGATTTCCTGAGCACCTCCTGAGAGCTTGGACCTGAGGAAGGTGTCAAACACCCTGCAATTCTGAGAACTGTCTCATTTTTGTTTTTGTTTTTTTAAAGATTTTATTGGGGAATTGGGGGAGGGGAACAGACAAGTTGCTGTCCTTTTGTTCTTCAGTCTAGTTGTGGAGGATGTTGCTTCACTGGCCCATGTTGGTATTGTCATTGCGCTCTTCCCAGATGAGGCAGTTGGGTTGCTGGCCTCTGGATGGTCGCTCACAGCGGCTCTTGGCAGCTCACGCTGGCTGCTGACCACTCACTGTATGTAGCCCATGGCAGCCCACTGCAGAAGGGGCTGCAGCCTACACTGTCGCCGGGGCTCGCACAGCCCAGCTCCAGGTGGAGCTGTTGTAAGCTGTAGAGGGCAGTGTCACTGGCCCTCATATGTGGGATCCAAACCGGGGCTGCTGGCATCCCAAGCCAGCTCTTAACCACCATACCACTTGGCCAGCCCAGAACTGTCTCATTTTATGAGCTCACAATGAAACTTTTGTGGCAACAAGACTTCATTAAACCTAGTCCTGCGCAACCTGCACAATTTTTCCACCTGGAAGGAGGGAAGGATTTGGTGCAGAAATGAAGACAGATGCCAGCTGGTGCGTGAAGAGAGAATTTAAATGGTACCAACCTGGACGACCTGCGTTGATTGTTTTTAATTTCCCTGGTGGAGGCCCAAAAGAAACTGTAATCCATTCTGGAGTTTTTATTTCTAAACTCACTATCAGCTCCCTTGCCCTTTCAGGGAAAGCAGAAACTCTGACCTTGCTCCCCTGTTAAATGCATATTCTGCCTTCAGAGAGAGCTGGCTATAGCTCACCAGTCCTTCAACCCCTCCACAACACCCATGTCTCAGGGGGAAGGAGTTCCGGCTCTGAGCCCGGGCCCCCCTCGCTTGCCCTCCATGACACATGGTGGACAGAGTAACTGTGAAAACAGCTGTGGGCTTAAAAATGTCCTGCCCAGAAGCACGTGAAAGCCTAGAAACCCTAGGACTTTGTGATAATTCGCTTTTGTCAACAGTTTAAATTGCCCTGTAGACATGGGATTCATGTTCACGACCTCCATCAGAGGTTGAAGGAGATGGGTCAGAGACTCCACAGGAGCTTAAGACTGGACAAGTGGAAAGCACCTAAAAGGCTGCAGACAGCAGCCCTCTCCATCCCAGCAGGAAGCCGGGCTCCATCCTCAGGGTCAGGGAGGCAAGGGGATCAGCTGCCCTCTCTCTTTCCCCTTCTAGACCCCAGCTCCAACTTAAATGTGACTTAAGCCCTGAGTTGCAGGAGGTAGGCACTTGCCTGTAAGCTTTCCTGGGTTCTCTGTCTTTGCTTCTGGGGTCCACCCTCAAGGGTCTTCCTTGCCTCAAAAACAGATGCAGAAAAAGGTGTGTTTTTACCCTTCGCTTCCATGCCATGGGCCCATTGGCAACTCTCTCTGGACTTCATCCCATCTCTGAATCAGGCCTGGCTCCCCCACACACTAATCCACGCTGCCTCCAAAAGAAAATACAGAAAAGTGATAGATAAGAGGCCTCATTTAGAGGGAGCTTAAATTTCAAGCATAGCAATGCTGGCTCGGTTCAATGGAGATTTACAACAACAGGTGCAGTGGAACCTTAGACTGAGGTAGAGGGTGGTTTCTGTGTGCGCTGGGGGGAGGTAGGGGTCTCATTTGATCTGTCTGCTACTAGGAGAAAAATACACTCCATTTGCTCTTCTGTTCTGTTAAGAAACAAAAGGGGTAGAAGAAACTTTAGACCAATAAGCTTCCCTTTTATTCTTCCCCATTTCTCAAATAGATCAGAAAATGATTCCATATTACTAACCACCTAGCTTTTTCATAAAAATATAAGTAAAAAGACAAGACTGTCCCTCCATACTTACAAACCTCATGATAACGAGCTCACTGAGGCTGTGGCTCAAGAAACATGATAAAAAAGAAAAGACTGTTAGATTGTTTTTTCAAAAAAACTCCTCTAAATGACAGGGAGAACAAGAGGCAGGGGAGGGCCAGACAGTAACACGAAAGGCTTTTAAATGTACCATGATTTGGGCTGCTGATTTCATCCTTTTCTAGAAATGGACAATTAGCTATAGCTCAGGTTTGTATAATTAGCAGAAAAGCCAAGCCCTGAGTGAGCTATTCGTTGTAACTTGGATAAGAAAGCATTTCCCAGTGACACGTCACAGCCAGAAATGTCACCGTATTATTCCCACACTCTTAATTTTATTGGCATTTCTCAAAGTACAACCTTATCTCTTAGAAATCGTTCAAGGGCAATGGACCTTTGGTAGTATTTTTAAAACCAGCAACAAGACCTGAACTAAGATGCAGAAAGGAGCAGAAATAGTACACCTTGATGTGGTTGGTCCATTCCAGCTTCCATCTTGTCCCGCACCTCCAGGAAACCTTCCAGTGGTCTTGGGGGAGTTCTAGGCCTCTGCTGCAGCTGCATGAGGTAGAACCACCCCTCCCCCAGCCCACGGGCCATCTGCACTGGACAATAGGGAGGGGACAGTGTGGAGAGGACTGAGGTGTGGGGCTGGCTGCAGGTGGTGACACAGCAGGCACCCTTCCTAGAGGACAGTCAGGCTCAGCCTCTAGCAGGTCTTGGAGGGACCATCTGTGAAAGGAATGCCTGGGCTTCGTTTCCCTCTCTGAAAGGCTGGGCTGGCTCACTGGTTCTGAAACTATGCACCGGGGAACACTGTCCCCTGCTAAAATCAAATGATGGCAGTCTTTTCTCCATTCAAAGAAAAATAAAGTTAAGCAGATCAAATCTTCCCCACCACAAGTTTACATCCATTCTGTGTTTTCTTATCCTTGTTGCTACTTCAGCTTTTGTAGCATCCCCAAAAGAACAAACAAGAAGCAAGCAAATATGAATATAAAAGCTGCCAGCTGTGCTTAACTCATGGGCATGCTTGGAGATGCTTTTATACGTGCACGTGAGATAGGCTTGTTTTCCCCTGGTTCAGAAAATACGATCAGCTGCAGTATTTTGTCACCGTGTCCTAGAAAGCGTGGCGTGGCTCCCAGGTGCTCTGCCACCTGACAGCTTTTGAAAACAACCCATGCAGGTCATCTCTCAAGTCAGCTCTGTGAGTCCAGCAAACCATTGCAAGCTATTCAGAACCGCCAGAAGTGTCAGCATGCTTTGAAAGTGGACTTACAGTGTAAATGGCAAGTTCATAATTCAATAGAATTAATTCAACAGAATAAAAATGATCAACCTGTTAGGAAGCACTTGCAGTGAGAGGGGCCGGACTGGAGCGCTTGTCTCTGTGACTGTCAGGAGCCTGTGTGCCCTCCTGCCTTGGACAGGAATGGAAGGTGAGCGTGAGCGCTAGTGAGCATGGCTGCTATGTGGGCATTTTCCCGGCTCGTGGCAGCTTTCATTCCTGGAAAATGGGCCCCAAGTCGAAATGATATAAGAGATCTGATTTTCCCCATGGTAATGACCCAATACTAAGAGATCATGTCACTGATCAAAACCTGATGCCCACCTGTTTAAAGAAATAGCCTCAAACGTGGTACTTCAGTTACTCTGAATGCTGAACTTCAGGATGTCTTTGTCTACGGAGATTTGGATTGATGTACTAGGATCACATAACATCCACCATGAGAAATTGTATTATTTAATGTGATATGTGGCATCACAACAGTTTTTACAAAGTCCTTCATGCGTCCCTTCCTTAAACACATAAAAGGTTAAGCTAGAGAAATTATGTTAGTGAAGGTAGGGCAGTCAGAAAAGGTAGTTTGGAGAGGTGTTTCAGAGGCCTCTTAAAGGAAATGTTTTGAAATAGTTGGGGCTGTTTCCTTGTTTCTGCGATGATCCCAGGTTGTCTTTTCTGCTGCCTCCTTGGCTCTTCTGGAAGCAGCGCAGACATTCACGTACAAGGGGCTGCTGGTCCCACTGCCCGCACCCTGCTTCCTGCTTCCTGCTTCCTGGGCCTCGCTGGCAACTTGGTATTGCACCCTTCCATTAAAAATGCAAGTTCCAAAGCATATTCCTGACAACTTTCCTTTCTTCAGGCTTCCCCGCATGTTGTCTCACAAAAAGCCTCAGAGCTTGGGCTAGAATTCAGGACAGTCACATTCTCTCGTGACTCTGCAAGTCTTTCCAAGTCCACCACACATCCCAAACCTGCCTAATAATAATAGATTTCAGCTGTCATTGCTTCCTGGTTTCAGCTATTTTAAAAAACTGAATTTGCTGGAGGCTTAAAAAGTAGTGTGACTGGTTTTTGTTTTGTTATATTTTTTAAGATGATAGATGATACGTTTAAAAGATTATATGATCTGTGTGTTACAAAGCATAATTATATGATAAACACCCATGAACCTTCCACCCTATCCCAAAGGGTGGCTTACCCACCTAACCCCACCCCAGAGGTAACCACTTTTCTGAAGTTTGTGTTTATCATCCTCTTTCTGTTTAAAACAGTTTTACCTCACGTCTATGTATACCTAAGCCTGGAGAGTTTAGTTTTGCTTGTTCAAGAGAAACAAAATTTATTCGGCCAATTGAGGTGGTTCTTCTTCTAAAGCAGCCTTTGGGGAAGGCGATCCACTTAGGCACGCGGACTGCATTTGCTCACAGCTGTCTGGGAGTTCTTTGTTTGAAATTTCCTGCAGAGATAGTTTATCAGCTCCTCAAGAATCAGTGCTGTTGCTTTATAGCATTCAACTCTTTTTCCTATCACCCCTCTATTTTCCCATTCACATATTTAAGGATTATTTAGTAGGAGCCTTCTATGAATGAGCCAGGCCCTGGGCTGGAGTTCAGTGGTGAGCCCTGCTCCTGCTGAGCTTATTGCCATCCCTCTTCTCCTTTCCTCCTGGTCATTTGAGCCGTAACTGTAGGCCACAGGCTAGATAGAACATTCCGGAACACTGAGTAGGAGTCAGTGAACCCAGGGGATCAGTGTGGACTGGGAATCCGAGGGGTGAGTTACAGGACCGTAGAAATGCTCAGCCTTTGTGGGCCCTGTCTTGGGCCCTTGGCAGCCCTGCCGGGATCTCTCCGACTCTGATTTTCTGTTAGACCGGCTTCACTAACGTGCTCATCCAAGCTTATTTATGTCATCACTTCACACCTGCCAAGGGGCTCTGCCACGCGCTATGCATCAGGACTCTCTAGTGAACAAGGAAATCAGCCCTGTAAGACCTGAAGCCTGACAACTGAGACTTGATTTTTGTATATTAGAGGGATTTAAAAGTCACAGTAGGTCATTAAACATGAGATTGATGACACAGATACAATTGCCTGTGTAGTATAAATATGAAACTTCAGAAATACATATTTTCATTTATATAACATATATAATTCATGTGTTCTCAACCAGCCTCCTCATGACCCATTCACCAGAATAACTGACATTCTGCAATCCATCCATGAAATAGAATGACGAATGCCAAAACCCTGTGCCCTTGTAGCTCTCATGCAGGCCCCATGTGCCTGGGTATATCTCTCTTCCTGGTTAAGCAATTCCCAAGACTCAGTCAGGTTTATTTCCAAACCTGCTTATGCAGGTTTTGTACTTGCTATCAAGTTGCAGACCTTCATTAAATGTTCTCACATGCTGATGAAGTATGAATTCAAAAAGAAAATTATTTCAGTGAAAACCAAACCGAATGTTTTTGAAATACTCAGCAAAGCATTTTAAAAATGCTTTTGAATTAGGTGTGACGAAGTGACTGTAAAACATTGAAGGAACAGAACACCTTTAATCGAGAAGAATTCCGTCCTCAGATTGTGCAACAGGTGTCTTCTAACTTCTTGTTCCATGTTAAATGGACTAAAATTGGAAATTCTACATGGTATATAAAGATTTTTATAAAACAGGAACTCTGATCAGCAGACACTACTCAAAGAAAAAACCTTTGGCTTTTCTCAAAAGATGAGTCAATAAACGACATTTATGTTTTAATTTTAAACAAAATTTTATATTTATATATGATTGATTTTTTTCACAGTCCCCATGACTGCCAGTCACCTATCAGTCCTAAGCATGTTTGAAAAAGAGGGCTTTTTATTGTAGTTTTACCCATGCACTTACCAGCACTGTCCTACTTAAGAGTGGTTTTATACAGTCAACTTCAGTAAAAGATCTCAGATGTGATGGCTCTTACTAAGGTTTATTTGGTTTTTGTATTTTGTTTGGTTTTTGTTTTCATTTAGCAAACATTTATTGAGAGCCATGAGAAAAGACTCCATCTTTACAACAATGATTTGAAAAGAGAAAAAAGGCAACGTTGGACAGCTGGATGGATGGGGGAGGTCATGACCTCCCCTTGCTCTGCCCTTTCTGGCCCGAGTCACACTCCCAAGCCGACCTTTTCTCTAACTGCCCCAGGGTCCCTGCTGCCAGGGGTTTGCTGAGAGGCAGGAGGGTGGGATGCTAAGAGGAAAGTGGGCCTGATGTTCTCAACCTTCAGGCCAGTACAAGGATGAGGAGGACAGGCTTAGATAATTTGGGTCTCGATGAGAAAAGGACCTCTTGAACAGGCTCAAATATTTTTGAGCCTAGTTCTTCCCAATCAGATGTGAGGAAACTTTAGAACTGTGAGGAGAATAATATCACTAAACAGGGAGACATTTCAAATCCTATTGTAGCCATGCCCCCAAGCTTATCCAGTTATACAAGTGACATGCTTTTTGTTTGACCTGCTTGTGTGCATGTGTGCGTGCGTGCGCGTGCGTGCACGTGCATGCGTGCGTGTGTGTGTGTGTGTGTGTGTGTGTGTGTGTGTTGGAAGGCCTAAGATCAGGGCTACGTCAACTCCGGTCCAGACGAAAGCCTTGGACACAGCAGCCTCCTCATTTTTATTCCTTAATACTTAAGGCATAAAACCAAACTTGTGGAAGCCAAGTTCGTTTACAAAGGTTTCCAAGCACCAGAAAGATTCAAGCCTGTCCCCAGAGAGAACCTACCAGAAGAGAAGAATGATGCAGGCTGCTCTAAGGAGCACGGCTTCATTTCAGCCATCCCAGGAGGATCATTAAGCTATTCCGCCTTCTCACCATTGTAACTTTGTTGTTGCTGGAAGTGTGGGTCCCTGCAGTGGACAAAACCATGGAAACCACTGTTTTCACTCTGCTGAAGTAAAGGGACTTCAGTAAGTGGAGACGGGTGAGAGGGGAACAGAGGGAGGGTAGGCATGGACACAGGAGCCCTATTTTCTTGCTCTGAGGAGTAACTGGACCCCTGCCCAAGAGATCCCCAAGCCCTCCAGAGAAAGAAATTGCAGGGGCATGAGTCATCCCCCATTTTAGAAGAACACAGGGGTACCCTAGAGGGTTGAGGGGTGGAGGTCTCCTTTATCAAGAAGTAGGCAACTGAAGCACACAGATCGTGCTTGGCTAGAGGCTAGGATCAGCTTCTGGTTTATTATCTATTTAACTAAGTGGATTAAATGAGAATTGACTGGAATTGTACACTTAGCATTCCCTTACAAAACACTGTTATCTCATAAGCTGGCTTAATGGAATAGGCTGTCAGGGGCTTATTAGAAGTAACTGAATACAGCTCCTTACAGAGCAGAGATCCAAAGGAGAGTGTGCGGCCAGGCCTGGGAGACCTCACACCTTACGTGGCCACAAAAGACGAGCCTGGGGCCTCGCTGCAAACCACACCATTGGTGTCTACCCCAGGGACAGGCCCAGGTCTTCCCAAGAAAAAAGGCACTTGCCACCCACTCCTTTTGAAAAGCACTTCTCCACTATTAAGGCGGAATTAAGTGTTTTATTGATCTTTTACATATGTGGTCTTAGCACATCTAGAAGAAAGCAGTTGATTCACAGGACCAACTCGAATTAGACTGCAAAGGTTTGAATCTTGGCTTTACTACTTACTAATCAAGTGACTTTGCGTTACTTAACTTCTCTATGGCTCAGTTTCCCCGTCTACAAAATGGGAATGATAATAGTACCTACCTTATGGGGATTCTGTGGAGATTAAATGAGCCAATATGTATAAACTTCTTAAAATAGTGCCTGACATAAATGAGCATTCATTGATTATAGTTATCATATCACTATTATCACAGAAACAAACTCATCCCACTTCATAGCTTTTATGCCCACGTCTCCTATTAGCTATTAACTGCAGCATGAATTTTGAATGTGCTGCTTTTGCAGAGGAGGTTCTGAATGGTGGGAGGCAGTGTCCATTGAGGAGCTCAGATCTGTGACCAGAGGGACATTTTGAGCCCCGACTTTGCAAGGAATAGTGATGTGAGCTTGCACAAGTCATTTATCCTCTGTCTCTGATCCATATATCTAAAGTGTGTGTGTGTGTGTGTGTGTGTGTGTGTGTGTGTGTGTGTGTGTGTGTGGTGTCTTTTGGTGAAGATTGATATAATTATGAAAAATGCTCAGTGACTGATAAAAATGAGCCCCATTGGCCCGATGTCCCAGAAACATTTACATTGTACAACACTTGTTTTGAAAATACCAGACCCACAGGCAAGTGTTGTTGGTTTGAACAATGACGACAACTGACTGTCTTTCAGGAAAGTTTTACTTTGTAAATTTAGGACTTTTCTGTTTTCTTACAGCAATTTCTTGGGCAGTCTTATTTTTTTGTTGGGTTCATTTGAGTTCAATTTACCAGTAATCTATAAACATTTCTGTCAAACCACCTGTGCCACAAGTGACCTAACTCTTTGCAATTACACGGCCTTTGCTTAATTCCAGTAATATAATCCACAATTTTCATCTATAATCTATAATTTTCAGTAATCCATAATCCAGTAGATGATCCTATTCCACTCATCCTACTGGATAAACATCATATTCCTCACTTTCTAAAAAGATTAAAATAGACCATACAAAAAAACTGAATATTTCTGTTCTCTAGAAAATTAATTACTTTAAATAAAAGAAAATTAGCCCATAGGCTGAATCGTGTTTTAGGGGAATTGAAACACTATGCATGGTATTAGAACTAGTAATGTTTTTTTCTTCTTTTCATGCCTTTTTTTTATTTGAAAGAGTAGTACATAATATACAACACTTAGATATAATTGATATAATGTCCCAAATCTTGAATGGGTCAGCCTGAGAGGTTGAATGAGTGAGGAGCCATAACCTTCCTAGGTTTCTTCCGGTTGATCATTGGCAAAAGCACAAGTTGATATATCTCAGCTGGAGCTCCAAAGCCAAGGGCAAGGGCCAGAGATTGGGCTAATCATCAACAGCCAAATGATTTAATTAATTATGCCTATGTAATGAACCCACCATCATAATCTTCAAACCATAGGGTCCTAAGAGCTTCTGGACTTTCCAGGTGCTGGGAAACTGGAGCAGCTAAAGAGAACATAGAAGTTCCATGCTCTTTGCCCCATACCCTACCCTATGCATGTCTTCCATCGGGCTGCTCCTGAGTTATAACCTTTGTGCTAAACCCATAATGGTAAGAAAAGTGCTTTCCTGAATACTGTGAGCTGTTCTAGCAAATTATTGGACCCAAGGAAGGGCTCATGGGAAACTTTTTTTTTTTTAACTTTATTGGGGAACAAACAGTGTTTTTCCCAGGACCCATCAGCTCGAAATCAAGTTGTTGTCCCTCAATCTTACCTGTAGAGGGCGCAGCTCAGCTCCAAGTCCCGTTGCCATTTTCTGTCAGTGCGGGGGTCAAACCTGCAACCTTGTTGTTAAGAGCACACGCTTTAATCAATTGAGCCATCAGGCCTCCCATTGGCAGCTCAGCAGTCATTGTCTTCAATCTACAATCGCTACAGAGGGGCCAGCCGAGTGGCGCGGGGTTAAGCGCTGGCTTGGGAAGCCAGCAGCCCCGGTTCAGGTCCCACATATGAGGGTCAGTGACACTGCCTTCAAAAAAAAGAATTGCTTTGGGCCGGCCGAGTGGCTCAGTTGGTTAAGATTTCGCTCAAGAGTGCGAGCTGAGCTCTGAGCAACGGCAGTTCGATGCCAGCCCAAGCTGAGTTGCCGTTGAGCTGCCAACAGGTGGCAGGAGGGCTCAACTGAAAAACAAAAAGATTACAATAGCTGCAGAGGGCGCAGCTCACTGGCCCATGTGGTAATTGAACCAGCAACTCTGTTGCTCAGAGCTCACGCTCTAACCAACTGAGCCACCTGGCCGCCTCGATGGGAACCTTTAATTGAAAGCTTCTTTGTCAGAAGTGCAGGTGGCTCCTGGGACTTGGATCCAGTGGAGGCAGTCCTATAGAAGTGAGCCCTGAAACGGTGGAGTCTGTGTTAACTCTGCATAGTTAGTGTCAGAATTGAATTGAATTGTAGAGCACTGGGTTGGTGTCTGGGAAGTTAGAGAATCGGTTGGTATAGAGGGGAATAAATCCCACATATTTGATATCAGAAGTGTTGTGAGTAAAAACAGTTCAGAATTTTGCCCATCCTCTAAGGGTTATTGTATACAAAGTGTGATCAAATAATACAGTAACTGTTTAAGTTTTAAAAAATGTATTACAGTAAAACATACATTGCTATTAATACCCCTCACTTTGAACACAATTATCCCATCATTTTTGCCACTTTCTGAGGCAGTTCTGAAAGTCCTCTTTTGTGAGTGTATTTAGTTGTGCTGTTGTTGCTGCCTCGATGTCCTGAATCAATTCGAAACGTTTACCTTTCATGGTCATTTTGACTTTGGAGAAGAGCCAGAAGTTTATAATGTCAGATCTAGTGAATAAGGTGGATAAGGACACACTGTAATGTTTTATTTGACAGAAATTGCCATACCAGAAGCAATGTGTGACACAGAGTGTTGTCATGGTGGAGAATGAAACCGTATGCCCATTTCATGTTTATGCATTCTTCATGATCCATGAATTACAGCACACTTTAAAATATACCTTCTCTCAACCATAGCTCACACCGGACTGACTGAACTGAACAAGTTGGAACTTGTCACATACTGTTACTAAGTTTTGACGTGCCACTTCCTATATTGAAGATCCCTGCCTTTCCATTGGATGGCACTTGGCAGCAGCACTCACTGTAGTTTTCGATCACACCTCGTACGGTGTCCCACAGTAATTAAGAGTAGAGGCTCAGCTACTCATCCACCTTGCAGCATCCTCTACAGCTGGGTTCCTTCAGATGCTCCTAGGTACTTTACAAACTCTCCATAGTTCGAGCTTCTTTGGAGCTACCTCTACTCCCTAAAAACAATTTCTCTCTTTATCAAAATCAACAAGTATCTCCTCATTTCATACCCACTTAGATAGATCTATCAAGAAGATAGATCATAAGCATTGTTGAGGATATGGAGAAGTCAGAACTCTTACACTGCTAGTGGGCATATAAAATGGTGCAGACACTTTGGAAAACAGCCTGGCAGTTCCTCGAAAGGTAAAACATGGAATTTCCATATGACTTAGCAATTCTACTACTAGACATATACCCAAGAGAAATAAAAATGTATGTATACACACACATACACACACACACACACACACACACACACACACGTATATGTAAAAATTGTAGCATTCATAATAGCCAAAATATGGAAACAACCCAAATGTCCATCAACTGATGAATAGATATATGAAATGTGGCCTATCCTTATAATGAACATTAGTCAGCAATAAAAAGAAATGAAGCACTGATACATGCTACAGTGTGGATGAGCTCTGAAAACATTATGTGAAATGGAAGGAGCCAGTCACAAAAGAACACATATTCTGTGATTCCATGTATATGCAATGACCAGAATAGGTAAATCCATAGAGACAGAAAGCAGATTAGTGGTTGCTGGGAACTAAGGATAGGAGAAAATGGGGAGTGACAGTTAACAGTTATGGATTTTCTTGCTGGGAAATTGATTGTGGTGATAATGAATATACAACTATACAACTATGTGAATATACTAAAAGCTATTGAATTATATACTTTATGTGGGTTAATTGTATTGTATGTGAATTATATCTCAATAAAACTGTTCCAAAAAATGGATACACACTCTGGATCTAGGCTGCCTCTACATATATTTCAATTGCTGTGGAAGCTTTGATGTCCTGAGACAAGGATTTAGGTGTAAGTGCTATATTTGGAAAGATGTCCCAGGAAGCACATTCAGGAAGTAGGGAAGTGAGACTGGGAAGGAAGGAAAGCCAATAAAGGGGGCCTTAATGAGAGAGTTTCTGTTGGAGGCAACTGGGCCTCAGTCCTGTTGGGGCCCCTCAGAAAAGCCGTGGAGACCACACTTCACAATTGTTCTAAGGGAAGAGAATGCTGGTTTGTTCCTAAGAGTGCTGACTCTCTAGCCTGTTTCACAGAAATGCCAAACATGCTCCTACAGATGGAGAAAGCCCCCAGGAAGAGAAACACAGAGAGACATAGAGACAAAGAAACAGAGAGTTAGAGAGACATCCGGGTACTTGAGGTAGGAAGCAGTCAGAGTACGCAGGAACTATTCCCCAGACCTACAGGTGATGTTCAGAGTAACAGAGCAGATACAGGCAGAGATTTGACAGTGTCTGTGGACAGGAGTGTTACTTAACCTGTCTGCTTTTGGGTTCCCTATCCTTAAAATAGGAAGAATAATAGCTCCTATTGCATCAGGATGAATGAGTTAATATGTCTGCACTATTTAAGAGACTCCAAAATGAATGCTCATCTTAAATCTTTCTCTATTTCTTTAACATCTGAGTAACCCACAATCATTTCTCTTCTGAATGAGCTTCTAACAAGATAGAGACTACATCTATCTATTGTAAGTTTGTAAAAGAAATGGAAGTATTGCTGCGAACAGTCTTCTTATTAGGCCCCTTTTGTGTTTTATCAGCTTTGAATGGCTGCCTTTCAAATTACACCATGTATATTACCAGTACATTAGACAGATGCCCATCCCAGCAAATTCTGTTACTGGAACAACTAATCTTTCTCATTCTTTTTTTTTTTTTTTTTTTTTGAGGGCAGTGTCACTGGCCCTCATATGTGGGACCAAACCGGGACTGCTGGCTTCCCAAGCCAGCGCCCAACCACCGCGCCACTCGGCCGGAGAATCTTTTTCATTCTTGCTGCTCCATTTTATGGAAACTGTTCATGGGATTCAAGCGAGAGAGGCTCATCACAGAATTCTCTTGTATATTCCTGTGGGTCTCCTTCTACTTTCCCAAAGCTGTGTTCTGAGGGCAGTGGATCCTAGGGCGCTTTCTTTCTGTGAATCCTCTGCAATGTGGGGATCAGAGCCAGTGGCTGTGATCCCAGGCAATTCTGAGTTCTACTTCTGTCAAAGGTGTTTACACTCAATATGTTTTGTTGCTCATGGATGATTGAAACAGCCCACTTGGTGAACCGGCGGGGGGTGGGAGGGGGTGGGAATAGGGTTAAAAAAAAAATACCAACGGTGTTACATCAAGCTCAAGCTGTTATTATTAAAACTTAATTTAAAGATTTGTTCACCCAAGAAAATATCTCTGGATTGTTTCAGGCTGCGACTCTTCAATTAACCTGACATTTCACAAATCCAAAATTGCTGTGGATGAACTCTTTACTTCACTTCGGGACATTGCTGGAGCTCGGAATCTTATGAAACAGTTTAAGTCTGTATATGTTCCTGGAAATCATACTCACCAGGCAAGTACATATGTTTTAAAGTAATTGTCTAATCTGTATTATAGTTTTAGGATTCAGAGACTACAAGAAAATGTTCCATTTTAACCTCTTTAAAATGAGGGATTTGTTCTAGATGAACTCCAAGTTCCCTTCCCTGAAGCTACAAGCCTTTTGATTCATTTGTGCCATAAGGCTCAGTGTAGTTTCCTTGAAGCTAAAAGCCTCTTGATTCATTTGTACCATAGGCTTGATGTAGTAAGACGAGCACAACCAGCACTTTGTAACTGTGGCTCTGTCAGAGACTTGGTCTATAACCTTAGGCATGTCCCTTCACTTCTTTGGGCCCCAGTTACTACATGTGCCAGATGAGGGGCCGGCCTTAGATGATTCCCAAGTTTTTAGATCTAAGAAGTACATAAAAATTTTTGAGGCCCTTGAGCCCTGTTTTCTGTTTAGGCCCACTTCTATTTCTTTGAAGTGTACTTTTTCTTCTAATAAACTGCTATTTCACAAAAAAAAATTGAACAATTAGAATAATAAAATTACCTAATAATATTATAGCAGTGAAAAACAAAGTTAGTGACAGCAAGGACATTTCTTATTTCAAATTCCTCCACTGCTTTCTAAGGAAGGTGGGGGGTATTACTTGAGTGGTGAGTAGGAGAATGGTATGAATCCATGATTAAAGGAGTAATGGCTCTGTATAAACTCAGTGAGGGAGGAGCCATAGAAGACCCAAAGGGAAGCTTAAAGAGTGAAGAAAGCCTGGAGTCCTCAGGGCTGGGCAGTCTTTGTTGGATGAGGAAGGAGACAGAACTTAGGTTCCTGGTAGCCAAAATGAGCTTTCAAGGAAAAACAGATGTTTCTGATGGAAAAGATCAAGTTTTGCTGTGGGCTTCTCAGGAAATCCTCTCCATCTCCTCATGAAATCTTCAGTAAAATCCACTCTATTTGCGAAGGCATTTGGAGAGTTGAATGTCTTGTTAGTGGGGACTATGGCACTGAGGGATTCAACTTCAGGGTGCTGACTCCTTAAGATGAGTGTATAGACAAGAGCTAAGGTTATCTACTACTGCCTAACAAAACCCAGATTTTTCCTCCCAAATATCCATAGAGTAGCTAATAAAGAATACTACATTCAGTTTTCCCTTTGATCCTTATGACAAGTAAGCCAGAGAGTATTATCCCGAGATCCAGGAAGGGCAAGTGACTTGTCACAGGCACACAGGGCCAGATGCCAGGTCCTGGTCACCAATGCAGAGTCTCCCTACGATGCTATGGTTCTCATGGAGGCTCTAGAAATATTGACTGATGGTGCTGATGGCATCTGAAATCACCAAGATATGAAAGACCTTACAAACTGGCACTCAACTTAGAAACATAAATTCCCATCCTTTATTCAATGATCTAAAGACACCACTACTACAAAATATAGACAAATCACTCAGATAATTAATCATATGCAGTTTTGCCATTTAAAAAATTAGCAATCTTAAATACTGTGGTATGGACTAGTTCTACAAGACATGATAGAACTGATGATGTATGATGAAATTTAGATCAAAGAATGTCAAGAAGTGAGTAGCTGCTACAGTTGGCAAAGAGAAAATAAACCATGAGGTTTTTCAGTGTTATGATCATCATGGTGACTGATTTGGCCAACTTTACATAAATATGTATTAGCTATAAATTTGGGGCATGATAAGGACAATGATAAGTTTCCTAGGCTTTATCTCCGTGCTACCAACACTCCCATTTTTCAGACCTCAGAACCTTGTCCTACAGCTATGGCTATTGCAAAATGAGCTTTCGCCTTGTTGCATATACCCTAAATGTTGGTAAGCAGGAAATGGGGACTAGGGAGAAGGCATTATGTGTATATCTTGAGGGGATTAAATAAATAATGATACAGACATATAGTGAAATGCTGTGCAACCCTTAAAATGAATGGGAAAGATCAAAATGTTCTGACCAAAGACTATTTGAATTCTTGTCTCAGGCTCTGCTCCTTGGGGAATTCAAACTACAGCAAAGGTTCATGATCTATTAAATGAAAAAAAAAATGCATGTTGTAGATCATTCTATAAAGCATTCTTCTTTTTTTAAAAAAAAAAAAAAGATTTTATTGGGGAATTAGGGGAGTGGAACAGCATTGGGGAATCAGGGAAGGGGAACAGACAACTTGCTGTCTTTTTGTTCTTCAGTCTAGTTACAGAGGACATTGCTTCACTGGCCCATGTTGGTATCGTCATTGCGCTTTTCCCGGGTGAGGCAGATCAGTCGCTGGCCTCTGGATGGTCACTCACCACAGCTATTGGCAGCTCATGCTGGCTGCCGCCACTCACTGTATCCTATGGCAGCCCACTGCAGCAGGGGCTGCAGCCTACACTGTCGCCGGGGCTCGCACAGCCCAGCTCCAGGTGGAGCTGTTGTTAGCTGTAGAGGGCAGTGTCACTGGCCCTCATATGTAGGATCTGAACCCAGGCCCCTGGCATCCCAAACCAGCTCTTAACCAATGCGCCACTCGGCTGGCCGTATAAAGCATTATTCTATTTTGGTTTTAAAAAATAATCAAAAGTATCTGGGTATGTATATTTAATCAGTCTTTAAATTTTTTGGAAAATTTTATAATGGTTACCTTGTGTGTAATGGGAAGGGATGGATGGACAAGATTGAACTCTGACTTCTTACTCTATATTTGCATATATAGAGAATCCCATATTTTGATGGGATTATGGGTAAATTTTGCCTATTTGGATTTTCCAATATTTTTCAACTTTAAAGAACTTTTAAAATCACAGATGTAACCCCTATGACAGGGATTTTAATCGGGTTTGTTCACTGCCATATCCTCAGTACCTAGAGCTATATCTTGCACATAGTGGATGCTTAATAAATATTTATTGGGTGCCTCTTGAATGCAATGCATATATCGTTATCATATATTGGAGGATTTGTTGGGAGGCAAAGTGTGTGTAATTAAAAAAGGACAAATGGATTTCCTGTCAAGATAGAGTAGGTAAACACTGTGCTTGCATCCTCCCATGACCACATCAAAATTACAACTAAATTGAAGAACAAACATCACTGAAAATCACCTGAAGTCTAGCTGAACAGAGTCCTACAACCAAGTACATCCAGAAGAAGCCACAACAGACTGGTTGGAGGGGTGGAGACATAGAATGACCAGGTCCTATATCTAGTATGGCAGTTAAAAATTGGGAGGTATATCATAACTGTAGAGCTCCCCCCTGAAGAGCAAGGGGTACCAGCTCTACACCAGGCTCCCCAGTCCAGGTTCCAGTGCCAGGGAGAGAAGTCCTCATAACTTCTGGCTGTGAAAACCAGCAGAGGTTGTGGCTGAGTGAGAAAGAAGGCAGCTGGAGTCCCAAGTGTTCCTCTTAAAGGGCCCGTGCACAAACCTACTCACTGATGCACTAGCTTACTCTGAGCTCCAGCACTGGGGGAGTAGCTCAAAAGGCACCAGGGACATACCAGGCAGAACTGATTTGTCTGGCTCCAGGACGAGGGCTGGAGGGATAGCTTTCTCCCACACAGAAGTACTGGTGTAATCCATTATTTCTTTGTTGAGCCCTCCCCCTCCCAGCATGCAGACTCTGGCAGCCACCATATCTGAGTCTCCATCAACCTGGCCAACATTGTTCACCCCAACCTGGTGATTCCCTGAGACCCTGTCACACCCAACTTGTAGGCCCACCCAAGCCACTTCCAGTGGCCTCTCCATACAAACAACCTATCATGGCTCATGCTTCAGACTTTCCCAAAATCTTTCAAAGGTTCTGCATCTGGCCTCAGCGTGCTCTGTACCTCTTGTTAAACAGTCCCAAGCCTGGCTGTAGAGGCAGCTGACCTCAGTTCACAGCCTCACCTGTACCAGGTACCTCGAAGTCCAGCATGGGTAACAGCCATCTGCGGATTCCTTTCTGGCTCATTTCAGGTGGCCCCCGGGGCTGGCACAGCCAGCGACTAGCTTTGGACCCAGCTGGGGAACCACCCAGCTGCCTCCAGGTGACACATTCAAATGTAGCAAGCACCAGAGCCCTGCTAAAATGAATCCTGCACTGAAGGGTCAGCCCCTGCACAACAGCTCTTCTGCTGCATCCACATCTAGTACTCACAGCCAACCAGTCTGAGGGGCAATCCCTCCCATTGGCATGCAAACAGCACGAAGGCTCAACTTCAGAAGGAAGGCACACAGAACCCACACAAGGGGCATTTCTGTAGTACCTGGCTCAGGTGACCATGGAGACTGCACCACTGGGCCCCATAGGACAACTACTGCATAAGGCCACTCTACAAAGACTTGGAGACATAGCAGCTCTACCTAATACATAGAAACAAACACAGGGAGGCAGTCAAAGTGCCTCCCTTTTTCTTTGTCCCAAATGAAACATGTCCCAAATGAAAGAACAGAACAAAGCTTCAGAAAAAAAAACTGAACAAAATGGACACAAGCAATCTACCAGATGCAGAATTCAAAACACTGGTTATAAGGATGCTCAATGATCTCAGGGAGAACTTCAACAGTTTGGACACATAAAAATGAAGATAGAAAACATAAAAAAGAGCCAGTCAGAAATAAAGAATACAATGACTGAAATGAAGAATACTTTAGAGGAGATCAACAGTAGATTAGATAATGCAGAGGATCAAATCAGTGATTCAGAAGATAAAGTAAAAAGAAACATCCAAACAGAACAGCAAAAAAGAATCCAAAAAACTGAGATAGTTTAAGAGGCCTCTGGACAATATCAAGTGTACCAACATTCACATCATAGGGGTAACAGAAGGAGAAGAGAACAAGGAATTGAAAATCTATTTGAAGAAATAATGATGGAAATTTTTCCTAACCTGGCAAAGGAAATAAACATACAAACCCAGGAAGCACAAAGAGTACCAAGCAAGATGAACCCAAAGAGGCCCACACCAAAACACATCATAATTAAAATGCCAAAGGTTAAATACAAAGAGAGAATCTTAAAAGCAGCTGGAGAAAAGCTAGTTAGTTGCCTACAAGGAAGCTCCCATGAGACTGTCAGATGATTTCTCAACAGAAACTTTGGGATTGATACAAAATATTCAAAGTGATGAAAAGTGAGGACCTACAACCAAGATTACTCTACCCAGCAAGGCTATCATTTAGAATCAAAGGATAAAGAGCTTCTCAGACATGAAATAACTAAAGGAGTTCCTCACCACCAAACCAGTATTACAAAAAATATTAAAGGAACTTCTTAAAAAGAAGAAGAAAGAAAAAATAAAAGATCAGTAATATGAATAATAAAATGGTAATGATTACATATCTATCAATAATTACTTTAAATATAAATAGATTAAATGCTCCAATCAAACAAAATAGGGTGGCTAAATGGATAATAAAACAAAACCCTTACATACACTTCCTACAAGAGACCTGCTTCAGAGCAAAAGACACACACAGACTCAAAGTAAATGAATGGGAAAAGGTATTTTGTAAAAGTGAAAACAAATTTTAAAAGGCTGGGGTAACAATACTTACACCAGACAAAATAGACTTTAAAACAAAGGCTGTAACCAAAGACAAAGAAGGACCCAGTAATCCCACTCTTGGATATTTATCCATAGAAACCCAAAACATTACTTGGAAGGGACATGTGCATCCATATGTTTATTGAAGCATTGGTTTCAATAGCCAAGATATGGAGGCAACATGGGTGTCTATCAGTGGATGAATGGATGAAGAAGAGGTGGTACATATGCACAATGGAATATTAACCTGCCATAAAAAAGAATGAAATCTTGCTATCTGCAACAACATGGATGGACCTAGAAGGTATTGTACTGGGTGGAGTCAGACAGAGAAAGACAAATACCATATGATTTCCTTATATGTGGAATCTAAAGAATAAAATAAACAAACAAAAAACAAACTCATAGATACAGAGAACATTTTGATGATTGCCAGATAGTGTGTGGGAGGGGAGGGCGGGATTAGGGGGATGGGTAAAAAAGGGGAAGGAACTAAGAAATACAAATTGGCAGTTACAAAATAGTCATGGAGAGATAAAGTATAGCATAAGGAATATAGTCAATAATGTAATACCTGTGTATAGTGTCAGGTGGGTACTAGATTTATAGGGGTGATCACCTTGTAAGGTATGTAAATGTCTAATCATTATGGTGTATACCTGAAACTAATATAATGTATGTCAACTGAAAAATTAAAAAAATATTTAAAAGAAAGAAAGAGAGAGAGAGAGCAAGAGAGAGAGAGAGACAAAGTCCAGACTAGAATCAGTCTGTGTGTAGTTTTGAAGATAGGTCTTGGCTGGGCAACTTCTTGATCATCCCTTCTCCCAATTGGTCCTCAATCCTGTGGCTCCAGGAAAAGTTTGTTCTTCCTATTTAATTCAGTACTGTTGCTATGCAGACTGTAGTTGAGATGTCCTATGCTCCCTGGCACATGTGGGAAAGAACTAGACCTGATCTGGCCCTGTGTTCCTGTTCCAGCTCTGACCACTGCTGTGGATCTGGACTCTCTCTCCCCTGGTCCTCAGGGCTGTGGATCTGGGTTCTCTCTCCTGGATCTCAGGGCTGTGGATCTCGGCTCTTTCCCCTAGACCTCGGGGCTGTGGTTCTGGGCTCTCTCTCCCCTGGACCTCAAGGGCTGTGGATCTGGGCTCTCTCTCCCCTAGACCTCGGGGCTGTGGATCTGGGCTCCCTCTCCTGGATCTCAGGGCTGTGGATCTCGGCTCTCTCCCCTAGACCTCGGGGCTGTGGTTCTGGGCTCTCTCTCCCCTGGACCTCAAGGGCTGTGGATCTGGGCTCTCTCTCCCCTAGACCTCGGGGCTGTGGTTCTGGGCTCTCTCCCCACTAGATCTCGGGGCTGTGGATCTGGGCTCTCTCTCCTGGATCTCAGGGCTGTGGATCTCGGCTCTCTCCCCTAGACCTAGGGGCTGTGGATCTGGGTTCTCTCTCCTGGATCTCGGAGCTCTGGATCTCGGCTCTCTCCCCTAGATTTCAGGGCCCCTACCAGCCCCAATCTCCCTCCCAGTGTGTCTCTCTCCTGCTCCAGGGCACATGAGTTTGTTCTGGGAGCCATTCCTGTTTCCCCTGCTAGCACTAGAGGCACCTCTTATTTAACCTCCATCTTTTAGCCATTTAGGAAAATGTGTCAGTCATGGCTCAAATCCGGAAAGCAGACACTACTCTCTTCATTTTAAGGATACTGTGATTTCACACAAGGAATTAAATACATATAAAATCTCCCAAAGGGCTTCCAAAAATGAGTCCAGAGCATCACCACAGACCTGGCCCTCCAGGGGAACCAGTACTAATAATACTAGCTCCCACATACAGATGCTCTAATGATTAGGTAGGTGAGTGAGTCCATATAAAGCTCCCAGGACAGGAGCTGACACACAGACAGCACTAGGTAAGCATTGGCTCTAACAGTTGTAGTGAAGGACAAAACAGGCCTTCGCTTTGTCCTCTTTTTGTCTTTTCCTTTGCTAGGAGAGGGGCTGCACACAAAGGGTGTCATCCTCAAGCTTACTCTTCTGTTAGCTGCTGTGCATGGTCAGAGTTGATTGCTGACACCAGCGTGTTTGGAAAGTTGTATTTGTTCATAGACTCCATTGACTGGAAGCCTAAGCCCCAGCTTTGCTGGTACAGCAAGACTGAGGCTTTCGTTTCTTACTGCAACCGTTCCAGTTTAATGGGAGGCTTAACGTCCTTTGTAAATGCCACAGTGTTTGATGTGTTGCAGTTCTCAAGTGGCAGCATCAGAAGGATATTAGGCGGATGTCTCAGGGCCAGGAGCTTAGGAGCCCTTTCAGAAAGAAATATTGTATGGCTCTTGCATGACTTGCTTTGGCAGAGGACTCAAAGTGCTGTGCTGTGCTGTGCTGGAGAAAACTTTCCACAGATGCGTACTGTCTTTTGTGCTGCTGGCATGTTGAACAAGAGCACTTAGACCCAGCAGTGCCCAAGGAGGTTTGATTCATCTTGTGCCTGGTGAAATGTGGCTCTCTGAGTAGTCTGTAGACTCAGTGTCTGTCAACAATCCCCAGTTCTGGCCGCCAGCTGTTCTTTTATAAGTGCTAAACCATTCTTCCTCCTGATTCTATCTACCTAATCCCAGACCTGCTAGTGTCCTTTTTGAAAGAATCAGCACGAGATAGGACTAAACTGGAGTCCGGGAAACTTAGCTCTGTCCTTTAGTCTACTTCTAACTGCCTTTGTGAACTCAAGCAAATTAGTGAGTAGCTTGGGGCTTTGGTTTTCTCATATTAAAGTTCAAGGGACTACACTCAAAAGTTTTAAAAGTAATCTGCTTCTAGTTTGAAAGATGGATGGATGGATGGATGGATGGACGAACAACAGATAGACAAGTGAACCACTTTTTCATCTGCAGAGCAAATCATTTGCTTTAAGAAGATGAAAGGGCGAAAAACATCTTAGTGTAGCAAAAAATAAAAATAAATAAGCCATGGGATAGTCAAAACTATGAAAAGTTTTGAACATATGTTTTCTGTACAGTCTTGGATGGAAACAAAATGAATGTCCTCTCTTCAAGTCTAGTTTTCCTGAGAAGTTGGTTGTTTAGAGTCAATTTTTCAGAAAAGGGAACAGTGTCTTCAGCAGTAGAACCGAGAGAGAGCCTAGTTGCACCAACAACAGCCAGCAAAGCCAAGGTCAACAGCCCCGATTGAGGGGATGTGGTTGTGGCATCAACTCAGGTTTTCTGAGAAACAGGTATCCTGGGCCATCTTGAAAGTGTACAAAATTCAAGAAGACACTAGAATTAGCTTCTCAAAGTTATCTCTGACTTATGTAATGTCTGAAAACTACTGCTATACTCAATACTTTTCTTCAAGAGCTAGAATCAGGTCAATAAAAGAATCTTCTAGACCTAATTACACATTATCTCCACCACAAAAGAATAACCAGGGACAAACACATAAATAGTTTTCATATTTTGATTAAGTATGGCATTTTTAAAAGCCCAGTTTGTTGTGGGAGAGATACTGGCCACTTAAAGAAAAAAAGAGAGTTTCTGATTTTTTTTAAACCATTACTATTTCACTTATTTTTAACTTTAACTATTTAGCTTTTTCCTTTTTTTTTTTTTTTTTGAGGGCAGTGTCACTGGCCCTCATATGTGGGACCAAACCGGGGCCGCTGGCTTCCCAAGCCAGCGCTTAACCACCGTGCCACTCGGCCGGCCCTATTTAGCTTTTTTCTTAACATTGATCACCCACCTTGGATCTCTAGGGACTCTACCAAACCTCCAGGTAGTCTCAGGAGACTGTCGTACAGGGTCTCATGATTTTCATGGCCCTAGGCAACTTTATCTTCATGGGTCCCTTCCTTTGTAAAGATGAAAAAAACTATTAAAACTTTTATTTTATCATTGCATTGGTATAGAGACAAATACATATATATAAACATTATCTTTAAACTAAAAGTTCAGTTTTTCTTCAGATTTTAAAAGAAATTAATATTTTCATGGGTCCTGTGGGCCCTAGGTAGGCACTGTGTATTCTGTGCCTGACTGGTAAGTCAGCTGTGAAGGCATAACTCCCATTTGGCACCAGTCTGCCCAGAACAGGAACATAGCTCGCCACTGGAAGCAGAGAGCCTTTCTCTGAGTAGTCCTTGTGACTATCCATGAAGGAGTGCACTCAGCTATTCACAAACTACTCAGTCTGGTCCCAAGATGACAGCTCAGAAGTGAGGAAACTAGACTGCTGGGGGGGGGGGGCAGGTAGCGAGGAGTTCCCTGGCTTAGAAACCTCATATCCTATAGGAGCCAATTTCTCTGGAACAACTCCAATGTTCCTCCAAGGAACATGCCCAGTTATACCAGTTGTACAAGAGTCACCGTGCTCAGAGAAGCCCAAAGCTCTGGCTTTCAATCCAGTATTTATAGTTCTCCCAGTCTAATGCAATTTACCAAGCAGGGGTCATTTTTATCATAAGCAATCTTGCCTGGCTAGAGTTTGACATTCTTCCCTTATCAGGTTTCCAGGGAAACAGAGCTAAAAAGTGAACCAAAGGTCAAATTCTTATGCATAAGGGAAAGGGGATTTACTACTTTGTCTACAACATTCAACCCCCCAGTTGTTAAGGAAATAATTATATTAATGTTTCAATCCAGACTTGACAACGTGTCTGTGGCAGAGACAATGCTCTATGTTCCCCAAACTCCATTTCTTTTTTCCTCTTGGGCACTGTTAGGCCACATTTTCCAGATTCCCTTGCAGGTAAATGTAGATTTGTAACTAATTTTGGTCAATGAGCTATGATAGTGGTGATAAAGCTCACTTTCAGGCTGAGCCCATAAAATCTCTCTGGAAATCCTCCATGCTCTCTTTCTCATCATCTGATGAAGAGCTGGGAAGGCTTCAGTGTGGGTGCCAGTGCCCTAGGGAGAGGTGGAGCCACTCATTAGCAGGAACCTGGCATCTCAATGACTGCGTAGGGCACACGCCCTGCACTGCCAGCACACACTGGATGTGATATAAGGGAGAACGAGATGACCAGCAAGAAAAGGGAACAACAAATTTGTCTGTTTTTAATTCCTCTCCTCACTGCCCTCCCCCCTCCAAAAAAAAAATGGTGACCTGGCAGAGAATGCTTGATTAGAAAACTTAAAATACCCTCTCTTAACATAGAGGCAAACGGGCCGGCCGAGTGGCGCAGTGGTTAAGAGCTGGCTTGGGATGCCATCGGCCCCGGTTTGGGTCCCACATATGAGGGCCAGTGACACTGCCCTCAAAAAACAACAACAACAAAAAAAAAACATTGAGGCAAACTGCAACGACTAATCTCCCCTGTGGCCCTTTCTAACTTGAGGCAACCTTTGAGCAGGGCACTCCTGGAAGACATGTCTCCCCTATCATCGCCTTCTCTGCGGTCCTCTGCTGAGAAGTAGGGAGCTTCTAGCTGAATAGAAAATTCCATGCCACTCAGGTTTACCATCCAAGCAGCCACTGCCAAAGCAGTTCATTCCCATCAGATTTCAGTGACACGATGTGGGGCACACTACAATACAAACTAAGTGGCTGAGAGGAGGGAGCCAAAGGTTGTCAACATTAAAACCCTCATTAGAAAATCCAAGAAATGTGTTTGCATAAGAAGTCACAAAACAAGTATTGCTTTGTACCTGAGAAAGTCTTCCCCAAATCGTGCTCTTTAAATGGACAATGTTATTTCGTAGTTCTGTGCTTACTTGTTTTGATAAAGACTTTAGAGGTCTTTTTTATATCAGTATTTAAGTGGGAAAACCTATCAATGTCTTGTTAAATTAAAAATACTTGTACCATTTAGTGTGCTTTTGGGTACAAGTAAAAATAGGAAAAAAGAAAAAAAATACCAACTGGCTTAAACAAGAAAGATAATTTATTGGATCCTGTGACTTCACAGTCAGGAGAAGGGACAGCTTCAGGTGGCGAGGGGCCACTGCTGGGGTGATGCTGGCAGGAAGAGCAAATAAACAGGCAGGAGCCAGTTCCACCTTGGACCACCTGTGGGCCAGTCTTGCCCTCATGCCCCCTACCTGCAAATTCAAATGGACCCAGGTGGCAAAGCCCAGATGTTTGCAGGGCCTCAGCCCAGCACCACAGAGCTAAGTACACAAGGGTGGGTTGTGGTGTTGGATGTCAGTTGCATCTCTGTATAGAAAATGATATTTTAAAATTGCTTCTATATGAAAAGGTAGTCATAAGGAATGCAGCCCCAAAATGTAAGAAATGAGCATGACAGAGGTATGTCAGGCAGTTAATGAAAGCATGTATGTTATTTTTCTCAATTATGTGATGTGTTTGTTACCTGTTACTTTTCTGTATTTAAATTGTGGTTTCTTTTTCCATTCTCAATAAATGTTACCTAAGTGCCTCTAAAAAAAACATAAAATAAAAAAGACTTACAACCTTCCCTAATAACATGCTGTGATCACAAGGTCTCAAGAAGGAAGGTATGAAGGGGGTAGCACTTCTAAATCTCTGCTCACCCAAGGGAAACCCCAGCTCACTGGGCGTATTCTCCTGGGTGCTTCACTCCCTAGGGCTTAGTTGAAGGCGGAGCACAGGACAGAGGGAGATCCCTAATCCCTCCACGCTCCCTTCTTTCCCCTGGAGCCTCTGGAGCCCCGACAACAACGGCGTCACCCGTGCACTGCGCCTGCGTGGAAGAGGTGCCGTGGGGCAGAGTTTAGCTAGATTACAGACCACCTTGTTCCTGTGTCTGAGCTAATTTTAGGATCATTACTCTTCCTTCTTGCAGAAGGTGCCTCTGATGGAGAGCAACAACCCTTTTTTTTGTTTTGTTTTGTTTTTTATAGGTCGGGAGTCATACTCTCTCCTCTCCTAAACGTGACAATCTGTGTGTATTTCTCTGTGATTATGCTTAATGTTATTCTACAGAACTGTTTTTCTTTTGTATATAGGCTACTAAATAATAGTAAGGTCCTTGAAGGACGAAATGGCCTTTTATTTTTTTATATTCCCTTTGTGCTTTGTATCAGTTAGAATTTCATTCAGTTACGAGTAACAGAGATTTGAGAAATAATGGCTTACACATACCAGGATTTGTGTTGTCATGTAAAGTAAATCCTGATTTAGTCTGTCGGTGCTGTGGTTATGGTAACCCCACCAGTCATCGTGACAAAGGTTTCTTCTGGCTCTCTGCTCTAGCAACTCTAAGGAATGCCCTGTCTCCCAATATGGCTGCTGGAGCACCAGCCATGACTTCCAGGTTCCAGGCAGCAGAACAAAAAGGAGGAATGCATACCCTTCCCTTTTAATAAAGGAGACCTCTGAAAGCCTCACTCCCCTCTACTTACATCTCATTGCCCAAAGCGTAGTTACCATTGATACGAGGCCTGGCTAAAAATTGTGTTGTCTTACTAAGGAAGAAGTTGATGAATATTGAATGAGAATGCTGATAAGGTAGTGGAATATTGGCCAAAGAACTTCTCCTTGGGGAGCAGTTTAAAGAGATTAAAGTTTGAGTTTGAATGTTCAGAAAGGCTGAGATGATAGAAGGGCTATTAAGACATTTATTCAGGGAAGAGGATTTGTAGAATTCAGAGGCCTTCCATGGCCTTTTTTCTTAACATTGAAAATATTTATTGGATTATGTTATCATTCAGAGGTATATCTGTTCATTTTGGAAGTTGTAGAAAAATAAGAAAATAATGTCCCCTACTCCCAGGACATACAGACAGCCCTAATGAACCTTCAGTGTGCTTCATTCTCTTCCAAGCATAATTTACTCATTTTTAACAACTAAAGAAAAAAAGCCTTCTTTCTCTCTGTAGTGGTGTTTTAACTGTATTTTTAAAAAACAATACACTGAAAAGCCCATTGTCCCTTGTCTGGTCCTCCACTTCATGATTACAGCTCATGGTAGTCTCTATGTATCACCTCAGAATGTATTTTTTACATATTTCAGCAAATACAAACTTTGATTTTTTTTCCTGTAACACATTGTACACAAATACCAGCCCATCATACACATGTTTCTCACCTTGCCTCTTTCACTCACATTTTATTCTGCACCTTGCTTTTTGCCAGGTCAGCACAGAGCTTCCCGCTTCACTTTCATATATTCCTTCCTGTGGATTATCCCATTTCTTAAACAGCTCCCTAGTGTTGGGCATTTGAGGTGTTTCCAATCTTTTGCTATTACAATCAATAAACAGCCTTTCATGGGTGTCATTTACATATATTAGCATATTTATAGGATAAATTCCTATAAATGGAATTGCTAGGTTAAATGTCTTTGTAATTTTGATAGGTATTGCCAAATTGCACTCCCCACTGATTGTAACACTTTACTCACCCATCAGCAATATATGAGAGTTTCTATTTCCCCATGGTCTCATCAAAAACGGTGTTTTCAAACCTCTAAATTTTTGCCTGTATGATAAATATTAAAAATCTATCTTGGTATAGTTTTATTATGAGGAAGGTTGACTAATAGTTGTTTTTGTTTTTGTTTTTTTGGGGGGAGAGGTTGTTTGTTTGTTTGTTGCCTTATCAGTGCTCCTGCCCAGTGCTGTAGCTTTCCTATGAGATCTCTGGGCATGCAGTGGTTTGTTTGACTACCAGGCATAAGAAGGCTGCACCCCTCAGCTGAACAGATGCTATTTTTCCCTGCATCTTATCCCTGAAAAATGCACTAGTTGCATTCTAGCTAAATGATTGTTTATGATTTTGATGGTTTATACCTGGCTTTATTTCAAAGATATTTTAGGTAAGAAAATTGGAATAAAAGGAACATAAGAGAAAAAATGACTGTAAGAAAAGCAAGATGAAGCCAGGGATGAAGTCAACACACCAAATACCCTCCACACTTGCTAAAGGCAGCTCACAGATTCAGCCAATGCAAAGAGAGAAGCAAGAGTCCAAGACAACTCAACAGAGCTCTATCAGAACCTGGCTTTTCTAAGCCTATAATAGATATAACAGAGGTATAATAGATATAGAGAGTACACTGAGGGAAGACATTCCTTCTTCCTTACCCTTTGTGCTCCAAACTCGGGAGCCATGTAGAACTGGAGCAGCAGAGGCAGCCTGGGAGGAGGGTGGTCCAGCTGGTGGGAAGAGAAGAAGAGAGGATGAGCTTGGTAGTAAGGAGCGCCAAGGAGGGAGGTGGG
Source organism: Aselliscus stoliczkanus (assembly GCA_033961575.1). NCBI lineage: Eukaryota > Metazoa > Chordata > Mammalia > Chiroptera > Hipposideridae > Aselliscus > Aselliscus stoliczkanus. Next base: position 70,146,740 of record CM066734.1, on the reverse strand, counting down.
GAGAACATGCTCAGAAAGTGCAGCAGTTAGAGTCAGCCCCCTCCAAAAATAACTGATATGTGGATGGGTTATTCTGATCACAGGACAGGAAAGCATTTAGCATCCTTTATCAAAAGTTCAACTGAATTCTATTGAAATTTGTATAGTAGTACCATGTGGCCTGCTCTCTCTTAAGCCCTGACCTTAGTCAGATTCCATTTTGGTGTCTTGGCTTCTTTTTTTGGCCAAGTCACACTTGGAGTTGAGCTCTATAGAGTAAGGAGGGATTGCTTTGGGCTTGGTTAGCAACCATACATGGTAAGAAAACATTCGAGTTTCTAGCAGAGGGAGTATAATTCTAAGAATGTTTAGGAAAAGCTGGAGACCATCTTCATGTCTATATCAAATGACTATGCTTTGCTTTCATATGTAAAATGATCACTTTAACTCTTCGTTGAAAAACTAGTCATTCTATGATTATAACTGTAATAAGAGACATTTGCTGGTAGAAAGGAGTATGAGAAACAAAATTGGGGTGAAAATTTACCAAAAAAAAACCAAAAACCCAATGTTGTTATGAATTGTCTTTTCATAACAAAACCGTAGCCATTGCTCAGTAGCAGAATAAACGTGTTTTGTTTCATTTGGTGCAGATGAAACCATCCTCTCTACAGACAAACCAAACAAATCCTTTTACTTACAGCACAATGTTTTGTCTTTCCAGGCGTCCTATAAGCCATTGTTGAAGCAGGTCGTGGAGGAAATATTTAATCCCGAAAGGCCAGATCCCGTCGATATTGAACACATGTCTTCAGGTCTCACTGACCTCCTTAAAACTGGATTTAGCATGTTCATGAAGGTAAAGTAACCATGAAGCGGTAACCCTGAGTGTATGCCCTTTGCTGGGCATGAAATTGCTAACAACCCCTTAACCCAGCTGGTACCACATAAGATACCGTCCAGTATTTTGGCTCATCTGGAATCAGGTGCAATCTTTATTTAACTTTTGGTTAAAAGCAGCTTGACCTTCCAGCTTCACACAGGTTCTTTTGATCTAAGCACTACAATCTTTTCTGACCAATATGTAAAGACACAAGCCCTTTGGGATAGCACTCTTGAAAATTTTTCTCCTCCTGACCCACACTTTCACTTAGCATGAATTCATATATTATTCACCAGTCTTAGTGATGGTCTGTTATTCTTAATTCTAGAACTTATATTGTAGGATAATGAGTAATTCCTCTCAGTCATGTGATTAGCATCATCCCAAAACCCATTTGAAAAATACTTTTGTTTGGACCCAGCAGACTCCCAGATGACAAGTGCTACAATCTCTCTGGCTAATATCGAGGGTAGGTCAAAATTACTGCACAGCCTTTGCAGTGGGGATGAAAGGAGGAAAAGTACACAGATGTGACCTATTTTTAACCCACTGTAAAGTTTCTGAATTTAAAAGGATCTAAACAAGGTTACAGTCTGACCTCCCAGTCTATGCCAGGATTGCAGTTATAATAGCTCTTGGAAATAACAGAATGTTTTGCCAGCTTCAAAGCGTCTTTGAAATCATGAATTAATCTACATGGAAGAGCTAGCCTTTCAGAGTTCAATAAATACACATGCCAGGAAAACTGGTTCAATCCAGAGCTAGAGAGGACAGCCGGACAATCAGACTCTAAAGCAAGCAGTTAACGGCTGGAATGGAAGCGCAGGTCTCTTTCCTGCCGTTCCCAATTATCATCAACTTCTGTTGCAATGCGTGACTGGTATAACTTTCCTGGTTGTTTTTTGTTTGTTTGTTTTCTGGTTTTTTTTGCAGGGGGTGGGGGGTTTGGTTAATAACGTAGCACAGACATAGCTTCTCAAAGGTATTCAGGGCCTCCTGTGTTGATCGTAATCCAGGGTTGTCCAGTCGCCCTTCATGATGGCTAGTTTGTACAGACACTTCCACACTAGAGATGGTCTCTGACCTTCTCCACTTGAGCACAGTATTCGTTCATTCATAAGCTTGGACTTTGCCTTGAAGAGAGACTAAAACAACCAATGTGAACTTTCACGCCCTAATAGGCCTGGTGTCCCTTCCCAGTCAGGCTGCGGCATGCACGGTCTGGCCGAGGGCACACGCCAAGGTTCCAACCCGCTCGCTGTACCAGTTTCTGATTTGCAGGGAGGCACAGTGTAGATGAGAGGAGGCCCTGACTCGCTCTTTGTCCACTGATGTTCCACAGAAAGAATTGTTTCTTAGCAAAAGGGTCTGTGACCAAATATGTTTGGGAAACCTTAGGATAAACAGCAAATGAAGGGAAAATTCTTTGCTGCCGGCTTCCTGGTGCTTTCAACATGCTAATGGACTTTGCAGCTCCGCGAAGCCAACACAGAGTATCTGTTATGGGAGGACTATCCGCTTGTATTTTCATCACTGATTCATGAGCCATGAGCCATCCCATTTTAAAATTACCCTTTTCAGTGCTACAGAGTGTCTCCTGCAGCTCTTGCTGTGGTCAGAACCTCACTGTCCCGAGGCAGGCTTTGCTTAGGAAGATGGCTGAAACCATCCCGGGCCAGCAGTGGACTGCTGTGCTCCTCCCATTCAAACCCCTGGAATTAGGGCGCATGAAGAATGCTCCTGCCCCTTGAGACTGATCTCAAAGGGAGATTTCCAGGTCATGGATTTAAGAGAAAGGAATTCGTGTTCTCCCAGCAGCTGTCAGGATCCATTCCTCAGCCCCCGGCTGCGGGGGCCCCTGCTTTCGGTTGCCAGGGGCGGCTCATCTGTCTGGAAGGGGTGAGGGGAGTCTCAGTGGGCTGGCCACAGAGCCCTCCCACCGCAGGACCCCAAGGGGGAGGCGTTTTGTTTTCTTTCTACATGGGCCTCAATGGCTGGCTCCTCCCACCATTCCATAGAAGTCAGCGAGGAAAGTTACCTCTGGCGCATGTGTTCAGGGTTGAGACAAAACTGGGGAAAATGTGAAGAGGAACAGCTAGTAGGGCTTTGAGGAACTAATTGTGGTTTCCCAAAGAGACGGGGGGTAGCCGTCAGGAGAGAGTGTCTCTACTCTGCGTTAAGGCCAGTGGAGAGAAGGATACAAATGCAGGTGGACGCTCTTGTCGCCATCGCCATTAACCAGTCTCCCTGCTCATGTTTTTTGCTGCGTCTCACTCACTACCCAGAGTTATGCAGTTAGCCTCTGCTCAGCACGTACCATGGGATCAGCCATTCTCCTTATTTAAACCCCACAACAACCCTAGGAAGGAGGCTCTCTCATTATCCCTGCTTTACCCACGGTGATACTGAGGCCCAGAAAGATTAAGTAGTAGAGGTGAACTTCTAGAAGGCTGGGATTGGCTCGTACACTTCTCTATTCTCAGGCGTTTTCCAAAGAGCACACAGGAAATGGGACACCAGGATTTGTCCCAGGTCAGCCTTAGTTGAAAGCCCATGCTCTTCACCACATTTATTGGCTCCAGGATGCTCCCAAGCATTTTCTTGGAAGCTAAATAGTCATATGGCATTAATTATTTTCTTCATGATTGCTCATTAGCACAGATGCTTTCCCTTCCCAGTATCTATGCAGCTCATGAATAAAATGCACGCCTGGACTCGTCATCTAGGCAGCTGATGTGAGGGAAGTCTGCCAGGGCTCACCTGCTGGTACCCTGTTGACTTTTCTGGGACTTGGCCCATGACTCATTGACAGTGCACCCCCAGGAGAAGAAATTTGTGTATTGGCATTGAGTTGCCTCTTCATTCTGTATCAGCAACCCACAGTCATTGCTTCCTTCCCACTTGCTGCCCCACTCTTTGCCTCTGGGACCTGCTCCACCCCCTCACTCACAACCCACTGGTGCTAAGCCTAAAAGAAACATGAAGACAGAGCCTGAGGAAATGAAGGCATTTATGTGGGATCCTTCCTGTACTTAGAGAACTTGGGATAATTCTAGAGCTGGAAAGGGAGCTGAGCTGCTTGCCTGTCCCAGCCCTGTTCTGTGGACTCACAGATGGTGTCACAGACAATGTTGGCTCAGGTCACCCAGCGGCAGACTATGCAGGAGCTGAGGGCGAATTGAGAAGCTGGTGAGTGAGATGCCGGGAAATCAGGCCAGCAGAGCTTCCTACAGGATGGGCTGCAGATGCCCCACAATGGGTCACAGAAAGAACAGAGGAAGGTGTTTTCCAGGCTCCTAACATGTGCCTTCTTCAGGGCTCCCTACCTTTGTACACACGTCCGTGGCTGCACTTACACCGTTTCGTAATGATACATGTTAGGTATCTCTTTCCAGGCTAGTGTTTTGTAACTGCGCCATTTGACCCACTGCACATTAGAAGATCAAGATATCACTTCAATGGACTATAATCAGTATTTTTTAATGAAAAAGAATAGAACCAACCAGCAAGGTGATTTGTTTTGCATCTAGCAAGGCAAAACAAAACAACCCAGTCCATACAGACACATATGATTTAAAGGTATCTCTTGCAGTAGATTCGAAGCCAATGAATGTGAAAGCTGTGGCTGTGAGAATGGAGGGATGATCTAGGCCTATTCTCTTCCGCATCCTCAACCCGCGGGGCCAGAACCCCATGCTTGGGGGAGACGGAAGCCTGACTCCGCCTCTGTCAGAGAAACCTGCTGGTCTGCTCTCCTGTCCACACGCAGCATGCGCATCTGTTTTTTCCAGCTTCTTTGTCTCTCTGGAGGACAAAACAGAAGCAAAGGGACTGATTTGGTGATATAAGGACTCAAAGGAGTCGAGAGGAGACATGTCCTAACAGAGTGGCTAGATCACAGGATGAGTGTTCCGAGGGGAGATTTAGGGATCTCTTTTCCATTGAACGCCTCCAACGTTTTTGTTTGGTTTTGTAAATAGTATTTTACATATCTATAATATCTAGTATATGCTACCTAACAGCACTCGCTTCATTCTCCTGCTTATATCTGCTTACAAGAGGCCATAGAGAGCAGGGGGAACACATCCAGGTCACACTGTCTGGGTTGAAGTCAAGCTCCGCCACTTACTTGCTGTGTGACCTTGGACACATCACTTAACCTACCAGATCTGTGAAGTGGGGATAATATTAGTACCTACCTTATAGGTCTGCCATGTGAATTAAGTGAGTTAATTCATACAGAGCACTCAGAAAAATACGTTTTTACGAGTTGGTGATCCCAGCCAGACTATGACTCCAGAAAAGAGCTACCTTGAGCATCTTTATATTCCTGTGCATAGCCATGACGTAGGCATTTGGTGCGTACAGACCAACTGCTGAGTGAACAAGTAAGTCATTTGAATAGAAGAGAATAAACACCCAAGCATTTCATGTTTCACTATTGATTTGCTACTGCCAGCAAGACATGGGATTCTGGGGTTCTTTTTGTTGTGCCTATGGGAAGCCATGTTTATAAGTCTGCAATGTGTTTTTCCAGACCCCCTTTTCCTTCTCCACCATGAGTCCAACCTGTTGATCGGCCCAGTCTCAAGGGATACAGACTGTCCCTCCTGGGGCAAGCTGTAGGGAGACTGTGAAATTCTGTACCTGTGCCATGACAAGATGGTTCAAGGGAATAGAGGCCAGCAGGACCAGACCCTGGCCACCCAGGGCACAGAGGCAGAAGCCCAAAACACCTTGGCTCCTGACTGCCAAGAACACACCAGCAGCGTGGTCTCTGCTGGGAGAGAGGGAGAGAGCAAGCGCTCTGTTTCACAAATGTTCACTGCTGCTCCTCCCCGCCTCGTGCTGTAGGGAACTAGAGGCGCCCATCCCAGACACTTGGAAGTGGCTCCCAGAAATCAATCTTATTTATGTAAATGTCTGCAGGCAGTGAAAGTTAAGAAAAATGGCTGTCTGAGATTCTCCGCATCAAATAAATCCTCTCTGAGAGGGAAGTCAAAGCAGCTGGATTTGGCCCTTCCTAAAATTAGAACCTCATTCTTATTATATTGCAACGAACATGCTTCCCTGTATACATCAGACTGTCCAGAGAAGTCTTTCATCCCCACCTGTTCTGGTTATCTATGACTACATAAGAAGCTGTCTCCAAACATTGGCTTAAAATAATATTGATCATTTATTTTGTTCATGAGTCTGTACAATGGGCAGAGCTCCACAGGGAAAGATTCACCTCCAAGGTGGCGCATTCACAAGATCAGCAAGCCGATGCTGGCTATTGGCGGGTAGCTCAGTCCAGCCTGTGAGCTGAGGGACTCAGTTCCTCTCCACACCAGCCTCTCCATGTGTCCCAGGCTTCCTCACAGCATGGCAGCCATATTCCAAGGACAAGCATCCTAAGAGAGAGAGAGAGAGAGAGAGAGAGAGAGAGAGAGAGAGCGCGAGCGAGAGCCAGGTAGAAGCCTCAGAAGTCACACAGCATCCCGCCCATACTCTGTCCAGGCAGTCACAAACACCCACCTGGGGTCAAGGGGAAAGGGCATACTCTCTTCCACTTAAAAAGTAAGCAAAAGTATGAGAAGCAGAAAATATTGTTGTTGCCACTTTTGGAAGGCAGCTATGCTCACCACTATACCGCCAATGCTGTTGTTGCCACTTTGGGAAAATACAGTATGCCCTCTACCTAAATATACATTTGAGTGTCCTGCCCGGCAAGGACCGCTTTGGCTAACTCTAAGAGTGTTCCCTCCAATCTTGAGGACAGAAAATTCACTCACACTTCCAACCTGTTTTCAAAATAAGTGAGTCCCAAAAGACTTTGATAATGAAAGTCCTGCCTGCTGTTTGCCCATCATGTTTTTTAATACTATTGGGTTGTCAAAAAAGTCATGATTTTTTTTTTTTATGTTTTTCATTGCAAAAAATGTGTCATGACTTTTCCGACAACCCAATAGAATAAAAAAAAAAAAAACACTTGAAAGAGGAGTGATAAGAAACTGAGCTATAGGACCAAGTTTGCTCCGTCAGACCCTGTAAGTTAAGCAGACAAGCAGGGGAGAAGAGCAAGTATGCCCACAAGATCATTCTTCTTGCATCTCTAAGAAAGTGTTTCAAGTCAGCCAAAGGCACTCCTCAGCCGGTGGAGAAACTTGTGGTTAGCCACATAAAACTGCCAGCTTCAAAGGGCAGTGCCCTGGGGGAGGGGAGATATCGAACTCGAGAGAAACAGCTTTGGCAGAACCTGACATTCTTCAAACAGCCCAGTCGTCTCTCCAAATGCCTGTTCACGGAGCACCTTGATCTACTTAGAGGAGAGCTTGATAGTGATCTAATAAATAAATCGAAACATACCTTCCCCCTCTCACTACAACGTTAATTTAATTTAAAACCAGCATGTCTAATAGGCAGTACTTTTAAAATGCGTTTCTGGAATTTGTGGTTTGGATTTCAGTCTCCTGAAAATAATATATTTTCTATCTACTCCATGTGTTTGGACTCCAACTTGTTTTGACTAAAGGACATGATTTGTCAAGATGTTTGCTCTGCTGGAATTAGCATGAGGAGGGTGGGTTTTATCTAAAAATTACATGAGGCCTTTGTACCTCTTCTTATATGTATTTTTTTAAGAAGTTTTTGTTGTTGTTGTTATTGTTCCATTTCTTATATGGCCACGCTTAATTGGAAAAAAATAAAAGATTTATGAAAAAGAGTCCAAGCAGACCCAGTGTTTGTTTCTGGGCCCTTTATCAGAGTTCGTGTGAGAGCTCCATTCTCTTGGGTGGCAACAGAAAAAGGCAGACAAGGAGAGACAGAGCTGCTCAGGCAGGGCCTCCATGCCTGATGGTGGAGAGACCTGAGACTCTTTCGGTTGCAATTAAAATGCCAACAAATTGCACTAACTTAATCAAAGAACATATAATTTATTGTAGGGACCAAGGAGTATGTCAGGGAACCCAAGGGCGACAATGCAGTGGGCCCCTGGAAGGACTAGGACTGAGAATTGGGAAGCCATCAGGAAACCAGGCAGCTCTGTGAGACTCACTCTGGCCTGCAGCAGATGCTGAGAGCAGTGCCCACCATATTGGTACTCAATAAATATTAGTTGAATGAAAGGTTGGGGAGCTATGCCCCAGTTTTTGGTTCATCTTAAGAGTTCAACTTTGATTCAGCCTTATCTATCTTAGATCAAGTCTTGATTCCTAGGGAAGGATCTAGAGTTTGCCCAGCCTGGGACAGGGATCCATTCTTGGACCATTATTCAACCATGGTTGAGGGGCAGGAGCACTCTGTAACTACATGGCTGCCAGAGCCCACCCCATGACCATGGGGGTTGGGGAGAATTTTCACTGTGGTTGGACAGACACCTGCAGAGACAGTCCCAGCAGGGGTAAAGTATGCTGTAGGGATGAAGGGCAAAAATGATGAGCCTCAGGTAAAATTCTATGTCAGATCCTTGGACTGTGATAGCTGGACATGCCTAGAAGTCATCTAGTCCATCTCCTCATTGTTGAAACATGCACACACACAAAATGAGACTCAGAGAGACGAACTGTTGGCTTAGGTCAGTTATACTTAATGGTATTTCTGACAAGAGGAAAACATCTCAGCACTTGGTGTTTGTTGATTAAATAAGTTCACATCCTGGAATTTCTTTTTGCAACACTATTTATAACCATTGTTTATATTTTCTTCTTCCTAATTACACTCCATACTACGAGGTAGGGTTTGATTTTTGTCAAACGTTAGCTAAATATGATCCATAAATTCTAGTGAGATGGACTTTGGTAGGAATCATTAAACAAAAACAAAAAACGAAGTTTGTCTGCTTGTGAGCAATTATTGACAGCCCCTGTGTGCTCATCACTGTGGTGGGTAAGGAAGATGGAGAAACAAACAAGACACTCTACCTGCTGTGGCATAGGTTAGGTTGTGCAGCTTACAATTTGTTAGGGAGATGGACAAGAAGATTGAAGATTGCAGGGAGGAAAGATAAGTGGTGTGCCGGAGGGGATGTAAGGACACAGAGGAGGAGGAAGTCAATCTAGGAGCCAGAGAAAGCTTCCCAGCAGAGCTGAATGTTGTCAGACCAGTAGGAGTTCGGAACAAAGTGATGAAACACCATGATACAGAGGAAAAATTACAGGTAGTTCTAAATGTCTGGAGCTAAGTGTGGCCTGTGGGGATAAAAAGAATAGGGAGACAGAGAGATAAGCAGAAGCTACATCATGAAAGGTTGGAGGATAGAAATTTGCCCAGAAACAGTGAGGTGCCATTGAATGTTTTTTAGTGCTATACAACCAGTTTATATTTTGTAAAGATTGCCCTGGCAGCTGTGAGAGAGGGGGAAATGAGGTCAGGCTGGCATCAGGTTGAGAGGAAAGGTGAGATAAGAGTCGGCCCTCAGGGAGGGCTGAGGGAATGAGGGCAGCGATGCAATGCGGCTGGATTCCATGAGACTGGGTGTTGCCTGGATGTGGGAGTAAATGAGAGGACAAGTCACTTCCCCTCTTTAAGCTTCACTGTCTCTCGGTAAAATGGAGCTTCAACCAACTTCATAGATTCTAAGAGTTGCGTAAAGTAAAGCTTGCCCCACCCTCTGCTTTCTTCCCCTCCATAGCACTTACCACCTTGCTTCATTACCCATTTACTTACTGATTGTGTCATTCTCCCCCAACTAAAATATAAGTTGCATGACAGCAGGGATTCATCTCTGGGTCATTCACTACTGAATCCCTGATGCCCAGAGAAGTGTCCAGCTCATAGTTGTTGCTCAATAGCGACGGGATGGATAAATGAAAAGTAAACAGCACAGTGCTAGACCTGAAGTGCTCGGTGGCAATGGCCATGCACTCACTAATTCCTGTTGGGAGAAAAGCCATTACCAAGCCATCTTCAGAGTCAGCATGCTGTTCTCAGGACCTAGTGCCCATAAGGCCAAAGCTCCTGTTGCACTTTCCTGCCCACTGTTGACGAATGGGAGACCTGACCCTTGCCTAGCTGTGAACAAGTGAGTCACACTCAAAGACAAGCTGAATGGAAGAGAAATGGCAGCAGGATTTCCTGAACTAGAGAACTCCATTGAAACTGGAAGCAGCCGAAACCCTTCTCATAGAAACCAATCAGAACATCAAAGAGCGCTTTGGGGCCCACAGCTGCAGAGAGGCTTTCGGCAGCCTGTGCTTCAAAGGCTGGGATGGATGGTGGAGAGAAACAGCCTTCTCTGACTAGAACTGAGGTCTTAAAGTCACAGGTTTGGAAAATGAAAGAAGGAGCAGCAAGTCTGACTTACTTTATCAATCTGTGAGTTTTCGATGGCCGTGATGATGCTTACATCTTTCATCTTCAAAGTGCCTTACGCTGTGAACGCACATACAAACAGGACTCAGCTGTGTGTGGCAGATCATAAGGCATGTGTTACTCTGATGGAAAAGACTCCACTGCCCAATCGCCTGCCAACTTGACGCGTTCTAAAAGGAAAGTCTGGTATCAAAACATAAATCTAAACAGAAACAAAAATAGCAAATAGCAACATGCATTAATCAGACCCATCTATTTGTACCAAAAGCCACATTCCCTCAACTCCCTGGCCCCAGGGTATTGTTCTTTGTTGTTACTGTTCTTTTTTTTCTTTTCTTTTCTTTTTTCAATGCATCCTTCCAAGATTCTCACAGTGTACTTCAGAGTCCAGACTCTCTTATGGAAACCATATGTCTTCGGGAACATACCGTACCACTTGAAGTTCTGGAGCCAGCTTTATTTCTGTGCCAGGATTAAGTGAGAAACAACAATTGTTTGTAGGGCTGGAAGGAACTTCGGGTTAGTTACTCAGCCAGGAAGAACCCACATACAGCAATGAGAGTTTCTAAAAGACCTATAAGAAAAGAAGGCATCTCCAACTAACCTGTGGCTCTCATTTATTCATTCATTCATTTTATTTATGTAACATTTGTTGGAAGCTTACCATGAACTAGGTCTATGCTTAGAGCCCAGAATACCAAGGTAAATAGGATCAGTCCCACCCTCCAGTAGCTTACAGTCTAGGAGAGGAAAGGCAGGTATATCAAGGTAGCAACCCAGTTCTACCAGGCCTAGGCAGAGGTATCTGTCAGATTCAGGTCATAGGACAGGAGCTGAAAGGTGGTTAGGGAGAGGATGCTTTTTTAAGAGAATAAGAGGGAAGGAGGTAAAGAAAAGGAGGCAAGGGTACTTTACACAGTGGAAACTGTATATACTACATAAACTATATGGTGCAGATGATATTCAAACTACTTAATAACTGGAATGTCATGGGCACAGACAGAGGTCAAACCCACTGGTGCAGTCCTAATGCTTGTGGGCTGCAGATCTTTCCTACCAACAGGGAGAAATCTCAGGGTATATAGTTGAGTAAAAAAGGCGAAGTATGATGTCGAGTGTTAGAAGTCAAGATGTGAGTTACCCTTGGAGGGAATGACAGGAGAGGGCCATGAAAGAGTCTTGGGGTCCTGGCTTTCTGTCTCTTGATCTGGGTGCTGATGACACGGGTTTGTTTACTTTGTGGAAATAAATGGACTTGAGCACATGTGATAAATGCTCTTTTCAGTGCAAATGTTCAGTCAAATGTTGCATGTTTAACAAAATGTTCCAGAACAAGCAAATAAACAAATATCATGCCTTTAAGCGTGTTCAAATCACTGTGAATGGTTCCAGCAAATAGTGTGTGGAGGAGACAAAAATAGAGGCATAAATCAAAGCTATGTTATAAGAGCCTTATATACTGAATGAAAGAGCTTGAGCTTGATCCTCAGAATCATGAGACTGTTTGGAGAGAATGTGCACGTGTGTTAAAGCTGAGGGGTGTTAAAAGTGTGGCCTCCACACTTTGCCCTCTGGTTCCATGATTTAGTCATTGTATATAAACCTCAATCTCTTCATCTGCAAAATACACTAATTTTGTTTGCCTCCTAACAATGTTTTGAGAATTGAATATGATAATACACAAAAATATTTAGCATAGTGCTTGCTATATTCAGTAATAAATATTTGCATTTTAGAAAGTGTCCTCAGGCAGAAATGAGGAGACTGGATGGGAAATGGCCAGAGCAGCAGGGAGATGAGTTAGAAGGCTGTGGCAGTAATCCACTGAAGAAGGAAGGAAGCCTGACCAGAACAGCGGCAGAAGAGATCAAGCAGAAGTCATTACATTTGAGGGGGTAGAATTAAAAGGACTTGATCTGGGAGATGAAAGAGACAGCCAAGTCTACGATGATGCTCAGGTATCTGGCTTAGGTGCCTGTGAAGGTGTTGATGCTATTAGAAAGTCAAGGGGAGGAACAGACTTGGGAAAGATCTTGCCTTAAATGTGAAACCTGCTGATATTAGGGATCCTGGGAGGCATCCAAGTGGGGATGTCCACAGGAATTCAATAGAGATGCCTGAGCTAAAGACATAAACTTGGGAAGTATATAAAAGATTGTTGAAGGCTTGTGAGTAGATGAGGTCCTTCAAGGATGATGTACTGAGTGAAAAGAGCAAGGGCCAGAGCTGGAGCCCTTAGTAACATCAGCTTTTAAAGGGGCAAACCAAAAAAAGGAACCTAAGAAGGATGTCATCAACTGTGACAAATCCTACAGAAATGACCAGTTAAATGAAGACAAAGAAGTGTCCATTGACTCCTACATATGATGGCTATTGGAGACTTCAGTGAGAGCAATTCCAGGGGAACAGTAGGACAAAAGCAGAATTGTCCTGGGTGTCTGGCATGTGGATTAGAAGAAAGCAGTCAACTAGTGCAATCAAGGGGAAGGAGAGCTACAGGGCAGGTGGGAAGCTAGAAGGGAGCAAGGAGTTAGAATCTCTCTAAAGATCAGAGAGTTTCCTAACTTTTTTCTATCCATTTTGAAAAAGTTTAGAGATCTCCCTCTCCCTCTCCCTCTCCTTCTCCTTCTCCCCTCTTTCCCTTCTTCCCTCCCTTCTTTCCACCCTCCCTTCCTTCTTTCTTTTCCATTCCGAATTTCCTCTCCAGAAGCCAAGTAGTAACTTATGTAACTGGAAGCACTTAATGCATTACCTTTTTAACTGTTTTTAAAATAAGATGTTGAAAAGTGGGTATTTTCAGGGAAACGAGCCAGAAGAACCCAATTGAGAAAGGAGTTGGAGCAGGGCTAAGAGAAAGGGCTTCCGGTCAGCCTGTTGTCCACCCTGCTACTCTTGGGGACTGTCTGGTGGCCCCGACATGGCTCGTGCGCTAGAGAGTATACATGAGTGAATATACTCACCGCCTCTGTCTACCCTTCCCCTGCTGGAGTGGAAGCCTGTTTCTCCCACCTCTGGCCTCAGTGGCCATGTGAGCCGCTGGCAGCATCCTTCCTGTAAGGACTCCCTGTTTGCTCTTTCCAGGCTGGTCCTCCAGCCTTCTCTACCCAGATGCTGACTGCTAGCCTCTAGAACGCAGTTCACACGGCTTTTCCTGCCACTCCTCACCACACCAACTCTGGCTTCCAGATAGTGCTAGAAACTCACTTTCTTCAGGAACCCTTTCTTGTCCCCTTCAATGAGCCACTAAGTGAATATGGTGTTCATTTTGCATTGCCTGAGGGGTTACTCTGAGTCATTCTCATTTTAGTTTATAATACTGCTTTGCCTCACTGGTGACATCATAAGGCACCAAGGGGAATTCTCCACAGCCTCTAGTGGAGGAGTCCATGGAGAGTAAGCTCTCGGCTAAGGCTGGTTTGCGGAAGGTAAGAGCATGAGGTCTGCACTAGACGATAAGTTCCTACTCTCATAGGCACTGCTCTCGTTTATCTTTTTACACCCTCCACCACCACATTTTGGGCTCTGACTATTCCTCAATTCCAAGACATTTATTGAGCACCTACTATGTGCCAGAAACTGTACTGGGTAAGCTGGGAACTCAGCCGTGAACCAGGCAGATGAGGTCCCCGCATTGTGGAGTTTGTGCTCCGTAGAGGAGACCGCCAATAAGGAAACCAACAAGTAGCCGAACCACAGGCTATGGCGAGTGCCTCACAGGAAGTGAACTGACCTCTGTAACAAAGAAGGGGCATGTTTATGCTGAGACCTGAAGACTGGTGAGGAAGGAATTGCTCCTCAGCCTTCTCTTATTTATTTATTTTTTTTTTGGAGGGCAGTGTCACTGGCCCTCATATGTGGGACCCGAACCGGGGCTGCTAGGCTTCCCAAGCCAGCACTTAACCACTGCGCCATTTGGCCGACCCAGCCTTCTCTTATTTAATAGCCCCCACTCCTTGAGCTTCCCTTTCAATGAAATATTTATTTAAAGGGATGTAATAAGGTGACACGTTATGCGTTCTCCTGGTCAATGCGTTCACAAACCACTGACACAGCTGATCACGACCTAATCATAATCTCTCTAAGGGCTGTTCGTTTCACCCGCACTGTGAGGGTAGCAGCCCTGGGGCAGGGGCGGCAGAGGACCAGTGTAGATGGTGCCCAGCCGCACAGTGCTGGGGGTGGGGGTGAGGTGGGGGGCGGCAGAGGACCAGTGGCTCCGCACTGCGGCCCCTCTGACATGGGTGCTGGTTTATTTTGCAGGTGAGCCGGCCTCATCCCAGCGACCACTCTCTCCTGATCCTCTTTGTGGTCGGCGGAATCACAGTCTCTGAAGCTAAAATGATCAAAGACCTTGTGCCGTCCCTGAAGCCAGGAACCCAGGTACCAAGGAGTGTGCTTGGTGATAAGCATGAGAGTCCTGGGGCAGGGGCAGGGGCAGGGGCAGGAAGGGCGGCTGAGGGCTCTTCCTTAGGGTTCTCAGAACTGCCAGCTCCATCCCAGCTCCTCCTCACCCACCTACTCCTGCTAAGGTCACGCTCTTCCTTCTGCTGGCATCCATCCCCCTGGTGGGGGTGCAAGGAGGGGAGAGAACTTTCCTTTTACAGTCATCTCCTGCCTCTGGGCTTCAAGGGCTAACATGCTACTGCCCCTATTCCCTATTTCTACATAAATTCTCTTGTGCCCAATCAGTGCTGAATTACTCAAGAGTTTTCACTGCTTTCCAGGCTCCAGGTAATTAAGGGGAACTCCCAGGACCACCTCCCCACTGTGGCAGTTGAAGGACTGGGCTAGAAGAGTTGGGAAAGGCACATTATGGAGACAATGACAAGTGTAGAATCTCTCTCCTCTGTAGCCTCCTGTCAGGTCCCATCTCACTCCCCAAATCAGTGGCCTGGGGGTTACGTGGAAATGGGGCTGGCAGCTCTGAATCGGAAATCTGGTTAAGTGGAGAGAATGTGCTTCTTAGCATAGTGCATGGTACGTAACCCTCAATCAATTGTGGCTGCAGTTATTATTGACTGCTTCTGAGCAGTCATCACCCTGCTCAGGACCAGCCGAGGCTCCTGGCCTAAGGCTGCAGAAAACAAGGAGAAAGACTGGGAAAAGGAGGGTCCCTGCCTCGGTGCACTCTGATCTGGCTGGGGAAGCAGAGCCTGTAACTCAGTAAGATGAAAACCCTGCCTCAGTGGGTTCCCCAAAACAGAGCCTGAGACACGACATGAGAGCAGGTAGCTTACACAGGAAATGATCCCAAGAAGCACAAGTGAGGGAATCAGAAAAGAGAGACAGGAGAGGGAGAAAACACCAGAAAAGGGAACATCGCTGAGGTGGTTGCTGCCATGGGCAACCAAGCCTCAGCCCTCTGGGAGCCCCAGGAGCCAGGTATGACAGGCCTTAGAATTGTCCTGCCGGACGACAGGCAGTCTGGGACATCTTCTCGTGGGTCCCCCTCCCCCGCGCCCTAGTTGCGACTCACTTCTGGGGGCTTGTCTCCAGCTTTGTGCTAGCTCTGCATGCAGCTCAGCGGCTTTCCATGGTTTGGAGAAAGCAAAACGAGATGTGAGTGTGGTGCTTCGGGTGGGACGCTGGCTTGTACAGGGGACCGCTCACAACTGCACAGAAACCAGGTGGGATTCCAGGCCAGGCCTGGCTGCCGGGGTACCGGTGTCTTTGTCTCCCACCACCACCCACTACCAAAATTTTACCAGCTGTGACCACGATAGGTGATAGTAGCAGCAGCCAGCCAGGTGTGCCCTCATTCTTGTTTTCCTGTCCTACCTGGTGTTCCAGGCCTTTCCTGAACCTCTGCTGGCATCCCAAATCCATATGCGGCCATGCAGCACTGCACCACTTGCCCCCTGCTCCCTAGCTGCTGGCCTCGTTGCCTCAAGCAAAGGCGAACACCTGGAGGACAAAGGCTGTGGTTTCCCAGGCCTGAGCACATGGCAGGAGCCCCACCAGCCTTGTGGTTCAATGGCTCAATTGGCTGCAAGGAGGGCTGGCTTGGTGTTGGAGTGGCTCATCTGGGGAAGTAGACAGGGCCTGGTCCCTGTTGGTCTCCAGACATCCAACTGAAAAGTGGGACCTGGGTATCTACAGAGTTATAGTAGAGTCTTGAGCAACGGAGTGACCAGTCATTGGTGGTGATCATTTCTGCTGTTATTATCACCTGTCCTGTTCAGAGCCAGTGACATTTCTGATAAAGTGGTAAATTCTGCCTCATTTAACACCCTCTCTGTCAGCAGTGTTAAGGATCTGTTTAAGGAGCAATTGCCTTTTCAGCAAGGCAATTTTTATTTTTTTTAATCAGAAAGCACACTTCTTGCCGCCCCTACCATGGTGAACCAAATTCTTAACGATTCAGAACAGTCATGCATTGTAACAGCCTGACAGACATGTTAATCCCCACTCTAAAAGGATAAAATGCAGACGTTTTCAAAGCTGAGTGACCTGAGTTTGACAACAGAGACCGGATCTGCAGTGGCTTTGCTGCAGCCTGAGCCTGTGCTCAGTCATCTGCAGAGAGGGCTCCTCAGAGAATCCTGGGCTTAGGGAGCTGTTGTGATGGCTACTTGTCCTTTGTGCAAAAAGTTCCCCCAAAGAGTTAACAGGCCCGAAGAAGATTCCAAAGAGGAGGTCTTTATTATCGTGCCCTTCATCTCCAAGATTTGGAAAAGAGGGGGATTACCTGGATGTTTGCTGGAGTGGCACCTGCAGGGCCAGATCTCCCCTCCTTAGACCTCCACAGACTCGCAGCTGCCCCGGCCTTGCAGCTAACTCTGCCCAGACCTCCTGCCTTCAGAAGTGCAGCGGAGGTCAGGCCTGGCTGCACCAGCTGCACACAAACTGACATGCACACGAGTATCATTCTGTTTAGATGTACTGCTGTGGGAGCACAAGTGTGAACTGAACTGAATCTGTGCAACAACAGACCCTCAAAGTCACGTCTAGCAACCAAGGGAGTGACTGTGACTTGACTGTCAATGTAAACAGTGACAATATAGGTGTCTAGTACTTCCCTCAGTCCTTCACATGCAGCCTACACTGAACATCTCCAGAGGCAAGGGGCTGCCCCACCCCCACCCCCACGACAGCCTCCTTGAGCCCTTCAGGGCTTCACTGTGATGATGTTACGCCTCCTCGGAGCACTCGCTCATCAGTGCTGGTTCTAGCTCTTGGACCACCCAGAACTAACCAGCAAATCAGGCTCATCCCTCTTCCACATGTCTACCCCGAAGCCTGCTCTTCTCCAAACTGAGTATCCCCAGTTCCTACAGCCACGCCGCCCCAGCCCTGACTGTCCTCAGCCCAGCATGTCTCTCGCTTGCACAGGATTGGAACTGTGAGCCTCCCTGGTGTGGCCTGATCGGTGCAGAGACCCCTGGGGCTGTCCCCGAATGACCTCCCTCCTGCCTCGAGGCCTTCTTTTCCTACCACACTTCCACTTGCTTATTCCCCTTAGCCTCAGGACTTTGCACTTTTTACTATTTTATTCTCAGCACCTCAACCAGGGTCTGGCGTGGGGTATTACGATTGTGCATTGGCTACCGAATATTGACCACTAGCATAGATAAAGGTAACTTTTCTGGAGACTACGCCAACATGTTGGTGTAGCTTACGGACAGCTAACACCACTCTGTCTTTTGTGTCAATTGCTATTGATCTATGTCTTCTCTATTCTGTATCTACGTGGGTGCCCTTTGAACCCAAGTCCAGGAACTCACATTCATGTCTGTTAAATTGGATTATTTGTTATTCATCCGCTGACCACCAGGCAGTGTTCTTTGTGCTGAAGATGGAGCGGTCACCAAGCCAGGCACGTTCCTGCTTCCTTGGAACTTACACCCTAATAGTCAGTCACAGACCTTAAACAGGGAAACTGCAGCCAGAGATGCGTGCTGTGGTCACTGGAGGGGAGGCTCCTTCGGAGCATCGGCCCAGACTGCTCAGGGACAAGGCTGTGAGCTGAGGCACAAAGGCATTCAGGGGTCAGCTCTTCAAAGGAAACTTAGAATCCATTCAACACACATCCAGAAATGAATTCCCTTTCACAAAAATTGACAAGGGTTGCATGAAACAGTGGAATCCAGAGGCCACACTCACACCTGCTTCCCCGTAGGACTGGTGTCATACACTAAATTGGGCGTGTTTTCTCCACTCTCCGTCCGGGGTTGTTGTTCGGCGTGCTGGTGAGAGAAAGTGGGCAGCAGGAAAAGGGCCTCTTTTCTGACTACAAAACAACACAGGGATCCAAGAGGCGACTCCCCCACCCCGCCGTACACTGCCGCAACCGCCGGTAGGCGGCTTCGCAGGCCTCTCTTGCTCCGGGCACGTGTGCCTGGCACTGGCCTCTATCCCGCTGCCTGGTGTGAGGCTCCATGCCCAGACAGCTCTGTGAACTCTGTCGCTGGATGGAGGCCAGGAGGCCAGCAGGAGCCTGGGATTGTGGGAGGAAAATAACAGGGAGGGACCCTCCCAGAAAATACAGGGACAGGCCAGCTCAGGAAACAGGAAGACCAAGTGGGCAAGCTGACCCACCATCCACTGCTTTTCACAGGCACACACGTGTTGCCCACCCACCTTTTCATGTGGTTCTGTGTTTCTGGGGCTGAATAGTTGATGATAATGTCACTTTTTAAAAAGACCCAGAAATGTGCTCCTACACAATTTTGCACTTCAGAGGACCAAGAACACTTACATCCTGACTCTAAAACCTGGTTATTCCAAAGTTGTTGGAAAACCCAAGGAGAGGAGTCAAGTGACTTATTTTTTAAAAACCATCAGAAGGAACAAAGGTGGGGCGACGATCTGAAACCTCCCACTTGCCGTTCTCTAGGTCTAGAAGAACCTGCACACGGACCTCTGAGGCAAGGTGAAAGCGGGTCTGACAGCTCATGATGAGTTTTCCAGAAAGTTCTGTCATGTCCACGTAATTAATCCACCGTCCCACTGGCTTATCGAACCAACCTTTCATATCTAGCACAAGTGTGAGTGTGTGACTTTCTGTGTGTGCACATGTGCATATGTGGGTTATTTACCCAGGAAGAATCTTTCAAGTTTAAAAGCAAAAGGGAGGAAAAAAACATTTTTTATCTCCTGTTGCTTTCAATTTACTATGTTAAAAGTCAGAGGTGTATGGAATCTAAATCCTGGACCGCCCTGCTTCCTCTGTTCTGTGTTCTGCAGAAATAGAACCGGAAGATGCTGGCACTTATAGATTATAGTGAGGGACTGGAGAAGTGGAAAGTGGAAAGAAAGCCAGAGAGGGTGGTGACGCCCCAGCACTGGCCTGCTGCTGCGGTATCTCAGGCAGGCTGAGAACAAAGACTGAACGGTCCCTCTTCCAGCTAGAGCACAGTGCCACTGTGGAGCCCCCACACTGCGTTCAGGGCTTGGCTCTGGGGCTTTCAGGGGACCCTGGTGTCTGTCCTCTGCCCTGTCTCACAATGTCCAGCAGTGCCCTTGGTTGCCTGGGATGAGTCAATCCTCCAAAATCAATTCTCTTAACACTCGGTTTGCCTAATATCGCACATCTGATTACTGTGTTTATAAAATTTTAAATTTCATATCTGCCAGCCCAATTTCAGACTCCTTTAAGCATTTTTCTTTCCATTTTTGAGTGCCTTCTCCCCCCATTTGCCTTATTTTCTAGAATTTTTAAGGACTATTTTAGCCAAATAATGCATAAATGCCATTAGTTGAACAGACTAAAAATAAAACTCTGAAAATGCTCAAAAGCAAGCTAAAACTCAAACGATGCCTAAGATGTGAAAATACTTAAGGTAAGGACCATCAACTGTTGTACTGTCAATGAATTGTTAGCGGTGCAATCCTGCTCTTCCTTCAAAATAGGAATTTTAGACAAATAGGTTTTCAGTTGAATTGATTTGAAATAAATTTACCCAGAGCTATTTAAACTGTCTTTTACTAGAGAAACTTCCTCCTGGCCACTGCTAAACCCATCGCCTTCTTCATTGTCTTATTGTTTTTGTTCATTCATTTAATCATTCACTAACTCAATACATCAAGGATCTGCTAAGTATCGGTCCCTGTGATAAGAAAATGAAAAGACTCAGTTAAGAAAACAGGGAATACAGGGTGATACCAACAAGCCATGGGAACATAGTCTGGCTTGGTGGTGGGGGCTGGTTTGGGAAGGCTTTCTAGAGGCAGTGATGCCTGAGCAGACGGGGAGGCCTGCAGGCAAAGACTGCGGGAACTCATGTTCCGGATAAAAGAAGCGTCTCCAAAGTTTCAGCTGTGAAACTGAAAATAGTTGGTGGTGGTTAGAGTGTAGGACTGCTGGTGAGGGGGTGGGTGTGGAGTGCTGACCAGCCACCGGATTCTGAAGTCCTGAAATGCTCTCTAAGATGGTTGGGCTTATCAAAGGGCAGGCAGGAGGTGGTAAGGATGGTAAGCCCCTGAGGAACAGGACCAGACTTATGCTTGGGAAGCGTGGCTCTAGCAACTCTACCCCCTGCTTCATCCCTGGTGACTGCTCTGAGCCGAATAGAGGGAAAACAGCAGAGCATGAGGACAGCAAGGTGGTGATAATGCTGAAGGCAATAATAGCTACCATTTTAAGCCCCATTCTGAAGCCTGTCATTATGCTAAATAGTTTACATATATGTTCACATTTGATCCTCGTAAGAATCATGTGAGGTGAATATCACTATTCCCACTTTACAGATGAGGAAATTGAGGCTCAGAATGATAAAGCAACTTCTCCCGAGTCATGTGTCTGGATAGTGGCCCAGCTGAGTTCCAACTCAGCAGGGACACTGCTAAGCTTGTGCTCTATTGGGCAAGAGCCCTGGATGTCAGCGCTGCTTTCTCCCCTCCTCAAAGACCCCCTAACTTACTTTCTATGCTGCCTCTGTTTTCCATCCATTTCTCTTCAGCCCTGCACAGAGCAGGCCCCGGACACCCTGGGGTTCAGACCACATGCTGTGTATGTATCTGCTTGTTTAGATGTGAAAAGCCTGCTCTTTGGTTCCAGCTCAGTAGAGGCAACCAAACCCAGAGCCTCTGTCAGCTGTGGCTGGAAGCCCAGCAGACAACCTGAGAGTGATGGATTCTTTTGGCTCAGTTATCACTGCTCCAGAAGTGTCAACATGAACTGAGTCTGTAGCCTTTTCTCTTCAAGCTCATCAATCCTGCCAACAAGACTTAAGCATCCTGAGAGGCTCACTTACACTTGCCCTCGCCTCCGCCAGAGAGGAATATGCCATCTTGGCACTGGAACTAAGGACCAAGGACCTGGCAGTGGTGGTGGGGACTGGCAAGTCACAAGGACGGAGGGACCTTTTGGCACCCCAGCTATACTGGCCTCGGCTACCTCACAAGGGTCTGCTACCAGAAAGTATGCCAAAGATTGTTGTCGTTATATGTGCATTTTTTTAAAATACCTGAATAATGTTTCTTAACTTGTAGTCCATGAATCCTAGTTATACACAATCCACCAAACACTATATTCAGAATCTTGTGTGAATGAACATATGCATATGTTTCTAGAGAGTTGTGAGCCTCATAAGATTCAAAAAGAGACCTATGACCCAATCACAAAGCCACAATAAAATAGCAGCTCTCAGCTGCTGAGTACCTCCTGTGCTCTACACACTTGACCTTCTGTAAGCCTTGCCTGTAAGCAAGTGCTGCAAGCTTGGGGCTGTCATTTTCCTTCTGAGAGATAGATGATAGATAGATAGATAGATAGATAGATAGATAGATAGATAGATAGATAGATAGATAGATAGATAGATAGAGTCTGCAAGTGAAGTGACTTTCCCCAGGGCATAGCCAGTCAGCAGTGGAGCTGGGCTCCATGGGTATGTGATGAGGGAGTTGCCATTCTCAACCAGCTGGTAGGTTTGGCCCAGGAGACCCTGAGGAATGGGCAGAGACCCTCTCCAAAGGCACATATTGCAATGGTACCTACACCATGTACATGGATGATCAAGGTTCTACTATTCACTCACTGCCATCCAACTCTCATCACTTGCCCTCAAGGAAACATGTGAGCACAGATTTCAGTGTATGTTTTCCTGCCAGAAATATGACTAGGATGCCATTAGCCATATATATATATATATTTATATTTAAGATAATTCTCTTTCAAGAAAAAACAAAATAGCTGCTTCTAAAGACTAATTTTTGTTTTAAGCAGAAAACTTTTACTAACCCCCATTTCTTTAACAACAAGAAAATTATAGAGTGATTCTTTCCTCCCTTGACTTCATGCCCATCTGCTTTGCCTCCACATTGGAGTGTAGACTGGTTTTGACCAGTAACCTGGGAAAGTTTGGTTATACTTGCAACAAGTCTGGAGGTGGGAGAGGCGATAGTGAAGTGTGTGGTACCTGGCAGGACAGCCAGGTGAGCCCGGCCTTGTACCCGGCTCTGAGCTATGGAAATCCGATTCTAGTACCTCCTTCCCCATTTCCCATAGTCATCTCCTCATCTATTGGATAAATAACACCTACCTGTGCAAAACCTCACCGGTCTTCACAAAGCACATCACAAGCCCAGCCCAACCCTGGGGAACAAGCTCTCCCAGTGCTGCAGACAGAAAGCTGCCCCAGAGGAAAGGTCCAGGCTGAGGGAAGCAGGAGGGGTCCGCTGTCACAATGACAGGCCAGGGGGGCCCAAAGGTCCATGTGGACAAGGGGAGTAAAGCAGCCTTGCTTGGAGCCCTTGACCATGGGAAAGTGACCAAACAGATACTTAGATGCTGGAGCCAACACACCTGAGTTGAAATCCTGACTTCACTACTTTCTGTGTTTCTTTGGACAAGTTACTGAGCCTCCCTGTACTTTATTGTCCTTACCTGAAAAATAAGAATAATATATGTACCTATTTCATAAGGTTGTTATGAAGGTTAAATGGGTATTAAAGTGAGATCATCCTCAATGCTGGCACATCATGAGAAATGATAAATATTAGCTAATATCACCATTATCATCATTGTTATGATTTGAATTTTGTCCCCTTCCCAAAAGATGTTGAAGTACAAACCCCTACTACGAATGAATGTGACCTTACTTGGAAATAGGTCTTTGCAGATGATCAAATTAAAATGATATCATTAGGGTGATTATATGACTCTGTCGTAATAAATAAGGGAAATTTGGACAGAAACAGACACACACAAAGGAAAGACAATTGAAGGCACAAGGGAGCTAAGAGGGAAGCATGGAACAGATTCTTCCTCACAGCCCCTTGAAGGAACCAACCCTGCCCACACCTTGATCTTGGACTTCTGCCCTGCAGAACTATCAGACGGAAAGTTCTGTTATTTAAGCTACCCAGTCCCTGGTACTAGGAAATTAATACAATCACCATCATCATCACCCACAGCAACATTTACCTGTTGGGTGTGCCTTCTCATGCTCCCTGAAGGAGTGAGAAACCTCTACTTCAAGGTCAAATTACTGGATCCAAAATCAACGGCATGTCAAATTCAATTTAGCAGCAGGGAGGTGGCTGGGCTTGGCCATTCTTAGTGCCTGTTGGTTCAAGTTTCAGCTACTGTCCCATAGGCCATGCTTCCCCCCAGGACACTAGCATCTGGTGGCATTCAAGCTACCACCTTCTGCCTTTCTCTCCACACTCCCAACTCTGTGCCTTCCCCCTAAGAAAAGTATTCTGGTTTTTTTCTCATCATCTACTAACCTGGGATTGGCTTCCCTAACTGTCTGCGGTGTGTTTACCTTTCCTGTTGTTAGGTCATTGTGCTGTCCACTCGACTCCTGAAGCCACTTAACATTCCTGAGCTGTTATTTGCAACTGATCGGCTGCACCCAGACCTTGGTTTCTGAGCATCTGCTAAGAAGATGAGACCTACCTAAGCTGGAAATACCATGCTATTGTCTGTCACCATTCAACATCTGCCTCCAAATCGAGTGTCCCTAGGACTAAGTGTGGGTATGACTGAATTTTGCCTGAAGGGTCTTGAGAACCCACAGTGAAGTACTTTGCTTTGATTCCTGTGATTTTTTTTTTCACCTTTTAAAGGTGTCAAACTGTCTTTCAGCTGGCCTACTTTGTAATAATTCCAATTTATTCTTAGCCCTCTGTTTGTGGTCTTCCTGATTTCACCTCCAAGCTCATTAATTCTAAATAGATGCCTGTTAGTGAGTGTTGGTAGATTACCAGCCTTTGGATCTGCAGTTGCTCAAAAAGAAGTTAGGCATGCTTTCAAATTATGAGTATAAGGAAAGCTTTTTTTTTTCTTCTTATGATTACATGACTGAGGAAGGAGCATTGCAAATATGATCTGATGCTTTGTTTCTCTCTTGATCTGAAACCTGTCTGAAAAGGCTAGGAAAAGAGGGAGACCAGCCTAAGGCTGTTCTGCCTGCATTGTAAATCAGCCCACAGTGGGCTGCATTGTTCCCGTGCACGGGGCAGGGCTGCCAGCCCACTTGGAATAGTAGTGGGAGAGAGGTTGATGAGAGAGGGCTGTCTCTGCTTGTGAAACGTTTCCTCCCCTCCCAAAGAAAGACCCCCACAAAAAAGATATCTGGTACCAGGGGTCTAGATTTGAACCCCAACCCCTGCGACTTTTATAATTTCACTTCTATATTGAAATATAAACTTTCTTTTCTAAGTCTACATTTTCCTTCTGGTCATAGCAAAAAAAAAAAACAACAAGAAAACCTAGACCCACCTAGTGAAATGATATATGAACTGTGGCAAAAATGAACTGTTTGGAACCCACACGTGTGTAAGTGTGTAGTTGATGGAAATGTCTAGCATCTCTACAGGGTGTTTGTAATAAAGAGATAAAGTGGAAACACAGTTTCTAGCGTGGATTAAAAGGTGGAGGAGATAAACTGTAAGCCAGAACACTTACATGTCTCTGTTTTCATTCTCGACAAAACAGTCCTTTTATGAAAAAAAACTGTGAAGCTGGAAATCATTCTGAGACATAATCACTGCAGGTTTTATAAACACCAATGTTCTTTTTTTTTTCTGTCCAAGTATGTTTTCTGCTTCACACTGGTTCTTTCATGATGCTGCAATATTGGAGATGCTTTTTTTCTTTCCGCTAATCTAGAAGAAGTTTGAATTTGTATAAGTTAGAAAATGACCATAGCCCCAAAGAAATGATCATTAGAGCAGAAATTGCTATTTTCTAAAATAAAAAAAATAAAGAGGTAAGCTGCCCTGTGTCTCAAATCTGCATTTATTCATTCATTCATTCAATCAATCACTCTGTTCATTCCCAAATCTCGAGTGAGCACCTGGCATGTTCCAGGCACTCCACTAGGTTCCGGCCAGGGTGGTGGATGAGCCAGATGCGACCATGACCCGACGGCTCTCACAGGAAGAGCAGTTGGTGCGTCTCCTGATCCCTGGGCCCTGTGTGAGTATCTGCTCAAGGGTAAGTGTTAAACCATATGTCTACTTGCAAAGAAACTTTCTGTAAATATAAAAACCAAACTGTTAACAAGTAGTTTCCCCTAGGAAGGAGTATAAAATAGGAGGGCTAGGGGAACAGGGAGTCTTGCTCTCAATATGTTTCCGTGTTTGCATTTTTTTTCACAGCAAACATGTATTTCTGCATGACTTTTGTGGCTTTAATGTATTTTTACAAGTTAATTTAAAAAAAAAAAGAACATTCAAAAGCTTCTCACCTGAGAGGACAAAAGGTGGATGCTCCTGCTTGTAAATGTTATCATTAAGCACTTGCTGTGTCTCAAAAACGCTCTCAATGAAGTATTAAATATGGCCAACAGCAGTCTTTTGAAAGGTGGAGGGAAATGTCAGAAGCTTGGTTTATCATCATCTTTTCCCATCCCTGTTGGAGGAACTGAGCTAGGCAGGCAGTCAGGCAAGCGGAAGGCCTTGGAGAAAAGGGGAGCGGGGAGAAGCCTGTGGCGACTAGAGTTTGGTTTGACTGAGAAGCTGGGAGTCCCAGGACAGAGCACTGCTCCTTGAGTTAAAAGTGGGAACCTAATGGAAACTCGGTATACATCTGACAAGGGCCTTTACCAGAGAAAGAAGAAGTGGGGGCTCAGGAAATGGAGCCTCAGTGCCTCCATCTGTAGAATCCAGGTAATAATGAATGGTACCTACATCATGAGAGGACCCCTGACCCAGCAACAAACACGGAACACCAAGGCGTGTAGGAGGTATTTACTGCTGAGGACACCAAGGAAGACACCTCACAAAACGATAGTCCTCATAGGAGAATAATGTCAAATGAAGAGACAATTGGGAGGCATAGGAGAGGAGAAAATGGAGGACTAACACATTGGTCCCAGTACTTCCAAGAGAGTATGGCCCCGAGGCCTGGGAGTAGGGCCTGCAGCCCAGCTCGACGCTTGGGTTCCAATGTCCCTTCTTCCACACAGGGGTTCACTTCCCCCGGCCTCGTTGACTATGATACAGCCTACCACAGCGGATTGTTATGAGAATTAAATGAATTAAACATATGAAGCACTTAGAACACAGCGAGCTGGCTGAGAGCATAGAACAGTCACCATTATTGGCGGTGAATGTCTGATGCTTGCTCACGCGGACCCTGTGTCTCTAACAGAACTTTCTCCAACACTGATGTAGTTGTGTGCTTTCTGAGACCGACGCCCTGACTTAACCATTTCCACCTCATCCAAATATATCTATTCTCCAGGGATTTTCTCTGTGCCAGACGTCAGCCACCTGGACATGGCTTCAAAGGCCGGGCGGAGTGGCCATGCTGGTTTTTCTTCTCTGGGCCTGGGTCTGAGTGTTTTCCACCTAAAGTCTGGCTGGCCAGAGCCAAAGCAAACGCACACAAAAGTAAAGCTTCTGCCAAGGACCTCATGGGCCACGCTGTAAACACAATTGGTAGAAGTGTAAATACTCTGCAGCAATTGCCTTCAGCCTTTGTAAACCCTCCTTCTGGAGGCCACTTTCCAGCACACACAGCAGGCACAGCCCCGCGCGCGGAAGTGTGAGAGCTGCTGCAGCTGCCCATGGAAAGGCTCTGCTGACACCAGGGCCCCTCCTTGACAGAGTTATCCCAGCAACAACAGACTCCCAGCAAGCTCCCCCCAAGACCACTATTATTTATTTTACCCTGGTTACCAGAAACAGATTCTCGACAACAAATAATCCAGTAGTACAAATGTTGCCTGCTGTCCCTGCCCAAGGAACGTTAAGAAACTCCATCTTTATTTTAAAAGACAAAAACAGACGATGGAGGGAGCATGGCGGGGGGAGGCTGAGATTTTGCCACATTCGGTAATAAACCAAATCCCATTCTCTTCTCATCAAATTAGGAGAGTAAAAACAACAAGAACTTTCTGGAAGTATCTCTCTTTAGACTATAAAAGGACTGCAGAAAACACTAGTTTTCCTGGGCTATTTATTATAATAAATAAAGCCCTCTGGGCCATTCCCCGAGCCCCTGTCTGGACTCGTTGATAGCGTCTGTGGAGTGGCACCCATTTCTCCCACCAGTGCAGAGGCAGGGCCAGGAGTTACCCAGCTGCTCATTTTTCAGGGAATTGCCCACAAGCTTGTTTATTAGTCCAGAAAACACATTGGTTTTCTCCCTCTTTGGGGTATAATATGAATGTCGAAATTCGAGAGCTCGCTGTGAATGTGCCCCGGGTTAGGGGCTGCTGGGTGGGCGATGCGCTGGCCATGCAGATGCCAGCAGGGCGAGGAGCCGGGAAGGTTTAGCCAGCTCCACACTGCACCATGCCAGGCAGGCTACAAAGTATTCCGAATGTTTTTGATTTGCAGCAGGGAGGAAACTTGAAAGCCAGGCATCATGACAGACAAGGATCCGGCTCTGTGGCACACGGGCTGTGGGCTGGACCCCGCCCCTGCCTGAATGTCTTTATTACTGAGCTGGGACTGGAGGCCAGTGAGCAGCCAACTAATGGCAACAGCAGATGTGTTCGTGGCAGCCCGGTGGGCCTGGGGCCTCGGGCCCGGGGAGGAGCCACAAGCCCACGGGGAGCAACAGGGAGACTGAGGAAAGCAGGACAAGGAACATAGGCCAGGGCAGGGAGGGCCAGCATCTGGAAGACAGGAGAGCTCCAAGGGGGAGCTTTGCTTAGAGGAGCAGAGCTAGCGTGCTGCAGGCCAACTGCCTGGGCCTAGGCTGTGGCCTCAGACAGACCGGGGCTGGAGTCCTGAATCTGCCACTCAAGAGCTAGACCAGCTACTGAATTCTTCTGAGCCTCCTTTCTCCGTATCTGTAGAGGGAATAACGACAGACAGTAAGATTGGTGTGGAAAAACACCCCACACAGTGCCTGGCACATAGAAACAGCAATTGTTATTACCTGTGTGGCCCTAGGCAAGTAATTTAACCTCTCAGTGTCGGGTTTCTCATCTTTAAAATGAAAGTGGTATTGTTACCTTCATCACACTATTCTTTAAAAGATTCAAGGAGATCATTTATAATCTGGCACATTGTAAGTACTCAGTCAAGTCTAATTCCTTTCTTTTCTCCGCTCCCCTGACACACACACACACACCCACACACATCCCCGCCTCCTCTTACCCAGGTGGCAAAGGTGGTGTTCCCCCACATGGTGTTCCCCCACATGTTTTTAAGTTCAGAAGCTTAAAAACACTGTAAATGCTGACTATGCACTACAGGAGGCTATGAGAACACGGGCTTGGAGTCAAAGGTGCTCCTAAATCCATACTCAGCCATTTTAGGGCCTTGGCGTTTTGGCAAATTGTGTGTACTTTGTGGCCCTCAAATGCCTTTTCTGTGAAATGGGAGAAATGATACTTACCTCATAGCTTATTGTAAGAATTGTGTCTATAAAATGCCAATCAAAGGAATCCTAAAAATTAAAAAACAAAAAAACAGGGATTAAGAGATACTAATAATGAAAGAGAGGAGCAAAGGTAATGAAACATGAAGCTAAATTCATGAGAAGAAAACATGGTGTATTCTAGAGCTATAAATAGTCAAGTCAGCCTGAGACAGTGGACAGAACTGGGACTTGGGTGGTTTCCAGCTCACTCGCTTGCTCTCACATTCTCTCTGTCTCGCTCAGTGTGGCCTTGAACGAACCACTCTATCCCTCTGGGTGGAACAGAGCTCTCAGACCCCTTCCAGCCCGAACTTCTGAAGTATGAGAAATACTGAGTCCAGCAGAGTGGATAAGTGGGGCAACATAAAGTGCCAGGAGGTGCAGCTGGCAGCTCAACTAGGGCACAGGAAAGGGCTGCAGACTTGTGGGGCAGATGGAAAGGAGAGCGGAAGGAACAGCATGCCAGTAAGAGACGGAAATACAGCTCTGCTCAGCACCTTTGCGAGAGAAAGCCCGCAGGGAAATTCTTTATCTTCTTTAATTCCAGAACGTGAGTGGAAGACCATTGCTTAGTACACAAAGATTAACCTCTCAGTAGACAGTGTTAATACAACCACATAGAATGAACAGAACTAAAAGTGAGCAGAATCTATTCAGAGATACTTGTCACTGCCTTCGAATGGAGATGTTTTTAGAATCTCATGTTAGCACATTTCCCTCTCTGCCCCCGATACACTCACCCTTCTCCGAGGTTAGGTTAGGCTTGAACTGTATAAAATTGCACCACCACCCCCAAACCCCCCATATAAGGGCAGTACCAGAAGCCTTGTCAAAAGCAGGCAGGGGATTTACCCTGTGAGAAAACAGATTTGAAAGTCTGGCCACCACACCATGTCAGGCCCTCAGGAGCTATTCATTTTGGCTGCTTCCTTGGTCCCACGGCCCCACATATGTAGCAGTATTTTATATATGAAATGTTATAAAGGAATAAGAAGGCTGAATATTGTAAACAGTAATATGAATAAGCCACTTTAAAATGGAGCCAGAGCTGCCATGCCAGAGGAACAGCCTTGTAGGTCTAATACCTCAGAACTTGGACTGTTAAAAACCGAGCAAAATGAGCTTTGAACCGGGCCTAAGCAACCTTGTTACTCAAAGACCTCTTTACAAAGATAATGGGATGGCTACTGGACTGATGACTACTGCAATGAAAAACATTTAGAATTAACATCACTATGTCATGTTATCTGCATAAATAGAGATGCCATCCTTCTATTGATGTATTATAATTGTTCCCCTTCCCTTTCTCATAAATGTCCATTGCCTTTGTCTCCCAATAGGAACAGTTATTTGGGTTTCTGCCTGAATTAATGATTCCCGAACAGCTATTCTTACTGATGTCAAATAAATGCTTGTTTCCCTCTCAATTGGAAAGGTCATTTTAACAATATAGTCAGAAGACATTGACTCAGGTCCTTTGTGTGAACTTGAGGACACCACTCAAAACTCAGAACCTGTTTTTCTCATCTGTAAAACAGTATACCTCCTTCACCCTCCTCACAGAGTTCTCCTGAGGAATAAAGATCAGGCATGTGAAAATGCTCAAGGGAATACAATAATACCTTGGTCTGTGAGCGTAATTCGTTCCGGAAACAAACTATTTGTATTGCAAGACATCGCTCGTTTATCATGTTAAAATGTATTAGAAATGTTTGCTCCCAAATCACATTACTTGCAATCCATGGATTTACAGTATAAGGTGTGACTATTTGCCCATAAAGATGGTGACTCATTTAGCTTTCATGAAAGGTCTCTGGAGCCAAGATGGCAGCTTTAGCACATATACTTGTGGCAGGAGCGACAAGGGAGGAGCTCCCGAATGGCCCAGATCAAAGGCTCTGAGCTTCTACAGTGAGGGAGAATAAAGTGGACTTTTTGAAAGCAGCATACCCCAAAACAGTGGATTGCTAAATCAAGCATGTATTGAGAAGCAGTTATCTTGGGTAGAAGTAGTAACATCTTCAAGGCTTAGCTGAGATGTCTTCACAGCGTAAAACCTATTGCCAGACGTGTGTCTTGGGTTTACCTACCATTCATGAAGGAGACGAACAGGAGATATGCTACTCTTGAATATAAAGCAGCAAACTGCAATTGACAACACTCACAGGCTGCAGCCTTTGACAAGATATTTAACTTGTTCATAAGCCTGTTTCCTCATCTGCAGGAATGGGAATAGCAACAGAATGCCCCTCTTCGGTTGGTTGTGACACTTCAGAGATAACTCTTGGAAGGCATAATGCCTGACTCAACAGGCACAAGATACTTGAGTAATAAATACTCTGTGTGAAGGACAAAAGGTGAGCGATTCAAGAAATACCATGTCAGACATCTGCTCTTTTAAAATGAGATTTATTGTACATAAAATAAATTAATTACAATTTAAGCCAAAGCATGAGTGGCTTTTTAAAGTGCATCTGTGTAGGGGATCTGGCAGTAGCCCCTGCATCTGTCCACCTGCTGTAAGATAGTGTTGTATTTAAGCCATGACTCAGCCAGGCCTGGGAAGCAACCCAATGTCATTGCCATGCGCCATTTACACAAATCACTCCAAAATCAATGGACACACTATTTTTTTCCCTGTACCTGATACAACAGTTAAAAACAAAATTGTACAGTCTCACAATGACTCTAAGTCTGGGGTTGAAGAGTTTGAATTCTCAATCACTCAACACAGGCCCAACTCAGCGGCCTCATCCTGTGTCAGATGGAACCAGTGCCTTCCAACAGGCCATATAAGCTTACAGATGTCTGCAAACCCAACATTTTGGCCCATATACTCTACCCTTTTTTGGGAGGATGGGGGAATATTTTTCTCTTTGTTCTTTAAAAAAGAAATATAGGTATCCTTCAGGTTAGAAAGGCATTCTAGGGACGTCCGAGTGGCGTGGTGGTTAAGCGCTAGCTTGGGAAGCCAGCGGCCCCAGTTCGAGTCCCACATAAGAGTGCTAGTGACACTGCCCTCAAAAAAAATAAAAATAAAAATAAAGAAAGGCATTCTATAAGGAATAGTGTTCCAGAGACAGATACCTTACTTGTAAGAGGAAAGCAATTCTTTGTTTTTTTTAGGGGATGGGTGGGGTGGGGAAAAAGAAAACAAAAAGAAAAGTCTGTGAGAGCTTAATCTGTTCTTTCATTCCCACTGTAAATCCACATCAATATATTTGGTGAAACTACAACTGACTGTCATTTACAAGGCAGTTAAGAACAAAATCCAAATCGACTATGGCCCCTTCCCTCTCCATAGGAAAAGGCACAGAGTACATGTCACATATTCAGAGGGCGGTTCGGTGGGCTCCTTCAGGCCTCATTAGTTCTGTCGCCCTGCTCAGAACGCTTCCTTTTCTGCGCCAATTCCACAGGCCCTCCTGGCCTCTCTGCTACAGCCCCCTCTGGAACCAGAAATTACTGCCAGCACTCAATGTTCCTGCACCGGAAGAGCCTCAGGTTCTCTTCCTGGGAAGACCAAACCCCCGTGAATGAGTGCCCCTGCTTCAGACGGAGGTGACAGTCCTCACTTTGGCAGAAAGGGCTTGCTTGAACCTCCGCTTCAGGTCCTGCATGTTGGGCGACTTGGGCCTGGGGATGAGGGAAGTTCTTCGCTTCTCTGGCGTGCTGCTGGGCGGCTGTTTGTGACTCACTTCTTTGCATAGGACGTGGAAAGCGTTGTAGACATCGTTGTAATTTTCGCTGACAGATACTTCATAAAACGAGCAACCCAGCACGCTGGCCAGCTGCAGTCCGAGCTGAGGGTCCACCTGCTTGATGTGCAGCAGGTCAGCTTTGTTGGCCACGACCACCACGGGCAGCCGAGTGCCCAGGTGTAGCTGCTGGACGTGCTGGTGGAGCTGGCCAATGAGTTCATAGCTCTTGTAGTCGGTGATGGAGAACACAATCACCACGGCATCTGCCCAGCGAATGCACCTATTCAGCTGTTCGTTACAGCTCAAGCCGTTCTCGTGGACCTGAAAGAGGGGTGAGGGCAAGGTGAACGGGTGAGTGCCAAACAGAGCCCTGGCTTGGCTGCACGGCGAATTCAAAAGAGCCCTTGACAGTAATGCCAGGTTGCAGGCCATAAACAAGTTATATCCCCACACACTTCAGCTTTCTTGACAATATGTTGATCCAGCTGCACGGAGCTGGAATAAATAACAGTGCAGCTCACCACACTCAAGTGGAAAATTGACCTGCAGAGAACTCCATGCAGAGAGACTTTGTAGTTGCATAAAATGGGAAATTAACTGGCTAGACAGTAAGTCTGGGGAAGTAAAGATAGGAGCTGGAAGCATTTAAACCTGGATAACTGCCCAGTTCGAGAGGGGGGAAAAAAAACCCCAATACATACACACTAGTGTGGCTCTATAGAGTAAGTTTCCACAATAAAAAATGTTTCCAAGTATTAGAAGACTATCCTACATGTTTGATTTTTAATGCCAAAAACACAAATATAAACACTGACCTTTATAACCATAGCAAGGAAACCTTGCCAATTCCAAGTGTGTTTGGTTTTGTCTTTCCTGCTGGGTAGAATCCTCCCTAAGAAAAGGTTTCTGCTCCTCAACCAAATCTCCCAAATTAAGCCAGACTAAGACTAACCTCCTTTAGCATGAGGTACTTTGAGAACAACTGGACAATTCTACAGCCAGGCAGATTCCCCACTGACCTAGTCACGTATCTCAGAGCTTCTTACCTGAATACCTGGAGTGTCTTGAACCTGAATAGCCAGGGTTTCACCTTCTATTTGGACCTGTCTGGTGTAGAGATTACCTATGAAGGGAAAAAAAAAAAAAAAAAAGTTCAGCCTTTTTGTACAACTTTTACATTATGGCATTTTTTTAACTTAGTAAATATAACCTGAACCAATACACAAAAATAAGCTATAAATTACCCTAGTTAATGGGCTTAAATTCATATTAAAAAAAAAAAAACAACTGTAATTTTAACCCCATATCAGTGGATTTATTAAAACCAGGGCAAAGTTGGCAAGTTTTCAGAAACTGATTTGTCTTATTTTGAATGGAGCTTCCATATTTAGAGTATTTCCTTGAAGCAAGTTTTCTTGTTCAGCATGTATGGGATTTGTTTTATTTTCGTACTTTATCACTTTTTGACATAAATGTATATTTTAGCTATTAGATATAATGGTTTTGTAGGCAAATATTGTTATTAAATACACAGCCAACATTACCAATTGAAATAAAAATGTGACATAACGATAGCCAACTCTACATCAAAGCACAAAGCTTCCATGCCTTATCTTGGGATGGTTTATATAGTGCATTTCAAATAATCCCCTGTAGGCACTTCATATGGTCTAAGGAATGAAACAATTTGCTAACAGAACATAGGTTGAAAACCCTTAAGCCTCCCCAGTGGCTAGTCTTAATCACAGGGATTGAAATAGTGTCCTCTTATTTATTCAGGAACTCTCCTAAAATTCTATCATCTAGTTCTTTTTCTTTGTTAAGAAAAGGCAATTTTAGGTTTACAACTACTCTCCTTTGGCCTTTGCTTTAAAAGGTCACCTCTGAAAGGCCACCAGCAGAGAAGGAGAGGGGTGGGGAGAGAAGCTGGCCATCTTTTTTTTTTTTTTTATGACTTTTGCAGGAGTGTTTTGAAGGGAGAGGCTCTTGAGTACAAAGGGTGCTCCCAACTGGGGTCCCTATAGTTAAAACATACCAAGGGGAATACTTTCAGGCACTTGATAAAATGATGAATGGGCTTGGAATGGAATGAGGCCAGATGGCAGTTATGGGGGGAGGGCATGGGAGGGGGCAAGCAAAGTTGGAGGTGGCAAGATCCTGATGCTGACTGTCACTCTAAAGGAACCTGCCTAGGAGACACTGAAAAAAATGGGAACCACAGTACTGGTGCAAGCTGAGGGCATTTTCCTCAAATGTATTTCCTCACCTGCATTTCTTTCATAGTCACCAATGAATCGTTTGGTGAGGAACCGGACCACCAGAGCTGCAAGTCAGAAAAGAGAGTTTTAAACCTGGCACTATAAATTAGATTGGTCTCTACTCCTCCCCTAGCCTGGAAAACAACTCTCCCAGAGAAAGCCGCCCAGCCACAAGTGCAATTCCTACCCCTGCAGCTCCTTGACCCTTCTTCCAGACACACGGGGATGGGGCTAGGAGGCATCGGAGGCATGGTGAATTAGGGTTCTGTCCAGCTGCAAGCGCCATTTGGCCCACCCCCCTCCTCTGAGCCCGGCTGAGCCACATCTAAGTCTTCCAGCAGAAAAAATGTCTTTCCTAACCTTCAAGACCTCCAGAAGGGTTTACGTTAAGTTCCCTTTTGGTGCCAGGCTCTTCCTGAGGTTCAAAAACCCCCAAGTTTCTGCGGCACCGGGAAGGTCGCCTGGCCATTCTGGATCTCAGTGACCATCATCTGTTGAAGGAGGGGGCGGGAAGCGATGCCGGCTAAGGCCCCTCGCGAGGGGCAGCGCATTCATAGGCGACTGTGGGCAGTGCAGCTGCGGCTCCTACGTCTCTCCCACGCCTCATTTATCCGCAACTCCCAGTAGGGGCCGCCCACGTCTAGCCCCGGAGATAAGCGGGCTCCCTCCCGAGTGCCAGGACTCACCGGTCTTGCCCACGCCGCTGGCCCCCACCACGGCTATCTTGACCAGGCGGCGGCCCGCCGCCCCCAGACAGTAATCGGCGGCGGCGGCGGCGCTGCCCGGAGCGGGGTACTCGGCTATGGTGCACATGTTCTGAATGAGGCGCATCGCCGCTCCGGCCGGGGCTGCACCGTGCGGGACGGGAGCTGCGGGCTGGGAAGAAGCTCGCGCTGCGAGAGAGCTTGCGGCAGGAATGGGCCGAAGGGCTCCGCGGGAGAAAGACAAAAACAAAATCCACAACAACAAAAAAAAGCACAGGAGCGGGCACCGCGCGCGGCTAGAGCAGGCTGAGACTCCGCGCTGGGACTGCACCGGGGCTGCGCGCGCGCTGTTTTCTCCGGGGTCGGCCCCGCCCCTTGCCTCCTCAGGCCAATCCCGGGGCGCCCTGCGCCAGGCCCCGCCCCCGGCGCCGCGCGGCGCGCGCCGTGCCCCTGGGGGCGCCGGGAGCCAGTGCGGGGCCCCGTGAGGCGCGGGTACAATGGGCCCGCGGGAGCGAGGAGGCCAACGTGTGGGCTTGAGCCGACGTCGCAGCCAATGGCGGGCGCGGGGGAGGGCAGCCCAGGCGCCGGCCCGGGTCCCGCTGCGCGGGCACGGGGCAGATGGAGGGGCTGAGGGGCTGGGGGCGCCTCGGGTTCCAGGACGCCGGGCTCGGGCTGGGAGAGTGCACGGGGTGTGCCTGTGGGTCTGTCTGCAGCGGCCGGCGCGGCCCTGGCCTCCCGCGGGTGCCTAGCCCAGCCGCCCCGTCCCTGCAGCCCGCTGACCTCGGGGCCCCATCCCCGCCCTCCCCGAGGGAACCTGTGCTGGGGAGGGGGCGCCTCGTAGGCTCATGAGAGCCGGGGGTCCGGTCCTACTGCCTGGCCTCGTTAATTTGGGGAGGGATTGCATTGACTTGGGTGCATCCCGTGTGGCATCCCGAATCATTGATGGGGCTACAATGACTATCAGTAACAAAGATCCTCTAACCACTCCCTTAAAACGTGACTTTGGGGCACAAGAACGTCACCCATTTGTCTTAGACCCACGTTCTCTGGCTCCTGTCCACAGGGTGGCGGATCACTGGCCCTCTGACGAGCTCACGTGAACGCACGTATGGTCGGCTGCGCGTGCCGCGCACCCAGAGGCAACTCAAGAAGTAATTCTGGAACAAGCCTCACGCACCCCTCCTCCAAGAGCTGTGACAATGGAAAGAACGCAGTTACCCCGGCTGTCTGAAGACTGAACTGGGAGGCAGCAGCCGGAAAGAGTCGGCACTGGCTGTGGGCCCGAGGAATATCAAGGTTGGTCAAAGGACTTGAGGCCAAGTGCTTGCACTTATAAAATCCCAAGCTTCAGCCCCTGACATTCTCATCAGGGAAAGATGTCTTCAATGGTAGGCTCCATTCCCCACCCAACCAACATTGTGTACGCTGGGAGTGACTACAAATCAACGTCAGCAGCTACTCAGACTGCCCACCTGCATCCCACCCCTGTCCTCCTCACCCTTCGAACCTTGTGGGCCCCCCAGTATGCCAGAGGGTTTTATCCTGGGCACATTGGACAACAAACACTGTAGCTGTGTGTCCAAATCCATATTAAAGGTTGAAATATCAAAGTAAAGTAAAACAGTTCCCTTCTCTACACATGTCAAGATCTACTTTGTTTCCTCTTTCTACCCTCAACTTAATTGACTAGGTATTGGACAGAATTTATAACACTGTCCCAGACCAAGATGAACCCTCTCGCCCAGCCCAGTTGAGGCATTTGCAGGAATTCAAGGCAGAAATAGAAACCTAATCTCAAATTGCCTTGGTAGCAAGTTTTCTAGGATGGGCAACATAATTAGCAATATGATAATAAAACACAACTTTAGCAATAAACGGAATAAAAGGTTGACTTCTAGGGAGATCACAAGAAAAATAAATGCAGCTATTTGAGTAAGAAGAATGAAAGCATTTCTAATAGGCACCATGTCTTTCTGCATGGGTTGAATCAAGCTTGAATTTTGATGTTCTATAAAATCAAATGTAACAAGACTATAATTACAGGTAACCATGTACTTTTCAACCCCCTTCCCCAAAAGCCTGTAATTCTATCATGTTTACATGGTAAAATAATTATGTAGTTTAAAGTTTTTGTTTAACTGCTTTTTATACGTGCGCGCACACACACACACACACACACACACACGACAAAAGTTGTCAAGAGGAATTTTGCTTTGAATCATTTTAAGCTTCTGGGGCTTGATTTTTATTACCATGAGTCTGTACCGAGCCTATGATTTTTCTGTCTGAAACACAAAGGCTGAATTTGGTACTTTTATTTTAGGTCTAAGTGATCTGTCTGCACTTTAAAGAATGCAGAAAGGAAACAAGAGAAAGAAGGAGAAAAGAAGAGGAGCTATTCAAATTCCAAACATCTAACAAATAGCCCACCTCTACCCCACTCTGCCTTCAAATGATGACACTGAGAGTTACCCCTTGGACATTCATAGAATTAATAAAAAGGAAGGGGAAGGAGAATTTATATATATTGAACGCTTGTTTTATTCCAGGCTGTGGGGTTAGAGATTTAGCGTACAAAAATGTCATTTTACCTTTGGGACAGTCCTATGAGGTCGATATCATCATTATCTTCAGTCGCATTAACTATCGCTGCTTAGGATAGGTGCTTTGTGGCTCACAGTCCTGAGGGTTGACTGCTCAGCTGGGCACTTCTTGTTTGGGGTCTCTAATGTTGCAGTCAGATGGCAGGCTCCCTCATAGCACAACAGGTGGCTTCCCTTAGAGTGAGTATTCTAACCAGGAAGCAGAAGCTGCCAGTCTTTTAAGGCTCCCTCATGGAAACTGACACAACATCACTTCTGCTGTATTCTATCGGTCAGCCACACAGCCCACCCAAAATAAAGGGCAAGTGGCAGGGACATAGATCACGCCTTTAGAAAGGAACAGTATCAAAGAATTTGTGGCCATCTGTAATTTACACCATTTTATAAGTGAGAAAAAGTCTCACGTTAAAAATCCCTCCAAGGTCAAATGTCCTATAAGGGACAGAGCCAAAATCCGAAAAGGATGAATAACATAGAAAATGGCCAGAACGTTCACAATGCAATGGACTCGAGGCATTGCTACAAAATGGTTTCAACTGTGTGTGCTCTCTCTCTCTCTCTCCCCTCCTTTTTTTGTTACACTAAAAGAGATGGGGTGGGGTGGGGCTAAAATATGAGAAACTTGAGGAGGAGAGAAATATTTTGCCAAGTTCCAATTTTGTCCCAGCATCCGTAGCTTCTGTCACCTCCTTTGATCTTTAGAGCTGATCTTAGATCTGAGAGCTTCCAGAGACAATCCAGTTTCTGGAGTTCCTTAGTATACTAGAATATAAGTTCAATAAATACTTATTGACTGTCTGGCCGTGAGTATACCAGGTGCTATGCGGGGTCCTGAGTCTGTACTGGCAAACAAGACAGACACAGTCTTTGCCATCACTGCAGTTAGCATTTAGCACGGGAAACAGAGAAATGAATGAGCAGTTTCAATGAGGTTTAAGAAAATGCTTTGATAGGAGAAATTCAGGAGCTATAGGTAGGACTCAAAACCTAGATTGTGGGGAGTCATGGAAGAATGTGTAAAAGTTTGAGTGGTTGAAAACTTTGTGTTGTTATGTGTATGAATTGTGTAGGTGCACATGCACATATATGTGTGAGTATGAAGCAAGGGCTTTGCAGGCAGAGTTGGTGAGTTAGTTTGCAGAGGATATAGCATTTGCCCTTAGGTACTCTGTAAATATTTGTGGATTGTGAATGAAAGCAAAGGCCTCACCTTGAGAGAATGAATTCAAAGAACAGAATAGTTCCCAATGGGTGAACAGAGGGAAGAGCCTGGTGATTTCTGAGGAGGGGCACACATATGAAGGAAATAAGAAATTGTGTAGTCCTCCCTTCTTCCATGGGATCATGCCCCATGGAAGCCAAATGAGCTTCCCCTCTGTCCATGTCACCAAGATTTTCTTCCAGATCAGCCCCCTCTAAGCATCCAGACCTCCGGCAAGAAACAGAATTTTTTTTTTTTTTTAGACTTTTGTCAACCCTGCCAGTTTACATCTAGTAAACAGACAGCTTTTCTGCTATTTGAAACAGAAAATTAGTTAATACAAGGAATTACCTGCTTTCAATGTTGTCAGAAGTGTTAGAATGGTGGTCTCTAGGCTGGGTCTGCAGAATCACTCCCAGAGCTGCAGAACTAGCCCACCCAGGGAGCCGCTACCTCTCTCATAATCAAGAAGATGGGAAATCAGGTCTCCACTGCCACCATTGCTCCTGTCTTTCCACACCCACAAAGCTGGAAACTGGACATGACAGAAAAGCCCAGTGTCTCCACAATGGAGCCTGCCAGCAGAAAGCAACCCAGCCACAGAAAGATGGCTTCTGCCTTGCAAATCTTATCTGACTGCATCTAGCTAATGAAATTAGTTTGTATTTATTACCCTAGCTGCAAGGGAGCCTCAGAAATATGTTTGGCTTTCTAGTCTCAGCTATATATAAAGACACACTAGATGGGCCGGCCGAGGGGCGCAGTGGTTAAGCGCTGGCCTTGGAAGCCAGCGGCCCCGGTTCGGTCCCACATATGAGGCCAGTGACACTGCCCTCAAAAAAAAAAAAAAAAAAAAAAGACACACTAGAAATGGGAAAGAAGCTGAGTGTTTCCGCCACCCTTCTCCAGCATCCCAAAGAACATAAAGTCCCCGGAAAGGATAGATCAGGCCTATTAGACACTTAATATTCAATTATATTAGAGTATATACAATGAGTTTCCTTTCCAATTAATTACTTTGAGACCACTATTTTTGTTACATTTTATATAATATGTAACACTCATCTCTGCTCTTTTGAACTGTTTTCCTCTAGTCTGGCACAGGATGCATCTATTGACTTTACTTGGTCAGAATCCTTTTCCATTCTTTAGGGAGAGCACCCCAGTTTTCCTTAGGAAACCTCCCCAGCCCCACTCATTGCTCAAGATGTGGTGGTAGGGTGATATCAATTCCTAACTTCTCGGATGGGTAGCCACAGGTATTCTTTCAGGGCTGACAGTGGAGAGTTTTGCTGAGAGAAGGGTATAAACACACTGGTGCCAATCAGCTGGTAGAAAGTGAGCCAGGGACTCCTGATAGCAATGTTGCCACTCGGGGAGTCTGCCTCAGAATGAACCTAACCCAGAAGAGAGCAAACCTGAGAGGCAGAGAGCCAGGACCTGATGGCATCTTTTCAGGCCTGCATTCAGCTATGCCTGAAAATCCAGACTTACCCCTTGAAATTCTCAGTTACAGGAATCAACTTAGTCATGTTTTAGATTAAGCTGGTTTGAGTTGGCTCTCTGTCACTTGCACTGAACAAGCCCTTATATATCGTATTTGTGTGGAGTTGTGGTCCCTGCACCAGCCACACTCAGTCTAACCCCTGGCATCAGCAGTGTCCCTAATTCAGAGCTCTGAAGCTCAGCCATTTCTCCTTCATGGAAATCACAGCTGTCAGGCTTTCTGTCCCTTCCTGTTTATTTCACCTCTGTCCCTATCAGTGTTATCCTGCAATCTACAGAAACACACAGTTGAAAAAAATATTAGTACATCCAGACAATGGAATATTATTCAGCACTAAAAAGGAATGAACTATCAAGCCATGAAAAGACATGGAGGAATCTTAAATGCATGTTACTAAGTGAAAGAAGCCAATCTGAAAAGGGTACTATATTGTATGACATCCTGGAAAAGACAGAATGTCACATTTATAAAATGGAATGAATTACAGATGGCCACAAATTCTTTGACACTGTTCCTATCTAGAGGCATCATCTGTGCCCCTGCCATTTGCCCTTTAATTTGGGTGGGCTGTGTGGCTGACCAATAGAATACCCAGAAGTGATGCTGCACAAATTTCCATGCTGAAACCTTAAAAGACTGGCAGCTTCTGCTTCCTATCTTAGAATACTCACTCTTAGAGTATTTATGATCAGGTGAAATACAGGATTTTAGGGTAGTGAAACTACTCTGTATGATATTGTAATGGTGGATCATGTCATTATACATCTATCCAAACCCACAGAATGTACAAGACCAGAGTGAACCTAATGTAAACTGGAATTTGCGTGACGTGTCATGGTAGGTCCATCAATTGAAACAAATGTACCACTGTAGTTGGGGATGGCGATAGTGCAGGAGGCTGTGGGGGTCTGTATGAGAAATCTGTACCTTCTGCTCAATTTAGCTGTGAATGTGAAACTGCTCTAAAAAATAGTCTGTTTTTGGGCCGGCTGAGTGGTGCAGTGGTTGGGGGCTGGCTTAGGAAGCCAGCGGCCCTGGTTCAGATCCCACATGAGGGGCTAGTGACACTGCCCTCTTAAAAAAAAAATAGTCTGTTTTTTTTAAAAAAGGATATTATAAGGCATCTAGTCCAATTCCCTCTTACCACGTCTCTACTAAGAAACTATCCAACTTGATCTGGAATACTTCCAGTGATGGGAACTCCCTGCCATCCAGAGCAGCACGCTTACACCGAGCCGATATCTTTTCTCCTACAGCCTCTTTCCAGAAAGAGACTGTTGTACTTACCACCTTTCCAAACACCTGACCCATTGCTCTTTTGCCTTTCACGGTCATTTGGAAAGGCCTGAAGGACTGGTGAGGGGAAAGGAAAGGTGGCTGCCTGTGACATGGAATTGTAAAGGAATAGTGCACAGGGGGAGATATGCCTCCTGCATCTGTGTTGAGGATGGTTTGTATTAAGCGTTTTTGATATTGTTTTAAAAATTAAAGAGAACCGCAGCTCAGAAACAGCCACTGAATTAAAGAGAAGTTCTCATTTTTTTCCAAGAGATCTCTGAGTATGGAAATAGGGGCAGATATAACTAAGCATGATAGAGCGTTTTCATCCAATGGCTTTATGCAATGTTTATTAATGTCTTGCATGTCTGTGCATTCTACATTCCACTACATAGAGCTATGCCTGGTACACAGTGGGTGCTCAATGATTCTTTTTCAATTGTCAAACTTCCTTTAAGTAGAGGCTGGACTGACAGAATCACTAGATTCAAAAGGCAAAGTAATAGGGAAGGCAGGTTAAAGCTCATTTAAATAAAAAGGATAGGGGGCGGTTGAGTGGCTCTGTTGGTTAAGTGCTCCGAGCTCTGAGCAACAGGGTCACCGGTTCGATTCTCACATGGACCAGTGAAGCACCTGAACTGAGCTGCTGCTGAGCTGGTGAGAGCGTGCGCTCCTAACAACAAGATTGCCAGTTCAACTCCTGCATGGGATGGTGGCTACGCCCATCCGCAACTAAGATTGAACAGGGCACCTTGAGCTGAGCTGCCCTGAGCTGCTGACTGGCAGCCGGATGGCGACTGGACTTGGAGCTGAGCTAGCTGCAAGTTCCCCTTCCCCAATTCCCCAACACTGTTCCCTTTCCCCAGTTCCCCAATAAAATCTTTTTAAAAAATAAATAAAAAATAAAAAGGATACACACACACACCCCTCTTGCCATTGGAAAGATCACATATTGACTACAGCACTTAAACTTAGAAAAAAGCAAGATCTTCGCGTTCCTCTAATGGGCTTCCCTCCCCCTCCCACATACCTTGGTTGGTTTCTATGGTAGCAAATGGCCCACTTTTCCCCCTTTCCACACTTAGGGAGAAAGAAGGACTAGTGTTCTACAATTATAGTCCCTTGCTACTCTATCAGATTTTATCTTTCTTATTCTGGAAGGTTTCCTTTACCCTCTTTCTCTATTTAAATGTAATATATAAACTGAAGGTAAAAGACAAGGTGAAAATAATTCTCTTTCTCATTCAGGGCAAAATCTGAGAATTTTTTTTTTTTTCCTCCTCTCAATGATTCAAGTCTTAATAGCCCAAGTCACTTTTCTGGGAACACAGAGCACCTATCTGATAAGCAATCTGATGACAATAGCTCAGAATAAATACACATTTTAAACATTATTTGGAACAACTGGTGAATTTCCACTGTGGTTTTATTGAGAGTCTAAAAACTCACACTGCCCATTCCCCAAAGCCTTTTAGAACAGTGAATAGCATTAGGAACTGACTTTATGGCATTATTAATAAAGCCATTGTTAGGAGTTCCCTTAGTTAAATGAAAGGTCTAACAATATTGCAGCTAGACAGTGCCAATGTTCTTCAATTTTTCAGTTCCTTTCTCCTTTTCTCCAGTGGGAAGACTCCTACAAACATGTTCATCTACCCCTTCTCTCACTAACCCATTGTTTTGTACAGAAGTCAAAGGAGCAGAGAGAAATAAGTATGGACCTTGGTCCCTCAGGAATGAGTGTTCTTGGGATGTTTGACAAGATACTGTGATCGGGAGATACACACAAGCAGAAAAAGTTCAGAAAGATTCAGACAATTGAACCAATTGTTTAACAGAATACTTTGGTCTCAAATTCCTAAGTAGATTGGATACACCTACCATTTGCCCTCTAACTTCCCCTGCGGGTGCCCAAAAGTTCACCTAAGGACCCTTTAGCCATCCTTATTTGTAGTGGCACAGATGGCAAAGCCTCTCCCCCACAGCCTCAGCTCCTTAGCATAGTGTACTAAGCTAAAAGGAAATCAAAACTTCATGAATATCCACCTAGGATACAGGAAAGAACAAGCCTTCACCTCCCTCCATTCCCCAAATCGCCAGGAAAGTGAGGAATTAAGTCTTGTTTGGGGCCAAAGCCACTGATTTTTATTGATTCTCTCTTTCAAAATTATAGTAACCATCAAATACCCTCTAAGCCCTAACTAGCACCGCTGTCACTGTCTCAGACCATTCAGTAAGTAGTGTCTAAAAGATCACCCGTCATAATGTGAACTATAGAAGTAGAGCATCAATTTAGCAGTTTTATAAGTTACTTGGTTGGTGAAAATACAAATGGTGATGTGATTTTTTTCTTAAACAAGAAATAATCACCACCAAGAAACATTTTCATTGTAACAA
Source organism: Aselliscus stoliczkanus (assembly GCA_033961575.1). Taxonomy (NCBI): domain Eukaryota; kingdom Metazoa; phylum Chordata; class Mammalia; order Chiroptera; family Hipposideridae; genus Aselliscus; species Aselliscus stoliczkanus. The sequence goes on along the minus strand of CM066734.1, from coordinate 70,102,163 downwards.
AAGTTTAGGCATTTGGCCAAGATATTTGCATTGTTAATGCATTTTCCTTCTGATTAGAAAGGAAAATGGATAGCAGATGAGAAAAATCTGATGTGATTGTTTTTAGGAAATGCACAAATGACTCATGTACTCATTTGATTTGACAAGGGTACTGGTTTCTATATAAAGAAACAACTTAGCCCCAAAATAGAAGTTGCACACAGCAGAATGTAGCTCGTAGAGGAATTACACATTCCAAGCATGAGGAACATGAAGATTGGAATGCGAGGGCATCTCTGATGGGAATGTTGTGTGAAGCCCATTATTAATTCATTTGGAATGTAAAGCTCTCCATTCCAGGACCTTAAGTTTTTAAGATAGGAGAACTCGAGTGTAATTTGAAACAATTCTTAACTAGCTAGAAAAGCAAACAAAACACACCTGAATTTTTTTTTTTTTTTTTTGCAAAGAATGTGTGCCCCCATGCTAACTGGAAAATATATTTAGCTCAATGATAAATGAATTATAACAGATTTTGTGCCATATAATTTGTTGAATATCCAGTGAGATTAGGCATATGAAAGTGCCCAGTAAATAAGTTATAGAAGTTTAATACTTTTATAATTTCATTATGAGAATGAATCAAAGAGTTATTTTTCCAGCCTAGATAGTCTTGTAATAAGTTGTTGGGAAGAACTATATTTATAACTCGGTCAAATCCTCTCCCGAATTCCACTTTACCTGGGCCTAGATGATGAGATAGGCTGGAAGGACCATGCCAAAGCCTTTCTTGTGTTCGTTTGCCAAAACATGCAGTAGAGCCAAGAGCCAAGGCATTCCTCTGCTCCCTGTGCACAGGCAAGAGATGGAATCATTTGTTTTGGACAAGCTATTGACCTGCATTATCAACCAGATGCACTGAGATGGTAGGGCCAAAGGCAGCAGGCTTTGTGCAGTTAGAGCACATGCCAGGCCCAGAAACACGGTGGGAGCAATATCCAGACTGTTGTTCTGTGCAGCAGCAGAATCAAGGAGCAACTTGACCAATTGCACGAGCAGTCAGACTGTTAGGAGCTTTCCCCTCACCATTTTAAAGCAGGCTGACCTATAGGAGGCCCTTCCAAGGCATGGCCTGCCTCCCTCCTGCCCTCCATCCTTCCTCTGCAGTGCACCCCAGGCCCAGCGCCCCTTGGATGTGTGCTTCCAGCTTGGTGTAGTCATCACCATTTGACATGCTACATTATTTGTTTAGTGTCCAACTCTCTCCACTGGAGTGTAAACTACATGAGAGGAGAGATTTTGTTTTCTTCACTGCGTTATCTCCAGAACCTAGCACATATTAGGACTTAATTGTTATTTGTGGGGGGGGGAATGCATGCATGAATGAATGAATGAATCTGTGCATTTTATATGTATTGAGAAAGGAGGCAGTGGAACGAGCCTGAGGAAGCTAAAATTGTGGAAAGAGATGCCTAGGGGGAGTCAGGACGGAAGGTGGTGGACTGGAGAGGGTGGGAGGCCAGGTGGGGGTGAGAACACAGAGACTGGCTTTGAAGGTGAGACAGGCTACTTGAGTCCCTGGCTCAGTCTAGACTCACTCCTTCCACTGGTGCCAATAGACAGAAGAGGATGGGCTTGCAGTCTGGAGAGAGCACTACTGATGGCCAACTTAGGTCTCAGGGAAGCAGAGTGTGGTCAGTGGCCCAGAATGGGGGGCTGTACACTAAACATGAAGGCATGAAATAGTCAAGACTTAAGGGTGGCATTATAGGCATTCCTACGCGAGTCCTCGATGACCACTCCTTTCCCTCAGAGGGGGATTTTCATCCTCCTTTGGCTTGGTCAGAACTGTCATGGCGGCATGGGGTGGACACTTTCCCAAACCACAATGCTAATAATATTATGATCCATTATAAGGAAGTTCACCCTGAGCTGCAAGAGGGCACCCTGTATCTGCTCTGGGCCACTGAAATCTGGTTCTGGCTGGTCTGGAACTGCACTTTTTCTTCAGGATGACCTCACCTCTTCCTCCCTTTCCTTCCGGCTCTCCCTGAAGCCCTGTTCTTTCTGCCTACCTAACACATGCATATTGTGATTTATAAGGTATTTGGTCTTCATCCAGAGTTCCTGGCTCACAGCTCCCAAGACCCTTGGAAGTTCCTAAGTGTTGAGAGTGGAAAAAGATGTCTTTTGTTATGTTAATGAGATGGCTTTTATACCCAGTCAAGGGTGGGGTCTGGTTGCCAGGTGATTAGAGGTTTGGAACTTCCAGTCCCATCCCTTTCCGCATACCTGAGGTGGGGAGAGAGGCTGAAGATTGAATTCAGTTATCAGTAGCCAATGATTTAGTCAGTCATGACTATGTAACAGAGCCTCCATAAACACCCAGGAGGACAGCTCATTGTTGGCCTCTTTTTCTGGAGAGCTTGCTCTTTGGGGAACCCAAACCCTTCCATGTTACCCATGCTGGGTCACAAGCTCCACAAAGATAGAGTTCCTTTGTTCATAACCTCACCCTATGTATCTCTTCATCTGGCTATTGATTCGTATCTTTTAATATTCTTTGTGATAAATTGGTAATCTAGTGAGAAACAGGTTTTCCCAAGTTCTGTAAGCTGTTCTAGCAAATTAATTGAACCCAAGAAGGGGGTCATTGGAATCACCAATCTGTAGCCAGTTGGTCAGAAACACAGGTCAGAGCCTGGGCTTGCTGCTGATATCTGAAGTATGTATGGGGGCGTGGTGGGGGGAGCAGTCTTATAGGACTGCAGCCTTAACCTGTGGAATCTGATGCTATCTCCAGGTAGATGGCATCAGAAATGAGTTGAATTAGTGAACACCCTGCTGTTTCCAAGAATTGTTTGCTGGTGTGAGGGGAATCCTCCCCCGCCCCTCTTCCCCACGCTGGAATTGGGTCTGGGAAGCCTTTTCACTGTGGTTCAAGGAACAACATTCTATACTGCGAAGTAGAAACAGAGAAATGGGGCTGGCATCTCAGAGAGCCAACGGGGTAAAACCGATCTAGGATTTTGGTGAGTGGCTGATTCTGGACGCGGCCTTCAGTGGGAAGTGAATCAAGAATGTCCTTGAGGAGCCTGAGAGAGAACGATGGTGACTAATTCCCGAAGCCTTCCTGGGGGCCGGCCACTGTGCAGCAAACCACACCACTAGCGGTGGCATCGTACACTAACATAGTCCATGAGTGGACATACAGGCTGGACCAGGAGCTCACAAGGGCAAGGACTGAATGATCTATTCCCACATCTGTATTCTCTGCACCTAACAAGTGCCTGGCACATATTAGGTCTCAATAAACAGTTGGTAAATAAAAGAAATGAACAGAGCAGATTATGTGTAAGAACTGGCAGATTAGGTTTTCTGTTGTTCACTGTGTCGAGTGGGTCTTATAATGGCCCTTAGGAGACTTGCGTGCCCTCCCCTATAATGACAATTAATACCGGTTAAGCATATACCATGTCCCAGGCACTGTTCCAAGCGCTCCATACATACTGACTCATTTAATTGCCACCACAAAATAAGACAAGGCTAATACTGCCCAAATAGTTGGGCAGTTTGCTCAAAATGACACAGCTAAGAAGTGGGAAAAGCAATATATGAATCCAGTCACTCTAGCTCTGGAGCCCCACAACTCACAATCTGCCTCCCGCTTCTCAATAAGCCCTTCTGACTAATTATCCTGGGCAGAGTCCTCTTTCTCCTCAGCCTTTGTCTCATCTTTTCATCTTTTATGCAGCTTGCAGGGGGAGGAGGTTTATAGTGGGATGGACTGTGTGAGATACAAGGATGAAGAGGGCAGCAGGCTAGGACGAAGGCTGGAGGCCCGAGCTGTGAGTTCGGGGTTGGGGTTGTTAAAAATAAATGACTGCGTCTAGGGCCGGCCGAGTGGCTCAGTTGGTTAAGAGCTTGCTCAAGAGTGCGAGCTGAGCTCTGAGCAACAGCAGTTCGATGCCCAGCCCGAGCTGAGCAGCCGCTGAGCTACCAACTGGTGGCAGGATGGCTCAGCTAAAAAAAAAATGACTGCGTCTAGCCCACCAGCGTGAGAGCATTTCCCCCTCGAGCCGTGTGGATCACAGCCACAGGACAGTGATTTGACCAGAACGCTGTCTGTGTCAATTTCGGGTCAGAGAGTAGGAAGTTTAGGACTGGTTACCCATAAAAACAACACCAATCCCAATACTTTGTTTATTCCCAGGGGGAATTTAACTTAAGCCTTCAGCTCAACCACCTCTTCATTTTACCCAGGAATCTCAAAGCCTGAAAAACTACTCAAAATTGAGACTGTCAAGTAGAATTTAACTCCAACTATAGGCAAGATTCTCTGCAAAGTGCTCTAAAAGAAGGAAGAATGGCATTCATCTATTTCTTGATGTTTTGCTTTTTCCACCTTCTGTCCTATTGCATAACACCAGCTCCATTCAGAGCGGGGATAATGCTTCACAATAGGCCCGACGCGCAGTGACCAGCAGCACATTTGCTGAACACTGGTGGCTGCTGACAAATGCCACAGCTCCACTTGAGCATTAGTCATCCACAGAACCTCTGATTGTTTTGTATGTGCTGCCCATGTGACCATTATGTATAGGTGACAGGCTCCCGCTGGGGCTTGGAGGAAAGGATTCTAATTCTGTTTTGGATAGAAACTTTATTCTACTTCCCTGGCAAACACACTTACCTTAAATTGTCCTCATCAATGTGATGCTGAAAAGTTTTAAAAGTTGGTGCTTTTTCAAATGTTAAAACACAAAGAAAATACCCCAGAAATGCTAGGTATTTAACTATGAAATAGGGCCAGTCAAGTTTATTTGTTAAATCGCCCCATGTGTGTGAGGCCATGTTAGGTCACTGAAGTAATTTGACATGATCCCTGCTCCCAAGGAATGTATAGTTAGGAAGGCAAGCTCTACAGAGGAAAGAATGGATGACATATTATGATGCATAAAAATCGTGTCAAATTATACTTGAGAAAGGAAAAGATCAACAGGGCTGGAATGGCCATAGGAGGCTTCTTGGAGGAGCTGGAAGTTGAGCTGGACTTGCAAGGATAAATGAGATTTGGAGGAGGGTACATTTGAAGGAGAAATAAATGTGGCACCATGGCAAGGGGTGGAAAGGCTGCACTGACAGAAGGAATTGTGTTAGAATGGAGTGGAAACTTGGATTGGATGAGTAAATTTTACCAGATTGTAAAAGGATTTGGAAGCTGGAAGGCAGGACATTTAGACTTGAGTCTTTATACTTGTTAGTACCCAAACTCAGTGGGGATTCCCAACGTTCCAACTTGCAGGAGGGGCTCTCACAATAGCCCACTACCCCTTCTGGAGCCCACTGGCAAGAGAGATGCACTCCAGAACCAACTAAAACCAAAGGGTTTGATTACCAAAGGCAATAAGAGAAAAAGCATTGTGACCTTGGCTAATGTCAGAAATCGATTACAATTCAATGATTGACTTGAATTATGGTCCATTTGTGACATTTATTTTCCTGTGAGAGACAAAGAAGCCAAAACCCTTGAAGTTGGTGCTTTGACATTCCAGGAGCAGAGGCCCACATGTGGGACCAAGCAGGAGTAAAAGAGAGAGGGAAGAGGGGACACTGGGTGACCACAAACCTGGACAGAGAGGATAACGAGGGCCAGGAAACGGAAGAACTGCCTGTTTGAGCAGAACTTGTTCCAGAAGCTAAAATAAGCAGTCAAATTGCCTAAATGAAAGCAGATAGACATGGGAACAATTAATCTGAAGGCTGATACTATCCAGTCAATATTTATGGAGTGTCTACTGTGCATCAGATGTATGTTAGGAAAAGGCAAGCTAGAACAGATAACTTAGTGAAAAAAAGAACGCTGGATGTCTAAGGAGAGAAGCCAAAGCGTGTATAGCCAAAAATTTCATTCATTTATTCATTAATTCATTTGTCTATTCATCAACAAAATATATTGAGTGCAGTCACTGAGTTGCCCAATTCCAAAGGGCCCTATTCACATTGATTTCTACCTAAATGGGATCCCTGGAGCACCATGTAAATATGAATGGTTCCTGTGGAGCTGTGCTCCAGAGGGGCCTGGATTGCATGCCTACTATGTACTAGGCACTGTTGTAGGTGTGGATGAATATAGGTTGGAGAGTAAGTCCAAGAATAGGAACTAGCCAACCAACCATGATTGGAGGTTGATAAAGCCTAGATTGGAAGAGCCTAGAGAGACAAAGGAGCAAGATACGCACGCACAGGCCCCAAAGCAGATCCTGTCAGACCCCAGAGACTGGGCCGGCTCTTGCTTGTGCCCACTCATTCTGGTCCCCCATTTAGAGTAGATGTGAAGAAAGCTGCAGTCAGAGAGTTCCTACATAGGGAGGTGAAAAATAAAGCACATTTATGGACAGCTGCTAGATTTATAAAGCACCCTCAACAAAGGCCCCAAGCGAGTTGCCTTCCTTCCATGATGAAAGGTGAGCACGAGAACAAACAGGATCAGCCCCTCTGTAGACAGACTAGATACCTGAGGTGGTTTGATTCTCAAGCCTGTGCTGTGGAATCGAAAAATGGCTTCACCCCCACTGGAAGGCGGGTGGTGGAGAATAGTTTCAAATCTGTGATAACACCATTCTCTCTACCTCATTAAACACTTACTTGAGTGAGAAAGGTGAAGTCAGTAAAAATGGATGAACTGCCTTGCCCTCATTTTTGCAACATTTAACTTTTCCTTCTTGTTGGCTGCCTGATTTACTGAACATGAGCCAACAGTTACACTCCTGACGCCTGACAAGCACAGGGATGCTCTGGGGAAGTTGATACTAATGTCACCTTGATAGCTTATATAGTAGTAAGCTGGCCACAATGTCACAGCAGATGTCGAATTGCTTAAAACCATGAAAGGAGATTTCCATAGAAAGCTCGAGTCGGCAAAGCAATAGAAAGGCTCCCCTCACAGCTATTTCCCACTCACACTGTGAAATCTTTAAACCCATGGGTCATTGTTGGAGATGGGGTCAGTCATGGGGTCAAACTTTGATGCTGAAGAATAATCCATGATGCCTTCTGCTAAGAGAAAAGTACTGGTCTCAGCTAAGGAGCAGAGGAACAAGGCTGGCTGGCGTGGTTTTTATTTTATCTAGGGAATATAGGAAAAGAATCCCTCTTTTCAAATTAGGTTACATCCTGCAGAAAGAAATGACAGAAACTCAATTCAAACTAGCTTAAGGATCAAAATGGAATTTCTGGGCTGTGTAACTGGAAAATCCAAAGGTAGGTTTGGACGGTTCAGGTATGGCTGGTTTATAGGCTCCAACAACACCCACAGATCTGTGGGTCTCAGGCCCACTTCTCCTTTCCTGCCTGTCTTCCTTCTCAGGTGGTGGTCCCTGAAAACTCCAGGCTTACATCAGCCACACAGCTGGCAACTCTCAGCCTAAAGAGGTCTCTTTCCCAGTCACTCCAGCAAAAGTTCCAGAACTGAGTCTCATTGGCCTGGCTTGGGTTACATGCCCAAATCAGAGCCAATCACCTCGGCCAAGAAAATAGAAAATGCTGGTGGTCAGATCTAGATCACATGCCAAGCCCTGGAGCAGACAGAGCAGGTGAGGCCAACCCCACTGAGTTGCATGGACCAGAGGTAAGAACGTGTTGGTGATAAATGGGAAATGAATGCCAGGCATGTAAAAGAGCAAATCTTCAACTCATGCTCTCTTCCATACGTGAATGAAAAATCTATTCTGGGGTCTTGACTCAAGGGGTCCTGGCTCACAACACTGAAATAGAACGGAGCCTACCTCCTCTGGAGCCCTTGGGAGCTTTCTGCTTTTCTTGCTTGCATCTAGTGTGTCTCTGGAAGAGAGAAAAATGGAATTTAGATGACATTTCTAAGAGAACTTGCATCTCCAATGGCTGGCCCACATGCACTAGACAATCAAAACCCCATGGGGAGGTCTGGTGGGGAGGGATGTTTATATCTCTAGGTCTAAGTTCCACCTGCACCACCTGCTGCCCATGTGATCTTAGACAGATTTGTCTATGGAACTACTGTCGCAAGTGTGGAATAAGGTGAAGCATTGGAGTTAGGCAGCCCAAAGGCCTGAAATAGCTGTACCCTTCCTCTTAGCCTTGCTGAAAAGCATTCCTTCACCTAGGATGGGAGTGTCTAAGAGGGCCCCACACTTGGATGATGGAGGTAAGCTCCAGGAGAGCATCAGATAACAGGAAACCACTTTGCTGCCATACGTGAGTCTCAAGAAATAAGACTGTATCTGTGGCAGACACTCTTGCCTGCCATCCAACAGCCGTCCCAGCAACCTTGTCCTTGCTGCTGCTTCTACAGAAGGAGAAAAGGCTAAACTCTCATTGCTCAGTCTCTGTTGCAGAGAGGAGGATGTGACACAGTGCTGGCCAATGAAACAGAGGAAGTGGAAGTTGGTTGAGACTTTCAGGAAAACCCTTTGCTTTGATGCAGCTGGCACTGCCCCTCTTTTCTGACAGGATGAAGTCAACATATGGGAGCAAAGCAGGCAGGAGGGTGGAGGAGGAGGGGAGCACAAGGAATTCTCTTACGATTGCTCCAATCTTGCAGTGAAGTAGAGAGCAAGGCCATCAGCTGAGAGTGAAGACAGGGAAGGAGGTGTCTGTCGGGGTATTGAGGAGGGAGGAGAAGGTGTGACCCTGGGATTGTTGGGCAGACTTAGGGCTGACTTGAGGTTTGTGGTCAAGATGTTCAGTGAGACGAGCCAGCATGTATGAGTGTTTCTCCAGTCTTGTTCATCAACCCGCATGCAGGCATAGACTAGGATTTAAGGTTCGTGTTTTCCCAGGAAAGCATAATAAAAAGAGAAGGAAAGGGGTTGACAGGTTTTGCAGGGAAGTGACTATAAACATGCACCGTGGGCACTGAGCTGAAGATGGAGGGAGCTGAGAAAAGGAGGTGGGCTGGGCGGTAAACTGCTTACAGATGCCATCTTCGTCCACTGGGGCCGCATAATGGTTTGAGTTGAGCTGCTGGGTGAAGGGAGCTGGGAAAGTGGAAGGTGGTGATGAGAGGGGGCTGTTTGAAATTGAGGTGAAGAAGGAGGTGCAGTTGTTGGTCATGACCAGATTATGATAAAGATGCAGTATGCAGAGTAGAAAACGCAGGCAAAAGAAATTATTCTCTCTCCTTCATACATTTAGATATCCAGACCTAAGACCCCCCAAAGGTGCTGTCTTTTTGTGTCCCACCCAAAGGATCCATTTGAGTCATGAATTGGAAGCTTCTCTCCCAGTAGCTGAGCCTCAAAACCTCTCCTTCATTCCCTGTCTCCACCAGCAAATTCCCGGCAGGAGCCTGGTTCCAGAGGAACCCAGCCCCCAACAGCAGCAGGACAGGGCGGTGGGTGAAGAGGAACTCAGGGGGAGGGGGTCAGGGCGGCAATGGAGGTGAGGACTTGGGAATGAGAAGTGGCTGCAAGATCAGGCAGAGCCAGGCTTCCCTGGGCTGAGAAGATGTTCTCCAGGGCTGAGAATCCCTCTCCTTGCTTAGCCTGAGGCGAAGACAAACGCAGGGGAATCGGATAAAGCTGTGCCTGGCTGTGCAGGTTAGAAAGGGAAGAGCAGGGCAAAGCAGGGCATTGGGTTTGCACAGTAGTCCCACCCTTATCCATGCTTTCACTGTCCATAGTTTCAGTTAACCCCGATTAACTATAGTCTGAAAAAATTAACTGGAAATTCCAGAAATGAACCATTCAGAAGTTTTCAATTGTGCGCTGCTCTAAGTAGCATGACGAAATCTCTCACCCTCCTGCCCCAGGAGTCACGAATTACCCCTTTATCCAGCATCTCCACCCTGTAAGTGCTCGCAACCGGTGAGTCACTTAGTAGCCAGCCATCTTGATGATCATATCTGTCCCAGTGTCACAGTGCTTGTGTTCAAGTCACCTTCACTTGACTTAATAATGGCCCCAAAGCACAAGAGTAGTGATGCTGACAATTCAGATATGCCAACGAGAAGCCACAAAGCACTTCCTTTAAGCGAAAAGGTGAGTTTTTCTCAGCTCAAGAAGGAAAGAAAAAGAATCATATGCTGAGATTGCGAAGATCTACAGTAAGAATGAATCTTCTATCCATGAAACTGCCTCATTTATAAATTAAACTTTATCGTAAGTGTGTATGTATGGATAGGGAAAACATGGTATGTATAAGGTTTAGCACTATCTGATTTCAGGCACCCACTGGTGGTCTTGGAATGTATTCCCCGACAGATAAAGGGAGTCTGCTGTAGTCAGGATTTCAGAGCTGGAAGGACTTCACAGAGCTTTGGCTAAGGTTAGATGCAGCTGTGCGTGGCAGGAGTCTTGGGGTGGACATGTCAGGCAGTCCACAGGAGACGGTCATGGTTGCCCCACAGTTGTCAGGGTCCCACATTCATATTTTTTGCCCACCACCCTAGCTATGACTTCCATTCTGGTTGTTACTTTGGGCAAGTTGCTTTATCTTTCTGAGGCTCAGTTTTTTCATCTGAAGAATGGGACTAATAACAATATCTACTTAATGAGGCTAATGAATGACTAATTAAGATAACATGAAAAGTGCCCTGCACCAAGACTGACACAATAAACTTTAGCTATTGTTGTTTTTTTCAAAACTAGTACGGTGCCAGGTATATAGTTGAAGCTCAATAAATATTGGGTTGTCAGAAAAGTCATGACACATTTTTTGCAACGAAAAACATAGGAAAAATACATTATGACTTTTCCAACAACCCAATATTTGTTGAATTAATTATTATCATTGTTATTGTTGTTGCCACATAGTACTCACAAGCTCTCTCCAGAACCCACTGCATTTAGACAGCACGTAGGAAGGGCCTGTTTCGCTTGACTCATCTGTATTTCTGGACGACTAGTTGCCTGAATTGGAACTGACCTGGGGAGCAACTGTCAAAGGGCAGCTGATGGACGTACCAGCCCACATAGGCCCAGCACAGCCCAAAGACAGCACCTCAGCCAGGCCAGACACTGCTAATGGATGTTGTTTGTCTGCCAAGCTCCCCCTGCTCAGTCCTCCTCTGGGAAGAAAAAGCAGACATGAGCAAGTCCTTGGGAGGCCAACTCACGCCAGAGGCTGGGAGCCTGGGAAGGAGACCAAGGAGGCAGCCCTTGCAGGGGGCCATTCTTGGAGTTCTGCACAGGCCTTGGAGGCGTGTTCCTGTCCTTGAACCCCTGGCTGCCCCTGCTCGCGCAGCCCTCACTTCAGATCGCCTGCACTTCCTCTCTCCCAGAATCACAGAGGGATTGTGGCCAGAAAGCTCATGGAAGTCAAAACAAGCCTGGTGATATGAAAACCATATGAAAACTTGGCGGGGCCCCATTTCAACCTAAGGGGCCTCCCAGACCTCACTGTGCCCAGACACTGGCCTTTTGTGAGGTCAGGGGCCCTGGCTCCCTCGCTCCCATTCCATGGAGACAAAATTCAAAAGGAAAGAGAAAAAGGCAAGGCTGCCAGTCTCCTTTCTACATCTCCATGCTTCAAAGGGCTAGAAATAAAGTGACATCAGACTCTTTATGTGATGAATATTTATTGAGCACTTGCTACCTGGCAGGCTCATTCATAGTGGTTCTCATTCCTCTCATTTGATCCTTATGCTATACCCTATTCCCATTTCCAAACTAGGGTCTCTGAGGTTTATGGAGGCTACGTAACCAAGGTTACACAGCTAGTAAGTGGTGGGCAGCCAGCTGGGATTCTAATGCAGGCCCATCTGGCTGAAAACCTTGACCTTCAATTATTCCAGAGCTGCCTTCCAGACGACCTTTTGATTATTTCATACAAATTCACCAACATTCAAAGTTCTGCCTCAAGGATCAGCTTTCAGAAAAAGATGTTTCCCATTCTACAGAGAAGTTGACAATTTGTCCTTCTGGTCTTGTAACTCTTTGGACAGTACTCTAACATCCCATTGTTATTTATACCTGAGGTTACTGTATTTCAAAGCCTGTTGGGGTGGGAAACAGTCTGTTTTACAGAGCTATCATTATTGTTGTGCTAACATTAAATGTTCTTTTAGAGCAACTAAAAAAAAAAACAACTAAATCAGAAAATGAGATAAATGGCTGTACACGTGTATCAGTTTGCTCTTCAGTTCCCAAAGGTCAGGAAAACAAGCCTGATGTGCAAATACGCATGCAGACTATAATCTGCCTGTAATCTGCAGTTATTTATACATCGAAACTATATCTCGGGGTAAAACTAATTTACATCCCTTTTAAAACTCTACCAACTTTCGTTAAGTCCGACGAAACCTCTGAATGTCTTCCTCATGGACTTTAGGGACGGCAGCCTGAAGATGGAGCCTGCTGGCAGGAGCGGCCTGGCTCACTTCTGGAGCTAAGATGCAAGGATCTGCTACAACTTCTTCACGCAAAGCCTCATGCAGTGTCCTCCCATTTAACTGGGGTGCGAGAAGGAAAAGAGCAGCAGGTAAGAGCCAAAGCAATCAAAGCAAAGGGAGTGAAACAACCCAAAAGCCTTTGGCAGTGTAGGATTGCTGGTTAGAGGGGCCTAGACAAGCCTTTAAGAATGAGCTGGATCCATAGGGATTAATAAGTGACAATCTTTTGATTGTTTTTTGATTTATAACAAATTATTTTTTGAACATTTTTTAAAAGTGGAGACTAATGTATATAATAACTACGGTTTTTTTTTTTAATTGGGAGTTATCTGTATCTATAGCTTTCTCTCCATTGTGTGTGTATCTATATAAATCTCTATATCTAGACATGAATATACTTTCAGCATTTCTTGATTGGTAGCTAGTAAACTGGTAACAGTGGTTGTTTCTAGAAAGGAAAACTAGGAGCCTGCAGATCAGAGGTCAAAAGAACATTACTTTTCACTATATACCCATTTATAGTGTTTTAATTTTAACTTTTTAAAAATTATTTTTACCATTGCTAACACTGATTTAGCACACATTACATACCAGGTACTGGTTTAAGCATTTCACATAATCTCATTTAATCCTCACCACACCCTAGGAGGTAGGAACTATTATTGTGACCATTTTATAGACAAGAAAACTGAGGTATAGAGAGTTTATACCTCTAGTAAGGAGTAAAAGCTGACATCTGATCCTAGGTAGAGAGACTCCAAATACCATATGCATATACCTCTTGTCATGAATAATAGAGACATTGTTTTTAAATGTCAAGGGGAGTTGCTGCAGCCATCTCTGACTTTGAGAGTGACAACATCCCGGCCTGGTTCCCAGTGAATAAGGGGTGGGTTGGGGGGACGGTTTGGAGGGAGGTAGGGCTGGTAAGGACATGAACCCAGTGCCCAGGCGCCCTAGCTATTAAAATAAGAAGCTAGGTGTTACACTCTCTGGCAGCCCTGGATCCCCCCATTATTCTGTTGCTAATTTTAAAAATACATAAATTAGATCTTGCTTTAAGCCTCCTTTATGTTAGCATACTAAGGGGGAGAAATTAAATGAAAACCTCTCCTGGTCTTAAATGGATGGATGGAAATTTAACCCCCTCTCCCCACCGTTTTCCTCACCGCATTAAAGAAGCACATTGTGTTGTCTGAACCGGTCTGGGCTACTGTGAGAATGGCATTCTCTCTAAAGTCACCGTAACCCTGAGTCAAGTTTGGCTCACAGGCCATCTGGCCGCGAACCCCACAGTACTCTCCTTATACTCAAAGCAGTACTAATTGCCTTGTTAACAGAGCTCCTCTCAAGAGAATGAAATTTAAGCAGAGGAATATCAGAGCGTGATTTCAAGAAAAGTGAGTTGATCCAGAAACTGATAGTGTTTCCAGTAACCAAGTCTCAGAAGGCCCACAGAGCAAATAAAGAACATTTTAATGGTATTGTCAGGAGGATACGACTTGTCAAGGCAGATTTGCAAACAGGAAAGGGGGCAGAGACCACTCTTGTCTAGACATCTGATTAGTGGGAAATTGTAGGATTATGAGCAGTTTTCTGGCTGCCGTCTCCGAGGTCAGGCTTTCTGGGCAAAGCGCTGGATGAGAGAAACACTTGTCTCCAGTAGAAAATGCTGACTGGTCCTCATCCTCCCTGGGGCTCCGGCAGCCGATTCCAGACCAAGAGAATATGTTAGTGGATTTCACTCCGCTGCTGAGTAGGGAGGTGGGACGGACTGGTGGGGTCTGGGGCTCAGAGAAGAGAGAGTCACTGGGGAGAGAGGGCTTCGCCTCCTCCCTGTGTTCTCTTCAGTCCAGACTTGCCTTCTGAGCATGCTGCTGGCTGATCCGCTGGACTTGGGACCCGGTCTGCTTCAGTAGCAGTCCACCTTTTGTCCCCTCAGCCCGCCCAGGACCTCCCCCCGCCCCCAAAACCACAGTACTTCCAGCGGGGAAATTAGGGATTGTGTAGCAGGCAGAGAAACAATTCTTGCTTGGGTAGTGACGAAGCCAGGTGAACATGGGGTGCATGTGGAATGATTGCACGAGCTTGGGTAACGGGACTGGAGGTGACAAGTGGGTTCTAAAAGGAAAATCATTCGGAATCAGGAAACTAGGATAGGTTCCTCCTCACAAACGCGAGGAAGTGAATATCGCTAAGCCTGACCCTGTCCCACAGGAGCGCTTTCTGTTCAGTGCTGTCAGCCACAACTGCCCACAGCCCTGTGCTGCAGATTTTTGCTGTTGCCTAAGACAGGATGTAGCCAGGCACCATTTATGAGAAAGTCACACCCCAGCTCCATGTCAGAAGCAGGCACTACAACACATGCTGTAGTTAGGGTTGAAACTATAAAAAGTAATTACATCAGTCTGTGTCCAACTAGGCAAAAAAAAAAAAAAAAAAAAAAAAAACCCACTCTGGATTTAAAACAGGGAATGTATTCCAAGGAATTTGTTACATGCATGATGGAAGAGGCTGAGAAGCCAAATGGGATGGTGAGATAATCCTGAAATCGGCAACAGCAGGAAACTGCTACCACCATAAGGCTGGAGAGACGAAAGGAGGAGATGGCACAACCAGGGCCAAGGCAGGAGGCCCCAGATAGAGCCATAACCAAAGCAAGCCCTTCTGGTGGGAGCTGGGGCCTGGGAGACACCACCCGAGGCAGAGAGGGAAAGGGAGCAGAAACATCAGGTTTTTTTCCTTTCGCCCCACCCTCCAACCTCCTTCAGGGATACAGCCCCCAGGGTTTAGCTCCTTTTGCCAGAGCAGAGCAGAGAGCAGGGGCAGGGCAAGTTGGGGCAGAGTGATAGGGCCAGATGCTCCAGAAAACATACCCCTCTCATCCTGTGGTCTTCCTTCTGCCACAACCACAATTAACCACAGGATGAAATATTTGTGGAATTATTAGTTTCTCATGTCTTTCACCTGCCCCCATCACACACCCAGCCCGGCAAACTCTGAGCTCCATGAGGTCAGGGATGGAGTTGGCCTTCTTCATTGTTGTATCCACAGCACCCAGCACAGTACATGATTAATAGTTGACTATTTAAAATATTTGTTAAAAATAACTGAGTCAGTGAATTGAGGTGTACTGCCCACTTTGCAAGCAATGGGTTCTCAGAGTCAAGAATGCAGGGTTTTAGATCTAGGGCCATTCTCCTTGTGCCCACCACACACTCCCCAAGGACTAGGAGACCACCCAGTCCCTAGGGTTGGACTTCTAAGAGCTCCACATCATGTAGCATCAGCAGGATTTTCGAATTTAAACAGATTTTATTCCATCAACAGGACAGGATTTTGCCACTTGGTAAATATGGAATTATTTTGTAAACCATAAAGTGATGTATTCTTATTAGAGATTGTAGTAACAATTATTACCTTTTGCATGATAAGCCCTCCTTCAGCATCTACTGAGTGGCAGGGAAGAATTTTAGGGTTCTTACTTTCTAAGACCCATCACCATCTGGCACAGATAGAAATTCCAAGTGACAATTTAAACTTCTAAGTCACAGGAAAAAATAATAAAGGGGAAGATGAGAAATTGTATAGATAGAAAGATTCCAAGAGAGAAAAGACAGCATAAAGTAGGTCACGCATTTGCAGGACAGAAAGGGTGACATGGACCAGGCGATGGGGGCAGCCGAGGGAGAGAACCACAGACCATGGCGCAGGAGGTGCTGAGGGCCAGTGATCTGAAGTCAATGAGAAGGGAAGAAAGGAACACAGTAGGAACTCGACTGGGTGAATTGTACGAAGCCAGGAAGTGACGAGCAGGTTGATAACTGTAACAAACTACAACGACTAACACCTGTTACTGTTTACATGGTGTCATGTTAAGTAGATGCTAGCATTTTCCCATTTTACTTGTATGAAACTAGTAGATACCCGTGTGTGTGCGCGCGCACGCACGCGCGTGTGTTGCCTTGTTGTGGCTTTGCAGCATTTATTCCCCACACGGGTTTCCTTGTGAGGAATGTGGTAAACTGGTTTCCAAGATGGTCCTGCCGAGCCTCACTTTGTGGTATTCACATCCTCATAGTCCCCACTCGCATTAAATAAGGCTGACCTATTCTGAATGCTTGACATATATCACCTGATTTAACCCTCCCAATGTCCTCTTATTATCCACATTCTCACAGAGGGTGAAACAGAAGTCCGGGGAACTTAAGTAACTTGCCCACAACTGCAGAACCAGCCGGTGGTGGGACCGGGACTCGAATCCAGTTTTCTCACTCCAGAGTTTGTGCTTAACTGAAGCAAAAGGAAATTTCTTAAAGGATATTGGGCACTCCCAGAATTGGTGGAAAGCCAGCAGAACCAGTGGCTTCTTAACCTCCCTGAGAGAAGCCGTAGTCTTTGCTGGGATCCACGAGTGCCCTGTGACTTGCCCCCACCCTCTCCATTAGAGCGCAGACCCCATCTTCTGCACCCCCCCTCCCCCCCACACACACACCCACGCTGCTCTGCTCCAGCCCCTGCTGGCCTTCACATCAGAGGCCTTGGCTGCCATTCCCTCTCCAGACTCTGCTGACACGCCCTCTCTGCCTTGGCCACACAGCCAGCTCCCTTGCTTCCTGTAGATACTTTCTCAGTAAGGTCTCCCTGACCGTCCTATCTGGAATTTTATCTTCCACTGGCACTTCTTCCCCTTCCACTGTTGTCGCCCAACCCAGATTCTTTTCTGGGCCAGTGCCCCCACACCAAGCTCCTGTGAATGTCGGCTGCCATGGCTCCTAGATGTCCTGCGTCTCTGGAGACCAGCAAGCACTGCTTTGTATGGGAAGTTGCAGGCCCTTCCTCACCCACCCCAGGGCAGCCCACAGCCGATGACTGAAAGATACGGGGACACAAGTGGCTGGCTCCTATGCCTCAAGGTGGGGACAATTCTGCAGTGGTTTAGGAATGGTCCAGTATCTGTGGATCAAACCCAAGACTACGTTCTTATTTGAATTTTCCCCTTTCGCTACCTGCTTCCTTCATTCCCTTTCATGTGAGAGCTCTCCCTCAAAAAAAAAAAAAATAAACCCTACAAAAAGCAAACACCCACACCAAATCCATGTCTCAGGCTCTGCTGCTAGAGAACCCCACCTAAGACTTTTCTATTGGTTTTCTTCCTAGTGCTTACTACCATATATTAAAATTGTCCATCTTTCTCACTGAAACGTCCAGGCAGGAGGACAGTCGCTCTGTCTGCTCTGTCACTGCTCCATCCTCAACAGCCAGCACAGTGCCTGGGAGGTAGGAGGTGCTTGGTAAATTTGTGTTGGAAGAATGGATGAGGGGGTCCTTATCCCTCCGTGAGTCCCAGGCCCTGCACATCTTGTAGATTAGGCTGTGAGCCTTAGAACCGCCAGCTCTGTTGCCCGTACACTCTGTTGGCTTTCTCAGCTATTTTCTCCAGCCTGTTAAAAATGGCTTCTGTCCCCAGGGATCTACTCTTCTCTATCTTGGGTGACTTCCCTTTAACCTAGATCGCTTGTTTGTCCCAAGGAATCTCTCAGCTCTTCTTGGAACTGCCCACCCCCCACAGCCTGCCCACTCCCATTGCTGGCAGTGAGTGGGTGAGCAAGGGAAATGTATTCATCTACATCCAGGTGTAGTTTGCAAACTAGATGGAAGGCATCCAGATGAGACGGTTCTTCCTTGTTGGGGGTGAGAGATTGAATGTGCAATAGAGATGGGAAAGGCCACAGGCAAGGAGAAAAGCTCGTGTTTTTTTTCTGGGTTGTAACCCTGCCAAAGCCAGCTGAGAGCCATCACCTAACTCATTCTAAGGGTTAATTCGGGCACAGTTTAACTGAGGGTGTCTTAGGGTTGTGTTCCAACAGGACGGCACTGCTATCAGCCAGGAGCGACTTCAGAGCTGGAGATACAGAATCAAGCAATCCAGGTGGGGCTCAAACCTTGGAGGTGCTGCACCAGTGACTTGTCAGGGACCTACTTACTTCTCTGGGCTTGGTTTCTGGCCAGTAAATGTTCTTTGGTTTCAATAATAGCAAATGCATAGCACTGGTATCCACGAGGGCATTTCCTGGCTGTGGGCTGCCCTGAGGTGGGTGCAGCATCCCAGCCAAAGCAGTGCCAGTTAGTGGGGAGCAGAGAAGCGAGACATCTAGGAGCCATTGGCAGCTGACATTTACAGCAGCTTGGGGTGGGGGCAGTGTCCAGGAGGTCACTAAAGGAAGTGGAACTGGTAGTGTGGCCAGGGTGGCAGGGGGTGAGGGGTGAAGGTGAGAGCAGGTGGCGGAGAGTCTCAGGAAAGGGAATCGCAGTGCAATGGCTCTGATGCAAAGTGGCCCTGGGTGCTAAGGCCAGCAGGAGCTGGAGCAGAGTGGCGTGGGGGAGGGGCAGCAGATGGGGTCTGCGCTCTAATGGGGAGGGTGGGGGCAAATCACAGGGCACTAGTGGATCCCAGCAAAGACTATGGCTTCCTTCTGAGGGTTTAGAAGCCACTGGAAGGTTTTGAGCATAGGATTGACCTGATCTCACTTTCATTTTAACAAATTCATCTGACTGCCATGTTGAAAGTAAACAAAAGAAGCCAAGAGTGGAAGCTGAAAGGCCCTTTAGGAAGTCATTGCAATAATCCAAGTGAGAGAAGAGAGTGACTTGGGCCAAGGTAGTGGCAGTGCGGGTGGTCGAATTCTGGAAATATTTTGAAATTCGAACCAGTGGGGTGGCCCAAGCTTAGCTGTGCTTTGTTTGACAAGTATTTTGGTGTCCCTTTTCTGGATTTTTTGTTTTGTTTTGTTTTGTTTTAATTCTACTCACTCACTATATTTTCTCATTGCTCAGAGTGACATCTTTTCACCTACAACTCTACTCGCTCAATTATTTCCACTTGGATATGCAGTGGACATCACCAACTCAACATGTCCAAACTGAACTTCTTGATCATCCCCTTGAAAATGCCTGAAAGACAGCTTCTCCATCTGAGGTGATGAAAATCTAAGTCTGTTGGTTTGACACGCCACTGCACATCAGCTATCTCCCTAATGCTGAGGGCATATCTACTTTTATTTCCCCGGAGCACTCACTTGTGATGTCACAGTGTCACTAACCCCCAGAAACCCCACCGGTGGAGCATTCAATTATGATTCAGAATCATAAATACAGAGATATTCAAATTTAAGCAATACTTACATCGAAACCCAAGATTTTCAAGAGAAATAAAGTAGCTAATAATAGGTTTGTAAATAAGGCACTTGCTATTAATCACGCTTCACACATGCACAATCCTCTCATGCATTTCAAACAGGACCCTGTCTATAAAAATAAAGAACCTGCTTTTTATCAGCGCATCTGTTATTTAAAGGTTTACCTGTCCCCAGGTGTGTAGATACTCAGAAGTCATCTGCTCATACCACTCCTTGGGGGTATCACATGCCGGGCTGCCCATCAAGGCCCTCCCCACCCGGAGAGAAGATGAGGACCTGCTTCAGGGGCCCTGTCCCCCGACACCACGTGTGACTCCAGCCTGTCACTGAAGTCTCTTTCCTGGTGACAGGCAGATGGAGGCACACCATCCCAGGAAGACACTAAGGAAAAGAAGCGCCTTTTCAAAAATTACTTTAATTTGGAGACCCTTTTAAAAGCACCTGTGCTGTGGTAAAAAGAACATGGGGTGGTTCTTTCAGCCATGAACCAGTGGGGTGAGTCCGGGAGTGTATATAACCTACCTGTGCGTTGGCCCCCTCACGTAGGAAATGGGGATCTGAATGCCCCATGAGATTGTCCTGAGGATTAAAGGAGCTGAAATGTGGAAACAAAAAAGAACAAAACTGTCACAAAACAAGTTATTATATTTGATTTTATGTTAATAATATAGCTCTTGTTGTTGTTATGTTGATGTAAGAACATCCAAACCTGTAGAAAATTTGTATAACAGCTTATTAGAATTTGTTTGAGCCAAACCGAGGACATGCCTGGAAGCAAGATCCCAACAGGCTGAGACAAATGCTTCCCAGAATGACAGTTTGCAGTTTCTTGGTGCACTTATAGAGGGAATTTAAGAACTTGTGAATTAAGGAGGGAATTTAAGAAAGATTAAATGAAGGTGGAAGAAAGCAAGGCAGGGATTGGATTACAGGACCATTAATAAGATTATGTGCTGTCTTGAGGGTGGTGATTCTTCTGAGGGGTCTAAAAAAGAGACATTGCAAAGGTGCACAGAAACAATGAGCAGGGCTTGCTTAAGGCAAAGATCAACCTTTTACTAAAGAAGTTATAGGCCTGAGGTGTGACTGCCCACCATGACCTGCCTAGTTAGGAATTTATGCTCAGATCGGCCTGTGAGGTTACTTTCGGTCACTGGACTTGTCAGATTTATTCTAGGGCCCCTTTCTTTGTCCACAGTTGAACTGACTCTGTGCCAATTAGCTTTGTGATCTTGGGCAAGTCAGTTCACTTCTCAAAGCCCTCAGGCTCCTGCCCTCCCAGGGACTCTCCTGTCTCACAGCACTCAGTAAATAGCACTCCATTCCCTGCTCTGAAATGGGGGAAAACTCCACAACAGCACATTCAGGAAGCTCGGTGACTGATGAAGTGTACTTGCAGGAAACATGAGGGCACTGTCAGAAGAGGGGTGTCCACACGGGAGCTGAGGGAGCCAGCACCCAGCAAGTCTGCATCACTTCCCGGCTGCCTGTTGCCCTTTCCCCCTGGAAAAACAGTGACTTCTCAACTTCCCCACCACTTCTTCCTTGTACCTTGGGTCCCTGGACGAGCTGACAACGTGCTCTGAACGCCCCATCCCCGTGTTGTTCATGTCTATGATTTCAAGAAAACGATCACATTTCGTCAATTTCTTTGAGGAAACAGGTTCCATCATAAACCAAAAGGCCCACACTTCTGAGAAAGAGGCTCTCTGTCTACATTTGTAAGGTTTTGCTTGTGTTTAACTCTTTCTTCCTGATAACTGTTCTGGCACTCATCTCCTGGGGCGTGAGGCTGGATGCACCTTGCCAAGCTGGGAGGGAATTGCTGCTGGGCAGCCCACAGGAAGCATTGGGTGCCTGGGGCTGCGGCCAACATGGGAAGCGGGAAGCAGAATAAGGAAGAAGGAGAGTCCTGGGCTAAGGGCCAGAAACAGACCCAAGCACAGCATAGCCCCCTAGGTAAGCTAATCGTTTGGCCCCTGACTCGATTAGAAATGCTACTTACTTGCTAGTATCAGAGACCTAACTGTCTTATCTTTCATAAGAGGCTTACTCCTCTCTCACATAAAAAAGTCTAGAGGGGGCCGGCCGAGTGGTGCATTGGTTTAAGAGCTGGTTTTGGGATGCCAGCGGCCCCGGTTCGGATCCCACATGAGGTCCAGTGACACTGCCCTCTACAGCTAACAACAGCTCCACCTGGAGCTGGGCTGTGCGAGCCCCGGTGATGGTGTGGGCTGCAGCCCCTGCTGCAGTGGGCTGCCATAGGCTGGAGTGAGTGGCCCGCAGCCAGCGTGAGCGGCTGGCAGCCAAGCGTGAGCTGCCAATAGCCGTGGTGAGCGACATCCAGAGGCCAGCGACCGATCTGCCTCATCCGGGAAGAGCGCAATGACGATACCACCAGTGAAGCAACATCCTCCGCAACTAGACTGAAGCAAAAAAGGACAGCAACTTGTCTGTTCCCCTTCCCCGATTCCCCAACGCTGTTCCCCTCCGCCAATTCCCCAATAAAATCTTAAAAAAAAAAAAAAAAAAAAAAAAGTCTAGAGGACTTCTATAGTGGCTCCACAAACTCATTAGGGACCCAGGCTCCTCATAGCTTTATGCTCTACCATCCTAGTTCACTGTTTTTTTCCTTCCAGTTTGCCTCATGATCCAACATGGCTGCTAGGAGCACCAGCCATTCCATTCACATTCCAGGCAACAGGAAAGAGGGACCAAAGAAAGGCAAAAAGAGTATGCCCACCCTCTCCCTTTATAGAGCCTGCCCAGAAGTCCTGTACAATAATAACTCTGCTTACCTCTCAATGCCCAGGGCTCAGCCACACAGCCACTCCTGACTACAGAGGAGGCTGTTACTTATGGAGATATGGATCGTGGTTTGAAAGGAGAGAATGAGGACTGTCAGTAGCAGAAGTCTCCATTTTATTGTCCTGAGCAATCCTGCCCTGCTCCCAAACTTGCACACCTACCTAGCAAGAAAACACCATATTTACTTGTTATTGAAATATTCCCCAAGGAGGTCAAAAGATTGATTCCAACCATGTCACACCATACTCTCCTACAGAGAACTTCTAGTAGATAGAGTTCACCTGGAAGGTGCACTCATAATTCTGGCTCTGACTACAGACCTGGGCCCTAGTCTTTGCACTGGCACCATCCGTTTGGATCCTTTATTCATTCGACACATATTTGTTAAATATCTAACCTGCCCAAGACATCGTGCCAGGTGTTGTGGACCCAAGAACCAACACATGCAGTGTCCTTGCCCTCACGGAGCTCACAGTCCAGTGGGGCTTATAGAAAACTCACCGGCACTTATAATGCCTGGTGGGGAGGTGCTGAGGGGCGCCTTAGTAGCACAATGGCAGGGGCCTTGACCCTGTCCAGGAGTGTCACAGAAGGCTTCCATGGGGTTGACCTCCAAGTTGAGAACTGGAGGTCAAGCAGAGTTTATTTAGGTTGTGAACAACAAAGAAGTAGCAAGATCAGAGGATGGTAGGTCCTTCTGGCCACAGTGCAGAGAATGAATTGGAGAGGGGCAAGTATGGAGGCAGGAGGCCAGGGACAAAGCCATGGCTTCCTCCAGGTGAGAGGAGAGAAGCAGAGGCAGTGTGGCTAGGATGAAGGGGATGCATCCAAGAGCCACTCTGGCCCTGCTCCCCAGAGAACGCGCCGACTTGTCGATGAGAGGATCTGCTGGGATGGGAGGAGGGATTCACACACGATGGTGGGTTTCGGGCTTCGGCAGCTCTGGATAGTGATGTGTCCTGCGGCTGGATAACACGGGGGACAGGCCGGGACCTGTGTTCCCAGGACACCAGGTCGGAGGACAGCACTGCAGGGAGAAAGTAGGGTGGGGGCAGGTGCCAAGTTTAGTTCTGGGCAGGCTGTTGTTTGAAGGGCTGTGAAGGTAACCAGGAGGTAGTTGAAGATGTCATTCTGGGGCGCAGGAAAATAATTGCAAAGTCATAACATGTGTTTTCTCATATTCGCTACTCCCAGCGTCCCATGTATAAAACAGGACTACGTTGGGCTGTGTGATGTGATCCCGAGGCTTCTTCCTGACCCAACATTCTGCGCCATAAGCTAGCTTCCCCTCCGCCCTGACTGCCTTGTCCCAGGGCTGGTGAGTCATGGGGGCAAAGCATGAGGCAGTCTGTCCGAGGGGCCTAGCCTGATTCACCAAAGTCTTGTAATCAGTTTAGTTACACAACAAAATTCAGATCAGAGTGAGGATTAGCAGAGGAAGTTTGTGAACGATGCTTTGAACTTCCCAGATGAAAGCCCCCTCTTCCCCCCTCCCGGTTCACACAAAGAAAGCCTCAGGTATTAAAGGTGACACAAACACATTGCCACCCCCTGGCCTTGCCCGCCCACTGCTGAGGCAGCCGACTGGGTGATCAGCTGGCATCGCAAATCACCTTCCCAGCGTGGCATTCCACCCAGGTCTCCCAGAGCGGGGGAAATGGGCTCCGGCCTCAGCCTGCTGCTCCTGGAATTGCAAACATTTAGTGAGCTGGACCCCCAGGCCTGCCTTCTCCAGGACTGCGCGCCCCCCAGCCCAGCACAGCAGAGTAAGCGGGGGACACTCACATCTCCCCCACCACCTCCTCCTCTCACTTGCAGAGGGAAACAAGAGGGTGAGGCCTGGCCTGCTGCTGGCAGGTTATTGTTCCCAGATGGAGACTGTCAAACCCTGTCAGCCTCAGATACACATGGAGAGCACTACATCCGCATTCCTGGAATGTGTAACGGCCCGGCTTCACCTTCTGCGGCCTTCAATTCAATAATATGTCAAGTTCCTTCAGCCTCACCCAGAGCTAAAACCCTCTCGCCCACTCGGAGCCTGTGCATTTGGAGCACACATGCACTGTGGCTGTCTAAATATTTAAGCCGGGCTAAAGGGAGGCATATTTAGTCGGAATTGATCACACCGAGTTCTCTGAGTAGAGCAGGTCTCACCTGTTAGTGCTGGCTTCTTGATGAGCAGGGCAAGCCCCGAGCCATTGACTGTGCTCATTGGGCTTTAGGCCTGATGATCGTGAATGCTGCCCCAGGGGTTGGCAGCCTGGGGTACCTGGGGGAAGGGGCATGGCAATCTGGCTGACTGCCCTTTGTTCAGGGCCAGGCTGCAAGCACCACATAAGGCCTTGCCAGGAACTGCTGGAGGGGTCCTGTGCTCTTTATTCTCCACTTGATGTACCCAGCCTGTCATAACAGGAAGCCCATTACACCCTGGTCCTGGCGTAGCATCTCTGAGTTGTGATGCTGCTCCCACCTTATCGACCCTTTCCACTGTGAGCCTATTCTCTCTGACTAACCTGAAATAAACTGGGCTCCTGTTCAAATAGCATTGAATTTGCAGGTCACAAGGGTGCCTGTGGGGACAGATGAGGTGTCCCTGGGGCCCAGATATGATGAGTGACTTCTCAGGATTACACAGTAGTTGGTGATGAAACTGAATCTCTAATCCCAGACCTTTGACTTTCCTTCTTTTATGGATTGGGTTGTGTCCCCAAAAAGATATGTTGAAGTCCTAACCCTTGGTGTCTGCAAATGCAATCTTATTTGGAAACAGAATCTGCAGATGTCATCAGGTTGAGGTGAGATGAGATCAATAGGGCAGACGCTGCTCTAATATGACAGGTTTCCTAGAAGAGAAGAGAAATGTGGGCAAAGACACACACACAGGAAAAATGTTTGTGTGAAGATGAGGCAGAGATTAGAGTTCCACGGTCACAACCCAAGGAACACCTGGATGAAGCCACAAGAATCTGGAAGAGGCAAGGAAGGGTCCTGGCTCCGAGCCTTCAGAGAGAGCGTGGCCCTGCCAACACCTCCATTTCAGACTTTTAACCCCCAGAACTGTGAGAGAATCAATTTCTGTTGTTCTAAGTCACCCAGTTTACACCGCAGTCCTGGAAAACCAATACACCATCCAGTGGCATTTCTGATACAAGAACTGGGTGAAATTTTGGATGAAAATGCAGCTTCTTAGATGCCATGAGCATTGACTCATGAGACTCGTTAGACTATCTGTCAGGTCGTGTTTAGTATGCAGGTCATCTTTGAGGAGTGCCCGACACTCTGCCTCCCCTTGCCTGAGAAATACCCCCATCAAGGCCCAATGTGAGAATGCCTTAACCATTTTAAAACTTTACAAGTTGATGTAAAATCAGAGGGACTTTTCCTCCTAATCTCTCTTTAGGCTGCCCAACATAATTCTGACCATTTGCATCTAAGTGGCCTTCTCATCAGAGGGATTTCAAGGCACCTACCAAACTCTGTGGCCCATGAGAATGGCCCCTGCTGTTAGGAACTCCTGGTTTACATCTGCCCTCTGGCCTCACCCTGTCCCAGTGATTTTATTAAACTGAGTCATTTAGTTCAGTGGACTCAGCAAAGAAGATAAAAACTGGAAAAGAAAACACTGTGGCTAGGGCTTAGGGCTGACTGTGGGCTGTGGGTTTGGGCAGATGGATGCTTTGCAATTAACCTTAATGTTTATTATCCTAATTCTCAAGAGGTGAAGATTATGAGCTGGCAATTTTTCAAGAATCCATTGGCCAACTCTTTGAGTCTGTGATGATGTTTCTTACAGGTGTCAGCTGGTGGTTTGCATCAGGGATGGCTGTGTTCATGCCCTCACACCCAGCAGCACTGGTCCAAAGAAAGCCTCAAGCCCACTGCCTCCTGTCAGCCTCATACACTGGCTGTCGTTAGCCGCCCAGACCCAAATCTCCTGGTTGCGTAACTTTGGGAGTAACTGTCCTAGTGAATACGTTCTATTGTCTTGCCTCCCTGCTCTTCGCTGAAGCTTTTTGCTTACTATGGAATCGCTAGGAATCTGAACGCGTCAAGGCACAGTTCTCCCTGCCCCTCAAGGCGTGAGCTGAGCTAAGTGGAACCATACCTTTGCCATCGTCCCAGACCAACAGGTGGAACCAATTTTAAACCTCATGATCATGCGAGGCTTTTGCAGAAACTCCCCTGTGTGTTCTAATATTCCTCCCAAGAAGGACAGAATGTTCTTGCCTCTGTTTTGTCTACCAAAGACAGACATCGCATGCCGAGGGCCGTAGGCCTAAGCAGTTGGCCGCTGCTTAAACCAATGATGGCGCGGCCATACGATGCCCCCCTATGCCACCCCTGAAAGCCAGGCTTTGGGAGCAAATTTAATGACATGGGAAAATGGTGATGGTCTGCTGTTAAGTGAAAAAACGCTGCTTACAAAACAGAAAGTACAATACAGAAACAATCATATAAAAGTTATGCATCTATCCATAGACAACCTGGAAGGCTGTACTTCAAAATGTAAACATTGGTGAAACACTCAGGGCCATAAACACGCAGTGGCCCAGCTTGTGCAAGGCACCAGGACATGCGCTGGAGAGGAGCCAGCAGTGGCTGGCCTCTCGGCTCTCTTTTTCTAATCGTGCATGGCACCCTATCGACTGGTATCAGCCCTGGAGGTTACCGGTGAGTCTAAATATTCCTCTGTGTGGTTTCTCATGTTTTGCGAAAGTTCTTCAGTGAGTATGTGCTACTTCTGTGTCAACTTACAAAAGTGATATACTTTTGAAAATGTAACCAATTTTCAAAGTATAATTAATGGAAATTTGAACACTGATTTGATGATATTAAGGAATTCTTTTTATGTGAGCTAATGGTATTGTGGTTAGATTTTTAAAGAGTCATTAGTTTATAGAGATGCGTACTGAAATGTATACTGATGGTGTAATGTGATATCCATGATTTGCTTCAAAATAAGGTGGGAGGTAACTGAATAACTGCATACATGACACAGGCCTCCGGACGCCCCTTTACTGTTTCTATTTCCCTATTTCCAATAGTTCTGCCGCCTTCTAACAAACCATGTCATTTGCTTATGTATATAAGGTTCATTGTTATTCTCCCCTCCCACTGGAGTGTAAGTATGACCATGGCAGGTATTTAGGTCTGTTTCATTCATTGATGTAACATAGGAACCTGGACCTAGAGCGATGCTTGGCACATAATAGGTGCTCACTGAATTCTTACTGCGTAATGAATGAATGCCACATGTTATGGGGAGCCAGTGGCCCAAAGTGCTCCTGACATACAAGCAGCAGTCAATAAATTCCTATTGAATAAAATGAGATTAAACAGTCGTGAACCTGTTTTTAGGAGAACCCTTGGAGATCCTCATTAGAGAAGCAGAGTTAAGTCCCTTCCCAAGCTTTTCTAATCTTTTTTTCCCTCCCTGCCCACTGTAGGAGCAGTGATTCTCTGCTGGTGATTCAGTGCTAAATATTTCCTGCGCTGGCTGAGCTGAAAATGACTCCCACTAGATTAGAAAAGGTTACACTTCCAGAGACTATATCTTGGTTTCTTAATAAGGTATAATTAATCACAACAATGAACATAATGACCAAAACTAGTTTCCAAAGAGCAGCCTAATGCTGGATAATTATAAATCAGAGGAATGGATGAATCCAGGATGCTGCTAGATGGGACATTGATGACCCAAGCTGAGGAAACCAAATATTTCATGGGAAAATGAAGACAAAGCGTGCTTTGTGCCCAGTTTCCAGACTGCTGCTTCCCCTTGACACCCCACTCTGGTACTCATTCTCATATGTCCTTTGTAAGCTACTTTGGGAGATGCTTACTTCTTTATTTCCTGAAATAATGGCCTTTAAGACTAAAAATAATAATAATTGGCTGCTGAGAATGCAATTTTGGAGCCCGGGTTTTTGTTGGGGTTGTTTTCTCTTATTTCAGTTGGGTTTGGTTGTTTTCGCCTGCTGCAAAGTTCACAGCACCACTGAAGTCTTTAAATAAAAACCTATTTCTTATTTTTAGTAAGACATGTTTTGAACGGTGTTGAGAAAATGTGGATGAGCAAAAGGAGGAAAGTATTTTAAATTGCCTGTGACCCCCACTCCCTACGGACAGCTGTGACCATCATTCCCATGTGTCTCACCTCCATCTTTTTCTATCTTGTGAGCTCCCTCACTTCCTGCCCATCTCACTCTTTGTTCAGAGATTTTAGCTGACTTTATGGTGATTCAAAGATGGCATGTGCCGCAGCAAGCAAAGAGGCCGCTGACTCCCCCTATCTTTTCTCTCACCTGTGTCCCCCCTCCTAGGTCCATTCCTTCATTAGTCTTGCAAGGATTAAATCACAGACCTCCAGTAAGGGTAGTGTGGTCCAGGGCTGAAGCTCCACCCTGGAAGAAATTTAGCTTCCAGCAATCAAAGAATAAAAAGAATAAAATCTATCTTTCATTCATATGACAAACATTTACTAGCTGCCTACTCTGTGCCAGCATTCACATTATCTATTGCTGCATAACCAACCTAAACAAAACGGCTTTAAATAACTATGTATTGTTACTTCTTACACATTTGTCCTTTGGCTGGGCTCAGCGGGGAGGTTCTTGCTTTAAGCCTCACGTGGTTGCCCCGATCCAGGCTGGGCCCGGATGCCTAGGATGGCTCCCTTATGGAGCAGGAGCCTCAGAGCTCTGGCACTCCGTGATTTCCCCCCTCCCCCTTCCTGTGGTGTTCCGTCCTCCATGCTAGTCCGCTTGGCTTGACCTTCACACAGCATGATGGCTGCCGGGTGCTTGCACTTCTTAACATGACAACTGGCTTCCAAAGGTGGAAAGTAGAAGCTGCCTGCCCAGTTCAGGGCCACACGTGGAACGGGCACGGTGTCACTTCTGCCACATTCTATGAGTGACAGCTATCATAAGACCTACGCAGATTGAAGGAGGTAGAAAAATGGACTTCACCTCTTGATGGGAGAGTGGCAAGCACACTGCAGAGATGTACGTGGGATGGGAAATATTATTGCTAACATCTTAAACTACAATCTGCCACAGGTGGGCACTGTGTAAGCCAGGGCATACCCGTACAGTGCTGAGGGCCCTCAGCCCTTAGAGCTAACACCTAGTAGGCAAGCTAGACAGACATTTGACAAATAACCAAGAAATAAAATATGTATTTCCATATTTAAAAGCCGGGTCCCAGAAAGGAGAAGGACAATGGGACAGGAAAAGAATAAGAGGAGTTTGGTCAAGGAAGGCGTCTCTGAAAATGGAGCCCACAGACAGAGACGCCAGTGGTGAGCAGGAGTTATGCAGGTGAGTAGCGTTTCAGGCAGAAGGAGCAGCATGTGAGGAAGAAGGAGAGTGGGCTTCACGTGTAGGGAGTAAGAGGCAGACGGGGGCGGGGCCTGGCAGTCCTCGCTGAGTGTCTAGAATGTATTTCTCCCTGCAATAGAAACCACGCGTTTGGTTTAGGTTAGGTTCAGCCGCAAGTCACAGAACCCAAAATAACAATCTGTTAAATAAGGGAGAAATATATCTCTCCCTCACATGAACTGAGTTATGTGTAATCCATCAGAGGCTAGGATACCTGTTCATAGTATCAGGGAACTAGCACTTTCTGTATTTCATCTGCCATCCTCAGAACACAGATTACCCCTACCTCACAGTTCAGGAGGGCTGCTTTCGGTCCAGCTCTCACAACCACATGGCAGTCAGCAGAAAGGAGCAAAGAGGCTGTATTTTATCCCTTTCAGGATACCTGTCATTTCTATATACTCCCATTGGCCAGAACTTAGTTATGTAGCCACACTCATCTGCAAGGGAGCCTGAGGGATGGAGTCTTTATTCTAGCTGCCCGTGTGCCTGGTTAAAACTTGGATGCTTTATTGCTAAGGATAAAGAGTGGATTACTAAGGATAAAGAATGGATGAACCGCTGTAATACCGAAAGGTTTTAAGGAAGGGACTATTTCTTACACTGCCCAAACACGTTTCATTGTCAAAGTTCCTGAGTTTCATTGTCAAAGTTCCTGAGTTCTTCAGCGCCCCTCACACACACACTGCTGCTCTCTGTGGCCTTGACCTTAAGGATTCCCTCTACTTCTCTGGGCCTGCATGGCTCATCCGCAAAAGGCAGGCTGTCCTGCCCATCTCATGAAAGTGTTGTGTGAACCAGTGAGGTAGTAACAATCAAAGGACTTAGCTTGGGATAGGATTTCAGAACCATTTTTAACGAAGATGTCACTTTTGTGAAATAATCTGTGAACTATTTAGAGATTTGGAAGCATTAAGGAAATACACAACACTCATCTTGCCAGTGTTCATTCTGTAATCCAGCAACTAGCAAGGAGTCCTGAAGTGCACAAAAGTGGGATGAAGTCCGCTGTGCTAAGTGGACAGAACTAAGCTGATCTCATCAGCTTTCCCAGAAATGCCAAGTTTAGCTGACCTGCATCCTGAGATCTGCCAGACGGCAGTCACAAGCCTGTGGTCACAGAGCTCACATTGCTGAGATAAATGATCAGAGTGGAGTTTCCAGGAAAGCTGGACTTGCACACATTCCACAGAGACAGACGCAGGATTTCGGGTGAGTCAGTTTCTGAAACCCAGATTACAGGCAAAGTAGGGACAGAACTGGAGTTTATTTGTTCTTATTCTGTAATCCTCCCTCCATCTGATAATAAGAGGTCTGACACTTCAGTTCGCAAACTTGTTGCAACGATGTTGCTAACCTTTTTTGATATCAGAAGGATTATTCATTATGAATTTGTACCAGCTGGACAAACAGCTAACCAAGTTGACTATTTAGAGGTGCTGAAAAGGCTGCATGAAAACGTTAGATGACCTGAACTTTTCACCAACAATTCATGGCTTTTGCATCACGACAATGCACCAGCTCACAATGCACTGTCTGTGAGGGAGTTTTTAGCCAGTAAACAAATAACTGTATTGGAACAACCTCCCTACTCACCTGATCTGGCCCCCAATGACTTCTTTCTTTACCCAAAGATATAGAAAATATTGAAAGGAAGACA
This sequence comes from Aselliscus stoliczkanus, assembly GCA_033961575.1. Lineage (NCBI taxonomy): Eukaryota > Metazoa > Chordata > Mammalia > Chiroptera > Hipposideridae > Aselliscus > Aselliscus stoliczkanus. The sequence goes on along the minus strand of CM066734.1, from coordinate 70,070,765 downwards.
TTTTGATGACATTCAGGACATCAGGGTAATACAACAAGAGCTCTGATGGCCATTCCAGGAAAAGAGTTCCAAAATTGCTTTGAAGGGTGGACTATGCACTGGACCAGTGCCTAGCTTCCCAAGGGTCACTTCAAAAGTGACCATAGTGATATTCAGCAATGAGGTATGTAGCACTTTTTCTAGGATGAGTTTGCGAACTTAATTGTCAGAGCTTGTATTGTAAGATTAGCTGTTTATAGACCGCCTACTATGCTACACGGCAGACTCTGAGCTAAGCTCTTTAAATAATTATCTCATTCAACACTCAACAGCCCAAAGAGGCAGGTACAACAATGTTGCTAACCTTTTTACAGATGAGGCATGCCTCCATTTTACAGATGAGGCAATTGAGGCCCATAGTTACTACAGGCTAATAGCATTATTTGCCCCCCCAAAATTTGGCATCATAGTCCATGCATGTAAAACCCTAATTACCCTGCCTCCACCCACCTAAAGTCTTAGCATACATCACTTCCAATTCAACACACAGGTCTTGAACTCCTACTATGTGTCAAGTTCTGGACCGGGTGTTGATTTTGTAGAGACAAAAAAGACAGTCCTGGTCCCCAAGGAGTTCACATGCTGGTGGAGACGTACACTGAGTAAATGTGCTGCTGGGTATGCTGAGTGGTTGCTGCATACGTGGAGGAAGGCCTGACCCACCCTGGAGACTGAGCCAGGAGCAATCAAGGAAGGCTTCCTGAAGGAGGCAATGCCTGAGCCAAGGGTGATGTCTCTCTTCAAATACACGTCACTGTGTCTGAAACAGCATACGTCACACACACACACACACACACACACACACACACACGAATATACCTGCTTTATAACTACCCCATTTGGATCCAGCAGTCTGATCCTCTTCGTTTATTTACAAACAGAGCTCTATTCACCATTGGTAAGAATGGATGGGTGGGCTTTCCCGAACCTCAGTCCACCTATTTTACGGGTCAGCCCATTTATTTATGGTGTTTCATCTTAGGTTCCAGAAGATTTGGAAGCAAAAGGCAGCCTCACATAAACGTCCAGAAGAGGACAGAGGCCAGGCCCACCCCTACTCTGGTCCCCATCCTCATCTGGAGAGCCAAGGCCCCAGGTTCTTGTTTTCTTCTCACATTTCCTCACCACAGGCTTGTTATGATCTTAATTCTCATTCTTTTAGCCCCACAATAATTGTTTCCATGGAGAACATTTTGTTCTGTTGGAAAACACAAGCTTAAAACTGAAAAAAAAAAAGAAAATCTCCAATTGCTTTTCTGGGGGTCCTCACACGGAAGGGTCTGCATCCTGCCTCCACCCATCGGAAACAATCTTTCTCTTTTTCCTTCTCAAAGGGGTAAGAAAAAGGACACAGCAGGAATGCAGGCAGCAGCCTGGGTGCCCAGCCTTGCTCCTGTAAGGTGCAGTCTCCAGGTATTCAGACAGTGTTTGGTGTGCCCAGGACACGGCCTGCACAGATGTCCATGTGGGCGGGACTGTGCGTCAGGCTGCATAGACGGGGTGGGGCGAGTGGTCATGCTTACAGACTGTACTGGACATCTGATGGAGAAGACATCCATTATCCATATCAGAGATGAAAGGCTGGGTATCATGAGGTGGGGGTTACAGCAGTCCCTGAGGATTAGGTGACAGGTGATAGACTTAGTGGGGTGATCATTTCATAGGTTATATAAATGTCTAATTGCTATGTTGTACACCTGAGACTAATATAGTATAGTATGTCAACTGTAATTGAAAAATAAATTTTTTTAAAAAACAACGATTAGAAGAAAGAAAAAATAAAGGGAGAGAGGAGACTAGAGGGCTGGGAAAGAATAAACGGATGGCAGGGTAGAGGAAGATGAAACTTAAGAACGAGAGTTTCTAAAAACAGTTTCTGTCAAATTTTGGGCACCATCTAGTAAAGGCCTTACACCCCCCTTTCATGAAGAAAAAAAAACAAACTGTAAATATTTACCATTACGACTAGGACCCTGATGTGACATTATGATGTGAATAAAGCATTTGAGTTTTGGAGAAAACTTTGGAGAAGTTTTGGAGAAGTGCTTTTAAATCTCGACGCTATTACTTCTTAGCTGAGGGACCTAGGATAAGCCTCGGCTTCCTTGGGAGTAAAAACAGGTATGATAATACCCGAGCAGAGAGGTGACGGGGTCTGATAGCGTGGGATGCGGGCAGTGGGCTCTGTGGGACACCGGTGGGCTTTGCCTCCTTTGCCTCTTTGGAAAATGGGTGGCCTGGCCCAACTGCATTCTACGGTCACCCTGTGAGAGGGGTCCCCAAGGAAGGCATTCGCTACACTGCTGAAGGGTTGGAGGGCAGGCCTGAGGTGAGCCGGGCAATGACCCTGGCAGTGCCAGAAGTGAGAGTGTGCTGGGTATGTGCATGAAAACAAAGCTGTGCGGGGCGGTCAGTAGGCTGCGAGCTCTGACCAGGCATTTTGTTCATCCACTGACCCACCAGGTTTCTCACATATTCATTACTTTTCTTCTCTTATCCCTGTCTATAGCCTCATGAACAATGAACTTCTGGAAAACAATGCACTTCTCCGTTCATTTATATCCTATATTCCAGACATGCAATGCAGGTCTCAAGCCAGTGTCTCCAGTTTTGAGGTTGATGGCTCATATGTGCTTTCATCAATAGCTATCCCCCCTCTCTTGGGCTGTGTTGACCTGTGCTGAATGCACTTCCTGAAGCAGACATTTGGCTCATATTCAAATTCTTAAACTGAGTCCAGTTTGCTGTAGGAGCTGTGTGAAGGGTTGTGTGTGTGTATGTTCCCATTCAGCGTGGCACCTTCTGTCAGCTCTTCCATTGTCTTCACAGCCTCCCTTTTAATAAATTCATTCTCAATCCTTTGAAACATTTCATCTTTAAATCCACAAGAATGTTAAGATTCTATCTATATGGGCTTCAGGAATTATATATTTAAAAAGTCACTTCAAATTGCATGACCATTAATCTAGGAACATTAATATTTAAGTTCCACAAGAAAACCTGTGTGTCCTTTTCTTTCTTTGTTTAGTGAGTTAATTAATCATCCTGGCATCGTTCTTATTCTTGATGTTAAGGAAACCACAGCACTTCCTTGCACTATATAGGGTTCTGACAGTTCCTAACATGGCTTATAATCAGAAGGGGAAAAAAAAGTGATGTTTTCCAAGATGGGCTTTAAAAAAGATAATTCTCCAGGAATTAGTTAAAAGATTAGAAACTTACATGTAAGTAATTGTTTAGGAATGAGCTTTAGTAGAATAATTGCTGAATGTGATGACACAGTCTAACTATACTTTATTTGCAATGTTGAAACAACTTATCAAGGTAATTTGTGCTATGAAATGGGATATTTCTCTCTGTGTTAAGACATCCAAGAGCTCCAAAGAGAAATAGAATGTAATGCTTATTTGGGGATATCTCCAAAAGAAAGAAAAAGAAAAGCTAAACCTTATTAAAACGTGGAAAATCTAATGCACTTAAATGAAATGGTTCAGTACAGTATATCTAGATAAGGATATTGCAATACAATGAAACCATTTTAGCCTTGGATATATGAAATACAGTTGTAACATTCTAACTTCTTAGAACCTATTAGGTATTTTACAGAGATCTAGTCTTTCATTTCAGCTATTCGGGTATGTTTAGTTTTTTTCATACAATATATCATGTTTCATATAAATAGAAAATTACGTTTTCATGTTAAGGCAGAGATTCCTTTTAAAAATAACTTTGTCTTGTAAAAAGTTACACAGATTTGCAGAGAAAATTAAAATTACCCATAATTACAACATTAGGGAGAACCATTATTAGCATTTTGATGTCATACTTCTAGTCATTTTTTGGGTGCATAAATAATATAATTTTTAAAAATTAGGGAATCATAATGTATATACAATTTTGTATCCGGGTTTGTTGTCCTTATTGTTTCTACTGAATATATGCTAGGAAGGTTTCTCCATGGCATTATCTATCCCTCTGTAGTGTCATTATTATTGGCTACATAGTTTCCCATTGTGTGAATGTACCACAGCTTTTAAAAAAATCAGCTCCCTGTTGTTTGCTATGCATCACTCGGGTTCTTTCCTGGGTGTTTTGTTCTCGCTGGTTATTACAAACAATGGTGTAGATAGGCCTTTATACATATCTGTGATTAGTTCTCTGGAATAACGGGTGGGAACATTTGTAAAGCTATTATTCATCTATAACGTTGAATTCCCCTCCAGAAGAGCTGAACCAATTAATACTCACTCCAGGAATGTATAAGAATAGTGGGGAAGTTGAACATGCAGACTGTGGGTTCCGACCTTGACTCTGCCACCCTCCAATCATGATCTTGAGCAAAAGTTGTCTGCGCCTCAGACATCACATCTGAAAATTGAGGGAAATAAATGTATTTATGTCACATGGCTATTTTGAGGATTAAATGGGACATCATCATCCAAAAAAATCTTACAACCAGATGCTTCCACTCATTGATTCAATTTGCTCAACAAATATTTATTGAGTGTCCTCTGTGTGCCAGGCTTTGTTCTTGGCACTTGGGAACAAAACAGGTATTTGTCCACATGGAGGTCACGTTCTAATCAGAGGAGGGAGGAGACAGACAATAAATAATAGACACGAAAAACAAGTAACTGTACAGTATATTAGAGGGTGGTAAGTGCTCTATGACAAAACAAAGCAGAGCAGAGTCAGGATTTTCAGGAATGCAGGGGGCTCAGGTTGGAATTTTAAGAAGGGTAATCAGACTAGGCGCCAGTGAGAAGGTGACAGTTGAGCAAAGACTTGAAGAGGGTGAGAGAGTTGCACAAGCAGATAACAGGAGAATGGCTCTAAGCAGAAGCATGCCTGGGGCCTCAGAGCCAGGCAAGGGCAGCATGGCTGAGCCAAGGGCATGAGGGAGGGAGGTGGGGAGGAATAGGAGGTGATAGCAGAGGCAGCCTAGCAGGGGATCAGGGAGCAGCAGATCACATAGGGTCTTTTCTGAGCAGAGAAGTTACATACTATGACTTACATTTTGTAAAAATCACTCTGGCTTCTTTGATGAGAATAGACTATAAGGGCCCAGGGTGGAAACAGAGAGCCAATTAAAGGGCCTCTGCAGTGTGAGGTGACAGTGGCCCTGACCAGGGTGGAAGTAGTGAAGGAGGCTCAAAGTGGCCAGTCTGTCGTGAAGGTAGCACCAGTCGGATTTCCCATGGAGTGTGAGAGGAGCAGGAGTCAAAGACTTATTCCATGGCTTTTGACTTGAGCACCTGGAAGGATGGAATTGCCTCTAACTGAGGTAGGAGCTCAGGAGTTGAGTTTGAAAAGAGCTAAGTTTAAGGAGTCTGTTAGACATCCAAGTCGAGATATTGAAAAGGCAGTTGGATAAACTCCTAGAGTTGGAGAGTGAGGGCTAAAATGAAGTCATTGGCATATGCATGGTATTTTTTATTTTTTTTATTTTGAGGGCAGTATCACTGGCCCTCATATGTGGGATCCGAACCGGGGCCGCTGGCGTCGCAAGCCAGCACTTAACCACTGCGCCACTCGGCCGGCCCGATGCATGGTATTTTTTAAAGCTCCAAGATTAAATAAAATCTCCAAGAAACTGCATTTAGAAACCAGAGTCAATGAGTGAACGAAGGTAGGAGATAATGAGGAGAGTCTGATGTCCTGGGAGCCAAGTGAAAAGGAAAGATAATGAAGGAAGAAGGAGTGATCCAAAGTATCAAAAGCTACTGAGAAGTCAAGTTAGATGCGGCCTGAGAACTGATAAATTAATATAGATTCAGCAGCCTGGCCTGATGAGAGCAGATTTGGTGGAGTCAGCAAAACGAAGAGCCCCATCAGAGTAGGTTTAAGAAAAAATGAGAGAAGACTTGGAGACAGTGAGTTCAGACAATTCTTTGAGGAGGTTTGCTCTAAAATAAATGTGGCAGCAGCTAGCTGAGGAAATACAATCAAAAGAAGGTGCAGCGTGTGTGTGTGTGTGTGTGTGTGTGTGTGTGTGTGTGTGTGTGTGTGTGTGTTAAAGAATGGAAGAAAGACGTGGGTATGCTTATGGGAAAGGGCCTCAAGAGAGAAAGAAAACTTTGTGATGTAGGAAAGAGGAGAACTGTTTGAACAACGTCGTAAGTAGGCAAGAGCAAATGGGCTCCAGTGCAAAGTGGACACAAATTGGTTTTAGTAAGAAGCATGGGAAATCCACCTACATAAATATGTAGCATCAGATGTGGGCAGATGTGGTAAAGGGAGTCTGTGAACTTCCTTCTCATTGTCACATTTTCTCATGTATTTTTTGAGCATTTACTGGATGTCCATTTTACCAGGTTCTCCACATCTCTGACATGCCTTCGCCTCACTGGAATAACTCAGGACTCTTTAGAGACTGACTGGATTTCAAGGGGTAGGGGTAATGGTACCCACAGAAGCCTGGAGAGATAAGTATCTGTCCAAAGGCCTCTCTGAATACGTGGGCCCTTCCTGGGGTCAAGAATTTGAAGCAGTTACCCAAGCATCCATTACTAAACATTGATAGAACCTTGTACTAAAAACAGTTGTGCTAAAAATAAAAAGTCCCAGCACTTATCTGAATTTTGTCAGCTAGACTGCCAACAGCTACATCTACATATTTGGAAATATCTATACAGACACTTGAATATTTGGAAACATCAGAAACCTTGGCATCATTTAGCCTTTTTCAAGCTTTATACTCCTTATCTAGATATTTGGGTTTTGTGTAGACATAACCAGACAGTGTGAATGATCCATTTGAAATCAAGCCTCTGTCCACAACGGTCTGTTTCCATCCTCATGGAAACCCACACCGAGGGAAAAAGCACAGTAATCATGGAACCATAAGAAATAGAATGTCATCACCATGTTATCTTGGTATTGTCCATGAAAGTAAATATTAGCTTATATTTAGAGCTAAACTCTCTCAAGGAATTTTCATGTTGTCCTTTAAATCTCATTTTAAGCAATTGAACTATTTTAAGGTCGTCTGTTACCTCAAGTGATTACAAATCTTTCCTTCATCTGTTTTTAGTGTTTGATGCAATCTTAAGCCTATTAAAACCCTTCCACGCTGTGACCGACATGTACTCCTCAGGGTTCTTATCAAGCCTCATCATTAAGTCAGCTTTGCTTTTATTGCCTTTGGATTATATTACTGCAATTCATTATGAATTGTCGGATAAGATAACTGACTGGAAATTAAATCCAAGGCACCATTCAGGTTTTCAAAAAAACCTGTGATTCTTTGTAGTCAATTAGGTATTAGATTCATCTTCCTTTACTTATACAAGGTATCATGATAAAGGATAGGCAATCTTTTACCCATTTTTCTTTATGCCCTTAAGAGTACTTTGCAATCTGTTGTCCCATACTTATTCATACTTATTGTGCATAAAATGACACTTAGCTCCAGGAAAAGCAAACTTTTCTGTGGCTGGTTCCTAAATCTTTGACATCTCTATATGACTGGCAGCACAATATGTCTGATTACAGCAGCATCACCACAAACATGTGAGTAATGCTTTGTGATACGACATCAAGATGGCTATGATGTCACTAGATGGTAGGAGTTTTTTTTTTAGCTTCATTATAATCTTATGGAACCACCATCATATACGCAGTCCATCCAATGACTTTCATTCATGATGAGTTATGTCTTACGCTGGGTAAGGTTTTATTGTGAGCCTGTATGTGATTGCAGTTGATCTTTGGGGAAACCCTGAGTGGCCCGAGTTGAGTGGTCAAAGCTTCCCTCTAGAGTGACTTTGCAATTATCTTGGCCACATGACAGGAGGCATTGATAGTTTGTACCCGGCATAAATTCGGAGCTTGGGGTTTTCTCTGACTGCACTGGTAATACAGATGTACTCCCCACAGCCATGTGTTGGGCTGTTGTAAATTTTAATGTGCAATAATTTTTGATGTTTTTCTACCCATAGTGATAGAAAGAAATGGTTTTCCTCACAGCCTCAAATGCCAGCAGCAATCAGATTAGTCCACATTTTCTTCAGTGAATTTCAGCCATTAAGGGTCCCATCTTTACCACAGATTTTACTCTTGGAGAGTTTAAGAGAAACAGGATAGAGATTTGGGAAACTTGACCATCAGTAGAAAAAGTTTTCAAATATGGATAATAAGAGGATTTTTTTTTAAGACTTTTTATTGAGGAATTCGGGGAGGGGAACAGTGTTCTGGAATTGGAGGAGTGGACCGGCCAAGTTGTCCTTCAATCTTAGATGTGGAGGGCGCAGCTAGCTCAGCTCCAAGTCGGGTGGCCATCCAGATACCCATCAGCAGCTTGCAGCTGCTCAGCTCAAGTTGCAGTGTTAATCTTGGTTGCAGGTAAAGGTAGCCCACCATCCCATGCGGAGGTCCAACTGGCAACCTTGTGGTTAGGAGCACATGTTCTCACCAGCTGAGTCATCCTGCCACCTGTTGGCAGCTCAGCGGCAGCTCAGCTCAGGCACAGCTCACTGGCCCATGTGGGAATTGTACCAGTAGCCCGGTAGCTCAGAGCTTTCGCTCTTAACCAACTGAGCCACTCAGCCAACCCAAAGGAATTTTATCATGGTAAATTACCTGCTCATCAAGTAGGATATAATCATAATAATCACATTATAATTAGAATATAAATATGGAATTAAAATAAATAAACATTGAATATTCATTTAAACAAAAATTATGCTAGAACTTTACTGGGAGAGGAAATGAGAACATGGAGATAGAAAAGTTATTTGATGATATTCTATCATCCATCATAGCATATCAGCAGATAATGCTTAAAAACTCTGTACAGGGGGTTGGGGGGGAGAAAAAAAGAAAAAAAAAAACCTGCATACCAGGAAGTAATAATGTAAGCACACTATTTAAAGATATGGATATAAGTACCAGAAAAGCAGCTAGCAAGAATTTTAGAAGAGAAGTTTGGCAACGGGCACTGGTGCGCTAGAGCTGACCTGTTCTAGCTTGAGCCAGTTGGGTACATCTCTTCCCAACTTTCTGTTCAGTGACATCACAATGGGACATTGAAATCATCTGTGGTGGGAATATTTAAACCACTGAAACAGAAAACACTATAAATCAGGGCTTTGTTTTCCAGTCAGTTGCTGGACATTTACCAGCATGGGGATGGAATAGGGGCTCCTTTTTCTTTTGTAAGCGTTATTGTATTGTTTGGTTTTTCACACTGTGTACCTGTATCACTTTGAGAAAATGATATTTTTCAGCGAGTAGCCAGTGGGGTGGGGAAGAAAGAACAGAGAGAGATTTGCCTTATCAAATATCAGAACATACCGTAAAAACTAATATACCTAATCGTTATGATATAAGCATAGGAATCAACAAACAGAAGGAGAAAAGACTAGAATCCATAAATTGGCCCCTACACATATATTAAACTTATACATGATTAAGTGGTATTAATCATGTATAAATTGTATAAGTGGTATACATGATAAGTGACTAAGTAATAAATACTGCTGATACAATTATCTATCCACATGTATTAGTCTGCTTGAGCTGCCATAACAAAATACCACAGGTGGCTTAAACTATAGAAATTTATTTTCTCATAGTTCTGGGGACTAGAAGTCCAAGATCAAGATGCCAGCAGGTTTGGCGCCTCTTGAAGGCTCTCTCCTTGGTTTGCAGATGCCCATCTTCTCACTGTGTCCTCACTTGGCCTTTTCTCTGTGCACACAAATCCCCGGTGTTTCTTCCTCTTCTTATAAGAACACCAGTCATATTGGATTAGGACCCATACTTGTGACTTCATTTAACCTTAGTTTACCTCTTGAAAGGCCCTATTTCCAAATACAGTCACATTGGGGCCAGGGCTTCAACATATGAATTTGAGGTGGACACCTTCTAAAAAAGTAATATTTGATCCTTATAGAACAAAAGACTTACACGTAAAAAATTAAGTCATAAAATTCTTAAATGATAATCCAGGAGACTCCACTGAATCTAGGGTCATGGATATTTCTTAACCCAGTCAAGAATTTCATTAACTATAAAATAAAAATAGTGACCACATTTAAAATTTAAAACAAGGTAAAAGATATTTTAAATAAAGTATATCAACAGGATACAGTGCAGAAAACATGAACCACCTTGGTTTTTCAAGAAGAGAGGAACTTAATACAGGAATTAGGTATTTGCAAAAGTGTTGGGAGGGCCAAAGGACCACTGGCAGTAATGGCTGCCATTATATGACCAATTTTAAGAACACATTGACAAAATTACAATCTAGATGTCAGAAAGCTGTTGCTGCTACCACTGCTGCCTCCTCAACTCTCACAGTCAGGAAGCTGATGATCAGATGCTGAAATGCAAAGTGAGGTCACGAATATTCATGTATCTCCAAATGTGCTTTCCAGCAGAAACAGCAGAAGAAAATGGCTTCCTTCTCACTTCCAGCATCCAGATCTTGCCTCTAACTGATGCAACTTAATTCACATCTGATTCCTCGCTACAAGGGAACCTGTAAGTTGTTTTTTTTTTTCTTTCCAGCCCCCATGATCAAAAAAGTGCTTAAAAGGGAACATTAAATGGCCAGACTATATCTAGGAAACAAAGTGCACTAAGAAGAAATACATTTGGGGATTGAGGGGTGGGAATTATTGATGATAGACAAAGACTTACAATTATAAATTATTAATAGCTCTTAAAGATGAATGAGAAAAAGGTAAACAACCTAAAAAAATTATGGCAAAGGATATGAACAGGCAATTCACACAAATGGCAAAGATAAAAAAGAAAATTTGCTTAGACTCATATCCCAAATTAACATTAAGATATAACACTATACCAATCATAGTTAGAATTGTAAAGAGCAATGACTTAATTTAATGGTGGGTTTTGTGGGGTGGGTACTTGACTAAGATCAGGATTTAGGTAAAGAGAAATTACCCTAGCTGTTTTAATTAGGAATTTAATACCAGGAGTTAAGCGCTTGAAAGGCACCTGTTATTGAAAGGGTCAGAGCAGTTGGCTGTAAACTGGACCCCTAGTAACAATTCCCAGAAAATCACTGCTGAACTCACCATCAGAGCCACTGCTTTCTTTTTTCTTTCTTTCTTTCTTTCTTTCTTTCTTTCTTTCTTTCTTTCTTTCTTTCTTTCTTTCTTTCTTTCATGTGGAAGTGAGTATAATGAGGTATCATTTCTGTAAAATAATAGATTATATGTGCATGTCCATGTGCCTGTTTGCATAAATATGTATCTGATTACATGAGCATGAGGAAAAACATGGAAGGATACATACCAGGTTGTTACCATGGGTTACCAGCATAGGTAGAGGTATAGAGTAGGGGTGGGGCATTTGAATGCTATGAGTAAAAAGGATAGGAGGCGGAATAAGGAAAGTGAGCTGGAAGAAAAGGAAAAAAAAGAAAAACAGCAAAAAGAGTTTATGTTTTCAGCATGGCTCATTCAGAGTCACTCTCTCAAAGCCCATAATTTTAAAGGCTTGTCTCCAAACATTGACCTGTAAAAAGATACCATCATTCAGCCAAATATGGCATTATAATTGATATGCATGATGACAAACACGGAGCTAAACTTTTTTTTTTAATTTTCCAAATGTTCTAGAATGGAATCATTTCTATTCTGGAAAGCAATTTGGCAAAAGCCACAAAACCTTCCCATCCATTGAGCCAGAAATTACACTTCTAGAAATCTAAGTAAAAATACTAAGGAGATTTGGGTACAATTTTTGGTTTAAAGTATAATTTTAGTAATAATTAGAATAGCAAAACATAAGGAAAAAAAGAACAGTCTAAATATTTAGCAAAAATTAATTTAATAGATCTGTGGAATGGATCATCAAGCAACCACTAAAAATCATATTTTTAAAGATTTTTAATAGCACAGGAAACTGCTCACAATGTAATATTAAGTGAATAATAAAACAAGACATAAAATTATCACTGCCTGATTTCACTGTTGCTAGACACACACATATGCACAGAAGGCCATAAGGAGATGCACCAAAATGTTAATACTGATTAGCTCTAGTAAATAAATTAAAGATGGTTATTATTTTCTTCCTTTATTTGTGTATTTTCCAAATTTTCTAGAATAAGCATTTATTTGGGATAAATATTCTTTTGCTTCAATGTGAGGATGAACTGACTGACAAATCAGCCGCCCCAATGATTCAGACTGCAAACTCTTTAAAGAGTTATTGTATGTTTAACATTGTGTTCCCACTGCTTAAGACATGGTAGTGGATGGATGGATGGATGGATGGAGGGATGGATGCGTGGATGGATGAATTTGGTTGTTCTGATGGGCCCAGTAGAGGGAATCCTTCCTTTTACAATCCTTTCCTTTTCTCCTGAATCTAAGGCACAGTAGGACTTTCTTAGAGATCAAAGGACTATTCTGTTGATTAAAGTATAAGTACCACTTTCACCTCCTTCTATATATATCAGGTTATAAATTAAGGAGAGGATAATACTTGTGCAAGAGACAGAAATAACCAGAAGTCATCCATGCTTTTGTCAATACAACATATGGAATAATTGTAGCTAATGTGTGTGAATAAATTGGTCCTCAGGTTCTCTGCTGGGTCTCATCAATATCCTTTGATGAGTCATGTCTGTCATCTTCAGCCAACTATTACAATGAGGAAAGGCATAAACCAATATCTTACCAGGAATAGCTGAGCAAGGCAGGGCATTTGGGTCATTTAGTACATTTAAAACCCTGGCCATATCCTTTGAAACTTCAGAGTTAAAATTTTGTGAAATGACTATTTTGCTCAAGATCAATGTATCTACCATTTTGAGCAAGTACTTATATATTAGGCACCTTAACTATATAATTGCACTTAATCCTAACAACAATATTATTATCCCCATTTTATTTACAAGGAAGCTGAGAGGATATAATTTGCTTGAGGGCACACAGCTAGTAAATAACAGAGCCAGGATTCAAAGCTGAGCCTGTCCAGCTCCAAAACCTCAGTCTCATTCCAGTATACCCAGCAGTCAGACTCACAGCCTAATTCCCCCTACTCCACCTGTCCTAACACAAGTCCTTTTATTGCTGCTTTGATTCAGTCGAAGTCAGTTAAACCAGTTTTGACATAGACTTTGTTAATGAATGTTAATGCTTCTGTCCTAGAACTAGCTGTCCCTCCAGGATGCCTGGGAACATTTCAGAGCCACACTGAGCAGTGACAAATTATGTTTTCCTTAACAAATTTCTCACCTAGTTATAAAATGATTGTGGATGTTGTCTGTGGATGTTGTTTACATCCTGGCTCTGAGCAGTAGTGCAGGAAAACATCAAAGTTTGGTTGGTGACAAAGAATCACCTCTGATCTCCGCTTCAAAGGCAACCAAACAAAAAAAACTTTCCCAGCAACACCTTTGAGATTAATGTCAATCAGCCTTTTCCCTCAACTTGTTTATACAAGTATTTGGTTATAATGAGTGAAGCTTGTTAGGAAACCATAAACCTCCCCTAAAATAGCAGTAAAAATACCTACAGCACACACACACACACACACACACACACACACACACACACACTTTTTTCCTGATGTATTATAAAAGAATTTTAGTAAATGGACCCTTTTTATTCCTTATTTGATATCTAACACTGATTTTACAAGTGTGCCAACAAGGTTCCATCAAAGGGGGATGAATGCTATTTCTAAGCCTCAAAATCTAAATGCATGATATTTTCTGTAATGGCTGCAGAACTCTCCTTTTCTTCCTCTCCAGAACCTATGTCTAATTCTCTCTCTTGTCCTGAGCACACACTCAGCTTCACAAAGCCTTTTTTGGTCTGGGACTCAGGCTTCTTCGAAATTCTCAATTCCACCCCCACCTTTTCTACCTCCAACTCCATCTCTTCCGGAACATAGCCACCTAAGGAAGGAGGCCTTGCTCCTGGCACACTTCCCTGATTGGTTAGATGCCTGCTTTCTGTCTCCCACAGCGCCTGGTGCTACCTGGATCACAACAACACTGACATGGATGATGGCTTCATCCGGGAGCTCTTAGAGAACCGGGCTTGTGTTTGCAACATCTTTGTAGCCCAGGCACATAGCCCAGTATTCAGCACTTAATGGGTGCTCAATTAGTGCCTGGGGTCCAATTAAGTGCATGAATGGAAGTGCAGACCACCCTATGTGCCTGAGAATAAAAGTCTCTAGGAGTCTGGGACAGGAGGAGAGCACTTGAAGGTAGGTCAACTGGAACAAGGATAGGCAGTTGGAACATGTGATGTGGAAAGGTCCCTAGAGGCACATCAGAAAGGAGCTCATCAGGCACAGGCTAAAGGTGAGGTAGATGATAATAGGACAGCCATTGTAAGGCATAGGTTTGAGCTTCAGGCCCCGGAGCCCATGCCCCAGACTGTGCCTACATGGTGAGCCTGTCCCCAAAACAACTTAGTAAGACCCCAGGACAGATCAGGTCACTTGTGTAATTAAAATACCCTGAATTGAGTAATTCACTAAATCAATAAATTTGTTGAGTTTCAAATATGTGTTGGCTACTATGCTTTATCAAAAGATATGGCCTCTAGGGCTGGCCAAGTGGCGCAGTGGTTAAGCGCTGGCTTGGGAAGCCAGTGGCCTAGGTTCGGTCCCACGTGTGAGGGCCAGTGACACTGCCCTCAAAAAAAAAAAAAAAAGATATGGCCTCATACAGCTCACAGTCTTAGTTAATGTGACAGTAGGAATGGTCAAATGGGAAAGCGTTATACTTTTCCCACTCACTCTGCACTTATACAGCCACTGCCATGAAGAGTATAAAAGAATGTGAGCAAGAGCAAAGACAGAATCTTCATTATTTCCAATTTTATCTCAATTCCAGCGTATATTAAAAGGGTGATTGCTTCTCTGAGTTACTGAAATGAGGTGAGAGTTGATTTGGGGGAGTTTTATGACTAGGGATTTTCTTCATTCTTTATATAAAATTCATCCCAGAGTACAGATAATGAACATTAATAAGAGCATGGCCAGCAGCGTAAAAAAAATATGTTAGATACATTCACTTGCAGAAAACAGAATTTACATTAGCTCTTGCAAGTCAGCAGGTCTCAGAAGCTGCCACTCCCTGTTTTGTTCCTTCTTCAAACTCATCAATGAGAAAGGAAGAGTGAGAAAGGGAACAGAGATATCTAGGCATGTTAACCTACTTAGAAATACCTCCATCTGGAATCTATGGGAGTGGGAAATCAAGCACTTCCCACTAACCAGCTCAATATTTTGAAGTATTATAGTTGATTCCATTCCTTACGATTCTGACCTGGATTCTGCCTTTCAAAACAAATAAATCACAATGTGTGTCTGACCTAATTGCTGAAATAAGGACTGCACTCTCCCACTGGAACAGTCACCTCAGAATGGGTAAGAGAAACCTCTGACTATCTGGAGTCCTGCAAAATCACCACAATTAAGAGTGTTTCATTACTTCCTGTACCACCAATCCCAGGCCCACAGCATTGGTATTGGGATTGATGGGAAGATCTCAGAGGGATAAACAATCACTCCAAAACACATTATCACAAATTTCTAACTGGTTTGACATGTAAACTCCCACAGATACCACATCCTGACACACCAGCTTGTTTTGACATTATTTTTCCCAGCAAGCCAGCCTCGTTCAACATAGGCTTTCATAATGCATTTCAGATACTTTCACTAATCTTACTGAAAATAAAGAGTGCAGTTTTGAAAAAACAAATAGACCTCAATTTATAAGTCAACTCTTTCACTTCCTTCCTACTGTTTTGATTATCACTTGAAAGATTTATCTTCTTCTCCTTTTGTTTAAATTTGGAAACCAGAATTTTAAAGAGCAGCTGATAAAGTACATATTCCAGACTTTAAAGGTTTAGCCTAATATTAATTCCTCAGAAAAAAAGCTAGTCAATTTTCATTTTTCATGAAAATATGGCAATAAAAATGCATTTGCAGTTACAAAGCAAGTCAAGGTCATTTGTGGAACTCATTAATCCTACCACTCCTGTGAAAAAAGTCTAAAAACATTGCTTACATTTTGCAGATGAAAAAAAACTAACAGGTTCCTTCTTGCTCTGGGTATAATAGCAAAGCCTGTGGTACAGCCTGAAATAGAACCTGAAAGAATTTGTGTTCTTTTTTTGATGTGGAACAGGATGCAACTCAAGCAGTCTCAATTAAAATTGTGCTCCAGAAGAAGCAGTTCTATCTCTTCACTGAATTTTCTTTTATGGAACTAAATAGCTCATTTTGGCTGTACTTTCAATTGGATACCTTGTGCTAATTAAACTGAACAAATGTAATTCATATAGTAATTTCACAGAACACATTGAATGCTAAGCATAATATAACATGTAAAAAAAGTGATCATTTCAAAGAACTTCTAAAAAGAAAACACAATATTTAAAATCCAACATACAGGCCAGCCGAGTGGCGTGGTGAAGCGCTGGCTTGGGACGCCAGCGGCCCCGGTTCGGATCCCACATATGAGGGCCAGTGACACTGCCCTCAAAAAAAAAAAAAAAATCCAACATAAAAGTAAATAAATAAATAAAACCCAATATAGGGTCAAGAAGACTTCAGTTTAAGACAGCAGGATAGGTAAGCTCTAAGATTATGTCCTCCCATGACCACATCAAAATTACAACTAAATTATAAGAATAGGTGCTCTTGAGAACCACCTGAAGACTAGCTGAATAGACCTCGTATGAGACTGGTAGAAAGGGTGGAACCATAAAACGGGCAGGTCTCACACCCACAGTGTGGCAATTAAGAATCAGGAGACATATCTCAGCTGTGGAGCTCTTCACTGAGGAGCGAAGGGTTCCTTTCCCACACCGAGCTCTCCAGATGGGGCACCAGTGCTGGGAAGAGGAGTCCCCATAATCAGGCTGTCAAAACTGGCAGGGATTGTGTCCCAGAGAGACAAAGGGCTGTGGGCAACTAAGACATGCTGTTCTTCAAGGGCCAGCACACAAACTCACTTACTAAGTTCCAGTTCTGGGACAGCAGCTCAAAAAGTACCCAGGACATATGGGGAGAAACTAAATTAACTAACTTCAGGGAGAGAGCTGGAGGGGCAGGGTTCAGGGCAATTCTGGGGACAGATGCTCTGGCAGGCACCATTGTTCTTTTGTTTGACCCCTCCTTGAACCCAGCTAGCCCAGCAGGGAGGGCACCAAATCTGTGTTCTCTATTAACCATTCACCCCACCCTGGTGATTCCCTGAGACTCCTCCCCACACAGCTTGCTCATTTGGCTCCTCTACAGGAGTTACCTAGCTTGGCTCATGCTGCAGACTCAAGGATCACAAACCCCACATGAGTGGCTTGGCCTGCAGACTTTCTCAAAGGTCCACAAAGCCCACACAAGGAGTTGCTGGCCTCACCCTGCAAAGTGGCTTCAATTTCAGTGTAAATGGTGAGCTTTTTCAATTTCAGTGTAAATGGTGAATCCATCAGGTGGCCCCAAACCTGGCATAAGTAGCAGCCAATCTTGGCCTGGACCATAGTTCCAACTTAGTGATCACAAGCCTGACACAAGTGACAGCTGTCCTCAGGTCACATCGTAGTGCCTGCTAAAGAGTCCCAAGCCAAGTACAAGTGGCAGCCAGGTGCCATTCACAGTGTAGCCTCTCCCAAGTTCCTCTAAGCCCAGCACAAATGGCAACCAACAACACATCACTTTGTAGCTCCTAGCAAGTGGTCCCAAGCCGCGCACAAGAGGCAGCTGATTTTGGCCTGCACCAGAACCCCTCACAAAAGGCTGTAGACCCAACACACTCAATGATTGGCTTCAGACTACACCAGAGACCCAACCAACCAACTCCACAAATGACACACTTGAAGGGGGGACTCTGCTGTCACCAAAGTCTTGCTAAAGTGACTCCCACTCCATGAGGTCAGCCATTGTACAACAGCTCACCCACTGTAGTCACAACCACCCTTCACAGCCAGTCAGGCTGAGGGTCAATGCCACTGACTGACATGCCAGCAGCAGTCAAGGCCCAACTACAATAGGAGGACATACATAACTCACACAGGGGACACCCATGGAGCACCTGTCACAAGTGACCAGGGAGACAGTGCCACAGGGCCCCACAGGATACTTTTGACATCTCCTGTCAAGACCAGGAATGCAGCAGATCTACTGAATACATAGAAACAAACACAGGGAGGCAGCCAAAATAAGGAAACAAAGAACATGTCCCAAATAAAAGAATGGGACAAAACTCCAGAGAAAAGAATTAACCAAAATGGAGACAAATAACTACCAGAGTTCAAAACACTGGTTATAAAGATGCTCAATGAGCTTAGGAGAGTAGTGAACTTCAGTGAGAACTTCAACAAAGAGAAAACACATAAAAGGACATAGAAAAAAACAACAACAACCATTAAGAACTAAAAAATACAATAACTGAAATGAAGACTACATTAGAGGGAGTCAACATCAGATTAGTTGAAGCAAATAATCAAATCATGATCTGGAAGGAAAGGTGAAAACATCCAATCAGATCAGGAAAAAAAAAAAGAAAGAAAGAAAGGAAGAAAGGATAGAAGAAAAGAGAAAAGAAAAAGAAAGAAAAAGAATTTAATAAAATATGGAGATTTCAAGGGATCTCTAGGACAATAGAACAACAAGCGTACCAACATTTGCATCATAGACATCTCAGAAGAAGAGATAGAGAACGGGATTGAAAAACCTATATGAAGAAATAGTGAATGAAAACTTCCTTAACTTGGTGAAGGAAATAGACATACAAGTCCAGGAAGTACAGAGAGTCCCAAACAAGATGAATCCAAAGAGGCCCACACCAAGAACATCATAATTAAAATGTCAAAGATGAAAGGAAAAGGGAGAATAAAGTAGTAGGAGAAAAGAAGTTAGTCATGTACAAGGGAGCTCCCATAAGACTATCAGCTGACTATCAACAGAAACAATCAGAAAACAATAAAATGTCAATAACTCCATACCTATCAAAAAATATTTTAATGTAAATGGATAAATCCTCCAATCAAATACACAGAGAGGTTGAATGAATTAAAACAAATTAAGAACCATACATATGCTGCTACCGAAGACCCACTTCAGATCAAAAGACACACACTGAAAGTGAAAGGATGGGAAGTGACATTACATGCAAATGAAAATGGAAGAAAAATTCTGAGTAGCGATAGCTATAACAGACAAAATACTTTAAAATAAAGACAATAACAAGAGACAAAGAAGGGCATTTCATAATGACAAAGGGATCAATCCAACTAAAAGATATAACTCTTGTAAACAACTACACATCCAATGTAGAAGAACCTAAATATGTAAAGCGAATATTGATGGACATTAAGGGAGAAATGGAAAGAAGGTATTCATAATAGGAGATGTTAAAATCCCATTGACACCTATACATAGATCATCCAAACAGAAATTCAACAAGGAAACAGTGACCTTAAATGACATTTTAGACCAGATGGACTTAATTGGTTACATGGACTTAACAACATAATTATTAGAAACTCCTCACAAAGTGATAACCCCAACAAGTCTACTACCCATCTGACACCATACATAGCTTTTACAATACCATTGACTATATTCTTTATGTTTTCCTTTCATCCCATGACTATATTTTTTAAAATTATACTTGACATTCAGTATTAGTTTCAGGTGGACAGCATAGTGGTTAGGCATTTATATAATTTATGAAGTGATCCCCCCAATTAGTCCAGTACCCATCTGACACTATACATAGTTTTTACAATAATATTGACTATATTCCCCATACTGTATTTCACATCCTGGTGACTATTTTGCAACTACCAGTGTATACTTCCTAATCCCTTCACCTTTCTCACCCATCCCCCCAACACCCCTCCTTTCTAGCAACCATCAGTTTGTTCTCTGTATCTATGAGTGTATTTCTGTTTTGTTTGTTAGTTTATTAGTTTCTTTAGATTCTTTATATAAGCAAGATCATATGGTATTTGTCTTTCTCAGTATGACTTATTTCACTTAGCATACTACCCTCCAGGTCCATCCATATTGTTACAAATGGTAAAATTTCATTCTTTTCTATGACAGAGTAATACTCCATTGTGTATATGTACCAAAATTTCCTTATTGAATTGTCTATTGATGGGCATCTCGGTTGTCTCCATATCTTGGCTATTATGAATATCACTGCAGTAAACATAGGAGTGCATATATCTTTTCTAAGTAGTGTTTTTAATTTTTTTGGATAAATACCCAGGAAAGGGATTAAGAAGTACAAATTACCAGTTATAAAAATTGTTATGGGAGGGCAGGCCGAGTTGCGCGTTGGTTAAGAGTTGGCTTGGGATGCCAGCTCTGGGCATCAGGGCCCCAGTTTGGATCCCACTTGAGGGCAAGTGACGCTGCACCCTCTACAGCTAAGATGGTGAACAACAACTCTACCTGGAGCTGGGCTGCTGTGAGTTGACGGCAATGGCTTAGGCTGCAGTGGAGCTGCAGTGGGCCGCTGTGAGCTACCATAAGTGGCTGGCAGCCAGCGTGAGCTGCCAAGCCGCTGTGAGCAGCCATCCAGTGCCCAGCGACCAACGTGCCACACCCGGGAAGAGCGCAATGATAATACCAACATGGGCCAGTGAAGCGACATCCTGCACAACTAGACTGAAGAACAAAAGGACAGCAACTTGTCTGGTCCCCTCCCCCCATTCCCCAACGCTGTTCCCCTCCCCCAATTCCCGAATAAAATCTTTTTTAATAAATTGTTATAGGAATGTAAAGTATAGCATAGGGAATACAGTCAATAATATTGTTATAACTATGTATGTTGTCAGATGGGTACCAGACATATCAGGGTGGTCATTTCTTAAGTTATATAAATGTATAATCACTATGTTGTCACCTCAAACTAATAGAATATTTTATGTCAAATGTAATTGGAAAATAAGTTTATTTTAAAAAATAATAAAAAATAAAATCCACTATAATCAAACATTATATGACAACAAGCACTATTGTTTACATTGAGCCAATCAACATGCAACTTCTAATATGGCTCTCAATATATTTCTGGACTTTAAAGTGTTCTAAATTAAATCCTACAATCGCTGTTAAGAACAAGCACCTTCAAAATTACAGAGATTGAGAATTCCATGCTGCCATCCTGTGTACACCATCTGGCCAGTGCAGTTATGATTTCAGTTTCCTTCCCTAAGTTTGTGTGCTTGTGTACAAGGTGTACAAGTGTTGGGGCAAAACTTGAGCCACTCGCTGCCACACTGTTTGGAAGTGCCAGCTATACTATTAGACTGGGAAGAGAATAGCTCTCACAAAATATTATCAACATGTGGATCCTTGGGTACAAAGTGAGAAATTTCTTTGTACCTACTGTAACCTGTAGGTAGCTGAAAAAATTAAATGAGATAAGCGATGTAGAGTAGTTAGAAGAGTGCAGGGTGTGCAGTAAGCATACAATAAAGGTTAGCTATTAGTATCCTTGACTCTCTGGCCTGAACACATGCCAGCCTTGTAAACATCAAATTTTTACTAGCATGCATTTATATAACATGCTATTAAAGAGCATGATTTATGGGCATTTTAAAGGTGGTCTACAAGGTTCAGCATGGTCTGACAGCCACCAGTATCTCGCACCACATTGCCTCCCCACCACCCCTGTAATTCAGTTTATATCATGCTGTATCCTACATCTCTGTCTGTCCCCACCTCATGGCTTTTTGTGCAGAAGTCACAGTGGCCTTTCTTCATTTCCATGAATGCACTGAGCTCCTTCCTAGACACACTCTGCTCTTCTTTCTGCCTGAAACTATACCCCAAGCTACCACTCCTTTGCCTAATAGACTCATCTCCTATTTTCTGCTTAATCATCCCTTCCTCAACCTCATAGCTGAGTCTTTGGCCTCCATTGAAGCTCTTTTTAAGTGGTAATTTTACATTTTTTAATGTGATTCTTGTATTGTCTCTTTTTACTGATTAGACTAAAAGTTCACCAAGGAAAATTCCATGTTTTGGGATTTTTTTTCTCACTATTTATCTCCAGGCTTACGGTGGGTTCTCAATACATATGGTAAATCAATAAACACATCCCAACACGAGGCTATGCTCCCAATGACTGCGCATTTCTCTCTTTCCACTTTATTTTGTTACCACTGTTCTCCTTACCCCTGGCTTATTCAACTATACTGTGAAAACATCCATATTTTGCTAGGTAAAAATAGCATGGGGAAAATAAAATGTCAATTTGATTTAAAAGGAAGAGGGAGGGAAAGATAAATCAATGACGTAAACACAGTTAGAAATGGGGTGATGAGTCAACATTAGCAAGAGGCAGTATGAATGGTGGTTAAACCGGAGTCTTGAACCAGACAAAAGAGAAAAGACAGAGAGAGGAAGTCAGTAAAGACAAGAATGGCCTGGGAAGTGCTGAGGAGGCCAGTGGTACTGGAGCCCAGACCAGAGGGGCAGGAGTGATCCTGCTGGGGAGTAAGGGCTCCCCTCGAGCTGCCAGAGCAGTGAGAAGAATAAAGCAGGCTGCAGGCCCAGTCAGGGGCTGGGAGAGGAGGGTCTGGGACGCTGAGGGTATCGAAGGCCACTTTCCCATCCCCATGACAGGTAGTCGTGTTCATGAGTCTCCTCTCTCTAGTAGACTTCCACCAGGACAGTAGTCCATGTGGCCTGCACTCCAGGGCAACGGTCCTTGTCCATCTTACACCTTAGTGTCTGTATTATCAAATATGGATCAAAATACGACCCTACTCAGGTGTGCAGTTTGCCAACCAGACATCATTCCTGATAAAGAGCCTTTCGTCATATTTAGTCATTTCCGCAGTGACATATATTTTCTTTTTCTTTTTTTTTTGAGGGCAACGTCACTGGCCTTCATATGTGGGACCGAACTGGGGCCGCTGGCTTCCCAAGCCAGCGCTTAACCACCGCGCCACTCGGCCGGTCCATTGACATATATTTTCAAAAGCAGCACAGTAACACCAGTCGTGAGTTTTGTGTCGCTGTTTCTTAGTGTCGGAAGGGGCGTTTGTTCACAGAAATCACTATTCGTTATGTTTAGTTTTTCAAGTTGTAGTAAATACTTGTTTTTCTCCTTAGCACCCTAAGATGTATTTTATATTTACATTTTGATTTTTTGTTCTCCACGAGAAGAAGGTTAAAGTCCCTGTAAGGATTAGAAGGGTGCGTGGCACATAATAAGGCACTCAAAAGTGAAAAATGTAGGATGGGAAAGAGCAACTCAGCATTCTAGGAGACTGGGAGACCTTGAGCCCTGGCCCAGGTTAAGGGCGTAGGGCCTCGCCAGGAGAGTTCTGGTGGAAGGCACGTTGGCCTGAGAGAACCAGATCCACCAGGGCCAAGGCCTGTGGAGACCATAGATGAAACCCGATCCAACGCTTCGTCTCCCCGAGGAGCCAAAAAGGAGGCTCCTCGCAGTCAGGTAGGTAGTTCTCCCAGAGCAGCCAAAGCCTGGAGCAACAATCCCTGGGTCCGCCCCGCCCCGCCCCCGCCGCCCGGGGATTGGCTGTCGGCCCAGGTCCCCCCCCCGCCGCGCCCCCGCCGCCCGGGGATTGGCTGCCGGCCCCGTGGGCTCCTCGGCTCGGGCACTGCCAGCTGAGTTTCCCTGGTTGGCGGGTTTCTTTGTCCTGCGGAGCTGGGCGGTGAGTGTCGCTCTGGGCTCCGGGCTCCGGGCTCCGGGCTCCGGTCCCTGGCGGCGGGGAGGACGCCTGGCGCGCCGCGGGCCGGGTTGGGGCTGGGCTCGCCCCGCGTCCCCTCGAGCTTTGCCCGCCCGAAGCTCCGCTGCTCCCGGCGGCCAGAACCGAGGGGTAGAGCAGCCCTCGGCGGCCCGGGGGGGCGGGCGGCTGTGCCCGTCCCGGGGCCGGCGAGGCACAGACACCGCGCGGAGCCGCCTGGAGGGGTCCCGGGGGCCGGCCGGGCCGGGTACGAGCTGTGCGCTTTGCTTCCCCAGGGCGCAGCTGCAGCTACTTGGTAGCGGGTGCGGGGGTGCCGCCTGCGGCTCCGAGAGCCCCTCTCAGACCGACCTTGGGCCTGGGGAGATTGTCACCGACGCCTGCGGGGGTGCAGCGCTCCGAGATCTAAGCGTTGGTAGGTCCCCGTCCCTCAGTGAAATTAAATGGTCCGGGTCCCAGCAAGTGGCCAATGGCGCCCAGAGGTTTGGTGCAAAAGCCAGAAACTGTTTCTCCCTTAATGTAAGACATTGACATTCCCGAGCTCCGCTGCGCACATCAGCTGCTTCTAATGGGTTTTCGGACCTGTTAAACTGCTGAAATCCACTTCTTGACCTAAGGACGTCCAAACCAGTAGAGAATTTTTATAAAAAAAATGTATTTGAGCCAAACAGAGGATATGCCTGGAAGCAAGGTCTCAACAGACTGAGAAAAATGCTTCCTAGAATGACAGTTTGCAGTTTCTTTTATGCATTTGGGTTACAGACCTTACTGGGTCAGGGACCTAAACCTAGGTCCACTTTCTGCCCAGTGCCCATCGCACCAATAGAACAAGACTGAATTCGTAAAGCAGAACAGCAACTATTCTTTCATCAAGAAATGGAAAAGGGTGAGGTCATGCTCTAAAGACGCCTTCTCTCCCTGATTAGGATTTGGAGAAGTTTTAAAGAAGCCGATTGAGTAGACAGGATCAGAGAGTGGGGAGTTCTCAGAAAAGGGGCAGCGATTTCTGGGAAGAGCTGGGGTATCTGCAGTCCTGACAGCACTAATTGTGCCTAGTAATGTACATTTCTCCCTCTGGGAGTGATTTTTAGTATGTTAACAAAGACGGGTTCCAGGGAGATCACTGGCCTTCGGTTGGGGGAATGGTTCTGAATGCCATCTTGTCGTGATCGTAGCCTGATCCTGTTGTTGAGCTGTCTGCAAGTGTTCTGCTTAACTGTCAGCAGTTTGCCTTCCTACCTGTAAGCAAACACAGCTTGTGACATAGTTTAGTTATTTGGGAACAGCAGGGTTTCCCGGTGACATTTGGAATGGAAGGAAGTAAGGAAGATTAAATGAAGGTAGAAGAAAGCAAGGTAGGAATTGGATTACAAGATAGTAACATTGTGTGCTCCCTTGAGGGTGATTATGCCTCTTTGGCATTTCAAAGGTGTGTTAACCTAGAGGCACAAGAACAGTGGACAGACAGGGCCTGCTTAAGGCCAAGATCAATCATTTACTTAAGAAGTTATAGGCCTGGGGCATGACTACCCACCATGACCTGCCCAGTTAGGAATTGATGATCAGATCACCCTGTGATGTTACTCTCCATAGAACCCTTTTCCATCTACAGTTCCCCGTTTTGGTCATAAGTCAATCCAAAGGATGCATTGATAACCAAACTTTTGGACCGATAGTGTGGTCTCATAGCACCAGCCAGGCTCAGTATTAACGTCACCTTGTGGACCTGTGGGGATATGGCAGTAACATAACCATGGAATGTGAGTTGAGGTCTAATTTTCCCAAATGGAGAAGGGCAGGTAAATGGAAGGCAGTCTGGGCTTGGCCTTCATTGTGAAAAAATACTCTGAATCAGTTCTATCCTGTGAACTATCATGATCTGAGTTTTTGCTTTCTGTGTCATTTTTTATGTATTTGGCATCTGGTATAACATTTACATAAGTCAAAAAGAGTATTGACATTTATCTTAGACATCTTCAGTAATCATAAACAGTTGGACTATATAGAGAAACCCAAAGAACAAGTATAACTATTATTATGACTAATAACATTAGCAGACAGGTAAAGACAATCAAACAAAATGGTTTGATTCAACATCAATCCGTAGGTATACAGGCCTTAAGGTCTTGGGATAGCTGTCTACCTCTGATGTCAGCAGCTTCTCATCCTAGCGGAGTCTTTGATGTCCATTGTAGGTGGAGGCAACTCTTAGACACAAGGACAGATGTCCATTCCTGGTTAGGTTCCTTGTTTAGATGAGAGATGTGAATGCATGAGTTAACCCCTTTAAGTTTAACTAAATATGGATTAGTAACACCTGATAAAGGTCCCTGCCAAGGAGATTGGAGAGGGCTTTTATTTGGTGTCTCTTCCAAAAGACAAAATCTCCAGGCTGCAAGGCATGGTTTTTGAAGTCTTTATCTCTGGAGACCACACTATGAAGTGCAGCAGCTACTAATTTATCATTTCTTTAAACTAGTTATAAGTCCTTGACAATAATGCAGAATATCTCCTCTTTCTTAATAAGGATGGTTCATCTGTCCCTTCATCCAGATGCATAAAGCAACCAGTGACAATTTCATAAAGAGAAAGGCTGTGTTTACCAAAAGGAGCAGATCTCAGCTTGAGTGGTACTGGAAGGAGAGCTTTTAGTCAAGGGAGATTAAAAGCTGAAAATTTAGTTAGTTGAGTTTTAATTTTACCATTGGTGTGTTCCACCATCCAGAGGATTAGGGATGATAAGCACAATAAAAATGCTGTGGAATAGGCCAAATGTTACAAATGGATTGCATTATTTATCAAGTGAAATGAGTCCCTCGGTGGTCACTATGTAACTCATAGACTTCCCCAGTTGGGAATTTTGGTTTTTTTTATTTCTTTTTTCAATTACAGTTGACATACAGTAGTCTGTTAGTTTGAGGTGTGCAATGTAGTGATTATACATATATATACCTTCTAAGCAGGAGCTATAAAGCATGCTGTGTCCGGCACCTTCTTGTTTCAGATTTGCGGACTTTGGAGATTTTGGGAAAGTCTACCTCATGCTCTAAGTCAGGTCACTTTTTTGGAGGACTGCAGGAAGTGGCTCAAGCCAGGTGCATGGGTTGGGTGGAGCTGGGTCTCAGGGAATCACCAGGATGGAGTGAAAGTGTTAGCCATTTTAATGAAGAGCTCAGATTTGGTGCTGATCTGCACCAGGCTGGCTGGGTGGAAAGAGACTTCAACAAAGAAACAATGAGCCTGTCAGTGCTTTTCTTCCCAGAGATAGTTGCCCTGAGCCCTGCCCTGTGCTGGAGATTAGAATGAGTGGATTTGTAAGGGAGTCAGTCTGTGCACAGTCACTTTAAGAGAAGTACCTCGATCCGTAGCAGCCCTTTGTCTTTCTTGGACACAGTCCGTACTGTGGTTTAGACAACCAGATGTTATGGGGACTCCTCTTCCCAGCTCTGATGTCTCAGGTTGAGAGCTGATGTGAGGCTGGGATGCCTTACCCCTCAGGGGGAACCTCCGCAGCTGAGATGCCCTTCCCGATTCTTAATCGCCACATAGTGGGTGTGGGACCTGCCCATTCTGCACCCCTGTCCTGTTACCAGTGGCTTCTTCTTTATGTCTCTAGTTATAGGATCTCTGTTCAGCAAGTCATCAGGTGATTCTCAATGATGGTGGTTCTATAATTTAGTTGTAATTTTGATGTGATTGTGAGAAGGGACAAGCACAGACTTTATCTACTTTGCCATCTTGACTGGCAGTTGGGAATTGTTTTCTTCAATAAATAGTTACCTATCATTAAGGTTATTGCTCTCTTTCAAGGGAATGCCTCAACCAATGAGAGAAAATTCACATTATAACTAACACATATTTGTGTCCTTGATCATGGCATTTGGATATCTATAATCCAACAGTCATACCTGAAATAGACCTATAGCGAGTAGTAAATGTCCCTGGGATTTGTGAAATGGTTGGTCAGGGTTATATTTTGGATTTTGGTAGAACATATGCTGTACACATTATGAGCTATAATTGGAGAAAGTTTCCAGTAACATTATTTATTCCATGAAATCATCTTTTCAGGGCCCCGGTGTGTCAGTTCATGTATATGTTGATGTATAGACAAGTGAGTCCCAAAGGTAAGATCGGTTTCCCATTGGGTCCAAGACATATCTGTTTGTCTGAGCCACAGTTTCCCCTTTTTTGTTGCCATATCCTTGTTTCTCCTTCTGTAGCTGTCTTTTGGGGCTGTAAAAGGCAGCCTTTTACTGATTTAGCAGGGAGCAAAGAACGTTGTTGGGTCTGGATAATTATTGCTTAGTGCTGCTTGTCTAGCTGCAGCATCAGCTAAAGTATTTCCTTTTGCTTCCATGGTGGCAGCTTTAGAATGTCGTGGAATTTTGATAATTGCCAGTTGTCTCGGTTGCTGTATGGCATCTAATAATTCTCCAACCTGTTTTCCATTTTTTATAGGCTGCCCTGAGGAAGTTAAGAAGCCTCGTTGCTTCCATAACATTCCAAAGTCATAAGCTACTCTAGCAGCATGGTGACTAGCTATGTAAATATTGGCTATTTGATCTTTGGTCAATTGACAAGTTCAAGTTAGAGCAATTAATTGACTTGGGCAGATTTTATTTGAGGTAAATAAGAACTTTCAATTACATCCACCATGGAAGTTACTGCATATCCAGCTTGGTAATGTTCCCGTTCATCTTTGAGTAAAGCTCCATCTGTAAAACAAATTGAGTCAGCATTATCAACAGGAGCTTCCTGTAAATCATTCCTAGGAACAAGAAGGTAGTCAGTAAGTGAAATATAATCATGAATATCTTCATCTTTATGAAGAAGGTAGTAAAGTTGCTGGGTTAAGATGTAATATTAGGCGCACAAAGCACTACTTCCTAATAAGCCAGTCGGCTGACTGAGTAATGCTGAGTATAGTGAGAGTTTAGCAAAGATTCAACAGAATGAGAAGCATAAATGGTTAAAGGAGAGACCATGACCATCACTTCTCTTTGTTTACATAACATGGCTGTAGCAGGGATGGCTCTCATACAGAGAGGGAGCCCTTTTACTATTAAGTCTCACTGCTGACTATAAAGTAGGTCTTCTATGTCTATGATGATCTCCATGTTTCTGAGTTAGAACTCCCAAAACATTTCCTTTATTTTCATGTATGAAAAGGAAGAGAGGAAGTTTATCATTAGGGTGGCCCAAAGTGGGAGCTTTAGACAACTCTTCCTTTAGAGGTTTTACAGCTTGTTTCCTTTCAGGGTTCCATTGGATTGAATCAGGTAGATCTGATTTTAACAAGGCTTATAGAGGCTTGTTATGAACAATATGAACAAATGAATGTCATTTCTATGAGCTAGAAATGAACAATTTGGAACCCAGGTATGACAGTATCCTGTCAGCCCTACTAACCCCCTAAGCTCTTTCCTAGTTCTTAGAAAAGGCAAGGAGGGGATTTCTCTGAGTTTTCCAGGGTTTATTAATAGCTCATCTTTTGATATAACGTGGCCAAGGTATTTTAGGACAAACAGAATTGAAACTTGCCTTTGGAGGTCTTATATCTTTTTATAGCTAGCTGTTGTAATAGGTAAATTGTGTCTTTTTGGGTGTCTAGTAATGTCCTAGAGCATGAAAGTAAATCATCCACATATTGGATTAGAGTGGAATCCCTGGGAAAAATCATCATTTAATCCAGCCTTTAACATCTGGGAGAAATAGGTGGGACTCCATATCCCTGGGGCATTACAGTCCAAGTAAATTGGCAGTCTTCCCAGGTGAAGGCCCAGAGATATTGTATTGATTGTCTTTTTCTACAGGAAATGCTGAAGAAGGCACTACATAAATCTATTACTGAAAAATATTGGCAGTCCACAGGAATGGCTGATAATAAGGTATGTAGATTTGGAACCACAGGATGTCTGGGAATAACTATTTTATTTATAGCTCTGAGATCCTATGCAAGTCTCCAGCCTTTTCCATTAGGTTTCTTTACTGAAAGGATAGATTTACAGTGATTCATACATGAAATCATAAGCCTCCCTTTTAAGTAATCTTGTGTAATGGGCTTCATTCCAAGTGGCACATCAGGTCTTAAAAAGATACTGGTGAAGGGCCGGCCGAGTGGCGCGGTGGTTGAGCGCTGGCTTGGGAGGCCGGCGGCCCCGGTTCGGGTCCCGCATGTGTATGGAAAGAGCCCAGAGTTCCACAGTGACATCCTGCAGCAAATGTTCGTCTTGTGGAGGTTCCTTTAAAATCATTTTCTGAATTGGTTCAACATCTGATTCATTTAGTTCTAAATGCATTTCACCCTTTTGAGAAAAAGAACTGTGGGGGTCATGGATTTCAAGAGAGTCTCGCACTAGTTTCAGTAAATTGGGGCAGATTTGATTAACAAAAATATATGTTGTCCTATAACATACCCCTGTTGAAAGGAAATGGGTTCTGAATTAAAAACAGACATTGATTGATTAGATATCCCTACCATTTATATAGAAGTGTTACTCCCAGGGAGGGGGCACCTTAACTGTGTAGGGTTAAGAATAGATTAAATAACCTCATATCTAGAAGGACCTTAATAGTTTTCCCTTTTATGGTCATTTCAGTTTCTTTTAAAGTATTGGTAAGGAGAAAGGGAAATGGCCTCATCATCCTCAGAGCAGCCCTATACTTGCTCCTGTCTCCTTTCTTTTTCTAAACCCCATTTTAGCTTTTTATAATCCTTAAGATGACCTGGCTTTTTACAATGAAAGCAGTCTTTCCTTTCCCCTCATTGAAAAGACCTTCGGAGAGGTCTGACCTGATTGCTTAGTTGCTGGAGCTGTAAATTCATAATTTTAGTAGCTTTGTCTTTTTCTTTCCATTTGAGTAGTTTTAAATAATTGATCAGCCAGCGTTGCTAGTTTGTCAGCATGTGTAGTCAGCCCATTTAATTCAGATTCTTTAAATCAGAGTTACAAGCTCCTCATATAATCCTTCCAGAAATGCAGAGTTAAGCATTGAATCATTTTGATGACCCTTAAAGCTGTCTGGAGACAACCCTGAATATTGTTTGAATGCTTTTACAAAACATTCAAAGAAATCAAATACAGTTTCATTAGGTTTTTATCTACACTGCCAGATTTTCATCCAGTCTATTTTTCTGAGGAAAAGTCTCAGGAATAGTTTGGTGAAGCCATTGGGCTATTTTTCTATATTTTTTCCCCACTCTTTTTCTCTTTGTTTTAAAAAACTCTCTATTAGGAGTTTTCCAGCAGACTTTATTAAGACATTCTGCTGCTTTGCCCTCAGAAATAGGTGTATGAGCTGGACCAGGTGAGAATAGCCAGAATCATATATTCTAACAATTAAATCAAATTCCTTTGTGAGCCCAACAGGATCTTAGAGAGGATCGGGAAAATGTTTTGTTAGATTCCTTAATTCTGCGTTAGTCCAAGGAGAGTAAATTATAGCTGGCTGCCCTCATCCTGAGACTGGCTTCTCTAAAGGGAGCTGCCAGAATTTCTGTTTTTTCTAGCCCATCCTGGTGTGGCGTTCTATTCTTGGTTTCCCCTAAGCCAGTAGAGAGTGGTGGTGGAAAACGTGTGGAGGAGAGAGAAGGAGAAGGGGAGAGAAGGTACAGAAAAGGGAGCTCAGAAAGGAGTGGGGGTGTTTGGAGAAATGGAAGAAATGGGGTTTTGGTATTGAGCAGTTTCAAAAGCCTTCTTTAGGTCAGAGACAGTCTTTAAAATTTTCTTGTTAACCTCCTGAAGAAAAGACAGTTTATCTGTGCTCTTTTTAAAGGAGCCTTCTAGGGCCGGCTGAGTGGCGCGGTGGTTAAGCACTGGCTTGGGAAGCCAGCGGCCCCGGTTCGGATCCCACATGAGGGCCAGTGACACTGCCCTCTACAGCTAACAACAGCTCCACCTGGAGCTGGGCTGTGCGAGCCCCGGTGATGGTGTGGGCTGCAGCCCCTGCTGCAGTGGGCTGCCATGGGCTACAGTGAGTGGCCGGCAGCCAGTGTGAGCGTCTGGCAGCCAGCGTGAGCTGCCAATAGCCGCCGTGAGCGACCATCCAGAGGCCGGCGACCCATCTGCCTCACCCGGGAAGAGCACAATGACAATACCAATAAGGGCCAGTGAAGCAACGTCCTCCGCAGCTAGACTGAAGAACAAAAGACAGCTACTTGTCTTTTCCCCTCTCCCAATTCCCCAATAAAACCTTTAAAAAAAAAAAAGCCTTCTATTTTCCAATCAGGGTAAACATCCTGTTCATTCCATTCAATTTTAGAGCCTGCTTTTTCCAATTTCCAAAATAATTAATATAGAGGTATAAAAAGAGCCCTGTTTTGGCCATCTTAAGCTGATACCACTTCGGATTAAGTCTTCCCATTTCTATAGATATTTGCAAGTTGAAGCTCTGTACAAATTGTACATAAAGTTGGTCCGAGTGCTAAAAGGAGGGTGACTGTCATGGGCCTTATCATCCTTGGAAGTATGATTTCCCATGTTAATTTGAATTTTTCTTTTCAGCCGATCAAAAAAATCACCGAAATTAGAAGCACCCATATAAGAACAGCTCAAATAAAGTCAGGAACTGCTACCTAAAGCAGGTAGGTTTGGGATTCCAAGAGAAGACTTATCCAATGCGAAGTGGGGAGCCCTGGCTTGTGCCTAGCTCCGGGTCCAGGTCTGCAGTGTGGTCCCAGGTGGGCTTCTTCAGAATCCTGCTGACGACACAAGTAAATGTTGACAAGAAAGTCCAAACCTGTAGAGAATTTTTATAGAAATTTATTTGAACCAGATGATATGCCTGGAAGCAAGATCTCCACAGACTGAGAAAACTGCTGCCTGGAATGACAGTTTGCAATTTCCTTTATGCATTTGGAATTAAGAAGGGAACATAAGGAAGATTAAATGAAGGTAGGAGAAAGCAAGATAGGGTTTGGATTACAAGATAGTTAACATTGTGTGCTCCCTTGAGGGTGGTTATGCCTCTCTGGCATTTCAAAGGTTTGTTAACCTAGAGGCACAAGAACAATGGACAGACAGGGCCTGCTTAAGGCCAAGATCAACCATTTACTTAAGAAGTTATAGGCCTGGAGTATGACTACCCACCATGACCAGCGCAGCTT
This sequence comes from Aselliscus stoliczkanus, assembly GCA_033961575.1. Lineage (NCBI taxonomy): Eukaryota > Metazoa > Chordata > Mammalia > Chiroptera > Hipposideridae > Aselliscus > Aselliscus stoliczkanus. The sequence goes on along the minus strand of CM066734.1, from coordinate 70,037,936 downwards.
GGGATTTATGATCAGATCACTGTGAATTTACTTTCCTTAGAACCCCTTTTTTGTCCACACACAGGATATTGACAAAAGAGGAGTGCAGGAAATTGTAGAGAACCCTGTAAAAAATCCCAAGTCACCCTTTTCTGTTCTCTTTTAAAGCTGACGCAGTGCCCTAAGAGGCTAACACAGAAGGGTAAAGTAAGTCTCATGAAATCCAAAGAAGAGATTGTTAAATTCCTCTTTGGATCCTGTCTGGAGTCACAGCTGAACCAGAAGAAAATTTCCTTTCAGTTTGAGTACCTTTGTGATTTTTTGTTTTATACAGTTAATAGCAAAGTGATGTATTCAAATTTAACCTTAGTTTTGATGATAACTTCAAGTAAAAGTGTTGATATTTGTCACTGGAGGCAGAAATAACCCACCAGAATGGCATAAAGGCTATAACTTGAGCGTATTTGAAGATATTGATTGCCAAAGTGAAACCAGGCCCTAATAGTTCGTGTGTGTATATGTATGTCTTACAGGAAATAGCAGCAAAGCCTCCTCACCTCACAGCAAAGTGCTCCTGTGACCACCAGACCAAGCCAGATCCAACTGGTCCCAGGGGCTTCAGCCCTCAGCAGGCACAGAAAGCCAACAAATGAATTCCAACTGACCCCAAAGGGTGGCTGGAGCCAACATTCACCTCTCATTGGAACCTTTGTACACAGACACAAGTCCTTGTGGACAGTATTCAGAAGCAAGGGCTACTTGATAATTAGGACTTGGCTGGGCACCTTGACCCAACCTAATCAGAAGTTAATGAAACATTTTGCAAGATTCTCTCTCTCTCTCTCTCTCTCTCTCTCTCTCTCTCTCCTTAAAAGCTCTTTTCCCACCCAAATCGGGGAGACTGATCTGACCCTTATCTCTGGTCTCGTTTTGTCTGACTGCCTGACAAATAAACCCTTTTTTCTGCAAAAACCTGTTGCCTCAGACTTTGGCTTGGCTGCATCATTCACCGTAGTTTTTGATCACACCTCTTGCATTGGCAAAAGAGGAAACTACCACTATTTATACTGACTAGATGTGAAGACAAGACACTGTGCTCATCACTCATTCATAGGGTTGCCGGGAGTTGGAGCCAGCTCAACAGCACTTAACAGATATGATTTTAGAGTCTGTCGTGATGGCGCACTTTGGTGCTCGTATCACCAATGAGCAGACAGATGTTCCCTGTTATAGGCCGCTTAGCTTCTTCCTGAAATTGCTGTTGTTCATTGCCTGGCACATACCAAGGACACTGACACAATATCTATAGAAAGTGATAGAGCTAAGAAATCTGCTGAATGGGCCTCCCCTGCCCCATCTATTTACCACCCAGCTTGCAACCCCACCCTCATTCGTGACTGATATTATTAGCTGTCAGGCAAACACCTTACAACCTGAAAAAGAAATATTACAAAAAGGTGCCAAGCATTTATCAGGTAGATTACACACTGGACCAAATGGGCTTCCTGTGGCTCCCTATCCTTTGACCTTTGGGCTTGTACTGATCTCCCATCAAATGGGATATATGTGCAAATGAAATGACCAAGGATCTAAAAGACAATTGGTTCTGCCCTTGTATCCACAACATTTCTGACCAGATTATTTCCCAGTGCACTACCTGTAAATCTCAAGTTTCTGGAGGTAACCAAGGTACCCCAGGCAGTCTTACAAGACCCACAATATCCTTTTTGGCACTCCAGATGGACTTTATAGGTTTACCTCCAGCCTTTGGCTATTCTCACTGTTTAGCTATTGTCTGCACTTTTATTGGATGGACTGTGCTATCTAACTAGATGTGCTGATGCCACAAGAGTTGTAAACTAATAACATTCCTTTAAGAATTGAATTAACCAAGGAACTCTACAGCAGAAATAAATCACTTGCTTGCAAAGATTCCTGGATAGTCATTAAAATTTCATACCCCTTACCATCACCTTCAGTCCTCGGCAAATAAAATGTAAAAATCTAGACATCAAAAGAACTCTAGGAAAAACCTGTCTAGAAACTAGACTCATACAGATCCAGAATATTCTAAATTGACCTGTTTTGAAATAGGTTTTGGTCAGCCCATGCCTGTTGGCACCTCTAAACCTTCCACTCCTGGACTGGGTGAGCATTATGGGGACTAGAGTGAATGAGTCAATACTATGAATAGTCATGTACAAGAACTATTATACTTGAAGCATATAGCAACAGGTGAAAAAAGCCTGGTCCTCACTGACTGACAAGCCTTGCCATCCCAGAAGATGGAGTAAACATCAAAGTTTTTAGAAGAAAACATGCATTGTTACATCTCTGGGAAAGGCCTTAGGAGGTACTGCTAACCATGTAAGATGTATACTATCAAAATAAAAGTCCCGGATTCACAGGAGACACACCAAGCTAGATCCAGACCATCACCCCCATGACAATGAGAAGGCCATCCCCATGAACGACCTCAAATTGAGGATTTCCAGAGCCTACTCAGGCTCCAGAAGCAGACGCTTTACCCAAGATCTTAGGTCAAGAATGTCACCTCCGTTTATATTCTCTTGAAACCTCTCCTCTCCCTGACCTGGAAAATTCTCTTGACTTAAAAATTTAAACAAAACCCCTCCTTTTTAATTTATAGAAAGATTGGCTGGAGGTTGCTTGTGTTACCCTATTCTCCCTCTGTTTCTCCACTATGGGCTCCCTTTCAAATCGTGTCTTGCTTCAAATAATGCTTACTGCTTTTTCAACAATTTTAGCAAAACCCCAACACACACACCAATCTTCCAAACCCTGGCCACCTTAACTAATCAGTCTGATTACTGCTTACGTCAGCATCTAGGTAACGTTCAAGAACCTGAACTAGTTTTTGTTCCTGCCGGTGCAAGCCCCTGGTGGACCCATTTTGAACAGTGAATGTATGACTGAGAATGGCATCCACAAACAAGTGGACAAAATCATTCTACTTCCCCTATGGTAGGGTGACTTGGCATTGGGAAACCTCCAGGAAAGCTCAAGGTCTATCTTCTACTCAGGTGATACTATCGGGGGAAAGTTTTTCTCTTTGCATTGAAAATAAAAATGGCACAGGACCCTTCCTAGGTAGCACACCAAAACAATACTCTAATCAAAAACTAAGGTTTGATTTCCGCAGATGGCACCTTCAAAACCTCTATAAGGGCCGGCTGAGTGGCGCGATGGTTAAGCTCTGGCTTGGGAAGCCAGAGGCCCCGGTTCGGGTCCCACATATGAGGGCCAGTGACACTGCCCTCAAAATAAAAAAAAAAGTTTAAAAAACAAAACAAAACAAAACCTCTATAAAAGTTTGAGACTGATTATTCTGCTACATTTGCCTAGTCATTGAACAATATTCCTGATTTGTAGGCCACACAAATGGGCCCTGGAACAGCTCGGCTGTTCCCTGGTGGGTCTGTCCAGTACCCAATACTACATATGGGGTGGACCAAAAGTCTGGAATGAGCTGGTCAGGTAATGATGACACATCTCTATAGCTGCAAATTCAAACCAAAGGTCCCCTCTACCAGGCATTTCACAACCTGTTTTGCTCTTATAGCCCGACAATGGCACATGGGAAATGGAAATGTGCAGATGCCAAGAAAACCAATGACAAAGGTCACAATGAGTGCCAGACCCCAACCTGGTGGGTCACAGATTCTACTCTGACCTTGTCTGTAAACATCTCTGGTCTCTCTTTTATGTGGTGATAAGGTATATAAGTAGTCAAGGTGATGCGGACTTGAAAATCTGGCACCTTCCCTCACCAGGTAGCCCACTTTGTATGCCAGCCAAATTACAAACCTGGGCTCCTTCATACATAAAGTAGCATCACATAGACATGCCCAGGAGACATCGTAGGCAGAGACACCCATATATCTCAATGCTGGTTCAGTAAAACCCGTTTTCAAGTTTGGGAACTTCTGATCAAAAAGAAGTATTTCCAAAGTAGTAGAACAAGAATGAATGGCCTCTATGCAGACCTTGGACGCATGCCAATCGGAGTTATAAGCTCAGCCTCTGTGCTCCAAAATCAGCATCTCCTGGTTAGGACAGCTGCCCAATGAGGAAGAACATGTGTGGTCATTGGCAAATGACTGTTGCTTCTGTGTAAAGAAGACAGCAGATGTAATGTCTCATCTAAACCATTTAAAAGAACAGAGCAACATTCTATATAAATGCAACATAACATGCAACATAATACACAACATGCAACATAAACCAAGCACGATCGTGTAATTGGACAGACCTATTCTCAGGAATGGGAGGCTGGAACGGTTCAATGGAACCTGGGGCCATGTGTTTGGATTTGCTCTTTGCTGCTTACACATCATTGTTATATAGCCTCTGTTGTTTCCTTCTTCAAATCTCTTACCGACCAACTTTCAACCCGAGTCCTCTCCACAGCAGTCCACCTGGTCCCTGGCCTGTGAAGCTTCATGTCAGGTTTCCAACAGGGAAATGAAGGGACTGGCTGCCCCCACCCCCACCCCCAAAATGGCGTAAACACTTCTTTAACCTGAGAACATTTAAGCAAACAGCAGCTCAGCTGCAGAGAAAAACAAAGTCTTCTCTAAACTTCCCTCTGATGAGCAAAGCAGGCCTTTTTGAGAATTTAGGGGCCATAAACCCTCTCCAAGGGAGCCTTCTGCAAGGGAGGAGCCTGACTTGGCATCAGGACCTCCCAAGGAATTGTGTAAATAAGCCCTATCAGAACCTTCCACGCTTTCCCACAGAAGCCTAAAATCCTCCCCCATCCTACCAAGCTGGTATACACAGACCCCAACCACTTGAACCCAAGTTGGTAGAGGAAAAGTTTCCCTCCCAGTAACATTGTCTAGATGTTTCTGGACACACCACAAGAGTATGTTCAAATACATAAAGGAATTTGGAAAACTTGATTTTGTTTAACGGTGGAATAATTCAATGTACATGTGCACAGGCTTTCTGGAAATCCTTTTAAATTAGTCTCAATCAGTCAAGTTTGGGGTAGTCATCCTCTATGTTTAATAACTGAAAACTTTCTCTATTATCCTTAGGGAGAAAGCTATAAACCGCTCAACCTGGGATGCTCTGCTATGCGCCTGATTTCTCGTGGGCATTTAATGTACAGTCTAAAGGGGCGTTTCTCTGGTGTGAGTCGTAGCCATCTTGCCACCAGGGGGCAACTCAGGAAGGATATGCCAGGAACCCATGAAAGTGGTTATGAATAAGGGGGATGGGCAGTGAGATTCCCACTCCCTTTTTTAAAGTTGAAATAAACAAACTGATGAACATTATAGCAGATTCACAACTTAGTCGCATAGAGAAAATTATTATTTCAAGTTACACACAGAAAAACAAACACACAAACAAAAAAACAAACCAGTATTCTGGGTACCTCTTAGAGGTGGGTTTATTGTTCATAGTAATGTTGATGTCGAAAGAAAGTAAGAAATGAACCCTATTTCAGTGGAAGAGGCTCCTGAGCAGAAGTCCTATATCTGCTTCCTTCCTACGTATGGTAAGCGAAGGGTAGTTAAATTCTTGCACTGAAACTAGAGAAGCCATTGAAAGATAGGCGTGTAGCTTTCAGTATTGGGGGTTTGTGGTGCATGGATGATGCGGTAGATGAGGGATGCAGAATGTTATATTAGAGTGGCAGCACTGTTATAAGCAATTGGGGGGAAATGTTAGGAAAAGAAATCTAGATTCTTGACACAATCTCAAGTTTCTTCTGTAAAATGGAGATAAACAGTAAAGGAGGCGTAGGGCCAATAGTGCTTTCTCAGTGGCCTTCTTAACTGTAACAATGAAATGTTAATGATAATTTTAAAAAGGTTGATAGCCATTGGCTCTTGGAATTCAGTGCTCAAATGTCGCTGTTTAAGAGGCTTGAGGTGAACTAGAGTATTCACTTATTTATTTGTATATCTAGTCTGTTCCTTGCTAGAATGTAAGCTTCAAGGGACAGGCATATTTGTTGAATCATAAAGAAAAGGGTTGTGGTGAGGTCTAAATTAAGGCCCTCATGGTTGACCATGGGTGTTGCTTAATTTGATGTAAAACTGAGTTCACTTATAGCCAATATGAGTGTCTAACAGGTTTGAACCTGAGCATTAGCTGCTGTCAGGTGTAAATTTTTGAAAACTTAGGAGTAAAGTTGATTGTACCATTTTGGAGTTCTTATCATTGCTTACCTTGTTTCCCTTTTCAAGTATTCAAGTACATTAAACACCTCCTACAAATGTACTTTCACAGCATCAAGTACTAACAAAGTTAAGAGGGAAAATGGGGAAATGAGAAAGCAGTCATTGGAATATTAGAAGATGTCTCTTGTAAGGATAAAGTCTTATTTTATCAACTGGCATGATTGATTTTGAGATGTTTTAAGACACACAGTAGCAGGTTAAAAGATATGAAGATTTTCTGCTTCCATATATAAAGCCTGTAGGGGAAGAAATGTCATAGAAAACAGTTTCTAATGATGGACACAAAGACAGTTTTGGTATTTGAAACTTAAATTATTTTGTAAGAAAAATATCTTTCCATCATTATGCAGCAGATGGAGCACAACATACATTGGCTGGCAAAAGAGTTTTTTATTAACCAGCTCAAAAGTCTCATTAGACGTTTTAGTAATTCACTGAATTATCAACACTTACCAAGATTCAATAAAAGATGCCACAAAACAAGGCCCATTGTAATCAATGCTATTAGAATTAAGAATAATCCTTTGAATAATGTTTGTTACGATGATGAATGATTTGAACACCTTAACTTACAAAAATAATTAAGATGGCTCTACAAAAGGCCTGTGTTTTAAAGTGTTTTGATCACAAATTGACACCAGAAGTTTTGGTTTAATGAATGAAAAACATCAAAACTGAAGTATGTAAATATCCTGTTTCTTGTTAAAGTTTAACTCACAAAATTTTAGCAATTCAACAGTGGGTTGGTCTTTTCTGCTGCAGTTATTACTGTGGTGTGTTAATGGTGATTTCCTACTTCCTTCTATATTTACTAGTTGGGATTTTACTGTAAGGAAGATTTATTAATTCAATCATTTCTATCAGTGTGGACTCATGGATATATACATTATTTTTTAGATGTTATGCAATACTATCATTTTTTTTTTCAATACTGTCATGTATACTGATGCTCCCTTTGTCCCAGCTTTGGCCTTTTTGACGTTAGATTCAATGGCCTTTTCACATACTCTCATCCTTTGTTTTCTTTTGTTTTTAACAGTTCCTTATTTTCTTTCTGGTGCTTCAAGATGCTCCAGCCTCATCTTGTATTTTTCCTGTCCAGCCCTAGAACTGGTCACTTTTTCTGTGAGTTAAGATTATGGTTACTTTTACTGATATTGTTATTTAGAAACGTAGATCTGGACACAAGATGTGCTCATTGCTACTAACTACGGTATCACTGCATAAGGCCTCTCAGTGGACAAAGCTAGGAAATATAATATATGAATATTAATCCTTGTACACAGAAATACCTGTATTTCTCTATCTAGACATATTAAAATAAGTGGGTTCATACTGATATCTCCCACTCTCAGCACACGTGGGATTCATTCTAACTGCACCTCCACTCTTGCTATTTGTAACTTATTTCTCTCATAATGAGAAACCTGTCTCCTATTATCTACAAACTATGTATTAATTTATTAAACGCTATGTGTGAACAATTATATAAAGTTGGTACAGAATTTCTATCCTGTACCCCTATGAGAAACAAATTTACCAACTAGAATGCCTTTTTGTCTTTAGCTTTACAGTCTAAATAAAACATTGTTTTCCAAAAGTTAGGTCTGCTCCCAGATTTACATTTTTTTTTTCAGATTTATTTTTATAGAAAACAAATGATACTTTGTCAGGAAAATGTCCTATAAGAACTGACATCTAAAAATTTTAAATTCATAATTCTGTGACCTTTTCAGAAAAAAACAATGATATTGAGATATATGTGTGTTTTCCTGAAACAATGAAATATATATATATATATATATATACCTATTTTAAAAGTTGATTTATCGGGCTGACCAAGTGGCTCATTGGTTAAGAGTTGGCTTGGGAGCATGAGCTCTGAGCAGCAGGGTCGCCAGTTTGGATCCCACATGGGCCAGTGATGCTGTGCCCTCTATAGCTAAGATGGTGAACAACAGCTCCACCTGGAGTTGGGCTGCCATGAGTTGCCGGCGATGGCGTGGGCTGCAGTGGGCTGCTATAAGTTACCGTGAGCAGCCGGCGGCCTTGGTGAGCTGCTGTGAGCTGCCATGAGCCGCCATCCGATGGCCGGCAACCGATCTACCTCAACCCGGAAGAGCACAATGATAATACCAACATGGGCCAGTGAAGTGGTGTCCTCCACAACTAGACTGAAGAATAAAATGACAGCAACTTGTCTGTTCCCCTTTCCTGATTCCCCAAACTCTGTTCCCTCCCCCAGAACGCCCCCCCACCAAAAAAAAGTTGATTTATCATTGGAATCTAGATGACCTAGGACAAAATGGAAGTGAGCAAGAAAAACACTTAATTCATTTAAATCACTTAAAATGGGATAGGTTCCTCACTCAAATCCAATGTTACATAGATGGACTACTGGAGAACAAATACTTTCTAATTCTTCTGATTGTTAAATTATGACTTTTTAAAAGATAGAACATTTCAGTGTAGCAATCTCAACCAGCAGTCAGTACCACAGCAAGGAGCTATTTCAGGGTAAATATTGCATTATTACCTTGTAACAATTCTACATCATGTGACTTTCAAATCTAGAGATATGCAAAATCAATAGTTAAGAAAATGCCCATTCAACATTTAAAAAGTAGAGTATGTAGTAATTACAACTGTGGGGAAACATGTTTAATAAAAATAATTGTTACCAATAATAATAATTGTTACCAAAAATGTGCATGATTTTCTCAATTTTCCAGCTTGAATACTTTAGGATTTCATCATTCATTTTTGAGGGAGATCTTTTGGGGGTTGTAATAATTCTGTATCTTGTTTTGTGATGGTGGTTCAGTGAACCCACACATGACAAAGTAACACAGAGAACCTGTGGAACACTGGGACACACATACCAATGCCAGTTTTCTGATTTTAATATTGTATTATAGTTACTTCCACTGGGGGAATTTAGGTGAAGAGTACATGGAATCTCTCTTGTTTTTGCAATTCCTTGTGACTCTATCATTCAGAGTAAAAATTTTTTCAATGACATTTTAAAGCCTCAAACCAATATACGTGTGTGTGATCAAACCTAGTTTTTTGTTTTTTGGTTTTTTAAATGTATTTCTTCTGTATTGCAGTCATATTAAATCGTCCTTTAGAAAGATTGAAGCAGTTGGGCCACAGAAATGTGATATTTAAAACTTCATTCTCTTTGGCTGAGTAATTTCACTAGGAATTTTTCTTAAGGAAACACTCTATTCTTTTTCATGCCTTCTGTCTTTCTAATAAAGAATTTCCACAAAGATGTTCAAAGATGTTTAGGTTCATCCTGTTTGGAACTCTCTGAGCTTCCTGGACATGTATGTCTATTTTCTTCACCAGGTTAGGGTAGTTTTCAGTCATTATTTCTTAAAATAGGTTCTCAATCCCTTGCTTTTTCTCTTCTCCTTCTGGTACCCCTATGATGTGATTGTTGTTACGATTCATGTTGTTCCACAGGTCTCTTAAACTACCCTTGTTTTTTTGTGTGTTTTTTTAAGATTTTATTGGGGAATGGGGGAGGGGACCAGTCAAGTTGTGTTCTTCAGTCTTCATTGTGGAGGGCACCAGTCCCCATCTGGCTTCCCGTTGGCAGCTCATGGTGCTGTGTTACAGTCTTAGTTGCAGGTGGGCGTAGCTACCATTCCATGTGGGAGTTGAACCAGCAGCCTTGTTGTTAAGAGCGCAGGTTCTATCCTCTGAGCCATCCAGGTGGCAGCTTCAGCTCAAGGTTCAGAGTTCAATCTTTTAGTTGTGGGTGGGCATAGCCCACCATTGAACAGGCAATCTTGTTGTTACACCAGCTGAGCCATCCTGCCACCATCGGCAGCTCAACAACAGCTCAGCGAGGGTGCAGCATACACTGGCCCATGTGGAAATCAAACCGGTGATCCTGTTGCTCAGAGCATGGTTCTAGGCCAACTCTTAACCATCTGAGACACTCAGCCGGTGCCAACTACCCTCATTTTAAAAAAATTCTCTTTTGCTGTTCTGATGGGGTGGTTTCTACAACCCTGTCTTCCAAATTGCTGATTTGATTCTCTGCTTCATCTAGTCTGCTGGTCATTCCTTCTAATGCATTCTTCATTTTAGTTATTGCATTCTTCACTTCTGACTGTTTTGTTTTGTTTTTCTGCTTTCTGTGTCCCTTCTAATACTTGCTGTTTCTTCGTCAAAGTTCTCACTAAATTCCTTGAACATCCTTATAACCATTGTTATGAGCTCTGTCTCTGGTAGGTTGCTTGCCTCCATTTTGTTTAGTTCTTTTTCTGGATTTTTCTCCTGTTCTTTCATTTGGGATGAATTTCTTTGTTTCCTCATTTTGGCTACCTCTCTGTGTTTGTTTATATGTATTAGGTAGATCTGTGATGTCTCCTGGTTTTGTCGTAGGTGTCCTGTGGAGCTCACTGGCACAGTCTCAACTAGTCACCTGATGCAGGTGCTCCAGGAGTGTCCCTTGTGTGTGCCCTCCTCTTATAGTTGAGCATTGATTTCTATTGGCATGTCAGTAGATGGGATTGATCCTCAGGCTGATTGGCTGTGGGGTTTGGCCACATCCACAGCTTACAGGCTGCTGTGTGGGAGGCTTACCCCACTGAGTGGGATTCACCCCAGGGATCTCTGGTGTCTGTTGAGACCACCCTTTGTGTGTGCCACTTGGGCTAATTGGACACTGCTTTGCTATGGTCTGAAGCCAACCTCCAGGTATGTTGGTTCTGGGGTCTCTTGGGAGGGGCTCCGGAGCAGGCCCAGGTCAGCCACTGTCTGTGACTGGCCAGGAGCTACCTGGTAGGAGTTACAAAGCGATCTGTGTTTGTTTGCTGCCTGTGCTAAACCTGGAGGCATGTGAGAGAGGCCTCGCTGTGATCCGAGGACAGCTGCTACCAATTCCAGTCCTGGAGTAACCCCATAACAAGCCAGGAAACCTGGAGGCCTGCTGCCACCTGACAGCTCCCTTAAGTATCAGCCACTGATAAAGCCTCGTGCGGTCCTCAAGTTGGGTGAGGCAGAGTCTCAGGGAGTCAATAGAGTGGGAAGAGTGGTAGTCACTAGGTTAATGTAGACTCTGGTTTGGTGCCAGTGCTAAGCCTCGGGCAACTCAGCAAAAGTCTTAGATCACACCACGGCTAGTCACCACCTGCCTGAGGCCCATGGACACTGACAGTTTTCCAAAAAAGAGTGCAATGCTGGAGGTGCTGGCTGCTCATGGAGGAAGTGTCTCCAGTGTTGTGCTAGTTGGGTGGGGCAGTTTCCCAGTGAGTCTGCAGGGCGGAGCACAGGAGCTCAACCAGCCAATCAGATTCAGATTTGACCTGTGGGGGTGGGCTCAACACAGGAAAGATGGCGCCTGCCTACCAGCTGCAGTGGAGGAGGATCCCTCCCCTGGAAAATGCTGACTGTCCTCCAGTCCTCACCCTGAAGGCACACACCTCAATCTGTCCCCCGTATGTCTCCGAGGCCCTCTGAGTCACCATCCCTCTGCTGGAGCCCAAGGTGAGTGCCTGCAAGCTAGTGAGTCTATGTGCCAGCCGTTTAAGAGGACTTCTGGGTTTCCCGCAGTCTTCCATCCCACCCGAATGGTAGGAATCCCCACTATTTTCCACAACCAGATGTTGCGGGGAACTCCCCCTCCTCACACCAGTATTCAGGCTGTGGAGCCTGGTGTAGTGGGCTGAGGTCCCTTGCACCTCTGGGGAGAACCTACACAGCTAAGATATCCCTCCTGATTCTCAACTGCCACAGGGAAGTTTGGGGCCTGTTCCTCATTTCCATCCCTCCTATTAGTCTTGATGTAGCTCCTTCTTTATATTTTTAGTTATAGGACTTCTATTTGGGCTAGACTTCAGATGTTTCTCCAGGTTGATTGTTATATAATTTAGTTGTAATTTTAATGTGTTCACGGAAGGATGTAGGTAGGGCGTTTATGTACTCCACCATCTTGGATCTCTCTGATAACATTCTTTTCTCTCTTACCCTCTTTCCCTCCACTACACTCACATGGCCAACTGCCAACTCTGGTTGCCCCCCAACTACCTACCTACTGGCTTGCACCTGCACCTGGAGCATTGCCAGAATTTAATACCTAAATGTGCTGTCAGATCTCACTTTAAGTTTACAATCACAAATCCAAAATTGGCACTTAGCATTCATTGCCTGACAAGCCTATAGTTTCTGTTCTTCTAAATGACTATGCCATGCTTTTTCTTGTATTTTTTCTTCAAAATGGTCTTATAATTTCTTCCCCCTCCCTCTCGCCCCACACATTCTCATTCAATGACCTTGTCTCATACTTCACTGAGAAGTAGAAGCAATTAGACAAGCAGTCTATCACCTTTTCACCAACCTACTCCTATTCATACATACACGCTGTCTTCCCTCTGTTTCGATGGTATGCCCTTGAACCTATCATGCTCTGCACTTCACATTCTTCCCTCACCTCTCTTCATTGAAGCTTCCATCCACCAATGAGATTGTTCTCGACGACACTGGTGACCTTTTGCCAAATCAATTGCTCCACTAAGTTCTTACAGTCCTCAGTGCCATTCTTAATAGTTGGCCACTCCCTATTTCCCAACACCTTCCCCCAATCACACTGTAATGGTTTATTTTATGTGTTAACTTGACATGTGGTGCCCAGGTATTTGTTCAAACATTCTGGGTATTTCTGTGGGTTTTTTTGATATTATTAATATTTAAACCATAGACTAAGTAAAGCAGATATCACTCCCTAATGAGGGTAGGCCTCATCCAACCACTTGAAGGCCTAAATATAACCAAAAGGCTGACTCTTCCTTAACTAAGAGAATTCTTCCTGCCTGCCTGCCTTTCAACTGGGACATCAGCTTTTTTCCTGCCTTCAGACTTGAACTGAAGCACCAGCTCTTGCTGGGTCTTGAGACCACTGGCCCTCAAGTGGAATGTACACCATCAACTCTCCTGGGTCTTTAGTTTGCCGACTCACCCTGCAGATCTTGAGGCTTGCCAGCCTCTGTAGTCATGTGAGCCAATCCCTTATAATGTGTGTTTGTGTGTGTGTGTGTGTGTGTGTGTGTGTGTGTGTGTCCTGTTGGTTCCATTTCTTTAGAGTCCCTGACTAATACACACACTCTCCTTTTTTTCTCCTACTCCAGTAGGTACTCCTTGGCCAGCTCCTCTTCTGCTCCACCTCTAAATGTTAGAGTATTCTTGGACTTCTTCTAGGCCACTGGCTCTTCTCTATCTGCATAATAACCTCCCCCAGAATTCTGATCCAGGCCCTGTGGCTTTAAATAGTATATATGTGCCAATGATTCCCAAATCTGTATGTCCAACTCTGATTTCCCCCACTCAATTCTAAACTCTTTTATTTGTACTTATTTGTCATCTCCACTTGGATGTTTCATAGGCATCTCTACTTTAGCATGGCCAAAACTTAACTCTTAATTCCCTCCCCAAATCCACTTCTTCAGTTTTATTCATCTCAGTAAATAATGACACAGAGTGAATACATCCCGTTGCTCATGCCCCAAATCAGATGGTCTTCCATTATTTCTCTTACCTTTCTGCCCAGCACATGCATCCATCAGTCCATCAGCAAGTCTCAGTTGCCACAACCAATCCAAATATCTATCAGTATCACCCTAGTTCAAGCCACCATTTCCTCTAGTCTAGACCGCTATAATCCTCTCTTAACTCTTCTAACTGCATCTAATCTTGTCTCCCTAAAATCCATTCTTTGAGATTCAGGCAAATGAAACTTTTAGAAACAAACACTATAATTCCCTTGCTGAAAAGTCTCCAAGGACTTCCTATCATTGTTAGCATAAAATCTAACAGGCCCTACATAATTTATAAGGCCCTACATCATCAGGTGCTTTAATCGCCCAAGTTTGCTCTTGTCTGTTCCATCTGCGTGCAATGCTCACTCACCCTGACCCCATCTTTAATAGGTGGAATATTAAAATATTCAATTTAAATATTGCCTTTGAAAGGCTCCTCTTACCTGAGCTCCCTATCTAAAGAAGCACTTCTGCCCCTCACTTCATGACATGACTACCCATTATTTCCCTTTCCCCTGTAGAATGAATGGGGGATAGTGGAGGCTATAGCCATCAGAAAGCACAGTATTAAAGGGAGGAGGAACTTTTGGATGAGAGAAGAGATTCTTTTGTAATCTTTTTTTAAAAAAATCAAGTTGATTTCTTAATTATTCACTTATTTATTCATCCATTCATTCAACATTCAACAAACATTAGCTGAGTACTTACCATGTGCTAGCCATTGTTCTAGGTGCTGGACATACAATACAGCAGTGAACAACACAGATATGAAGTTTACATTCTATCAGGAGAAAAAAAATCATACTTCTGAAAGTGCTATAATAAAAAGAGTGATGTAATTGTCAGTAGCTGGATGACTGCCTTACAGATAGCAGAGCAATTATGTAAAGTCTCTGATAAGCTACTTTCTTGCCGTGTAGTGGGATTTTAACACACCTTTGCTGGGATTCACTTTCCTTACTGTAAGGTGAACATGGTAATAATAGAAGCTATCTCATTGGGTTCTTGCGAGATTCTATCAATTTTGTACATAAAGTCAGGTATCTAGAAAAGCACTTATAAATGTTAGTTTTTACTATTACTTTAAATTGAGGACTCAGATAAACTTTCTGGGAGGAAGTAACATTTAAACTGAGACCTAAAGGACAGGAAGGATGCAGCCTTGTGAATATGGGGTGGGGAGAGCACTCTGGGCAGAGCAAACAGCACAAAGGCTGTTTGGTGTCGCAATTCAGTGACTGAAACTGAGCAATCATGTGGCCACCAGGATTTTATTTCAGTGCCATGGGAAAGCAGTGGAGACTTTCAAATGTGAGTTTACCCGGTCTTATTAGGTCTTTAAAAGGATCACTAGGCCTGTCATGTAGAGAATGGATTTTTAGGAGTGCAAGGATGGAAGTAGAGAGACCAGTTACAGGAGGGGCCATTTCAGAGGTCAAGGAAGAGACTCTATGTTAAAGAGAGTAGAAGTGGAGATGGAGAGGATGGATTAACTTTGTGTCATGCTTGAGTTTTAAACTTTCCTTTCTGTTATTGTGCTTTTCCATGTTACAGATATTTAAAATTGTAATATATATTCAAATATCTGAGTTCTTCTATTGAGTTCTTTAAAGCAGAGAGAGAATTGACTTTTATTCCACAGATGTGTTTCAGAAATTGTTCCCTAATATTCCTCCATGGATTTAAGCTTTTATATGTCATTTCTTATGTATGGACTATTTGTTTTTCAAATTTCTACCCAATTATCAAAGTATATTCATTAGTTTTCTTTATCCCTTTGATTGTGAAAAATCTTATAACAGGTTTTCTGTTTTGTTTTGTTTTTTTTTCCCATAAACTTGGAGTTGTGTCTGTTTCTGAATTCTTATTCATTAAAGTAGAATTCTACTATACCACTATTCTGTAAGTGCTGCAAAATAAGCTGTAAAAGCTAATAATAACCCTTCTTTTTCAGATATTCTTTTATACTTGAATTCATTTCTTTTTCCATGTGTATTTTTAAAATACTTTCTCTTTATATTTAGCATTCTCTATATATTTAATTGTAATTGCATTAAAATAGACATTTTTAACACACATATATACAATTATAAATTAAATAAGGAAAACAGACATATAAAAATACTTTGTCTCAAGTTTCAGGATTTATTTCTTAGGCACCCAGTCATCCAATGTTTATTTTCTATCTCCCTCCCTCTGTCCTTTATGCCTATAAACTTACCCTATTCAAGAATATAATGTAGCTCTCCATCTAGTCAATTCCTTTTCAAAAGACTCCTAGTAATAAAGTTAAAAGCTAACACTGAAATGGTACTTACTATAGAGCAGAGACTGTTCTAAGCACTTTACATTTTTAATTCATATAATCCATCCAACTCTATGAGTAGGCACTATTATCTCCATTTTACAGATGGATAAACTAAGGCACAGAGAGGTTAAATAACTTCCCAAGTTCCTACAGCTACTAAGGGTAGAGGCCAGGGTTAGTACCAGGGTTAGCTCTACAGGCCATTCTCTGAAGCATTACCCAATATGGTTTACAACTAAACAAATATATATATTTTAACAAAGGAAAAACTGTATTAAAATTGTAATACTCAGTATATACTGATCTATACAAAAGATAAATACAAGTCATGTGTACACATTTTTTTTTGGCATCCCCAATATGTATATATTACATCTCTTATTGTTTTAAGTATTTTATATTTTTTGTGGCTGCTTTAAATTGAATCTCTTATTTTTCAGCTGGTTATGACTGGTTATACAGGATCCTATTAACTTTAAACTATTTTTCTTGCCATTAACCTATTTTTATAGCACCAGGATTTTTTTTTTTTTACCTGATTCCTTTGGATTATCTAGGAACATCAATTGCATCACCTGAAAATAATGGTGCTTTTCTCTTTTCTCACATAATTATATTAGCATGGAATTTCCAAAGCAATATTAAATAATTGTGTTAGTAGAGTGAATTTTTAGATCTGAAATTAAAGAAAATGTGTGTAGAGCTTCATTATTAGATCTAATTGCAAAAAAGTTTATTTTTATATATTTGAATATATTCATCTTGTCTCTGATAGGAGCAAACATTTTCTTAATGGTAGGAAGATCTAAGATGTCCCCCTTAAAAAAAAAATTATAAGTGTTAAGAGCTTTGACTAGAAGATCTTAAACATATAAAGATGAATGTAATTCAGCTAAAGTGGGTTTGAAAGTATGGGACACATAAGTATGATTTAGATATTGTAGGGAAAGGGAAAAGCACTTTAGATGAAACAGTATTTACTAGAAAATTGTTTAGGGTACTAATTCTCAAACTTGTGTGCACATTGGAATCAACTGGTAAGATTTACAAAAGATACTGAGGCCTGGGTCCCGCTCCCAGGTAATCTGATGTAAACGATCTAGGATACAGCATGGCCACTGCGAATTTTTTAAAGCACCTCAGGTGATTCTAGCATAAGATCCAGTTTTACAACCACTAGTTTAGGGAAAAACTTTAAACCTATTTCCCACACTGCGCAAATTATGGCTAATAGATTTGTTTAGCTGACTAGTAAAATATACCAGTGTGTACACCTGTGTTTCCAGCAGCATTATTCACAGCAGCCCAAAGATGGAAACAACCCAATGTCCACTGATGGACTGAAATGGATAAACAAAATGTGATATATACATACAATGGAATATTATTCAGCCTGATAAAGGAGTAAAATTCTGATAGATGCCGTAACATGCGTGGACCCTGAAAACATCAGGCTAGTGAAATAAGCCAGACACAAAAGGACTAATACTGCATGATTCCACTTACATGCAGTGTCTAGAATAGTCAAGTCTGTAGAGACAGAAAGTAGAATGGAGGTTACCAGGGGCTGGGAGGAGGGTGGATATGGACTTATTGTTTAATGGTGACGGATGGGATGAGGAAAATTTTCTGGAAACCGATAGTGGCGATGGTTGTAGAACATAGTGAATATTCTTGATGCCATTGAATTGTACACTTAAAAATTGTGAAAATGGTAAATTTTATGTTTTATACATATAGAATAAAAAAATCCAAACGAAAAGAGCTGCCCATGGTGCGCTATGAAGCCTCCTTTTCCAACTAGTTTTAGAATGTTAATGTTAAGGAGGATAATATAGAGTGGTGTATAATGGCCTTAATTGAGTTTGTATAGTGGTGGTTTTTTTCCCTATTCCATTTTCAAGCAGGTAGCTTTTTTTACTTTCCCAACAATTATGAGCTGTTATAAAACCTTCACCGTGTGCAGACAGGTAGGAGCACAAAGCTGAAACCTGCTGAGTAGGTGATTGTATGTGGAGCCTTTGAAGCAAAGATCAGATGTGAGTCTCTGACATGTTCCTGCCTGCATTGCACACGTACACACCAAACAAAACAGACATCAAAATCGCTATTTTTACAGAGACATTTATCAAGAGAAGTATAATTTGTATCCATCTCGATAATGCGTCTGGAGTTCCAAAGAGAAAGATGGATTGAAATGGAACATCTCTCTTTAGTATCAATTTTCATGAGAAAAACGAGAGGCCCTTTATAAAGTTTCCTGTTTGCAAAAGAAATGGATCACAATATCAAAGGAAGGCCTTGATTTACTGTAGTCCTGATGGTCTGCTAGCAGAAGTTAGGTGAACTTTGTTGGGTTGGTTTTCCTATGCAAAATAATTGTATCTTAAGTTCATATTGAGTGCGAGTAGCAAATTATTAATATTCAGAATTTCTAAATTCTGAAAGATATAGAGTATAGGCGATCAAGTACTTGATAGGTTCTTTTTGAGGACTGTACGGATGAATCGGTTCCATATCTCTCCCCTAGTTTCTGGTGGTTTTCTGGCAATCTTGGGTGTTCCTTGGCTCACAGAAGCGTCTCTGCCTTTATCTTCGTGCTCATATAGTGTTCTCCCCGTGTATGTGCATCTGTGTCCACATTTCACTATTTTATAAGGATACCAGTCATATTGGATTAAGGACTTCCTCTACGTCAGTATGATCTCATCTAAACTAATTATAACTGCAAAGACCCTATAACATCAAATACCAAAAAAGGTGACATTCTGAAGTACTGGGGATTAGGACTTCAATATATGAATTTAGGGGCAACACGATCCAACCCATAACACCTAGGGTATGGTCCTTATGCTTATGGTCCAAGGTGGCAGCCAGCGACCCAGTCATCACATTCATAGTAAGGCCTTCTTAAAGGGCCCCATCTTTGTAGGTCCGTCTTCCACATTAATTCAGGTATTTGCCTGGAGGGTCTCGAAGCAGCCAAGCATGAATAGATTCTGGTTCTGAGGTGATCATTGGAGTGGTGTACTCCCAAAGAAGACACTGACCATTTGTTAGCAATGCCTCCTCTTCAGAAGTAGGGTCAGAGAAAAGCCTGGCTGAGGATTGAGGAGAGGGAGAGGGAAGCTTGTTGCTTCTCCTCAGATCATTCCAGAAGGACTTCATGGAGGAGAAGGGATTTCAGGAGACTTAACGATGTGATCACCGCAATAAGTCTGGTAACCATCTATCACCATAGAAAGTTATTGGGATATTGTTGACTATTTCCCCTATACCATACATTACATGTCCGTATTTATTTTATAACTGGAAGTTTGTACCTCTTATTCCCCTTTACCTTTTTCATCAGCGTGCCCCACCCACCCACCCATCATCCCACACACACCCCCGCCCCCCAGCAACCATCAGTTTGTTCTCTGTATCTATGTTCTTCTCCCTTTTGTAACATCTGTTCTGTCGGGGGTTGTGTTTGCCTCTTCTACTAGACGATATATTCCTAGAGAGTGAACAAACCCCCTTTTAAGTCTGATAGGCCTCATTGAGATGGTGGTAGTGGGGATTCATAGTTTAAATCTCAGCTCCAGCACTTATTAGCTGTAGGAATTCAACTCCCTACCTTAGTTTTATCATCTGAAAAATGAGGTAACAATATTTACCTTGCAGTGTTGTCATGATCATTAAAAATAACAAATAAAAGTGATTGGACTATAGTAGATGCTCAGTGTTGACAGATGTTGTCATAATCTCACTCCAGGGCCTAGCACAGGGCATCTCGAAGAGTCAGTCATCAATAAATACTTGTTGTCCCAATGAAAATTCAGACCATGACTATAGCCCTTTGCTCTACTCAAGTCTGGAAACTGATGATAAATTAAAATAGCCATCACAGTACTATAAAACACAAGACATTGGAAAAGAAACCGTTACCAAATGTGTTATGGGGAGAAATAAATACATCTGATTTTAAAAGAACGCCTGAAGGACATGATAAGAACATATATATCATTTTATAATCACAAGACTTTAGTGTCACTGATGGAAAAAACTGGACACTATGGTTTGAGGAATCCCTTATACACCAGAGCCAGGTCTGACTCAAACCTCTTATCATAGGCCTAAAGGCAAATTCTTTCAAATAGTGACAACCCAGGAAAGTCCTCTATAAGAGAATTGTTCAATGCGACTTTGGACAGGAGCAGATAAAAATTACAGGTAATAACAGTACAACAGCATTTCCTATTATTTGGGGCTACATATTTTTTGGTGTCTGATCATAGGAAATGTCTCTCAAAGCATTAAGCTTTCCCACACCTGAAATAATATTTTTATTGCTAAAAGTGCAAGGTCAAAAGAATTGGGTGTCTTACCCATCTATTGGAAGATGTATTTTGAATTTTTAAAAAGAGGTTTTTACATAGATATTTTTGAAGGGCAGCCCCGCAGTAAACTCAAGATGGCTTGTAACTGTGAAATGAAGTGTCTGATATTGGCCTCTAGATGTCCTCAAAAGGAGTCAACAGAACTTCCTGTGAGGATGTTCTATATCTTTGTTGTCCAATTGGGTAGCCACTAGCCACAAGGTGATTCATATTTCAGTTTAATTACATTAAAAATTCAGTTCAGTGATACACTATCAAGGGTAATTACAGCAGTCACTCCTTATCCAGGGAGACATTAGAAGACCCCTAGTGGGAAACCAGATAGTACCAAATCCCATATATACTATTTTTTTCCTATACATACATACCTTTTCACTTAAAGGAAGCACTTGACAGCTTCTCCATGGCATATCAGAATTGCCAGGATCACTACTGTTGTGCTTTGGGGCCATGATTAAGTAAAATAACGGTGACTTGAACACAAGCACTGTGATACTGTAACAGTCGATCTGATAACCCAGATGGCTACTGAGTGAGTAAGGAGTGGGAAGGGTACGGATATGCCAAAGGGATGAATCACGTTCTGGGCGGGACAGAACAGGGTACCTCGAGATTTCATCCCACTTCTCAGAATGGCACACAATTTAAAATTTATGAATTGTTTATTTCTGGAATTTTCCATTGAATAATTTGGGACCATGGTTGATCTCAGGTAACTGAAACAGAGGAATGTGAAACCATGCATAAGGGGGGAGGGGACTACTGCATTAATGAAGACCATGCATTATTGGTGCAAAGATAGACAAAACCAACCTATTGAACAGAATAGAGTTGGGAAATAGGTCCACACATATATGGTCACTTAATTTATGACAACTGCAAGTGGGGAAAAGTGATCTTTTATATAAACGTGCTGGATTAATTGGATTTCCACATAGAAAACAGGTATCTGGGCCCATCTCTATATCCCATCATTCACATAAATTAATTCCCAGTGGATTACAGTTCTAAATGGGCAAGTGGGCAAGCTAAAACAGGAAAGCTTTCAGAGGGAAACAGGAGGAATCTTCATAACTTGGAGTAGGCAGAGATTTCTTAAATAAAACCACAAAACAGTCACCATAAAAATTGATACATTAGAGTATTAAAGTTAAGAATTTTTTCCTCAAGAGATACAATTAAAAGAATGAAAGGAACCTGGAATGGGAAGAGATATTTGCAACACATACACATGGCAAAAGATGCATATAAAAAAAGTCCTCTTATAATGGATAAACAAACTGTGGTATATTTATCCAATCGAATACTACTTAGAAATAAAAAGAAATGAACTACTGACTGATGCAACAACATGGCTGAATCTGAAGTACAGTTTGCTGAGTGAAAAAAGTCTTACACAAAAGAGTACATACTGTATGATTACAGTTATATAAAATTCTGAAACAGGTAAAGCTAATCTACAGTGGGGAAAAAAATCAGAGCAGTGGTTGCCCCTACGAAAGTAGAAAGGGAGATTGACCGGGAGGGGACATTGAACTCAAATTCATTATCTTTTTTTTTTTTTTTTTTGAGGGCAGTGTCACTGGCCCTCATATGTGGGACCCAAACCGGGGCTGCTGGCTTCCCAAACCAGCACTTAACCACCTGCACCACTTGGCCGGCCCAAAATTTATTATCTCAAAACTCAGCAAATGTATACTGAAGATTTGTGCATTTTATTTCATGTAAGTTTTACATCAAAAGAAACCTTAAATATTGAGTTCTAGTTAATGACATACATGCTGAAGTACTTAGAGGGCATGTGTTGCTATCTGAAGCTTACTTTGAAATGCAACAACATTAAGATGGATAAAGGGAAGGACAAAAATATAATAAAGCAAGTTTTATAAAATGTTAATGGTGGAGGGCCGGCCAAGTGGTGCAGTGGTTAAGCGCTGGCTTTGAGAAGCCAGCGGCCCTCGTTCGGGTCCCACATATGAGGGCCAGTAACACTGCCCTCAAAAAAAAAAAAAAAGTTAATGGTAGAATCTATATGGTAGGTTTACATGTGTTTACTGTAAAGCTCTTTAAACTTTACTAAATATTTGAAAGTTGTTTTTTTTAATTCTTTTATTGTGACATAAACTTTTTTTCTTTTAATTAGTTTCAGGTGTACAACACAGTGCACTAGTTATACTTTTTACCTCTCAAAGTGACAACCCTCCTCCCCCAATTCGCCACCCCACTCCCTCCCATATCATACATATCTATTACAATTCCCTTGACTCCCTTCCACACTATACCCTGCATCCTGTGACTATATATATATATATTCAATTACAGTTAGCATACAATATTATAAAACATCAGCTTCAGGTATACAGTGCAGTGATCAAGCCTCTACTCCATCCATGATGTGGTCTCCCAAACAAGACATGTGACCATTTGACAGCCTGCAAAATATTTACAACATTATTCATTATATTCCCCGAACTGTCTTTCATATTCCTATGGCAATATTGTAGTTGCCTATTTATGCTGTCTAATTCCTTCCCCTTCTCCCTCATCCCCACCCCCCTCTCAACTAGCAACCATCAGTTTCTCCTCTATATCTGTGAGACTGTTACTGTTTACATTGCTCGTTCATTCAGTTTTTCAGATTCCACATATAAGTGAGATCATATGGTATTTGTCTTTCTCTGACTGACTTATTTCACTTAACATAATAGTCTCTAGGTCCATCCATATCATTGCAAATGGTACGATTTTATTCTTCTTTATAGCGGAGTAATACTCCATTGTATAAATGTACCACAGTTTCTTAATCCAGTCGTCTACCGATGGGCATTTTTGTTGTTTCCAAGTCTTGGCTATTGTAAATAGTGCTGCAAAAACATAGGGGTGCACATATTTTTTCGAATTAGCATCTTGGATTCTTCTGGGTAGATACCCAAGAGTAGAATTGCTGGGTCATATGGTAGTTCCATTTCCAATTTTTTTAGATACCTCCATACTGATTTCCATAATGGCTGCACCAATCTGCAGTCCCACCAACAGTGCACCAGGGTTCCTTTTTCTCCACATCCTCACCAGCACTTGTTGTTTGTTGATTTATTGAGAGCCATTCTGAGCGGAGAAAGTTTTTATAATCAAATGTTAGGAAAAATCAGATAAAGAAGACAGCTCAGAAAAATGGGCAAAAAATTGAACAGATACCAAGTGATGATGAGAATGGAAAAACTGGAACACTCATATGTTGCAGATAGGAGTGTAAATTGGTGCAAACATTTTGGAAAACTTTGAAAATATCTACTAAATTTGAACATGGCACAACCTGTGATCCAACAATTCTATTTCTAGATATATAGCTGTTTGGACTCAGACCAAGTTGTTCTAAAGTTTGGGCGTGAGAAGCCGCAAGCCCAAAGAACACAGCAGGTGGCTGAATGCGAGACATAGGTTTATTGAGACTTGCAGACCCGGGAGCGTATCCACTAGTGGCCGGCCCGGTAGTGATCAGCACTCAGGTGGAAAAGCAAGGTTATATAGGCCCAGCAAAACAAGGAGCACTCTGTGGGGAAATCATCTGGCGGGCCCTGCAGGCCTGCCCTTATGGACATAGTATCCCAAGAAGCCGTGAGACCTTCACTGCCTGCTAGTTTAGCTGCCTGTGAGCCTGTGAGCCGGGTCCCCACAATAACTAATAGAATTGCATTTATCATGTTCATCAAAATATACAGTACAATGTTCATAGCAGCAATATTTTTAATATGTCCAAAATGTAGGCTACTCCAATGCCTATCAACAATTGACTGGACAAATAAAGTGTGGTATATTCACACAATGGAATACAATACTGCATTCTCATAAACAAACTATAACTATAGTCAAAATGTGGATGAACCTAATGAACATAATAGCCAGTTTAAAAAAAAACTGACATAAAAGAGTATGCGCTGTAATAGTTTCATTTATATAATGCACAAACAAGAATGCTATTCTACTTACTGTGTACTATTCTCTGT
The DNA here is from genome assembly GCA_033961575.1 of Aselliscus stoliczkanus. NCBI lineage: Eukaryota > Metazoa > Chordata > Mammalia > Chiroptera > Hipposideridae > Aselliscus > Aselliscus stoliczkanus. The sequence goes on along the minus strand of CM066734.1, from coordinate 70,013,498 downwards.
CAGCATAGTAGATAACCCTTGCATGGAAGGGAGTGATTAGTGATGGAAAGGAAACACTTCTAGAACGCTGGTTATATTCTATTACTTGAGCTTGTTGCTGGTCTTTTTTGTGAAATCTCAGCAGGCTGCTCCCTTGTGTACTTATCTAAAGGTATGAATATTTAAATAAATAGCACTCACTGCCAGAACCTATGGGCAATAAGGGGGTCACAGATGGATTTCACATTTGAGAGACTTGAGAAAGATTTGAGGGACGTGATCAGCTTTGCATTCGGTAGATTAATCCTCAGCTTTACAGAAGATGGCAAGGAGAGGAATTAAGGGGCGGTTCATAGAAGTAATCCAGGCAATCACTTAGGAAGATCTGAATTAAAATAGGGCAATAGGGATGAAAAGGACAGAATATAGTTAATAGAGAGCAGACAGAACTTGGGGCAGAGCACTAAATTCCCCTGTGCCTCTTGAAAAAAATACAAAGGGTGCCAAAAAAATGTGTACATATTTTTAAGAAAGAAAACAACTAGATTAAAATAACATTGATGGTCATCGCTATGAGCACCTCTTGTAATTGCAGAAGTCAAACATGTATTTATCTTTTGTTATCAGTATATATTGAGTATTACAATTTTAATAGTTTTTCCTTTCTTAAAAAGTATATACATTTTTTTGCACCCTCTGTATTAACAGTACCTACTGCATTGATGATTATTTTGATTTAATGAGTTAAGGCACAAGGGGTTAATGATTTTTTTAAAGCAGTTCTTATTGCATACTGTGCAGAGCAAGATACAAGGTATTGAGATTAGAAAACTTTAAGAGAGAAATGGTTTAATTTGGCAAGAGTCATGGAAGCCTTCCTGCCTGGGACTGGGTCACTGTGAGAGAGAGGGTAGAAGGCGGAGGTTAAGAATGAGACAAAACACAAGAACTATAAAATACCTAGGAATAAATTTAACCAAAGAAGTGAAAGATCTGTACTCAGAAAATTATAAGACACTGAAGAAAGAAATCATAGAAGATACAAATAAATGGAAACACCTACCATGCTCATGGATAGGAAGAATTAATATAGTTAAAATGTCCATACTGCCTAAAGCAATATATAGATTCAATGCAATTCCTATCAAACTACCAAGGGCATTTTTCACAGAAATAGAAAATATAATCCTAAAGTTTATATGGAATCATAAAAGACCCAGAATAGCCTCGGCAATTCTGAGGAATAAAAACAAAGTCGGGGGGATCACGCTACCAGACATCAAAACCTACTACAAGGCCACAGTAATCAAGACAGTTTGGTATTGGCATAAAAACAGGCACATCGATCAGTGGAACAGAACAGAGAGCCCAGAAATAAATCCAAGCATTTACGGACAGTTAATCTATGACAAGGGAAGCAAGAATTTACACTGGAGTAAAGATAGTCTATTCAATAAATGGTGCTGGGAAAATTGGATTGACACATGCAAAAAAATGAAACTGGATCATCTCCTTACGCCTTATACAAGAACAAATTCAAAATGGATTAAAGACTTAAATGTAAGACCTGAAACCATAAAAATCCTAAATGAAAATATAGGGAGTACATTTGCAGACATTACCCAGAGCAATATTTTTATTGATACATTCCTTACGGGCAAGGGAAGTAAAAGAAAAAATGAACATATGGGATTATATCAGACTTAAAAGTTTTTTCACAACAAAGGAAACCATTAATAAAACATAAAGGAAGCCTACTGAATGGGAGAATATATTTGCCAACGATATATCTGATAAGGGGTTAATATCCAAAATTTATAAAACACTCATGAAACTCAACACCAAAAAAAACAAACAACCCAATTAAAAAATGGGCAGAAGATATGAAGAGACAATTCTCTAAAGAGGACATACAGATGGCCAACAGGCATATGAAAAAAAGTTCAACCTCACTGGTCATTAGGGAAATGTAAATAAAAACCACCATGAGATACCACCTCACTCCAGTCAGAATGGCTATCATCAACAAATCAACAAACAACAAGTGCTGCCGGGGTTGTGGGGAAAAGGGGACCCTGCTGCACTGTTGGTGGGACTGCAGATTGGTGCAGCCACTATGGAAGTCAGTATGGAGGTATCTCAAAGAACTGGAAATAGAGCTACCGTTTGACCCAGCAATTCCACTCCTAGGTATTTATCCTGAAAAAACCAAGACACTTATTCAAAAAAAGTTATGCACCCCGATGTTCATAGCAGCACAATTTACAATAGCTAAGACTTGGAAACAACCAAAATGCCCATCGGTAGATGACTGGATTAAGAAACTGTGGTCTATTTATACAATGGAGTATTACTCCGCTATAAAGAAGAATGAAATTGTACCATTTGCAATGATATGGATGGACCTAGAGACTATTATGTTGAGAGAAATAAGTCAGTCGGAGAAGGACACATACCATATGATCTCACTCATATGTGGAATCTGAAAAACTGTATGAATGAGCAAAGTAAACAGAAACTGTCTCATAGATACAGAGGAAAAATCAGGGTTGCTAATTGGGAGGGGGATGGGGATGAGGGAGAAGGAGAAGGGATTAGACAGCAATAATAGGCAACTACAATATTGCCACTGGGATATGAAAAACAGTTTGGGGAATATAATTAACAATGTTGTAAATATTCTGTAGAATGTCAGATGGTCATAGGTCTTGTCAGGGAGACCATTTCATGGATGGAGTAGAGGTTTGATCACTGCACTGTATAACTAAAGCAGAGATTGTATACCTACTGTAATTGAATATATATAGATAGTCACGGGATGTGGATTATACTGTGGAAGAGAGTCAGAGGAAGAGTAATAGATATATATGATATGGGGGGGGAGTGGGGTGGCGAATTGGGGGTGGGGCGTTGTCACTTTGAGGGGTAAAATGTATAACTATTGCACTGTGTTGTACACCTGAGACTAATTAAAAATAAATTTAAAAAAACAAACAAACAAACAAAAAAGAATGAGACAAAACATGTCTGAATCTGAGCGTCAAATAGTTGTAAAAAGCCATTAAAGGGTTAGGGCTCACTCTGGAGCCAAACGGCTCCAGTTGAGGGCAAGCGTAGGCGTCTCCTCTGCTGTTCCCCACCCTCAGCGGAGAGGAGGGGCCTATCCAGTGATTGGCAGCCGGCGTCTTCCAGGGTGGCGGGCCTTTAGGGGAAGTGTCAGAACACTAGCCAGGGTGCAGGTCTCCTTCGGTCCCTTGGTCAATTTGCCCGGTTGCTAAAGATTGTTTCCCCCCATCCGGTGCCTCGGACACCTAGAGGCCTCCACCGACTCCCAACTCTGAGCCGAGGGGCGTCAAGGGGTGGTGGGCGCGGCCAGGGAGTTTGCTGAGCGGCAGGCAAGGAGCTGTCTTTCCTAGAATCCGGGACCCACCGTGCGGGAGGGCGAGGTGAGACGCAGGCGGGCTTTGGGTTCTTTCAGCACCCTGAGCTCGGGCTTGACCTCTCGCTTACCTGCCTTCTCTGCAGGGGCGGAGATTCTCCTTCTGAGCCGCTCTGCTGCCACTTGGGAGAAGGAACCCGTTATAAAGCGCCACCTGATTAGGTAGGCCCTTCCAGGTACTAACGCTCACGCCATCTGTGTTAAGGGTTTGCAACCTAGAATGAGACATTTGAATCAAAAACGGTGGGTGAACTTGTGGTTCTATTGTTACCACACTTTTTAGGGCATGCAGTACAGCATGATAGGTTAGAGATTAACTGCCCTACTTAAATGGTAAGCTCCTGGTGTCCCAGCCCATTTCTAGCTCATGTTTTGTGTGCTAATTTACAGATAGTTCAAGTGGGGCACCCTCAGTTTGTTTCTAATTTAGGCACTGACAGACACTCTCTTCACTTTCCCAAAAGGTAAGGCAGATTCCTCCAGTAAAGGAGTATGAAACTAATAAAATAATAATAATAATAATAATGAGCATGTCAATATGTATTGAATTCTTGCACTTGGCAAACAACACAAAAGTACTTTATATTTAATGCTACAAGTCTTGAGCTGGAGTCTGTGTTAGCACTGCCAAAAAAAAAAAAAAGGCAAATGGATATTGGGAAGAGAATATTTAACCCTATAGATATCTGAATCTTCATGTACCTTTCATGGAAACTAACAAGCGTTGGTGAAGATAGGAGAAATTGAAACCCTTGCGCATTGCAGGCAGGAATGTGAAATGTTATCTCCACAGTGGCAAGTAGTTTGGTGGCTCCTCAAAAGAATTAACAGAGCGTTACCATGATCCACCTTTTGGCTGGTACACACCCAAAAAATGTTGAAAGTAGAGACTCAGTAATTTGTACACCAATGTTCATAGCAACATTATTCCCAAAAGCAAAACGGTGGAAACAACCCAAATGTCCATCTAGAGATGAATGGATAAACAAAATGTTGTGTATAACAATCAAATATTATTCAGCCTTAAAAAGGAATGATTAGGGCCGGCCGAGTGGCGCGGTGGTTAAGCGCTGGCTTGGGAAGCCAGCGGCCCCGGTTCGGTCCCACATATGAGGGCCAGTGACACTGACCTCAAAAAACAATAAAAATTTTAAAAAGTAAAAGAAGAAAAAAAGGAATGAACCTGAAAACATGTTAAGTGAAATAAGCCAGACAAGGATAAATACTATAAGATTCCACTTATATGAAGTACTTAAAATAGTCAAATTCATAGACAAAAAATTAGAATAGAGGTTACCAGGGCCTAGGGAGAAAAAAAGAATGAGTTACTGGTTAGTGGGTGCAGGATTTCAGTTTGGGATGATGGAAAAGTTCTGGAGATGTAATGGCTGTACAACATTGTGAATGCAACTAATGCCACTGAATTGTACACTTAAAAGTGGTTGAAAGGGTAAATTTTGTGTATATTTCACCACAATAAAATGCAAAAAAAAAAAAGTACTCATCAATAAATACAATCTAAATCACAATCATTGGAAAACCTTGTTTTAATTTTAATTCCAGTATCTGCGTTGTACAACCATAATTTGTAAAAACCTTTTCAAACTCTGAGAACTAAATGAAAGAAATTTCAGTTCAAAGTTCACAAGATGCTATTTTTCAATGTATGTGTTTGTTTTAAGCTCTGAATACATTAGGTATTATTTGCAGGATGAATATGGTTAACAATACTTATGTGTTAGAATTCCTAGGGACCCAAATACACATAATGTATTACACAGGCTGGAGACACCATTGGCATGCACTCACTTATGTATATGGAAATAAACTATTTTGATATTTTGCATGTGAACCATCAGTCAACATCAATAGAAAACCTATGATTTTAACCTACCCCATTGTAAATAACACTGCCAAGACAAGTGGCAGCTTATAATGTTATTAGTTTGTATTTTCTATCTTAGGTTCTTTTTGAGGGGTAAATGCTCTCTGCACATAGTTAATGTATTTCAAGTATACATTTTCTATCCATTGGACCAGTGAGAAAAATGCTGATTTATTTTCTCCCCTTTTGTAGGTAGGAAAATAGGAGGCATTCAAGCTGATATAGTATGATGCTAAAAGCTTCATCAACTTCTCTAAAGATCTGCATTCTTCTGTTGTAATTTTGACGAATTTTTCATGTGTGGCTTGTGGAATCACAGGAGTGACTGTTGCCAGGTCATATTATAACATGTTTCAGTTGGCCACACACTGCTTTCAAGGTTGCCAGCTAACTTTGTGAATAGAATTATTTTTTTCCACCATAAAAAGGAGTGGTCATTATTTAGAGCAGAGTTCAGATTAAATTTTGTGTAAAAATATAAATGTGCAGGGCTGGCCAAGTGGCGCGGTGGTTAACAGCTGGCTTGGGACGCCAGCGGCCCGGGTTCAGATCCCATATACGAGGGCCAGTGACACTGCCCTCTTAAAAAAAAAAAAAACAAAAAACCAGCCATCCATTTAAATAATAATAATAATAAAAATAAAAAAAATAAATGTGCAAGTGAGACACTTGAAATGTTAAAAGTAGAATGTGGTAAAGAAGTAATGTCAAGAGCAGCCTGGCACAAGAGGTTTAAAGAAAGTAGACTTGATGTCCATGATGATGCTGAAAGTGGTGGTCCAGTCATCCTCAGGACACATGAAAACATTGAGAGGGTTAGAAATTTGGTTTGCTTCAATAGCCAATAAACTGTAGGAAAAATGGCTGAAAAGTTAAATTTAGATAAGGAAACAGTCAGACTCTTTCTGAAAGAAAACTTGCACATGAAACAAGTTTCTGACAAGATTATATCTCCTGCCATTGTGGTTGATAATTCTATAGAAGCCAAACCAAAATAGAGCTGCAAAGGAAACTGTCCCTTGAGTGTATATTCAGGGTGCAGTCCTACAGTTTTGTTTCACTCGTCTTGGTGAAACTTGGAGAAACTTCAGGCTGAATCTAAAATAAGATGAGCTTCTTCAAACAATTTTTCACTGGCTTTGTGGGTACATGACTTAAGCAGAGTGGAACCTGGAGAGTTGAGTGTGACAAAATAGAGGACATGGAGCTAAAAGTTTATTAGGAAACTAGCAAACAGTTACGTCAGAATGAGAACATGGGGCATGTCTACCTTACTTCTTCAAGGTGAGCTCAATTGAGTAATCGGTAAGTTACCTGCAGGCTGGGAGTTAAATCTTAAATGGAGAGCTAGAGATCGACATTACTCTATATGGAAATATCTCAAAAAACGATAATAGCCACTTCTAAGCAGAAATATTCAGACTTGTAATAATGACACTTCTTTTTCTTGTGAGAGATGGAGCTGATGTTGAAAATAGGTATTCAAGTCTGTGAGCAAGACAGAAACAGAAGAGGCTGTAAGGAATGATGGGCAGTTCATGTAAAAATATTCTCCCCTTCCACTCTACATCCCCATCCCCTCCCCCCAAAAAAATGAATACCTGATTTTGGTCAAAAGCTCACAAAACTTCCACTCTATGTAATCTAAATCCCAATTTTAAACATTTTTATATGTAAACTGTTCACGTTTGGAATTGCGTATAAAGGGTAGACAAACAGGGCTGTTTTGATCCATCTTTCATCAGGAGAATAAGGTTCCATAGGTTTAGAACGGTTTCTATTTTCCATGTACTACTGAGTGTGGTGGTTATATCTTCAGCTTCAGTTCTAATAAGCATTCATCAAAGGGAAGGCATTATTTTGAATATTCTATAAGAACATAAATAGCTTCAATTATATTATGGCCAAGCCAATTGGTAGTTTTGCTGAAAAGCTAATTGAAAAAAGCATTGGTAATTCATATCAGAGTTGATATAGATATGGAACAGCTGAAAACGGTCTCACACAAATTTTGATAAACCTAGAAACTAATGCAAGAAAAAGAATCTCAGATATCTGTCCATTAACATTTGCATTTTAGTCAAGGAGCCAGTCAAATCATGCATTGTTCCTTCCCATAATAAATCTTGAGTTCAATAAGTCTGTACTTCTCATTCAGAAACTTGGGTTCTTTGCTCCAGTTTCCTTCCCAGTCTCCAATAGGCTGCTGCCATCATTCAGTATTGGTATTGTTGCCATCGAGTTACACCAAAATTACAGTATGTAGGACTTATATGTAGGACTCAGAGCCCTGTCTACCACAGACCAGTTTTATTATACTATTTTTTTTCTAAAAATATTTTTTATAATACTTTTTTAAAGCCTCCCAGAATCTCATGTTTACATTTCATGGAACATAAGCCAAAACTAATTGAGGTTGATTACTGAAAAATTGTCTCATTTTAACAGTCTGTATTACTGCTGGGACACTGCTGGCCAAAGCTGTATGGCCAACAAAGCAAAAATTATAATTAATTTTTTTCCTACTGTCTTGTTTCTGTTACTGAATTTTTACAACTTGAACTTTGGATGTTTTTGCACTGTGTAACGAAAAGTGATTAAAAGTATACATAAGTAGCTGACTTTCCAGTAAACCATAAATTGGCTTTTTATATTAGTTTTGATAGTTTTATTATGAGGTATTTGCTAATCCTCCATATTTCAGCCAACATTGTGCATGGAACCTCCTTCAGCCTTTTTTTTTTTTTTTTAAAGATTTTATTGGGGAATTGTGGGAGGGGAACAGCGTTGGGGAATCGAGGAAGGGGAACAGACAAGTTGCTGTCTTTTTGTTCTTCAGTCTAGTTGTGGAGGATGTTGCTTCACTGGCCTATGTTGGTATCGTCATTGTGCTCCTCTCGGATGAGGCAGATCAGTCACCATCCTCTGGATGGTCGCTCACCGCGGCTATTGGCAGCTCACACTGGCTGCCACCCACTCACTGTAGCCTATGGCAGCCCACTGCAGCAGGGGCTGCAGCCTACACCGTCGCCTGGGCTCGCACAGCCCAGCTCCAGGTGGAGCTGTTGTTAGCTGTAGAGGGCAGTCACTGGCCCTCATATGTGGTATCCAAACCAGGGCCGCTGGCATCCCAAGCCAGCTTTTAACCACCGCGCCACTTGGCCGGCCCCCCAGCCTTTCTCTTTTAAAGACACTTGTGATTGCATTTAGGGCCCACAGAGATGCTACAGGATAATCTCCCCATCTCCAAATTCTTCACCTAATCACACTGGCAAAGACCCCCCTTTTTTTTTAAAAGCAAATTCATTTTATTGTTATTATTTTTAACTTTCCGGCTGCCCACCAGCAGTTCAGCTCAAGTCATTGTCTTCAATCGAGTTGCAGAGGGCGCAGCTCACTGGCCCATCTGGGAATTGAACCGACTCACGCTCTAACCAGCTGAGCCACCTGGCCGGCCCCGGCAAAGACCCTTTTTCAAAGAAGATATTTACAGGTTCAAGATTAGGGCCTGATATCTTCGGAGGGCTATTATTCATCCTACTACACCATCTCTCTAGGTTTGACAGGTTTTTCTATCAAACAAGGTGGTTGTACCATAAAATATCTAGAACAGTACTGCCACTAAAAACTTTCTACAGGAATTGAAATGTTCTCTATCTGCTGTCCAGCACAGTAGCCTGTAGCCACATGTGGCTATTGTGCACTTGAAATGTGGCTAATGCAACTGGGATGATTTTTTAATTACCTGATTTAAATAGCCACATGTGACTAATGGCTGTCACACTGGACAGTGCAGTTCGAGTATCTCTGTAGTTCTAAATTCTGGACTCTGTGAAACACCTTTAAAAAAAAATTCAATTTTCCCAATGTTTTATACCCTTGGCTCGTAAGAAAGGTGCTCACAGCTTTCACCTGCTATTGTTTAGTCTAGCAGACTTCAAACTTTTTAGCCAATACCTTTCTTACCAAAACAATTATTTGGAAAACCAAAGCAAAAACAGGGCTGCCCTGATGCAGCTGGGTACTGGGAGGAGGATCCGTGGCTGGCTCAGAGGCTCCACTGTTCACTGAGCCCAAGTAACTCAGGGGCAAAGAACTGCCACTAGGACTCAGGGGAACGGAGGAATTTGTGAAACCAGTGGCTGTTCTGGAAAATGATTTGCCGACTTAAGCCAGACTTTAAGACTTGTAGTTTTACATCTTTCATCTTGAGTAGCTAGAAAACGTTGTGATTTTCTTGGCCCCTTTTCACTTTTACTGGATCACTGTGAGTGCAGTGTCTTGCGCTTTCCTTGTTTGGCCAGCACCGCATGAAGTACCTTCCTCTCCCACATTGCTAACTAGTCCCAGCACTCGGCTAAGGAAACCTTCCAGGCCTTTACATCAGAGGCCTTAATCAATGATTAATCACAACCAAATTCACTGATTACTGTCTGCTTTGTTCGCTGATGTGTTGTTCATAATACCTAGTACTTAGCCCACAGTAGGTATTCTATTATTTACTGAACATTATATTCAGCTTTTTAGTATTATATAAACTAAACAACAGTACTGTCATTTTGTTCTAATACTATAAGGACCATATAGTATTATAAAAATGACCCTACAGTACTACCAATAAATATGACATTTACTGAGTGCTTATACCCCCCAGGTAATTCGAGGTACTATGTATAAACTCAACTTCAGTAACCATGATTACTATTTTATAGATAACCGAAGCTAAGAAGTGACTGGGCTAAGATCACATGGAAGTGTGGGGATTTGAACTCAGGCTCTTAATATTCTGCTTCCAAAAGATGGCTGTGAGCCACTCACTCAAATGCCATATATAATTCAAGTCAATACAAGTATTGACATTAAGCTTAATTATAAATGATACTGCTTCTCATACTGATCCCGTGAGTTTATGGCATAACTTAAATGTTTGAGAAACGATAATATGCCAGGCACTTGGCTAGACTCTAGGAATACCGTAAGAGCCAAGATAGACGTTAGCTGTAATGGCCCAGGATCTGCAGAACATAGAGGCAGGGGCAGTCAGGCTAGTATACAAGCAGCACAATTGTCTTGTAAGGATAAGGCCATTATAGGGTGCTACAGAAATCCAGAACAAAAGCACGTGTGTGTATGAGTGTGTGTGTGTGTGTGTGTGTGTGTGTGTGTGTGTGTGTGTGTGTGTGTGTGTGTGTGGCGGGGAGTGGGTAGGAAGGGACAATAGTTAATTACAGAAAAGTTGGTTAAGACTGAGAAAGTATATGGGTGGTAGGGAGCATTCTATGTAAACAACAGCATTTTAGAGGCCTGAGAGGCCAGAAAGCAAGTTGCCATTTTTAGAATGGCCTAAAATTTTCATCTTAGCTCTGCACACAAACTCTTAAGAAATCCCCCTGAAGGTCACTTCTCTGCAGCTTCATTGTGCTTCTCCCCAACACCTTTAAATACATTCCTCCTCCGGGCCTTTGCACTGGCTTTCCCTCTGCCTGAAAAGTTCTCTCAGCTCCTTCAGGTCTTCTGTCTTTGGTTGTTCCCTGGCAGCCCTTCCTGAAACTATGTCCTATACTCAGTGCACATATGTGCACTTGCTATTTCCCTTCCCCCTCTAGCAATTATGGCCTTCTAACATATTTATTGAATAAGTTATCTAAAGAAGTTATAAGGCTGGGTTTTACAGTATAATATGCCATATAAAAAATGAAGTTTAAAGAAAAAGGCTGGAACAGTGTTATGAAATAAGCATTAAGAATGATTAATGGAGTAACCAAATGGTTCTTTTGCTGATGCAGTAAAAAATTACAGATCAGCAAATATGAAGTATAGAGGAAACAAAGTTTATTAGAATACGTTCTAAGGGAAGAAGGGACCAAGTCAAGAGAGACAACAGCCCCAAAGGGTTCGGGGTTTGATGCTTATATGGCAGATTTCTGGGTGGGCCCTGTGTGTGATGCGCTGATTCGGGTTGATTGATGTGCGAGGGTTATATAATTAATGTCTTTCTGCTCATGTCCTTACCTATAATGCATACAGAAAAACCCATGGAGGTGGGGTTAAACCTGTAATGCTAATTTATAACTATATTTTAATGAGGTTAAGGTTAGGCCAAAGTTACACCCAATTCATTGGGGTCTCAGGCTGACGACTGTTCTGGTTGCTTGCTGCTGATGGGGGCATTGTCAGGGCCCTGAGTTCCTATACTTGCTGCCTGTCAACAGGAGACGATGGATCATGATGTCCACCTAGGGGTCCTTGATAGATAGTGGGGTTCCCTGGGGAGTTGTTGGTAGACCTGATGAAGAACCATCTGTAACTTAATGGACTCAACAAATTGAACAAGAAGGTTAAAGAGACATGGTCCAAATAAAAGGAACCCAAGAATAATGAGAGGAACAAGCAAAAGTGAGAGAAGAGACCATAGCCAGGGTCCCCAAGATGGAGAAGGGGATCCCCCTGCTATACCTGGTAATAGCTGATGGTCCCATCAATTTTTTAGCCAAGTGACATGATTATTTCCTCTGCTCTGGTTTCTACCCTAGATGAATTATTTATGTAGGTGAAAAAGTGGTATTCATGATGGCACAAAATTGCTTCTTCAGCAGCTAGGATATAGTCTAGTGCACTATGGTTATCTAGAACAATGTTTGCAGGAGAGTTTAGAGAGTTTTGGGGGTTCATGCAAGGCCCCTCTGGTCTCTCTGGATAGTTTTTCTAATTCTGCAGTAAGGTTGGATAGGATTAATTCGTGTTCTAGATATCCCACCCAGGGTACTGTAAAGGAAAACATCTTCCTCCCCCAGGTAAGGACATTGTCGAGGAGGTTACAGTGAGACCAGGTAATGGAAGGGTTTCAAATCATTAGCTGGGGTACTATGTGTCCCAATGTGCATTGTCCATATATGAGATAGGGACTCAGGCACCGTGTAGTTAGGTATCCAGTCTCGTTAGGGTGAACAGACCCACTACATTCCAGGGAGGAATAACTGCAAATATAGATAAATCTCAGAGGAGCACAGGAGGTATTTAAAAACATGGAGGTGTTTGAGGGAGGTAGAGGCTGGTGTTGGATGGCCACGAGGGCCAATAACACAGTTGTCTAAATTTATGTAGGGTCTCTGTGTTATTGCTAGGTTTAGCAAAAATGCTGGTGTTGAGTTGGAAAGGTTTGGGACTAGCTGTATAGGAGAAGCAGGTTAGATTGGATATGGAGGGTAGGTGTACCAGGATGAGAGGAGTGGCAATATGGGGAGGTTGGGAATAGAAGGTAAGGTCTCCGGTACCATGTGTTATTGGCCATTTGGAGGTCAGGGAAAGCAAGAGGTAAGTTCTCTTTCTGTGGGCAGACCCAAAGGTCCTTCAGCCCTCCCTGTGCTACTGCCTTTGAAAGCCTAATTAGTGAATTCTTTTCCCAAGGTGTTCTATTTGGGCAAATATTCCTGCTTGTTCTGAAAAGTCCAAGGGTAGAGTGATAAAAAAGAGGAAGGTAGGGAGCATCTGAGTCTAAGGGATGGGAAAAAAAGGAAAAGGATGTTACTTATTAGTATCAGTATGTTGTTTCTCCCTTTTGAAGAGGACCTTGAGGTCCTCTATTGGCAGACAGGAGCAGTAGTGGTTTGTGTCTCGGGTGTCATCTCCTTCCAAGGTTTTACCGGGGAATAATGTATCCAGCTGGTAGTCCCTGGAACCTTAATAGCCATCAAGGGAGTATAAGAGAACGGGATACGGGCCTTTTCATATTGGTTTTAATTGGGAGCTTGGAGACCCATCTTTCCATATTTTCACTAGAACCTGAGTTCCAGGTGGATGTAAGGGTGAATTGGTTATCTCCTGGGGTATTATTGTTAGTCCAAAGTCCTTAAAGGCTTGTTCAAATTGGTTAAGGGCCATGGCATATGATGAGGGCTGTAAAGCCACTGTCTAAAAGTAGATCTGAATGAAGGAGTGGTCTCCCATAAAAAGCCTCGAAGTGGCTGAGGCTGAGAATAGCTTTAGGAGCCATTCTAGTGTGGAGGAGAGCAATATGTAAGGCTTCCTTCCAATTTATAGATGCCTCTTGAGTAATTTTTCTGAGGGCATCGTTGAGGAACTGGTTAGCTCTACTTGACCAGAGAATTGGGGCCTCCAAGAACAGTGAAGGTGGCATCTAATACCTAGGGCCTTGGAGATTTAACTGGACAGTTAAAGAAATAAAGGCAGACCCATTGTCACTCTGGAGGTAAAGATGAAGTCCAAACCTGTGTATGGCCTCATGTAAGTTTCTTTGCTACCTCTGAAGCTTTTCCATCCAGGTTGGGAAGGCCTCAATCCACCCAGTAACAGTGTCAATGAAATCTAGTAGATATGTATGACCTTGAAAGGGGGCATTTGAGTGAAATCAATTTGCCAATCCTTGCCTGGGAAGACCCCTTTGTGTTGAACTGATTGGATTAGGTGAAGTTTTTGTGCCCCCAGAGGGTTATTTAAGGGAGGTCGGGCAAGAAGTTATGTTTGATGGTTTTGGGGAGTCCCTTACCGTTAAATGACCTGGAAATTAAAGAAGTAAACGAATCTCTTCCTAGATGGGTAGTATCATGGAGATTTTAGGACCTCCCATTGAATGTTCTAAGGGAGAAAAAGGATTTCTTCTCATTGAAGCCATCCAGAGGGTGCAGGTTGAACACCTCTCTGGACTGCCCAGGCCCCTTCCTCTGAGGTATAGTTAGGAGAGGAAAGAGTTAGAAGTGGGCAATAAGGCCCCTTGGACAGGATGCTCCTGGAGAACTGCCTCTCTGAGCGATATCTGCAGCCCGATTTCCCTTCGCTATCTCAGAATCTCCTTTCTGGTGTGCTTTGTAATGGACTACTGCCACCTGCTGGGTTTGGGGAAGAGTTTTAGTAGATCAAGTGTGTAAGAAGTATGTTTGATGAGGCCATCTCTGGAGGTAAGAAACCCTCGCTTTTTCCATACAGCTGCATGTGCATGAAGAACTAGAAAGGCATATCTGGATTCAGTGTACATGGTGATCCTCCTTCCTTCTGCCAATTCTAAAGTTCTAGTAAAAGCAATGATCTCTGCTAGCTGGACAGAGGAGTTAATGGGTAGCAGTTTAGCCTCTGACTTTATGGGCTGAGACTATGGAGTAACCTGCCCTTCACTTTCCCTCTGTTAGAGACTGCTCCGTGTGTGAACCAAGTCTCATCAGGGTTTTCTAAAGCCTGATCGGTAAGGTCAGTCCTGGGGCAGAGGGAAATGGAGTCTCTTCACACGAATGAAAGGGAGCATCTTTGTCAGGAAAGGAGAGCATTGCCAGGTTTAGGGTGTAAATGGTAATACCAGGATTTTCCAAAAATAGGGCTTGGTACCTTAAGATCCAGTTGTCCGATAGTCAGCAGTGGCCCCTTCCCTGGAGGGTTTGCAGACTTGGATGGACACTCCCAGAGTAAACTTAAAAGCCTCTTCACTTACGAGGGCAAGCGCCCCCAGAATTCCTAAGCATGATGGCCATCCCCTAGCAGTTGGGTCCAGGAGCGTTGAGAGGTATCCCATTGGCTGAGAAGTTGGTCCCAGCCTCTGGGTTAATACCCCAAGAGCAATACCATCCCTTGCATGAATGTATAATCAAAAGGGTTTTGTGGGATTAGGTAGTCCCAGTGCTGGAGCTTGAGCAAGGTCCTTTTAATTTTGGGGCAGCCTCTCTCTGAGGTGGCCCCTAGTTAATAGAATCATCCTTACCCTTTAAACTATTATATAGAGGCTGAGCTGTAAATCCAAAATTTGGGATCCATAGTTTACAGTATCCATTGAGCCCCAGGAATGTTCTTGGCTATTTTTTAGGGGTTGGATCTGGTAGTTCTAAGATTTCCTGAATTTTCTCAGGCAAGAAACTGCAAGCTACCGGCATGAGGATGATCAAGTTATGTAACCTTCTGCTGAACTGTGTCTTGGTTATGGAAAGTTTGTAGCCTCGAGTAGTGAGGAAATTTAGGGTCTGAATAGTATGTTATATAGCCTGGTCCGGAGTAGGGGAACATAAAACAAGGTCGTCTACATATTGTAGAGTGATCCCCACCTCAAATTGTAATCTTGTAGATCGCTTGCTAGAGCCTGGCCAGAGATGGAGACTATCTCTAAATCCCTGGGGAAGGATCGTCCAGGTTAATTGCTGGTGGACCCCAATAGGGGAATCCCATTCAAAGGCAAAGAGGAATTGAGACTGAGGATCAAGAGGAATATGTACAGAAGGCATCCTTTAGGTCTAGGGTGGTAAATCATGAGCAATGGTTCCCAGTAGGATGTAAGCATTAGGAACTCAGGATGCAGAGGTATGACAGCCTTGTTTACTGTTCTTAGGTTGTGAACAAGGTGATAGGTTCCATCTTTTTTCTTTACTGGTAGGATTGGAATATTACAAGAACTAGTGGGGACCAGAAGTCCATGTTGTAGGAACTTCAAAATTGTAGGTTGTAGGCCTACCTTGACTTCTGGCATGAGATGATATTGCTTTCTATTAGGGAAGTGAGAAGAATCTTTGAGGCTAATGAAAACTGGGGTAACCAATTTGGCTTGTCCAGGGATGCCCTGGTCCCAAACAGCAGAACTGATGTGAGCCTCTAGGCCTCTGACTTGGAATGGGCTAGACCAGGGATCAGCAAACTTTTGAGATGTTAGAGCCAATCCTGTCCTTCACAACAATTTAAAAATTACTCGAGAGCCATAAGTATATTTTTACAAATAAGAACAATTTAAAGTAATATTATAACAAGTAATAGTATTAATTATATCTTTATTAAAGAAAAATTCACACAAAAAAACTGCTCTCATTGGTTTTAATCAGTGTGAGCAATGAGCTTGCATTTCCTGAGAAAGTTTCTGTATCTCCGTTTTTTAATTAGTCGTTTTTAATTTAAGGCACAATTCCAACTTGGCATCAGTAATTTGGCTCAGTTTTACATTTAATGGAATTCATGTTAGAAAACGATTGCTGACATAAATATGTAGACCCGAAGATACTGAGAACACCAAATGCAAATTTTTTCAACTCATAATATGAGTCCGGAAGACTATTCCAAGTATTGAAAATCACTGAGTCTGCCTTCTGTAGGTCTTTTATGGCAGTCGGCTTATGCTGTGAAATTAGACTGCTTTTTTCTCTTTCCAGTTCTTCTATTTCAGTACCAAGATGTACAAACTTGGAGCTCCATAAGTCTTTGCTTGTCAAGTCCACCAATTGTATTTCAAAATTAGCCCTGTCAATATCAAACGGAGAAAAATTTAATTTCTTCACATTGGCATTAAGAGGATTTGTAATAAAAGCTAGAGTCGGTTTATCATTTCTGAATTCCTGAAACCTTTGAAGAAAAGATTCTCTCATGTTTAAAACTGCTGTCTTGAAATAATCTTTGTTAATGAGTGCATTGTTTTCACGGCAATACTGAGACAAGTTTGGGAAATGAACTAAAGTTCCACTCTCTAAATCTTCAGCGAACAGAATCAATTTCTTTTCAAACGAAATAACTTCTTCTAGTAATGAAAAAGCAGTATTTCCCTTGCCTTGTAATTTACGATTGAGCCGATTCAGTTGTGATGTAACATCCACCATAAAGAACAACTTTTGCAACCATTGATCTTCTGTTAATTCTGGATATTGAACATCCTTGTTGTCAAGAAAGAGTTTGATTTCATTTATGCAAGATGAAAAACGCTTTAACGTGTCACCTCTGGAAAGCCATCGAACCCTGTTGTACTGGAGATCTGAATACTCGCTCTCCATTTCACTTAGCAACTCTTTAAATTGTCGATGGTTAAGTCCCCTTGCTATAATGGTGTTGGTAATCCTAATTACCAATTCCATGATTTTACCAAATTCTTCTGGAAATGTTTGTGCACAAAGTGCTTCCTGGTGGAGTATACAATGGAAAGTAATCACTTCATGATTAATTTTTCCTTTTAAAATGGAAACAAAACCCTTTCTCACATCCATCATACTTTTTGCACCATCAGTTGCAATTGAAACAATTTTATTGAGTGGAATATGATTTCTTTCCATGCATTCAAGGACAGCATTTGCTATGTCCTCTCCATGTGTTTGGCCCTTGAGTGGCAACAATCCCAAAAGTTCTTCTCTTGGACCCTCAGATGATATATACCGCACATAAAGGGAAACTTGGGCTGTGTCCTTGATGTCGCGTGACTCATGTACCGCAATTGATAATGCTGAAGCGAATTTAATGTCTTTAACTTGTTGGCTGGTCACATTTGAGGACACTTTAACTGTCCTATCTGCTACTGTTTTGGCAGATAACGGTATGTTTTTAATTTTATTTAAAATCTCTGCTTTGTTTTTGAAATCCCGAAAAAGTTCTTCAGATGCATTAACAAAACAACATTTTATGTATTCACCATCTGTGAATGGTTTTCCTCTCTTTGGAATCTCCTGACTCACTACGAAGCTTGCAATATTACCATTATTGGTAGACTGTCCCCAATAATTAAATACAGAACTTGATTTTTCAACGTATTTCTTAAGTTCTTCAACTGCTCTCTTTCTCATGTCACCGACAGGATATTCTCTGGCAAATGTGGCATGTTTTGTCATGAAGTGTCTCTCCACATTTGACTTTTTGTTGTGCGCCAGTTTTTCTTGGCAAATAAGACACATTGGAAGGCCATCTGAGTTCGAGATAAACGCGAAAGATTCAGTCCATTCAGTTTTAAATGCACGATGCTCATCTATTGTTCTTCTTAATTTTCTCTTTGTAGCCATGTTGAAAAGCACCCTAAACAATATATTTTATTTAATGTGTTACAAAAATACATTATATTAAAAGGAAATAAAATGAATTAAGTCATTATTCAAAGTAATAAATAACAATTAATAGAAAATATAAAAGTAAATCTCACCAGTAACACGTTCTATTGTAACAGTTGCAAGTGAAGTAAAACACGCTGTGGGAAATCTCGACCGTCAACGTATCTAAATATAATAAAAACCAACATTATTTTTATATACGTATTTAAAATAATTGCCTTTATAATAATAATTGCTAGGGTGCCATCATCAACAATACGTTTTAACTTGTAGTCGGATATGAAGATTAATGCAGTTCCTGGATGCACCCAGCCAAAAGAGAATGAATACTAACTGTAAGTTGTAGAAACAGTAAAGTGACATGGACTCCACGTTTGCACAACTACACAAACTTCACAAAAAACAACTACATGTGCCTTCCCTAGATTCCCTGCTTTCACATTTCGCCATTGCCAATATTACCTTGCCTGGTAGAGGGCGCCTGCTTGGTAGAGGGCACCTGTTCGCTCATTTATTAGTCACTTTGTTTGGCTGCCCTGCCTACCACGTGCTCAACCATCCCCTCCACTCTCATCCTCCCTCCACGGTTATGAAACAATGTTATACTCACATCCTTCCAAAATGGCTCCCGTGAAGCAGGACCTGCTAAAATGCAATATGTGGAGCTGGTCTTACTGTCTTGAAGTTTTGCAAGACCTATAAAACAAATGAATTCACCATTACATGAATAATACCCTTTAAAAATTTTATCAATGAAACTATTATAGTGGCATCTCTCCAAGAATGATCTTCGTTCCTAGCCTATGCAAAACATCCCTGCCCAATAGGGGGCTGGGACATTCTGGCATAACAAGGTGGGTAAACAAATATCCATCCCACAAACATAATGGGGGAGTGAAAAACTTAAAGGTTGGCTTGTCTGTAACTCCCAAGACAGTATAAGATTGGGAGAAGCGTCCAGAGAAGGAAGTTAGGACAGAATTGGTGGCCCCTGTATCTAATAAGAATTGAATTGTCCTACCTGCCACGTCCATTTGCACTCTTGGCTCCAGACCAATGTTGAGACCGACTGGAGGGGGCTGTCAGTCCTGGATGATCATGTATATGTTGGAGGACACTCCTGGACCTAGGCGTTCTTCAACTCCTGGGGCAGAGAGCAGCCCAGTGCCCCAGTTGCTTGCATTTGTAGCAAGCACTTAGGGGGCCTCTGTGTTGGGACATTCTTTAGCCCTGTCCAGGTCCCTGACAGACGGTGTATTTTGTGTTGTCCTTTACCATTGGGAGGGAGGCGCTCTTGGACAGTGGCTGGCCATGAAGGGCCACTAACATTTGGGCATGCCTAGCATCCTTTCTTCTTTTCTTCTCCTGAGCCATGGCCTCGTTTTCTTGGTCTTAGTTACATAAGACCATACTGGCAGTGGTGAGCATCTCATCTAGAGTATGGCCTGGTTCTCAAATAGCCTTTTGAAGCGCCTACCTTATATCTGAAGCAGATTGGGTTAGAAATTTTTCCTTAAGGATTATTTGGCCCTCATAAGAGTCAAGATCTGAATTAGTGTGTTTAATGAGGGTTTCCCTTAACCTTTCTAGGAAAGCAGTCAGGTTCTGGTCCAGGCCTTAGCAGATGGCCGATACCTTAGAATAATTTATGGTCTGCTGCTGGCTGGCCTTGAAACCCACTTTTAACACAAAGAAGTGCTCTTTCCCATTGTTCAGCACTGTTGTAATCCCATCCAGGATCTATGGGAAGAACAGCTGTATCTGGGATATTTGGTATCGGATAAATGCAGGTCATTGGCATATTTCCTGGCATCCTTTAGGACTTTTTCCTGCTCAGTATCAGGTAAGGTCTGACCTAGTATTATACTACCTCCACATAAGATCATAAGCCAGAATAATATGTTGGAATGCTTCAAAGTATTTACTAACAGGTCCAAATTCTCCTGTGGTCTTGATTAATGGACAAACTGGCCGCAGAGAGGTGAGGAGGAGAAGGTGGTTCCGGAGGCAGAGGAGCGGGTGCCGGGTATGAGGGTAGGATATATAGAAGAGGATCCCAAGGAAGTGGCAGAGTTAGCCCACTGAATAGGACTGGGGGCATGTTTTTCTCCAGATATAGACAAGGGAGTAAGTCCACATTTACGACAGGTCTTCGGTGTCTTGCAAAAAAAAGAACATCTAAAAGTATGGGATCTCTGACCATTTGCCAAGGTGTTTGCAGAATAAGTCTAATTGGAGGATGGTATTATAATTCAGGCTCCTGTTTAATGGCCAGGACTCCCCATCAGGGAGGCGATAACTGGGGCCAAGTAAGTACAGGAGCAGTAAAATCTGCTGAGCCAGAAAGAGAAATCTTAGATTAGAAAAGCCAAATGTTGGATGAGAAGTTAGGCATTCTGTAGTTAGTATCAGACAGAGCTATTGTTGGTTTTTTGAACTATCTGGCTCAAAGAGGGTACTTGTCTCTGCCTGTTTTCAAGATGAGCCTCAAAGACTGTTAATAATCTGTGGCAACGAATTCCATGTACTGGTAAATCTCCAGGTGTCCTCTTCTTTGAGGTGGCTGGAGTGATGCCACTTTAGGCGATTAAAAAGAAAATGTACAAAAAGAGTTCAAGCAGAGATCCTCGTTCCTGCCCTGTGGTCCAGTTGTCAAAATATTGACAAATACACTCTTGGACCTCCATGAGAAAAGAAAAAAAGTATCCCAGAAGACAGTAGAGGAGAGGAGGAGGAGACCGAGACCCAAAAGTAACTTCTGCATAACAACTGCAAGGTCACTACTAAATGCCTTTATTTAAATTTTTGGAAAATGAGTATTTGTAGACATTCAAAACCAGGCAACTGGAGGAGCTTCTAGGACACATTGGGCTCTGTTCATCTTGCCGCAGTCACTTTTCTTCCCAAGTGAAAAGTCTCCCTATCACCTCCAGTCCTTACATATTCTAATAATCAAGCACCAATGTCCTTTATAACCCTTCTTACAGCTCATCTTGCTACACTCATATACTCCCTTCGTACCAAATTTTGGAGAACTTCTGTAGGTTCTCTGTAATTAAATACTGTGAAGGGATTATAACCTTTTAATTATTATTTTTAATTGGGGAATTAGGGGAGGAGAACAGTGTTAGGGAACTGGGGAAGGGGACTAGCCAAGTTGTTGTTTTTCAATCTTAGATGCAGGTGGCCGTAGCCACCATCCCATGCGGGAGTCGAACCAGCAGCTTTGTTGTTAAGAGCGCATGTTCTATCCACTGAGCCATCCGGGCGGCAGCTCAGCTCAAGGTGCCAAGTTCAGTCTTAGTTGCAGGTTGGTGTAGCCACCATCCCATGCGGGAGTCAAACAAGCAGCTTTGTTGTTAAGAGTGCACGCTCTATCCCTTGAGCCACCCGGGCGGCAGTTCAGCTCAAGGTGCTGAGTTGTCTTTAGTAGCTGGCGGGTGCAGCCCACCATCAAACAGGCAGTCTTGTTAGGAGCACATGCTCTCACCAGCTGAGCCATCCTGCCACCTGTTGGCAGCTTAGCTTAGGCGCAGCATCACTGGTCCACGTGGGAATCAAACCAGTGGCCCTGTTGCTCAGAGCTCACGCTCTTAAGCTAACTCAACCAATTGAGCCACTCCACTGGCCCAGAGTTTATATTTTTAATAGTTCTACTGTGGTCTTTTCCCTGAAAGCTGGCCTAATCTGTTTAAATATTTCTACTGTTAGACCAGGACACTAAATCAAGAGATAAGTGACTTTCCAGACATTATATAGCCAAAAAGTTACATTATGAGGCTTCTTCAGGAGCTACCTAAACTATTGCTTTGCCTATAAAATGAGAATATTATCAACTTTATAGAGAGAATTAAATGAAAATAAAGCACTGCTATAATGCCCTTTTACCACCAGTATTGTGCTATTGCTCTAACCCCTGTGAGGGCACATGGTTGCTACAAGTTATACAAGAATATTTAACTTCATTATCGGCACTTGTGTATTGTACACTGTAGAGCAATAGTTGGTATAGGGTTGTCGGAAAAGTCATGACGTATTTTTTGTTTTTCAAAGGTCATTTTTATATATATAAAGAACAAAGATCAATCAATGATATATTGCCCATTTTGTTTGATAACTTTTTGCCATCTTTCAGTGAGCTTCATAATTCCTCGTTCATAGAAGGAGCTGTCTTTATCAGCAAAAAACTGAACAAGGTGCTGATTTACAGCCTCATCTGAATTGAACGTTATACCACGCAAGGAGTTTTGAAGACAGCGAAATAGGTAGAAATCTGACGGTGCAAGGTCAGGCGAGTATGGTGGGTGTGGCAACACATCCCATCCAAGCTCCAATAATTTATGACGGGCGATCAAACTTGTGTGTGGTCTCCCGTTGCCATGATGAAAGACAATTCCTTTACAATTAACAAGCTCTGGACGTTTCTGGATGATGGATTCATTCAAACTGTCCAATTGCTGACAATATACATTCGAATTGATTGTTTGGGTCATTGGTAGGAGCTCAAAAAACAAGACACCTTTAAAATCCCACCACACTGAGAGCATAACCTTCCTCTGATGAATGTCTGCTTTCGTTGTCGTTTCAGGCGAATCATCATGTGGGGACCATGACCGTTTGCACACCAAATTGTAAACAATCCACTTCTCATCACCAGTTATCAATCGCTTCAAAAAAGGATAATTTTCCTCACGTTTAATGAGCATATCACAGATGTTTATACGTGCTGTCAAATGCATTTCTTTGAGTTCATGAGGAACCCAAATATCGAGCTTGCTTACATATCCCAGCTTTTTCAGATGGTGGTAAACACTTGAATGATGGATGTTCAATGTTTCTGCAATCTCTCGTGTCGTGTAACGTGGGTTTGACTCGATCAATGCCTTTATTTTGTCGTCATCAACCTCGGTGGGCCTCCCTGACCGAGGAGCATCGTTGAAATCAAAATCACCAGCACGGAATTTTGTGAACCATCGTTGGCACTGACGTTCTTGTAGAGCATTGTTACCGTAGACTTTACGCAACTTTTCACAAGCTTGACGCGCGTTCTTCCCTTTACGAAAGTAAAACAGTAAAATATGACGAAAATGCACAGTTTGGTCTTCCATCTTCAATTTGTTGTAAAATCTCCAAAATTCAACCAAATCGCTCAATTTTTTTAAAGAATGAAGCTAGAACTGTCAGCTGTCAAATGACACAGCAATAACATAGATGCAAATGACTCTAGTACTTCCAAAAATGAACTAGCGCCATCTGTTGCAAAAATGCGTTATGACTTTTCCGACAACCCAATATACACCTCAGTGAAAATACCACCACCACAGCATTCCAGCTTCAACAGCTTGTACCTGTAGTTCTCAACCTATAAAAAAAAGTTTTTAAATAACCTTTTAGATAAATAGAAAAAAAAAACCCAAAACTTGAGGTACATTTTTTTCAGTTTGTCTCAAATGATGTTCAGCAAAAGCCTTGTGCACACGTATTCTATCATCTGGATGTTTTCCACCTTCAGCGTTAACCAAAGTATCCAAATTCCCTTATTTATCTGAAAACACTAGATCAGGGGTCGGCAAACTGAGCCTTGCGAGCCACATGCAGCTCTTTGGGTACGTTCTGTTTCAAAAGTTTGTCGATCACTGGAAGAGCCAATCCCATCCCTCACAACAATTTAAAAATTATTTGAGAGCCATAAATATATTTTTACATAATCACCATTAGGCAAATAATATCCTTTTACATTTTTATAAATGAAACTATGATAGTTTTACTTTCATTTTCAATTTTTCTTCAGAGCCATGTATGTACCCAAAGAGCCGCATGTGGCTGGTGAGCCGGTTTGCCGACCCCTGCACTAGATGATAACCTGAGTATAAAGCATGCCTGAACGTATTATCAAAGCTGTTAAATTTAAATTGATCACTTTGCTATTAACTAGGTAAAAATATGACAAAGGTGCTTAATTAAACTGCAAGGAAATTTTCTTCAGGTTCAGCTGTGACTCCAGACAGGATCCAAAGAGGAGTTTTCCAATCTCTTCTCTGGGTTTTTTGGAGGCTTACTTTACCCTTCTGTGTTAGCCTCTTAAGACACTGAGTCAGCCTTAAAAGGGCACAGGAAAGGGCGATCTGGGTGTGCGTTTTTCATCACAGGGTTCTCCAGGATTTCCTACACTATTGTTTCCTCAATATCCCGTGGATCTCGGGAGTTTCTTTAACAAGCTGGGAAACACATTAGAAGAAGCAGCTATCTGCTGGGTGGTGGCAGTGACCGTGAATTTCCTTTATGTTAACTGGAGCCGGGCTTTGCACCAAACCCGCGCTGGGGGGTCGCCACTGGCCACGTGCTGAGACCCGGACCATTTCATTTTACTCAGGGACGGGGACCTACCTGCGCTTAGATCTCGGAGCGCTGCACCCCCGCAGGCGTCGGTGACAATCTCCCCAGGCCCAAGGTCGGTCTGAGAGGGGCTCTCGGAGCCGCAGGCGGCACCCCCTCACCCGCTACCAAGTAGCTGCGGCTGCGCCCTAGGGAAGCAAAGCGCACAGCTGGTACCTGGCCCGGCCGGCCCCCGGGACCCCTCCAGGCGGCTCCGCGCGGTGTCTGTGCCTCGCCGGCCCCGGGACGGGCACAGCCGCCCGCCCCCCCGGGCCGCCGAGGGCTGCTCTACCCCTCGGTTCTGGCCGCCGGGAGCAGCGGAGCTTCGGGCGGGCAAAGCTCGAGGGGACGCGGGGCGAGCCCAGCCCCAACCCGGCCCGCGGCGCGCCAGGCGTCCTCCCCGCCGCCAGGGACCGGAGCCCGGAGACCGGAGCGACACTCACCGCCCAGCTCCGCAGGACAAAGAGGCCGGCGACTCGAGCGCGGCGCGGAGACCAGGGAGGCGGCGCGGGCGGGCAGCCAATCCGCGGGCCGGCCCTGGGCCGGGCGGGGCGAGCGCCGCCATTGGTGCCCGCCGTCCTGCGCCCGCCCCGCTCCTTCCGGCCCTTTCCGCCGAGAGGGGACGAGCCCAGCGTGCGTGGAGCGTCTTGCTGGGAACCTCGGGGAGTTCTGGTGTCTCCCGTGTCCCGGGCCCCCGTGGATGTGGTTCTCTCGGGGCTCTCCTCGGCAGGCTCTAGCCGTTATCCCATGGATGCGCCGTGACCCAGAGATAGCCTTTCCTGCAGCCACCCTAGTCCAGTATGTGTTTAGAGTGCGTCCTGACAAACCGTAAGCTTAAGGAGAAGCCAGGACCACGTCTCTTCCAACAAGCTCTCCCTATGGCCCCTCCTAAACCTGGGAGGACCAGCCTCTCTTCCTCACGCTCTCTATTAATGTACAATGTCAATAAGTGGGCTGTAATTAGCCAGGGGTGGGCCACCATCACCAAGTTTTGAGTGACAGACTCAAACTTGGCAAACGAATAAATGGAATAAAATTGGAATATATGCTTAAATGAGAATTCTATGACTGTTCTAAGAGTTTAATATATAATCCTCAAAATATCTTTTATCACCCCCACATTATAGGTGGGGAAACAGATATAGTCAGTATCTTTACAAGGAGCAAGTAAGGGGTGGATCCAGGATGTGAATCCAAACCGTCTGAAGCGATAGCCCCTCAAACCGCTGTGTGTACCACACTAGCTCTCACCTCTGGGCCGGGAAGAGAAACAATGGCCAACGTTTCATTGGTTGATCCGAGATAGGCTTCTTTGGTGGTGTTGGGTGTCTGCAGGCACAAAGAACAGCTTTTGGTAGAGCCCTGGGACAGAAGTGGAAAGCGCTTGACCTGTTTAAGGACTGAGAAGTAGAAAGGGAGCTTAAGGATATAGGAGCAGACTGGCCTGAGAAGAGGGTAGCTTGGGGACCAGACCATGCAAGAGGCCCAGATAGAGTTTGTGTTTTATGCTAAGAACAGGGAACGCTGTTCAAATGTGTGTGTGTTTTTTAACAGGGAATGACAGGACCTGATGTAGGATGTGACTTAGGATGTAATTAAGATAATGTTGGTGGGGAGAAGAAATGAAATAAAAATGTATCAATGAATTCTAGCAGCCAGCCACTATTTTGCAGAAATTCATAAGATCATGGTAAAATGGGTTAAGATGGCAGAGGGAACCCACCAGTTTGTTGTCTCCTTACTTTTCCTATCTCGGAGTCTTCCAGATATGTAGCAGAAAGCTGACCTGGGTCACCAAGCTGAGATTCAACAACATGTCCCTGGCTATAGGAAAAGCTTGGTCAGAGCAGGCAGGACTGATAGGTCACTAAGAGATGGATCCAGTTACCAGAGTTAGGCAGGTCTTAACCAAACTGGGGGTATCGGGGTAGTGGAGAAGCTTGGTTCTGAACCCCAGGAATCTCCCCTATATAAAATGAGATTCGTTTTAGAGACAGAAATGATGGGTCAACCTGCAGAAAGGTTTCCCGAGATCCACAAACTCAAAATATAACTATGACCTGCACTCTCTGAGCAGCTACCAAGCCCTTGGACCAAAGAAGCTAGTGGGAAGTGTTCTGGGAACAGACTAACACTGTTTTTCTCCACGCGCTTTCAGATAGAATATACATCATATGGTCCTCCTTTTTTACTGTCTTGCATAGAAACACATTAATCCCAATATTTTCCTCAGGCTTATTTTTAATTCACTTTTTTTAAATTCCAATATAAGATAGTCCTAATAATATACCTCCATTCTTGCCCTGTCCCCTCATTCCATTTGTGTGGTAAAACCCAGCTCGTTCATTATTGATAAGTGTCAGAAGGAAGCTAGACATCATGTACAAAGGAAGGAGCTAGTACATGTTAAAAGTGAAATGGAGTTAACCAAGAACTTGAGAATAATTTGTATTTATTTGTAATTTATTGTTTGTTCATTATTTATTCATTGTTCATGCCCTATTTTAGTCCAAAAGGGATTTGGATGTAGTTTACAAGAATATGTTACAATGAGATTTTAAAAACAAAGTGAGGAAATTGGAGTGCAGGGAAAATAAGATAAAGTCTGGGGTTAATACACAAAATAGAGTCCATTACGCTCTGTACATTTGCTGGAAGAAAGTCAAATTTTTTTCTCTGAGCTGCCTGGGAGTCAATGCAAAAATATGAAAATAGAAATAAATCAGACACTCGAAAGAAATACAAATCTTCCTGAAAGAAATTTGCTCCATAGATTTTCATAAAGAATGTACTGTCGACCAACACCCTCAGTATTAATAACCTAAAAAGAATGTTTATAATCTCTCAAACTTTCATGTGTTCAAGATTTTTGATGTCCAGTATATTTCCTAGTCAAGGTAATTCAGCAAGCTTAAGCTCCATTAAGACAAAATTTTTTCCAAGTCCTAATTATCATGTGGCATGAGGGTTATCAGTCAGGCCAGGTGACATTTGAGAAGAAAATTGGATTCTGATTATGAAGCAGATAGGCCACACTCTACTGTAATACTGAAATTAGTCACTGAAAACATGGTATGCTCCCATAAGAAAGACTTGGTAATTTGGGTTAATTCCCTGGTCAAAGATTCTGCATTAAATGTTTCATATGTAAGATTATAAGATTGCAAAAGTAAAATTAGGTTCTGACGCAACACACCACCCTAGGAAGTCCTCCATGCTTAAATGCTCACCCAAACACATCAAAGTACAAATTCATTTTGATGTGAAATTAATTGTTTAGAGTGTATATCAACTGAATATGTATTTATAGTTAACAATAATTTCATCCTCTTAGAATTAAGTGGCCTTTGAGGAAGGAATTAGAATAGCTTTTCTCTTTTTAAACAATGACCAAGGAACTTTGAGCCCAGTGCTTTTTTATTCTGACCCATTGACAGTCACTTCCCATCCCCTCTCCCCACACCCTCTGGCAACCTCTAATCTACTTTCTGTCTCTTTGGATTTGCCTATTCTGGACATTTTGTATAAATAGAATTACAAAGGATGTGGTCTTTTGTGTCTGGCTTTTAAACTTAGCCTACTGTTGTCAAGGCCCAACAAACAAGAGTAGTGTTAATGCCGTGCTGGGGACTTCATTCTTTTTTATGGCTGAATAATATTTAATTAATTGGATATACTGAATTTGGTTTATCCATTTATCAGCTGGTAGAGATGCCTTTGACTTTTTGAAGAAACCATGTCAGTTGGCTGATTGCTTACTCTTGATACTGTTTAATTTGTTTTTCTATCCTCTGTTTCTCTCACAGACTTGAGAGAAACCCCACATTCTTGAAAACATGGTGTGGAAGAACCACCCAGCACACTTGCTAAAGGTGCAGCATTTTAGGCCCCATCATAGAAGAGTTTGATTTAGTAGACTTGAGAGTACACCCAGGAATATGTGTCTTCAACATACCAGTTGATACTGATGCAGGTGTTCCCAGAACACCTGTGAGCATCTCTGTGTCCTTACATCTTGATTTTAATGGCTCTTAACATTTCATAGGAAAGCCATAAAAGCAACTGGTAGGTCATTGACTAAGACTTTTTTAAAGGTAAAGTTGGAAATATTACTTAACAGAATCACTGAAAAGGGCCTAAGTTAAAATCCTAGCTGATGTCTTCAGGGTTGGAGATAGACATTTAAAGGGATGATGACCAACAGAATTGTGTTATGGGTGTCAATTAGCCACCCTAGGGTGAATGAAATAGCCAAATTTAGCTTTAAAGGCAATGAAGCCCAATAGCCTCTAAGAATTAAATTACTGCAGGGATCTCTACAGTGTTGACCTCAAAATTTTCAAAAGCACTCAGATTAATTACTCAGAGTACTTTTAGATTCAGGAAATTTTAATTCTTAATCTGAAGCTATTTTCTTTTAGGTGACTGAGGACAAAAGTTATAGATATTCTAAAGAGCTATCCTTTTACTCTAGAAATATGGTACAACAAAGTACAACCATTTTTGCTTCAACAATTTTTCATTATCTTTCCCATTATCTCAATAATGTATTTTATAACACCAAAAACTCCTGAGTAGAAAGAGTTATTTCCCCTTAATTTAATGATGAGGGTTTTCTTTCACTTAATAGATGAGTGATGCTTTTAAGGGTCTTTTAATGGTGTCAAAGCAGCCAGAGCAGCAAATGGAGCTCCATTTACTCTGTGCGTCTCATTAAGTATTATCACAGAAGAAGGTAATGTGGTTAAGAAAAAAACACACACCGTGTTTTTTGGAGCTTTGAAAGGACAAAATGGATTTCAGGATATGAAAACTGAGTTTTGACTTTTAATGCCCTTCCTTCCAAGGGCATTCAAAGGGGAGTTATCAGTGAAAGGGAATGTTTAATTATAGATTAATAATAACCTCAACTTATTAGCCTGACATATAAGGGGTGAGTGCTTCCAGCAAAAGTATATTTAAAAAAAACTTTTTACTAGGTAAAATTTCAAGCATACCCCCAAATAATGAGAAGACTGTGGTAAAGCTGCACATATCCAGCATCAAGTTTCAGCAACCAGGAGTAGTTTGCCAATCTCATTCATCTGACCAACTACCTTTAGTTTTGCTCATTCATTTTCAAGGGAATTCCAGACATTGTGTAAAAAAATTAATATGCGCCCTAATTTAAAACATTTTAAAAACTTACTATATGCCATTAGCACACCTAACAGTATGTTTTTAATTATCATCTAATACCCGGTCCATATTCAGATTTTCCCAATTGTTTCAAAGCTGTCTCTTTACTATTGGTTTCTTCTAATAAGAATCCAAACAAGATCCACAGGTAGCATTTGGTTATGTCTTGAAGTCTCTTTTATTTTGTAATAATCCTCCTGCTTTACCTGAACACTGATTGGTTGTAGAAATTGGGTGATTTGTCCCATAAAATGACCCACATTCTGGATTTTGGATTTGTCTTTTTGCATTCCCTTAGTGTCATTTAACTTATCTTTATTTAACTTGCTTTTTTTTTTTATGCCTTATAAACTGGCTTGATGAGATTCAGGTTGAATTTGGGGGTAAGAAAATATCATACTTCCTGGTGTGCCACATCACAAGGCTCATAATAGAATGGTTGTCCCATTTTCCTAGGCCTCATTAGTGGGTTCAGGTGTTATCAACTGATTCTTCCATTAAATTAGCCCTCGCTGTTTCACTAAATGCCTCTGTCTCCATTTATGGTTATTCCTTATATTCTTTATTCCATTACAAGCTCTAAAGTATAATTAAATTTAAAAGTCATCCCTTCTGCATTTATTAGCTGGACTTCTATAAGAAACAACTTCTCCTCATATACTGTTTGGTTACCCCATAAAACAGTTCATACAGGGAAGGCAGGATAAATTTTTCCTTTATTTATCAGGATGGGACATTTCATATTATTATGAATTCAGGGGTTTTATATGTTTTACATTTCCTTAGAAGCATGTTTTTAAAATTGATGCTAGAGATGGAATTATGAAATGCTGGCATCAGCCTTCTGAGATAGTGTTTCTCAAAGTATGACCACAAACCATTTAAATCAGAACCCCCTGGGGCATTGATTAATATGTAAATTCCTGATCCCCACCAGGACCTTCTGTATTAGTCTTTGGAAGTAAGCCCTGGAATCTGCATTTATAACAAACTCCTATAGGGATTTCTAAAATAGCTATGGAATGAATACCCTTACGGAAGAACCTCATAGGAGCTTGGGGACAAAGCACTAGTGGGTACACACCTGAGCAGCTACTCCAAAATAAGATCATGAGATTAACAACTGATAATTCAAGAGAAGGGAGGGTAGATAAGTTAGCTCCTTCAAGAGGGGCCTAAGTGGTGGTACGCAGTGCTAGACCCCTTGCAGTGTTATATCTTGGCTGAGACAAGCTAGGTTCTGACTACCCATTGTTATTAGAACTCTGGGAAACTTCCACAGTAAATCCTGTATAACATGGTTCTATGTGGTATTGAACTAATCTCTCTTGTGGATTCCCATGGACCATTACTGTTTATATCCATAGCTTCAGATCCTGTACAGCTGTGGGTCCTGGACTCCCATTGCATGCCTGTGTCATCTCATCAGGTAACATTTCCACATCCATTAGGACCTAGAGTGCCATTCATATCTGAAGTACCAATTAGTACTGTTCTCATCGTTCTATTTTTGAATTGCTTACCTCTAGGGAACTCACTTTCAGTATTTTATTAAAGTCCTTTAATGCTTGACATTTTGAGCAAAACATTTGTTTAGTTGGTTTTCCATAAAAGTGATGAACCATTTTTGTAATTTCATTTGTCCTTATTTATTGAATTTTAAATAGCATTTTGAATGCACTCACTCAGAGGAGAAAAATATACTCGTATACGCTTAAAAAAAGAGCCAAACTTGCAGATCTTGTTAATTGAATTTTTTTTAGGTTAGAAATAAACTATACTACATCTCTCAGCATTTTTCTGCTCAAGTTCTTGGGAAGAATGGGAACCAGATTCCTGGGGCAAAACAGATGTTCCAGATGTCTCTGGATGCAGCCACATTGTATTAATACTTGTATGCCAGTGAAGTTGTGTGTTATACCAACATCCAGCCCACAGAAAGGGCATGGCAGAGGACAGGGTTGGGCAATCCACCAGGGCCCTTTAAGGGACCAGAATTATATGCAGTTTTGGGGATTCTTCAAGTTGCTGGCAACTTGGCATCATTGCCTCCAGACAGAAATCTGGCTTTGAGACTATTTGTTTAAGGCAGGGGTCATAAACTCAAATGCCTAGTGGGGCCAAGAAAACAGCATAAAAGAGTGAAGAGGCCTGGCTAAGATACTGGTGAAATAGGAAGACACACCCCACCACTGAAGGAGGCCACCTCCATTCAACTTCTCCTGGCCCTTACCAGAAATGTGGATCCTGAATAGCTGGAGATTTGAATCAAGTTTTAAGAGACGCAGATAATCTGAATTTTCACATGAGCTCTCTGGATTTCAAAGGTTAACGTTAAGTCAAATGGATTTTGAACACAGCAATGGTTAAATTAATATGTCTGTTTTGGGGCTTTTGATTTAGGGGATAACGTACTTTAAATTAATACCACAATGAAATAAAAGGGAACTTACATTTTTCAGATTAAGGTGAGTGAAAGTTATATTCTTCTGGCTGGTTTGCTGACACTGTTAGCAGAAGCTCAAACTATAAACCTTATAAAGATAAATTAACTATATTTTGGTAGTACCCCGAGGTTAGACATTTGCAGTTGGGTGCCATTTGTCACCTAGAAGCTCTGGATGAATGTATATGGATCAGTGCAGAGCAGTAACTCAGAGCCTACGCTCCTTTGATTGTGGGCCAGTGGTCACATCTTCCAACGCGAAAGCTATCGCCCACATTGTGGAGCTAGCCTCTCGAGAGTCCTCGGAGGAAAACAGAGCTGAGTATTTATATGGATTGCTTTATAAAACTCTAAGCCTTGACTCACTGGAAAAAAAGGTAGTGAGAATATAGACAGACTGCTTTTGTCTTTCCAAAGGATGATATACAGATAGCATGTTCTGTTGGGATTGGATTTCAGTATCAAGTTGTATTCTAATTAGAGAGAGAAAGCATGGCTATATAATTACAATATATGGGCACAGCGATCTTTCATGGTTAACTAAGTGCACTTACAAAATTAATCTGAACTTCGGGAAATTAAATCGTGTTTAAAGAGAAATTTTAGACTTAAGAAAGTACACTGAATAAAATTCTGGGTATCCTATGAAAGGCTAAGCATGTATGGACTAGAATTCTATTTCTGGCTCTGACTGCAACTGGTATGGGTCTTAATCACTTAACGTCTCTTGGCTGCAAGTTAGTAGAATTAGATGAATCTAACTAATATTTATTTTACAGCTTACACTTCATTTTTTTAAAAAGCTGGCTGTTTTTCTGTTATTGGTTATAGTCATTGGCTATTCATTTCTCAATCTCGTTTTGTTTCGAGGAGATATTAGATGAAAACTTCTGTTTGCTAGACTGGTCACATGTCTATGCCATTGTTTTTGTGTTAGTTGAGACATGAACTGCTCATTAAGAGGGGTCTAAAAGGAAGTGGACTCGTTACCAAAAATAATTTAATGAGCATTACGAAGTCATATATGGTTCTCTCTGTTCTGTTACAAAATGAAACACAATTAGTTGTTTATTAAAATACACAATTTTAATACCACAACAAAATACACCATATATGGCTAAAGTTAAAAAGCCTGATAATACTAAGTACAAAGGAGAGGTACAGCAACTGGAGCTCAGCTGGAGTGTAAGTTACTACGGGTACTTTAAAAACCTGTTTGGCATTGTCCTCCAAGCTGAACATATGCATACTCTATGACCCAGCAAAGTTATGTCTAAGTATATACCCAACAGAAATGTGTGCATGTGTTCATTAAAGGACAGATACAAAAAGGCATTCATAGAAGCATTTTTGGTAACAGCCTCAAGCTAGAAACCACCCAAATATCTGTCCGTGTTGAATTTGTCAATAAATTGTGACATCTTCATACAATGGAATACTATACAGCAACAAAAACTAATTACAACTTTTCCAAGCAACACCACTGAATCTCATAAATGTAATATTGAGCCAAAGGAGCTAGGCAAAAAAGAGTTACATAGTGCATTACTTTATTTATATAAACACATAGTGCATGATTTTATTTACATAAACAAAACCCAGGCAAAACTAAGCTATGGTGTTAGGAGTCAGAATAGGGGTTACCCTTGGGGAAGAGAGCGAGGACAGTGAATGAGAGGGAAGGCGTCAGGGATGCTGGTCGGTTTCATTTCTTCACCTGCTTGGTGGTTATACAGGTGGGTCTGTTTTGTGACAATAGACATGTATGTATGTTTTAGTTAAAAATACTAAAAACAGAAAAAAAATGATGCTCTGTGCTTAGACGTAATAACAGCTCTCCTAAAAAGTTGTAATAACCTATAGGAATCAATAATAGCTATTGCTAAAACTCATTTTTTAACACTGACTTCAAACAAATGGCTCATAACTACCACGTTCCCCCAAAGATAAGTAAGCCATCTTGAATTGCCGTTCATTTAAAAACAACTCTAGGGCCGGCCGAGTGGCGCATTGGTTAAGCGCTGGTTTTGGGATGCCAGCGGCCCCGGTTCGGATCCCACATGAGGGCCAGTGACACTGCCCTCTACAGCTAGCAACAGCTCCACCTGGAGCTGGGCTGTGCGAGCCCCGGTGATGGTGTGGGCTGCCATGGGCTACAGTGAGTGGCCCGCAGCCAGCGTGAGCGGCTGGCAGCCAGGCGTGGGCTGCCAATAGCCGCGGTGAGCGACATCCAGAGGCCGGCGACCGATCTGCCTGATCCGGGAGGCGCGCAATGACGATACCAACAGTGAAGCAACATCCTCCGCAACTGGACTGAAGAACAAAGAGACAGCAACTTGTCTGTTCCCCTTCCCCAATTCCCCAACGCTGTTCCCCTCCGCCAATTCCCCAATAAAATCTTTAAAAAAAAAAAAAAAAAAAAACTCTAAGCAGCCATGAGCATCGTGTCCCTAAAATGAAAATATCTACAGTATCGTTGTTTCAAAGGTGTCAACTGAACTAGAATTCTATCAACAAAAGGCAAACCATTTGTAATCACTTGAATCAAGTTAGTAGCTGTGAAACTTTCGAATCCATTTACCTAGTTCATGTGGTTCTTGAAAGGCTTATCAAGTGAGCATAGTATTCTGAGCCAGCCCACCTCTCTTTGGCCACTGGTGACAGTAAGCAATGACTATGATGTGTATAGAGGTTTACAAGGTACATAGCACCACAGCCACCACTACGAGCATGCTGTCCATGTGAGCTTGTCAGTGTCACTCTTCAGTTGGCCATCTGACCCTATTTTCTGAGAAGAAATAGAAGACTAGAACCCTAACCCCTGACTGTGGACAAAGCTGTACAGCGAGAGAGTCCAGGATAATCTTGTTTTCAATGGACAATATGGTTGCCACCTTTCTAGAAGGGCGGGACCAAAGAGGAGAATTATAGGTGCTGAGGGAAGTCTCATTCCAGGGGCCACTTGTGAGTCCTTGCCCTCCCACCAGGTGGCAGTGGTGGTAGAGAGGTTTTTAAAGCCATGAAAGTAATCACACATGAACTGGGAGCATACTAGAGTATAACAGTGAGAATATACAATTTTTCCTTTATTGTGTTTATGGACATGGGAGGAATCTAAATGCCCCTAAAGAAAGTCTGTTCTAAATCTGATCAAACTATTAAAACAACAATTCACTCACACTAGAGAGTTTTATCCTTTTTCAATTACACTCCCATTCAACAAATACAGCAGGTCCATCAACAACATCCTTTCATTCAATATCTTTTCATTGTAATGTTGATGAGATGCTTTAGGAATTTAACACTTGTTAATATCAATTAACCTATGGTAAAATTGATTTTGTTATACCTTGTTTCACCTAAACGTCATAGAACCTAGCGGCAACATGAGGACTTACTGTAGTTATTGAGCACCTATCATGTGTCTTACCATTCTGAAGGACATGGCAGTGAAGAAAGCAGTCAAAACCCATTGGGAGTGGTGGAGCTTCTATTCCCGTCCACTGAGAAGATGGAGGCCATCTCATGTTAATTTCCTCAACCTAATGGATGTACTTCCTCCTTTCCAAAGCTCTTGGGCCCTTGATTTGTCCTCCTACCATTCTAATGAGGGTACTGCATCAAGCCTCACTTCTAGGTTTACTAGCCCCTCATTTTTGGATGACAAACATACTCAGGGTCTCCCACACTAAAAATCATGGTAAAAGGGGCATATAAAATGATCAAAACTTCTATTGATTTCCTTGCCTCCCTTAAGCTTCTGACATCTTTCCTTATTTTATGACCAAATCTTCCTAGAAAATCTCATTTCTAGAGAAGCTCAGTTACTTCAACTTCCTTACCACACTCTTACCTTCTAAAACCCCACCCTCCCCATACCCACATGGACTGTCAGTTCTCCATAATTCAGACTAGAACTTGGAGGAGAGGAAACCACCAGGAATGCAGGATGGTGAATGAAATGGTTCTTATCAAATGTGCCATGTGTTTCAGGTAAAATAATTACCTGCTAAATACCTGAGAGACTCAAGTGTGCAGGCCCAGCATTCGGCCAGGCATTTTAGGGTTCTAAAGAAATATAAAAAGTGACCTTTGATAAAAACTTATCAAGGTAGATGAAACTGAGAAAACTTCCTCTGGAAGTGAGGTTTGAACTGAGTTTTGAGGAGTGAGTGGACTTGAAATAGAAAAAAGAATAATCAGCTGAGTGTAAGGGAAGTCATGAGCCTGCAGGCCTGGAGCCATGAAAATGCATGGATCTATTTGCTTGATTTAAAAGTTGGAATGGGTAGGGCAGAGCTAAATTAGGGGAGGGGGGGCCCTTGCAAACCAGGCGGAGAGCCACTCACTGAAGATATTTTTGAGTTCAATTGTCTACTACCCTATCTCTCTTTCCCTTCAAAGCCAAATATCTTTAGTCTTTCTTCTCACCTCCCTTTCACTTAATGACCCATTCCAATATGTATTCTATCCTAACCATTCCATGCAAAGTGCCTTTGAGAAAATTCAAAGGACTCTTAATAGGCTCTGGTGAGGTAATACATGAACTGGGGCAAATTACTTAAATTCTCTGAGCCTCAGTTTTCTCGTCTCTAAAATGGGGATTATAATACCATTGCCGTCCTCATAGGGTTGTCAGAAGGATTAAATTTATTGTAAAGCCTTACTCAAAAATCAAACTTTGTTACTGTTAGTATTTTCTTTCCTTGATCTCTTAGCAATATTTGAGACAATTGACTACTCCCTCCATCTTGAAATACTCTTTGGCTTTTGTCATGCTGTATATTTCCTTGCTTCTACACTTTAGAAGCTCTGTATTAGTTTCCTTTGCCTCCTTGTCCTCCACATGATACTTGCATGGTGGAGTTCTTTGACTATGCCCTTGTGTATTCTCATTCTATACACTCTCCCTAGGCAATTGCATCCGTAACTGCATGTCCTCCATTATCTTCTATATATTAATTACTCTTAGATTTATCTCCAGTCCAGACATTTCTTCTGTGCTCAAACTAGTGCTTGATATAGTTATTCAGGTGTTTCATGGTTATCGCAAGCTCAACACCTCTGAAACCAAACTCACTTTTTCCTAACCACCTACATTTGAACTTTCTCCTTTATAGTTGAACTGTATAGTCTAGTCAAAATCTTGGGACTCATCTTTGACTCACCCTTGTCCCTAATCCCAATTACTACATTTAGCTGACTACCTCAAAAAAAAACACAAAAAAAAACTCCAATCTGTCCACTTCTTTTTCCCGCCCCCACTGCCATTCCTTAGCTAAAACCTAGGCTACTGACAGCTCTGGGACTCTCACCACAGATTCTAACTGAGCTCACCTAGAGTGCTTCTGCTCTCCTTCAAACCCTATTTCCCCATATGGTAGCCAGCTAGAATAGACTAATCTCTTTTTTCAGTTAATCAAAATATAGGAGCAAATAAAATCTAATCATGTTCCAACCCAGCTTAATACTCCTTCCATAGCATTTTAATTGGCACTCATAATAAGCCAATTGTTTCAAAGGCTTAGGGAATCTTAACCACCCATAAATACACTCATGATTTTAGATGTAGCTTCCCTGTTGTAGGAACTCTAAATTGATGCTCACACCAAAGTTAGCTTATCCTTATTTTACACTAATTGCATGCAAAATGCAGCAAAGAGATTCATAAGCAATGCCAGTGAGCACCACCAATGAACTCGAGCAGTGCAAGTGCTGTGACAGCCTTCTTTTATCTTAGGATCACCAGGGCCTCACACAGCGTCTGGCGCAAAGTATGTCTTTAGTATTTGTTTGATGCTTGATGAAAAAGGAAAAAAGGCTGTCATAAAGTTCCTCACAAAATTGAAATATAATCCACAGACACCAGTACGGCTTCAAATTCAACAGCAAAATGTTTTCCCCTCAGACAGCCAAATGTTTACTAGCATTTGCATATCAAATGAGCTGCAATAACCTATTTGACAATAAGGAAAAAAGGAAAGGAATGAATGTACCAGTCTCAGTGCCTGAGACCAAATGAGATTTTTAAAAATTCAGAAGACAAGGTTCCTTTCCTCCAGGAGCTCCCAGGCCACTTGGAAAGGAAATTATTCAGATACTTAATATCTGATTTCTTGGCTCCTCCTGTGGATAAGGCACTGTGTCTTTCTTTAGATGTAAAATGAGTAAAACCAGGCCTGTCTCTTCATGTCTGATGAGGGTTGGGAAATAAAACATTAATCAGGGCCAGCCGAATGGATCAGTTGGTTAAGAGCTCGCTCAAGAGTGCAAGCTGAGCTCTGAGCAACAGCGGTTCGAGGCCAGCCCGAGCTGAGTTGCCGTTGAGCTGCCAACAGGTGGCAGGATGGCTCAGCTAAAAAAAAAAAAAAATCACATAATCACATGCACAATAATTATAACAGCTATCACATATAGTGGTTCATATATGCCAGGCATATTTTTAGTATTTTACATAAACTAATGCAATCACACTCTGAGGGGTACTCTTATCTTCCTTTTGTAGATAGAGCAATTGTGGCATAGAGAGGTTCCAAAGCTTGCTCCAGGTGATACAGCTAGTCCAGGCAGGCTGGATCCAGGATTCATTTTATTTATTTATTTTTTTATTGGGGAACAGCCATGGTCATTGGTTACACATTGCTTTCATACTACAATGGCATAATTGACTCTTTTGAAGAGGGCGCAGCTCACAGCAGCCCCTGCAGGGATCAAACTGGCAAACTTGGTGTATCAGCATGATGCTCTAACCAACTGAGCTAACCGGTCACACACACACACACACACCCCGTCCCAGGGTTCATTTTTTTAACTACCCACTCTACTGCCTCCATGCTGTGTACTTTATGGCATAAACATATTTACAAATATAAGGTCTATGAAGGGAAGATGGATGGTGCTATAAGAACATATAACAAGGGTATCTCATCTTGTCTCCAGTCATCTGAAGGCTGAGTGGTGTTAACTAAGAGGGGAAGCAGGAGGGAGACAGACAGGAAACTGGTAACAACAGAAAAGAGAGTATGGAATCTACTCATCTGGATATGGGAGTTAACTGGTGGTTGTGGTGTGCAACAGCAACCTGGGATGGCCTCAAGGAGGAGGCAAAACTATAGGAGGAAGACTTCCAAAGATCAGTTTAGTGAGTAGAGAACAGAGGAAAAGAAAAAAATCGAGTTTGGAATGAGTCTAATGAATTTTGGGGGGACAGGGAGACACTGGTTGTTAGTATTCCTTCAGTTCTGAGTGACAGACACTCAATTTGAATTGGTCAAAGAAAACAGAAGCTTTATTGACTTGAGTTGCTAGAGTCCAGGATGTAGATCTAGGAGTAAGTGGATAAATGATGTTGTTAGGGTCTCTCTTCCATTCCTCAGCTTCATTTTTCTACACTGGTTTCATTCTCAGGCAGTTGAAAGATGGCAACTCTAGATTTTATTGTTATCAGCTCAGCAAACTCAGGAAGGGGAGTACTTCCTCTCCAAAAAACCCAGGGCTGATCCTCATTGGCTCAGCTTATATTACGTTTTCCTTGCTGAAGCAATCACTGTAGCTGGGCTCTGAGGCACTCTTATTGGCCAGGCCTGGATCACGTGCCTTACTCCAGAGCCAGGAGGCAGTTTAGTCACACCTGAACCTTAGGTTCTGGGAACAGGAGAGGGAAAGTTTCCCAAAGTAGAATCTGGGACCTGGGCAGGCAAAAACAGAGAAGACTACCACAAGTGGTTGGCTGGAGCATTGTTCTTCACACTTTATATGCATTCTCATTTAGTAGGTGTGGGATGAAATGGAGAGTCTGCACTTCTAACTGGCTCCCAGGTGAGGCCAGTGCTGCTGGTTCATGGACTACACTTTGTGTAGCAAGAGGCATACTACCTGGAGTGACTGCCTCCCTCAAATTTATTTAGGCTGTTTAGTGCTAGCCTATTTCCCATCCTTCCATTTGCCTACTTTTTCCAGTTCTGACTCTATACCTTCATACAAGCTAGTTCCTATACATGAAATAAGTTTTTTCAAACTCCTTTCATTAACTTGTCAACATTTTTATGATTTTACCTCTTATCACTTGCAAATGTTTCCTTACTGAGTGAAGCCGAAGTTACAATTATTCTTCTTCAACTGATGCCTTTTCCAATTTAGACCTGTGAATACCAACCTTGTAGTAGTGTAAAAATGTATTTAATTATTCACAAGCCTGAGAAGATCGGCTGTGTTCAATTGATTTGTTGTGTGTGCAATTCACTGCTTGAGTTTCAATCTGGATGTTTGTCTACATTGAACACTTCAGTTTTAGGCTACACGCTGTTAAAAGGCATGCAAAAGATGCTTTTAACTTGTTAATATAGCACTCAGTAATCAGATGATGTTCAATTTTCATTATGTCAGTGGTGTTTTCAGTCCTGTGGACTTTGCAATCCATTGTGCCAATGCTGGCAGAATGCTGAACTGAATTATGGCATTAAATCTCCGCATTATTTTAAGGCTTTGGATCAATGCCTTTATGGTGGAATGTCTGTGAAATTGAGTCCGGAGTCCTGAGTTTTGGCCCTGAGGTTGCTCCTGAACTTGTTTTGTGACTTTCCTCAAGTCTTTAAACCTTTACAGGCCTGTTACCCAACTGGCCATAGTTTGGGTATTTTGCGGTCTTCTCTTCTCCGAACGTGCTCAGCCAGGTTAGCACACCAGCCTCATTTGTAACATTTGAGTAACAGGAGGCAGATTCCATCCTCTAAGCCTTATTTTGCTGATCTACAAAAGGCGATGATAATAGCATCTATGACCCAATGGTTATGATGGTAACTGACGATCATGAATGTAAAGAACATCGTGACTGACAACGTTAAGAAATCAAAATTAGCGATTACCATCATCAGGATCTGTTTGGAAATAAGATGTAGGTAGAATGACTTAACATAAGCAGGAATTTATTCCTTACATCATTGAAATACATACAGAGTGAACATGACCCCACAAAACTTTGGTCAGCAGTTGTTTTTTCACTCAGGTCCTAGGGATATTAGCAATCAATGGTTCTCAAATCTTAGTGTATAACACTAAATAGATAATGGAGGATAGGATGTGGGATATTTTCCCAGTATGTTACCCTTGGCTTGGTTAGATAAAAGCTGCCTTCCATTATATTCTCTTTTAATTCAATTGTCATTAAATATATTGGTTTAAGAAGTACCATGCGTTTCACTTGGATAACTTTTCTGTTGAAAGCGCTAAATTGGTAGAATTGTTTCACACATTTGGAAATGGGCTCTTTCCAACTTCACATGAACATATCTGCTGATCTTTTAAGCAGGAAATGCGTCTGAGCCAGCAGAGAAGCCTTCTCAAAACCTAGGTTGAGTGCCGAGGAGAGGGGTCTTTTTTTTCTTGAAGATGCGTTCAAGTTTGGTTCTTTCCGGATTCCAATCGCTCCTTGCACAGTCCCTCCTCCTTGCCCAGAACGCTAACTTGTCCTCTGTACCTGTTAATGTCACAGACTGCCTAAGCGCGTCGCTCTGGCCTCCGCCCCAGACCCAGATTCCTCTCCCTTCGCGGCGCCCTTGACCAGGCAGCCGGCCCACTGCTGGCAAGGGCTTTCTGACACTCAAGTCCTGACCCCATTTTCGTCCCCGCCGGTGCCATCTGGCTGTAACCCCGGGGAGAAACTAAAAGTTGGCCTTAGTTACCCCTACCCCCTGTGCTTTCTCCACTCGCCACACTATAAAGGCCTGGGGGCTGTTGGAGGACGGGAGGCAGGAAAGAAAAAGTGAAGGCACATAACGGCCCCGCGTCGCGCCGTCCGTGCCTCGGGCCGGGGCGCCCGCCTCCCCAGCCTGTGCTGCCGGCCGGAGGCGCGGCCCCTTCCGCCAGGCGGTGCCCAACGCCCAGCGCTGTCCCTGGTTCCCGCCGGCGCCACGGGCCCGGAGGAGGCCGCCGCGGCATCTGGGTCTGCCCGTGGGACCGCGCGGTGGTGCGGTTGCCGCAGCCGCGCAGGCGAGGAGGGCCTGGGCCCGCATTTCAGTCCAAATAAAGTGAAGCAGGAAAAAAAAAAAAAAGAGGGGCTGGGAGAGAAAAAGGCCGAGCCCAGCCGCCCGGGGCGCGCGCGGGGCGGCAGCGGAGGGAGGAGAGGCCGTGGGGCCGGAGGCCGGGGCGCGCCGGAGGCCGGGCGCACGGTGGCGGCGCGGGGCGCACGCGGCGCGCTCAGGCGGCCCCTCCTCCCCGCGCCGTCGGCCGCGGCCCAGGCTCCCCCGCTCCGCCACTCCCCGCCCTCCGCTCTCCCGCCCGCCTTCCCCGCCCTCCCCGCCCTCCCCGCCTCCGCCTCCTCCCTCCCGGCCTCCCTCTCCGAGCCAAACTGAAAGCCGGACCCCAGGCCGCCTCCCCGCCGCCGCCCCGCCGCCGCCCGGCCTCCCTGCGGGCGCACCACCATGGACAGTCCTGTTTTCACCTTATAAAGATGGCGGTGCGGGATCGCTGCAACCTTTAGACTAATGACTGTCCGAAACATCGCCTCCATCTGTAATATGGTGAGTGGCCGCCGCCGCCGCCGCCGCCTCGGGGGTCGTGCCGGAGGCGCGGCGAGGCAAAGAAAGGGAAACCCGAGCCGCACTCGCGCCGGCGGTGGGGTGGGGGTGGGCGCGAGGGGCGGCGGGGTCTGCGCCGCGTCGCTGGAAGTTCCCCGCCGCGGGCTGGGCGCGCCGGCCGCAGCCCCCCGAGCCCCCGAGGGAGGGGCCCGGAGCCCCCCCGCCCCGCTGTTTGCCCTGGGACCCCGCCCGCTGGTACCCGGGCCGCGCCGCGTGCGTCCGCCCTCGGGGGGCTGTGCAAGCGTCTTGGGGGGAGGCCGAACCCGGACGTCCCGGTGGAAGGGGTTGCGGGATACACCGGGGGTGGGGTGGGGTGGGGGGCACCCGTCCCTGCGGTAGATGAAGCCCTGCGGGTCTCCCTGACCTCCCGCTTCACATTTCGAGTTCACTCCTTACACTGTATTTAAAATCCACTTTGCAAAGGCAATCGGTGTATCTGGAGAAATTTGAAATGTAATAAAGCTGTAAGGAAAGTGCAAAATTTGCTTAGAGAAGTGCATTTCACCTGGCTTGAGAAAGCACAGTAATTTGGTTTAGATACCTCCGTTTCCCCACCTGTGAAACAGGGACAAGGTTATAAGGCAGTGACATCTGAAGGCCCTAAGAGTGGTGGGGCTGGCC
Source organism: Aselliscus stoliczkanus (assembly GCA_033961575.1). Taxonomy (NCBI): domain Eukaryota; kingdom Metazoa; phylum Chordata; class Mammalia; order Chiroptera; family Hipposideridae; genus Aselliscus; species Aselliscus stoliczkanus. The sequence goes on along the minus strand of CM066734.1, from coordinate 69,970,219 downwards.
GAGGGAGGTGGAGGAGGTCTCCGGGGTTATCCTGACTGATGCGCTGTAGACTCAGTGGAGGCCTGTGGGCGTAGTCGCAGCAAGGGGATATCACTGCGTTCTGATGGGGACTGGTTGCATGGCGTGGTGGTGACTTTAAATTGGGTTTCCCCTATTGCTTTCCCTTGCTTTTCAGTTTCTGCAGGAACAGCTTCCAGCCCTTGAGTCCCCAAGTGCACCCTGCTGGCACCTGGCACCCCCACTTGTCAGAACCTTGGGGTGCACAGCTTGCCCCCTGGAGTAGACATAGCCCTCCGTGCAGGGTGAAAGACTGTCTGCTTTGCCTTCTCTCTCCAGGGTCCCCTGCACCCCATCAAAGCTCCCCGATCTCCAGCTGGAACACGTGCTTTTTTTTTTTTTTTTTTTTGAGGGCAGTGTCACTGGCCCTCATATGTGGGACCGAACCGGGGCCACTGGCTTCCCAAGCCAGCGCTTAACCACCGCGCCACTCGGCCGGCCCCGGAACACGTGCTCTTTTAATGCTAGTTTGGGGGAAATCTCCCTTGTAGCTAATAATACAGGCCCCTGCAGGGAATCTGAGGAGACTTGATTAAGAAGCCTGGAGGTAAGGTGATCTGGCTGCCCTTCCCCCATCACATAGCTTTTTAAATCTTCTGTCCCACATTTTGTTGTAAGATTAACACATGGCAAAGAAGCATTAAGGAGCCATGTGTTAGCTCAGGGGTGGAATTGAGACCCAGTGGTGCTGGCTTCAGTTGTCAGCACTGTTGGCTGTGGGCACTGCAGTGGCCTGCAGAACAAATGCTGGGGCTTCCCAGAGTGATAGCTGCCAAGGTATTGGCACAGGACCAGTTAGATGTGGTGGGTGGCCCCTGGAGCATATCCGTTTGCTCTCTTTCCCTTCCTTCTCTAGGCAGAGACGGGGCTCCTACTCCTTCCTGTCAAGTGGCATTCATGTTGCGTGGTGCAGTGCAAAGGCGACACCTTTCTTCTAGGTTTCCCTCTCTGCTAGCCCAGCTCCTGAGGGCAACTGGCAAACCAGAGCAGCTCTAATACTCTTCTTTCATGCCTGCTGGTGTGGCCTCAGGCATACAGGGCAGCGAAGCACAGTCCCAGCCCTTGGTGGTGTTCCGGTCCTAAGCTAGTGTGTGGTGACGCCTCTCTGTCCTGAAGCAGGCTGGAAACTTGACATTTAGCATGTCCCAAGTAGAAGCCAGCCTCCAGCTTTTATTTATTTATTTATTTATTTATTTACCCTCAGTGCAGCTAGGGCTTTTTGGCACACCTGGACAGAATTCGCCGACCTATTCCCAGGAAAACTCAGCCAGGGAGGCAAGCTGCAGGGAGGACATGAGAGGAGCGGGCTAGTACTATGTCTAGAAAGTTGACACCTCATGCGGAATCTTTAAATAGGTGCCAAATTTAGACTTACCACCTAGGTGTGGTGAGGAACCAATAAATAATTCAAAAATAGGGAGTTTTATCTTCTGGTTTGGACACTGTGTCTTGAGCAAGTGATGAAGGATTTGGGCTCTAAAACTAGACTTCCTGGTTTCAAGTCCTGGTTTTAACACATACTGGATTTTTGTCCTTGGACAAGTTGCTCTTTGTCTTATCTATGAAGGGGATGATAATGGTTCCTACCTCCTAGGACGATTGTATTAAATGAGTTACTGGGCCTGGTACATAGCAAGTACTCATTGAGTGTTAGCTGTTACCAACACCATTGTGTCACCTTCAGCTGTTAAGGGACAATGGAGAGTATGCCTTCTGGGACTTGATTATAGCAGCCACTAATATAAACAACCCACATGTTCATTTATGCAAACCAAGCCGAGTGACTGTACACAAAGCCTGGGACGGGAATCCTTAACCCCGCCCCTTATTAAAGGCTGCTCAGGCCACCCGGTCCTTCCCAGTCTCACTTCCCACAAGAGAAGGCTTGGTGATGAGACTGCTGTCTTTTCACCTGATCAGATGTAAATTTTCGTTGGACCTCCCTTTAGAGTCTTCACTCGATGATGAATTGTTTTCAGGTAGGTATTCTGTGGGTTTCTCCTCACTCTTTAGCTTCTTTCCGGGGCTCTTATTGATCCTTCCCACTCTTACCTCCATTTGGCCCCAGCTGGTTTGAGTAGTTGTCATGAGAGCAAGTGGCGATTGCCTTTTTTTGAAGCAGGTCATTTGGCATATTTTAAACAGGCTGATGTGTGTGTCCAGAAAGGGTGTTAAACGATATCATCTTTCTAGGTAAGACTTGAATAAACCAAGACCTAGCATTGAAAAATGGATTTGTTTCTTTCATCAGACAACAAAGGACCCAGCAGAGCAGAAACAAAACTTAACATAGCAAATCCTTCATGTGATTGAGAAATAAATACCTTCTCTTCCCCTCAAACTTCTTGTGCCAGTTTTAGGTATAGGGACTTAGAAAATATTCACGTCTTCACTTGTCACCTTCCTCACTGAAGTTTTATTGTCCATTGGAAGTTTAATGCTAGCTCCATTTGTTCTAATTTTACTTCCATGTGAATTCCTGCCATAGTGATTCTTGATCAACTTGCTTAGGGCTTGTCAGCTTAGCCACACAGCTTGTCTGGTTCACAGATAGTAAAGCTCGTTTGGCTGGTGTGTTGTAATTTTTTAAAATGCACTAGTTGCTACCAAGCATGAGGAAATGTCCCTTGTTCATAATCCTTATTTTTGTCCAGACCAATGGATTTAATTTCCTGCGTATTTTCATGGCCTAACAGATGGAAGGTTTTTGTGTTTTCATTCTTTTTTTTTTTTTTTGGTATGTTTTCTGTTTGAAGAGTTTGAAGAATTTTCTAAAGAAGAAGCATTTGTTAGGAGAACCCAAATGTACTCTCTACAAATGTGACTTGGATTAATGCATATTGGTCTAAATCATCTCATCTTAATTTCACTTGTTAATAGTGCTGTAAGATGTGCCATACAGGAAATGCTGTGTGTCAAACAGATTACATTTTTATCCCCATAAATGGCTGTTTGTTGAGGACCTGCTGTGTCTGTGTTGGCACATCCTATGGACAGGTGCTGAATAAATGAATGAGTCCCTATCTAAATGGAGTTCAGCAGTTTCTTGAGGGCACAACATTGGTAAAGATGACAATTTCAATATAGTGTGATATATTTCTGCACAGAGAAAGGTTGAACAAAATCTCAGAGGCAATACATTGGAAAGACTGATGAACGCGTTCCTTTAATATAGTTGTTTGACCAAAGTTTGACTGTATTTTATATGAGGACATGATTATAGACAGCGTAACAGAACTGGAATCTGCACCATTGGGTGTGTCTCCAGCGAAGCATGAGTCTCATGGTGCCTTTGGACAAATTGTATTTCTTGGGATCTTAGTTTCCCTCAACTTGTAAAAAAAAACCTGTGTTGCATGTACCAGATAGTAGTTTGGCATCCACTGAACAATCCCAGGATATTATCGGACACCATTGTGAGTGCCAGATTTGAATTCTTTTAAATATGTGTAAATGAAGTCACCTTGATATGAAGGGAAAGTAAAATTAGTAAAAAAACAAAAGGAGGATTTTTATAGAGTTTATTTTGGTACCTCAATCACTTGAGGCAAATACTTAAGAATCATTGGAAAATTTTTTTTTTAATATTAAAAAATATGTAATTGCATCATTGGGGAGAAGAGATAACTTGCCTCTTCCTCTCTTACTGTTACTCATGTTTCCTTCCCATTCTCAGAGATAATTTGAGACTGTACGTTTAGTTTAATGTATCAGCTGGGAGTTGTTACAGTCGTGTATGAGGGGCTACTCTTAGATAGTTGTCAGTTTTAGAAATTGCCAGGTGGAGTAGGTTAATGTTTAAAAAAATTGTGGTCTTTTAGCCTCTCAGGTCTAGTAAGTAGGCATTTGTGTCGGTCATGTTCTGACAGTGAAGTTTACGCATTTTTCTGTTTTTTTCTTGGAAGCCTAGGGGAAAACAAAGTTGAATGGCAATATTTAGTTAGAATTAAAACTTGTCATACCATTTGCTGGATATCAGCTTTGTTACAGTTCACCCATACAGTAAAACCTATTTATTTTTTTCTAATGTGGAACTTTGGTATGTTTGGGTTGTAATGGAAGGTAATTTTCAATTTTGATTTTTTTAGCAGTTAAGAGAAAATTCTGTAGTTGATGTCTCTTTTATTTTTCCCGTTGCCCCACCCCCACCCCCAGCTTGGTCTGTCTAGTTAGTTTGAACAGGTTGAGGTTTTATGATGGTGTTTAATTCTGTGGTTTTCATCAGAAGAGTATCTCTTGGTGGTTTTACCTCTAGCCTACCCATGGAGCCAATCCAAAGCAAAATGACTTCAAGGGTTGTAAAAGACTAGTTAAGTCTTCTGGCCTAAATATTTTAATGCAACTTCTTACTATAAACCTTGGGTTGTGGTGAAACCAAATGCTAATCTAAGGGTTTGAAAGGCCTTGCTGATCTTTTAAGAGAAAAGGCCACCCAAAAATGAACCAGCAAAAACTTTCTTGAGCCTAATACATTCTGTATTAGGAACCAGTGCCAGCGCTAAAGGCATTTTGGAATGCCTGTTCTGGGATTACTGCTCAGAATTGTGGGGGTGTCATAAGTTTTCTGCGTGGAATTTTACCATAATTCTGAGAATGATTATTTGCTTATAGATAGTTTTGAAGAGTGTGTGGGGAAAACCCTATTGGTTCCTAAAGTTTCACTTTCCACTTATAGGTCCAACCTGCCTCCTGCACATCAAGTTCTGATATCATTTTCAGAACCGTCAAATGCTTTCAAGTAGCTCAGATTTGGGACTCTCTTTCTGGGTGATGGTGAATTTCAGGCGTACAGAAAAACATGGAGAATAATAGAATGAGCACCCATGCATCTACGACCCCGTGAAGAAATAAAATATAAATATAAGTGAACCCTTCCCCATCTTATCCCCCTTCCTGTCTAGACGGTGACTATTGTTCTGAATTTGGTATTTATCATGTGTTTTTATACTTTCACTAGGTATGTATATATTCATAAACCAGATACAGTATTGTTTCCTCCTATGTTAAACATGCTCTGTAGTACTGATCACCTCCGCAGTTTGCTTTTGTTTAAATGATGATCTTGAGATTTATTCATTAAGATATTATACATGTAATTTTAGGTTGTTTTAACTGCTGCATAACATTCCATCGCATGACTGTGCTAGAATATATTCATTTTATCTTTAATCAGCACTTGGGTTTACAGTTTTGTGTGTGTGCTATTTTAGAGTGATGAACAGATTTGAATTTATGTCCCTGTCATATGTTTAACGTTTCTCTGTGCTGGACACCTAAAAGGGGAATTTCTGGGTCAACGGAAATGGGCATCGTTGACTCTAATATATTGCCAGATTGCTCTCCAAAGAACAGGTGCCGGTTTGCATCCCAAGCAGCAGCAGTTGGGAGTTCCAGTTGCTCCCCATCCCTTGCACCAACATTCTTAGACGTGATGTTTTGCCAGTCTGATGGGTGTGAAATGGTATCTTCCTGGTTTAAAATTTGTATTTTCCTGTTTACTAATGAGGCTGAACATCTTTTTATGTGTTTATTGTGCTGGGTTTTTTTTTTTTTTTTGAGGGCAGTGTCACTGGCCCTCATATGTGGGATCTGAACCGGGGCCACTGGCTTCCCAAGCCAGTGCTTAACCACCGCGCCACTCGGCCAGCCCTGTTCTGGGTTGTTTTTAATCCAGGAGTTTTGGAGCAGCTTTGGAGGAGTTTGTAAATTAGGATTGCAGTTTGGCTTTGTGCGAAAATAGGGAAAAGGACAATAAAGAGGAACATTAGGGAGACCAAAAAAAAAAAAAAAGTCAAGAAAGGTAGAGCTGGAATGCAAGATAAGTTGAGGGAATGAGAACACGGTGAAACAAGTGAATCTTTGTAGCAAAAAGACTAGAAGATACCTTGAGTATTGAGAGTAAATTCGGGATACATCACTGTGCTGGCTAGGCTTCTCAGTTCAAATCACTGTTTTCATACGTTGTTTAATTGAAATTGGCTTTGGCCTAGATCATGTCCGGGGCCTCTTCCAGTGAGAACAACAGCAAGGCTGGACTTGCGGAGTTTTTCCTGTTTACCCGGTTGCTTATTGAAGTTCTTGTAGAAAGGCAATGTGAAATTATGTTCTTTGTACAACATATTTCTTTGTCCTTCAGGTTAGGTACACAGTGCAGGAAACCAGCTTTTGTCAGGACCTGCTTGAAGGTACTTGTGGAATTACTATCTCAAATATTTAGAAAACATTCCCCACACTTTATTTTGATTTTCAGAGTATGATGAATGCCATCTTATTGAACACAGACATGTATGGTTTCAAAAATATGATTAAGAATAGCTCTAAAAATATGTTATACTTTGTGGTTCTTTGGTATACCAAAGAATTGTGCCCACACGTGCATTCTGTTACTAAAATTTCAGACTCTGAGGTTCTACCCTCAGAGGTTTCGATTAGGTAGGCCTGAGGTGTGGGGCACCGGAATCTGCATTTTAAATAAGTCGTCCTTCCTTATCCCTACTCCCTCCTTGTTCTATTACTGGTGAGCTGACAACTACACTTATAGAAGTATTGTCTTCCATGGGTAATAAGCTTGGCCTCCTAAAAAAAATATTGCTTATAGAAATTATCTGCCCTGTGAAAGTTTTTAAAAATCTTTATAAAAATTTAAGGTAGTAAGTAATTTAACTTCAAGAGCTATATAGATCATTGCCATTCTGTAGATGAGTTTCTTGATGCTAAATAGCCAGGTTTTTATTACTTTATGCTCCAAGAACGGGAATATTTCCAACCCTAGCTATATATCATGTCACCTGAGAAGTTAAAAAAAATTTAAAAACTCATAAAACATTTGCACCCCCAAAGAATAAGGAAAAGAGAATATAATTTAATATATGTAATGTACCCAAATACATTCATTCTAACTGTTCTGTAACCGTATTCTTTGATTTAACTATGGTTTGCTTATTCATTCCCTTATTTAGGGACAGTTGGATAGTTTCCAAGAAATATTCTCTCTGGAAACAGTGCCACAATGAATGTTGCTGTTTCTGTCTTCTTTGCACATGTGTGTGCCTTCATTTCTCCAGGATATAGTTCTCCAGGATAAAGTGGAAATGCTACTCTTAGGATGTGCCCATCGGCAGCTTTATTAGGTATTGTCAAATTGCTCCCCAAAATGGTTCCATCAGTTGGAGCTTTTTTGATATGAAGCTAGTAGAACCCCAGTCTCCAAGTTTCTGACTGTACATAGCTGTAGGTAGCTCTGTGGGGGGTTTTAGGCACCTGTTAGATTGGCACCTTCACGAGGGCAGGGGCTGTGTTGATCTCATTCACTGTTGATTTCCCAGTATTCTGCATGGTGCCGGGCCCATGCGAGGGAGATGCTCAGTGAATAATGGTTTGGTAAATGAATGAAGAGGTGTAGGGCAGTAGAATGGAAGGATTGCCTTGCAGGAAAGCCATGCTCCTCACATTGTATTGTCCACAGGAGTTACCTGGGGATCTTATTATTAAAATGCAGGTTCTGATTCAGCCAGTCTGGGAAACGGGCTGAGGATTTGCATTCCTAGCAACCTCTCTGGGGACCAGATGCTCCTGGTTTGGGGAGGACACCAAGAGCAGCACAACCCTAGGAAAAAAAAACAAAAACGAAAAAAGAAAAGATCTTTCTTCCATAGAGCTCTAGAGCAGAGGAGTTCAGGCTTTGGAATGTCAGAGCTTGGTAAATCTCAGAGCCTGTTTCCTCATCTCTTTACAACACAAAAAGGCAGATGACTTACTTCCTCACAGCTTTTTTGGGGAGAATCAAAGAAGATCCTGCCTTCTGAAGCATTTTGGGAGCTGTGATGCCCTCATGCATGTTATTTTTTCACAGTTCTCACTCTTTTCATGAATTAATATTTTCTTTCGATTGCTCAAAGCACAGAGCTGTTGGTATTGCAGCATCTAGTAGAATCCCACTTTCATTGGGACCTGCCATCTCCCTTTAGTGGGCTTTTGGGGAGGAGTGGGACAGGGCAAAGGAGGTTGGGCAAGAGCAGTGGCAAAATTCACCAGATGGTGTGGTTCTGACTGCGAGTGCTGGTAAGGGGGGCGGTCCCCTTCTCATTGTTTCTGTACTGTGGGGAGGAACAGGGCTAGAGAGAGAGGGGCCTGTAGCTCTCTCCCAATCAGCTCTGCATTGAGCAGGCGATAGGATAGCAGGGAGGTGCTCCAAGTTATTCTCCAAGTCAGACACTTCTTTTAGTGAGGGGGAGGGGTGCTCAAAATAATTATTTGATATTACTTGATCAACCATAGGTGTGATTGGAGGTATTCAGGGCACACTAGGCCTGTGGTCAACCCCGGGTGAAGCCACCGCAAGACACTGCCATTTAAATGCAAGTTTTTCATTCAGGGTGCTTTGGTAGCTGGGGTCCTGCCTCATCCATCTGAGAGAGGCAGTGCAGTGTGAAGAGAGCAAGGCAAATACAAGTAAAATGAACCAAAATAAAGTGACATTCAGAATGAGTGCGTATTGTATGCTGAGGGGTGGGGGAGAGGGTGGCGCACCCATTATTCCCCTGCAGCTCTTCCTCAAGAGAAAAAAATTTAGAGGATGGATCCAGTTCCTTAGACCAGCAATTCTCAAATGTCAGTTTGTCATTCTTCCTGATTTTCATTATACTGGTGAACCACCTGTACTTATTTATTTAATAATTTTCCTTAAATCTGTCCACCGTCTATTTTTTTTCCTATCTTTTTTTTTTTTTTTTTTGAGGGCAGTGTCACGGACCCTCATATGTGGGACCCGAACCAGGGCCGCTGGCTTCCCATGCCAACACTCAACCACCGCGCCACTCGGCCGGCCCTGTCCACCTTCTATTAATTTGGCTTCATTCGTTGCTAAGACATAGGTTTGATGAGCTAGTTATATGTTTTTCTAATACATATCAAAACCATAATTGATCAAGTTGAAGGCATTCATACTGGTGTCACCTCCCTCCAGATTCATGGTGCAGAGTTTGGGAGACATTGGCTCAGGTAAGAGGTTCTTTATGGTGGTTCAAATAACTGGCTATTGGAGGGAAACCGTTAAACTGGTTTGCAGATTAAGGGCTGGTGAGCTTCCTTGGGAGGCAGGTTGGCATGTGGATGAGACCTGGTTGGCGTTTCCATGCTGCCATTGGTTGGGTGTGAGAACTTACCATTATCTACCCTCTCAGAGATGCTGCTTCTCGTCCATAACGTGTGCGTGATGAGAGAACTTAAGTGTTGTGGGGCTTAAATGCCATCATTTATGTCTGGTGCTCAACCCAGTGCCTGGCCATTTTATTACTGTTTTCTTCTAGAGCTCTTCTTTTTCCCCACCAGCAAAGGATTCCAAATGATGTAGTGGAAGGAGCCCTGAACTAGGGATCCAAGGTCCCGAGTTCCAATCCTGACCCTGACACTTTGTAGCTTTTGGGACATTGGGCAGGTGACTTAGGCCTCTCTGGGTCTATAAGGTGTGAAGCACCATTTCCCCTGGTGAGCAATGCTGAGGAGGAGAGAAGCAAGCATGTGGTAATCTAGTTGTGGCTTCCAAGGAGAGACAAGACCAAGGAAGAGGAGTGCATGAAGCGAACAAAAGGAGGAAGAAGCTGTGATCTCCGACTGAGATGCCCTGGAGGGCGCAGCGCCAAAGCACAGCGCTGAGGGCATGTGGCAAAGCTTTTGTGGTCCTCAGTCAGTGTTTTTCAGCTTCCTGATAATGAGGGCACGTCATGTGGTGAAAGATTTTTAGTCATCCAGTAAGTGTATAACATACCCTTTTGTTTTATTTGGTATACACAGGTGTTCTTGAGAAATACACAAAGTATCTAAGCTGAGTTTCTTTTGTGTTTTTGTTGTTGTTGTTTTTTAAATTAGGGAGCAGTGTGTTTTTCTAGGATCCATCAGCTCCAAGTCAAGTAGTTGTTTCAACCTAGTTGTGGAGGGCACAGCTCAGTGGCCCATGTGGAAATCGAACCGGGAACCTTGGTGCTATGAGCCTGCGTGCTAACCACCTGAGCTAACCAGCCAGCCTTAAATTTTTAAATAAAGTTTTTGAAAAAGTAATATGAGTTCACGTTGTAGAAACTTGCAAATTGTTCAAAAGGATATATGTTGAAAATATACCTACCACTAGTTCATGTCTCTGATATCAATATTTGCAGTGTTTTCTGCTTCTATTCAGAGGTGTTTTATTCATATACAACCAAATGTGTTTCTATTTCTCTCCTAGTTTTTGAAAAACACAGATAGTGCTTATAGCATATACTGATCTGCCCCGATCTGCCCTGTGCTTTTTGTATCTGGAGGTGGGTCTGTGCTAGTACAGAAGAGCATCCTTATTCTTTGTCCATGGCTGCGGGGTATTCAGTTGCTTGAATGTATTGAATTCACCTAACTAGGCCCCGCTAATGGGCACAATGGTAGTTTTCCAGTCTTTGGTTTTTACAAACAAGGCTACAGGGAACAATTTTGTGCATCATTTTGCATATGTGGGAGTATATCTGTCGACTGACTTCCTAGAAATGGATTTGCATTTTAATTTTGATGGCTTTTGCGAAATTGCCCTCCACCAGTCGAATGTGCGACTCTTGTTGCCCACAGCCTTGCCAAAACAGTATACGATCCAAAACCCTTTTGATCTCTGCCAGTTGGGGGAGAAATGGTGTCTTAGTATATTTTTTAGTCTGCATTTCTCTTACCAGGAGTGAGTTTGAGCAGCTATTCACATGTTTAACAAAACAAGCTCGATTTCATTTAACTGCTTTGCTGTTGGCAATTATTTTCAAAGTCTGTAGGGAGGGACCCGTTTTATTTTTATTTTCAATCTGTTGTAGACTGATATTTTTGTAAAATACAATAAAAAAGCATTGTAAGCAAAGCAGAATAAAACCCCCAAATATACATAAAACACAAACCCCAATTTTTTATTTACTAAACTCGACAGATACAAAATTACTTACTTGTTATACATGTTTTCAGTTTATGAACTTAGCTCATGGCAGAGTGTTAGCACTTTGAGTAATATTGCTGTAAAGAACTTGCTCCATCTCTGTTCTCTCATTGCCATGCTATTTGGGGGTGGGAGCAGAGAGCACAGAATTTTATATTTGATGTTTCACCATCACTACATTACAGGGTGTTTTTGTTCCATGAGAGTAACAGATCTCTGATGGTGGAATACTGATCCACAGGGCTGGGTTCCCAAGCACTGAGAAGCCACACCAACAGTTGGGCAGGTCTCCCACCCTATGAGGCAGGGCACTGGTATCCTGGTTTTTCACTGACGAAGACTTCGACTTGAACAGAGAGAGGAGAGATTGCTTGAAACGAACCTGTTAGTCAGATTTGCAGAGTTGGCCTTTTTGACCTGGGGCTTTGCCATGATCCCATGCCACCCATGCTGCTTTTCCAGGAAACGAGGGGAAGGGTACTTAGGGGTAAAATAGGAGCTTAAGAGACCCTTTATCAAGGAGGCATTGTGGTGGCTTTGTAGAACATTGGATTAGCAATGAGGTTCTTGCTTCTGCCCACTGAGTTCAGTGACCAGGGGCTCACTCCTTCCCCACCTTCAGCTGGAAGAGAGACACAGGCCCAGGAGTCTTTGTTCTGCTTTTGGGTTGACATTTTACCTTTGCATTAGGATTTTGTTGTGCTGTCTCTAGACACATGGAGAGTTGTTTTACAAGCCAGAGTCTAGCTGTTCTTTACTGTCCCTTCCTCTGATGACTTGGGATCACTATGTATCTTTCTTCAAGTGCAGATGCTTTTGCCTCTATGTTATGATCATTAAATGAAGTTGTGTTGAGTCTTCTTAGAGTTATTTCTCCCTACCCAGTATCACACAAGGCGTGGAAATGGCACGCTGTCATGGTGCAGAATGAAAATGCCCTTGAACTGCTTTCTGGTGGATGACTGGCTCCCGGTGAGAAAGCCTGGAGGGGAACCAGAGGCGGATGGCACGGTGAAGCAGGGCTGCAGCTGTAGTATAATGGTATTAAGATTGCAGGCTCACAACTGACCTCTGCTTCCTACTAACCCTTGACCTTGGCAAGTTACTTGATCTCTATTAACCCTCACCAGTGTCATGGGGAATAGTGAGTCCCTGTTAGTAACTTAGCTGAAGGAAGAGTTTTGCTCAGTGCTGGTCAGTGGGACTGGACTTGTCTGCTGTCTAAGCAGGATGGGCATCCATAGCCACTCTGATTACGGCGTCCCTGGTGGTTAGGTAACGTGTGCCAGCCAGCAGCTAAAGAGGACATGCTCAGAAACAGTCCTGGCTCCATGCCCAGCCCTGACATCTGCAGCTAAGGAATTATTAAAAATATGAATGAAAAGATCACCTTCCCTGACTTGTGGCCAGGAACGCAGACTTTGGAACAGAGTAGCCTAGATTTGAGTCCTGGCGCTGTCTTTACGACCGAGTGAGCGTGGGCAGGTTCCCTCCATTTCTTAATGAGTAGGATGGGGTTAGGAAGTGTAGTTGGCCTTGGGCTGGTGGACAAGATTAAATGAGTATATGGATGTGAACCAGTGGCACATGCTATTTACCCTTCCATTTCCCTAGTTTATTCAGTCAGCACATTTATTAAGTGCCTTTTGTATGTCAGATGCTCTGCTGTGAAGTCCTGGCAAACCAATCAGATGGAATCCCTGTCCTCATGGAGCTTATGGTCTAGTGTGGGGGTTGGCAAGCTTTTTGGTACATGGCTAGATGGTATGTACTGTAGGCTTTGTGGGCCATAATGTCTTTGTTGCAACTACTCACTTCTGCTGTTGTGTTGTGAAAGCAGCTAGAATAACTAAGTGAATGATCATGGCATGGCTGTGTTCCAGTAAATATTTACAAAACCAGTTGGTGGACCAGAGTTTCCCCATGGTCATTTGCCCACCTGTGGTCCAGTGGAAGATAAAGGTTAAATTACAAAGAATTATGTTATTACAAGTTGTGCTATGTGCTCTGAAGCTATCTGTAGGGTTCTGTGAGGTCAGGGAAGATAGTTTTGAGGAAGTGGCATTGAAGCCAAATGGTGAGGAGGAACGAGCCAGAGAAAAAGGGGGAAGAGGGAGACTGCTGTGAGGGGCCAGAGAACTAGCTAGACTATTGGGTTGTTGGAAAAGTCATGACGTATTTTTTCTGTTTTTCGTTGCAAAAATGCATCATGACTTTTCCAACAACCTAGCAATTCCACTACTGGGTATTTATCCAAAGAAATCCAAAACACTAATTCAAAAGATATATGCACCCCTATGTTCACTGCAGCACTATTCACAATAACCAACATATGGAAACAACAGAAATGTCCATCAATAGAAGATTGGATAAAGAAATTGTGGCAGATAGATAAAATGGAATAATACTCTGCCATAAAAAAAATGAAATCTTACCATTTACAACAACATGGACGGACCTAGCGGGTATTAGGCTAAGCGAAATAAATCAGACTGAGAAAGATAAATACCGTATGATCTCACTTACATGGAATCTAGAGAATAGAATAAATGAACAAACAAAATAGACTCATAGAGAACAAACTGATGGTTGCTAGGTGTGGGGGTTGGGTGAGAAAGGTGAAGGAATTAGGAAGTACAAACTGGCAGTTACAAAACAGTCATGAGGATGTTAAAGTACAGTATGGGGAATATAGTCAGTAATATTTTAAAAACTGTGTATAGTGTTAGACGGGTACTCGATTTATCAAAAGGATCACTACATAAATTATATAAATGCCTACCTACTATGCTGTACACCTGAAACTAATATAAGATAATATTGACTGTCAACTATAATTTAAAAAATAGTCACGGGGATATATAGTACACCATAGGGAATATAGTCAGTAATATTGTAATAACTATGTATAGTGTTAGATGGTAGACTTATTGGGGTTAACACTTTGTGACATATGTAAATATCTAATCACTATGTTGTTTTGTTTTGTACACCTGAAACTAATAAAAAAAAAAGAATTGCAGTCTGCATTTTTGTCTTTCAGAGGTACAACAGATAATTTGCAGCTTTCTTTGGATAAAAAATAATGGTATTTTTTTCCTGATATGTAATTCATGCCAATTCTCCCCTCCCCCAATAATCCTAAGACTGAGAGATATTAACATAAAACATTTTGTTCTGATTACTTCTAGTCGGTGATTTTTCTCTCTGTTCCATTGTTTTTTATTAGATTATTGTCAGTATCCAAAAATTTAGAAGTTAGGGCAGTAAGATTGCATATTATTCCATTATTAGATATAAAATGGTTTACTCCTTAGAATTCATTTCTACTTTTTGATGCTGATTTCTCTTTCTGTTTTTTTAAACTTCATATTATTTCGTTTTTCTATTTGGCCAAAGAGTCACAGTTCTGGAAACCAATTTGGAAAAAAATCACTTTTCCCCTTGACAACATTTTTTTGTTTCTCTTGACTGCCAACCTCAATTTTGCATTACCTTTAAACAGGTTGCGGTATTCTGTGGATATTTTACAGAAAAGTAAACGTGTGTTCCTCATTCTAGAATATTTTGACAGGTGCCTCAGAGGTAGGGGTTCGTCTGTACAACTGTGACCGCTTTGATTTCTTCAATTCTTCAATTCCTGCAATTCTGTGGTTTTGAGGGGACTCTGCCTCCGTGAGAATCAGGATGATGTAGTGGTGGGGAGCACAGGCTCTGGAAGCAGATGGTGTGAGTTCAAACCCAGTCCCACTACTTATTAGCCGTGTGAACTTGGATAAAGTTATTTGCCCTATCTGTGTCTCAGTTTTCTTATCTTTAAAATGGGAACAATAATGGCACCCACCTTATAAGGTTATTCTGAGGATGAATATCAAGCCTTAGAGCAGTGACTGAATACACTAAGTGCTATTATTATGTTATTTATTAATTTATTGTTATTATTATTGATTACGCCTGGGGAACGAGTGTCCATGATTCCTTCTAACCATCCTTGAATTCTGGCAAGTGGCTCCTGACTCATCCTGAGATCTTGGGCTGCATCAGTTCATTTTTGTTTCATTTTCCCTGTAAAGCTATAGGAATGACCTCTTGTCACCAGACGCCGGGAATACTAGTCCTTTTGAAACCTAGTCCTTTATATACTTTTGTACTTTGAAAACATCCTTGATAAGTAAAATAGCTTTTGGAACATAGACCTAAAAAAATGTGCATTTTTGTCACCTCTCCTGACATATATTTTAATTCATGGTTTATAATGAATGACTTATTCTCTGCATACTTACATGTTATTTCTGACCTTTCTCATGTCCCTTTTCTACTTTGTACAAACTTGAAAGGGCGGCTACTTGTCTTAGGATGCAGGAAAATGGACTGCCTTGAGGTGATCTTGGGCAAGTAAGTTTACTTCTCTGAGCCTTGGTGTTTTCATCTGTGAAATGGTCTAGCTGATCTCCAAGAACCGTTCCTGGTCTCTTGTGTTGTGGTTTGGGCTCCCAAATTATGATAATGTTCTCATTTTTTATAGACCTTGCAGTGTGATTGTTCTGATTGCATCCTCCCTCTGGTCAAGGATCTGTCTTGTTTTTGTTTTTGCCTCCCAAGGAAAAAATTCTAACGTGTTTTTCTCATAAAAAAATTTTAAAATTGCTTTGAAAAGAAATGCCTTTTTTATACCCATCCCATGTATTTATGATTCATCCTTCCCAAGTTGTTGTTGTTGGTTGGTTTGTGTTTTTGTAGCTCCCCTTGGCAGTCACAGAATGGCTTTCAGAAGTGATTTGAAGAGTCAACATTACAGTATTCATGTTGGAACTTGTCCCAGCCTAGATTCTATTTTTAATAAAGTGTGGGGCATTGTTTTTCAAAGGTTACCAGATTGTTTTACTGATGGAAATAAGAACTCTGTGTTTCTTATACCTCCAGAGCCTGTGATTTTCCGCCATAGATAAGTTTTTGTTCAGCTGCTGGTCATGGAACAATTATTTTCAGTGCCTCCCCACTTGGCTTTTGTGCTCCCGTGCTGGATGCTAGCAGAAGAGCAAGCCTTGGGTTTGTAATGCATGTTACAGTTTACGTGGTGCTGATAACATTCCCGGCTTTGCTTGATTCTCCCTGCCGCCCTGAGCAGTAGACAGGCTGAATATCAGCAACCTGACCTCTCAGGCAGGAAACGAAGGGCAAGAGGGGAAGTGACTGAAATCAAAGATGAATTCACACTGGGGAGAAAAAAAATGGCCAAGACAACTCTGAGGTGTGTGCCCTGGACCTTAGATAACTCGTCTGCAGGATATTAGTTTGCTAAGTTTTTCTTAAGTTTTTTATGACAAAAGTAATAATATGCTTATAGCAAAAAAATTCAGTTGACAAGAGAAAACGAAAGCCCCTTGGTGACCCCTCATCTCCCAGCTCCACTCCCAGACTCTGGGACTAGTGTTAATAATTTCTCAAGTATTCTGAAAGGGGTTTCCTTGAAAATGTAGGTGTTGAATCACCTGGTCTGCTGTTTTCATCTTGTATTCCTCAGCTGTAGAGTAGTGCTGAGCCCAAAGCAGGGCTCAGGGTCTGTAGATGGAGTGAAGGACATTTCCTGTATTGTCCTGTACATGCTTTCATTTATCCTTCGGACAAATTTTCATAGCCATGCCTATAGAGAAATCTTGCTTTTTTATAATAGCTACATGGCATTCCATCCTATGGATTACCGTAATTATTTAACCAGTTCAATATTTATTCTAATTTTTTTCTGTTACAGACTTTGTTATGAGGACCATCTGTGACATTGACAGCTGGTTGTTCCCTCAACATCTATTTTCCATTTCTAATCTGATCTGGTCGTGGCTGCTCAGGTGAAGACCATGTTTGCTGCGCTCCCTTGCAGCGAGCGAGGTGTGGCCCTGTGGCTAGATTAGCTTTTGGCCAATGGAATCGTGAGCAGAAGTGATAGGTCCAGGCAGGAGCCTCGGTGAAAGGGGAGGAGCAGTATCTCCCTTCTTGTCTGCTCCCCCCAGCAGAGCTTGTGTGATGGTAGGAGTTGCAGTAGCCATCTTGGTTCCAGAGATAGAAGCTGACTCTTAAAGATGACAGAGCAACAAGGTAAAAAAAGCCCAGGTCCTCAACACCGCAGAGCCACCAGATCAGGCCTGCACTGCTTCCTCTTGGACAGTTACATAAAAGAGAAATAAACCTCCATCTTGGTTAGCCATGCTTATATTATTTGGGTCTTTGTTACAGTCTCTCTCTCCCTTTTTTTTTTTTTATCTCTTTGTATCTCTTAAAGTAGCATTGCAGGGATGAAGGGTATGCTTATTTAAAATTTGGATTGAAATCTGCTTAGTTGGTCTTTAAGCGGTCATCATCATTCTTCCTCATGTCTGTGTCCTTTTATCAGGCGGAGATTTACATTGAACATACTCAATCCCTAAATCTGTTAAAGATGCACAAAAATTCATGTTACCAATGGAAAATACTGGCACATGAAGCAAGAGTTTGGTTCCAAATGTCAATATCAGTGACATGCTGTCTCCGTGGGAAGCACTTCCTAGAGTGTGTGTCTACACCCACCCTCCCTCCCTCCCTCTCTCTCCCACCCCCTCCCTCCCTTTCTTCCTCTCTCCCTCCCTCTCTCCCTCTCCCTCCCCCTCCTTGCCCTCCCTCCCTTCCTCGCTCTCCCCCTGTCTCCTTCTCTCCTCCTCTTCTGGAACTCTGCTTCTGTCATTGCATCTGTTGCCTCCCTCTCATGAGGACCTTGTGATTACACTGGACCCACCCAGATAATCCTGGACAATCTCCTCATCTCAAGATACTTAAATTAATCACATGTGAATCTCAGAGTGGTCAGTGAAGAATTCCCTGAGAAGGATGATCGGTCCAGGCAGGTAAGGAAGCAGGGAGGAGGCACTTGAGGCATTTGAGGAACGGGCCACATGTATGAGCCATTACGTGGCATGAGGTGACTTGAGAGACTGCAGTGGAAGTCACTGGAGGATTTAAAGCAGGTTTGTACTTAACAAGAGCACTTTTGCTGCTGTGTTCACACTGAGGTTAGAGGTGAGTAGGAGGCTATTGTAATTCAGATAGAGATGCTGGTGTGAAATTAAAGAGAAGTGAATGGACTTGAGAGATTTAAGGAGTGAATCAATAGGACTGCCGGATGGGTGCAGAGTGCACAGGGGCAGGTGAGGCGCGACCCAGAGGTTTCTAGCCCGGAAGTGGGTGGCATTGTCACTAAGTGAGGAAACACCAGGAAATGATTGGATTTAGGGGGAAGGAGAAGGGCAAGCTCTAGTTATGGGGTAGACTGATTTTGATAGCCTGTTAGACAAGCAAGCGGAAATGCCGGTCTTCATCTAGTTTGCATGAGCTTAGAAGCGAGGTGTCTGGGACGAAGCCAGAGTTGGAAATGGTTGGCGTGTAGCTGTTGATAGAAGCTATGTGAATGGCTGGTGTCTGGACCCCACAGAGAGGCGTGCAGCAAGGGAGCGGGGTGGTGGACCATGCTCTGAGAAAGCCAGCACGTGCAAGTGCCCCCTGCAGGTAGCAGTGTTTGGAGCTCATGGGATGAAGCGGGGTAGAACGTAGAAGGGGCTGTTTTGAGGGAGGTGAGGAAGTAGAGGCGAGTCTTAATAGTGTGGAAAACTTCAAACATATTGTGTTAGTTTCCTGTTGCCTCCGTAACAAACTATCATTGACTTCGTGGCTTAAATAATACAAATGTATTATCTTAACAGTCCTGGAGGTCTGAGATAGGTGTCTGTGAGCTAACATGACGGCGGTGCAGGCCTGCGTTTTACCTGGAGACTGTTTTCTTACCTTTGCAGCTTCTAGAGGTTGCCTGTGTCCCTTGACTCCTGCTGGTTCCCTTCCTCCACCATCCAGGTTAGCAAAGTTGATCACATGCTGCATCACTTTGATCTGCGTTTTACCTGGAGACTGTTTTCTTACCTTTGCAGCTTCTAGAGGTTGCCTGTGTCCCTTGACTCCTGCTGGTCCCCTTCCTCCACCATCCAGGTTAGCAAAATTGATCACATGCTGCGTCACTTTGATCTATTGTTCTGCATCTTTTGTGCCCCACTCTTAAGGATGCTTGTGATCACATCCATCGACAATCCAGGACAGTCCCCCTGGATTCAAGTTCAGCTGATTACCAAATGAAGCCCATCTACAACCAAAATTTCCCTTTGCCACGAGGTAATGTGTTCCCAGGTCCTGGGGATTAGGACATGGACGTCTTTGGGAAACCATTACTCTGCCTGTACACGTATATGTAAAAGCATAAGCAGAATAGTATGTTGAGTCCCACACATCTGACCACTCAGCTCCAACTCAATTTTTATTCCTACCCGCCCCCCATATCTCCCCACCTCAACATTGGATTATTTGAAACAAATGTTAGAAATCCTGTGATTCATTTATAAATGTTTCACAATAGACAGTTTAAAGAAGTTTAGCTATGAAGGGGAGGTAGAGGGTGGTAACTAGTAGAGATGTGTAGAAGCATATGTTTGCATGTATCTCTAATAGGACAGACACATAAGTGTGTTAAATTCTGATGGGAAGGACTTACTAGTGGAGGAGAGATTGGCCTTGGACACGAGAGAGATCTCCCTCATTAACCGGGGAGCATGTGAAGATTTGGGGGTACAAAATGAAGGGAGTTCCTTTCTGCTGGTTTAATTTTTTTTTTTTTTTTTTGTTACTGTTGAGTGACAGGCCAGTGAGAAGGGCAAAAGGGATGTTGAAATTTTGAGGAACTTGGGGAAGGTTGGAAATAGTTATTGTGGAGTGGAGAATAAGTGCAATACAGAAACATTGCTGGAAGTGGGACATGTTGAGGGCCACTTGACTTTGGGGGATTCTAGGGAATCAGTGAGCTTGGTTGTGTGACTTGTCCCCCCTAGCATTGCACATCTGTCTGGGTGTATGTTCAGAGAAGGTGGATAATTTGGTTCTTACTGGGTTGTTTTTTTGCCAGGCAATCTGACCAAAGGACAGGGTAAGGGGTGTTTATAAGAGCACTTGAAGTCCTGATCCCTAGACTGTAAGCGGAATCGGAAAGTGGAGGAGTAAGAGGTCCTGGAGAGATGTACATATAGCTGTGATGGAGTGCTTTAGGAAGCCAGCAGGCAGAGCTGACCCTGGGGAGGTTTTAGGGGGTCAGCAGACCCAGGGTATATCTTTGAGAGTGGGTAGCTGAAGTGGAGTGGAACAAAAGACAGTTGGGAAAGAGGACATTGTTGAAAGTGCAGGGTGTGGGAAGACTCCACACAGGTGAAACCTCCCAGGATGTTGGCAGGAGATGCGATTGTTAGGTAAGTCTTCTGTGAGTGGGGGTCAGCTAAGAAGAGGAGAAAGGACAAGCTTTGTACAGTGCTGGCAGTCACAGGCCACAGAAGGGCAGATGTTCTGACCAGGTGTCTCTCTTAAATGCTGACCCCTGGGTCACTGTCCTTAGTATGCGTCATCACCGCAACTCTCCCTCCAATAGGGAAATATTAAGATAGGTAAAAAATAGCAGAATCAATCCAAGCATTCCCCAATAGGCAAACTCATGGATAATGTGACTATAAGGCTACCTTGTAAAGATTTAATGAGATTTGTCTTCATGTGCTATACTTTTATATCTGACATTGCTTTTGGGTTCTAAGCCATATAGTCTAATGTGGCTTCAAAAATGGCTACGGGTGTATTTAATATGGATTATTTACATTGATTTATGATTGAAATGTAGCTTTATTGAAAATTCTAGTGATTTTTGTCTCTACCATAAAATCCAGCTGTAATATGCTGTTATTGAAGTTCAGCTTTGTGTATGGTGTTGCATTACTGTGAAGGTAGTGGAAACCACACACACACACACACACACACGAAAAGGTACCTAAACTGTTGTGCACACAGATGACCACTGAATTCAAAGTCTCAGATGACGGGTAAAGGAATTTAGATTAGTGGAACAGTATGTGTACCTAGGAAACAAGTGAAAACAGGGGATATTATGATAAGGGGATGGAATGTGCTGTTTCTGCTACGGTTATCTTTGCTTAGAATTGGTTTTTTTGTGCATTTAATGTTGCTTACTGACACATGACCATTTTGACTGGTTCTTAGCCCACTTTTCGGCCATTTCTTCCTGTGACAGGAGATGCTAATTATATGATTCCGAAGTGAATAGCAGCAGCAGCAGCAGGTTTTTAATAAAATGAAACAGCCTGTCTTTCTTTTTAAAATACCTGTCTCCCAAACCTTTGAGATTCTGCTAGCTGTGCGTCTTCCATGATAGCCTGAGGATATGAGAAGGCTGCAGGATAGAGACACGGTTCACGGGGAGCCTGATCCTATCCCCCCCTCCCCCAAACTACTTATACCGCGTCGGTACTGAACTTTGGTCAGTTTTCCTTATCCCAGCAGACTCATTCAGACCCTGGGGAAGAATGACCATCAGTGTGGTATTGCCGGTGACCACTGGGCCCTTTGCTCAGTACATGGTTTTGTTTGATACGATTGCTCTGCAGTGTCTGGTTAAGATCGTGAGCTCCCACGTCTGACTCCTGCGCTCAAGTCCAAGCTCTGCTCTTGCTGACTGTGGTCCTCGGACACATTCTCAACCCTTCTGAGCCTTACGTTTCTGTGTGTCAAATGGGGATTATAATAGTCCTTACCTGGTAAGGGTGTTGGGGGGGACTCAATAGCACAGTCTGTGGCACGCTGTAGGAGTACCCAGTAACTGTTATTTATCCTCAGGTTGGAGTGTTAAATTTGGGTTCACCTGGCTTAACAATTTGATGCATTTCAGAATTGTTAGGTTTTAACTTGCATTTTTCCATTATTCAATTGATTCCTTGGACATTTCACTTCCCTGACCACCGTATTTAAAGCTACAGCTGTCCACCTTCTTCTACCCACCCCCTGCCCCCTGCTCCCACCACCATCACCATGTCTCTCCTTCACCCCTTGCTCGCTGGAGTCCCCACACTCATTTCCTACTTTATTTTTCTCCACTGCACTTACCACCTTCTGTCCAGTGTACTTGATTTTTCTTGCAGGCTATCTACAGTCACTAAAATGTGAACTCCGTAAGAGCAGGCAGCCATGTCTGTTTTGTCCACTCTTGTATTGTCAGAGCCTAGAGCAGCGCCTGGCACATAGTGGCTGTGTGACAAATCTTTATCAGAGTGAAGAAATTGACTTTGAAAATGAGGCTATGATTCTACACACCACCAGATATTATAAAAGCTGCTACCGCTATCTGAGCTTAGAATGTTTTATTCAGAAGCTCTAGTGATAGTCTGCTCATTTGCCTATCTACAACCTCCTTTCCCAGTAGAAGATACTTAAAGCCAGGTAGGACAGGGTTGAGGGGAAGATTAAGTTGGATGAAGAGAAGATTTATGGCTGGTTTACTTCTGACACCTTGTCTTTCAGCGTGAACATCAGCAAACACTGAACAACTAGGGGACATGCTTGTCTCAAGTGGCCTCTCTCAAGTATCATTTTATTTTCTTGTCTATTTTACATGTGAAAGAGCTTTTATTATTTTTCTCTTTTAGGGCACCAATGCCTCTGCTCTGGAAAAAGACATTGGTCCAGAGCAGTTTCCAATCAATGAACACTACTTCGGATTGGTCAACGTAAGTATTTTAGAATGTATTCTTTTTATCAAACGTTTTAGTGTACCCCACTGCCATTTTCATCATTACCATTTTTAGATAATTATTCATACTCCTTAGTTACTAGAAGTGGCAGATATTAGGGTTGAGGAAATTTAGTCCAGTTTTTGAAAGTATGAGCTATCTCAGAATAAAGGGTTGAATTACTACATTATTGGGTCAGATTTTCATCCCCCCCACCCCCATCTTTTAAGGGATTTTCTTTGCACCCATAACTTTCAGTGATTTTATTAGCCTTTGTAACTAAATCCGCTTTTACAAGGTGTGATCAAACAATATGGTGAATGTTTAAATTAAAAAAAAATTACAGGGCCGGCTGAGTGGCTCAGTTGGTTAAGAGCTCGCTCAAGAGTGCAAGCTGAGCTCTGAGCAATGGCGGTTCGATGCCAGCCCGAGCTGAGTTGCCATTGAGCTGCCAACAGGTGGCAGGATGGCTCAGCTAAAAAAAAAATAAAAAAAAAAATTACAGTAAAAGACACATTGCCATTAATACCCCCTCCCCCTCGCTTCAAACACACATATCCCATTGTTCTTGCCACTTTTCTGAAGCAGTTCTGGACGTCCTTTCTTGTGAGTGTCTTTAGTTGCGCTGTTGTGGCTGCCTCCATGTCCTGAATCATTTTGAGTTTGGGGAAGTCGCATGGTGCCAGATCCAGTGCTATATACCAGAAGCAATGTGTGACACGGAGCGTTGTCATGATGGAGGATGATTTATGGCACACTTTAAAACACATCTTCTCTCAACCATAGCTCATACCGGACTGACTGATTGCACCAAACAAGTTGAAACTTGTCACACACTGTTACTAAGGTTCCACGCGCCGCTTCCCGTATTGAAGATCCCTGCCTTTCTGTTGAATGGCACTCTGCAGCAGCATTCACTGTATTTTGTGATCACAACAGAAAAGCTCCGTGTCACACATCGCTTCTAGTACAGCCATTTGTGTCAAATAAAAACATACAGTGTGTCCTCATCCACCTAATTCACTGAATCTGGCTCTGTGTGACTTCTGGCTCTTCTCCCACATCAAAATGACCATGAAAAGTAAATGTTTTGAATTGATTCAGGACATCGAGGCAGCCATGACAGGGCAATTAAAGACACTCACAAAAGAGGACTTCCAGAACTGCTTCAGAAAGTGGAAAGAATGATGGGATAAGTGTGTTCGAAGCAAGGGGAGGAGTATTTTGAGGGGGGATTAATGGCAATGTGTCTTTTACTGTAATAATTTTTTTTTATTTAAACATTAACCATATATTTTGATCACACCTCATATATGCTCTCCGTTTATCCTCTGAATGAACTTCTCCAGCAGTCTGTGTTTCAATATGAATCAGTACAACCAGAGTTTTAAAAGTATTACCAGCTTATCACCAGTAACTATTTAACAGTGTAACTTGGTGATGGTACCTGAAGCAGGGGGTGGGGTGTGAAAAACTGGGACCAGTTTGTCTCAAAATTTCTTGGCCTCATTTTACCTATGCCGAGCAATGGCTCCCTTGTATGTGACCAGACTTACCAGACTCTACTTCCTTGATAAGTTGATTATGAACAGGTAGTGAGGCAGTATCACCCACTGCCCTCGTGAGCTTTCTTCCTCACCTGAACCTTTCTCTCTGGAGTGGAGGTTTTAAGTGACACCCAGTGTTAACTCATAAGCACCTGGTTTTCTGGAACAATTGCTCTGCAACATAGTTTGTCCATGCCCAGGTGTGATAGATAGTAGTTTCCCCTGGGGAAACTGGACATATTCTCTGCTAGTGAATGTGGCCTGTGATATAATGGAAAGAATATTGGTGTCAAAGTAATACAGAGCTAAGTCTGAATTCTCCCTGTGCTATTCACTAGCTGTGTGATCTTGGGCAAGTCACTTGACCTCTCTGAACCTCCTTTTCCCCACCTGTAAACTGGAGATCATAATGGTTTCTGCCTTTTGGGTTATAGTGAAGGACCAATAAAAGCTCCAGTTGAAGACCTTGACCATGAGGCTGAGGTGCAATGTGGACACTCAGTGAATGTTAGACCTTTTTCTTTCCCAGGAGTTGTCCATTGGATCAGGACCGAGAACTATTGAAGGGTATCTGAGTAAAGGCAAGATACTGAGGAAAAGAGAAAAGAAGGGAAGAAGGAAGGCTGAAATACTGCAATATAGGGTATCATGTTGATGAAATACTGACTTCTAATTTTAATACAATTTTTTTAGCCATTGTGCACAGGCCACTGCTGAAGTTCTATGAAGATAGTTATTCAAGTTGTGAGACTTCTGCCCTGGCTAGGGAAAATACAAACGCAGACTCGGGGGAGAATTAAGGCCACTTACTAGTTTTTGGAGGTCTAACTTTATTAATAGCTTTATTTATGTTCACTTTGAATGTTAATTCATCAAAGTTCCAGCTTATCTTTCTAAACAGGTTTGTCTCCTATTATATAACTGTGTCCAAGTAGATGAAAATTCGTAAAAATAGGAAATGTTCGGTCTTAGCATACGTAGAAATGTCATGCTAAGTACGGTGCAGCATCTGCCAGGCTCCTGGGTACACGACACACGAGCCAACAACCAATCCTGAGAAGATGTTTGTGTTCTATTTTTAATCTCACACAGCATTTTTAAATTTGTGATGTTAATCTTGTTATTTCCTTAATTTTTTTTTTTTTCCTCTTCATTTTACTGTGTAGAAAAAATTCTAGAGTGATAGTCTCAGCTGGTTTTATAGTCAGTAAAAACCAGTGAGGTGATGATTGTCTCCCTCTTGAATCATCATCTGGGTATCTGTGGTTTTTGGGAGGCACAAAATATTACTGTACGAGCCCTAACCTGGCTGTAACCCGGAGCTGAGTGGTAGTGTATTGCCATCTTGGCAGAGAGAAGATGGACGGAAAGTTAGGAGTGATGAGAGAGGAAGACGGGGGTATGACTGGAGGAGGCAGCTCTTTGGCTCCATTTTTCTGGAGTGAGCCAGGAAATATGGTTTGAAGCCAGTGGACAGGAGCGCTAGAATCTTGAAGGAGAAAAACTAAAACACGTCCCCATACAGTTAAGGCTGCTTCAGCTGAGCAAGTGGTTCCTAGTTCCTGGATCCCTTTTTGATTTGGGTTTGTATTTCTCTTGTCATAGGAGTTTTGATGTGTTGCAATGTGGTATCTTTTATTTAGCCAGCTGTTCTTCTGGGTTTCCATATTATGTCGATTTTTTTTTTCCTTCTGTCCTTTAAGCACCAGCAGGTCTCAGCATTATCCAGGTAGAGTGCTTATTATCATTTTAGAAACACTAATGGGCAGGCTTATGTAAACTTGTATTCGTTTCCCTGTTGCTCAGCTTTTCACTGGCGTGTAGAGTGGTTTACTTACACTGCCCTCAAAAAAAAAAAAAATAAAAATAAATAGAGTGGTTTACTCGTTTTCTGACAGAGCAAGCAGGAAGGACCCTGATACAGGGAAACTCAGGCCTGTTCATGGAGGGTGGCCTCCTTCTACCCACCCATTCGTCCCCAGACCATGATTCGAACCATCCCTGTTGTCCTTTGGCAGTTCGGGAACACATGCTACTGTAACTCCGTGCTTCAGGCCTTGTATTTCTGCCGGCCGTTCCGTGAGAATGTGCTGGCATACAAGGCCCAGCAAAAAAAGAAGGAAAACTTGTTGACGTGCCTGGCAGACCTTTTCCACAGCATTGCCACGCAGAAGAAGAAGGTTGGCGTGATCCCACCAAAGAAGTTCATTTCAAGGCTGAGAAAAGAGAATGGTGAGTAGTGTGAAGACTAATGTGTTTAAGGGTCTGAAATAAGAATGGACAGTTCTGTGTATCCTAAAAATGAATCCTTTTTTTTTTTTTTTTTTTTTTTTTTTAGAAAGGGAGAACAGTATGGCCAACTACTGAAGTATAATTTTGTTAAGAAAAGATTTCTCCTTTCCCACCCAGTACACATCAAACAAAACTGCATTAAAAAGATGGTTAAAAAATTCCTATTTGTCATCCCATTTTGGAATGGTCTTTTTATTTGCCCCACATTTGAAAGGCATTTTTTTTTTTCTGGGTACGATCAGTGTAAGAGAAAAAATTGCCCAAGGCAGCCTTCTAAGCAGGACACTGATTGGAATAAATCCGTTGATGCAAAAATTAAATAAACTAGTACTATCTTATAAATGTGTCATAAGTGATTAAAGTAAATGCATATTATCTATCCAGAGCTCCTGCTGTTTTACAAATAATCTTTCTGATTTTTACATGCCTAAGACAATTGGCGAATATTAAATTGATACCTTTATATGATAAAAATATCTCACTGTCATCTGATGTTTTTCTACTTTTTCTATCTTTTCCTTGAGGTGGGGGGCATGGAGTGGTGATAGAGACTAGATCATTCCAGAAGTTTTCATTGATGATTTTTTGGACTGTAGAAATATTTGATACGGCAACTCAACTTAGGTTTATCCTTGATTTCCTTACTCCAACAGAGTTGCGCAGTTAATCAGATGTTTCTGTTATGAAGCCTCATTTAATTTGATTGCTGTCTTTTAACGCACGTTGTTGTAGTTTATACATAGCAGAATAGAAATAATCTGAGAAGAAAGCGGAGCACTCCCAAGTCTTGTTGTGAGCATGATTAATAATGAAGTTTCGCAGCTGCATTCATCTCTAGATTGTTTGTCCTTGTGGCAGGGAACAGCAACAGGCTTCTGGAAACATTTGTATTTGGTTTCAGAACACTATCAGATAGATACATTCTCACACACATCCCTCGTCTCCCTTACCCGTTTCATTTCAGCTGTTTCCAGGCTGGTCCAGGGTTTAATGTGATCTTTGGGAAGGGACCCCAGTTGCTCTGGATAAATTACAAAATGAATAATTGATCATTGGTGGTCACATCATATTAAATATTGATACGTTATTGGGGAACTTACCAAGAAATTTCTGCTATTTTTCTTTTTTTTGGTAAACATTTGTTAGTTTTTTATTTACATGATGACTTTAGGGAGATACAGGAAATTCACTTCTTGTTGGGTGTTTAAACATGGAAATGGACAAAAATTCTTTTCAAATTTACGCATTAAAGGTGCAAATTAGAGACAAATATATTCCATACCCATCCACTCTGATTATAAAAACTAAAGTGGGGCATGTAATATGAAGCATTTTTGTTTGCGTTTCAAGAACCAGAGGTTGAAATAACGATCTTCTCCTTTTCAGATCTGTTTGATAACTACATGCAGCAGGATGCTCACGAATTTTTAAATTATTTGCTAAACACTATTGCGGACATCCTGCAGGAGGAGAAGAAACAGGAGAAACAAAATGGGAAGTTAAAAAATGGCAACATGAATGAGCCTGCAGAGAATAATAAACCAGAACTCACCTGGGTCCATGAGATTTTTCAGGGAACGCTCACCAATGAAACTCGATGCTTGAACTGTGAAACTGTAAGCATTAGTAGGGCTCTCGTGTCATTTGCTTGTGGATGTGTGTACAGGCCATGCTGTGTGTAAGTGCAGGGTGGTGGTACAGCACCGAGCAGTTGTCTACAGTATGTGCAGACAGTTCTATTTCTGGACCTCAGGTGCCAAGTTTTGGAAGCATATCTCCATCCAATATGTCTCAGCTGGCTGCAGTAGGGTAATGAGGGCACATCTCAAAAACTGGATTGCTTTGCATCCTGGGCGTATCTTAGGGTCCACAAATTGAACTCTTTTTTTATTATTATTATTTTTTATTGGGGAACAATATAGTCCAGGACCCATCAGCTCCAAGTCAAGTCGTTCTTTCAATCTAATTGTGGAGTGCTGCAGCTCAGTGGCCCATGTGGGGATCGAACCGGCAACCTTGGTCTTATGAGCACTGTGCTGCCCCCACAAATTGAACTCTTGAACTGGACATCCACCAGTTATCTTGAAAAGATTTTGGTTATGAGGAGGTCATATGGGACTTAGTACAAACCATTTCCCTTAGGAAACCAGCTGTGTGGTGTGGTAAATTTAAGTCAGAAGACAGGCTCGATCCTTGATTCTCCAGCAGTTAGTTGGGTGTTGGGGTGAGTCTCCTTATATCGCTGTTGTGAGCTGGGTTAAGCTGATGTGTTTGGATGAGTCTGGCACAGGGTAGGCACTTCACATTAGTTCATTTGAAGACATGATCTCCAGAGCATGATTCAGGATGTCATCTTTGCTTGGTATATTTGATTTAACGCTGTGTGCATGACCGTATTATGTGGTAATTAAAAGCCCAGCTCTCAAGCCGGGCTGCTAAGTTTGTAGGCTGGCTCAGCCTCAGTAGCTGTGGGGCCCTCTGTAGATTATTCAGCCTCTCTGTAAATTCAGGATGATGAGAGTGCCTGTCTCATAGGGTGGCCGGGGTGGGGGGAATTAAATGAGTTAGCACTTGCAAAACACTTAGAATGAAGCATGACACATAGGAAGTATGCAATAAATGTCAGCTATTATTACTTACTTTAACGACTAACAAAATTTCTGGGTTCATCACAGTCTCAGAATTTCTTGACATTGTATAAAAAATTCTATAGGATAGTGCATTTTTCCCACCCTGGGGAGAGAGACAGTAACTTTCATCAGATTCTGCCAAGGGGCTGGGACCCACAAATGGTTAAGAAATGTGGCTATAAGTGGGAGGCTCTGTTTTTTGACAGCCTTTCTTCTGTCCTTTTAAACAATTTTCTAATCAACATTCTGACTTGTTCATTGTAGAAACAATTAGAAATCATGGCTAAGCAAAAAGAGACTGAAAGTTACCAGTAATCTCCCCACCCAGAGATAAATTTGTAATATTTTCTAAAAATGGTGATTCCATTAGCCCAGAGATAACCACTTGAACATTTGGACACATATCCTGCCAAAACTTTTTCTACGCGTACTTAATCTATCTAGAGATTTTTTTCCTCCCTCCCTTTCTCCTTCTGCCCCTTTGTATTTCATATTCCAGTAAAATTCAAATGAATACAAGAGTAGAGAGAATTGTCTAATAAATCCCATGTGTGTATTACTTGGGATCAGAGATTGTTACCACATTGGCCTGTCTTTGTCCATCTCTTATTCCACGCCCCTCCCCTGCTCGCCAAACTGGTCTGTTTTTAAGCAAATCTCAGATAACATGTCATTTCATTTGTGGTTTCTTCATTACTCTGTTATATATCTCTAAAGGGTAAGACATCTTTTTTTCTTTAAGTACAATACCATTATCACACCTAAAAATAATCCCTTTAAATCATTATTCACTCAGTGTTCCAGTTGCTCTGATTACTTCATATATATTTTAGCAGTTGCTTAATTCAAATTAGGAGCCAAACATAATCCATACCTTGCAGTCTGTGTCTTAAGCTATAGGTTATCCACCCCCTCCCACTTTTTTCTTTGCAATTTATTTGTTGAAGAAATCAGGTTGTTTGTCCTGTAGAATTTTGCACATTCTGGAAACATCTGTCGTGGTGTTTAAATATGTATCATAAATGGCAGTATGTTTTTATCATCCTACTCTTTGTTTTTATTTAACCCACCTATTTTATATTTATTTTTCTCTCTTGCCTTCTTTTGGATCAATGGAATGTTTTGTTTTTTTTCTTTTTTGCATCTATTAGTTTTAAATTCTTTTACAGGTTACTCTAGAGATTACAATATGCGTCCTTGACTTAGTTCATTTTTTACCACTTTCCCAAGAATGCTAGAACCTTTAGAATACTTTATCTCCTCCTTCTTTTGTGTTCTTTTGTGATAAACTCATGAATTTTAACATTTTATGTGTTTTAATTCATTGCAGTTTTTCATACTTAATTTATTTTTAGAATAACTTTATGTACTTTACACATCAAAGTTAGGGTTATATTGTAAATATTATCATTAGTAGTCTTTTTTTTTTTGTTTCTGTCTTTTTTTTTTTTTTTGCTCAATATCCATTGTGAAATTAATTTGTATAGTTCCATAATGCTTTATAGTTCATTTATTTTCATTACCATATAGTATTCCATTGTATGAATATACCACAACACACTAATCCAGTTTACTTTAGATGGATATTTGGTTGTTTCCATTTTGGGGCAACTGTGAACAATGCTGCTATGAACATTCTCATCCCTGTAATCGAATATACACAAATCCAGTTTCTTTATGATATATACATAGAAGTAGATGTGTTAGGTCACATGGTGTGCTTATCATTAACCTTATCAGAAACTATCAACTTCCCAAAGTGGTGGTACTAATTTACACACCCAGTGTCTGAGTATTCTCATTTCTCCACATCCTTTGTATACCCCCTCCTCTCGGATGTCTCCACTTGGGGTAATATAGTGGCTGTGTAGGTGAATATTCTTTTATTCAACAAATATGTACCCCCACCATCTGCTATGTAAAGGTGCAGGCACTGAGGATACAGTGAGAACTATGCCTTTCTGGAACTTTCAGAATGGAAGGCAGACATTAATAACAAAATGAATAATTAGTTATGTAATTACGATTGCAAAATGCTGAGAAGTACAGAGCACTTTGAGCTTATGGCACAGGAAACAGAACAAATGGGCACCACATTTCTATTGTACATTTGTAGCTAAGAAACCTGAGGCAGACTGTATAGCTGATATCCTTTTGGTTATCTTTAAAATAAACACGTTACTAAATCCATCTTGCAGTAATGTGTGTGGATTTTTTAAGATGGCTCATATGAGAGGCTCAGTCATATTTGTGGTTTTGTTTTTGTCTGTGAACAGGTCAGTTGATCCTAACAAATGCAAATATTTCATCTCAATTATTTGTACTGAAAAAGCTATTACCTAGCCTGTTATATCCTGCAGTTTACTATAGATGAGAAGGCTGAGCCCAAAGATTTCTCCAAAAAATTTGGATGGTACTGTAGACCTTGTGATAATGGGATTCCAACCATTTATACTTGGTTTGTGGAAATGAATGAGAGTATTTGGGTATGTCTTCCTGGAAGATGGGGCAATCTGGAAAACCTACATTTATTCTCCCTGAAATGATTCCTAGATGATTTGAGACAAGAGTGTTTTTTCCCTGGAGTAACTTGAATCATCACTTCCATTTTCTTAGATCCTTTGAACAGGATCCTAGGAGTTATCTAATCCTTTCTCTACCTGTGCCCAAATCCCTTCTATGACGTCGTAGCCAGTTGGTCACCAGCATCTGCTGGACCCTTTCCAGAGCCAGGAAACTCAATCTCTTGAAGAGATGCATTCCATTTTTAGAAAGCTCTAATTGTTAGAAAGCCCTCTACTTTCTAAGAAAATACCTAACCTGCAGGCTTTTTTGTCTTTGTTGTTACTGTAAAATGTTGAGGACTTCATGTAAAAGAACTTGAACCTAGCATTCAAGTTTTCTTTGGATGAGGAACACGGCCCCCTTTGAGGAACGTCGTCTGCCTAGGGCAGGCAGTCTCTAGACGGTGCCTCAGTCAGAATTGCCGAGACCCACATTCATGAACTCTCACTGTGGGATTAAGCTGCATCAGATCCTGAGCAGCAAATTAGCCCCCGGGGGAGCTGTGCCATTGTAGCTGCTAGTTCTTCCAATTGTGGAAAACGCCTCGCGCCAGTCTTCATGCTTTCCGAAAACAATCATTTTTTTCTGGGTCTCACCCTTTGTAAATGTCGCTTGTGATTGCAGTGCACATGTCAACCGGGGAATTTATGGAAACAAACAGTTTCATTCTGTAATAGACCTGGAGAGAGACCCGTATAAGGGGGTAATTCAGTGCTGACTCTCAGATAACCTTGAGCAAGGCACCTCAGAATTGAGACATGGGGATTTTACGGAGTAGCCTCAGTGCTCCGTTGGTGGTTTTTTGTCTGGTTCATAAGATTTGCGGAGCCAGTTGGAGTTTCATTTTGTTGTTGTTAATTTTTCCCCTTTCTATTTAAACAGTTTTTGCTTTGCAAACCAGTCGTTTTCAGTGCTTCTTAGTAGCTTTAAGACACATTTCTGTATCTGGAGCCAAAGGTTGTCTAAATAACTGTTTTATGAAGTACCAATGGTACGGTTCCTGCTTGCTTTGTTTACAGAGGTTAAAATTGATCTAAAAGAGCTTCTGAGCCCTTCACAAAGAGAAGTGGGGATGGATGGTGTGGCCAGGTGTGGTCGCTCACTTAACCTGAGGCTCTGTGTCCCTGGCGTTCAGGTGGGCTGTAGTTGCCCCTTGGCCCAACCCCACCATTTCAGCACTGCTCTAAGCCAGCACATTTTCAGTTCCTGGCTGAACGGCATGGAACTCCTGCCTGGTTGGTCATCTTTTCTACTTAAGCCCAGGAAAGGGGCCTCTGACTTTAGAAGCACATTTGAATATGGTTTTAATGACTCAAGAACTTAGCACAGTTCATGATTTATATGTATGCCTATCAATTAATTTCTATTAATTGATTTGTAATTATTACTTTAAGAAGAAGAGTAAGTAGGGTCTCGTACCCTTCTTAAACTAGCGTTTTCAGGGACCTCGATACCCACATTTGGGAGAGAAGAAAGGAGAATAAGATGGAGCCCGTATTTGCTGAACGTATTGGAGCCTTAGTGATATATATGTTTCCTTAGAGACAAGCTGTATTTTCACTTAGACCAGAATGAGATTCTTGTGTGTGGGAAGAAAATGGTTTTATTTTCTGGCAGCTTTCTGGGAAGAGGGAACGGAAAAAATAAAATTGCTTAATCACTCATTGCCTTTGACTTAAGTCAGTCTGGTACAGGAAAAGAGAAAAAGTCCAAATGGGAGGGTTTAGTGCCATGTTTTGATATCCCCAGCAAGGTTGATCCACTTGAACATGCTTTCTCACACTCTTAATTCTGGAAGCAGTTTGCATTGGAAATTGAGAAAGTTGCAGTAACTTTATTCAGTTAGTTAACTAACTTTGTACCCCCTTTCCCCCTCTCCTTGAAACAGCTAAGCAGAGAAAGATTTGCATCTAACAGGAGACAATGTTTCTTTGTTTTTGCTCCCTTCAAGTTACAAGAGCTTTAGTAGAACCTGATCCTAGGTAGGTATTTAAATTATGTATGATTTCTGTTGGCTATAATCCCCTTCCCCCACCCCCACCCCTGCCCAAAGGGCTATTTAGGCTTTAAAAAGAAAAGTTTTGCTAATTAAAAAAATATAATGCCTGTGGATCATTTACAAAAACAGACACAGGAATGTAGAAAAACCAAACCAGTCATAATTCTGCCACCCAGATGCTTCTGGCTTTTAGATATTTTTCTACTTGTTCAGTCTTTTATTCTGTTATTTATTCATTCATTTATTAAATATTTAATGGGAACCTAATAAATGCTGGAAGTAATTTTATATCCTAGGGATAGAGCAGTTAGAATAAACAGAAAAATTTTCCCTGCTCTATTGTTCAGTAATATGCACATTTAAAGCTATAAATTTTCCCTTAAGCACTGCTTTAGCTGCATCCCACAAATTTTGATATGTGTTGTCATTACTTCAAAATATTTTCTAACTTTTCTTGTGATTTTTTTTCTTTGATCAGTACATTACTTAGAAGTATGCTGCTTACTTTTCAAATATTTATTTTCCTAGATATCTTAATGTTATTGATTTAGAATTTAATTCCATTGTGATTAGGAAATATATTCTGTATGATTTCAATCTTTTTAAATTTATTGTGACATATTTTATATCCTAACACATTGTCTATTCTGGTAAATGTACTTCAAAACAGAACCCCTCACCACTGGAGCTATTAACATTTAGGATCAGATAATTCTTTCTTGTGGGGTGCTGCCCTGTGTGTTTTAGGTTGTTTAGCAGCATCTCTGGCTTCTACCTGCTAGACAGTACTATCCCTCAAGACATGACAATAAAAATATCTCCAGATATCCCCTGGAAGACTAAGTTTCCTTGCTGAAAACCCCTAAGTTGAAAGGAACGTATATTTTGCAGTTGTTGGGTGTAGTATTCTATAATATAATTGTCAGTAGGTCATGGTGGTTGATAGAGTTATTCAGATCTTCCATGTTTTTCTTGAATTCCCCCCACCTAGTTTTTTTGTCAGTTGCTGAGAGAGGCATTAAAATATCTGTTATTGTGAAATTGTCTTATTTCTCTCTCTAATTCTGTCGGTTTTTGCTTCATGCATTTTTTTAATTTTAAAAAAGCAAGTTTAAGATGTAATTTATATACCATAAAATTCATGTATTAGTGATTTTTAAAAATTAATTTACTGAGTTATACAACTATCCTCATAGTCCATTGTTACGTTAAAACGTTTCCATCACACCAATAAGATCCCTTGTATCTGGCAGTTAACCTCTGTTGCAAACCCCAGGCCAACACTAAGCTACTTTCTGTCTTTAGATATTTGCCTTTTCTGGACATTTCATATAAATAGAATCGTGCAATATGTGGTTTTTTTCTTTTATTTACACACCATTGAGGGGGTCATGTATGTTGTAGCATATAGTTCATTCCTTTTAAATGGTGAATAGTTTTTGCAGCTTCATATATTTTTGAGGCTCTGTTATGAAGGCCTTCCATATTTTTTGTTTTTCTAGTAAATAGACCCAATTATTAGAAAATATTCTTTTTTATTTTTCATAATAATTTTGTCTAAAATCTATTTTATCTGATATTAATATAGCCCACTACATACTTATGTTGACTCATTGCATAGTATATCTATCCCACCCATTTATTTTCAACTTATCTGTGTCTTTATTACAGTTTAGCTTTTGTGGACAGCATATAGTTGGTCTTGCTTTTTAAACACATCCATTCTGCAGTTTCTGTCTTTTACTTGAAATGTTTATTCCATTAATGTTTAATGTAATTATTGATATGGTTGGGTTTAGGGCTCCCATTTTATAATTTGTTTTCTGTTTATTTTCCTCTTTGCTTTAGTTCCTCTGCTGTTTTTAAGAAAGATATTATTTGAATATATCTGTTGTTTTTCAGTTCTAGAGATTACAGTCTTCCCTTTTCACAGTGTACTTAGAGTTAATAATATTACTATTTCACAGAAAACATAGAGAGCTTATAATTGTCTAGGTGCATATTACTTCTGCCCCTCCACCCTACTTTGTCTTTTATGCTATAGCTATTATCACATTTACATATATTATAAACCCCATAGAACAATGTCATAATGACCATTTTTGATGTTCTTTAGTCTTCTTGAGGATTTGGATTTCTATGTGGTATCATTTCACTTTGGCTTGAAGAACTTCCTTTAACCTTTTGTGTAATGCAGTTCCGTTAATAATGAATTCTCTTCATTTTGCCTTTAGTCTTGAAGGATATAGTTATGGGATATAAGAATTCTGCATCGGTAGTTTTTTCTTTCATCACATTAAAGGTGTTGTTCCATTGTCTTCTGGCCTCCATAATTTCCGATGAGAGGTCAGCTTGTAATTGAGTCATTATCTTATAATGTGTCACTTTTCTCTAGATGGTTTTAAGATTTGCTTTTTTAACTTTGGCTTTCAACAATTTGACTATGGTGTGCCTTGGCTGGCCTTCATTGTATTTATTCTGCTTGGTGTTTATTGAGTATCTTGAAATCTATAAATGATGTCCTTCACCAAATTTAGGAAATATTCAGCCATTGTTTTTCATAGTTTTTCTGCCCTATTCTCTCTTCTCCCCTTCTGGGACTCAAATTACATGTATAATATTATTTAACAGGTCTCTGAGTAGCTGTTAACTTTTATTTCAATCTTTTCTGTATTCTCTTTGGATAATTTCTGTTGATCTGTCTTCAACTCCACTTACTCTTCCGCTGTCATTCCCAGTTTGATGTTAAGTCCATCCAGTATATTAATTTTTCAATTCTGGAATTTGCATTTGATATTTTTTTTAATATTGTTTCTATTTCTCTGCTGAGATTTCTTAGTTTTTGGTTCATTGTAAATGTATTTCACTTTACTGAAGATAGTTATAATAGCTTCTTTAAAATGCTTGTTTACTAATTCCAACATCTGAGTCACCCCAGGAATGGTCTCAGTTGTTTTATTTTAAAAATGTCTTTCATTTCCCTGGTTCTTCACATATTGTAAGTTTGGATCATATTTAAGTTATTGAGAATATTAAATCTGAGAGACTCTGGGTTCTGTTATTTTTCTTCAGTGAGTACTGAGCTTCTTTCATTTTAGCAGGCAGTCATCTTGGTTGGACTCCAAACTACAAACTCTGTTGCTTAGGCAACAGCTTGAATCTTGAGTCAGGCCTTTTGTCTCTAGCTAAGTTGCTGTGTGTGTACTCTGGGCATGTGTGGCTCAGGGTCAGCCCAAGATGTGAGCGGGCAGGCAGAATTAGGGGATCTCCTCTTAGATTGTTTCTCTTCTTTCCAGTGGACATGGTTTCTCAGATTTAGTTTTCTGGCTCCTACCAGAAAGACTGCATTTCCCACCCCCCACAGATCTCCAGCTAAAGGAAATGTGAACTTGTTCTGTGCAGCTTTTCTCCTCCAAGTGTGACTCTCCATCTTCCTGTTTGTATTTACTCTCCAAGGCCTTCAGGTAGCCACTTTTAGTTTATAGTTTTCTGGAAGAGAGTTGGAATAGCAGGATCTTAGTCATTATGGATTCCAGTCTTTTAAACTATCATTTTAATTAAGGGAGAAACAGACAATAAATAAATACAAATAAAATATTTATAATGTTAAGTACAGTAAGTTCTCAGATAACATCAATAGACTCTGACTTTCAGGAAAACAATGTGTAACCAAGCCAGTTTTACCATAAGCTAATTGATATAAACAACAGTTAAGTTCCTACAGTATCTCATCAATGTTATAATGAAATGATGTTGAATGAAACCACGTTATTTGAGGACCTGCTGTAGTTTGTGTTGGTCATCTGTTGCTTTGTTACAAACCATCTCAAAACTCTGAGACTTAAATCAACTATGATTTATTATTATAATTCATACAATTGTGGGTTGGCTCAGGGTCACCCAATCTAGGCTGGACTTGGCTGAACTTGTGTTTGAATTTCAGCTGGCCCACCCGTGTGCCTGTAGGCTTGCTGGGGGTTGAATCTAGGCTGGGCTTGGCTGGGCACCTCGCTGAGAACAACTTTGCTCCATCGGTCTCTCAAATTCTTCCTAGGACAGCAGGCTAGACAGGGCTAGACAGGGCCGGTTCTTCTCATAGTGATGACAGAGGGCAAGAGACTAATTTCACAAGTGCTCCTTCAAGCTCCTGCTTATAACGTGTCTTATAACATTCCACTGGCCAAAGCAAGTCACATGGACAAACACAGAATCAAGAGTGGGGGAAACACACCTCTTGATGAGAGGATCTGTAAAGTTATATGGCAGAGAAACTAATATAGCCAGTGGTAAGGATTTGGGGCCCTTCATGAATCCTACCATAGCAGTAATAAGTACCTTAAAAAAAATGAAAGTGAGATGATAGAGATAAGGGTGTGTGTGTGTGTGTGTGTGTGTGTGTGTGTGTGTGTGTGTGTTTGTAAATAGTTACAGGCCTTTTTTTATACAAAATTAGAATTTATATATAATTGTATAGCCTACTTTTTTATTTAATTTGATACCACAATGTAGTTAAACTGTTCCCAACTCTTTGATCATTTTAGGCCATTTAAAGTTTCTACCCCTCCCCCATTTGTTGTGTGCTTACTTTTTAAAGCACTTGGCCTGTATTATCTTATCCTTAAAGCAATCTTATAAAATAGATACTCCGACTGTCCTCACTTTACAGATGAGGAAACAGAGAATACAGAGAGGCTAAGTGACTGGCCTTAAGTCCTCCACTTTATAAGCGGCGGTGATTGGATGTGGGGCTGGGCAATCTGTCTCAATATTCTGGTGTATACTTATAAAAATACACATGATTGTTCATATCTCTGAATATTTCTTCAGATAATTTCTTATCAGTGGAGTACTGGATCACAGGGTAATTGTCACACTTAACGGAGTGTTATTTTCATTTTGCTGCCAGTTGACTGAGCGCTTCAAGAGTGTTGCTGGAATGGTTTGTCCCTCCCACTTTAAGTCAGTAAAATGCTAGGCTTGCTGGTAAACTGCTGGAATGTAAACCCTTACTCTGCGAGTTTCAATAAGTAGGAGATCTAGAATTGGTGTGGGGAGAGCTGTGGAGGCCTGAGAAATAGCCAGGGCCAGTGAACCAGCTTGGCTAAGAGCAGCCCACACAGTATGGTGGGACTGTGTGAGCCATGGCTCCAGGCCGGCTCCGGGTCCGAGTGTCATCACAGGTGGCTTAGGGTTCTGCAAGTGATGCGCGCTTCTTGTGACTGTCCAGCCTGTCACCCGTTAGGCTACTGCGCCCCTTATGCAGTTGGAATGACAAGGCTCAGGGTGGAGGGGTTGATGTCAAGGGAATTTGGGATTTTCTGTAGATTGGGTTGTTTTCAATTATTAAAAGTCCTGAATCAAAGCTGGAGAAAAGATAAGGTTAATTTGAGAATTTGGGATTTTCTGTAGATTGGGTTGTTTTCAAGGTAACTCGGATTGCCAGTGAGTATACAAAGCCACACATGACTTTTACTGCAGTTATGGTTTTGGTTACTTATAAGTGTTCACAAGGTACCATGTCTATTTATATTGGGCCTTATACATTTTTTCTTTTCTTTTCTTTTTTTTCCTTGCTTCAGGTTAGTAGCAAAGATGAAGATTTTCTTGACCTTTCTGTCGATGTGGAGCAGAATACATCTATTACTCACTGTCTAAGGTAACTTCACAAACTGACTGTGTGATCTGAGCTTCTGATCAGGCTAGTAAATAAGCGGGGAAAGATACGCTGTATTTCTTTCTGTTAATCTTCCTTTCTGTTAAACTAGTATACTTGGTTTGATCAAAAAATATGGTGACTATTTAAATTAAAAAAAAATGTGTTACAGTAAAAGACACATTGCCATTAGAACCTCGCAAAATACTTCAAACACCTTTATCCCTTGGTTCTTGCCACTTTCTGAAGCAGTTCTGGAAGTCCTCTTTCGTGAGTTTCTTTAGTTGCGCTGCCATGGCTGCCTCCATGTCCAGAATTGATTCAAAACACTTTCCTTTCATGGTCATTTTGACTTTGGGGATAGAGCCAGAAGTCGCACAGTGCCAGATCCGGTGAATAAGGTGGATGAGGACACACCATAATGTTTTTTTTTTGTTTTGTTTTTTTGAGGGCAGTGTCACTGGCCCTCATATGTGGGACCCAAACCGGGGCCGCTGGCGTCCGAAGCCAGCACTTAACCAATGCGCCACTTGGCCGGCCCCATAATGTTTTTATTTGACAGAAATTGCCATTCCAGAAATGATGTGTGACACAGAACATTGTCATGATGGAAGATGAAGTAAAGATACTCACGAAAGAGGACTTCCAGAACTGCTTCAGAAAGTGGCAAGAATGATGGGATAAATGTGTTCGAAACGAGGGGAAGTATTTTGAGAGGGATTAATGGTAACGTGTCTTTTACTGTAATGAGTTTTTTTTATTTTATTTAAACATTCACTAAATTTGTACCTCGAAATCCTATTTTCTATTTCTTGTTTCCCAAGAGAGATTAAAAATAAGTATATGTGGTCTGGAGAAGAGTCTTGCTGAGAAGAGAGAGGATCAAGTGAAAGCTATTAGTCATGAAGTTTAAAAATAAGTTTTTAATCTTTAATACAGATATATTAAAGAGGCTTTCATACCCCCCCCACACACACACGTTAATAAATGCTATAGATGCCTGCCAT
Source organism: Aselliscus stoliczkanus (assembly GCA_033961575.1). NCBI lineage: Eukaryota > Metazoa > Chordata > Mammalia > Chiroptera > Hipposideridae > Aselliscus > Aselliscus stoliczkanus. Next base: position 69,929,900 of record CM066734.1, on the reverse strand, counting down.
TACTTTCTTTTTCTAAGCTATCTATTCTATCATTTTAAAAATGCAGTTTGAGCTGAGAACCAATGAGGGAATTGCCTTTTCCTCCATCTTTCAGCATTGTATGGAGATCATTCATGGGAAAAATCCCTCCTCATTAGAGTTGAGTGGAGGTAAGAAGCCTGGAGTATAAGGACAATACATGCCCAGGATAAGTATAGATATTGTATATTGAAAATATGCTCGAAGTTGATATAAAGACACGGTTCTCTTTTCCCTTTCTTCACTCCCTCCTTCTCTCTCCTCTTTTCAACAAGAGATTGTGAGTGCTTATAATTAACCTGGCCCCATTCTGGACACTGGAGATAGAGCGAGCATCAGATATGCACCTCGCAGCGTTTATGGCTCTGGTGGAATCCACAGAGGGCGATCGGTGCTTTGAAGGAAATTAAAAGGTCTAGAGTGCCTGGTAGTGGGGGTGCCAGTGTAGACCCAGAGGTCAGGCGGGCCTCCCCATTACTTAGGTACCGCAGTTCAGAGACAGTTTATCGTGTCATAGCAAAACACTGTCGATTTTTATCATTGAGAAGCAGGTGACAGAATTGTCCTTTCAGGAGTGCAGGTTACTTGGAACTTCGAAGTAGTAGATTAAACGGACTTGCTGTGGTGGCTGACTGTTAGAAAGTCAGCTTTCAGGGTGAAGCCACCAACTCCAACATGGAAGAACTTCTTGGTTCCTCTGGGTGTGATGAACTGTGTGAGCTGCTCTGATTTACCTCAGCATTTCCTGTAGGTTTGGCATTTCAGCCCTTGTCTCCAAATGCCTTAGGTCCAGGTGTCTGGGACAACTTTGCTATCTGTTTGTTTCGTAGGCCAAGGATGGCCTCTTTTTCTTTTGAATGGCTCTGTGGCATGGGTTCCTAATCTTCTAGTGAAAAGAAGCTACTTTTGATTTCCCCCAGGTTTTATGATCACAGGGAGTAGAAACAGGTAAGGTTGTGCCAACGTTAGTTGCAGATAAGGGAATGGGAGGAAAGCTATTATTTGTCTGTTCTTCTTTGAGAAGAGGGGTTAAGGAGAAGTTAGAGTTAGGGTGCTTGACTGCTTCCCTTCCCTTCTAAGAAATTTCTGGGCTGTTCAAAAAAACAGAGGCCAGTGGCTGTAGCTTTGAGACCAACCATGTAAAAGGCTAACTGGTTAGTTAAAATTTCAACCTTTGGGGGAGCCCTGTTTTAAAGAAATGTAACCCAGGTTTATGTTTTCATTTTTTTTCCTGGAGTAATGTATATATTAGCTATGCATACCTGATGAAGGCAGGCTAGAGGCATTTAGAGATGTTAAAGCTGGGATGGGTAAGTACGAAATAGCCTTGGAATACCTTTCCAACAACACAAGATTGTCATGTGATTGGACTGTCCGGGCTGATATTCTTGAAGTACCCGCCCCGTGTTGCGTCATCCTTAAACTAGACCTTGACTATCATACCTCTACCTGCCCTCATATACAAAGATGTGATCTAAAAATATGGTGAATGTTTAAATTAAAAAAAATTATTACAGTAAAAGACACATTGCCATTAATCCCTCTCAAAATACCCTTCTGCGCTTTGAACACACTTATCCCATTGTTTTTGCCACTTTCTGAAGCAGTTCTGGAAGTCTCTTTTCGTGACTGTTTAGTTGCGCTGTCGTGGCTGCCTTGATGTTTGGAATCAATTTAAAATGTTTGCTTTTCATGGTCATTTTGACTTTGGGGAAGAGCCAGAAGTTGCTCAGTGCCAGATCCGGTGAATAAGGTGGATGGTGACACACCGTAATGTTTTTATTTGACAGAAATTGTCATATACCAGAAGTGATGTGTGACACAGAGTGTTGTCATGATGGAGGAAAGATACTCACGAAAGAGGACTTCCAGAACTGCTTCAGAAAGTGGCAAGAGCAACGGGATAAGTGTGTTCAAAGTGAGGGGCAGTATTTTGAGGGGGATTAATGGCAATGTATCTTTTACTGTAATAAATTTTTAAAAATTTAAGCATTCACCATATTTTTGGATCACATCTCACACGCCTAAGATCTCACCTCTCCAACATAAATAGTCTGCCAGGTGTTGCCATTCATTGCTGAGAGTTCTCTGATGGGGGTGGCAGCTTCCAAAAGGACATACAGGAGAACAGCCCAGGGAATAAACGGCCCAGTTGATCCATCAGCCTCTTCTGAGACAAAAGAGAAAGAATGATTATGATCTTTTGGGGACCCTTTCATAGTTTAATTCTGTCTGCATTCTTGAGGGTTTGTTTTTAAAATTAGAATTATGAATTTTCTTCCTTAACATTGAGGACAGGGCATTTAAATTGTTTAAATGCTTGTTCCTGGGATTTAAACCATTAAAATCAACTTTTATACTGTGTTTTTTTAAAAAATATGTAACAACTTTGCTAACTAGTTTTGTGAACTGAAATTTTCAGGAAATACTCCCCAAAGACCCTAATGGTGCTTGAGGGTGTGATACCTCTGGAAACCTTCCCGCTTAATGTACAGACACAAATCTGCGTCACCAGTCCCCTATATGTTAATATCATTATCTTCATATCTCTTCTGATGTGATATTTTTATCTTTCATTTGATGATAAAAAAGTAAAAAAATAAAGCTAAAATTGTGGGGCTTAAATGTAAGATTTCTGCCACCTCCTTCCAGAATGGTTTTCGGTGATCAATTACAATGTATTCAGTGAACTTTTGTCTCAAAAATAATGATATAAAATGTGGTTAAATTTAGGATACAGGTCTAGAGAAACCATTAAATCCATGTTGTCTCTGAGCTATGACTCTGATATTTCAAATCTCCGTCCTCTTAGGCCAAGTGAGCCATCTAGATCATAGGAGGGTACAGAGAAAGGTTGTTTTTTTGTTTTGTTTTCGTCTTTTGAAAAGTTCCGTGATGGCCTTGGGCAAAAACTTAAAATACATGTAGCTTATCTTAATTATCTTTCGTGGCCTTTTTGGTATTTTTATCTGCCATTTCAGAGTGTAGTCCCTCCCTGTGGCTCCTTCACAGAAACTTTCCTTTCTCCTCAAAGTGCACTTTCCTCTTCTTCTATCTTCCTGTCATTTAAATGCTCCCAGAGCTGGGGGAGGTTAGCTAGGCATCAGGAGGAATAAGTGGCCTTTCAATTCTCCCAAACTCTATTTTAAAAATTAATCTTGTTTCTTTTTTTTTTAACTGCCTTTCTACTTATTCTGAGAAACTTCTTGTATGTACTAAGTTCATATACATCCCATCACACTTGATTGCCACACGCTTATCTATTAGTTGCTCTATTTCGCTTCTCTGACGTTTTGGTGGTTGTTATAAGGTATTTTCTAATATTTGACACATAAGTCTTTCCCAGGGATTTCTTTTTTTAATCTTCTTTACTATTCTAGTCATTGGTTCTCAAGCTTTGGTGTGTATCCCAACACTTGGGGCAGTTGGTAAAAATCAAGGCCCAGGCCATATTCAACTTCAGTGAGTCTGGGCCCCTGTTTGTAATGAATTTTCTGGGTGATTCGGATACCACCAATGTTTGAGAAGCACTGCTCTAGATCTTTGCCACTCAGACAGGGGTCCATGGTCTACACGACTGACATCACCTGGGACTGCATTAGAACTGCAGCACCACAGGTCTCCTCCAGAAAGGAATGAATGAATCAGAATCTGCATTTTGACAAGATCTCCAGGAGACTCATGTGTATATTCATGTTTGTAGAGCATTGGGAATAGTGGCTGTCAGCCTGGCAGCACGCTGGAACAACCTGGGAAGCCTAAAGAACAAGAATTGCCCGGGTTCTACCTGGCGAGATTCTGATATAAGTAACGGTGGTGCTGTTAGCGGGGAGAGGGGGCCGGGGAGGGGACGGTAATGGAGATTGAGATTGTTTTTAAGGTTCTGCAGGTGAACAGCCAGGAGAACCACTGCTGTAGATTATAGAACAAAGCTTCTTCCCAATTGGTGTGCCATGGAAAATGGGTTACAGGTGTCTTTTGATCCCCTCAGCTTCTTGGAGGCAGTGCAGAGCCATAGGAGAGCTCTGTTGGTTTACCTCAGCTCCCCTCTATATAGTATCGTTTTCTCTGGGGTCATGACAAGAAAATTATCAGGAAGCGTTGTTTGAGAATTTTTTTAAATCAATTTCTGAACTAGTGTGCTGAGTGGAAAAGTTAAGATTTTAGTTGAAAAAAAGGTATCAAATATAGACATGAACTTGGACCTGATAGCTGTCTTTACAATACATACATAACCTTCCCGTGGACATAGTCCTTCTTCATTTTTTCAAGTTTTCTTGTACACGTTTCTGTGAGATTTTATAGTTTCCTTTCTTTATAAAGGTGTGCATTTCATATTAGATTTGCTCCCAAAGTGTATTTTTAAATAGTGCTTTATTGCCACTATTGACTCTTTTTAAAGAAATACACCAAGAGTTTTGTGCTTTTCCTCTAACCTCTCCTCTGTAATTTATCCCTTCGGTAAGATGTCTCTACTCTCTCCTTCCCTTTGACTTTCTCAACCTTTGTTGCCTGAAAAGTTTCCTCAACCTTTTTGTTCCAACAACTGTACAGCAGCAACTAAAAGACCTGGTTTGCCTCAGAGTGTTCTGCGGGGGTTATCCCCTTTTCCTCACTTAGCCTCGTTTCCCAATGCTCAACCCAGAGACACCCTGAAAGCATTACCTTATCACTCGTGGCAATGAGCTTCCAGCCAGCTGGGGCTGGGCAGGATGCAGATACTTGTAAATCGAGTCTTTAAATTAGATACTAACTTCTGCTATATTTTTACATATCTGAGTCTACAAATACTTCAGAGAACTATCTTTGAGAAATAAGAGTAGAAAGTGTTTAATTCCTTCTTCATTGCTCTGCTTGCTTTGGGTTTTTTTATTCTTGAGCCGAATAAAGAGCTTTATCTGTGGTAGATGTTCCAAGGGTGTGAATCTCCACCATCACCCATATTTACCTTCTCCTCTTCCTGGCTTCCACCTCAATAAATCCTGTGTATGCCAAGAAAAGATCTCATATCCGTTACTCCACTCGAGTCAGCCCATATTCAGCTAAGTTGGAATCTGTATTATGCACCAAGCACTGGAAACCTGAGGGTTGAGTTTAATTGCCTATAAATTCTTTCCTTGCCTTTTGATCCACTCCCAATTCTTCTGTACAGTGCTACCAGAAATGGTGTTTCTTAAAAGCACTGTCTGAGTATGTCTTCTTCTTGCTGAGGCCAGTTGGTGGGACTCCAGAGCCACAGGGCTCACGCCAGCTTCTACGAAGTGTACTCCGTGCCTTCCCTCCCTGCGTCTGTGCTGAGACTTTCACTGTTTCTGCAACCCGACTCTTACCCACCCGGCACACTTTCCCTTTTTGAGAATATAGCTCGGGTATCATCCCCTGGGGAGGCATCTTGAATTACCCCCAGTTCAAGTTCATTTCTCTTTCCCTATGCTTCCCCCTGGACTTCATACACGTGCTTCTATCTTCATTCAGTGAGCACACGTTATTCAGTCCTGTGGTGCATTGGGCCCGTCCTCAGTGCTAGGGCTGTAGCCGTGATTGAGACAGACGGGGCCACTGCCCACATAGAGGGGAGGCAAGTAATAAATAAATAGGAGGATGGTTTCAGATAGTGATATGTGCTCAGAAGAAAACAAGACAGCAGTGGGATAGGGACTGGGTGGGTTCAGAGAGAGTGCACACGGAAGTCTTCTCACAAGAGGTGACGTTTGCACTGAGCTCTGAATGAGTAAAGCCAGCATGGAAGCATCTGGAAAGGAGCTGTCAGTGCAGAGAAAATAGCACCTGCAGATGTCCTGAGGCAGGGAGAGCTGGCACTTGAGCTACAGGAGGCGGCTGGCCTGTGTGGCTGGAGCAGAGTGAAGGAGGTGCGGGTGGGGCAGGAGATGAGGTCAGAAGAGCAGGCAGGGATCTGAGGGTGGCTGGCCTGTCTGCGACTGCGAGGAGTTTGGGTGTTAGTGCTAAGCACGCTGAGGAACTGCAAGGGAATCAATCGTGTGAAATGATTTAATGTTTACCCTGCATGAACACGAAATGTCATCAGCAGCTCACCTGCACGTGGCTCTGATAGACTGTGAGCTGTGTGAGGGCAAATGGTCTCTGGGTCCCCGGCACCTGCTGTAGGATACTGTCAGTAAACATTTGGAGATTTAATGAATGAACAAGCTGTGTTTTGAGAAGAGCTGTTTAAGTGGTTGAATCCTTCACACCATGTAAATAATAACATTTTCTGTCTAATAAAATGTGATCATTCTCATGCGAGGACACTCCCTATGAAAAAGGAAATGTCATAGACTTTTTCAGGACTCTAGGGTATTACATGCAGGATGCCCTTTTCAGCCTTTGAAACCACAGGAAGGTTAAGTAGAACCTCGATGACCAGAAGAGAATGAAAAGCCATGACATTTAAAAAATGAAAACTATAAGTAGTACAAGAAAACCTCATGATAAGGCAAATACAGATATAACATCACAATGACATTTGTTCTCAAAAGGAGGTAGGGTTACATTCTTATCTGGGGTGTGGGAAGGTGTGGAGCAGAGGGTTGGTAGGAAGTGGTCATCTGATAATTTGGGACTTTCTTAGTCAATATTAGAACAGTTGTATACCAATTTACAGGTATTCTGTTAAACCCTAAGTTTTTTCTGAATCAGTTGGAAACATCTATCTGTGTCCCATTAAATAAAGCTATATTTGAAAAAATCTCATAGTGAAATCATAACCTAGTCCAGTAGACATGCTCTAATAGCATCATGGCACCTACTCGTAAGAAGGATCTTTTCTCATTACTTCTTTAGCCACATTCACTTAAAAGTCAGCCTGCAGGTAATAGAGGGTTTAGAATATGGCTTACCAAATAGAGTTTGGATTTCTTTTTAAGTTGTAAATATTTTTCTCTGCAGAGACTTCAGCAACACAGAAACACTGTGTAGTGAACAGAAATATTATTGTGAAACATGCTGCAGCAAACAGGAGGCCCAGAAAAGGTGTGTAAAGGATTTGGCTCAAGGAGTGGCTTTGTAACGTGTGTGTAAAGGATTTGGCTCAAGGAGTGGCTTTGTAACGTGTGAAGGAACCAGACTGCGGAACCCGACAAATCTGATTTTGAATCCCAGTTCCATGGGCTCATAGCCAAGTAGCTTTGGAGAAGTTGATTAGCTTCCTTACTGGTAAAAACCAGGCTAAGAATGCTGACCTTGGAGAGTTGTCCATTATTCTGATTGTTTGCTCATTTATTCATTCATTCATTCAACAAATATTTATTGAGCGCTACTGAATGCCAGATACTATGCTGGGTAAACAAGGGGTGATCAAATATAATCACTATCTTCTTGGGGTTAAAGGCAAATTATAGAAAGGACATAGCATAGTATGTAACACAACAGTAGTCACCCAATAACATTGTTGGTATTCGCTAAATATATGGGTCTTCTTATTTAGAAGATATAAGAGGTTAAAAAAATTATTTAATAAGGAATCATGAACTCAGGAACATATCACTTATATGGTAGGTGATAAGAAAGTTGTCACATTCTGAATTGATGTAGGACCCAAGGTTGCCCATCCTTTGATCAGCACCAGCCAGCCAGTTACAGCTCTTGGACAATCTGAGATAACCAGTGATTCCCTGTTATTTTCCCCCAGAAGCCAAGAAACTTGACATTTTAATTACCCTGTGAAGCCTTACTGTGAGGTAAATTTACCCTGTCCATGCTTGTGAAATAGTCAAGCATAGATGTTTATTACTGCCGCCCAAACCCTCAGGGGTCTAGAGCTGAGGTGGAAATAATTTCTATGCCCAGCCTTCGTCCCCAGATATGAACATCTTTCCTTGCTGCATCCGAACTTGCAAAAGGTTAGTCATTTTGGCAGGTGGAGTGGAGGTGGTAGGTGGTTTATTTTCCGTTAGTGGTCAGGAGACCTCATCTCTGCTCCCATCCATATATTCTAAGTCAACCTAAGGGCCTAGGTCCTCTTATGTGGTATAAAGGTGTTTTCTGTTCAGCTCTGGAGGTCTTATGCGTTAAAAATGTCATGTGTTCAGGGCCGGCCGAGTGGCGCATTGGTTAAGAGCTGGTTTGGGGATGCCAGCGGCCCTGGTTGGGATCCCACATATGAGGGCCAGTGACACTGCCCTCCACAGCTAACAATAGCTCCACCTGGAGCTGGGCTGTGTGAGCCCTGGTGACGGTGTAGGCTGCAGCCCCTGCTGCAGTGGGCTGCCATAGGCTACAGTGAGTGGCCAGCAGCCAGCATGAGCGGCTGACAGCTGGTGTGAGCTGCCAATAGTCGCAGTGAGTGACCATCCAGTGGCTGGCGACCTATCTGCCTCATCCGGGAAGAACTCAATGACGATACCAACATGGGCCAGTGAAGCAAGGTCCTCCGCAACTAGACTGAAGAACAAAAAGACAGCAACTTGTTTGTTCCCCTTCCCCGATTCCCCAACGCTGTTCCCCTCCCCCAATTCCCCAATTAAAAAAAAATAAAATAACAAAGAAACAACCTGGTTTAAAAAAAAAAAAGTCATGTGTTCCTATAAAATTAGGGTTTTTTATAGTTCGTATGTTTCTGCTGATTTTTTTTTTTGCTTATTTTTATGAACACGTTTTTTACCTCACTAGATTCCTGAATAATATTCTATTAAAATTTGTCCTTTTCAAATAATATGCGTTGAAAATGTGCACAGGCTGAGCTGTATTTACACTAACTCAGGATATTCATAAGACAGGGGTCCTGGAAGGTGACCGGAAGATCCGCTGTTGTAGCCAAGTTAGCTACATGCACTGTTGTCTTTGTGACTTTTTACCAAGGGTTATTAATGGTCATCTTAGTGAAAAAAACTATCTGTGTTTATGTAAGTTTGGGGAATGCTATATCACACAAGAGAGAACAGTTCCTTTACTGGGGGTTTCCCCAAATCTTCAGTGTGGTAAAGTACAGGGAAGAGCTTCAGAATAGAAAGTAGCAGTGTCCAAACTTGGTCCCAGAAACCCCACCTATATTAATATCTGCAGTGCTCTAATTGAGTCCAGTTGGGGAAAGGTAGCCCTAAGCCCACACTTGCGTTTTATGAATGAGGAAACTGAGAACCAGAGAAGGGAAATGACTTGCCCAAGAGCACCGAGTAAGGAGGAAGAATGAGCCTTGGCGTGCTTGGTTTCCTGGTGCCAGCAGCTGTGCAGTGTCTGAATACCCCCCAACCCCCCACTCCCCAGGTTCTGGTTCTCAGAACCTGGACACAGACTGCACGCTTCGGCTTGTCCTTGCCCTAACTTCCTTTTCTCAAAAGCTGTTACCCCTCCTCTCCATTTTCTCAGGATGGGATGTGCAGGGGTGATTGTCCAAATACTATTTCTCTCTGGGAGGCAGAGGGCAGTGACAGAGAGCAATTTGCTCATTGTATTTTTATTGGTACAAAAATTCTGGAATGTCTACTTTGACCAGAGACTCACTGTTGCCTTTTTCTCTTGCTGACTCTGCTTCATGTAGCCAAGGATGTAGGATAAGTCAGCTCTACATAAGCGAGCGTACTTTTATTCTTGTGAGTGGTTTGGTTATTTGCTGGTGTGCGGTTGGTTAGACCCTTTCTGCCCTCCATTCGCACAGGCAACAGGGAATTCTGTTCCCCTAGCAGGTGCTGGGTACAACTGATTTTCTCTTTCATGGTTCCTTAGGATGAGAGTAAAAAAGCTGCCCATGATTTTGGCCCTGCACCTAAAACGGTTCAAGTACATGGAACAACTCCATAGGTACACCAAGCTGTCTTACCGGGTGGTCTTCCCGCTGGAACTCCGGCTCTTCAACACCTCTAGCGACGCGGTGAACCTGGACCGCATGTACGACCTGGTGGCCGTGGTGGTTCACTGTGGCAGGTAAGCCCCAGGCTGCAGGTCGGGAGCATGAGGGCCGTTCCTGTGCAGAAGCACACCCAGCCACGCCCGTCCTGGTCAGGCGGACTCAGTAATAAGGGGGCTCCTTGGAATCTCTTCCAAGCTCATGTTTATGGATTATCTCAACATAAATCTCAGCATGCCTGCATAAGTAAAATAATAAAATAAAATGCACTATAATATAATGATATTCTAAATGTTCTCTCACAAAGGAAATAATCTCCATTGGATATAAATGATGCTTAGGAGGAGTTCGAAATAGCATGGAGAAATAAAAACTTAGGCTATTTTAATCTTTAAAAAGCCAAGTTACATATGTAATAGCATCTCAAAAGTATTTCAAGATGTATGAGTAAAGACTGGCAGTAGTAGATCTGGGTTAATAATGTTTTGGTATTTCAAATGATTGAAAATGTACTCTTAAAAATATTCTTTATGCACTTTTCTGTCTTTGCCCAATGCTCTGTAAGAAACACAGAACCAAAGAAAAGAGAATAAGAAAGAGAAGGCCCTTAGATACAGCAGAGCAAAGTTTTTGCTGAAAGTCCTTTGAGCAAACACTTCTTATTCAGTAATTTGAAAACGTCTAAGCGTGGAACGGCCTATTGAAAATTCGCCTTCCGTTGTGCGTTGCTCAGCTGGATGGGGTTTATGTCCTCCTCCTGGGTAGCCTTGCCCTGCAGCTGTCAGACTGGACACGCCATCCAGCAGGCGTCTGTTCCTCTCTATGCCGGGATCGCAGTGTGGTAAAATCACCACAGAGGTGCCCAGTTCCACGCAGAGGAATGGACTGATGTCTTTTTAACCCTGTGCCGGGGCAGATGGTATCAGAAGCTGTACCTTCACATCAGATGCACCCCATGTTTTGTCCTGTGCATATTAACTTTAAGTCACTGGATATTTTCTTAAATTCCCAGTAAGTGATATGTGTTGGCCAGTTATAAGCCAGCTTTGTGTCTTCTCTGTAGAACAGTTCTAGCAGTTATTCTTGTAAAGAACACAGGGGTCCGGTGATTTGGAAGCTAGCCATGAGCACTGGGTGGGACCCCTGGCAGCGGTCGGGAGGAGGAGGTCTTGGCGGGGGCAGAGCCTGGTACCTTACCTGGAGGTCACTGTGGCCGAGGCAGGTGGTGTGGACAGGTGATGAGGAAACAGAAGCATGCAGATTTGTAGGGTATGCATGGGTTGCCAGTATGGATCTCTGTGGGTGCCAACTCTGATCCTTGGGAGCAACGGTGAGAACAAGGCAAAGACCCATTTGGGGTGGTGGGGGACAGTGGGAGGCTGGGTTCTGGAACAGTCAGTTTCTGTAATGGGGACACAAGGTCAGAGCAGCCCTGGCAGCAAGGATGAGTTGGTGCCAAGTCATGCATGCTGCTGACGAGGATTCTTTAAATTCCTCCCCACTAGAGGTATGATTGTTCTGATACATGGGGCAGGGGATCTGGCAGGGAGCCCTGGAAAGCTGGAAAGTTAGGGAGCTGAGCCCTTCTTCTGCAGGCCAGGGTCTCCTGGCTTGTGGTTGCAGCAGGGGTACAACCTCATCCACTGATTTCTACTGCAAGTATTTTTTGAGCCCTTAATTTCCTGGGTTCTGCGGCAGGATCTAATGTACAGCAGTGAACAAGGCACACAGGGGCCCTGCCTTCATGAAGCTGAGGATCTAATGGGAAAGGTAATAAACATGGAAACACAGCAGCCTGCCACCAGCAAAACCAAACCACTGCAAAGGAATTTATGATTTCAATTCATGAGGAATGAACAGGGCAGTGAGAGAGCAATGGGAGGTGCCTCTTCAGGGAACGAGATCCGCAAAGGTGACATTTGAGCTGAGGCCGAAGGGATAAAATGGGCCAGGCATGCAAACACAGGGGAGGGTCATTTTAGGCAGTCACAGCAAGTGCAAGGGCCCAGCATGTGAAGGGTGATGTGTGCAAAAACCGAAGACACCAGTGGGCTGCAGCTCAGAGGAAGGAGGAAATAGTGGCTGGATGAGGTGGGAGACAGCCAGGAACATCTTGTATTTAAAGAAAGAAAGCAAAGGGAAATCCAGCTTTTCAGCTTTAATGGTGCATTGAAAAAAACAAAACTTAGATTGAGGGCTAAATTCCCCTCAGTTGTGCAAATCTCACTACATATAACAGCTGTTCAGTTATTCTTTCTACTTTTTTCCATACTGTGTAATACATACCTTTTTAATTTAGTGCTTGTTATTATACATTATCATTTGTTAACATCTTTCTAAAACTTTGATCAGATCATGTCACTCCTCCAAATTTCCCAGTGTCATCTGTGCTCACCCATAGCAAGGTCTGAAATCTTAACCATGATACCCCATTCCCCACCTCTCCGGCCGCCTCCCTTCAACTCTCCCCTGGCTCACACCACTCTGGCCTCCTTACTGTTCCCAAGCGCAGCAAGAACTGTACCCACCTCCATCCCCGGACCTTTGCTCTTGCTATTCTATTCCTAAAACTAACTTCCGTCATATAGTCACATGTCTTGCCTTGCCCCACACCACTTCCTTTTTCTTCAGGGAAATTTCCTTTTGCTTAAGTCTCATGTTATCAGAGAGGACTCCTTTCACCACTTACCTCAAATAGTACCTTTCCTATGTCACTCACCATTCCTTGACTCTGCTTTCTTCTCCATGGCACTTATCACCCCTGGAAATACATTTATATCTTAGCTTGTTTATTGCTGATTCAACCCCCTCCTCAAGAAAGTGGAACTTGGTTTTTGCTCATTGCTTTTTTCCCTGACAGCCAGAATAGGGTCTGGCACACAGTCGGTAGACAGTGAATATTCGTTAGTATGTGTTGAATTGAAATGTCTGTTTTCCCCCAATGGATTGTGAGTCCTTGGGAAACAGATTTTCATTCATGCCTGCATTCCCCATGCCTAGCGCAGCGGCCCCTGCACGCTCGTTCCTCTGTAAGCTGTGGTCACGAGAATGGGACCTGCTCCATGTCCTTTGTCTTGACGACACATCTTTTCCTCGTGAATCGCCGCTTGTAAGGAGCTACCTCGAGTTTTGTAAAGAAGTCAATGTTAATGGGGTAACTTTGTTTCTTCTCTTCCAGCGGTCCTAATCGTGGGCATTACATTACTATTGTGAAAAGTCATGGCTTCTGGCTTTTGTTTGATGATGACATTGTAGAGGTTGGTATGCAGAGTGTTACTCCACAATAGGGGTGGGCACGAATAGCATTTGGGGTGTGTGTGTATGTGTGGACATTTTCGAAAATAGGCCTGTGTGTCCATAATGTGACTTGAAAACAACTTACAATATTTGTCTCAAAAGTAAACCTGCTCCCCATTCTTTCTGGAAAGAGAGAAGAGTATAATCGTGAACTCATTAGTGGTGTGTTCTTGCTGAGTGTACTCATCAGCCATAGACATGGGATCTCTGTGCCACCATCCATAATAGTTATATGTAGGGAAGTGTAAGTCCTGTTCCCAGCGTGACTCAGACCCCCCTGGCACAGAGCTCATACTGAACCTCAAAGTTCTGTTCACATTCTCTCATTATACCAAATGTTTCTTGTATTAGTTATTATTTAAATATATTTCTTCAGTCTGTTGGACCTGGGAGTCTTTATATTACACCAAAGTATTCCATATATTGATTTTGTTGCAAAGGAATACTAGCCTGAGGGTATTCCACTAAAGGAAATGAACTATGAAAGGATCAAGGTTAATTCCCCAGACCCTCCAGTTTACCATCTGAAAGACAGAAACCCGGACTTCTTCAAAGAGTGCTCACATATGGCTGCTGATAGATTAAAGGGTGGCTTTCTTCCCCAAAGATTTGCAGTTTAGGTAATCATGTTTCTCTGCCAAGTCTGTGGGATTCTCCATTTGCCATTGAAAGTTCCCAATTATGATTTTATAGCCAACAGTGTTTCTTATATATTTTTGTTGTACATTCCATTAATTTGTCTTTCCTTCTAGTAATCATATTAAAAAGTGTATTGTTTTTTTTTTTCCTTTTTTCTCTTTTATTGCAGAAAATAGATGCCCAAGCTATTGAAGAATTCTATGGCCTGACGTCAGATATATCAAAAAATTCAGAATCTGGATATATTTTATTCTATCAGTCAAGAGAATAACTTAAAGAACTGTGGGACTAATTCAAGTGGGGGAAAATGTTCAAAGCACTATTACTTGGTTTCTCTGCAGACTTTCTTCTTCCCCAGTGGCCCACCAATGGTATTACTCCAAGTCTCAATGGTCTGGCTGTGTTAGACTCTCTCTGTCTTTCTCTCTGTTTTTTACATGCAGCACTATTCGTGGTTTTATTTTAGTCTGAGGTAGAGTTAACTGCAATCAGATTGTAGTAAGATTTATATGAATAACAGTTGCTAACTTTAGGATTGGGTAAAAGCTGTACCACTGGCTATGTCTGACTGAATTGGAATGACATTTCCTACGAATGTCTGCAGTCTATTTGGGGTCTTTGCTAAACTTCCTAAATGGCTTCCAGGGTCTCCTTTCAGTGCATTCCTTTAACTTGTCCCTGGAAGCATTGCTACCCATTTTTTAGTGTCTGTGCCTCTTACCTGACAGAAAAATTGGGCAGATATTCACCTTTTAGGGCTGCAACTATAGCTTTAAGTTTGTGCAAGTGAAAATGTTTAAAAGTAAGTGACCTCGCTACTAAAATCATCCTCCAGTTCGTGGTGGCCAGCGCCTGCCCTGGGCTGTGCTCACCTAGCCATGAGAATTCCCGGGGCAACGAAGGTAAGGAGCTCAGGGCAGGCAAAGACAAGAGGAGGAAGCATTTATGAACAGTGAAAACTTACTTACTTTTCTTATCTTTCTACCAAAACCAAGTTTCAGGAAAATAACTCTTTGTTGTTTGTTTTTAGTGACACTTTCTTCTGTAAGGTCCTGTGAGTTGTATCTACCCTTATTCTGGCACTGCTAAGCTTTCCAAGGTGTGTTTCCAGACCTGCTGGTGTTTCGCAGCCTGTGGTTGCAGGCCTGGGACACCACGGGAACTGCCTCCAGCACAGCTCTCCTTAGCCAGTCAGTACCAACATCATTCTTTATCCAGAAGAACGAAGGCACTGCACCGTTACCATCAGCAGCGTTGTACAGCTGTTCACTTTTTAACATTTCAGTCCGTTTACCGAGGCACTGGCAAGTCCTAGGGCTAACGTGGAACCTTCCCTAGAGGGAACAATGGAGTTAGCTGGGTGTGAAGGTCCGTCAGAGGACCTGTCTGGGTGCAGGAAGGAAGGGACAGAATGGCGGCATTTCTTTGGCTCAGACTCCTAGAATGCTTGACAAGACAGAGTTTTTTGGAAGAACCTCATCTCACCATAGTTACTTTTACTTTTTTCACTTTTGTTATATATGTATTTATTAGATCATTTGAGTATTGGCACCTTTTATTAAAAGGGTCGATGTGGTGTTTTGCCGTTGAGTTCATTTTTGGTTTCCTACAAATACTGAGTCATAGACCTTCCTTTGGGAAGTCAGTTGACTTCCATACACTATAATATACTGTGAACATATTATTTTGTTACCTAATAAATCAGCGAACAAACATGCAAACGTTTGGCATAATGTGAACTAAAATTGGAATTGAAAATGTTAGTGGCCATTTTGCAACAATTAAGAGCATAGCACTTTATCTAGATGAAAACTGGATTTCTTATCTTTAAAATACCTTGAACTGTTTATTGCTCAGAACTTAAATAAGCATGCCGACACTTCATCTGTTCATGCTTGAAGTGAAATGTTTTACTTTTCACTGGAGAAGACGAAAACAGGGTGATCTTCACATTATTGTTTTATACGAGTGACAAAAATATATCTTGCCTTATTTAGAGGCAAATTCATATTTATAAATATTTTGTCTGTTTTTCCTCCATGAAACATATGCAGTAATCACTTACCGGGAAGGTGAGTTTTTATTCTGTTTTTTAAGGAGAGACACTTTCCAATTGATTGATACAGGGAACTGTTTGTACTATATATAACCCATATATTTGACTGCAGGTTGCAAAGTTTAAAAAAAAATGATGGTTGATATCTAATATATTTGGAACTGATTCTAAGCAAAACTATTAAAATTATCTTTGAAATGACTCTTGAAGCTAATTTATTAGAAAAAAAATGTTTCATTTGGAAGACTAAAGAAGTAATATCTACATGCCAAGTCATAGATTCACTACTTTTTTTTTTTTATGTGTAATGAGTTTTTTTCCCAGTGACTTAACTGAAGTAATTCCTTCTAATAGAAAGGGTCAGTTAAAATTTAGTATTCATGATAGATTATTTGGAATAAAAAAATATAAGTATGGAAGATAATGCGGAGACCTTGAAACGCTTGTGTGACACAGGAAGAGAAGACTGGGAAAAGACCAAAACGCCCTTAACCATCAACACTCCATCAGTTTTTTAAGCAGTCGAGCTGTCTGGCCATTTTTTCCCTTTTCCTCGTCAGTTAATGAAACAAACACTAGGCAGCTACATTCCCCCCACCCCCACCCCCAGTCATCCCTGTTTATGTAAAGACAGCATGCAAACACTTTTTCATTTTTTATCTCTCATTCCTCACATAAAGCAGAGATTGGTGTGGGATATGTGAGACCATTGTGAGGTCAACGATAGCACAAAGACTCAACAATATGCCCTCAAATGGCCAGCGTTTTTGTGTGTCATTTTCTGGCAGGAGTGAGTAGGCCTGTGGTATTTCTTTTAACTGCTGGGTGATTTAAAATAAGTTACAGTGTTTTTCGCTTAAAGAAAAAAAAATTTGCTTTATTGGTTACTTACTAGTTTAGCATCTAGATTATGGTACAGTATGCTAAAAAGTCATTTGTTTAAAGGTAAATTTTGGTCAAATGCTGACATCAGTCCTGGTATGTTGATGCATTTTCCATTCCAAGGCAGTACGAAATGGCCTGGTTTGGAGAGAGCTAAAGAACAACTCTAGAGGGCATTGGCTTGAATAGGAAGCCAGTCGTATTTGGTGTTCTAGCCTGGGATATTTTGTATTTCAGATGAAGTGGGGTGAAAATGACAGCAATGGTCATGCATTATTTCCAGGGATGCCCTTAGTCTCATGGGCCTGCCTCACAGTGGACTATGTCCTAACGGGCATAGGACTTATTTTAGATATTGGAGTGTGGCTTTATTACAGATGGATTTTATCTTTAGACATCACGTTTTGATCAACGTTGTATATTCATGTGTATTAAGATATTGTGCACTAAATGTTTTGCCCTTGTTTGCTGTCATATGGTCAAGGCATTTATTAGCACTGTTGTGATTCACTCATGTAAATGGCATGGGTCAGGGGAAATTATTTCCTACTTTTCTGCCTAATTAAATTTCTGTTTTCCAGTATTACATTAATTTATTTTTGGCTTCCCTTTTTGTGTAACCAAAATAGTTACTGTATGTGTGTGGCATTCATATGATTCTGTTGCTTAAAAAACAAACAAAAAACTTAGTTTTTATTTAAAATACTCTGTACCTTAATTTTTTTTAATGTAACCAATTCAAGCACTTTAAGCAATAATGTCAATCTTGTGAAATTTCAATCAGTTTAACACCCGTCCCCCTAAAATCGTTTGCAAAAAAATAAATAAATAAAATAGGAATTCTCTTCTTAGAGAATTATATCCGGGTAATGTGACACGCATGGACTTTAAAATCCTTTTTAGAAAATGTGAGCCATTGGTAAGTTTCATGTCCAGGTAAGCATTCCAGATTTAATTTCAAAGCAGTGGATAAATGTAAAGAACATTCTGGTGGTTGTAATATATTGGGGTTGTCGGGAAAGTCATGACGTATATTTTCTGTTATCGTTGCAAAAATGCATCATGATTTTTCTGACAGCCCAATATAAAGGCAGTGCTACTGTCAGGGTTCATAAAGTCAGTGTTCTGGAGATCATTTACCACTTTTTTAAGTGAAAAGATCAACAAAATGCATCCAGAAACCTGTATCTGGGAAATAGAAAATTAAGAATATCAGTGACAAAAAAAAAAAAATTAGGGGCAGATGATTAGACATCATGATGAATTGTTTAGCTGGGACTTTGCATATAAAATAAAAGATCTGTTCCCAAATTAAGGAATTGGCTTCCAGCTCTGTGATCCCATCAGCCTCTGCTTTCTAGGAAAGAGTAGGAATGCTGTCTTGTCCCTGATGTCTTGACAGCCAGCCCCAGGCTTCTAGGCGGTTTCTGAGCTGTGGGGACCCCCAGCTGGGTGTCATGGTGGGGGATTGGGGTACAGGTGCAAGGCCTTGTCCTATGCTCTCAGAGTGTGGCCTCCTAGGGCTAAGACTCAAGGTTCCTGTGAACATACCTAAAGCTTTTCTCCCCAACCAGTCACTTCAAGGGTTCCTTGTGTGGGCAGGAGGTTGTCATCTAAATATATTTGTCTGGACCCAATTATGGGAATGTAAACCCACAGACCAAGAGTGGGGCAATGTGCCATTACGTGTCCCAGTTTCCATTCATCATCTTTGAGGCAATTCAGCTGGACCTGACTGAGCTGGAACAGAGGTCTGCTGGGAAAGTCAGCTATTCTGCCATGAAGTCTGTAGGCGGGAAGGACTTCAAGAAATGTTTTTTGAGGCCTCCTTTTGTTCATCCGGCAAATGGGGTTTATAGAACAGGCCTGTTACCACCAGCATGAACAACTTCTGGGGAATAAGTGTTCTCCATTTCTCCAGATTTCCTTGCATTTCTGTTCATTGAATACTTTAAAAAACACCTTTAATAGATAATGAACCTTCTATTTCTATTGCCTTACATTTTCATGAAGATAAAAATATTGGCTAAGTCATTTTTTTTTTCCTGAGGGAAAATTTTGATTCTGGGGTTAATACTAAAAACAAACCATTTAAACTTGTCCTAGCGATGCCTCAGGTAGACAGATTTTTAATTAAGCGATTATGTAGCACCTGTTATATGCTAGGTATTGTGATTTGCATTGGAGGATGCAAGGTAAAGCAGATAGGACCCTATTCTGTTAATTGCTTCAGAAAAAAAAAGATCTCGGGAACTTTTTAAATTATGGAAATACTGTGTGTGGGGAGTTCACAGTTTAGCAGTGTGGTATTTGGCCTGGGTCTTACCGAGGAGATTGGCACTGCTTCAGATGGGTACTGTTAGATAAAGCAGGCTGGTTCTTTTTTCTCTTGGTTCCATTCTTGGAGCCCCAGTTTCCTCTCTGTCTGCTCTTGGTGTTGTCCTAGCTTGGCTTTCAGCTCCTACGGATGACACAATTTTAAAAACAATATATAAATTCGTTATATTGCAGCAGTGGACCTGAGCATCTTGCCTTTTAATTCTCGTGTTAAAAGAGCGAGAATATTGAAAGGCTTAACAGTGGATTTTATGAATCATATACCTAAACCACCTTTTTACACTATCACTAAATAATAAGAACCAGCCAATGCATGAGTTTTAAGCTATGTGACTAATAATTTTATTGGCTTGTCAACCAGTGTTCCCTTTGATGGGTTCCCTTATGTTTTACCAGTGCTTTGAACAAAACCACATTAGGAGCGTACAAACAAATGAAAACTGACTTCATTTTGGTTATGAGACACCAGAGTCAGAAATGACATTAGATTTTGTAACGAGGATTCCTAATTTTGTGCCTGTTTCCCACATGATGATTCATAATAAAGTATTAACAACCTTGGGGGTATCATATTCATATTGTAAGGCACACAGTTGCATCTTTCACTTTTTTCCCCTCCCTAGAGTGTGCTATACAGGTTGTATTAAGGCAGTGTGCAATTCCACAGACACTCGTCATGGGAAGGCTTAATGCTTGTATTGTGGATTGAAATCTTGTTTTATTCTTAACTCATTGTGGTATGAGGCTTTCAGAAGAATATTGTGACTTAGATTTTAATTGGCGGAAAGCAAAATAATTTGATGTTGAAGCCAACATTTCTCTATATTTAATCAGTTCCTTCTCCTGTGATCCAACTCAACTTTATTTGTATTTCAGAGTTTCTCTTAATTGACCTTGCTTGACATCACATTCTATACTGAGACAACTGAAAATAAGCACAAGAAAAATTTAAGAGTGAATCATCATACCTCCTACAGCAAGCTAAGTCTCTTCATGGTCTATCTTATCTCTAGGTTGAGAATTGCTGTTTCCCATGCTAAAGGATAGAAAAATATTTTTTCATCACTTGCAAAACCAGTGTGAAGAGACTCATTCTGTTGGCCTCCCTTGCACCCCCACCCCAGGATAAATTGTTTGAAAACTTTGAAAAGAAGTTACTTCTGCATATTTTTTCATCTCTGCTACCCCAAAGCCCAGAGAACAAAATAAGTATGAATTGGTAACCTACGTATGTCATATGTGCCCCTTGAACTTAAAAGTTTTCAGCAGAAGTTGGGGTGAAGGCTGTAGAATGGATAGGAACCTCCCTCTTCCTGGATGTTCATGGATAGACCTGGTCATTATGTCATCTAAGGAGTCTGTGAAGGTTTATGAAGAACAACCTTCACCTCTGCCCTTAGATCAGGATTTGTACAGAATGTAGAAGAATGAGCAGGTGTGGGTCTCAGAAGTAAGAGGAGGGGAATAAAGCTGAGATCCTTCTAACTGCTTAGCTTCTGGCCATAGTTTCACTGCGACACCTGTTCCAATCTGTGCACTTGCCCTGCAGGTGAGATGGGACCCCCGTGAACCTCACAAGTGTCTTTAGCTGGTTGATACACAACCTGTAGATCCTCTGCTCTTTGTTATTGCCCTAACCTTGATCCTCGATAGAATTTTAAACTTAAATTTAATAGTAGCATGAAAAAGCCCTACTAGACTTGGAATCAAGTCCAGGTGCTAGTGTGTGCTGCTCACTACCTGGTGCCATCGTCACAGCATGTGGGGAAAGCAAGGATATGGAGTCATAAGACCTGAGTTCATGTCCAGACTGGCTTTCTGGCTTGATGAAGTTAGAGGTCAGTCATCTATGTAAAGTCGGAATTTGGGCATGATGTTGGGGTTAGGATGCTAATGAGTGGTGTATGGCAAAGGGCCTCTTCTCCACAGGTCCTCAAGGGAGATAGACACACAATTGCCAAAACAATGAAAAGCATAAAATAGCTAGTTATGAAATACTTGAGAGGTTCTGGGATACTGTGCTATACGGTTTCATTTCATCTAATCCTCACACCGTCTTCCCAGCACGAAAGACAAGACTAAAGACAGGTGAGGAAAAGAAAAGCAGTCCCTGACAGCCAGGAACTAGCCTGAAACAGCTGTGTTTTAGATGTTCTTGGGACATGGCGTGGGGCTCACAGCGGGGCCATAGTGTTTTCTGGTTGGACAAACAACCTCACAGAACACCAGCCTCAGACAAGGTAATGCTGCAACCATGATGAGACAAAAAACACCCTCTTCATAATTCTACTTAAGCATGGACAAAAATGCAGTCCACTGCAAACCACAAAATACCAAACAACTGTCTTCCTACCCAATCTGAGTCACTGCTGCAGCTTTACCAGTGACAGTGTTAACTCTGCCCTCATCCAATCTAGATCAGATTTAAGATAACATGATCAATGAATTATCCCCACCTCTTGATAGCATCCAATCCAGAATGAACTACTTTTCCTTGAACCCTCCCTAAAATTACCAAAATCCCAATCCCATAAATTCTAACACCCTCCTACTGAGATGCCCTGTGCTTCCCCACAGTGTGTGGTCTCGCTGCTATTAAACATGATTTGTTCAATCACAGTTGTGTTCCTGGTGGCCTGGCCAGAGATTGACACGGGTGTGCTAGACAGATAAGCCACTCCCTGGGGTTAGCCTGCATCTGCTGTTCTGGTGGCTGGAAGGACAAAGAGCCACACATATTCAAGGTTGTCATTAGTGTACCAATTTATCTAATCTACAGTAACTCCTGCCCAGAGGGGAATGGTGGTGTTCGGCTGGATGCCAAGGAAAGCTTCTTACAAGTAACTTTGGATAAATCTGGACCTCAGTTTTTCCTAACCTTTAAAATGAAGTTTGAGAAGGATTGTGATATGTAGAGATTGTTGTAAAGCATGATAGATATATCCTGATATGGTAAGACTGAGAAGCTTTGTTCATTGTTATGGATTTCTGGCACATTCACACTTTCTCTGAGAATCCCTCGGGCTCAGATGCATCTGCCTCTAGAGCCCTTGAGTTCACCTAGGTGTCAGAACCCCAGGGTCTGAAACCAGTAAGATGGAACTTGAACTCCATCTGTAGGGAAGGTACAAGTCTATTTCAGGAATTCCAATTTTCTCCAACAAAAAAAGGTCCCAGTTCTGTCTGAATCTTGTTATGTATGCCAAAGATTTTAGAACCACAGGTTTGGTGTTGGGTAGGGGGCAATGAAGGGGACAACGAAGGGTGGAGAAGGCAGAGGGTCATTAGGTGTGATTGAGAACACAGTACAGGGTCTAGTGCCCATTAGTGAGAATAGCCTAAAAATACCCCTTGACTTTTCTCAACTGCTGAACACATCTTGCTGTTGTTTTATATACATTATTTGTCGTGGGTTTTTTTTCTTAAACCCAAATCCTGAAAACAATGATCTCACCAAGGCTTAAGTTGAACAGGACCTCATCTTTCTGCAAGATGGAGCAATGGAACAAAGGACCCTATGGTCAAAGGAGAGAAGAAAATGACCTTGAAGGCAGAGTGCTCCATTTACCTCCGAAGCTTCAGGCCTAGAAAAGGTCTTTGAGTGAAAACAAACACATGATATCAGGCAGGGACTAGAGTGGAAGACCCTCAATCAGAGTAGAGGAAAATTAATTCCTGTTCCTATTTTGCTTGTTAGTTACAAAGCAGGAAAGGAAGAAATAATAAGGAAGGCATGAAAAAAAATCATATCTTTGAGAAATTGATATAAGGGTTTAAATCAAAGATCTAAGAGCCACTTTTCTTTTTGGGGAGGTATAGGAAGAGTGCCCAAGAGCAAGCCAGCCAAGGTGACAAAGCATCATTTTAATCTTACAGTCCCAATTAAGGACAAATACACTGTTTTGTTTCAGCTCTACACGTTTTGGTTAAAATTCTTTGTAAACTATTGATTACTGTGCACAAAGACTGTAAAACCTCCCCCAAAGTGATATGGGTAAGGAATCATTGATTGCTTTCGAATTTCTGAAAAACAATTGTTTTTCATTGTGAACAGTTTTACATTATTTTTACTGGAGGCATTTATTTGTAATCATGCCTGCTGACCCCAAACTATAGGGTACATAATAGAACTGGAATTACATTAGGCTCAGGATTTTTCTCTTCTCCATCTGGATGTATGGAGGAGTGAAGTGAGGGGCAGAGAGCCTGTAGTGACATATGAGAACAGGAGTTGGGAATAACAATGATGGAAATGTGAGAACATTCAATAAAGAAAAATTGCAGAGGATAGCAGAAGGGAACAAGGAAACGTGGTGCGTTCTTCTTAGGTATGGCTGGTTGACATGACTTTTGTCACACTAAGATTTAGATGAAGCTGACTGAAAGAATATTTTAAAAATAGATTTCAGGGAAGGCAGATATATTTTATTTTTAAAAGCTAGCATGGGAAATTTTAAACGTACAAAAGTACAACAGAGAATACTAAACCTCTGTGAACCCACAACTCAACTTCAACAGTTAACTGTGGCCACTCCTGTTTCAGACTGGTAGAATTTTCAGATAATATTGTAAAGTTACTGAACTAACAAGCCTGGAACGTTTCAGAATCTCAAAACCCATAAAGGATAGATATATGAGGTGTTGGTACAATTCAGATTAACAACCTGCGTTAAGGGATTATCCATTTATTTTGTCATTCCTCTAACTTGAAATAATGTGTCATTCCTCTAACTTGAAATATTTCCACATAAATGTGGAAAACACTTTTGCAATACAGAGATTTTATGACTGAAATAGACTCGATTTGTATAATGGCTAAATACTGTGAAATATTATGAAACTGAAGTGTTTGAGGGTGACCACATTTATTTGGAAAATTATAATGGAAATAATGGCCCTTTATAACTAATACATATTGCAGAATATGGTTTTACGTATGCATATGCAAAGCTGAAAGCTTCTGCAGCCCACAGCTCCCTCACGTGTTTTCTCAGTTTTCACTTTCCATCTACCCCTTACTAATGGAATTTCCCCAAAGAGATGGGGCCAGGTTTAATGTTTCTATTTGTCTCTACTCCTTCCTGTTGGTATTGTCCCTCATGGCATGTTATTAACAGATTCAGCTGATCAATGAGTTGAATCAAAGAATGCCAGAGAAGGAAGGGAGTTCCTGGATAACTGTGAACTTTCCCAAGTTGAGAAGGAAATGGAAGCCCTGAGACGTTAGCAAGACTTGCCTACATTGCTTTCCAAGTCAGTATTACCTAAAGTAAGGAAGGGAGGGACCGGTGGACATTGCCCAGCATTGAAGGAGAGTCTTCTGTGTGGAGGGCTCTTGAAGCAGGAAAGGGTTGCCAACTCCATTTTGCTTCCTGATCTCCACCTCTACCTGGTGCCTGCAGTCCAGACCTGAGAGCTGGTGCTCTTAGTAGTCAGGGGTAGAGACCAGACCGTCCTATGTTTAGAACCTCACCCTCCCCACCCCATTGTCCAAATGATCTAGGGTTGACGTTTTCAAAGTTTTACTTTAGTAGCACAAGCTTTTGGAAAATTAAATCTTATATAGACCCTTACTGTGTATGTTATCGTATTTTACATGGCAGTTTATTAGTATATATTTATAAGTTAATGAAAACAATAAGGCTACTTAATGAACATGAAATTTTGAAATCAAGGATTGTTGGTGATGTTGGCACTCTTTTATTGGTCTCGTTTCCCACTTTATATCTAAATTTTGTTTTGCTCACATAGAATTAAGAAAATCCCAGATCAGTAAGATATATGGTTGCAAATCATGTTTTTTTTTGTTTTATTTCTGTTGTTTTTAAAATAGCTGTCTTGCAATATCCAGGATCCTTTTCAATAAAGAAAAATAGTGGGGAAGCTTTTATTTTTGAGATCTTTATAAAAATAAGATGACTGGCCATTAGCTCATTTGGGGGTTTCCAATCAGTTAAAACTTGATTTATAACACACTGGAGTATGTCTGTCGATTACTAAACCAAGTTATACTTTATAAGTGAAATCTTAATGAAAACATTTGTGGAGCCCCTGAAGCAGGGTTCCATGGAACACAGTTTGAAAACCACCAATCTGGAGTTTAAAAAGGTAAGGCTTCCTTTATTTCCTTACTTAAGCATCTTTTAGTCTTTAATGCTGCCCTTTCATGATTTTCTACCCCCTTTAAAGACGCCATTTAGCTAATATTTTCCCCAGCTTTACTGAGATATAATTAACATATAAGATTGTGTATGTTTAAAGTATACAGTGTAATGATTTTATATATGTATATATTGTGAAATAATTATCACAATGAGATTAGTTAACACATCTATAACCTCGCATAGTATTTTGTTATTTTTGTGATAAAAACTTTTTTTTAAATTAAAGTTTATTGGGGCGACAATTGTTAGTAAAGTTACATAAGTTTCAAGTATACAATTCTGTAATACATCATCTATATATCACCACCCAGAGTCAGTTCCCCTTCCATCAGCATATATTTGATCCCGTTTACCTTCATTTACCAAACTCCCCCTTGTAAGTAGAACTTCCAAGATCTTACTCTCTTAGCAACTTTCCAATAGCTTTGATCTCATTTTAACTCAATTTCACTAAGATAGCACTGTTGGTAGGAGAATGGAAAGGACAATAAAGTAGCCAGCCTGTTCTGCCTGGGTCCCTGTATCCCCATCTCCCTCTCAGCTTCCTCCCCTGACATACAGATGGTGAGTTTCAGTAGCAAGTAAAATCGTCTGGTAGGTGGATTTAATTCTCATGTCTTCTTCACTCCTTCCATCAAGACTTCCCTGTTCAGTGTCCCATATGCTTTCTATGAGGTGTTTGCTGACTATACCGGGAAACTAATCCAGCTGATATGTTTACTGGTACTCTTTTGCACATATTAGTTCTTCTTGTCGCATATTTTTTGAGCAGTTGCTGTGTGCCAGATACTAAGCTCAGCACTTTACATGAGTTACCTCCTTGGGTTCTCACAACAACCCTGTGAGATAGGGTCTATTATTACCATTTCCACCTAGAGATGAGAAAACCGAGACTGGGACTTCCAAAGCTTTCTGAGTCTCTTTGTGGCTCTTTGTTTTGGTACCAGCCAAGCTACTTGGTTTGAATTCCAGGTACAAATGATGAGGTGGTTTAGAACCAAGCTTTCATGTGTCTGAAGAATAGATTTTCCCCAAATAACACAGCAATTAAGAGTATAGGCTTTGAAATCAAATTAACGTAAATTAGAATATAGGCTCTGCAGCTTACCAACAGTGTATTCTTGGTCAGTCTCTGTTTCCTCATCTGTAAAATGGGCATAATAATAATAGTACCCATGTCTAAGGGCTGCTGTGAAGATTAAATGAGATGAAGTATGTCAGGCACACAACACAGCTCCTGCCACACTGTTCAGTGCATTCAATACATTTGATGGTGGGATGGAAGTGTTCAGAAATTATTAACTGTTATTTTATCATTATTAGTTCATTAACAGGTCTGGACTAGTGAGCACAATGGTACCAGTCAAATCTTCCACTTAAACACAGTTGCCTGGGTTTTCTTTTAAAAAGAAGTGAGACTATGCTAACACCAATTAGCTGAATTCTTTTATTCTTTGAAGGTCCGCTCGCCTCTCTGAGACACACCAGCTCATGTTTGTTCCCTCCCATGGCCTGGTTCTACAGTTAGCGTTTTATATCTTCTTTTCCTTTAGGGCAACAAAGTCCACAGGCCAGGTCTGGGTCACAGTGGGTGCTGTTTGGGCAGAAAGAGCTGAGGTCATCAAGTCATCAGTCTTGCACTTTGAACACACTTCTCCTGTAAGCAGCTTTGGGAGAAATTTTGTCCCCCAGAGCTGTTTCATGTTGCTGGTGCCTAATTAAGTCAGCGTTTTTCCCACAAGTGCTGCTTCTGCACTTGCTGACGGACGCGGGCGTGCTGTTTGCAGGCCTTCGCAGCGAGGGGCATCTGTGCTGGCAGATGCCCAGACTCACGCTGCAGTCTCGCCAGGGCCTAAAGGGACCATCAGTGGGGCCCACAGTGAAAGTTTCTCATTTCCTGTCCATTCACTGAAGGCTGGCCCAGCAAACCAACTGTTCCAAATTGGTAGCAATTTGGCAGCTCCTTTCCTGAGCCATTTAGGGATTTCCTACTGGGCTCTTTAATTCAGGAACACCCTTGCTTTCCCTGTTCCAGACAACATGTTTATCTTTTCTTTTAAAAACACTTTGTATTATTTTTTTGGGGAAAAAAAGTGGTAAATGTTCATAGTTCGCAATTAGGAAAACATAGAAAAAGAAGAATCTTCGCAATGCTTTTTTTTTTTTTTTTTTGCCATTTTTTTAGGGGTACATTTGACTTACATACGTATATTTTTTTTTAATTATAGAAGTGATGCACAAATCATGATTATAGTTAAAAATCCAAAATTAGGGCCAGCCGAGTGGCGCGTTGGTTAAGAGCTGGCTTGGGATGCCAATGGCCCTGGTTCGAATCCCACATAGAGGGCCAGTGACACTGCCCTCTACAGCTAAGGTGGTGAACAACAGCTCCACCTGGAGCTGGACTGTGAGTCCCGGCAACAGTGTAGGCTGCAGCCCCTGCTGTAGTAGGCTGCCATAAGCTACAGTGAGTGGCCAGCAGCCAGCGTAAGCGGCCAGCAGCTGATGGGAGCTGCCAAGAGCTGCTGTGAGCGGCTGTCCAGAGGCCGGCGATCGATCTGCCTCATCCAGGAAGAGCGCAATGACGATACCAACATGGGCCAGTGAAGCAATGTCCTCCACAACTAGACTGAAGAACAAAAGGACAGCAACTTGTCTGTTCCCCTTCCCTGGTTCCCCAATGCTGTTCCCTGCCCCCAATTCCCCAATAAAAAATCTTTTTAAAAAAAATCCAAAATTACCCAAGTAGAGTAAAAACTGAAAGCTCCTCTTTGCTTTCTCCCAGCTCCATTTCCTCCCCCAAAGGTAATCACTAATGAAAGTTTGTAGATGGCCCTTTTCTTGCATTAACACACATATATTCACATAGATATGTAAACATGTACATATGTAGTTTTGATTTTTTAAAAATAAATGTTATTAAATATTATTCTTGGGCTGGCCGAGTGGCTCAGTTGGTTAAGAGCTCGCTCAAGAGTGCGAGCTGAGCTCTGAGCAACAGCAGTTCGACGCCCACCCTGAGCTGAGCTGCCGCTGAGCTGCCAACAGGTGGCAGGATGGCTCAGTTAAAAAAAAAAAAAAAAAAAAAAAATATATATATATATATATATATATATATATAAAATTCTGCAGCTTGCTTTCCCCCCCCGCAACTTAACAGTCTTGAAGATCTTTCTATACCAGAGCTACTTCACTTTTAAAATAAAAAAAATCCCTATAATTCTATAACATGGAAGTACCATCACTTATGTAAAGAACACTGGGGTTCTTTTTTGGCTATTGCAAGCAACCTTGCAATGAGTATCTTCATACATATATCTTTGTGCAAACAGCATTTTTAAACTTGAAACTTGAGCCCTCAGGCAGGAAGGATTTACACTGGTAGGATCAAAAAGTTTAGCCATATCTACATGCAAGTGTTGAATTAATTCAGGGAAAGTACTTGGGGTAAATGAGAGAGACCCATTAAATCTTTCAGACAAGAGCTAACACTGAACTTCAGAACTACTTGATTTTATGAATGTCAGAAGAGATGTTTTTATTTCACATTTGTGTAATGTACACAGACCCCAGGCCCATCCTCTAAGAATAATAATTGGAGACATAATTTTAAGATTTCCAGAAGACACTGGAATGGACTTGATGTCTATCCCCATCTGGTGTTTGAAAATCTTTCAGGTATCCTGGAGCCAAGAGAGGCTGGAAAGCTGATAATGTGTGTTTTTCCATTGTTACCTTTTCACCCAGGTCTAGAATTTCCAAGGGGTTCAATTGTGAAATTTGTCTTCTTGCTGAAATGTTGTTCTTTGATTTGGGGTAGTTTTGTAATTGCTGCCAAAGTCCCATAATTTGAATTGTAAATGCCACAAAATGTATTCTTATTCTGCTATTCTTGAGATTGAATTTAGAAATCTGAAAGGGTAGGACTTGGAAAGAGCACCTAAGAAGCTGCCATTTCAAAGTCCTTAATGAAAATGATAGCATCCCCCCTGCTTTGACCTTAAATTCTCTTGAATAATCTTGTTTGTTTCCTTCAGATAGCCCCAGGACAGTGATTAATAAACTCGCTATTGCCTGAGGGTGGATTAACTCTGAAACACTGAGAAATGCAAAATGCAGCAGGGGCAGAGACTAGAATCCAAACCCAGATAATGCCCAGAGCAGGGGTTCTCCAACCTGACTATGGATCAGAACAAGTGGGAAGCTTTCAACATGGTTTCCTGGGTCTCACTGCACATCTAATGAATCACAGACTCCGGCGTATGGTTACAGTTCATCCATAGAATTTATTATATCCATGGAAACAAGTTATAAGTATGGCTGAGTAATATTCCACTGTAGTTCTACCTGTAATTGGTTTATCCGTTCATTCCAGGAGTTCGGCTATGGGAGAGAGATAGAGTAAGGAATTAATTGCCATTACTGTGAAATGAAAGTCACTGCAAGATGACTTTTGTTAAAAAACATTTTTTCCTCCCTAAGGCTCCTGCCCCGTTTTTTTCTTTTTCTTTCTTTCTTTCTTTCTTTCTTTCTTTCTTTCTTTCTTTCTTTCTTTCTTTCTTTCTTTCTTTCTTTCTTTCTTTCTTTCTTTCTTTCTTTCTTTCTTTCTTTCTTTCTTTTTTTTTGCTTGATTCCTTTAATGCTGGATTACTCAAAAGTCAGGATAAGCCATAATTGGTACTTGGCACACTCTGAAGTACAAACCCTCTGCCGTGTGACAGGTTAGGTCTTGTTTTTGTTATTTTTAAAGGATTTTTGCAATAAGAGAATTCTAAATGTCAGCATTAAAAAATGCACTTTTCATTTTGTATAATTTAGATTTATAGAAAAGTTGCAAGTTCCTGTGTAGCTCCTCATCCCTTTTCCCCTCATGAGAACTGAGGTTGGTACATTGTTATTAACTAAACTCCAGGCTCCATTCTGATTTCCCCAGTTTTTCCATTACTGTTCCCTTCCTGTCTCAGGACCCAGTGCAGGATGCTACATGACATTTAGTTCTCATGTCCTCATAGTCTACTCTGGTCTAGGGGCAGTTTTGCATTCTTTTCTGATTTTTCATGATTTTTTTTCATCGAACAAACTTTTATATTTTAAAATGTACAATGTGATAATATATGTATACCCTGTGAAATGATTATCACAATCAAATTAATTATGATATTTTTCACGACCTTGATAGTTTTGAGAGTTACTGGTCAGATATGTTATACAATGTCCTTCCATTTCAGTTTGTCAGATGCTTTTCTCATAGTTAGATTTAGCTTATTTTTTTTGGAAAGAATTCCACAAGGGTGAGGTGCCTTCTCATTGCATCCAGTCAGCAGGTCCACACTATCAACAGAACTTAGCACTGCTGATGTTAATCTTGGTTCCTTGGTTAAGGTATTATCTGCAGCCTTTGCTGCTGTAGCATTATGTTTCCCATTTCACACTTAATTCTTTGGAAACAAGTCAATAAATCAAGCCCCATTTGAAGGGGGGAGAGGGTGATACAGGGCAAAAGTCAGCTTTAAAATTTTTACTATGGGGCTGTATTCTTTTTTTTTTTTTTTTTGAGGGCAGTGTCACTGGCCCTCATTTGTGGGGCCTGAACCGAGGTCGCTGGCTTCCCAAGCCAGTGCTTAACCACCGCGCCACTCGGCCAGCCTGGGGCTGTATTCTTTTTAAATGTCTTAGACCCCTCTTCAATACTTCCAGAACACTAACTGCAAATGCCTTAATATAACGTGGCATTTCCTAGCTGGCTCGTAGCCAGAACTAACAAGGATTTGTTAGAAAATACTATGTTGAAAACAAAGGGGGTCAAATATTTGGTGATGGAAGGGGAACTGACTCTGGGTGGTGAACACACAATGTGATATATAGATGATGTATTATAGAATTGTACATTTGAAACCTATGTAACTTTACTAACCAGTGTCACCCCAATACATTTAACTTAAAAAATTTTTGTTACACAAAAATAAAAAGAAGGAAAATATTTTGAAGTTTGTAAAGAATCCCCTGTATTCACTTATCGTTTAATTAGTAGCTTTATCTTGAGTGCATACTATGTGCCAGGCTGTGCTCGGGACCCATGGACATGTGTCTCCATCCGGAAATTTGGTGTGGGAGAATAAATCTCATTGCAGCCTCTTGTTGACTGCCTATGATGTAGGCACTGGGCTGGGTGCACTATATTCATCATTAATTCTCTTGACTGTCCTGCAAGGAAGTTTTTGCTACCTTTATTTTATTTTATTTAAAAAATTTATTTTTTAATCAGAAAAACTCAACATCAAAAGAGTTACAGTGAAATAAAACAGTTCATCATCCATACGACATGCAACCCCTTAGAAGTAACTCCCCTCATCTGTTCTAGCCATTTCTCCTGGCATTTAAGTATGTATCTGTAAATGATGTGCTCAAATTATTCTTATTAAAAATTAATGTGTTTAAGGTAAAATAAAACAGATATAGAGCACCACACAAAACCAATGAATAGTTTAATGGGATAGTGTGAGCCAAACACCTTGTCACCACAATCCAAGACAAGAAGCAGAGCTTCGTGAGACACCCCAGAAGCCCCCATGTGCCCCATTCTAACCACTACCCACCCCACTCAGAGGTAACCATTCTGCTGACTTTTATTGCTATCATTCTCTTACTGTTTTAAAAATAGTTTTATTACTCAGTGTGCATTCTTGGACACTATAGTTTAGTTTTGATTATTAAAAAAATTATGCCTTTTAAGTCTCTCTTAATCTATAGGTTTCTTCTCATCCTTTTTTTTTTTTTCCTTACAAAATCCACAATCTGGATTTTCTTGGGTAAAATCTTGAAGGGTGTCTTTTATGTGAGTTTGCCCAATGCCTGGAGTCCCTTACAGACTGGCTAGATGTAAAAATAGAGACTGCCCACCTCCAAACATTCTTATACCTATCATTCTTTGGAGACTTTAAATATAGTCAAATCATTATTTTGGAAGGCAGAAAGGTGAAGGCCAAATAGAAGTGTGGATGTCCAACATTTTTACCTTTAGCAGAAAAATAACCACTATAGGTGTAGTTTTGAAATAAAGACTTTAGAAATTGCATACTGATAAATTGTGCTCTGATGTCTGCCTGAGTTCAAATCCTGATCTCCCTACTTCGTCATGGCTTTGTGATCTTGAGCAAGTTACTTAACTTCTTGTTGCCTCAATATTCTCTTCTGCTATATAGTAGTGATAATTGATCTAGGGTGGCTGTAAACATCACATGAAATAATACATGTAGAGGGCTTTGAATAGTGGTTGGCAAGCACAAAGTAAACACTCAATATTTTAAGCTGTTGTTATTTTTTGCAATGGGGAGTAGATTGAAAATGATCAGCTTAAGTCTGACGTACATGGCTAGGATTTTCAATTCATTTATTGGCTTTTCCTGCTGGTACATTTCCAGCTTTCATTCATGTGATGGGGATAAAATTAATTCATCCGCAGCTGTTCTTTAATCTCTGGTTATTTTCTGACTGTAGCAAATAAATTATTAACCTTTAAACTAAACAATTCATCCTAGCTCGAAAGAATTTGTATACATCTCCAAGGTCACACACAATGAAACAAATCCCTTGTTTCCTCTGTTTATACATAAACTGTGGGGTTTAACTACTGAAAACTCGGCTCTTCTCTATGGTGTTTGGGGAAAAAAACCCCAGATTATAGTAATTCATGTTTAACAACAAAGAGAAAACTAGTGGTTTCTATGTACATTCTTAAAACCCAGAAATCTCTCTAAGTCTTTTTCCTTCAATCGTATTTATTAATATAGGTTGTTATTCCTTTGTAGTGGGTTAAATTGTGTCTCCTAAAAGGACACATCTAAGTCCTAACCCTTTGGTATCTGTGAGTGTGTACTTATTTGGATCTTAGCAGATACAATTAAGTTAAGGATCTTGAGATGAAATTATCCTGCATGTAGAGTGGGCCCTAGGTCCAATGGCTGATCCTTATGCAGTATGACAATTAAGTTCATGAATTTGTTACAATGATGTTGCTAATCTTTTTTGATATCAGAGGGATTATTCATTAGGAATTTGTACCAACTGGACAAACAATTAATCAACCTAGTTTACTATTTGGAAGTGTTGAAGAGGCTGTGTGAAAAAGTTAGACGAAAACGACCTGAACTTTTTGCCAACAATTCATGGCTCTTGCATTATGGTAATGCACCAGCTCACATGGCACTGTCTGAGAGGGAGTTTTGAGCCAGTAAACAAATAACTGTATTGGAACACCACCCTACTCACCTGATCTGGCCCCCAATGACTTCTTTCTTTACCCAAAGATAAAGGAGATAGTGAAAGGAAGACATTTTGATGACATTCAGGACATCAAGAATAATACGACGACAGCTCTGATGGCCATTCCAGATGAAGAGTTCCAAAATTGCTTTGAAGGGTGGACTAGGCACTGGCATCAGTGCATAGCTTCCCAAGGGGAGTACTTTGAAGGTAACCATAGTGATATTCAGCAGTAAGGTATGTAGCACTTTTTCTAGCATGAGTTCGTGAACTTAATTGTCAGAGCTTGTATAAGAGAAAAGGAGAGATAAACATGGGGAAAGCCAGTGAAGACTGAGATAGAGACTGGAGTGATGTGTCTGCAAATCAGGGGATGCCAGTGTTGCCAGCAACCAGCAGAAACTAGGTGGAGGGGCAAATGGGATGAATTCTCTCAGAGCCTCCAGAAAGAACCCTGCCAACACATTGATTTCAGACTTCTGTAACTGTGAAAGAATACGTTTTTGTTGTTTTAAGCTGCCACATTTGTGATACTTTGTTATGGCAGCCCTAGGAAATTAATATAACCCTCATGATAATAGAGGAAATTCTGAAAAAATTTTAATCAGAATCTGAAGAAATTAGAAGGTAGACCTAGATGTTCTGCTTCGGCCAGTGCAAATAACACCCCCTTCTCACACACACGCCTTATATTTATCCTAAACTAAACAGAATTGGGAAAAGGGCAAGTTCTGCTTTACTACCCTGTCCACACCAATGTTCATGTTTTAAGGGAATCCAGACATTGAAACAACCTTGCACAACTCTTCATTCTTAGATGATACAGACACACTGTATCTGGTCAGAGACCTGGAAGTTATCTGTGACATCCCCAGCACCCTCACCTGACATCTAATTAATCACTAAGTGTTATAAATGTTATCTTCTAAATATCTCTTGTATTTATCCACTTCTTTCTATCTCCTCTGCCACTGTCTAGTCTGAGCTGCCATTCGCTCTCACCCTGAGTACTGCAGCACTGCCCATTTGATGTCTGCACACTCATTCCCCACACTGCAGCAAACCTGTCTTTAACAGTACAAGCCTGATTGATGATATTATCTCCCTCCTAAAATCCTTCCATGGGGCCTCCAGAGCTCTATGGACAAAGATCACACTGCTGGAGAGGACAGACTTTGTTTTTCTCTCCCCTATTTCAATGCCCCAAACAGCACATGGCGCACAGTAGGTGCTCAATAAATGTCCATGAAAACGAATGACTTAAACCTATAATACTCTGCATAATCTAGCTCAGGAGCTAGTCCAGTCCCTAAATGTCCTGGCTGTTTGACTTTGGGAAAATCAGTGACATTCTGTTTTCCCCAGGGTCCCATTCCTCCTTGCTCACTGTCCTTTGCCACCCTGGGCTTCCCAGGTCTTGGCATATATTCAATATCTTAATTCCTCCAGGGTTGTTTGTTTGTTTGTTTTTCTAAAGATTTTATTGGGGAATTGGGGTAGGGGAACAGCATTGAGGAATCGGGGAAGGGGAACAGACAAGTTGCTGTCCTTTTGTTCTTCAGTCTAGTTGTGGAGGACATTGCTTCACTGGCCCATGTTGGTATTGTCATTGCACTCTTCTCGGGTGAGGCAGTTGCTTGCCGGCTATTGGACGGCCTCTCACGGTGGTTCACCACAGCTCACAAAAGCGCACACCAGATGCCGGCCAGCCCCACTGCAGCCTATGCCGTTGCCGGCCACTCAGGGCAGCTTAGCTCCAGGTCTAGCTGTTGTTCACCATCTTAGCTGTAGAGGACAGCATCACTGGCCTTCATGTGGGACCCAAACCGATGGCCCTGCTGCTCAGAGCTGGCGTCCTAAGCCAATTCTCACCAACGCACCACTTGACTGGCCGCCTCCAGGGTTTTTACAAGGCAGTTTCCTACTCCCTCTCATACCTCTTCCTTCACACCAAATGCTACTTCCTCAGTGAAGCTTCCAGGTGAGGTGACATCTCCCTATTATAAACTCTCACAAGACTATGCATGTCCTCCCCCTCTCATGACTCCATAATTATATACCTATTCAGTGATTACTCATTTATTATCTGCCTTTCCCACTAGGCTTCAAGTTCCATGAGGAGAAAGACAGGCTCTACCTTATTTACCACTGTATTCCCCAGAGTTGGGCACAGTGCCTGCTCCATAGTTGTCCCTCAGTAAAGGTTTGTGGAACGAGGGACTGGCCCTGTGGTGTCTCAGCATTGTTATTATGACTGTCCATGTGCACAGCACATTGTGTGAAAATCGACTGAGCTTTCTGGCTTTGGGGTTCATGCTATCTGAGCATTCACAGTAACATTCACTGGGACCAAAGGTGGGTAGAAGATTTTATCTGATGTGAGTTCTCCCCTGGGCACACTGCTGAGGTGTGGTGGGAGGTGGGAGAGAAAGGAAGAGAAGCCCTGTGCTGACTTGGAGTGATGGGCAAAGCAGAGGTAGCAGAGACCAGCTAGAGACTCGCTAAACCCATGCCCTCCTCCTCTTCCTGGAGATAGAGCAGGACTGCATTTCTCATCCTCCTTTGTAATTAGTAGGGATTCCCCCCTAAATCTCCATGCATGCTTCTCCTTGCACCCCCTTTCTGCCTCATCTGCTGGCCCGGTGCAGAGGGTCAAGTGACAGCCGAAGGCTCACCTAGAAGACAGTGACTGTCTGTCCAACAGTCAACTGAACTTTGCACAAGCAAGACATAAAATTGTCTCATGGTAAGTCACTAAGATTGGGGTTATTTGTTGCAATAGTCAGTGTACCCTAATAGACAAGATGAAAATATTTGCCTAGTTTTCTTCTCTTTTATTTTACTTTTTTGCTCAAACCAGATAGTGATCACACCCTGGAATTTAAGGTCCATCAGTGGGTAGAGAATGCTTTGTTCAAGCAGACCAAAGATGGAATTCTTGTTCCACATTGTTTCAATTAGCAAACAAGCCAACAAGTAATTTGCCATCCCTTTAACTTCATTTTTCTAACAAAATGAAAAACAGGATTTAAAGAATAGTAATTCTTTGAAACTTTGGGGATACATTCTCTGGTATTAATCTTGTTCCTAAATCTCATTATACCATGGAGAATCCCTGACAAAATTTACAGGAGCTTGAGCTCTACTTAAAAACCAAAACGTGCAATCATCTGCTTAGAACAGAGGTTTCTCCTGGGGGTGGGGGGTGGGATTTATGGAATGTGGTTTAAGTTAAGCTTTCCCAGCAGGGGTCTTTCATATGAATGAAGACTATTCTCTTGGTTTAGCCCCTTTAGAAGGTCACCCTGATCTCAGCAGCCAAAGGCAGCATATCTATTTCAGAAACAACATGGGCCACTGTGAACGCTGTGCCTGAGCTGAGCTGTAGCTGAGCTGCCAACAGGTGGCAGGATGGCTCAGCTGGTGTAAAAAAAAAAAAAAAAAAGAGGAGGAAGAGGTACCAGAACTTTCTCTCTCTTTGCCCTGTGAAGACACAGCAAGCAGGTGGCCATCTGCAAATCGGGAAGAGGGCCCTCGCCAGAACCCCACTCTGCTGGCACCCTGGTCACAGACTTCCTAGGCTGTAGAACTCTGAGAAATAAATGTCTGTTGTTTAAGCCACCAGTCTATCGTGTTTTGTTATAGCAGCTGGAACGAAGACAGTGCTTTACTTTGTACCTCAGTTTAAAAAGAGTTGCTGGGGTTTAGAATGCAGGGGCTGGGTTCTTTCCCTTGATCCAGTGATCTTTTGATGAACCCAGGTTAGAAGCCTATGAGAATCATTTTCTTTCTGAGGTCTGAGAGACCTGAGAAATCTACCCTAAATCTAGGCAGTTTGTTATTCTAATTACAATCACTTAGATCACATGTCCTTCTCAAATTTATAAACATGGGCATAGTATTACGGGACACAGAGTGCTGTCCTCGTTCCAAGCTCTCAGCGTCCCCGCAGGAAGGCCAGGGATGCCAGTTGCTTGCCTGTCTCTCTCCTCAAGTCTGCCAGTCCTGGGCCTGTTTTCCTTCA
This sequence comes from Aselliscus stoliczkanus, assembly GCA_033961575.1. NCBI lineage: Eukaryota > Metazoa > Chordata > Mammalia > Chiroptera > Hipposideridae > Aselliscus > Aselliscus stoliczkanus. The sequence continues at coordinate 69,892,419 of CM066734.1, read as the reverse complement.
AGTCACATCAGTGAGGCATCCTTTCCCCCTTCTCTGTGCTGATTGATCCACCAGCTTATCAGTTAGGCTTCTTTCTTTGCAGTTGACGATAGATGTAATACAAACTGGCTTAAGTAGAAATGGGAGAATTATTTCTTCATATAATTGAAAAGCCTAGGGCTCTATCTCCAACTTCAAGCATAGTTTGATCCAGAGTTCAAATACTATCAAATAGAATCTTTCTCCCCTCTTTCCTTTTATATCCTTTGTCCTTCCTTTTTACTCTTACTCTTTCAGCTGTATTCCCTCAAGTTCGGCTCTATGTTCAGTGACTGCCTGGTTCAAAGATGGCTATAGCCTTAGTTCTTCCAGTGTCTGAGTTTCAAGGTCATCAGGAAAGAGCATTTGCTTCTATCCAAGCATTCCCACACGTGGTCTCATTGTGTTTCCCTGGCACTGATTAGAACATGTGTCGATACCTCAGACCCACCACTGTGGGTGGGGAGTTTGAATGAGCTGCTTGGCTGAGGTTGCATGCTTTATTCCTTGAGCTTTGAAGGGTAACAGTGTGGGGAGAAGGTGAGGGGTAGTGTGCATCTGAACCTCATAGTATAAGAAAAGAAATTGAAAACAGGGCCTGTTAGTGGAAGTAAGGTGAATGGGCACTGGATGACCCCAAATCAACAAATCTCCATTACCAGTCCTGCCTAAACCTGTGCTCTACATTAAGATAACAAAAGAAGTCTTTAATTTCCTAAATAGTAAAAGAAGACCTCAATTTCCCCACGTTTTTGGTCAAGATTGCATTAGAAATTTTATCTAGAGTGTAGATCCAAGTGCTTTGAGGGAACAAAGTTTCAGACAAGAGGGTTGTTTCTGGGAATGTACAATATGGGTACACGGTCAGCCCTGAACAACAAGGGGTAGAAAGGAGGACTATTTATTTATTAATACTTATCCTTTGAGCCTTGTGCTCAGCACTTTCCATGTGTTTCTGTGTCCAATAAAGGAAACACAGATATTAAAAATGAGAATGTTCAGTCACCAGCTCCTCAGTGGAAGGAGCAAGGACATGCAGACCAGCCCTCATTGCAGGTCGGGGAACTTGGCTGACTCATTGCTGACCCACTAACCTGCTATTCTGCACTCGTGTGGCCATTGTCTTCACTATTTTCGAGTTTATAAAGATCTTGTGTTTTCTAAGATTTAGAAGCCTTAAACACATCACTTGTATTTATTTTCCTTACCAAATTAGAATGAGTGTGTAGGTTTTTCCTAAAACTGGTCTTGCTGCCTTTACATGTAAGCCCGATTTCACACCCACTACACTGTAAACTCCATGAGGGCAACGGTTTTTGCTTTTCCTATTTTTCCCCCGTTGGTATCCCTAGTATGTAAAATGGTGCCTAGCACAAAATGGGTAGGCTCCCACAATCCTCCAAGCTCCCCAAAGCTTCCTGGGTTTGAATCTGCTTGGGGGTTACCTGAGGGCTGTCCTGGTGTGTACACAATCTCCTCTCAACAGTTGGAGGCCCTGGTGATTGGGAGTGGCTTACAACCTAAATGGCAGACACAGTGTATGGCCCTTATCTGGAACTCTCAATGATGAATACTTTAAGTCCTCTAGGGAAATACTAGGTCAATATATTATCCAAAGAACCACAAGTAAGCTGAAGAAAAACAGCTTAGTTTCCAATACAGAACATTCAGTTGAGCGTTCCCCAGGCCACATGACCACTTGACGTCCCTGTTCATGCAGTCACTTACAGGGGCCCACCCCTCACTGACGTCACTGGGAGGACTTGCATTTAACCATGGGAAGTTAAAACCAATGCTTGCCGCAGCCCACCACCCCACCTCCATCACCAGTCTCTAGTAAAGGTACAACCAAAGGTGAAATCACAGAGGACACCAACTGAACAGTGAATACCCTCTTTCCTACTTTTCCTTTCCCCAGTGGGTTCTGAAAACACATGTAAACAGGGGAAGAAGCTTTGTATCTCTCTCCATCTGACCTGGGACTCAGAGGAGTCCTTGTTGGTAAACTCAGTCAGCCCAAGAGAAAAGAATTAATGGTGGTTAGCCCAATCATGCAAAGAATTAGTGATATCTAATCTGATATCTCACCAGTCAATAAGCCCTGTGCACATAGAATTTCTATTATTTTTCACTCTTTTTCCTAAGCTGTTATTAATTTATGACGTATAGAGACATAAAATGGTATCAGCAGAGGATGAACCTAAAATGTAAACTCACACTTGCTAAGGGCAGGCCACTAATTTGGCTCACTCTCTCAATAGCTAACTCCAAAGGGGCAATGGACAGTTCTACCCTTTGCAACTTCTGCAAGATAAAAGCCAAGCAATTGCTCTCAATTCCCTTCTCTCTTATGGTACCTATATTCCCCTAGTTATGGTTGCTATGGACTCTTCATCTGGACTCCACTTTTGTAGATTTAGGGTGTGTCCTTGGGGGATCTCAGGAAATTCTGTAACCTTTGTTCTATTTGAATTGAAGTCACCCTGATATGTCTGTACTCTCATGCCTAGCACACACATTTCTGTCCTCATAAGGGCTGACAAAGATAACTTTTGGGATAATTCTGTGATGGCTTTTGACTTCTAACCCACCAATCTGTTAAGTTCCTAAAGAAGATGAAAGTGATGATGAGGATTAATTTTTTAAAAAGGAAGAAAAAATTTTTATGAAAAAAAATGGTTATGAAGGAGGAAGGGTTATTAGCACTCTCTAGGCATCCTGTTTTGGAACTTCAGAGTGCCCTCAGACCTCAGAGAAGCAGTCATATGATTGAACTCAACTCAGGGTGTACCCTGTGCTCTGCAAATTTACTACATGGAAGCATAAAGCATACATCTTTTATTCTGAAAGCATGAGAGGATTGTCCCCAAAATATCTGAACAGTACAATATAAGTGCAGCCATCTTATCTGGCCCCAAAACAGCACAGTAGAGCAGAACTTTATCCCTTCATTAAAAATGAATAGGACAAAGAATCCTGTGTACAAATAAGGTATTTTTAGTTTAGATATTATATTGCTCTTATTTGCAACGTATATTGAATATCTATTATGTGCCGGGCACTGAACTAAGTGTTGTGATACAATGACACATAAGATCCTGCCCTCCTCAATGGGTTCGTCTAGAGGGTGAAATAGGAACCTACAGAAACTTAGCTAGAATACCTTGTGATCAGTACTTTTAAATAGGATTGTACACAGCTTGGAAGCACACGAAGGGACTCTTTACCACAGAGCAGGGGTTGAGGATGAGGAAGGGTGATCTTTTTGGAGCTGTGCTTATCTTTTCATGTTTATAGATTAAAAGAAATATAATAATCAAAGTAGTTTAATTTAAACATCTATTGAATGCTGGGCAGTGGATATAAAGAAAAATAATATGCAATTCTTGGCCTTGAGAAATGTCTTACTTCTTTTTATTTTTTTAAACTTTTATTAAAAATACAGCTAACATACAATGTTATATGAGTTTCAGGGGTACCCCATAGTTATTCAATATTTACATACCTACAGACGTGATCACCATGATAAATCCAGCAACCATCTGACACCATACAATGCTATCATAATATTATTGACTATATTCCCTATGCTGTACATTACATCTGCATGACTTATTTGTTTTATACCTGGAAATTTGGACCTCTTATTCCCCTTTTCCCCTTTTTAAAATTTATCAATTACAGTTTACGTTCATTATTATTTTATATCAATTTCAGATATACAGCATAATGGTTAGGTATTATATAACTTAAGAAGTGGTCCCCCTGACTTGTCTAGTACTCACCTGGCACTATACATAATTATACCTTATCATTGACTATATTCTCTATGCTTTACTTTACATCACCATGACTATTTTGTAACTACCAATTTGTACTTTGTAATCCCTTCACCTTTTCCACCCTGGCCCCCAAACCCACCCATCTATCATTCCCAACAAATCTAGTACCCATCTGACACCATATATAGTTATTACAATATTATTGGCTATATTCCTTATACTATTCTCTACATCCTCATAACTACTTTGTAACCACCAATTTGTACTTAACCCCTTCCCCTTCTTTCACCCATACCCCCAACCTCCCTCCTACCTGGATGCCATCAAAATATTCTCTGTATCTATGAGTTTGTTTCTTTTCATTTCTTTAATTTGTTCTTTAGATTTCACATATAAGCAAAATCACATTGCATCTGTCTTTCTCTGTCTGACATACGCCACTCAGCACAACATCCTCCAGGTTCATACATGTTGCTAGAGATGGCAAGAACCCATTTCCTTCCATGGCTGAGCAATATTCCACTGTTTGTATGAGTATGTACCACCTCTTCTTTATCCATTTTCCATCAACACACACCCAGGCTGCCTCAATATCTTGGTCATTGTAAACAGTGCTGCAATGAACGTATGGATGCACACATCCCCTAGAAGTAGCATTTTGGGTTTCTTTGGATAAACACCGTGACATGGTGTTACTGTGTCCCTCATTGTCTCTTCCTATAGTCTTTGTTTTAAAGTCTATTTTGTTTGGTATAAGTATTGTTACCCCAACTTTTTCTTTTTTTTATTTTAAATTTCCATTTTCATGAAATATCTTTTTACATTCATTTACTTTCTGTCTGTGTATGTGTGTCTTTCAATCTGAAGTGAGTCTCTTGTAAGCAGCATATGTAAGGGTCTTGTCTTCATATCCATTCAACCACCCTATCCTTTGATTGGAGAATTTAATCCATTTACATTTAAAGTAACTGTAGATAGATATGTAGCTATTGCCATTTTATTGTTCATAATTTTGATTTTTTTTTGTCCATCTTAAAGAAATCCCTCTAACATCCTTTGTAATACTGGTTTGGTGGCAATGAACTCCTTTAGCTTTTTCTTGTCTGGGAAGCTCTTTATCTGTCCTTTGATTTTAAGTGCTAGCCTTGCTGAGTACAGTAGTCTTGATTGCAGATCCTTATTTTTCATCACTTTGAATATTCCCTGCCATTCCCTTCTGGCCTGCAAAGTTTCTGTTGAGAAATCAACTGACAGTCTTATGGGAGTTCCCTTATAAGTTACTAGTTGTCTTTCTCTTGTTGCTTTTAGGATTCTCTCTTTGCCTTTAACCTTTGCCATAATGTGTCTCTGTGTGGGCATGTTTGGGTTCCTCCTGCTTGGGACTCTCTGGGCTTCCTGGACTTGTATGTCTATTTCCTTCACCAGATTAAGGAAGTCTTCAGTCATTATTTCTTCAAATAGGTTCTCATGCTCTTGCTTTCTCTTTTCTCCTTCTGGTTCCCCTATGATGCAAATGTTGTTATGCTTGATGTTGTCCCAGAGGTCTCTTAAACTATCCTTATTTTTTTTTAATTCTTTTACCTTTTTGCTGTTCTGATTGGGTGTTTCTGCTACCTTTTCTTCCAAATTGCTGATTCGATCATCTGTTTTATCTAGTCTGCTGGTGATTCCTTCTAGTACTTTCTTCATTTCAGTTATTGTATTCTTCATTTCTGACTGGTTATTTTCTATGGTTTCTTGGATCTCTCATGTCTTACTTCTTTTGGTTCTGAAAACTACTTGGATTCCTATAATCAGTATTCACTAGGAAAAATATTGGGTTGTCAGAAAAGTCATGACACATTTTTGCAATGAACAACATAGAAAAAATACGTCATGACTTTTCTGATAACCCAATATATACTTCATACATTTTGATAAGTATCTTCATCTAAAGACTAATGAGGACATGATTTGCCTGCCCAGTCTGGACAGGGAGCATATGACTCTAAACACTCAAGAAGTAATTGATGGACTAGACATTCCAGTTGGGCTTATTCTTTGTAGCTCAGGAAGGCAGAACTAAGGTTAATTGGTGGAAATTACGTAAAGGCAGATGTGAGCCCATTTCAAGCAAGAGTTGTTTTTCTGATATCTAGAACTCTCTAAACCTGGAGCAAGCTCTCTTGTGGGGTGGTAAGTGCCTTGTTCTCACCAAGTAAAACAAAGATGATAAAATGATATTCAGGTATTACAAACAGTTGGACCAGATTCATTTAGTTAAGAATTATCTACCACATGCTCAGCATTCTGCCAGGCTCTAGGCATTTGATGAGGAAGTCATACATCTTACTCTTTAGGAAACAGACAGGTATATAGGCAGTGCATATATTATGATGCATGGCAGTAGAATTAATGTGCTGGAAGGGATTACAGAAAGCCTCATAGAGAAGGTTACTTTAAAGCTGAAATCCAAAGGACAAGAATATAGCCAGGCCAAGGTAATGGCAGGAGAAAAGGGGGAGTTTCAGGAGATTTCTTCTAATAATCAATGCAAATGTATTGGCCAATATGCTTTTAAAATATCTATGCTTCCCTTTTTATCTGGAGCAAGAAATAAATAAGATCATGTTTATCAGGCATACTTTAAAAATTGTAATTAGCTAAGTCATGTAGCTTAGTAACTATATGCAAATTAAAAATAGAAATTCACAGAGGGTTGGATGTACCCTCTCACTCTCCCTGCCACCAGTTAGACTACTACTTAACTGTCAACACCTCCTACTCCCAAAACCTTCTCTTCCCTGAATCATTAAGTGGGGGTGGTGGGGCTGGCAGCATAGGTAACTGAAGGGGAGCTGTGACAAATGTCCAGTGCTAACTGGCAGCTTATTTGACTTCCCTAAGTAGGATGAAGAATTTTATGCTCCCTGAGTGGCTCTTCCAGTTACAGTGTCTGTGTAATAATCTATCCCAAAACTTAGAGGTGACAATAACTATTTATTATGCTCATTGATTCTATGGAATTTGAACATGGCATAGCAAGGAGGGCTGGTCTCTGCATCAGCTGGAAGATTCGAAGGCTGGGCTGGGATCATCTGATGATTTGGTTGGTGGTTGATGCTGGGAAGGGCTGAACATCTGGGGGCTGAACAGCTGGAGCTTCTTGGGCATCTCTCTTTATATCTCTGTTGTTTCCCCACATGGTCTCTCCAGCACTGCAAATTCAAGGTAGCTGGACTTTTAACAAGGTGGTCCAGGGCTCCAAAGTTGCACACCAAGAGAAGCGTGGGGATGGGGAGAGCACACTAGGAAAAAACTGTATCCTTCATATAACCTAGCCTCAGAAGTCACATAGCATTATTGAGCCCACCCAAGGTGAAAGGGAAGGGAAATAGATTCCACCTGATGGTGAATAGAAGGTTCTAGAAAAGCATGTGGAACTGAAAATACTGCCATGGTAATTTTTGAAAAATCCAATCTGCTACAGTGCTTATGCATGCCTCTATTATAATATTTACCATCTTGATATAGTTAGTTTCTTTCACATCTATCCCTCTGATGAAAATGTGAGTACCTAGAGGTTTTGGATTGTGTTTTATTCACTTTAGTGTCTTTGGTACCTTTATAAATATATGTTAAATAAATGGCTTAAACTAAACTTTCTGAGACTCATTAAAAGAAAGAAAGGAAGAAAGAAAGAAAGAAACAAAGAAAGAAACAAAGGAAGAAAGAAAGAAAGAAAGAAAGAAAGAAAGAAAGAAAGAAAGAAAGAAAGAAAGAAAGAAAGAAAGAAAGAAAGAAAACTTCAGAAACAGTAAGAATTTTGACCTAGGAGGCCAAGATCCTTGTCAGCTATAACACTGTGAGTTGCCTTTCTTTAAGGGAATAGAGAATAACAGGTTGAACTGGTCTAGATATTAACCAGTAATTATTTTTCCACCTGTCAAGCTCTATAGCAGTGCTGCCTTATAGAACTTTCTGGAATGATGGAAACGTTCAGTATCTGCTCAGTCCACTATGCCATCTGTGGCTATTGAGAACTTAAAATGTGACTAGTGTATCTGAGAAACTGAATTTTAAATTGAATTTTGATTAATTTTAATTTAATTCTAAACAGCACATTGAGCTAGTTGTTATCTTGTTGAACAGCTTAGTTCTAGAAGATCAGGTTTAGCTTTTCTATCTCTATTTTGCAGGAATAAATACCACCGCATTTTTTTTTTAATTGAGGTATAATTGACATACAACATTATATTAGTTTCAGGTATACAACCAAATGATTTGATATTTGTATATATTGCAAAATGATCACCACAATAAGTCTAGTTAACATCATCACCATACATAAAGAATTTTTTTTCTTGTTGAGACCTTTTAACGTTTACTCGTTTAGCAACTTTCAAAGACAGTGTTATTAACTAGAGTTGCCATATTGTACATTACATCCCCAGGACTTACTTATTTTATAGCTGGAAGTTTGTACCTTTTGACCCCTTCTTCCATTTCACCCACCCCGTCAACCCCTGCCTCTGGCAATCACCAATCTGTTCTCTGCATCTATGAGTTTCTTTTTCTTTTTCTTTTTTTTCTTAGATTCCACATATAAGTGAGATTATATAGTATTTGTCTCTTCTGCCTGATTTATTTCACTTAGCATAATACCCTCTAGGTCCATCCATGTTGTTGCAAATGGCAAGATTTTTTTATGGCTAAATAATACATAATCTTGCCATTTGCAACAACATGGATATATATATATTTCATTTTCTTTATCCACTCATCTATTCGTGGACGCATATCTTGGCTATTATATACTACTGGCCTTTCTTTCTTCAGCAATAGAAACAAAAGCCACAAAGGATTTTTTTGTGTGTCCTTCTCTGATCTTGCCCTCCCACCAACACTCCTTTAAATTCCTCAGACAGCTCTTAGTTGCTGGCTTCAGCAACTTTCCCCTTCAACTCACATTCTTTCTTTATTTTTCTAGTCTTTTGCCCAGTTGATCTCAACATTATAAATGCTCTTTCTTTGCATTTTGTTTTCTACCTGAAAAAAATGCTTCCTCTAATCTGTATCACATCCACTAATGTAATTATCTGTGTTGAAAGGTTGTTGGTTTTACTTAAGCCAGTTACTGCTTTCATGCATTTTAATTAAACCCACCTTTAAATATTTTCATTTTGGACTGTGTTCACTAAGAATCTTGAACCTGGTCTTTCCGGCCTCCTTGTTTAATTTGAGTTGTCATTCTTTATATGCCTTCTTTTGGTGTGTCCTGTTTTCTATTACACTGTCATTGTGATGTTCTTACTTTTAATGTGGCTTTTGGACATTACGAGCATTGTCTTTTTCACAGTTTGGAAGGGGGTGGGCAGTAATCCTTACTTTACTGACAAAAATGTGTAGTTTTGGAACCCTGTTTTGAATAATTCGAGAGTAAAAAAGACAAAAAAAAAGGATTTCTTCCCGAAGCCCAGAGGTACTGCCATATAGAGAGTTTAGAAGCATGATTGGGACTCTAGAATATTAACTTTGAAGGGCAAACTTTATTTTCATAAGAACAAGTGTGAAATTAGAATCTGGAATGACCTGATGAACCTAGGTTTTGCAGCAGAGGCACTTGGGCTGTTCTAGAAAGAAGCCACAGGTTGTTTGGGGCATCTCAGGAAACAACTGGAAGGTCAGGACAGTGTCCTAATAACATAATAGATACATTTAATCCAGTGAATGGCAACTGTATGCATGGATGGGGGGAGAAAGAGAGAGAGAGATGAGGAGAGAGAGAGGGAAGGCGAGAGAAAGAGACAGAGAGAGAGATAGGGAGAGAGAGAGAGAGAGAGAGAGAGAGAGAGAGAGAGAGAGAGAGAGGTTTGTTGAAGATAGTTTTGTATTCACTCTCATACCCCAGCACCCATTCAGTTTGTTAACCAGCAAAACAGAGTCAGATGCCTACCGCAGTGGAGCGAAACTTCCAGCATGCAATGGGAGTGGAGGAGAAAGACACAAATAAAAAGCAATAAAGAAGCAAATTATAGTATGTTAGTAGGCAACATGCTATGAAATAAGAAAGCATAGAGCAGAGTGAGGAATATGGATGGGAAGGCTGCAATTTAAACTGCAGTTTTAAATACAGTGGCCAGGCTAGGTGATATTGAAATGATATTTGAGCTAAGACCTGAAGGAAGGGTAGAATGTCACCTAGAACAATGCCTGGCTCAGAAAATAGCTGTTAAGTGAGCAAATAAGTAAACTCTGTCTATCCTTCCACTCAATTTCTGTGTTCTTCAGGTGAACCTGAGATGAGGTGTGGAAACCTGCTGGCCCCCAGGGAGACTGAGATGCTCTATTATCTCTCCACAGTGAATGTTCCGTGTTAAGGATTTTCATACACCTCCACCCCTAGTTGTAAGCCAGCAATTTCATCAGATGTTCAACTGAGATTCAATGTTTCGAAGCTAGAGGAAAAATCCGCCTTATTGAATTTACTAAAATGTGTATTTGTACAGTATTATTATCTCCAACTGGTACTTTCTCAAGGTATGTGAGAAATACATGTCTGTCCATTGAACTGAATGAATGCTGCATCTGTTAGGTGACTGTGGTGGGGGGAGGGTTGTGGAAATTGGCAGAATTCGGGTAGAAAACCCTCACAATTTTGCCGGGGCCTGGCCCTATGGGAGAGTACTAATAATGAACATTCTTCATGGCTCTAAAATGATTTAATTTCATGGTGATTTTACGACTCCCATTTTAAGACTTGAGGCACAATGAAAACAGATCATTTGTCTGAATTCCTCCAGAGCAAAAACACCAAAGCCAATAAAGCTTCCCATTGCCAGAAGCCTAAACTCTCATGCGAAATACTAGATCCAAATGGACTGCGCATAGAAGACTTGGGGTTGATTAAATAATTCATTCATTTATTTGAAAAATACATTTGAACACTGTGTTTGAGCTTCTGAGAGGACTGCCGGAGATCCTTGCCTCCTGTTATTTATCTTCTTGTGTGGTGGTTCCCTTCTGCCATCACTGGGGCTGACCTGGGTTACCAACAGGACATTGTGGAAATGACAGGGTGTGACGTATGAGGCTAAGGCATAAAACACATTCTAACTTTGATCTTGCTTCCTTGGGGCACTTGCTTTGGGAGAAGCCGTCATATCCTGAGCAGCACCCTGGAGAGGCCCAAGTGACAAGGAACTGAGGCCTTTTGCCAACAGCCAGCGCCAACTTAGCCGTCATGGGAGTGAGCCATTTTGGAAGCAAATCTTTCAGGCCCTGTCAAGCCTCCAGGTAACTGCAGTCTGGGCTGCCATCTTGATTGCAGCCTCATAGAAAGTCTGCAATCCAGGACCATCCCAGTAAGCTGTCCCCGAATTCCTTACTCACAGAAACTATGAGATAATAAATGTTTATTGTTGACCTGTTTTTACTCACAAAAATTCTGACATCAAAGGTATGGGAGTTTTCCACACCCACAACCAATTTTCTGATTCTCTGGATACCAACTGGGTGTAAAACAGCTCAATTCAATTCTGATACAACCTGGAGTTGGTGCAGACTCCACAGGTCAGTCCCACAAGACTGCCCCCATGTCAGGTGCCAGTTACAAGACCTGGGCCTTCTGTACTCCTGACCAATTGCCTATAAATCAGAGATTCCCATGACACCCTCCTCAGGTTCGGTAATTTGCCAGAATGGCCCCCAGAACTCAGGAAACACTTTAGCTGTTTATTGTAAAGAATCCAGCTCGGTTGTACACCTGACGCTAATTAAAATAAAATTTAAAAAAAAGAACCCAGCTCGGAGGGCCAGCCGAGTGGCTCAGTTGGGTAAGAGCTTGCTCAAGAGTGCGCGCTGAGCTCTGAACAACAGCAGTTTGATGCCCAGCCCGAGCTGAGCTGCCGCTGAGCTGCCAACAGGTGGCCGGATGGCCTAATCCCAATGTTGGCACCTGGAAGAGAGGTGCTACCATGACAAAATCCTGATATATGGGTATGATTTTGAAATGGGGCAGTGGACAGAAGGACTTTGAGAAGAGTGCTATGAAAACCTACAGAATACTGGAGACACCCGAAGTGAAGCCTCACTGACATGGGCTTGTAACTTTACATTTTAAAAGAAAAATTTCCACTGAAACCCAGATAGCTGTTTCATTCTCCATGACCCTCTTGTTTGTACAGAAAAAGCTTTCTTAGGTAATTTCCAGAAGGATTTCCAAAAAGAATGAATCCTATGCTCCAGGAAAGATATGCAGCCAAAAGTCACCTTCCTCCTTCTCTTTTGTTTATTCATGTATTCTCTTAAGCATCTATAGTACCACATGTCGGAAACTATTTTAGGCACTGGAGATATAGTAGTTGTGAACAAGACAGATTAAGGCTCTGCTCTCATGAAGCCTACATGCCAATAGGAGGAGATGGAGAATATATAAGCAAACTAATAAATATGATCATTTCAGAGGGTGATGTAAGTGCTCTGAAGAAACTAAAGTTTATGGTAAGAATAACCCCAATAAATGGTCCTCTTTGATTTCTAATGACCCATTCATCTCACACTGTTACAACTTCTAGATTCCAAGACTTCTGCCTATATCTCACTTATTCTATAATGTGGTAATTGCCAAAACTTAGAAGCAACCAATATGTCCTTGTCCATAAAAAATAACTTTGGCCTTGCAAACTGGGAATGAAACTCTTGAATGAGACTATTTTTATAGAAGTGGTATACACGTGAACGTACATAGAAAAATTTGACCCTAGGTCACAAACAGGATGGTTGGGCGGGCACCAGAAACAAGTCACTTAAGTGATTTTATAAATAGCTTATTATGTATATGGAATAGCCCCAAGGTTATTCCATAGGCTATCTCATTTTTTAAAAAACGAAAATAAATTGATTTTTAAAAATAGATTTTACTTTTTACAGCAACTTTAAGCTGATAGCAAAAGTGAATGGAAAGAGCAGAGATTTCCCATATGCCCCCTACCCTCCCACGCATGCACACCCTGCCCATTATCAACACCCCCCCACCCCCAACCAGAGTGGTACATTTGTTACAATCAATGTGTCCTCATGGACACATAATCATCCTAATTCCATTGTTGTACATTCTGTGGGTTTGAACAGATGTATAAAGACACATATCCACCTTTATAGTGCCATACAGACTAACTTTATTGCCATAAAAATCCTCTGTGCTCTGCCTATTCATCCTCCCATCCAAACCCCCCGCCACACACACACACACAACCTCTGGCAACCACTGATCCTTTTGTTGTCTCCAGAGTTTTGCCTTTTCCAGAATGTTGCATAGTTGGAATCATATAATATGTAGCCTTTTCAGATTGGCTTTTTTCACTTAGTATATACCTTTACATTTTTCCCATGTCTTTAATGACTTGCTAGCTCATTTCCTTTTAGTGCTAAATAATATTCCATTGTCTGGATGTGCCACAGTTTACTTATCCACTCACCTACCAAGGGACATCCTGGTTGCTTTCAAGTTTTGACAATTATGAATAAAGCTGCTATGAACATCAGTGTGCAGGTTTTGCTATGGATATGTTTTCAACTTTTTTTGGGTAAATACCAAGGAACACAATTGCTGGATTGTATGGTAAGAGTACGTTTAATTTGATAAGAAACTGCCAAACCATATTCCAAAGTGTCTGTACCATTTTGCATAAGTAGTGAATGATTACTCCACGTCTTTGCCAGCATTTGGTGTTCTCAGCGTTCTGGATTTTGGTCATTCAAATAGGTGTGCAGTGGTAACTCATTGTTTTAATCATCTAACATTTAAAAAAAAATTAATATAATTTATTTTTTAGTTCACCTTAACTTTTAATTCGCCCCCTACACATTTAAATGCCTTTAATATGTAAGTACTCCCACTTAGCTTGATAGGAAGATAAAAGGAGTCCATGTGGCAAAATAGACTTAAAAATGTAGCTGGAAGATTAAAAATTTTCTAGTCTTTCCTGAATTCTGGGAAAAATTGTTTTATTTTAGAGAAGTTGTCTAGCTTAGTGGTTAACTAGCTTGGATACTGGTATCAGACAGCAGTGGGTTCAAATTTCAGCTCTACAAATGACTAGCTGTGTAGCCCCAGGTAGGTTTTATGACCCCTGTGTGCTTCTGTTTCCTCAGGTGTAAGTTCAATATAGTAATAACAATACATGTCTCCTAATATTGTATAGAAGACTTGCCCTTTAGTTGCTGGAGCTGGACAATGAGGGGTGGCTCCACCTCTTGCCAGCCATATGACCCTGGCAAGTCATTTCCTCTCTCTGTGCCTCAGGTGTCCTCCTCTGCAAACCTGGGATACATTATTGAGAAACTTCTCTCAGAGAGCTGTTAAGAAGACTAAATGAATTAATGTATGTGTTATGAGTTGGACTATGTCCTCCGAATAAGACATGTTGCAGTCCTAACCCCCAGTACCTTAGAATGTGACCTTCTTTGGAAATAGGGTCATTGCAGATGTAATTAGTTAAGACGAGGCCATTAGGATGGGCCCTATTCTAACATGACTGGTGTCCTTATGAAAATAACTAGTTTGGATGGAGACATACACAGGGAGAACGCCATGTGTAGATGATGACAGAGATTGGGGTAATGCAAGCTAAGGAATGCCAAAGATGGCCAGCAAACTGACAGAAGCCAAGGGACAGGCATGGAACAGATTCTCTCTCAAAACCCTTAGAAGGAACCAACCCTGCCAAAACCTTGATCCTGAACTTCTAGGGTCCCAAACTGTGAGAAAATAAATCTCTGTTGTGTAATCCACCCAGACTGTGGTACTTTACTATAGCAACCCTAGGAAACTGATACAGTAAGTAAAGCACCCAGAACAGAGTTGAAATTATTTTAAAAATTAGTACATGAGTTACTATATGGAAGAAGTGGTGGAATAAATTAAGAAATCAGCGAATGTCAATCATTAGTTTTAGAACAAAAGGTACACTGGTGGACCTCCATCTTTACTGGGAAGGAGGGGCTTGGGAGCACTCTTAATCCATTTCTTGCTGAGGCCTTGTTGGCCTTGGCGGTCCTCCACTTCGATGCTGAGTTTGAAACTGCTATCTTTTCCTGATCATTTAAAAGTGTCTAGAAATCCTGAAAGTTATAGTGCTGTTTTTGGCTGCTGTTATCCAGAAGGAGTCATCTGCCTGATGTGCTCTGTTTGTCCTCAGTTAACACACTGTGATTACAGCCTGCTTCTCCCATCATCTCCTATAACAAAGAAGGGTGGGTATGTGAAAATTGCCCATGGTGTTGGCAGCACTGGGGGAAAAATTATCTGTTTGTTCTCATCAGGCTTGCTCATATCTTATGAAACCCTCCTGGGTCGTGAAGTGCGAGGTCCCTCTGGGAGAAAGCAGGACACCTTTTCCATCAAACTCCCAGTGGCACTGACCAAACTGTGACCACCTCAGTTCATTGTTTAGAATAATAGTGATGTGATTATTATGCATGCTCCTGGAGTTTATCTGAGGAGGGGAGGTAAAAGTAGGTTATTTTGAAACAGGAAGCTCTTTTTGATCAAATTTATCAGTCCATTGTGCTCTATTTGTATAAAACATTTCTCCAGAGGGCTCTGGGTGAGCATAGATATCTGTGCAGCATGTCCTGAGGACTTTGCAAGGTCCAGGATGAACCTGTTTAATTCTTCGCTGTCCAATACAGTAACCCCCAGCTGCATGTGGCTACTAAACACTTGAAATCTGGCTAGTCGAAACTGAGATGTGCTCTCAGAGTAAAATATGCATCAGATATCAGACTTAGTACAGAAAAAAAATGTTAAACATCTCATTCGTAATTTTTTATCAGTTACACGGTAATATATTTTGGATATATAGGTTAAATATCAGAGTATTATTAAAATAAATTTCACCTGCTTCTTTTTACCTTTAAGTTTTTTCTAGTAACCGTTTTAAAATTTTAATTATGTGGCTCACATTATGTTTTTATTGCACAGTGCTTGTCCAAATCATCTGTATGGTGTTTCTTATCATGTTTACTTGTATTTTTTATAAGTTGTTTTCCTATTAAAAGTTTAGTCCTGCTTTCCAGAAGTTGATAATCAATACCTCATTCAGAGGTATTTTGATCATCTTGAAACCAGAGAGCTAGAAGTGATATAATCCCTAAGGCTCCTCCTGGTTTCAGAATTTTATGATTCTGTTTTAAAATCTGAGGCCTTTTAAAAGGAGGAGGAAAAATCTAGATTAATCTTGGAGTTTTGAGGTGTGGTAAGGTTTTTCAAAGATAGTCGTTTTTTTTTTGTTTTTTTTGTTTTTTTTTTAAATTCTATTCTGCTGAAAGGGAAGCTTCGAATCAGAGCCTGTGGAAAGGCCAAGGCAGAGGAAGCAGGGAAGGGCAATGCTGCCTCCTACTGGGCTGGAGGGGAGCCACAGGTCTGCAGTGGGTGGCTGGTCCTAGTAGAGGCCAATTGCTCAGGCAGCAGACACAGCGTGTGTGTGTGTGTGTGTGTGTGTGTGTGTGTGTGTGTGTGTGTCCGTCCTAACAACTCCTGTAGCAAGTGACTAACATTTGATGCAAACAGGAGCTCACACCCCCTTCTGGTTACAATGCTCCCTCTACACTTCACGGAGACAGCAGGCCTGAGAGAAGGTGCATGACAAGCCAGGAGAAGATGACTCTAGAGACTAGCCCAGATTGGGTTTCTGTCTCTTTCTACCAGGAGTCCTGACCAATACAGTTCATAAATCAGTCCTTTAGAAGGAAGTGAGCTGACTTTCTGAATCAACACAATGATTGATTAATAATGTATATAGAAGGGACATGTACCCTTTTCTCTATATGTGATATATTTAAAAGGAAGGGAATCTGAGTGACACAGGAAGCCACAGCCCTGGCTTCAGACTACAGTGTGCAGAAGCCCAAATGAGTTGGTCCCTTTCTGTTACTCTCATGGCCGGACTTTTCATCCCTATTATCTCCCTGTCATCTCAAGCTTATCACTATCATGCTGACCTCTATGTATTTTATACAACCCCCATACAAATACATACACCCACACTGTTCTCTCTCTCTCTCTCTCTCTCTCTCTCTCTCTCTCTCTCTCTCCTCCGTAGAAAACAAGTACCTGTGTTACTTCAAGTAAGGCAGGTATTACTAGTATATACATGGAAATAAAGAAAACAGAAATCTCAAGGTTGTTACCAGGCTTCTTGGGAATTGAGAGAAAGCCACACACACAACTTTCAGAGAAGAATAAGAACCACAGGACAGCAGAGCATCACAAAGCCCAGAATGAATTATGGCATATGACAGTATCCACACTGTCCTAGAGACCAGCTATTGTGTTGTCTGTCCCATCTCCTGTCTTCTCCCTTTCCCGGCTCTGGAATTTGTTTACCATCAAGAGGTCAACCATTATGGAGCACATGTCCTTTCTGTCTGTATCTTTAACACACTAAATGACTGCTCCATTCTCTACTTGGCATGTATTTTGACTTCTGCTTCCTCATAGCTCCAACTTACTTGAGTTTCAGAATATCTGCTTTCTCTTGACCTTTTAATATTTTTCTTCTAATCCTGCCTGTCCTGTCTCTGTGCCTTTTAGTTCTGTTTTTCTTTCTTGCTACCAAAAAATGAGACTCTCTCCCTTTCTCCATTTTGCCTTCTTGAGAAAGAAAATTTGATGCCTTAATCACCATCTCTCTGTAGGGCAGAGATTTCTCACCAGGCCATCTCACAGGCCACTGGATAACGCTAAATTGGCTATTGGGTTGGATGTCCATGTCTGATTTAATCTCTGGGGGTGGCGTCACATGGCACAGAACATAGCCATTTATACTCATGGGCGAGAAGTTCAGTGAAATGAATAACACTGAGTATAACCCTTTATGAAGGGTTGATGGGAGTGGTGAGTTCTTAGACTTCTAGCTTATATACATGTGCAGACTGCCTCCAACTCATGTACAATGACGTTTTCCTGTCTATTGCTCATCTTCTTGGTCCAAGATCACATTTTGTAGGTTCTCCCCTGCCTAACTTGGACGGGGGACTAGTTTTACTTTTCAATTAAGAGTAAAAGATGCAGTTGGGGAGAGCTGGTATGATTTTGCTTCTTTAATCAAAGAGGACTTTGAGAAAAAAAAGGAAGTGTTTCATGGTGATATGTAACAACACACGTATCTTGTGTGAATGTAGTACTCTGGGACTCTTCCATGAAGAAGAACTTTTGGGGGAACAAGGAGAAGTGGAGTGGGGTGGGAGGTATTTGGAAAGTAACCTCGGGCATCTATCCCAACATACTTTTCCAGTTACTGTTGCTGGTCTGCCAGCTGCCCAGGGACATTGCCAGCTCTGGGGCCACATGACTCAGTCAGCCTTTTAATTTAGTCCTTTAGTGCAAACCTAGGGTTTCTCCTCCTCCACCTCTGCAGGCTCAATCTTCCGTTCTCCTTAGATAGTTGTCGGAGATGGTGCAAAGAGAAAAATCATAGGGTGTAACTGCTCTCCTTGTCCTCAAGTACCCTAGTTTCCATCGTCTCTGAATGAAATAACTTCATGTAATTCTGGTGGTGATTGAGTCATGAAATCCGAGGAGAATTGAAATTGGGAAAGAGTACATTTTCTTACATTCTTCTTCTTCCTAGCAGTATTCTCATGTTCTAGCTACACTCCTCTGAAAGGTTCCAGCATGTCTCCTACATGTTAATAATGACCCTTACTCTACTATTAAACACCAAGCTCTCTTTTCCAGTAGAATTCAAGATTCTGAGGTCACAAATTCCTGCTATGTGCCAGGCAGTGCTATAGGAATCATAGGTTCCTGATGATCAAGATAGATAGATTTGGGAAGGTAATTCAAGAATGTGTAACAAACAAACTCCAGAATGTATAATGGCTCAAACATTAGAAGCTTATTTCTCCCTCACGTGAAGTTCTCCACGGGTATTGCTGATGAGTGGGTGCCTCATCCAAGCAGAAATTTGAAGACCTAGATTTCTTCATTTTCAACATGAGGCTTTCAAGTTCTCTGTGGAGCATGGAGGATTGCCTGTGGTGGCCTATAGGACAGAGCAACAGATTCTATCTGAGGTGATGGTTTAATCATGTTATTTAATAAAAACCAGAACCTGTTAAATAATAGTAATATTATTATTAGGCATAATTTTTTTTCCTTCTTGAACTCAATGTTTATGCTCCCAATATTTCGCTGTTAAATATTTGTTAAGATGTTCCATTTCTCCCACATTCAGAGAGCATCTGTGTCATCTTTGGTTCATTTTTGAAGAAGATGAATTGAACGGTAATGAGAGGATGACAGGCAGCAATTACGAGGCTGTTTCCTGCATCTAGTGTGCAATAAGGAGGATCAGTAAGGTCATGGCAGGCAGAGGTTGGGGCAGGACTGGAGCCAGCAGACCTTTGTGAATCCCAGAGCTAGGGGAGGAAGTACGAGGGCTTGTGGATGTTTTCATGGTTTCTACCTTAGGAAATCAATTCCAACCCCACCATGCAAGTTTATTTTAAAAACTGTCTCACCCTTGTCGTAGGAATTGCCCTGTGGGCTGTAATTTTTAAAGGCAGCTACAAGAACTTGGCAGCAGATCTTAAGAAATGCATTTGCATAAACATACCTCTTTAGAATTTTCAGCATTTCATGATTTATGATACAGCAGATAGGAACAGAAATAGAGCATGAGAAATAAGGTTGTATATTTGTTTGCTAGGGTTGCCATAATAAAATATCACAGACTGAATGGTTTAAACAACAAAAAATTTATTTTCTCACAGTTCTAGAGGCTGGAAGTCCAAGATCAAGGTGTCAGCAGGGTTGGTTTCCTCTGAGACCCCTCTCCTTGGCTAGCAGATGTCCACCTTCTCGCTGTGTCTTCACATGGTTGTCCCTCCGTGCACTAGCCCCTTCTTCTTCTTTTTATAAGGACACGATTCATATTGAATTACAGCCCCACCCTAATGACCTCCTTTTAACTTAATCACTCCTTTAAAGACTCTGTCTCCAAATACAGTTATGTTCTGAGATAGTGGAGTTGAGACTTAAGCATATGAATTTTGAGGGGTTACAATTCAGTCCATAACGGGTGGTGAAATTTGTCCTGTCAAGGCAAATTTCTTGACTAATCTTTCTATTGTTTTGGTGAGTTGAGTAAAAAAGAGTTGGTGGGTATTGGGTTGGCTCACCCAATGTTATCACCCAGACTGGACAAGCAAGGTTAGCTTAACCATCGTAGAATTCCCCTCCATAGAGACCATTCTTACAGAAAGCTTTATGAAAAGGCCACTTATAATTACTGTGTTTCCTGGATAGAGGCACAGCCAATCTAAGATATGATGGTTTTAATCTCAGAACCAATGGATAGGTGATGAACGTAAATATCCAGAGCAATGAAGGGGCATTGGTCTGGGTTTGGAAGAATGGTTGCTGTTTTATGGAGAAAACCTTTCCTGTGGGGAATGCCCAGTCAGCAGGCCCAGAAGAGGAGAATTAGTGCTTCCTGTGCTGAGGCATAGCTTCCCAGAATTCTGGGGACTTTGCCAGAGTCCAGCTGGTTTTTGGACAGGGTCAGTGGACTTCTCAGGGGGGTCTGTCAAAGGTCCCCTTCTAACTGTTGTGCAGCCCGAGCCAACTTGTTCCCTGCCAATCTGTGCCCCAGATTTATGAATGATGAGAGGAAATAGTTCAGTCCAAATTAGCTAAAACATAATATCTGTTGCCCTAGCAATGCCTTTAGGGCTTCTGATGGTGAACTGTTTTTCCAGGCGCTGCATACTTCACTTGTCACTGTCAGCTGCCAGGATAGCGCTGGTATTAACAGGGTTATAAATAAATTGAGGTTTGCAAGGATCAATGACCTCAAGTCAGAGTTAGAACGACCCATGTGTTTATTCATTTATTTATTGAGCACCTACGACAGGGTCAGTTATTGTTAGTGGAGTTGGGCCACACTTCTGATAAAATAGACAAAACTCCCTGCTCCCGCAGGGCTTTCACTCTATTGGACAGAGACAGACATTAAATAAAAGCAGTAAGTGAAATACATCTTGTGTCAGATGGTAATAACATATTTAGAGAAAAATGAGGCAGAAAAGGGGAAACGTCCTAGGGATGGTGGGCAACTTCACAGTTGTAAAGAGTGACCTGAGAAGCCTTCGCAGAGAAAGTGCAGTTCAGCAGAATCTTGAAGAAAGTGAAGGAGCAAGCCACACAGCTATCTGGGGGAAGAATGTTCCAGGCAAAGGGAATGCCCTGAGATGATGCATGTTGGAAAAGCAAGGAAGCCTGTGGGGATGAAGCAGAGAGAGCAGAGGGACTAATAGTAGGAGATAAGGTGAATGGCGGTGGGCGGGAGGGGAGTAGGCAAAGCACTTAGGGTTTTGTAAGCCATCACAGACTGTAACTTTTACTTTGAGAGAAATGAAAAGTGGGTGAGGGGATTTTTTACCCGTCTAGCTTTATTGAGGTATAAATGACAAATAAAATGATAAGTTATTTAAAGTGTACAAAGTGATGATTTGATATATGTATACATTGTGAAAAGATTTCTCCCACTGAGTTAATTAACACATCCATCAATGTCAACTGGTGCAGCCACTATGGAAAAGAGCATGGAGGTTCCTCAAGAAATTAAAAACAGAACTACCATATGATCCAGCAATCGGACTTCTAATATAGCTGTATATCCAAAGGAAACAAAATCATTATCTCAAAGAGATATTCGCACTCTTGTGCTCATAGCAGCATTATTCACAAGGTATGGAAACAACCAAGTGAGGGTTTTGATCAGGAGCGGCATGACCTAACGACTTTAAAAAGCTGAGAACAATTCCAAGGGAGGCAAGCATGGGATCAGGAAAACCAGCGAAGAAGCTACTGTAATACTTCAGGCAAGAAATAATGGTGGCTTGGACCATGGGGGTAGCAGTAGACTGATGAGAAGCAGATGGGGTCCAGGTGTATTTTGAAGATAAACTCATTAGGATCTACTGACAGCTTAGATGTGAGTTATGAGAGGAAGAGAGGAGACAATTATTATGAGTTTTAGGCTCATAATAATTAGAAATCTAGGGCTAAAGTAACTAGAAGTATTCTCAGGAGGTTTTTCTAGTTGATGGACTTTGGAGTATCTAATACTCAGACATTACTCTCCTACACTACTGTATGAGTATTGAAGTGTATAAAATGCTAAAATACTCCAGTCTAGCTTTTCAGTGTCTGATATCTCCAACTCTTACATTTATTTATTCATTCCCTCATTCATTCATTCCTCAGTCATTCCATTCATTCAACCTAGTGCAGATGTCAGTCAGGAACTCTCTGTTCCTGGAAATCTAGAGGAGATTTATTCGAACACCCCATTCCTTGTTACATGAAACTCCAAAGGTCTCCCAGGGAGTTCCATCAAATGCCAGGGGAACTCGGGTTCTCCTGGCTTCCTCTACATCCTGGACACCAGTGCTGCCTTGTTTGTGCCCTCACACCAAGTACCTGGGGGGGGTGGGCACTCTGCTGATGATTTGGGATGGGGCACCTAATTCTCTTCATTCTCTTCCTTTTCCTCTTTCTTCTATCTTTTTCTCCTTCCCCTCTTTTGGTCTTTGTTTATTTGAAATACGTAGTGAAGCTTTTCTCAGTTTGGCGCTTTTGTGCATAGGATGTTTATAAGCAACTCTAGAATTTGAAAGGAGCAGGCCTGTGCTTGCTTCTGTGAGCTGACCAATTTCAGGGAGAGGTCAAGGTTTCAGGGTTTGATGATACTTGGTTTATTGTTGGGGGTAAGTGGGGAGAGAAAAGGAAGGATGCAAACTAGAACGGCAAGCCCTTTGGCATCTTGGCTTGCAATTAAACACCAGATGCTTGGTTTGACTTTGATATGTAACTTTTCTAAATGAAGCAGAGGTCTGGATTAACTGTAAATCTAATTTGTTTTTCTTGTCAGTGAAGAAACAGGCAGAAACAAGAAGGTCAAAAGCAAGAAACCTCCTCTACTGGGATTGTTGAAAGCTATTGTTCCGTAATTACTGTGACTAAGACAACAAACTCTATTTGACAGCCATGTTAGATCAGTGCTGCTGAATTTCTGTAGGTTTTTCCTGCATGTCCCCAGTAAAGGCATAGCATGTTTGCACAGAGCAAATAAAAGGATAATAGTCTGTAATAACTCCAGAAGTGCTTTGTGATATATTCCACCATTGTGAAAAGAATGCCTAAAGCATTTCATTTAGGCTTGTTTTGAAATGGAGCAAAATATCACCATATTGGGGAAAGAGTCTATTGTCCATTAAAAATAACGAGAAATTCAGGAGAGTTGAAAAGAAATGTACTTCCCATTTTAACTAAGCTAGCCTAGGGTAGTCTAACTGACTGAAACTCTCACCTGGTTAGGGACTTTAAGATAGATATTCATTTTTTTGCTTCCTTTTTCATGGCATATACTACATAGTGAGTGCTCAAGTGTGTGTGTGTGTGTGTTTAACGTTGCATTGAGTTGAGCTAGTTTCAGCTATCTAAAAATTCTCTTCATTTCACTCAAGAAGAGAATAGGGGAATTTATGGCCATATTTCTCACCTGGTGGTGCATTCATTCTTGAAATACATTTTATCTTGGCTGTCTCTGCATTAGAATAGTAGTCACAAGTGAGCCAGCCTCCAGACATGGATACAGGAGCTTCTAGAAATATTTTCTCTGTCTCTTTTATTGGCTGCAGATTCAGAGACTCATGAGTGTATCAGGGGAGGCAGGTATGAATATAATGCCTTCAAAAAAATTCCTGAGTAGATTTTTCTAGCTTTCCCGTCATTGGCAATTTTTTTTTTTTTACAGGATCACAGAAAACTTTTAAAGACAACAGACGAAAAAGCCATCAGTATTTACAATGCCATCTTTCACCAGGAAGAATCCCTCACAATCCTTCAGCACAAAGGAATTTATCTCCCCAGGAACCTAATTTAGGAGGAAACCATGTAATAGATCACTAAGAGAACTGGTTTGCTTTGAGGCATTAATCAACAGACCACAGATATTTATTGAATACTTGCAGCTTGCCAGGCATTGTTATAGATGACACAATGATGAATAAGTTAAGTGTCCTTTTTCTTATGGAGCTTGAGTTCTAGTGAGGAAGACAAAAGAAAACAAACAAACAAATAAATATATAACATAATGTTAAATGGTGAAAAATATTATGAAAAAATAATGTGGAATAAAGGGTTAAAGAGTGACAGAGCTTGCCAGGGAAGATTTCCTTGAAAAGGTGACATTTACACCGAAGAGAACTTGCAAAAAACAATGAAAGAGCTTGGCTTATTTGAGGAATAATCATGAGATCAGTGTGGCTATACCATTAACAAAAAATGACCCAAATTTGGTGTAAAGCACTGGCTGAGATTCGTATTAGACACCAAAGTGAAGATCTCAAAATAATATGTAAAAAAAACTGACATGTAAGATGGATATGTGAGTCTGAAGTGCAAATTGGTACTGGAATCACCCATTTGAGAGTCATTGTATATAGATGACATTTAAATCCACAAGACTGCATGAAATCATTTAGGTACTGAAAATAGAAAACACGTCTGACAACCAAGGCTTGAGAGGCAATGTCAACCCTCAGAATTTAGGACAATAAATGGAAACCAACAAGGACGTTGAAAATAATCAACTAGTGAGATACAAGCATAGTCAGGAGGATGCAGAAGTCAAATTATGTGTTTCAAAGAGGACTGAATGACCATGTTGAATTCTGTTGAGAGATACAGTAAGATGAGAGCTAATAACTGCCCATCAACTTTTCCAAGATGGAAGTCACTGGTAATTTTAAAAAAGAAGAGATATAAAAATGGTAGAATTCCAGCCTGCTTGGGATGGGTTAAGAAGACTCTAGGAGGAGACAGTAAGTATAGAAAACTCTTTCCCAGGTGCTTCTGTGTTGCTCAGATGAGATGACATAACTGCTTCTTGTATCTGAACAATTACTGTGGGTCTCAGATGCTGTTATTTAGAGAGAATATACTACAGAATGACGATGTCGGAAGGGGATTTAGGAACCATATCCTACAGTGATTTTTTTTAGGAGGTGCTCTAACAGAATCCATAGAGCTGCCACTCAAGGTAGGATTCAATAGTTTCACTGTCACTTTGGGTGTGTTAGTACTGTAATTCCTTTTCCTATTGATATTTTAAAAACATTTGTTTAAATTTATCTGGAGAAGAAATGGAGCCTCATGCTATGTGGGGGAGGGTAGATGACTATTGGTCATTATCAACCTTTTCTCTTTTGAACCAAGCAGTCTAGCACTGACCCAATATTCCTACCTCATAGGTATGAAGTGTCTCCATTAAGCATGCTCTTTATTAAGGGCCCCACTTATTTACTTCAAGTATTCCTTCTAAACATAATGTAGTATTTTCCCTTAGGGAAATTCTGATAGATTCATACTTTCTGTTTGGAAATAAATTCAGCTCCATGTAACAGAAACACAGAATCACAATGGCGTACCTGAAAGAGTGCTTTGTTTTTCACACACAAAGAATTCTGCAGGTACAGCAGCTTTTCTGTCTGTGATTACTGAGAACCTAGTGGTGTATTGTTCTCATCCATGTGGTCCAAGATGACTCATCATCATCAGGTTTGGGAAAAGAGGAAGGAGCAGGTGTGTCCATTCTCTTTAAGAGCAGGACTTAGTGTAGCACACATCACTTTATTCTTATCTTTTTGGCCAGCACTTAGCCACACCCAGTCACAAGGATGCCTACGGTATGTATATACCCTTTATTCAGGGTGACCTTATGCTCAGCTAAAAAGATTGCTGTGAGAGACAGGAAAATGTATACTGACAGAAAACCAGCAGTAACTGCTTCAACTATGTACCTTTCCTATGTCCTATGATGTTTCGGGTCTCTAGTGCTCCCTTAGAAATTAGTTCTGGGGCAGGTGG
Organism: Aselliscus stoliczkanus; assembly: GCA_033961575.1. Lineage (NCBI taxonomy): Eukaryota > Metazoa > Chordata > Mammalia > Chiroptera > Hipposideridae > Aselliscus > Aselliscus stoliczkanus. The sequence goes on along the minus strand of CM066734.1, from coordinate 69,866,697 downwards.
CTGGCTTGCCTCCTATTCTGCATCTGCCATTGGGATTGCCACAGGGAGAAGGAGGACGTATAAGGCTAACAGGTGCAGCATTGCCTTCATTTGTGTCACATGACTTTGACTTCTGCATCAGATACTATTTGAAGAAAGTGTTACCCAGCTGTGATGGTTAATTTGTGTGTTAACTTGCCTGAGCTATGAGGTTCCCAGAGCTTTGGTCAACCATAATTCTGATTGTGTTTGTGACAGTGTTCCTGAATATGATTCACACTTGAGTCGGTAGACTGAGTAAGGCAGAGTGCACTTTCAAATGTGGCTGGGCCTTAGCTAACCACTTGAAGGCACATATAAAACAAAAAGGCTGGCCCTCCCATGAGCAAGACAGAATGTTTCCTTGAGCTGAGACATCAGCCTTTTCCTACCTTCAAACTCTGAAACTTTGGCTCTTCTTAATTCTTGAGCCTGCTGGCTTTCAGACTGGAACTTATACCATTGAATCACCTGAATCTCTGGCTTGCCTGCTGAAGATCTTGGGACTTCACAGCTTCCATAATTGCATGAGCCAATTCCTTATAATAAATCTCAATCTCTCTCTCTCTCTCTCTCTCTCTCTCTCTCTCTCTCTCTCTCTCTCTCTCCATATATGTATAATGTATATATGTATATATGTATATATATATGTATATATATATATATTATTTGAGATTCTCAAATATATATCCTATTTGTTCATATATCTCCTATTTGTTTTATCTCTCTGGAGAATCTTAACTAATACATCACTTAAAAAACACACTGGGAGACATTGATTTAGTTTTTATATGTTACAGATGGGGGAATTGGGGCCCCAACCATTAAGTGACTCCCAGAAATCCAGGACTAGATCTCGTCTTCTAACAGTCAGCCAAACACTCCATAGAGTATTTCCTTGTTTTTCAGATCATATTACAGATGAAAATACACTGTCTTTTACTAAAAGCCATCCATATACTGCTTCTCAAGTACAGTTGATCTTGGGCTTCCTATTATTTGAACAATCTCCATAGAAACTGTAAAATAAAAATTCACTTTTCACATGAAGGTTTCCTAGGCTAAAATGATGGGAAAACGTGGAAAACAAACATATTTTGCTATTTTAATGGCCATCCCTACCACAGAACATCCTTTAAAAACTGTCTGGTAGCTGAATTGGTGATTGAATCTCACAAGCAAATGCCAAAATCACCAAAGTAAAAACACAGGTATTAGAGAAACACCCTTCATTAAGGAGACTAGAGTCCAGATTTTATTTGTCAAAGCTCAAAAATATATGAGTTTATATGAGTAACTCCATTCTCCCTTGTAGGTGGGTGGAAGGAGAAAACTCTTAGTCTTTTTAGAACAGACATTGAGAAGAATCATAATTCCTATGCAAGCAATGACAATATTTTCTATACCCCAAAATAGGTTATGTCAGCAATGGCTTTTAGGAAGAAGTTAATGGAAACTCTGATTTGATAATGCCTGAGGAATTCTGGGAATTTGTGCCAATTATTTATTTATTTATTTATTTATTTATTTATTTTTTTATTTTTTTGAGGGCAGTGTCACTGGCCCTCATATGTGGGACCTGAACCAGAGCCGCTGGCTTCCTAAGCCAGCGCTTAACCACCGCACCACTCGGCAGGCCCCAAAATCCATTTTTTTTTTTTTTTAGACTAATTGTTTTTTGAGGACAGTGTCACTAGCCCTCACATGCGGTATCCGAACCAGGGCCGCCAGCATCCCAAGCCAGCTCCCAACCACCACGCCACTTGGCTGACCCTGTGCCAATTATTATATTTCTATACTACTAAAAAAAAACAACACCATTTTTTTTTGAGATATGACCCACATAACAAAGTTCATTTAAAATGTATAATTCAGTGGTTTTTAGTATATTTACAATGTTGTGTAGTTATCACCACTAATTCCAGAACACCTGCATCACCCTAAAAAGTGGCCTCTTACCTATTAGCAGTGACTCCCCATTTCCTTTTCTCTCCAGTATCTAGAAACCACCAAACTACTTTCTGTCTATAAGGACTTGCCTATTTTCAACATAAATGCAATCTTACAACATGTGACTTTTTGTATCTGGCTTCTGTCAATTAGCACAATATTTTCAAGGCTCATCCACATTGTAACATGGATGAATGAAATATTCATCCACATTTCATTCTTTTTTTTATGCCCAAATAATAGTCCATTATATGGATATACCATTTTTTATTTATCCATGAATCAGTCGAGGAACATTTGGGTTGTTTCCACTTTTTAGCTACTACGAATAATGCTGCTATGAATATTAGTACAAGTTTTTGTGTGGGTGTATGTTTTCTATTCTCTTTAGTGTGTAGCTACGAGACCTGACAATTAAGTTCGCAAAATGTTGCTAACATTTTTTTATATCAGAGGGATTATTCATTATGAATTTGTACCAGCTGGACAAACAACCAAGTTTACTATTTGGAAGTGCTGAAAAGTTGTGTGAAAAATCTAGATGACCTGAACTTTTTGCCAACAATTCATGGCTCTTGCATCATGACAATGCTGCAGCTCACACGGCACTGTCTGTGAGGGAGTTTTTAGCTAGTAAACAAATAAATGTATTGGAACACCCTCCCTACACACCTGATCTTGCCCCCAATGACTTCTTTCTTTACGAGAAGATAAAGGAAATATTGAAAGGAAGACATTTTGATGACATTCAGGACATCAAGAGTAATACGACGACAGCTCTGATGGCCATTCCAGTAAAGGTTTCCAAAATTGCTTTGAAGGGCGGACTAGGTGCTGGTGTTGGTGCATAGCTTCCCAAGGGGAGTACTTCAAAGATGACTGTAGTGATATTCAGCTGTGAGGTATGCAGCACTTTTTCTAGGATGAAAATCTTGGGACATTTTCTAGGATGAAGATCTAAAGAACTTAATTGTCTGACTTTCGTAGTCTTGGTTGTAGGTCCTTGTTTTTTATTGCTTTGAATAATTCCTGCCAATCCCTTCCGGCCTGCAAAGTTTCTGTTGAGAAATCAGCTGATATTCTTATGGGGACTCCCTTATAATTTACTAGTTGCCTTTCTCTTGCTGCTTTTAAGAGTTTCTCTTTGTCTTTAACATTTGCCATTTTAATTATAATGTGTCTCAGTGTGGGCATGTTTGGGTTCATCCTGTTTGGGGCTCTCTGTGCTTTCTGGACTTTAATGTCTATATCCTTCATCAGGTTAGGAAAGTTTTCAGTCATTATTTTTTCAAATATGTTCTCAATCTCTTGCTTTTTCTCTTCTCCTTCTGGTACCCCTATGATGTGAATATTACACTTGATGACTTCCCAGAGGCCTCTTAGACTATCCTCATTTTTAAAAAAATCTTTTTCCTTTTTGCTGTTCCCACAGGGTGTTTTCTGTTACCTTTTCATCCAAATTGCTGATTTGATCCTCTGCTTTATCTAGCCTGCTGGTGATTCCTTGTAGTGCATTCTTCATTTCAGTTATTGTATTTCTCATTTCTGATTTGTTCTTTTCTATGATTTCTATGTCATTTTTTTTTTTTTGAAGGCAGTGTCAGTGGCCCTCATCTGTGGGACCAAACTGGGACTGCTGGCTTCCCAAGCCAGCGCTTAACCACCGTGCCACTCGGCTAGCCCATCTATGTCATTTTTTATACTTGCAATGTCTTTGTTGAAGTTCTCACTAAGTTCCTTGTGCATCCTTATAAGCATTGTTTTGACCTATTTATCTGGTAGGTTGCTTGCCTCCATTTCATTCAGTTCTTTTTCTAGGTTTTCTTTCTGTTTTGTCTTTGGGATGTATTTCTTTGTTCCCTCATTTTGGCTGCCTCTCTGTGTTTGTTTCTATGTATTAGGTAGATCTGCTATGTCTTCCAGTCTTGGCTGGGTGGTCTTATATAGTAGGTGCCCTGTGAGGCCCTGGCATAGTCTCCCTGGTCACCTGAGCCAGGTGCTCCAGAAGTGTCCCTTGTGTGGGTTGTGTATGCCCTCCTGTTATAGTTGAGCTTTGATTGCTATTGGCATGTCAGTAGTTGGGATTGGCCCTCAGTCTGACTAATTGTGGGGTTTGACCATGCTCACAGCTTATGGGCTGCTGTGTGGGGCTCTTATCCCACTGAGTGGGATTTGCCCCAGCAGGCTCTGGTGCCTGTTGAGACCATCTGTTGTGTGTGCTACTTGGGGTTAAATTGGTCAGCGCTCTGCTATGATCTGAAACAAACCTCCAAGTATATTGGTTCTGGGGCCTCTTGGGAGGGACTCCAGTACAGGCCCAGGTCAGCCACTGCCTGTAACTACCTGGGCTACCTGGTAAGAGCCGTTTTGTCGCTGCCTGTGCTAAACCTGGAGGTGCGTGAGAGAGGCCATACTGTGAACTGAGGACAGCCGCTACAAATACTAGGCCTGGATTAACTCCACAAATAGCCTGGACACTTGGAGGCCTGCTGTCACCTGACAGCTCCCTTAAGGTTCAGCCACTGATAAAGCCTCATGGGACACATGAGTTGGGTGAGGCAGGGTCTCAGGGAGTCACTAGTGAAAACAATTGTGGTCACCAGTTTAATGTAGAATCTGGTTTGGTGCCAATGCTGAGCCTGGAGTGACTCAGCAAAAGTCTGAGAGCACACTGAGGTAAGTTGCAGCCCACCTGGGGCCTGTGGACTCTGATAGTTTTCCAAGAAAGAATGCAATGGGTGAGGGGCTAAAGTGCCTCCAGGTTGTGTGTGAGTTGGGTAGAGCAGGGTCCCAGCTGAGTCAGCAGGGTGGAGCAGTGAAGCTCAACAGGCCAATCAGATTCAGATTTGGCCTGTGGGGGTGGGTTCAATACAGGAAAGATAGCGCCCACCTGCTGGCTGCATTGGAGGAGGACCCTTCTCTGGGAAAATGACAACTGTCTTCTAGTCCTCCTTCTGAAGGCACACACCTCAGTCTGCCCCCTGTATGTCTCCCAGGCCCCCGCTGAGTCACTGCCCCTCCGCTGGAGTCCAAGGTGAGTGACTGAGCACGTTTATCAGTGAGAGGGCCATTTGAGAGGATATGTCTGGATTTCCTGCAGCCTTCTGTCCCACCCTAATGGTTGGAATCCCCACTGTTTTTCACAGTCAAATACTGTAAGGGCTCCTCTTCCCAGCACCAGAACTCCAGGCTGGGGAGCTTGATGTGTGGGGCTGAGGTCTCTTCCTCTGCCAGGGGAAACCTCCATGGCTGAGATATCCCTTCTGATACTCAACTGACAAAGGGAGATCTCTGGCTGGTTCTGAGTTTCGCCTCTCCTACCAGTTTTGACATGGCTTCTTTATATTTTTAGTTATGGGCATTCTGTTTGGCTTCAGATGGCTCTTCAGATTGATTGTTGTATAATTTAGTTGTAATTTTAATGTGTTTATGGAAGGACGCAAGTCGTGTTTATCTACTCCACCATCTTGGGTCTCCTTGAATAGACTGTCTTTTTCCCAATGTAAATTTGTTCTTCTTTTGTCATAGATTAATTGACCATATAGGCATGGGTTTATTTGGGAGCTCTCTATTTTTTCCATTGATATATGTGTCTGTTTTCAGGCCAGTACTATGCTGTTTTGATTACTATGGCTTTGTAGTATAATTTGATATCAAGTAGCATGATACCTCTTGCTTTGTTCTTCTTTCTCAGGATTGCCATGGATATTTGGGTTTTTTTATGGTTCCATATAAATTTTAGGACTATTTGTTCTAGATCTGTGAAAATTGCCATTGGTATTTTGATGGAGATAGCATTGAATCTATAGGTTGCTTTGGGTAGTATGTATATTTTAATTATTCATTATATTAATTCTTCCTATCCATGAGCATGGATAGGAAACAATTTCTCAGTGTGTAACTTGCTGTTTTATTTTCTTAATGTTGTCTTTTAAAGAGGAGAAATATTTAGTTTTCATGAAAGTCTAATTTATCAATTTTATTTCTGTTATGGTTTGTGTTTTTGGTGTCCTGTCTATGTAATCTTTTCCTATTCTAAGGTTGTGAAAACTTTCTCACTTACTTTCTTTCAGAAGTTTTGGATTTATTGCTTGTATGTAAAGGTTTAAATGCATTATGCATTTGAAGTTAATTTTTCTATATGGTATGAATTTAAAGTTGAGATATTCCCCTCCCCACCACCACCAATCTGGTATCAGTTGTTAAAATGCCACCTGTTATTTTCTCACTGAATTTCCTTGACAACCTAGTTGAAATCAATTGCCATATATTTCTTTTTCTGGAAACTCTATACTGATTGAAGAGTACTGATCTATGTGTCTAGTCTTTCATAGTATCATAGTATTGTTTTAGTTTTTATAGTTTTACACGTCATGAATTCAAGTAAAGTAAGCCCTCAAACTATTATCTTCTTTGCAAGATTACTCTGGCTATTCTATCTTAGCATTTGTGTATACATTTTAGAATCATTTTATTAAATTCTACAAAAAGAGCCTGTTGGGATTCTGATTGGGATCGCTTTCAATCTATAAATTAATTTGGATAGAAATGAGATCTTAATATATCAATTCTCCCAATCCGTGCATGTAGGGTTACTCTCTTCAGTTACTTCAGTCTTTAATTTCTCAGTTTTCAACATAGAGATAGTGTGTGTGTTTTCATTCCATTTATTCTCAAGTATTTTAGTATTTTTTATTATTATAAATAGTATTGTTTTTGAAAGCACTTCTCAGTTTTTTTATTGCTGGTACAAATAAGCACATTTAATTTTAGCATATTGGCCTTGTATCCTATAACCTTAATTGCTTTAACATTTTTAATATATGTATTAGGATTTTGTTGTCTATAAATATAGTTCTAGACTTTTTGCCCTTTATTTTCTTTTGTTGCCTTATTGCACTGGCTCGAACTTCTAAAATGATATTGAATAGAGGTAGTGAGAATAGGCATCCTTTTTTTATTCCTGATCTTAGCAGGAAAGAATTCATTATTTCACCATTAAATATCATGTTATATTAAATATCAAATATCATGTTATATGTAGATTTGTCATAGGCACTCTATATCAAAGTGAGAATATTCCTTTCTATGTATATTTTGTTGAGTGTTTTTAATCATAAAATCATGTTGAAATTTGTCAAAAGCTTTTTCTGTATATATTGAGATGGTCATATGATTTAACTCTTTTGTTAATGTAGCCAGTTAATTTTGATTTCAGATGTTAATTCTATCTGTCTTGCATTCTCAGTATAAATCTCATTTAGCATGATGTATATTTATTTTCATAAATTATTGGATTTATTTTATATTTTGGTTAGAATTTTTACATATATATTTATGAGGGATATTGATCCTTACTTTTAAAATATCCTTGTCAGATTTTGGTATCAGATTATATTGGCCACATAATATAGATTAGGAGTGTCCTCCTCTTCTCTGTTTTCTGGGCATGTGCATTATGGTTATTATTTCCTCCTTAAATGTTAGAACTCATGAGTGTGGCAGGTTGCATTCTCTATAAGGAAATGCTGATGGAGTTTGAAGGTAAAAGATGTCTATTACTGATCAACATCTATATTGGGAGAGAGAAGAGTATTGGTTAAAGGCAGAAGTCAAATTTTAGTGAAGGCCCAACAATCCTTGGCTAACCTGGCAGGCAGGGAGCTCTGGAGCCAGTATTGCTCATTAATGTTTCAGGCCTAGCCTTCATACCTTGCCTTGTGTGTTCCTTCAAGAAGACCATGGCAGGGCTGGGCAAGCGGAGCATTGGTTAAGAGCTGCTTGGGACACCAACTCTGAGCAGCAGGGCCCCGGTTCATATCCCACATATGAGGTCCAGTGATGCTGCGCCCTCTACAGCTAAGGTAGTGAACAACAGCTCCACCTGGAGCGGGGCTGCCATGAGTCGCCCATCACCACGTAGGCTGCAGCAGGGCTGGCCGGAAGCAGGCGTCCACTTTCGTGAGCGGACGTCCAATGACCGGTGAGCAACTGCCTCACCCAGGAAGAGCACAATGATAACACAAATATGGGCCAGTGATGTCCTCCACAACTAGAGTGAAGAACAGGACAGCAACTTGTCCCCCTCCCCCGATTCCCCAATAAAATCTTTAAAAAGGAAAAACAAAAAAAGAAGGCCATGGCAATGGATGGGGCAGTACTCTGCAACTCAGTGGGCCCCATCAATCTTAGTCAACTCCGGATCTGAATTCTAATCTATGTTCCTCAGCTCTCTGAGATGGTAAGCCTCCATTAGTGTTCTGGCTTCTGTGCTACAGTCCAGGAAGTGCTGGGCCCTTTGTGGTGCTCACCTTATTTGCTTCCCTTCACTCAAGGATCACAATTCTGTACTTTTTATAGTCAAAGAAATTGATTGTTTCATATATCTTTTTCAGTTTCATAGTTGCTTTCAACAGAAGGGCTGTTTCAAGACCAATTACTCCATTGTGTTGAGAAAAAAAAATTTCTTAGTTTAGCTTTTGACAGCCAGTTACATAGACATTTATTTTCATTATCTTTATTAGAAATTTTTTGTTTTTGATAGAGCATGATCATTTTAAGATATATTTTTCCATGGCTGACCACAAAAGCTCAGAAATCTTGGAAATACAAAAGGCAGCAATAAACACAGATTACAGCTCAGAATGTTTTGTTAATGTTGGGCTCTTTTCAGATGTTCACTCCTCTTCCTATCATCACAATAATATCCTTTTTTAAAAAATAAAAATAATCATATAAACAAGTTTTATGGCAGATTTCCAGACTCCTCAGCCAAAACAGAAGAGCCCTATCCTACCTTCCACAATCCAGTCTTACTCTTGGGCCATCTCAGCAAGAACCCTTACAAACCTGAGCTACCTTACCACATCTGACACAGTGGGACTCTGGTGATCCACTCCTTTGGGCTATCAGGATATTCTGGTGGGCTGGAACGTCAAACCTGGGAAGCTTATGAGGTTCATGTTTTTCAAGAAAGAGCATTTGGCATAAAAATTGGTTGGGTAGAATGAAAGGAAGCAGGAGATAGTGTAGAGAAGAGTGGAGCTTTGACATATTTCATTTTTATTTTGTATATTGCTAGGTCTACACAGACATACATATAGACAATAGATTGGTTATTGGTTTGTGGAATTTAGATATTCAGTATAACTGGTATTTTTCTGTTATTAGCAGTCAACTCATTTTCAGCCCTACATTTCCCTGTGGAAAGAATCATTGCTTTATTTTGGCAGTTTTAAAATAATGGCAGACATTGCTAATGCAGGAGCAATAGAAACGGAATGGAAAAGAATTATCAGCAAGTGAAATTTCTAGTGTGGGTGTTGAAAACTTAATGAAATGCTGTATTATTCTGTGTTCTGCTCCAGAGAACTTTTGATATTTTTCTTCTTTAGTTAAATTTGATTCTATTAGTTATTACTGTTGCAGAAATGTGAAGAATACAAAGTTCAGAAGACATTTGTGTTCGAATGGAGTGCAATTAAAAAGTCCCAGGCAAGTGTTATAAGCTCATAAACAAGAGAACTAGCAAGAAGGAAAAAAAAAAAATCAAGAAGCAGATGCTGAAGCAAGTTATAACCTTCCAGCTACAAGAAAGGTAGTAGAAGTCAGAAAGAAAAGAAAAAGAACACTTATGATCATTAATTAGCAAATGGAAAAAGACAGAGGCACCCTAAAAGGCTGAATTATTAATACTGAAAATGCTACTTCAGTTTCTACAAAGAAATTCCAGGCAGTGACAAGCTTTTTAAATTTTAAATTAAATGAGGATTGATAAAGAGAAAAAAAAAACTGGTATCAGGATATTTCAGGGAACAAAGAAATAAATGAGTCCAAGATACAATTAAAAAAAAAAAAGGTACTGGATATGCAACAATGCATAGTAATGACACTGGAAGAAAATGGCTACAGTAATTGTTCTACCACAGCAGCTGGACTCCTTGACATTTCTCACAAATGCAATCGCTCCCACAAGCAGGAACATCATTTCAGCCAGTGTAGAGTTAAGCAGCAGCTTCCGGCTGCAGCCCAGTCCTGCAGCAGTGTCCACTTTATTGGAGAAGTGATACTAAATGTTATGAGAAGATTCTGCTCATTTGGGGATAAATATGATGTGTTTTCTTGAGGCTTCACAGAAGTTACTGGGGTGGTTTTAGCCTCAGCTGATCTTGAGTGGCCACAAGCATAGCACTGGAGCCCATGAGGTCAGTAGTCCGTGTTTTTTTACTTGGAGGAATAGAAACTAACCTAGTCTCATTCTGGGTGTCATACTTTGTACAAATCATTCTCTTTCCAAGTGCTCCTCCCATTCAAAGACCTGTACAGAACAGCAGCTGCGTTCCTCGTGGTCTCATCTACTCTTTTTTTTTTTTTTTTTTTTTGAGGGCAGTGTCACTGGCCCTCACACATGGGACCTGAACCAGGGCCGCTGGCTTCCCGAGCGAGCGCTTAACCACCACGCCACTCAGCCGGCCCTCATCTATTCTTTTTGAGTAATATATCCTTGGAAAGCATAAGGAAATGTGAAAAGCAAGAGATGTCTTGCATTGAGTAGTGAATGTCAACACAGAGAAACCGAACTTTATGCAGAATATATGTTAGAACCAACTGAATGATGAGGACAAATGCAGTTCCTTTTTATGGCCCTCATATAATTCTCAAACATTGATAAGAATTATTGCAAAAGAAACAGTCGAGTGAACTGCTTTCATGCAAAAAAAAAAAAAAAAAAATTGAATGAGCATTATGCAACAAATCTCTTTTCTTGCTATATCACTTTTATTAAGCTTTTATGTAATCAAAGGTTGTATTACACAATATATAGATATTATTAGTGCCATAATTTGCATGCACCATGCTCAGGATGCATGTGGCAACCCTAGGATATACATGTGATTATGTATGTGCATGTTGGATTTGTTTTCTTCCTTATATAAAGTAGTCCTCAAAGTCCTCAATGAAAGATACAGCTACTGTGAGCAGGAGCATATTGTTTTAATTGACTATTTTTTGACTGAAGTAATTGAATTAGATATTTAAATAGGTGTAATTTTTCTTTTTTAGACAAAATTGTCAAGTCTGAATCTAATGTCTTTCAATGAGCAAAAGAAATTTTTTAAAAAATGAAGAAAATGACCTTTGCTATTTTATTTTATTTTATTTTTTAAAGATTTTATTGGGGACTTGGGGGAGGGGAACAGCACTGGGGAATCGGGGAAGGGGAACAGACAAGTTGCTGTCTTTTTGTTCTTTCAGTCTAGTTGCGGAGGACGTTGCTTCACTGGCCCATGTTGGTATCGTCATTGCGCTCTTCCTGGATAAGGCAGATTGGTCGCCGGCCTCTGGATGGTCACTCACGGTGGCTATTGACAGCTCACGCTGGCTGCCAGCTGCTCACGTTGGCTGCCGGCCACTCACTGTAGCCTATGGCAGCCCACTGCAGCAGGGGCTACAGCTATGCCGGCCCAGCGACTCACAGCATCCCAGCTCCAGGTGGAGCTGTTGTTAGCTGTAGAGGGCAGTGTCACTAGCCCTCATATGTGGGATCTGAACCGGGGCTGCTGGCGTCCCAAACCAGCTCTTAACCAATGCGCCACTTGCACCACTCGGCTGGCCCGACCTTTGCTATTTTAGAAATTCATCAATTGTATCTTGAGAATCTCAAGCCAAAGAAGACGTATTCATATATATATATATATATATATATATATATATATATATATATATATATTTTTTTTTTTTTTTTTTTTTTTTTGAGGGCAGTGTCACTGGCCCTCATACGTGGCCGCCGGCTTCCCAAGCCAGCGCTTAAGCTCCGCGCCACTCTGCCGGCCCCCTCTTTTATATTTTTTAAGAGCCTGTTTTTTTTTTTTTCTTTAATCGAACTTTTAAATAGGCAGTTGAATTAGTGTTAGGCCATCTTAAGGGGGAAAATTATTGAGCAATTACACATTTAACAAAATAGAAACTCATTTTGGAAGGCATGGTATCAAGTTTTTATATGTCTATGTTTTACTTGGAAAATGTGTGAGGAACTGAGAATAATTTCCTTTCATATATCTCAGTTGAACTGAGATTTTTATGAGCAGTTAAGGGTGAGAGAGGTGACAAAATAATGCTAATGAAATAAAAATATATGGTAGTTAGATTGGTTGTCTAAAAAAAATTTTATCTTTCATTTCATTGACATGTCATGTTTAAATCTGAACAAAGGAAATTAAAAAGGACTATAAATCTTATATAGACTATCACTTCTCTGGATTTGTATTATTGAAACTATCATCTTGAAAATCCACACAGGTTATTTAATACAAGACAAGTATGTATATATAGAATATGTATAGGAATACTTGCTTTTATTTTATTTTATTTTTTTAAAGGTTTTATTGGGGAATTGGGGGAGGGTAACAGCGTTGGGGAATCGGGGAAGGGGAACAGACAAGTTGCTGGTCTTCTTGTTCTTCAGTCTAGTTGCAGAGGACGTTGCTTCACTGGCCCATGTTGGTATCGTCATTGTGCTCTTCCCGGATGAGGCAGATCAGTTGCCGGCCTTTGGATGGTCGCTCATCGCGGCTATTAGCAGCTCACGCTGGCTGCCAGCCACTCACTGTAGCTTATGGCAGCCCACTGGAGCAGGGTCTGCAGCCTACACCATCTCCTGGGCTCACAGCCCAGCTCCAGGTGGAGCTGTTGTTAGCTGTAGAGGGCAGTGTCACTGGCCCTCATATGTGGGATCCGAACTGGGGCTACTGGCATCACAAAACCAGCTCTTAACCAATGCGCCACTCGGCCGGCCCTTTTTTTTTTTTTTTTAAGGGCAATGTCACTGGCCCTCATATGTGGGATCCAAACCCAGGCCGCTGGCATCCCAAGCCAGCTCTTAACCACCGCACCACTCGGCCGGCCCAATACTTGCTTTTAAGATATATGATACTCTATGACTCTGAGGATCTCATTCATGGGCCTGAAATCACTGCACATGTTGACTTTATAAAATGTGTTCCAATGTTTATTAACAAACTTATAAAAAATGTGTTTTTATTCTCTTAATCCAGACACAAATATGCACATTTTTTTTTTCCTTTGGTATTTGCACAATGGAACCTGAGGTTGATAACAGTTCAAATGCTTTGACTAAAGGAATGGTTGGACTACTCATAATCAAGGAGTTTGTGAAAGTCTTTTTTGTTTTACTTAATATTTTATTATGAACGTTTTAAAAACAGAGAAAACATGAAAGAATTTTACAGCAATCTCCCATTACACGACTTAGGTCCTACAATACCAGATTTACCACATATCTATGCACCTGGCCAATCCCCTATCCATCCATTAATCTACCTTATTGTTTGATGCATTTCAAAGGAGGTTGCAGACATCAATATACTTCCCTTCAAGTACTTCAGCATGTATAATATTAACTAGAGCTGTGAAAATCATTTAATGACAAAAGAGTTAAAAATCACATTGTCTAGAGAGCAAAAATAAAGTCCTTGGACACTTGAAAAAATGATAATGTTACATATGGACACTTGGATGAATTTTAGTATTTTATAGCTAAGGCTCAGAAAAACAAAGACAAATTGATGACACAGCTTATGATGATGGTAAAAATCAAATATCTAAACCCTTAAACTTTCACCAGCAGGAAGAGGGCTTCTAAAGTCATTCATCCCCTAAAACAGGCATTTTCTGTAAAGCTCAGCTCTGATATGGCTATAGAAGTTTCCATCTCTCTCTCTCTCTCTCTCTCCCCCTCCCTCCCTCTCCCTCTCCCTCTTCCTTTCCCTCCCCCTCCTTCCCCCTCACCTCCACCCCCTTCCCCTCTCCCTCTTTCCCCTTCTCTCTGCCTCCTCTCCCCAGCTCCCTTCCTCCCGTCCCTGTTAAATTCAATCAAATCCTGACAAAGGTAGAGAAATAGAAGATAGGTTTTTACCTGCAAAGGGAGAATAGAAGGTCATTAGTTGATCTCACAGTCATTTTAGCATTCTGGATAATTTACTATCCAGCCAATTAACTCCCAAGTAAGTGAGATGCTGCTGCATGCTAGTTCTAGTAATTTCTAAAAGTCCAAGTGTCAGAGAAAGAGTTCTTAGCTTCTGTACTACCAAAATGTAACAGAGAAGTGGCCATGTGATAGGGAATTAGTTCATTTAGCCTCTTTGCATTCTAAACACTTCAGATCAGTCTGCATTTAGAAGAAAATATTTAATAAGCTTTGAGACTGCTGAGAGGCAAATTACCTTGGTATCAGTTGTGCTAATCTGGTGTCTGACCTAACAGCATGCATAGAATTTTCTCAGTGGATTTAACATTGAATGCTAGAAATCCAATTTTCATTCCTAGACTTCCATTCAGTAGTGAGCCATGACCAACTGTTTACTGTTGAAGATGGCCTCATAGAAGTCTTCCTCTCTGATTGGTGTTTGATTTATAAAAATAAGGTCTTGTCTTTTTCTGGCTTGTGTCCAGGTAAGGCAGAAGGACTCTGGCCTCCCCTGGAGCTCTCTTTGAAGCTTTGAGGATTTAGAACAGTGGTTCCTGCCTCTAGGTGTTCATTGATGTAGACCCCCACTTCCTCCCATTTTTCCTATCTGGTCTCAATGCTATGGTGAGGATTCTAGCTACTGATGAAGACCTGGGGAGAACAGAAGCTTGCCACAGCAACCTTGCTCTGAGGGACCTGAGAGAGGGGACTCTGTCTCTGAGGCAACTATCAATAAAGGGAGGTCTTGGGACCATTGCCAACCACTCTCCTACTAGACATGGAGCCTAAGGAGGAACCTCCAAGTCAATGGTGAAGAGATAGGAAGGGTACCTAGAAAGTTTCATCCCCAACTTGATGAGGTTTCCTCAAATATTTGCAGGGCCCAGGGCAAGGTAAAAACAAGAATTTTGTATACTTTACATCTAAGCATTTAGAAGTTATAATCAACTTAACAAGCTGTTAAATATGTTCTGTTCTCTGACCTTGACAATGATACATTTATAAAGAACTGGAAGGCCAAGTTTGAATCCAGCATTCCTGCACCCGAGGCCAAAGCATCCCAAGGCCACACCACTACATAGAGCCTTTAGAGCACAGTGAAGGTGCATTTGTGAAGCTGTCTGTTGAAAGTGCATCAGACTTAGACATGAGACACAGTGTTGGTGCCAGCTCCTGGGCCAGAAGTTGGCTTCATTGGCTGTTGCTCATTACTGCTACTAGAGTTGGTTCTCTCACCCTTCGGACTTTTTTTTTTTTTTTAAGATTTTATTAGGGAATTGGGGGAGGGGCAGTGCAGGGGAATCAGGGAAGGGGAACGGACAAGCTGTGGTCCTTTTTTTTCTTCAGTCCAGGTGTGGAGGATGTTGCTTTACTGGCCCATGTTGGCATCGTCATTGCCCTCTTCCTGTGAGACAGTCACTCGCTAGCATTTGGATGGCTGCTCACTGCAGCTTTTGGCAATTCATGCTGGCTGCCAGCTGCTCACACTGGCTGCTGGCCACTCACTGTAGCCTATGGCAGCCCACTGCAGCAGAGGCTGCAGCCCACACCGTCATTGGCCATCTTAGCTATAGAGGCAACCAGGTGGAGCTGTTGTTCACCACCTTAGCTGCAGAGGGCAGTGTCACTGACCCTCATATGTGGGATCCAAACCAGGGCCCGGCTGCTCAGAGCTGGCATCCCAAGCCAGCTCTCAACCAAAGCGCCACTCGGCTGGCCCTGGATTCTTGAATTTGGCTTTCCTTGGCCTAGTATGGACCGAATTCTTTCTACCTGAGCTGACTTTACCTACATAATCTTCCCTACCCAGTACTTTCTTGCGGTATTATCAGCTGGACCTTCCTCCTTCTTCCAGCCCATCCCTTACCTGCTATACTTACTTCAGAATAATTCTGTCTTCCTCCCAAGTCCATGCCCCCACACCAGCTTTGCCTACTTGATTTCTGTCTGAATAAAGCCAGACAGTAGTATTACATTCTTGAACCACACTTAGAACTTCTCTCCAAACTAAACATGAGCATAAGGAGCTAAGAACTAAACCCACATCTTCCAGTGCTCATAAGCTCTAGAACATTTCTCAATGAGGGGGTGGGTGGGAGGCTATTTTGCCCCCAGGAGGATATTTGGCAATGTCTGGGGACATTTTTAATTGTTAAAACTGGGGGACGCTACTGGCATCGAGTGGGTAGAGGCTGCCAAGAATGCTAAACTAACTACAATGCCCAAGACAGCCCCACAACCAAGAATTATCCTGTCCAAAATATCCATAGTGCTGAGGTTGCGAAACCCTGCTTTAAAATAAGTGAAAATATTAGAAATGCATCATAGTCAAGGCTTCCATTGCTTTGCAGCATCCACACCAGCAGCAATCCTACACCCTCCTGCTGAGTGACTCTTTCATATTCTGTTGCTCAGACACAAGAGGAGGCCTCTTGTACTCTGGGTATCACTTATCTACTGTGCTTCCTGTGGACGCTTCTGGGTTTTTAAAAAAGACTGTATGAATAATGAAAGCTCATTTGGAGGACAAGAGCCTTTGATCTCCCAGGCCTTTTTCTGTTTCCTGGAGGAATTTGCACTCTTCTTCCTCCTCTTCAGCATAATTCTAAAACCATATAACTGAGTCCTTACTCGAACTCTCTTTGTAATTTTAATAGATTGTTGCCATAGGAAACTAGACCATATCTTAGATTGATGCTGCCCCTGTTAAGGTTCAAATTCATGGTCCGCTCTATTTTTGCAGAAACCTAACATCTTAACAGCAAGGGTGGCCTTCATCCTTCATTTCAGCGAAACTTTATTTTTGCAGAATTTCCTTTAAGATGGTAGATTATTGTCCATTCTGGAACACAAGGAGAGAGAGGAAAGTCCATCACTGAGAGAAAAAGGCAATAGCAGGTCTGATTTCTATGGGGTTAGAGGAGAGGCTGAATCAGATCATCCAGTGTTTTGATTCATTGGATTAAATCAGAGCTCTTTATCAAGTCACTTCCCTGTCTTGTAACTTCATAGCTATGAGAGATGAGCAGTCAACCTCCAAAATAAGAAGAAACACCAGGCTATGCCAAGAAAGACTATGGAGCTGTGGGGCCAGAGGGTAAAAATTGGGGGCTTTACTTTTATATTACATAAAATGGGAAGCTACTTCTGTAACTGTGACCTCAGATCTTACAGTGATTTAGAAGTTCCCAAAGAGATTCCACCCACATTGTGATTTCATTTGCTCCTTATCATAGTAGCCTTGTATGGCAGGCAGGTCAAGTATTATTATTACCCATATTGGGCCAACAGGAATGAGAAGTTATAAAGGTTAAGAGACTTAAGATAAATGAAATTTAGAGCTGGGCCGGCTGAATGGCGTGGTGGTTAAGAGCTGGCTTGGGTCGCCAGCGGCCCTGGTTCGGATCCCACATATGAGGGTCAGTGACACTGCCCTTTAAAAAGAAAAAAAAAATGAAACTTAGATCTGTATTAATTCACTGAGAGAGATATGACTTTGGAACGTTACCAAATGTTTCAGATCTTCTTCAGAATAGTTAAAATGCAAAATAATCTGTTCTTTATCAACAATAAGTTCCTTTATCAGACAACAAGTCTTAATTTTTTATTCATAATATAGTCACTAGAATATTTAAGCTGGAGTGGCCAAGTAGGAATTTCTTTATTTATTCATTTAGTCACCATTGATTATTTTGCATGTGTTATATGTGAAGGTTTGTACTGGGCTGGAGAAGGTGGGAGACAATGATGAATAAGATATAACATGGGGTCTTTGCCCTCATGTTGCTAATAGTCTTCTAGAGGATGCAGAGGTGATAACCAGCAGTAGCAGGCAGGCAGGCAGAAGGGCTTGAAAGGGGGCAGGAGTGGAAGAAGCAATTCATTCTACAGTGAGAGGCTGGGGAAAGAGTTGAGGAGGAGGAGTTAGCATGTAATCTGGGTCTTGACAAAGGAGGATTCTGAAAATTAGAGAAGATTAGTATATCACAGAGAAGAAAGAAATGTTCAGTTCAAGCTCTTAATGTTCCTGGTGATTAACCCAAAGTTTTAAGTGTAACATCAATTTAGGTGCTCTCAATTCATTATTTGACAGAGTCATAGACTGTAAATCTGTTAGCCTATTAACACAAGGGAAACATTTTGTCTCTTTTCCTTCTCAGAAATGAATGTATCCTCTAGTTAAGGGCACAGAATACATGGAGTTTTTACAAGGGAAAGTTATCTCATTTCTCATTTCTGTTTTCAAGGCCAGTGCAACCTTGATCACTTACCTTTTCTGTATCTTCTTCCTTGCATAACCTGGTAAAATATATATAGGTATAAATATAGATATAGACACAGATATAGATAATTACACACACTTTTTTTTTTCTATGTACCAGGCACTGTAAACATATGATTACTGAATCTTCACTTGTCTGTCAGTTAGGTCTTATTATTATTTTTATTTTATAGTGAAGGAAACTGAGGTTCATTGAAGTTGAATAATATGTTCAAAGTCACACAGATACAAAGTGACAGACGCAATATTGAAGAGTGTCTGTTTCACTCAAAAACCCTACTCCTTATATTACACTCTCTGCCTCTGAGTAATTCTATAAAAGAGAATCCACACTGTGGCAGAGACTGATCATTTTATCCCAGAATCCATTCACCTTTTCCTCCTTCTAGTAATAGAACTGACTCCCTTCCACCCACCAACAGTTTCATCAGAGAAGAGCACATAGCTCTCAGCTATGGCTTACATCTTAAGCTTACTTTGCAGCTAGGCATGACCTTGTGTTTCAGTTCTCCCCAACAGAATGTGAGCCAAGTTAACGGCGAGCTACCGGGGCATCACACCCTGAAAGAGAGATTGCCTGCTCTCCACTTAATTTCTTGTCCCTTGTGTAGGCTGGACCATGGTCATGGTGCTGGTGGTCTTCCCTGATACTACGGAGCAACAAGTTAGAAAGAACCTGGGTCCCTGGACAATTTGGTGAAGAGGAGCTCGGATCACCCACACATTTCTGGCCAGTTAGTGAGAGAGAAACTTCTCTCTTAATTGAGCCATTGTAGATTTTTAGTTTCCTAAATTATTCCCTAGCTAATATAATTTCCATGATGCAAGAACACTAGTCAAAATTTCCAAGGATGTCAGAGCTGTTTCATTCCAGATATATACAAAGTGCAAATTGTGATGGATTGCTACTGAAAGGCCCTTTGGCAAAGGCCTGTTTGCCTTCTGGGGTTACTAGGCTTACTCACTAAACAGTGTGATCCTGGGTGTCCTTGTTGCTTTACAAGTCTACTGCAGCCTTTAGCTGTCAGCCCACATCCTGCATGTATCTCACATCAAATGATAGAAGCCTGTAATCACTCTTGTATCCAAACTGCTAATCTCAGGAGAATAAGACTGTTTTCCCATCACTAAACAGAATGGCTCAGATCACCATTTCATTGCCCTGCAACCTTCTAATCAAATAAAGGAAATATGCCAAACAAAAATGAATTTCATCACCTATATCTCTTAACTCACTGACTAGTATTTGCTATCAGATTTCATTGACCTTGGCTACTGAAGGATACCCCAGCAGATGTTATCTACTTCCTGTCTGAATTTGGGCTTTTGAATTTGTTTCTTTCTAATTGCCCTCATTGTCCGCTGTAGCCCTCAGCAGGACATAGCAAAAGTCACACTTAGAATATGAGACTTTTGCAGGAGGCCTGTATGGAAGAATCTCAGGATTTGTATGGAAGATGAGGTCCCTGGAATGGCACTAACTGCTGACTAACTGAAGAGAAGGAACCATTCTAAATGAAAGTCAGACATGTCATTTAAGAGTGACTTGTTCTAAGAAGAGGTATTGCTTGATAGAGCTACTCTATAATTGTGACCCAGTTTCCAAGTTCTAAACCCCTAAGGCCTGCTAGTTTGCTTTGCCTCTTGTCTCTAGGACACCAGAAAATTAGTATGAATGGATCACAGCATATCTATCATCTTTAGACAATGAGAAATTAAACCATGAATGGAAAATTTGTAATCATCGGGAATTAGACTCCTTTGATCAGCTGATGAAATTGACAGAAAACTGCACATTCACACATAATTTTGCATATTTTAGGGCTGTGCGTAAAACTCCATGGAGTCCATCCGTGAATACCCAGGTTAGTAACCCAACCATCTGTGGCTGGTTGGTAGTAGTACATTTGTATAAAAATATAATATTCAATATTGTCATGCACTAAGTTGGAAATTCCTTAAGGACAAGAGTTATAGTATGTTGGCCTGATACGGTCCTATGTAGTAGGTGTTTTATGAGTTGTATAGAGAACCAAATATCAGGGGATTGATTTTTCCATTTGGTCTAAAGGTTTCCAGTCAAAATACTTTTATTTTTAGAAATATTTAGAAAATGAGGTGAGAGAAAGAGAGGGAGAGAGAGTGAAGAAAGTGGTAGGGACTCAATGTCCAAGAATTTTCTGTTCCCTCCATATGTAAATCATTTAATAGCCTGTAAATGATTTAGCAGCTGGTCACTGGTACCAGAATAAATCTTTTTATAGGCAAGAACCCTGCCTCTTTTCACTAAGATCCAGCCTAAAATTAATGTAATACTTCGAGCTGTCTAATTTTGCTTACTGGTATAAAGATTCTTAACTTGATCTCAATTAAAAAAAAAAAATCCCTCACTATTTTCTTGCCTTCTGTGGCAGAGACTGTTAGTTGCTTCCCAATATCCATTCTCTCTTCCTCAGTAGAGAACTCTAGGATGCTGGCTGGACACATGACTACATAGAATAAAGACGTTTCCCAGCAGCCTTTGCAGCTGGGTGTGGCTGTCTGACTAACTTCTGGCCAATGGGATGTAATTGATTTGTACAACAGTTAGGAGCTATAATTTAATACTAGTGGGGGAGCTGCTCTTTTCTTGGGCTTTTCCTCCTTCCTGCTGTTTGAAGTGTAGACATAAGGAAGAGCCATCCTGGACCACAAGGTTCAGATGCTTGTTGAAGATGGCAAACCCAAAGATAGTGGAAGCCTGAGTCCCTATCATTGTGGAGCTGCTCCCCTGGTCCTGGACTGTTTCAGGTTCCCCAAGACCATGCCCACATTTAGGGACTTGTTAGAAGGACTCACAGGACTCAGCATAGAGTTGTGCTCCTGGCCAGCATTTATTACAGCCATGCAGTCAGGATACACAGCCAGATCATAAAGGAAAAGGACACAGGTGGAGCCTGGAGGAATCTGTGTGCAGACTTCCTTGTGCTCTCTGTCTCCCGGGAGGACTCACACAGAACTCACTCCTCCCCCAGCAATGAAAATGCAGCAACATGTGTGTGATGCTTCTGTGCAGGGAAGCCCACTAGAGACTCAACTCCAAGTATGAAGCTGCTCATGTTAGGCACCCTCTGCCTAACATGTACCAAAATTTCAGTCTCTCGTGAGAAACACAGAGACATAACCGAGGCAGAGTGCTTAGCAGGAGAAGATCCTTGATCTCAATTAAAAAAATAAAATAAAAGAATCCCCCACTATTTCCTTGCATTCTGTGGCAGAGATTGCTGGTTGTTCCCCAGTATGAGCTCAGTGTTGACTCGGGACATGCCAAAGGCCAAGTTCCCAGATGCCAGCTAAGGGCTGACCTGGCAAGTAGGCTTTTCTGAGGAGAGTACTTTCAGGCCTATTATGTTAACCCATTGCACATGGTTAGTCTACATTTACCTGAACAAGAAATCAACTTTCAGCTCATTAAGCCCATGTTTCTCCGGGTTTTCTCTCTTTTAGCCAAAACCTAATCTAACAAATACCCTTCCTCCTTCACATACTTGACATCTACGTAGAACTAAATTGTGATGTCCAATTTAACAGTGGAGGTAGACACTGCAGGCTGACTGGGATATGCTTATTCAAGAAAACATGTTTCATTTCTCCAAATTCTGCCTGGACAGCAGGCAGCATCTATGTACAAAGGAATCTGTGTTCCCAAGGTTCATTTGTAAACTCACTGTAGAAATCAGTTCATTAAAGAAAGCCAAGGTGAGCCTAAGGTGGAGTGGAAGCGACGAGGTTCCAGGGAGGAACCTGCAACTTGCTTCTTCCTATTTCTAGGAACCCTCTAGTGGGACAGGCACTGACTATGTGCAGACAATGACTTGGGAATGACATTCCTCCAGCTTTCTGTACCCCTGATACACCACAGAGCCTTTTTTTTTTTTATCATTTCAGCTCTGCTATGGTAGTTCACACTGAGAAACACTACACTTGATAGAGTTTCTATATCAATGTTCAAACTCCAGAATTTGGTGTTTTTGTTTCTTTTTGTTTTGTTTTGTTTTTGTTTTTGGAACTGGATGGACTCTAACCCATTCCCTCATTTTACAGAGGTAAAATGTAGCACATCTCACAAGACCCAGTAAGTCAGCAAACATGGGAATAGAAATCTGTCATCTTGGTCTCCATCCACACATCACTCTGAACAATCTCCTGTGATTGTCCATCTACTCGTTCAGCAAAACTGGGAAAACTGGATTCTTAGGGAAAACAGATCCAGGCACATGGACAGTCCCTAAACATTGATTCACCGATGGTAATGTCAGTGACTCACCCTCCAGCTGCGTGGGACCTTCAGAGGGAGGAAGGAAAGTCATCGCATAGAGGCATGTAGATAAACAGAAGGCCCTTCCCTGTGTGACATTCCATTTGCTTCTTGGGTATTTTAAATAGTGCCCGTGGGAGAGTAAAAATGATCCTAGAACACAGGAAGCAGCTCAGTACGTACCTCCATGTTGATTATAACCACAGGACTTCCTTTGAGTTGGCGTCAGACACTTATTTAGCAGCTTCTTTTGAGGTGCTCCTAAGATACTTGTTATTAACAGTTAAGCCACTAATTAATTTGCATGCACACCATACAAGACTGCGGTTTCCACATGCTTGTGTGGCATTTGACAACTGTTACTTGAGGATGCTAATATCTATTCATTGAGCTGAAAGACATTTCCGAGTTCTTGAATAACAACCCCTTTTAAAGAAAAGTGTACACTGAATGCGAAAACCATAGTCTTAAGAACCAATGACTCAGTGGGTTTTCTGGATGTTATTTGGAATCACTGCTGGGCATTTGCTGCCTGCCCACTTATTTCAGATGTCTGTGTGCTGACCAGAGTCTAAGGGCAGCTTAATAATTGCAAAATAACCGTCAACTTGCTGAGGTCTGAGCTTTGTTGCCTAATTGTAATGCCAAACAAAGAATGGAAGTCCTTATGAGAATCATCAAAGAGGAAAAGAAAAAAAAAATCACTGAAGATCATTCACTTTAACCTGGGAGCAGCAGGGATGATGGCAAAAGTATGGACTTGGGATAAATCTCAGATTAGCCTCTCATTTTCTGTGTTACTTATTTTGCCTCTATGAGCCTCAGATTTCTCTGAGAGTGCTGCTAGCATTCCCTACCTACCAGGGCTGTTGTGAGGATAAGAATGAAAATATTTATGTAAACATCTGTGGAGTATCAGGAAGACACAAAGAGGCCTGTCTCACCCCTTCCATCAAGTTCTCAGAGGAAAAGAAGGTTTTTTACTGTGGACGACATGATTAGACTCTTGAAAGTATAAGAAATCAGCTGCATAAAATGGGAGGCATATGTCAAGGTTCCTTTTTTTTTTCCCAGATAGAAAAGAAATACACATTTTTACATTTTCACAGATGATGACACGTCAGTCACACCATCACTTCCCAGATGGTGTTTTGTGAGCCTGCCTGCTCTGATGTGTTTGTTCATAAACCTATTTTTAGCTTTACCAATTTAATAAAAGCTCTGTTAAGTTAATAAATATTTCAAAGGTTATATAATTTTAATTATTTTTAGTGCTTTTTATTTTTATTTTATCTTCAAAAATGTTTCAGTTTGGATGATAAATTATATGGACACCAGCCATATTGCCATCATTAAATACAGCCACTGCTAACAGTTTGGGGATAGATCCTTTCATTATTGTACCTAGTCATGTCTTTAAAACTGGGGATGACTTTTTTTTCAGAGCTAATATGTTTTATTGAGAACATTTTTCTATGTCATTAAATGTTTCTCTGAAAACACAATTTTAATAGCTCCAAAGTATGTAGATATGGATATTCCATGACCTATTTAGTCAGCCCTTTATTGTTAGACACTGTCACTGTTCCTATTGTTTCACTATAATGAACACTGCTACAATGAAAATTCTTGTATATGAACAAGAATTTGCAGGAAGCTAAACAGTCACTGCTCAAGTGAAACCTAAGGGAAAATAAAGACCTTCCAAACTGACACTTTAAACAGGAACCTTGAAGTGTTGAAAAGAACAACAACAACAATAATAATAATAATAATAATAATAATTAAGAACCTTTGGATCTTATGACCTTGTTTCCTTTTCTAAGCAGAGAGCGAAGAGAGAGAACAGAAGCAAGATGACATCCTTTTGCCCTCTCAGAAACCAAAAGAGAGATTTATTCCCAAAGTTTCATGAGCGGTGAGATTATGATTAGAAGGCTTTCAGCTCCCTGCTTAACTCCAGTAGCCTTGGGCTGCAGGTCAATCACTTGATGAAGTGAAAGCCTCCAGCCTTAACTATCTGTGCACCAGTGGAGATTAGAAACATGACCTGGGACTGGTTTGGAGAAATAACTTATTTTTGTTTGGTGGGAAACTGGGGCAAGGGTGGTGAGAAGACACTGCCCTTAATATGATATAATCCAGCTGTCCAAACATGCACACTTCAATTCAGCCATCATCCATTCTCCCAAATCCAGATGTTTGCCATCACACCATCTCAGGGTATCTTTCCGTTTATTGAATGTAACTTGTACTAATCATGTTTGTCAGAGCTGCATTTGTTTTTAATTAGGAAACATTTATTTTGATTCAGCAGCGCCCTCTTAGCCTACATTGTTAACAAGCTTTAAATCATAACTGCCCTTGCCCTTATGACAAATTACTGAGATTTTCATTCCACCTCAGAGGTCACATATAAGAAATTTCAAGACTACACTAAATATTTGTTGATTATTATTATTCAGTAACATGTGGATAGTTCTATTCCGTCTACATATTCTCCAACCACTGAGTTCTCACGATGGTAGTGGGCTCTTAATATTTGGATATCTTTGTATTCAGAAATCTCCAACAGTGATGTTTCAAAGTTAGACCTGCTTTCAAAGTTGAACCAGATGTGTGACCTTGCTAAGGTCACTAGCAATGTCTCTGACCTTAATTTTCTTATCTGAAAATTAGAGGATGATAAAATGTTATCGTGAGGATTAAATATTATAAAATATTTCAAACACCCAGTAGACTGCTTAATATCTAGTATATAGGCACATACACATTGATTCCTTCTATAATCTTCAAAATCTCTAACTAGGAGTCTGACTATTCTAGATGCCTATCTGGTCCTACCTCCAGGAGACTGCATGAGGTTTTTAAGGAAATTAATTTTCTAAACTTTAGCTCTTTCACCAGAGAGACAGTGAGCAAGGAAATTAAAGGAAAGACCCTGGATGAGTATTCTGGAAATGCTGGAAGCAAATGAGAACGATTCTATAGTGGGTCCCTTCCTTGTGAAATACACTTCTAGGCCATTCTTTGAGCTGATGCTTTGCTTAGGAAGAGCAGTTCTCTGTAGATTTTACTTCTCAAGTTCATCTTCTCAAGTATAATACACCAGGGGAGGAGTATCTGTCATTCATGACTATGGGAAGCTATGTCTATTATTAAAAATTAATATGCGGATTGTAAAATTATTTTTATTTTCATGGACATGCGTATTAGGAATTGCTTTCCAAAAGGTGGCGCAGTCTTGATGAGAGGACAGAATCAAAATTCTGAGTCTATACAGCTGAGCCAAGCCCAGGAATGATGGAAAGACGCTGACAGGGGTGTTCTTAAGTCTGTGCTGGGTCAAAAGATAGCCTGTCCTCCTCTCTGTCTGTCTGTCTGTCAGTTTCTCTCACTGTCTACACCCTTCTTTGCCTTCCCTTTCTTTTCCTCCCTCTCTTATCTCTTTTCAAATTCTCTGCTTTGCTCTGATCTGCTACCTTGTCGTGGCTCCTGGCTCCTGGTTTTCCCTCACCATTAACACTCCCTGGTTTACACTCACCTCTTTGCTTTAACTTCCAATATTTTGTCCAGTGTATGGGTCAAATTTAAGCCAGCAACAGGATGAGGCATAAAACAAATATTTGTGGGATGGCATCTGAGAGGTCCAGCATGAGTCTGCTTATAAATAGAAAGTGGCTGACAAAACAGTTAACATTATTCCCCATGTATGCCAGGTAGTCTGCCAACTGCCTTACATGCCCTGCTATGCAATGAATGATTGTGTGTCCCTGGCATTCATATGTTGAAGCCTTTACTTCCAGTGTAGCTGTATTTGGAGGTGGGGAAATAATTAAAGTTAAATGAGGTCACAAGGAGGAAGCCCTAATCCAATAGCATTAGTGTCCTTATAAGAAGAGACACCAGACAGCTCATGAGCCCTCACTTGCTCATGCACTGAGCAGAGGCCATAAGAGCATATAGCATGAGGGCAGCCATCTGCAACCCCAAGAAAGAGCCCTCACCAGACATCAGTCCTGTTGACACCTTGATCTTGGATTTCCAGTCTCCAGAATTGTGAGAAAATCCATTTGTTATTTACATTATTGTTTCTGTGGTATTATGTATGGCAGCTTGGGCAGACTAATAGATGCACTGTTTCATTTAATCTGCTCAATTATCATATTAGGTCGTATTATTTTTATTCCCATTGAAAATATGAGGAGACTGAGGCACATAGAGGTCAGGTAATGTGCTCCAAAATATACAGTTATTACGTGGTGGAGATAAGGATTTTAACCCAGCTAATCTAACACTAGAAACCAAGCTCTTAGCAACTTCCTGTTTTTGTTTGGGCCTATACCATTAAACTAACAAATACACCGTGCTTAAATTATAGAGAAAAGGAGCTTCTTTCAGTGTAAAAATCGTGAAGGTAATTTTGAAAAAAACCTGTTTTGTATTCAAAAGTCTTGACTTTGATTTAAGACACAATGACTTAGCCAAAGTATATGAATTAATAGATTAAAACATTGACATTTATTGAATTTCTGTTGAGCTATAAAATTTTGATTTACATAATTGTATTTAATATTCACTATTTTTCAATTTAATATGTGTACTTTCAAAATTCCATTTATTACTTATTAAACATCAAATCATTCTGCTGTTGAGTCATAACTGAAAAGACCTGAGCCCTGCTTTGAAGGCGATCACTCATAGTGAGGAACAAACACGCACACCCAGGGCAGGCCCTGACACATTCACTCAGCAAATATGTTTTTGAGACCCTACCATAGACCAGGTAGCATAAGAATGATTGAAAGATGACTGGGAGTTTGCCAGGTGGATAAAAAGTGAGAGAGAGAGAGAGAGAGAGAGAGAGAGAGAGAGAGAGAGAGAGAGAGAGAAAGTGGTAAGTGTG
Organism: Aselliscus stoliczkanus; assembly: GCA_033961575.1. Classification (NCBI taxonomy): domain Eukaryota; kingdom Metazoa; phylum Chordata; class Mammalia; order Chiroptera; family Hipposideridae; genus Aselliscus; species Aselliscus stoliczkanus. Next base: position 69,839,258 of record CM066734.1, on the reverse strand, counting down.
GGTATAAGAAGCCATTCAGGAGAGGGGAGACCATGTGGGCAGTTTCAGGGTGGTGAACAGACTGAGGAAGAAGAATGTGTGTGTGTGTGTGTGTGTGTGTGTGGCAGTGGAGGTGATGGAGGTAGGTAGAAGGGGACATTCAGGAGAGGAAAGAACTTGTGATGTGTGGTGAACAGATTGCACAAGACTAGTTTTTTCTATTTTACTTATTTTTATTTTTATTTTTTTGGTATCTTGCCACAGCAGGAGCCAATGTGTTGCAGGATGTGTGGGCTGAACTTGTAACTGTGAATGACCCTGACTGCTAAAAATTATTTTGTGCTGTGTCTTTAAACTTAACCAACGCTTGCTTAATGTGAGAGGAGGTACCCAACATCTCAGCTCCAGTCCTTATGGCTGGTTGCAATGGGAAGATGCTGAGCCAGATACCTGGTGCCAGTCTAGAGTGAACAATGTACACATGAGGACGGGGCTTTATAAAAATGATAGAAACGGACTTAGAACTTAAAGCCACAGTCCCCTGGCCAACATCTTCTGAACATCCTCTCTCCAGAGATGATTATTTGTCATTTGTTCAATAGTTTCTGTTTTTAATTCTTCTGATGGTTTCTCCATGTCACTAAGTATATGACTATAATACTCACCAGTTTGAGAAATTATCTATTAATTTCACTCTGATAGATGAGGAATTAGCCCACCGAAAACAGTTCAGCTGCCATTCATTCCCAAGTAGTTGCAGTACTGTCTGTAGTTCCTATGTTGGTCACCTCTGGAAATTTAAACAAAACATTTATATCATTATGTCTTGCATTATCAAATACAAAGGTCGTCTCTTGACTCCCCTCTTTATAAGATGAAAATATTAGTCTCCTTACCCCTTACTGCAACTTTTATCTCTCATTTTATCCCAGAATTTGCCATTTGTAGTTTTACCTTTACACTATCATGACTGAAACATTTAGATTCTTTTCTGTGAGCATAGTTAAGGAATATCTATAGGTTAATTCTAACTCTTCAAAGTTGGGAAAAAGTACTTACATTATGATTACATAAAGCTTGCTCATTGCAGGGTCAGATGGTTTGCCTTGATTCCATTTTTCTGCCTTATATAAATTTAGTTTTTTTCTGTTGTTTCTAAATACCATGATGTTTTTCCTTGATTTTGTCTTTATTGCATTTTTAAGCCCCACACATAGTATCATCTATTTGGAAAGATCCATGTATCTTTTATTTTCCAGTTTCCTATATCCCATGTTTTCCTGATTTTTGTTTTACTCTTTCATTTTGCCAGATCACATCTCTAAGTATCTTCAGACAAAGAGTGTGGGGAGGTAAGCTTTTAGGATCCTGTATACCTGACAATAACTCTATTACATATCCACACTTTACTGATATTTTTGTAGTGAATAGAATGTACTTTGAAAATCACTTTCTTTCAGTTCTTTGGAGAATTAACAACACGTTTGTCTTCTAGTCTCAGTTTTTGTCAATAAAAAGTCTTCTGCACCATTCTTGGTTTTTTCCAAGTGAACTCTTTTGTCTTTCTGACAGCATTAAAATTTTCTCTTCATCCTTAATGTTATGAAGTTTCACAATAATATGTCTGCATATTGTCATGTGGAAAATTGTCTTGATGCCGTGTAGCTTCCACATACTCATATGTGTCCTGGCATAGGGTAGCATCGGCATACTACTCCAGAGGCCACAGCAGTCTGTTCAGAGCACACAGTTTATTAAATCAGTTTAAACGATACAGCAGGGAGATAAGGGAAAGTGGGTGAGTTAAATCTTAGGATAAGGTGTACGCAGGGTACAAGTCACGCACTGGTCCTTGGGGACACAATACACACATGCCTCTTCTCTTCTCTTCTCTTCTCCCCTTACCTCCGCTGCCTTCCCCTCCCTCCCCTTCTTTCCCCTCTCTCTCTCTGCCACACCCACTCTTATCTTCCCCACTGATGGTAGGTTAGTAGGACCAGAGTTGGATGGTGTTTAAGGGGGACTCATGGGTGGAAGCTGCCCTGGGCCAATGGTACAGACTTATTCTGTTGGAGAGCTGGTGTACAGGTCTGCCTTGCCACAGCTACAGCTAGCCAATTAGCCTGCTCAGTGGTCATGGGTTTTATTATTGTTTCTTGAGCAGAAAACACATGGAGCCAGAATGGGCATCACAAATGGGTGGTTGAATTAAGCCTCTGAACACTGAGTGTTTCATGTCTCATATATATTCAGTGAATTCTGAGTATTTAGTGCCTGGTATATATTCAATATATCATGACTGTTTAGTATCTGGGTGCCTTATATACAATTAATACCTCCTGAATATTAGTCATCTTTTGGTTCTTCCATCCTTTCTGTTTAACACACACATTCTCCACTATTCTTATATGTACATAAGATATGTAAGTTTCAACCATCCCATTTGTTTTCTTTTCTCCTATAGCAGAATTGCATATTTTCAAACATTACAGTTAACTGAACATTACAGTTAAGAGTTTTTTTGAAAACTTTATCCTGCTTGGAATTTGGCCAATACTTTTATTTTGAAGACTCATGTCTTATTTCACAAACAAACAAAACAGAAACAAACTCATAGACATAAAGAATATTTTGATAGTTGCCAGATGGGAGAAAGTTTGTGGGTGGGTAAAAAGGGGGAAGGGATAAAGAAGTACAAATTGGGGCCTGCCGAGTGGCTCATTTGTTTAAGAGCTCACTCAAGAGTGTGAGCTGAGCTCTGAGCAACAGCAGTTCGATGCCTAGCCTGAGCTGAGCTGCCACTGAGCTGCCAACAGGTGGCAGGATGGCTCAGCTTAAAAAAAAAAAAAAAGAAGTACAAATTGGTTGTTGCACAGTAGTCATGGGGATGGATGGTATAGCATAAGGAATATAATCAATAATATTATAATAACTATGTATGTGTCAGATGGGTACTAGATGTTGATGTGATAGGTGGGAAGGGGGTTGGGGGGCAGAGTGAAAAAGGTGAAAGGTTTTAAGAAGTACAAACTGGTAATTATAAAATAGTCATGGAGATGTAAAGCACAGGGAATACAGTCAATAATGTGGTAATAAGTATGTATAGTGCCAGATGGGTACTATATTAATCAGGGGAATCACTTCTTAAATTATATAAATGTCTAACCACTATGCTGTACACCTGAAATTAATATAAAATAATATTGAATGACAGCTGTAGTTGAAAAATTAAAAATGAGGGGGAAAAGGTAAAGGAAAATAAGAGGTTTAAAGTTCCAGGTACAAAACAAATAAGTCATGGGGATGTAATGTACAACATAGGGAATATAGATAATAATATTGTGATAGTGTGGTACAGTGTCATATGGTTGCTGGACTTATCATGGTGATCACTTCTTTAGGTATATAAATGTTGAATAACTACGGTATGTCCCTGTATGTTAGCTATGTTTTAATACAAAATTTTAAAACTTAAATAGAAAATATAGACTTTGTTTCTTTCCAATAGTTTTAGATTTACAAATAAATTAGAAAGACAGTACAGAGATTTTTCATACCCTGCAGCCAGTTTCCACTATTATTAAGATCTTACGTTAGTACGATACACTGGTAACAATTAATAAACCAATATTCATACATTATTATTAACTAAAGTTCATAGGTTATTTAGATATCTTTAGGTTTTACCTAATGCTTTTTTCTTTTCATGGGTCACATCCAGGACCCCACATTACACTTAACTGTCATGTCTCTTTTGGCTCCTGTCCCACTATTAGAATTTGTGTGATATTTTTCTCATGATAAAACTTGGATTAGGGATAACTGGGAGGAAGAATGCAGAGGTGGCATGTCATTTTCATCACATCATTTTCAAGGGCACATTCTATCAACATGACTTAATCACTGTTGATATTGGCCTTGATCGGTTAGCTGAAGTAGGGCTTGTCATGTTTCTCCATTGTAGAGTTAGCCTCTCCCTACCCCCCTTTCCACACTCTGCTCTATGGGAGGAAGTCAGTACACATAGTCCACAGCTAAGGAGTGAGGAGTTTTGCTACCCGTCCTTGGAGTGGAGTATCCACATAAATTATTTGGTATCCTTCTGCATGGGAGATTTGTCTTTTCTCCCCCGTAACTACATTTTTTTATTTCTCAAATCCCATTTTTGTTCTCTGATTGTCCGTTTCTCATAACCTTCCATTCATGTGTTCTATATCTTTTGTAACTTTTCTGAAAATATCATTAGAGGTTTTGGCAGGAAAGGTCTCTTTAGTTATTGGAATCTGCTTATTGAAGTCTCTTTCTGACATTTCAGTTTCTTTTCATTTCTGGAACTCTTTGGTTACTTTTTCATATTCAGATACACAATAAACAGGAGAGCTCAGAGCTCTGTCTATGGGAGCAGAGCTTGTTGGCTAACAGGATTCACTTTGGGGTGAGAAGGGAGCAGTTCTTACCCTGGGGCCCCTCCAAACATCAGAATGCAGAGAAATTGATCTGAGACACCAACACTCCCAGTAGCTGTCCTGCTTATACCTAAGCAGTTCGTGTGATTTTTTTAGAGAAGGAAAGAATCCTCTTTGTATTGCATTTTCGGAAAAGCATGAGGTATTTTTTTCTATGTTTTTCGTTGCAAAAATATGTCGTGACTTCTCTGACAACCCAGTATTTGTCAGGGTCGGGGGCTAACTGTCATTGACTGCTGGTTATTCTGAGCACAGGATGAGGTGGGGGTATCATTGGTGGGCATTTTGGTCCCTAGGCTGCCCTCCATTGTACTACATACAGTTTCCAAGGTTAGTGTGTCCTCAGGACTCTAGTAGGCAGAGCCCTGAATACCCTCCAGCTTGTGGGACCTCCCTGGACTAGATGCTGCATTGTCCCCTCTGCTTCATTAGTCAATATTCTGCCATCTGCTTCCTATCTCTTGGGAACTTGCTAAGATCTATTGCAGTCTGATGGGCCCCATCCTGTTGTGGCTGTTATTCCTTAGCATCATTTTGTGGTCATGGGAGGGAGAGAAGAGAAACGTGTTCAGTCTGTCACCTTGAACACTCCTTCATTTGTTTTAATTATAAAAACATGGTGTATTGATTATGGTAGGTTCAACTGCTGTAACAAATTGATCCAAAAGTGTGTACTGTATAATAGAAGTTTATTTCACATTAATATAACAGTCCAAGGTTTCTGGTGGCCGCTCTCCTTGCTGTAATGATTCAGGGACCCAGGTTCCACCTGTCTGTGGTTTCGCCATCTTCTAGGGCTGCACTGATATCTGCCCCTGGTCAGCAGAGGAGGAAAGGGATTGTGGAGGAGGCATGCCACTTCTTAGAAGCTTTGGGCCAGCAGCACACACATCACATCTGGTCTCATTCCATTGGTGAGAACTAGCCCTGTACCCAGTTAGATTCAAGGAGGCTGGACAAGGGAGCTTTAACTAGGCAGTCCCTTCTCCACTATATCTCTCTGTGATGCAGAGAAGCGGATATCTGGTGGTACATCTGGTCTCCTTGCCACACATGTATGGGACTCAGAATGGAGGTGAGAGGCAATGATAGGAATTAGGCAAAATTACACTTTTTTTTTTTTGAAAATTTTACAAACATAGAAAAGTGTATTTTAAAATGACACACCATACTGCTTCTAAAAGCTAAATTTTAACATTTGGATATATCTTTTCAGTTCTTTACAAATTGCTTTCTTTTACTCAGCAATGTATCACGAATATTTCTTGCGTTACTGGTTATTCTCCTAAATTTCATTTGTTACGTAGATTTTTTTTTTTTTAGAACAGTTTTAGGTTCACAGCAAAATTAAGCAGGAAGTACAGAGATTTCCCATGTACCCTTTTCCCCCAAACAAGCCCAGCCTCCACTGTCAACACCCCACACCAGAATGGGACATTTATTACAATCAACAAACCTACACTGACACATCATCATCACCCAAAGTCCATAGTTTACGTTATAGCTCGCTCTTGGTGTTGTACATTCCATGACAGATATATAATGACTTGTAGTCACCATTATGCTATCATACAGAGTAATTTCACTGCCCTAAAAATGCTCTATACTCCACCTGTTCATCCCTCCCTCCCCCAACCCCTGGCAATCACTGCTTTTTTACTGTCTCCATAACTACATTTAACTTTTAATAGATACAGCATATTCCATTTTATGTGCATGCCATGTTTTACTTAATTCTGGTTGGATACGTAGGTGGTTTTTGGCATTACCAATAACCTGATGAATGGCCTTGTGTAGAGAGCTCTGTGAACGACACTGATTATTCTCTAGAATGGCTAGATTAAGGGATATGAGTACTTTAAGGCCTTTGCCACGTATCCTATAGTAGTCTAGTCCTTCAGACATTTTTTGTTTTAATCATTTTGTTACTCCCACTAAAGATGTATGAAAAGACTTAGTAATAAGAATTATCCTGTGAGTTGTAAAAATGTGGACACAATAATGATAGTTGACGCATGTGCAGTTTATTATATGTCAGCCACTGTTTTAAGTGCTTTTTTGAATTAATTCATTGAGTCCTAATAATAGTATTATTATTAGCTCCATCTTAAAGAGGAGAAAACCGCGACACACAGATTAGGTAACTTGCCAAAGTGGTTTCCTTAACTGTAATATGGGGATGCTCAAAATTACACTTTGCTCAATAACAATCATTAGTCTGCAACAGTGTGGCAGGATACCTTCAGATCTTTATATTCCCCCAAACTCTACCATGCACCTCATTGAGCTATCCTGGCTGCTTTGAAGGGAAAGCAAAGGAAAATGATGCTTATTTAATAAGATCTATATGTCAGGCATTATGTTTGTTCAGTGATTTCCATACAACTCAGACTACACACATCCTCCCCGAGTCACAAAAAAACTGTTTTTCTCTCTCAATGAAATTTGGCTTCCCTGTGGGAAAAGCATAATGCTTAGGGATTTTTTGTTTTTTAATTATTATTAGTTCCAGATGTATAAAACAATGCAATAGTTATCCTTTTCACCCCCCTACAAAGTGACAATCCCCCTCTTGGGGATCTTTTTAAAGGAAGAAGGTGGCATAAATGTTATTGCACACCTACTAAGTGCTAGACATGATGCCAGGTTTAAGGAACTAATTTTCAGAAGCTCAGTTTTCTCTAAAATGCAAAGAAGTGATCACAATGCAGGTGAGGGCAGTAGTGAAAGGCAGAGGAGGGAGAGAATTTTCTCTGCCTTGAGATCAGGATGGGCCAGGAGGAGGGGGTTGGAGAAGGTGTCACAAAGGAGGTGTCTAGCATTTGACCAGAGCCCTGAAGGAGAGTTAAGAGTTAAGCCAGAGAGCAAGGAAGAGAGGAATGTGCACATACAAGGACAAACACATGAAGTTCAAGAGTCGTGGGTAACCCAGAGAGTGATTGGCTGATACATGGGGCACCCCAGGAAGGCAAGGCTAGAAAGGTGGGATGACAGCAAGGAGGAGCATGGGTCTCCTCCTATAATCCCTAGCCTATAATCCACTTCCTGCTAGAAACAGCAGTGTCAGGCTGCCTCCCCCTCCTAGCCAATGCATTCCAGGGCCACTTTTCTCACCAGCTATTTTAGCTTCCTCAGTGACTGGGAGCAGACAGCTCCCCGGAGACCAGGTCTTCTCCACCTCAGCCATAATGATTTTTGGGGCCAGATTCTATTTGTTGGGGGTGCTGTCCTGTGCATCAGAGGATGTTTAGCAATATCCCTGGCCTCAACCCATTAGAGGCCAGTAACACCTCCCAAGCTGTAATAAGTCAAAGTGTGTCCTGAGACATTGCCAAATGTGCCCTGGGAGCAAGAATAGCCTGGTTGAGAACTACTGCTTTAGACAGATGTCACCTTTCTTTTATCATCTACCAGAGAATCAAATATTGTGTTTTGCATGTAACTGGGCTTGTGTAATTGGAAGACAGACCTCTTTTGAACCAAAGTGCCTTCTTCCACTAGCCAACAGGCCTGCCCTGGCTCAGAGTAGTATTATGAGGAGCAGCGAGCACATAACGCTCCATTTTATATTATGGTCACCTTTAAAATGTCTGTTTCCCAAGTAAATTGAAAGCTAGCTTAGCAAGCATTCACTTTACATGTATTTTCTTAAATGGACTGGTAAGTCACCTTTTAAAAGTAAACTGATTGAGATCCAAGCAGATTAAAAATGATTTTTGAATGCCCCCCTGTTTTTTTAAAGATCAGAATGACCTCTTTCATGCTTTGTGATCGAACTCTTAGAAACATAATACTTCACTTTCTTAAAGACGCCCTTGCAGTCTCTCTGGGGAAAATATCAGTCAAGCTCCTACATTTTCTCAACTAATTTTTAACTTTGCTGCCTGCATATCTGGAATCAAAACATATGGATCACTCTTTAATCAACAGCTCAGAATATCATCACTTTGAGCACCTGTCAAAAAATTCATCCAAGAATTGATTGCAGTTCAGTGTTTGCCAAGAGTGTGATCGAGACATCTGATTTTCAGAGAGAGGCTCTAAGTGGCATATTAACTCCCCATTCCTCCCAGTTCTCTAACTTCTATTTTTGAACAGAGTCAGCTTATTAGAAAAACAAAAGGTCTGGGCTCTATTATCCAAGCCTTTCACAGAAGTGCTTTTGGTTGGGAAAAAGTTGTGATTTTCCTTTTCTTTTCCTTCCTTCCTTCTTTCTTTTCTTTTCTTTTCTTTTCTTTTTTTTTCTTCCTTCCTTTCTTTTTGGTAGAGGGAAATATAAGAAATACCCATCTCTAGGGAAAACTCTTGTCTTTTGCAAAGTCATAGTTAAAGTTGCAGCCAATTATAACCCTGCTCCATAAGAGTGAACTGAGTTCTGGCTCCAGCAGTGAGGCAGGAAAAGCCAGAATGAGCCTTTGGACAGGACATGGAGAGGTTCCAAGCCCAGGACCAGAAATAGCCAGAGGGAAAGGTCTGTGCTTCCTAAACTGCTGGGGTGACAACTGTGTGCAAAAGAATGAAGCATGTGCTTGGGGCCTGATGTGGGGTAGGGGCATCTTTCATGGCTTCAGGATTAGTTCTTTGGGCAAGCATGTCCTCAGGAGGGACCTGGGACATTTAATTTCAAATAAGAGACTGAATATACAAATAAACAATGTCAGACCAGATATTAAAATAGAAGTCCGACCCACAATTTGCAGCAGAAAGCCAATTCATTATTTAGAATACCCAGCCCAGGAAGCCAGCCTGCTCTAACACAGATGGCTTATATAGGTCAGACGGCTATCTCTAGTGACAGTCCAGGAAGCCAAATAACCTCTGTAGCAATTGGCTCAAAATGGCCAGGACTTGATGAGCAGCTTCTCTAATTTTTGTCGCTGTTTCCAACATAGGATCAACCAGAGAAAACCAGATGTGTACTCCTAACCATTCACACAGGGTGCCCCACTTCTAGGTAGCCTACCTACAGCTTCCCCAAGCCAACGCCTCCCACCAGGGCACAGCTGACGCCTTCCTTTACCCTGCTGAAAAGTTTTCCCACTCCTCTGCCTGCCTCCAGTCTGCCAGGACATAAATATTGATGGTTTACTCCCTTTCTATCACAAGTTCTGAATAAATAGCCTTTGCTTATTCTCATTTGGTCTTTGGTGTTTTTTTTTCCCCACAGAATGTTGAAAGCAACATAACCTAATTTTGAAAAAATTAGGTCACGTGTGATAGATCAGTACTCTAGAGGGGCATGCGTGTAGCATAGTCCCACCCCTCCATGTTTGTGCACCCAGTTTCTTCTCTCTGGAATGATCCTGCCCTTCTCTTCCTGCAGGAAAAATCCCACCCACTCCTGTGTCCAGCACGGGTGTCCCGGTTTCTGAAGAACCTTCCCTGCCTATCATCCACAACATCCCAGAAATTCTCTTCTTCCTTCCTTCATGTTAGAATGACAACATCAGTCCAATGCACAATCAATGGGAAAGACATTACTATATCCTGAGCATTACCTATTTCCTGGGTGGCATCTCACTTTATCCTCTCTTTGTGGGATAGGATTTCCTCCCTTCCCTTCACAAGTGATCTTCACAAGACCATAACTCACCAGAGAAAATTGAAGATGGGTCTGTCTTTCCTAGTCAGATTTTGAGCTCCTTGATAAGATTGTTTCTTATGCATTTTAATTCTTCATGCAGAGCAAATGCTGAACACACGAGTGATGTTTTGTAAAGGCTTGGTGAGTGAATGAATGGATTATGATAGAGCAGGAAAAATGAATTTATTTACAAGTCTAGCCTGGCTTAAAGGACTAATTATTCAAAAGCATGGACCATACGGTTCCTATAGGTAAAGATATATACTCGTAGGTCAAACTTTTTCTTTCATCCAGACCCAAGGACAGGAAATCTATCATTGTAAAATTCCAGGTGGAGACTGCAAATATTTCTAGCTCTGCCTAGGTAGGTTCAGCTCTGATGTCTGCGAGTCACACGTTGAAGATTTACCAGGCAGCAGTAGCTTCCTGCCTCAGTGAGAAGACAAATATCAGCAGGTGATCTATAACCCGTGCCTAAGCAACAAAGGAGGAATTTTCTCTTGTAAGCAGTGTATGTGAGAGTGTATCATTTTACCCAGCCGTAGGGAGTCCACATCTTTGGTGCCTTTGGTTTCCTCAATTATTTTAAACATTTTTGTTGAAAAGTTGTCATAGCAACAGCATCAATAAATATTTTAAAGGGATGAAGTCTATTTCCAGCACCCTCAAGTAATGTTTCCTTTTTGCCCATTATCTACCCATGCTGATCCACACATAAGCATTTTATACACTTGCAGCCACAAAGCAGTGTCTATTCTGTATTCTTCTATTTCACCTAACATTACATCAAAAAACATTTTCTGTTTCCAAAGTCTTCCTATTTAAAATGTCAATGTCTTCACAGTATTCACTACAGTATTAATTCACTACTCATATTTTTTACCATCTTCTAGATAATGTTGCAGGAAGCATCTTCTTGCATGTAGTTTTTGCCTTCTGATTAATATTTCACTAGGATAAATTCTTAGGAATAGAATTTCTGACATCTTTGTGGCTTCTGCTACATAATACCATGTTGATTCTCAAAAGCATTTCTGCTAATTTAGAGAACCAGTTCATAGCTCCAGGAGGATGTCTTGCTGTGAACACTACGCATTCTTGTCCTTAGAGTAAGAGTTAGACCATTGACAGATGCAGCATCTCCTTAAACAAAATGGAAAGGTATTTGTTAAAGGTAGCCATGTGTGGGAAAAATTAACACCAAGGCTGCCTTGATTAGAATTTTATGAAGTAAAGCTATTTTGTTCTGGATATGTGAACTCTCATAATGATAACAGAAGGTTTCCCCCCCTTCTCCCCTTGCCCCCCCCCACACACATCGGCTCCTGAGTTTTGCATCTCACACATATAGGTGTGACTATAAAACCAGTGGCTGGTTTTTAATAAACACAGTGGATTTCTTACATGCAAACAGGGGCCATCTTTCCATAGCAACTTCTTATGGAACTGCTAAAAACATGAAACCCTTCTTAAGGAATTGCATTCATGCCCAGTGTTTAAACTACAAAATCAAATTTAGACCCATTTTATCTTTTTGTAGACCACAAGAGATAATCAACTAACTTGATGACCAAACATGATGAAATGTAGGCCGAGTGGACAAGTCAACTTCAAAATCATAATCATAGCTGCCATCCCAGAAGCACTCACTATGTGACAGGTTCAGTGCTAAGTCTCATTAAATGCACATAACTGTTGCTGAGAGGGAGGTGCTACTAATATACCATTTTATAGATCAGGAAACTGAGGCTTGAGAGCATGAGAGAAGTGCTCTGCTATATAGCAGGATAGTGGATGGTGTTGAAATCCAGGCCTATATGAGCACTCATCAAAGGATGAGGGGAGTAAACCCCCCTCACGAAGGGCCTGGGCAGTGGAAGCGCTTCCTGAAATAAAAGCAGTGGTTCAGGCCCAGCGGCTGGGGTGTGTGAGATGGGAAAGGCAGGAATTCATAGCCCAGCACTCAGGCAGGGATACTTGTGTCATGGGTGTGTAGGGGTAACTTTGCTATTCTCATCTACTTCCCACCAAGGGCCAGAACTCTGCCGATGAGCCCAAGCCATAGAAAAATCTTCCAGACAGTGTTTAGTCTCTATCATTATGGTCCAGCCTCTGCTGAAATTCCCCTGTTTCTTCCTGGAAGCCTACTGCAGGCTATTAAGGGATCTTACTTCTTGCCTTGCCATTATTTGCTGAGCCATGAATCCACTGCCTCCCCTCATGTGCGGGCTTCCTCCCCATCTGCCTCTCTTACAGCTCGGTGGCATCATGGTTTATTCCCAAGAAGTAGCAGAGTACTAACTTCTAATGTGACTTGCCTACCTGTCCAGGAACTGATGATGATGTTCTAACATCATTAGACTGTGCATCTGTCAATCAAGCAGGATTTACTCTGATTGAGCAGCAAAAGCAAGAGTCCACAAATGAGGGGACCGGAGTATACACAGTGATGGACTTGGTCATCTTTATAAACACTAATAAACTGCTGAGCCGCAAGCACCCATTTTCAATAAGAGAGGATCAAACTACTTCCATAACCGTTAATCAAGTGGAAATCACGCTGTTGTGAAGGCTGCATTAGGAATTTTGAGCACCATTTTATTTTCCTTCAAGCTTCTTTGAGGGAGTATTATGTTCAGAGCCAGCTTTTTATCAAAGCATTATATTTAATCTTTTTACCACTTTGATCTTTTTCTGTAAAAATTATTTCCTTTATTCCAAGTTCCACCCTGCCTTTTCTATATCTCCTTTATAAAATTTTCTTTAGGAGATAAAAAGTCCATTAAATGCTGTGAAGTCCCAACCTACCTTTAACAAAAAGAGCTGGGGGGGCGGGCCCTAGCAGAAGGTCACTGCATTGTGATGGAAATGGATTCACAATGAGCATGGATTGCTTTTGCGTACATGCTGGCGGTAGTGCCTGGCTATCACTGGAAGGAAAATGGTAAACTCCATCCTGGCAATTTATCAGAATGACGTTTCTTATACTAAAGATAGCCGGACTATAATAAAAGATCCAACTAACATTCACGTTATTAGAGTCCCAGAGAGAAAGGAAAAAGAAGGTGTGGCTGAAAAAGCACTTGAAGTACTTTGATGGTAGACGCAAAAAGGGTAACACTGCTTTGGTTCTAAATGTATATAGAAGAAATATTTATGACGATTATATTATAAATGAAAAAGGGGACATCAAGAAAAGTATGTTTTCTACTTTATTTGAATTGGTAAAATGGGAACATCAGTATCAGTAGATTTTGTTAAGTTATGTATATATAAAGCAATATTTACAGCAGCCACTAAAAAAAATTTATTAAGATACATTCAAAATACTATAAATAAATGATAATGGAATTCTAAAAAATGTTCAAGTAATCTACAGCAAGGAAGGAAAAAGAAAACAGAACACAGAAAAATGAAAAACAAAGATAACAAAACAAAAATTTTAATGACACATTTATGAACCAACATCACTAATTGCATTAAATGAAAATCATCCAAACACACTAATTAAAAGACAGAGATTAGCAGAGGAGATTAAAAAAGGACTCAACGACATGCTGTCTATAAGAAATTTGCTTTAAATATAATGATATAGACCAGTTGAAAACCAAAGGACAGAAAATGTTATGTCATGCAAACATTAATCAAAGGAAAGCAGGGGTGGCTATTTGAATATTAGATAAAGTAGACTTCAGAGCCAAGAAAATTACCAGAGACAGACAGAAAATATATAATGATAAAACGGCCAATCCACCAAGAAAATATAGTTATCCTAAATGTGTATGCAGCAGAGGTACCAAATATGTGAAGCAAAATTGATGAACTAAAAGGAGAAACAGACAAATTCACAATTATAGTTAGTGACTTTGATGCCCTCTTTCAAAAATTGACAGAATAGAATAAAATCAGCAAGTAAGTAGAACTCAGCAACACCATCATTTAGCGTGATCTAATTGACATTTATAGAACATAGAACACTCCATCCAACAATAACAGAATGTCCATTCTTTTTAAGTGCTCATAGATTAAATATATTCCAAGATAAATTGTGTTTTGTTTGGGCCATAAAACAAATCTCAATGAATTTAAAGAATTGAAATCATACGGATTGTGTTCTCTGACCACAAAGGAATCACACTAGATGTCAATAATAACAATAAAAGATAATAGGAAGATCCCCAAACATTTGGGAACTTCTAAATAATCCAGGGATCAAAGAGGAAGGCTCAAGAAAATGAAAAAAAAAACAACAACAAAAAACCCCCCAAAACCCCATGGATTTGAACAAAAATGAAAATACAATGTATCAAAATTTGTGGGACAATTTTAGTTATGCAAGATGAATAGTTCTGGAGATCTAATGGAAGGAATGTGACTATAGTTAACAATACTGTATTGGATACATGAAATTTTCTAAGAGGATGGATATTAAGTGTTCTCACCACAAAAGAAAAGAAAATGGTAATGATATGAGGTGATAGATATGTTAATTAGCAAGCTTGTGGTAATTATTGTACCATGTTTATGTATATCAAAGCATCAAGTTGTACATCTTAAGTAAATACAATCTTTATTTTTTAATTATACCTCAACAAAACTGGGGAAAAAATTGTGGGACATACTTAAGCAGTACTTAAAGAGAAATTTATAGCACTAAATGCACACATTAGAAAAAAAGAAAAGTATCAAATAGATAATATAAACTACCATTTCAAGATCTGAAGTAAAGTAGAGCAAACAAACTAAGACCCAAAACAAGTAGAAGGAAGGAAGTGATAAAGAGCAGAAATCAATGCAATTGAAACAAAAACAATAGAGAAAAATCAATGAAAGAAAGAGCTCTTAGAAAAGATCAGTAAAATTGACAAACCTTTAGTAAGACTGACAAAGAAGAAAAGACACAAATTACCAACAACAGGAATGAAACAGAATATCACTACAGACACTGAAAACACCAAAAGGATTAAAAAGGGAATATTCTGACTATCTCTACACGCAAAAATTTGATGTTTGTTAATAACAAATTTGACATCAGGTTGACATTAAATTGATAAATAGATGAAATGGATGAATTTCTTAAAAAATACAAACCACCATAACTCACCCAACATAAAATGGATAATTTGAATTGTTCTGTGGATATTAAGAAAATTTAATTTGTAATTTCAAAATTCCCTCCCCACCCTGATAAATCTCCAGGCACAAATGGTTTTACTGGAGGATTCTACCAAGCATTTAAAGAAAAATTAACACCCATTCCACACAATCTCCTCCACCAAATGGGAATACTTTTCATTTCATTTTATGAAAATAGTATTACACAATACTAAAACCAAATAAATACAGTATATAAAAAGAAAACTACAGGCCAGTATTCTTCATTAATATATAGATCCAAAAATTCTTAACAAAATATTAGGAAATAGAATTCATAGAACACAGAATAGTGACACTAAAATTAAAAATGCAATACTATTTATAATTAGAGAGAGAGAAATAAGTATAAATTAAACAAAACATGTACAGGACTTGTGTGCTGAGAACTGCAAAATGCTGGTGAAAAAAATCAAAGATGATTTAGATAAATGGAGAGATATATCATGTTCATGGGTTGTTAAGACTCAGTCAAATATGTCAATTGTCCCCAAATTGATATATAGATTTGATGCAACTCCTATCAAAATGCCAGCAAGATTTTTTGTAGATTTAGCCACATTATTCTAAAATTTGTATGGAAAGGCAAAAGAACTACAATAGCTGAAACCATTTTTGAAAAATAAGAATGAAGTGGGAGGAATCAGATTACTTGACTTCAAGACTTATAAAGCTTCAGTTATAAGGACTACGTGGTATTGCTGTAGGGACAGACACACAGATCAATGGAACAGAATAGAGAACCCAGAAATAGAACCCCCAATATATGCTTAACTGATTTTTTGTTACAGGGTGTGAAAGTAGCTAAATGAAGGAAAGATACCCTTCTCAGAAAATGGTGCTAGAATAATTAGATATCCATAGGCAAAAAAAGTGAACCTAGACCTAAGTCTCATACCTTATACAAAAATTAACTCAAAATGGACCATAGGCTTAAATGTAAAATTATACATTTTAAGAAAAAATAAGCAAAGGAGAAAACCTTCAGGATCTAGAACCATGAAGAGCTCTTAGATGTAGCACCAAGAGCACAATCCATCAAAGGAAAATTGATAACTTGGACTTTAATGACATTAAAAGCTTTACTGTATGAAAGATCCTGTTAGGAGGAAACGACAAGCTACAAACTGGGAAAAAACATTTGCAAACCATATAGCCAACAAAAAACTAGCATTTAGGATATATATAAAGAACTCTGAAAATTCATTAAAAAAACTAATTAAAAATGGACAAAAGACCTAAACAGACATTTTTACCAAGTGGATATACAGAAAAAAAAACAACAACACATAAAAAGATTCTCAGCATGATTTTTCCTTAGGGAAATGCAAGTAAAACCTCAACATGATATCACTACATGCCTATCAGGGGATTAAAATAAAAAACAGTGAAAACAGGGCCGGCCAAGTGGCGCATTGGTTAAGCGCTGGTTTTTGGATGCCAGCGGCCCTGGTTCGGATCCCACATATAAGGGCCAGTGACACTGCCCTCTACAGCTAACAAAAGCACCACCTGGAGGTGGGCTGTGTGAGCCCCGGCGACGGTGTAGGCTGCAGGCCCTGCTGCAGTGGGCTGCCATATGCAACAGTAAGTGGTCGGCAGCCAGAGTAAGTGGTTGGCAGCCAGCATGAGCTGCCATCGCCGTGATGAGCGACAATCCGGAGGCCGGCAACCAATCTGCCTCATCCGGTAAAAGCGCAATGATGATAGCAACATGGGCCAGTGAAGCGACGTCCTCTGCAACTAGACTGAAGAACAAAAGGACAGCAACTTGTCTGTTTCCCTTCCCCGATTCCCCAACGCTGTTCCCCTCCCCCAATTCCCCAATAAAATCTTAAAAAAAACACAAAAAACAATGAAAACAGAAAACACTGCTGGTAAGGATGTTGAGAAACTGGGTGATTCATATATTGCTGGTCAAACTGTAGCATGGTACAGCCACTCTGGAAAACAGTTTGACAGTTGCTTAAAAACCTAAATATACAACTACCATTCAAACCAACAATTGCACTCTTGGGCATTTATGCCAGAGAAATGAATATTTATGTTTACATGGAAACCTGTGCACAAATATATATATAAATATTTTCATTTATAATGGCTTCAAACTGGAAACAACCTAACTGTCCTCCAATGTCTGAATGGTTAAACAAACTACAAAGTAATACATCTATACTTTTGGACTATTGCTCAGCAATAAAAAAAGAAACCTCAGAGGGAACCGTAGCCTTGCCAGCTCTTATTTAGAACTTGTAGCCTCAGAACTTGAGAGAATAAATTTCTATTGTTATAAGCACTCTGTTGGTGGTACTTCGTTACTGACAGCCCTAGGAAACTAACATTGATCCCTGAATTGGACACAAGCCCATGGGTTCCACCTATTATTGCCAGACTTTCAATATACCATTCACAGCTTCGGACCCCAAATTAACACTTACCAAGCAGAACCCTCCCACCACAATCCTTTCCTTTTCTGTCCCCCCTCACATGCATCCTTCAGGTTCAGGTTTTATTTTGTTTTGTTTTATATCAGAGTTCACATTCTTTATACACCTCAAGATCCATGGGTCATTGAGAAATTTGGTCCCGGATGACAATGCCTACCCACCTCCACCCTCTCTCCAGAAACCCACATTTCTTCTCACCTGATTAGGCGAGTCTTACCTAAGATATCCAGGGCTAGTGCCACATATCCCAGTCATCCAGGTACTCTTGACCTGTGAGACCCATGTTTCCAGTTCATCGTGGTGTGAATATAAGTCGTAGGATTTTATTCAAAGCGAACCATCATTTTATTTCTGGGATGTTTCCTAAATAACATTCATATTACCAAGTTTGTAGACTTCACCACCGAGCCAGATTTCTTTTAAAATTCCACTGGGCGGCCTTCTTCCACAGGGCTCCAAAAAATGGCAGTCTGGCTATTGTCCTCGGTAAATCTTGTTCCAGAAAGTTCTGCATCCACTTAACTTTTATGAATTAGAGTTCTGTGGTTTGGATTCTATCCCTGCTCCCCCACCGCCCTCTTCCCAATTTAAAACTTTATAATCCAGGATTTCAAAGTTGGGGGCTGGGGAAGCTAAATGTACCATCATGTTCTTTGTCTCTTGCTGCCCCCTGCTGGGAAAATAATTCCTTTTTTTCTTTTCCTTTTCTTTTTTAACTAAGAAAATGAACAGATTCCTAGGGGTGGATGGGTCAGGGAGCAAGCAGCAGTGTCTTTTTTTTTCTTTTTTTCTTTTGAGAAGCTATGTCTTAGAGGGAAAGGGTTAAGCAGCTTCATTATTTGAGGTTCTCAGTTTATTTTAAAAACTAAAGAAATGGAACTTGTGATATTTACAACAGTTTTTATATTTACAACAATTTTTATATTTAATTGATGGGTACTTTTAAACACACACAAATATAATCTGCTGCCATTGTGCCTCCATAAAATAATTCAATTTGTAAAAGTATCAATTCAAAGTACACTGCCAGTGGCTTGGCTTAGTCTTCCTGACGTCCCCACCGCCCAAAGTGAAAGGTTGTGTACCTTTTCCCTTGGGCATCATCTTTATTAGAAAAGTCCTTTTAGAGCCTGAAGACCTCTGAAGGGCCTCTGTTGGGAGCTTCTCTGGGATGACTGGTTACCCCCAGGAACTGCCCCAGAGCTGAAGGCCATCAGAAGAGCCTGGAGCCAAGCCCTGATCCCAGCACTTGGCTGCAAGAGCAGGAAGAAGGCCACCCTGACCAGTTCTCCACTGCTGGCTGGCTGCTGTGAAAAAGCTGGGGCCTGCCTCTGCTTCTCGTAGCTGAGGGACAAGGATTTCTGTTCAGGTGTCAGAAATCTGTTCAGGGAAAATGCAGTGTCCTGCCAGCAGGGGCCAGCTCACCATGCTGCGTACATTAAGAATCACACGGCTCCTAGGTCTCTTCCTCTCTGGTTTCCCTTC
The DNA here is from genome assembly GCA_033961575.1 of Aselliscus stoliczkanus. Classification (NCBI taxonomy): domain Eukaryota; kingdom Metazoa; phylum Chordata; class Mammalia; order Chiroptera; family Hipposideridae; genus Aselliscus; species Aselliscus stoliczkanus. Next base: position 69,820,143 of record CM066734.1, on the reverse strand, counting down.
CCTATCACATTCTCTCCCATGAGGTGCCCAGACATCATTCAGTGAACAATACTATTCGTTTCTTTTTTCCTGTGAGTCAGTGGAAATAGGCTTTATCATTTAAATCAGTTGATTCGAGATGCTGGGACAATGAATCAGAATCAGATGTAAGTTGACCTGGAGGAACTAATGGAAATGACAATGCATATTGTTCTTCCTACCTGAGTTTGTGGAGTAAAATTCAAACCCACATACCTCTTTGCCCAGGCATCTCTTGTATCCCACCAAGGACCCCGAATCAGTATCTCTAACATGGAAACTTCCTCCAAATCTCTAACATGTCTCACTTCCTCCTCCCCATCCCAGTTGTGAGTAGTTGAGAGTAAGGGCTTATTGCAATTTCACATTGCTGCAACATCTTCTTGCAAAATCAATGGAATTGTATCTGGGAATGGAGTAGGGACCTCCTCGGGTGTTGTCAGACTAGAGTGATGGGCCGTATGTGATGTGAGGGTACACTAATCATGCCCATTAGGATCATAGATTGGTCTGGGATGAGTTGGGGGGAAAATTCAATCCTTTACTACAGATAGTTAGAGGAGTGTAGGGGTGATGACCCCGTCTCTTGCCTGAAAGGAGGTTACCGTGGTCTTTTTGTCTGGAGACACACTCTTACTCTATTTTCTACCCCTATTAGAATGTGAGCTCTTGTCTTATTTACCACAGAACCCGGTGCTCCAATGGCGACTGGCATATAAAAAACACTAAATAAATATATGTTAATGGTTTCAGTGCCTCTGGTCAGCAGCTACCAGAACCCAATACATTTTCTATGCTGCAGTCAGAACAATCTTTCTAAACCTCAAATCTCATCAAGATCCTTCCCTTTTTAAGACCTGTCAATGACTCCTCAGTTGCCGGATCAAGTAAAAAGCCTTTAAGGGACCTAATAAGGTCCTCGACCTGCATTCCAGCCACATTGAGCTCTTACATCTTGCTAACGGGCCATGCTTTCCGTCCTCTCAACATTCATCTAGCCCAGGGGTTGGCAAACTGCGGCTCGCAAGCCACATGCAGCTCTTTGGGTATATTCTGTCTCAAAAGTTTGCTGACCCCTGGAAGAGCCAATTCTGTCCCTCACAACCCTATAAAAATTATTCAAGAGCCATAAGTAATAAGGAAAATTTAAAGTAATATTATAAATGAAACTATGATAGTTTTATTTTCATTTTCAATTTTATTTCAGAGCCACATGTATGTACCCAAAGAGCTGCATGTGGCTCACGAGCCACAGTTTGCCAACCCTTGATCTAGGCTGTTCCCTCTGCCTGGATTCTCTCCATACTACTTGGCCAGCAGCAACTCCTTTAGGCCTTAGCTCAGCCATAACCCCCACTGAGAGTGCCTAGAATGACACTGACCATATCTTATTATAGTTATTTTTTATGTGCCCACTTGAAGATGGGTCTATGACTACCTTATCCACCATTATATCCTCCGCTATGACAATATTTGTCACATGACCCCAAACTATGACAATATTTGTTACATATTGCCTACATAACTGGTAGGCAATAAGCATGATGGTGTCTTTGTAGCAGAGGTGAGCAGGACTCAAGAGGTTTTTTATTTTGTTTTATTTTTTAAGCTGAGCCATCTTGCCACCTGTTGGCAGCTCAGCGGCAGCTCAGCTAGGGCCAGGAATTGAATGTGCGACCTGTTGCTCAGAGCTTGCACTCTTGAGTGAGCTCCTAACCAACTGAGCCACGTGGCTGGCCCCTTCAAGAGGTTTTGATCATGGAGAGGAAGGTAGTCACCTCTCATTCTTTGGCTGGTCAAGTGCAGCAAACTCAGGTTCAAATCCAGACATTTGCCAGTTGGGTGACTTTATATAGCCTGTCTGTGCCTCAGTTTCCATCTGTAATACAGGGCTCATGATTGTACCTGGATAAAATGACAATTAATGCTTCATTTGCATTAATTAAGTACTTCATTAATGTTGGTTGTGATTATTAACCATTACTTCTCAGACCCCGGGCATTCTGTTTTCTTCATTTCTAAAACTGCTACAACCTCTTCTAAGGGCTTCCACCGCACAAGACATGGTATAAATATTGCCCCTCTTTTCCTGCTAGTTCCTTAATAAGCCCTTCATGGAAGAGTGTTAGCTGCTAATTACTATGCTAGCTTAAAAATAGCAACGATAAGCGTATTATATAGAGAATAGATATAACATTCTTAAACTAATTCCTTACTTTCTTATATAAATTATTAAAAGTCAGGTGTTCTATTATCTTTTAGAGGTTGGGAAGGGGGTACTGTAGCTAAATCCTCTCTTGCAGGCTTTCTTGAAAGCTCCCTTTTCAGGATTGAACAGAAAAACAAAACAAGTTTGATGAGGAAATCCTTCTCTGGGCTTACAAGTCTCACATGGGTGATCCTACCTGGAAGCAGGGTTACCACTGTCTAGATGAGGGTGATAATAGCAATCATAAAATTCACAGCCATAAGACCATTTATTGATAGCACTTGTTACTACAGGATCAAAATCACTATTCTCATTTCATTGCTGGTAAGTGGCAGAGGCTCGCTTTGAAAGCAAATCTACTCTTCTATCACACAGAAAAAGTGACAGGACACCCATTCCTCACCTAAGACTGTCTGATTTTGTGCCAGGCAATGCAGTATCTCATACCACATCTCTCCTGGTCAACTTCCAATTTCTTCCTGTCCCTTAGATCCACAAGAAGGGCTAGGATCAGGCAATATTCCCCTCATGGAATTGTGTGTGTGCATGTGAGAGTCTGTATCTGTGTATATGTGTGCATGTGTGTGCATGCATGCACGCACATATGCGTGCCTAGTTGTTCTAGTTCACATCTCTGGTTAAGTGTTCTATATGCTGACCACCTCCCTTTGCTTTAATTTTAGTTCACCCTTTTCAAAATGAAGTAACTGAATGAACATAATGAAATGCTATTTTAGACTTTTCTGTTAATGGATTCCCTCTAAACTCGAGTGGGAGGGATAGAATTGGTTTGGAATCTATTCTCACCCTGGGACACATGGCAACTTCTCTCTGTGCAGTGATTTGTATCATGACATATTCATTACAAGAATAAAAGTTTTCTTAAGCAGTGACCTGAAAGAGTGCGTTTTACAATGCCTAAACGACTGCCTGAGAGTGATTTAGTCCAGTTATTCTCAAACTTGAACGCGCACCAGAACCACCTGGAGGATGTATTGAAACCTAGGTTGCAGCTTGTGGGGTGGTGAACCCTCCCTGGAGTTTCTGATTCCATAGCTGTGGGGTGGGGCTCAAGAATCTGCATTTTTAACAGGCTCCCAGGTGGAAGGAGTACATTTGGAGAACCACTGATTAGACCCCTGGATGTGAGACTTGGCTGCATAAAAATTAACGATGCCTGAACCCCACCTCCAGTGACTCTGGTTTAAATTGGATGGAGGATAACCTGGTCATTAGGGGTTTTTAAAAGCTCCCCAGATGATTATAATGTGTAGCAAAGTTTGAGAACCACTGATTACGGGGGGGAAGAAGCTAGTATGTGAAGAATGATGAGGGCCTTGGAGCCCCGGAGTGTGTGAGGTGGTCGACTGTCTCCTTCAGATGACGATTGTCCTGGACGGCGATAAACCGGTGGCCGAGGAGTGGGCTTGTGCTCAGAGTCGCCAAGTGTACAACTTGTGAGCAGCAGCTTTGCCTGGCAGTGGTTCTCAGGTGCCTGAAAGGCTGAAAAAAAAAAAAATCCTCTACTATTCAGCATTTGTATTTTTCAGGGCTGTTCGTTCCATGTAAAGACACTTGATGCTAACTATGTAGGAAAGGAGTTTAATAAAAAGATATTGGGTGATTTGAGGCTAAGCTTCCAGAAAGTGATGCACAAAAACAAACCCAGGCTGGCCTGAGAAGGAAACTGCCACTGCTGTTGTACCAGACACTGGGAAACCTGCTGGGGCTGCTACCCTGCCAGGAACTTGACATCGTAAACCTCGGTCTGGCACCTCTGGAAACCAGACACCTCCAGTACCTTCCTCTCCAGCAGAACACGTTGCCAGGGAGTTCCCACCTGAGGAGAAGCTTTACCTGATTACAGGAACACCTATGTGTTCCATGCCCTGCCTTGGCCCGGAAACTCAGGGATGCAGGCTGCTACTGGACCTGGCCATAGAATTCTGGGAATTTCTCCAAGTATCACAAAGTTGTTCTGCAGCCGGGGAGGTGAGGAGGTGTGGTTATTATTGCTCAGACCCTTGGCCCTTGCATCATCCTTTTCTGAGATGCACGACCTTCTCCAGGGGTGCCCTCCACCTCACAAAACAGTGGCAAAACTAGTTTTCCCAGTTCTTTCCAGCCTCTGTTGCTTTCATGGATGGGTTTTACTACCAACCATGCTCTTTTCATAGAACAAACATGTATAGTGACTGCATTAAAGACAAGCACCATTGCACCTGCCTTGTGTGAAATGCCTCCTCTTTGGCCAGATAAAAGGAAAGGAATGGACTAAACATTCCAGAATGTTGTTCACACTCTGATTCCCATGCAAGGAACGCCAAAGGCGGAGCCATGTGGAGTGCTGCTGCCCGGGGCTGTTCTGCATTCCTGATATAAAACAGAAAGGCATTTGGACTACCAAATGGAGTTGGAACACATCTAACTGCTCAAGTTGTGGCCACGTGGTGGTCTGGACTTCCTTGGGAATGAGAACCAATGAATGGCATTGCGGAGGGGTGCAAATTTCACATTTCTTCAGGAGCCCACCTGTAGGCGCTTCATGAAGGCAGGGTGCGTCTTTCTTTGTCATTCTTCTCTGGGCTTGGGGAGAGGGTCACACCCTGTGAATTGGACCCTGCTCTATATTCTGCCCTATCACCTCATTCCCTTACTCAGAGACTTTCATTGGCCTCTATTTGCAAACAAGGAAACCCAAAATAGGGAGGATAGGAAACTTGCTCAAGCTCAGGAACATAGTGATTCAAACCCAGGCTGACTCCAGAGCCATCACTCATCACTCTTTATATAAAATAATGTAGTATATATTTTTTTGATTATGGAAATTATATATTACTAATTGTAAAAATTTAAACACCATGGGAAGATGTAGGGAAACGGTCAAATTTATCTTAAATTCTATCACCCTAAGATAATAAACATTCATGTTTTGGTACCTATTCTTCTGTGTATCAGTTTACACACACACACACACACACACACACACACACACACACACACACACCAATGAAATCCTTGCACTAACTTTAGTTCATGAAGCTCTTGCTTGTTTGCTGGTCAGCACAACTCAAACAAACCCTATGTTTTCTGGGGGTTTTTTTGTGTGTGTTTTTTGTGTTTTTTTTTTCTTTTCTGTTTTTAAAACATTATTATAGTTGTGAGTAAAAAGAAAGTTTGCTCTAAGTAGAGAGAGCCGTTTGCAGCAGGCCAGACTCTTCACTATATATGGATGGTCCATGGTACTGCAGAGAGGCGGGGGGAATGTGGCATAATAAAGAGCATAGGTGGTAGAATCAGACTGCAAGGGCTCCCTCACATACTAGTTGTGCAACCCTGAGGAAGTGACTTAACCTCTCTGCATCTCAGTTCCCCAACTATGAAGTGGAGGTAATAGTACCTACCTCACAGGGTTGCTATCAGAATAAATTAGAAAGCATACATAAATTTAGAACATTCCTTCATTCAGAATGAAGACTTAATGTTAACTGATATTATTAGAATATCTATAGTGCATAGAAATCCATAAGATACTCAGGTGACTCATTAATTGCCATGAAGCTACATGTGCTGTACATTAAAATCCTTTTCTGTGATATTAATGACATATAGTGCTGTTTGTATTTCCCAAAGGTAAGGTCTGTGGACTGGAAGAGGTTTTTAAAAATTGCTATATTTTCTCAGGGCGTAAACAACAAGAGCATATAATGTTGGAGAGAGAAAGCAAGGCCATGAAGCCAATGGCTCCTTCATTCATTGTTCATGTATTTATTTATTCATTTGTCAATTGACTGATCATGCTGGGTACATAATAAGTATTTGTTCCTTAAAAGAATGAATAAAAATGACTGAATTAAACATTCTGGGAGTGTCTTCTATGCAGGTACTAAATTAAAGGCATGAGAGACACAAAGTTGAATACAGTGACATCATGCCCTCAAGGAGCTTACAAGAGTCAAGACAGCAAGCGTCTTCTGGCCAAATTGTTTTTCAGTTGAAAGCCCAGACACATCCAAATTAATGACACTTGTTTTATCCTGTTTGGTTTACAAGGACAGCAGAAAAAAAAAAAATTTCAAAATTGAGCCCAAATGTCAACCACCCAATTAAATGGAGTGTGAGCTTCTCTGCAGAGTTATAAATCACCCAAGCCCCACAGGGAAAAGACACAGCCCCAACGAAAGTGTACAGAGGCAGGAAGGGCCACCACGACCAGGCAGAGAAAATTCCATTTTGCATGTGTGCCTGTGGAATACTAGTTGAGCATTTCCTCATGACGAAGAAAAAATATGCTTGATATAGAATAGAGAATGCTTCATTCTTTGCCAAACCCAATCCATTTTTTGGCATGTTTACTTCTGCAGACAAAGAAGAGGTTAGCCAAGGTATCTGCGCGAGTTCCTGGTGGATAATAAAACAGATGCTGAGGGTGAATGTTTTCCAGTGAAAGGCACTTGAACATGTAAACTCCTTTAACTAAACCACGGGTATTTTACTGTTTTGTTCTAATCCCACAGTGTTGTTCTTTGCCTTGTATTAATTACTTCTTATAGCGGATTCAGCAACAATTTTTCTCTTGTTGGTGGACTCACTATTGAATGTTAGTGTTAACTTTCATGTGTTTGTTCATCAGCTGCCTTGGGGGGGAAACAGCAACATTGGACTAAATGGCAGAGGTGTTTTCTTCTAGATTTTATTACTTACAGACACAAAGCTTTATGTTGGTTGGAAGACATGTTCCTTCATTTTATTAAACTTGGGACTCCTTCAACAAAATGTCACTGAACAGAATAAAACCCATCATTGGCATTATTGCTTCTGCTAGTGCATGGGAAGAGATCAAAACAGCCATGCCATCTTTTAAAAAGAGCAAAGCCTCATTCTCTCATTCTGCTTTTCCATTGTTAGCTAAGTGAGTTCAGTTGTAACCCAAAAAGATGATGGAAAAACAGTATGTTGTTTCCCTGTTTTTTTCCAATGCTTGGCACTTGGGCTTCATTGGGGCTTTAAATAGACCTTGAGGAAGGTGTTCAGAATAGGCTGGGCAGACACATTTGCTGCTGTACATGGTATAGCCCACCCTATTCCATTTGACCATGGACCCAACCTAACGCCTTATCAAAGATATATCTTTCTCTGGAACGTGCATTTCTTCTTTACATTAAATACACAAGAAGGAGGTTTAATTAAAGGAAGACGTTTTATCAAAGCTGGTTGTCTCTGAAGATGCTACATTTCAGGCGGATTGTGTTCACTGATTAACTCAAATAAAACAGTTGTCTTTGGTAGATTTTATAAGTTACTCAAGACACCATTGAGTCACTTTTTTGGCATATGAAATATTAAATGGATGTGAATCTCATTTCACAAACTCCATAAAATAAATATAATTTTGTACATTTTCTATAACTCTAATTCATTTGTGACTCTGAGCTCTTGTTCTGCTAGACTCGGGTTGGAGAGGGCCTTAGGCAGAGCCAAAGGGTGTGTGTGTGTGTGTGTGTGTGTGTGTGTGTGTGTGTGTGTGTGTGTGTACTGGGTACTGATACAAGTTTGGAAGTTATAACCCTACTTGCTTAATTTTGATAAAATTAAAAATAAATACTTGTGCTTGCTGAAATTGTTTTAAAACCCTTTAAAAAATTATTGTTTTTTCAGTTACAGTTGACATTCAATATTATTTTATATTGCTTTCAGGTGTACAGCATAGTGGTTAGACATTTATATAATTTATGAAGTGATCCCTCCGGATTAGTCTAAGACCCACCTGGCATTATACACAGTTCTTGCAACATTATTGACTATCTTCTCTATGCTGCACTTTACATTCCCTTGACTATTTTATAACTACCAATCTGTACTTCTTAATCCCTTCACCTTTTTCATCCAGCACCCCCAGCCCCACTCCCTTCTGGCAACCATCAGTGTGTTTTCTGTATCTAGGAGTCTGTTTCTCTTTTGTTTGTTCACTTATTTTGTTCTTTAGATTCCACATGTAAGTGAGGTCATATGGTATTTATCTTTTTCAGTCTGATTTATTTCACTTAGCCTAATACCCTCTAGGCCTATCCATATTATCACAAATGGGAAGATTGCAATTTTTTTTTTTTATGGCCAAGTTAAAATCCCTTTCTCCATTCCTATCAACATGCCTCTGTGGGATTAGTTTTTCTACTATGAGTGTTATGAAAACAAAATATATAAACTATTTTGATATATAGTATCCTCTGTGAGGATCATTTGCCATCAATCTTACCTAGATAACATAAATTGTTCAGCAAGAAGCAAGCTCATTTGGTCACATTAAAACTTTAAAAATTGATGCACATGAGGTTTGTTTTAAGTGTGCTTATAAATGTCTAATATGGGTTATCTCATCATGAATTCTTTATTATGATTGCAGAAAAACAGAAATTTACAGGTATAATTACAATTTTGTTTAATTACCTATGCCTACTCTTTCAATGAACAAGATTCAGTTTTTGTGACTTTTTTTTCTTTTTCCTCATGTTGTTTATTCTGACTACACTTATTGAAATGTACTTTTATATCTGTTGAATAGTAGTTATTTCTATGACTATCAGAGTTGGTGAAGCCCCAGGATAGGCATCTGACTTCTATAAAGGTTATAGCTAATCACAAAGACATTGCTCTTTCTGAGACACCACACTGTCTCCTGCAGGAGGCAGAATTTATTTGTTCAATAAATATTTATTGAGCAGCTAGTATGTGCCTGCCTTATGCTGAGCATTGAGAAGCCAGTAGTAATTAAAACAGACAAAAATCCCTACCTTCAGGGAGTTAACATTCTAGTGAAACACGGAGGATTTGGTGATGTCTGGGTGATTTCATCTGAAATTAGGCTTCTGTGGGGTGCTTGTCTTTTAGATAAGTATTTTCTCATTAGAAACAAAACCATAAGAGAAATTTTTCCCTGTTCATGGATAAAGTGAGTTAATAGGATGCACTTTCCAGTGTTAAACATTTTACCCAAATTTTTCTTAAAGCTTCAGTACTAGATTATAAGGAAAGATGCCAACTTATTTTAAGATGAATATATCAACATTTTAGGTTGTTCTATAAATATCAGGTATTTCCTCTCCAAGGACAAGTTTTAGAACCCCTAATCCATATTCTCAGGCGGTGTACAGATGAAGAGTAAGTTGCCATCCTTTTTCCAGGTCAAACTTAAAGATGACTAAGCTTATTCTAAAGGACCAGTGGGTAAATTCCTTGCAAAGTGATAGAAGTGTTTAGAGGTTTTCAGGATCACTAAATGCCAACATCAGATAAATAACCTATCAAAACCAATCCTAAAAAGACAGGGGGAACTCATTAAATGAACATTCATTGAAAACAAAAACAATGACCCAATAAACATCTTTTAAAATGTTGACCTCAGTGGAGATCAGACAAATGCAAATTAAGACAACAACAAAATACATTTTTCATTTATCCAATGGCAAAGCTTTAAAACAACAATGGATAGTATTTGATGCTGGAGAGAAGGATGAGGTGGTTGCTCTTCTGTTCTACTTTTGGGAATCTAAACTGGATATAACTTTTTACAAAAGCACTTTCACAGTGTACGTTAAAAGTTTTACATAGGTGCATAACCTTTGTTCCAATAAATAAATTTCTGGAAGTCTATCAGAAACCACACATGTAGAAAATGCATCTTGTACAAAAATTTTCACTGCAGTACAATTTATACCAATTTATACAGTACAACTTATATCAGCAAAAAAGTGTAAACCATCTAAATTTTTCACAAAAAGGAAATAGACAAGTGAAGTAAATTATAACCCACATGATTTAATGATACAGCCATTAGCAGTTCAGAAACAGGCAAGAGTAAAACTACAGAGGAAAATATACATGCATTAAAGGAATACAAAGGGCTACAAGTATGGTGAGTGTAGTTAACAATACTGTATTGTATACTTGAAAGTTTCTAAGAGAGCATATCCTAAATGTTCTCACCACACAAAAAAGTAACTATGTTAAGGTGATGGATGTGTTAACAAACTTTGTTGTGGTAATCATTTTACAATATATATGTTATTTCAAATCATCACTTTGTATACTTAAACTTACACAATGTTGCTTGTTAACTATGTCTCAATAAAGCTTGAAACAGAACAAAACAAAAGAATAAAAAGGGAACCACACTAAAATTTTAACTGTTAAGTTCTGTAGGCGATGGCAGTTTTTTTGTTTTGTTTTCTACTTTATTACTCAAGTTTTCCATAATTATAATATATTATGTCAATAATCAAAACTTCTTTTGGAAAAGTCTATTTTACAATTGTAGATTCATTAAAGATTTCACAGTTAAGGGCTTATGAGTGAAGAAATTTTCACTCCGTAGCTAAAGAAAGAAAGCGTAAAAGCAAACACACACATGCGCACATATAAAAAAATCTGAGAGTGCAAACAGCTCCTTGAGTAAATGTCTCAGAGAATGGAGATGAAAACATTGAGGTTGGCTCATTGTTTGTGCATCTGACTGTGTGTTTAAAGAGTTTTCCAATTATATGTTGTTGTGAACATGGTACAAATACATCATTGCACACAAGTCACGTATACCAGGGGGTCTCAACCACAGCACGATTGATATTTTGGACCAGGTAGTTCTTTGTTGAAGGGGTCTCTCACCTGTGCATTATAGGGTGTTTAGTAGTATCCATGGTTTCTAACCACTAAATGCCAGCATCAACCCCATTCCCCAGCATGACAATCAAATAATGTCTCCAGACATTACCCAATGACCCCGGGGGAAGGGGGGTTAGTACCTGAGAACCACTGATATGACCTGTCACCCTGTGCCATGCAGAGGTGCTCATGTATATATGGGTATGACTGCACTGCTTTAAGCATTTACAACAAGTGTGTCCATTTTATTAGTCAGTGCCTATCCTTTTAACCTATTAAAATTTTTGAGCATCACATTTCCATGCTGTATTTTATGGCCTATTTTAAGCAGGATCAGTGAGAACATGTTTCTATAAGGTTTCCCTTATACACAATTTAATAGCCTAGGCCAGTATAGATTACATTTTATGCAATCTTTATGCAGTCTTTGCATTTTATGTAATTTTTAAACATAAACATGGTAAAGTCTATATTGCTAATGGGTACACACTAAGTGTTAAGTTAAATGTTCTTAGCTCTGGATGTTAGGGGGACAACTGATATATTCCAGGTGTGCCAAAGACATGTATACAAGTGGACACTTTGGTCAGCGTTACTCAAGCAGTAGTTCGCCATTATCAGAAGTGCCTGGACGCTGATGGTAACCACTTTGAGCATCTCTTGTAATCACAGAAGTCAAACATGACTTGTATTCATCTTTTGTTACCTCTATATATTGAGTATTACAATTTTAAAACAGTTTTTCTTTCTTAAAATATGTATACATTTTGTTGGCACCCTCTGTATATTTTTAAATGGGCTTTGGAATCAAACAAACAAAAATCCTGCAAATTCATGACTAACCATACCCTGGATCATGAAGTGAGCTGACATACGCCTTAGGAAATGGATGGCTCCTTCTCCAGCCAGGGCTAGAAGCCAGGGCTTGAAGCCAGCCTGCTGGAGGCAGGCTAGAACCTTCCCACAGCCTTCTAATAGCTTTCAAAGGTAAGGGATGCTCTTCGACAGCATACTATTTCTTGGGAAAAAAACAAAAACAAAAAAAACTCTCTAGCATTGAAGTATGACTTGGCAATAAGGGGGAAAAAAAATCGCCCTAAGAAATGTAACTCAAATCTATGAATCAATAAAAGGTAGATTTTACAATTCTGGAAATTGTTTGTTTACTGGAACCCAGACTCACATCTGACTATTTTATTAGTCATAGCACCGGCCTTACAAATAAAGGCTACAAACGGACCCACAGTGATCTCACAGAAATAGATTTGAATCTGCAAGGATTTTAGCACAAGATGATCCTGGAATAAACAACAAGCCTTTTCCAAGCTTGACCAATAGCATCTTCCTATTGAATTAGAGATTTGTATCACCTTTGCCCAGACACCACTAACACACATGTACACATGGTTAAAGAGCCCTGTTGATCCAGACAGGCAGAGTTCCAGAGTGAAGGCCATCTAAGACCAGCCTCAGTTTGTCTACTCGTCCCCATAACCACACTACTAAGTGTGAGGGGACATGAGGTGACATAATTGGTAAGAACCAAGAAAGTAAAAAAGATTGGCTTTGAGAAAGATACATCTGCTCTGATGACATTTATGTAACCGTTAAACCCACACATGGTAAACTATGTTGCTAATGGATACGCATATATTTATGTAAACCTATAAAATACAACTGTAAGAATACAGAACAAATTTATGATAATGATTGGAATAGCATTCAGAGTATTTATTAAAGGAGATTTTACTTTTATATTGTTTTCCCTTATATCTCTCTATATATCTATACCTATGTCTGTCTGTCTATCTATCTATCTATCTATCTATCTATCTATCTATCTATCTATCTATCCATCCATCCACATCTATCTATCTATCCATCTATCTATCTATTCCATTGGCAAGCAACCCAGAAGGAGCCCTGTGGCCCATTTTGGATAATCCTGCTTGGCCCTCTAGAGTGGATAGAAAATGGCTAACACTGTTCCAGACATTCAGCAACAATAAACTTTCTGGAGCATCTCTGAAAGCCATAAGACTGATGTAGATCATGTTAAGAAATTGATATGGTGTCTGGCCATGTCTTCCATAAAAATGCTGTGGAAGTTAGAGGTCTTGGTGCTTTGGTGGGCTGGGGGAAGACATACTAGATGAGTTGGGTCTCAAGGGATGGGTAATTTGGAAAATGGAGAAGAGAAGAAGCTGGGAGAGCTGAATGAGCCAAATCATGTAGAGAGACAAGGAAAATGATCTGTGGAACAATAAATAGATGCATATTGCCTGAATTGAGAGCTTATGTAGAAGTGGGTGGGAAAAGGAGGTTGAAGTCAGACTGTGGTGGGACTCACTTGCCAAACTAAGGATTTTACAATTTACTCCAAATTCAGCTAAGGAATGGCTGATAGAGGGGTGATAACTCAGGTCTCCTGGCTCCTAGCTCCCTTTCATCTCCCTTTTCTCCTCTACTGCCTCTCTATGTCTCTTTCTTCAGGAAGCATATTGTTTTGCTTGGAAACGAGGTGATCTGGCCTCAAGTTCATGAAGCAGTCATGTGCTTTAGCCAAATTACCTTTCTGGTTTTTAGTTTCTCAAATCCAAAATGAGAGAGTTGGAGCAAATATTTTCTGGCACTTGAAGATGGAAGTAAACTTTCTGGAAAATTAATATAATGACAGTGTGCAAAATGGTCAGGGAAGAGGAAGAAAAATCTGCAGACACCAACATCCTTCTGGTGATATGACTTATATTAAATACAATGTCTTTCATGTAGCAAATACTTCCAATACACTTCTCATTTTAAAAAATCATTTTAAGATGTAATTGTGTTTTGCTTTGATTTAATTTAATCTTTAAGTACTGTATCTTCCTTACTATTGGGGCAGTTTCCTATGTAAAATATTTTCTTCTTTAATGAGGCATAGGCCTGCCATCAAGGCTAATAGCTCATCTTTTTAATATTTTGTCCATTTTAACTTGTATCTAATTCCTGAAATCCATCTTAGTGCCAAATTCCCAAATGTCCACTTGTGTTTGTCTACAAACACAAAGCAGGTCTTAGGAAGGAGAACAAAGCAGAGGTCAGGAAAGGTAGCCAACCAAATGCTAGACCATATAAACTTTCCCTTGATATGCCCAAAGTCTGCCAAACCCAAGTCCTAGAGGATCTGGAAGAATTCAAAACTATATATTAAAATAAATAAATGCAAATAGCATATTTCCTAGTTACATGGGATCTCCCTGGACTCCTCCAGGTCCAAGTTTTTCCCTTGTTCTTTCTTTCACCGGTGTCAGGGGGAATGGGGCCAGAGTTTGACCCTTTTCTGAAAGGTTATATATATAAGGAGGGAGGCATAAAGGAATAATACTGAGTCAGCTCCTATGGGGAAGGCAAAGCAAAAGTAAACATTGCTCTTGGAAAATAAACTTTTGCTCTTTCAAATTCCGGGCTCCGCCTTTTCAAGAACGAGCCATTCAAGCTCTGATGTCATCCTTGAGTAGACCTTTTTGAAGAGAATTGGCAAAACTAAATGAGCCATTCTAAATGGTATCGATCACTTTTATATTTTTATCAGTACACACTTATTTATCTGATCTTGCTCACTATGTTTTAAGTCCCTAAAAGGCAAATTTTAATATGGACCCCAATCGCTTATAATGCAAGCTAATCATAGGTCAAAGAAAAACCTCTCTGTCTCCTACTCTCCACACTTCTGACACTGGATATGTGGGGTTTTTCCCATTCTTGCCAATTCTCCAACTTGCCAGATACCAACTGTCTGTCCTGCAATTTAATTATATACTTACTATTAGGAATTAGTGCAGACCCCACAGGTCCAGGGCTCAGCCCCAAAAGACTGCCTCCCACTTTAGATGTCAACTGCAAGTCCCAGGTTGTGACCTACTTCTGACCAACTGGCTATAAACTGGAGGTTTATAAACCCCTCCTTGTGTTTGATAATTTGTTAGAACAACTCACAGAACTCAGGAAAGTGCTTTACTTACTATTGTCTGTTTTTTGTTTTCTTCTTTTTAAGATTTTATTAGGGAATTGGGGGAGGGATCAGCGTTGGGGAATTGGGAAGGGGAACAGACAAGTTGCTTACCTTTTGCTCTTCAGTCTAGTTGTGGAGGATGTCTCTTCACTGGTCCATGTTGGTATCATCATTGAGCTCTTTCCGGATGAGGCAGATCGGTCACCGGCCATTGGATGGGTGCTCACAGCAGCTCACGGCAACTCACGCAGGCTGCCAGCCGCTCACAGTAGCTTACAGTAGCCCACTGCAGCAGTGGCTGCAGCCTATGCCATCACCAGTGACTCACTGCAGCCCAGATCCAGGTGGAGCTGTTGTTTACCATCTTAGCTGTAGAAGACACAGCGTCACTGGCCTCTATGTGGAATCCGAACCGGGGCCCTGCTGCTCAGAGCTGGCGTTCCAAGCCAACTCTTAACCAACGCACCACTTGGTCAGCCCACTATTATCTGTTTACTGTAAAGGATACAACTCAGGAACAACCAAATAGAAGAGATGCATAGGACAAGATATGTGGGGATGCCCTCTCTGGGTGTGCCACCCTCTCAGCACCTCAGTGTGTTCATCAACCTGGAAGTTCTCCAAACCCCTTCTGTTAGGGTTTGTTTGGATTTTTTTTAATGAAGGTATCATTACATTGGCATACATTACATAGGTATGATTGAATCTTTGGCCATTAGTGATTAACCAAACCTTTAGCCTTCTCTTCCTTCCCTGGAGGTCAGGGTGGTGCTGAAAGTTTCAGTTTTCTAACACATGGTTGGTTCCCCTGGCAACTAGACCCCCATCTTACAAGAGTCATCTTATTAGCATAAATTTAGGTATGGTTCAAAGGGACTTATTATGAATAACAAAAGGTGCTCTGTCATCCCTATCACTCAGTAAATTGCAAGTGTTTTAGAAGCTCTGTGCCAGGAACCTGGGATAAAGACCAAATGTACATTTCTTATTATATCACAATATCACAGTATGTGCATATACATATCTATCTATCTATCTATCTATCTATCTATCTATCTATCTATCTCTACCTAAATAAATCTTGATGATTGCTCCGATTACATATTGCTGTATAACAAATGACTTCAAGGTAGTGGTACAAAACAGTAACCATTTTGTTATGTTCATAAGTTTGCTGTTGGGAATTTGGGCAAGACACAATGGGGCATGGCTTGCCTCTTCTCCATGATATCTAGGGTCTCAGCTTGGAGGACTTGAACACACTGGGTTGCTATGAATAACTGGGGGCTAGTACATATGGAAGCTTCTGCACACAAATGTCTTGTACTTATAACTCAAAGACTGACTCACCTCAGACTGTTAACCAGAGCATGTGGTATATCCATGTGGCTGGGTTTCTGCACTCCAGGAAACCTCTCGGTCATTGGATTGCTTATATAGTCTAAGAACAAGTGTTCTAGGGAATAATCTTGGAGATTAGAAAGTTCCGTGACCTTCTATGATCTAGCCTTGAAAATCAGAAATCATTACTTCCACCACACTTTACTGATCAAAGCAAACACCATTGCACTCAGATAAAAGAGCAGTGGATATAGACCCCACCTCTTGATGGGAGGAGTGTCAAAGAATTTGTGGCCATACTTTTAAACCAATTGACCTCATCTTTTCATTTGCATGCATTTCTCAAAATTTTGAAGCTCCTCGAACAATTTATTCTCAGGAGATAGGAAGTCGGTTGTTAATATAACCCACTGGGCAGCCCTCATCCTTTTCAGGACCCCAGAATATATTCATATGTCTATATTTGCTCTCTGAGGAGGGGAATATGAAAGGAATAAATCTTAAAAGTACGATTTCACCCGCTACCCAAGAACAGAATACCTACTGGACTCTGACATGAATATCTGCCTATTAAAGGATTCAGGTAGTGGCTTCAAAGTCATACAGAAATGGAGCTGGGAGAGAGGGAATCAGGCATGAGGCCCTGATCTATCATTCTCTTGAATGCACAAGGGGCAAGACTTACCACATCAGGTATACGGCCTGGGCCTTAGTGTGGGGGTTGGGGGTGCTCTCTTCCAACTCGTGTTACACAATTCCCTCACATTACCTGAAAACAAATATGTTTGCTTCTGAATTGCTTCTCTCCAACCTCTCAGATTCTCCTCAGTCACAGGAGGGAAGAAGGAAGTCTCAGTTTACCAGGGCAGAGCACTTCTCTTTTATGTTACAGAGGGTAAAAGGAGACAGTGAAGATGGTTTGGGGGAAATTCAGTTGCAAAGAAGGTAAAGAGAATCAGATCAGCTGACGGTGGAGGTGGTCACCAGTTGACAGACAGGAGGTCACAAAGATGACTTTTTATGGCATGATTTTTCCCAGGCTTG
Organism: Aselliscus stoliczkanus; assembly: GCA_033961575.1. Lineage (NCBI taxonomy): Eukaryota > Metazoa > Chordata > Mammalia > Chiroptera > Hipposideridae > Aselliscus > Aselliscus stoliczkanus. The sequence goes on along the minus strand of CM066734.1, from coordinate 69,802,882 downwards.
GCCATGTCTCTGGCCCACTTCTTTTTCTCAGATGCCATACTACTTCACTGCTACTAAAACTTAAAATTTTAATGAGGCTGACTATTATACAAAGAGATGGCTTCAGTTCAGCACTGCCACTAACTCCTGCATTGACCCTGGGCAAGTCATTTGCCATCTGAGTTCCCTTGCAGCTCTAACCTACTATGATTCATAGAGAAAGGGCAGTCTGATTTCTGAAAAAAATCTTACCATGTATTCATAGGTAGATCAGAGAAGCAGGTCAGCTGAATATACCAGGGCCAAATATTCATAGGACACACCTACACAGAGACAGTATTCATTGTTTATCTAAAATTCAAACTTAACTGAGCATCCCATATTTTTCTTTGCTAAATCTGGCAGCCCCACCTTAATAATTATGAGTGTAGGTAGACTCTAGATCAGAGGTCAGCAAATGCTTACTGTAAAAAGGTCACATAACACATATTTTTGGGTTTGCCATTGTAGTGGGAAAGCAGCCATAGATGCTATGTAAACAATTGGGCAGGGCTATGGCCGAAAAAAACTTTACTTATAAAAACAGGTGGCGGGGCCCTACTTAGCAGACCCTTATGCTAGAGCTAAACTACTTGGGTTTAAAGACTGATATGCCATTTATCAGATCTGTGAAATTCAGCAAGTTACTTAATCTTTTGTGCCTTAGTTTCCTCACCTATATTATGGGAGATAATAATAGAACATTTGCCTTCTAGCATGGGTGTGAAATGAAATGATTTCTTATGTATGAAGTGTTCAGAAAAATGCCTGCCAGTAGCAAATGCTAGAAAGGACCAATACTTGGTCCTTTATAATAAAGGACCAATGCTAGAAAGGTCACTTGGTGATGTAGGATTTAAATACCTGAATCAGAGTTAGGATAGTAATAGTTAACATTCATATAGCACTTACCCCGAGGCTGGGTGCTTTACATATATTAACTCATTTAATCCTCACAACAACCTAGTTTATAGGTAAACTGTTATTGTTATCATCATTATCATGCCACTTTACAGGGAAGGAAACTGAGACCCAGAGAGTTAAGTGGTTTGTGTAAGGTCACCTAACTTGCAAGTAGCCCTGCTGGGGTTTGAGCCTCTATAATCTAGGGCCAGAGACCATTCGCTTCACCCCTACTCTAAGATACAAGAGCAATGGGCAGATTAGGAAATGCCACTTTAAATGATGGCACTGATGTTTGGCAATCATTTCAATATCATTTCTTTTCAAGAAACACAGCAGTCCTTCCTCAGCTTTTGCTTTGAGGGTTATTTTCTCCCGTTTTTCTTTAGTTCTGAGGATGATCGGTCACATCTGTGGTGCCCCACTGAACTCATATTCTTCCATGTGGCAGGACCTCTGACTCTGGAGACATCTTAAATTTCAGAGGCATGAACTCTTTCCCTTTCTTTCCTCCTCTCCAGGGTTTTCCTCTGATTTCTTTCTGCCTCCTTCTTTACTTTCTCCTCCATAAAGTTCTTTTCTCTCCTCCTTCTCCACAACTTATTTAGACCTGAAAAGAAGCCAGGGAAAAGATATTTGCTTTGGGAGAAGAAGAGAAAAATAAAAGATGAGCTGGCCAAGTAAAAGAATAACTCTGATTTTCCACAAAGGGCTACTTCATGGAAAGATTGTGACCGATGGTGCTTCATAGTGGCTTTCTCCCTCTCTCCCTGTCTTTTCTTTAGGAAAAACAAAGTTGATGTAAACAGCTGGAGACGGTCACTTGAAAAACCAAGAAAGTAAGATGAATAAAACTTCCTGTTTTCCTCTCCAACCCAGGTCTACAGGGGGGTGGCCTACAAGGCTGCCTTCCAAACCAGATGTTTGATTCCCAAAGCTTGTTTCAGAGTCTCTGCATATCAATTATTCTTAACACAGCATGACCAGACCTTAGATTCATTTACAATGAGTATGTTTCAGCCAAGCGCCTGCTGGGACCCAGGTCCTCTTGGGAAAAGCAGGGTACATGTGGCCATCATATGACAAGGGACCAATGACTTAAATTTAACAATGTTCTGCTATCACAATCTCAATTATGTGCAGCATCAGCAGTGGTCCTGCCATATGCCAGGTACCAGGATAAGACTCCAGATTTAATCTCATCTAGTCTGAGCGACAACCGCATAAGGAATACTATTATGCAACCTGTGCTATAGGTCAGGAAATCAAGCCTTAGACAGGATGTTATCCGACCCCAGTTTCAGCACCTAGTAAGGTTCCCCTTCCACACCTTCCCCACTTTCCATCTTGCCGTGTTTAGAAAAGACTAATGCATGGAAAAGAAACAGGGACAGAGGAGCCCCCCTTTCTGGAAAGAAGCTATTATTGTGTGCATCACTTTCAGTTCTGGGCTGTGGGGTGTGTTGCTCTCCTGCTTGCCTGCTCATCCCCTTTGGAGACACCTTGTCATCGATTTTGAAGGTCTGTCTGCCTCCTCCTAGGTCACACCCAGCTGAGGGGCCCCGGACCCATTGCCAGTAATAATGCAGGCTCCTTTCAGCCTCTGCTCAGCCTCCCTGGCCCACGGCTTCTCCTCAGATATGTAACCCAGAACAGGGAGGGCGTATCCGCTTCATGGTAAAATTCTTAAGTGCTCAGACAGCTCATAAAGATGAGCTCCAAGCACGATACTTAACTATATTTGGCCTTCACATGCTGAGAGACAATCTGTCAACAGGATTAGTGGTGGGGCTGTTATGAACAGTATCTTCCCTGGAAAATGGCACAAAACATATGCTTTTTGTTGAAGTTGATTCTCGTCTGTTGGGTGATTAATGGTGGCTAGAAATATGTAGACATCAAAAGTGGGCTTTTTTTTTTTTTTTTGGTTTGTCTTGTGGGATATTCAAAAATTCCCATACTTTTCCAGCTGTAATGATACCAGAATTAGCTTTTCAACCATTTAATTGGTCCCCATCAGGAGACTTCAAAGCTTTTCTGGGTAGCCTCATGTCAGGTGCAGCTTTATGTCACTGCCCCCTCCACATTTTGCCACTTGTCACAGTGGAGAGAAGAACTTGCTTACTGTTTTACCCCACACTCTGTGCAATGATGTCCTAGGAAAAGAGGAGTAATCTCTTCCCACAAGGTTCAGGAGCTCCCAGGGTTGCCTCACTGGACCCTGTTAGACAAAGATACTGTAGGCCAGTGTTTCATGGTCAAAGTCTGGAAAACACTGGTTTAAATAAAAATGAATGAAATAGAAACAGATCAACATTTTTAACTGAAATTCTCAGTGAAATTCATATTCTGATGTCATTCTGAGTCCCCAAGAAGGGAATATAATATGTAGAGTTTCCCAAACTTTTTTGACTGTAGAATCCTTTACTTGGAAAACTCTTACAGTGTTAGTTATTTCATTGAAATACTTTGGGAAAAGAAATCACAAAGCAGCCATGTGACCACCTCATATTAAGGACCGACCAATCTCAGTCTAACGCTGACACTGCATACATTTTCTCATTTAATAGCCACCATATCCTAAATGATAGGCCTTATTATTAACACTTCACAGGCACAGAAATGATGCTTAGAGAATTTTGGTTATTTGCTCAAGGACACACAGCCAGAAAAGGGTAGTGGCAAGGCAGGAACCAAAAGTTTTGACCCTAAATATTTATAGGTTTCAAATGTACAATTCTATAATACAGCATCTATATATTGCATTGTGTATGCACCACCCAAAGTTAGTTCTCCTTCCTTTGCCATATATTTGACACCCTTTACCCTCTTCTACATCCCTCTTTCTCCCCCTTACCCTCTGGTAACCACTAAAATGTTGTCTGTATCTATGAAGTTTTGCTTGTTTGTCTTGTTCATTTCTTGCTTTCAGTTTTATATCCCACATATAAGTGAAGTCATATAGTTCTTGACTTTTTCTGTCTGACTTATTTGCTTAGCATGATAACCTCAGGATCCATCCATGTTGTTGCAAATGGCAGTATTTCACCGTTTTTATTGCCAAGTAATATTCCGTTTTGTATATGTATGTTGGGGACCCAGAGACCTTCAAGGAGCTGAAAAGGAGAGGTGTTTGCAAGGCTCGGCCCTCTGGCTGTTGCTTTTGCAAGGCTGGCACGGCACTTCAGCATCCAGAGGCGACCTCAGTCTCCGTGCAGACAAAGCACCTCAGTGCACAGAGGTGGTTTTGATACATTGGGTACAGAACATTCTGGGTTTGATACATTGGATGCAGATATCCTACCCTGCCCAAGGCCAATACCCCCTCCCCCCGCTTTCCTCTCCCTACTTTTACAAAGCCTATGTCAATAAACCACGGATGCTAGACTGGGTCACTGTCCTCCCCTCAGGAGACAGCTGTCCACCTAGCTCCAGCTTTCAAGTATTTCTTTGTCTGTCTTAAATCCTCCGTCGTCCCCACTCCAGACCATTTGACTGGCTGCGCTGGACGCGGCATATGTACCACATATACTTTATCCAAACGTGTATCGAAGGACACATTTGTCATTTCCATGTCTTGGCCACTCTGAATAATGCTGCAGTGAACATAGGGGTACATATATTTTTATGGATAAATGTTTACAGATTTTTTTGGTAGATACCCAAAAGAAGGATTGCTGGGTTATATGGTAATTCTATTCTATTCTTTTTTTTTTTTTTTTTTTAGGGCAGTGTCACTGGCTCTCATATGTGGGACCTGAACCGAGGCCTCTGGCTTCCCAAGCCAGCGCTTAATCACTGCACCACTCGGCTCGCCTGGTAATTCTATTCTTAATTTTTTGAGGAATCTCCACACTGTTTTCCATAGCGGCTATACCAGTTTACCTTCCCACCACAATGTATGAGGGTTCCTTTTTCTCCACAGCCTCTCCAGCACTTGTTATTACTTGTCTTGTTGACAAGGGCTATTCTGAAAGGTGTGAGGTAGAATCTAATTGTGGTTTTGATTTGCATTTCCCTAATAAGTTGTGAAGTTGAGAATCTTTTCAAGAATGTGTTGGCAGTTTGTATGTCTTGGAAGAAGTGTCTGTTCAGGTCCTCTGCCCATTTTTTAATTGGACTGTTTTTTCTTTGTTGTTGTTGATTTGTATGAGTTCTTTATATATTTTGGATATTAGCTTCTTCTCAGAGATTTTGTTTGTAAGTATCTTCTCCAATTGGATTGATTACCTCTTTGTTTTGTTGATGGTTTCTTTTCCTGTTCAAAAGCTTTTTAGTTTGATATAGTTCCATTCATTTATTTTTGCTTTTACTTCCCTTGCCGTAGAGGTCAAATTCATAAAATCCTCTCTGAACCCAAGGTCCATAAGTTTAGTACCTATGCTTTCTTCAATGTAATTCATTGTTTCAGGTCTTATATTTACATTTTTTATCTATTTTGAGTTAATTTTAGTGTATGATGACAGCAATCTAATTTCATTCTTTTGAACATGGCTTTCCAATTTTTCTAGTACCATTTACTGAAGAAGCTTTCTTTTCTCCATTGTATGTATTTGGCTCCTTTGTGGAATATTATCTGCTCATGTATATGTGGGTTCATTTCTGGGTTCTTAATTCCGGTTCATTGGTCTGTGTGTCTATTTTTCTGCCAATACTATGATGTTTTGATTATTGTCACTTTGTAGTATAATTTCAAGTCAGGGAGTATGATGCCTTTGGCCTTGTTCTTTTTTTCTCAGGGTTGCTTTGGCTATTCAGGGTCTTTTGTGATTCCATACAAATCTGATGATTTTTTTTCTATTTCTTTTAAAAATGCTATTGGGATTTTGATGGGGGGGTTGCATTAGATCTGTATAGTGCTTTGGGTAATATGGCCATTTTAATTATGGTGATTCTTCCAATACATGAACATGAAATATCTTTCCATTTCTTTGTGTCTTCTTCAATTTTTAATAATGTCTTATAGTTTTCAGTGTATAGGTCTTTTATATCCTTTGTTAAGTTTATTCCTAGATATTTTATTCTTTTTGTTGCAATTGCAAAAGTATTTTCTTTTTATTTATTTTTATGAAATTTCATTGTTAGTATATAGGAAAGCAATGATTTCTGTACATTGTGTATCCTGCAACTCTACTGTATTTGTTTATTTTTTCTAGTGGTTTTTTGGTGGAGTCTTTAGGGTTTTTTATATAAAGAATCATGTCATCTACAAAAAGTGACAATTTAACTTCTTCATTCCCAATTTGGATGTCTTTTCTTTCTTTCCCTTGCCTGATTGCTCTGGCTAGGACTTCCAATACTGTGTTGAATAACAGTGGTGAAAGGGGACATCTTTGTCTTTTTCCTGATCTTAAAGGGAAAGTTTTCAGTTTTTCACCAATAAGTATGATATTACCTGTGGGTCTGTCATATATTGCCTTTATTATGTTGCGGTACTTTCCTTCTATACCCATTTTATGAAGTGTCTTACTTATAAATGGATGTTGTATCTTATCAGATGCTTTTTCTGCATCTATTGATATAATCATATGATTTTTATCCTTTATTTTGTTTTTGTGGTGTATCAAATTGGTCAATTTGCATATGATTAACAATCCTTGTGCCCTGGAATGAACCCTACTTGATTGTAATGTATTATCTTTTTAACGTATTGTTGTATTCAATTTAATACTATTTTGTGTAGGATTTTTTGTCTGTATTCATCAGAGATATTGATCTGTAGTTTTCTTTTCTTGTGTTATCCTTACCAGGTTTTGGTCATAGGAGAATGTTAGCTTCATATAGGAAGTATTGCCTCTTCCTCAATGTATTGAAAAAGTTTGAGGAGAACAGGTATTAAATAATCTTTGAGTGTTTAGTGGAATGCACTAGTGAAACCATCTGGTCCTGTACTTTTGCTTCTGGGAAGGTTTTGGATGATTGTTTCAATTTCCTTACTGTTGATTGGTCTATTTAGATTTCCCAGTTCTTTGTGATTCAGTTTAGGAAGGTTATATATTTCTAAGCACTTGTCCATAACTTCTAGGTTATTGAATCTGGTGGCATATAGTTCTTCATAGTAGTTTTGTATGATCCTTTGCATTTCGGTTGTACCCATAGTAACATCTCCTCCTTCGTTTCTGATTTGTTTGTGTCTTAACTCTTTTTTTCTTAATGAGTCAGTCCAGGGAGTTGTCAATTGCATTAACCTTTTCAAAGACCCAGTTCTTCGTTACATTAACTTTTTCTTTTGTCTTTTTGTTCTTTATTTCATTTAATTCTGTTCCAATTTTTATTATTTCCTTTCTTCTGCTGACTTTGCATTTCATTTCTTCTTTTTTTTTCTAATTTTTTAAAGGTGTAATGTTAGATTGTTTATTTAGCACTTTTTGTTTGTTTCTTGAGATAGGCCTTAATGATATAAATTACCCTTTTGTTATCTTTTTTTTTCAGCAGCCCAAAAGTTCTGATATGTTGTCAATCTCATTTATTTTTATGTATCTTTTGATCTCTCTTTTTGTTTTTTGTTTGACCCAGTCATTCTTCAGTAGCATGTTGTTTAATCTCCACACACCTACTTTCATTTTGCAGTTGATCATCAGTTTGAAAGAATTGTAGTCAGAGAACACACTTGATATGATTTCAAACTCCTTAAATTTGCTGAGGCTAGTTTTGTGTCCGAATATATGGTCTATTCTTGAGAATGTTTCATGTGCACTAGAGAAGACTGTATAATCTGGTGTTCTGGGATGAACGGCAATATAAATGTCGATTATGTTCCTTTGTTCTAATGTTTCATTTAAGGCTGATATTGCCTTATTGATTTTCTGTTTGGATGATCTATCCATAGCTGTCAATGGCGTGTTTAGGTTCCCTACTACAATTGAGTTCTTGTCAGTTTCTTCCTCTGTACTCTTAGTAGTTGCTTTATATATTTTGGGGCTCCCTAATTAGGAACATATATATTGACAAGTATTATGCCTTCTTGATGTATTACCCCTTTATCATTATGAAATGTCCATCTTTATCTTTTGTTACCTTTTTATCTTGAAGTCTATTTCATCAGAGATAAGTATAATTACTCCAACTTTTCTCTGGATACCATTTGCTTGGAGTATTGTTTTCCACCCTTTCACTTGAGTATATGTTTGTCTTTGAAGCTGATATATGTCTCTTGAAGGCAGCATATGGTTGGGTTTTGTTTTTTGATCCATACTGCTGCTCTGTGTCTTTTTATTGATGAGTTGAAACCATTTACATTTAGGGTGATCATGAATATATGAGGATTCCCTATGGCCATTTTATCTTTTGTTTTCTGATAGCTGTGTATCCATTGTTTCTTTGCCCTTGTGTTTCTGTTTATTATTTTAGTTTGGTGATACTCTATGAGTTTTTCCCTCTTTTTTTTATGTTATGTGTCTCAGTTGTGGATTTCTTTTCGTGCAGTTACCATTAAGTTTATGTAAAAGAAAGTTTCATATATACAGTAGTTTTTTTCTTCTGCATGCATCTTATATCCATTCCTGTTTGCAAATTCAGACCTTTATCCCCTCCCTTTTTATGTTTTTGTTATCACAAATTATCCCTATTTATGTTGTGAATTCATTTCCCAGTTGCAGTAGCAATTGTGTTCTTCTTCTTTTTTCTTTTTTATGTTTTTACCTCCTTTAACCTTTATCTTATAGTCAAGTGTACAGTGCCCTATTCTGAAAAGGGGTGTCAATTTCCTGCTTCTGTCTCTTTATTAGTCATATTACTCAGTGTTGTAACCTTTTGTCTTTTTGTTTCAGGTAGAATAACCCCCTTCAAAATTTCCTGTACTGCAGGCCTTGTGAGGGAAAATTCCCTCAGCTTCTGTATGTCTGAAAAGTTCTTTATTACTCCTTCACATCTAAAGGATAAATTGGCTGGATATATTATTCTTGCCTGGTAATTTCTTTGAATAGTTTGAATATTTGATTCTACTCCCTCCTAGCTTATAGAGTTGCTGCTGAAAAATCTGATGATAATCTAATAGGCTTTCCTTTATGAGTTACCGTCTCCTTTTCCCTGGCTGCCTTGAGAATGCTTTCTTTGTTATTAATTTTTGACAGTTTTAATATAATGTGCCTTCAAGGAGGCCTTTTGGATTGAGATATTAGGTGTTCTGTTTGCTTCTTGAATTCAAGGATGTAGTTCTTTCCATAGATTTGGGAAATTTTGGTCAACTATTTGTTTGAATACACTCTCTGTTCCTTCTCTTTTCCTCCTGGTATATCCATTATTCTTATATTGCTCTTCCTGATATGATAGATCAGATAGTTCTTGTAGAGTTCTTTCATTTCTTTTAACTCTCAAGTCTCTCTTGTTCCATATGTATCATTTCCAGATTTCTATCTTTTTTTTTTAAAGATTTTATTGGCAAATTGGGGGAGGGGAACAGCGTTGGGGAACTGGGGAAGGGGAACAGACAAGTTGCTGTCTTTTTGTTCTTCAGTCTAGTTGTGGAGGATGTTGCTTCACTGGCCCATGTTGGTATCATCATTGCTCTCTTCTTGGATGAGGCAGATCGGTTGCCAGCCTCTGGACCGCCACTCACAACGGCTCTTGGCAGCTCACACTGGCTGCCAGCCGCTCACACTGGCTGTCGGCCACTCACTGTAGCCTATGGCAGCCCACTGCAGCAGGGGTTGCAGCCTACACCACCCCTGGGGACTCACAGCAGCCCAGCTCCAGGTAGAGCTGTTGTTCACCATCTTAGCTGTAGAGGGTAGTGTCACTGGCCCTCATATGTGGGATCTGAAACAGGGCTGCTGGCATCCCAAGCCAGCTCTTAACCAAAGCGCCACTCAGCCAGCCCTTGAATAATTTTTAAATTGTTGTGAGGGACAGGATTGGCTCTTCCAGGGGTTTGCATACTTTTGAGACGGAACATACACAAAGAGCCACATGTGGCTCATGAGCCACAATTTGCTAACCCCTGCACTAGATGCATGTATGACATTTATTTATTTAAATTGAAAATGAATGAAAATAATGTGTAAGCATGCTTATTATTTATTCAGAATGAAATTTTAATTTGCCACAAAGTAAAAACAATGTATGTTTATTATGTAAATTCGGCATAAAAAATCAACAGAAATTCAAAATAATCTGTGAGATCAGTTGCCCCTCATGGAGGGTTAAGAAGAGGTCTTTCTTTTATTTTCCAGTAAGTGGATCTGGAGCATTTTATTTTATCTTGCACTCTTCTGGCTGACTTTTTTTTAGGTCTCTGCTGAGTGGTGGGAGATCCCTTGTATTCTCTGGGGAGGTGAGTGTCTCCTCTGTGACCAGGTCACCTCAGTCTCAGGGCACCACCCCCATGGGAGAGTGTGATGGGTCATGTGGTTCTAAGCCCCTGAATTCCCAGTGCTGCCTCTGCAGCCAGATGCAGTACAGCACTGCCTGAGTTGTCTCAGGTGCCCCCACCGGAATCAGCCTCAAATCTGATATCAAGAATTACATATTATTTTATGACACTGAGGAAAGTAGAAGACCCTACTGCTGGTATTATTCTATAAGGAGCCTCTTTTCATAGGAGGCAAATTTGCACATTCAGTAAAAGAATTAAATTCCCATGCTCCATGGAACAACATTTTCCCTGTGGAGAATCCCATTGCTGGTCACAGAAAGGTCACAGAAGGAAAGGAGTTTTGTATTTTGGTATATTGATCATCCTTGCTGTGGTAACAAATAACGCCATTTCTCTGTGGTTTTCAACAACAAAGGTTTACTTCTGGTGACAGTGACTCTGTGGGTCTCTTCTCCTTAGGTTTTCTCTATTTGGGATACAGGCTGGAGGAGAAGACTTCATTTGCAACATGCTGTTTTCATGGCAAATGGCTTCTGTTTAACTATGGGGCAAGTCACATCCACTCCCATTCTACTGGCCAAAGTGAGTTACATGACCAAGTCTTATGTCAAGGGGACAGGGCTGTATATCCTCTTCTCAGAGGGATCACTGAAAGTCCATAGCAACAGATAGGAAGTGTAATTTTTTATAGGAAGGGGGAGGGAAGAGTTGAGAACAATAATATAATCTAACTCCCAATTTTTTCTATATTCCTGGAGGCTAAGAAACATCAAACCACTTCCTGTGTATCTTTAGTTATAGGAGAGGTAAGGATTATAAAAGAAAAAAACATAGAATCTTAAGATAACTTAGGATCTATTATCTTAGATCTCTTAAGGTATCTTACCTTAGGCTATCTTAGATATTTTAGGAATCTTAATATCTTAGGATATTATCTTAGGATAATAATAATAATGATGAAGAGAATACTGATTGAGGTTACTGCTGCTATATAGGAAAATCATTGGTGTATATATTTCACCTCTTGTCATGACATTTTCTGCTATTTTCTTGTAATTGCACCTGTTCCTAGTTTGTATGTATATATGTATGTATTTTTAATTGGGGAATTCGGGGAGGGGAACAGTGTTGAGGAATTGGGGAAGGAGACCAGCCAAGTTGTTGTTCTTCAATCTTAGTTGTGGAGGGCGCCAGTCGCCATCTGGCTGCCCGTTGGCAGCTCATGGCCTCTAAGCTCAAGGTGCTGTGTTACAATCTTAGTTGTGGGCAGGCATAGCCCACCATTGAACAGGCAGTCTTGTTGTTAGAAGCATATGCTCTCAACAGCTGAGTCATCCTGCCAACTGTTGGCAGCTCAGCTTGGGTGCAGCTTCACTGGCCCAGTGGGAATCAAACCGGCGGCCCTGCTGCTCAGAGCTCGCACTTTTAAGCTAACTGTTAACCAACTAAGCTACTTGGCCAGCCCTTAAGTATTAATTGATATGTACCTGTAATCTTTATCCTTCCATCTGTTAGCACAGTAACATTAAGAGATTTTTTAAATATTTTAACTGCATTTTTGCATTTTTAGGTCAAACTCTACTGTTAGGATGTAATGTTCTTTCACCTACTACTGGATTATATTTGCCAACATTTTATATACGATTTGATTTGCTATTTTGTTCAGAATTTTATTTGCTAACTATTTTATTTAGGATTTTTGCATCAGTTTTTAAAAGTGAAATTAGCCTGCTAAGTTCTTTCTGTGTCTGGCTTTGGTAAAAGGTGAAAGATTTGTTTGTTCATTTAGGAATCAATGTTAGGTTAACTTTAAAATTGAATCAAAATATTCACTTTCTTTTTTCATATCTTAAGACAATCTTTTTTTTTTTTTTGAGGGCAGTGTCACTGGCCCTCATATGTGGGACCGAACCGGGCTGCTGGCTTCCCAAGCCAGCGCTTAACCACCGCACCACTCGGCCGGCCCCAAGACAATTTTTGTAACATGAGAATTACACATTCTTAGAACATTGATTTTTTAATGCCATCTATAAAAACATCTGGTTCTAGTGTCTTTTAAAAAAGGTGTTATTTTAACAATTAGAAGTCTTTTCCAAAAGTAAGACAGAAAAATGTTCTATTTTTTTCCATTTACTATATTTCTAAACTTATTTTTCCCTGAAAACTTTCTAATAAGCTTATTGTTTTTATTTGGACTGAGTTGCTTGGAAACTTTATGCTTTTTTTGTATTATTTAACTCTTTCAAAGTTACTGGTTTTCTATAACTCTGTAATCTTTCATATTTAGGCAGAATCCATTTACCATTGATGAAAGACTACTTAAGGTTGAAGTCTTTGGCTTTAGTTCTCTATATTAACATAATAATTCTGGAAAGTCTGTATAGACATTTCAGGATTAAAATCCTGCATAGAAATAGAGAAGTATTTTCTGTAGCTCGAACAACTGTGTTCTTGATTTATGTGATAATATAGTCTGGGAAAAACCTCAGACCAAAATAAAGCATGTGAGGACACACACACACACGCGTGCACACATGCTCTCTATATTCACTAAGATTTTAAACCCTTGGAAACAGAAGGTATTCATTAGTTTTAATTACAAAACACAAGACACATTTCCAAAATAGCAGGAAAGCTTGGGGGGAGTTGATTTGGGCTCCACTGATCTGTAACATGGGCCATAGATTATTGTCTTCAATGCCTGGATTCTCCCAGAGAATATAACGATTTTGCACTTTGCTCTGATCAAATTTTACACAGTTCAGTTTGAGCCAGTAATGGTAATCGAGCTTTATGAGAAGAAAAACAGATGAGGCAGCAACCCTAAGATGAGGAAAAGAGAAAAATTCTGTTCCATCAGATATTAACACATGAAAATCACTTCCATTTACTTTTGTTTTCCCAAAATGAATATTGGATCAATGTATAAATAAAATCATTTGTTTTTATCCTTTTTTAAATAATAGCATATATGGTCCCAGAAACATCACAGAGTGCCTTAGAGTGTCTTGGAGACTTTGGTGAATTTTTCTCCTTGACCTTTGATATGACCTGTGCCTCCAGCCCCTAACTCCCTGTGCCTCACTTACATATTCTCCTGAGCATCTTTGAACTACAATTTTAGCCTCCAGAGTCTGACAGGTCAGACTAAAATTGGCATCAGGAACTATCATTACTCAATGATATTTGAAATGAATCTTACAGCCTTTAGCCCTGTATGCTTTCTAAATGCTATTGATCTGAACAGCAGTAGTCTGGCTACATTGGTCTTATTATCAGAATCCTGCTTATGATCTGGTTTCTGCCTTGATTTGCTGAAGGTACACCAGTTTTCCCCACAGGGAGCCACCTTGATCATTTCAGTCTGCATCCCTGAAGCAGGTGGTTCCCAGGAGATCACCTGGGATATTGAAAAACCCCAGGAGGTTCTGGCCAGCTGTCTTAGTCTGCAACAGTGAAGTGCCTGGTTTTCAAAGGCTCCTTCTCCTAAAACCACAGCAAAGGGCACACCTGCCCCCTCATCTGGCTGTAGCTGCCTTTGGGCAAAATGACTTCTCCTTCCAGTCTGGCTTTCAAACCATCCTGAGTGTCTCTTATCACTCAGTTCTTTGAAATGTAGTCTCCAGAAAGGGCTAGTGGTGATGTTGTGTTGATAACAGACAAATAGCAAATTACTATAAATTATCATGGATCCATATTATAACATTATGCTGAAATTAAAAAGAATCAGGAAGCTTCACATATATGTTAGAATTAAAAGATTCTCCAGACATATTAAGTAAGAAAGAAATACTGCAATACAATAAGTAGAGTATAGCGCCATTATAAATAAAAAAAATAAAAATAAAATGTAAGTGTTAGTACAGAGCAATGTATTTTTGTAATTGCAGAGAAAACTATCTGGAAGGTCACATACAAAATTCATAACCTCAATTTCTTGTAAGAAGACAGTGGAATTGAAGGGTTTGTGAAGAAGAGTTTTCACTTTTTGCTTTATATACTTCTTTATTGTTTGACTTTTCCCAAGAATTAATTCATGTGCTAGTTATATGATTTAAAAATTTAAACGGTTTATACACACATATGTGTATATGTGTGTATATATGTATGTACATTTATCTTTCTATCTATCTGTCTATCTATCTATCATCTATCTATCTTAATTTATACATTATAATGTGCCAGATATTAGGGAAACAACAGTGACCAAGACAAACACAGTTTAGATCTTCATAGAAATTCTCAAACATTTTTAATGAATTGCCATTACTGGCTTCCTAAGTCCTTGCTACTCAGCATGTGCCTCCCTTATCTACTCATTTTCACTACCTATCCAGTTAAGTCCTTTTATTCCAACCATTTCATCTCCCAGAGCCATTTTCCTCTCTTTTTGTTTAAATTCGATCTAAATTCTACAGAATTCAGGTTTAGTTAAACTCTCAGTTTCTCTATAAAATACCCTGAATTGGGGAACATCTCCCCAACTTTAAGTCCCCATCCTGATCTGAAGATGGATGTTAAGTTTCTCCCTGGGAACCAACTTCCCTGTTTTGTTAACACTGCCAAGCACAAGGCTCTTTATAGTCTTTTTAATAGACAAGGAAACTGAGGCTCCCTGAAAGCCAGACTGTGTTTCCCAGCAGCATGAGATAAGTGCAGTGAAACGGCCTCCACTTCCCTTCAATCCTGAGATTATTAGATGCTGCCTGATGTCTGCTTTGACTGTGCTGCTTGAGAAGAAGCCTGGATGGGACTGAGCTCTAGCATATTAGCTGGAGACAGAGATTCTTTGTACACAAGCACAGATTAGCCCTCTGTGCCCTTGTTGAGGATTTTTTTTTTTTAATGTTGAGGATTTTTTAAGTGCTCGTTTTCTAGCTATAGAAGTCATTCAAGATCGAAGCTGCAGATATTTTTGTAAAAACAACAGACTTGCTTTTCAACAAGAAAAGGAGAGGTAGCCTTCTCCTTTTCTCTAAAACATTTTGGAATAACTCATCTTTATATCCATGGCTGCAGGTAGGAGTACCCTGAATGCCCTTGCTCCCTCAGGGTTCTGTTCTTCATGCAAATATAACACGAATCACGTGAAGGTTGTAGTTATTTGTAGAAGTAAAGGTCTTAGGTTCCCTGTAAGATTGTGGGAGACTCTGGAAAGATCTTACAATAATTAGATGTCCCTGTCCTCACGTTTCTCTAAAAATGTCACAAGAACTACACAAGATCTTTTGAGAATCAAGCTGGTCAAGCCTGTGCCCCCACCCCAGCTTAGATAGGTGGCACGAACAGGTTATTCCACCTGGCCCTCAGGAGAAACATCAGTTGTGCCTTGAAGGTCCAATGTAATTAATATTCATCAGTCAACAGCTATTTATTGAGCACCTACCAAGAGCAGGTGAGACAAGGGTAAGACTCCAATGCTGAGTGAGATAAGCTCCTTGACTCTCAGACAAGTACAGACTAGAGGTAGGTTTACCTATTTTCATTATAACTAAAGGCTCTTTCAGCTACTACTGTCCTCTCTATTCCAATGACTCTATGGTCTTGAGATTTTTGAGCTTCTGCCATGGCATAAAAACTAAACAAAACAAAACACAAACAAAGAACATGCTTAGGCATCAGGGGAAAAATAAACTCTGCAGCAAAGCTGAACTGTCCCAGTCAAGCCCAGGCAGGACAGCTGATATGCAACTGATTAGCAACTCCATGGGAATGGATGGTTATTTCAAGTCACAGAATCTTGGGGTAGTGTGTTATGCAGCAAATCTAAGCAGATGACTCTATAATGTTACCCTCTGCATCTACTCATCTCTCCCCCATTCACAGCCAGGTATTTGATAGTTATCCTACAGGTAGGCAAGTTTGTTGTTCAGACAAACCATGACCTTCCTTTTGTTATGACTCCCATGGTTCTTGAGTTTTAAAGGGCATTAAAATTATTGCACAGATTTCTATATAAACCTCGTATACAACACTTTATGAACAAGTGAAGTAATTTTTAAGGGTAATTCTGATTAAATGAGATTTACTCATTGTTTAGAGCCTAACCTCAATTAAAGTGAAACTCCATTGTATTTATCATTATACAGATTGTTTCTGGAGGTAGGGACTCTATTATATTTATTTTTGTGTCCACCTACTCCACCCCAGGCTAGGTCAGTGTTTGTTTAATTGTTTTGTAGTTATTTAGCATCTCATAGCATAGGGCAGCATTTCTAGAGAGCTCCGGGGACACAGTTCATTGCTGCCAAAGTTTTGCAAGCTAAGGTGTGTAAGCAGTCCTTCTAACATATATTTATCTTTTTCATTGAAAAATTAAAACAAAGCCAGGAAACCTCAGTCTCTTGTGCACACATTTCCCTTGCCAATTAAAGCAGCACAGTTTTCCTCATCTCTGACTGCCAACCAGGTGCAAATTGGAAACAGGATATTTTAGAAAAAGTTTCCCGCCCTCAGATTTCATCACACAGCTGCTCTCAGCTCACACACCCCGACAATTACAAAATACTCCATGAACCGTAGCGCTTGAAGGAGGCCATGCTCAAAGTGCTGGCCTAGTAACCAGGAATTTTCTCTGGGAGGCCTGACTGAAGTTCCCACTCTGGCTGTAGGAGGTTACAGCCCATTTCTCTTCCCAATCCTGCCCCCATGTGTGTTCTAGGCCAATGCAGCCAACCTTCTCTGTTTGTCCAGCTGGACATTATGGATAATGATACCTAACTACCTCACCAGGCATTAAGGAATTCAAACAATTAATCACCTTGAGGCCCATGGTTGAAAAGTGCCAGGAGAGAGAAACCCCCTTTGGCAGAAAAGGAAGAGCAGTGTGAGTGTGGCAGAAAAAGCCCTCCAGCAAGCTAGCCGTCCCTCTCCCTGCTTTCAATTCCTTAGGGTTTCACCAGACACCAGGCCACCTTGTCCCCCAACTGTAGCAAGCTTTATTAACTTGCCTTAGATCCCCTCTCTTTTGACTTTTTGTAAAAGAGGAAGTACCCCACCCCCTTTCTGGAAAGAACGTAAGACGCCCAGCACACCAGCAATTTTCTCTGACCATCTTTCTCACACCCTCAGCCTCAAAGTCTGGAGATTGGTGGTCTGTTTAGAGAAAATCCCAGTTTCCCACAACCTCCTGTCCTAAGTCCTACCTGATGGTCTCACCTCTCGCTTTGAAATGTGACATCTATAAGTTGGCACTTCGGGTAAACTGTGACAAGAAGAGTCCAATTTTAGCACCCCGGTAATTTTCTGTTAAATTACCAGGCTCATAGGCCTTGATAAATTTTGTTAAATGTATATATATATATATATATATATATATATATATATATATATATATATTGCTATCTCTTTCTTCACAGTTTATTTTGTTTGGTTACTGTGTTTTGACTCTCCAATTAAAATTTAAGTTTCCCTAGGACAGAAATTATGCCTTGCACAGAGCAGGACTTCAGTGACACCATGTTACTCCAAGTGTGATCCTGGGACCACCAGCATCAAAGTTATGTCTTGTTTAACATACAGAATCTGGCATCCATGCCACATTAGCTGACTTGAAGCTAGGATCTGCATTGTAAATAAGTTCTTCAGGCACATGGGTTTACACGAGGCATTGTCCTGGGCAAGAAAGAGTAAAATGTTTGGGGATTAGGGAAAGAGACAAAGAGAACTAGGGGACAAAAACTTGTTGAAAGTTGTAGTAATAGTTATCTGAACAACATGTCTCAATAAATGTTTCATTGTCAGTTGTCCTAGCAAAATACAACTACATTTTCGTGGCTTTCTTTTTCTATCCCCAAGAGCCATTTGTACTTTTACACTATTGAAGGCATAAATAAAACCAGTCTTTATTTATCACAGCACATACAGAAGATTCAATGTACTTTTGACAGTGTTGCATATGTTTTTTTCCTTTCTGTATTTTGAGAAAGGTGTGTGTCTGACTCTTCCTCTAGTATACCATCTCCCCAAAGTTATGGTTGAAGTTTGATTTCTTTGAGATTTCCTTCTGTTGTACCTAACCCAATACCCTTCATTCATACAGTAAACACTCAATAAGTGTGCCAGTCTCCTGTCAAGACTTCAGGGTTTTGTTAAACAATTTAGCAATTACTATTATAGAAGAAAGTGGCATGTCCAAAATATCAGGTGTGCGTATTATAACATATTGTCTTAACGATCATTGTTGAGAAGAGGACAGAGAATTATGTAGAGAAACAGAATCTGTATATGGATGAAATAATTAGAAACACTTGGTGCAAAGAGGAGTGACTACTAATATTTTTGTAAGGATAATCACAATTTCCATTATTTTCCCAACATTACAGATTTGTATTGGTGCCTGCTGTTAAAAATATGCACCTGGCAATCTTAAATAAAACTTTTGTTTCTTCTTGAGCTCATTTTACATGTTGGATGAAATCCACTTTTATGAGGGAAATTTTATAGCCATTATCTGGAGTGCCTTGAAGTAAATAAGGATCCCCAGTGGAAATGTTTTACCATTACAAACTGGGAGATTTCAAGATGCAGGGAATGAAGTCTACACCAGAATTGGACACCCATTTCTCCCCATTCACTTTCCTGATCTTTTTGGCCTCTGCAGCAGATCATATCAAATTCTTTAGATTTGACCTCATACACAAGCCAGGAGAAGGAGCCCATAAAAAGATTGATTGCTAACCCTACAGTGCTGTACACAATGTGATATTGTATATTTGGATGTCTTCTGGAGGACAAAGTTTAAAGCCTCTGAGCCTCTCCCAGCATATGAGAATATTAAAATAATAGAGAAAATCAACAAAACAAAAAGTTGGTTCTTTGAAAAGATCAACAAAGTTAACAAAACTTTAGACTAACAAGAACCAAAAAGTGAAGACTCAAATTACTAAAATAAGGAATGAAAGAAAGGCTATTAGTACTGACCTGATAGAAATTTAAAAAAAAAACATTATAAGGAAATACTAGCAATAACCAGATTATTTGGATGAAATGGAGACAGTCCTTAAAAAACACAAAATATCGGGGACTTCCGGTAAAATGGCTCAATAGACAGGCGCTGTGCTAACTGCCTCTCAGGATCACACCAAAATTACAAATCAGTTATACAGCATTCAACCCTGGAGGTCCCCGGAACACTGGAGGAACAGAACCACTAAACGAAGAACTTAAAGAGGAAGCTGCTTCGGGTCTGATAGGACGGGCGGAGACGAGAGAGGGCGAGCCCCGCGAGGGAAGCCCCAGCCGTGGGAAGCTTGTCTGGTTGGGGGAGAGACCCTCCGGCTGCACACCACACTCACCAGCCCAGAGTTTCTTTGCCAGGAAGAGGAGTTCTAAGATAGCTGGCAGTAAATTAGTGAGGACTCTCTTTACTCAGCTCGGTGAGGCTAAGAGCAGCTGGAGAATCAGTGGGGCCGGCGCCCGGGCTTGCTCGCCGGTGAGCACTTACCTGGTTCCTGGTGGAGGGAGTGGCTGTGTGAGCCGGGAGCCTGCGGGGACGGACTGAACTGAGCACCTTTGGTGCAAAGGCTGGAGATTTTTGATCTGTTGTTCCCATGGTGCAGAGCCCGCATGCGAGTGGGGAGAACTCCATTTTGTTGGGCTTGGGCCCCCCCACGAAGGATCAGGTCCTGGACCTCATTGGTCTGGTGGAATTGGCGCAGAAGTACGTGTGCGTGTGCGTGCGCACCTGCGGCCTTGGATCCCCACCCTCTGCCCGGCTTATACTGCGTTGCCAGGGAAACGCAGGGCGGGTGCCCTCCGGCTCCAACAGGCTGCTCACTGAGACCCGGGAGTGCGCAAGCCGCCTCGGGTCCTGCTCTCTGCACTGCGCTTGCAGAGTTGCCAGGCTGGTGATTGGTTGTCGGGCTGCTCGGCCTGATCTGCGAGCGGCTGATTGGGACAGGCTGAGACTGGGAGTTTTCCTGGGAGTGTTGGGCCGTGAGCTGTGTGCCTGTGTGATCCAGCCAGGGCTCTCCTGGTAATCTATCTAATACATCAAAGCAATCCCAGAGCGACAGCCAGAATGGGGAAACAAAGAAACATGTCACAAGTAAAAGATCAGAAGAAACCTCCAGAAATGGAACCAAATGAAACAGAGGGATCCAACCTTTCAGAGACAGAGTTTAGAACACTGATGATAAGAATGTTTAAGGAACTTAGCGAGGACATAAAGAAGGATAGGGAAACCATAAAAAACAACCTGTTAGAACTAAAGAATACAATAACTGAAATGAAGAACACACTCGAAGGAATCACCAGTAGAGTAGATGAAGCAGAGGAGCGGATCAGTGATTTGGAAGATAAAATAGCAGAACTCACCCAGTTGGCACAGCAAAAAGACCAAATAATAAAAAAGAATGAAAATAGTTTAAGAGCCCTATGGGACAAGGTGAAGCACAACCACCTTCGAATCATAGGGATACCAGAAGGAGAAGAGAAGAAGCAAGGGGTCGAAAATCTATTTGAAAAAATAATGACTGAAAACTTCCCTACCCTGATGAAGGAAATGAACATACATGCCCAGGAAGTGCAGAGGGTTCCAAACAAGCTGAACCCAAACAGGTCCACACCAAGACACATCATAGTTAAAATGGCAAAGGTTAAAGACAGAGACAGAATACTAGAGGCTGCAAGAGAAAGACAGCAGGTTACATACAAAGGAACTCCTGTTAGACTAACAGCTGACTTGTCTACAGAAACTCTGCAGGCCAGAAGGGAGTGGCAGGAGATACTCAAAGTGACACAAAATAAAGGCCTACAACCAAGATTGCTTTACCCAGCACGGCTATCACTTAAAATTGAAGGAGAAATAAAGAGCTTCTCAGAAAAGAATAGGCTTAAGGAATTCATTACCACCAAGCCAGCATTGCAAGAAATGTTAAAAGGGCTTTTTTAAACAGAAGAAAGGGGTAAACAAGCTAACCCAGAGAGACAATTTAAGAAGATTGAAGTCATATCAAGCAGATATAAAGGAAAAACTGATGGTTGCTGGCTGGGAGGGAGTGGGGAAGAGGGAGAGGGGGAAGGTTTTGGACAGTGTATGTGGACTACAATGTTGCCGCAGGGATATGGGGGCAGTTCTGGGAATGTTATTGATACTGTTGTGAAGAGACTGTTATGTTGCGAGAAATAAGTCAGTCGGAGAAGGACAGGTACCATGTGATCTCACTTGTGTGTGGAGTCTGAAAAGCTGAGTGAACGATCAAAGTAAACAGACTCGTAGATGTAGAGGAAAAACTGAGGGTTGCTAGTTGGGAGGGGGGTGGGGCTGGGGGGAAGGGGAAGGGATTAGACAGCATAAATAGACAACTACAATATTGCCACAGGGATATGAAACACAGTTCGGGGAATATAATAATGTTGTAAAAATTTTGTGGCGTGTCAGATAGTCACATGTCTTGTTAGGGAGACCACTTCATGGATGGAGTAGAGGCTTGATCACTGCACTGTACACCTGAAGCTGATGTTGTATAGTATTGTATGCCAACTGCAACTGAATATGTGGATGGTCACGGGAGGTGGAGTATACTGTGGAGGGGAGTCAAGGGAGTTGTGATGGATATGTATGATATGGGGGGGAGTGGGGTGGTGAACTGGGGGAGGGGGTTTTTCACTGTGGGGGGTAAAGAGTATAACTATTGAATTGTGTTGTACACCTGAAACTAATAAAAAAAATAAAAAAATAAAAAAAACACAAAATATCAAAACAAACTCAAGAAAAACAGAAAAATTTAAATAGACCTATAACATGTAAAGAGATTAATTTAGTAATTTTAAAACTTTCCATGAAAAAAAGCCCAGGTCCAAATGACTTACCACTGAATTCTACTAAGCACATAAAGAAAAATTAATACCAATCCTTCACAAACCCTTCCAAAAAAAATAGGAAAGGAAGAAATAGTCTCCAACTCATTCTATGAGGCCAGTATAATCCTGTTACCAAAAGCCAGACAAAGACATCACAGAAAAGAAAACCATGGAGCAACACTCCTATGAACATAGATTCAACAAAACTAAAAAAAGTGAATTTAGCAAGGTATTGCAAAGATGATTATACAACATGACTAAATAGGATATAACCCAAAAATGCAAGTGTGGTTTAACATCTTAAAATCAATGAATGTAATATACCATATTAATGGAATAAAGGGCAAAAAACACATGATCATCTCAAGAGATGAAGAAAAAGCATTTGACAAAATCCAACATTTTTTCATGATAAAATCATGGCATCAAACTAGGAATAAATGGGAACTTACTCAAATTAATAAAGCATCTACAAAGCACTGTCAGCTAATGTCATACTTAACAGTGAAAGACTGAAATGATTTCCTTTTGATTCTTGTATGCAACTTTGTGCTTGGATTTTCTTCTCTTTTTTTATAGTTTAAATTATTTTATTATGTTACTTAATTCTTTTTTAAATAATATGGTACTTTTCAGTTACAGCCAACTTATAATATTATATCAGTTTCAGGTAAACAACATAGGGATTAAACATTTGTATAAGTTATGAAGTGATCACCCCAATAAATCTAGTACCCATCTGACACCATACATAGTTATTACAATATTATTGACTGCATTCTTTATGCTATACTTCATATCCTCATGACTGTTTTGTAACTACCAATTTGTACTTCTTAATCCCTTCCCCTTTCTCACCAATCCCCCAGCTCTCCCTCCCATTTGCCAACCATCAAAATGTTCTTAGTATCTGTGAGTTTGTTTCTGTTTTGCTTTTTAGCTTTCATTCTTTAGCTTCCACACATAAGTGAAACCACATGGCATTTGTCTTTCTGTCTGACTTACTCTGCTCAACACAATAGCCTCTAGGTCCATCCATGTTGTTGCAGATGGCAAGATTTCATTCTTTTTTATGTCTGAGTAATATTCTGCTGTACTCATATATATGTAACACCTCTTCTTTATCTATTCATCCATTGATAGACATCCAGGTTGCCTCCATATCTTAGCTGTTTTAAACAATGCTGCAATGAGCATATGAATGCACATGTCCCCTCGAAGTAACGTTTTGGGTTTCTTTGGATACACACCCAGAAATATTAGTGGGTCCTTCTTTGTCTCTTACTATAGCCTTTGTTTTAAAGTCCATTTTGTCTGGTATAAGTATTGTTACCCCCGCTGTTTTGTTCATTATCGTTTTCATGAAATATCTTTTTCTATCCCTTTACTTTCCATCTCTGTGTGTCTTTTGATCTGAAGTAAGTCTCTTGTAGGCAGCATATGTAAGTCTTGTTTTTTTATCCATTCAGTCACCTCTGTCTTTTGATTGGGGTATTAAAACCATTTACATTTAAAATAATTATTGATAGATATATAGTTATTGTCATTTTAGTACGTATATATTATCTTTCCTTTTTCTTCTTCTTAAAGAGGTCTCTTTAACATTTATTTTAATACTGGTTTGGTGGTGATGAACTCCTTTAGCTTTTTCTTGTCTAGGAAGATCTTTATCTGTCCTTTGATTCTAAATGATATCTTTGCTGAGTAGAGTAATTTTGGTTGTAGGGACTTGCTTTGCATCACTGAATATTTCGTGCCAATCCCTTCTAGCCTGCAAAATTTCTGTTGAGAAATCAGCTGACAATCTTATGGGAACTCCTTTTTAGATAACTAACTGCTTTTCTCCTTTTGCTTTTAAGATTCTCTCTTTGTCTTTATCCTTTGGCATTTTAACTATGGTGTGTCTTGGTGTGGGCCTCTTTGGGTTCATCTTGTTTGGTTCTCTCTGTGCTTCCTGGGCTGGTATGTCTGTTTTCTTCATCAGAGTAAAGATGTTTTCCTTCATTATTTTTTCAAATAGGTTTTCAATCTCTTCCTCTCTCTCTTCTCCTTCTGGTACCTCTATGACACAAATGTTGATGTACTTGATGTTGTCTCAGAAGCCCCTTAAACTGTCCTCATTTTTTGGATTCTTTTTCTTTCTGATGTTCTGATTGGGTGTTTTCTGCTACCTGATTTTTGAAATCACTAATTCAGTTCTCTGCTGCATGTAATCTGATTCCCTGTAATATATTCTTTGTTTCAGTTATTGTATTCTTTATTTCTGACTAGTTCTTTTTATATTTTATATCTCCATTTTTGTTTTCTATCTCTTTGTTGAAGTTCTCCCTGAGATCTTTGAGCATCCTTATAATCAGTATTTTGAACTCTGTATCTGGTAGATTGGTTGTCTCCATTTTGTTTCGTTATTTTTCTGGAGCTTTGTTCTGTTCTTTTACTTGAGACCTATTTCTTTGTCTCCCCACTTTGGCTGCCTTTGTTTGTTTCTATGTATTAAGTAGAGCTTCTATGTCTCCTGACTTTATGTAGTAGGTGTCCTGTGGGGCCCAGTGACAGTCTCCCTGGTGAGCTGAGCCCAGGTGCTCCAGGTGTGTCCCTTATGTTCATGCTTTCCTATTGTTGTTAAGCCTGGTTGCTGTTTGCATGTCAGTAGGAGGGAATCACCCTTTGGCTGAGTGGTTGTGAGGACTGGCTGTGACTACAGTAGAGGAGCTGCTGCACAGGCGCTGACCTGCAGTATTCACTTTAGAAGAGCTCTGTTGCCTGTCAGTCTGCCCTTTGGGTATGTCATTTGTGGATTTGGTTGGGTGGTGCTCTGGTGTGGTCTGAATCTGGCCACTGGGCATGCTGTTTCTGGGGTCTTTTGGGAGAGGCTCTGTTGTGTGCCAAGGTCAGCTGTAGCCTGTGCCCTGACTGAGACTACTTGGTATGAGCCACAAAGTGATATGCAGATGGTTGCCACTTGTGCTAGACTTGGAGGTTCCTGGGAGAGACTAATCTGCAAACCATAGTTGGCTGCCACTAGTGCCAGGCTTGGGGCTGCTTAGCAAGAGGTATTGGCTATACCAAGGACAGATGTTTCTTGTTTGTGAACCTTTAAGAGATTTTAGGAAAGTTTGCAGCATGAGCCAAGACAGGCCGTTTGTACGGAAATACCACCGGCATCTTCTTGGGTGGGCTCACAAGTTAGGTGAGGTGGAATCTCAGGGTGGAGCAAATGGTGTTAGCCAGGTTGATGAAGGCTAAGATATAGCAGCCATCTCTGTGTGCATGCTGGGTGGGGGTAACACTCAACAAAGGAACAATGGCTTCTGCCAGCACTTCTGTCTCGATGAAAGCAGCTCCTCCAACCCTCACTCTGAAGCCAGATAATTCAGTTCCTCCCTGTATGTCCCTGGCACCTTTCAAGCTGCTGCCCCAGCACTAGAGCTCAGAGTGAGTGAGTCTGTTAGTGAGTAAGTCTATGCATAGGCCCTTTAAAACGATGCCTGGGAGTCAAGCCACCCTCCATCTCACTCAACCACAATCTCCGTTGGTTTTAACAGCCAGAAGTTATTGGGACTTCTCTTCCTGGTATACTGGAACCCTGGGTTGGGGAGCCTGGTATGGGGCTGGGACTGCTTTTTCCTTATGGGGGAACCACAGTAGCCAAGATATCCCTCCTGATTTTTAACTGCCAATATGGGTATGGGACTAGCCCATTCTGCATCTCCACCCCTCCTACTAGTCTCAAGGTGTATATCCTTATTTATAGGACCTCCATTCAGCAAGACTCCAGGTGATTCTCAATGATGGCTGTTCTGTAGTTTAGTTGTAATTTTGATGTGGTCATGAGAGGAGGCAAGCCCAGCATTTCCCTACTCCACCATTTTGACTGGAAGCCTCTGTACTTGTATTTTTAATAGACATCTCAAACTATACATATCCTGAATTGAACTCTTGATTCCCTCCAAATCTGCTTCTTCTCCACTTTTATTTTTCTTGATAAATGGAATCTCCATTCATCTGATTGGACAAACCAAAAAACCCATTTTTATTACATTCTTTCCTCCCATATCCCTCAGCAAGTCTCAATTATATAACTCCAAAACATATCCTGAATCCATTTACCTAAATTCCTTTCCTACTACCACTCTAGTTCAAGTCAATAACAGCTTTCACCTGGACTACTCTGTTGGCCTCTTGTCTTGTCTCCTGCCTTCTATGCTTGGCCCTCTAAAATCCATTATTTCTACAACATCAGGGAAACTCTTAAATATATAAATTAAATCATGTCACTCCCTTGCTTAAAAACTTAATGGCTTTTTGTGGTAGCCAGCCTTTAAGATGGCCCCAATGATATCTGATTTCTTGTTTTCATGCCCTGTGTGTTCCCTTCCCAAGTTGAATATGGCTGACCTGTGCAACCATTAAGATACTGTAGAATTGATGTTTTGAAAATTCCAGTGGTAGGACATAAGACATTGAGGCTTTCAACTTGCTCTCTCTTACATCACTTGCTCTGGGGAAAGTCAGCTGCCATGTCAGGAGCACAGTCAAGCAGCCCATGGTGAAGACTGCATGACAAGGTACTGAGGCTTCTTGCTAACAACCAACACCTGCTTTGAGGGAGCTTTCTTGGAAGTGGGTACTCTAGCTCCAGTCAAATCTTCAAATGACTGCCACAATTATTTGAACATTTCCAATAAAATTGATATTGTTAATTACTTCAGCTCTCTATAAAATATTGACACAACATTT
The DNA here is from genome assembly GCA_033961575.1 of Aselliscus stoliczkanus. Lineage (NCBI taxonomy): Eukaryota > Metazoa > Chordata > Mammalia > Chiroptera > Hipposideridae > Aselliscus > Aselliscus stoliczkanus. The sequence goes on along the minus strand of CM066734.1, from coordinate 69,776,103 downwards.
TTAAAAATGTATTCACAGAAACACACATTACACCCAGAACAGAATATCATCATATGTTAGGTCAAGAAGCTTTTATTTTACTAAAGATATGGTCAAAGTTTGAAGAGGTGTTACAATTTCATTTGGTCTTTTCTTTCTATATATTTTCACAGAATTTTTCTTTTTTTGGCCAGACTCAGGTAAGTAAGGGTTTTGTATTTCATCATTTCTTCCTGTTTTCTCTTAATAAATTTCACAGAAAGAAATGTGACCAAAGAGAGCCCACCATAGGGAATATGAACATCAAGGGGCTACATGGAGCTGAATGGAAGCTGTTAGAGTCAATTCATCTTGTTTGGATGGTAAAATCACTCTGGCAAGTGCAGTGATGACACGAATTCGTTGCCACATGGCAGTGAGTGCTATGTCCTGGTGATTATATTTGTAACTCCATCCACCTGGCATTTCCAGCACCTTTGTTAACACACTGGGACATTGAGACAATGTCACCTCAGGGAAGAATCCAAGGTTTTTCATTATTGGGTTACTCTAGGGCTTATGCAGGTCTTTTCCAGCTGAGAGTTCTGTTTTAATCTCAATGGGGGTGAAGTCCATTACTCTTTCTAGGATGCCCTGCTGATTCACTCAGCAACTCTCAGCCATTTTAGCTTCATATTAAAAGCTTTTCTTGAGCCAAAGAGGCAAGAGGCATAAAAAGCAAATCTCTTTTAAAACTGGGACAAATTGTGTGTCATTCATTGGTCTTCTCACCAGTAAGTCTCATTCCATCCCCATAATAATTTCTCAACACACATTCACTCACATATATACACAACATAACATATATATACACACAAAAAACACATAATGTACACACAACACACACATACATGTAACACACACATATACACAGACACACAGAGACACACCCCACCCTTGTAATAGTGATACTTCCAAATTAGCATAAAAACAAAGGCTATGATTGTTTTTCATACTTATACCTTACTAGGCTATCTTAATTTCCTGGATTTTCTTTGCATTATGTGCTCAAAGTCAGGTGGATAGTGTTCTCTCCAGGATCGTAAACAAGGAAGTTAGATAGGCAGGAAGGCTAAATTTAAGCAATAGTAAAAATGTAGCCCCAAGGCTTGGTCTTTGTCTAAAAGCTCACCCCAACAAACCAGAGTGGCTAGTGAGTAGTTATGGTGGGAGGTAGCAAATGTACTGTCTATACATGGAGACACCCAAATACTTAATTTCTACTATGTACTAGACTCTCTGTCTGGAGCAATATTTTAATATTTGGCATCAAACCCTCTCTAGAATAAATTTGTTGCATAGATTTTACTGGATCTTGATGACATCCATTAAAGGATAATTTGACGTACTGGAAAGGGAAGGGGTAATTCGGAGAAATCTGAAGTAGGGCATCTTGCTCTACTTGTGTACAGGTCCTACACATGCCATCAGAAGAACCTCATCAACCTGATCAGGCATATTCCCTAGGAAATTTTAGGCTTGCTTGATCCCATATACCAGGAAGTCTCTATAACTATCAATTTGTCCCTAGGATACAGAGATTTCATTAGCCTTAGTTGGGATTTTCAAAGCTAACAAGCTCAAAATTTGTACAAACAAATGTCTCATATCTTTTCTGTCCTCTCAACCACCAAAAATTATGAAAATGACATTACCTGGTACAGGTTATGGATTGTTTGTAGACTGAATGAAGACTGCATCATGTGATGGACAGTTCAATGGCCTAAGAATGACAGGATATGTATTCTAGTCCTCTGTTGAGATTTAATACCTGTATAAACTCCGATAAATCCCAAATCTCTCTGAGGCTCAGCTTCCCCATCTTTACAGTGGAGACAATGGTAATAACCACTCTCCCAACCACACAGGTCAAGGATCAGAGGAACTTAAGTATGTGAAATGGCCCTAAAAATGTATGTTCCAAAAGAAAGGCATCTTTATGATTCATGTGAGCTTATAGTTTGCTTTAGGGGGTTGCATGGAGCCCAGCTTGAGGAGTTTTAAACACTGTTTCCCCACCCTATGCATATTGTTGGAAGTATGTTATAATATATATTAGAGATTCTCAACTGAAGGTGATTTTACAAGTCAAGTGACATTTGGCAATGTCTGGAGACAGGTTTGATTGTCATAGCTATTGGGGGCGGGGGAAGTACAACTGGTTTGCAGAGAGCAGAAGCCATGGGTCTTCTAAACATCCAACAATGCACAGGGCAGCCCCTCACAACAAAGAATTATCCCATCCAAAATGTCAATAGTGCTGAGGTTGAAAACACTGGTGAATACAGTTGATTTCATTTTGTGCCTCAAAGCCAGAAAACAGTTGTTGCATGACTTGATATGCTGTTGATCCTCTGATACATCCCCTGAAGTCTTTGCCTCAATAGCTGAGTCAGGTAGAGGGCATGACATCCCTTGCCATAATCATGTGGAGGACAAATAAGCCTCTGAAATATCTAAACTAGTACAATAGTTGCCCCCTCCCTTGTTATTTGCAGTTTTGCTTTCCACAGTTTCAATTACCTGCTGTCAACTCTGGTCTGGAAACATAAAATGGAAAATTCCAGAAATGACAATTCATAAATTTTCAATTGTGCACTGTTCTGAGTTGCATGATGAAGTCTGATGCTGTCCTGTTCCATCCCATCCTGGATATGAATCACCCCTTTGTCCAGTGTATCCACAAAATATACACTACCTGCCTGTTAGTCACTTAGCAGCCATCTTGGTTATCAGATTGACTTAGTATCACATTGTGTTCAAGTAACCCTTATTTTACTTAATAATGGCTCCGAAACACAAGTGTAATGATGGTGGCAATTCTGATATGCCAAAGAGAAGCCATAAAGTTCTTCCTTTGAATGAAAAGGAAGGGTAAAATACAGTATGTACGGGGTTCAGCACTATCTGTGGTTTCAGGCATCCACTGGGGGTCTTGGAATGTATGCCCTGCAGATAAGGGGAACTATGATAGTTGTCATTGTGTGGTCATCAGAGCAGCAGCATCGGCATCCTCTGGGAGCTTGTTAGAAATGCAATGACTAGAGCTTCACTCCAGACCTGCTAAATGGTGGAACCCAGCAATCTGTGTTTTAACAAGCACTCCTGGTGATTCAAATCCATGACATAGGTTGAGAACCAATGACTAAATAATAGTCATGATTCAGATCTTGCCACACCGCACTTGGAAAAAGCATTAGCTTGGGTCCAACTCTGGGGACTCCTGGCAATTTTTTCATCCCAGGAATCTCCCTGCTAGCTCCTCTATGCTTCAAAGAGCTTAGGTAATCTCTAGCTGCAGAAATCAAATGTCATTATGACTTAGGCCTCCTGTTACAAGATGCCTTGCTGAGAACCATCTGGGGGAGCAGTGCCACCAGATGGCACAGTTTTGATTAGGCGTTTTGGAAGATGGGGTTTTCATAGCAGAGCAGAGTGTGAGCTCAGATCTTCCTGGGTGAGGGGTTGGCTTCATGTTCCATGGCCCTGCCACACTCTCTCTGGAAGGTCTTCAAGGGATGTAATTGAAGAAGAAATGGAGGTGGATAGGTACAGAAGTTTCCAGAGCCTGTGACTTTTCCTTTCATGAGAGGCTCCTTAGTTTCCAGACATTTACTAATTAGACCCAGATTCAAATCCCAATGGGAAGAGGGGTAAAAAGTATAACTATTGCACTGTGTTGTACACCTGAAACTAATTAAAAAAAAAATCCCAGTGGGAAGAGAATACAATAAATTCTTTCTGTTATCTGGTCCTATGCCTGCCACGTTCTCTAACCACGTGGCCCTGGGAAACTTAGTTAACCTTCTCTAGACCACAATTGCTTCAGAAGTAGCATTCCATTACTTTATTACAATATTAATTCACTTAATAAACATGTTTTACATACCTACTATGTACCATGTGGTATGAAAATTTGTAAGTGGGAATTTAAGATGCATGACACAAAATCAGTTAGAAACACAGACACAAATGCACACACACACACACACACACACACACACACACTACTGTTTATAATATAATGTGGTAAGTCTGATGGGAGCCCAGAGGAGGAAATGTGGAGGACATCTGCCAAGCCCAGAGGAGGAAATGTGGAGGACATCTGCCCAGCTCCATTCCCACCTTATTCTGATAGCAGCACCTAATTCAACAGTGAGTAAGTACGCCTCTCCCATTGGACCCAGTCTTGGTGGAAGTGTCAATCAAGTAGCATAACTCTCCCCTGGCAAAGGGGGTGGGCTTTGGAGCCATGCTAATCTAAGCAGTCATTATGTCTCTGAGTTACATTTTTGTGCTAATAAAGGCTGACAAACATTTGAATCCCATTTATGCTAAAGGGAAGGCATGAAAAGATTATCTATTTCCATTTCCGGGATCCCAGAGCTGCTTTCCAAGAAATGATTGTTCAGTTTTTCCTTCAGTTCTGGAAGGACTCAAAATGCTGCAAATAAATGCCCTCTTGCTGGTCTGGGGTAGTTTCTGTTGCTTGCAACCAGGGAACTCTAACTAATACAGGGGTTGTGAGGATCAAATGAATAAAGATAGCATCACTGTAAAGCCTTCTGAGTGATGGCACTGGGACCCTTGCTTGTATGGGCCCCTTCCAAGGCACTGGGATGAGCCCTAGCATTGTGTTCACACAGTCATGTTTTCATTACATTGCAAAAGTAAGATTTTAATAACAATTGGTTAAGACCACTGCTTCTTTCCACTCTGGCTTCCATTTATTTACATTGCCTTTTATCTTGGGTGACAATGAAATGCCAAAGGCATTTAGAGAACTCGGCTAAGGGAAAACCAAGTTAGGAATATATTTTAGTTTGGGTTTAATGAATTAATTATTAAATTTTCAGGCATTTTCAGATGTAGTAAAATTATTGCCAGTCATTCCAGTTTAGGAAAACCATAGGTTTTATGCATTTTAAGCCATCTATAATAATTTTTTTTAAAAATCCAAAATTTGATCAACAGTGTTAGAGGAATGGCTAAACTATATTGCTATTTCTGTATTGAAAATTATAGTATAAATAATATTATAAAAGCTGTTGTTACATAAAAAAGTACACAGCCAAAGGTGGTAAAAGAGTACACAGCCGAAGGTGGTAAAAGAGTACACAGCCAAAAAGTTGGAGAAAAAATAATATAGAGGCATATTAGGCAATGAATTAATAAAAATTGACTTCTGTAATGTAGTATTGATCAGCTTTCCACAATTTGAATTTGTTGTGATTTTCCTCATTCTAAATAAATATTTATGTTCACATCTAATTTTGTATTCCTTTATTAAGAAGGCCCCACAAAACCTTATCCACCCCTGCAAAATAAGATTACATATGGGATGGCCCTTTGAAAAATGACTCGTGTCAATGAAAAGAATGACATCTTCATTTAGCAAATATTTTATTGGGAGTTGACCTTATGTCAGGCTTGGATAGGTACTGAGAATACAAAGTGGAAAAACCCAGTGGTTCCCAAACCTGGCTAGGCAGCCAAACTCTGAAGAGTTTTTAACATATATAGATTTCTGGGTCCAAATGAGTCCCACTGAACCCAGCTGTTAGGATGGAACACATGAATTCATATTTTTAACAAATTCCCAGAATGATTCTTTTGGATTCGAATTGGTCCTCCAGCAATCAGAAGGCACTGGAGTAAGATGCTGTCTTTGCTGCCTTTAAATTATTTCAATTCCAATGGGAGAGACTGAGAACTAAGTCCATAATCATGGTACTAGGTAAAAACGGCTATGTTAGAGATACAGGCATTTGAAAAACAGGGAATTCATTTACATCTACATCAAACTAGAAAGTTAAGGAAGTCTTCTTTGAGGGAGTGATGCACAAGTATTACATTGGACCCATTTCTGGTTAAATCAAGAAAATTTAATTCCTTTCTCAATATAAGCTTGCAGAGCACTTTCATATCCTAAAGCTAACGTGGCTGACTTTCACTGACTGCTTCCTAGTGAGCCAACACCATTCAACATGGGAGCCCTACTATTACCTCCGTTTTTATAGATAAGGAGACTGAAGCCCAGAGAGGTTAAGCAGGCTGCCCAACTCACACAGTGAAGTGGTGGACAGAACTTCCCGGTCCTGACAGTCTGACTTCAAGTGCACATTCTTTCCACTTTGATGCCCACTACTTCCATGTAATCACACACATACACGTTTCTAGGAGACATCAGCCTATAGAACTTCGCTATTCAAAGTGGGGTCCAAGGTCATCAGGTAACTTGTTAGAAGTGCAAAACTCTCAATCTATTGAATCAGAATCTGCATTTTAAGAAGGTCCCATGGGACCTGTGTGCACAGGGGAATGAGAGAACCCCTGTTCTGGAGAAAAGGGGGCAGGTGAAGAAGGAAGCTTCCTTGATACAGGCCTGCCTCATCCCAAGGGGATGAGTGAGGAGCAGCCATGCTTCTCACTCATACAGGGGAGGGAATTCCCAGAGATGTAAAATAGGATGCTATTTCTCCTGAAATTTCTCACTCAGAGGTTCTGTTTCTCCCATCCACTTTGCTTTGAATTTCTAAACCAGCATTATCCAATATGGTATGAACTCATCACATGTGGCAGCTGAGCCCTTGAAATGTGGCCAGTTGAAACTGAGATGTGCTGTAAGTGCAAAATACAGGTTAGATTTTGAAGACTTAGTATAAAAGAAGAATTTCTCATTGTTAATTATTTATATTGATTACATGTTGAGACAATAGTATTTGGTACATATTGGGTTCAATAAAATTTATTATTACAATGAATTTTACCTATTTCTTTTTTTAAAATGTGGTTTCTAAAGTATTGTAAATTCTGTTTGTGGAAGGACAGCAAGCCTTTGTGGCTTGTATTGTATTTCTGATGGACACATGGGCCTCACTCTTGTGCCTCAGCAGTAATGGAGAACTGAAACTTCTTTACTTGCTATCAAGTGACGAAAGGTAACAGTAGATTCTTACTCAAAGGACATTCATGGTGTCAGCATTTCCTTTGAGCTCAGATCCAAATCTGATCAGGGTGCCTTCCCCGTGGGCTGTGCCAGGAGAGAGCCTGGACTTGTTTCTGTGGGTCTGAGGAGATGGCAGAGCAGGTCTCTATGTGCATAAGGGCTCTGGATTTGGGGCTAAGAAAGGAGTCTGTATGTGGTTTCTGGGGAGCAAGGTGAGAGAGCTGGAGAATGAGGAGGACTTGCTGTTTCAAAGGCCTCCATAGTGCTGGGGAAGGTAGATGTATTTCCTACATCTTGGCTCCTTGAGAGTAACAACTCCGTTTGCCTCCTTGAGTCTTTCTTGGTTCAGGACATGCTTTGTTGTCTCACAACCCAAATGGACAGAGAATACATAGGTAGAATTGCAGCTCAGTGAATTATTCACATACATGTTACCAGAAAAAAATGCAGAGCAAGACTTCTTTTCTATTGTCGACAAAAAATATCCAGCCTAAGAGGAAATTTATAAGAGTTTATTTGAGCCAAACTGACGACAATTGCTGGGAAGCAAAATCTCAGTGGATTGAAAAAAATGCTCCAGAAAATGGCCATTTTGCAACTTATTTTATACATTAGAATCAAAGGAGGAAGGTTACATGAAATCCATTGGTTGCAGATTAAGGGGGTGAAAGATAGCAAAGCAGGAAAATCTCTGGGATTGGATAAAAAGTAAAATAAAGAGACACACACTTCTTTTACATTGGTGGGTATAGCATAATTAATAGTATTTTGCAGCACATAGAGACAGTATTTGGGGAACAAGATAACAATGAGGGACTTGGTAGTTTCCTGCTCTGGTGTGGTGGGTTGTACTCCCTGGGGGGGGGGGGTCTGGAAAAAGAGATTATTCTGATATTGTAAGGGTATGTTATCTTAGATACAAAAAGATGACAGACAGGCTTAAGGTAAAGATTGACCTTTGTCAAGGAAGCTACAGGCCAAGGATGTGATTTCATGGCCCACCTTGGTTAGGAATTTTTATGTTCACGCCATCCTCTGTGGTTATTTTCAGTCTCCTGAACTTGTCAGGTTTAACATGTGGCCCTTTTTCCATCCACATTATACAAACACACATGCTGGGGTTATATACGACACAAACCCAGTGGGGAGAATGAGTTGGGTGACTTCTGAAGACCAGAACCACAGACCTTTGGAAATTGTGAGGCCTGGCAAGGTCAGCTTTGTGGTGAAATAACTTTCAGCTGCTCCTCCAAACTGCTGCTTTTAGCTGGGTTCAACTGTTAGTTACTGAGCCTGAGAAGGGGTTAGAACACTGAAGGCTGCATTTTAAAACCTAAAATAAAATGTTGCTAAATATGTTCCAGAGTTTCCTGTACTAATACAGGCAGCTGCTCTGTGGACTCATAGAGGTCAGCACTACAGAACATTTCACATATGAAGGGGGTTCCTATGATTTCCAAGTGACGGAGAAGGAGGCTTTTCTTTTGAGGGGGCTGGTGAATTACAAAACATTGATTATAAAGAAGAAAATACATGATGTGTGTCATTGAGTGATGGTAGTTGTGAGTAAGGGACAAAATGTTGGTGTCAGTAGGTGAATCCCAGTCATGGTCTTTATTTTGTGGGTTAGATATGAATTATGCCCAAGCAATGTGAGAACCTCTCCCTTAAAATAATTAGGTAATGAGGGAGACCCCATGCTTTGGGGGAAAGAAGCAGAAATAAGGCCAAGACAACACCCATTAGGTGACATAACTTGGCAACATATGGCTGGTGGACAGGGAGAAAAGTCCTTTAAAAGTAATTGGAGAAGGCTTTTAAGGTTTCCCATTGTTTGTTAGAATGAAGTAATATCTTGTAGGGAATAGAATAGTAATAATAATAGCCACCTTTGTGGGATGCTCTAGGTCAGAACCTGCCACAGACACTGTCACACATTCCTTCTGATTTTCACATCAAACCTGTCAGGTAGGTGTTATCCAGGTTGGGTTTATGACAACCTTCTTTCCAAAGACAGGCTCTGTGGTTAAGCTGTGTGAAAGAGAAGAGGTGAGGCCAGAGGGAAAAAAAATGTGAAAGGACATTGTGATTCGTTTGCATGAATTTTAGGATCGTCTAAGAATTTACACTGATTCCACAGACAACTTCGTAATATGTTGTGAAACAAGCTATCCCAGAGGTCATGAAAAATAAAGTCTCACAGACAAAATGAAGATGCTTGACAATTAAAAACACACAGCAGGTAGCTAGGGAAAAGGGATGGGATGGGATAACACACACAAGGTGGGTTACATGTGGGACAGAAGGACCACAGGGCCAAATTCCTGGATTAGGCAGCGTTTAGACATGCTGTTTCTCAGTCTTCCACATAAAGGACCAGAGGTGAGGTTTGCGCGAGGGCGGTGGAAGGTACTTGGGGCCAAAATGTATACTTGCTGTATGGGACAGCCACAGGAAGAGGTACCCTTGGCCACAGCTGTAGTTTGCCAATTGGCCTGATGAGCACCTTTGGATTGTATTCATGATTCTTGGGCAGAGGACACATGGGAACAGAGTGGGTATTACCAATGGTGGTACCAAATTAAAACTCTATGTTTTTACAAATTTGGCTTCTTAGAATTCCACCAAGGGATAAGAGATAATGGGACAGGGCAGATGTTGTTTAAGGGTACAAACTTATAACAAGTAGTAAATAAGTCCTAGAATATAATGAACAGTACTGTGAATATAGACAACGATATTGTATTAGAATCATCAAACTTGCAAAGAGATTAGAACTTAATTATTCCAACTACTAGAAAGTAAGGATAATTCTGTAATGTGATAGAGCAACCATATCACAATATATAAATGTATCAAATTAACATGTTGTACACCTTAAAATTTCACATAATATTGTATGTCAAATATATTTCAATAAAAAACTCTATGAATATTGATGGCCTCATATGCCTTGTGTATATGTAGTGTTTCACAAATATTTGCTGCCTCATGAATATTAGATTTTTCTTAGTCCTTCCATTGTTTTCTATGTTCAAGACTGACTTGTTCTACTTACTAACTTATGTTTATTTAACATAACTTATAAATTCTGACTATGTCTCATGAGCTACTTGCTTACTCACTATCTATATTTAATGCCCTCATGAGTCTCACATCTATAATAAAATAGAATATTCTCAAATAATACCGGAAATGCATATCATAGTTAATCAATGCAGACCATTTTCCCTGGGTTAGAAGCTCCAAGTTAGACCTTGTCTGTCTTGTTTATTGCTGTATCTTTGGTGTCTAGTATATTACGGGTGCTCTTCAAATTGCTGAATGAATGAATGATGTCTTATAGATAGGGAAATATAGAGAGAATAATTAAGCTGAAGAAAGGAAGGAAGCACATAAACAAAAGCTTCCTCTTCTAAAAGTCAAAGGTCCCAAGGCTGGAGGTGCCCTCTTTTAATCAGGTCTGTGACTGCATAGAGTGGCTCTCAGAGTGTGGCCCCCGGACCACCAGCATCAGCAGCATCTGGGAACTTGGTCAAAATGGGAATTCGCTTTTCCCCAGACCTCTCCCCCATCCACTGAATCAGAAACTCTAAGGGTGGACCCAATAATCTGTATGTTCACAAGTCCTCCAGAAGACTCTCATATGCTTACATTTGCATAGCACTGTGCCAGAATATTGTAGTGTTATTCTGGTTTATTACAAGACATTTCCCTTCCAGGGTACTATGTTTTTTCACTCTGGAAACAAGAGTCCAGTTGCGTTTGTGTGTAAATAAAACTCCACGTGTGTTTGCAGCCTCCTAGGATGATGATGTGTTCCCATTGACAAATGCGACCTGAGCAATACCTGCCCAGACCCTACAGAGGAGGAATTATAGCATGTGGGCACAACCTACATACGAATTCCTACTAGAGTGAAAATCCAACCAGGGAAACAGGAAAGAAAGAATGGTAGCAAAGGGAAGTATCAGGACAAAGCTGACCACAGGAAGGGATTTCTTTCCAAAGTTCATCCAGAAAGCTCAGACATGCACTATCTTTGTGGATGCCCTGTGTTATCAGCTTCCTAGCCTTTACAAGTGGGCTCAGAGCCTTTGGGTGCCCAATTTGTGGTAATCCTTTCAATACAGAAAAAGAAGGGCCCGGAAAGGAATTCAGCATCACATGGCTAGCTAAAATAGCCAAAAATTGTGTTTAGTTTGACATGCTTTTTTGAGGGGGGAGAATTACAAATACATTTTAAAGTAACACTCTGATCCTCATTATAAAAGTATGTTCACTTCAGAAAATTCAGAAAACACAGAAACATATAAAGAAAAAAATTTAAATCATCCATTACCCACTGCCCAAAGATGACCACTGTTAATATTTTGGTGTATTGCATTTGAGATAGGAAAATAAATAACAGATAAATATGCTATATGATATTTCTACAGAGTAGATAATCCTATTTTGTTTTATTTAACACTATGTAACTCATCATAAGCATCATTTTTAATGGTTACAAAATATTCTATCATATGCATTTTATTTAGCCATTTTCCCAGTACAAAAGATTTATATTACTTCTAGTTTAATGCTAATATAAAAAACAACTTCGGGTCTTTCTTTGCATCTTTATTTCTTTAGGATTGATTCTTAGAAGTGAGATTACTGGATCAAATGGCACTTTGCCGGAGTCGTATGAGGTGGAAGGGCTGCATCTAATCAGAAAAAAGCATGGAATTGGCCGTCAGGAGACCTGGTTCCAACCCCAGGTTTCCAGAGATTTTCTATGTGGTCTTGAACAAGTCACTTTCTCTCTCTGGTTGTGAGTTTTCTCATTGTTAAATGGGAGAGTAGACTAGGTCCTTGCATATCAAAGGAAAGAAGGGTACCACTCAGCTAAAAAATATAAAACATTACTTTTATATTGAAATAAACTCAGGTATATTATGGAGCAAATGTGGAACTAATGTTTTTCTTTTCAGATAAAATATAAACTCCAAAGGAACTTCCTGCTTGTGTTTGGCCAGTTAGACCTCTCCCACAGACCTCCATCAAAGCATGTGTTCACTGTCTGTGGCCAGTGGGGGTATGTCCATGAAAAAGCTTGAGAAGAATCAGACTAGGTGATTTTAACTATCACTTGCAGGGTGGATATTCCATGCCTCCATGGTTCCTGGCATGTAAGCCATGATATCCTTAGCAAATCTTCCAGGTCTATAATTAGCCTTCATCCTGGGGTTTGGGCATTTTCATACATAATTCTATTGACTAGCTTCATGTGGACGAAGGTTAAAAAAATTCCTGAATGTATTTTTAAAACCTGATCAATGTGCCCTCAGCCTATAGCTAGACCTTGATCTGGATTTCCAGTCTCCAGAAAGGTGAGAAAATAAATTTCTGTTGTTAAGCCATCCAGTCTATAGTATTTTGTTAAGGCAGCTCTAGCAGATGAATACACCATCATACCTAGTGATTTAATTATACACATTTGATATACTCCAGAGTTTAGCTGGCCATTCTTCTACTGATAACCAATTGGAGTGTTTCTATTTCTCAAATTCACAGTTTGATACATAAATCTCTCTCATACTTAACATTCTTTTCTTGGGGGGTGATTCCCCAAAGTAGAACGACTGAGTCAAACAATATGGAAAGTTTCAATGCTCATGATCCATTTTGCCGAATTATTCTCCAAAACTGAATGAGAATTCTCTTTTCTTGCCAAAGGGCCATGCAGCTCAGACTAGTGCTTATGTCACCCGAGTCAGTTCTGGGGTCAAATCCAGCTTATATTACTTTTTAAAATATTTACTATTATGTTCGATAGGAAATAGTATTATTCAGTGTTGGGTTGGCTTTTAATCAAAAACATATTAAAAATATAAAAGAATAAATGTCACAATAAATATAGCAAGGTACCGACAGCTTTATTCATCAGAATTCTCTCTCAGAGAATACTGTGTGTGGTACGAAAAAATGTTTTGATGAAATGATAGGGTAAGGATGAGATACCAAAGCACATGCTCAAATAGAAAAAGATGGTCACTGACTTATCCGCATTTCCCAGAACAATCCTTGCCAAATGGCAGACACTCAGTAAATACTTGTTGAATGTGTGAATTATGAAATCTGTTTTCTAAGGTCATAGGCTCTCTTCACTGGAGAATCCTTTATTTTGCTGAATCTTTGCAATAAGTTTCCCAGTTTGGGGGCAGGAACAGAAGGAGCTAAGTTGATCTGCCAAATAGAGGGTGGAAGAATTTGAACTTTCTGGGGGCTGTCCTAAAGTGAGAAAAGATAGGCAGGCACTTCATGGGGAAGAAGCAGAGTGTCCAGTGGGAAAAAGATCATTGAGGGTAAAGGGTGATATTGAGATGGGATTTGGTAGAACATAAACAAACACAGGAATTTTTTTTAAGTTGCTTGCTGTAGGATGGTAACATAAACTCTCTCGATCTTCCCTCTAAAGTGTTCAGCAAAGGCTGCCTTACTGCTTAGAGCTTTTGTGTGAGTGGATTATTTTGGGGGAACTCAAAGAGGTGCCGAGTTCCTTTTCCTATCTGCACAGGGGGAACAGAGGGATAGCAAGTCAGCATGCAGGAGTGGACGAATGAAGCGAAGCTTATATAAGTGACAGAATGAGAGAGAGAGATCTCTCTTAAATGACACCCTCTGCCCCCTCCCTCGCCCCCTCTGGTGAGCCCCGTGTTCCCAGGATGGTTTTAAAGTGCAGGTGGCTTGAGGTACTGGTGTAGAGTAAGTGGCTGGGGGTGTCAGGCGCTTATGGGCAAGTGGTTGTGCAGTTTTGAATTTTATTGCACATTTCCTGGTGTTCCTTATTGAAAGAAGATGTCTGTGACTTTTCACACACTACCTCCAAAATGTATAAAAATTGCAGTGCTCTCAAACTTAGAGTTTCAAGAACTTTTTTTTTGTTTTTTAACTTCATATCTAAAAATGAATCCTGTCAGTTTTATAGTTCTTATTTCAATTTTGAATTCTGTTATGCAGCCAATCCAGTGTGGCTTTAGGCTCTCGTGGGGCTTTTAGAATTTTATTATCTTTTGATATGCGCACCTGCAATATACATTAGGACTAAGAGGAAATGGCCCTGTTTCTACTGGTTGATGTCTACATTTATGGCAAATGAAAACAATGAACTTGACTGAATGACTTTCATATTGAAAGCTGACCCCTATCTCCTTGGCAATAGCAGAGGGCACTGTACTTGTCACAGAATTCTGTATAATTCCCTTTTTAAAAACTCCAATGAAGTTAAAAGTGGCTAATGGCAAACTGTTTTCCAATTTGGAAGCAACTCCAGTCGAGTTACCAGGATAGCAAAGTGGCTGGTTGTTGACTTCCTGAGTAGGCTTCCACCTCTCCATTCTTACTTCCTAACTAGGGACCGTTCTTATTCTTACCCTGTAAGAACATTCCAAATGTTGGTTCTTTGAGTCACAAGAAAGAAATAGGATAAATTAGCTTTATGACCACATTAAAAGCCTGGAAAAAACCTTCAGAGGGCATCGATGTGGCTCTAAACTCACTCTTTTATTCAAGTTATTATTCCTTTTATTATTGGTTTTGATTTTCTCATTACAAATATGATTCTTGGTACTATCATAAAAAACATAAAATATAGACAAGGGCTTTTTGATTGTCAAATCTCAGACTTAACTGGTCGTTTAACCGAAGAGGACGAACAGTCTATCAATACACGGGGCTCTTCTTTATTGTGGCTCAAACAGTTGATCTATCTATTCCTGTACTTTCAAATCTTTTCTTGGAATGTGACCTGTGAGTCTCCCTCTGTCTCACACAACTCTCTCTCTCTCTCTCTCTCTCTCTCTCTCTCTCTCTCTCTCTCTCACACACACACACACACCATATAAAACTGAAGTTTCATAAAAGAATACTTACCCTTTTCTACATGTGATATGCACTGATACTTCCCATTCTATTCTTTTACTTAAAAAAATGTTCTGGTTCCCTTCCTATCTTAAATAAGTATTTTCTTAAATACATATTTCCTGATCTTGACCAATGAAATGGTATAGATATAATGACTGAACCAATAACAAGAAGTAACCCTAGTGCCCAAGTGTGTTCTATAAGCACTATTTTCCGCTAAAAGGAACCAGGTTCTTTAGAAAAGTAGTTCAGGTCTCAGGAAGAAAATATTAAAAATGGGCCAAAAATAATTGTCCTGCCAGAAAGGAAGGAATGGATTCAAAGACCACTGCTGTCATGTCACAATGACCCAGGAGCCAACCTCAAGAGATGGGGCAATTTAAGCAGCAATAAAAATAACAAGTGCCATGGATTGAGACACATTAAATATGTTAAAAATCTATGAGTTTATAATGATAATCCCCCCCCAAAACTCTAATTGGTAATCTTTGGAGGATGATAGGGGGCCAACTCATTATTCTAGAAACTGGTAAATAAAAGGAACAATCAAGCATTTATCCTACATTTCTTACATGGACTACATCTCAGAGTAACCCAATAAATGATGAGGGAAAGTTCTCTTCACAGGGGAAATCAGGCCAATGAATGGATATTAAAATTAGAATGTATTCATTTTTTTCATTAGTAGATATGAAAGGGTGATAGTCTAAGGAACTAAAATGCAGGGCCGGCCGATTGGCGCGGTGGTTAAGCGCTGGCTTGGGAAGCCAGCGGCCCCGGTTCGGTCCCACATATGAGGGCCAGTGACACTGCCCTCAAAAAAAAAAAAAAAAAAAAAAAATGTGGAGGAACTAAAATGCAGATGCCTAAGTCAGGCTGATAACTTCTGAACCCACTGATCAATCATTTTTTTTTTCTTAATTTTATTTTAATTAGTTTCAGGTGTACAACAAAGTGCAATAGTTATACTTTTTACCCCTCAAAGTGACAACCCCCTTCCCCCAATTCTCCTCCCCTCCTCCCCCCATATCATACTATCTATTACAATTCCTTTGACTCCCTTCCACCATATAATCCACATCCCGTGACTATCTATATATTCAATTACAGTTGGCATACAATATTATACAACATCAATTTCAGGTATACAGTGCAGTGATTAAGCCTCTACTCCACCCATGAAGTGGTCTCCCTAACCCACTGATCAATCTTAACCTCATAAAAAGGAAGACTATAAGACATTGTATGATACAATAGAAAGTTCACATCTTCAAAAAGTAATCTTGCAAAAAATGAAAATGGATTCTGATTAAACTTTTAACTTGATGTGCTATTTTACAGAAGACAGAGGACCATAATTAATGTTGGTAAAAAATGCTTATTAAATAGGGATACAATCAGCAACAATCCAGACTGTAGGAAATTGTAAGACGAAGGGTCATGTTCCTTTAAGAAATAAATCTCAAGAGGAGAAAAGGGAGCGGGGATCTATAGATTAAAGAAAACACAGCAAATGTATTGTATGGACTTTTTGATCCTGATTTGAACAAACAACTGTTTTTTTGTTTTTTTAATGATGATAAAAACTATGGAGACAATAAAAAAAAATCAGTGGTTGCCAGGGGTTGTGGGTGAGGGGAGAACAGGGATGAATAAGCAGAGCACAGGGAATTTTTAGAGCGGTAAAAATTATCTGTATGATATTATCAAGGTGGGTACATGTCATTATACATTTGTTAAAACCTATAGAATATGCAACACCAAGAGTGAACCCTAAGGCAAACTTGAGTTTGGGGTGACTATTATGTGTCAATATAGGCTCATCAATTGTAACAACTGTGCTACTCTTGTGGGGCATGTTGATAATGGGGATTATGCATGTGTGGGGTCACGGGGTATATGGGAAATCTCTGTACCTTCTTTTCAATTTTGCTGAGTCTAAAACTGCTCTAAAAAATAAAGCCTTTAAAATAGCAACAATAAAAAGATTGTGAGAAAGGGAAATGTGAACACTATTTAGAAGTAAATTATTGTTAATTTGGTTGAGTGGTTGTATATTTTTTTAAATAGGTGTTCTTAAATTTTAGAGACACTTAATGAAGAATTTCATGTAAAAAGTTATAATTGCTTCGAAATAATCCAGTGTTTGTGGAGGAGTGGAGAGAGGAGTACATCTGTGTACAGATGAAATGAGATTGGCTCTGAATTGTTAGTTGTTAGGCTGAATGGTTCACGGAGTTTATTATAGCTTTATTATACTAATCTCTCTACTTTTGGAATTTTGAATGTTTCTGTAATAAAAGGTTAAAAATAAAACAGTTGAAGCCAGTATCTTTTTGGATAAAGATTTATCCACCAGCATCACGAGGGAGCTTGGGGCCATAATGGATCCAGGCTGGAGAAAGTGACCCCTCCCTCTGAGCTTGCCTTGGAGAGCTGAGCTGAAGCTAGATTTAGCTGGCACCTGCCCCTGAACAAGGCACCTGTGTGCAGGGTCCAACCTGGTTCCATGTCCATGTGAACAGCTGCCCTGGTTCTCAGCCCAGGTTGATGGAAGAAGAAATGGACAAGTGGCCAAAAGTCAAAGTATAAGCCCTCAAGAATTTTCAGGAAAAATGATGGAAGGCTGTGGAAGTGGGATTTCAGCTAATCTCATATAATCTTACAAATCAACCTAGTTATATACTCGTCAATTTCTGTGTGCTCTCTCCATGGTTTATCTAATCTTGCCCAATTGTATATCAATCAGGATATAAAAATCTCAGGTCTGCCTCATCTATCACTGTTCACCATTCCTAACAGCTGGATAAAAGAAGCTAATCACGATGAACTAATGAGGTGTGTAGCCTGCCTTGGGCTTTTTCTGGACTGCCCCCTCCTCTCCACAGCTGGGCCTTAGCCCTGCTCCCCTAGGCAGCAGCTCGAACTCCAAGGGGCTGCTGTGTAGATGAGTGTGTCCAGCTGCCTCTGCACACTCCACACTTTGTTTAAAGGAGAACCATATGGCAGGTCTGGGTAAGGGTCCCCTGAAAGAAAAACAAGGTGTGCAGGCAAAGAAAATAAATACAGAGGAGAAAGAGACAAAAGCAGCCAGTAAGAAAAGGAATGGAGATTTGCAGCTGCTGGTGGGAAAATGTGGGCAGCCAGCTGACCAGCTCCCTGAAATGCAAATGGAGAAGAAAGCTCCTATCCTTAGTGCTTCAGAGCCTGAGGCCAATTCAAGTGTGTTTTCTTGGGCTGTAAACCAGTGCCATCTCTTGTGTTCAGATGCTAGGCAACAGCGACTTTCTTGTCTTGATGCTCAAGCACGTGAGTGTACAGGGAGAAGCTAGGGAGTGTGGCCCTGAGTGCAGGGATGTGGTGGAGGTTGGCCGGAAGCCTGGGAAGAGAAGTTTAACCCGAGGGGTGAATGAATCATGGCTGTGAGGCTGGAATCAGGAAAGGCAGTGGGAAAAATGAGGAAGGCTACAGGTCACGAGACGGGATTTTCTGGACTATATGTTGGGAGTGAGCTGAGGAGAGACCTGAGGTCATGCTGAACCCCTCTCTTGAGGGTTCTTCAGATGTGCATTTGGAGCAATCTTGAGGAATATATCAGTTAACTGCAGGAAGTAAAAACACACATGTAGCAGTGGCCGGACAATGATGGGGTCTGAGGAGAGAGTGAAGAGCAATCAATCAAGTGGTATATTGACAGTGCAGTCCAGCAAGTTAAGAGGAAATATAAAAAGAGATTGGAGACTGTTCTTTGGGTATTCTGCTCCCCCCATCATGAGGTACTGTGGGAGATTTCAATCATGGTGTCTTGTGGGATTCACAAATGGGGCTGCTTTCAGCTACATTTTAACAGGAAATGCCAACTCCAGTGCTGAAAACAACAGAAATATTTATAAACTCACAGAACAAGAAAACTGTAGGTCAAGCCATTCCACAGTGGTCAGTTCAGTGACTCTGAGACTTCACCAAGGACCCAGGCTCTTTCCATCCATCTTTCAGCTTTACCGGCAGCAGCATGAGGGCTTTGTCCTCAGCCCAGCCCCCAGCTGGTTACAAGATGGCCCCAGGATTCCCAGCAGCCATATCCATGCTAGATGCCATCCAGAAACAGAAAGATCATGTTATCCATGCTTCTTTTTATGTGTGAGGAAATCTTTCCCCACAGAGTCTCAATCAACTTTATCTCACAACCTCTTAGCTCAAGTTGTATCACATGTTCTGGCCTAAACCACCCATCAGATAAGAGAATGATTAGCTTAGACCAGGGGTCAGAATGGTTTTTACATTTTTAAATGGCTGAAAATATCAAGAGAAGAATATTTCATGACATGTGAAAACTAAGTGAAATTCAAATTTCAGTATCCATAAATAAAGTTTTATTGGAACACAGCCACACTATCCCTCATGTAAATGTTGTCTATGGCCCCTTTCACCCTGTCATGGCAGAGGTGAGTAGTTGCAGCAGAGACATGGCCTGCAGCGCCTAAGATATTTATTATGTGGCCTTTTACAGAAAAAGTTTGCTGACCTCTGGCTTAGACCACTCAGAACCCACCCTCAAGGCTGGCGCTGAGGCTAAGTTCCCCTAAGCACATAGGTCACTTGGTGAAGAGGAGATGACACAATTGGGCTCCTTTGGAAAGGAGGAAGCCAACGTTAAATGGACTTCCCTTTCCCCACAGTCCTAATTACTTATTTGGTCCAAGGGTAGGAATGTCCGTAAGCAAGGTCATTCTAATTTTTTGAGCTTGGAAACCACACAGAGAGGCAGCCCTTCTCTGATGGCTTGACTGTCAAATATGAGCCTGCCATGGCCAAGTTCCCACCACTATTGAGGATTCCGGTTTGAGAGAACAGAGCAAGTTTCAGAAACAAGAGTGGAGAGGAAGAGAGAGAGTGCTGGCAGTGTTCGGTCCTTGGTTCCAGGTGCGCCTGAGGCCGACCTGCCGGCCTCCTCTCTCCCAGAGACTAGAAATTGTGCCAACACCTTCCCCATGTCACCCATGCAAGTATAATGTGGGTATAATAGTTCCCTGTCAGACAAATGAGACCTGATTACTGCAGGCTTCAAGGGATTTACTACTGATCTGGGGAGCTAGGGCTTTACTCCTCTAAGGGGAGCTTGTACCAGAGAGCCAACACTGAGGACAAAAGGTTATGTTCATCCAGCATGTGCCATAAGATTTCAGAGCAGAGAAGGATGGTGTTGGATTAATGTATTCAAAGAAAGGTTATGAAGAAAGGTACATTTGAGAGAGACCTTAGAGCAGAGAGGAAAGGTTCAGGAATTTTATAGCTAAAGAGCTGTCTGGGCAGAGCAAGAAGTCAAAATGCAGAAAGCAAAATGCAGAATAGCTAAAGAGCTGTCTGGGCAGAGCAAGAAGTCAAAATGCAGAAAGCAGCATCACAGTAGGCCAGTCTGAAAAGTATTGTGGCCTATAGGTGACTCTGGGGACATTGAAAGCCATGTGGCTCCACAGTTAGTGGATGAGCAGGGGTCTGAAATGATGCCATTTGTAGGTATCATTATTGTTATTTGTCCAGATGTGGATGTAGCTTCACTTACATATTTGGAATGTGGTAAAATTCTGAATTCTCTTTCCCTACATGTACGTTAGTAACCCAAGGCCTATCCTCCTTTAGCAAAGCACTATTAATAAGACTTTATATATTTTTAATGTATTTCCAAAATTACACATCAAACACTAAATCAGAATGACCAGGCTTCATCCAATATTACTGAACTGAGCAAATCAGGAAAGCTTCCGGCACTCCATAATTTCCTAAGTCAGTCTTTCTGACACTTTGAAAGATGAAGCAGGGAAACTGCTGGTCTCCTAGTAATTATCACCACCTGTTCTCTAAGCAGCACTCCCCAGGATAAAGTCTTCCCACAGAAAAGAGAGGAGAAAGGTGGGGAGAGGATGCCATACGTACTTAGTACTTGGTGAGTGTCACTAGGCAGACCCCTCTGCAAGGTCATAGCCTCTTGTCCAGGAACTGACTGGCCTTGGCAAAACTGGGAAATGGCCAACATTTGTCTTCGAGGCCTTCTTGTCTCCTTTTAGTGCTTTCTTCAAAGACGTCTTTTCCACCTTTCTACATTTCTCAGTCTCCTGGAGACTGCCCAGGGCAAGTTTGCTGCCAGGATCTCATGCTGTGAGATTATACAAGACAGCTCATGGTGAAAATTATCTGCATCATGCCAACAGACTCTGCTTAGCCCTTCTGCTCCTGGCCACGGTTCCTTCAAGGCAATCCTCCACACTGTGGCAGCCTGAGCTTTGGAAAGTGTAAACCTGATCTCATACTCCCCTCCCAGCTAGATGGAAATCCTTCAAGGACCATACACTGGTCTGATGGATAAAATTCGAATTCCTTGGGAGTGATATAGGTCAGCAGTTCTCAAAGTGTGGTCCCCAAACCAGGAGCAGCCATCACTTGGGCCTGTGGCATCCAGCAATCTGTGTTTTAATAAGTTCTCCAGGCCATTTTTATGGAAGGTCAAATTTGAGAACCCTTGATGTAGGTATTCCCTGCCCACTAAGCCCATTAAGTATCTACCCAGCATGCTGTGTGGAGGGTGATGAAGCCTCAGCCTCGGTTTCTCAGGCAGGAGAGCCTGCTCCATGATCGATTAATGACATTTCCATGTGTAAGGGATGACGTAATAGTGGCACCATGTCAGGCACTGTCCGTTTTCACTCTAGCCACAGATTTTCAATTCTCCCCCACCCTCAAATCGCTGAGGCTTTGTGTTGAATTGATTTGATGGAGATACCAGCCACCCTGGCAGAAAGATGTGTAATTCCAAAGATGACAGATTGAAGAGGATTGATTCAACCCTAAGGAATCAATCCCTGAGAAGGGTGGGATTTTGAGGGGAGGGGTTCTCTGTAGGGGAGCTGTGCTATACCTACTTACCCACTTTTCTTTGTGTGCTTAGCTGAAACTGATTAGGGCAGGGAGAAGAGCTTAGCTGCAAGGCAGAAAGGAGACAACCCATTGTGAGGCAAGCCAGCCCTGTCATCTGTTGCTGGAGATGGATATTGTGGTAAGGCTCTTGCTCATGATCCCCAAATCCTAAGGGGGGATTTAAGTGCAATACTTAATTTTTCCTACACCAGAGGCGGAGGGCAGGGAGGCCAGACTGGGAGGGGCTAGAGGGACTGCGGGAGCCAACACAGCTGGAAGTGATTAAGGCCCAGCCTAGAAGGCAGCAGACAGGTAATAGTCTGGGATCGCAGGACTGCAGAAAGAAACCTTTGCCCCAGAAGTGTTTGGCAGCCCCCTCAGCTATATTTTGATTCAGTGTCTGACATGGCTGCGGAGGTTTTCACAATGAAAAATGAAAACTGCTTAGTGGGTCCCTTTGCACTCTGGAGATGGGGGCCACTTCTGTTTGCTTCACATACGCAAGGGGCAAGATGCTCCCTCCTGACCTACCTGAAGCAACAATACAGAGTTTAGAATTTCCTGTGAATCTTTTTCTTTTTCTGAAGGCTGAGGTTTAAGTTTCTTGCTTGGGACAGTTCAGCTGGGCTTTCCTTCAAGGCATGCTGGGTCCCTCTCCTTTGTCTCCTCCCTCCCTCACCCAGCTGTGTCCCCAGCCAGGCAGACGGGGCCACTGTGAGAGCAACAAAACCTCTCTCTTCCCTCTACTTTGGGAGTTTGTTTCACACCTCCCTGGAAATTCTGAATTTCATCTTTCCTCCTGGACATTATAAATCGAACTCTGTTGTTTAAATTTTTTTCAAGGAAATTTACTTGCCAAAGAAGAGAGCTTTATGTCTCTCTTTGTTATGGGAAGAAAGTGCCCCAGGATTTATTTACAATGATCCCTACATACGTGAAATATTCCAACGAAGCCTGTAATGATTCCTTGTCATATTATGCAAAGGAGAAATGCCAACAAAAATGCCTTTGTGTTCCTTCTGAGCGATTTCACCCATGCCTCTCTCCAGGAAAAGAGAACAAACTAAAATGCAGAGGAATTTTTAGGAACCCCGTTTGATGCACTGTTCCCCTGAAGTGAGCGTGCTTTGCAGGAATACAATCTGCAGGCTATTATCCCTAATTTTCTAAGTCCTTGCTAAGTTATATCAGGCCTGCCACGCTGGCTGTGAAATGTCAGTTAAGACCTAATTAATTTCACTGCTCTGACAAGTTTAAATTTGTTTCCACAGAGACTGCAATTTGCCTTTTCCCAACTGATACGACAAGCATATGTTTAAAATAGCTTTTATTAATTAAAAAAAATTAACCAAGTAGTCTATGTTCATCATAGAAAAGTCAGAAAATGAAAAGATTTAAAAGTTACATAATTTTATAGCCCCTGTAAATATCTTGATGTAAATCCTCATATTTTCCTTTTTTTGGATACATAATGAGAAGTGATTACTCAAAAACCATTAATGAGCATTTCTCTTTGCATTTCCTTGTTCATGAGTCAAAACAGGATTTTGCGGACAGTGAGCTTGAAGCCCAGGTTTTGTCAAGAAAGGAAGAATTTCGGGCCGGCTGAGTGGCGCTGTGGTTAAGCGCTGGCTTCGGAAGCCAGCGGCCCCGGTTCGGTCCCACATATGAGGGCCAGTGACACTGCCCTCAAAAAAAAAAAAAAAAAAGAAAGGAAGAATTTTCTAAATTTTTGTAGCTATTAAACATCAAGCCTGAACAGTTCAGATTAGCGTCCCTTCCCTAGGGGCTATTCCTTTTGCCTAGGATGAGTAGGTCGTGGCTTGCTACTAAAGGGGAGGAGAGAGATGTAAGATAAGGGAAAAAGAAGTCCACAGGCCATATTCATGTGCATATGAATTATGGGGAGAGACAGGGAGAAAGAGGCTGGATGTGGACTTGCAGCGCTCAGTGCTTGGTCTCCCTGCCCCAAGACAGAGGGTATGTCAGATAGGGTGAGAGGAACCCCAAAGACAGAGGACGTTTGCCCAAGTGATACATCTCAGTTACTTAGTGTAAGGCTGGCGGGTCCCTCACTGTAGTCGGTTCCTTGTGGCTGCCATTGGAAGACTGCTGCTGTGACCAAAGGGCCCCCTGTACAGTCATTTGAAGAAGAAGTTCTCTCCTAGAATACTCTGAGGTGAGTTCCCAAGCTGCTGGTCAGCTCTTCATTTGGGGACTCAGCTTCTTTTCCTAGTAGTTTCTCTGTCATGTGGCCTGCATTTCAACAACTGTAGGTGACTGCCATGTCTGGGTTCTGTTTGGAAGAAAGGGAAAAGAGAAGGTAGAGGAGTTGCACTCAAGGTCATAAGACTGGCCCTGAAGTGGCAAACAACACCTCTAATCTCATTTAATGAGCCAGAACGTGGTCTGATTACCAAACCTACCCACAAGGAAATGCTGGGAAATGTAGTTTAACCGGGCAGCCAGTTAGAATGGTGCCTGCAAATATAACCATAGAATGACCTGCTACAATACTACTATTATGAAACAAAGGGAGAACAGTGTTTGGTACTTGCTAGCAGTCTCCTCCACACCCGGTGTCATAGACACAGTCCTGAAGTTCCTGCGTGCACTGAAAGGCGTCTTTGAAGGCAGGGATGTAAAAGACATGGTTTGCCATCAGGCGCCACGAGAAGGGGTAAAGTGGCCTCGAGTGGATCACCTAGACCCAGAAAGGTGTCCAGAGTCAGTGAGAGGTGAGATGAGGCCAACCCAGCCAACACACTATTGTTCCCTACTGAGCTGACAGAGACTAAACCACGGGTTATATCAACTGCCAATGTCAACTGCAAAGGCTAGCCAGATGGCAGCAACAAGGCTGACAAGGGGCAGCACAGAAAGCAGGGGTGCTAGAGGACACGTCTTAGCTCTAGACCCATCACTCCATTGCCTTGAGCCCACTGGAAGCACCTCACACTCTGATTGCTATCCCAGGGATGAGGAGTAGATGAGGCAGAGATCTCAAGCACTGGGTACATCCATCCACAAGGGATTGGTTTTCCTAAACAGACTGTCCAGAATATAGGAAGAGCTGATTAAATTGAACAAGATTTATTCACTCCCCCCACCCCATTTCTACCTAGCTGGGTGGGAAGTTTGTGAGGAAACTCGGATCAAGTCATCAGTTCATAATGAAACTACTTTTCTTTCCTGCACATCTGAGTGTAGCCTGAATAAATTTTGCCACCCCAAAACATACATATAAAAGTGTCTTGGAAATGGTAGAGTTGAGATTAGAAAATGTAGGCTGATGATATAAATTATTTCCCACCCCCGCCCTAGAGATTTGCTTTGCAGACCAAAAAACTACTTAGCTGTCACAGAATATTTACCTGGACCCTGGGAGTCCTAAGGGAGGGCACTTGAAGTATGTTAGAGCTGAAGCTCAGACATGAGTGGGAGATGGGGTGGGGCCAGGGTCAGTCAAGTTTTGATTTCAGGGCACAACTCCAGAGCATCGAGAAAAATGAAGCCTCCGCACCAAAACTTAATATTTTCAGATTTTGCTGGTGGGAATTGAATTGGTACATTTTGAAATCAACAGAGCTTGGCATTGCACGTTAAATTTGAATACACTGAGAAAAGATAATTGGCACAATGATGATGCCTGCTATAATAACACTTTCATTCTTGCTAGCTTAACAAGATTTACAACATGTCAGGAAAGGAAGATATGGGAACCTCTTATCCAGCACTAACTATGTTCTAAGCATTAAGTTAAAATTTTTTCACATGCCTCTTTATTTAAAGTTGAGGCAAAAATAACAAACGCTCCTTTGCTGGGGTTGAATTCAGCAGCTGGGAGGTCAGAGGGAGTAGGAGGTCTGGATGGTGTGAGAGGCTGGGTCTGAAGCCAACACAACCCAGTTCCTCTCTAGCAACCAGAGCCCCTCAAAGGAAATGGATGTGTTAATGGGGTACACAAAATCCAGGGGAAATGCATTAAATCCTAATCCCTTAAAAACAGTTAAAAAATACCCAAAGTCTGAACAAGCCAAGCTTTTTCTAAGGCAGACACAAACCCATTTAGTAGGAAAACCTTACCTACACTAAGCTAAAGCTCTTTATGGGTTTCTATTTATCCTACTCAGTATGAATATTCTTATATTTCACTGCAGAAATAGTATAACCCCAGACCAGAGGTGTTATGTAATATACAGGATATTCATCATGTTACCTTCCTACAATCTGAAAAACTCTGAATTTGAAACATACCTGGACAAGCATGTTAAATAAGAGATTCATAATCTGTATTTCAAAATCATCCTTAACTGGGTAAAATTCAGTTTGAAGCCCTGGCCATAGATTTTCTCTAATACTTTCAAGGGGCTTATAGAGCTTCAGCCAACAGAGCTACAACTGACATTTATTTTCTTTATCTGATTTTTTTTTTTTTTCTTTTTGAAGACAGTGTCACTGGCCCTCATATGTGAGACCCGAACCGGGGCCGCTGGCTTCCCAAGCCAGCGCTGAACCACCGCGCCACTCAACCAGCCCTTCTTTATCTGATTTTTAATGCTGATTTTATGGGTAAATAAAAGTGTGGCCAACTTTTTATTTCCAGTTTATGATGAAGCAGGAAGTGTTATTATTTTTTTCCCAGTTTTTAATTTATTTTTCCTATGCTTTATTCCAATTGTATGGAGTAGAGACTTATCAGGTAGTGGATCAATGGCTAGTAATTTTGCAACACTAAATATTTGGGAATGGGCTTTGGAACTGTGGACTCAGAGATTGTGAAGGAAAGCTTAAGAGTGAGTGTCTGCTGTGAGCCACACTTTCTCCTATACCATTTAGTGTACTATTCATTGCATTTATTATTTAATCTATTTAGTGTAATCCTCATGAGATAATAAAAGGGTAACTTTACTACTATCATTTAATGTAATCCTCATGAAAAATTTGTAAAGTAAGTATTCCTATTTGCATAGCTGAGCAAACTAAAGCTCAGAAGAGATAAGTAATTTGCTCAAGGTCACACAGCCAGTAAGCAGCAGAGCCAGGTTTCTCTGTTTCAGTCCCGAAGGGTAATGTCCCCTTAGCTGGTCTTGGCCACCACCAGTCTTGCCCCCTCCACTTGCCTTGAAGCCATCCTTCAATGCATCTTCCTAATGTTCAACTCTTCATGAAATGTTCATGCTAAAATAACTCTCCATGGATTTCCTGTTGCCCTCAAGATAATGTCTAACCTCCTTATTCTGGTGTACAATGCCATTTATGATTTGATCTTTCCCCATCTTTCTTAGCACAAATTATTCCCTCTACCCAGAAGACTTCCTACTGCCCTTCCCTATATCCTCCTTGCTAGTTCACTTTCATCTTCATGCCACCATAGTCTAACCATAGTCATAGTCAAACTATTGAGAAGCCACCTCACAGATCTCTCTGCTTCTACTCTTGATCAGCTCTTACCTTTCCCCCCAATCAATTCTCCCAAGAGTAGTAAATGGGTGGTTTTAAAGCATAAGTCAGATCTGTCACTTTTTTGCCCATCAGTGGCCTGTCCTTACCATGGTTCACAAGGCCCAATATGACCTGACCCATTGGTGAGCTCACCTGTTCACCATTCCCCTCAAATACCAGTGCTCCATTCACATTGGCCACTTTCCTTTCCCCTGTCACCACCTCAGGGCCTTTGCCCTTGCTAGTCCCTTGGCTTGTAATGCATGACTGGGCGCTTCTCGACCATTTTGTCTCGGCTTAAATAAGCCCTCCTCAGAAAGCTCTATGTTGATCCTCCTTCTACTCATTTGAAATTTGAGTGTGCTGCTCTCCCTGGCTGCCACTGCTGTTATTCTCTATCACATATTTATTATGTCTCTCTCCCACTGGACTGTAAATCAAGGGCCACATCTATTTTATTAATTATTTTATCCTCAGCACTCAGTACAATGCCCGACCCAAAGTGAAGCTCCACTTGTATTTGTTGGATAGGAGAGTGAACAAATGAGTGACTCCTACACAGCCCAGCACAAGCATGGCCTTACTGCAGAAGCTTTTCCCAACTCCTCCCAGCTAAACTGAGCTTCCTGTTATGGTAATCAGCATAGTTCGTTGTGGATACTGATTTTATCACGTTTCTCCCCATCCCCAGGCTAGTTGGTCATCAAGAGAAGGACTGTGTGTATATTTTTCCTACTGGCCACAGTGCCTGACCCACATTGCAAAGGGTCAGTAAATGTCTATTGGATTAATGAAGATTGAATACATGGAAATGGCCAGTTTCCACAACAGTTCGCAGCCCCAGCCATAATCACCTCCATGAGGACAGGGCCGCATTCTCCCTGTTAGCCCTGCTCCAGCACAGCACTAGGCACAGAGAAAGTATGCAGAATCAATTCAAGTTTAATGGAGGGGAGTGGAGGGAGAGAGAGAGAGAAAGGGGAGGGGAAGGGAGAGAAGGGAGAGGAGGAAAGGAGGGAGGGAGGAAGGAAGGAAGAAAGGGAGGGAGGGAGGAAGGAAAAGAAAGAGAAGCTACAGAGCTTATCTATTTATTAGCAACTGCCCTTTCACAAAACTTTGTTTTAGTTTTAAGGAATTTTTATCACTTACTGAAATGATATATGGCTTTTCTGAATCTAAAAATATTTTAAACATCTTCTTCTTCTTTTACCAGTGACTGCTCTTGACATTCTTCAGATAACTCCAAATTAATAAATCTCACTCATCTATCCATGTATCTGTTCCCAGAGTTTCCAGAGGCCTAAGTTAACTTGTCTACATTTCAGTACTCTTTACTGAAAGATCCCAAAGCATTTTAGAGAGAGCAACTCTTCAGCTTATTGGATGAGAGGGACTATTAGCCCCTATTCCAGATGAAGAAAAGGGGCCCCAGAAATGGGAGAGGTTGTGAGCTACAGAACAGAGAATGAGAGAAGCTCTTAGGATTTCAAGTTCCCACTTCTAACCAAGGCCTAAGGGAGTCTTCCATCCTGGCCCATTAACTTCCTCAGAAGTCACCAGGAGTTAACTTGTACCATAGCCATTTCCTTCTGCCTCTTACCACTCTTCCCCTTGTCAGTGTGCAGCTGACTCTGCCAGCTTCCCCAGCAAAGGAAAAATTATCTGCAAATGCTGAGGAACCTTGTTGGGAGCCGTCAGCACCCCCATATGTGACAAGGTTTCATGGTCGGTCATAGTCTCCACTCCTGTGAACCCATGTGCCTTTCCTCTACATTGGATCCTATAGGAGACAGTACTCTCACTGCATTTATGGCAAGTTCCTGTGATACTCCAAAGAGCTAACTATACAGCCAAAGATGGGTAAGATCTAGAAAAGAGGGGAGACAACCTAAGCCAGGCGGTAGTTCTGTGGGGACCCCTGAACTGAGATATTGGGGACTCAAGCCTCTTGGAAACTGAGCCACAGACCTTTGGCCACATAGGCCAAAAAAGCCTGGCTGTGAGAAACTGATGATAACAGCCCCTGAGCTAACTTGCCTAAGATAATCAGTGAAAAATCTCCTCAGAGGCCAAAGGTCTTCAGGCCATGAAAGTTCCAATAAGAGACACTTACTGACCATGAGCTATGTTACTCAACAGTCTTGTTTGAATTCTTTGCCTAGTGCCTTGTTGCAGCAACAGATACTGAAGCTTTGACTGAGAAACAGATGCTACCTCCATAGGATAAGAGAGGTGTAAGACCCCTTTGATTACTAGGTAATGTATTTAATAAGGAATAGACTTTAGACTCAGCCACTCCTAGTCTCTCGGTAGTAACTCAAGTATATGCCCTGTGAGTCTTACGATTGTGTATTAGGGGCTGGAATTTGGGATAGTTACTAGATAGTCAAGGTAGTCATGGTAACCATTCTTTAGGTGATAACTAGAAATTGAGTTTGGGTTGCAAGGAGAACATCATATTAAAAGATAAGATAATCCTTAAATGTAAAATAGGTCACAGTTTACCCTGGAGAGAACAATTACAAGGAGGTAAAGACCGTGAAAGCCCTGAGAAAGAAAAAACATCAAACTCATGTGAAACATAACTTGTAATTGAGGAAATGGTCAAGAGTCCCTATAAAAAGGGGACATGCTGTAACAATAAATTGAGACGCTCCTGCGAAACTCTTTCCGGTGTCTCCACTCTCTCTTCTTTTTTTTTTTTTCCTCGCCGACTCCGTCCCACCCGAGGGAATCCCTGGACTCCGCGGAGGCTGGAGCCCTGCAGAACTTAAAGTAGTGCTTTTCTCATGTATTGAATTCTTGAAAATGCAACATAAAACAAGATGTTGCATCTTCTTGGTTTGTTTCCTATTTAAAATAATATATATTCATTTTTGGAAACTTTGGAAAATAGAAAAAGGATAATGAAGAAAATTAAAGACATCAACAATATAGTGCTACAGAAATAACTACTATTAATATTTTAAATATTTCCTTCTACTTGGTATAATCACATTAAGCTTCCTATGTGTATCTTGCTCAATTCTTTATTCTTCCTGTTAAGGCACCCAAGAAATGAATGAATATGTAGGGCTTCTTTGTTGGTTTGTTTTTATCAAAAGTGGGTTCATACTATGTTTATTGTTTTGTAATCTACCTTTCAAAAGCCTAACACTATATCAAAAGCATTATGTCACCTAACACCTTTTTCTATAAAATTACTTTTAATAACTTTAAAACAATTTTTATTAGAATTATTTACTACTTGTATTGAGTTCCTTTAAAAATATAGCTGCTTCTGTTGGTGGGACTGCAGATTGGTGCAGCCACTATGGAAGTCAGTATGGAGGTATCTCAAAGAACTGGAAATAGAGCTACCGTTTGACCCAGCAATTCCACTCCTAGGTATTTATCCTGAAAAAACCAAGACACTTATTCAAAAAAAGTTATGCACCCCTATGTTCATAGCAGCACAATTTACAATAGCTAAGACTTGGAAACAACCAAAATGCCCATCAGTAGTTGACTGGATTAAGAAACTGTGGTATATTTATACAATGGAGTATTACTCCGCTATAAATAAGAATGAAATCGTGCCATTTGCAATGATATGGATGGACCTAGAGACTATAATGTTGAGTGAAATAAGTCAGTCAGAGAAGGACAAATACCATATGATCTCACTCATATGTGGAATCTGAAAAACTGTATGAATGAGCAAAGTAAACAGAAACTGTCTCATAGATATAGAGGAAAAATCAGGGTTGCTAATTGGGAGAGGGATGGGGATGAGGGAGAAGGGGAAGGGATTAGACAGCAAAAATAGGCAACTAATAGATATATATGATATGGGGGGGAGTGGGGTGGTGTATTGGGGGTGGGGTGTTGTCACTTTGAGGGGTAAAATGTGTAACTATTGCACTGTGTTGTACACCTGAAACTAATTTAAAAAATAAATAAATAAATAAAAATATAGCTGCTTAATATTCTAATGTATAGGTATACCATAACTTTTTAAGCAATCCCTCATTATTGAAATATCTAGATGTTTTTTTGTCCTTTTTATTGTCCGTTAAAAATAACCCTACAAGGGGCATCATTGCCCATAAATCTTTGTGGGAATATCTGATTATTTCTATAGTATCCATTCTTAGTGGTGGGATTACCAGAGCAAGATACTAAATACTTTAAACATGTGTTATATGTTTTGACAACTTGTCCTCTAAAAGGCCTGTCCAATTTATACTCCCCAGAAGTGAGGTGTATGGGTGCCTTTGTTTTGCCTGGAGTTAAATGATTTGAGTTATTATCCAGTGTATTATTCCAGTGTACAATGCTATTAAAGCTAGATGCTTTTACCACTTGACTTCATCTGCTTCCGCCTGAGCATGAGTTAATTGTTCTAAATAGTTAATTTTTCTTGTAAAAAGAATGTTTGCCACTAACACACCTTCCTGTCAATTAGAGAACAAACTCCCAGTCCCCCATCTCAGATGATGTCTGCTCTTTCCAGATTCACAGGCATCCTCAACGGTCTGCCTTTGGTCAGGTTTTGGTGTTTCCTAGTTTTAGTTCAGGTGGAAACAGGTGATGGCATCTGCTGCCAGTTCCCCTCTTGTAGGAGGCTAAGCTCCTGAAGTATCCCCAGTTGTCTTTGGAAGAACACACAGAGAACATGGGATACACATTAAAGACGTGCCACCTTTGAGGTCACCAGCTGAGCCCTTGAGGCTGTACCAGAGACAAACTCAAGAAACGGTTCTATCCAGGACCCAGTGTCTCCAACCAAAGCCCTTCCTGGCTACCCACCACCGATGATCACTCCTTCTGTTTGATGATACCTCTATGAAGTCTTATTCTTGCTTGTGGTCTTTTTTAATAATAAGAAAAATAACTCCCAAATGCACACCTCTTTA
Organism: Aselliscus stoliczkanus; assembly: GCA_033961575.1. Classification (NCBI taxonomy): domain Eukaryota; kingdom Metazoa; phylum Chordata; class Mammalia; order Chiroptera; family Hipposideridae; genus Aselliscus; species Aselliscus stoliczkanus. Next base: position 69,743,976 of record CM066734.1, on the reverse strand, counting down.
TACCCTACTTATCATTTAGAGGACTAGGTGGAATGATCATGCAAAAAAGCTCTTAAATGAATCTTGGTTGGTTCCTTCTTCCCTTGTCTGCACCCTAGACTCAAGAGAAGTGGGAGGCAATAGGGATTTAGTTTTACCTGTCAATTCATCGCATTACTCAGCGTAACCCAAACCAGTGAGTGCTGAACCCATTGCTTCCTGGTCGCTTTCTTCCTCCTTCTCACATCTCCCTAGGAAGTCTGTAGATGAGAGAGATTTGTCCTATATATTACAATTAGACTCTGGAGAAGTGTGAAGGAGGGAGCACACTAACTTAAGGAAAACATCTAAGGATTCCTTTAAAGATATAGTCCTTTTAATATATAGGGCACTAAAAAAGTAGATAAGTAAATATATTTGAACTCAATATCTTGCTAGTACATTTAAAAATTCCATTTCTGTGTTCTAATTTAATTTTAATTACTTAGTGTATTATAATCAATTAAATGTTAGTAGCTATATACTCATATGTGCATATTAGTAAATGCCCGATACTGATGGCCTCTTAGGGAAATAGCTCTCCTTTAAGCATCTTATAATATTTTATATCATATTATGAAGATGACTTTTGTTGTTCTCTTCCATTGTCCTCATCCCACCTCACTCCTCTTGTTCATTCTTTTGCTAAATGAATTCTTTTCCTCATTCTTTGGCTAAATACAGAAGCCTTTTGTTCAGTGCTTTTATAGGCATTAATTGACTGATTTCAAAGACAAAGAAAAATAGTCTTGTTATTGCCTTCCAGCAGAGGGCACAGGATGGACCAGGAGAAATCAAAAGCTTACAACCTATGTGAACGCTCATTGGAATATTTTATCCAGTGAGAACCTGGCTCCATCTTAGAGAAAAGAATAGCACACAGATGGAACACGCTCTAACCCTGCCTCAACAACCAGGTAGGGAGTGACCTAAAGGAAAGCTCTGGAGTGGCCCTGGACTACCCGCCCCCCCCACTGGCCTGGAGGCCTGGAGACTAACCTTTTACAAGGATGAAGGTCCCCTCTGGAAAAGAAGGCTGCCCCCTGGCATCTTAAGAATGGACTAATATAGCTCAAAGCTCTGCAGACACATTTTCTTTCTCTAGAAGGCAGTGAGAGTCTCTCGGGATATTGTGCAGCTTGCAAGAGCTCATAAACCAGTCCTATGACCTCATCTTTGGCCTGCAAGCCGAATATTACACAGAGCAGCAGACACCAGATAGTGCTAGTCTTGGGTGAACAGCAAAGACTGAGAAAGACTGAAGAGTCTGTTGACATGCATTAAACACTGCACACTGCTAAGAATGGCATAATTGTATTATAAGTTAATATCTTGAATACACATTAAGAGGACTTTTAAATACGTAGGCACCTGATCTCAGTTTTATTTAACAAATGCCTGATAACTTTTATCTGGCTCCTAAATTGTTGGCTGGGCCTCCATGTAACAGGGAGTTCATTCTAGCTTTAAGTTGGTTTTGGTTATTCCCTAGTGTTGAGAGGTGTGTGTGTGTGTGTGTGTGTGTGTGTGTGTGTGTGTGTGTGTGTGTTTAGTGGTAACCATTTGAGTAGGGAGGCTGAGAGATGTTCCCCTTCAGAACTGTGAAAATTCTCTTGCTTTGGCAAAAGAAATTTAGAATTTATGTAGGGCATATAATAATCTGTGGTGAGGCTTGGTTCTGAAAATGCTATTGGTGGTGATGTTTTTGACATTGAATAACTACCGAGGCATGGAAGAGCAAATTCTCTCATATGCTTAAATAGTTTTCAATAGAGTATGTAAATAGTTTTCTCATGTTATTGAGGACAGTACGTTGAATTATTCATTCATTTTGGGACATTGTGATAGGTACATATGTACTTGAATTCTAATTTCTAGATACTGAGTTATATTTTATAAACACTAAGGCAATGCATTATTTATAGAATAACATTTTTTTAAATATATTTTTTTTAATTGGGGAACAGTGTGTTTTTTCCAGGACCCATCAACTCCAAGTCAAGTAGTTGTTTCAATCTAGTTGTGGAGGGCGCAGCTCAGTGGTCCCTGGGAGGACTGAACCAGCAACCTTGTTGTTATGAGTCTGCGCTCTAACCAACTGAGCTAACTGGCCACCCCAGGGTAACACATTTTGTGAATCCTTTTGTTTGATGGATCTGGAAGAATAAACATTCACATTCCTCAAACACAAGAAATATTCCATTATGACAGTGGACAATCATGTTATTCATAAAAATCAGAATTCATCAGTGTTGTTTATCAAATCCTTTGATGTTTTCTCAAAACAGCAATATATTTTTCTTATGACTTTTTAAGGGTATGCTCTATTTTGCAATGTTTTTCAAAGGACATTTTCAAAACACAAAGATATCAAAGGGTAGTTTTCAAAGCACTGATGTAATAAATAATGGCACTATTTTTTCATTGATTTCTCAAAGCCTCTCCAGGAACCTGTGAAGTCCCTGATATGTCCTAAGCACTACAAATTGACCTCCTCTCTAGCAGCCTCCAGTTACAAAGTCGTTCAAAGGGTTACAGACTTCTATTGCCCATCCAAAGCCAGCAATTAGTTCTTCATATGTAGTTAATCTGCTGTCATATAGCTGATGTTTAGGTGACATGTCACCGGGGTTATCTCTTTCTCAGCTCTAGGATTAAGTGAGAGTTCTTCAGAGTACAAATCAGAATTCTCTAATAAGTCAGGCTACAACATCCTGAGAGAGCAGGTATGAGGAGAGGAGTGCACACCTTAGAAACATCCATAACAAAGGCACAAATGAGTGCTGGGTGGCAGTAAGCCATCTCCACTGCATACACTCTATTTTCACAGACCAGAAAACTGAGGCCCGGACAAGTTACATGATCCATTTCAATAGTCACAACTATTTTAACACCGATTGGATCCAAAAGGCATGCTTTTCCTCTCTGACAGTTCAACAGGTAATTGTTCCACAAACACACACTGAGCACCTTCCATGAACACAGCACGCATCAGGTTTCATTGAGAAGTGAACAGAGGCCAGGCTTTTGAGAGGTTTTGCAGCCCGGGGGGGCAGATGGCAGAAGCCATGCAATAAGCACTCCTGTCCTGCTGCTGCTGCTTATCAGACCATGCCTTTCCCTCTTCTTTCGTCTAAGTGCAGACTGTTACCTAGATTTCGAACAACCCCATTTTCCTCATCCCGGTTACTGAGGGACTGTGTATTGCCTCCAAATGTAATGCCCTTTATTTTGACAGGGGACCATGGTGACCTGTCTGGGGGGCAAAAGCCCTGAGTTGTTTTTCTAGTGGTGGTGATACGTTTGTATGATGATATTGACACTAATTCCATTCATCTTATAACTATGGAGGTCTTTCAAATAGCAGAAACTCCATAAATATTGATAAACTGTACTAGTTTGGAGCACAGTGTGGACTTTGAAGTGGAAAAGACCCAAGATAACAGTGGATTAAAGAGAATATAAACTATATAAAGGGACTGTATAGTCGTTTGCAGCTGTTCAGTTCCTTCTGTTTGATCTAATTCCCTAATTTGGGTGAGGCCAAACCTGTATGCGTATTTAGCCACATTGCTGGCTTTGTTTTAGAACACCACCCTTGCTTTTCTTTCTCCTCTCACCTTTCTTTCTTTCTTTCTTTCTTTCTTTCTTTCTTTCTTTCTTTCTTTCTTTCTTTCTTTCTTTCTTTCTTTCATTTAAAGATTTTATTGGGGAATTGGGGGAGGGGAACAGTGTTGGGGAATTGGGGAAGGGGACTGGCCAAGTTGTTATTCTTCAGTCTTCATTGTGGAGGGCGCCAGTCACCATCTGGCTTCCTGTCATTAGTTACATTATGGGTGGGCATAGCCCACCATCGAACAGGCGATCTTGTTGTTACACCAGCTGAACCATCCTGCCACCTGTTGGCAGCTCAGCGACAGCTCAGCTCAGGTGCAGCAATTCACTGGCCCATGTGGGAATCAAACCCATGGCCCTGTTGCTCAGAGCTCACACTCTAAGCCAACTCTTAACCAACTGAGCCACTTGGCCGGCCCTCTTTCAATTTACGTTTTCCTACTGTATATTTGAATCCCTATAAGCCTCCTTAAATCCTTTGTGGATTGGTCAAAGATTAGTCTATAAATGTGATCATATTTGTGATCACCTTCTTCTCTCTCTCGGATCACTGCACTGGCTTCTGCCTCCTCTGTTCTCTTGTCATGGATCTGTCATAAGCCACCAGATTCCTCTTATTAACTTTTCTCATTCTTGATGTCCTTGCCAGCTCAACCCGAGGGTCTGGTCGCCATCTCTTCTTCAAGCTCTCTCTTCCTCAGTTTCCATAGTGATACCTGGTTCTCCTCTTATCTTTTCAATTGCTTGTCTGGGGATCATTTTCTAGTTCCTCTTTCCAATCTCATTTACAAATGATGGCATGAAACCGAGATTCAGTTTCCAACATGAATGTCCTTCCATCTCGAGAAAAGCTTATTTATTGCCAATGACTACAAGCCCCTTGAGGACAAGGACCATGTATTTTTAATATCACAGAAGACCTTGCACATAATTGGAGCTCAACATGCATCCCTAATTTAACTTGAATATACAGGACTTTAGTAGTTGTAGTCTCTTGTGTACCCATAGAAAGTTTAGAGAAGAATTTTGAGGAAAAAAAATCAACTAACTATAGAATATATGTAATTATATTGTCCAAAGAAGTCTATGGTCCCATAAACCTATGAAATGAAATGAACAAGAATTGGATTGACATCTGTCATCATGCCCAGTGCTAACTTCAGTACATCTTACAGATGGTGACACAGATTCTGTTTTTTTGATTGTTGTTGTTGTTTTGGCATGTATTTTCTAAAATATATCTTGAATCCTTCACCTCTCTCCATTTGTACTTCCACTACATCACATGCTGCTTGCAGCCCTATCGCCTGTCACCTGGGCAACTGTAATGGCTTCCTATGTGGTTACCCTGCTGCCTTCTAACCCATCCCGTGTGCCTTCCACACAGCAGCCAGAGAGATCTTAAAAAGCTGCATCTAGATGTGGTGCTCCCCTGCTCTAAACTCTCTGTGGCTTCCTCTTGCTCTGTGGATAAATTCCCACCCTTGTGTGTGACCTGCAAGGCCCTGCATGATCTCACCAGCCTTTCTCAGTTCCAAGGATGCTCCGTGCTCCTGACCCCAGTGCCTTCACATGTGCTATATTCTCTGCTTTGGATACTCTGAGCTCCCACTAAGGGGCTTGGCCTCCTCAGAGAGCACTGCCCTGACTCCTCAGATTGGTTCAGAAATGCTGATTATTCATGGTCATTCTTCAATGTGCTTTTCCTTCATAGGATTTATGATAACTGGTATAAAACAACTATTTGGGGGCCGGCCGAGTGGCTCAGTTGGTTAAGAGCTCACTCAAGAGTGTGAGCTGAGCTCTGAGCAACAGCTGTTCGAGGCCAGCCTGAGCTGAGTTGCCGTTGAGCTGCCAACAGGTGGCAGGATGGCTCAGCTAAAAAAAAATAAATAAAAATAAAACAACTATTTGGGTATTTATTTGCATCATGTCTGTTTTTCCTTGCTGGATGGGAAGTTCTCTAAAGGCAGGTAGAGTGCCTCTATTGTTCACTACTTTATCCACAGTAACTAGCCTGGCACATAGTAGGTGTTCCATATATGTTTGTTGAGTGTGTGACTAAATCTAAGTGGTAAAACAATCAGACCTTGCTGGCTGGTATCCCAATAAACCCCTGGAGTTTAGAAAGATGTTTAAGGCATTGCTGGGTTGGCAGTGATGTGGTGAAGGTATACTTGAAATACTGCAGATTCTGCAGGCCCTAAGGAGCTAATCAGAATGTGAGTAGAATGAAGAGTCTTGTGAATGTTGAGCCACCCAAAATTCCAGCAGGGGTGTTTTCCTCAGTTGGGAAAAACAAAGACTTAATCTGATCTTTCTATCTGCTAAGCCTGCACAAAAATGCCTTGTCCAGTTTCTGTATCCTGTTTTTCACATGGTAGATACAATCCATGATTATTTCTAGGGATGCTGCTAGATTGAGGCCAACACACTAAATAAGTCGCAGGTCATAATTCTTTTTAAAGTAATTACACATTGAATTTCACATCACCTTTTCTTGGCTTATCGTTAGAATTTTGACTTATTTCTTAGCATTTCAGGTTAAATTAAGAGCTTGGGGTGGTGGGAGAAGGCAGTATCTATGGCTTGAGAGATCCAGAAATAAACTATAGGAGACTGTGCATTCCTAATATTCTCAGCTTGAGTGTTTTTGGAGTCTCAGAGCTAACTTCATTGCATCTTATATTTGGTGACATTGATTTTGTTAATTTTTTGTATATATTAGCCATGGCAAAATACCTATGTGAAGCTTTTAAATCTCAAAGTTGTTTATTTCATTAAAAAGACTTAGGATTTTTAATTTTGAAAAGCTAAGTTTTGATGAAACCTTTCAGAAACACAGAATATGCTCAAAGATGTTCATAATCATTCATTCAGAAAAGATTTACTAGCTGCCCACAACAGGCAGGGATGTGGAGTTGGGTGTTAGATGCTATCTGAATCAGAAAGAGACTCAAACACAGTCTCTGCCCTCCAAGTACTGGTTATCTACTATGGGAGGCAAGATAAGTCTACACTTTTAAAAACTATAGTTCAAAGAGGAAAGCTGTGAGTGTTGTTATAAAGGCACAGATGCAATTTTGTGTATCCTACATGTTTTCTGTGTCTTCTATACATATATATATATTTATTTATTTTTTATTTTTTATTTTATTTTATTTTTTGATGGTAGTGTCACTGGCCCTCATATGTGGGACCCAAACCCGGGCCGCTGGCTTCCCAAGCCAGCGCTTAACCACTGTGCCACTCGGCCGGCCCTATACATATTGAAATAAGGGAAAGTTTCCTTGCAGCTAGTGCTGTCTTGAAAGATTCTGGAAGGAACTAAGATTTGAAACTGGATATAAAAGGTGGTAGGTTTTCTTTCCTTTTGCTTATTATTTTATTTATTATAAATAAATAAATATATGTAGACCGTATCAATGCATGAAAGGGATCAAATTAATGCCTAATAATATCACTGCATAGAGATAATTTCTATGTATAGCTTTTTGTCTGGGCGCATTTATGTTGTGTTACAAAGTTGGAATCCTACATTGTACAACTTTTGCAACCTGCTTTACCCATTTAACAATTTATCATGAACACCTCTCCAAGTCCGATTGTCAATCAAGGCATGGACACATTTTTTACTGGGTAGCGACACAGAGGGAAATGACTAAGTCTGAACTGCAGAATCTGAGAAAACAGAGGTCTAGGTGGAGAAAGTACAGGTTATGCCGAGGGAGCTGCGCTGAGTGCCCAATTCCAACTTGGCCATTTCGCTTCTTGGCATCAGACAATGCTGGCTGTAGTGCAGAAACACACCATAGCCTGACATTGCACCATTCTGATTAATGACCTGATCTCTACAATCAGCCTGAGTGCTGCTGAGATGCTTGGGGGAAACAAAAGGCAATAAGAAAACCATTTCTCCACCTGAGGGAGCAGGACTGTGGTCGCTCTTGGGCGTGTCTCTGCCTTTTGATTCGTTGCCAACTGGAGCAAACATGGCATGTGGGCGGATGTATTTTTATTCAGAAAAGTGCTGCCAATTAGGTGGTAAAGGCCCGCAATTTTCTGAATGTTTATAATCTAAGTGGGCGTGTGTGCTCAGGGTGTGCCCAACTGCCCAGTGAGAAGCTTAACATTCCACATGAAAAGGGGCTAAACAAGGGCAAAGGTGCACAGGCCACTTGTTTTTCTCTGAAACAGAATAATTTTTCAAGTGCCCCACGTGTATGTGAGGATGATTCAGAATGGCTGACCTTTAATGCAAGGAGGGTGGTGTTGGCCACCATGGCAACTTTCCAAGGAAGGAGAGTCAGTCAGTGGGCTAACGGCCATGATGATGTTACCATGAGTTTTTGAATATACTCAAGCCTCACACATGGAGATGATTAGAATCTTGAAAATAAATGTGCTGGGGCCAGGTTACAGGTGGGCAATGAGCTATACCCATGGTTCTATTATTTATCTGCACACACACACACACACACACACGTGCAAGCGTGCACACAAACGCACACACACACCTCAATTTATGAGGAGTCTATTACTATGGGCCAGCAACAAAGCAAAATTCAACTAATGACAAAGAAGAGCCTTTCAAATATGCCTTATTCATGGGAGCAGGGAGGGAGAACCTGGCACCAGGCCAAACTGGGCCCAGCCACAGGAAGAACATTGCACAAAGAATTACGAGTGCAGGACTGAACCAAACAGAGCAGGTGTATGGACACAGAAACGATGTGGCGTGACTCTGTCTTGAGAGTTTACAATCCCGGGACTAGAAGGGCCCACACTGAAAGGACCCTTGGTGAGGCCTTTGATTCATAAAGTACAGACCCCATAGGTAAAAGTAATCGAAGCAATGTTCTCATGCCCCATCCTTTAACTGCCATGCAGAGGAGAAGGGTTTATCTTACCGCCTCATAAGGTGTCTCCCCTGCAGTTGCTTCTATATTTGTGTTCTCTGCCCTATACTCCCCAAATGTGCCAGCACATGCCCATTTTGCCTCATCTGCAGTGGGGTCAATATTGTTCGTTATTTCTTCAGAGACACATTGGTTCCTTTTCTTCGTTCCCTCCATCCTGCCTCTACCTTATTTACTTCCAGTTGTGCTCTGCAGGCCCACTGTGTAAGTCAATCCTCACTAACCTCCCTCCCCCACCAGCCTTTGTGAGAGGAGGTGGGTCCTCTCTTTCAGGTCACACATTTGTAAGTGAATGCTCACGGAGGTCAAGAAGGCTGTGCCAGCCCCAGCGACTACCAGACTACCACGGTGTAGGCTGCAGCCCCTGCTGCAGTGGGCTGCCATAGGCTACAGTGAGTGGCCGGCAGCCAGCGTGAGTGGCTGGCAGGCTGCGCGAGCTGCCAATAGCCGCAGTGAGTGACCATCCAGAGGCCGGCAACCGATCTGCCTCATCCGGGAAGAGCGCAATGACGATACCAACATGGGCCAGTGAAGCAACGTCCTCCACAATTAGACTGAAGAACAAAAAGACAGCAACTTGTCTGTTCCCCGTCCCCGATTCCCCAACGTTGTTCCTCTCCCCCAACTCCCCAATAAAATCTTAAAAAAAAAAAAATTAGGAGGGCTCTTAAACAAATCTGGGAATGGGGCCTGCCCGAGTGGTGCATTGGTTAAGAGCTGGTTTTGGGATGCCAGCGGCCCTGGTTCGGATCCCACATATGAGGGCCAGTGACACTGACCTCTACAGCTAACAACAGCTCCACCTGGAGCTGGGCTGTGTGAACCCTGGCAATGGTGTGGGCTGCAGCCCCTGCTGCAGTGGGCTGCCATAGGCTACAGTGAGTGGCCGGCAGCCAGCGTGAGCTGCTGGCAGCCAGTGTGAGCTGCCAATAGCCACAGTGAGCGACCATCCAGAGGCCGGCGACCGATCTGCCTCATCCGGGAAGAGTGCAATGACGATACCAACATGGGCCAGTGAAGTAACGTCCTCCGCAACTAGACTGAAGAACAAAAAGACAGCAACTTGTCTGCTCCCCTTCCCCAATTCCCCAACGCTGTTCCCCTCTCCCAATTCCCCAATAAAAAAAAAATCTTTAAAAAAAAACAAATCTGGGAATGGATTTCAGAATCTGTAGGCCATATATATATGGCGCTTATTACTCTCAAAATTTAGCAGCTATATAGAAACTCGACTATCCTCGTTTTCTAACCATTTCCTCTTCACAATTCATCAGATGATGAGTGACTGGAAATCAGCAATGAAATCTTTGCTCTGGATCTAAGGTAAAATTAATTTCCACTTTAGTTTTCTTGCCAAATACTGTGGCTGGAGGGATAAGCAGATGTTGCAGGATGAGAGCTGTAATTGGGGGGGAGTGTGGATGAGAGTAGGCACCAAGGAAGAATGAGGGAGAGGAAGGTGAGGCATTTCTTGTGTCTCCCAAGAGCACTGCATGCTCTCCTTTGTGCCCAGAGTGGGGATTCAAGTGGACATTGAGAGTGAGGGCATGAGAAGAGCTGTACTTGCCCTGTTTGGTTGCTAGGATTTGAGGCATTATTTCAACACTGGCTGTGACATTACCCCAAAGTTTTGCCAGATGACATAAGCCACCAAATCTTCCACCTTCATTTTTATGGGGAATTTTGCTAAATGTTTTTCCTGCGCCCTCACGTCTGGACACACCTCTGTTTTGAGTCAAGAAAATGATCTCTCTGCTATGACTAAGAGGCCCCAAAACATTATATTAAAATTTGATCAGGGTATCACATATTATTCCACAAGCCAGAAGGGACCCAAGGGCTAGGGTGGCTATTTTGAGCTATTTCATCCCAGATAACCTAAAGGGAATTTGAGTTAGGTACAGGGTTACAGGCTTCCACAGGTTTTTAATGCTCACCAGACTCTGCAAAGTAGTTCATGGAAGTTTTACTAAAGGTTTTCAATTTAATTCAAGATACAAAACATTAAAAAATGTGCATGGTGGATTTTTACTATAGTCTGACACAGTAATTATGAGAGTATAACCTCTGAAGGAGACTGCCTGGGTTCAGATCCTGGCTCCACCCCTTATTATCTGTATGACCTTGAGCCAAGTATCAGGCCTTGTTTTGTTGGTGTCCTCACCTGTCAAATGGGGACAAGAATAGTTACCACCTAGGATTATGGAAGGAGTAAAGGAAGTAAGTGTTGTAAAGCCCTTAGAACAGCATTTGGCTCATAGTAATCCCTCAGTTTATGTGAATTATGAATGTAATTGTAATTTTCAATTATCTGGTCAACTGCCTACTTAAAATAACAATCATATCTACATTTAAATGACCAAGAAATAATGTATTTTAAAAACATCTTTTGAATTGCACAATTAATATACAATGAAAAAATTTACAACCTTGGTTTTATGTTTTTGCATATACATAGACACACCTTAAAGAAATACTGTTTTAAATTACAGACTTAGTAAAAGTACTTTATCATGATAAAAATACCACCAGATTTTCTCTTCTATCCCTTAATAAGGAGGGAGAGGAAGTTAATTCTCAGCTATTCTTGAATCCAAAAAGGTCCAGAAAGTTGTTCTGCGTATAATACTCTCCATTATTCTATATACACACGTTATTATATACACGCTCTACCAAGTGAGCATCAAACATCATTTAATACTCTTCAACTGTGAGCATGGATGGCCCCGGCCTACCAAGATTCTTTCTGCATTTCCATCCTTTACTTAAAACCAAACATATTTACATAACACTCTAAATCTCTACTCTTCTCACTCTAGTAGCTAACCCATGATTTTAATTACCATCTCTGAAATGCTCACATATAGCTCCAGCCCAGATTTTCCACATTCCAGATTCTCCAACTTAATTAATATGTCCTCTTAAATGCTCAAACAAACCCCAAAATCAACATACCAAAAACTGAGTTCATCATCTTTCCTCTCTAATCTGATCCTCTTCCAGTGGTCCCTATTTCACTGAATGGCACCATCATCCCATCGTCCAAAAGACCATAAACTGTAGCTCAACCTTGACACCTCTCCTCCCTCGTCTTTTATTCAACTCTTCACCAAGTCTTATTGGGTTTACTTCTTGAATTGCTATTGAAGCATCTACTTCTGTATCCATCTACTTCAATCCTCACTACCAGCACTCAAATTCAGACTACCCTCATCACTCATCTGGACCTGCTGCCTTTTAGTTGGCCTTCCCGAATCCACTCTGTACCTCCTCTAATCCAATCTTCACATTGAAGTCAGAGTCATCATTCCAAATCTGATTAAGTTACCTCCCTGCTTAAAATACTCAAATGACTTCAGTATTTTTTAGAATAAGGGTAACTTCTTGACTTCTTAATTCAGCCTGCAAGATCCTGTATGGTCAGTCCCCTCCCTTCATTTTCTTTTTCATCTTGCAATCAAGTTTCACTCTTCCTTCCCTCAGGCCTTCACTTTGTCCTTTATCTTTTTCATACTCCCTCTCACCACAGGGCCTTTGCACATATTGCTTGATCTTCCATCCCTTCTCAGCCTGATCAATTTCTTCTCAATTCAATATAGTTTCTTCAAGCAAGTTTTTCTTGAGCTCCCTGACATGGTCGACCACTTTTAGTAAAGTATCTCATAATACTGAGTACTTCTGATAGTACTTTATTAATGTGTTCATTCAACAGATATTTGTTCAGCACCTACCATGTGTCAGGTTCTGTTCCAGGTACTAGGGATATGTCATGGAACAGAACAGGTGAACTGTCTTTTATAAAGCTGCCATTCTAGGATGGGAAACAGATAATAAACAAATAAATAAACATAAATGTCACAGGGTGTCAAGGATTCCAAAAAAATAAAACAAGGATGTGGAGAAGGAGACAGGAAAGGAAGTAGGATGTGCAGTTTTCCATCTGTTTGTGTGGCTATTTGATTAATATTTGTATTCCCCACTAGACTGTAAGCTCCAAGGGGGCTGGGTTTGCTCACTATCTTCCCCACGAGCACAAATATGAGGTATATAAGAGTTCCTGACTCATAATAGATGCCCAGTAAAAATGATTAAATAATTCTTATTCTAATGAACAGCAATTTGTACAGAAAGAAATGCAACACTGTTTGAGTAGATGTTAATGAATTTTTTTTTTAAAAGATTTTATTGGGGAATTGGGGGAGAGTAACAAACAAGTTGCTGTCCTTTTTTTCTTCAGTCTAGTTGTGGAGGACAAGTCACTTCACTGGCCCATGTCGGTATTATCATTGCGCTCTTCCCAGAAGAAGCAGTTGCTCGCTGGACACTGGACGGCAACTCACTGAGGCTCTTGGCAGCTCACGTCAGCTGCCCGCCACTCACGGTAGCTTACGGGAGCCCACTGCAGCTCCACTGCAGCTTACACTGTCATCCACAACTCATGGCAGCCCAGCTCTAGGTCGAGCTGTTGTTCACCATCTTAGCTGTAGAGGCGCAGCATCACTGGCCCTCATGTGGGATCCAAACCCCGGCCGTGCTGCTCAGAGCTGACATCCCAAGCCAACTCAACCAATGCGCCATTCAGCCAGCCCAACGAACTTTTTAAGTGGTATTTGAAAATGAATAGCATGTCTCACTTCAAAGCGACTTAACTTTTTAAATCCCCATATTTGAATGTGACACAGAAATCTTCTTAGGAAATTCAGACACTAAATACTTTGAGTTACTTTCATTCTTAGATGAAAAGGAAATCCTGAAAACATTCAGCACTTTCTTAATTTTTATGCTGGTAAATGACTTTCAAGTTGAAAGTTAAAAAAACCAATTAAATAAGTGAATTCTGCTGTGACCAAATAAGCCAGTTAAAACATGAACCTGCTTCATTATTGGGTCTGTACTTTTGGAAAGAATATGACTCTCCCCAAAGGAAGTACATGGTTCTGAAGCTTGTATGTTTTTGCTTGAGTTCTTTTGCTATTTCCAGAAAGCAAGAATAGCTACAATTCCAAGAGATTTTATTTTCTTCTCTGTAAAGATAGTCAGCATTTTTGAAAAGCAGAGAGTTTGCCTACTAAGCATTTCTGCGTAAGGCCAACCACGGCTCTGATATTTCTGCTTTATTTCTCAATTAGAATGAATGCTAAAATACTGAAATGAGGTCAGGATAATAGATTGGTGACAAAAAAAAAAATGAATGCAAACAAGATTTTTAAAGTGACATTTAATGTTAAAAGCACTATATCCGTCTTCAACAACTATTCTAAATCATTTTGTGAGTCTGTGTTTTCTCTTTGTAAAGAAACTTGAAAATGAATTATTTTGTAGGAATTCCTTCAGAAAATGACAAAAAGGAAGCTCCAAGATGGCAGAAAATTGTACTGAAAGCAAAATTCTAGTGGGATGGATAGGAGGGTGGGTGTGGGGCAAGGACACATGCATTTATGGCCATTTGGTAAGAAACGCAAAATAAGCTCTCTATACAAAGAGAAAACACAATGAGTTTGCTTTGGAAAAATTTTCCCAGAACAAATCATCCCAGACAGGTAGCAGTACCAATTAAGCCATGGGGCTCTACTGACATCTAGTGTACAAAAACATCATCTTCTATGAAATGAAATACTCTCCATTATTATATATATGAAAAAATAAAATATTTATGTATCAAGAGAGGTCAAGGGAAACCATAGCAATGAAAAATCCTTCAATGAAGGGCTTTCTTATATATTTGATTCCCTTCTTATATATTTGATTCCCTCTATAGTAAACAAAGCAGAGAAGTGATTATCAATCTCATTTCACAGATGGGGAAACAGACGCTTGGAGAAAGAGCGTTTAGTGATTTTCCCAAGATGACACTCACAGTGAGGGACAGATCTAGGACAAAAACTGAAGACTTCTTTCATCTTAGACCTCTCTCTCCTCTGTCTGCATCAACAGTTCTGCCCTTCCAACTTCAAAGTACACTGAAAGGTGTCCTCCAAAGTTAGATAAGCATGTCACTCTTCATTTGGGGGAAGGGAAGGCAAGAAGGGCATAGTCTTATCTCAGGTCCATGGAAATTAGGGGTGAGCATCCTCTCTGGATTTATGCTATCCTGGCCTCTAAAATCACAAATTAGAAAAATCCAACTCCATGGCAAAAAAAAAAAAAAAAAAAAAAAAAAAAAGGTAGTTGGAAGTGAATATGGAAGAGAAAAGCCCCAAACTAGGGAAGAATTGCAAAGTACCTAATATTCTTCCTGCTCCCCTCCCCCCCTTTTTCAAACAAAGAGAAGAATAAACACACACATGCATGCACACACTGTCACAAGTGTCTGCTAGGCTCACAGACCGTGTTGCAGTCTCTTCCTGCAAGTCAGAGGGACTAACCTCTAGAAGACTCTCAGACCCCCAGGATCTACCTGGCAATGACTGACACCTCTGTGGTAGCCATGGCTTCCTGTGAGAATTAAAGCAAACACACAGGTCTAGTGCCTCTCAATATGCTCATGCATTCACACAGAAAATACAGCGGGAGGAATAGCCTTCTTAACATCAATATCACACCACAATATAATCATAGCAATATGGCCATCAATATAACAATAACAATTTAGTAAAGTTTTTTGGTAAGGAACCAGTCCAAGAGTCAATCAGAATCCGATTTGCAAGGGGGCTGGTCCAGGAGGTCGGTCTGGCAGAGGTTCTGTCTGAGTCCCACGGAACAAAAAGGTTTTTGGAGCAGAGGAGCAGCGTGGTCACCTCTCAGTCAAGACCTGTCAAAGGTCTGAGTTCTTAAAAGACTTCAGTAGAGCCACATGATGTCATCTTATCAGTCCTCAAAGACTTGTTTCCTGTCAGTCAGTCTATGCAGCTGCTGCACTGTCGACGTGGTGGTTGTTTATCTTCATGGGGAATTTCCACAGCACTCAGTGCCCAAGATGGAGTCACTCTTGCTCATACAAAATGGAATCACTCTTGCTCATATTAAAACACACTTTACAGGGGTGCTCTACACACACACACACACACACACACACACACACACACACACACACGGGGTGGGGTTGGGTGGGGGGCATGAGAGAGAGAGAAGTATATGCTAAAACATGTTTTAGGGCTTTACCCCAGTATATTTTACACTGCTGGCAGATACAAAGCATCTAATTTTGTTTGTCCATTTAATAGAAAAAACAGAAGCAAACAAAGAAAAAAACTCAGGAGGCTAAATAAATAGAAATAGACTGTAAAGAAATTACAAGGAGAATAACTGCAGGGCGATAGCCATCTTTACATCTTAGGAGTAAAGATGACATTTTGGGAGAGAACATTGCTTTCGTTTGGGTTTCAAAAATGATTTATTTGGGGATAACTGAAGGCCCAATTCAGACTTCTGAACTGACTTCAACCTTTCCAAAGGCTTTTTAAAATGTTAAGTTCTCATAATTAAAGAACTAAATAGTCAACTTATTTTTTTTAATTGATAACTATCCACTAAAAAGTGAATTTATATAAACATGCCAAAATATTTAAGAGGAAATATAACTATTTATCTAAGAGAATAGTGATTTGCTTAATGACCTTTGTAAGAGAATTCTTAGTGTTGAAAAGATCATTCCTGTGCCCTCATATATTTAAAAAAACAAAACAAAACATAATCGCAACTTCTTTGACTACTCATATAATTTAGAGAGCAAGCAGAGACATTTGCTCTTCATCTGACCTATAATTAACATTAAACTTTCTGAAGAAAAGTTAAAGATTTTTTAAAAGCTTGTAATGAAATTGGATCATTTTATGTTGAGTTGGTTAGAAAAAAAATGTCCAAAAGAACACTCCAGAAAATTTAAAATGAGATGGCTAAAGGGGGCAGTATTCAGAACTTAAAGATTTTCTCAGGCATTTAGTTTTATGATTTGACCTATTAAGATATGTTTTCATTGGAATTCTAAAAACAAGAAAAGGTTTTAAATTAGGGGAAATGATGATCATTTGCAGAAACAGTATAATTATTTGCTCAACCAGAAAATTACTATAATTTACTAAAACTCACGTTCCGCTCAGGATTTCATTTTCATATCTGTTTCTTTGATGTAGAAAATGAACATATTGGAAGCTGCAGAGAGATTTATTAGGGCACTTTTATCTGAGCAAGAAACAATTGAAAATTGGTTATCTACCGATTTTGTATATCCTTTGAATTCATGTTTTGTGCCCATACAAGTTTTAGCACAACAAGCAAGGGGATGGTTTGGCAACTGCTATGTAATTTCAACAGTGATGCAGTCTACCTAGGTCATTCTTGCTTAAACCACCTGGTTTGGTTGTTGTTTACCTTGACTGAACTAACCTGATACCATACTTCATCTGAAAGGTTGTATAATAGTAAAAAACGTAGACGTAGAAACAGGAAAGAAGTTATGAAAACCTGGCATGAGTTGTTGGTCCTGAGGGAAAAAAAAAAGAATATTGTTGTGGTCAAGAAATTGCACACAACAGGAGTTGCAAATTTAAATATCTTTAGGAGCCAGACAGATGACATGGAGGAGTAGTGATGGTTGGAGTAACACCAAGGGTGGTAAAGAATGTCACGAGCTATATAGTACATGCTGTGTCCCAAAAGGCAGCATCTACTACCCACCTCCAGTCAACTATAAGAGATGACAATGTGAAGAGAAATCAGGAATCTTGAGTTTTCATTGAAATCTCCCAACTTTAAAAATATTGGCTATTAATTCAACCTAAAAACTCAGAATGGGCCAATCCGAGAATGTCTATAGACTGCATTCAACTGCATTAATTTTGCATTTCCTCAGAGTGTATAAATGTATAATATGTACTTATGTGCCTGTGTGTATACAAACATAAGTTTACATATATTAGACCTATCTACATATTCAAGGATGCGTCCGGCCAACGAATTAGAACAACAGACTGCCCCCATCCCCCACACTCCCCCACCCCCATCCCCCACCCCAAATCATTCTGCTTGATTGATTCCCTTCGGTTATGTGACAGACACTGCTAGGCCCTGAAGCACTGGTGAAGCCAACAGAGTCACCCTCTATCAGATCCCCTCCCCTCCTTATACTTCGTAAGCACCTCCCCCATCTCCCATCTGCTGGGCTTTTGTCTCCTACAGGCAGTATCTGCACCTCCAACTGGAGCCACTTTGCTGACAGGTGCAGAGGGCCAGAGGTACATCCCCACACATCAAGAAGCCCTTAACTGTCAGTCATGGGAGTGTGAAAGCCCAGCTCCCCTGCCTTGGATCGGGGAAACCTTGAACTATAACTTATACCCCACAGCTCCACAGCAGGGTTAGGCTGACGCTCCCTTCTGCAGGATTCTTTCCTCACTGGACCCTTGTTTGGCTTCCTCTTCTTCCCCCTTCTGCTCTCCTGGTCCCCCTGGGGGCAAGCACTTCCTTAATAAATCAGTTGCACATAAATCCTCATTGTAGAATTCTGCTGAATTCAATTTAAGACCACCAGCCTTCAGTATGCCTTTATTTCCTGTTCCTTAATATGAGAACAATAATATTACCTACCTCATAGACTTGTTGTGATGATTCAATAAGTTAGCGTGCATAAAGAGCTGAGAACAAGCTCTGGCAATCACTATATACGTGTTGATTAAATTATTCTCTTGTGATGTTAAGAGACTGCAAATAAAAATGAAACCATCACATCTTTCAGCCAAGTTCTGTTTTCCGATGGAGGCAATACTGATTTAAACTTTGGAGATGTATCTATGAGAACTCAATATATCCTTTTTTGTTCTTCAAGATTTGCACATGACCACATGATATGCCTCTGGAATGAAGCAGGAGCCCAGTAATAAACCCAACCTAAGCACAAGAATGGTGGGTGTGAATGGCAAAACCACCAGACTGTGACATGGGACATCTCAGACACCTCAGACATCCTAATGAAGCATCACAATTGACTCAGCTGCCACCCATCTGTCAAATGAACAGGCCATAATAAGCTTAACTCCCATAGTCCATTTGTTTCTTCTATATTGACATGGGCTAAGCTTCCTGTCTTTCCTGCAGAAGCAGACATCTCTTTCCAAATTTCTCCATCGTTGTCAACAGCACCATCAACAGTCTAATCCCTTAAGGTTATAAATTTAGGATAGGGCTGGCTGAGTGGTGCTGTGGTTAAGTGCTGGCTTGGGAAGCCAGCGGCCCCTGTTCGGGTCCCACATATCAGGGCCAGTGACACTGCCCTAAAAAAGTAAATAAATAAATAAAAATAAATTTAGGATAGTTTATTTCCACCTTCATTCCCCAAGCCAATCTATTATCATGTTTTGCTTGTTGTTTTTTCATAAGTCCCCTTTTCCTTTCTGAACCTGCCACTGCAATTAATATAAGTCCCATTATGTCATGTTTTGGGATTCCCACTGCTGACTTGTTCTCATACCTTCTTATCTCTTTGGTCCTCAAGTCATTGTCGTTATCACTGGTAGAACACTCTTCAGTGCTCATCATGATTTCTCTCCACAACCAAACAGCACATGCAACTTCCTAACATTTATTTAACATGAAAGTATATAGTATTGTCTATGTGCCAGTGATTGTTGTAAGTACTTTGCAAATATTAACAACCCTCTGAGATGGACACTATTATTGCCCCAGTTTTATAGATGAGGAAACCAAGAGATAAATAACTTGCTCAAGGTTATAAAGCTAGTAAGTGTCAGAGCCGGGACTCAAAGCCACAGCAGTCTGGACACAAAGCTGTCAGGCACTTACTGATGCTACTACAACACTAACACCACCTCTCAATCAATGTCGGCCATCACCATCATCAACCTTTACCATTATCTCTTTCTAAACCCTCGACTCCAAGTTAGTCCCATTTCTGAGTTGCTGTGTATCACTCTGTAGGCAGAATCGAATAAGAAACATTCCGTGAACAGTGAGAAGATGGTGTATTTGAGAGATTTAAATAGGGAAATCATAGGAAATAACACTGGAGGAGATGTAAGTGAACTCTTTGTGAAGGACCAGGCTACCATTACAGGCTGATCTGCTCAGGAATGCCCAGCCAGTGGACATATCAATAACTGGCTCTCAAATATTAATAATCTCAGTTTTTACAGTTCCCACCTTGACATATGTTCTCAGGGAACTTGGCCAGAGGAGATTTGATGGCCCCATTTAGTCTCTTTCCCCATGCACCAGGAACTAACCTCAGGTAGGGTTTATGTGTAACCCTCTTATACTCTTGTAACCTCCTTAAACCTCCAAGACTCTTCCTCAATAGTTCGAGTAGGTATTATCCTCCTTTGTTTGAGAATATGAATTCCAAATTTCCAATGCCATCTCTTCAATATTTTTCCAGGATTTAAGCAGTCCTCATGCAAATAGGACATTGATGGCCTGCCCAGTGTCCCAAAAACCCCATGAGTGATGTGTACTTTAGGATACACTTATGACTCTATTATACTTGAATATGTATTTTTTTAGCTCAATGACTGTGAGGATCATAAGTAACTCTTCCATTATTACCACACTGGTGTGTATTTCATAATCAGAAGGCCTGTTCAAATTCTTATTTACCTTCAAACAAACTAAATTTGGGCTGTGGTCATGGATCTTTAGTAATTTGCCAATCCTTGCCATAATTCTCCCCTAATTAATTTTAAAATTAATTGCTTAAATGATCATTAACATCTTTCTTAGAAGTACATTAATATTTGCTGAATCTTTTAACCACTAGGAGTGGTTTCAGGAAGCAATTACTAGATGAAGTGCTAAAAATAAACAACAATATAAGATGTTCCAAAGTCTTTGCAATATAACTATTAAACTGAAGAAAATAAATGAAAGGCCTCAAAAATATGTCGTTCTATCACCATCTGGAGTGGCTTAATATGCTAAAATATAAAACAACACTACAGAATACATTTATTGTATTTCTTCAAACTAGTTCAATTAGCAAACCCTACAATGGGAATGGGTTGTGGTTATTTGGTCGTTGGGGTGAACATACACTTTTAAATTATTGCTTTTATTTTGAACCCAAAGGGACATGACAGAAAATAGTTAGACATTAATTCCTTTAAAATATTCCTTTGGGGAAACAATTTTATTCCATTGTGACTAAGACATAATATTAATATGGTTCCCCCAACTGGATCAAACATGACACATGACAGAGACATTGACAGCAGATGAGTTGGTGGTATGAGAGCAAAGCATGAAGCGGACAGAAGGTACTCAGAGTCAAATTCTCTTGGCTAAAATTTTTGCAAGTTCTAAATATTTCTTACGATACTGTCTCAGGATTCAGAGCAAGGTGATAGTTTGTCATCTTATAAAAGTTCTGCTTCCGGCTGGATTCTTAACTTTCACAGTCCGATATGGTCCAACCAAGCCTAAGTATCTATCTTAAGTAATTCCTGAAGGTGATATTTAACACAAGATTAGTTAAGAATGTCAAAACCCATTTTAAAGCATCAATACTATATGCATTAATTGCCATACATTAATTTAGACAACAATAATCATTATTCAAACATTAATTTACACCAAATCTCTTTTTAGAAGGGGTTTAACTTACATTATTAAAACATAAATAAGTGTAGAAAATTAGTAAGACAAAATTAAGGGTAGGAAAATATTTGAAGTCAAGGACAAAGTTAATACATTAAAATATAACGTATGGTTACCAGAAATAGTTAACAAAGTTGTCTCTAAGCTTCCTAGAAGCCAGAGCAAAGAAAAAATATCTTGATATATAAAATTCACACACTCCATAAACATAAAAACAGATCACGTTTTCAGTGGAAACTCAAGTCTCTTGGTATTAAGACCTGAAAGGAATTTCTTCCATAATTTCTCATAAAGGAAGTCTGGTAAAATTCAGTTTTCTCTATAGAATCTTCCTTAACAGCCCCATACACATGCTCTTGCCTTTTTCCAAACTCTTAACATGTTCATTTATCTTTCATTCCAAAATATTTATTGAGTCCCTGGCATTTATGTCAGAGACTGAGGAACGTATTTCTTGAGCAGAGCAGACTCAGTCTTCCTATGGAGTTTATAGTCTGGTAAGCCAGAGAGAGATAAATTTTTCAAAAATCACATGAAGACATATATAATTACAATATGTATTTATAATACAATATGTAAATATATATCATTACAAACTATGATCAGTGCTATAAAGGAAAACTACGAGGTACTATGAAAACAAGTGGCTTAATCTACTCTAAGAAGTCAGAGAAGTCATCCTTATGGAAATGAATAACGTTTGTACTTGGCACTTCAAAAGAAGTAAGAACTATCTCATTTAATACTAGATCGTGCTGTATTTTTTTTTCTATTGTTTAAGGGGAATGTGGTCTTGTTTTCTAAATTTGCTTTGTGGATGCTGAGCTCCCCTAAGCATAAATCATATCTCCTCCTTCTACATACCCCATCAGGCCTCAACTGTGTCAGGGACATTGCAGGACCCAAGTCAACTGCACTTGAAGGAGAATAGAATATATTTTAAACACCACCACCACCACCAAAATGCTCAGCAAGAAATTACAGCCCCTTTAGCCTCAACTCTTAGTACTTTGAACTAACAAATGTTTTAATTGACAGGAAATTCAAATACATCTTCCAAACACTTTATTATTATTACAAGTTTTGGGTGAAGCGGGGGAATTGGAGTTCCCCTGGAGGGAAATTTAAGCTGGAGAGCTGGAAAAACCCATGCTTTGTTACAAACTGGGAATTTCTCTTTACATGCTGTTTTTCTTCTGCTCATGGTAACTGATATTTTAATATTCCCTCTGCAGCAGAGAACCAAGCAGCACCTGCAGACCTGTTCTCTTGTTCCTACCATAACAAATTGTTAATTATTCACAATACAACCAAATTAATTTAACATGTCACTGAGATCACTTAACCGGTCTGTTTCTCTCTTCCCATTTCTCTTTTTTCCCCTACTTCTCATCTTCCTCCCTCCTCTTCTCTTTTCTTTCCTATAACCCTTACACTCATCTTGCCCCCTTTCTAATCTTACTAACACCCCTTCTCAGGATGTAAAAATAAAAATTGATGATCAGATGCTAAATAATGACTCAAAGCCTCTTGAGGTTAGTGACTATGTGCTTGGTGACCTCACCTCTAGACTGGAGCTTTTCCTGATGGGGGTTGCAGGAGACAGAGCTGGCCTTGGAAAGTACCTGCATGTTTGTAGGGGGCAGGTAAGGTGTAGGCAAGGAAAGCAAAACTGGCAGAATGAAAGAGAATGGGTATCCCTATACTACATGGGAGGCGAAGCAAAATACAAGAGACAATATAAATTAGGAAACCAATGGGAGTGGGCAGAGACCAAGGCTGGAACTCAAAGGGAAGAATCTCAATGGGGAATGGGCAAGGTACAGTTAGGAGGCTGGGTTAGAAAACAAAATTTTGAGGAATTCCCAGAACCGAAGACAGAAGGGAGAGAGCTATCTAGGGCTGAGTCTGGAAGGAGGAATTGCTGTTAAGGGTCCTTTGCCTGTCCAGATCACTTCTTTTTCCAGCTTTATTAAGATATAATTGAAATAGAACATTATGCAAATTTAAGGTTTACAGCGTGTTCATTCAATACACTTACATATCGCTAAATGATTACCCCCACAGTACTAGCTAACACCTCCTTCATGTCATATAACAACTATTGCAAAATGATGATCGAGTATAGGATTAACTGCAGAGCTCTAGGTTTGAGATGAGCCGAATTTGAATCCTGACCTTGCTTCTTAAGCTACATGACCTTTGGGCAAGTGTCTTACTTTCTCGGAGCCTCATTGCTTAATCTATAATATGGGGAGAATATGAATCTACAGTTGTAGTGGTCCAATAAGTGGCAGCTCTTTTTTTTTTTATTACTATTATAGCAGTGTCTAAAATACGGTAGGCACTACGTTTTGTTGTTGTTGTTGACATTTTTTGTTTTGTTGTGGAAGAGATATAGGTGCTATATAAGAATAATCAGGAAAGTTTTTCTTGCAGGACAAAGTGCAACCAATCAGCACACACTTTGAACAACTTCTTTCACATACTACAAACACTGGCTAGACGTTGAAGAGCTCGCTTTAGTCTTGACAGTCTCCATGTAGCCACAGAGCACTGTCCTGTGCTTATTTTCTGGATGTCCCACTATCATACAATCAGGTTTGCTTCATCTTTTGGAAATGACAATCTGCCAAAGGAAACATCAGCATCCTCTTCCCTCGAGCCAGCAAGCTATGCTATGGAAAGGAAAACAGGTCTTTTGACCTGCACTTAGATGCAACCTTGATTTTGGGCAGCCAGGTATTAAGAGGCTGGACCTCTGTGCTGATGGTCTCTGGGCCAAGGTCACATTTCTGATGACATGGATTTCTAGCCATAGCATGGCAAGAAAGATGACTGCATGTAATCTGCACTCTTTATGACCCTGACAATGTGATTGTTAGGGCCACCCGTGCCAATTTGGATGACTAAAGCCAATGAGAAGAAGCCTTAAATAACCAAGCAGAGATGTCAAAATATTAGGATGATGAGATCCCATCTGGAATACTGTGTTGGATTTTGGAGGCCATATTTCAAAATGAATATCCTAACGTTGTGTCCCAAGGATAGCAACAAGATGAAAAAGATGATGATTTATGAACACAGCACATAGCTGTTACTAAATAAAGAGCTAAAAACACTTTACAAGCATCATCCCAGGGGATGTTCACCACAGCCTCACAAGAGAGCTAATGTGGTCCCCATGTGACAGATGGAAAAACAAATACTAGAGAACTGTACGTAAGTTTTCTAAAGTCACAGATAAAAAGCTATGATGATAGGCTGCAACCTCAGGTCTGTTTCACTCCAAAGTCTCTCCTCTTTACAATTTACAGAAATTTGGTACATGACTTTTCAGAAGGGGCTGGAAGCACTTGAAAATGGTTGAGATGGGGAAAAACTGTCAAAGAAAAGAAGACATAGCATTTGTCTTCATTGTAAGAAAAACATTTTTGTTCTATTTAGCTACAGACCTCAATTCTTGATTGGAAGCTTCTTAGAAGCAGATTTGACTTAATATAAGCAGGAATTCTTTAACATCTAGAGCTAACTCAAAGAGAAATGGGAAGAGTTAGGCAAGTTCTGAATATCCTAACGTATTCAAGCAGTGGCCCAGTGTTCTGACAAGGATGTGGTAGAGGGACCCCTGAATTAGGTGATGACCAGATCATTACTTCTAAGATCCTGTCACTGACAAGAGTATGCAGTCCTAAATCAGCATCTGCATGGTGTGTGATCAGGTCACCGGTACACACAACAGGCCAGCTTTTCTGTACAGCAGCATCTAAATGAGGACACTGCTGATCTCAATGATAGGAGGCCCAGCTCCAACTGGCCTGAGCAAAAGGTAATAAAAACGGGGATAATTAAACCAGTGAGAATATATTGCTCAATCACTTCAAGAGTCATTAAGGAAGCCGGGTGGCTCAGTTGGTTAGAGCGCATGCTCTTGACAACAAGGTTGCTAGTTTGATTCCCACATGAAATGGTGGGCTTCTCCCCCCACAACTAGAGTGTAAAGGGCAACTGGGCTTGGAGCTGAGCTCCACAACTAGATTGAAAACAATGACTTGAGTTGGAGCTGATGGGTCCTGGAAAAAACACACTGTTCCCCAAAAAAGTTTCTTTCTTTCTTTCTTCCTTTCTTCCTTTCTTTCTTTCTTTCTTTCTTTCTTTCTTTCTTTCTTTCTTTTCTTTTCTTTTTTTTTTTTTTAAAGAGTCATGAAAGGGTGAATGTGGCGAGAAATACCACTGGCTCTGGGGGCACAAATGATAGCCCCAGGACCTGATCCATCTCTTTTCATCTCTTAGCTCTGCTCCATCTCTCCGGATTGACTCTGAAACAATCTTTCTTATAGTATCTTATCATAGTAAGATGGCTGTCAGAATTTCTGGGAGACTACATGCTTCCAGGTTCAAAACCAGCAGAAAAAAAGAAAAGAAAGAAAAAAGCTAAGCTGAGTGTGTTTGTCTCAACATTTCCAATGAGTCTTGTGATTCATTTTGATAAATTGGCTTCAGTTATATGTGTGCCTAGAACTTATTACTATGTCCAGAAAAATGAGATGGACTGATTAACTTGGGCCAGGCCACATGTTAAATTCCCAGGAGCCCCACCCAGACCATGTGGACAGAAGTAAGAGAGGAGTGAATCTTTTTATTCATTTAATGAGCATTACTGAGGACCTACTATATGAATAGAGCATTGTGCTGAAACCACCAAGCATACAAAAATGACTAAAAAAATCAAAGCTGTTGTGGATAACTAAAGACAGGAAGGTTTGTACTGAATGACCTTTAGGAAGTGGCTTATAATCAAATCACCCTTCTGTCTTTGTGTAGAAAATCTTATGTTTCTTATATTTTGAAATCTGGGGAACCTCTCGTTGGTTCTCAACCAGGACAATTTTACTTTCCAATCCCCCGCCACATTCACCCCACCCCTGTGGAGGATATTTGACAATGTCTGTAGGTATCTTTGGTTGTCACAAGCAGAGGAATGCTCCTGATATCTTGTGGGGAGAGGCCAGAGTGCTGGTAAACATCAATACACAGGACAATCCCTCACAACAAAGAATTATCCAGCCCAAAATGTCAATAGTGCTGAGGTTGAAAAACCCTGCTGTAATGGAAAGGATGTAAACGCGCATCTGCAATGTCCAGAAGGCCTCCCATTTGTAGGAAAACCTCTATGGTACTGTAATAACCAATAGCTATACAGTGCAGCGCTAAGAAGGGAACTAAGTGCCATATTCAGGTTGGAATAAGGGGCAGAATACCAGGCCTGGGTTCTGCTTTATCCAAAAGCAGCACTAGTAATTGCTCACAGGTGGTTGTTTCCCTACACTCTCCTCCTAATTAAACCATCCCTAGCCAGAACTCACACCGCATTACCTTCCAGCTTCCAGGCTGTTCACCCAGCAATCAGTAACCCAGGATCACTAGGAAGTCATACCTGCTGGAAACTAGCTGGATAGCTAACGAATTGCACAGGGTTTCTGTCAAACACACATCTTTAATTGGTCCAGAGACCTAACTTCATTTTAAAACTATTTGCTTGCATCTCAGATGGTTGTTCCAGATGTCAAGGACAAAATCCTGTTGATGATCTCGGAACCATGCCCAAAACATTTACTGGAAGCACTCCCAGGAATTGACTTCACACTCTTTAGAGTGGGCTAGAGTCGGCCAGTGGTTGTGTTAGGGTTATTATTGAATTTGTGCAGCACAGCCAGACTTCACAGTCCAGAAACTTTGTCAGCCCACAGTGAAACTCTGCCTGTATTACTGTAGCAAGTTTGAAGCAGACTGGCAGACTGAAGGACAGAATGTGAAAGAATGGGACTGAAACTATATTATTTCAAACTGTCTTCTTCATCTTCCTGCCTCATTATGAATATGTAAAATTCTGCCATAAACCAATCCATTAATGTCAAGTATCATCCCTTCTAGGCCATGTCTATTCAAAACCCCCAACACAATCATTTTATTTATTCAGTTTTGTCAACAGGGAAACAAATTAAACCAACAGTTTGACTAAGTTAGCATTGATTTCACTTAATCTTGATTTTATAATTGAACCACTGTGGAGCCTTTCTAAGTCTTAGTGCACAGACCACTCTCTAGAAGAATTATGTAAAGATCTCTGGAGGTGAAATTCAGGAATTAGTATTTGTAAAGCCTTCCTGGTGATTCTAAAGTGCCCCTGCCTACAAGTCCATACCTCACACTTCAAGATCTGGCTATCACTAATGACTTAAGGAGTCTTAGAAGAAGCATGACCTGAGCCTTACCATCAATGACGGAGGAAGGAAAGGAAAAGAAAGGAAAGGAAAGGAAAGGAAAGGAAAGGAAAGGAAAGGAAAGGAAAGGAAAGGAAAGGAAAGAAAGGAAAGGAAAGGAAAGGAAAGGAAAGGAAAGGAAAGGAAAGGAAAGGAAAGGAAAGGAAAGGAAAGGAAAGGAAAGAAAGGAAAGAGGGAGGGAGGGAGGGAGGGAGGGAGGGAGGGAAGGAAGGAAGGAAGGAAGGAAGGAAGGAAGGAAGGAAGGAAAGGAAAGCGGTACACTTCAGATCATTGCCATAGTTTCTTTCATTATACTTGGAATTTGGGTTTCATTTATGTATAACTTCCTCATTGCTAACAATAAAAAAGGAGCTGTTCTGTTCTCTTGTGCAGCAATAACTCTGCAAGGTAAAAGTGGTTTCCTACTGTTTATGCAATTGGAAAAGAAAATCATGAACATTTCAAGCCAGATAGTTTGGCCAGTGCTGAGTCTGGTAGTACTACTTGTTTTCCCATGTTAATAAAAATATTCAGTGACAGGAAACTGCATGGTGGCAGGGGACAGGAGAGAGACTTCACAATTTCATGTTCGTTCATTTAGGGAAGCACCAATGACTTCTATACATTTATGTTAGCCTTAAAAAAAGACTGCAGCTCTGTTATAAATCCTTGGCCTCTCTTGACTCATTAGAGCCAAGAGATGCCACCCACCTCCCTATGCTCAGATTTTCCTAAAACAATGGGACATAAAGAGATAGGATGAACTCCTTTTCTCCTTGGTTCTGGAGAGTTCTACAGCAATTAGCCTCTCTGCAGGAAGTAAAACTACCCTTAAAAACCATAAATTCTGCCTGAGAGTTATATTTTTCCATACTGAGGTTCCTAATACTGTTTCCTGAAATTAATGACCAGCTGGACAGAATATATATTTGGCATTTGCATACATGCCAGTCGTCTATCCATCTCAGGCATAGATCCCCATTTTTCCTAGGAGTGGCATGCTTCTCACAGTCTCCGATATGATCTCATCCTAAAAGTTTGTCACCAAATTACTCACTGTCTTTCCCACTGGAGACAGGAATGTTTGATATAATTTCAAGCAGTGAAGGGAACTGGATGGCAGGGCAGACACGGAAACAGTGTGGGGCAGGGGGTCTGCTAGGCTGAGGCCTCACATCCACAGTGGGCCTTATATGTACGCTCTTAGCTTTAGCTCCCTATCATGGACTTCGTAGGGTCACAAAAATGAATGAGTGAGATTCAAAGATATTCATTCTGTCAGTTTAATGCATACCCCATTAGCTGTCTCTAGTGCCTCTAGTGTACTATGAATTAATATTTTTATAAACTCTTGTGTAAAACCTCATTATGTTGCATTGTTCCTTCAGGGGTTAAAAATACTAAATGTAAACATTTCAAATATACTATAATCAAACATGTTTTGATACGACTTTTTTTTTTTTTTAATGAACCCAAAACTAGGGAAGTGGTCAAGGTCTCTCTCAAGCTCTGAGAGGCCATGGTAGATGGGTATGTGTTAGGAGACGGTCAGCAGAACCCTCATGGAGCCAGAGAGGTGCTCAGTGTGGCCTCTGTTCTCTGAGGCAGCTCAGCTGAGGATGGGGGTGGTGGCTCTTTGATCTCCCACTTGTTGACAGAGCCACATTTGGCTCTCCGTGGAGCTGGCATAAAGCAGAGACCAGATCCCCTTTGAGTGATTCTTGCCCAACAGAATGCAGACAGATGGGCCTGCTGCAGGGGAGGAGGTGCCCCCAGCAGAGAGGACTGCTGGAATCACTCTCTGCTCTTGGGCTGCTGTTTCACACCTTCCCTGGTGAGCAACCAGAGGCTTAGTTCAAAGGATACACACAGAATAGCCCCTAGTCCCACTGGTGAGCACTCGAGTGCCATATTCTAAGAAGATGGCCATGCCCTATAGGGATCTTGAGTGAAGGCTTTTATACATGTATCTATGGGTCCATTTCCAGATGATAACTGTACAGTGGAAATTTTTTTTTTTTTTAATGTTCCAGCAACCTGGGTAGAAGTTGTATGGCTGATAGGAAGGGCAGAGTGCAGGTGGTTAGGCTAAATAAGGAAAAATAGCCAGTTCTAACCTAGTTGTAATAATGGAGCCAAAGATGGTGTTGCCTATCATAGCTGTAACAAGTGACCACAAACATAGTTCTGAAGGTCAGAATTCCAAAATAGGTCTCACTGGACTGAAATCAGGGTGTCAGCAGGGTTGCATTCCTTCAGGGACTCCAGGGGAGAATCTGTTTCCTTGTCTTTCCTGGTCTCTAGATGCTGAATACATTCCTTAGCTTGTGGTCCCTGTCCTCCATCCTCAAAGCCAGCAACAGCAAGGCAGTCCTTCTCACAGCCTTTCATTGGTTCTGCCTTCTGGTTCCCTCTTCTACATTTAAGGGCCCTTGTGATTACATTGGACCCACTCAGATAACCCCAGTTAATCTCCCCATTTTAAAGCCAGCTAATTAGGAAATTTTGTTCTATCTGCAACCTTAACTACCCTCTTGCCATGTAACCCTAACATATTCATAGGTTCAAGGATTAAGAGGTAGACATCTTTAGGAGGCCATTATTCTGCCTGCCACAGAGGGCATGCATAAATTATAAATGGAGATTAAGCACTCATTTTATTATTATTATTAAATTTATTGGGGTTACATTAGTTAATAAAGTTATATAGGTTTAAGTTTATAATTCTATAATACATCATCTGTATAAAGCACTGTGTGTTCTCTATTCAGTCAAATCTTCTTCTGTCAACATATATTTGACCCTCTTTACCCTCTTCTACCCGCTTCTCCTTTTCCTCTGATAACCACTAAACTGTTGTCCGTGTCTATGAGATGTTTGTTTGTTTGTCTTGTTCACTTGTTGCTTTCAGTTTTATATTCCACGCGTGAATGAAATCATATGGTTTTCGACTTTTTCTGTCTGACTTATTTTATACTTAGCATGATAATCTCAGGATCCATTCATGTTGTCACAAATGGCAGTATTTTGTCTTTTCTTATGGCTGATATTCCACTGTATGTACCACATCTTCTTTATCCAATCATCTGTCAAAGGGCACATCAGTTGTTTCCATGTCTTGGCCACAATGAATAATGCTGCAATGAACATAGGGGTACATATATCTTTATGGATAACTGTTTTCAATTTGGAGAGACAGATACCCAGAAGAGGGATTGTTGGGTCATATGGTAGCTCTATTCTTAATTTTCTGAGCAACCTCCATACTGTTTTCCATAGCGGCTGTACCAGTTTACATTCTCACCAGCTGTGTATGAGAGTTCCTTTTTCTGCACAGCCTCTCCAACATTTGTTATTACTTATCTTGTTGATAATAGCTATCCTAACCAGATGGTATCTCACTGTGGTTTTGATTTGCATTTCCCTAATACATAGTGAAATTGAGCTTCTTTCCATGTACCTGTTGGTCATTCGTATGTCTTCTTGGGAGGTGTCCAGGTCCTCTGCTCATTTTTTAATTGGATTGTTTTGTTGTTGTTGTTGTTGAGTTGTATCAGTTCTTTTTATATTTTAGATATTACACCGTTATTGAAAGTGTTATTTGTAAATATCTTCTCCCACTCAGTAGGTTACCTCTTTATTTTGTTGATGATTTCTTTTTTTGTGTGCAGAGGTTTTTAGTTTGATATAGTCTCATTCATTTATTTTTCAAGCAGTTTAACAGATATTTATTGAACACTAATTTTCACTAGGGATATAAACAATAGACACAAGAAGGCAGTAGGGTAAGTAACATGATGGATGTCTTTGCAAAGGAGAAGGAATGGCTGACTTGGCTTGGGTGGGACAGAGACATCCTCACATCGAAGATGTGATTTATCCAAGAATCTCACTTGTGTCCACCACTTTCCTGACAAGCAAATCAGAGCTTCAAAATGAGAAAAAGAAAAAGAAATAGGCTAATGTATCATCCTCATCAATGCCAATGTTAATTGAGGACATACTGCATGCTAGGTATCATTCTAAGATGTTTTACTGATATTAATTCATTTAGCCCTCACAACAATCCAATGAGGTAAGTACTACTTTCTTTATTTAGTAGAGAAGGAACCTGAGGCCTAGGGTTTGCATAACTTGCCCAAGTTCACAGGCCTAGAAAATATTCCTGCTCTTCTTCCTTCTGGTGTCTGGATTAGACATTGCTGTGGCAAAAACTAATAGTATTAATAATAATAACTGTTTATTGAGTGTTTTCTTTTGACCAGGAGCAGTACTAAGTGGTTTACATACATTCACTTATTTAGTCCCATCAACAATGCTGAGATATAATCATTATTCCCACTTTACTAATAAATACTGTTGACCCATGAACAAAGTGGTGGCTAAGGGCACTGAACCTCCCCCACTCTCCCACCCCTGCACAGTTGAAAATCTGCATATAACTTTTGACTCCTCAAAAACTTGATTACTAATAGCCTACTATTGACCAGAAGCCTTAACAATATACGTAAGTCAATTAACACATATTTTCCATGTTATGTATATAATATACTGTATTCTTAAAATAAGCTTAGAGAAAATAAAAGGTTACTAAGAAAATCATAAGAAGAGAAAATACATTTATAGTACTGTAAGTATTTATTGAAAAACATTCCGAGTGTAAGTGGACTCATGCAGTTTAAATCTGTGTTGTTCAAGGGTCAACTGTACATAGAGACTCAAAGACATCAACTTGACTATGGTCACCGAATCAGGAGCGCTATTCACATCTGCTGAGCTTCAAAATCTGTGTTTGGGAAAAGACAAGAAGACAAAGTATGACATGGTATAGTGGTTCTCAAAATTTAACATGAATCAGAATCACCTGGAGGGCTTGTGAAAATCCAGACGTCTCTGATTCAATGTGTCTGGGATGAGTCACCAGAATTTGCATTTCTAGCAAGTTTCAGGTGATGCTGGTCTTGCTTTGAGAGTCACTGGCATAGCACATTCAGTATAGCATTGTAGTCAGATCTGGGTTTGAATCTGTCTGTGTCATTTAACAAGCTGTGTGACCTTGAGCAAATTCTTAGCCTTATTCATTTCCCATCTGGAAAATGACAATGATTCCTATCTCATTAGTTGTAAAGACTTTATGTGAGATAATACATGCAAAGCACCAAGTAAAAGGCAGATCCCTTGTGAAGTTTGGTTCCCTTTTTTCACCAATCTTCACACTGTATAGAGGATGAAGCTCAGGAGAAATGCTTACTGGATGACTGCCATGGGCTCCCTCTCAGGCTTGAGTTGGGAAGAGTCCTGGCTAAGTTAGATCTAGAACTCTAAGTTGTGCTTTTGGTAGAAGGAAATAGCCTCCTTGCTCTTTCGAACTTCGAATTTTGCCCTCAACAATTATGTGATTAACAAGACAGTGGTTCACAAAAACTTGACCACAGAACTGCATTGTTATATTCATACGATCGTGGATGCAGGCTTCTCAGAAACCTGGAAAACAGTTCACCTTAGGAGAGTCATATGAAGGCCAACAACTCTAGTCTCCTGGAATTTCTCCTGATAACAGTGATGGGGAGAAAGCATTTGTGGCTTCAAAAATCTGGGTGGTTTGTGAGGACTGAAAAAACGGCTTAGAAAAATGAGCTTGTAAATGATTGTATCATTATTTTTCTTTGTAAAGGGTAAGCATCATCTCATTTCAAATGTTCCTCTTTCACTCATGTACTTTAAACAAAGCTAGTGCCAGCACCTTTTGGATTTGGTGAAAGGGTAGCTTCATTTTTCCCAGAAGGAGTCCCATCACCTTGCCAACCTCCTAGACCCCAAGGCAGAGTAAGTCACTGATCAAAACCCTCTTCTTATACTTTTGAACACGCCGGGTAGATTTCTGTTCTAAGAAGCTAAAAATCACCAGAAAGATCCATAGACTCTGAGAAACATTTTAGTCGTTCCGATATGGCAACAAAATTGTCCTATTGAATATTTTTATATATTATCTCTTTTGGACACAAAATATATTACCACGAGAGTTAGTCCGATAAAGTAAAACGAGAGACCAATCTCATGATTCATTAGAAATATAACCCTTCACAAAGGAAATTGGATCTTAAGAAAATAAATCCAAGACTATTTCCTAAGCATTACAGACTTGTGTGTGTGTGTGTGTGTGTGTGTGTGTGTGTGTGTGTGTGTGTACACACACGCTGTTTTAGAAGGGTACCCAGAATTTGTTTTAATCGGGCCTGGTAAGACATGAGTGTCTTACGGTAAGAAATGACTATCATGAAGGAAGGAGTTTCTTGAATTCACAGATTGCTGGAAACAGGAGGCATGGCACAGCACACAGGGCCACACGGGGAAGTACCAGGGTCAGCCAGGAGGCTTATTGAGTGAGGAGAAGATGCGGGCAAGGGCAAGGGCAAAAGCTTTTATTGTGGCTTTTATGGGAAGATACAGGTGAGGCAGACTTAGCATTGGCTAGTTTGAATAAATTCAGTGAGTTCTGTGGCATAGGGGGTTATCCCTAGTTTCCTGGTACCTGGCCTTGGGTGACTAAGGCAGAAGGTAGTGGCCCAGAGTGTGAATATCTAATAGAGAAGGGGTTTGGGTTTGTGGGCTCAGTGTTGCTTGGTTTGCATTTGAAATGCAAGCTCCTGGGCGAATTGGTGCTATCTCTAGGATATAGCTAATGCTGGGATGGGTAGTTCCTTTAGGATCAGCAAGCCCCCAAGATATCAAAGAAAATAAAAAGACATGATTAATACACACAGAGAGCTAGGAAATTTTACAGCACAATACCACACACTTGGCAGCTATTCAGTTTCAGGATTGTTTTGTGTTTTATCTACCGACCCTTTGTTGGCAGTTTAGACGTAGATGCTTTTTTCCCCTGAAAGTGACTGCTCAGTAGTGGATGTTGCTGCCTTGTCTTGGCATCATATATTGTTTCTATCACCCATGCAGAGGTGGGAGGGGAGGGAGAATTGGGGTCTTAGCTTTGCAGGGCCTTCCAGGAGCTGCCTCAGCACCGAAAGAAAAGTGAGATCAAAATTTAGTATAAGTCTGATAGAAAAGACAAAGGCCCCGAAGACGGATGAGAATGCTGATAGCAATTCCTTACATCACTGGAACAAAATTTTTCAGGGAGTTTGGCAAACACATATTTTCTCAATATTCTCAAGAGGCAAACAAGAGGCATGTGGGAGCTTTGGTCTTTGTTTTCTAGCACTCATCTCCTTGCCCCTTTCTGATATCACACTTGATTAACTCCCTCACCCTCCAACACCACCACCAAGGTGGGAGTGTGACCCAGGCTAGGCCAATCCTAGTGTCCCATGTTCCTGGGCACATAGACCTTCACCCAAGCTGGAACAATCCCAGCCCTTCCCTTGAATTTCTGTGCTGGTGACTTTTAGGTTCACTAATAATAATAATAATAATAATAATAATAATAATAATGTGCTGAGTGATTATTAGGTGCTAGGCATACTGAAAGCACTTTGATCTTCACAACCATCCTATAAAGTAAGTATTATTATTATCTATCATATAAAAAGGGGGAAACTGAGCCACAAGACAGTGAAGGAATTTGCTCAAGGTCACGACCTCATGAGTGGTAGAACCAGGATGCTGCCTTAGGCAGTCCAACTCCTGAACTCCAGCTCTGAATCGTTATTGTCTATTTTCTCTGGAATTGCTGGCAGATGGATTCCCTGCTGTTTCGGGAAAGCTGATATATGATAGAAGAGAATAAACTGTTTCCTATTAGGAATTGTTTTCAGCTGCATATAAGAGAAAACCCAAATAACATAGGCTTAACCAGATTTAGGGGTTTATTTTTCTCTTACATAATGTGAAGTGCAGACATAAGCAGTCCATGGCTAGAATGCAGGCTTTCTGTGTCATCAGGGATGCAGGCTCTTTCTATCTTTCTTCTCCTCCATCCTTGGTGCATGGTTTCCATCATCAAGGTTGCTTCATCATTCGGGATGGCTTCTGGAGTGCCAGTCATAAGGTTCCATAAGGTTATGATTCCAGACAGGAAATAGGAAGACTAGGGAAAAGAGGGAAATGGTGGTTTTATCAACAGACACAACTCTTTAAGCCTCACCCTACAATGTTTGCTTATATCTTACTGGCTGCTCTGGACTGAAGGGAACTGGGAATAGTCTTCAAGATGGTATTCCTATGGAAGGAGGGGAGGATAGGTCGCAGCCCTTGGTCTCTACCACAAAGGCAGCTATGTTCTAACAGGACATCAATGAGTGGGTTTCCATGTGTCCAACTTACTAGCTCACAGTTACAACATTGAGAAAGGACTCCAGTCTTCTGAACTCCAACCCAGAGAATTTGTCATCATAAAAAGAGCTCATACCTCAAATCAGTAGCCAATGTTGAATTTGGTATCCTTTTAACCTTTCGAAAAGCCAGCAAAATTTAGCAGAATTCACTGGCATTTACATGTTATCTTGAAGATCATAGAAAGCCTAATGCAGTAGAACTCGCTTGTTAGAAATGAAATATGCAGCAGGATGATATCTTCTTTCTCCAGGGGCTGCCAGAGACGGGACTAACTGACATCCCATGCAAATCACGCAAGCTGCTTTGAGGTCCTGTGGCATATCCCAACCCACTAAGGACTTAGACCACCAAATCCATTCCCTGAGAACCTAATAAGTCAGTTATCAAAAGGCCCCCAGAGAAAACGAGAATGCTTTATTCACCAAGTCAAATGGCCTTTATAAACAGCCCACAAGTTGGACTTCTATCTAAATTTATGAGAGCAGTGAATTTATATTATTTCATATATCAAAACAAAATGGACAGTGCCGTAACATTTATAAGACACTTTCCCTCCTATGTTATTCTTTTCTCAATATATATATTAATACAAACACAGCATAGCTAGACTTGACTCATTCTTTAGAAAATATATCAAGAATGCTAGAGGGAGACCACTGCTGCTAATTAACCCTAGACATCTCTGAGGCTATGAGAAGGAGGAGAGATGAATTGTTCACATATGTGCACACACCCTATATGCACCTTCAGTTGGTCTTTAAGCAGCCCTTGCCAACCCTCCACACCCCATGAGCTTTGTTTTTCTGTTTGTTCCTTTTTGCTTCCATCACTTAACACATGCTTTACCCTCTGCTGAAGCATCTTTCTCCGTTTTTTAGTCTGATAAATTCCTATTGGTCCTTCAAAACTCCCCTTAGATGTCACCGCCTCTGAGAATCCTAAATTCTAAATTCCCTAAGACTCCTGAAACAAATTCATTCCTTTTTCTCCTGTCCCATGCAGAGACTTAGCATAATTATCATAATAAATTGTTATTTATTCGTTTTGTTATTTATTTGTCTGTCTCCCTTACTAGGCTGTGAGCTCACCAGCAGGAACGCAATCTTATTTATTTCCTTATTCAGTGCAGGTTACATGGTAAGTGCTTGTGAATGTGGTCCAATTTTTAAATGAATTGAGTTGCTCCCATCTTATACCAGTTTTCCTTGAGTTTATATTATTGTTTTCCTCATGTTATTGTTTTCCTCATTCACATACTTTTGCTTTTCAAAAAATTGTATTAAATCTTACAATGTTCAAGTGGCTTCATTTGCCTGACCAATTGAATCCCGAATTCTGAAAGCTATAAACTCCGATGCCAAGAAATCCACTTTCCTGTTTGCATCCTGGTTATTTTTACTTAGCTTCTGTAATTCTTCCTAAGTAAGTCAACCTGTTCTGCCAGAGCCTGTGGGCTGTGGTTGAGACTGTGGGTGGGTGGAATGGAGGACTGAGTAAGTGTGTTGGTGAAGGACACTTGAGGGAGGGTGGTGGGCATGATGCCTGGATCAAATGTGGTTCATGTACAAGGTTATTGGACTTAGCTTTTGGACCCAGTTTTAAAGGTTGATGGACATGAATAGTCCCAGCTTTGGAGTTAGCCAGATTAAGGTTAAAATGATGGTTTGGTCAATTACTAAGCTTGATTATTACTAAGCTTGTGATCTTGGGCATATTTTTTACTGGTCTCAGTTTTGTCATCTATTAAATGAAGACGTTATATTCACAGGGCACCTCGTGGAATGCAATGAATTTATCCCTTTCAAATACCTAGTGGCACATAACTGGAACATAGCAAGCTGAGTTTTAATCTTCTTTCTCATTTGAACAACTTTGGTCAAGAGAGGCAGAGATCATCATTGCTGATTGCTTTCCCTCCCACCACCTTTAGAAGAAAAAAAAGACTTGAGGTTTTTGTTTGTTTGTTTTTTTGTTTTTGCCACTGAATAGAACCAGTATATGCACCTTCATTCATTCAACAAATATTATTCAATGAATTTCTAATTATGAATTGCACTACAGTCCCTTCTCCCAAAGAACTTGCAGTCTAATAGAAAGGTCAGTAAGAGTTTAATCCTAAGGGCAATAGAAAGCCATTAAAAAGACCTTCATACATACATATAGTGTAGAGAATGGATTGGAAGCCAAATGATGTAGTGGAAATGTAGGTGAGTGATGTTTGTAGCCTGATGGAAGGTGTTACAGTGGAGAAGTTGTAGAAGTGGAAGGGCAGTAAGATCAGATGCGCTGATTTAACACATTTTAAAGAGGTAGAGCTAACAAAACTGATAGGTTGGATGTAAGGGATGTGAGGAAGGAGAGGAAACTTAGAGTCTTTTACTGAGATAGGAATACCAGGGAAGGAGCCTATTATGGGAACTGGAAAGAGGGATGGTAAGTTCAATTTTAGACACTGACTTTGAGATCCTGTGGGACCTCCAAATAAAGATGTCTAGCAAGCAAATGGATGTGCAGTTCTCAAACACAAAAACGAGATGTGGGCTATCGACTGAGACTTGGGAGTAGGAATATATTAGGTTGTTGGAAAAGCCGTGATGCATGTTTGCAACAGATGGCACTAGTTCATTTTTGGAAGTACTAGAGTCATTCGCATCTATGTTATTGCTGTGTCATTTGACAGGTGACAGTTCTAGCTTCATTCTAAAAAAAATTGAGCTATTTGGTTGAGTTTCGGAGGTTTTACAATAAGTTGAAGATGGAAGACCAAACTGTGCATTTTTGCCATATTTTACTGTTTTACTACCATAAAGGAAAGAACGCACTTCAAGCTTATGAAAAGTTGCATAAAGTTTATGGTAACAATGCTCTACAAGAACGTCAGTGCCAACAATGGTTCACGAAATTCGGTCCTGGTGATTTTGATCTCAACGATGCTCCTCAGTCAGGGAGGCCCACAGAGGTTGATAACGACAAAATAAAGGCATTGATCGAGTCAAACCCACATTACAGGACATGAAAGATTGCAGGAACATTGACTATCCATCATTCAAGCATTCACGACCACCTGAAGAAGCTGGGATACATAAGCAAGCTCGGTATTTGGGTTCTGTATGAACTCAAAGAAGTTCATTTGACTGTGCGTATAAACATCTGCAATATGCTCATTAAACATGAGAAAAACGATCCTTTTTTGAAGCAACTGATAACTGGTGATGAGAAGTAGATTGTTTACAACAATGTGGTATGCAAATGGTCTTGGTCCCAACGTGATGATTCACCTCAAATGACATCGAAAGCAGGCATTCATCAGAGAAAGGTTATGCTCTCAGTGTGGTGGGATTTTATTGGTGTGTTTTTTGAGCTCCTACCAGGGAACCAAACAAATCAATTCGAATATGTACTGTCGGCAATTGGGCAATTGGAATGAATCCATCATCCAGAAACGTCCAGAGCTTGTTAATGTAAAGGAGCTGTGTTCCATCGCGACAATGTGAGACCACATACAAGTTTGATTACCCGTCAAAAATGATTGGCGCTTGGATGGGATGTGTTGCCACATCCACCCTACTTGTCTTCTGTTAGACTTCTACTTGTTTTGCTCTCTTCAAAATTTCTTGCATGGTATAACGTTCAATTGAGATTTGACTGTAAATCAGCACCATAGTCAGTTTTTTGCAAATAAAGACAGGCCTTTCTATGAACGAGGAATTATAAAGCTCACTGAAAGATGGCAAAAAGTTATCATACAAAACGGGCAATATATCATTGATTGATCTTTGTTCTTTATATAAATAAATGACGTTTGAAAAACATAGACAAAATGCATCATGACTTTTCTGACAACCCAATAGATAGTAGATGATCAATGAGATTATCCAAGAGGGTATGTAGATTGACTAAGCTTTTGATCAGAAAACCTAATAAAACATTTCTTCCTGATTTTTAATTATGAAGTTGACTATGTCTTAGGGGGCCTAAGTTTGTGTGTCAAAGAAATGAGCAGAGAGTAAGCCACAAGCTCAGGAATGGCATCCTAACAGGAAGCCATAATGGGTTCTACATGGTTCAAAGATAGTGGCTGTCCCTTGGTTCTCTGTGTCCCTCTCCTCTAAACATGTTGTGATTTGACTAATATTTAGAAGAAAGGACAGAGATGTGGCTAGCTGATGCAGGACAAATATAACTGTCTCCCTCATCCAGATTTTGACAAAGTAATTTAAGATGCAAATGAGTGAGGACAAGACTTTATCCTAACTTGAAGGTAAGCTGGTCCTTATCCCAAATTGCCTATGAAGGGGCAATCTTGTTCATCCTGATATCTTCCAATCAGGTTTCTGGTTTTCAACATTTAACTCAATGTGTCCATCACATGCATTTCCTAGGTTCATGGCACTGGTTTTGCCTGGGCCATTTGGCAGTGTAAATAGCTTAGGCAAGTCTCCTGGACAAGAGCAGTGTTTTTCACCTTGGATTATGTATTGTCTAGAGATATCTTCTGGGATCAGATCCAACTTCAGCTGCTCTCTTCTTGGCCAAAGAAATATGTGTGGGCATTTTTACAACAGCCATATATCTAATGATTGCAAATCTTAACATATGTAAATCCTGAGGTAGCTTTCTGAAAAAGCTAATGTTAGCAGGCCTATTTACTGAAGTATCTCAAATCCAGTAAGGAAATATAGTTTATCATGGACACAGAGTCACTGTCTCATACAATGACTACATAGTGGTCAAAAGCACTGGCTCTGGAGCTACACGGACTGGGTTTGCTCTATGGCTTCAATCCCTATTAGCTGTGATCTTGGCCTGTTTTGCAATCTTTAAAACGGAAATAATAATCCTACCCACCTCATTGGGTGAGTAGAGAATAGAGAATGAAATTCGTGTAAAGTTCTTAGAACAGTGCCTGGCACATAGTCAATGTTCATCATACCTACCTAAAAGTTAGGTCCAGTTATTTATATTACTATTTCTATTGGATTGTCAGAAAAGTCATGATGCATTTTTGCAATGAAAAACATGGAAAAAATACGTCATGACTTTTCCAACAACCCAATATATCCTTTCTAGAAGGAAGACAATGTGCTCAAACTTGTCTCAGTCTCACATAGTCATCCAAGAAAAACAACCCCATTACAAATATGGAGTTAATTAAGAAAAGGTGCATGGGTGTATGTCACAGAGTCAACTTAGAATAGCTGGAGTTGGAACACTAGCTGCACACAATTTGGTTGGTGACGTCTTGCAGAAGCTAAGACCATCGATGGGTTATGAGAAGGCCCAGACTACTTAGAGTCCAGTTAGCTCTGACCAACCACATTCTAATGACCTGGGTGCAAATGAGGCAAAAACACATGGACTCAATTTCCTGTTGAATACATATGGGTTTAAAAATTAAGGGGAAGGATCAGTTGCCAAAATACATTTCATAATAATCACTGTAATAATGAATGGTTCACTGAGCCGGAAACATCAATGGATCATCTGTGATGCTCATTAAACCCAGGAGGCAGCAGGTTGAAATACTCAGGAAATACTTAGAAAGAGATCAAAGAGGCCCTGTCCCATTGGTGCTTGAAAGTTGAAATATGAATAGATTTGGGAAGGAAACAAGATGATGTTTCTTAACTCTGGTCAGGTGCTTGGCACTAAGAAAAAGAAAAAAAAGATAGGTTGAAAAGGTGATGATTTGCTTCTCTGCACCGATGGCAGGACTGCATATTGGAGGATTGGGTCCTGTGCCCAGTTCTTCCCCAGTTAGCTGCTGGACCTGGGGCAAATTTTTTCACCTCCTCATGCCTGCTTTCTCATCTGCAAAGTGAGGATTCTTGATACGATATCCTCTGAGCTCCCTAGCCATTCAATAGGACATCAATAGACATTTTCCAGCAGAAAACAAGGACTTAAATCCTCTTGGTGTCTAGCAAGCGAACACCACATCTAAATTAGCAACAATAAGTTTGGTATTTGAAGGCTTGGAAGAAAAGAATGTTCAAAGAGAGAGAACTTCCCTCATATTAGAAAATCCCCTCTTTGGATAATTGAATGCCTCATTGAGGAGAGATGAAAAACTCACATCCAGACGAATGTTTTAATAAGGCAGTGTGGGCCCAGTCTCCTGCTGCTGCAGTCAATAGCAGTTTCACTAATAATTTTTGACAGGGTTAGAAATATTAAAATAAATTAGAGATGTGCCAAATACACATTGTAACTCAATTGCAAATGTCTGGATTAAAAAAAAAAAATCAGTATTCATCCAAAGGCAGTATTCATCTTAATCGGAGAACATACTCCTGAGATAACCACAATAAATCTAAATTGTTATTATTATAATTGTGATTATAATTATTGCTTAACTGTTTAATAGCTCAGTTTTACAAATTGACCATTAAGATTTGGAGTGATAACTTCTGAGTTTGTCAGTTGCTAGATTGTTCCCCCGGTTACTTGCCTTCATGTTCGCTGCACTGGTCACTCATTTTCAACTAAAGAGGAGGGAGAACGTTTTCTTAGAGACATCATTTTTCTCTAGTGCTTTCTTGTTTTCATCATAGTTTATATTTTTCTTATCTCTGGATCAATGATTATTTACCATGAATGCTGCTGTATTTTATTATGAAGGTTGTTCTGTATAAAATTTGAGATTGGAAAATTGATGGTCAGCTTTTTATTCATTCAGAGATATACTTGAAAAGGTATTTTCCTTGAATGAATCTAGCCTAAATGAGATTAAATCACTAAAAATTAAATAATTTTTTGAAGGTTATTTGGGTTAATGTTATGAATGAATGCTAGTATACCAAAAAGTTCCACAAAGATTCTGAAAAGATGGGTGAAGGGGCTCAAAGGTACAAAGAAAAAAAAAACTTATAGTATGATTAATCCAGAGATTATGAGGTCATGGGAAAATTGATTTATGAAGCTAAAACTCATGGTAGTTTGGGGTTTATGGGAGTAATAGTAAATACTGGTGCAGTGTAATGGCAATTTTTTCAGAGGGCCACTGACATCTATTCCTATGATCTGACTTACATAATCCTTCCATCAGGAAATACATATAGCATATTTTATTTTGGCCTAACAAGTGTTTTCAATAGATTTGTGTATTCTTTGAGCAGATCATTTTCATTGGCAAAAAAAAAAAAAAAAAATTCTTATTATGAGCTCTATTATTTGACTTTATATTATTTTAATTTTTATAGGCACTTGTTGGCTAAAAAAGAATATAAAGTTTTTCCTAAAGTTATCTAACTAATACATTCTCTTTTTTGTTTGTTTCAGAAAGCAAAGAATAATTTATTTTGCTTGTAAAAATAATTAGGAATGATTGTTGTGGTAAACAAATTGGGATGGGTGGAGATATAAAAAATACAAACCTATGAAGCATAAAAAATGATCACAAAGAGACTCTCCAAAAGAATCCCTCAAATGAATGGCCAATTCCTAAAATGTAATACATTCTCTTAATGTTCATACTGATAGTGAATTAATTTACCTATTTAATTTTTGAAAATTCTTATTTTTTTATGTAAAGTTAATAGTTGTTAAAATAGTAATTATTGTAATATTACACTCGAAATTAGTATGTGTACACATGCTTCAAAGACATAATAGAATTTCAACATATGGAACGTATAAAGAGATTTTTACTCCAAGTTACATCAATAATGCTTACCTACATTTAAAAATAAATATTCAAATGCTAATACGTTGACTGACATGTTTTCTTTATATGGTTGACTTTGTTACATGATTAGATATGAGACATGTGATTGGAACTTATCCAATTACACAATCATTGAGGCTACACAAGTTCAGGGAGGCCAGAAATGGCCCTGAAGAAATGTTTGGCTCTTCAGCCTCTCAACGGTGGGGCCAGTGCCAAAGTTAAGTGGCAGCCTTTGGCCAAAGCCAACTGCAATGCATTCTTGCGATTTTCACAGGGCTTCCCCTCCAAGGCCTCCTAAAGAGAATTCTTTGCTCAATCAATTTCTGGACTTGGTTGCACTCATCAAGGTTATGGTTGGAAATCAACTTAAACAAACAAGCAAAAAAACCTGCAGAGTTTACATGAGATGGGCATGGACCTGGGAAGGCAGATGCACAAGACCAGAGAGATGAGCTGAGGTTTGAGAGAAACACAGAGACTAGAGATGTTGAGGGAAAGAAGCTGCTATGAAGATTCATCTCTGGGGAAAGAGAAATGTTTAAAGATGGTGTTTGGGAAATTTTGCTGGGTATTATGTAGCAGAGCTTTCCATTTGCTGCCTCTTCAAAGAGACTTTCATAATTTTTCTTTCAAGACTTTGATGTGAAATTTCTTTTCTTTCTAGATGAATCACATGCTTATTTTTGAGAACAAAAAGGCTTAGTGTTATTCAAATGGCAACGAAGAAAACCAAAGTCAAGCTGTCCTTGCAACAGTATTCACATTTAAATACCTAATTAGAAATGGCAAATGGAAATATGTTTCAAGCACATTAAAGATGTTCATTTTGACTCAGCAATCCCACTTCAAGTAATCTAGGATAATTAGATATGTGGGCAAAAATCTATGTGCACAGATATTCATTATACCATTATTTGTAGAAGCAAAAACAGTGAAAATCTCCAGAAGAGAAATGGTGCAGGAAATTACATATAATCACATGATGGAATGTCATGTATCTATTAAAATGATATTTACAAAGAGCCTTTT
This sequence comes from Aselliscus stoliczkanus, assembly GCA_033961575.1. Lineage (NCBI taxonomy): Eukaryota > Metazoa > Chordata > Mammalia > Chiroptera > Hipposideridae > Aselliscus > Aselliscus stoliczkanus. The sequence continues at coordinate 69,699,625 of CM066734.1, read as the reverse complement.
GTTAATTTGGAAAAGTCTCATGTATATTTTTAAGGGCTTTTTTAAAAAAAACATTTCTATTTTTAGCTGAGCCATCCTGCCACCTGTTAGCAGCTCAGCAGGAGCTCAACTCAGGCTGGGAATCAAACCGGCAATTCTGTTGCTCAAGAGAGCAAGCTCTTACCCAACTGAACCACTCAGCTGGCCCTTTTAAGGGCTTTTTAACAGTATAAAATACAATTTTATATCTCTGTGATGTATTTATACCAGTATCAAATACAGAGGGTGCCAAAAAAATGTATACACATTTTAAGAAAGGAAAAAAACTGTATTAAAATTGTAATAGTATATACTGATAACAAAAGATGAATACAAGTCATGTGTACATATATTTTTTTTTTTTTTGGCAACCCCAGTATATGTCTGTCAGGCATTGTGCTTCATTTGAATCTTCCCAAAAGTTTTTCATGCTAAAACCATTTTGGACTAGTTAATGGAAAAGCACATGGAGCTTTGAGTACCCATTCATCTGTGCTTTGCAGTCCTTTGAAAACAATTTCCCCAGGGAAAGGCCTGGCCCTACTTGGGAACAAGACCTCTTCAGCTCACTTCCAATAAATAATGGAATAGCTTTCTATAAAGGTAAGTTAGGTTAAACCACTTAGTTTTTCTAAGAGGATTTCAACCCTACCCCACTACAGTCACCCCCAAACTGTCTCTTAGAGCAATGGGTGTGTATCAGTGGTTTTCAAAGAGTGGTCTCTGAAGAAGCAGCAGCAGCAGTAGCACCTGGGAATTTATTAGAAATGCAAATTCTTAGGCCTCACCTCAGACCGCCTAAGCCGAAAACTCATGGGGTGGGCTGGTAATCTAGGTTTTAATAAGCCTTCTTGGGGATTCTGATATAAGTTCAAGTTTGAGAGCCACTGTTCCACATTTAACTTCAGGAGCTCATTAGGGGTAGAGCTCACGATTATACTGCCCAATATTTATCAATCCCTGGATGAAAAATATTTTAAAATTGTATTTACCAATGATTAATTATAGGATACGAAGTCCTTTATTTTTTCCTTAGAATCTAAAATCTACCTCTACAGATGGATCAAAGATTTTGCTCGTCCTTCATGTTATTGCTTTTCCTGAATTACACTTGGACTTTATTGAGAAACGCTACCAAACGCAGACCACAAATTCCATCATTCGCCCCAGTTGGGATGTTGCTGAGGTAGGGCTTCCCTTCTCTACCCTGGCGTTCTCCTCCTACTTAAAATGATATATTTTTAATTTATTTACTTGCTTATTATATGTTTCTTCCACTGCAATGTGAGATCCCTAACATAAACACTTATGAACTACTGGATTTCTAACACCTAGAAAAGTTCTTGACTGAGAGTATGTGCTTAATAATAATGAAACAATAAATGAACGAATGAATAGATAACACTAGTTACATTACACAATGGCCAAGTATCTATGAGATTACTTCTGCCAGGTCATTATATCAACAACAGCAGTATTTCTATTGATCATTTGATCTGTTTTTAATCCTATAAACATCAAGCATTTTGTAATTGACCAGCCTCCATTTTTTAAATTGATAGCCTATGAATTTAGAGCAAACTTTATGGAGTGCCAAAAGCAACAATAAAAGTTTTTATGGCTTGGAAATTTTAGTCAATTCCTGATTCCATTTTATGGACTTACCCTTATTTCTCCTTCTGCTGCTTCTGCTTTTATCTGATGTCATATCACTGTTTTGTGTCTTGGAGTGTAAGCCTTTAGGCCACAGTGTTCTGGTTTAAATCCAAGTCCTACAACTTACTTTTCATGTGACCTTGGGTAAATTATATAATCTCTGTCTGCCTCAGTTTTCTCATCTGTAAAATGAAGATTACAGGAGTTTCTACTTTATATGGTAAAGTACTTAGAGTCATGCCAAGCTTTTACTAAGTACTATTGTGATTGTGGTGCTGGTGGTGCTGGTGGTGATGGTGATAAAAGACACCAACAAATAAAGATAGAGACATAAAGAAAATATGCTCTCACACTGACTTCTACAGAGTCAGTGGTGCTTCGAATCCTCCTATAGGAAGAACATGATCAGCATCGGGGTCAAACTAAGAAGTGGTACAAGGGGCCGGCCGAGTGCCGTGGTGGTTGAGCGCTGGCTTGGGACACCAGCAGCCCCGGTTCGGGTCTCACATGTGAGGGCCAGTGACCCTGCCATCAAAAAGCAAACAAACAAACAAACAAACAAAGAAGTGGTACAAGAATGAGGAACATTTAGCACCATTCGAGAAGGTTACTCTGTCTACCTAAGGGGCTAATCATGTCAGTAAGATAACCAGACTTCCAGGAACTTTGTCTTGTTTAACTGTGGTGACTTCTACAATAGTGCCACCAGGAATACAGAAAATTCTCAATAAATAATTGTTGACTAAAACAATGAATATCTTAAAATCCTTGGAGTGTCACAGTTTGGGCTCTTACACAGCTTCTAAATACCACTTTTAATTAATCAGGAAATATATTGTTGTAGAACACGGTTCTTAAACTTGGCTGTACATTGGTATTATTTGAGGAACTGTGTGAAATACTGTTGCCTGGGTCTCATGCCAAGTTATTCTGATTCTGTTGTTCTGGGGTTCAGCCAGGGCATGAGGATGTTTTGTGTTTGTTTGTTTTTTGACACTAACTGGATGATTCTGATGTGTGGCCCAGATTGAGAACATGGTTGTGCAAAATGTTCTAAAGTTGGAGTCAAGAGATGTAGATCCAGGCCTCAATCCACTAATGACATGCAGAGAGTTCAATTCTTCTGAGACTCAGTTTTCTTGTGTATAAAATGAAGATTTAAAAACGTGCTTTAAAATACATTTTTTAAAATATCTGTCCTGGGTACTTCACAGGTTGGTTGTGTGAAAAAGTAAAATTGTGTCTGTAAAAATTCTTTGTAAATTCTGAAACACTTTATGTAGCTATTACCATCATCATTAACATGTTACATGAAATGTCTTAACATGTAAACATTAGCCACACAAAAACCTGCTCACAGTGTCCTCTTGAGAGTGAGCCAGCTTCCCAGACGCCTCAGGGATCCCACAAGCATATTCTCATTCTTAGGCCAAATACAGTCTCCCTATCCTCTGCTAAAGCTTTTCAGGGCCCTAAAACACTTCTTTCTGGATTTCTGCCTGTACATCCATCCTCACCCAACCCCTGGCTTAACTCAAAGCTGACCTTATACTGGTAGTGGCCTGCCCCATGGTCCACATGGGTACATAAAATGATAAATTGCTCCCGTTTTTTAAAGGTTTTTAGCTACCCAGTTCAAGAAATACTTTCCTCCTTGTCCCTGATTTCCATCCCCACCCCATGGTAGTAGGACTAATCCACTGCTACCAGATGCTTACTACTGTATCTGACATCCCCCATCCACTCCTCTCATGATATTTGACATAAATTTCCCTGACTACTCTTGTTGAAGCACATGCTTCAGAAATCTCAAAAATATTTTTCTCTGGTTATTATGGTTGCTGTTTTATTATAACGTATTTTTCTCCACGTACTACCTTGTCATTCCCAGCCAAATAATTCAGACCTGATCCTTACAAGAACAATATTTTTATTAGCGCCAAGACCATTTCAAAGTGAAGTTGTCTCTGGTCCGTACATGCAACAGCAAAATTCCTGTTTTAGCAAATCCGGATGAAGCTGTTTGATCATTTCAAATGTCATAAGTAACACTTTTAAGAAAATTTCTGAAAATAATTAGGTCACATTTTGAGGGCTCAACAAAAGTCTGTTTGACATTGAAGACTTTCTTGAGCTATCGCAAGAAGTGCGTAAACCATTATCCCAAGTTAAACGAGACACATCATATTCAGCACAAGACTGACAGCTCAAAGTAGGGGAAAAAGGCTTTTTCTCCAAATTTGATGAGCTTATAAAAATGTCATGCCCAGATGTGAGTTTCCATGGTCATTTGGCCACACATGAGTTCAGTCTCAAGCTTAGTTATATTGGCAAGTCCAACTTGTGCCCAGGATGGATGGCTTGACCCCAGCATTATTCTATCCTCCAACAGGTGTGCAGCCCCACAGCGGTGATCATTATCTGGAGTTCTTAGTGTTTTAGAACACTTGAGTCTGCTGGCTCCTTCCCATTGTTTATTCATTCTCTTAGTGTGTGTGATCATAGGAGATTATGTTCCTTTTCCTTTCCAAAAACCCCAATAGATATTTATAAGACTTCAGTTCAAAAAAGTTGGCATTCTATGTTCTACAAGTATAATTCTGTTTGAATCTAGTGGGACATTTTGAAACTTTCTTTGGACCTAGCAAATAGTAGAATTCCAATGATAATGTTTTTATAAAACTGTAGATTGTCATCTATTCAGCTTGAAAAAATTTGTTTTCCTTGTATACTGTTTAATGTTCACTAGACCTCATTTAATTTCTATGTAATTTGCCAAGATGGGGAGTGGGGAGAGAAAAACCTACAGGCTTTTTAAACCTAAACTTTTCTTCAAGTTTCCTTAATCACGTAAGTCTCATGTTGGCTCATCATCACACAGCCATTTCCCAGAGCAAAAAAACTCCCTTATAAGTCTGGAAATCTTGTCAATCAAGTCTGAAGTCCTTAGGAAAATCACTTCTTGTTAATGCCATGATTTTTTGTTTGTTTGTTTGTTTGTTTGTTTTGTTTTTTGGTTTTTTTTTAGTTTCAATCTTCTTTTTTTTTTAATTATTTATTTTTAATTAGTTTCAGGTGTACAACACAGTGCAATAGTTATATATTTTACCCCTCAAAGTGACAACCCCCCACCCCCAATTCGCCACCCCACTCCCCCCCATATCATATATATCTATTACTCTTCCTCTGACTCTCTTCCACAGTATAATCCACATCCCGTGACTATCTATATATATTCAATTATAATAGGTATACAACCTCCGCTTTAGTTATACAGTGCAGTGATCAAACCTCTACTCCATCCATGAAATGGTCTCCCTAACAAGACCTATGACCATCTGACATTCCACAGAATATTTACATTATTAATTATATTCCCCAAACTGTTTTTCCTATCCCAGTGGCAATATTGTAGTTGACTATTTTTGCTGTCTAATCCCTTCCCCTTCTCCCTCATCCCCATCCCCCTCCCAATTAGCAACCCTGATTTTTCCTCTATATCTATGAGACAGTTTCTGTTTACTTTGCTCATTCATACAGTTTTTCAAATTCCACATATGAGTGAGATCATATGGTATTTGTCTTTCTCTGACTGACTTATTTCACTTAACATAATAGTCTCTAGGTCCATCCATATCATTGCAAATGGTACGATTTCATTCTTCTTTATAGCGGAGTAATACTCCAATGTATAAATATACCACAGTTTCTTAATCCAGTCATCTACTGATGGGCATTTTGGTTGTTTCCAAGTCTTAGCTATTGTAAATTGTGCTGCTATGAACATAGGGGTGCATAACTTTTTTTGAATAAGTGTCTTGGTTTTTTTCAGGATAAATACCTAGGAGTGGAATTGCTGGCTCAAACGGTAGCTCTATTTCCATTTCTTTGAGATACTTCCATACTGACTTCCATAGTGGCTGCACCAATCTGCAATCCCACCAACAGTGCAGCAGGGTCCCCTTTTCCCCACAGCCTCGCCAGCACTTGTTGTTTGTAGATTTATTGATGATAGCCATTCTGACTGGAGTGAGGTGGTATCTCATGGTGGTTTTTATTTGCATTTCCCTAATGACCAGTGAGGTTGATCTTTTTTTCATATGCCTGTTGGCCATCTGTATGCCCTCTTTAGAGAAATGTCTCTTCATATCTTCTGCCCATTTTTTAATTGGGTTGTTTGTTTTTTTGGTGTTGAGTTTCATGAGTGTTTTATAAATTTTGGATATTAACCCCTTATCAGATATATCATTGGCAAATATATTCTCCCATTCAGTAGGCTTCCTTTTTATTTTATTAATGGTTTCCTTTGTTGTGAAAAACCTTTTAAGTCTGATATAATCCCATATGTTCATTTTTTCTCTTACTTCCCTTGCCCGTAGGGATGTATCAGTAAAAATATTGCTCCGGGTAATGTCTGCAAATGTACTCCCTATATTTTCTTTTAGGATTTTTATGGTTTCAGGTCTTACATTTAAGTCTTTAATCCATTTTGAATTTGTTCTTGTATAAGGCGTAAGGAGGTGGTCCAGTTTCATTTTTTTTGCATGTGTCAGTCCAATTTTCCCAGCACCATTTATTGAATAGACTATCTTTACTCCAGTGTAAATTCTTGCTTCCCTTGTCATAGATTAACTGTCCGTAAATGCCTGGATTTATTTCTGGGCTCTCTGTTCTGTTCCACTGATCGATGTGCCTGTTTTTATGCCAATACCAAACTGTCTTGATTACTGTAGCCTTGTAGTAGGTTTTGATGTCTGGTAGCGTGATCCCCCCGACTTTGTTCTTATTTCTCAGAATTGCTGAGGCTATTCTGGGTCTTTTATGATTCCATATAAATTTTAGGATTATATTTTCTATTTCTGTGAAAAATGCCCTTGGTAGTTTGATAGAAATTGCATTGAATCTATATATTGCTTTAGGCAGTATGGATATTTTAGCTATATTAATTCTTCCTATCCATGAGCATGGTAGGTGTTTCCATTTCTTTGTATCTTCTATGATTTCTTTCTTCAGTGTCTTATAATTTTCTGAGTACAGATCTTTCACTTCTTTGGTTAAATTTATTCCTAGGTATTTTATAGTTCTTGATGCAATTGTAAATGGGACAGTTTTCTTAATTTCTCTTTCCATTAGTTTATTATTGGTATATGCAAATGCCACTGATTTCTGAACATTGATTTTATATCCTGCTACTTTACTGAATTCGTCTATCAGTTCCAATAGTTTTTTGATGGAGTCTTTGGGGTTCTCTATATACAGTATCATGTCATCTGCATATAATGACAGTTTTACTTCTTCCTTGCCCATTTGGATGCCTTTTATTTCTTTTTGTTGTCTGATTGCTGTGGCTAGAACTTCCAGCACTATGTTGAATAAAAGAGGAGAAAGTGGACAGCCTTGTCTTGTTCCTGATCTTAAGGGGAATGGTTTTAGCTTTTCCCCATTAAGTATGATGTTAGCTGTACGTTTATCACATATGGCTTATATTATGTTGAGATATGATCCCTGTATTCCCACTTTGCTAAGGGTTTTTAACATAAATGGCTGTTGGATTTTGTCAAATGCTTTTTCTGCATCTATTGAAATGACCATGTGATCTTTATCCTTCATTTTGTTGATGTGGTGTATCACATTAATTGATTTACGGATGTTGAACCAGCCTTGCACACTAGGGATGAATCCCACTTGATGATGATGTATGATCTTCTCAATATATTGCTGAATTCTGTTTGCTAATATTTTATTGAGAATTTTTGCATCTATATTCATCAGGGAGATTGGCCTGTAGTTTTCCTTTTTTGTGCTGTCTTTATCTGGTTTTGGAATCAGGGTGATAGTGGCTTCATAAAAAGAGTTTGGGAGCCTTCCCTCCTTCTGGATTTTTTGGAATAGTTTGAGAAGAATAGGTGATAGTTCTTTTTTGAATCTTTGATAAAATTCACTTGTGAAGCCATCTGGTCCAGGGCTTTTGTTTTTCGGGAGCTTGTCAATTACTGATTCAATTTCCTTGGTAGTAATCAGGGTATTTAGATTTTCTGTTTCTTCTTGCGTTAGCTTTGGAAGGTTGTATGCTTCTAGAAAATTATTCATTTCTTCCAGATTGTCAAATTTGTTGGCATATAGTTGCTCATAGTAATTTCTTAGAATTTTTTGTATTTCTGTGATGTCTGTAGTAATTTCCCCTCTTTCATTCCTGATTTTGCTAATTTGAGTCCTCTCTCTTTTTTTTTTTTTTTTGATGAGCCTGGCTAGAGATTTGTCAATTTTGTTTATCTTCTTAAGAAACCAGCTCTTGGTTTCATTGATCTTTTGAATTGTTTTTCTGTTCTCTATATTGTTTATTTCTGCTCTGGTCTTTATTATCTCCTTTCTTGTACTCCCCTTGGGCCTCTTTTGCTGTTCTTTTTCCAGTTCCCTTAGGTGTAAGGATAACCTGTTGATTTGAGATTTTTCTTCCTTCTTTAGGTAGGCCTGCACTGCTATAAACTTCCCTCTTAGGACTGCTTTCGCAGCATCCCAGAGATTTTGGGTCGTGGTGTTTTCATTTTTGTTTGTCTCGAGGTATCTTTTGATTTCCTCCTTGATCTCATTTGTGACCCACTCACTATTTAATAGCATATTGTTTAGCCTCCATTTATTTGTCAGCTTCCCAGATTTCTTCTTATAATTGATTTCTAGTTTCATAGCATTGTGGTCAGAGAATACAGTTGAAATGATTTCAATCTTCTTAAATTTATTGAGACTTGTTTTGTGAATGCCATGATTTTAATTAGACCAAACACCTTTGGCATCTCTTCAAGCTTACTCTGTCTAGGACCAAATATCAACTTCTGAACTCATTTGTTCATATACCACTAGGAGATCCTGAATTGGGATAGTTTTGATTTCTATGGGGTTATGGGATTGTGACGATGTGGAAGGGGAAGTGCAGAAAAGGTGATTTTGCCTGAATAATTATCCTGAAAATATCCAACTAAATGTTAGCTATGTGGATAGAAAACAGGGCAGACTCTTCACAAATTTCGAAAATATAAGCAAATGTGTACAGAATGTGAAGAGATAAGATATAAAATAAGACAGGGTAGGGGAAATTCAGAAAAGCATTGATACATTTTTTTAAATGTAAATTAGAACACTTTGATTCCTTGATAACATTTCTCTCATATGTTCCAATGATTTTATACATTCAATTTGACAGCTCAACAAATTATATGGCAAATTACATGATCTTGGATGTAAGACCATGCCCAGATAAAAATTCACCCTTTTAAAGTGTGCAATTCAGTGGTTTTTAGTAAATTCACAGAGTTCTTTAACCATCATCAGTACCTAATTATAATGAAATTTTCATCAACTCAAAAAAGAAACTCAGACCCATGAGCAGTCACTCCCCATTTTCCCCTTACTTCAAGGCCTAGCAACTACTAATCTACTTTCTATTTTCATGGATTTACCTATCTTGGACATTTGATATAAATGGAGTTACACAATATGTGGTTTCTGCAATCATATTTTTCTTTAATTCTTTAGACATTGCTGCCTTTAGTTCTCTGCACATAGTTATAATAGCTGATTTAAAGTCTTTATCTAATAAATTCAACAGTTGGACTTTCTCAGGGACAGTTTCTACTGACTTCTTTTTCTCCTGCACATGGTCTATACTTTCCTGTTTCTTTGTCATAACTTTTTGTTGGAAGCTGGATATATTATTTATTTATTTATTTATTTATTTATTTACTTATTTATTTATTTTTATTTTTATGTGTTTCTTTTAAAGATTTTATTGGGGAATTGGGGGGGTGGTAACAGGGTTGGGGAATCAGGGAACAGACAAGTTGCGGTCCTTTTATTCTTCAGTCTAGTTGTGGAGGACATTGCTTCACTGGCCCATGTTGGTATTAACATTGTGCTCTTTTCCCAGGTGAGGCAGATCGGTCGCCGGCCACTGGATGCCCACTCACAGCAGCTCTTGGCAGCTCACGCTGGCTGCCGGCCACTCATGGTAGCTCACAGCAGCCCACTGCAGCCTCACTGCAGCCTACACCATCACCCGTGACTCACAGCTGCCCACCTCCAGGTCGAGCTGTTGTTCACCATCTTAGCTGTAGAGGGCACAGCATCACTGGCCCTCATGTGGGATCCCAACTGGGGCCCTGTTGCTTAGAGCTGGCATCCCAAGCCATCTCTTAACCAACACGGCATTAGACCCACCCTGGATATTTTAAATAATATAATGTGGCAATCCCAAAAATAAGATTCTCCTCCTTTCTAGGGTTTGTTGTTGCCGTCCATTGTTGTCATTGTTACTATGTGTTTGCTTAGTCACTTTCCTGACTAACCTGTAAAGTCTATGTATGTTCTCTCTCACCTATAGCCACTGAGATGTATCTTCTGTTAGCTTAGTGGTCAGCTAACGATTGAACTGAGGTTTTCTTAAATGCCTTGAACCAATAAGTTTTCCATTCTTTTCTGAGGGGTTCTGGGTATATGTGCGGCATAACTTCAATAGTTTTGCAGTTTGCAATTTTGCCTTAGCCTTTACTACTTGCTTATACAGAGTTTCAAGGTCAGCCAGAGGCTAGAGGGTAGACAGCCTTCTAGTTGCTGGCCATGCACATGTGTATGGTCCTTTAGACACCCAGTAACTTGTTGAAGCTTTTCTAAGTCCCCTATTGATCTCTCATTCTTCAGCTTTTCCCTTTGGAAATCTCCCACTTGGTACCATCACTTCCTCCAGCAGTTGAGATGCCAAACAATTGCCTTTGGTTATTTTCAACAAACTTACTGGGTAAAGGATTTCCTACTGAACACGGTCTGTAAATGAGGTTTTCAGGGAGTTGCCAGGTAATTGAAGTCATGATAAATCTCTGGACATGGGGCTTTGGGGGAGCTCCAAACCCATCTGCGCTCTTCAGAGACAACAGGGCTACTTATAATCACAGTAGCTGTGATTGTAAGGCTGCTCACATCCGAGGTTATCATGGAGCTAGGGGTGAGAATAGGGATAGTAAAAATGCCATAAAGAATGCTGTTCTTATCAAGATTCAGCTACTTTTCTTGAATACACACAACTAAGGTTTGTGTAAATTTTAAAAATTAATTTCCAGAGTTTTAGAAAAGCTAATTTTGAAAATTTTTGCCATTGTTCTTGCTTTTACTGAGGAGTAGATTTTCAGAGATCTTTATTCCACCATTCTGGAAGTATTTCTTTTTTCCACTTACTCTCCTAAGTGTTACTGATTGAGATGGTCACAACCACGATGATAATCAGTATTTTGACCATGGGCAAAATACTTGGCCTTCCTAAGCCAAATGGTTTTCTCTTCAGAAGACTTCTGTGAGGATTATCTTGGGAAATATATGTAAGAGCCCATAGTAGATGCTCAGTAAATGTTTAATTTTTTTCACTACCCCTGAAAATGAAATGATACTATCACTCTCTTTTAGTAATAGATCTAATAACAAACCTGCTATCTCTTTACTGTTAGCATGGACAGACATCTAAGCATCTATTTCAGCTATAAAATAGAGGGGTTTGTTTACCTCCCAGTCCTTTCTAGCACTCTGTTTATATGAAAACTTGGTACTTCCTTTTTCTGCTAAACAAATTAATAATGCAAACAAGGCAAAAATATTAAAATTTACTCTGAACATTGTCTCTAAGCATTCGTGAGGTCAAAATAGATGGATCCAGTCACATGAACAAAATATGTTATTTGCACATTATCAGTTTATTAAATCAGGCATTTATTTTTAAGCAGAGCATTATTAATTTTGTGGTATTAAATCCTAAACTACTAGTAGAGTTTCAGCTGTTAATTCAGATTTTCATGAATTTGAATGGACAGTCTCTATATGTTTTTTTTCTAAATTTGTAAGGGCACCCTAAGCTAAAATTAGGGAAAAAATGTCTAAAAGTACAAGAGAGTGAAAATTTTGATTTAGCACAAGAGATAAAATGTATTTAATACATTATATGTAATATAATAAATATAATATGTATATATAACATAAATACACTTTTCTTACTCAAGGACTAAAAGTTTGCTAGTTTTCCATCAAAAATGAAGTGAAACAGAAAGACTAAGCATCCTTTTCAGTTCATTTGAAATATCAGCCTTTTCCTGCAAAAACTTTTGAGTAATTACATTTCTAATTCACAGGGCCTCCCAGATTTATTCACGGTAAATACTCCAGTACATGCAACTACTGTACATCTCTCTTCACTCTGAGATTCACTCTAAAAAGCACATGGTATCAGACGGTGATAACTAATGTGACCTGGTGACTGTTTTCTGGCATGACTGCATGTTCAGTAGCTCTTCATTCATTTCTTATGTCTACTTGAAAAGCTCTATTTTATGGCAATAAATATCTCCTTTACAAGCAACTGAAAATATTGAGTAAACTAAGGACAAAAGGTTCCAAAAAGTTATATCTGAATTGCAAAGGTGGATTATTATAATTTTTAAAAGTAACTGTTCAGGGCAGGCTGAGTGGCATGGTGGTTAAGCGCTGGCTTGGGAAGCCAGCGGCCCCGGTTCGGGTCCCACATATGAGGGCCAGTGACACTGCCCTCAAAAAAAAAAAAAAAAGTAACTGTTCACTTTTAATTATAGAAATAATATATTTTATAGTTAAAAATCATGAAAGCACCCAAAAATTTTTTAAAAATCACTGATCATATAGATATAGTCATTTTGAATATTATGGTATCTTTATTTTCTACACATAAACACACACACAGACACCACACACACACACACACACACACACACACACACACACATTAAAATCTCTCTCTCTCTCTCTCTCTCTCTCTCTCTCTCTCTCTCTCTCTCTCTCTCTCCCCATCTTTCTGCTAAATGTTCACAAAGACTTCCCAACACTTAACAACTCATTAGTCAACCTTGATTTCAATGTACATCCAAAAATCAGAATTTTTTTTTTCTTCATGGGGTTTATTCTGGAAATAGCCTAAATTGCTTTCTGAAATCACAAAGTAGGAAGTAAAATTAATCTTGTTCTTTATATCCATCATTGTTTTATATTAAAAGTTAAAAACATTTCAGATCCTCTGTTTAATAAACATAGGGATATAAACACACTGATTAGATTTTTTGATCTTGACATTTGTCTTTCAACCCAAATGTGTGTGACAAAGATGGTTGCTCAATTTGGCCTGCTCAGATATCTACCCTCTTTAGAGTTTGGCCAGCAAACACTGGCTTGAAGGCCAATGGCCCTGTCAGAAGAAATCAGCTGCGAGACTGTCTCAGCTACCTCCTCTTGGCATTTCCAGAGTCTTGAATAATTGCTGTTAGATACATCCCTCCAAGTAATTTTAATTTGCCATCTCCTCATTAGCATTTTTAGATTGCTAAGTCTTTTTGCCTGGATTCCAGGGTAATTTTTTAAGAGGAAATAACTTAACTGAGCTTCCCCACAGTTGGGCTAGTACTGGCCAGCAGGAGACCTGACCTTCCATCCCAATTTGCCACTAAACATCTGCATGACCTTGGCCAACCCTTTTCACCTCTCTAGTCCTCAATTAGCTGGAGCTGATCTCTGAATTTCCCTCCAGCTTTAAAAATTGTTTGACAGTGTGATTTAAGTACACAATAAAATCTCAAATTTAGTTTATCTTTCTTCAGACTTATCCAAGGGTAGGGAAAGCAGGATGTATGTTTTCATTCATTCACCAATCATTCATTGAGTTTCTACCAAGTGCCAGACAGTCTGCCAAGTGCTAGAGGTACAAACCTGAATATAATACAGACCTCTACCTCAGAGCTCTTGCATTCTCTTGGGAACTGGGGATGCCTCTACAAAGAAATAAGCCAATATGATATAGGACTGTGTTAGAGGACTGTATGGAGCTCAAGGGAAGCCTTGAAAAGCCATACAACTCACTTGGAAAGAGTTAGGGGAGGGTCCCTTGAGGACGTGGTAGTTAAACTGAATTTTCAGAATGAGCAGGAGTTAGAGAGGCAAAGAAGAGAAACAACAGCCCATGCAAAAACATAACGGAATAAAAATAGCCTGAAAAGTGCATGGGACTCAGAAAATGGCCAATAATTTTTAGTTGAACGAATAAAATGGGAAAACAGCAATTACTAAACTACATTCTAATCCATTCTTTCCAGGAACATTATTCTCTAGATGTTGCTAATATTTAGCAACATCTAGAGATGGTAATAACAGATGTGAGCTAACAATTTTACTACTTAATGAAATCTAGGTAATGTCCATTATCACAATGGCTCACAATGGAGAATTTTCATTTTCCACACACCTATGTTAAAGTTCTTGGGTGCAGAATAAATTCCCTACCATACCCTACCTCTTAAACTTTTGCTGCTTTATGACTCCATCAACCAAGTACTGAAAATATTCACAGCTAACAAACAGGAAGTTAGGGATAAGATAAAACTTTCGGCTTCCTATGAAACACTAAAAAGTGCTATATTTCTATGGGAAGGATATGTTCCTTCTAATTTGCTAAGAATGAGAGTCATAACAACTTAAAGTGATTCTCTTTTCTTGAACATTCAAACACAAAATACAAGGTCTACTGGCAATGACTTCCCATAATCTAAAGTGTTTGTGAGTTTTTCCTAAAGCTGATACCTTCAAGTGTCAACTGCATCAGGCAACAAAAGAACTGTAAAAAATCATCAATAATCAACAGCTTTTCACAAACCAATTAAGCTGCTACAGAATTGACCTGGGTATATGAACTCTCTGGAACTTCAAATTAAAGGACCTCATCTAACTTTTTGTTTAGAACTAATGTCTCTTCAGGAAATTCAGCTGTAAGAAGGAGTTAGCATCTTGGGAGAAAGAAGGTTGAAAAAATGCACATCATCTATTATCTTTAAGGAATAAAATCATAACCAATAAGATACTTGTGCCTATATTCCCAGCATATTTATGCAATTGGTATTAAGTCCAATTCAATTAGCTTTATTTATAGAACAAAAAATCACCCCTGGAGAACTCATTACAGGACTTCTTGCGACACTCCTTTAAATGTTGGAAGGCATATTGCACAAAGGAGGCACTCATCAATTTTTGAAGGCACAAAAGAATGAAAACAACCACCAACCAGTACAGAAAAATTAGCTTGATCACTTAACAAAAAGCCTAAAAACAGGAAACACCCTACCGTGTGGTCTTGCAGCCCCTCTCCCCACCCTTTGCACCCACTCCCATCTCCTTTCACTTTATCGGTTGCTGAAGATGGGAATCTATTATACCAGCCGTCATAATGCATTCTAGTGTGACTCAAGAGACTCCCAAATCCTGTTCTTATTAAAATTATTTGATCTTGGTCGTTTAGCTCCCTTGGAGGGATCAAAAAACAAAAATAGGGACCATTAAATATACATGAGACAACTTGAAATTCAGGCACGTTTTGTTGTCGGTGTGATCAGTGACTTAAGACATTTCATATACAAACCAGGAATACTTGTCAAAGGGATGTTTTGCAAAACTAAACACTTTTCTCTTATACATTCCCTTATCTGCACCAGACTTAACTTGATATGCTTTGACTCACATTAATTTTGCTTTTATCTGTTTCTCTTAAATAGTCATGATTTTATTTACCTTTAAAATTAATCAGTAAAATATGGGAATTTGAAAAATCAAACATGAATCATACGCTCACTCGTTGGGTTTTATCAGGTAGATCAGGCTGAAGTTAATTTTTTTTTCAAGGAAACTTTAAAAAAATACTACCTCCTTGGGCCAACATCTTTAGTTTGAGGGAGCTCTTTATTCTTTGCCAAGCGAAGTGTAGAGTGTGCTGGATCCAGGAGTTCTTTAATTCTCAGGAAGATATGATCAAGATAAAGATCTGAACTTGTCTTAGAAGCAAGGAAAGAAGATGAGAAGGAACCCACGACCTAGAGGAGACCGGGAGTGGGGCTGCATTTCAAGCTGTGTTTCAAGAGAGACCTAAGCCTCAAAGATTATGGCCTGCTTTCCTTCAATATATTCATGGTAGCTTTGTTATGTGTCAGCTTGCCTGAATTGCATTTCCCAGGATTGCCTTTCCTGTATGTTTCTGGTTAGGGTGCGCCATAGAGACATTTTTGTGTAAAATTTGGAGAGCAAAAGTGAAGAACAAAAATGAATATTGGTTCCTGTGCTCAGAAAGTGAACACAGGCTCTTTTGTCATCATGCTCGCTGTCACCTGCTGACCCACCTCATTGACTAGGCATCAGCTGGCTCTGCGACTGCACCCCCTTCCCCTGGGTCCTCCTTCAGCTTTATCCACTCCTGGGCCAGGTGTGTGTTTAGCTCCCTGAGGAAGGGCCCTAGTTTCTCCTTTAAGATGCTACATCATCAATGAGAAGTAACTTGGATTCCAGTCAGTCTTTATCCTCCCCCACTTCACATCTGTCTCTTCTTCCCAATTACCTGCCCTGTGAACTTCAATTTCATGATCAGACACAAAGCTATATCTCATACACCATGATATAGAAACATATGCATATACTATATACTGCTTGAATCCTGACTGATCTGATACTCCAGAGGAAAGTTCCAGATCCTCTCCAGGACATGCAGCTCAATGTTTTCAGATCACATTAATTTTCCACCCAGATTTTTATCAACAAATCATTTTACATGTTTCCCTTCCTGGAGAAATAAAAACACTAAAGCCCAGTTATTTCTAAGCAATTTCTCAAGTATCCCGAAGCTGACAACTTATATTAAACAGTCTATGTTTCATTCCAAGTGAAGGAATTTAATTATTCCCATGCTATTATTTTTTAAAATCTCTCCATGTAGTGAAGTGCCACTTATTAGATATACAATTTTGAGCAGGTAATTCAACTCTTCAAACTCTCGTTCTTCATCTTTAAAATGGAGCTATAATGGGATTGTTGTGATAATTAAAACTAATGAAAGTAAAGAGACTTATACAATATCTGGCATAGGATAATTATTCTATTAAAAAAAAGAGAGAAAGCAATGAGGTCTTGATTTTTCCTGAAGGAAAGAGAAACTTAAATCAAAAGATTGGGCACAGATACTAAAGAAACAGCTCAGGAATTTTTCCAGATCAACCCTAGGATCTTGGCAAAATAAACTTTGAAGGGTATTTTTTTTTAAGAAGGAAAAATGGAGGAATAGTGACCCAGAAATTGGCTGAAGGTTTCCTCAAGTTTGTTGAGTAATTGTGCTTGAGAGATGAGGCACCTGCTTCTAGAGACCACAAGACAAATGCAAAAACTTCAGGATATTGAAAAAGGAAGTAATATTTTATCTTTTTAAAAAGTTAATTTTAAAATTAATTTTATTTATAGTTTTAAATGAGAACCATTACTTATGGTACAAAGTTTAACATGTACAAAAATATATATAATGAAAAGCTGTTCTCTTTCCCCCATTTTCTCTTTCCTCTATCACATTTCTTGTGTACCCATTCAGAGATAGTCTGTATGCAAATGTGTACACACATATATGCATACACACACATGCACACATCAGTAGAATACAGGTCAAGTAGAATATTATATATGTTTATATATAATTATATAGTATGTATCTTATGTATAATTTTTATTTTAATGTAGTATGCTCTGCATCTTCTTCTGTTCTTTGCATTTGTACTTTACAATGTACCTTGGAACTTCTTCATTTCAATACAAACATGCCTGCCTCATTCTTTTTAATGGCTGCATAATGGACAATCGTATAGATGTACAAAAACTACAATAATTTTTTTTCCTTTTGCTCTGTCACAGAAGGTTTTTTTGTATTAGTTACAGATGTACAAAACAATGTAATAGTTATCCTCTTCACCCCTTACAAAGTGACTCTCCCCTCCCCCTTCACTGCCCTCCCACACCCAATAGCATACATATCTATTACAATTCCATTGACTCCATCCCCACACTATACTCCACATTCCATGACTATATGTGTTAAATTATAGTTAACATCTAATACTATTCAGCGGCAGCTTCAGATGTACAGTGCAGTGGTCAGGCCTCTACACCATCCATGAAGTGGTCTCCCTGACAAGACATGAGTCCATCTGGTCCCCTAAAAAATATTTACAATATTGTTGATTATATTCCCTAAACTGTCTCTTCTATCCTTGCGGTAATATTGTAGTTACCAGTTTATGTTGCCTTGTTCCTTCCCCTTCTCCCTCAGGCCCACCCCCGTCCCATCTAGCCCTCATCAGTTTTCCCTTTGTGTCTCTAAGACTATTTCTGTTTACATTGCTCGTTTATTCAGTTCTTTAGATTCCACATATAAGTGAGATCATATGGTGTTTGTCTTTCTCTGACTGACTTATTTCACTCAGTATAATGTTCTCTAGGTCCATCCATATCGTTGCAAATGGTATGATTTCTTTTTTCTGTATAGCTGCGTAATTCTCCATTAAAACTACAATAATTTTTGACCTGTACCATTAAAGCTACAGTACAGATTAGCAGTAGCTAATCTTTTACTATTAAAGTAACGCTGCAGTAGACATACGTGTGCACACGTTATTTCACATATGTGTGACTGTATCTTAGGATAAATTCTTGGAAAATGAAATTGTTGAGTCAAAGGATTTGCATGTTATTTATATAGTGCTAATTTAAATTTGTTAGTGATTATATCAATTTATATTCCCACTATGAAATTCTCTGTTACTCTATACTAACAAGAGTATGTTATCAAAAATTTTATCTTAACAATTTCATTGGTGAAAGATACATCTCATTTAGTTGTAAGTGGTATTTCTCCTGTCATGAATAAAGGTTAGATCTTTTCATATTTTAAGAGCTTTAGAATTTTCTTTCCTGTATATTACCTGTTAACATGCCTTCCCAATTTTCTACTGGGTGGTTAGTCTTCCTTATATCAGTTTATAGGAAGTAAGTCCTCTTTAATATGTGTTGTAAATATAGTTTGTCATTAGTCTTTTTTTGATTTTGTGGTGGTTTTACCATGAAGACATTTTTCAAACAAGATGTATCTTTATATTCTATTTTGCTCCTGAAAAGTGCTAATCTATTGTATCAAAGGTTCCTAAGTGTTCAAAATCTTATTCATGAAAACCTGGAAAAACTCCCAAATAATATTAATTTAGTAAAAGTTGCTTGGACTTGACCTAAGCTTAAAATCATATATGGACAAATTTCTCCAAAAATGTGTATATCTTAGGAAAAACGAAGGATTCCATAAGTAAGTATTGGAGAAATAATAAGACACATCTAGCTTGAGACCAAAAATTCCTTATTGAGCATTCATCTACTTAGATCTTTCTGTTTTAAATTTCAGTGTTCTTAAGGTATCTGTGCTAAATGCTGAATCAGAAAAAAAAATAATTGATTTAGCAATAATAAAATTCTTATTAGTGTAAAAAAATTAACTACAGGAGAGCTACTGCTACAAGGCACACTAACAACTCACAGGGAAAAAAAAAAAAAAACCCCACCAAACCAAAAAGCTCATATCTGCAAACACTGAGCTAGTTTCAAACATTTCACAAAGCTACACCCTCCCAGACAGACCCTCTCACAGGCTGTACAGAGAAGCTTCTGCTGAGAAGCAAAGGAAGAACCACCTCCAGAAATCAGAGCTTTCAGCCTCGTGTGGCATTTCTGACTTCACAAAAGCATCTCAGTGGCTTTTGTCCCCTGAGATCAGAGGAAAATGGAGTAATTCTGTTCTCCAGTTGTAAAAGTCAAGTGCTGTCCCAGAGCCAAACTGAGAGAAGGACACAGGAAGGAAGATACAGGCAGTTTGGGGCAACACAGGAAGGACAAGAGGATTCCACAGACTGGAATGGACCACCGAGGAACTTAGCAGTATTCAGAAAAGGAAAACAACATCTCTTCCCTCTGATGGAGTTGCACTATTATCCTGGGAAGACAGCCATCACTTCACAAGAGTTCTCTCTTCTTAGCCTCTCCTTAGAGAAGGGTCAAACCTTCAGCTAAGGAGCCACATGTCTGTGGCCTCAGAGACCTTGAACAATTGTTTCTTTTTGTGTCTGGTGTTCTCACAGATGCTCGCGGTTCCCTTGATGACTCTGGCTCAAATGTCTGTTGCCATCCCTGCATGTTGAATTTCCATTGGAATTCTTTTCTAAGTTCTCTCAATTCTGGTTCCTGAGACAGCTTTTTTTTTCTTCAATATTTTATTGGGGAATTGGTGGAGGGGAACAACATTGGGGAATCAGGGAAGGGGAACAGACAAGTTGCTGTCCTTTTGTTCTTCAGTCTAGTTATGGAAGATGTCACTTCACTGGCCCGTGTTGGTATTATCATTGCGATATTCCTGGGTGAGGCAGTCATTCACTGGCCATTGGATGGCCACTCACAGTGGCTCATGGCAGCCCACTGCAGCAGGGGCTGCAGCCTATGCTGTTGCCGCCATCCCCGGCGGCTCATGGCAGTCCAGCTCCAGGTCAAGCTGTTGTTCACCATCTTAGCTGTAGAGGGCGCAGCATCACTGGCCCTCATGTGGGATCTGAACAGGGGCCCTGCTGCTCAGAGCTGGCGTCCCAAGCCAACTCTTAACCAATGTGCCACTCAGCCGGCCCCCTGAGATGGCTTTTTTGGTTTGTGGTCTTCCATTTCATTAGCTGAAAGGTGCAAGGAAGTAATATTGTGAAAAGGAGCTGCTTTTTGCTCCCCTCAGCCAGTATGAAGTCAGAAAACGCCATGTGTTGTCTTTTAGTGTTCACTCTGGGTCAATGTGTCTAAAATACGGGCCAGAGAAAAGGCAACAGAGTAGGCTCTTCTCTGGCCAAGGAGACAGAAACTTTCTAAAATCAATATAGTTGTCTCATACCACCAAGTCTCACTTTCAATTTTAACCAGACTTTCTTCTTCTTTCCTTCTCTGCCCACTCATTCAGCTGGAAAGCACTGCGGATTTCACTGAACGGCAAGCATCTGAGAAATATCGGGACTTAAGGAAGTTATAAATTATGTAGATGCTGTTAATAAACTGGGTCTCTAAAACCAGCTGCCTGTAGATATGCCAACGCCCTGACTAAAACAAATGGATAGACACCCTTCTTATAGATGAGGCCAAAAACAAATATCTTGTTCTGGGTCATTCAGCTGCCCATGGCAGAGCCAGGAGCCTGAGCCAGTCCTGATGACTGGAGGTCCTGTGCTGTTCCCATGATCTACATATGAAATGACTAATGGCATGTGCAGCCATAAGCGACTGGCTGTTCATAGGGTGAGATCCTGTGAAAGGATTGCTTTACCCTTCTCTGAGCCAGACTCAGGAAGGGCAATGAAACCCTTAAACCCTTGGGCTTCTACCAAGTTGTGCATAAACCTCTATAGCCAGTAATCAGGAGGCTTTCTATAACATCAAATCATATAACAATGAAAACTTTAGCCAATCCTAAGGAGCTACCGTCACAAATATCTCCATTATGATTGCTCAGAGGCATTTTCAGGTTTTAAGAATTACAGAGGGTTTAATAAACACTTATTGATGCTTGTCTTTTGACGTTGGTGACTCCCAAACAAGGCTTGCCAAAAAACCAAAAACAAAAAGCAATTTGGGGAAAGGAAAAATTATGGACTTTTGACTAAAAGCTTGGATTTAAAAGTTTGATTTGGCTCACATCGTATTTGGCCTTGGGAAGCAAGAGTTTCCCCTTTAGTCTGCTCCAGGATTGAATGTCTTACCATTTTGTACTTGCCAGATATCTCATCTTTTCTTACAAATGTCACTAAAATGATGAACTTGTTGGAGTAAGATATGCGACTGCCTGGGATAGGTCAAAGTGCACAGAAAATCCCATTTCTTGTGCAACGATCTGGCCAAGAATGGTCAGCTTACTAGTCATATATCAGTAGCTGACTTTCAGTGCTGGCTGTAAGCTGAGTTTTCCCACCTAGAAAGAACTAGAAATCCATCAGTCCCCTCACTTCTAAGAACAAAACATGGCTCTGCTGCCATTGAATAAGGGGTATTCTGGTATCACCCACAGCTGCTGTAGTCAAAATAACAAAATCAGATCTTACCTGTTCACTATGGTCTTCCCTGCTGGTAACCTTTCTCAGATAGGAAAGGTTGCCTGCCACAAAAGAAATGTGCTGTCATCCCATACCCAGACTAAATTCCACTCTCCTCTCCTCAAAGTCTGTATTCAAGGGATGTCCAGAATCCCATCTTGATTGGCCATTTGGGATACTGTCCTGAGAAGACTCAAATGGTCTCATTGGACCACTCACGGCTCCATGAAAGTAAATAGGCAAGTAGCCTGCATATACCTCCTTCATTCCTCCACCTGCATTCACTGAGGGCCATTGTGTCCTTCCAGGAGCACAGAGGGGCCACGTCTGAAGACAAACACACAGCTGCTTCTTCCAACATGTACACACTTGTAAACTAAGCCCTGCTGGTACTGCACATGGTAAGCCACACTACCATCCTGAAATTTGTATCTCAGGAAGGGATGGCCTCAGTAGCCTCTGATTGAGGCTTCCAGACATTCCACAAGAAGTGGAAGAGAAATAGGTCTGATGGGACAGCTGAACTCAGAAAAGGAGAGTCTCCCTGTTATCTCTGGGAGCCCTATGTAAGTCAGACCTAGCCCTGGAGCCCATCATGAGATGCGGCAAGCCTAGGAGAGGAGGACTGAAGGTAACAAAAAGCAAATGTCTACTTTGGCAATGTTCGCAGCTGGTATCAGTTTATTTTCCTCTCCATTGTTAATGAAAAAAAGTTATAAAAAGACAGCTCTGCGGAACATGCTAAATACAAAACTGTTATGTCTGACTTTGATCATTTGTGCTTCCTATGATAAGCAACAAATGGCAGCAACCTTAGCTTGTGACTGCAGCAAATTATCAATATACATATTTTTCCCACAAAAGTTCATCTGCCTGGGGAGAAAATATCCAAGGACTAAGGCAAAAAGAGATTACTCCAGCCAAGCCACAAAATATGTTTGAATTTGCATGTTATAATGAACTCGATTCCACTTGTAAGCCCAATAAGCCCAATGTCCCCAGATTCCCTAGGTTTCTGGTGTTACCTTTTAACATCTAAATGAAATTGCTGAAACCCATGTTTCACATGTGGTTGGAAATCTGCCCTTCTCACAGTCCCTGTCAGGGATTACTGGGGGGCAGGGGCAGATTCTCCTTCTATTGACCAGTCCAGGCTGCAGCCTTCTTTCTGACCATCACATTCAGCTCCACAGATGTCACCCTCTCTCATTGGCCTGTTTTGTACCATGTCAAACATGTCCCAATCTCCTTTTCCCCGCCAAGAATCACTAACCCAGGGTTATTGTGCATTGCATGTTTTGACTAAAAGTTGGGAAAATAGAAGAGAGGGCTTACAACACAGCATGGGGAAAGGCAACAATTAAAACTGTTTTAGGCATCCCTTGGTCATTCCCTGGGGTAGGGATTTTTTTCCCTCTGTCTCTTAGATTGCAGCTTGTCACCAATTTCTTGGCTTTCTGTACCCTCCTGAAACTCTTCTCCTCTCAACTCTAGCTCCAGCCTCAAACCTCCTAAACAGTGTTTACTTTCTTACATACAGCCATTATTTACCTACCACTGCACACACACAGCTATTCTCTGGGTCTAATTTGCATATTCAAATAACCCCCTTTTAGCATGCCCTACTAACCAAAGGATCACCTACTCCAAGGCTCCACCTTTTGACAGCAGGAAACCCTCACAGAAGCTTCCAAGTTCCAGGATTTCCATTTCCATAGTCATGCCCCCTTTTTTGTAGTAAAATATATACAACAGAAAATTTGCCATTTTAACCATTTTTTAATAAAACAACAGAAATGTCTTGTCTCACAATTCCAGAGGACCACAATCAAGATTTTGGCAGGGTTGATTCCTCCTGAGGCCTCTCTGTTTGGCTTGTAGATGGCCATCTTCTCCTTGTGTCCTCACATGGTCATCCCTCGGTGTCCCATTTTAACCATTTTTAATTGTACAGTTCAATGACATTAAGTGGACCCACATCATTGTGCAACCATGACAACTATCCATCTTCAGAACATTTTCATCCACCCAAACTGAAATTCCTTTAAACAATAACTCCCCATTTCCCCTCAACCCCCATCCCCTGGTAACCAATATTCTACTTTCTGTGAATTTGATTAGAAATAGAATTATGAAATATTTGTCTTTTCGTGTCTGGTTTTAGTCACTTAGTGTCTTCAAGGTTTATCTGTGTTGTAGCTTGTATTAGAATTTCATTTCTTTCTTTTTTTTATTGGAAAACAGTGTGTTTTTCCAGGACTCATTAGCTCCAAGTCAAGTAGTTATTTCAATCTAGTTGTAGAGGGTGCAACTCAATGGTCCATGTGGGGATCAAACTGGCAACCTCAGTGTTATGAGCACTGCGCTCTCACCAACTGAGCTAACTGGCCACCCCATCATTTCCTTTTAAGGTTGAATAATATTCTATTGTATGTTTATATAACATTTTGTATACCCATTTATTTGTCAATGGACATTTGTTTCCACCTTTTGGCTTTTGTAAATAATGGTGCTTTGACCATTTTGTATGCAAATATTTATTCAAGTACCTGCGTTCTTCTGGATATATGCCCAAAAGTGGAATTGCTGAATCATGGTAATTCTATTTAGTTTTTGTGAAGAAACACTATGCTATTTTCCACGGCAACTTCACCATCTTACATTCCCACTAGTGATGTACAAGAGATCCAATTTCTCCACATGCTCTCCAACTCTTATTATTTTTATTTTTGTAATAACCATCTTTATGTGTGTAAAATGGTATCTCATTGTGCTTTTGACTTGGATTTTCCTGATTAGTAATGATGTTGAGAATCTTTTTCACATGCTATTGGCCGTTTGTGTATCTTGTTTGGAAGAATAATCTGCTCAGGTCCTTTGCCCATTTTTAAATTGGGTTTTTGTTTGTTTGTTTGTTTGTTTGTTTGTTTTTGTTGTTGTTAAGTTGTAAGAGTTTTTATATATTCTGGATGTTAACCCTTTATCAGGTACATGATTTACAAACATTTTCTCCCATCCTGTATGTTATCTTTTCACTCTCTGGATAGTGTCATTTCATGTAGAAAATTTTTAATTTTGATGAAGTTCAATTTATCTATTTTTTTCTTTTGTCACCTCTACTTTTTGCCTAATATTTAAGAGTCATTGACAAATACAATATCATGAAGATTTTCCCTTATGTTTTCTTCTAGGAGTTTTATAGTTTTAGTGCTTATGTTTAGCTCTTTGATCCATTTTGAGTTAATTTTTGTATATGGTGTTAGGTAGCAGTCCACCTTCATTGTTTTTCATGTGGATACCCACTTTTCCCAGTAACATTTGTTCAAAAGACTGCCTTTTCCCGGGCGATCTCCACCTGACCCCAGAATCCAGATGGTCCGGGCCTTATGTAGGAGCTAAATAAGTTCCAAGTCTTCCAATTCTTACATTCAGATGTTCCACCAATGCAACTACGTATTTCCAACATCCTTTTTCAGAGTCCACGAATGTTCTAGTGGTGAGAGAATACCGAACTGGGAGTCAGAAAGCCTGGGTTCTAATTCCGACTGTCATTAACTAGAGGCATGACACTGGAGAACTTTTTTTTCAGCTCTCTGGACTCACATTTTCCTTTTCTGTAAAATGAGGGGCTTGGGATAAGTAGCAAGAGAAACATGAACTAGACGATACTGAAAGTTGAGTACTTGCTACGATTTCACACTATTGGTAGGCAGCTGCACAGCCTGAATCAAAGAAAAACGTTAGCACAGTGGAGTCCTGTGTTTTCATCTGCTTACCCAATGTGGATGGTTCAGCTGTATGCCTGGCCCTGGCCAACAGATGCACTCTTTGTGGCTGCTTTATCTCAATATAGGATTATAGTAACAAAAAAAGGAGAAAGATCATGGAAATCTCAGTTGTCTTCAACAAAATCTAAAAAGGAGGTGGAGGTATGGATTGGAATGACTGTTGAGGAACTGGCCAAGCAATGGAAAAAGACATAGATTGTATATATGAAGCTTAATGGACACTACTATCAACATAGATTCACTAGAAGCAGACTCACATTTAGATGAAGTCTGGATCAAAGGGGTGATAAAGAAAGCAGGGATGGGGCCGGCCGAGTGGCGCGGTGGTTAAGTGCTGGCTTGGGAAGCCAGCGGCCCCGGTTCGGGTCCCACATGTGAGGGCCAGTGATACTGCTCTCAAAAAAAAAAAAAAAAGTAGGAAGAAAGCAGGGATGAAGTTAAAGTGGAGCAAATTAAAACATGACAAAGTCAGAGAAAATAAAGATGCTGTGAGAAGGCCCCAGGCAAATCCAGCTTTATTAACCCCAAGGCTCCCAGTTGTTATTATAATGGGCCAGGTTGATCATGGGAAAACGACCACATTACTTGACAAATGGTGAACAACTCAAGTGGCAGCAAAGGGAGCTGGAGGCATCACTTAGCACATTGGTGCCTTTCTTGTCTTTCTGCCTTCTGGGAAAGAGATCATCTTTCTTGATACTCCAGGACATGCTGCTCTATAAGCAGTGAGAACCAGAGGTCCTCAGGTCATGGACATTGTCATATTGGTTGTAGCTGCAGATGAAGGAGTAATGAAACAAGGCTGTAGAATCTATTCAGCATGCCAAAGATGCTCAAGTGCCCATTGTCCATGCCCTAAACAAATGTGACAAAACTGAGACCAATCCTGAAAAAGTGAAAAAGAACCCCTAGCTTACGATGTGGTGTGCGAGGATTATGGAGGCGACATTAAAGAAATGCATGTCTCTTGGGCGCACCGAGTGGCGCGTTGGTTAAGAGCTGGCTTGGGACGCCAGCTCTGAGCAGCAGGGCCCCGGTTCGGATACACATATGAGGGCCAGTGACACGGCCCTCTACAGCTAAGATGGTGAACAACAGTTCCACCTGGAGCTGGGCTGCCGTGAGTCACCGGTGATGGTATAGGCTGCAGCCCCTGCTGCAGTGGGCTGCCATAGGCTACAGTGAGTGGCCGGCAGCCAGCGTGAGTGGCGCAGCCGGTGTGAGCTGCCAAGAGCCTCTGTGAGTGGCCGTCCAGAGGCCGGCGACCGATCTGCCTCACCGGAAGAGCGCATGATAATACCAACATGGGCCAGTGAAGCAACATCCTCCGCAACTAGACTGAAGAACAAAAGGGCAGCAACTTGTCTGTTCCCCTTCCCCCATTCCCCAATGCTGTTCCCCTCCCCCAATTCCCTATAAAATCTTTAAAAAAAAAAAAAAGAAGAAGTGCATGTCTTTGCACGTATGGGTGATAATCTGATGGCTTTGGCAAAGGCAACAATTACTCTTGCGGAAGTGTTACAGTTGAAAACAGACCCCACTGGTCCAGTGGAAAGAACAGTAATAGAATCTTTCACAGACAAAGGATGAGGTCCTGTTACTACGGCAACAATTCAAAGGGGAACTTTAAGGAAAGGCTCAGTTCTGATTGCTGGAAAGACTTGTGTGAAAGTATGTTTGATGAAAATGGAAAAACAATTAATGAGGCCTGTCACAGCATGCCAGTGAGAATTATAGGATGGAGAGACCCCTTTTCTGCAGGAGATGAAATTCTTGAAGTAGAATCTGAGCCAAGGGCATGTGAAGTTGTTGACTGGAGGAAGTATGAGCAAGAACAGGAGAAAAATAAAGAGGATCTGAAGATAACCAAGGCAGTGTTTTACTGTTAGCAATAAATTCAGATTAAAATACATCAGAAATGTCAACTGAGTAGAAATTGGTTCTGAATACGATGCCATTGAAAATAGTAATATCAGAGTTCAATAGCTATATCTACTTTGTAAGGGTGAAATTAGGGAATCAATAATGTAATTAGACTTAGCTCATTTGCAGTTTGACTCACCACATAACTCACTATTAATCCATTTAATTAGCAGAATCCTAACCTGGACAGGGCAATTTCTTAACCCTCAAGCACCTGGACACCGGAATCCAATTTGCAACTCCTTTGCAGTTTTTACTGGTGACGCATAAACCCCAGGCTGCAGTGGCCAGTCTGAGTCCAGGTCCATTGATAACATTATCTTAAAACAGACCAGACCCCAAGAAACGATGTCAACTCTCAGACCAGCCTGACTGACTCCTCCTTTCCTATATAACAAAAAGGGAATCTAAAGATCAGCGCAGTAGACTCCTGGAGACTCTGCCCCTGGCAACTCTTCTGTGGGCGCCTTTCTTCTTAAATAAACTTTCTAACTTCTATTCCTTTTGAGTCTTGTGAAGACAAAACATAACTTTCAAAACATCACTCAGTTTGCCAGAAAGAAATTCAGAATACTCATTTATTTCTTTTGGACTGCAATGAATTTCTTTGAAATGTTTATTATACCTGTCGGAGGACATTAGCATTAAATCAGGTCAAAAATTTCAATTCAGAAAGTCAAAAAATACCATGGATTTGTAATAGCCTAAGACAAATTAGGCTACCTAGAGTTTGTGGAGTGTGCTCCTTAAGTTAATTTCAACCTGAGTACACTGTGAACAAATTAAAATTTTCACAAAAGCAGGTAATTTTGACATCTCCAATTCATGCATCCTCCTGAAGACACATTTCTTTAGCAGATCCAAAGAGAGAAGCAACCAAGGAAAGGGCTGTGATAATCTCAGGGAAGATAATTCACAGCTTACGTTTCATTTCAATTAGCTCTTTGCTTCCTGTGGGTGTTTGATTTATTACCACTGTCAAGAAATCTCAGTTTCCAGTAAGAAGCTGAAAAAGGTTGAGCCGCCTACATTCCAGATGTCCAAGGTTCCAGCCACATGGCATCCAAGAAAATAGGAGTGATAAAGTTCTGCTTTCCAATTTTAGTTGAGGAAAATCAAGCTTTCAATTTTTTCTATCCATCTAGTGGTCATATCCCTTTTGAACCTCATTAAAATAACAACTCCAGGAATATTATAAACCAATAAGCCAAACTATTTGAAAAAATAAAATTATTTTAAAAAATATTTCACATAATAACAATCCCCCAAACCTCTATGAAGCAGATTTAGTAAAAGAATCCAGATCTCAAATAGCCTAAAGTCTCAAGAAATAAACACCTTTCTTCCAGGTGGGGAAAGACAGTCATATTGGGAAGAAAATCTATAGTCAGAAGTTTTACATCTGAAGCATTCTGGATAAATAAAGCCTCAGAAGTTTATCCAGGAGACTTTATATATATATATAATTTTAGCCATCATGTTTCCAGAAACTACAGTTTTGCATTTTTGTCTTAAAGTTTTCAGGTTGGTATGTATTCTTGGGAATACCAAGGCTCAGTGCTTGTTAGTTTTGGGGTCATTTTGGGAGGTCACACCTGTAGACCAATACATACAAACCTTAGGGTATTTTATAAGTGGTTACAGAATCTCTGCTCCATGCCTGTAGTGGACATTTAGTTTCCTACACAGAACGTTTTCCTCCTCTTGCTTCCTACCAACTTAGGTTGAGCTCCCTCAGGGGAAGGCACCGAGGAAAGGATATGGGGCAAATCGCCAGAGGGGTAATACCAGGAAACACTCGTAGGAGTGTGGGGAAGGGACAGGAAGGGAAGGAAGTCAATACAGAGCATGTTAATAAGCCAGATATCACTGTGGGCAACTGGATCTTAATACCACTGGGAATCTAAAAGAGATGGTGTGGAATGTACCTCACAGTTGTCCCACCAAGGGGCACCTTCAGTTCTCCTCCATCACTGACTGAGGGCTGCTTCTGGGAACATCACTTTTCAGTGTGCCCTACATGCAAGTCAAGGAAGATCTTGTGAAATCCCTCAGAGAAAGGTAAAGGGAATCCCAGAGAAATGCCTCAGAGAGAGTAACAGACATTTGCACTAGGAAGCTATCAGTGTTCATGGTGCCTACCAAGGTACTAATAATCTCTACTGCACGAAACAGCTCCAGTTTTATCCAGATATCCACTTCTCCCCAAAACAACTATTGCCTCAAGGGAATGAGGCATCTCCAGCCCCAAGGAGGAGCAGATTCATACAAAATAATCTCATTTACCTTCACAGTGATTTCAGAAAGGGACATGCAACTTAATCAGGTATGGCTAATAAAATGTGGTCAAAGGTCATCAGGACAGGATGATTGTGGAAAAGGCTTCTTTCTTCTAAAACAGTTAAGAATCTATTGTCTCCTTTTTTTCTGGAACATTGCCATGCTGCAGCTGCTGCAGCCATCTTGCTCCTCAGGAGGAAGCCAGCAGTGAGGCAAGATATACAGAACCTGTCCTGACATCACTGAGCACATGAATCAATTAAGTCTGAATCTTATCTTGCTTCTGTATGTACTATTAATGAAATACTGAATTTCCTGATGTTTAGCCCAATGCATTTTAAGTTCTCTGTTACTTGAAGCAAAGAGTATCCTCAACGATATTATCTATAGGCTGAATAGGTAATATGAATTACTCATATAACTTCTGCCATTTCTAGTCCTGTTGTGATTTTAAAATATTCATCCACAGCTGTTACTGAAGTATTATAATATCTATCCTAATTATATTTCCTCAATCAAGAGGTAATAAAAATACCACCAAGAATAGAAGATTCATGGAAATTCTTTTATCTTAAGTTGCGATCTTTGGAATTGAAAGAATTAAAAAGTGTGGCTGAAGATAATGAGAAATAAGCTATTTTATGATTACAAATACCAACCCACTTTTAATGTTTACATAGGCTTCTATCATTTACAAAGCGTTTTCATATACATTATCTCATTGCTTTATTACAACAAAGTTGTAAATGTTTAAACTATTATTTCTATTATTTCCAAGTTATACATGAGCAAATTGAGGATCCAAAATGGTAAGTGATCTGTCCATTGTCTTACATCTATTAAGAACTTACTCCAACTCTCAAACCCAGTTCCTCTGATTGCAAATACCAAGCTGTCTTCTTAGCTGTGAAACCTGATATCTGGTGAAACTTTTTGCATTCCAGAGGATGGAATCCTCTGCCCATACGGCTTAGAAATTTCACATACCACTCTTAGGAAACAAGAATGAGATCCTATTAAGAAATAAGATACCCAAGTAGAGCCTGTAGTACAAATAAATATCTAAGTAATTCTGGTAAGTAATTATGATTAAAAGAGCTGCTTTGAGGAACACTGCAGTATTCAACAGACACCAACTTACTTTCTGGAAATCACATGTAGAAGGGGAAACTTCATGAAATTTTCAAATAAACAAAAAAGTTAAACTTAAGAGGAATTCATTTCCTTTATTTAGGCTCACCCTGGGTTTACATTTCTGCAAAATTCTGTAATACTTTAATTTACTTGGCTTTATTCATATTTTATAATTCAAGGAGTAATGTATGCTTGAAACACAAACATGGAACACAAAGAAAATAATCTTTTGGGTTTATGTTAATGCCTGTAATAGCATTAAAGACGGCATGAATAAATGAAAGCACAGAGCAAGTTCCTGGATAGGAAGACAGTATTGCTGAGAAGTCAATTCTTGTTAAATTAATATATAAATGTAATGCAATGTCCACTGAAATCTCAATAGGATTTATTTTTGTCAAAAAAAAAATTCTATTGTAATAGATAATATAATATAGGGGGGAGGAGTGGGGGAGAGAATTGGGGAAGGGGGGTTGTCACTTTGAGGGGTAAAAAGTATAACTATTGCACTTTGTTGTACACCTGAAGCTAATTAAAATAAAAAATAAATAAAATAAATAATCTAAAGTTTATATCAGTCAAGATTAAGTTGATTTCTGAGTAATAGAAAATTTAAAATAACAGCAAACAAAATAACATTGGATAAAAGCCCATTTCTCTCAAGTAAACCTAGCTTAGAGATAAATGGTATAGGGTTGGAATAGCCCTTCTTGTATCTGGGAACTTGGCTTCTTTCATCTTGTTGCAGAGCCATTGCCAGCACAAGGCCTCCATCTCTGGCCCAAGATGGCTGCTCAAATTCCAACAATGATGTCCACAGGAGGAAAAGGGAAGAGGAGGGGAAATGGACATGCTCCTTTCCTTAAGAAACTCTTTCTAGAAGTTAAACACACCACTTCTGCTTAAAATATGTTGGCCAGAAATCTATTACACAGTCACACTTAACTTCCAGGAAGATTTGGAGCTGTGGTCATTATTCTTGGCAATAGATACTCACCAAAAAACTGAGGATTTTATTAGCATAAAAGTAGAAGAAAATGGGTTTCTATACACAAAAACTCATAAAATAAAATAAAACTAAATTAAAATCTAAAGGAAAAAACACAACATATGGGATGAAATAATGGGTTGCTACTTTTAATATTTAAAAAGCTCTTTGAAGTTAGTGACAGCGAACTCCACTTCCAAATAAAATGAAATAACAAGAATTAGATTTATCCTCCTACGTGAAACAACTAAAAACCTGAACAGACATACGAAACATTTTTCAAGACATTAGACATCCTGTGACAAAGGGCAGTGGTCTCAGAGAGACAAGAAACAGAGAAGGTTAGCCTTAAAATTTCCCAAGATTACTCCCTTGATAGAGTTTCCAGGCTGCAGTGGTGATGGTGGTGGAGGGGACAAAGTGGAGCCCATAAGATTGAGAACTCAGAGATGAAAGACCAGACAGACCAAGGAAGCTGGAGGTCACAGATCAGACGACCTGAGAAAAGAAAGGTACATAGGTAAGTCCAAAGGTATGTAGAAGATACCCCCAAGTAGTCAGCAAAGCACTGACCAGAGTATGTGTTTGAGGAAACTACCTGCAACTGGAGACGGAGCCACCTAAAGGGTTTGAGGCCACAGTACCCAGAGCTCACAGAGGCAATAATGCCTGTTCTTGCCAACTAGATTAAATAACCTCATCACTGATGAATCACTGGGTAGAGTTCTCTGAAAGGTCTTGCCTCCGTAATGAGAAAGAATGAGCTCTGGAATAAATGATGCTCCAGTCTCTCCTAACAAATCTTAAAAGCAAGACCAGAAGGACCAAACTGTTTCTAATTAATTCTATCTCAGAACAAAGCCCAAAAAAGTTCATAAGAATATAAAAATGTTTATTTTGTTTGTACTCTTGTTCTTTAGGTTCCACAGATCAGTGACATCATATTTATCTTTCTCAGGGTGACGTATTTCACTTAGCATAATGTTCTCTAGGTCCATCTATGTTTCCACAAATGTTAAGATTTTGTTCTTTTTATGGCTAAGTAATATTTTATTGTATATATATGTATCCCTTCTTTATCCAATCATCTAGACTAATTGGGGGGGAGGGGGATCATTGCATAAATTATATAAATGTCTAACCACTATGCTGTACACCGGAAACTAATATAAAATAATATTGAGTGTCAACTGAAACTGAAAAAAATAAATTATATATAAATTATATATATATACACACATACATATAGGGCCAGCCAAGTGGCGCATTCGTTAAGAGCTGGTTTTGGGATGCCAGCGGTCCCGGTTCGGATCCCACGTATGAGGGCCAGTGACACTGCCCTCTACAGCTAACAACAGCTCCACCTGGAGCTGGGCTGTGCAAGCCCCGGCGATGGTGTGGGCTGCAGCCCCTGCTGCAGTGGGCTGCCACAGGCTACAGTGAGTGGCCAGCAGCCAGTGTGAGCGGCCAGCAGCCAGCGTGAGCTGCCAATGGCCATGCTGAGCGACCATCCAGAGGCCGGTGACCCATCTGCCTCATCCGGGAAGAGTGCAATGACTATACCAACATGGGCCAGTGAAACAACGTCCTCCACAACTAGAGTGAAGAACAAAAAGACAGCAACTTGTCTGTTTCCCTTCTCCAATTCCCCAATAAAATCTTTAAAAAAAAAAATTATATATATATATATATATATATATATATATATATATATATCCCATCCAATGAGTTAAAATTCAAAATGTCTGGCATTTAATAAAATTAGTTGGTATGCGAAAAGTAGAAAATATGATATAACCCGTGGTGAGGAAAAAAAAAATCAATCAAAACTGACACAGAACATACACGGACGAATGAATTAGCAGATGAGTATATCAAAATAGTTATTATAACTATATTCCATATGTTCAAAAAGCCAGAGGAAAGAAATAATATGTTAAGTGGAGACATGGAAGATAATTTCAGAAAATCAAAGTTCTAGAGGTGTAAACTACAATGTCTGAGATGGAAAATGCACTGGATGGGATTAACAACAGATAAAACATTGCAGAAGAAAACGTTAGTAACTATGAAGACACTACCCAAAATGAAAACTATACACCCACCAACCCCAAACTCAAGGAACCTCAAGTAAAAGAAAGAAACTACAGGACACATCATAATAAAATTCTTCAAACAGGCCTGACCCTTTAGGACAGCACCCCAAAGAGCACGGCTCTCAGCCTGGCAGGCTCCAAAAGGTGATTTTTGCCCTTGCCTCACATAGAATATGAACCAGGGATCATGAGTGACATTAGCTAAGCTTCTGAGAGACTTTTTTATTTTTTAAGATTTTTTTTTTAATTGGAGAATTGGGGGAGGGGACCCGCCAAGTTGTTGTTCTTCAGCCTTCATTGTGGAGGGTGCCAGTCACCATCTGGCTTCCCGTTGGCAGCTCGTGACCTCTAAGCTCTAGGTGCTGTGTTCAATCTTAGTTGTAGGTGGGCATAGCCACCATCCCATGCAGGAGTCGAACCAGCAGCCTTGTTGTTAAAAGCGCACTCCCTATCCACTGAGTTATCTGGGCGGCAGCTCAGCTCAAGGTGCTCAGATCAGTCTTAGTTGTGGGTGACATAGCCCACCATCAAACAGGCAACCTTGTTGTTACACCAGTTGAGCTATCCTGCCACCTGTTGGGAGCTCAGGGACAGCTCAGCTCGGGCGCAGCATTCACTGGCCCATGTGGGAATCGAACCAGCAGCCGTGTTGTTCAGAGCTCGCACTCTAAGCCAACTCTTAACCAACTGAGCCACTTGGCCGACCCCCTGAGAGACTTTTATAAACTAAATGCTCAGAGCAATGTATCCCGTGTCTTTCATTGTGAATAAGCATTGGTGGATACATACTGAATAATGAACAAGTCTTTGATGTGGGATCATTTTGAGTTGATGATATTTTGTCATAATACTAGATCCATGGTTTTACTTGGCTACATAAATGCCTTGGTCACTTTTGAGATAATATTTTTCATTTCCAGTTTGTGAAAAGTCATTCAGAAGAGCCAGTGGCAAGAATAGAAAACACAGGCCTGATACAGAGTGTAGTAATGTGTTTCCATATTCCACTGTAAGTCCTTTCAATGTACAAAAGAGTTTTCTGCCTTTCTTTTTTAAGAAGGATAATTGGGTTGGGCAGTATCTGGAGTGGAAGAGTTTTCTTTTTTTTCTGGTGATACCAAAAGAAATAGGTGGCACATGCCCCCAAAATCTCAGATATTGCAATTCAAACCTTTCTCCATGCCCAAGGCAGCAGCTGAACTGACTTTGACCTGGACTTGGCCTCAGAACTTGGGTCAGCGGTCCAGAGACCGTACCTGATGAATGCACGCAACTCCGCCAGGCCCAGAAGGGACAACAATGGCAAGTCTCTCCTGCCTGAGACCTACGCTGCTCTTCTATCCCTTCCCCTGCTCTTCTTCCTTGACCTCCAGCCAAGGTGAAGGAAAAGAAGGTCCTCCCCTGGGGTAAGAGCCACATGTACTCTTGTTCACATGGGTTGTAAAGAATGCCTTGCTTTCTCCCATGGCTAACTGCAGGGTCCAAGAACTACCTGTAAACACTTTTATGAATATTTTCCCTTGACCTTTAGTCTTTCATAGGCCCCCAGGATTTCTGGTTGAGAGCAGAGCTCCAAATCAAAGCACTAGCTGCTTCACCTTGATTTTTCATTCCTTTATTCCTTCAACATATATTTATTGAGCACTTACTATGAGTCAAGAACTCTATTGGAAATTCGAAGTGTGCAAAATCAAACATGCTCCCTTCCCTCATAGATAGAGCTTATATATGAGGGCCAGTAACACTGCCCTCAAAAAAAAAAAAAAAAAAAAAAGGAATTAGGATCATAGATAGAGCTTGTAGTTCAGTGAAAGAAAAACACATGAATCCAACTATTGCACAAAATAATGTAAAATGGCACCAGTGATGGGCATGATAGAAATGTGCATGATGGTATGAGAGGGAGTTGAATAAGTGTGCTTGGGCATAGGGCCAACACTGGTGTTGTATGTTTATTGCACATTTGAGTATTTTATAATGCATGGTTATTACATTTATATGAAAATAGTGACACATGTCATTCAGCCAAAACCTTGTAATCTTTAGGTGTGTGTTAATGGAAAAGTATAAGAGATTTGTAGTTAGAAGACTTGAGTATATGATCTAACTTTGCTATTTATTAAATATGTACTCACAGATAAGCTTTCAGCTCCTTTTCTCCTATGTATAAAACATAAATAATAATATTATGTGACAGATTTGCTGAAGAAATACATAAGATGGCATATGTAAAACCATCTACAAACTCTATCTGGTTACAGAAAGATTATTTTTCGTAACAGGTACGTGTTTGTCAACAGGATCATAAAGTACATACCATTTTGCAATTTATGTTTTCACTTAACAATATAGAGCAAGCATAATACATATCTAAAACTATATCAATAATAGATTTGGGTCAGCTCTTTAAAATTTTGTCATCTTATAGGAAGATTTGTTTTTATATTTATCAATGATGCTTATATCCCTTGGCTTTGTTATTATCTAGGTATCTGAGGGACAATATATCGAGGGCATCAAGTAGGGCCCTTCTCTTCCAGATTGAAGGACATCAGTACCAGTCCAGTATTCTTTAAAATGAATCTGTTTTTCCTTTATTTGGCCCATAAAAACTGCATCCTTTGGGAAATCCAAAGGAAGGGACAGAATGGGGCTGAATGCAGCCAGGAGGCTTTGAGACTTGGTGTTCCTTAGCAGCCTCACTGCTGGCCAAGGGGTCAGGGTGGGGAGCCCAGGGCCCAGGAGAGCAGCCTGAGACTCTCAGGGAGGAGGTGGCAGAGCAGAGAGGAACATGAACCCAGGGCAGACCCCCGTTGGGAAATAAAATGAGTCAAACCAAGATCGCCGTCAATCACAAGTCAGAGGAAAACTCTCAGTGGAGATGTCATCAGGAGCAACCTGGATGCCAGCCAAAGGGGAAACAAAGAAGATTACAGACTTCTGTTAAAACAAATGACACACAAGGAAGCAGGTCCATTTTCCCCAATGAGAAGGGCTGCCTTGGTTCCTTCAGAATCACCTCACTCATTCTAGCACATTTTACAGGGTAGTGGGGTCTCATCAGAAATGCACATTGTGGCACCAAGCATATGAGCTCATATTTTTTGTGTGAATTTAATGGAATCAAACAACGAAAGTCAACAGCCAGAAATTAATTAATAACTATAATATTTCTGAGCACATGCCACTCACAATTAACTTGGCTAGGCTTGTACAAGGTGCAACTCTTGTATAAAGAGACAGATTTTCTTGTGAAGTTGGTGGGAGCAGACAAGTGATTTACTTTACAGTTTCATGCTTTGTTCACACCAAACCCATTTTTGGTTGCAAAAGTTGGAGACCTCATTTAAAGACAAAATACCCAGGAGCATCCCTCCTCAAACACTTTGAGCTTCATTTCCCTTTCCAGGCTAAAGATCATCCTATTTTACAAATGAGGAAACTAAGGGAGAAGTTGCATGATGGAATTGGGATTCAAACTCAAGTGTGTTGCCCTCAGCATTATACTGACTACCAGAGCGCGGGGGACCTAGGAAGAAGGACTGTGCAGCCATGTCCTTTGGCCTGAGAATGCCACCCAAATAGATCTGAGCACACAAAAACAGCAGCATTCTGCTCATCAGGAGATGGAACCCAGGTACCTTCGCTGTGACTTCTTGATGAAACTGCCAGGACTGCCCATACGGGTTGTGGGCTCTGGAGAGGATCTACTGACACACTTCTCTTCGTACACTGCCTCCATCCAAAAGTTCTCCTTCTTAAATGTCTCCTTCTTAAATATCTACAGGTTAGGAATGTTTATAGCTGTGCTCCGGAAGATATTCCAACATCCGGGAACCAATTACTGTGGGTAGGAATGTGTGCTTTTCTGACTGAGCAGACCAATTATTCACATGTCTATCCCTACAACCAGAACTTGGTCAAACACACCCAAACCAACTGGAAGTTGTTACCACAAGAACAGAAGTTGTGGAACAAAACAAGAGGACATAAATATTGGATGAACAAAAGCAACAAATGTCTACTACACTGTCTGGTGGCTAAAATACATATAGTGTCACTCCTTTCAGCCTGTGGGAAGGTAACCCCAACGTAGAAATAGAGATAAAATGAACAGGAACAGCAAACTTTCTCATTGGCTTCCACTGGAAGATAATTCCATGCTTTTTTTTTTTTTAATAACTTCAACACTGATAATGCCATTTATATATTTTTTTTCTCAAATAATTGTGCAGGTTTGGGGTTGAGAGCTCCTAGTAGAATGTGTTTAGAAGTGGCTCCTAGCATATGAACATTGTCATTTTTGACAAGATTCCATTTTCCACTGCTCCCACCTCCACTTCACCCCTAGAGGCTAAAGCTGAGCATTTAACCTTGGCTCAGCTATTTATGCTCTCCTGCTGGGGCACTAGAGCATAGATAGAGGTGACTTTGTGCTGTTGGTGGTGAGTAAGCCATATCCAGTTCACAGAACAGTCGTAGCATACCAGGCATTGGGCAGTATGGTCCTTAAATTCAGGCACATGGAACTCTATCCTAGGCCCCAGTTCACGGGACCTTGTCCTGGCCCTCCTTTTGCTGTGCCCCTCCCCATGGAGCAAAGAATCCATGACTCCAACAGGACAAGCCCACTCAGAGCCTGAACTCCTTCTCTGCTTCTAGGCTGCACTCCAAGTACCCAGATCCCCAGCATTTTCTGCTCAAATGACTCCAACATCATTTCCAGAACCTCTGCAGTCCTCTTCCCAGTAAACCATCCCCATACTCATTTTTCTAGACCCAAAGAGTGGTCAAGAGAGGACTTTGGCAGGAGATAAGATGGTGCTTGTAAGAAGAAAAGAGGGATGTGATAGGGTTTGGGGAACAGGAACCAGGGGTTGGATTTTACCCCATGGAATTCTAAGGAGTCAAAACCTCACAATTTGAACTTGATCTTTCAAATGATTATAATACTGTATTTGTCAAGGAAGGAAGATTTACCCTATTTTATTTAATAGAGTGTTCATTTGATTTATAACTTATTTATAACTTTAAAAATATTTAGACATATGGCACTTGGCTTCCATTGCTACAGTCTTGCAATTGTTAAGAAAAGACTCGGCCTTTGGTGCCAGAGGCAGGGTGGCAGGCATGGCTTCACCAGATTGTTCCTGGGTAATTTGCTAGCATTCTCTATTTACCTGTTCCTCTGCAGCCTATCTTCTAAGCCTCGTTCTCTCCCTTCACCAGCAGTTGCCTTTCAGTGATGTTCTTTTTCGCTTAAATTGGTCAGAGTCGGTTTCCGTTGAATGCAACTAAGTACACCAAAATGAAGAAGATTCTTCAATGGTCTGTGAATTCCAAAGGCATGGAACCATCTAAAGTAAACCCTTCTCTCCTGCTAGCTGCCTCTGTCTAGTATTCTTACTTTCGATTTATAAAATCTCTAGCCTTTCTAGCATTCACGTGATCCAGGGAGAGTGAATTGCTCTCTATAATCACAGCGTCAGGTAGGGAGCCCCTGGGGACTGTAACCTGCACAGCTGTGGTCTGGGAAATATTGTTCTGACTCTTTCCAGCCCAGGCCTTAAGCCTAAGTCACCTTAGGGACTGTTATGCAAAGCATCACTCGCCAACCTTAGGTCCAGGCATCTCTTCTCTAAGGATGCCTAAAAGGTGGAAAGTTGGAGAAATTTAAATCCAGAAGAAGAAACAATTTCTAAGAACATGTCTTAGCAAGGGTCCCTCCAACCCAGATTTCAACTAAGGTATTAAGCTTTCCCCATATGGTGCCATGATCCCAAATGCATTAAAACAGAGGTCCTAGAGATCTCAGCATTACAGACTATTTTAGAATTATACATTACACACACACACACACACACACACACACACACACACACACCCCACATTCACATAAACACACATACATATTTAATTTATTCAGTGAGGGAAGGCAAGACCATAAGGATTGTCACCCTTATTTCATTGTGATTATTAATTGGTGGCAAGATTACAGGTGATATTTTTTTCTTTCTGTGTATTTATATTTCCTACATTTTCAACAATAAGATTTTATTTGTGTAGTTAAAATCCAACAAATGTGAAAAAGAGACAAGGAAAACTGGGGGAAGAGGTGTGTGGAAAGAGTTCAAATCCTAAAACTGAGAGTTTAAGTTTTAAATATAATAAGTACTAGTTTAAGGCTCATAAGTCTCCACTACTGATAAAACTCAGTCAAAATTGTATTAGTTTTATTTATTTAGAATTTCAGAATTATAACAAACTCAAAATTACCCTGGAATCACCCTCAATTGTGTGTTAGTATTCCTTTCAAAAAAAATATTTAGTAAGCTAAATATTTAGTAAGCTAAACATCTCTTTTTTTTTGTATCAATTGTGTTGGCTTGAATGTCTCTCCATTCTATGGAATTTCATGGAGGATTCCTAGAACCACTATAAACATGCAGCAGTACATTCTCCAACAGAGAAGCCTTCTTGCCATTTCTCATGTAAAGGTTGGAAGCTGACTTGAAATTTAAACCTGATTTTTCTTTCCATTCAAACTTTAGGGACATCCTCACATAGCTCTCAAAGAAAGCTGTTTTTTTCTTTTTCCCTTATTATTAAAAAAAAATGGTAATCATTTGAACAAAACTCATGTTTATGATGAAAATGTATTATTTTATATGTATTATAAATTAATGTATTATAATACATTTAAAATGTATTTTTTTTTTTGAGGGTAGCGTCACTGGCTTTCATATGTGGGACCCGAACCGGGTCCACTGGCTTCCCAAGCCAGCGCTTAACCACCGTGCCACTCGGCCGACCCCAAAATGTATTATAAATTTCAACCTAAATTTGCCTCGTTGTATGCAGGCACAGAAAGGCAGGATCCCCAATATACTGATATTCTGTACAAAAGGAAAATCTGAAATCAGTCTCTAATATTATGGAACCTATAGAGTTTTCCATATGGTATACATTACAGGGAGAATGAAAACTCCAGAAGAACAAGTATCTGCAGAGGGTGGGCATAAAAAAAGGCAAGGCATTTTTCACAGTTTCCTTTAAGCAGTGAGAGCTAGATGTAGGAGATATAGGAGGAGATTGGTTAAGATTTTGCATTTGGCAATCAAACCGATCTGGATGCAAATCCCAATCCCACCCTGTATTAGCCTTATGATCTCAAAGAAACTACTTAGCTTTTCTGTGTCTTGATTTCCTCATCTATAAAAAAGGAATTCTAATCGTATCTGTTTAATAGTTCTTTTTTTTTCTTTGCTTTTGCATTTTTGTTTTTCTTCTGTTACATTTTTTTTTCAGGATTAACTAAGATATAGACTGTAGAATGCCAAGCACCATGTCTGGAACATAATCCCCAGAATACGTTGGCCTTTCAAAGTCCATCTGGGGGATACTTCCAGCCAACATGGAGTTACAGAAACCAGATTTATCATCCTGCCTGGACAACTTAAAAACCAGATAAAGTATATAAAATAAAAATTTTCAAGGCATTGGATACCAGACAATGAAGGATAACGATTCCTAACTGATGAAACAAATGAACTACGCCCTTTATTTTCCCAGGCTTATTACCTGAGAAGTTTCCAGACCACAGAGCAGGGATAGGAACCCAGCAAGGTACAACCTGGCTATCTCTGTGTTGAAAAGACAGAGCTGAGAGTTTCAGGGAAAAGTACTGAAGAGGAGAGAACTACACAAAGTGATAACTCGGAGGTCTGTAGAGGTTACCCCAGGGTCTCCAGATGAATACTGATCAGCACACGCATGTGAGCAACCTGCCTAAGGCCAGGAAAAGGATTAGAGAGATCTTGCAAGGATTAGAGCGATCAGACCCCAAAGATCACACCAGGCCAGGAATAGCTCTTGTTCCTACCAGCCAGAGTGGGAAAACATCATAATTCATGGACATTATAAATTCAAGGTAGAGGACCTTGAAGGGTTTTGCCTCAATAATGAGATAAAATTAGCCTGACACTAAATGCTGCTTTGGTATCACCTAACAAAGCTTAAAAGCAAGCCCCAGGAGGATCAAACTGTTTTATCAAATAAGTTAATTAATGCATTAGCCTTCTATTGCTGCATTAAAAATTAACCTATAATTTAATGGCTTAAAACAAAAATTAATATCTTTCTTTCACACAGTTCTGTGAGTCAAAAATCCAAGAGCAGTTTACCTGGGTGGTTCTGGCTGAGGCTTCCTCAAGAAGATGTAGTCAAGGTGTCAGTTAGGGCTAGAGTATCAGAAGGCCTGACTGGACATGGTGGATCTATCTCCGAAATGACTCACTTGCCTGCCTCTTATCTGGAGGCCTCAATTATCTTCTGCTTGTTAGTGAGAGGACTCAGTTCCTCACTACATGAACCTCTCCATAAGTTTGCTTGAGTGACTTAATGACATGATAAACTTATAGGCACACTGATCAGGAATATAAAAGAGAAGACACAGATTTCCAATATGAAAAATGAGAGAGATGGCATCACTGAAGATTCTACAGCTATTCAAAGAATAGTAAGGGGATATTATGAAAAACACTGGATCAACAAATTCAACAACCTAGACATAGTGACAGATTCCTTGAAACAAACTACCACTGTTCCCCAAAAAGAAGTATATAACCAGAATACCCTTATATCTATTAAAGAAATTGAATTTTTAGTTTAAAAAAATCTTCTCATGA
Source organism: Aselliscus stoliczkanus (assembly GCA_033961575.1). Taxonomy (NCBI): domain Eukaryota; kingdom Metazoa; phylum Chordata; class Mammalia; order Chiroptera; family Hipposideridae; genus Aselliscus; species Aselliscus stoliczkanus. Next base: position 69,657,049 of record CM066734.1, on the reverse strand, counting down.
AGAAAATGCTAGGACCAGATGGCTTCACTGAACATTTAAGAAATAAATAATTCCAATTCTACACAAACTCTTCCTGAAAATTAAGGGGAGAGAATATTCTCCAACTCATTCTGTGAGGCCAGCATTCTATTATCAAAGCCAAAGGTAGGATAAGAAAAAAAGAAACTACAGACAAATATTCTTTAGGAACATAGATGCAAATTTCAGAAAGTCTAAACTAAAAATATATACAAAGAATAATATATCATGACCAACTGGGATTTATCTCAGGAATGAAGATTGTTTTCACATTCAAAATCAATCACCAATAGTTGTATATAGTTGCATATGTATAATTCACTCCTTTTACAAACTAAAAACAAAATGACATATAATCATTTCAGTAGATAAAGAAATAGCATTTGGCAACATTCAACATCCATTATTGATTTAAAAAAATTTATATTCAGCAAACTAGAAATACAGGGGAACTTTCCTCAACCTGATAAAGGGCATCTATAAAAATCTACAGCTAACATCATATATAATGGTGAAAGACTGAATGCCTTCTCTCCAAAATCAGGAATAAGATAAAGATGTCCAATCTTACCACTTTTATTAAACAGTTGTGCTGCAGGTTCTAGCCAAAGCAATTAAGCAAGAAAAAATAAAGAAATAAACAGCATCAAGATAGAAAGTGAAGGAGTAAAATTGTTTTTATTTTACAGATTACATGATAATGATCATCTATGTAAAAAAAAATCCTATGAAATAGACAAAAAGGTACTAAAACTAATAAGTGGATTTTGCATGGTTTTAGGATTAAAGGTAAATATTTAAAAATCAATTTTACTTCTATATACTATAATAGTAACAAAGAACTGGAAATTGACATTTAAAAAAATTTACAATAGTATCAATGACTATAAGATACTTAGTTGTAATTCTGGGAAAAAAAAAAAAATATATATATATATATATATATATATTTGATCTGTGCACTGACATAGAGACATAGAATTCAAAACTATTTGCCTATTGATTTAATATTTATCATTATTCACCTATTCTGTAGCTATGTCAGAGGGGGACAGATAGCCCAGATGTATGAAAGCTTTTATAAACTGTTGAATGCTCTGCAAGTGTTATATACTGATGTTAGATATTGTTACCATGTTCTCCATTATTGTGGGCCACTGATATGACTACCCAAAGTGAGTTATCATGAGTCCACTAACAGAATTCCATTTGAAAGACTAGGAACTGCAGAAAGAGGTTTCAGTGAAGTACTGGGATTTACCATCCAAAAAATGCCATTTCAGCAATTATTTTCTTCACAATTATCACAGAAAAGAAGTGTTAAAATTATCTAAAGCTTTGAAATAAGGGAAAACATTACTGTGTGTTCTTACAATGTCATACTAGCAGGACATCTGACAATTTAAAAAGCCCATCTAAGGAGCAACTGAAGCTTTGGAATGAATTTGTTCCGAAAACTGTTGAGTTGGTTTTCTTAAATTTGATTTAATACTATTGATGTGGGGGTAAAACAATGTAGATGAATGATAAGACACAAACTATTTCTGTCCAGTAGAAAAGATAATCAAGCCCAAATGTGGTTTTTTTGGGTTTTGTTTTGTTTTTTGCCCTGTAAGTCATTGCTTGTTTTGTTTCTAATTCTGCAAGCTTGTTGATCATAATCTCTTGCCTTTGAACTCCTCTTTCACCATCTGGTTCCCTTATTACTGAGTTAAATAAATCTGTAAAACATTCTCATTAAAAAAAAAGATCTGTGCACTGAAATCTATGTAACATTGCTGAGAGAAATTAAGGAAGATCTGAATAATAGAGAGATATATCATCTTTATGAATCAAGCACATATTATTAAGATGTTAATTCTCCTGGAATTAACTGACATAATCCCAATCAAATGTCAGCTAGTTTTTTTGTAAAAATTGATAAGCTGATTCTAAAATTCATATGGAAATAACTTTCAGAAAGGAAAATAAATTTGGAGGACTTATACTACCTGACTTTAAGACTTATTAAAATGCTATGATAGAGTTCCAGTCAAGATGGCAGGGTAGTTGAATGCTGCACTTGCCTCCTCTCATGACCACATTCAAATTACAACTAAATTATAGAACAACCAACCTGGAAAACCATCCTAATACTAGCTGACCAGAAGTCCTATAACTAAGGATATAAAGAAGAAGCCACCTCGAGAATGGTTGGAGAGGTGGAGACAAAATTCTGGTCCCACATCCACGTGTGGCAGTCGAGAATCGGGAAAAGATATCTAAGGTGCAGAAGTTCCTCCCTGAGGAGTCATGGGTCCCAGCTGCACAAATAGCTCTCCAGCATGGAGCACCAGGGCCAAGAAAGGAGCCCCCCCAACATCTGGGTGTGAAAATCAGCAAGAATTCTGCCCATCCAGTTGAGATGGAAGGCAGCTGGAAACCAAGGAGTCCTCTTAAAGGCCCTCACACAGATTGTCTCACTCCCAGGCCCTCGCCCTGGGCTCCAGTGGAGGAGCTGTAGCTCAGGAGGTCTAGAGATATACAGGAACAAACTGAGCTGTGGGCTTCAAGACGAGGGCTGGAGGGAAAGCCACCATTTTCCCTATGTTGAGCCCTCTTCCTATGTAGCCTGTGGGTGGATGCAATCATTTTTGTGTTGAGCCTTCCTTCCACATGGTGAAATCTGAATTTTCATTGGCTTGGTGAGCTCAGCTCACTCCACCCTAGTGACTCCCTGGGACTTAGCCCCACCCAACGTGCACAACACCAAAGGCTTTTTTTTTTTTTTTTTTTTTTACAGCTGACAGGCAGCCAGTGTTGGCCCATGCTGAAGTCTTTCTTGGACAACTTTCAAGGATCCATAGGACCCAGTTAGGGGCTGCTCTGTGTACTCTGAACATTTTGCAGAATGGCCCCAAACTCAGAAATGGCATCAAATCTGAATCAGCATTAACCCATTAAATACCACTCATTTCACACTGGTGACTCCCTGAGACTCCGCCCTACCCAACTCCTGTACCACATGATGCTCTTTCAGCAGCTGAGCCTTATGGACAGCCAGCAGGTGGCTGTAGGCCTTGGGGTGCCCGGGGCCATTTGCTGAGCTGCCCCAAGCCTGGTACTAGTGATGGCCCAATTGGGTTTGCAACATGGCCTCACGCACATACCTCCAGATCCAGCACAGGCAACAACCAACCGCGGATCACTTTGTAGCTCCTACCAGGTAGCTCTGGACCAGTCACAGGCAACAGCTGACTTTCACCTACACAGAAGCCCCTCCCAAGAAGCCCTAGAACTAGCACACGTGGTGGCCAGCTTCAAACCACAACAGAACAGCACCCATTAGCCCCACAAGCAGCACACCCAAAGGGTGGTCTCAGCAGACACCTAAACTCACTGGCATGAATCTCACTCTGTGGAGTCAGCTCCCACACAGCAGCTCATACACTGTGGTCATGGCCAATCCTCATAGCTAATAAGCCTGAGGGTCAATCCCACCCACTATTTACCAACAGCAGTGAAGGCTCAACTACAACAGGAAGGCACACACAACTCACAACTCACAGAAAGGACACACCCCTGGAACATTCAGCTCAGGTGACCAGGGACACTGCAACACTGGGCCCCATGGCACACCGATTACATACTATCTTGCCAAGACTAGGAGATGAAGCAAATCAACCTAATTCATAGAAACAAACTCAGAAAGGTAGGTAGCCAATATAAGGAAACGAAAAACATGTCCCAAATGAAAGAATAAGAGAAAACTCAGAAAAAGAACTAAACAAAATGGAGGCAAGCAATCTGCCAGATACAGAGTTCAAAACACTAGTTATAAGGGTGCTTAAAGAATTTAGTGAAAATTTCAACAAAGAGACAATAAGCAAAAAAGGGATATAGAAACCATAAAAAAGAACCAGTCAGAAATGAAGAATACAATACCTAAAATGAAGAAAACCTAGAAAAACTCAACAGCAGATTAGATGAAGCAGAGGATCGAATCAATGATTTAGAAGACAAAGTAGCAGAAAACAACCAATCAAAACAAGAAAAAGAAAAAATAATTTTAAAAACTAAGGATAGTTTAAAGTACCTCTGCAACAACATCAACCTTCACAATATACACATTATAGAGGTACTAGAAGAAAAAAAAACAGCCACAGATTGAGAACATATTTAAAGAAATAATGATGGAAAACTTCCCTACCCTGATGAAGGAAATTGACACCCAAGTCCAGGAAGCACAGAAAGTCCCAAATAAGATGACCCCAAAAAGGCCCACATCAAGACACATTCTAATTAAAATGGCAAAGGTTAAAGACAAAGAAAGAATCCTAAAAGTAGCAAGAGAAAGGCAACTAGTAACTTATAAGAGAGCTCCCACAAGATTATCAGCTGATTTCTCAACAGAAACTTTGCAAGCCAGAAAGAGATTGGCAGGTACTATTCAAGGTGATGAAAAGCAAGGATCTATAACCAAGACTACTCTACTCAGCAAGGCTAATGCTTAAAATCGAAGGATAGATAAATAGCTTCCCAGACAAAAAAAAGCTAGAGTTCATCACCACCAAACTGGTATTACAAGGAATGTTAGAAAGACTTTTTTAAGATAAAACAAAAATCAAAAATATGAATAATAAAATGACAATAACTACATATCTATCAACAATTGCTTTCAATGTAAATGGATTAAATGCTCTGATCAAAAACATAAGGTGGCTGAATGGATAAGAAAACAAAATCTTTACATATGCTGTTAATGAGAGACTCGCTTCAGATTGAAAGACACACAGACTGAAAGTAAGGGATAGGAAAAAGGTTATTTTATGAAAATGGAAAAAAAAAAAAGCTGGAATAGCAATACTTATACTATAACAAGACAAAGGAAGGACCCAGTCATCCCACTTCAGGGTATTTACCCAAAGAAACCCAAAATGCTACTTTGAGGGGACATGGATATCCATATGTTCATTGCAGCATTATTTATAATGGTCAAGATGTGGAGGTAGCCTGGGTGTCCATCAATGGATGAACGGGTAAAGAGGAAGTGGTACATATATACAAGGAATATTGCTCAGCCATGGAAGGGAATGGGTTCTCCCCACCTGTGGCAGCATGGGTGGACCTGGAGGGTATTGTGCTGAGTGGAGTATGTCAGACAAAGAAAGACAGATGCAATGTGATTTCAATGTAGAAACTAAAGAACAAAATAAACAAACAAAACAGAAACACACTCACAGATACAAAGAACGTTTTAATGATTGCCAGATTTAGGGGAGGATGGATGTTGAAGGGGTGGGTGAAAAATGGGAAGGGATTAAGAAGTACAAATTAGTTTTTACAAAGTAATTATGGGAATGTAGCATATAGCACAAGGAATATAGTCAATGATATAGTAATAACTATGTATGGTGTCAGATAGGCACTAGTTATCAAGGTGATGGGAGGGAGTTGGGGGGCAGGGTGAAAGAGGTGAAGGGGTTAAGAAGCACAAATTAGTAGTTACAAAATAGTCATGGGGATGTAAAGCATAAGGAATATAGTCAATAATATGGTAATAACTAAGCATAGTGCCAGGTGGGTACTAGACCTGTCCTGGGGATCACTTCATATGCGTAAATTGTATAAATGTCTAACTACTATGCTGTATGCCTGAAACTAATATAAAATAATATTGAATGTCAACTATAATTGAAAATTTTTTAAAGAGCGGAGAAGGTGAAGGAGAATAAGAGGTTCAAATTTCTAGGTGTAAAACAAGTAAGTCATGGGGATGTAATATACAACATGGGGAATATGATCAATAATATTGTGATTGCATGGTACAGTGTCAGGTGGTTGCTAGAATTATGGTGATCACTTCTTTATGTATATAAATATTGAACAACTATGGTGTACACCTGAAACTGATATAATGTATGTTAGCTATATTTTTTAATAAAAATCTTTTTAAAAATAAAAAGAAAATTCACAGATTGAGAGAAAATATTTGCATGTTATACATCTGATAAAGTTCTTGCACCCACAATTTATAAAGAATCCTCAAAACTAAATAGTAAGAAAACAAAAGTGAGTAAAAAATTTGAACAGAGGGCTGGCCAATTGGCTCAGTTGGTTAAGAGTTGGCTTAGAGTATGTGCTCTGAGCAACAGGGCTGCCGGTTCGATTTCCACATGGGCCATTGAACGCTGTACCCTAGCTGAGCTGTCCCTGAGCTGCCAACAGGTGGCATGATGGCTCAGTTGGCGTAACAACAAGATTGCCTGCTCAGTGGTGGGCTACGCCCACCCACAACTAAAGACTGAATTTGGCACCTTGAGCTGGGATGCCGCCTGGATGGTCCAGTGGATAGGGTGTGTGCTCTTAGCAACAAGGTTGCTGGTTCGACTCCCACATGGGATAATGGCTATGCCCACCTGCAAGATGGAATTCAGCACCTTGAGCTTAGAGGCCAGGAGCTGCCGACAGGAAGCCAGATGGCGACTGGCACCCTCCACAATGAAGACTGAAGAACAACAACTTGGCTGGTCCCCTCCCCCAATTACCCAACACTGTTCCCCTCCCTCAATTCCCTAATAAAATCTTAAAAAAAAAAAATTTGAAGAGAAAGTTCATCAAAGAAGATATATGAATGCAAGAAAGAAAAAAAGAAGGAAGGGAGGAAAAGAAGAAGGAAAAGAGAAAGAAAAGCCTATACTCAGTATCATGTGTCTTTAGTGAAAAATCTGCCTAGTGGATGAGTGCAAGAATTTCTGCTAACTCTGAAAATGTATTCAGAAATCTAGACCTAAGACCTTATAGCTCCCTCAACCAAGAACAAAAAAGTAAGTAAAATAACTAAACTTCAAGGCTTATTCTTAAGTTTCTTAAACCCCTCACTGAATTTCACAGTACCTACATAATATGGATTAAAACTGTTAACAACTTTATAGTGTATACTAAAATTCTTTTTATTGGTATACTCCTGGTAGATAATGATCAACTATTCAAGACATATTTGCCTCTTCTCTTTTTCTGCTTTTCTCCCTATTCCAAGCCTCTGTCCTCTTTACTTTTAGGTCAAATATTAAATGAATGTCAAAAGTCACTAGAGGGCAAATAAGGAAATTAAAAAATAGATATTTATTTTATTATTTTTTTAAGATTTTATTGGGGAATTGGGGGAGGGGAAGAATGTTGGGGAATTGGGGGAGGGGACCAGCCAAGTTGTTGTTCTTCAATCTTTGTTGTGGAGGGCGCCAGTCGCCATCTGGCTTCCCATTGGCAGCTCCTGGCCTCTAAGCTCAAGGTGCTGAGTTCAGTCTTAGTTGTGGGTGGGCATAGCCACCATCCCATGCGGGAGTCGAATCAACAGCCTTGTTGTTAAGAGCACACTCCCTATCCACTGAGCCATCCAGGCTGCAGCTCAGCTCAAGGTGCTGAGTTCAATCTTTAGTTGTGGGTGGGCGTAGCCCACCATTGAACAGGCAATCTTGTTGTTACACCAGCTGAGCCATCCTGCCACCTTTTGGCAACTCAGCAACAGCTCAGCTAGGGCGCAATGTTCACTGGCCCATGTGGGAATCGAACCGGTGGCCCTGTTGCTCAGAGCACGCGCTCTAAGCCAACTCTTAACCAACTGAGCCATCCAGCCAGCCCCCAATAGTTACTTTTTTCAAACAACAATTCTTTAATGCCAGAATCTATATGAAAATGAGTGGTTAACTGGCCTTGATCTTATTAAGTGAAAAAAGAAAGGATATTAAAAGCATGACAGAGCTGGCTGAATGACACCATTGGTTAAGAGCTGGCTTGGGAAGCCAGCGGCCCCGGTTCGGATCCCACATATGAGGGCCAGTGACACTGCCCTCTACAGCCAAGATGGTGAAGAACAGCTCCACCTGGAGTGGGCTGCTATGAGTCCTGAGGACGGCATAGCTGCAGCCCCTGCTCCAGTGGGCTGCCATAGGCTACAGTGAGTGGCCGGCAGCCGGTGTGAGCTGCCAAGAACCGCTGTGAGTGGCTGTCCGGAGATCGGCGACTGATCTGCCTCACCCCACAAGAGTGCAATGATGATACCAACATGGGCCAGTGAAGCAAAGTCCTCCACAACTAGACTGAAGAACAAAAGGGCAGAAACTTGTCTGTTCCCCTTCCCAGGTTCCCCAACACTGTTCCCTCCCCCAATTCCCCAATAAAATCTTTAAAAAAAAGAAAAGAAAGAAAAGCATCACCACACAAATAAAGGAATTGCAAAATCTCATTTATAGTACAATGAAATTTACACAATCCAGCTGAAAAGAACATTTGCCCATGGATGGCTACCTCATTGTGAGCAGATGTAGCCTTCAGAGAAATATTATATATATATATATATATATATATATATATATATATATATATATATAATATATATATACAAATTATATATATATTATATTTATATAGTTGTATGTAAATATATATATATATATATATATATATATATATATATCCTAATAGTCCAGTGGCAAAGATCCATTTTTTATCTAAGATTCCTCTTGACTGTCTTGATTTGTCTAGTAAGTTTTAAGTAACTGTGACCTTCACCATATCCCCAAACTGAATGGATTTGGCAAGAAATAAATAGAACTTTGATTTTTCTCTTCATCCACTCATCAAGATTATTATTTGCTATTTATTTGGTTCCTTATTCTTCTGGCTCAAAACCTGTTTTACTGAAAAGGCATATATGATGTAGAAAAATTTAAGCCAGGATTATCTCCTGGCAATCAGCAACCAAAAGTGATTCCTGAATTTGGTGGTTGTTGGTGCCTTAAAGAGCTTTTGGAGAAAAGAGGATTCCTTTGTCCTACTTCATTTGCAATAGGAAATTTAAAAGTGGACCCTGGAAGAGTCATCTATTGACAGTTACATTTTTATTTTCTCTGTGAATCTAGTAGAGATTGCCGTGTTTCATCTGAGATGACCAATATATATGCTGAGCTTTATAAAGGGACAAATCTGAGTTTATTTTCTTAAATGGGTTTATTCTTCATAAATAGCCCCCTTTTTCTTTTAAGAAAACAAATTTCATTGGCTTTTTCAGATGTAAAAAAATTTTATCAATTTATTTTGTACATGGATTTTCCCTAAAACCTTCTGGCTTCTATAACGTAATTCCAAAGCTGGCTTCATGGGTTGTGATCTGTGCAGCCTCACTGGACCCCTTTCCTCTGAAGAGCCCAATGTTTGGTTTAATGCTCGGCTATCACCATTTGAAATTCTTAAGAATTATTAAACAAGGGCCCTCACATTTTCATTTTGTATTGGGCCCCCCAAATAATGTAGCAGGCCCTGCTCAGTTCATGTAATTGATCATCAGAGTTCTAGTGAACAATTAGCATGGGCTTTATAGAGTATAAAAATAATAGAGAACATTTGTTTAGCATTATGTGCTGTTCTAAGAACTTCATGGGTATTAACTTATTGGAGCCTTGAGAAAAATCACCACAAGGTAAGTGTTATCGTTTGCCTCATTTTACAGATGGGGAGATTGAAACACAGGGTTTAATGAAAGTAATCACTCACTCAGTTAATTGAGGGACCAGAATTAGATCTCAGACAGTCTGACTCCAGAGCCTGCTATGTTAAAAGTCATGAGAGCAGTTAAAGAAAACTTCAGAATCTCATGGCTTTCCATAACACAGTCTCTACCCCCACAAACTTGTACAACCAACCTTATTTTGTGCCTCTATTTCCCCTGCTTGGTTCAGACTTCATCTGGGTAACTGGTATACTATGGGTGTTTTATTTAGAATTTAAAGAATGCTGCCATTTCTTTGGTCCATGAAGTATCCCCCTGCAGTATATCCATGGACCAGAGGATCACATTGTAATTCCTTTGGGAGAGTCTACATTGCCTTCAATGCATCTGGGAGGTTTAAGGTTGATTTCCTAATTCATTTATTTGCTAACCCAGGAGGCACTTTTACTTTTCACTTCGTATTTAAGGTGGGTTCAGTTTCTTGGCTGAACTAAAAATGCTTTTGCCCCATAAAACTTGCTCCATCAGACTTCTTATTAGTTTGCCTTCTGTCAGCAATGGGGAAACTAGCTTCTGGACATTAATATTTTTCAGGCAGGAAAAAGTAATAAAATCTGGCAGTCAGTATACATGAATAAAAACAAAGAAAGCAGAAAGGAATTCCCGTGTTGTGAGACATGGTAATAACTCAAGACCGAACCGTCTGTACGGTAAGTGATTTATTTACAAGTATTTTTAAACAAATAAAAGAAAATGAAGCATGAATACCTCACTGGAGGAAACATGACTAAAGAAGCTAGAAAGGACTACAACATACGCCCAGTAAAGGCCGTGAGAAGAGTTCTGCCTGGTGGTGGTGAGCTCTATTGCCCAAACACCTGGTTTTAAATCCTGGCTCTACCATTTATGAGAAAATGAAATCTTAGGCAAAGTTTCCTCATATGTAAAATGAACACTTACTGTATGCCAACTGTTTTGCTAAATTCTGGATACATAGAAGTGTCTGAAAAAAACAAACAAACAAAAAAACAACCTGGTTTAATGTTTGGTTAACCTTCAAGACTCTGTGGTCTAGTGAGATACTACTATTGCACATATATACAATAGTTTAGAAGACATACGGTGGTTTCCACCTCTCTGAGGGGGTGGTTGCAATGTTTAACCAAGGGCTTGCAGAGCCATCTGCACTGGAATGTGCATTTCTGAGTCTGTACTGCCAATGACAGGTAGAGCTCACACAGACAGAGCTTAGGCACTCTTCAAGAAGGAAGTGTTTGCTTCTTTCTAATATACTCTGCAAAATACTGACTGTGGCTTTATCTTGCTGCAATTCAATTTTCTTCTAACCTGAGTGTTATTGTGTCTGGGTTCCCTCGGCAGGGTGCAGTTCCAGCAACCTGTAGAAACAGGAAGGTGCATTTAAATCACTTTGTTAAGAAAAGTCACTTTCCACTGAGAACCCAAGCTAAAAACAATGTTGCATTGTGAGACCATGCATCACTTCTGGTCAATGCCATGAAATACCCACTCCCCCCCACTCCGCCCCATATATACACACTGCTCTTTAGCAACTGTATATACGATACATATATACGATACACATGATCACATAGATGCATACTCTCCAGGAATTTAAGGTGTACTGTAAGCACATGAAGTCTCAGGAAGACGTCTCCCTGAAGCATCAATTCGCTCAAGGACCTGGGAGGAAAACATACATTTGGTCTTTTTATATTCTTATATATATGAATCTGGATTATCAAAATCTGGCATCAAGAGAGTAGAAAAACAATCAGATGCTGACCTGCTGTGCAACTTTGGTTCTCTAGCATTCCACCCAGTTCCCCAACTTTATAGACTTGATATATTTCATCCACTGACCAGGAGGACAAATAGGAATTGTTTGGGGGCTTTTACAATAAATCTGGAGCTCTCAAAGTTTCATACTTGTAAAAGTATACTTTCAGCTACTTTCCAGACTGGGAAGGCATGCTATGGTAGAACTGCACACTGATTCTCTCTTGTGTTATTGGATGTCCCATTAAAAATATGAGAGAAATGGGCCAGCCGAGTGGTGCATTGGTTAAGAGCTGGCTTGGGACACCAGCGGCCCAAGTTCGAATCCCACATATGAGGGCCAGTAACACTGCCCTCTACAGCTAACAACAGCTCCACTTGGAGCTGGGCTGCGAGCCCCGGCGATGGTGTAGGCTGCAGCCCCTGCTGCAGTGGGCTGCCATAGGCTACAGTGAGTGGCCGGCAGCCAGCATGAGCAGCTGGCAGCCAGTGTGAGCTGCCAATAGCGTGATGAGCAACCATCCAGAGGCCGGCGACTGATCTGCCTCATCCGGCAAGAGCGCAATGACGATACCAACATGGGCCGATGAAACAACGTCCTCCACAACTAGACTGAAGAACAAAAAGGCAGCAACTTGTCTGTTCCCCTCCCCCAATTCCCCAATAAAATCTTTAAAAATATATATATATATGAGAAAAAACAACGATTCAGATTATCTGTGTACTTTGGGTGTTATTTTCTCACAACACAAAAGAGGTTAAAAGTTAGAATTTTCAATCTACAGGAAACCTTAGAAACCATCTCATCCAGGGGTCTTAGGGGCCATGGCAGGGGTGAGGTGAGGACAAGAGGGAACAACTTGGTGTCTCCCCATATCATCCCCTCTGCCACTGCCATTGCCCATTTCCCTCATCAACCACATCAATAGGATCCACTTTGATCCTATTTTTTCTATTTGCCTAGCATTTCCAAGTAAGATTTCATTTAAGGAAAAGTTTCTAAGAAAAGAGTTGGAAAGTTACTGATCTGATCCAACTCTCTCATTGTGTCACATTATTACTAATGTCACATTATACCCCAACTCAGTGCTGGCCACCCCAACTTGAAGCCAGCAAGCACCTAATTACAGAGACCCAGAGCCAGCCCTGCTTCAAAGGCCGGGCAAGAATCTCCGTCGCATTTATGTAGCTGTCAGTTGGATTCCTTGACCAAGCATTATGGCTAATTAGCCAACTGAGGGAATTTAAGAAAGTATTGCTTCCTGTTCATTTGTTTCAAGTGGTATATAATTTTCCAGCATCAGGGGAAAAGTAGGTGAGATCCTTTCAAAAGAGGACACTCAGATACTGCTGTAGAAAACCACCAGCACCTCCACCTTGGCCCTTTTTTTCCTTTAGGGAGAAGCCAACACTTTCCTACTCTCTCCCATGCTTCATTCCCATTCAGAGCCCAGACTCAGAAAGGACATGAGAAACTGAGTGTTTCCCTAAACTCTCCTATGCCATTTTTATGATTTTCATTATATCTACATACCAATTGCTCTTTCATTTACGTAATGTTTTTCTTTAAATCCACTCACATTTTAATGTTAGCCAAGCTCTAAGTAATAATATCCATTAAATTATGAAAAATTGTGTCTTTTTACTAATACACCTTAAAATAAATACAAAATCATTCAATGAAAATTTTTGGATCTAGGCCCAGTTATCTCATGTACCTTTTTTTTTGGACCACACTGATCTAATCCAGTCATTCAACAAATAGTCACTGAATCCTTGCTCTCTGCCAGACACTGCGCTAAGTGTTAGATATAAAAAAAAATAGTAAGGGGCTATGGCGAGTTTATTTTTTCTGGCTAAGTTGTTGTAAATGGTGTTGAAGTCCTAGGTGCCTGACAAAAATATGTGCCCTTGACAAAGTCAATTTCAGTGAGCTGTGCTTGCATGCGTGTGTATGTGTGTGTGTGTTTCTCTGTCTTCGTGTATGTGTTTTAACCAAGGCATGATACCATCATTCATAGCAAAGAGTCATTAATTAGCATTGTAGATTCTTGCTTGAAATGAGGTGTTACACTCTCTGAAAGCACATTTGCAAGGAAAGGGAATGCTCAAACCTCCATGAGACAGGAACACAAGTGATTGTGAAGGACTCAATGTGTCCCCTTAGAAGTTACATATTGAAATCCTAGCCCCCAATGTGATGAATTAAGAGCCTTTGGGAGGTCATTAGGCCATGAGGGGGAGGCTTCATGAATAGAATTAGTGTCTTAAAAAAGAGACCCCAGAGAGCTCTTTCACTCCTGCCATGTGAGGACACATTGAGAAGAGGTTATCTATAAACGAAGAAGCGGGCCTCACCAGACACTGAATTTTCCAATGCCTTGATCTTGGACTTCCCAGCCTATAGAGCTGTGAAAAATAAATATTTGTAGCAACCCGCTATATGGCATTTCTTTTATAGCAGCCTGAATAGATGATCAGTGCCTAATATTTCTCCCAAGAGTCCCATTTTGATGTACAATAGCATTTACCAAACTGTTCAAAGTTTTAGATATAATAATAATAATTTGTTATTAATTATATTATTATTGTTATTATTTAAAAGATTCACTAGACAATTGGTAAAACACTGGATTATATAAAAAAAACTATATGTGTTTCTTTACTGGGAAACTTGTAAAATTTGCTAAAATGCATTGCAGATTTCCAAGAGAGTAATATGATTTGCATTGTTTCTCAACATTATCTGACCATAGAACACTCTCTTGAGAGTCATTTCACTGGACATGTGTTCCGTGGAATACATTTTGGGAAATGTTATTCTAGAAACATCCTGCAGTGTAATATTAGTCAAACCAAAAGACTCGGAGAGAGGAAGCAACTTTGGCACTTTTCTCTTTGACAGAAAACTTTCCTACAATTGGCTCCTGAGTACTGGAGAAATGGGACTTTGTTGAAAGTTGCTAACACCTCCGTGACAGAATTTAAGAAGTGGGATAAGATAAGGAGAGGAATGGACTATACACCATACCCATAGCCCCCTAGAAGATGGGGCTTCTCACTCAGGGGGGTCTCCCACAGACTGGGGTCAAGAGAGGACAAGGAGCACCAGACATCAGTCACAAACAGGGGCCATGGGCCAATCAGCCCCAGCCTTCAGCTGCTAATGGTGTTTGGGGTTCTTCCCTTGGAACATTTAAAGTACTGAGTCAATGAAGATGATTCTAAATATTTTCTTAGGGCTAAGACTATAAAATCAACTACAAAACTGGAAAATTTTCAACCCTATTTCTCCATGATGTGGGTGTTTGGGGTTTTTCAGAACATTTTTCCAGTAAATTGCACACTGCTTGGCCACAGAAATAAACAGCAGCCCTAGGGCAGATGCTGAAAACCTGGGCCCTCAGAGCATGAGCTGTAAGAACATTTTTCCCTCAGACGTCACTGAATTTCTGCAGCCAACTCAAGCACCGTATGTGTGCCACATTTATTCCCAGGGTAGTGCTTACTCTTATTCCCACCAGCAAAGGCTATGCGTCATGTTTGAGTGTTTTGGGCCTTCATAAATTGTGGTAAATGGAGTTAAATTTTCTTTCTCCAAGTAGTTGAGCAACAAGAATGATGGCTCTTGATAACACAAAATTAGAGTTGTTGACATGTACTCACTAGGCATGTGACAGGTTTATACGCCCTTTCATAAGATCGTCCATATTTTTCAAAGTTTGTGTTTGTCCAGTGCAGACTTAGGTGCCAATTTAAATGATGTTTTTATTCTGATGGAGAATGAGAGCACACATGGCCCATAGTCAGTCAGCCCAATTGTACGAGCTATAACCCCAACTGGCACCTGTGGTACACGGGATATATGGTCCAAGAGCCCCCTGTAACAAAATTGAGACAAGATGAGCTTGTTGTACTGCAGCAGACTATAGATACATGAGCAAGCCCTACTGAGATCAGCCCCGGCCCAAATCATCAGAACCACCCAGCTGATCCATTGACTTATGAGCAATAATGTAAAATTCTTGACTTTACAAAAAGGAGCTATTGCCCTTACTAAAAATAAGTTTGGGGTGGTTTCCTATGCAGCAATGACTAACTGATCCAAGCATCATCATCTTCGTCATCAATAACCTTCATTCATTTTAACATTCTTTTCCATATACCCTCTCACCCTACCTTCCCCCACCACCCCATTTCTCCTATCAGTAGCCTCTTGCATAAGTGTGGTATGTTTGTTACAATTGATGAGCTAATATTCATACATTATTATTAATTGAAGTCCACAGTTATATTTAGGTTCATTGTGTTGTACATTATGTGGGTTTTGACAAATACGTATCCACCATTACAGTATCATACTGGATAGTTTCACTGCCCTAAAAAATCCCCTGTACCTCACTTATTCATCCCTCCTTCCTTCTGAGCCCCTGGCAACTATCTCCATAGTTTTATCTTTTCCAGAATGTCATGTAGTTGAAATCATACAGTATGTATCCTTTTCAGATTGGCTCATTTTAATATTTTCTATTTGTCTAGCATAGTGCTACTTTTCCTGAATTATCTTGTTTAACCCCATAGGGTGCTATTGTTATGCTCAGTTTACAGATGAGAAAACTAAACTCAGAGAAAATAAGCTAATTGGGCCACAGACACACAACTAAGAAGTGGTGGAGCTTGAAAAATTCAGGCATACCTGCCTTTAGAACCAGAAATCTTACGTACCACAGGAAAAGTTGCAAAGCGGTGACTGAGGCCACATTCAGTCTACTATAACAAAATACCATCCATTGAGTTGTTTAAACAACAGACATTTATTTCTCACAGATCTAGAGGCTGGAAATCTGAGATCAAGGCGCTGACAGATTCAATTCTTAGTGAGAGCTCTCTTCCTGGCTTGCAAATGGCCAGCCACCTTCTCACTGCGTCTTCATGTGACTAAGAGAGGGAGCTCTGGTCTCTTCCTCTTATTAGGACATTAGTGATGTCATGAGAGCTTCACCCTCATGATCTCATCTACACCTAATCACCTCCCAAAGGCCCCAACTCCAAATATCACCACGTTGAAGGTTCGAGCATCAACATATGCATTTGGGGGGAGGGGGGACACAAACATTCAGTTCATAACAGCAATAACTGGCTAAAGCTCAATAGCAGCCTCCCCATTAGGGCATGAAATTTTCCTTCTCCACAGTCCTTACTACTCCCCATTGTGTTGAATATGGTCCTAGTCACTTATTATCATTATTTCTTTGACCCCAGTGGTATCTGAGTTTTCACTGTACTCTCCCACAGAGATGCCACTGGTCCCAGCTGGGAGTCTTACAGGGATCATGTAAGGTTCAGCAATAAATATTGGATTGTCGGAAAAGTCATGGCGTATATTTTTCTATGTTTTTCGTAGCAAAAATGCATCATGACTTTTCCGACAAGCCAATATGGGTCTTGGAATAAAATGTAGCTAACATACCTTGCTGCCTCAGGCCAGTGCTGAACACATGGAGAGTCCTGACCTGGAGCATAGAGAACTTTAAACAAAATGATGGATAAAATGGACTTCATTAAAATTAACAACTTCTGCTATGCAAAAGACAGTATCAAAAGAATGAGAAAACAAGCCACAGGCTGGGGGTAAATATTTGCAAAGGGACACATCTGATAAAGGACTGTTATCCAAAATATACAAAGAACTCCTAATATTCAACTCAACAATAATAAAAAAAAAAACACCCTGATTTTTAAAAATGGGGCAAAGATTTAACAGACACCTCACCAAAGAACATATACAGATGGCAAATAAGTGCATGAAAAGATGCTCCATGTCATTGTCATTAGGAAAGCGTCAATTAAAACAACAATGAGACACAACTACACACCTATTAGAATGGCGAACACTGACACTACCACATGCTGGTGAAGATGTGGAGCAACAGGGCAGTACAGCCAAAATAAGACAGCCACTTTGGAAGATAGTTTGATGGTTTCTTAACAACACGAAACATACTCTTACCATATGGTCTACCAATCACATCCCTTGGTGTTTAATCAAGAAGTTGACAATTTATGTTTTTACATGGAAGACTTCACATGGATGTTTATAACGGCTTTATTAATAATTGTTAAAACTTGGAAGCAACCAAGATGTCTTTCACGGGGTAAATGGATAAACCATGGTACAAGCAGATGATGGGATATTAATCAGCACTAAGTAGAAATGAGCTATCAAGCTATGAACAGACATACAGGATCCTTAAATGCATATTACTAAGTGAAAGAAGCCAATCTGAAAAGGCAATATACTGTATGATTCCATCTATATGACATTCTGGAAAAGGCAAAACTATGGAGACAATAAAAAGATCAGTGGTAGGGCTGGTCAAGTGGCTCAGCTGGTTAAGAGCTCACTCAAGAGTGAGAGCTGAGCTCTGAGCAACAGCAGTTCGATGCCAGCCTGAACTGAGCTGTCAACAGGTGGCAGGATGGCTCAGCTAAAAAACAAAAACAAACAAACAAAAAAATCAGTGGTTGCCAAGGGTCGGGGGGTAGGAGATGAACTGGTAGATCACAGAGGATATTTAGGACAGTAAAAATACTTTGTATAATATTATAATGATGGCTATATGTCATTATACATTTGTCCAAACTTGTAGAATGTACATCAAGAATGAATCCTCAGGTAAACTATGGACTTTAGGTGTTTATGATATGTCGTTGTAGTCTCATCCTTAGCAAAAAAAAAAAAAAAAAAAAAATTACCATTCTGGTGAGTGATATTGATAATGGAGGAGGCTGTGCTGTGTGTGTGTGAGGTACAGAAGAAATCCCACATTTGTGAAAACATGGATGACTCTAGAGGACATTATGCTAAATGAAATAAGTCAGTTACGGAAGGACAAATACTGAATGATACCACTTATATGAGGTATCTAAAATCAGTCAGATTCATAGAAGCCGAGAATAGTGGTTATAAAGGGGGTAGGAGGAAATGAAAACATTTTCAATGAGTATAAATTTCTGTTATGCAAAGTGATTAAGTTCTAGAGATATGCTGTACAGCATAATACCTGTACTTAACAACATGGTATCTTGCACTTCAAAAAATGTTAATAGGATAGATCTCATATTTAGTATTCTTACCAGAAACAAACAACAACCAAAAAAAAAAAAAACCCACAAAAGAACACAAGGAAATTTTTGGAGATGATGGATATGTTTAATACTTTGGTTGTGATGTTGATATCATGGATATATGCATATGTCCAAATTCATCAAGAAATATGTATTAAATGTGTATAATTTTTGTATATCAATTATACCTCAATAAAGTTAAAAAAGAATAAAACTATTTAATATATAATTTTATTTATTTATTTATTTATTTATTTATTTATTTATTTATTTATTTATTTATTTTTTGAGGGCAGTGTCACTGGCCCTCATATGTGGGACCAAACCGGGGCCGCTGGCTTCCCAGGCCAGCGCTTAACTACGGCGCCACTCAGCAGGCCCAATATATAATTTTATATTGATTACTGTCCGGTGTGGTGGTATGAAGTTCCCCCATACTAATCCACAGACCCTTAGTAAAAGTTCAATATAGTCCACAGCTGTGGATTTACAATTGTTTTGGGGAGAAAGATCAAGAAGAAGGCCCTAAGTCTGGAGTAATATGGGGCAGAGAAACTAGAAACAGCACTGAGATACAAAGTACATATCAAGGCTTCAGAGGACACAGTGAATAAGAGCCAGAGGTGACAATGAATTTCAAAATCTTAGGTGGACATTGAACTTTATTTAAGATCTTTATTTAGGGCCTAAGCCACTTTTACCTAGATCATAAGGATCCAGGGGATCCCGGATAATACCCAAGTTAAACAACCATAGAGTTTAGTCAAGAATTTCCCACTGAAATCTCCAGTCTGATTCCATTCTCCCTGCCCCAGGCAAATGCAAACCACAGGTATTTGACCTTAGTAGGGGGTTGCAGGGTGTCCAGACAGAAGGAATGTGTGGGCCATTGTGTGTATTTTCCCAGCAACCTCTGCAATTAGAGAAGTTTGTAATTCAAGATGTGCATAAGTAGTTGTTTAAGAGAACATAGTATCTGAGGTTTCTAGATGAGTATGAATAAATAACTAAATCCTTAACTTGCACCGAGATTTTTACTTTTAAAAGTATGTCTTCAGAGTAAAGGACATTTTGCCATTTTGACCTGGTGGGAATTTTTACCTCAAGCTCTTGACATTAAGGACTATTTCGCTATACATTTTAATCAGTATGGTATCAATATTGGTGAATTTCATTTACCATTTTTCAGTGCAAACTTAATTGAGCCAGTATACCAGTTAGGAATTATATTCAGCTATGAGTAAACTGAGACCCGAAAAAAAGTAGTATTTTGATCACACTCCTGAGAGTTTATTCTCTCTTGTAAAGGAAGCCTGAAGACAGATCCTTCAAGAATGACATTGAGATTTCGTGAGGTCATCAGGACCCATGCCTCTCCCATGGTCCTACTCCTATATCCTCAGCCTGAGGCTTCCACCTTTCAGGTCCCATTCTGGTCTAAAGTCTGCTGTAAACCCAGCTGCAACAGGAAGAAAAAGGAAAGAAGATAAAAGGCTTCTTTTCTCGTCTTAATAAGTCTCTTCAGAAATCCTACCCACATCATTGGCCAGATCACAGGCTCATGGCTACAGGAAGGAAACTGGGAAATGTAGGTTTTCAGCAAGGCACTTTGCCCAGGGCTCCACTGAGAACTTGGGAAAGTGAATATGGATGGCAACCTTTAATCTAACCACCCCACTTTAATTCATTGATTAATTTTCTATTTGGAAAAGTTCAAAGCTTCTATTTTCCCTCATTTTTCATTTTACTGAAACTATTTCATTAGTATGAATAGCTTTTTATTTCATATTTACAATGGAGATTTTATTCATTCCCACAAATTAGTCCATATCAAATTCTACCAATATATATATAGTTTATACCACTGTGAAATTTCTTTTGTGTACAGTATTTCTACCAAAGTTAAATTTGCTAATCCTAAATATTGCACTTTTAAATTATCTCAAAAAATTTTTTATTCTACCACAATTGATATTGCAGAACAAGTAAAAATAATATTTCATATGATTTGGAAATTCAAACAGCCCAGAGTGTATAAAATAAAAATAAAAATTCTCCTATTACTTTCCTCAGGGATAACTGCTCTTAGATGTTTCTTGTGTGTCCTCCCATTAAAAGCTTAATGTCTATTATATTCATTTTTCAGCAAACCCAGGGGGACAAAGAGAATAATTCGGTAAAAAAGTACCTTAGAGAAGCAGAGTGGAAAAGACTGCAGGAGAAACCCACAAAAGGAGTTTGATACAAGAAAGCCCAAGTAGACAGAGAGGGCAAGTGAAACAAGACTGCTTCATCAGTCTACAAGGATTTTGAGGCGAGGCAGGTAAGACAGTGGCTAGGGAGACAAATGATCAGAAATCTACCCCATCCCCCACTGCTGATTGGGTAGAAGGTATAGGGGCCAGGTTAGGAGGAGTTCTTGCCTTGTGGGCTGCTTAGGACTAGCTGAAGACCACTGTGCAAGGTAACCTTATACCTGTGGTGCCTAGAAGACAACAGGTGGGATGTTCCGGAGGAGAGAGGATTCAGCTTGCCCTCCTGAGCGCCACCTTTACCTGTGTTTCATAAATGCTTGGTTAAAACCAGCTGGCCTGCATGGTGCCCACCTTCTTGGGAGAAACAAGCATAACCATAGTCCCTACTGCAGGCTAGACAGCCTGGACCAGGAACTGGATGGACCCATGACAGGGACTCCCAAAAGAGGAGGAAGGCAGGGAAGGACCTCCAGACCCTGACCTGCCTAAGGAAAACTAGACCACACGTGTGGAACCCACAAACATCTGCAGAGATGCCAGCAGAACATTCGAGGACAGGACCAGCCCAGCCATACATCAGGCACATGAGTGCTGCATACCGAAGTCCAACACAAGGTCCCAAGATCCCTTTCCTCCAAGAACGTGGGGTTGTGGAAGCCTATCCAGCACACACTTGGACACCAGCTTGGAAAGCAGTAGGGGAAAGAAGAAAGAAACCTGAAGCACTAAGAAATTATTATTGCCTGAGATGCTGGGTTAAACATGAATAACTTTAAATCATTAAATCACACCAAATTTTAAATTGGATTGGCTAAATCAGCTCCTACTCCCCCCTTCTCACACCCCACAGTAATTGAGGATGAGAGTTTTTGAAGCAGAGCTTATCAGTTATATAAAAATACAGAAGCTTTCTTTGCATATCAGATTAGGGAGAGGCCATCTGTGACTTCACCAGAACTGCTAAACTCTTTAATAATTGAAAGGTCAAAATGTCCTGCTTCCTTCCATAACTGCTGTCCCACACAAGTCTCACTTGAGGTAGGTCTGGAGACATTACTGCCTCCATTGCACAAAGAACGAAAGACAAAGGATGCAGGTCATAAATTAGGAAGTGGCAGCACTGGAAGAAAGGATCCAATTTCTTGAGCTAGTTCTTTCCACTGAGCAAACAAATGGGAAAGGCTCCAGATTTGCCACCAAAGACTGGAAAAACAGCTTTGCCAGGGCAATGGACGCCTCCTGAACATTGCTCTGTAGACACATTGAGGTTTTTCACTCCAACCAAAGGGTAAGTCTTTGGACAGAGAAGGCCTGGGAGAGAAACAACCCAGCTGCCCTCTATCTCAGTGTTCTGCTCTCCCCAAGTATCCACAAAACCCTGTCCAAGCTCCAGACCTCATTTCTCATTTCATTGTATGCCAACGACAATTTATTTACAGCTTGTCCAACTCCCACAAGGCTTCACTATAACTCTATTGATCTGATTTAATTAAACTCAACTCCTGGAAAAACTCACATACAGAACTTATAACAATATTCATTGTTGTTCCTTGCTCGGTTACTGGAAAACCATACAGAAACTTATTAAACCCCGTGGACTGCAGACCCAATGCTATGATGATTCTAAATGTATTTCTCACTTCCTACACCAGTTATATAGCCAGGTTCAGGTTCAAGGGAAGCCCCAAGATGGCTCATGAAACTTTTCCCAGGGCCCAAAGAATCGAGCTGTGTTCCCTTTAAGAAGGGCTGGGGATCTAGCATGAAAATGATGTTTCTAAATCAGATTCTCTCAATCTGTGGGCTCCAGCTGCTCAAGTTTCATGAGGATGACTTCTCGAGGCCTTCAGATCTTATTTCACATCAAGCTACGTCTGGTCTTGATTAAAGGTGCTGGAAGGAAAGCATATGGCAGTCAGAGAGGCGGAGGGTAATAAGACCCTGCAGGCTCACGCTAAAGAAAGTAAGAACCAATAAACTGTCTGCCACTTATTGAAGCTGTTCTCCAAATGCAACATGAGCTTGCACATCCCCTGTGTTGATATATTGGAGTTAATTGAGATTTTAATTATTAAAAGTGAGTGCAGCCAGGCAAGGGATTTAGTGAACTAAGTATTAAAATAATACATCCTTGAGACAAATGTCCTCCAAAGTCCCTCAACACAGGGAGTGTGGAGACTCTTGGCTGTCATATATTTTCATAGAAAAGGAGAGGCGAGCTGAGACCATTTGAATTTTCCCAAGCTTTTGCATCCACAGGGAGGAAGAGATAATGCCTTTTGCTCTTGAATTCTGTTAGGGCGAGGCAAAATACTTCTCCTAGGAAACACTTCCAGTTGCTGCAAGAGCTAGCCACACAAAGAGGAAAAGAAGCCTCCTTTTCTGTCGTCAAAGCTCCAGGCTAGACCCGACCAGGAATTTGACTGGTTATTCTGACCGACATAGCTCTCTGCACAGAGGTCTCATTACAGAAGGTGCATGGGTTTTGTCCTAAGTGCTCAGGAATTCTTTGTGCTGTAGGAAAAAAGCTTTAGAGGTAAAGTTCCCCAACTTCACAAATGTTTTGCTTTTTTATTATAACAGTGTAGACTATTTCAAAATAGAACAATAGCATTGCAGCAGGGTGCTCCTGTCTTTTAAGATGTCTGCTTTCTTTCCTGTTAAAACAATGTGCTATTCAGTCCTTTATTTTATGCACAATGCTTAACGATGTTTCAAAAATATTATTTCTTGGGGCCGACCGAGTGGCACGGTGGTTAAGCGCTGGCCTGGGAAGCCAGCGGCCCCAGTTCAGGTCCCACATATGAGGGCCAGTGACACTGCCCTCAAAAAAAAAAAAAAATTATTTCTTAAAAAAAAAACCAGCAGTGATATGTTTCCACCGCAGCCCATGGGAGAATGAGGTTTGACCTAGGAACCTGTGCTCTACAGCGGGGCTTCCTTGACTCTGGTAGTGTCCTGCCCTGGTGGAAAAGCAGTGTCCTCCTGCCAGCTGTGCCTCCCAGACTCCCCCATTAACTCTAGCCCTGTGTTTTACACAGAACATCAGCATGCTGCGGCTCTCAAAGTTTAGACAGACGAAAAGTGATGAAGTAGATAACCCAGATCTCTTCTCTCAATAAAACCTGGGAAAGTATTCTATTTAGGGAGAGAGCATCACACTATTTCCTGTTTCCACATGCTTCGTGGTGTGGCTCCCGTGGCTCTGAGGCACTGTGCACAAAACTGCCACTCTGACTAGAATTCCCTCCTCAGACAAACGTGGGGGTGTTGGGGCTGGCACTGAAATTAGGAAAGGGTGAGAGGTACTATGCCAAGGGCCTCCAACGTCATGCAGGTTATCACTGCACATGATGGGTCAGGAGCAGGAGCAAAGGGACTTCTCAATACACCAAGGGCCTCTTTTCCAGTCCGGGTTTCTGATAATAACAAGCAGGCCCCTCATCCATAGGAAGCTGTGGGGACCGTGCAAGCTGACCACTTTGTCTAAAGGCCTCGGTTGACAGACTTGCCCATGTTTTGTTCCTGTGTCTGTTATTTTGCCCTCGGAGACCTTGCATCTTGAAGAAATTAGAGTGTACCACTCTTACATCCATTTCTAATTCGTTTTGGTTTTTACAATCTAAAGTAAAAGCTTAAGGGGCCGGCCAAGTGGCACGGTGGTTAAGCGCTGGCTTGGGAAGCCAGCGGCCCTGGTTTGGGTCGCACATATGAGGGCCAGTGACACTGCCCTTAAAAAATAAATAAATAAATAAATAAAATAAAGTAAAAGCTTAAAGAAGTCCAACAAAATTCTGATTTTTCCTAAAACTACTGATAGTACTTTAAAAAAATAACAGACACTAAATTGTGTTTTTTGGGGGGGTGACCTTGCTTTGCTGATACCCTAGTTTATGTTAAGTACCAGCCCAGGACTGGTACCGGTCCTTTTTTCCCAACTTTAAAAGTCAAAACAAGGCCAGCCGAGTGGCGCGTTGGTTAAGAGCTGGCTTGCAATGCCAGCAGCCCTGGTTCGGATCCCACATATGAGGGCCAGTGACACTGTCCTCTACAGCTAAGATGGTGAAAAACAGCTCCACCTGGAGCTGGGCTGCTGAGAGTCCCCCAGGTGGCATAGCTGCAGCCCCTGCTGCAGTGGGCTGCCATAAGCTGCAGTGAGCGGCGGGCAGCCAGCATGAGCGGCCAGCAACCGGTGTGAGCTGCCATGAGCAGGTGTGGGTGGCTGTCCAGAGGCCGGCAACCGATCTGCCTCACCCGGGAAGAGTGCAATGATGATACCAACATGAGCCAGTGAAGCAACGTCCTCCACAATTAGACTGAAGAACAAAAGGACAGCAACTTGTCTGTTCCCCTTCCCCAGTTCCCCAATGTTGTTTCCCTCCCCCAATTCCCCAATAAAATCTTTAAAAAAATAAAAAATATGTCAAGGGCCGGCCAAGAGGCGCATTGGTTAAGAGCTGGTTTTGCGATGCCTGCGGCCCCGGTTCGGATCCCACATATGAGGGCCAGTGACACTGCCCTCTACAGCTAACAACAGCTCCACCTGAAGCTGGGCTGCCGAGCCCCGGTGACGGTGTAGGCTGCAGCCCCTGCTGCAGTGGGCTGCCATAGGCTACAGTGAGTGGCCGGCAGCCAGCGTGAGCTGCCAATAGCCGTGGTGAGCGACCATCCAGAGGCCGGCGACCGATCTGCCTCGTCCGGGAAGAGCACAATGACGATACCAACATGGGCCAGTGAAGCAACGTCCTCCGCAACTAGACTGAAGAACAAAAAGACAGCAACTTGTCTGTTCCCTTTCCCTGATTCCTCAACGTTGTTCCCCTCCCCCAATTCCCCAATAAAATCTTTAAAATAAATAAATAAATAAATAAATAAATAAATAAATAAATAAATAAATAAATGAGTCTAAACACAGCATCACTCCTGGTCCTCTCGGTTACAAGCATATACAGATCTTCAGGTTCATGGAAAGAAGGGAAAATGAACTTTATTTTATTTTCAAAATTCTATTATCACAATTAAGGATATTTATAAATTGAGAACTTCATTTAAATGTCTTTTCTGCTCTTGGAAAAGGGGTGTTCCAAGAGAAGAGGCTTAGTGGGACATCAGGATTACCTCGAAAAGGCATGTCTTTCTGAAGTTGCTTTATAAAGTTCTCATTGTTCTCCAAAATTACTCAAGTGCTGCTGTACACTGTGCTATCCTGCAATTACTAGGTCAACTCTTCCTAAGGCAACTCTCCAGGATACAGGGACCAAAGCCAAATAAGACACCTTTTTCGGAAATCTCCATAAAAAAATGCACAATGGAATTGCAACCAGTAATTGCAAACAAGACCCCTTTATCTTAGACTTTTCCTAAGAAAAATGTCTATCTTACTGACACAAGATGTTCACTTTCAGTGTGAATATCAAAGACGATATTTTGCTGAAATAAAACAGATTCTGTGTTGTTGAACCTCTTTAAACATTTATTCACTGTACCCTTGATTAGAGAAGCCTTTTAGGTCCACCAGTACGAAGGTCCTGGCAATTCCACCCCATAGTCCATATTGGCCTGAAACACGCCTAGGTATGGAAAGGAAATGTATTGATCAGATCCATGTAACACAGTTCATGTGAACAGAGACTTGAAATTGGTCAAGTTCTCATTATTTCCAGCTCAAGCACTTTTCATTTTTGTGGCTTCAGAGATAAGTTGCTGATAAATGCAATTTCACTGAGACCAGAAACATGCTACCTTGGGTTTGGTTTTGTTTCCAATCTGTTTTACTGAAAAGATACAGATCACAAGGTGGCGGCTCTCTTGTCAGAACGCAATGATACCAGCCATATTGAGCTAGTTTGCAGACAATTCGGAGCATGCATTCAGAACCCAGGAGAATGTACCAAGATTGCCTGTCTTCATTTACAATGCGGACACTTTGTTCATGGTGGATTTTTTCATTAACTTTGATTTATTAAAAAAATATATTGCATTAAAATATTATTTTATGGCTGTTTTTTACACAATGCAACTGCATTACTTGCTTCACTCTAGTCAAGATTCTTGTTCATACTTCTCTTCCTAAAGAATCTCAGAAGAAAGGCAGAAGCCTAGTTTGAAGAATGTGGTTTATAGTCCCTTATCAAGGGAATAGCCAAAATGGTTCTGATAATCTCTTCTTATATGAGACTTTCCAAGGACTTTGAAGATGCCATTAAGCCAACACTAATCTGCCTCATCCAGGACCAACATGGGCCAGTGAAGCAACGTCCTCCGCAGCTAGACTGAAAAACAAAAAGACAGCAACTTGTCTGTTCCCCTTCCCGGATTCCCCGACACTGTTCCTCTCCCCCAATTCCCCAATACAATCTTTAAAAAACAAACAAACAAAAAAAAACACTAAAACCCCCTCCTCTTACCCAGGTCCACTGCATACTCTTGGGCAATGCACAGTTCTAGGGGACACTGTTGTCATCATAATCTAATCAGGGCCACTCAGTACTACTGCCAGTCCACAGCTGTTGGTTATAGGTCCACCGTTAAATAAGAAGCTGGCATCAGAATTTAAATCGACTGTGTCCCTAAGTATGCTGCTTGGTGCAGCTTTTTTTTATATTTTTTCACAGTAAGACTTGCTAGATGAAGACAGCCAGGCATTCATTTCCATTCTGGTACAAGTTCCTTGTAGACTGACACTTTGAGTAACAGTGATCCAAATAAGAGGCACTCCCTGGGGTTCTGAAAAACAAAGTCTCCATAATTGAAAGTGGACATCCTGTGTTCGCCTCTCCTTACCTTGATAGTGAGACAGGTCACCAGTAGCGAAACTAGCAAAGAGATTTCTTTGACAACAGTCCCCATTCGACCTCTCCTTTCATCCTTGCCCCGTTCTTACATTTTTAACATTTGAAACTTTTCTGTTTCCTCCATTGGCCCTGAAGCAAAGGTCCTATTACACTACTCTGGCTCAGAAAGACCTCACCCGGGGTGACTTCTATATTCTTGATACCATGCACAATGGCTAGCTGTTAAAATTAAATGCAATAAGGTAAAGGCTCACAGCACTATTACAGCCTCAGGTTTGCTGAGCTTCTGATATCAATTAACAGTTCCCTTGTTATTAACAAAAACCCACACCAAAGAAGTTTCCTTGCCTTCAGCCATCAGTGACAATATCCTAAAACTGTTATATCTCTGAGGATGCCAGGAAAGTTGGCGATAGAGTTCCTTTCCCAAAAGCCTGACGCAAGACGCTGCAGAAACATAACAGCTGGAGGTGAAGTCTCCGTGAGGGAGGGGAGAATCGAAAGTTCTTTAAAAAATTTTGCTTGGGGACTAGTATTTAAACTTAGGTATGTGGTCATTGATAGGCATATTTAACTGATCAATTCACTGACTGTAAACACATAAATTTTAAGATCAATATTCTTTGAAAAATTATCTTGTTAAAAAATAACATAGCTGGCCGAGTGGCGCGGTGGTTAAGCGCTGGCTTAGGAAACCAGAGGCCCCCAGTTCGGTCCCACATATGAGGGCCAGTGACACTGCCCTCAATAAATAAATAACATAGATTGGGGGGGGAAAGTGTGTGTGTGTGGGGGGGGGGTGCGCTAGGAAAAGCCAAAATGGAAATCTACATTTTGGACAGGACACATTTCTGCCTGGGATTTTTTGTTTGTTTTTTTAAGGGAGAGAATAGTGTTTATTAATTTTATAATTTTTTTCTTCCTTTCATACAGAACTGTGACTTTTTCAAACATTCTAGCAATATTATTCTGGTGAGTCCCTGCAGTTTCTTGGAGAGTTTCTTAGCAATGTTATTCTGCTTCCAGGTGAAAACTGAAATATTTGCTTGAAATAACTGTAAGCGTTTCCGAAACTGAGCTCCTTGCCCAGCACTGGGAAGTTTAATCCATGTAAAATGCTAACAATTTGAAAAATCTTGGAAATCTTAGAGGATCATTAAACTATCAGTTTTTCCTCTTCCATGTTGACAAGCAAAGAACTGTGTTCAAACATTTATTAACAAACTGAATTGTGTCTCAGTAAGAACTCTAAGTTAACAAGATGGTGGTGTTAGGTTGCATAAAGGGATTTTTAAATGAACATACACACCAAAAGAATTGTTCTAACAGAGGAATTGCTTTCTGAGCCTTGGGGATAAAACGCATAAATCCTTTATTAGGTATAATAATATAGTTATTTGACACTTCACCTTTTCTAACATACTCTGTATTTTATGCCTGGCCATCTTCCAGCAATTTAAGTTATTCCCCAAATTTATAGAAAGCAGTAAAAGTAAGTTATAGATTTTATCTGAGGAATTGCTGTGTATTTCCCAGTTGAGTCTTGCTACTACTAGTATCCTCTCATTTCTTAAGCAACATTGCCATCGTGTGGCTATGTCTATACATTTCCCAGGAAAAGCCCAGGCCTAAATGAACTAGAGGCTCCAAAGAGCACCAAAGAGAACTGATTTATGACCCTAGAATTTCCTGCAATTGTGAATTGACTTGGTTAGGAAGGGACAGGTCATCCCAAGAAATTTTACAACTTTGGTTTCTAATCATCAATGTTGTTTTGTCTTACATTACCACCTTTGGCTATTCAATGAAGAACAGCTGAATTCGGACAAGGACAACATTAGGAAGAAAGCCTATCATCATTTCCACCAAAGTATCTCTAGTAGAACTATCAGCCCATGTGTTTCAAATATTGGCAAATTGGGGTTATACTTAGACCTCTGTATCAATATTTCTTTCCTGGAGCTTTTCAGAACCTGTTTTTCAACTTAGAAACTACCATGATGAAAGATTCTGTTGGGCTCTAAAGAAGAAAAGGAAAAAAAGTGCTTCAGTTTTTATCAATAGAAGTTGAAACAGGTTCATTTCAAATCTTCTCTTTGGGACATTTAGTACTTTGCAAAGTAAACAAACAAACAAACAAAACCAGAAAACAAATTTCCCTCCTCTATTCGATGTTTGGGAAAATTCCACTTGAGGTAGGCCACCTGTGAGGTTTCATAATTGGATGTCAGTTTCACTCTATTTTAGATTTTTCTCTAGAGACTCATGAATATTCATAAAGATGTTCCTGACTGAATCATCCAGGTGACTAGCTCCATTTTGAAGACAACCATGACAAGGCAAGCTGTGGCCAATGGGGACTCAGTATTCATTATTCTAACGATGACTCTAATTCTTAGTGTACACAGTGAACACAGATCTACGGGGCGGAAAGGAATGACTTACGAGTTTAATAAGAAATACATGTTCTGACAGAAATACAGATTCAACAAAGAAGCTGTCTGAATATGAAACACAATAGGAAAAATTTTAAATGCACAAAAGAAAAATAAATTATTCTTTCTTCACCCTCTAATTTTATTGAAAATCTAATTGGATAGCCCATAACTGGCCATTATTTTACATGTATATATGCAGATAAAGAATACATTTTCTAAATAAATTTCAGTAATTTATCTATTACTGGAGTATAGCAAATAATTTAATATTCTCAAAGAATACAGTATTTTAAATTAAATACAGTATTTTCCATTTAGAAAGTTAAGGGTAGCATAACATACGCAATAAATTATTTATCCAATATCTGGCTTGTGGGACATTAAAGCCAAATCAGTGTTTTACAAACTTGTCTGCTTATGTTAGCAGATGTCCTTGGAGATTCTGACTCGGTATACTTGGAGAGGAGTTCAAGAATCTATCTCTGATAAGCATGCCAAGTGATTTTCATCACCAAATTTGGGGAGTACTTGTCAACATGTATATTGAAGTGACGCAAGATGTAAATAAAAGAATAGCTCAGACTTATTGGAAGTTTAAGTATAATTTACAAGTTGTCATTTTTAATAAACCAAATATTCAAAAATTTAGAAAATAATTATTTTTTCATAAAATTAATGCATTACATGAATCAGGATATAAATGCATTTTTGTATCGAATGCTATTCAGTGTGTTCCAGTTTTAAATAATATCCATTTGTCTCTTTTATTGATTCCTAATTACATTATTTAGGTGCCTATTTTTAAGTGTAAATGGATGTGCATTAGGGAGATTAGGAAAACAGAAGCTCTGAAAAAGAAAGTAGAAGAGAACTAGAGAGAGAAAATAGAAGATGCAAAAATATAACATGGTAAGGGATTTAAGAAAAAATGAATGCCAGAAAAACAACACTGACATAACCACTGGGCTTAAGGGAATTTTATTTTATAATACAATTGATACAAAGGTGAAGAAAATAAGACAAAAGAAAAAGATAAGCAGAAGTATAAAGATCAAGGATAAATAAGAGATTTCTATTAGGGGCCTTTCATTTATTAATTAATTTATTGGATGAAAGTCTTATCGGGTGATAAAGTCAGGATTTTTCCATTGTTGTAAAAGTTGATAAAACCTAACTCCCAATTCAGCAGCATCTGTAATTCTAAAAATATAAATAGGTCCTAAGGAAGCATTTCCTGAAATGACATCCTCCTTGAAGTTGCCCATCAACAGTGGAAGATTAAGAGCTCGCAGAATCCTGCAGAGATTTGTGCAACTCACTTTTTAATTCATTATTTTCCAAACCTGAACAGCTATAGCATGTTTTATTTTCACTTCACTTCTTGGTAAAATCCCTAAGAATCAGTGAAAAGAGGGTAGGCTCAATATACGAATACCTGGGTTTGAAATTTGGTTCCACCATTTAGCTTCATGACCGGGGATTGGTTACTTATTAATAATGACCTTGAACTTTAGCTTCTCCATCTGTAAAATGGGTTTAATAATATAAAGTGCTTAGCACAACATCTGCCACACAGTAAATTTTGGATTAAGTACTAGTGATAAGTGTTCTACAGAGGATATTCCAGGAAACTTACGGTCTCTTAAGCTTTCCATCAATATAAAGTATATGAATTAAATTATGCCACCACTTTTATAACACCCGGAGGAAATTTATTTTCCAATCAAAGAAAACATGGAAATTTTTCTTTTATTCCTCTCCCTCTTTTTATTTTTAGTCAGGCAATTTCAAATCAAACCAAGAAGAGTCAGAAGTCAGTCGCATCACATCAAGGCCAGTGATTTGCGGCAAAGAGGAGTCAGCAAGCAACAGGATATAGTATGGGAATACAAATGGGTCTTGGATCAAAGATAACCATTGTCTTGGTCTATTCAGGCTGCTATTACAAAAATGCCACAGAGTGGGTTGCTTAAACAAGAAACATTTATTTCTTACAGTTCTGGAGCTGGGAAGTTCAAGATGAAGGCACTAGTAGATTCAGTGTCTGGTGAGAGCCTGCTTCCTGGTGCATAGACTGCATCTTTGTGCTGTGTCCTTACATGCAGAAGGGATAAGGGAGCCATCTGGGGTCTCTGTTATAAGGGCACAAATCCCATTCATGAGGGCTCCATCCTCATGACACTGTGGGTAGGATTTCAACATGTGAATTGGTGAGGGGCACAAACATCCAGTCTGCAGCAACCATTTCTAAAATGAAACTGCCTTTTAGAAAGACAGGACTCTCACTGGCCAGTAAGTCTGTGTTCATGCTAGACACAGCAGTAGAATAGGTGAAACTTGGTTTTCATGCCCTTGACCATCCATTTAAAGAGAAAAACCTGGGGCCGGCTGAGCGGCTCAGTTGGTTAAGAGTTGGATTAGTGTGCGTGCTCTGAGCAACAGGGCTGCTGGTTCGACTCCCGCATGGGATAGTGGCTACGCCCACCCACAACTAAGATTGAAGAACAACAAGTTGGCTGGTCCCCTCCCCCAATTTCCCAACACTGTTCCTCTCCCCCAATTCCCCAATAAAATCTTTAAAAAAAAAAAAAAGAGGAAAAACCTTTCCTGAGAGGGCTTCTATAATTACCTCTGTGGAAAGTAGATTGTCCAACCCTGATGATGTGTCTTCTCATTCTAATTAATGCCTCCTTTCTAAGGGTAAGTACAAAGCCTTATATGCCCCTCCTTGCCATTTCTAGCCTATTACTGAAGTTGCATCTGTATTTTTTCTAATCATTCTCTCCAAATGCTACATGAAGCTGGGAAATCTCCCTGAATGAGTGATCACTTGGTGCTAAGTCTGGGCTTCCAGGTGACAGTGCCATGGAAGACTGACTGATTCAGTCCACTATCAATATAATGGACTTAAGATTATCTCCCAAACAAGAAGTCATCAGCAGTCATTGCTCCATCGTTCAGAGAGATCACAGACCCATGCCACAGGCATACACTGCTCAGGGGTGCTGAGTGCATTCTCTCCACAACTGCAAGTCTTGTTCACTATTGTATCCCTGGGGCCTAACGCGGTGCCTGGAACATTTAACAAGCACCAGAAAATGCTTCTTAAATGAATGAGTGATGAGTGAACAAATAACTTCTTCCATGCGCACATTAACATGTGACTCACAGAGCTGGGCCAAATCCTGAAATCTGTTATTCTGAAGACATGGCTCTGAAACTTGTTACCTGGTCTCAGAAGACACAGGAGTAGGAGGAAAAAGTAATGTCCTATCCCCAGCATCCCCAAAACCAGAAATCAATTGAAAAAGGGTCTGATTCATCAACTGGCACTGAAGATCTTCTGATAATTGTCCAATGGCTAAAAGACCTTTTCTAAATCATATTTCAATACATTATTTTGGTTGGTTGTATCACTAAAATTATGTCTTAACCTATATCGAAATAAAGCTAGAGCATACCTGTTTATCATATTCTTTTGTTGCTTAACCAGTAGAAAAGAGAGTTGGCTGCCCAGTTTTGATATACAATTTCCAGTATTACTATGAAAAGTATGATGCTCAAGCTGGCACCCAGAGGGCAATTTCTTAAGTGTGAAATTGTCCCCACACATTCTATTTTAAAATTAAAAAAAAAAAATAGTTCCTGCTTCATCTTCAAGGCCCCTGTTGACTCACTGCACTAAGGCCAACAAACCACTGCTTTGGTATTTAAATGGTATATACTGAATATCACCCATATGGCTCCTAGGCTCACATTTCAACAGCCTAATGCAGTTTGTAATACTAGTTTCTTAAAAGCTCCATTACACTTTACCCTTAATTATAGATATGTATATTACTTAATGTCATACTACTAAGAAATCTTCCACTCAACCCAAACTTTATAGAACGCTATTGGCAGCGATCTGCCGCATGAAGGATTTGTGGGGTGCCTAAAAGTGAATTAGCATGTCTGCAAATTGCCCTGTTGCTTAGGAATAAAAGAGCAGGTGGCGCACACAGCTGTGGTAATGGGAAGTGTGGGAATTGATCTTATGAGCTCCTCCTCCCACACTCATTTTATTATTAATCCTAAAATCATGGGTTTACTGGATATTTATTAAAACACTGAGTAATTCACCCATAGACGACATAACTGAATTACACTGAGTTGTTACATTGTGTAGTTCCCTTATTGCCTTGCATAACTTTCTTAAATATGGGTATTTGTCTCCCTATTAATTCATTTAAATTCTTCAATTGGTATGTGACATTCTCCCTTTTAAACTTGCTGTATGACTCCTTTTTTTTTCTTCCATCATATCTGTTCTCTATGACAGGAAAATCACCAAAGAATGCAACTGGACATGACAGTAAGAGGCAGAACCCTGTCCACCACTATGTCCCTAGAGTATGTGCTGTATCTGGCACACAGGGGGTGCTCACTGAACAAGTATTCATGAATGAATGAATGAACAAAAGTACTGATGCTATAGTCCACAGATAAACCAAAGAAAACAGGATAGAATATTATTCTGAAATATAAGGCCTTGGAGGAGGACTGAGTGGTATATTGAATGAATAGTTTCCTTACCTATAACACTGAAGGCATCTGGGTTTGTTGTGGGGAGCAACTGAAATAATTAAGTGAAAGCTCCATAAAAATGGTGAAGTACTCAGAGTGTTTTTAATATGATGACAATGAGCTATGGATAAAATAAACTAAAGCTGGCAATTAGGCGACAGCGTGGAATTAGGGCAATCACAGGGCCAACCCCAGAGCTAAGGAGCAGTTGGTGTTTACTGAGTGAATTCCTGGCCACCCGGTTCAGGCTTCACAGAATGGAGATGGGTGAATGACTTTGAACTTGGAAATCTAGAAGGAAAGTACTTCATTACAAAGAACCTATGGTATAGAAGCACTCTTTTTCTTGATTTTATTGTTAGATATTAAACCAATAATACAGGAACTAACATTTACCCAGATGATGAAGCAAGAGCTTTTCATTTTCCAAAGCCACTAAGGTTAAGATGCATGCCTAGATGAGATGAATATAGGTCAACCTCCTTTGGCTTCATGGATACTTTCCAAAAGTTATTCCAGACTATTCACCATTCCCTGTGTGGTTAGAGTTCAAATCAGAGACTTAAGAAATAGCAAGTGGCCATACAGGGTACACAGCAAGTAAATTGAATATAGGTGACCTTTTTCCAAATCAGGGCATGCATTTCCACATCAACTCCAAAAAACTCCTGATATGTAGGCATTCTCATTACCGAGATTTTAGAAAAGAACTTTTAATTTATAACACAAAGTAATTATTGCATGGTTTTAATATACACCAACTTTTCCAGGAGTGCACTTACTATGTAAGTCAAGGCACAACTATAATATTTTTGTTCAAAACTTTACTCTGAGTTGCCTACCATTTCAGAAAACACAGATCCAATGACAACACAGACATTGCCAATACAACACACATCACATTGATCTGCATTACAATTCTACGTACAGGCACAAGCATCTGATGACTTCATTTTATCTTCTAGGATAGTTATGCCCAAGCTTTTTAACAGAAATACATTTTATTTTATTAAAAACTGCTTTCTTTTTTCCTGTTCTATGTTACAATACTATATGCATCGTTTAAAAGAATATATGCAACATAGATCATATTAACTTTGAATTTCATTTCAGAACAGAGAGAGTAACGCATTTGTTATAAAAGGGAGCACTGAAGGCTGGCTGAGTGGCTCAGCTGGTTAAGAGCACAAGCTCTGAGCAACAGGGTCACCAGTTAGATTCCCAGTAAGCTGCGCCTGAGCTGAGCTGCAGCTGAGCTGGTGAGAGCGTGTGCTCTTAGCAGCAAGGTTGCCAGTTCGACTCCCGCATGGAGTGGTGGACTATGCACCCCCCGCCAACTCCTCCTGCAACTAGATTGGAAAGCGGCAACTGGACTTAGAGCTGAGCTTGCGCCCTCTACAACTAAGACTGAAGGACAACAACTTGACTTGGAGCTGATGGGTCCTGGAAAAACACAATGTTCCCCTTCCCCAATTCCCTAACACTGTTCCCCTCCCCAATTCCCCAATAAAAATCTTTTAAAAAAAGTGGGGGGTCGCATTGAGTCTGGGAGGGTTAAGAGAACCACTAATCTCATCCAATCTCCTCCCTCTACCATGGAACTAAGGCTCAGAGAGGGGAAGTGACTTGCTTGAGGCCACAAATCAAGGTGATGATCAAATTGGAACTGGAGCTACCTGGGCACCAAGTTCTCCTTAGAGCATTGCCTCAATGTGATGATGACAAAAATACACAGGGGGAAAAAAATTAACCTCACTCTTCAGAATGAGTTGGTGACCATGAGGCACAAGGGGCAGGGATTGAGATGGATGAAATGCTTTAGAGAAGTTTGGGGTTTTTTCACCTGAAAAGCCTCAGGTGCTGGCTTTGGCACTGAGCTGATGCAAACCAAGCTGTGGCTAATTCAGAGTTTCTCTCTAAAAGGCACATAGCAAAAGTCATTTGTGAGGCTTTGTTTAAGGTCAGTTTTAAAGTGAAAGAAAAAAAAAAGCAGAAAGAACTGTGGCTATTTTGCGAAAGCCACATTCCATTTCTATTTTGAACTTTCAACAGTTCAACTTTCAGTGAAGAAATCAGGGAATGTACGCCCAATTTAAAATCAGTAAACAGTGTCTCCAGTTTTAGGTCTTGAGTTTAGGTATGATTTAGTCAGATGGAGCTCTTAGGAGGTCTGAATTTGTAAACAGCTAGGTGGACTAGGAAAAGTGTAGCTTTTATATTTAACATGTACATTAAAACTGTATGAAACATTCCCAGGAGATAAACACTAGGTAATTATCATTTATCTCAAAGCTGGCTTCTTTCCAAATCACTGCTCTGCATTTATGAAGCAAGAAAATTCTCTTAAGTAAGTAGCTTTGACATACAGCACTCAGTTAAATCAAACTGGGGGCTCAAAGTAGAGAAAGAGAAGCCAGCCAATGAATCATTATGGTCTCTTAAATCATCACCATCTGCATTTAGCCTGAAGTCACTGCCACGACTAGGAGTTCCCCAACTTGAGATTGGGGCTGTCTTCCAAACCTTAAAAGAAAATGAAAACAGCAATACTGTTTTCAAGTTAAAACTTAATACCAGCGGGCTGGCTGAGTGGTTCAGTTGGTTAAGAGCTCACTCAAGAGTGGGAGCTCTGAGCAACAGGGTTGCCGGTTGGATTCTCAGCCTGAGCTGAGCAGCCGCTGAGTTGGATGGCAGGATGGCTCAGCTAAAAAACAAACAAACAAATAATTATAATGCTTATGATCAATTTGTAAACTAAAACAACTCCTCTTGTGTTTAGGACTCAGTATGGTAAAGTTTTTCCCATTTTTGTTCATATAGTTCCTAGAATCGGGCTAGTACTTCAGGATGAAAATCCTGAACCTGCGTAATGGATTCTGCTTCAAATGAATATGATCCTAAACACCTAGGCAAGAGTTCTTTTTTATCAAATTAATGTCTATATTAATTTGTGTCTATAAAATGAAATAAAATGCAATGTATCTGAAGTTACAAATGCGCTAAGTCAAAACATTTAACTCTCCGTGTGGAATGAGATACACAGAATTGCCTTTTCACATTATCTTAAGTGAGGTCTGAGGCAGACACCGCAGGCAGATGGAGGCGCTGGGGAGCTTGGCTGTTGCAGATGTCCGGTGGCAAAGGAACATGTCTGGTGATTTTAATACCCTAGGGAGAAAAATCAACAGTTCATTATTATGGTCACTCTCTTAGACTTTCTTGGGGGAGGATCTAAATGAATGCAGGGTAGTTAATCTAGGTTTACGTCAATAAACTCTCTCAGTTCTAAGCTCCTGCTCAGGTCCCATCCACCCAGAAATGAAAGGTATGAGATGGAGGTAAAAAAAAAAAAAAAAAAAGCTGTTCCCTAGGAAGAAAAACATTCATTTTGCTGAAAAAAAAGTATTTAAAAAGCAGAAAATTATTCTATCTATATCATCCCACTTACTTGGCAATCCACATCTTATTGGAGAAGGACTCCGGCTTCGAGATATCTAGAAAATATAAACGTGTAATGTGAGTCACACAGTAGATGGAGCTTAATGAATGAATCCTTTTGACACTTTTTTCTAAAACAAGCTAA
Source organism: Aselliscus stoliczkanus (assembly GCA_033961575.1). NCBI lineage: Eukaryota > Metazoa > Chordata > Mammalia > Chiroptera > Hipposideridae > Aselliscus > Aselliscus stoliczkanus. The sequence goes on along the minus strand of CM066734.1, from coordinate 69,618,983 downwards.
ATAGTTGCTTGGAGACCCTTAGAACTATGCTTCCCGCTCACCCCCCAAGTTTGGGCATTGCGATTCCTTTTTAATTTCCTGAAATAAATGGACACTCAATTTAGTTTAAATTATATTGTTAATTAAAAGCTGGGCTCAGTGGCCTAGTTTTTGTTGCTTTTGTTGTTGTTAATGGTTGTTAAAGACTCTGAGACTGGATGCTCAGTGGACATCCTGAACTAAAATTTTCCAGAAAATTATTATGATTATTATTACTACTATTAACTAATTAAAGCTACTAAAATAAGCAAATACTGCCTGGAAGATCCTTTATATGAATTATCTCATGTGTTCAAAATACTGCCTTATTAAAGAGTGTCACTGGGCAGCCAGAAAAAAATCATTGTTCAAACTTCACCTTTGCCTTCACTTAGCAAAAGCCACCATCTGTCTCTACAAACCTGTTACGGCTCAGAAATAACTGACTACAGGCATCATTCTTGCTCGGAGCTTTCAAACAATTCAGATAAATAGACACTAACAAAGATGGAAGCTGTTCTGGATGCAAGACCTCAAATACTCCAAAAAACAGACTAACCAAAAATATTTGTCTTTCATTTTGCAGGTGTGCACCAGTCTTGTAAGGAGAGGATAGTGGGAAGGGACAGAATTTTGGGAGCAGTTTCACCTTTGAAAGTATCTTATTTTTATCTAAAGCTTAAATTACTTTGTTCTCCCTAGCACAAGTGGGAGAGAGGAGGTGGTTCAGACACTTGGAGGGGTTTATGACAGAGGAACGGTGCCCATTTATAGCTTTCCAGGAAGCATCCAGAGATAAAATTCGCCATGGCTGTAAGCACAATAGGGTCTAAATTGCTCTTTCTTCTGACACGCTATTTCCTCTTAGAATGAGGAGAATTGTGATTCTTCCAGTATAAAACTGTCAAGATTTCCTTTTTATTCATCAGTCCACTAAATGCTTTTGCTTTTACTTATCCATGAATAAAGACAAGTAAGTTATACTAAAATCTCTAAGAGCAAAAGAACTGTGTCAGATACATGCCTTTTCCATTGTCAGGCTATTTCCTTCATCTGAATTTTCCTCCCCAATTTACCAGCTCAATGAAATTCTGCCAGATCAAATTGAACACCTTCCTCACTACCAAATCCAGGAGGACTCTCTGCCCTCTCAGTGCATCTTTGTGCCTCTTTTAGAAACTGTATCATATGCTTCATTCAGTTACTTTGCTTGCATCATATTGAATTTCCTATATGGAAACCCATTCAGGGAAGAGATGACATTTTAATCATTTTTGTGTCCCAATTCCCCCATAAATCTAGTGTTCACAGATACAAGGGGAAAAAATGTTGGAAAAACGAGCATGCTAGAGTACCAACAGATGCTCACTAAACTCAGTAAGAAAGGTGGGCCTTATTAACTGCAGGGGGTTTTGTTTTTGTTTTGCTGAGGGGGGTTTAGAAGTTGGGGGTTAGAGCTGCATTGCTAGAGATAATTTCAGAGAAGCGGAGTGTTGCCAGATGTGGCTCTCCTTCTCCATCAGTCTCCCTAAAACAAGGTTGAACAAATATTTTAAATTTTTTATTGGAAGAAATGGTACTTTTTTAGCCTATCTGGTATCCACATGTCTTGGTCCAGCCCTGTATTCAAAAGGCATTGACTAAATATTATTTACTGAATAAATAAACAGTGGTGAATCATAGTTTTCAGTTTAAAAATCATATTTTTACTATTATTTTTTTGTTTGATAGAGTATTAATAATCTTCCCAAACAAAAAGAATAATCTTATTCTACGGACTTTGAAGTTGGGAGGAAAGTTAATCCCTGCAATGCCCTTTATACAGTATTGAAAGCCAGACCATTTGAGCAATTTCTCCGAATCATACAGTAAATTCCAGAGGAAGCTGGGACCTGTGCCGACGTCAGCTGACCAAGGTGTCCCATTCTCTGTTCAGAAGACTAACTGTACCTAACACCCCATTTTCATTCATAAAACTATGGAATAAGTCAAAGTCTATTAGTCTTTCAACTAAGTCAGAAAAAAACTGCCTCAACTTCCTTCTTTCTAGAATGATAAATTCCTTCTCCCAAGATAGTATAAAAATCAGTTTGGGGTGATTGCAAGACTCTCTTTCTACCTATAGACTTATAATGACCTCTTTTATAGGCGACTGTTGAAGAAAAAAATGTCTACTGTAGAATAATTTTGTGTAAAAATGATTATATATTACCGTGCTTAAACCAATAGGGCTACGGGGGCAGATGGGACTTAAACTCCTACTTCGACATCGACTTAAGGGCTGCACCGAATTCCACTACAAAGAGAGAAAGAAAACAGTCAATAGACCATGAAAGCACACATGGCTTTAAACAGTATGCATATCCCACAGGCTGAAAGGCTCTGCTGATGTGATTACACTTGCCCGTTACTGGTCATCAGCATGAGATACACTCCTTGCATTTCTTATAGCGGCTCAGCGTTTGATAATACCTTTAGAGCATTTCCGAAAAAGAAATACCATTACAATGAACTTGAGGATATTCAAACTCTTGGTGCTAGTAGAATTTTGTTTTGATGAACAAGTTGTTAGAAATTACATTAAGTTTGCAAGTGTTGGAGAATGGAAGCTCTCCTTGGGGAGGGATTTGTGTCTATTTTGTTCATTGCTAGGTTTCAGCCTCTAAACACAGTGCTTGGGTCATAAATAACTACTGAATAAATAACTATTGTTGGATGAAGTGAATCAATGAATGAGTGAGTGAGTCACCATTGCTGCCCATCTACTCTCCAACTAAATTAATGAATAAGAAGAAAACTATATTCATTATAATGAGATTTCATTAGTAAAATCCTTCTTAAAAATTTTCCTTCATTCAACCCTTTCATTTTCCAAGTTCTTCCTTTTATTCTCATTTTGTTTCAGGAGTTTAAGCTTGGGCAAATGTTGGTGATATGCTTGATGAAAGAGAAGGAAATTAAAAGGCAATTGCTATTTGATGTAGAACATAAGAACAGTCGCTATTTCCTCTCCCTCCCTTCCAGATTGCACTGCAGACAGTCTACAATAAGAATTTCTTACCAGAGGGTAATTATTGTTGGGGCAAGAAACCTGTTTTATGAGCTTATTCACTGCAGAGAATATGTAGTTGTCAGATCAACACAACCCAATTTCTATGGGCTCAACTTCCATAGCACAAAATATTTTATTGAGATATAGTTAGCTGCCGTGGCTGCTTAAGCTGCAAAAAACCCTATTCTTGAATTCTTTTAAAATACACTACTCTCCTTCTCCACTATATGGGTGAAAAGCTGCCATGATACATGTCCCCTATTTTCTAGTTTGAAGAGAACAGGAACTGAGGCCACCCAGATGGTGGCTTTGCTCTGCACTGAGGAGCTTCACTTCAGGAGTTACTTAACTCTAGGAGTGACAGTGTGCAAACTCCAAAATGTTCACTATAGAATATGCAAGCACTTGTGGCCACCAGTTCCAACACTCAATCCCTACCACAGCACACACTCACACACTTGCATACCTAAGACTCTATTTTGAAGACTGACCAATTATTCAACATGTTCTGCAAGCAATGTATACAGGAGCAACCTTCCAAATTGATTGGCTCCTCTCTCCCCAACTCGTCTGCCCTCTTTTTCTCCATTCCCTCTACTCTCTACATATCATACCAAGGAGAGAAAAACAAGGCAAAACAAGATTCATCATTTCCCAAAATGGAAAATTGTCCGTAAACGTTTGGCAACTGTTTCCTGAAAGTTAACTAATTACTTTCAAATGCTTAGAGTTACAGAAGACCTCCAATAAGATGACTTCAAAGGGCTTTATGCTTATAATAACATAATATTTCTAAAATGGAGGAGGTAAATATGACTAGTTCCATCTTATAAATAAATAAAACAACAGGTAAAGAAATTACTGCCAGGAAATTATGAAGAATCATGAATGAATCAAAGAAAATAATTTGTTCTTTTTCTGATAGTCCCTTTTCTCTCCTTTGTATGAAATTTTATCAAACAATTCTTTATCAACTTATTTTATAGAATCTCTGGGTTTATAAATGTTCTCAAACTTGTGAATCAAACACTTGGGATGAATTGTCACAATGCAAGGCATCCGTACAAAAGCCCCTCTCTTGGTGACAGCTTCTCCCTTCATGATGACAGTGTCATTCTCCATGAGAGCAGGCCACACATGATAGAAGACCAAGGGAGCAGTAAAATCGGAGTCATAGCTGCGACGGTACCTATTGTAAACACACAAAAGGAGAAAGAGAAGTGAAGTAATTATGTCTCATAACTGGGCAGGGGGACATCAGTGTAAATCTTCATTTTGGTTAAGCTCAAATCTAGATAAACATGGAGCCTGATTCTGTTATTAAAAGTTGGTTGTAGGCTCTTAGAATAGGAAGCAGTAATAAAGATTCGACAGGGACTCACTGAGAACAAGTCATATCAGACTAATCTTGTTCTCAGGATTACAAGAATTCCAAGACAGGGAAATGCTAGAGGCCATGGGAAACCCTATAGGCTTCCAACAAGATTCCTCATACTATATTTGCAGACAAAATAAGAGAAGTATAAGTGGGTGATTAACTTAAGTGGGGGCTTGGAAAGTGGCTCAATGATCATATCCGAAGTGGGGTAATTAATGAGTCAATGAAAACGTGAATGAAGGTGCAAAGGTCTCTCTCTCTCTCTCTCTCTCTCTCTCTCTCTCTCTCTCTCTCTCTCTCAATCCTGTAATAAATCAGCACATTCAGCAATGATCTGTATGAAATATAGAAAAATTTTTCAAAAGTGGGAAGTAGGTAGGGGAAAACAACAATGACTTAACTGGCTGGAACAATAAGTTGAACCCAATAAGATCCAATGTAATGTGGATACCTATGGGGTCCTGCAATTGAGTCTAAAAAGCATTTAACTGCACAGATAAAAGTGATAAATAATCACAGTACAAGTAAAAATATACTAACAGATTTCAGTTGAACTCAGAATGAGTGAACAGTGTCATATAGCTGACAAAAAGAAAAAAGTACTACAAATTAGCTGAATTAATAGATAATAAGAATGAAAGTGTGTTAGTCTCTCTAGGCTGGTCATTCAGTGTGGACACTTTCTTAAGAAGGAATGCTCAGAAGAGGACAGGCCAAGGAAACCCATCCATTTTTAAAGAAGTCTCAAAGCCCCTTCATAGAGAAAAAAACCTGAAGCCATGAGGTCAGAAAGAGGAGAATTAGAGTAATTGTTTTTAAATGTGTGAAAGGCTGCCAAAGTCAAAAAAACAAAAAAAAAAAAGCATTGGATTTGTTATGTGAAGTCCTAGCAGCAGAACCAAATGCAAGCATTATTAGGAACTGTAGTTACCACTCCACAGCCGGCCAGGAGCACAGGCCACAGAGAGCGCCACGAGGCTGCATGTTCCCTCTGATTAAAGGCATGTAAGCAGGAGGCCTACCAGAGGGCCGGGAAGTTTGGAGATTCCATAAAGTAAAACGGGTATTTTCGAGTGGGACCATGAATCCTCCAAGGAAAAAGAATGAAAAAAGAGGGATGCAGATATTATGTTCTGTAAGAGAATCAAAAAGTTCCAACAGCACTATAATGGTCTAATACTCAGCTCTTCCGCAAGGGGAAACACGTGGGGAGCAGTCATCTGAAAGAAACTATTGTGTGTTTGTGGAAAAGTCATGATGTATTTTGTCTATGTTTTTCAAAGATCATTTATTTATATAAAGAACGAAGATGAATCAATGATACATTGCCTGTTTTGTTCAATAACCTTTTGCCATCTTTCAGTAAGCTTCATAATTCCTCGTTCATAGAAGGATCTTTCTTTATTTGCAGAAAAGCTAAGCAAGGTGCTGATTTACAGTCTCATCTGAATTGAACGTTATACCACACAAAGAGTTTTGAAGGGAGAAAAGCAAGTGGAAGTCTGATGGCACAAGGTCAGGCGAGTATGGTGGCTGTGGCAACACATCCCATCCAAGCTCCAATAATTTTTGACGGGTGATCAAACTTGTGTGTGGTCTCGTGTTGTCATGATGGAATACAACTCCTTTACAATTAACGAGCTCTGGACGTTTCTGGATGATGGACTCGTTCAAACTCTCCAATTTCCCATAGTACACATTCAAATTGATGGTTTGGTTCCTTGGCAGGAGCTCAAAAAACATGACACCTTTAAAATCCCACCACATTGAGAGCATAACCTTCCTCTGATAACTGTCTGCTTTCGATGTGGTTTGAGGCAAATCATCACATCAGGACCAAGACCGTTTGCACACCATTGTAAACAATCCACTTCTCATCACCAGTTATCAGTCAAGCAGGATCGTTTTCCTCACGTTTAATGAGCATATTGCAGATGTTTATACGCAACATGAAATGAACTTCCTTGAGTTCATGTGGAACCCAAATATCAAGCTTGCTTATGTATCCCAGCTTCTTCAGGTGGTCGTGAACACTTGAATGATGGATGTTCAATGTTCCTGCAATCTCTCATATCATGTAACATGGGTTTGACTCGATCAATGCCTTCATTTTGTCATCATCAACCTCTGTGGGCCTCCCTGACCGAGGAGAGTCGTTGAGATCAAAATCACCAGTACGGAATTTCATGAACCTTTGTTGGCACTGACGTTCTTGTAGAGCATTGTCACTGTAAACTTTACGCAACTTTTCACAAGCTTGACTCACCTTCTTCCCTTTATGGAAGTAAAACAGTAAAATATGGCAAAAATGCAGTTTGGTCTTCCATCTTCAACTTGTAAAATCTCCAAAACTCAACCAAATCGCTCAATTTTTTGTTTTAGAATGAAGCTAGAACTGTCAGCTGTCAAATGAGATAGGAATAACATAGATGCGAATGACTCTGGTACTTCCAAAATTGAACTAGTGCCATCTGTTGCAAACATGCGTCATGACTTGCCCGAAGACCCAATAGAAGATGGGAGATGGCAAGAAAATATGACAGGGTATAAGGCAATTGGAAATGCCATTGTTGTGATTTTTATAAGCAAAATAAAGCTATCTGGTCTCCATCAGCAACAAGCTGGTAAGGGCCTGCCAGCAACCCTTAACTCTACAACCTGAACAAAGACCCAGAGCTAACATTTCCTGAGAGCACACTACATGCCAGGCAGCATCCTTAAGTACTTTATCTGAGTGATCTCAATGAACTTTCTACAGCCCTAGGAAATAGGTATTATTATTATTGCCCCCATTTGACAAAGAAACTAAGGAACAGAATAATTAAGTAAAAATTTAGCTGCCCAAGATTGTATAGCTACTTAGTGGTGGAGCCAGGATTGGAACCCAGGCAGCTTGACACCAGAGCCTCTGTTCTCTATTTTTTTTTTAACTTTATTATTATTATTATTATTATTATTATTATTATTAGTTACAGATGTAAAAAACAATGCAATATTTATCTTTTTCACCCCTTACAAAGTGACTACCCCCTCCACCCTCCCTTGTCCCTCCATCCCCAATATCATACATATCTATTACAATTCCATTGACTCCATCCCTACACTATATTCTACATTCCATGACTATATATGTGTTAAATTATACTTGACATATAATTTTTTTTTTAAAGATTTTATTGGGGAATTGGCGGAGGGGAGCAGCATTGGGGAATCGGGGAAGGGGAACAGACAAGCTGCTGTCTTTTTGTTCTTCAGTTTAGTTGCGGAGGATGTTGCTTCACTGTTGGTATCGTCATTGCGCTCTTCCCAGATGAGGCAGATCGGTCGCTGGCCTCTGGATGTTGCTCACCGCGGCTATTGGCAGCTCATGCTTGGCTGCCAGCCACTCACGCTGGCTGCGGGCCACTCACTGTAGCCTATGGCAGCCCACTGCAGCAGGGGCTGCAGCCCACACCATCACCGGGGCTCGCACAGCCCAGCTCCAGGTGGAGCTGTTGTTAGCTGTAGAGGGCAGTGTCACTGGCCCTCATGTGGGATCCGAACCGGGGCCGCTGGCATCCCAAAACCAGCTCTTAAACCAATGCGCTACTCGGCCAGCCCTTGACATATAATATTATTCAGAGGCAGCTTTAGATATAGAGTGCAGTGGTAAGGCCACTACACCGTCCATGAAGTGGTCTCCCTAAAAAAACTGAGTCCTTCTGAATCCCTAAAAAATATATTTACAACCTTAGCGATTATATTCCCTAAACTGTCTCTTCTGTTCTTAACCATTAGCTTGCCTCCTCCAGGGTAATCTCTAACTATATCATAAGATGTCATAAAATTTCTGTAAAATGTTCTAACCTAATTTAAGTTCTTCTAATTTATAAAGGAAACATTTACCATGTAAAAATTGGTAGACATCTAGTGTTCCTAGATGAAAGAGTCTACAGCAGAGATTTTCAAACATTAGTGTGCATAAGGAATACCTGGGAGCTTGTTAAATTACAGATTTCTCAGCCCCACCCCAGGCCCGCTGCATAAAATGTCATGCAATGTGATCCAGGAATCTGCACTTTTAACAAATACCTTGAGTAATTCTGATGCGGGTGACTCATACACCACATTTTCAGAAACCTGGCCTAAATAATGCGATAAAAACCAATAAAAGCAAAAAAAAAAACAAAAAACAAAAAAACAAAGACTCTGAGTAAAAAATGGGCAGAGAATCGGAACAGATAATTTTCCAAAGAAGACATACAGGTGGCCAATAGACATATGAAAGGATGCTGAACATCACTAATTATCAAAACCACAATGAGATATCACTTCATACCTGTTAGAATGGCTATTACCAACAAGACAAGAAATAACAAGTATTGGTGAGAATGTGGAAAAAAGGGACCTCTCATGCACTGTTGGTGGGAATGAAATTCGGTGCAGTCACTATGGAAAACAGTACGGAGGTTCTTCAAAAAATTAAAACTAGAACTACCATATTATCCGGCAATTCCACTTCTGGGTATTTATCCAAAGGAATCCAAAACACTAATTCAAAAAGACATATGTAACCCTATGTTCATTGCAGCATTATTTTATTTATATATATATTGGGGGTGCCAAAAAAATGTACTGCATGTTTGAAAGTTGCTAAGAGATTAGATCCTAAAAGTTCTCATCACAAGAAAAACAAAATTGTGTAACTATGTATGGTGACAGGTGTTAACTAGACTTATTGTGGTGATCATTTCACAATATATAGAAATATCACATCAGTGTATTGCATACCTAAAGCTAATATAATGTTATATGTCAATAATACCTCAATTAGAAATAAATTTTTAAACAATAAAAACTAATACACACTTGTATTTATATAGCACCTTTCTTTTAAAAAGTTCCAGAGAGGCTCCAGGTACTCATTAGTTCTCTCCAAGACCAATATTTGAATGGAAATCATATTATCCCTCCTGAATCACATTTGACTGAGAAAGAAAATGACCCCAGGAGAGGGCCCTGCCCTGTAGTACAGAGAAGTACATGGCAGGGATTGGAATCAGGTAGTGTCTGTTGATTTCCCCACCCAGAGTTCTTTTCCCTAAATTGTTGCCAGGGAATAGAGACAAGGTCACTTATTTATAAAGAATCCCTTAGCTTCTGCTCCTAGGTCTCTTACTTGCAATCATTAAACACTTCTCCATCAGCCCCAAATGCAATATCTAAGGGTGGCTCTAGAGTCTGCATTTCAAAAGCAATAGAGCATATCTCCTGGATGAAGTTACTGAGTAGGCAAAAGTCAACTTCCGGAGGGAATGAAATCTTGGGGTTGATATTCATGGCTCGGATCACATCCTGAAAAACAAAACGATGGCATCAATTTGTTACCAACCTGTGCAATGAAACTGACAATCCTAAGGACATTAGAATTGATGAGAGCTGGGAAAAGAGCATGTGAGTAAACACAACTTACAGTAGAGAAAGAATGCATGTGCTAAACAGAGAAAGCCTCACTGATAGGTGGGGAGGAAAGATGACAGGGCACATATGACATACTAAAGGCCTCAAGAGAGTCTCAAAAGAAAGAACAAAACTAAAGAAAAAACTTAATAGCTTTTATTTATTCTTTCCTTATTCTGGGCAAGTTATGTGATGTGCCAGCACAGAACTCTGACTTGTTCTTAATCTATAATAATAATATTAATTATATTATAAATATTAAGGAATAAAAAATAAGATAATATTAATTAATAATTGTAATAGCTTGCTTTTATTGAGAGTCTACTCTGTGCCAAGTCTTACACCAAATTACCCTTTCTTTCATTTGATCCTCTCAAGAACTCTATGGGATCGTGACCATTGCTGCTCCCAGGTAAAGATTACAAAAGTAAAGCACAGAGAGGTTAAGTAAATGTGCAAGGTCACACAGCTAGTAAGTGGCAGAGCCAGGATGCAAATCCACACCTACCTTTCCCAAAATCATTGCTATTATGCACTATGATATTCTATCTTCCAGTCTTAAGATCCTATAAAGAACAGAACTATAAAGTTCAGAATACTTTTCCCCATAAAATGTCTAAGAAAGAAACAGCCAATAATGACTGGTTCTACAAAGTAAATTGGGTGATGCTCATTTCTGCTGTTCTATTACATAGAAGCAATACTAACCACTGAATGGACTTCTGAGTTATTAGCATTCAGTGTAAAATAAACATCAGCAGCAGCAAACCAGCCCCAATAAGAGACCCAACACTTACGTTTATACTGCTATGGGAATCGTACATATCAAGATGACAAAGAATATAATCCAAGACAGCATCCTCAAAGTCATTCGACCCCCCATAAGATGGTGTCAATGATTTCCTCACACGGATCTTGAAATGTCTGAATGCCGTTTTAGCTACATGGAATGCCTCCTGCACATAAAAATTCCAACAAATTTATTTGGTGAGAGGAGAGGGGCAATGATGTTCAGAGCAAGAAATGAAGAAAGAATGCCTATCAAAATTCCAACATCACATGGATCTTCTAACAACGAAACACCATTGGTCAAAGCCACTTTTAATCTAGGAGAACATATGCATCTCAATTTTGAAAAGCACACAAATGCATATATGACTATGCACATCAATTAATTTCAAGACGCTGGACCATCGTTCTGGTAATCCTGACTACAGGAAGCAGGATGGCTCAGAGGTTCAAGGAAATAAATCATCTATGGTTATACAAATACTTGAAAGGTGCTAGTTGTTGCTATGATCCCACAGTAATACTATATTACTGGTCAAGAATTGAGAGGAAATTATCAGTCTAGGGTTTATGCAGTACATAGACACATATCAGGTGTCTGGCATGTTATCTGGCATATAATTAATTCAAGAATTATGTATGAAATGCCTGCTATATAGTCGGCATTGGGAAAACTTTGGTATGCATGAAAGACATGGCCGCTGTGCTTATAAAACTTTAACCAACTCAGTAAATGATTCTTAATTATATAAGCCAGGTGTGTGCAAACTTTTTCTGTAAAGAGCCAGATAGTATATATTTTAGGCTTTAGACGTAGTGTCTTTCTCACTTTTTTTCCTTTACTACCCTTTAAAATGTAAAACCCTTATATTCGTAACTTTCAGGTGGTATTTCTCTTAGAAATACAAGCCAGGGACAGATACAACCCACAGTTCATAGTTTGCTGACCTCTGACATAAATGAATAAATACAGCGTAAAGTTCAGTAAATTCTGATAATTCTGCTCCCACACCAATGTTCTGTTCTGTTTTTGTTTTTAATATTTAACTGTTCTCATAATGAACTCAGTATCTCAATATGGTACTCAAGGAACAAGCGCATTTGCTTTGGGATTTAGGATTATATATGAGCACTTTTTAATCTGCCATACTCAAGTAGCTGGTATGTTGGCAGCTTTAGTAATTACTTAGTTAAATAAACAGATGAGTTAACACAATCATGGCCTCCTGTTATTTCTAAAAACAGAAGGAAAACAATCAAATGATAGCCATTAGCAAAAATATATCCACTGGTGCACCTGTGCCCATTTAGAAGATTCAATGCACATCAATTTAGTATGTACCCATTTGAGATAGTTCTACAGCTATGAATACATCAACAAATGTCTGGTTAGTGTCAATATTAATATATATGAATAGTTAGTTATTGATTGTGAAAAATGGTTCATCCTAAACACTTGCAAAGGAAGGAAGGAAGGAAGGGAGGAAGGAAGGAAGGAAGGAAGGAAGGAAGGAAGGAAGGAAGGAAGGAAGGAAGGAAGGAAGGAAATCCCACTCCCTTGATAGACTGCCATCTCTACCAGTCTTTTTAAGCTGTACTGTTCAAAATTTGTGTCCCCTCTGCACCCAAGGACCTCTGGAGCGCAGCTGGAGTGTCACATACCACTGTGGCAATGTAAATGATCCGCTGCACGGTCTCGGTTGTCTGGATGCAGCGCCGCAACAGGCACTGGGCATCCAGGCGGACCTGGGAATAAGCATCGCTGAACCGAGACAGGAGGGCAGCCTTGCGCGCCACAGTGGATAGTCGGATGCGATTCGGAGACGGGGTCCTGATCTTCACCATCGCGGTGGAGGGGCTGCGGCTGGGGCTGCGGCTGGGGCTGGGGCTGCGGCTGTGAGGGGTCGGGCTAGGAGACCGACTCCTGGTGGACCTGTTGGTAAGCAAGAATCAGCAGGGAGGCACCCTGCTTCACTTCTCTGTCCTTCCTGGACTCTGCTTCTTCTCCCCACATAAACAACAAATGATACCGAGGAGCCAAGCGCCCCTGCAGGCGGGGAAAGCAGCTCCACGACCTCCCCACTAGGCCTGTCAGAGGCACTGTGTCTCCACCAGGCCTCAAATGGGACCACAACCATGAAGCGAGACACGATATTTATTTGCATGGTGAATTAGAATTGATAAAACACTTCCACTCATGGAGCACCTCAGCTTATCCTTTAAGCAGCCCTGTGAGGCCAGCATTGATCGTTGGACATGTTACAGATGAGGAACCTGAACCTCAGAAGAGTTCATTGGCTGTCCTAGAGGTACACAGCTACCAAGGGCCAGGGTTAAAGAGGAAGTCAGATTTTCAGTATTTCGTACCCCAACACCATCGTAAGCATTGTGGTACAAAAGCTACATGAGCTTATGTTATAAAATGAGATGAGCACTGAACAATGAGAAAGAAGGTCTATGTCACAGTCCCAGCTTCACCACATCACAGCAGTGGGAGCATCTGCAAGCATTTCTCTCCTGAGCCTCTGTTTTCACGCACATAATTTTTGCTCTATTTTGAGGCAGGGGTGGAGGTTCAAAGATCAGGTGAGCTGATCATGTGGATTGGGATTGGAATGCACCATATCAGTGAAACATATGTGACTATCAAGTACAACCTAAATGATCAGACTAGCTGGCCCAAAGGAAACAGGCCCCCAAAAGGGAAGTTTAGTAGAAGAAACTATGGTGCAAAAGGTAGTGCAACATGGACTATAAGGCGGGGAGGGCGCGAGGGGAAGCCCTCATTTATAGTGTTTGCCAACTCCATGGTGCAATAACTACTCCACTCATGGCCAATTTCAAGCTATCAAACTGATTGATGTCACAGAACTTGGAGTTAGGCAAAAATGCACAGAATCCATTCTTCGAAGCCAGTATAAGGTAGTGCCAGGACAACAGTGGCAGAGTGATTTCCCCAAAATGAAAGACTAAGGTGACATTTAGGGGAATGGGGGGAAGGGAGGAGGGCTTTGATAGGGCATGGGGGGGGGGGAAGAACAAAGAAAATGCAGCGACTCCAAGGAGAAACATGCAACTTTGTGCTTACTTAACAAAGATGGGTAGAAAGGAATTTCACTTACCTGCACAGCCATCAACAAAGGGAGCTATTAAAAGGAAATACCCTACAGTAGAATGACAGCTGGTCATCCCTGGAGGGAAGGACTCTTAGGGCTCAGAGACCCCCATATCATGGCATTTTCTTTCAACACACATACCACCTCTTGCATTAGAGGCCCATTCAAATATGGCTTCAAGCCAAAGAATTCTCCTTTCTTCTATGTCTCACTTTCATTCTTTAAGCCTCATCGTCAGCCCCAAATTGGTTAGTGCCCAAGTACTGGCAATCCAGGTAGTGTTTTCTCACCCTGAAAAGGTGCAGTTAGAGAAAACCATTTACAATTCAAAGCTTCCCATATCTTTGGGGTTTGGGTTCAAGTATCTCGTTTTACTTTGTTTTCCAAGCTGGGCTTTTATCACTAACAAAAGGAACTTAAAGGAAAAGGTCTGTGAGAATGTGTCGAACCTTTCTTGGAGTGCAGATTTTTCAGCAGACAGAAAAGCAATCTCGTCCTTCAGCTTTTGGAGTTGTTTCTCATAATCGCTTATTGTTTCTGCATTCTGCTTGTCCGAGCTGCGCTCGTCCGAGCTGTGCTTGTCCCAGCCATGCTTATCCGAGCCTTGCTCTGGTCTCCTGTGCTCAGAGCTTCTCTGATTCGGGCTCCTCGAGCCTCTAGACTCTGTGCCGCACTGCTCCGTGCTCCTATGCATTGAGCCTCTACGCTCTGTGTTCCTGTGGCGAGCCTCCTCTTGAGCTTGAAGAGATTTAAGCCTAAACAGACACACACACAAAAAAAAAAAATTTTAAGGAATAAAAAAAAGAGAGGGAGAGAAGGATGTAGGAAAAGGTAATAAGCAACAATTGACATACTTAACAACAGAGGCTACTCTACTTCATATGTCATTATTGCATTGGGGAAGCTCTCATGGAAATAGATAGGAACAGACACAAACTAGCAGAGTAGACTTGCCAGCGTCAGGGGGCCACTCCATATCTGCAGCTTGCATGGAAAACGGCTCTTGAAGAAAAGAGAGGCATATGCAGATTTCTAGCAAAAAGCAGAGTGGGCCTATAGTTCATGCTGTTCTATATTGGACTGATCTTAACTGCACAAAACTCTGGAAACATTTGACTTCCAAAACCCAGCCCAGGAGCAGGGGCAAAAACATAACCTGCCATCCTCGCCAGCTCTTCCATTCTCCAAACAGATGGAATATGGGGAAAACTACAATGGAACTTGAATAGTATCCCCAGTACTAGGTAGAAGTGTCGACCCATGAAAATAATGTACTACAGAAACAAACAAAGCTTTGGAAATAAAATTGGCACCCTTATAAAGATACAAAGAGGCATCGCCATCATAAAACAGAAGCAAAAGCCATAAAGAGGACATGCTGTGATGAAAAGACAATGGTGTAAGATGAAAAAGGTAAAGGATAAGATTGAGAAGGATGTAAGAAGCTAAAAATGCAATAGCAGAATGATCAGCTGCCCTACAAACAGTAAAGAACAGAGTCAGTACTATTAGAAATCACTGAGCAGTATGATCAATGTATTTGAGAAGGGATATCTCTTTGTATTAGTGCTAATACTAATAGATTAAAATGATGACCAGACGTGGAAAACAGAATGGTGCTCCAGTCTAAAATTTATGGGTGTTTCTGAAGAAATCAGAACAATTGGAACATGTGTGAAGGCAATAGAACTGTGTTCGTATATGTATTTACATATATGTATTTTATTTACATATATGTATTTTAATACAGTTCCCACTTGCTCTTTTTTTTTGGGGGGGGGAACAAAATTAAGATCAAGGAAGTTAAAGGATCAGTATCCATTTCCCCTATCTAGAAATTTATCTTTGGAAAATAATCTGAAATTTAAACTAAGACTTGCCACAGAAATTACCACAATGTTATTTCCACTGTTGAAAATTGGCATCAAAATACATAGTTAATATTAGGGAAATACCCAAATGATGGAACATGATACATCTATTCAAAACTGAGTTATGCAGTTTTTTGTCTTAGTAATAGATTAAAAATAGTGCTAAGTGAAAAAATGGGGTCCAAAATTGTAAACTTATCCTTATTTTGTACTCTTAACACTATTTTTAATGTATGAATTGGAAGAATGTCAAATGGTAACTGTAACTGGTTCTGGAATTATGAGAGGGATTTTCATTTCCTTTATACTACACATTGTACTTTGAAACTTTTCTCTAAGTGATAGGTAATGTTTTTGTAGTAAGAAACATATATAAAATGCTGATAAAAATATTGCTGCCTTTCCTCTTTCATTGTGAACAGATTCTTTCTTATTGTAATGGAACACCAAAAAAAAAAAAAAAGCTAATTCAAAGATTAATCAGCAGGCTGCAATAATCCTGTCAATTCTTTTTCTTACTGATTTCTTAGCTGATTTATTTCCTCCTCTGCAGCCAAAATGGATATGGCCGATCTATTCTTGGTTTCTTCAAGAGTCTTTTCAGTTTCAGCCAGACTGTAAAAGAAATCAGTAACTAAAGACAGATTTTCCAAAATTGGCAGGCTTTCTAAATCAAAGCACAGGTTCTCTTGGGAACTTTTCACATATGATATAAATTCAACATAAACAAGGTCAAATTATAAGACATCTGCATTTCATCAGATGATATTGCAAATAGTATGGGGCACTACTAGTATGCAAAAACATGCTAGCATCCTGTCTCCATGTCAAACACAGAGAAATTACAAAGCGACTAGCCCTACAAGACTATGTAATAATTACTAATATTAAAATGTAAAGAACAAAGAAACTTGTTCAATTCCTCCTTCTCACCATCCTAATTCATCTGCTCTAATAACACAAAATACCCAGGTTGCCTCGCTCTATAAAAATCTTCATTTCTCTAAGGGCCGATCGAGTGGCTCAGTGGGTTAAGAGCTTGCTGGTTAAGAGTGCGAGCTGAGCTCTGAGCAATGGCGGTTCGATGCCAGCCTGAGCTGAGTTGTCATTGAGCTGCCAACAGGTGGCAGGATGGCAAAAATCTTTATTTCTCTGCAATGTACTACCATCTATTCTTATTACTTTGCACGGTAGAGCTGCATTTGACTTAATTTTCACAGACTTCCTAAATGTAAAAAAAATGATTTGTCCATCTAGAGAGAAAGCTGTCCACGATTACACCTGGCCACCAGTATTTCATGTCTTCCTGCCTCTGACTTCCACTTTAAGTGTGAGTTTCTTGACTTTTCCACTTAGCTCAGTCACTGTTAGGCCTCTCTGCATTGTAGACAAATCATAATAAATCATACCATTTATTTAAGACTATCTAAATTTAAAAGGAAAAGAGTTGTGATGGATAGCATTGGATGAAGACCAATGGTTCTCAATAAGTTGTCCTAGTGCAGTGAGAGATCATGAGCTGGCAAAGGTTTCTTTACTTAACTGACCCTGCTTCCTCAGAACATGCAGGCTCTTTCATCACACTGATCCTGAGGCGAAGAGGGTGCAACTGTCTTCTAAACTCACACCAGTCTTTCTCATCCTCCCACTGCCACTCCACGTGCCACCCCTGACTCGTTCAAACAAAGTTTGTCTCCCCTTCCCCTGAGCTCCCCCACCACTTGGTTCACATTTATAATCTCACTACAAACATACTGTCAATTACTTGAGGGCACAGGTTTTATTTTATTCATCTCTTTACCTCCAGAACCCAAAACAGTACCTGTCACATAGTAGATATTTTTTAGAAACCTGAAAATGAATGAATGAACAAAATGTCTAAAGTCTAATACAAAACTATAGTAGCAATAACTTTGGGAGGAAATTTCTGGGATCCAATTCAAATGTGAATATGTTATAGGTTTTAAAAAGTATATATGAGAAAAATGAACATTTTTATCAAGAGGAAACTGTAGAAAATTAAAAGAAGAAGATAGACTAAGAAAGGAAGGAGAGTATGAACAGGAATAAAGTAGTTTTTTTTCTCTCAAAGCATGGCATTCACGTGTGAGCACATATACACGCAAGCAAAATACATGCTAACTTGGTGCCCTTGGATGACATACAGAGAGAAGAAAGGGAGGTACTTCACATGCCAAGAGTTGTTTTAAGCAAGTTAATATTTAATTAAATGTGTTACTAGTTTATTATTCATTGAGCACATTCTTGAGAATTTACTATGTGGCCAGGCATGATGCTGGGTAGGGGAGACAAGACAGTGTCAAAATAGCAATACAAGACAGTAACCCTCTGGAGTTTCCAGTCCAGAGGATCATAAATATGCAAACCAATTTTTCAAAGTTGCAAATTGGGGTTAGTGCTATTCTTAGATTATTGTGAAGAAGAATTGAAAGGAAGGAGAGGAAAGACCCTTTGACGTAGAGTGATCACAGACAGACTCTGAGAAAGTCATATTTAAGCCGAGATCTGAAGAATAATAAAGAGCCAGTCATGCAAAGAGCCAGCAGAAGGTTTCCATTTTTCTGAAAAAGCACAGGCAAAGGCCTCAAAGTGAAGAAGTAGACAGTAGACCAGGCCAGGGGGACCTGGCAAAAGATGAGGGTGGAGTGAGGGATAAGGCCCGATCATGCATCGTTGTGAGAGCCTTGGGAAGGAGTTTAGAATTTTTCTCTAGGAGGTTACTAACAGCTTTTAAGCAGGGGAGTGACTTGATACAATAAAAATATATCTATATTTGCTATGTGGAAAATGGATTGTAGTACAGCAAGAGTGGAAACAGGGAAGCCAGTTGGAAAGCAATGGGTTGAGGCAAGAGGTATCAGGGCAATGTCAGTAGAAAGGGACAAATGTGGGAGATGCTTAGGGGGCAGATTCAACTGGATATTCTAATAGATTGGATATAGGCAATGAGGAAAAGCGAGAATCCTAACCAGAGTCCAGACATAAAATCTAGCAGTCTTCCCTTTTCTAGGGTTCAAATCCCGGACAGACCTTTCCCCATCCAGCACTGTGTTGGAATTCACACCTTTGGAACTGAGTCACAACCAAATCTGTCTCCACAAGGTTAGACATGGGAACCTCCCTGGGTGGACCATTCATTCCAGAGCAGGCAGCATCCTAGCGTTAGAGACAAGTAGGCAGAGTAAGAGAGGGAGATGAGAGCTGGCTGCCATAGAATCGTAGGGAAAAGCCTCCATCATTCATGATGCCTTAAATAAAAATAGAATATGAGACATAGGTGGATTCAAAACAAAACAAAATTAGGAAATTTGGGGAAAAGCAACAGGAACCTTCCTGTGTGCGACTTTCAAATGGAAGTAGAGGTAGGGGAATGTGTGTGTAGAGAGAGAACACACCCACAAGTGATAAAGCAAATAGAGCTAAAGATACATGAAAGGGTATATGGATGTTCTTAGTGCCAATCTTGCAAATTTTCTGTATTTGAAATAATTTCCAAATAACAAGTTTTAAAAAATGTATGCAGTTATAGTTTCTTGGTCCATAGTACCACTTATAAGAAAGAAACTACAGAGCCATAGTGAAGGGGAGGGAGGGAGGCATTCCTGCCTCCTATTGGTGCTGATAGACATCAAGAACCAGCAAAGACGTGAAGCCCTGCCTCACAACTAGAGAATGGAAGGACCTGGTCATCAGCAGCAGTGGCCAGCAAATGTCCCAGGAGACCTAACCAGACAAGCCATACCTCAGCACCCATCAGCACAAGACACTAGTGGCCAGGTTTAACTGAGGCCAGCAAGAACCCAGAGGGCAGTACAAGACCAAAAGCCCCTCTCCTCTAGCACCAGGAGACCATACAAATATCCCTTGATCCCTAGATGCCAGTCTAAGGAAGGAGGAGGGCAATGAGACCCCTTGAGAGGGGAAGCACAGCCCCAACAGAAGTTTGAGCTTGGAATTAGCTGAATATTTACACAAAAGGAATTACAATAAACCAGAAAAGAAGTGGCACATTTAAGGATCCTCCTCACTCCATTCCAAATCAGCTGACATTAACTGAAATAAGTTGTAGAAATGTAGAGGAATTATGCTCTTTGTACATCACATTTGTAAACTTTATTGCAGCTATAAAACTACTCATTGATGATAGTTCCAGTTAAAAAATGCATGGGGGTGTGTGGAGGTAACTGCGTGTGTGAGTGCAAGCACACACAAAGAAAAATGTCAGGAGTGAAATATACCAGAATATTAACAGGGATGAGATTAACAGCGTGATTTTCATTTTGATACTTTGTTGTATGCATTTTGAGAAAGAAATTTGTATTTTCTAATCAGGCAAAAACTAAATTGGTAGCGATGTTTTTCTTAGAAGGAAATTTCAACAGAGAACAAGGCAGAACGCCACACCCTATTCTATTACAAGCCTTAACTAGTTTAAAAAAATCCTCGCTGTCCTGTATATGTCAGCAGTGGAACGATGCTGTGGTGGGGTAACACCTTATTGATGTATTTTTGTTAGATACGTTCAATGCAGTTTCATACACATATGTCTTCTTCCTCAAGCACAAGCCAAAGTTTGCAATTTTCTTTGCAGTGATTCTTTAAACTTGTTACCCTGGCTTTGCACATAGCATGCACCTGATATCTATTGCTGCCTGGCATTGCTTAACTTTAAAAAAACACATTTTTGGGCCGGCCGAGTGGCGTGGTGGTTAAGTGCTGGCTTGGGAAGCCAGCAGCCCCGGTTCGGTCCCACGTGAGGGCCAGTGATACTGCCCTCAAAAACAAACAAACAAAAAAACACATTTTTATATCTAATCATTATTCCAATATCTCAAATTGTTCATTCTTTAAAGAGTCTGATCTCTCAGTCCCACCCCTCAAATGAGTACAACTGACAGATAAATGCAGCCTGCTTCATCTGGCTTTTGTTCTTTCTCTTACTTTTTCTCTTTATTGATCTTACACCCTCCTTCACCCTTCCCTTCTGCATCTCGAATAGATGTTCATGTAGCAATATTCCCGTTTATAAATATGGCTGACAATGAGCCTATGGAGAAGAAGGCACTCCAGGAATGGAGCCAAGGGGAGCAGAGCCCCCTTGATCATAACATAATATAGATATGTTATGAACATAATATAGAAATCCTGTCCCCAGATCCAAAGACACTGACCCCCAATACACACACACACACACACACACACACACACAAACACACACACACACACACACACACATTACTTATTAGCAAATGTCTATATTTTACATGAGCCATTATTCTCCTTTCAAACTTAAAAATTAAATGAAGAACAAACAATTCGTTTTGAAAAAAGATAACTTGCATTCCTCTTACTCATCTTGAACCTGATTGAGTTGACTACGAGTTGAGTTCAGCTCAGAGTCTAATTGTTTTATATTCCAATCCCGAACACCAGGGTCTTTCTGTTTCTCCTTATCAAACATGTCCTGCAATGATACACACATCAAAAAATAGTCTGAATATATAAAACAACATAGACAGATTGCAAAACATTAGGCTGAGCAAAAGAAACCAGGCACATAATGGATGGCTCCATGTAGTTCTAATGCAGGCAGAATGAATCTGGACTGATGAAATCAGAAGAGTGGTTCCCTGGGGGTGGAGGGAGGTGGCTGGGAAGTGACACAGGGATGCTGATGGAAACGGTTTAGGTATTTCTTTTTTAAAGATTTTTATTGGGGAACTGGGGAAGGGAACAGTGTTGGGCAATGGGGGAAGGGGAACACTGTGTTTTTCCAGGACCCATCAGCTCCAAGTCAAGTTGTTGTCCTTCAATCTTAGTTATGGAGGGTGCAGCTCAGCTCTAAGTCCACTATCCCATGTGGGAGTTGTACCAGCAACCTTGTTGCACATGGAGCCATGTGGCCTCCTGGCGGCAGCTCGCAGTGGTTCAGCTCAAGGTGGTGTGGGGGCGATGGGGGGAGGAATGCAGCTCACTGGCTTATGCGGGAATCAAACCGGCGACGCTGTTGCTCAGAGTTCGAGCTCTTAACCAACTGAGCAACTCGGCTGGCCCAAACATTTTCGATCTTAATAGGGGTGTGAGGTACATGGATATATGCACTTGTCAAAATTCATCAACCTATGGATTTCACTGTAGGTAAGTTATACCTCAATTTTTTTAAAAAAAGATATTGAAATATCATCCTATAGATCTATACACAGAATAACATGCATAGGGGGTAAAAATCTAAGAAGCATATGAAAATCCCCAGGGGAAAAAAAAGGCTTAAAGAAAACTGATGTCTATAGGGTACTAACCACTCTAATTCTCACAGTGACCAGCAAAAGCATTGTCCCCATTCAGCAAATGAGGACACTATGACATAAAAGGTTAGACAACTTGCCCAGGACCATAGAAGAGGGACTAGGATTCTGTCCAGTGATCTCCAAACGGGAATTCTTGAGCCACTACCTTATAAAGCCGTTTGCTAGAACAGCCTGCTCAATATGCTTTAATTTTAGAAAGGAACTTATGTAAATCCATGTAAAAGTTTAAAATCAAGGTTACTAATGTTTTGCTTACCCAGCCATAATGATGCCCATGCCTTAAGCAAGGTATATGTTCTCTTTTCAGTCTGGTCTTCAACTGGTAAAACACAGACACTGTCCCATGGAAACCAATGATATCACCACACATTATGATTCCCTTTGTCAGTCTACCAGAACTGAGTTCTCTTCTTATCTCGGAAGTTTCCAATTAGTTTGATTTCACTCTTTCAGAACACTGAGCTTTCCCCCATCTAATGATCTCTTTCCCTCTGAGCACCCGTGGTACCCTAACTGTCTGGGTGACTGATTTGTCATTTAAAAGTTACTATTTAGCCAGCGGCCCCGGTTCGGTCCCACATATGAGGGCCAGTGACACTGCCCTCAAAAAAAATAAAAAAATAAATAAAAGTTACTATTTAGTGTCCAGTGTGGGCCAACCCAAGCAACGTCCCAGATGTAGATCATCACCAGGCCCTTTTTATAGCAGAGGAAGCAGAGGCTCATTGATTTGCCTGAAGTCACACCGTGAATAAGTAGACAAAGCTGAGATTCGAATGCTGGTCTATCTTAGGAAAAACTTAATCCAAGGTGCCCCACACTACTGTAAACAGAAACTTACCTTTCATACTTATGTCCCAATTCCCTAAGTAGAACTGAGCCCCTCACTAGGTCAAAACCATATCTTCCATATGTTTGAGTTCCCAGGGCCTGCTGAAAGTCAAGGGGAATCCTTTAGCATCCTTACCTGTTGAGGGAGGGCCTTGCTGGTAACAGGTTTTCCCAGGGAAGTGGCAGTA
The DNA here is from genome assembly GCA_033961575.1 of Aselliscus stoliczkanus. Lineage (NCBI taxonomy): Eukaryota > Metazoa > Chordata > Mammalia > Chiroptera > Hipposideridae > Aselliscus > Aselliscus stoliczkanus. The sequence continues at coordinate 69,595,972 of CM066734.1, read as the reverse complement.
AAGGACGCCTCCAGCCAAGGCAAAAGACGTGATTTGATTACTTCCATACCATCATAATGTCCTCCTAAAAGAATCCACAAATTGGGCCATTGAGAAAAATCCAACCACACCAACTCAGAGAGCACAAAGAAAAGAAAGAGAAGAAGGGAGAGCTTCATGGGAACGCTCTGGCCACTCTCACCTTCTTGAGCTGTTGCCGTGAGGATTCCAAAAAGTTGTCCCTGCACTTTGGCAACTTGTTCGATGAGTTCAAGGCAAAGACTTAAATTTTGATCACATGAGTTTTTCTGCAAAGCCAAAGCGGAAGACATCAGTAGGCATATTTCCCTTTCCTCCTGGGCACACAGCTAGAATGTTCTCCTCAGCTTTCCTAGCAGTTTGTGCAGCCGTGTAACTGAGTTCTGGTCCGTGGGATGGGAAGCGATGTGTGCCACTTCCGGGTGTGACCAGGAGAAAAACTGCTGAGTGATTCTCTTCTCTCTCTTCCTCTTTCCTCATCAGCCAGCCAAACGCAGAGGACCCAGCAGAGGACCCCAAGGGCATAGGGATGGTGGAGCCACAGAGTTTGGAAAGCTGTTAATTGAACACTTACAATGACTGTTACAGAATAAAATTTTTTTTGTAGGTGGTAAGCCACTGAGATTTGGGTGACTTTTTTTTGAGTGAGCTCTTAACCAACTGAGCCACTCGGCTGGCCCTTTGGGGACGTTTTAATTGCAATAACCCTGACTCCCTACTCAATGGAATCCTGAAAAATGTCCTTTAATAAAGTGAATAGACCCTTTGTAACATGATACACATCCCTGCTTCCTAAGTTACCTGTCCTCCACTTAAGTTCAATATGTTCATAAAGAACCCTACTTGGTAACTGTAAGAAGATGCTGCTGGGTGGAGGATACAATGGCGAATAAGATAAAAGTGACTGGCCATGCCATATGGTACATGCAGACAAGTGGGGAGACAGGAGCAGAGACAGTTACCCTGCAGTAGAGTAGTGAGTCTCACTATAGAGGTAGCACAGGGTCTATTCAGGAGCCATTGTCACGGAAAGTCAGGGGAGAATTCCGAGAGGAAGTGAAATCAGGTGAGAAGAAATTAGGCAGACTTAGGGAAGGGGTGGTTCCAGGGGCTGTGGAACCATCTAAGCAGTAAGAGCAGAACATGAAGAAGCCAAGAGGTCGGGCTGTAGCTATTATCCTGCTTTTGTCATCTCCTGGTGAACATTTACCATTTCCAAATTAGCCAAACCTCTAATTGAGTCTAACACTAAAGGAAGAAACACAACTACAAGCAACAAAAAGTAATATGGGTGTAAAAATGCATGGATTGATGTGGCATCTCAAGCCATAATAAAGCACCAGCCATGGGTGCCTCCTGGATGCTACAAGTCTCAAGATGGAAAGCAGGGTACAAGAAGGATAAAAACAAGAATGAAAAGGAAAAGTTTAGATGATCTCCATGCAAGAGTTTACAAGTTTACAAAATGCATATCTGTATCATCAAGGGAAATGGTTCAAACAGGCAGTGAGTTCCCTGTGGACAGAGGCTGGGCCTGCCCTGCTCGCTCTTGTATTCCCAGCCCTGCGTTCTAGTGTCTCTATATATTCAAACCCAACAATATCAAACCCAACAATATGTGTTGGATGGATGAATAAACCTGAGACAATGAATAAACATGAAACTCACTTTGGATTTTTACATACCTCTTAAGTGCCAGACACTATTAATGCTTTACATTTATACTCAGGTAACCCCCATAATAGTATGCTAATGAGATATGGTACCATTATTATCATCCCCATCTTCAGATGAGAAAACTGAGATGCAGAGAGGTTAAATAACTAGCCCAAAGTTACTTAGCTAGTAAATGGTCAGATCTGAGATTGGAACCCAAGCTGCCTAGTTTCAGGGCCCATGCTCTTAACCACTAAACGATCCTGACTTTTAGATGGTGATTAGTTTTGACTTTTAGATGGAGGGAGGACTAGACAATGGGACAAAGAATTAATGGGGAGGGCAGTCAGGGAAGGCTTCCTCCTCATGTAAGTTATTTCACACACTATCACCGAGCTAAGTCCTGGATGAGAGATGAAAGAAAGAGCGAGCTGGGCTGTGGGAAGAGCAGGGGCAAAGCCCTATGGCAGGAAGGAGTCTGGCCACCTTGAGAACCAAAAGTGAGTGCATGTGGCAGAAGCACAGAAGGTCAGAGGTTGACAGGACTCATCTTGGGAGGTCTTGCAGGCCTGGTACAGAGTTTGGATGGAATGACTTTTCATAACCTAGGGCGCAGCTGCTGGTTTACGTTCCATCGCTGGTAAGTAGTACCTAGGGACTAGCTCTGTTGTAGCACTTATTTCTGTGGTAGACATTTGTTTCTCTGTCTCATCCTCTATCCCCTTCTCCTAAAAAGACTGAGATTTTTTTTCTTTAACTGACCTTGTTTTTTCATGTTTGTATCAATTCCACTAATATCCAAAGCAAATTGAAGGGCCTAATAACATTTAATGGATGAATGAATGAGTGACTTACCAGCATTACATTGACATGATCAGAACACTGGGAACCCACAGCCTGAACAGCTCTCTCCATGCCTTCCTCGTGAACCAGCAGCTCTTTGCCCTGGCTGTTTAATTCCTGCACTTATCACGCTGACCTTCAGTTCCCCATGTTACAGCCTTTTGCCCCCTGGCTAGACCACGCCATGTGCTACGTGGACAAAGAATGGGCACGGGAGCCAAGCAGACCCGAATGAGTGTCTCAGTGCTGCCAATTGCCACAGTTCTGTGTGATCCTGGCACTTAAGAGGTATGTAACAAATCCAAAGTGAGTGAATTGTCTCATGTGTATTCATTCATCCAATACACATTATTGAGTTTGCATATACAAAGGGGCTAGAATGCAGGGCTGGGAATACAATAGTGAGCAGGAGAGGCACAAAATATGCGTATCAGCACCTCAGGGATGGAAGGTCTCTAATACTTGGTGCCTATGAGGTGTATGCAGTAGTGAAAGGAGCCATGGGCTTCCGAATAAGGCAGACCTTGTTTCAAATCTGCTTCTCCACTTATTAGCTGCATTCCCTTAGAAAAGAAATTTCAAATATGAGTCTCTGTTTATTCGCACTTAGGAAGCGGTTGATCTCACGAGCTAACTTAGGTGCAGGGCAGAGGAGGGACATAATAATTAGAAGCACTACTGTGGTGTTACTATACGCTCCTATGCCTTGCCCATTACCTGGTACAAAGTAGGTGCCCAAAGGAATGTTTGTCAAATGTTTGCATATACAAGTGAAATAACAGAAGAGAATAATACATTGTCAGACAGTTACTGTTCTCAAGACATGTCACAACATGCTGCAACTTCTAACACAAAACATTGCACAAGATACACGTTTCCATAGGGTCACATTACCAAACACATACTCAGACAAGATAAGTAAAATAAAGATATGAAGTAATTATACTGTCTCCTAATTCCAAAGCACAGACTCTCAAACTTCATTCATTCACAAACCACTGAGTTCCTATTATATGTAAAGCCTTGAGCTGAGAGCTCAGGACCAAAAGTCACATTAAAAAATAAAAAATAAAAAATAGGGCCAGCTGAGTGGCGCATTGGTTAAGTGCTGGTTTGGGGATGCCAGCGGCCCCGGTTCGGATCCCACATGAGGGCCAGTGACACTGCCCTCTATAGCTAACAACAGCTCCACCTGGAGCTGCTCTGTGAGTCCTGCCAGTGTAGGCTGCAGCCCCTGCTGCAGTGGGCTGCCATAGGCTACAGTGAGTGGCCCGCAGCCAGCGTGAGTGGCTGGCAGCCAAGCATGAGCTGCCAATAGCCGCGGTGAGCAACATCCAGAGGCCAGCGACCGATCTGCCTCATCTGGGAAGAGCGTAATGACGATACCAACAGTGAAGCAACATCCTCCGCAACTAGACTGAAGCAAAAAAGGACAGCAACTTGTCTGTTCCCCTTCCCCGATTCCCCAACGCTGTTCCCCTCCGCCAATTCCCCAATAAAATCTTTAAAAAATAAAATAAAAAATAAGTTGCCTGCTGTCTACGAGCTCACCAGCTGGGTAGGTGGAATGGAGAATGGGAAACCCACAGGGGTTAAATATTATCTTAGAGCTTATGAAGTGCTCGAGGTGGGTAGTGAGCTGTGGGAGGGGCAAAGCATGCTCTGGTAAAGGGTGAGGAGTAAGAGGTTAGGGCATTACAAGCAGAGGAAGAGAGGGTACCAAAGCAAGAAGCAGCAGCAAGGTACATTATAGGGGAAAGTGGAATACAGGGCCAAGAGGCCAAATAATGAAAAACCTAATTTGCCACATCAAGGGCCTTGGGCTTTAGCCCATCACTGAAAGATTTAATGGGGCAAGTAGATGAGGATAGGTATGACGTGGTCAGGTTCGCTTTGCATTTTACAAAAATCAGTCTGGCAGGAGTAGACCAGATAGAGTTTGGATAGAGAGCAAGTCTGGCTGAGAGATGCTGAGGGCTCTAGGGCCATCAAGGGTCCCCTAAAGGTCCTTTCTAGCCCCAAAATCACATTTGTGTCAGCCAAGTTCCCACTGATGCATTACTTGAGGAGGAAGTCGGGAAGTTTGGAAAGAGGTAAGAGGTGTGAGAAGGATAATATTGTTTTCGGACTGTTAGATGTTTGCAGGGCCTTCCGATGGCGATTTCTAGCCATAGTACCTAACAATTATTGAGCACCTAGTCTATGCCAGCCAGGCACTGTGCTAAGAGCTTTAAATACAGTTTCATTTAATCCTCACAACAACCCTACAAATTGGATGCCATCCATCATCCCGAATTCACCAATGAGGAAAACAAAGATCTTAAGTAATTTGGAAGAGACAGTGTTTGAGCAGGAACTTATTCCTGTAGCCTCTGACAGTGAAGCCAAGCTCTCAACCATACTGCTTTTACCAAAAACAGCTGAAAAATCAGTCTCAATCTCAGAAAAGAGGTGGGATATAGCTTTGGAAGCCCCTTCAGCAGAGGGACAGAGTAGAAGCCATAAGCATAGATGAGATCAATAGGGAGAGCAGAGTGGGGAGAGGGCTGAGGGCCAGACAGAGGGCAAGTTTGCTAATTCAGAAGTGGGCTGAGGAGGAAGGACCAGTGAATGAAAACCAAAACAAGAGCAGTAAGAAATAAGAGGACAGCCAGGAAGAAAGATGAGGAAGAACCAGGAAGGCAAAGAAGGAGATAGATGGTTTACTCTCTGCTTCACTTGTGCATTTATGCTCTCAACTAATACTTATGGAGGGACCTACTGTGTGCTGGAGGCTAGGGATGCAATGATGAAGGAGTTAGTCTCTTGCCCCAAGGAATTTATAGTCTAAGATAGACATGTCAATAAATGCAAAAACCAGGTACTACTTGCTATCAAAAAGGCACATTTCAGTGATGAGGCTCAAAGGAGGAAGTGGTAAGAAGCGAAGAAGTTTCAGGAAAGCCTTCACCTGAGGAGCTTTGTGGGCTCCTACTCCAAGAAATTCTAATTGCTTTAGTGTGGGGCCTAGGCACTGAAAAATTGTTAAAGCTTTCTAGATGATTTTTATGTGCAACGAAGATTGAGAAACAGGGCATTAGTGAGAAGTGAGATCAATTTAGTAGGGCTCAACCAGCCCCAGACCAAGAAAAGTTAAAAGATAACAAACAGAGTATATCACAATTACTAAAGATTCGTGAAACCTTTGCATTAGTTATATTTGCATAAGGGTGTATGTGTGTTATGTTGTGAAGTAAAATGCGTTGGTTTCTGTGAGTAAGTTTTAAAAGCACTGCCCTCAGAGATAGTGCTTTGCCCTGTGTTGAAAATCTGGTCTGAAATTAGGAACAAAAAAAAAAACGACCCCTCAAACAGCTGGATCAAAGTTGGATTGCAGGTGGGCAAGGAGGAAGGCAGAGAAATCAATAGGAATATGCCATGTTCTAGATGTGGAATTTAAATAACCTTTGAACTTATTCTATGACTTCATGAACATGGGAAAGCAAGAGGTAACACAAAGGAGTAGAATATTCAGGATATAACTACCAACATTATTAACATATATAGAACTTGTTCTTTTAAAGCTACCAACCCCTGTGCAACAGAGATGGGCTATTAGCTTCCTTCTATAACCACAATGGCTGTAAAAATACTGAGTCTTGTTAGGGACAGAAATCTCTGGACAGCATGAAGCTACTATACCTGAGTCTCCTCCCTGTAACTGCAACAGGTATTTTTGCAACAAATTTCTCTTCAGATCTGCCCTAAACACACGCTAGAAGTTGGTTTTCCTGCACATATAATAATTGATGTGAGCTTGAATGAGAACAATAATAGCTAGAGGGGAAAGGTGGGAGATGTTTGAAAGATACTTAAGAGGTAGAGTCCCCAGAGCTTGATGAACCCACTTGCGAGGCAGGATGGAGAGGGAGGGGCCCAGGTTTCTGACTTGGGCAGCAGAGGTGATTGTGATGCCATAGTCCAACCAGAGGCCACAAGCAGAAAGCCAACAAGCCTGGAGAGAGGATAACTAGTCCTGTGTGATTCATGCTGGGTTAGAGGGTGAGGAGCTTCCACGAGGAGCTGTCTGGAAGGCAGGTGGGCACTCAGGTCAGGAGCTCTGCAGAATGGCCCACGCTGAAGAGAGATTTGGGACTCATCAGCACCTGGGAAGCAGCTAATGCCATAAAATTTGATAAGACATGCCAATTGCTGCAGAGAAATCAAGGAGAGGATTAGCATAAAAAGACATTAGACTTGACGGACCACCAGGTGGCCTCTAGTGACTGTTAGGAGACCTGTTATGCCAAAATGATGGGGGGGGGGTGCCCAATGAACTTCCAGATTGTTCCAGGATGAGGAATAAATAGGAGTTGAAGAAGCTAAGGCAAAGAGGACAGAACAGATTACTCTTTCAAGAAGTTTCATAGTGTGGGGAAAGAGAGCAACAGGACCGAAGTCTTGTTCCCATCCCTTCAATGTCACCACTCTAAGCTCCTGACCCATTGAACCTAAATATTGCCTAATTTCCAAGGTCCTTTATAAAATGTCTTCACATGACTTGTCCAGCCTTATGTTCCTCCAGCGACTCTCTCCACTCCAGTTGCTTTCATGCCTCGACCCTCTTAACATTTCACCCCACAAGACGCTGATCTTCTATGCCTTTCTTCCCATGATTCTCTCCTACCTGCTATTCTATTCCTAATCTTGAATCACCTCCACAACATGAGTAAGAGAGAGAAAGCTTTCCGTCACTAAATTAATAAAATCTGTCACTAAATATTTGTAATCAACTTGCAAACGTTGGTTTGAAAAGCTGTTTAAATCCATCAATTTCAGTACAAAATCCAGTTATTTCTGCTTTAAGAAACTTCAGTCTCACACACACAAAATATGCTTCATACATATTAGATAAGAATTAAATAGTACAAAAGGATTCATCACAATATTCCTTAAAATATGAATGCTGTTACAGCATTAAATGGTTGGCCTGTTTCATTTTTTTAAAAAACTTCATTTTACATACGATGAGAAAACCAATCCAAACTTGCCAATTAGAGAATTTGTGGATGAGCAAGGAGAAGAAACAATCATCAGTAAATGTGTGGAGACTAGTCTGAGGGGCAGTATTTTGCAGCTCCTTGGTCATGGAAATTCACATACAGGAAACAAAAGCCCTAATATCTAGTTTCTCTTTCTCCCATAGTCCAGGGTACATACGCTGGGAGTAGGGGTGGAGTGACATGAAATGGATACAGCTAGTAAGTGGAATTTCCTTACACTTTACCTTCCTCTGTAGGAGATGAGAATGGACTTGGCAAGCAAAAGGCCTAGTTACAAATCCAAGTTCCATGCTTTCTAGTGGAGTGACCTTGGACAGGTAAGCTGCCCTCCTAAGGTTTGGGTTTCTCATCTGTAAAATGTAAAAAATAAAACCTGCTATTGCATAGGTTCTTATAAGGTTTAAAGGCAATAATGTATGAAGGATGCTTTGAAAGATTTCCAGGGCTTTTTATATGCTAGTTATAACAGGCTACAATTGCTCCCCTAAGGAAATGGCAGTCCCATAGGCTGGCAATCTTTCAAGTAGCTCTGTTCCTCAAATCAACCTTCTATCTACGTTATGGCTGGCTTTGCCACAACACTATCTCCACAACAAAGTTTTAAAACCAAAATACTGAATTTTAGGTATAGTGGATTTATATAACAATTTAGCAAAAGCTTCTATTTTACTGTCTTGACCTCTAGCTATTATAATAGTCCTATTGGATTTCTTTCGTTATTTATTCTCCTTAAATATTAAACCATGATGACCTTTCTGTTAAGTTTGTTCAAGGTGAAAATAAGAAAAGTCAAAATAAAAATGGATGGCCCCTCTGCTAAAAATAAAATAAGCTGCCCTAATCACTTAATTTCTTTTGAAGCCATGAAGTCATCCTTATTAATTGTGGCAGAAACGGTAGCACCAATTATATATTCCATGTGCTTTCCATTTCTCAGGCTCCCTTACAATTAGATTGGGGCCACATAACTAATTCTGACCAAGGGACGAGGAGTGGAAGTGATGTGCATGAAAGAAGAGCAGTGCAAATTCTGCACTCTCTCTCTACCCCTGCAGAACTTTGAGGTCCTATAATGAGATGGCTGCTCCACCAGATTGCGGACCCTCAAAACCGAGTCGGTGACAGAGAGAGCTGCCATCAGATGTGGCATGGATGAGAAATAAATCTGTTACATTGGGACACTAATGTAACATTGGGGGCTTATTCATCACTGCAGCATAGTTTGTCTCATAAAGAGATAAAGGTCTTGAAGGAAGAAAAATGTTCTCTATAAATTTACTACCTAATTAGAGTGAATCCCCAAGAATGTAGAAGTATGTTGACTAAGGGGGAAGGGGGAAGGCAGGAAGAGAGTCTGAAGGCACCACAGCAACTACAACGACCTTTACTACTAAAAATCAGGCATATTTTGGCAGAAACGCACCTCTAGTTTAAGAGATTTGTTCTAAAACAGAAAAGGCACCTCTTTAAAAGCCCCTGTTTGTGTCCTGATATTTAATGTGCTGTTTTCACTTGTTAGTGCAGATATCTATAGCACAAGAGGAGGGTAATGCAAGAGGAAGCATCACCAACCTGCCTTCCCATCCCTTCATTTATCAGATAATCACAAGTTTCCAGACTGTAACGTCCTGGGGTCTATTATTTCACTGTAAGAAATATAATCCTACCCTATTTTAGGGATGGGGTTATCAAGGGTATAGTAAATTCTTACCATTTGTTATTGTAATTGCATAGAGTACATTTTAAAAGTAATAAATCTCAGAGCATCTGACCAAGTTAACTCCCTAGTCCACAGGACTCTAAGTGGAAACAAAAGCATCTCAGAGGAGAGTTTCAGCCCCTGAGTTGACCTTTTCCAGGTGCTGCTAACATTGTCAGCAGACTGATTTCTCTTCTCATCTTAACACTCAATGGAGTAATTAGGTAATCAGAATCCAGCTCTGCACAGGCCATTCATATGTGACCCTTTTACAGAATTGACCAATAGCCCTATGCAGATGTAGCATGATACACCGGGGGCCCTGAGGGAAGCATCCTCTTACAAGAACCTTAAGCACCATTCTAAGAGTCTTTGGCCTTGTTTACTAAATGTGCCAGTGTAGTCTACAAGAGGCTGATTCATATCATGTCTTGTGTAAAGTCTTCCAGCCCTGTCATTCTCCCTAGCTTCCAGAATCCCCATGCAATAGCTAGAGCAAACTTTTCAAAACACACTCCAAACATGCTCCCTACACAATGCTTTCTGTTTCTCCCCACTGCCCTCAGAATCAAGTCCAAACTCCTTAACACACCATCCAAGACCTTCCACCCTCTGGCCACCACCACCCCACTTCCTCAGCTTTGTTTCACTTCCACTCCCTGCCTTGAACTATTTATTCACAGGCTCCCCAAATATCCCAGCCTTTTCACGCCTCCCTGCTTTCTGCACATGCTATTTCCTCCTTCTCCAACTGGAAATGTATCATTCTGATGCACTTGACATTTCTATTCCCAGCACAGACAGGTACATTGTAAGCTCTGAAAAGAATATTTGTTGAATGAATAAATTAATAAATGTGCACTGCAAATGTGTAAATATAGAGTACCTCACCCAAACCTTTACACATAGCAGAAGTTCAGTAACCAATTGTTGAATGCATTATTAAGCTCTTAACAATTGGTTCAGTTCTTGGTTGAACAGGAAGGGATTCTCTGTGGCTCTTTCACCAACATTCTCAGTAACCACAAAACAGGAAAACAATTCTGAAAGTTAGGTGTTCATGCGAAGCCATGCCTGAACATCCAGTGGAACCCAAGTTTTAAAGGCCAAGTAATGCAATAATCTAGCATCTTTTTAATAACTAAAAGAAAATGGGTCGGCAATGTTTGCTCTTGTGTTATGATTTGTTTCAATAGCCACCATATTGGACAGTGCAGATACAGAACATGTCTATCATCATACAAAGTTCTATTGGACAGCTTTGCTCTAGAAAGAACAAGGCCAAGAATTGCAGGGTGGACTGAGCAAGGAAGAGAGTAAAGTCACAGAGTTTAAAGAACACAATTTCATAGGAGTTTGGTGGCTGTCTTAGGAACTCTGGCTCTTATTCTGACCAAAATAGAAATCTGGAGGGTTTTGCCAGAGGAGTAACTTGACCTAAGTTGACATTTAGAAGAATCACTTGGGTTATTGGTGTAATAATCCAGATGAAAGATGACTGAAAGTGGACAAGGGTGGTAGCAGTGGAAATGATGAAAAGTGCTCAGGTTCGGTGTAAATTTACAAGCTGGTACCAACAGGTTATGCTGGTGAAAAGGATATGAGAGGTTCATGATGAAGATAAATTAGGAAAGAGATCGGTGTTTGGGGCATAGGAGAGGCTAATGTCGGTTTTGACTTTGAGATGACAGCACAACTGAAAAACGTCCAACGGTCAACTGGAGAAGTGAGAGCTCAGATGAGAATAGGCCCTGAATATAGATATGAGATTCATCAGCATATGTGTAAGAGCTGAAGCAGGAATGGAGGTAGAAGGTAAGATTTCTAAAGTCTGGCCCTTGAAGAACAGCTACAAGAAGTGGATTAAGGTCAGGAGACAAAAAAATTATTAGAGTCTTAGAAGAATGGGGATGTCAACAGTCAAATGCAACAGAGAGGACAGAGAGTTGAAGAAAATGATGGGAAACAGACACATAATTTGGAAAGACATTGGTCTCTGAGAGTGCAGTCTTTACCCCGTGTGTGGGTAGGTAGGGGAGAGAAGCTAGGTTGAAATGGTTTCATTGAGAACAGAGGAATGGGATGAAACCCTGAGAAAGGAAAGTACAATAAACTTTGGTATTCCCCAGTGCTTACAGGTAGTTTCTAAAACAGTCATTTAATTTGGTCCAGCTAAATCCTAGTGTCATTTGCGTTAAATGTTGTCTTGTAGCAAACTAAATATACTTTTTAACATTCAGAGTTTATTTAGGCCACAGGGAAATAAAATTATATTGTAAGGAATAGTTTTAAGAAGGGTAAATACATGTATCAAGGTTTGTTATTCTCTACCTTCTGAGACCAGGTAGCAAGTAGGCACTTTTAAAGGTGGTGGGGGGAACACAAGGCTTTTGTGATGAAGAGGTACATTTTAGTTTTCCTGCAATCTCAATGGAGAAGGAATAATCAGTGCTGGTTCTTTTTTTTTTTTTTTTTTTTTTGAGGGCAGTGTCACTGGCCCTCATATGTGGGACCCGAGCCGGGGCCGCTGGCGTCCCAAGCCAGCTCTTAACCACCGCGCCACTCGGCCGGCCCAGTGCTGGTTCTTTAAAGGGGGCAAATGGGGTGACACTAAACACCAGGAAGGAAGGCTAAGGAGAAAGCTGTAGCTGTTCTTTGAGCTCCCTTCCACTTCAGGCACCCTGGCTAAAGGGTGAATGGTAAAGCCCAGAGGACTCCGGACAGCAGCCTGTTGCATTTTTCTTGGTAGGATTTCAGAAATAAGCTGATCTAGACTCAAAAAACTGAGATCCGAAAAGGACCTTTATGTATCATATAGTTCAGACTCTCCCATTTAACAGAGAAGGTACTGAGACCTAGAGAGGTTACATAAATGGCCTCAGGTCATTCAGCTAGTTCTATGCAGAGTCAGATCCTAGAATCTAGGAGAGCCGATTCCAGGTCCCCAGCTCTGTCTGCCTCACCGTTCTACTTGCTATGTAAGTGTGGACTCTCCTATTTAAGACAGACTGACTGAATGTAAAGCAAATTCAGCACTGCAGTTCTGCCTTCTGTGGGGTTTGGAAGCTGGAGAGTAATGAGAGGCAGAGTGGAGGGTGGGAATTACCAGGGTGGGGGGCGGTTAAGAAAACTTGAAGAGAGCTCTGCGTTTGATAACAGAATATTGGCTTCTTACAAATGCCCTGGCAACAGACCTTCTGAAACCTGCCTTGATGTTTTAACTGCCTCGATGCCATGCTGACCAGCATCCCTGTGAAACCGCAACGTTGACAAGTGTCCGTTTCACTCATTTCTGGGTAATAAATCCTGGGTGTATCATTATAAAAATGTATTCTGATACAACCCCTGGGTATCCCCAAGAGTAGGAGATTTACGGAGAGGCAAGAGATGGGTTATAGTAAAAAATAATTTCAGTTGGGGGTAGTGGGGTGGATTGCTGGCGGAGAGAACGGGAGCGAGCGTGGCAGGCCTGACCAAACAGACCCACGCAGGATCGCAGGTCTCTGCCGTTGCCAGGGCCACCAGCGTCCCTGGTTACCACAAGGGGACTGCGCTCTCCGCTGCTCCACTCCGAGTCCCGCGCTCCGCGGGCCGCGCCAGCCTAGCGCCGCCGCGCTGGAGCACAGGGCGCTGGCAGACACCAGCCTGTCCTGCCGCCCCGCGATCCCAGACTGAGGCTGGTCCCTGCTCGGAACCACAACCGCCGCGGCTCTGCAAAGCGGCCGCCCGGGCGCCGGCCCTAGGCACCCCTCCGAGGGCGGGGCAGGACCGGGAGGGAGGGCGAGCCCCGGGGGTCTCCCACCCTGACTCACGCTGTACTCCCTCAGCCAGAGCTCGAGCTCGTCCTGCATGGATCGAAAGGACTCGCTGGAGACTAGTTTCCTCAGGTTGTCCGCCATCCCTCGCTTTTCCGCTCGGCCCCGCTCTGGGAGGTGGAGGCGTGGAGGGGACGAGTCGGGGACCAACGCAGGACCGCGGGGTGATGTGGCGGGCAAGGTGTTATCTTCCTGAGGGGCTCAGAGCGCGGTGGGTGTTTCTATCCTCCCCCGTGGGTGGGACCTGGCAGGGTTTGGGGAGCCGCGGGGGAGGGGCCCTGAGCCGCCGCCGCCGCGCCTCATCCGCTGCCCCGCACGGTTTCCTGGCTCCCCGGCGGCTGCCCAGAGCCCGGGCCGTCAACACCCGGGCGATTGTTAAACAAACCTTGACGTGGGCAGGTGGCTGCTAGGGACGCGGGCCGCCGGCGTCCTGGCAACGCCCGGCTCGCCGCCCAGCCCCCACTGCGCCTTCCACCCACCTGGAGCTCGGCGACCCTCCCGCTCCTCGGGGTTCCTGGGCACCCGCCAGGGAGCGCAGTGCTGCTGCGTCTCATGCTGCTGTTGCTCTTGTTGACTGCTGCAGGCCCAAGGCGAGGGCGCCTCCTGCCACGGAGACTCCAGTTTGGGCCAGGGGCTGGAGGAAGCCAAGACTACAGACGACGGCTGCAGGAGGCAGGCCCTGCAGGAGGCAGGCAACAGGGTTGGGGGTGAGGGGTGGGGGGAGTAGCGGGGAGAGTAGGTGATGGGGCCCCAGCTGGAGGCCCTCGTCTAGAAAGTCAAGATTATTTCTCCATAGAAATTTTTGGTTAGGAAAGCATGTTTGGTGCCTTTATTCGTTCACTTCTCAGGCCTTTAGTCCTTCATTTGTAACACCTAGGGCTTACCTATACGAAACTTGCTTTAACTAAAATTTCAATTCTTCCGGCTTCTATCATTTCCTTTGTTCCTTGGCCCACTGGGTGGGTGCCCACGTCAACAGATTTTAGCTCCAGGATGTTCACAAATTAAAATTAATACCTCAGAATTGGACAAAATTTGGTAGTATATTTTTAAAGTCACTGAGCACTTTAAAGTTTTAAGTCTGAATTCTCTAATTGAGACTTTGTGAGAGTTCAGACCTCTTTTCAAAAGGATATACTAAGCCACAATGATACTTTGAAATGAAACCATTTTAACCATCGTTAAGCACTTCTGAAGTCCTTATTTTATATGCCATCAAATGATGTACTGATTGTAAATCACCCTTATCTATTTATTAAAGCAGTAGGGGTGGAGCAGGGCCTCAGCTCACTAACTAGTTTAATTCAGTTTCTTTTCTTTAGATACTTGAAAATAAATGAACATTGCATATTTCCAAGTACCATAACATTCAGAATTTTAACCACCTCTTGTTTTTAATTCTCTTAATTACAGTCCTCTAGTTTTACTGTCCTCTAATAAAAATGAAAGGCTCATTTTTGGAACCTGTTTTCCTACTATTTTCTGGAGATCACAAGAATGACTATAAGGGTACATAACATGTTATTCTATCATAGTAGGATAATTGCTAAAGTTAAACAAATACCCAAAAAACCCCACTATTCATTAGACACTTTTTTCCTTTAATATATATATATATATATATATATATATATATATATATATATGAAGGGAATGGGGAAAAAAACCTCAGATTTTTGTTGTTTTTAGTTTCAGGTATACAGAACAATATAATGATTAGATATTTACACTCCTCACAAAGTGATAACCCCCCCAAGTCTACTACCCATCTGACAATGTATATAGTTCTTATAATACCATTGACTATATTCCCTATAGTCACATCCCATGACTATATATATACACACACACATATATTTAATTATAGTTGACATTCAATATTATTTTTTATTAGTTTTAGGTATACAGCACAGTGATTAGACATTTATATAATCTATGAAGCGATCACCCCAATTAGTCCAGTACCCATCTGACACCCTACATAGTCTTTACAACATTATTGATTATATTCCCCATGCTGTATTTCACATCCCCATGACTTATTTTGTGACTACCAATTTGTACTTCCTAATCCCTTCACCTTTCTCACCCAACCCCCCTCCCATCTAGCAAACATCAATTTGCTAGTCTATTTCTGTTTTGAAATATGAATCCATTTGCTTTACTTGTTTATTTTGATCTTTAGATTCCACTTCTAAGTGAGGTCATATGGTATTTGTCTTTCCCAGTCTGACTTATTTCACTTAGCATAATAACTTCTAGATCCATTCATGTTGCAAATGGTAAGATTTGTTTTTTCATAGCAGAGTAATACTCCATTGTATAAATGTAGCATAATTTCTTTATCCAATCATCTATTGCTGGGCATTTCAGTTGTTTCCATATCTTGGCTATTGTGACAAGCACTGCAGTAAACATAGGAGTGCATCTATTTTTTTGAATTAGTGTTTTGGATTTCTTTGAATAAAGTAATACCCAGGAATGGATTTGCTGGCTCATAAGGTAATTCTATTTTTAATTTTTTGAGGAAACTCCATACTGTTTTCCATAGTAGCTGCACCAATTTGCAATACCACCAACAATGTGCCAGGGTTCCATTTTCTCCATATTCTCACCAGCACTTGTTGGTCTTTGACTTAGTGGGATGCTCTCATTGGGTTTTCATTTGCATTTCTCTGATGGTTAGTGACATTGAGCATCTTTTCCTATGTCTGTTAGCTATCTGTATGACCTCTTTGGAAAAATATCTATTAAGGTCGTCTGCCCATTTTTTAATTGGATTGTTTGTTTTTTTGGTGTTGAATTGTATGAGTTTCTTTATAAATTTTGGGTGTTAACCCTCTATCAGATGTATCATTGGCAAATATCTTCTTCCATTCAGTAGGATGTCTTTTTGTTTTGTTGATGGTTTCCTTTACTGTGAAAAAACTTTTTAGTTTGATGTAGTCTCATTTACTTTTTTGTTTGTTTCCCTTGCCTAAGGAGATATATCAGTATAAATGTTGCTAAGGGTAATGTCTGAGAGTTTACTTTCTATATTTTCTTCTAGGAGTTTTATGGTTTCAGGTCTTACATTTAAGTCTTTAATCCATTTTCAGTTTATTCTTGTATATGGCATAAGAAGGTTGTCCAGTTTCGTTTCTTTTCTATTTTTTTTTTTTTGCATGTATCTGTTCAGTTTTCCCAGCACAATTTGTTAAATAGACTGTCTTTACCCCAATGTAAATTCTTGCTTCCTTTGTTATAGATTAAGTGACCATATAGGCATGGATTTATTTCTGGGCTCTCCATTCTGCTTCCTGTACTGGACATGTGATGGTGGCCTTGTTATGAACTGAGGCTGACTGTTACCAGTATTGGGCCTGGGGCAGTTTAGCAAAAGGCCCAGGGCCCTTTAGGCCTACTGCCACTTGACAGCTGCCCGTAAGGTTCAGCTGTTGAAAGAGCTTCCTTAAGTGTGCAGGCCCGTTTGTTGACCCAGTATTGAGAATGCCCTCGGCAATGCTGCATTAGCTGGGTGGGGCAGGGTCCCCGGGAGTCACCAGATGTGGCCCCTGGTTTTTACAAAGTTAATGCAGATTCAGTTCTTACACCAGTGCTCAGCCTGTGACCACGTTGCACAGTGCCTGGGGAACACCGCAGCCAGCCACCATTCTCCTTGGGGCAGTGCCTGGCCTGTGCCATTTCACAAAATGCTCTTAGAACACTGCAGTCAGCCACCACTTATTTCAGGCTTGCAAATCTCTGAAAGCTGCACAAAAGTGACTGTAGCGCAGCTTTTGCATCACTGTCCACCACCAAAACCTCCCCAGGCCATCTCAGGCCCTCCGCTGCAGCAAAAGGTCTCTATGGCTTGTAGGGCTGGGCCAGCCACACAAGGCTCAGAGTGCCCTGGCAGTGCAGCTCTAGGTAGGCAGGTGGGGTTCCAGGGAGCTAAGGGGTGTGGTCAGGGGTTTCTACAAAGTCAATGCAGTCTTGGCTCCCACACCAGTGCTGGGCTCTCAACCACCCTGCAAAAACGCCCCCGAGAACACCACAGCCAGATACCGCCTGACTCAGGCCCGCAGGTTTTCCAGAGCTTCCCAAGAAAGGCTGTGGGGTAGGTCTTGGATTATTGCCCACCAGCAAACGTTTCTAGTTTACAGCAGACCTTGTCATGCTGTAATTTGTCCTCCATCAGTTCTGTAACTGTCTTATTGCCTGATTGCCTAGATAGTCTGTAATGGATTTGTAGCTCAGTGGCAGCCCGGAAAGATTTTTCTCTGATCAAAACATGTGAGTAAATAAACAGATGTCTGTCAGGAGATAACCATGGTCCATAATTTCCACATGGAAAAGATCCGAATACAATTTTGGATAGGTCGATGGGATTTGCCTCAATATACTTCCTTTTATATCTGTAGGAAGAGAAATGGGAATGTGGCCTCTAGAATGGCTAATCATTAATGTGTTGATATATGTTAACAACTGGCTTACTAGGGAAAAAGAGCTCTGATTTTACATTTGACAATTTTTTATAGTGTAAATACCACTGCCACCCCCAATTTCAAGCTACCAACTTGAAGTCCCTGAAGGCAGAGTAGGGGAAAATGTACACAGTTGGCTTTTGCAAGCCAGTGCAAGCTAGCTCCAGCACACTACTGAACCAAGAATAATCTGACTGGTGGCCAGACGTGGGAAAATACCTTGTATATGACAGCTTAAGATATGAGAGGAATAAGTTCTACAAATACTGAGATTTTACTTTAGTGAAAATTGATTTATTCATCTATATTCAGTTTATTAGTAGGTCTTGACCTTTTGCCTTTTAATTGAGGGCAGGTGGTATGTGTGATATATGCATTAATCTAATAATTTAACACTTGTTAACTTCTATATCTTTCTTCAAGCAAGTTTGTAAAATTGGCTTGTGAAATTGAAATGATTGAGAATCATTTTCAACCTAATTCCTTACACCATGAACCAAAGAAATAACCTAACCAGTTTCTTCTCATTTCAGGATATCAGTATACTTTGCATTCTAATATACTCCATAAAAGAAAATATTTTATTTCCATCAAATAAGCAAAATTTGTTTTTTTCCCTATCTAAGCAAACAACATAATGGTATACTGCTCTAACCAATAATATATGCAGAAAGAATAGTAACAAAGTATTTCATTTCTTTATATAATTCAAAATATACCCGATTAACAGCAGTGTGCAGATACATAGTATTGTCAGTATACTAAATAACTGCTATTAAAACTTACTTTTAAAATATTTTCAACTTCGTGCACTAGTGGAACCAGAGCTATTATGCATACTATATGTTCTTCACTCTCCAAAGGAAAATTAAAATACCTGGTAACATAGAAAATAATGCACTTTTTAATATTTAATGCAGATATAAAAAAACCTGGATTCTATTAAAAACTTCACAATTCTAATGTGCACAAATGAAGACACTTTTTGAAATAACTTGCACTTAGGCCACATTCATAAAGTTACCATAAAAATACTGCAAGCCCAATAAAAACACAATGATATAGTACAAAGTTTCTCCTTTTTTTTAAGTCAAACTTTTAAAAGTCTGTATTTACACAAGTGCATAATACATTTTAGTGCCTTCTGACTGGCATTTTTGTTCATGTTTATCTGATTTTAGAAATCTAACTTGAACATTTTTCATCAACTTTTCTGCTTCAGAATGGAAGACACTGAGAACTTAAAAAATTTTTGTAACAGGAAATATTACAAATCTTACAAAGTGAAATAGTAAACACTTTATACACTTTAGTTATTGCCTTCCCAATGATAAAAATGTCCTATTATCTCATTTTTGTCTTATTTAACTTTAATTTCTAGATAATTATCTCAACTATCTCTCCTTTGTTTATACAGAAACTTTCAGACAAAAATGTAAAGATTTTAGATTCTCTAACAAAATCCAAAATATCTCTAAGACATTCTCCACTTTGAAAGTATATTTAAAAAAATACTTATTTCAATATAAACCCCCAAAGTTCTGAATGAAGACACATTAATAACATGGCTTTAGCCTTAGAGGAATATTATTACAATTGGCTGTTAAGTTCCAAATTTAAGCATTTGGTTTTATTCTGTAATAATGTACTTTCCAATACAGACATCAAAGAAAATGAGCTGATTTGTTTTTCCTTAAAAAAATAGTTAAGTATTTCAGCCACAATACAAATCAATTTGGGGGAGGAGGGTAAAAAAAAATTCATGCCAAGATAAGAAGCAGATTTCTAAAGTCTTAGAATTGCTATAAAAGAACTACAAAATATAAATTTCTGGAAAAAAAATACTGAAAAATATCTCTCCAGGAAAAAAATATGCAGTTTTTTAGATATAAGAAAATATAGCATTACCATGGGGTACAGCCGTAGAGCTACGGACCTGGATAATAAGACTTCAAAAATTCACAAAAAGTAATTAGCACCAAAATTACTTCAAACTTATATACTGAAGTGATTCCAGGCCCAAGTGTTTCAATATAAAAAAGTTACATTTAACTTGGGAAGTTTCCACAGCAATAATATATTCTTGTCAATCTTTAGAAGATGTGCTAACTTTACTGATTTTCATATAAATATTAAGGTAATATATAGTAATTATAATTTACATTGATTTGGGATGAGCAGAGATAACAGAAACCCAAATTATTTCCCAAATAATATAGGTTACTTGGAAGCAGTGGGTAGGGAGCAATTCCCCAAGTAAAACTTATTTTTAGCTCATTGTTTCAATGTTTTCTTCTAAAATGTTTTACTGGAGCTCTTTATAAGACTTATATTGCCCAATTTGAACTACATATCCTGTTATTTTCCCTGCTCACTTGGTGGTATTATTTAAATTTTGGCATAGGAATAGGGGTATTTAAAAGTGGGTACAGATCACAGTAGTAAAACAAAGTTTTGAATAAGCTACAAAATGCATATTCAACCCTGTTATAATCAAGAGTTGAGTTTAATTTTAAACATCCACTTATAAATGTAATTACAAAATAACACACAATTTGAAACAAGGCAAATTTTTCAACTTTCATGTAGTAAAATATATAACTTCACCAATTAAATATATGGCTACCAAACATCAACCAACAGCTCACTCAGCTATGTTTTAATGTTGTACATTAATAATGACAAGGCAAAGGACAGCAACTAGTCCAAAAGCTTGTAGACCAAGGAACCACAGCATAACCCAAAAGAAAATGATCATCACTGGTTCTACAATTTGTTCTCCAAAAGATATCCTTATGAAGCCCATGTTGATGAGGCTTTTGTTCAGTTCACCAAAAAGTGTTCCCATCTTTTTGTAGTCGTCTCCAACAGGATTGCCAGTATGGTCTTGTAATCCTTTAAATTCCTTTAAAAACAAACAAAACAAAACATAAAGTGAGAAATAGGTGAAGGTTTGTAAGAATTAAAGAACTACCTCATAATTCTCCCAAAGTACTAGACAAACTTCTGATTATCATTCAATAAATACTTGGGAATGTTCCTTTTGATTAACATAAACATATAGCACAACTATTTCTTCACCCACATTTCAAGAATATGGAAAGCACTAATTTATTGATTTCTGTAGAAATCAACATTGACTGGGCCCTCAACTACCAGAACAATGATTTACAAGATAAAGGAAGGAACTGATTCATTTCCACTCATTTTCTAGTTTCCTGGAATTGCACAAAGATAGCTGCTTAAATTAAGTCATATTTGTATTGTTCTTATCAATGGCCATGATTTCAGAACATCTTTTACCACCCACTGTTTTGAGGCAAGACCCTGGATTTGTAAGTAAACTTCTTTTCAGTCTACTCCTGACACTAATACTTGAAGGAACCTTAGCCTCAGCTGACCGGAGCATGTCTTGCTGCTACTATTGAGCAATCATCAGTCATTACTGCTATAATCTTTCAGCCTTAGACCCAGCTAAGGAGACTTCAGTGTAGATCATTGCATAGTTTCCTGTCTAAATTCTACAAATGTCTTAAATGCCTCTTATTAATCTCATCAGGAAAAACACACAGTTTCCAAATAGGAATAATTTTTTACAATAAGCCAAAAAGTCCACCTAGAAATCAGTTCCCCAGAAAATGTCCATGTGTGCCCAATTATACATGACGAGAGAAAAATTCTGAGATTCCCTAAATTAAATTAAAGCTGGTAGGAGAGTGAGGGAAAGAGACAAGAGTAATTAACCAGTGTGGATGAAAAAGGGGCCACATACGAAACTGACATGTGTTCAGAGGAGGCCTGCATGGTCGGCTTCACAAACTCAGAGACTGAAAGTAACCACATAGGATGGTCTGAACATAAAAATCCCTAACTAAAAGCAGGTGGTGGCTGGTAGTCACATCCAAAACCAGTAGCTTCCTTGAGAAAGGTCACTCTTTATTTAATTGAGCCTGTCTCTTGTCTTTTTGCATCTAAGATAACATACCTTTGGAATGTCAAAGTAATCTCCTTTTCCAGATCCCTCAGGGCACACCCAACACCCCCAGTTTAAATTTTATTGTAAATAGAAACTTCTAACAATTACTGAATAGGATACACTTTGGATATCTGCATGAGACAGACCAGAAAAAGCAGTTACTTGTGATGGTTTTATAGCTTTACATGTATTTTATTCTATCGAATCATACCCATGATTCAAATCATCATATATTTTTAATAGTTTTTCTAATTTCAATATATTATAATCTAGTAACATGTCAACTCTGTAAACTTAAAAAAAACACTCATAAAAATGCACTAGTTGATGTAAAAAGGGAGCGATCAAACTTATCAGTTATAACCATGAAAGTCTTTAATCTTAACTACAGTGGCATGCTGGTGCTGGCTGGCTCCTATCAGACCTCTAAAGCCAATTGTTAAATTTTCGGGAACCTTGCAAGCTATTTGCAAATATCAGTGGGAGTATTAGCATTACAGAGACTGAAAATCACTACTGAATTGGCAAATGATACAAATCAGAGATACAGTCTCCCTATCTACCTCCCACAAAGCCTATTACACATTTACCAGTAACACTGTTTGCACCTTTAAGAATTGTGGTATTTGGGGAGAAATCTTGTATACAGAAAATACTTTAATGAGATTGACTATAATCTCATTGATTTTAGAATGCTGCCTATTTTTCTTTTCTACAACAGGAGGGCACACACAACCCACACAAGGGAGATTCCTGGAACACCTGGAGATATAGCAGCCCTACCTAATACATAGAAACAAATACAGGGAGGCATCCAAAATAAGGAGACAAAGAAACATGTCCCAAATGAAAGAACAGGAGAAACCTCCAAAAAAAAACAAAAACTAAACTATATGAAGGTAAGCAACCTACCAGATACAGAGTTCAAAACACTGGTTATAAGTGTGCTCAGTGAAAACACTGGTTATAAGTCTGCTCAGTGAACTTAGTGAGAACTTCAAGAAAGAAACAGCAAGCATAAAAAAGGGCCTAGAGAGGCTGGCCGAGTGGCCCAGGTGGTTAAGAGTTAGCTTAACAGTGCAAGCACTGAGCAACAGGGCCGCCAGTTCAATTCCCACATGGGCCAGTGAGCTGTGCCCGAGCTGATCTGTGGCTGAGCTGCCAACAGGTGGCAGGATGGCTCAGCTGGTGAGAGCACTTGCTCCTAACAACAAGACTGCCTGTTCGATGGTGGGCAATGCTTGCCAGCAACTAAGACTGAACTTGACACCTTGAGCCACCCAGATGGCTCAGTGGATACAGTGTATGCTCTTAACAACAAGGCTGCCAGGTTCAACAACAACAACAAAAAAAGACATAGAAACCATTAAAAAGAACAAATCAAAATGAAGAAAACAATAAATGAAAGGAAGAATATACTAGAAAGAAAGCAAGAGCAGATTAGATGAAGCAGAGGTTCAAATGAGCAACATGGAAGACAAGGTAGCAAAAAACACCCAATCAGAACATCAAAAAGAGAAAATAAATAAATAGAATAGATACAGAGAACAAATTGATAGTTACCAGATGGGGGTTAGTAAGCTAGTGAAAAAGGTGAAAGAATAAGTTGGTAGTTACAAAATAGTCACTGCAGTGTAAAGTATAGCATAGGCAATATAGTTAATAATATTGTAATAACTATGTGCAGTGCTAGACGGGTACTAAACTAATCAGGGGATCACTTTGTAAATTATATAAATGTCTAACTGTGCTGTACACCTCAAACTAATATAAAGTATTATTAAATATCAACTATAATATCTATAGATAGATATTGATATAGTTGCATGATATAAAGTACAGCATAGGGAATATAGTCAATGGTAGTGGAATAGCTATGCATATATATGGTGTCAGAGAGGCAGTAAACTTGGTGGGGTTACTACTTTGTGAGGTGTGTAAATGTCTAATCATTATGTTGTTTAGTACACTTGAAACCAATAATAATAAGAAAAAAAATTGATTTCATGGCCGAACATTAGCTTGGTGGTTAAGAACTCAGGTTTTAAGCATGGGTTTGAATCTCAAATCTGCAATATACTAGCTGTGATACTTTCCGTATGTTACTTAGCACCCCCGTGCAATAGTTTTTACATCTTTAAAGTAAGGGCAATAATAGTATCTACTCATTAGGTTTTGATACCAGATTTCCCTCCATAAACACTAAACCAATATATACTTCTAACTTTAGTGTATTCTTATTTCATACACTGTTTCTCTAAACCCACACTATTCATCTTTTTTGTTTTGTTTTGTTTTTTGTTTTTTGTTTTGTTTTTGAGAGCAATGTCACTGGCCCTCATATGTGGGACCCGAACTGGGGCCGCTGGCTTCCCAAGCCAGTGCTTAACCACTGCGCCACTCGGCCGGTCCTCATCTTTTTTTTTTTTTTTTTTTTTTTTTGAGGGCAATGTCACCGGCCCTCATATGTGGGACCCGAACCGGGGCCACTGGCTTCCCAAGCCAGCGCTTAACCACCGGCGCCACTCGGCCGGCCCAGGTCCTCATCTTTTTAATCTTTAACAACTTGATAGGTAAAAAATCATTCCTAATACTTTTAATTTGCATTTCTTTTATTTATAGTGAGGCTAGACATGTTTTCCTGCTCACTGGATACTAAATGTAGTTGCAGTTTCATTTCCTCAACAATGTGCAAAAATAATATGTTAAATATAAAAATTCACTAACTATAGGGTGCTATAGTGGCGCTCCAGTTGAGAGCTGGCTTGGGATGCCATCTCTGAACTGCAGGGCCACGGTTCAGATTCCACATTAGGGCCAGTGATGCTGCGCCCTCTACAGCTAAGATGGTGAACAACAGCTCGACCTGGAGCTGGGCTGCCATGAGTCACCGGCGACAGTGTAGGCTGCAGTGGGGCTGCACTGGGCTGCTGTAAAGCTACTGTGAGTGGCTGGCAGCCGGCATGAGTGGCAAGCAGCCAATGTGAGCTGCCAAGAGCCACTGTGAGCGGCCATCCAGTGGCAGGCGACTGATCTGCCTCACCCGGGAAGAGCGCAATGATAATACCAACATGGGCTGGTGAAACAACGTCCTCCACAACCAGACTGAAGAACAAAAGGACAGCAACTTGTCTGTTCCCCTGTACCAATTCCCCAATAAAATCTTCTAAGTAAAAAAAAAAAAAAATTTACTAACTATATAGATCTTTACCTAACCAAAGCATTATATATTATATAATTTATAACATTTATTATCATATTATTACATTTATAACTTGTCATTTATAATTAAATGCAAATTTACAGCATTCATTTACACTTAACTCCCACTAAATTACACAGAACCAATAAAAGGGAAAAATAACTTTTTGAGGAGATGGATAAAAATCAAAGAGAACATCAGCTATTGGGTTGTTGGAAAAGTCATGATGTATTTTGTCTATGTTTTTCAAAGATCACTTATTTATACAAAGAACAGAAATCAATCAATGATATATTGCCCGTTTTGTTCGATAACCTTTTGCCATCTTTCAGTGAGCTTCATAATTCCTCATTCATAGAAGGACCTGTCTTTATTTGTGAAAAACTGAACAAGGTGCTGATTTACAGCCTCATCTGAACTGAACATATATCATGCAAGGAGTTTTGAAGACAGAGAAACAAGTGGAAGTCTGACAGTGCATGGTCAGGCAAATATGGTGGCTGTGGCAACACATCCCATCCAAGCTCCAATAATTTTTGACGGGTCATCAAACTTGTGTGTGGTCTCACGTTGTCGGGAGGGATCACAACTCCTTTACAATTAACGAACACAACTCCTTTACAATTAACAAGCTCTGGACGTTTCTGGATGATGGATTCGTTCAAACTGTCCAATTGTCGACAGTACACATTCGAACTGATTGTTTGGTTCCTTGCGAGGAGCTCGAAAAGCACGACCCCTTTAAAATCCCACCACACTGAGAGCATAACCTTCTTCTGATGAATGTCTGCTTTCCATGTGGTTTGAGGCGAATCATCACACGGGACCAAGACCATTTGCACACCACATTGTTGTCAACAATCCACTGCTCATCACCAGTTATCAGTTCCTTCAAAAAAGGATCATTTTTCTTACGTTTAATGAGCATACGCAGATGTTTATATGCGCCATCAAATGAACTTCTTTGAGTTCATGCAGAACCCAAATATCGAGCTTGCTTACGTATCCCAGCTTCTTCAGGTGGTCGTGAACGCTTGAATGATGATGGATGTTCAATGCTCCTGCAATCTCTCTTGTGTTGTGTAATGTGGGTTGGACTCAATCAATGCCTTTTTTTGTCATCATCAACCTCAGTGGGCCTCCCTGACCGAGGAACATCATTGAGATCAAAATCACCAGCATGGAATTTCGTGAACCATCATTGGCACTGACATTCTTGTACAGCATTGTCACCGTAAACTTTATGCAACTTTTCACAAGCTTGACACACGTTCTTCCCTTTATGGAAGTAAAACAGTAAAATATGGCAGAAATGTACAGTTTAGTCTTCTATCTTCAACTTGTTGTAAAATGTCTAAAGCTCACCCAAATCACTCAATTTTTTTTTAGAATGAAGCTAGAACTGTCAGCTGTCAAATGACATAGCAATAACGTAGATGTGAATGACTCTAGTACTTCCAAAAACGAACTAGTGCCATGTGTTGCAAACATGCGTCATGACTTTTCCGACAACCCAATATTTCTTGAATTGGTCTTTGAAATCAGTATACTGAAAAATACTAAAATTTGTATTCATTTTCATTTTGACCAATAGGATGTAATATTTTAAAACATAGTGCAGACATAGACAAATGAAACAAACAAGTTATACACAGTTAACAGCCATATCTATCAAACATATTAAAAGAGTTGTCTATTGTAGTGGAAGAGAATGGTTACATAATGATAAAATAATTAAATAAGACAAGGATTGTGCATGAACTAGTCATAGATAATAGTAGGCCATGAAATGAAGAATATGATTAATTCAAGCTGTAGGTTAAAAGTTTGTACATTTTGTACTTTTCTTAAAATCTACCTAATTTTTAAGAAATGAAGCCTCTGGCGACATTATTGAGTGCCTTGTATGTACAGGGCATTACAGCAGTCCCCTGTTATCCATGGGGGATTACATTCCAAGACCCCCAGTGGATGCCTGAAAACAGGATAGTACCAAACCATATATATATATATAAAATACTATGTTTTTTCCTATACATACATACATACATACATACCTGTAATAAGCTTAATTTATACATTAGGCACAGTAAGATTAACAACAGTAACTAATAACAAAATAGAACAATTATAAATACTGTAATAAAAGTTATGTGAATATGGTCTGCTCTCTCATATTATACTATACTCATCCTTATTATACTATACTCATCCTTTTTCGTGTGATGATGTGAGATGATACATTGCCCACGTGATGAGATGAAGTGAGGTGAATGATGTAGGCATTATGATGAAGCGTTACTATATAAGGGAAACTTGAACACAACCACTGTTTTACTGCAACAGTTGATCTGATACCCCAGACAGCTACTAAGTGACTAATGGGCAGGTAGCGAGTCCAGTGTGGAGACGCTGGACAAAGGGAGGATTCATGTCCGAAGCAGGAAGGAAGGGGACTTCTCGAGATTTCATCACACTACTCAGAATGTCATGCAATTTAAAACTTATGAATTGTTTACTTCTGGAATTTTCCACGTAACATTTTTGGACGGTGGGTGACAGAGGATAGCTGAAACCGTGGAAAGGGAAACCATGGATAAGGGGGAACTACTGTATGCTAGATGCTATAAGGAATAGTTTGTCTATTGAAAGTAGCCAAATCAAGTATCTTTCCTTAAAAATAACTTTTCTTGGGGGTGGCTGGGTGGCTCAGTTGGTTAGAGCGCAAGCTCTGAGCAACAGGGTTGCCGGTTTGATTCCCACATGGGCCAGTAAGCTGCACCCTCCGCAACTAAATTGAAGGCAACAATTTGAGCTGAGCTACCGCTGAGCTACTGGTGGGTGACCAGATGGCTCAGTTGGTTGGAGTACATGCTCTTAACAACAAGGTTGCCGGTTCGACTCCCACATGGGATGATGGGCTGCGCTGCCCCCGCAACTAGATTGAAAATGGCGTCTAGACTTGGAGCTGAGCTGCGCCCTCCACAACTAAGATTGAAGGACAACAACTTTCCTTGGAGCTAATGGATCCTGGGAAAAACACACTGTTCCCCAATAAAGCTAAAAAAAAAAAAAAAAATTTTCTTCTCAATTCTCAACTTCTAGCAGTAACAAGCACTTCTTTTATATGTAATTACCTCTGAAAACCATGAAATAAGAACTCTTAAGTACAGTCGGACTGATGAAATTTGCCAGTCACAAAAAAATCAAACTTAAATTTCCTGCCTCTGTAGATGATCTGCATATATCCATTGAAAATTTTGATTAAGAGTATAAAAAAATAAATCAATTTTTTCAGGTTAACTGGAAGAGGAAATAAAACCTGAAATACAGAAGTTACAAACAAATTATATCAAAGGTAATACATGAACAAATATACAACAAATGAAATTTAATTTTCTTAACACTGTGTTTAGTTGTATTAATTTTATCCTTCATTTCCATGAAGTTCAAAACATTTTTACCACGATTTCTCTTTGCTCAGAATTCTGAGAAGCTATAGTTGTTGCCATAGGAAAACAGCAACAACAAATAAAGCCAATCATTTCCTCTTTCTATGCCAAGATAAGGCATAGCTACCAATGAGGTTAATGGAAAAAAACACTGGTGATACGGGAAAAGAAACAGAGAAGCATGAAAGTATCTTTTGCTTCAAGTTAATTAGAAATTCAGTTTCTCTGCTCAAATAAAATTACTCTTTGATTGTCTTAGCAGCTCCTTTAAACATACACACACAAGCGCGCGCACACACACACACACACACACACACACAAGCACTCAACACACTTAATGAACCAAAACATGACGAGTTGGGACTCAAGGTTTTTGAAGTATGTGGCTGCTACCACAAGATAAGATTGTAACTACAGAGAAGACAGAAACTGCAGACAGTGTGGGAAAGGCTTAAAGAAGGTACAGTAAGGATAGAGTTTCCACTTAGGCCTCAGGGCAAAGCTAGTGTCATGCTACATTTAGTTTTTCATTTTAACATTGCTTTTACACTTCTCTTGAATAAGAAATTGAGAATAACTTATACAGAGAATGGGCACTCTTTTTCCTATCAAGGATCAATGACCTACAACAGAATAAAAAAATCAACTGAAAATCTACACAAAAAGCAACATAATTGAGGTTGGTGGGTTAATTTTTTTAAAGATAAATATGAAACACCCTATCTGATTTTTAGATTAGGAAATTTTAACACTTTACTCAGTAAATAAATATTTATTCCCAAAATCTGAAAATTACTTCTATTAAAATGGTGGACAAAATTTAAACAGTGTTCTATGGGTGGTTAAGCACTGGCTTGGGAAGCAAGCGGCCCCGGTTCGGTCCCACATATCTCAAAGGATGATCTGATCATAAATTCCTACCTGGGCAGGTCCTGGTGGGGAGTCACACTCCAGGCATAGAACTTCTTCAATAAAAGGTTTATCTTAGCCTTAACCCAACCCTGTCCATGGTTTCTGTGCATCTAACACAGTTAACACAGTTTTGAAAACCTCCCTTTCAGACCCCTCTTTCTAAAGTGTGACCAACCCTCAAGAAAGTACATGTAACCCAATCCCCGCATGAATACTCTCAAGCGTTTAAATCTCCTGTAATCTGATCCTTGCCTTGCTTTCTCCCACCTTCCTGTAATCTTCCTTACACCTTCCTTAATCTCAAATGCATAAAAGAAACTACAAACTGTTATCCTTGGAAGCATTTTTCTCAGTCTGTTGAGATCTTGCTTCCAGGAGTATTCTCTGTTTGGCTCAAATAAATGATTATAAACATCCTCTCCACGTTTGGTTGTTCTTACATCGACAAAATTGATGAGACAAGTAAAGAGTTAACAGGAGCCAGCTTGTCTGCTAACAGGAACGAGCTAAACATTAACCATTTGGCTCTGACTCCCCTGGCCAGCATTGCACCTGCAGGCTGACAAGCACCTTACACCCATCATAGGTGAGAACAGAACAGTTCCCAATCACAATGGCACTCTGCACACTAACAATCACCCATCATAGGTGGGAACAGAAAGGTTCCCAATCACAACGGCAACCCCCGGCAAGCTGACATCCATCATAGATGGGAAGAGGACAGTTCCCAGGGGAAGACAATAGTAACAGCAGCCCCTCTCCACAAGCTGACAAGCTCCCTACATCCTGCTTAGAAAAATATAAAACCCTGGCACTCCTTCTCATTGGCACAGCTGTCCCTATTGGGCTCTGTCCTGGCAAAACTTCTCTTAGCCAGGAACTATCTTTCTCTCTCTTTAACTTTCAATAAATCTTTTCTTATTCTTGTAGACTTTCGTAAATTCTTTTATATTCTGCAAACGACCGGGGTTTAATTCTACACCAAGACAAAAATCCACTACTATCATTTGGTTAGATGAGAGGAATATGGAGGGAACCAGAGAAAAAGATGAGAGGGAAGGTGAGGGTAAAGTAGGGAGTAATATTCATGGAGGGCCTACTATATGCTGGTATTTTGCATACAAAATGTCACTGAGTCCTCATAAGAACTTTAAGAAGAGGGTAGCATTATACCCATATTACAACGAGAAAATTGAGTCTCTAAGGTATTAAGTAATTAGGATGACAAGGCTAATAAAGTAGTAAAGTCAGGATTCCAAATTAGAACTGTCATACTCCATAACCTTTTTCATCGTTCCATAATTCTCTGCTTCTACAGAGGAGAGAAAGTAGTGGGAAGGAGGAGGTGTATGCAGAAAAAGAGCAAGTGGCTGAGAGGAATAAAAGACAAAGGGAGAAGGAGACATTCAACAGAGAAAGATAAAAAAATAATGGGTAGCAAGGAAAAGGGGCAGAAAAGATGTGAGGGAGAGCAAAACAGAAAGTTGCATATGAGGTGCTGCTAGAAGAGATGTCAGACAAGATCAGTTGGGAGACTACCTATCTGGAATGTAGGCTTCAAGAAAATAATTTTTACATATCCATTGGAACATCTATTATCAGAGTAATCATTCTTGACAACTGAAAGCACTGTAACCCTAATACAGTTTAAGCAGCGTTTCTCATCTTTGGCACTACTGACATTTTGGGCCAGATGATGCTTTGTTGTAGGGGACTGTTGTGTGCATTGTAGGATGCATAGCAGGATCCCTAGACACTTCTTATTAGATGCCAGTGGTACCCCCAGCCTTACCAATCAAAAATGTCTCCAGACATTGCCAAGAGTCCCCTGTGAGCGAAATCGCCCCCAGCAAAGAACCAATGATTTAGAGGTTCCACTCTGGATAATGATACAAAAAAAAAATGAACAAAACATGCCTACCACATGCAAAATTATTCTCTGAGTTACTCTAGTGACTGGACATCCTTGGGAACAACATGAGATTAAGTTTAGGGCTGAATTCATCTAAACTCATAGTGCTTATTACATTATTGCCTGCCAACTGCATTTAAAAGAAAATGGGTATAAATTAATATTTAGTTTTGAACTACACTAAAGGAGGGCAGCAGATTTGTCAGAGGCTGTTTACCCATCATGTAGGACGGCTCTTTGTATAAATGAAAAAGTGCTGGCTTTGGAGTTTGGAGAACTATATTCTGGCCTGCTCTAGTACTACTTAGTTATAGGACCTAGAGCAAATCAGTTGGCCTAGAGGGAAACTGTTGGCTTCTCACACCTTACCAAGAGTTAAAATAAATCCTTCTAGAGGAATAGCTAAATAACTTCCTTACATATATCATTATATATAGGATGTTCAACATTGTGAATTGGCTTGCATATCCTCTAGTCCCTTGCCACTCAAAGTGTGGTCCATGGATAGCATCAGCCTCACTTGGGAGTTTGTTAGAGATGCAAAATCTTGGGCCTCACTCCAGACCAATGAAATCACAATCTGCATTTAACAAGAGATGATTCATATGCAGATTCAGGCTGAGGAGCACTGTTCTATTCCACCTTCCTCCTAGGACGACTTTCTAACTGCAGGGTCTGGAAAACTTAGTGGCATTTCTCAATTTCTTTCAGCTAATGTTCTGGTTGAAAATTAGGTTCAAAAGCTAACATTTATATGCCAATTACGTGCTAAGAGCTGCTCTATTAACTCATGTAATCCTCCCAACAATCCTGAGGATCATACATACAAAAATGATTCTGTCTAGATGAAGAAACTGAAGACCAAGAGGTTAATTAACTTACTCAAAATTACATTAGTAAGTGGCAGAGTTAGGATTCCAGCCTAGATATTCTGTACCTAGAATCTGTAATGTTAATCATATTTTTAAAGACAGATCAAAGAGGAAGCATAAGGCTTCCCGTCACTGCCTTTTTTTTAAAAGATGATCTCCATGGCAGTTCTTTCACTTATTTACTTAAATATCTATGTGCCAACATTGATCTGAATGTTCCAAGCATTGCGAAAACCAAAAAATATAAATGAAGCATTACCATTTGAAAGGAAGCAAAATCATCCTTGTCTATAGACTGAATTATTATACCTGGGGTGACAAGAAAATGTATACACATGACTTGTATTCAGCTTTTGTTATCAGTATATATTGAGTACTACAATTTTAATAGTTTCTTTCCTTTCTTAAAATGTGAATACATTTTTTTGGCACCTAGAAGATGTAAAAAGTCAAGTCTAAGAGATACCAGTATTTATCAGTATTAAAATTAATAAAAGAATTCAGAAAGGTAGCTAGTTAAAAACAAAATATATAAGGACCAATAGCTAGAAATATAAAAGTTTAGCACAGACTTTAGTATTTATAACTATTATAAAGAATTGTAAAGCCAGGGAGAAAGCAGATTATTCCATGAATAGAAAAAAATAAAAGATTCACTCCATACTTCACATTACACATAAAGTCATTCTAAAAAGATTAAATACATAAGGTAAGACACACACACACACACACACACACACACACGAAAATATTGATGGATATTTAACAGTAGAATTAAAAAGAATGTCCTAAACAAATATATATAGATATTTGTATATATGTGGGAAGGGTATGTATGTGTCTGTGCAAGTGTGTGTGGTATGTGTAGATGAAATTACCAAAAACGTTCCTTTGGCTAATAAAAATTTAAAGCATTTATAAATCAAAACCATCATAAATAAAATCATAAAGTAAATAGCAAACAGGGAAAATATTTATAACCTATGTGAAATAAGTGATAAATTCTTAGAACGCCAAAGAAAAAATGGTCAAAGAATATTATTAAAAAGAACTACAAATGTGTGATATATGTTTTATATAAATGGTTTCCAATCTTTCTTGAATGCAATTCTTTAGGATGTTTCAAGAGGCTTCAAAGACTTTGACACACTGACCTAGTTCTTCCACTTCTAGGAATCTATGCCAAAGTAGAATGGTAAGGATTTACGAGCAAAGATTTTTATTACAGCATTATTTATAAAACAAAGTTTGAAACAACTTAAATGTACAATATTGTAGAAATGAACTATTAGGCAGCCCTAAAAATATCTTTAAAAAGAACTTGTGATAACATGAGAAAATGATACAACATGCTAAGTAGATAAAACAAGATACCAAATTCAAATATTACATTAAAACATGTTAAAAATATATCTGCATGTATACACACAGAGAGACATATATGAATGTAGTAAAATCAAATATTTGATATTTTGTTACAAAAGATTAGTCAGAGTGGAATTTCAAGTGTTTTCTTCTTTAGATCTTTCTGTACTTCTACATGTTGTAAAGTACATATTTTATAATCATAAAGAAAGACCTTAAAGCTGAAGATAATGATTCTAAAGTCAATAATGGGACCTCTCTACAAGTATGCTCTAGGTAAGCAGGGCTGTCTTAGTTTACTCAGGCTGTGATCTGCTGCATCTAAGTGGATGCCACTCACATTATAAACATGTAATAAAAGGACTGGAAATGTTTAGCCTTCCAGCCATGCCGGAGGGCAGAGACTCTTATATACAGCTACCCGGCATTCACCATCATCAACATACTCGGCTCATCTCTCATACACACAACTATCAACATACATGTAAGAGAGCGTGCCCTGTCCCTTCAGTTGCTTGGTCATTTTGCCTTTCTCCTTTGCCTATCTCTCTGAGAGGCCTGACTCCTACTTCAAACTTGATACAGTTCCTTCATCTAGACGACTTGGTCCATTCTTTAAAGTCCTCCCCTCCTAGGGTACTTGATTTTAACCAGGCCTCCTTTGCCAATCATCCCACCTGAAAAGACTGAGGCCAAAAGGGCAGAGGAACCTTAGTTTTCTCTCAGATGTAGTACCATCTAAGTACAAATTGTAAAAAATGATGCTGACAATATCTGTTATCAAAGCACCTATATTAACACCAGTATTTCGGGGGCCGGCCGAGTGGCTCAGTTAGTTAAGAGCTCACTCAAGAGTGTAAGCTGAGGGCCAGCCGAGTGGCGCACTGGTTAAGAACTGGTTTTGGGATGCCAGCGGCCCCAGTTCGGATCGCACATATGAGGGCCAGTGACACTGCCCTCTACAGTTAACAACAGCTCCACCTGGAGCTGGGCTGCGAGCCCCGGAGACGGTGTAGGCTGCAGCCCCTGCTGCAGTGGGCTGCCATGGGCTACAATGAGTGGCCGGCAGCCAGCGTGAGTGGTTGGCAGCCAGCATGAGCTGCCAATAGCCGCGGTGAGCGACATCCAGAGGCCGGCGACTGATCTGCCTCATCCGGGAAGAGCACAATGACGATACCAACATGGGCCAGTGAAGCAACGTCCTCCACAACTAGATTGAAGAACAAAAAGACAGCAACTTGGGCCGGCGGAGTGGCGTGGTGGTTAACCGTTGGCTTGGGAAGCCAGCAGCCCCGGTTCGGATCCCACATATGAGGGCCAGTGACACTGCTGCCCACAAAAAAAAAAAAAAAAAACAAGAAAAAAAACCCCAGCAACTTGTCTGTTCCCCTTCCCCGATTCCCCAATGCTGTTCCCCTCCCCTAATTCCCCAGTGAAAAAAAAATCTTTAAAAAGATTAAAAAAAAGAGTGCGAGCTGAGCTCTGAGCAACAGCGATTCGATGCCCAGCCCGAGCTGAGCAGCCGCTGAGCTGCCAACAGGTAGCAGGATGGCTCAGCTAAAAAAATAATAATAATAATTAATTAATTAATTAAAAAATAATAATAATACCAGTATTTCGGTATTACATCAAGTAAACACCAAAATACTGGTACATTTCGACCTGGTACCGTGATAACAATAAGCCAAAGATAGGCTTTGTATAGTCAAATCTGATGCAAGAGCCTTCCCAGTTGAGGGAAATGAGTAGAAAAATCAGGGAAGAAAAGGATGTATATAAAGGAGCTTTTCGCCTGGGGGAGAAACCCACTTCCACAAATTATCAGGTAAGAGCAAAACTTTGTGAAGGATATAGAAAGGAATTTAATACAGAAAATTAGGGGCTAACAAAAATCACTGAAAGAGCTGGAGGAGCAAAAGTCAGGTTCCCAGAGCTGTTGTGGTCAAGAGCACACCTCCATGGCCCTGATCCAGATGTAAAGGAACTGCTGCTGCTGACACCAATTCTCTCGCAATGTCCATAAGGCTACAAAGACTCTGGAACACCAAGCAAGTGTGCTAAGCAGAAAGGAAAGCAGGAAAATGGTCTCTGCATCATTTCCAGCTAATTAATTGTGGTTCTGTTTCTGTTTATATCATTGTTTCTCTGGAAAAGTTCACTTTAAGTTCTAAAGAACTAGTTTACAAACCAAGCTTTCAAAAATATTCCATTTGTAATTTAGAGTCTGTGTATCCTAAAATGACAACACACACACAATCTCCCTAAAGGAAAACTAAATAAAATAAATCCTTAGGATATGATTTATAGTTGTTCATTTCATTTACTACCCCTCAAAATATCTTTATATCTGTAGTTATCGCTACAATCATTGCAAGGCAGTACATAAAAAATTTTAATTTCATTTGCAGGACTTAAAATAAAGCTAGAAAACAAGGTTTTGTGATAATATTACCAACAAATGATGTATCACAAAAGCTTGCTTCTTACACCAATGGGCGGGTTTGTACCAAGTTTTTGTCTTCTTGATAAGAAGTTCTTTGGTGCTTATATAAAAGGAAATGCACATCTTGGGTGTTATTTTTCATTTATAATATGTAGGCTTAGAGTACACAAATAAATCCTATGATAAAAATAAAATAACATTTTCAAAGGACTCCAGAAAAATAGGTCTCTATGACATACAATGAAAGAAGCAGGTATGCAAAGTGATATCTATTTTCTAGAATATGTTTCATTCTTTTTTTGTTTCATCCTTTTTTCTTGGTACCATAGGAATTTTTGGTAAGACCAGAGCTACTGATGATATGAAATCCACAAAAGCTTAAATGAAGCATTTTATTTTATTTCATTTTTGAGGGCAGTGTCAATGGCCCTCCTATGTGGGACCCGAATACAGGCCGCCGGCTTCTCAAGTCAGCGCTTAACCACCGTGCCACTCAGCCGGCCCTTAAATGAAGCATTTTACATGCTTCCTTACAACCACTTGAAAATTTGGGAACTTCAGCTCAAATGCACCCAGCGCACTCCGCCCTTCAGCAAGGGAGTTCATGTTGCCTTTTTTTTTCTTCACTGTTCCAGTTGAACAACTAAAGTAAGAGGGAACTAAGCCCTTTACCTACTGACTTATGGTGCAATAATGGGGAAAACCACCAGGAAGAGAATCAGGAAGATCTCCTAACCACCAAACGATTTGCTTCAGTCACCATCTCTTATACTGTCATAAAGATGAAAAATTAACGCTTCCACATGGTGAGCAAACCTAATGCTAAGGCGTATCCTGTGTGTGCCACACTCTGTTGTTTCCTAAATAAAATACTGACATACTGTTATACTTAATCTCTTAATGCATTTAATGATATTGGAGTTTGTGAAATGTGACAAAAGGACAGATGGAGAAGAATAATGAGAGGAGACAGGTGTCAACTGATTGTCCCAGCCCCTAGGCTGTAGTGAGGGCAAATAATCATTCCTGGTTCCTTAATGTGATTCTGAAGGTTGGCTTATCTGGTGTTTTTGAAGATCGAATAGTCTTTAGTGGTGAAAATTCATCCCACATATAATTCAATTATTTTTATCAAATGTCTTGCCTAATCTTGAAGCTATTTGATGGGCTATACTGCCAATTCTCCCACTTCATTTAGTGAGAGCCAATTCAGTTTCAAAAATTATCCAACTTCTCTTTTCCCTTATGACGGCTGCCCTCATACGCTTCTTTCCCTTTGGTTCCAAGCACTTCTCTTGCGTGTTTTCCCTTGTACAACGAAGTTTAGATCTCATTTGTGTTCACACGAAGAACTTGCTCTGGGCAAGTCCCTGTCAAGACATCTGTTGTAACACTCGCTCCTACACGTGCCTCCGACCCTGGCGGACCATCTTGAGAAATCCACGCACATCTTACAGGACCCCGGCGTGTGGATGGCGGGAGGGGAGCGGCTGTCCCCTAAAACGCAGCGCAGGGCGACGGCCTTGAACTTGATCAAGACGTGTTGACGTGGAAAGCTTTGAGATAAGAGACCCCTGAAAAGGGGTCGCTGCCACAGAACCCGACAGCAGGGCAGGGCCGCGCTGAGCCCGCCCGGCACACGACCCTGCGCGGGTGGGAGCTCCGCAATCTAACGGCTCTTCCCGGCGGCCGCCCGCCCCCCGGGCCACTCCCTGCGCCGCCGGTGGGAGTCGGGAGCCCGCCCGGCCCAGCCGCCCTGCGCTCACCTGCTCGCGCTGCTCTTGGGTCCCCTGCCCACGCCGCCGCGGGCTCGCTCGGGGCTCCCACTCGGTCCCCGCCGCTGCCCGTTCAGCCAGCGCCTCACCATCCTCGCTGCACGGCCCCCCGCCGCCGCAGTCTCCAAGCAGCTCCCCGGCCGAGCGCATCCTGCCGCCGCGCAAGGCCGCCGGAGGAGCCAGGCTGCGAAGCGCAAGGCGG
Organism: Aselliscus stoliczkanus; assembly: GCA_033961575.1. Classification (NCBI taxonomy): domain Eukaryota; kingdom Metazoa; phylum Chordata; class Mammalia; order Chiroptera; family Hipposideridae; genus Aselliscus; species Aselliscus stoliczkanus. The sequence continues at coordinate 69,558,322 of CM066734.1, read as the reverse complement.
CGCCACGGCCGGAGGCGCGTTCCGGATGGGAGTCTGCAGGACGGCTCGTGGGCCAAGGCGCCGGGAGGAGCACGCTCGACCCGCCCCGACCGTCAGCGCGGGTCGGGTCCCCAGGCCGGCCGGGGGGAGCCCACCCCTGGGGAGGGGCCACGGAGGAGGCGGGGCCGACGGGGCGTGCGAGACACTTACGAGAAGGAGGAGGATGTGGGTGTCTTTTTCCGCGCACTCCTGTGAGACGGTGAGAGTGTGGGAGAGACTCTGTGTGCATTAACAGACTGTGTGTGTGTGTGCGTTAGAGATTGTGTGTGGTGAGAGAGAGCTGTATGTACGTAACAGACTGAGAGATTATGTGTAAGAGAGTGCACGTGTAAGAGAGACTGGTGAGAGATCGTGTGTATGGGACTGTGTGTGTGTGTGTGTGTGTGTGTGTGTGTGAGAGAGAGAGAGAGAGAGAGAGAGAGAGAGAGAGAGAGAGAGCATTTGTGGGTGAGTCCCCTGTTCTTGCCTGGCACTGGGAGTGAACTGGGATGTGCTGCTGGCTGCCTGTCCTGAATAGCTGTCCATCCTTTCCAAGTAATACATGTTTCTTTTGTTCCTTTTGTTTCCTCTCTAATAGCTCTCCGAAGGCTTGTGTCTTTGTCTCTCTTGAGTGCTTTCCTGGTGTGTGTTGGTTGGTTGTTGGAACCTTGGGAGCATTTGGTGGTGCAGCTGTCTGCCTTTGTGTATAGGTATTTCTATAAATGGGTAAGACTATTTCTCAGTGAATAGTAAGGGAGGCACAACTAATTTATAATTGTTTTTCTTACTACCTGTGATATTGTAGCAGGAAAAAGGGTCCTTGGCTTCACACACAGGAAAGAATTCAAATGTGAGCCAGACAAAAGAGCAAAAGTAGTTTATTGTGAGATAGTCCAATCCACAGCCAGAGTAGAGCCTGCCTTTAGGCAAGAGACAGCCCTGTCCCTGTCTATATGGCAGTGGTATTTATTAGGCTTTTTAATATGGGAATAAGGGGTGGGGGGGTGGCAATATTGTTATTAGTTCTCAGGAAGGGTGGGTTTTCCAGAAATTGGGGATACATTCCTTTGTCCTTATACATCCTCTCTGGAAATGTCATAGTGCTAGGCAATGTGTCCTTTAGTATGATGTATTACAATCACCGTATAATGTGGCTGGAGGTTACTTGGAGGTGAATCTTGTCGCCATCTTGGTCTTGGTTGGTTCTGCTGGTTTCCTGCCTCATCTTGATTTACTGGTCCTTTGACTTCAGCTGGTGTTTAGTGGAGTTTTTTCTTGAAGGACCTATCTCTACCCTATCTCAATATTGTGATTTATAATGAATATATATTTGGTCTTCATCCCCATTTCTGGCACAAAGCTCCTAAAACCTTGGAATTTCCTAAGTGAAAATGATAAAAGTGTTTTTATTAATAAGGTGACTTTTTTTTGCTTAGATGAAATTTATTTTTTTATTAGTTTCAGATATACAAAACAATAATGAGGGGCGGCAGCTTAACTCAGTTGGTTAGAGCGCAGTGTTCGAAACAAGGTTACTGGTTCAATCCCCGCATGGGCCACTGAGCTGTGCCCACCACAGAGTCATGACATATTTTGTCTATGTTTTTCAAAGGTCGTTTATTTATATAAAGAACAAAGATCAATCAATGATACATTGCCCTTTTTGTTCAATAACCTTTTGCCATCTTTCAGTGAGTTTCATAATTCCTCGTTCATACAAGGACGTGTCTTTGAGAAAAACTGAACAAGGTGCTGATTTACAGCATCATTTGAAGTAAATGTTATACCACCCAAGGAGTTTTGAAGAGAACAAGACAAGTGGAAGTCTGATGGCACAAGGTCAGGAGAGTATGGTGGGTGTGACAACACATCCCATCCAAGCTCCAATAATTTTTGATGGGTGATCAAACTTGTGTGTGGTCTCCTTTACAATTAGCAAGCTCTGGACGTTTCTGGATGATGGATTTGTTCAAACTGTCCAAATGCCGACTGTATATATGCTAATTGATTGTTTTGTTCCTTGGTAGGAGCTCAAAAACACAACACCTTTAAAATCGCACCACACTGAGAGCATGACCTTCCTCTGATGAATGTCTGCTTTCGTTGTCATTTCAGGAGAATCATCACATCAGGACCAGGACCGTTGGCGCACCACATTGTTGTAAACAATCTATTTCTTATCACCAGTTATCAGTCACTTTAAAAAAGAATTGTTTTCCTCACGTTTAATGAGCATATTGCAGATGTTTATACGCAACATGAAATGAACTTCTTTGAGTTCATGCGTAACCCAAATATCCAGCTTGCTTAGGTATCCCAGCTTCTTCAGGTGATCGTGAATGCTTGAATGATGGATAGTCAATGTTTCTGCAATCTCTCGTGTCATGTAATGTGGGTTTGACTCAATCAATGCCTTTATTTTGTCATCATCAACCTCAGTGGGCCTCCCTAACCGAAGAGCGTCGTTGAGATCAAAATCACCAGTACGGAATTTTGTGAATCATCGTTGGCACTGACGTTCTTATAGAGCATTGTCACTGTAAACTTTATGCAACTTTACACAAGCTTGATGCGCATTCTTCCCTTTATGGAAGTAAAATAGTAAAATATGGCAAAAATGCACAGTTTGGTCTTCCATCTTCAACTTGTTGTATAATCTCCAAAACTCACCCAAATCACTCAATTTTTTTTTTAGAATGAAGCTAGAACTATCAGCTTTCAAATGACATAGCAATAACATAGATGTGAATGACTCTAGTACTTCCAAAAATGAACTAGTGCCATCTGTTGCAAACATGCGTCATGGCTTTTCTGACAACCCAATAGATTGAAACAACTACTTGACTTAGAGTTTATGAGTCCTGGAAAAGCACACTGTTCCCCAATAAAAAAACAAAACAAAACATGATTAGATATTTACAACCCTCACAAAGTGATAACCCCACTAAATCTATTACCCATCTGACATGGTACATAGCTGTTACAATACCATTGACTATACTGTATTTCCTATGCTATACTTTACATCCCATGACTACATATATAGTGCATATATACAGTAAAACCTTGGATTGTGAGTAACGTGGTTTGCGAGTGTTCTGCTAGACGAGCAAACATTTCTAATACATTTTAACACGGTAAACGAGGTATGTCTTGCAATACAAGTTTGTTTCCGGAATGAATTATGCTCTCAAACCAAGGTATTATCGTATATATTTTTAAATTAGGTTGATATTCAATATTATTTTATATTTGTTTCAGGTGTACAGCACAGTGGTTAGGCATTTATATAATCTATGAAGTGATCACCCCATAATCCATTACCCATCTGACACTGTATATAATGAGGTGACCTTTGGGAAGCCCCTAGGCAACCAAAGGATGGGGGCAACCAATCATAAGATTAGAAGGTTAGAATTTTTAGTCCCATCCCCTGATCTCTGGGGAGGGAAAGAGAGAGGCTGGAGGTTGAATCAATCACTAATAGTCAATGATTTAGTCAACCATAGCTTTATAATGAAGCCTTTATAGCAACCCAAAACAATTGGGGTTTTTGAGAACTTCTGGGTCGGTGAATACGTGAAGATTCGGGGAGAGTGGCACTCCAAGAAGAGCCAGGAAGTTCTGTGCCCCTTTCCACATACCTCACCATTTGTACCTCTTCATCTGGCTGTTCATCTGTATTCTGTATCATATCCTTTATAACAAACTGGTAAAAGTAAGTAAATGTTTCTCTGAATTCTGTAAGCCACTCTAGCAAATTAATCGAACCTGAAGAAGGTGTGTGGGAACTTTCAATTTATAGCCAGTTGATCAGAAACACAGATAATGACCTGGACTTGTGATTAGCATCTAAAGTTCGGGGAAGGGGACGTGGAATATATGGTACTGAGCCCTTAACCTGTAAGATCTTTGATCTATCTACAAGTAGACTGTGTCAGAATCAAGATAATTGCTTGGTGGGATTGGAAAACATACATCAGACTGCCATACCCATTTTAATAAAGGGAAGTTGAGGGACATTTAAATAAAATATCAAATTTTGTATATCTCTTATCTGTACTTTGAAAAGATGATTGACTATTCTATAAATAAAATAATCAGGCTAGTTGTCAATGGAAAGTAAGTATGCCTAGGTATGGAGAAGAATAAGAGTTATTTGGGATCTTCTATTAAAATGTGTTGAGGGCTGGCCGAGTGGCGCATTAGTTGATAGCTGGCTTGGGATGCCAGCGGCCCCAGTTCGGATCCCACATATGAGGGCCAGTGACACTGCCCTCTACAGCTAACAGCTCCACCTGGAGCTGGGCTGTGAACCCCGGTGACGGTGTAGGCTGCAGCCCCTGCTGCAGTGGGCTACCATAGGAGTGGCCAGCAGCCAGCGTGAGCGGCTGGCAGCCAGCATGAGCTGCCAATAGCCGCGGTGAGCAACCATTCAGAGGCCAACGACTGATCTGCCTCATCCAGGAAGAGCGCAATGACAATACCAACATCGACCAGTGAAGCAACATCCTCTGCAACTAGACTGAAGAACAAAAAGACAGCAACTTGTCTGTTCCCCTTCCCCGATTCCCCAACGCTGTTCCCCTCCTCCAATTCTCCAATAAAATTTAAAAAAAAAAAAAATGTGTTGAAGACCACAGAGAGAATTAACATAGGCAGGAACTTAAAGTCTTATTTTAAAGACCTATTTCTTGTTTTTGGTAATCAGGACTGTAGAAACTAGAAAATATTCCTTTGGATATCACAAATTAGAAAGAAAATGAATCTGACTTATTTCCTTTCTTAAAAGCTTTTAAAAATTCAAAAAAAAAGTATTTAATATTACAGTGGACACTTGAACAGTACCAGTTTGAACTGCACTGGTCCACTTCTATGTGGATATTTTTTCAATAAATATACAGTCAGCCCTCCATATTCCTGGGTTTTACATCCCAGAATTCAACCAACCTCAGATTGAAAACATTTATTTTCGACCCATGGTCAGGAATCTATGTACATATGCAGAAGGCTGCCAAGTTATAAATGGATTTTCAACTTTGCAGGTAGACAGCCCCACTCACTCTCTGGGGTTTTTCAAGGCTCAACTGTGTATATAGTAATCAGAAACAAATGTCACCATGGGAACCCAAAAACATTTCCTGCTGGGCCTTATTGCTTTCCTTTAATGATAGCATTTTTATTGTTGAAATTTTGCTTTGGTTCTTAATAGCCTTTCTTATAAAAAGCAGCTTTATATATATATTTTTAAACAACATTTTAGGATTATATATAGTGGCACAGAGAACATCAGCTTTTTACTGCCAACTCTGGAGCTTAAGGCACATTTTGAAGTTCTCCATCTTTTGGTTAGTGTCTGATAACTTGATAAGTCAAGCAGCAGTGCACTCTTCAATCAGGCTACAGAGTGAACACAAACTCTTTGTGTCCATGAGGACTCAGAAGGCACGGAATATACATAGGGGAGCAGGTAAATAGAGTTTACAGAGCTTAGCTTTGTTCACCTTTGGGGACAAGTCTACAGAAGTCCTTTAGTCTACACAGTCTGGCCTTTTGGAGATTCAGGCTTCTTCCTGATTCTTTGAGAAATGTATTCATTCCATTACTCAGCAGGCATTTTATTATTATTATTATCATTATTATTATTATTATTATTAGTTACAGATGTACAAAACTGCAATAGTTATCCTTTTCACCTTTTACAAAGTGACTCACCTTCTCCTCATTCATTGCCCCCCACCCCCGATACCATACATATCTATTACAATTCCATTGACTCCATCCCCACACTATACTCCACATCCCATGACTATATATGTGTTAAATTATAGTTAACATCTAATATTATTCAGCGTCAGCAGGCATTTATTGGACGCCACCAGGCGTTAGGCCCAGGTCTAGGTCCCTACTCTCACAAAACTTCCATTTTATTCTTTTAAAACTTTGCTTCTCCTGACAAAAGCCAAGAACATGCAGCAGAGGGTGGCCAGAATTGGCTAATCCCGACATAGGACTGATGTCAGAACCTTTTCTTTTTCTTAGTATTATCTACCTTTCATTTAATTAATGAGTTTCTCTTTGAACTGTTATTCTCTTGTTCCTAGAGACTTTGGTCTTTCCTGGAGATTTAGGGAATCACCTCTTTAAAAAAAAAAAAAAATCTAACTAGCATTTTGCACACACACACAGACACAAATTATTCAGGTTACATGACAGTTGACACAATTTCAAGCACATCTTAAAGGAGGGGAGGGCTGTTTTCATTCTGCTATGCAATATGAATAATATACACAAAAAGCTATTACTGCCAGTTTCTCATGGGAAATATAAGATTGTTATTACCTAGGCAACTATAACATGTTGGTCTCAAATTGTGTGTTTAGTTGTGATTTTATTAGTGTGTTTACCTTGTGTTTATTAAGGGGCAAGAAACAGAGGCATGTCTAAGGAGTGGCCTGTGTAGTGCAAATGTGTCTTGTGCAATAGCTGTGAGAACAAGGACTTTTAATCTTTCAATTTTACACCTTTAATATCTTGTTTTTAATCTTTTTTCACTTGTATTTATTTGTATATCTTTTGAGGGAAAAATAAAGAAATCAGAGTGATCTGTACTTATTTAGTAATATAATCTTAGAAAAACAAATGCAGTTATTTGTGGAAAACATGACAAACTTCATTTTTCAATTTGTTTTTTGACATATTATGATGTTACTTTATTATATGATTCCTGTGCTTTAATTTTTCTTCCCATATGATTTTTTTTAATCTGTTTTTTCTTTTCTGTTTGGCAGAGCTGTTGCTATGGGAAATTATTTTCGAGATATTTGGAATCGTAACCAAAACCCCAGGAAAAAGTATGGTTTCTGAATGATATATGTGAATTTAAAGGAAAAGAAACTTATTGGAGAACACTGATTTCCTTTAGAGTTCCTGCAATTTGAGGAAGCTATGTCAGAGAGATGTTGAACCAATGCTTGCTCAATGTTCCCTCGCCTTTCCAGAGTCCATTCTAACTGGGAGAAGGCGAAATTTTCCCTTCTTCTTGGAATTAATTTCTATCCTTTCTGTTGTTAAAGAATAAAATTCAACTGAATAAATTTTAAGGATGTTATTGGCTTTATTCAACGATTCATGAATTGACCAGCATCCAGTCTAACAGAAAGGATCTCAAAAGGATTGTACAATTCAAAAGGCTTTTATTGGCCAAAGTGAGCAGGAACAAGGAAATTATACTGGGTATTTACTGTTTGGTTAGGTCAGGATTACTTGCCTTATATGGAGCAGAGGGAAGTGTTGGAGCTGGGTTAGGTAACTTGTGTTCAGCAGGCAAGTACTGATTGGTTGACCTAGGCCTCCCTTTTTTGGGAGAGCTGAGCATAGAAACTGTTAAGTTTTGGGAGGCTATTGTGAAGAGACTCCATCTTGGGCCTAATTTGTTTACTTTAACACTGTTTTTTATTCCCTTTTTCTGGTGTCACTTCTTTGCATACATATGCACTGCTGAGTTCTCTTCCTCTGGTAGGATTGTAGACTGAGTTGTGTTTTTATTTTTAAAAAGAAAAAAAAGTTGAGAAGACTATTCCAACTCATTTGTTGAGAAAAAAAAAATGGAATTGTGGAAATGTAAATAAAGTACCACTTAATATGCTAGCAATTTTTAAAATGTTGAATAAAACCTAACGTGGACAATGCCTTAAGGAAATGGTTAAACTCAGTTATTGCTAGCAATGCTGCAAACTGATAGCATTCTTTTGACAGTATGTATTCTGAAAATCATACCCAAAATATCCATACCCTTTGGTCCACTAACCCCAGACCTAGGAAATAATTCAAAAGAGGGGAAAAGCTGTTTGCATAAAGATGTTCCAGGCAAAACTATTCTGAAAAGCTGAAAGAAACCTAAATGCCTTCCAGTAGAGAATGACTAAATTGTGGTATACCAATGCAATTAAATGTATAAGTCCTTAAAATGGTCATGATGAATATTTGGTATGAATGTGATAAACATATTTAATGTTAAATGAAAAGGAGCAGCTTAATAGTAGCAGAGCCACTCAACTATCCTGTATCTCAGGAGCTGGGAAGGTAAAAAGAGTAATACAGACTTAGTTTTGTTTAGCTTAGGGTATAAATCTGACAAAAATAACATTATTTGAACATATAGAACAAATTTGGAAGAAAAATTTTTTAAATTTTTTGGGGGTGATGTTATTTCCTCGTAAAATTAATTTTAATGTTATAACTTTAAAATAATCATTTTTAAAGGTTTATATCTGTTTTCCTTGTAAGATCAAATGGCTGGAACCCAAAGTCTGGTTGATTCAACAACATAGCTGAAAGTTCTATTACCTTTCGTTGAATAATTTAGTCCTTGAATTGGTTTGGATTTTTTTTTTTTAATATAGTTGTCACTTACATGGAGTGTTTTTTGTTTTGTTTTTGTTTTTAAAGATTTTATTGGGGAATTGGGGGAGGGGAACAGTATTGGGAAATTGGGGGAGAGGATCAGACAAGTTGTTATTCTTCAGTCTTCATTGTGGAGGGCGCCAGTCACCATCTGGCTTCCCGTCAGCAGTTCGTGGCCTATAAGCTCAAAGTGCTGAGTTCAGTCTTAGTTGCGCGTGGGCATAGCCACCACCCCATGTGGGAGTTGAACCAGCAGCCTTGTTAAGAGCGCACGCCCTATCCACTGAGCCATCAGGGTGGCAGCTCAGCTCAAGGTGCAGAGTTCAATCTTTTAGTTGCAGGTGGGCATAGCCCACCATTGAACAGGCAATCTTGTTGTTACACCAGCTGAGCCATCCTGCCACCTGTTGGCAGCTCAGGGACAGCTCAGCTAGGGCGCAGCGTTCACTGGCCCATGTAGGAATCAAACTGGCGGCCCCGTTGCTCAGAGCAAGTGCTCTAAGCTAACTCTTAACCAACTGAGCCAATTGGCTGGCCCGGTTTGGATTTTTTATCTATGCTGTTCTCAGTAATTTAGAATCTAAGAGTCAGTTTAAAGCAACCTCCCACCCAGTGTGGAGATCTTTTCTATGACATTCCTGACAGATGGTCACCCTCCTTCTGCTTGAAGGCTTCCAGCTATGGGAAACTCATTATCTCATGATGCCACCTGTTCAATTATTGAATATCTCTAATTGTTAGAAAGTTCTTTACATCTCTGAACTGAATCTATATCCTTATCTCCTTTGCCTATTGGTCCTAATTCTTTCCTGAAGTACAAGAAAACAGATTAATCTTTCTTTCCCCTCAAAACAGTTTTTTGGATATTTTTTACAAGGCAATTTTTGTCTTCTCTTAGCCTTTATTCTTTAACTATTATTTATGCTATGTTGTAGAATTTGTGGATTTTGCCATTTGTTATGTGTACCTATTTCTTGTGTTAATAGTACCCCAGCTTTATTTATTGATCCAACTCTCTCCCACTTTCAATCTGTGATTTCAGGGAAGATAACTCTATTCCTGAGTCCAGAAGTGGAGAATATGACCTTTACTAAGAAAATCAAATGCATTTTATCCTCTCTACTGCCTACAGTGGGAGGCCACAGTGATTGTTTCAAGGATGGGCACATGGCCCAAGTCAAGCCAATCAGGGCCAATAAAACTCAATTCTGTGACTTGTATGTAGTATAAGAAAAGCAAAGTCATGTCTACAGGATTGGTATGTGTATGGATATGAACTTGGAACTATAGGAGAACCACTTTATAGGGCCTAAGAATGAAGTCAACCCAGCAGAATACATGATGGAGAGATGAATTGTTTTAGCCTGCTACTCCAAAAGTGAAGCTACCCCTGCATACCTTTTTCAGTTATGTTGCCAGTAAATCTATCACCATAATTGCTTGTCCAACACCCCCTTTTTTTTCCCTCGTAAGTCATCTTGGGTTGGCTTTTCATCACTTACTAAAGGAGTTAGAATTATGCAAGTTCTAAACAGGAATACAAAAGAAATGAGTAGTTCTGCTAGTATCAGACTGAAGAAATTTGGGAAGTTCATTAATGTCTCTGGTACTGAATTTCATTATTATAAAATGAGCAGGTTGAACCAGACTGGGGTCGGCAGACTTTTGAGATGGAAGAGCAAATTCTGTCCCTCACAACAATTTAAAAATTATTCGAGCCATAAAACAAATGAAATCACCATTATGTGAATAATAGCCTTTAAAAATTTTATAAATGAAACTATGATAGCTTTATTTTCATTTTTCAATTTTACTTCAGAACCATGTATATGTACCCAAAAAGCCACATGTGGCTTGCAAGCCACAGTTTGCTGACCCCTGAACTAGACAGTTTAAAAACCTCTTCCACTTTAAAATTTCAATTCCTGTATGACTTTGCCTCCAGATCTAGCCTGAGTGTCTTGACTGCTGTCCTTTGCATTTATTCCAAATTGGTCAAGTTGTTCTTATTGGAGAGGTCAGTTCCCCAAAGCAAAAGAATGGAAGCAATTTTCCTATGCTGCATCTTCTTTGATCACTCATATTTATATTATGTAAGGTTATTTTCTCAATCCCTCCCCCCAAATCTTTTAAAAATATTTTAATGAACATATATATTGTCCTATTATAATTTTAAGTCATCTATAATTTTAAGACTGTCATGAAATAACCCGTTTTACTCAGTGATTATTAGATCTGTTACTCTTTTGTTTCAAACTTTTTATTTTGAAAGAATTCAAACCTTCAGAAAAGTTACAGGAATAGTATACCAATAGAGCTTTCAATGAGGTTGGAGAGTTGTTAATATTTTGCTGTATTTGCTTACCTATGTATATTTTCCTAAGTAAGTCTGTTACCCTCCATGTATTTAAAATAGCATGTATTATATTAAGAAAACTAACGACTTCTCAGAGGAGTGCTACCCTTACCTGGGAACAGGTAGAATGATCTGGAGACGTGGAGATGGTACAAGGTAGGGGTTAACACTTTAGAGTCTCAACCTTGCCTGAATTCCAATCCTGACTCCCTCTAATCCTCAGTTTTCATATCTGCAAAATATGGGTGTTATTGGTACCTAAGTTCATACTCAAAACATGTTAATTAGTGTTAATACTATGTGAGTAGAGTTCACATGAGGTGTGTGTGATTCTTCCTCACCTATGAGAAGCCATAGTTCTCACTGCTCTGCAAATGAGCTTGGACCTTGAGTTTCCTCACATAGGAAATAAATTAGTGGTTGGTCCAAAAGGGAAAGCAAAAAGCTGAAACAGAAATTAAACAGTACGTGTTTGGGGCTGGGCAAGAAATCAGACATCATGCTGAAAGCTTCAAACAGCCTCTGCCAATATGGTACTAGTGGAAGTAAACCTAGGTAAGGGGGTGCAGATGGTTTTCATCTCATATGCCAGTTCCTCTTAGCGGCTGCCTGGTCACTGTATAAAATAGCTTGTGGGAACTTTGGGGGAAATAATGACTGTCGTGGCATAGGAGAGCTGGGCACTGGTAAAAGTGCCATGTATTTGCTATCTCTGATCTAGGTGTGAAAGACAAAGAAGGCAGGTTTTAGGAATGGGGAGTGAACAACTGGCTAGTAAACACTGTCCAGACTGAGGAGAGAAAAAAACATTAGTAGGTAGAAATGAAGTATCCCATCAAACCTATTAGTAAACCAATAATATGTGTATATGTCTGTCCCCCCATTTACCACATTATAGTAACTTCTTTGTTTATGTGTTCCTCTCTCCAATGGGACTGTAAGTTTCCAGAGGAAAGATCTACTATATGTGCTTTATAAAGTACCGGTATGTAGTAGGTCCATCATCAGTGTTTGAATTGATTCAGCTATATCTACATTTTGATTAGGTTTGAGTTGAAAGTCCTTACCCTACAAAACTCACCCCATTTCTATGCTTATTTTGAGGCCTCCTGCTTTGCTTAGCTTCCTGTTAAAAATATCTTTGATAAACTTCCATCTTGTATCAAGTAAACAGAGCAAAAAGATGTTTGGTAAACTTTAATTGTTATAGAGAAGAAGTAAGCCCCTGATTGCAAAACCTTTTCTCAGAGTTCATGTAAGACAGAATTCAAGTAGGACATAGAGACTTGGAAGACCCTAGAGAAGCAAATTTTAGGCCTTCTGTCAATACTAACCAGCTCCCTTCTGCTTCTCAAACCCAATAGACATAGTATTTATTAAAAACTTTAAAACAAAATAAAAATTCTGTGATTGCTTATCTTCTTAAATATTCAAATTATAGGCAGTCCTTAACTCATAATTTCTGAGATTTTGTCCAACTTGCACTTTGCACATCATTAATTGGCACTCGTAAATGTGCGCTGTTGTAGTCAGGAGATGGAAAACGATTATCTGAGCCATTAGAGGAAGATGGCCAATAGCTCAGTTTGACCCCATTGCCTTCTTTTTCTGAACAAAAGTGACAATTTAGCTACTCAACTGAACTTTGATATAACATTTTTATAGCTATAAGAGGCAGTATGGTAGAAAAATAAGTTTTATTGAAACATATAAGAAGTATGGGCCTCATAAACTGAATTACAGTGAACAAAGGTCAAAATCATTAGGCATGTCCCCAGTGGCACAATTTTGACATCAAAAATGTACTATTTAGCTTTAACTTATTCAGTTCATCTGAGGTTCAATTGCCAGGGAAGATAAAAATAAAGACTTGATACAAATTGCTAGACATATATTTTCAAATTATATCAATACCATGTACCTAAAGGATTTTTATAGTTTTTAGCCTTCTGAGAATGTACACATTTAACCCTCACATAGATTTTCAGAAATCCATTCTATGCAAAAGTAGGGAGCTATCGATATTTATTTTCTTTTATGGTTGCCTTTTCTCTCAAATTGTACTTGATCATCCTCAGTTTTTTCCTGCTTTAATGATGTGTTGTTGTTTTGTGTCTCTGCCTTTTAATAGCCTTATCTATCTAGAATACAATTAAGAACAAGGAATTAAGCAAAAGGCCCTTTGAAAGCCTTAAACCTGCTGAGCATTATAGTTCCTCGACTCAGAAAAAAAATGCTCCTTGGGTCCTCACTCAAGAGTCTGTTTATTCATAATCTAGTCACAATTCTAACAACCTTGTGCAAAAAGACATCTATGTGTTGTTTAAGTTCTGTATGCAAGATGATTGTGTATAAGGTGATTTGTATTTAGGGGCACAAAGAATATTGAGCCCCTTCTTATCTCAGGTGCTTAAACCTTAATAAGGCAGATAAAGCATTTATATAGCTAAAAGTCAAGCAGTGTAGAATGAGGAGTGTCATACGGAATTACAAACAAAGTGCTATGTAGTTCAGGAGAAAGGGAGATGATATAGTTACCTAACTTCATACCTACAGTATACATCTGAAATAGCAAATTTAGAAGAAGGAAGAATTGGTATAGGCAAGCATGCTACTAATAGCGGCAACTACTACAGCTGAGAAGTTAACATCAAGAGAGAATGTAGCAATATTATAGAAGGGAGGCCTGTGAACTTAAAATGTCCAGGAGTCACTTAGTGTAAGTTCAACTTTAAGAGGTTTTGAGCACATCACTGGATAATACAATAATCAGTATTATGATTCATAGACTTATAATTAGAAGTCCTCTTAAAGGCTATTTAGGCTCCACATTTTATTAATAACATTTGGAAGGGGTAAGTCACTTGCCTCAGATAGTCTGGGGGTCATCTCATCTTTGACTCCTTTTTTCTCTTTCCCTGGTCTTTTCCATCCTTTCCAACTACCATCCCCATCTAATCAATTACCTTGTCTTTTTTGCCTCCATTTTCCTCAAATACATATTCCCTTTTCCATCTTGATTTTTACTGCCTGATATCAGACCTTCAATATCTCTTGCCTGGAATTTTTCCATGGATTTCTAACTCGTCTTTCTCTTTCCATTTATTATCCTTCTTAAATCTATATACCATTTATCCAGCCAGAGACATTGGGCTGAAATGCAAATCTGATGGTGACATTCACTGACTCTATGCTATAACAATTTTCATTGCCTGCGAGGTGAACTTTGAACTTCTATCCAGCCCTTCCTTCCCTGCTTTATACCATTGACTCCTGCTACTATATGTATAATATGAGGTGGGGGAGGGACATGGCATATTGCCCGCTCTGCCTTCTCATTCCCTTTCCAAATTCACTTGGCTAATATCTTTAGGATTCACCTCAGATGCCCTTTTCTCCAGGAAGCCTCAGCTAAGATAGGAGGTCTTTCACTGTCCAGTAATAGATTTTTTCACTGCCCTCTATTACTGGATTGGCTCATTGAACTATAATTATGTATTTAGCTCCCCTATTTGAAAGTGAAGTCTCTGACAGATCACGTTCTGTTCATCTTTGTATACCAAAGCCCATATTAGGTTCTCAATATTGGGACATACTAGAGGTCCAACCAATGTGTGTTGAATACACTGCTATTGGAAATAAAACTACCTGAATATTTATGGTCTGGCAAGTGTTCTTCCTCTTACAATCTTGGTTCATGGAATTTGCCATGAATGAGAATCCTCTGTGAAGGTTTTAAAAAGCACAAGGGCCAGCCGAGTGGCTCAGTCGGTTAAGAGCTCGCTCAAGAGGGTCAGCTCCGAGCAACAGGGTCAGTTCCGAGCAACAGGGTCACCGGTTTGATTCCAGGCCCAAGCTGAGCTGCTGTTGAGCTGCCGACAGGTGGCAGGATGGCTCAGCTAAAAAAAATCAAAATTAAATAAAAAATTTTTTTGTTTTAAAGCACAGATTTCTGGGCTTCTCTCCTACTCTAGTAAGTCTGAATCTTTTCTCTATATTTTTATATAGGTTCGCTGGATGATTCTTATGCTTCAACCTAGCACTTGATTTCAGGCTGTAGTTTGTAAATCATTGCACAATGTTTCTTATCATGAGACTTTAAGAATAATCACATTTAAGAAGTCAAAACAATATATAACAGATTTTAGAAAGATTTGCATTCAGAATGGAACATTTGTTTTAAATGCATGTTAGTTAAAGGATATACTTCCAGCTCTCCAGAAAACTCTACATACTCTATATACCATTTATACATCTATATACCATTTATCTACATACCATAGTTCATTCACTAATGATCCTAGACAGACAAGGTTTTAATTTTTGTTTATATCATGCAATTTATTTTTTTCCTAAGTCCTTTGAAATTGATTTAATTTATCCTATTAGTTTCCTTTGTGTGACTACTTTTTTATATATTTTGCTTCTTTCTCCATACATAATTAGGAAAATTCCATTCCTTCATGCCTCGAGTCTCTTTTTCTGATAAAATATACCTTTTCAACTTTTGCTTTTTAAAACTTTTGAGGGCCGGCCGAATGGCGCGGTGGTTAAGCACTGGCTTGGAAAGCCAGCAGCCCAGGTTCGGTCCCACATATGAGGGCCAATGACACTGCCCTCAAAAAAAAAAAGGGGAGAATTTTGGGCCGGCCGAGTAGCTCAGTTGGTTAAGAGCTCGCTCAAGAGTGTGAGCTGAGGGCCAGCCGAGTGGCGCGGTGGTTAAGCGCTGGCCTGGGAAGCCAGCGGCCCCGGTTCGGTCCCACATATGAGGGCCAGTGACACTGCTCTCAAAAAAAAAAAAAAAAATGAGCAACAGCAGTTCGATGCCCAGCCTGAGCTGAGCAGCCACTAAGCTGCCAACAGGTAAGCAGGATGGCTCAGCTAAAAAAAAAAACTTTTGATATTTCCTTCATCTGCTCTGTGGGTTGGTTGAGTCTCTGCAATGCACCTGAAGATTTCCATTTACATGCGACCCAGGCCCTGGTTTCTATGTCGCCATCACATTGAGCAGATTGGTTTCTGTGGGCTTTCAGGGCACTCATTGGAGAGGAACTGATGTGCGTGGGAATTTGGCCTACTTCAGTTTTCCATCTGTACCATGTGCTCCTCACGCTGGAGAAGGAAGCTGGTCTCCAGGGGCAGACCTGGGAGCAGAAAGACAGCCACTGTGTGGGTGGTTTTGAGGAAACCTCCCTCTGTTTTTCCTGTACTTAGCTCATTTTAAGTTTCTGGATAATAAAGCTAAAACAACCTTCAGGTTGTACCTTTGATTTAATAGGATTTCTGGCTTGTGTTTAAAGATGTCCTTGGTTTTGGACACTTTTTTTTTTTTTTTAAATTGGGGCACTGCGGGAGGGGAACAGCACTGGGGAACTGAGAAAGAGGAACAGACAAGTTGCTGTCCTTTTGTTCTTCAGTCTAGTTGTGGAGGACATTGCTTCACTGGCTCATGTTGGTATCATCATTGCACTCTTCCCGGGTGAAGCAGATCGGTTGCCGGCCTTTGGACGGCCGCTCACAGCGGCTCTTGGCAGCTCACACCGGCTGCTGGCCACTCACGCTGGCTGCTGGCCACTCACTGTAGCCTATGGCAGCCCACTGCAGCAGGCGCTGCAGCTATGCCGTCCTGGGGACTCACAGCAGCCCAGCTCCAGGTGGAGCTGTTGTTCACCATCTTAGCTGTAGAGGGCAGTGTCACTGGCCCTCATATGTGAGATCCGAACCGGGGTCGCTAGCATCCCAAGCCAGCTCTTAACCAACACTCGGCCACTCGGCTGGCCCTGGACGTGTTTTTTGATGTATTTTACAAGACAATTTATCTCCAGCTTTGGTTTCCTATTAGATACATTTTGTGCAAATGTATATTATTTTTAGTTTTAATTATGTAATTTGGTACAAATCTAGTGTTCTCCCAATCGAAGTTTATACTATTCGCATCCTAATTGTATAACGAATCAGTTATAATTTACGTAAGTATAAAGATTTATGTGAACTTAAGTTACATTCTAGATGAAAGGCACGAACACTTTTAAGTTTTTTATAAACTACTTCTTAAAATTTATACCTTTAAGATCCCCAAGACTAATTTAGCACTAACATCTTCTGATGTTCCTATTGTTTTTGTTGTTTTGCTAGCTAACAACACATAGTCCCTTAAGAGATACTCCGTGTTGTTGAGTGCTTAAAACCTAATACAAAGAAAGCATTTACGTAACTAAGAATAGATATTTTAGAGTTGTGAAATGTCAAAATAAGTCAATGGAACATCTCTAGGGTCTTCAAAGATTTCTATTCTTTACTCTGCCTTGTCCCAGACATAAATTGATCCATTCATATAAGGGCAGGAAGACAAGTACAGGTAGATGCCCTATGATTGTTTACATTTATTATTTGGTTGCTGTCTAGCCCTGAGCATATAAAATGGCACAGTCCTCAGCAATTTTTAATTTAAGCATTGGTGAAGTGTTTCACTTTGGTTATTTAAGGAAATATCCTTTACTAAATTTTGCTTGACTTTTCCATATATTTCCAGGAAAATCTGCATTGTAATCTTAAATGTTAACTTACAATACTAGGTTTCAAGGTCAACACATTTAAACCTATCATTAGTTAGGTTTAAAAATCCATAATGGCCTATGAGTTTCTCTAAGATAATATTTAGGTAATATAAGGCGGTGTCTTTTAAAGTGGCAGTAGTAGTATGTTGTGTATGTTTTAAAGTAGTAGTAGTAGTATATGTTGTGCTAATATATTTTCTCAATGCTGAAAGAAATGACAGTTTTACACATATATGTATTATATGTATATTTAAATTATATTTTAAGATTTTTTTAAAAACCTGATAGAAGTTGGTTTTAAGTACCACATGTAAAAACTACAGTTGTAAGGGCTGGCTGAGTGGCACGGTGGTTAAGTGCTGGCTTGGGAAGCCAGTGGCCCGGGTTCGGTCCCACATATGAGGGACAGTGACACTGCCCTCAAAAAAAAAACAATACAGTGTAGTTTTTGTGTTGTCATTTTAAAAATTCTTTAAGGTGGAATCATATCCCTCAAAACTGCAGTTATTTCATATTCAAGGACATGGTCAATTATGAATTATTTCTTATATAATTGGTCTCAACAGACTTGATATTTTTAATATATACTAACAAATATTGAATAATTTTTCCCCATCTAAACCAAGAGAGTGACTATTATCACTCAATGTGATAATAAGCCACTAAGTGATTATGCAAAAGATACTTGTTAGGACATCTAGGAAATATGGTATTTTTTTATGTCAGGGCTACAAATAGAATGACAGCTAAGTTCAAAGCCGGGATATTACTTGGTAAATTCATTAGCTTAGTTCAGCAGTAAAGAGTTTAGGCTCTTTAGTCAGACTGTGTTTTAACCTTGATTCTCTCAATCACTAGCAGTGTAACCTCAGTCAAGTTTTAAAGTTCTTTTTTCCTTGTCTGTAGAGTGGGACAAAGGTAACCCTCTCATTGTGATAATCACATAAGAAAATACATGATGTGCTTAATTAGCCTCATGCCTGGCACATAGTAACTACTCCATAAAGTACTTATATGTGACTTATATGGTTATCAATAATAATATATTTTAACAATTTACACTTCAAAATTCTGGACTGATTATATGGTAGATTGCAAACTTGATTGTAAGTTATTAGTGACTTTTAATCAATTATGTTTATTTGCCTTTTACAACTATACTGTGATTTTAAAAGTGTTTTTTCCCCCTAAACAAGAGGCTTAAGAAATTTTTACTTAGAAACATTTCTGATAAGAAGCATTTTCAAATTGGATTTATAGGATGATAGAGCTTAGAAATTTTTTTAAACCTTTAAAGAGCATATATTCCACCTATGAATTTATTTCCAAGGAAACTGAATCCTATAGAATTTAACCAAATTACTAATTGAAATATAAGAAAAAGAAAAATCTGTGAATTTGGTTGTTGTTTTTATGGTGGTGGACATTAGTCCCTTATGAAAAATGGAGAAATGGGATGGTCATCTGGACAATTGAAATCTGATATATTTTTTTAAAATAAATGCTACAAATATTTAATGATGATATTTTCTTTTTAATAGATAATGGTTCTGTTGTCTTGCTGTAATTGTTAATGCCACTTTCAGCTCCCTGGTGGTCTAGTGGCTAGGATTAATGCCTCTTTCATTCTCAAACTTTTCTCAGTTTGGAAAATATGTTTGTTTTATGTTCTTCAGTTTAATTGTTTTTAAACAATTAAAAACAATTAAAAATTAAGAGTAGTGTTGACCCTGATTAGAGTACACTTGCCAAAAAGGACTTATGGTTAACTGGGCTCAAATTCATAACTGGAGTCTAGCAGCCATTGTCTACAGAAGTCCCTCATGCATGCTGCATTTCAGTGAAAAGCTACAGGTTGGGCTTCCAAACCTCCTGCACTATGCTCCTGCTGTCTGAGTGACCCCGATAAGAGAGCTTCTAGGATCAACATTTGACCAATAGGACCGAGACTTCCCCTATCAAATGAAAGCTATGCAGCTATATCCTCATTTGCATCTTTACTGACCAATGAGGGTGACAAATCAGGACAATGCTTTTGGGACCAATCAAACTGTGAGGATTTGGAGTCTTCATATGCATGAGAACAAACCAATCAGGGACAGGCGGTGGGAACTCTTCTCTATAGAAGCCAGTTTCACCTCTGTCTCAGTGGAGTGTATTTTCAGTTTCCATCAAAGGCTACAACATCAGTGGAAGCTGCAATACTGGAGTTCGGCTGCAACACTGAAACTGTAATACTGATGCCTCCTTGACCATCCCAACTGCCACTCTGGGGCCACCTCACAGCTGTGATGTTTCACAAGTGAGCTATTTTCACTGAATAAAATCTCTCCACCCACTGCAACCCAAATTGAGGACTCCTATTGGCATTGAATTGACAATGACAAACTTCAGATGACAGTAACAACCATTTGGTAATTTGTAGAGGGCATACATCCCAAAATACACAACTTCTTTCTTGTTCTAAAATTGGGAAATGGTTAGAATTACTGGACAACACTTTCTTTATCTTCTGAGTGTAGTCCTCTGGAAGAGGAGTTATTAATTGATGGCTTGGTGCAAATGGAAAGATCTATTAACTTGATGGAACTAAATGCAAAGTGTGTGTGTGTGTGTGTGTGTGTGTGTGTGTGTGCACATTTTTCTGGGAAGTGTGTCCATATTTTCTGTCAGATTCTCAAAGGTTCTATAACACCCCAAAAGACTAAGAACCACTGTTTCACCTTTGACCCACTCACAAGTTACTGGCCCTTGATGCCTTGTTACACTTTTTAAATATTAAATCCGTAAGAGACAAGAGGAAATTAATTTCAAATAGTGCTTTTATAATTAATAACTTCTATAAATTTAAAACTCTTTAGTGAAAATTATTAAATTGAATCATATGAAATATTGACAAAATCACTTGAATGTGAAGTGCCTGATAGGAGAGTCTCTTTACAAATAGGGAAGAAGATAACACTAAATAGTGGGTTTCTGAAATTCATTTGGGCCAGGGTAATAGAATTCTTACGGATTTTTAACCTGAGGAAATGACCATTTCATATGTTTTAACTGAATGATCTCATAAGTAAATTTAATTCAATGAACTGTATTCACGTTATAAAATCATTGTACAAGGAGTTATTCAAGGAATATAAATATCAATTAGACATCACCATTTTAAAAGAATTTGGAGAGCTGTAAATTGGAAAATGACCAGGTTTTTATTTTATGTGACTTCATGGTATTCTGACACATACTTAAAAAAATATGATTCTGATGGGAGAGATTGACCTTTAACGAAGGTAATGCACAACCAGAATAAAATGAGCATTAAATAGAGTCTCAAGTAACACTCCGTGGGTACAAAGAGGTAAGGCCAGGATAATCGTGACTGCAGTCATCAAGGAGGGCTCCGTGAGCAGGCCGTGATCCCTTGTGGGTAGACTGAACAGTCTCGAGTAACTTGATTTGACCTAGTTTTTTCTTACTGGTTATTCTCTCTTCCTGCTCTTGATGAAAAGAGGTGTTTTCTTTTTTCTCTTAGCTTCATACTCATTTTTGAAGTAGGAAGAAGAAAAAAATGGTTTCTTAAGTTGACTAACAGAAGAGCACATGCTGTAAGAGTGCAAAGCACTCAGTTCCCTAGGATAGAGTCTAAATATATACGTAAATCCAAATATAGATAAATAGAAAAGTATCTGCTATATTTCAAGGGAGCACACTGACCAGTTGAAAAAGGTTTGCTGTTTTTGTTGTTTTAAGTGCCATGAGTTTTTTTAAATGATAACCATTAGAAAAACAGATGGTACAATTGCTCAGTTTTAAATAACTGCCTAACTTGGGAACGGAGTCTTAGGAGAGGGCTGGCAGAAATAGCTCATGCTTTTTTTTTTTAGCTGCCGGTATTTTGCACAGAGAAAAATGAAATTCGGACTGGCCGAGTGGCATGGTGGTTGATTGCTGGCTTGGGAAGCCAGCGGCCCCGGTTCGGATCCCACATATGAGGGCCAGTGACACTGCCCTCAAAAAAAAAAAAAAAAAAGAAAAAAGAAAAATGAAATCTGTGTAATCAAAGTATGCACAAAAATGTATAGAATTAGGCCTAAGTTGTTAAGTAGATAAAGATTCCCTCAAAGAATACATAAAAATTCAGATATAATAATTATATACACACACACACAGATGGTTAGAACGATACAGTTTAGCCTGGTGATAAAGAGACACAGGTCCCATCAGGATAAAAAGGAAAGCATAATACATAATTCTACCCATAATTAATAAGCATTTTTGTCAGAAAATAATTCTTATTATTATTTATAAATATTAAAGGTCACTGAAATTTTATTCTAAAGCTAATTGTCTAGGGCAAATGATGGAAGCATGTGAATGTTGAAGGTCATCTATCCCAGGTTTCCTACTTCACAGCTGAGGAACTGGAAGCCCTGAGGTTGACTAGATGATTTGCTCAAGTCTTCTCTTCCATTAGTTATTTAACCTCATAACCTCTCCACTGTCTCACTTGTTTTCATAATTAATGCAACCAATAATTGTATTTAGGCATTTGTGTAAGAATGTATGAAACTTGAAGTTTCTGATTATTACATTTCCATTTTTCATACATCTTAATTATTCCAAGAAAAGAAATAAATTTTATTTTATTTTATTTTTTTAAAGATTTTATTGGGGAATTGGGGGAGGGACACAGCGTTGGGGAATCTGGGAAGGGGAACAGACAAGTTGCTGTCTTTTTGTTCTTTAGTCTAGTTGCGGAGGATGTTGCTTCACTGGCTCATGTTGGTATTATCATTGCACTCTTCCCGGATGAGGCAGATTGGTTGCCAGCCTCTGGATGGTCGCTCACTGCGGCTACTGGCAACTCATGCTGGCTGCCGGCTACTCACTGTAGCCTATGGCAGCCCACTGCAGCAGGGGCTACGGCCTACACCATCGCCGGGGCTCGCAGCCCAGCTCCAGGTGAAGCTGTTGTTAGCCGTAGAGGGCAGTGTCACTGGCCCTCATCTGTGGGATCTGAACCAGGGCCGCTGGCATCCCAAAACCAGCTCTTAACCAATGCGCCACTCGGCTGGCCCTAAATTTTATTTTTTTTGATACACGTTCTTTGAATATATCTCTGTACTTAGAAAGGAAAGAAGAAAAATGAAGGAAAATATTGAAATCTTAGTTCTCAAAATAAATAACAGCTTTACTGAAATATAATTTACATACCATAAAATTCGCTCTAGGGCCAGCCGAGTGGCGCGGTGGTTAAGAGCTGGCTTGGGGGCCGGCCGAGTGGCTCAGCTGGTTAAGAGCTCGCTCAAGAGTGCGAGCTGAGGGCCGGCAGAGTGGCGCATTGGTTAAGCGCTGGTTTTGGGATGCCAGCGGCCCCGGTTCGGATCCCACATGAGGGCCAGTGACACTGCCCTCTACAGCTAACAACGGCTCCACCTGGAGCTGGGCTGTGCGAGCCCCGGTGATGGTGTGGGCTGCAGCCCCTGCTGCAGTGGGCTGCCATAGGCTACAGTGAGTGGCCCGCAGCCAGCGTGAGTGGCTGGCAGCCAGCGTGAGCTGCCAATAGCCGCGGTGAGCGACATCCAGAGGTCGGCGACCGATCTGCCTCATCCGGGAAGAGCACAATGATGATACCAACAGTGAGGCAACATCCTCCACAGCTAAACTGAAGAACAAAAAGACAGCAACTTGTCTGTTCCCCTTCCCCGATTCCCCAACGCTGTTCCCCTCCGCCAATTCCCCAATAAAATCTTTAAAAAAAAAAAAAAAGAAAAGAAAAAAAGGAGTGCGAGCTGAGCTCTAAGCAACAGCAGTTTGATGCCCAGCCCAGAGCTGAGCTGCCAACAGGTGGCAGGATGGCTCAGCTAAAAAACAAAAGAGCTGGCTTGGGACGCCAGCGGCCCCCGTTCAGATCCCACATGTGACACTGCTCTCTACAGCTAAGATGGTGAACAACTCCACCTGGAGCTGGGCTGCTGTGAGTCCCTGGGGACAGCATAGCTGCAGCCCCTGCTGCAGTGGGCTGCCATAGGCTACAGTGAGTGGCCAGCAGCCAGTGTGAGCAGCTGGCAGCCGGTGTGAGCTGCCAAAAGCTACTGTGAGCGGCTGTCCAGAGGCCTGTGACCAATCTGCCTCACCCAAGGAGAGCATAATGATGATACCAACATGGGCCAGTGAAGCAATGTCCTCCACAACTAGACTGAAGAACCAAAAGACAGCAACTTGTCTGTTCCCCTTCCCCAGTTCCCCAAAGCTGTTCTCCTCCCCCAATTCCCCAATAAAATATTTAAAAAAACAACAACTAAAATTCACTCTAAAGTGTACAGTTCAATGGATTTTATATGTGCACTATATTGTGCATATATCACTGTGATCTAATTCTAGAAAGTTTTCATCTCTCCCCACCAAAACCCCATACCCATTAGCAGTCATTTCCCATTCTCCCTTCCCTCAGCCCCTGACAAACACTAAGCTACTCTCTGTCACTACAGATTTTCCTATTCTGAACATGTGATATATAAAGGAATCATATATAACCTTTTGTTTGTAGCTTCTTTCATTTAGAAAAATGATTTCAAGGTTTACCCATGTTTTAGTATGTATCAATACTTCATTCCTTTTAATGGCAGCATAAGTATTTCATTATATAGATATAGCATATTTTGTTTAGCCATTTATCAGTTAATGGACATTTGACTTCTTTCTTCTTTTTGGCTATTGTGAATAGTGCTGCTATAAACATTTGTGTACAAGTTTTTGTGTGGATATGGTTTCATTTTTCTTGTTGTAGGAGTGGAATTCATAGTGATATGATAACTCTATGCTTAACATTTTGAGAAGCTATCAGACTGTTTTCCAAAGTGACTGTACCATTTTACATCCCATCAGCAATGAATGAGGGTGCCAGTTTCTCCACATCTTCCCCAATATGTATTGGTATCTTTTTGATTATCATCATCCTAGTAGGTATGAGGTAGCAGATCATTGTTGTTTTGATATGCATTTCCCCAAAGACTAATACTGAGTCTCTTTCCATATGCAATTGGCATGTGTATATCTTCTTTAGAGAAATGTCTATTCCATTCCTTTGCCTAGTTTTAATATTGGGCTATTTTATTGTTGATGATGAGGATGATTGTAAAAGTTCTTTATAGGGCCAGCTGAGTGGTGCAGTGGTTGAGAGCTGGCTTGGGACGCCAGCGGCCCTGGTGAGGGCCAGTGACACTGCCCTCAAAAAAAAAAAAAAAGAAGTTCTTTATATAATCTATATAAAAATCCTTTATCATATATATGATTTGCAAATATTTTCTCCCATTTTAAGGGCTGTCTTTTACTATCTTGATGATTTCCTTTGAAGGACAAAGGTTTTGGATTTTGATGAAAAACAATTTATCCATTTTTATTTTGTCACTTGTGCTTTTGTTGTCATATCTAAGAAACCATTGCCTAACCCAAAGTTATGAAGATTTACTCCTATTTTTTATTCTAGGAGTTTTATAGTTTTAGTTCTTATGTTTAGATCTAAGATTTATTTAGAGTGAATTTTTGTATATAATGTAGGAGTTCAAATTCATTCTTTTGCATGTAGATATTCAGTCATACGAATATCATTAATTGAAAAGATATTCTTTAATAATGTTGTAAATAATTTGTAGGGTGTCAGAGAGTCACATGTCTTGTTAGGAAGACCACTTCTTGGATGGAGTAGAGGCTTGATGACTGCACTGTACACCTGAAGCTGATGTTGTATAATATTGTATGTCAACTATAATTGAATATATATATAGTCACGGGATGTGGAGTATAGTGTGCGGTCAATGGAATTGTAAGATATATATGATATGGGTGGAGGGGAGTGGGGCGGTGGATTGGGGGAGTAGGGTTGTCACTTTGAGGGGTAAAAAGTATAACTATTGCATTGTGTTGTACACCTGAACTAATTTTTTAAAAAGTGATATTACAAAAAAAATAAAATTAAAAAAAAAATTTTTAAAAAGGAAAGATATTCTTTCCCCCATTGGATGGTCTTGGTACTCCTATCAAAAATCAATTGACCACAAATTTAATAGTTTATTTCTAGACTCTCAATTCTTTTCCACGGGTCTACGTTTCTATTCTTACGATAGTGCTACATTGTTTTTATTACTATAGCTTTGTAGTATGTTTTGAAACCAGGAAGTGTGAATCCTCCAATGTTTCCTTTTTCAAGAGTGTTGCTCCCTTGTGTTTCCATATGAGTTTTAGGACTGGCTTGTCAACTTCTTCAAAGACACCTGGGAATTCTCAATATTTACTGAGGCATAGTTTGTTATAAAAACTAGACACGACAGAAATTACAAAGATGAAACCCAGCCCTTAATCTTAAAAGAACCAACAATCTAGGAATAATACAAATGTGTCAATGATCAATTTATTACCTCTCAGCTCCAAACTTGGTCTTCAAACCTACTCTTTGATAATGGGCAGAATTCTTCTAAGCACCTCCCCTTTACAGTGAGCTGGATGCCAAACTTTCTCAGTAGAGGCTGTGGGAAAGCTGTCTCCTGCTGTTTTCAGCTGGTGGAGTGGGTGTGAGGACATTTGGTAGAGGATATCCTCTTCAGTCACATGCCCAGAATGTGTGATCACCAGGTGACCTTGCAGCTTCAGCCTAGCCTGGCAATAAGCTTCCCACAACAACCCCTTCCTCAACATAGAAACTGATGTTCTGAAGCTTTGCTACCCACAGTAGTGCCCTGATTCCCTGTGCAGACCCACGTGTGGATTTCCAGGAGCCTGGAGTGTTTTGAAGAGCCATTATTCCCTCTTCCAGCCTCTGTGACCTGCCTGCTCCCAGGACCCTCATCCCCTATGCACCTGGGCCTCTGGTGTGGGCCAGCTATCCTTGGCCCACACTCTGGAGGGATACCCCCTGCTTTCCCATTGACCCCTCATCAGCTCTTACAAGAACAAACCAGTGAACTATTTTGCTTTCCAGTGGACTAAACTATACCTTCTCCTGAGGCCTGAACCCCAGCCTTGGGGAGGGGACCCCCTTCCACCTTGTTCTCCCTTGGCTACTCTCCCTCAGGCTTAGGGTACTATGCAGTTTCCTTATACTTGTTCCTACACACTCCTTTATCAGAATGTAATAATTCTGTATATTACACACCCTCTGTTTAATCCACACTAATAAAACAAATAACATTTGCTAGTCAAAATAGAGTACATATGGAGTGTCTTAAGAGATTTGAACATGAGATAAAGATTTGGAACTCACAGTCTGTTGATGGGATCTGAAAAGAGTTAATGAGGGGGCCGGCTGAGTGGCGCATTGATTAAGAGCTGGCTTGGGGGCCGGCCAAGTGGCATGGTGGTTAAGTGCTGGCTTGGGAAGCCAGCGGCCCCGGTTCGGTCCCACATATGAGGGCCAGTGACACTGTCCTCAAAAAAAAAAAAAGCTGGCTTGGGATACCAGCAGCCCCGGTTCGGATCCCACATATGAGGGCCAGTGACACTGCCCTCTACAGCTAAAAACAGCTCCACCTGGAGCTGGGCTGTGCGAGCTCCGGCAACAGTGTAGGCTGCAGGCCCTGCTACAGTGGGCTGCAATAGGCTACAGTGAGTGGCTGGTAGCCAGTGTGAGTGGCTGGCAGCCAGCGTGAGCTGCCAATAGCCACGGTAAGTGACCATCCAGAGGCCGGTACCGATCTGCCTCATCCGGGAAGAGCGCAATGATGATACCAACATGGGCCGGTGAAGCAACATCCTCTGCAACTAGACTGAAGAACAAAAAGACAGCAACTTGTCTGTTCCCCTCCCCCAATCCCCAATAAAAATCTTTTATATAAAAAAAAAAAAAAGACTTAATGAGGGAGTGCAATGTGAGATGAACTTTAAAGAATGGATAAGGATTGCCTTTAGATTTGCCATTGGAAAGCTTGTGTTTTTCAGATGATTACTTCAGGTCTCCATTTCAAGGGTAAAGGTATTTACAAACTGAATTGTACTATGTGTCCTGAACAACTGTCCTTTACTTTTAACTGACAAGCTCACTATTGGTTTTATTACTGGTCTAGGTGGAGCTGCTAAAGAAGGTGTTAGAAATGAGCAGTAGTGATGGCTGGGCCTAAGTGAGTTCTTGACTCCCAAATAGGTTATTAAATGGTATCATCTTATTGGAATTAGCTAACCAAATGTTTAAAAGAAAGACTTTGATGGACTGCTTAGTATGATTAGAAAGGAACACCCATAGCCATATGTACCAATTAATTTCCTCTCCAAATATTTTTATACTGTTGGGTACACGTGGCCTATGTTTTGGAAGGATTCTTTCCTTTGAAGCAGTCATTACAATGTTTTATTTCCTATATGAATTCCAAGCACATATTACTTTTTATTTCCCTTTTTGTTTGCCAAAGCTTTTTAATTTTCTTTCATCTCCTCCAAATATCTAATAAATAATTTTGTTCTCCAGAGCTATTCAAAGCATGGACCTTGGACCAGCAGAAACAGCACCATTTGGGAGTTTATTAGAAAAGCACATTCTTGGGACCCACCCCAGACATACTGAACCAGGATATCTGGGGGGTGGGGCCCTGAATATATGTTTTAACTACCTTTCCAGGTGATTCTTACGCACATTTAAGTAGGCAAAGCACCAATCAAAAAAAATTTTTTTTTAAAGATTTTATTGGGGAATTGGGGGAGGGGAACAGACAAGCTGCTGTCCTTTTGTTCTTCAGTCTAGTTGTGAAGGACATCACTTCACTGGCCCATGTTGGTATTATCATTGTGATCTTCCCGGGTGAGGCAGTCGCTCACCAGCCATTGGAAGGCCGCTCATGGCAGCTCATTCCAGCTGCCAGCCGGTGACTCACGGTAGCTCACAACAGCCCACTGCAGCCTACGCCAGCCAGCGACTCATGGCAGCCCAGCTCTAGGTTGAGCTGTTGTTCACCATCTTAGCTGTAGAGGGTGCAGCATCACTGGCCCTCATGTGGGATCCGAACCGGGGCCCTGCTGCTCAGAGCTGGTATCCCAAGCCAACTCCTAACCAACAGCGCCACTTGGCCGGCCCACCAAATTTTACTGACTGCATTTCACTTGAGACACAATTTAAAAAGGATCTGAAACCTTAAAAAAGCTATCTGATTGATTCAAATTAAGAGTGTGTGTCTGCAACATCCTTGATAGATTGACATCTAACTTTTGCTTAAGATTTTTTTACTGATGGGAGCTTACCACCTCACAAAGTAACATTTGGGAACAATTCTAGTTATTGGAATTTTTTCGTATTATACATTTAACCCATATTGACTTCACTGTATATTTTGCTCACTATTCCTAGTCTTCCTCATGATGAACACAACTTACATCTGATTTCCCTTACACAGCCCAGATGTTTACATATTTGAAACAGCTATCTACTTTCTCCTAAGAATTTTCTTCCCAAAAGAGAACATTCGTAGTCCATTTGCTTTCCTCACCTGATACTGCTTTTTGGATCCTTTCCTCTTAAAATGACTTATATATCAATAATCTGCTTAAAATTCCACCTCTAGTATAAAATATAAAGTGCTCCATGAAGTTTGTCCTATGAAGGCTATTATACGACTGTTTCATCTGCTGTAGAAACTAAACCAAACACTTTACTGGGTGTTAGAAAGTTGAATTTTGTCATTATGGCTTTGGACAGATGACCCAATTTCTGTGGATTTAGTTTTATTCAACTATAAAAACTGGGATTATTATTTGGCATTTGAACCTAGAGAAATGCTAATATTTAGAGAATTGACACAGCCAGTAGAGCTATTGAAATGAGGTTATAGTTGTCTAAAAGGCAGAAATAGAACAGTAGAAAGTGTTGACACAGATATCTGATTCCCTCTTTTGACAGGTGTATCCTATGGGTTCTGTCTAGACAAGTCACAGGGGCTTAGGGTGGGCTCCAAGGTAGGACATCCCTAACCCAAGGGACCAGAGTTCTCCATAGGGAGTCAGTGGGTAACTAGCAGATGCAGTGTTCTGATGGTATGCAAGGTTAGAGAGAGGATGCAACCCAAAATTGGGTCACATAAGCCTACTTTAAAAAGGAGAGATGACCCTGGATCAAGAGCAATGTGCTGTGATGTTCATGTCTTTCCATGTCTGTTGCCGTGGATATGCATGGCTTCAAAGAGCAGAAAAGGAGTGAAGGGTCGAAGTTGTGAAAAGTTGACATAAGTGCAGACATTTGTTGTTGTTGTTGTTGTTTTTGAGGGCAGTGTCACTGGCCCTCATATGTGGCATCCGAACTGGGGCAGCTGGCTTCCCAAGCCAGCACCCAACCACCGCTCTACTAGGCCGGCCCAAGTGCAGACATTTTAAAATAGAGTTAGGGCAGCCTTGTATATCTTACTCCTTAAACCTTTGGAATGTTTGAGCTGGGCAAAATAACCTTTGTTCTGAGCCAAACTAACATTGAATTCCAAACAAATGTTTGCAAACCTAACAGGAATGATTATGAACATTCTTTAGAATTAGCACCACCATGTATAGCTAAAGAATAGCTTATTTGCACCTATAGAAATTTCTTCCTTGGCTCATTAGCACCAACAGAAATTCCTTACCTTCACTCCATAACTGGAACAGTATTTGGGTTTCTCTCTGAATCAGAGATTGGGGAATAGCTATTCTTTCATCTCAAATGAATGCTTGTTGCCTCTCACTTTGGCCTTTTATTTTCAGGCTGACAAAATCCAGGACAACATTCTAAAACATGATCGACAGTGTCAAATGATACTGAAAAATTAAAACAAAACAAAACAAAACAAAATGAAACCCAGGGTAGACAGATGTTGAATGCTTTTGTTGCAAGTGACAGAAATTAAATTTAAACTGACTAAAAAAAAAGAAAGAAAAGATCTATTTGTTCACACACCATCTCCAAGAATGGCTTCATCAGGGTTCTGTATCTTTGTCTGAGATTCTCCAGGCTTGCTATTCTCCTTGTGTTAGGTTTTCCTCAGGCTGGCTTTTCTCATGATTGCTAGGGGCCACTGGGTCACTTCCCGGTAGAGAGCATTTAGCTTCCATAACGACTGATTGAAAGTCTTGACCTTGGTCATGCATCTATGAGTGTGCTGTACAACTAAAGCTGAAGTAGAATAATATTGTATGTCAACTATAATTATAGATATAGATATAGAGGATGTAGATATAGGTATAGATATAGAAACAGATATAAATGGAATATAAATAGTCATGGGAGGTGGAGTACAGCATAAGGAATAGGGTCAATGGTATTGTAACAGTTATGTTATAATATCCTTGGGGGAGGGAGTTATCACTTTGTGAGGGGTGTAAACGTCTAACTATTATGTTGCTTTGTACATCTGAAACTAATAAAAAAAGAAAAGAAAAAAAAGAAAGTCCTGAACTTTGCCTCAATTGGATCACTTCTAAACCAGCACTATTAGTGAAGGGGATGCCTTGAACTGTGGAGAGACGGGATAACTGATTTTTTTAAATCCCTCCAAAATCCCATGACTAAATAGTAGGAGAAGAGTGGTTCACCCTTTGAAACCACTGTGACTCCATGAAACTCTCATATCCTAGCCCTGAGCCTCCAGAGAACAAACTGGTTAGTTTACTGGTATACATTTCTGAGGACACAGATTTCCACTGCTACATTCATTATCCCTGCTCCGTCTTCCTTCCTACTACATTTGTTGAAATATTTCTCATTTGTTATCATCCATTCTTTTTTTCTTCTTAGACTTTATCTCCTTTTAATTCTTTTTTTTTGTTCATTTTTGTGGGATTTATGAAAGAAAAATCTGGAAATGTATGCCTTTCCCCTCTTAACCCATATTTACCCAATAAGGCTTATCCTTAGATAATTTTGAAACCTTAGAAATGTTTTAATACATTTTTACATATAAAGAAATTGAGGCTTAGACATGTTAAATAAGGCATTTAAGATGAAATAGCTAGAAAGTGGCAGAGCCAGGACTAAAAATTTGGCTTCATGAATTTCCAGGGTAGCACCTGGAAATTGGGCATAGGTATAGTATAAATATAATAGAATGAATAAATGATTTTAACAGATTCTCATCTAGACTTCAAGTGAACTACCCCATGAGACATGTTGGCAATGTTCTGTATCTTTTTCTGGGCTCTCATATTACAGGTATGCTCAGATTGTGAAAATTCTATTTTTGGATGTTTCTAATGAGAGGGCAGGTCCTAGAAGATCAGGAAGGGCCAGGACTTGGAAACAGGGATGGAAAAGACATTGAATGGATGAGCCTTGAGGAAATTCTGTGGGAAAGTCTGCCCTACAGTCAGATCATGGAATACGAAAGGCATCACCACAGAAAGCAAAGAGTCCAGCCCAGTCGTGTGAATTGCATCAGGGAAATTAAAGATGCAACAAGCACTGTCAAGCAGGTGAAGTGTGGGAAAGGAATATAAAAATCTCCAATTAAAGCAGATAAAAAGCAATTGTAGATTTTTAGTAGTTATTGGGGCATACACCCTGAAGGGAAGGTACAAATGAAGGTACAAAGTGTTGGCAGGCTTTCAAGAATGAATTTATGATTCATTTCTTAAATCATCTCCAGTTTTCCCATATCCTTATAAAAACATGGTGATAAAACTAGCTTGAGTGCTCTGAAGATGTGAATAATGTTTTAGTTGGTACACTATGTTTTGGTAACTATATGTTTACATTTCTGTTAGGTTTATACCTAGGAGTGGAACTCTGGGTCACAGACTATATGAGTATGTTCAGTTTTAGTAGATACTGCTAAATGGTGTCCAAAGTTATACCAATTTATACCCGTACTTGCAGTATATGAAAGTTCCAGCTGATTCATGTCTATGCTATCATTTTAGCCATTCTGATAGGTATGTAGTAGCATTTCATTGTGGCTTTATTTGCATTTCCCTGACAACTAATGAAGCTCAGCACACCTTTATAAATTTATTGACCATTTTGATATCCTCTTTTGTAAAATATCTATTTGTATCTTTTGTTCATTTTTCCACTGGGTTGTCTGATTTTTTTTTTATTGATTTACAGTTCATTATATATTTGGGATACTAGTCCTTGTCAGACACTCTCTTACTAATATCTTTTCATGGAGAAAATTTATTAATTTTTTTTTTTTAAGATTTTTATTGGGGAATTGGGAGAGGGGAACAGACAAGTTGCTGTCCTTTTGTTCTTCAGTCTGGTTGTGGAGGACATTGCTTCACTGTCCCATTATCATTGGTATTATCATTATTCTCTTCCCAGGTGAGACAGATCCGTCGCCGGCCTCTGGACGGCCACTCACAGAGGCTCTTGGCAGCTCACACCAGCTGCCAGCAGCTCACACTGGCCACTCACTGTAGCCTATGGCAGCCCACTGCAGCAGAGGCTGCAGCCCACACCATCGCCAGTGACTCACAGCAGCTCATCTCCAGGTGGAACTGTTGTTCACCATCTTAATTATAGAGGGCAGTGTCACTGGCCTTTATATGTGGGATCCGAACCAGGGCCCCGCTGCTCAGAGCAGGCGTCCCAAGCCAGCTCCTAATCAACGCGCCACTCAGCCGGCCCAAAAATTTATTAATTTTATGATGATTAAATTTTTCAAAAATTTTCGTTATAATTTGCCCTTTTTGAGTTCTGTTTAAGGAATCTTTCGCTACTTCAAGATTAGAAAGATCAAAACCACAAATAACCTGATTTAAAAATAGGCAAAAAAACCTGAATAAACATTTTTCCAACAAAGACATACAAATGGCCAACAATAACATTAAAAGGTGCTCAACATTACTAATCACCAAGGAAATGCAAATCAAAAGCACAATGAGCTCTCACCTCACACCTTTTAGGAGGGTTACTATCAAAGATAAGTGTTAGCAAGGGTGTGTATAAAAGCAAACCTTGTACACTGTTGGTGGGAATGTAAATTGGTATAGCCATTATAAAAAACAGTATGGATATAGATAGTCACGGGATGTGGATTATACTGTGGAAGAGAGTCAGAGGAAAAGTAATAGATATATATGATATGTGGGGGTAGTGGGGTGGCGAATTGGGGGTGGGGGGATGTCACTTTGAGGGGTAAAATGTATAACTATTGCACTGTGTTGTACACCTGAAACTAATTAAAAATTAAAAAAATTTAAAAAAATTTAAAAAAAATAAAAAACAGTATGGAGGCTTCTCAAAAAATTAAAATACAACTACTATATGATCCAGCAATCCCACCTCTGGTTATATATCCAAAGAAATAGTTGTACTCTTTCTATTTTGTTTAAAACAAATTGTTACAGTGGAAAATGTGTAGAACTGAAATTATGGAAGACAACTTTATCCTTCAAAATGTTTTTGAATCAAATAAATATTCACTAAGAATGCTTTATAAATAATAGCTTAATAATGAACTGTGGAATAAGAAGTGATCTGTGAAAGGAAGAAAGGACTGAATTTTGAAATCAAGGAGTTCCTTTTTTACTCAATACAGAGCATGTCTTCATCACCATTATTAAATCCTATAATGGCATAGAAATAATATTCAGCATTCACAGAATGCTATGCATTCTTGCTCTTTAGGATCACACCTAAAAAGTGCGACACGGGCTTATGGGAGGCAATTACCTCATACATTTACGGGAAGTAGGGATTAGGCAGAAAGGGAGGTTAGAATAAAGGTAGACATGTAAGGTTGCAGGGAGGAAGATTTGTTTATTTCTATCTACAAGCTGAGACAATTCCCAGATGTCAAATCACTAGCCAGGTTCCAGAGGAATTGGCTGTCGACCTTTATCTCTTACTCCCCACCACTGAGCAGCTACAATTCAAAAACAAAAGTTTAACTTTCAAGTTGCTTTTAGCAGAGCCACTGGGGACATTGCTCTGCCCAGCACTTTGTATGTAATATACAGGACCTCAGTCATCCTTAACAGACGTGTTCTAAAGTGCTTTCTCCTGGAATAACAAATAATGTAGCTAATATCTAACTTGGAACTCTTATTCTGTGCCAGGTGCTATGAGCTAAGAGCTTTTGTGTGTCATTTAATCCTTAATGAGATATTTCTTTTTTTTTTTTTTTTTTGAGGGCAGTGTCACTGGCCCTCATATGTGGGACCGAACCGGGGCCGCTGGCTTCTCAGGCCAGCGCTTAACCTCCGCGCCACTCGGCCGGCCCCCCAGATATTTCTGATGTATTATTATTATTATCATCATCATCACCATCTCCATTTTATGGATATTAAAACTGAGGCTTAGAGAAGCTAAGCCACTTGTTAAAGGATACATAACTAATAAGTAACCAGAGACCAGATCTGAACCCAGGCAATTTGATTCTAAATTCTGAGTTGCCTCTCTTAATGGCTGATCATCATTCTCCGTGTTGGATGTAGTGCAAGCTTAATACATAAAATGGAAGATGAATATTGAATGCTATATGACCTGCATTAGGCTGACTTGATGGAAATAGAGCTGCTGAAGGTCAGGAATGGAGGTGCATCAACCATCTGTATTGCTTGTTCTCCATGTGCAAAGTACCAACTGGGAATCCTGCACCCGCTCCAACCTCCTCAAATCAGATCATCAGACTTGTGGACTGGAACTGGAGGACGGCCCCTTATGTGGTTCTGTGGCATTGTTCCTCAGGCTCTGAAAGGCAGGAGCTGGTAGACAGCCGATGATTTCCATCCTCCTTCCCTTTCAGGGGGTAAAGTGGGGCACATAAGCTCTTGCAGAAAAATAGAGGGTAGGGCAAGCTATTCTTTTACCACCGTTTCTCTGAGGCCTCTCAATGGACTCAAATATCCTGAGAATTACCCTAAATAAAAAGCTGTTCTCCTTCAAGTTTTTTTCTCCTCATCATTAATGCAGTAAGTTCTGGGAAGTCTTCACCTACACAGGTACCTCTATGCTAAGACTTATAAATTGAGTGTAAATGAGTATTTGTTTTAGAATTTGAATAAAGCCCAGTTTGACTTTGTAACAAGAAATCCAGAAATCCACTATTTCCAGTAAAAAAAAAAAAATTTTTTTTGGTAGCTCTACATATTTGAAATAGGATACGGTGATAATTAATCATATAAATGAATATTTTCCCCCATAATCTTTATGAAATGTGAATTGAAAGAAACTTCAAGATTTTTAAAAAAGCAAATCATGTCATTCCAATTTGAATGAAGGACTTTTTGTTTGAGACTATAGAAAGCTTTTGATAAATTAGTTTTTTAATTATTTTTTTCAATTACAGTTGCCATTCAATGTTATTTTCCATTAATTTCAGGTATACAGCATAGTAGTCAGACATTTATATAATTTATACAGTGATTCCCCTGATTAGTCTAGGACCCACTTGACACTATATATTGTTGCAACATTATTGACTATATCCTCTATACTGTACTTTATATCCCCATGACTATTTTGTAACTACCAATTTGTATTGCTTAATCCCTTTATCATTTTCACTCAGCTCACCAACGCCCCCTCCTCTCTGGCAACCATCAATTTATTCTCTATATCAGTGAGTCTTTTTCTGTTTTGTTTGTTCATTTATTTTGTTCTTTAGATTCCACACATAAGTGAGGTCATATGGTACTTGTCTTTGTCAGTCTGATTTATTTCACTTAGCATAATACCCTCTAGGTCCATCCATGTTGTCACAGATGGTAAGATTTCATTCTTTTTTATGGCAGAGTAATATTCCATTGTATAAATGTACCACATCATCTTTATCCAATCATCTATTGATGGGCCCTTGGGTTGCTTCCATATATTGGCTATTGTACATAGTGCTGCTATGAACAATGAATTATTTTTTAGTATGTAAAATGTTAAGGACAAATTAAAAACTAAAACATTCTCCATCAAATACTTGTCCTCGAAATCTAGCAAATCACAAGACATAGGCTCAACTAAAGCAATTTCCACAGCGAGGATGGTGTTCAAAGGCTCTCCGCTAGGAGAGTGACCCCCAACTCTGACCCTTGATCCTTGACTGTGACCCCGGTCTCCCAGACACCCAGCACCTTTTCACTCTGCTTTAGTGTCTCTCAGAATGCCCTGGAATGGCTCTCCTTGCTTCCCCAATCATCCCTGTTACCAGCGCCTTCAACTCTCCAGCTCTCTGACTCTTGGAATTTGGATTATAAAGTTGCTATTATTGTACTATGTACGCCCTCACTTAAAATTGTAGACTCAAATATTTTAAGAATTACATCCTGAGAAAAATAATAGCAGCTCTCTTCTGCTTCCATCTTTCCCCTCTTGACAAAATAGAAACCTAGGACTCAAAATGAAAACACTCTTTCTCGTAAATTAGTTCTACTTTGTATAACAACTGCACTCGATCATGCCTTGTGTGCACATTTAATCCCACTTTTTTGAAGATGAATTGACTCATTGTAACTGCCCCTTATCTACTGACCAATGAATCAGGTAAGAAATTTTATTTTCCACATTTTTCCCTCATGGGAAGTAATTTTAAACATATTTATTGCAATATTTGACTATAATTTTTAGATAATACATGCAGAGTCCAAGGAATTTTACTTTAGCCATGGACAACACAGGCTATATTCTTCCTCATCCTCATTCTCTCTCTTTAATTTTACCCTCTATTTATTTTTCATTTCTTGGGATAACTTGAAGGAACTAGGGTGGTCATATCTATTAGTCATAATAGGTACAGCATATAGGGCCCATGATACTTTTAGAGGACCACAAAAATATTTTAACCTTAGGCTAAGAGGAAAAACTGAATATAATAATAATATTTAATAATTAATCCAGCCTGGAGTATATTTGTCTTTATACCAAAGCGCTCATAAAATACAACGTATATATATTTTACGGATGAAGGGGCCCATGAAAGTAAAAGTGCCTAAAGCCCACAAAAGTTATAACATGCACTACAAGTAGCTAGCTTTATAGCAAATAAATATTTTATAACTGACAACCATATTTAAAATTCTTCAGAGGCTTTTATGTTCGGGGATTTGATGATCCATTTCATTTTTGGCTGGGTTATACAATTTATTGGTCATAAGTTAAAACTAATGTAGAGCATAAAATTCTGAGTAATATTTATTTGGACAATAAATAAGCTTTAAAATATGGATTTAGTGTTTGGTTTAGACTTTCCTTAACACAGTTTTTCTTTTTCTTTTAAACAAGTTACTAAATTTACTACCCTTGCCTTTGCTTTTATTTTTACCGAAACCATGGCGCCCTCTGCTGGTAATTTAAAGAACAGTTCTGTATACATGGGAAGCATGAGGGAAACTGAATTGAATCTGACTGCCTATATAATTTTTGCAAAATGAAGAGAGAACAGCTCACACTTCCTCCTTCTCCTCTTGATGATTCAGTGCCTCTTCTCACAACTGTTTCTCCCTTAAAATTCAGGTTTCTATTGAACCATAATCCCCAAACTCCCATTCTGATTTTTTTCTTTTCAACTGCTAATTGAACTGGATTGTCTTTTCAACCCCAGTTGAAAATCATCAGCTAGGGGCCGGCTGAGTGGCACAGTGGTTAAGCACTGGCCTTGGAAACCAGCGGCCCCGGTTCGGGTCCCACATATGAGGGCCAGTGACACTGCCCTCAAAAAAAAAGAAAAAAAAAAAAGAAAATCATCAGCTAGGTTAGGGATGCTGTTAAGCCATCTCTTTGGAAAGTACCTTGTAGAGTTCAGGAAGTTCACGTCTGCCTGACATGTTATAGCATGTTTTTCCACCTCACTTTGTTTATTTCAACAAACTGCCTTCTGTGGCCACATCTTCTGCTTTTTCTAGTCCAACTTATTTGCCTAAGTCTCAGACTTGTAATCTATCCCTTTCTCTATGGAAATTTTGTGACTGACCTAATTTCTGACTTCAGAACTTCTTGACTATATTCTGCTCCTCTGGCTGGATTTTTCCTGCCATCAACTCTCAGAGGCTGTATCCTCTTAAGGACCTAGTATCTCAGGTTAGACACGCCCTGGGTCCACCAGCAGTTCCCATATTGGCTGCTTAACAAAATGCCTGGAACCCTTGCAAAGAGTCCAGATACCCAGATTTCTCCCCAGGGTATTTGATTTAGTCAGTCTCCTGGAGGTCCTGGGAGTCTACATTTTAATAAACAGCTCAGGAGATTTCTGGTGCAGCTGTTGTGCTTGGAAGCAGGGTAAACTGTGCTCCTTTATGGTCACAAAACTCTGCCTAAGGTAGTCCAAGCCCATCCTTGTAGCCTTATATTTTGCAATCTCTACTTGCCATTCTTCTACATTTACTTTCTTTCCTCCTTTTTCTTTCTCTTCTTGCCCGCTCTTTGCTGGAAAATTTCTTCTCATCTTTTAAATCCATATTAAATATCATCTATTCTTTGGGAATCTCTCTTACCCTCCTCCTGCCGTACCCCAAATCCAGATATTTACAACATAGGAAACAGATGGCAAGTGATATTCGAAACATGCTTTATAGAGCTTCTGCCTCAGAATCACCTAAGGTGTGTGATCAATGAAAGATTATCCCAGATCTACTCAATCAGAAACTGGAGATACAGTGTGCAATTGGTAAAACAAAGAGTGCAAATTTGTCTCTTCTGTCCATTAAAGTTTGAGAACCACTGCTCTATGAATTGCAGAAATTCAAGACATCAGCTGAAGTGGCAATCCCTCCATGAAGTGCATTAATCTATAAGACATGCCAGGAGGTCAGAGTACTCACAACTTTATCAGTACCAAGGCCAAGGGGTTGGCTTCAGTTAGTGTTGGTAACGGCATTAGTGCTTAGCTTTAAAAAAAAACAAAACACATTGATTTCCTTTTAATCAGGCCTCCCAATAAAACAAAAAAGGCTAGGTAAAAGAAAATATGCTTGAGAGCAACATCTTATTTATTTATTAAGCCATACATCTCTTTCAAAAACCTGAAAATTCTCGGGCCGGCCGAGTGGCTCAGTTGGTTAAGAGCTCACTCAAGAGTGCGAGCTGAAGGGCCGGTCGAGTGGCGCGGTGGTTAAGCACTGACTTGGGAAGCCAGCGGCCCTGGTTCGGTCCCACATGTGAGAGCCAGTGACACTGCCCTCAAAAAAAAAAAAGAGTTCTGGCTGAGCTCTGAGCAACAGCAGTTCGATGCCCAGCCCGAGCTGAGCAGCCGCTGAGCTGCCAACAGATGGCAGGATGGCTCAGCTAAAAAAAAAAAAAAAAAAAAAAACCTGAATGTTCCCTGGCCTTAAAAAATATCAGAATCCTAAATTTAAGAAAACGATCTGTATAATAGTTATTGCTGTGCATTTCTTGAGGGCAGGGACTATTTCCTATTTCTCCTTAGTCTTTTTAACTAAAGTTTTTAGGTGCTTTATAAAAGAACATTCTCATTTTTCACTTGGGGAGACTTTAGCAGGTAAATGGGATTAAATATCTTACGGTTCTTTGTAAATAATAATAGAATCATTATTCTCTGTCATGGATTAGTGTCCTGTTGAACTCATTTTCCAATTGACTCTTGTAACAATGTAAACAATATAACCTTGTTCATTAAACATAGACACATATTTGTATGAGATAAAAAAAATAGTAAAACCAGTAAAACCTGACTTGACAATTCAATTAAAATCT
Organism: Aselliscus stoliczkanus; assembly: GCA_033961575.1. Taxonomy (NCBI): domain Eukaryota; kingdom Metazoa; phylum Chordata; class Mammalia; order Chiroptera; family Hipposideridae; genus Aselliscus; species Aselliscus stoliczkanus. The sequence continues at coordinate 69,518,403 of CM066734.1, read as the reverse complement.
ATAATGTTGATTAAATACTTACTATATGCCAAGAGAATTGCAAAAGAACCAGCCATATCCTTGCCTCCGAGAATTATAAACCATATAGAAAAAAATCATATTCAGATATAACCATTATACAAGCAGAGATTAAAAATTTCTTCATGATACCTACTTTTAAACCAATCATGATAAAATTGGAGCAAAAAATAGCTTGCTTTCTTCTATCCCTTCCCAATTCATTTCCACTACTGTAGTTCAGATCTTTATCTTCTCTCAGCTGTACTCATCTCTCAACTAGGCTAATGTAATACCTCAAACTGATATTTTAGCATCCAATCCACACTGTAGACTGTAGCCAGATCATTTTTTTCTAAAACATTGCTTTTATTATGTAATTCTCTGCTAAAAAGTCCTGCTTCAGTTTTATCTCATTACTTACTATTACTTACTAGGGTCAGTTCCATCACTTGCCTTGGCATTTAGGGTCTAAAATCTGCTGACAATCTATCTTTCCAACATGACTCCAACTCCTTCCTTATGTAAATCATATGCTGCAGAGAGGTGATCACATGCTCACATCTTCCTCTTCATCCTCCTTCTTCATCCTAGTCCAACAAGCCTAGGTCAGTCCACTTCCCTCCCCCAACATCATACTATTTAATATTTCTTTGCTTGAGCAACTTCATTTCCCTTTATCTGGAAAGCCCTATCCTGCCACCTTCTCACAGCTAACTCCTATTCACCTTTCAGGAACAGTTCAGGTGTCAGCTTCTGACAAATCTCCACTCCAGCCCCCAAGGACAATGCATACTTCTAGTGTGCCCTCATAGCATGCTGTGAGTATGGCTCTGCTGTTAAACCTGCCACCTCGAATAGAAATATTCTTTTACATGTCTATCTCCTCCCACTAAGTAACAGTAAATAACTTGAGGATAGGAACTCATACTTCGTTTTATTCATTTTTATATCTTAGCATGTAACAGTGATCAATGATTGTGTCTTTAACTGATCCAAACAAAGAGCTTCTCCAGGAACTTCATCCCACCTTGAATGTCCTTCTCCAAATTCTAATAGCATATGTTTGCTTTCTCACTTAACATCCTTTTGCTAATTCCTGTGTATTGACTCCTTCAATTGGAAGTGACTGAAAATCCAATTCACAACTTAAACCAAAAAGGGAATTTATACCTTGTTAATCTAGGAGTCTAAATTATAGAGTTGTCTTTAGGAATAACTGGTTTCAGGGACATATTCAGTGACAGCAGGACCTGGCTTCTATCCTTGACTTAGTTTTGCCTTCCTCTGGTAGCATCGAAACACACAGGCTCACATTTCCCCCTATTCAAGTCCAGGAAGAAACAGTTTGCCTCCTTCCTCTTCTCCTATCACCTCTATAACAACCTGGGGGTTAGCTCTGATTGGGCCATGTACCTGTTTGATTCCAAAAGGCAGAAAAACAAAAAATTACCCTTGTAGCTGCTGAAAGATAACTTACAGGATTATCTGAATGTGAAAGCAAAATGAGTTCTACTACAGGTTTTTGTTTTGTGATTACCATGAGGCTCATACATAAAAGCTTATAAATGTAACAGTCTATTTTAAGTTGATAGCAACTTAAGTTTGAACGCTTTCTAAAAACTCTATTTTTACTCCTCCCACCCATGTTTAGATGTCATATTTTACATCTTGTTATTTTGTGTATCCCTTAAGTAGTTAATTTTACTATATTTGTCTGTTAACCTTCATACAAGCTTTATAAGTGGTTAATCCACTACCTTTACTATATATTTGCTTAACCAGGAAAGTTACTGTCCTATGTGTTTTTGTTACAATTAGTACTATTCTTTTTCAGCTTAAAAAAGTCTCTTTAACATTTCTTGTAAGGCAAGTGTGATGGCGATGAACTCCTTTAGATTTGCTAGTCTTGAAAACTATTTTTCCTTCAATTCTGAATTATAACCTTGCTGAGTAGAGTATTCTTAGTTGGAAGTTTATTCTTTTTAGCACTGTGTATATACTATGCCACTCCTTTCTGGACTGCAAAGTCCAAGATCTGGTTCTTTGAGTAGATAAAACAAAATTTATAAACTTTTAGCTGTAATTCATCAAGAAATTGAATCACTAATCAAAAAACTCCCAACTGCGCTGGCCGAGTGGCATGTTGGTTAACAGCTGGCTTGGGACGCCAGCGGCCCTGGTTCATATTCCACATATGAGGACCAGTGACACTGCTCCCTACAGCTAAGATGGTGAACAACAGCTCGACCTGGAGCTGGGCTGCATGAGTCCCGGCAACCGTGTAGGCTGCAGCCCCTGCTGCAATGGGCTGCCATAAGCTACAGTGAGTGACCGGCAGCCAGAGTGAGCTGCCAACAGCCGCCGTGAACGGCCATCCAGAGGCCAGCAACCGATCTGCCTCACCCGGGAAGACTGCAATGACAATACCAACATGGGCCAGTGAAGCAGCGTCCTCCACAACTAGACTGAAGAACAAAAAAGGACAGCAACTTGTCTGTTCTCCTCCCCCAATTACCCAATAAAAATCTTTTTTAAAAAAACAAAAAACTCCCAACTAACAAAAGTCTTGGACCAGATGGCTTCACAGGTGAATTTTGCAAACAGTCAAACAATATGTAATACCTACACTTCTCAAACTATTCCAAAAAATTTAACAGGAGAGAAAGCTCCCAAACTCACTTTGTGAGGGCAGCATTACCCTGATACCAAAACCAAAGACATTATAAAAAGAGAAACTTATAGGCGAGTGTTCCTGATGAACACAGATGTAAAAATCCTCAACAAAATATTAGCAAACCATATTCAGCAGTACATTAAAAAGATAATACACTATGATCAAATGGGGTCTATTCCTGGGATGTAAGGTTGTTCAATATCAGCCAATCAATTGATGTGATACACCACAGAAACAAAATGAAGGATAAAAATTATATAATCATATCAACAGAGGCAGTAAAGGCATTTTACAAAATCCAGCATCTACTTATGATAAAAACTCTTAGTGAAGTAAGAATAGAGGGAACACACCTCAACATAATAAAGGCCACATGTGACAAACACACAGCTAACACCATACTCAATGGTAAAAAGCTGAAATCTTTTTCTTGATATCAGAAATAAGACAAGTATGTCTATTTTCACCATTTTATTCAACATAGTATTGGAAGTCCTAGCCATAGCAATCAGACAATAAAAAGAAATAAAAGATATACAAATTGGAAAGGAAGCAGTAAAACTGTTATTTATAGATGACATGATACAATATAGAAATTGGAAAGAGTCCACCAAAAATTATTAGAACTAAAAAATGAATTCAGTAATGTAGCAGGATACAGTTCATATTCAAAAATTATTTGCATTCTTATACATCAATAATAAGCTATCAGAAAGAGAAATTATGAAAACAATCCCATTTACAATGGCATCAAAAAGGATAACACATGTAGAAATAAATTTAACCAAGGAAGTAAAGACCTGTATATGGAAAATTATAAGACATTGAAAAAAAATTTAAGAAAACACAAATAAATGGAAGAATTAACATTGTTAAAGACTACTCAAAGCAACCTACAGTTGCAATACAATCCCTGTCATCTAGAAACATGGAGAGATCAAAGGTTTCCCAGACAAGAAAAAACTAAAACTAAAGGATTTCATCACCACCAAATTAGTATTTAAAGAAATGTTCAATAGAGTTCTTTAAGTAGAAAATACCAATGGCATTTACCATAAAATTAGAACAAATAATCCTAAAATGTATATGGAACCACAAGGACCCTGAGTTGCCAAAGCAATCTTGAGAAAGAAGAATGAAATTGGAGGTATCATGCTATCCGATATCAAACTATATTACAAGTTTAGAGTAATGAAAGCAGCTCGTTACTGGCATACAGCATATACATAGGTCAATGGGAAAAAATAGAGAGCCCAGAAATAAATTCATGCCTATATGGACAACTAATCTATGACAAAGGAGGCAAGAATATACAATGGGGTAAAGACAGTTTCTTCAATTAATAGTGTTGGGAAAACTGGACAAATACATTAAAAAAAACTAAAATTACACCACTTTCCTATACCATATATAAAAATAAACACAAAATAGATCAAATACTTAAATGTAAGACCCAAAATCATAAAACTTTTACAAGAAAACATAGCCAGGAAACTCTTCGACATTGCTCTTGGCAGTGTTTTGTTTTGTTTTTGGATATTTCTCCTCAGGCAAGGGAAACAAAAGAAAAAAATAAACAAGTGAGACTACATAAAACTGAAAAGGTTTTGTACAGCAAAGGAAATTATCAACAAAATGAAAAGACAACCTCCTGAATGTGAGAGATGTTTGTCAATTATACATCCAATAAGGGGTTAATAGTTAAAATATATATGGAACTCATACAACTTAATACCAAAAAACCCAAACAATTCAATTGAAAAATGGGCAGAGGACCTGAACAAACATTTCTCTCAAGAGGACATACAGTGGCCAACAGACATATGAAAAGATGCTCCACGTCAGTAATCCCAGAGAAACACAAATTAAAACCACAGTGAGATATCACCTCACACCTGTCAGAAAGGCTATCATCAATAAATCAACAAACAAAAAATGTTGTCAAGGATGCAGAGAAAAGGAAATCGTCATGCACTGTTGGTGAGATTGCAAATTGGTGCAGCCACTATGGAAAATAGTATGGGGGTTCCTTAAAAAAATTATACATAAAACTACCATATGTCTCAGCAATTTCACTTCTGTGTATTTATCCAAAAAAATCCAAAACACTAATTTGAAAAGATATTTGCACCCCTATGTTCATTGCAGCATTTTTTACAATAGCCAAGATATGAAAGCAACCTAAGTGTCCAGCAATAGATAAATGGATAAAGAGGTGGTACATATATACAATGGAATAATAGCCATTGGATCTAGAGGGTATTATGCTAAGTGAAATATGTCAGAAAATGACAGATAACATTTAATTTCATCTATATGTGAAATCTAAAAAAAAAAAAAACCAGAAAAACAAACAAAACAGAAACAAACTCAAAGATACAGAAAACAAATTAATGGTCACCAGATGGGTGAAAAAGGTAAAAGGGATTAAAAAGTACAAATTGCTAGTTATAAAAATATTCATGGGATGTAAAGTACAACATAGAGAATATAGTCAATGATATGGTAATAAGTATGTATGGTGTCAGATGGGTACTAGACTTATTGGGGTCATCACTTCATAAGGTATACAAATGTTTAATCACTATGTTGTACACCTGAAACTAATATAATATTGTATATCAACTGTAGTTACAATATAAATTTTAAAAGCTAGAAACAATAGCAGAAACAAAGACCATAATTAAGTGGACGATTTTCCTCTCACAGTAGTGAGCCCACGTGAAGTATTAAGAGTGACAGACAGCTCATGCTCTCAATGTGTTAATCAATTTCCCTTTTCACATTAAAAATTAACTTTCAGACTTTTGAGTAACCATATGATAATGAGTAAACTTATATGTATGAAAATATGATGAAAACACAAAATAGGAACAATAACATTTGACTCAAATGTATATCTTTTCTGGTATTTGTATACCTAATAGAAGATCTGCTGTCATCTAAATCATCCTGTCCACCTCCTTCTTATCTTGCTAATTATTAAAGTGCTATAGCCTTGTGCTAGTCCTATAGATATAGAAAGGTTTCCATGTGAAACATATTGGCTACCATGGATAGAGGTAATTTGCTTAGGACTCAATTAGTTGTTTCCTAGGCAGGATAAAATATTTCTAAAATAGATATTTTGTGTTAATGAGCACTAAGAGTCAAGATATAGTTTGAGTTCTACAAAGTTGGGAAAAGTTCCTTACCCCCTCTGGAACTCGGTTTGTTGTTGTTGTTGTTGTTGTTTTTAATATGTAGAAGATAGGAGTCTTCAGATTCCTTTCAACTTGGTTTTGCTAAAACCATTCCACTTTTTTTGAAGGGATGTGAATAGTCATGTCACATTCAACATAATCACTGGTATTAGGGTATCCCTCCCTACAATGTTAACAGTAATTATATGATGTTTGTCAAAGTATGAGAACTCTTTGGATATCTGAATTTCTAAATTTTATATGGCTCACATCCATTTCTTTTATGAGATTTTTAAAAATTGTAAAATATACATAACTTTAATCATTTTATGTATACAGTTCAGTGACATTAGGTACATTCACCTTCTTGTGCAACATCACCACCATTCATCTCCAAAATTTTTCATTTTCCCAAACTGAAACTCTGTACCCATTAAACAACAACTTCCCAATTCCCCCTCTCCCATTTTCGGGAAACTGCCATTCTACTTTCTGTCTCTATGAATTTGACTACTCTTCGTACCACACATAAATGGAATCATGTAATATTTGTCCTTTTGTGACTGGATTACTTCATTTAATATAATGTCTTTAAGTGTCATTCATGTCGTAGCACCTGTCAGAATCTCATTCCCTTTTAAGGTTGATTAATATTACATTATATGTATATACCATCTTTTATTGTTTATCCATTCACTTGTTGGTGAATATTTGGGTCATTTCAACCTAGGCTTTTGTGAATAATGTTGCTATGAACATATGTACAAATATCTGTTTGAGTTCTTATTTTAAGTTATTTTGGATATATACTCAGAAGTGGAATTGAGTGGAATAAACATGGTAACTATATGTTTCATTTATTGAGCCACCATATTCAATATTAGTTTTGAGCATCACTAGACTGGTGAATACTGCCTGGTTTAATCTTCAAAGAAAAGTCATGTTTGGCCTAGACTGAGTCCCAAGGCAAGCTGAGGCTAGTGCCTTTGTTAGTAGGTTAGTGGTATAGAGCTACAACTAGACAAGGTTTGCTCCAGCACTCCGAGCTCATTTTGATGTTGGCTTCACCACAAATCACATTCTTTGGTGTATATGCTTTGAAAAACATTAACAGCTCCTGTTTCATTTTTTATTTCTTTATCTCTGCACCTCTTTGTCTTAACCATTTATAATATATTTTTTTAAGATTTTATTGGGGAATTGGGGGAGGGGAACAGACACCAGCTACCAGCCAGCCCCACTGCAGCCTACACGATCGCCGGCGACTCATGGTAGCTGAGCTCCAGTTCAAGCTGTTTTTCACCATTTTAGCTATAGAGGGCACAGCGTCACTGGCCCTCATGTGGGATCTGAACCAGGGTCCTGCTGCTCAGAACTGGCATCCCAAGCCAACTCTTAACCAACGCGCCACTCGGCTGGCCCCATTTATAATCTCTTTAATTCTCTAAATATTTGCAATCTACATATTTTGCTGAGTATGTCTCCTTTCTTATAGTCTGCATTGTTGCTAAATATCATTAGGAAACCTTAGTAAACATCAGTCCTCTAGACATGAGACCTAGCAACCTTCAGGACTTGAGGTGAGCCCAGAGACCTGGACCCTAGCAGAGGCAGCCCTGGCAGAGCTGCCAGCAGGTACAGGAGAAGCCTGGGGCTCAGGAGCCTCTGAGCAGCCATCAGAGCTTCAAGGGCATGCAGGAAAGGCCCAGAAGCAGCAGTGACGACAGCACAGATGACTCTTTGAAGGGGAAAGCGCCATCCACCAGCCAAATACAAAGCCTCAGCTGAGGTCAAGGCTTGAAAACCACTGTGTGAGTGGACAAGGTCTGGGCAAGTGCCCAGGGCCGGGTCAGAGTTGGCCAGGAAAGCAGCGCCCAGCACCCAGTCAGGGCCATTTCTCCATACACCCCTTTCCCCTGCCAACCCTCAGGACAACTGACAAAGGAAAAACAAACAAACAAACAAACAAACAAACAAATACTTATGAGAACTTAAAAAGGGCTCCGTCATAATATTGCCACAGGGATATGAAACACAGTTCGGGGAATATAACAATGGTGTAAAAATTTTGTGGCATGTCAGATAGTCACATGTCTTGTTAGGGAGACCACTTCATGGATGGAGTAGAGGCTTGATCACTGCACTGTACACCTGAAGCTGATATTGTATAGTATTGTATGCCAACTGTAACTGAATATGTGGATGGTCACGGGATGTGGAGTATACTGTGGAGGGGAGTCAGGGGAGTTGTGATAGATATGTATGATACGGGGGCGGGGAGTGGGGTGGTGAACTGGGGGAGGGGAGTTGTCACTTCGGGGGGTAAAGAGTATAACTATTGCATTGTGTTGTACATTTGAAACTAATAAAAAAAATGATAAAAAAAAGGGCTCCGTCTTTTTTGCTTAATAGCATTATTTTCATAAAGCATATTCCACACTTTGTCTAAAGATCAGTTACATATGTTCAGCTAAAAGTTCTCCTTAAGTTTACATTATTATCAGTTTAGAGCATCTTTCTGCATGGTAGCATTTCTAGAAATAGGAATACCAGGTGAAACCTAACTTAGGAAATTAACTTAATTTGTTCTATGGTAGGGCCGGCCGAGTGGCACATTGGTTAAGCGCTGGTTTTGGGATGCCAGCAGCCTCGGTTCGGATCCCACGTGAGGGCCAGTGACACTGCCCTCTACAGCTAACAACAGCTCCATCTGGAGCTGGGCTGTGCGAGTCCCGGTGATGGTGTGGGCTGCAGCCCCTGCTGCAGTGGGCTGCCATAGGCTACAGTGAGTGGCCCACAGCCAGTGTGAGCGGCTGGCAGCCAAGCGTGAGCTGCCAATAGCCGCGGTGAGCGACATCCAGAGGCCAGCGACCGATCTGCCTCATCCAGGAAGAGCGCAATGACGATACCAACAGTGAAGCAACATCCTCCGCAACTAAACTGAAGAACAAAAAGACAGCAACTTGTCTGTTCCCCTTCCCCGATTCCCCAACGCTGTTCCCCTCCACCAATTCCCCAATAAAATCTTTAAAAAAAAAAAAATTTGTTCTATGGTAAATTATTGGAGGGCCAGCCAGGCCTACTATTTATTATTCATAAAATAAAACAAAACAAAATAAATAAGATAGGGAGAGGAATACATTTTCTTTGATGGGAGTTTCATTTTCACAAGCTCATAATAAAAAATGTTTCAAGTGTTAATTTTTAATTTTTTTACCCGTTATTTTAGACAAATCCAGAGTAGTTTGATTAAAGATGCTCTATAGGAATAGAAAAGTATTGAGATACTTTGGAAAATTCATGGAAAATTAATTATTAATATTGTTTGAATTCTGGACTAGAAATAGGCATTATCCTCATATTTTTACACCACACTCATCATCCTTTTATCAGAGAAAGTGAATTGTATTGAAGTCCCAGTTTTAAGGTATAACTGAAGTAAGACTGGCTAAGCTTCCTTCCAGTTAAGAAAACTTTTTCTGTGGTATATTAAAGCAGTTATATTCAGGAATAAAGGTCTCTATGTATGTATGACCTATTGCACAGTATACAATGTAAAGTATCTACATGCAAAGGAGGAAAAAAAATTCTCTTTCCTCCTTACCAAGCCCTATTTAATTGAGAAGGAAAAACTGAGCCTCCACATTAATATATAGCCTGATTGCTTTAATATTTGTTTCTTGGTGACCTTCAAAAGACTCTGGCCAGTATGATTTGATAACTTCTCATAATAAAACCTGCCATGTGACAATTCTGGTCACCAACTATAATGTGTGCAGGGTTTTTCCCCACACCACCCAAGCAATTCTCTGACATCAGCTGAGTGTGTGTCCTCCAATTCAACTCAATTCTGACACTATCTCCCTGGAGGTAGCATCAGCTTCCACAGGTTAAGGGTTCAGTTCTACTAGGCTGCCCTTCACTTCAGATGCCAATGAAAAGCCCAAGTTGATACCTGTACTTCTGAACAACTGACTATAAATGAGAAGTTTCCACTATTTTATTAAAAATCAATAAAAACCACTATGACATGTTCAGAGAAAGGGATCATAGAGAAAACGGGGGAAAAAAATTATATTGTAGTACTTTTACTGACATTTTGTCTGCTTTTTGAATAAGACGTCCCACATTTTGGTTTTGCACTGGGGCTTGCAATTTACATAACTGGCCTAGTCTGCACAGCTTGTTAGTGGCTGGTTGAGGGTCAATGATTCTTCTGGGAGGAAAGGCCCCAGAGACATTTCTGATGGACAAAAATAGCCTTGATTAATGTTTGATGGCAGGTGAGGACCCACAGAGGGAAATTTGTAAGAAATAAATTGACTCCAGATTATTGACCTTGGATAACCATCAAGGCCTAAAACAGACACCATACATTCAATGGCCTATGAGCAGGTAATAGCCAACATCAAAGAATATGTAGTGGAAGAAGGCTGTAGAGAAGTGCTTGCCTTGTGTAATCTGACATGTAGGAGGCAGGAGGTTGTCATTGTGTCAGATTTGAAGTTTATTAATAGTGCTGGAGCATTATTCAAGAGAAACTGGAAATTTCAGCTCTTTTATGTGGAAAATTTTATGTGAGTTTTCAAAGAGCTTGGATAAACAAAACATATCAAGGAAACATATTTGAACCAAGGACCCATTTTGCAAGTCACCAAGAGGACTGGCTGGTTCTGGCATAGTACAAAACAGGCTGTAAACTCCTCTAGGCTCAGCCACTCTGACCTAATCGTCATGCTTTGGAAAACAAGACTAAACATCTGTGTAGGAAATTGAAGAGTTATAAATTTACATTCAAGGGTGGAGTTACCAGGGACTAGGACTGGAAAGGATTTTGCCACTGGTTAGAAAAGGCATGTCTCCATGAGATCTTTTTTTTCTTTTTTTTTTTTCCCCATTTATTTATTTATTTATATTTTCAACAGTGACATCTTGTGGTCGTTAAAAAAAAAAAAAAAAAAAAAACAACGCGACGCCGGACCAAGGAACCTTTCTTGTTTTCTCCATCATCCAGGCATTTTGAGTAAGCCTTTGGGCTTAAGAGTGGGAAGACAGGTCTCAAGAGAGAGGTAATTGATATAGTACGTGGAGGAGAGAAAGGGAGACAGCAGAAAAATACAAGATGTGAGCAAACATGCATTCCAAGCCAGTGATATGGGCTATACAAGTTTATGTTTTGATAAAATGCCACAGACATTAAAATAGAGAATTTACATTTAAGTTTTCCTTTTATTTATGGAAATTCAAGAGGAATATTTCAAAAGAGATTAAGAATAGTATGAATTTATAGTAACTGTATGACTTCATAGCCTGATGTTGACTCATAATAATATTGTTCAATATTTATTAAACAAATTTTTATGGCACTGCCCTAGGCTAAGTATGTATATTAGGTGTCTTATTTGACCTTTAAATTCATCATAAAACTTCTTGAATTTTTACTTAAGGGATTTCAAGGGAGTAAAAATATAAAATTCCACTTTATTTATTTATTCAGTGCCATGTACCAGGTTAGATGCCAGGGTACAATAGCAACTCAGATATTTATGGTTGCTATTTTCATGGAGCCTACAATCTAGTAGGTGCAAGAGGTATTAAACACTTGCACAAATAATTAACTTCAATTGTGCTAAGTGCTATGAAGGAGAAAGGCAGAGTGCTATGAGGCAATAATGTGAGGATGTAACCTGGTCCCTGAAAAAGAAACATGTAAACTGAGACTTGAAGGATGAAGGATTCCAGGGAAAGGAACCAGTAAGTGCAAAGTGGATAAATACTATTCTTGGGATTACGGTAGTGATAAAGCCATATCAAATTATAGTTTTTATGTAATGTGGATAAGTCTTGCTTTTGTAAATATTATGTGTGGTTACTATGATTGGCAGAATTAATATAAGTAGTGAAATTACTATTGAGGAGGGAAATAGGTTCATAACTTTTATTTGAAGTTCCACCAGTATTTTAGTTGCTAACACAAAAGGATAACTTTTATCCTCTCAAAGTTTGAAAAAAACATACTATTATATATGAGGGCATGAAATAGCAGTTTTTGCATACTTTTTCAATAAATAAGAATTTTTACTTTCTGTTATTAGATTCAAAATCTAATGTTTTTATTAAACTAAATTTATAGTACAAAGTTATCAAAGTGATTTGGGGATTATTTGGTGGATAAGAGTAGAAAGGGCAGAAAATATATTGTTAGGAAGGTATTTTCTCTTGTAAATGACGATTTAATATGATTATTGTGATATGTGTGCTTTGCTCACAGTGTTATAGTTAGTATGTAGCGGGAAGAAAGGAAAGTGATAATAATGTTAGCTCCATCAAAGGGAGAATTGTTTGTAGGCCACGTGCTAAAATTATACTTCAGCTATGAATTTGTTTATAATTTGGGTTTTTGTCTTTTAATTTGTCTTGAAATAGATGGCTTTGAGTTCATCCTACTTGGAATTTGTTGAGCTTCTTGAATGTTAATATTCATCATGCCTTTCATATAATTTGTGGAGCTTCCAGCCAAATCTTCAAATATTCTGTCTGCTAACCCCTCTGCCCTGGGTAGGGTACAGCCCCCCTCCTTGGGGATAGTGTTGTAAGGGGCTCTCATTGTGCCCTTGCTTGTGCGCCTCCCCTTTCATTTCAACAGTGGGAGGTACAACTTCCTCTCAGCCATGCCTGCTTACTTAATTGGTGTGAGGGTATTTAGATTCATATATAAATCCACATATAAATCTTTGCCTATATTTTCAGAGGACCTAAACCAATTTACAATGTCCATTGTGTTTAAATAAATAAATAAATAAGATGTATATTAAAAAATTTTACATTTTTACATTATATAACTTTAAACTTTTTAATTTCTTCATTAGCATTTTGAAGCTTTCCTTGAATTTAGGTGAGACTTAAATCAGAATCCTGTAACTTCCAGAAAGATACTGAATTGAATTTGTTGGATTGTTTTCTTTAAAAATATTTACTTGGAAATACTGTATCTCAGAAATATTATGGATGGCTACATATGTTTGAATTTCCTCACCTGAACCTGGGCTGGCCTGTGACTGATTTGACCAAAGAAACGGTGAATACAATACTATGCCCGTTCCAGACATGCTTTAAGAGGACCAGCAACTCCTATCTTGCTCTCTTGGAGCCCTGAGCTCCCATGTAAACCAAGAGAAGAGACCAGCTGAGCTCAGGTTTATAACCATCTCCACAAGGTGCTGGATTCTAAGTGAAGCCATCTTAGACCCACCCTACAAGGTGCTGGTGAAATTCCACTAAGTGACTCCAGCAACACTGTATAGAACAGAAAATCAGCTAATCAAGGCCTGCCTAAATACTCTGACCCACAGTGTCAGCACAATAAAATTATTGTTCTTTAAAGATGCTAAGTTTTAGGGTAATTTCATGTGAAGTAACAGGTAACCAGAATAGAAATACTTTAAGGGACCCAAAATATAACCAAAAAATAAGCATGAACAGAATATTCATGCTTATTTTCTTTATTACGGTGATTTTTATTGATGCATCATTCAATAAATATTTATTGAGCATTTCCTGTATTGTCAGCACTTTTTTGTGGGCAAGCTGGGAACCCAGAGCAAATAAAACAGGCAGTCCCAGCTTTCCTGAAGTTTCTATTTTTGAAGAAACAAAGAAAAATAAATAAGTAGACAAAAATAAATTCTGTACTCTCACATAAGAGTAAGTGCTATAAAGAAAATAAGGCAGAGGAAGGGGCCAGATGGTAAACACTGTGCTTGCTTCCTCCCATGACCACATTAAAATTACAATTAAATTATAGAACAATCATTGGAGCACCATCTGAAGTCTAGCTGAAAATGTGTTCTGTAACTAAGAATATAAAGCAGAAGCCACTGGAAACTGGTAGTAGGGGAAGAGACACAAAATGGGCTGGCCCCACAACGATGTGTGACAGTTGACAATTGGGAGGCATATCTCAGCTGCATAGGGACCCCCTGAGAGTAAGGGGTCGAGCCCTACACTGGGGTCCCCAGCCCAGAACATTGGTGGTGGGAAGAGGAGCCCCCACAACACCTGGCTGTGAAAAACAATGGGGATTTTGTATATCCGGGTGAGACAGAAGAATGCTGGAAACCCAGGGGTCCTCTTGAAGAGGCCACACACAGACTCATTTGCTCACAGACACTCACCCCGGGCTCTGGTGGAAAGATGGCGATTTGAGAGGTAGGTGCCAGTGACATACAGAGAAAGACTGAGTTGTGTGGCTTCAGAGAAAAGACTGGAGAGACAGCTGCCATTGTCTCTGTGTTGAGCTGTACTCCAGTGTAAGCAGTGTGCAGGCACCATCTTTACTGTGTTGAGTCCTTCCCCACATGGCCAAATCTGAATCTGCACTGACCCGGTGAGCTACGATCACTCTATCCTGGTGACTCTCTGGGACTCCACCCCAAGAGCTCACAGATGCCTGAAGCATTTTCAGCAGCAAACATCCTGCCCTGACCTGCAGTGTGGTCTTTTGTGGAGAATTCTCAGGTGTCTGTGGGCCCCAGACAGGCAGCAGCTGACCTCAGTGTGCTCTGAGCCTTTTTCTTAGTGGCCCCAGACTGAGCACTATCACTAAATCTGAATCTGCATTAACCTGATGAACACTACTCACTCCACGCCAGGGGCTCCCTAAGACCGCTCTCACCCAATTGACATACCCAGGAGGCTCTTTCAGTAGCTGAACCTTGTGGTCAGCCAGTAGGCAGAATTAGAACTCTGGGTGCCCTGGGCCTTTTCTTTTTTTTTTTTAGCTGAGCCATCCTGCCACCTGTTGGCAGCTCTGCAGCAGCTCAGCTCAGGCTGGGCATTGAACTGCTGTTGCTCAGAGCTCAGCTCGCGTTCTTGAGAGAGCTCTTAACCAACTGAGCCACTCTGCCGGCCCTGCCCTAGGCCTTTTGCTGACCTACCTCAGGCTTTGCACTGGTGCCAGCTATCCTCAGTTCACATCATGCCCTCTCCCATATGTCTCCAAGTCCAGCGCAGGCAGCAACCAACTGGAAATCACTGTGTAGCTCCTACCAGGTAGTCCGAGGCTAATCACAGGAAGCAGCTCAACTTGGCTGAGAGGCCAAGAGGCCCCAGAATTAAAACTCCTGGAGACTGGCTTCAGAGCACAACAGAGCACCACCCAATTACCCCACAAGTGGCAAACCCAAAGGGTGGACTCAGCAGACACCAGAGCCCACTGGAGCCAATCCCGCTTCATGGGTTCAGCCCCAGCACAGCAGCGTGTATAATGTGGGCATGGCCAATCCTCACAGCCACTCATCCTGAGGTCAGTCCCACTCACTGATGTGCCAACAGTAATCAAGTCTCAACTACAACAGGAGGGCACACACAACTCACACAAGGGACATTCCTAGAGCACCTGGAAATATAGCAGATCTACCTAATACATAGAAACAAACCCAGAGAGGCAGTCAAAATGAGGAAACAAATGACCTGTTGTTGGAAAATTATAAGACATTGAAGAAAGAAATTGAAGAAGATACAAATAAATGGAAGCATATACTGTGCTCATGAGTAAGAAGAATTAACATCATTAAAATGTCCATAGTACACAAAGCAATCTATAGATTAAATGCAATCCCCATCAAAATACCAATGACATTTTTCCCAAAACTTGAACAAATAATCCTAAAATGTATATGGAACTACAAAAGACCCTGAATAGCCACAGCAATCTTGAGAAAGAAAGACAAAATTGGAATTATCAGGTTACCTGACATCAAACTATACTACAAGGCTATGGTAATCAAAACAGTATGGTACTGACATAAAAATAGATACATAGTTCAATGGAACAGAATAGAGAGCCCAGAAATAAACTCACATCCACATGGTCAATTAATCTATGACAAAGGAGGCAAGAACATACAGCGGGACAAAGACAGTCTATTCAATAAATGGTGTTGGGAAAACCAGGCAAAACGATGAAACTGGACCACTTTCTTACACCATATACGAGAATAAACTCAAAATGGATTAAAGACTTAAATATAAGACCTGAAACCATTAAACTCCTAGATGAAAATATAGGCACTAAACACTCTGACATTGCTTTTAATATTTTTTCTGATATATCTATTTAGGCAAGGAGAATTTTTTTATTTTTTATTTTTTATTTTTTTATTATTTCTAAAGATTTTATTGGGGAATTGGCGGAGGGGAACAGCGTTGGGGAATCGGGGAAGGGGAACAGACAAGTGGCTGTCTTCTTGCTCTCCAGTCCAGTTGCGGAGGACGTTGCCTCACTGTTGGTACCGTCATTGCACTCCTCCCGGATGAGGCATATCGGTCGCTGGCCTCTGGATGTCGCTCACCACGGCTATTGGCAGCTCACGCTTGGCTGCCAGCCGCTCACGCTGGCTGCGGGCCACTCACTGTAGCCTATGGCAGCCCACTGCAGCAGGGGCTGCAGCCCACACCATCACCGGGGCTCGCACAGCCCAGCTCCAGGTGGAGCTGTTGTTAGCTGTAGAGGGCAGCGTCACTGGCCCTCATGTGGGATCCGAACCGGGGCCGCTGGCATCCCAAAACCAGCGCCCAACCAATGGGCCACTCGGCCGGCCCAAGGAGAATTTTTAAAAAATAAACAAATCGGACTACATCAAACTAAAAAGTTTTTGCACAGCAAAGGAATCCATCAACAAAACAAAAAGACAACTTACCAATTGAGAGAAGGGGTTAATAATACATCCAATAGGGCTGGTGGAGTGGTGGTTAAGAGCTGGCTTGGGACACCGGCGGCCCTTGTTCAGATCCCACATATGAGGGCCAGTGACACTGCTCTCTACAGCTAACAGCAGCTCCACCTGGAGCTGGGCTGCGAGTCCTGGTGACGGTGTAGGCTGCAGCCCCTGCTGCAGTGGGCTGCCATAGGCTACAGTGAGTGGCTGGCAGCCAGCGTGAGCTGCCAATAGCCGCGGTGAGCGACCATCCAGAGGCCGACAATTGATCTGCCTCATCCGGGAAGAGCACAATGACAATACCAACATGGGCCAGTGAAGCAACGTCCTCTGCAACTAGACTGAAGAACAAAAAGACAGCAACTTGTCTGTTCCCCTTCCCCGATTCCCCAACGCTGTTCCCCTCCCCCAATTCCCCAATAAAATCTTAAAAAAAAATAATACATCCAATAAGGGGTTAATATCCAAAAATTATAAAGAACTCATACAACTTAAAACCAAAAAAACAAACAATCCAATTGAAAAATGGGCAGAGGACCTGAGTAGGCATTTCTCCAAAGAGAACATATACATGGGCAATAGACATGAAAAGATGCTCAACATCACTGATCATCAGAGAAATGCAAATTAAAACCACAATGAGATATCATCTCACACCTGTCAGAATGGCCATCATCAATTAATCAACAAACAACAAGTGTTGGCAAGGATGTGGAGAAAGGGGAACTCTCTTGCATTGTTGGTGGAATGCAAATTAGTGCAGTCACTATGCAAAACAGTTTGGAGGTTCCTCAAAATATGTCAGAGAAAGACAAATACCGCATGATCTCACTTATTCGTGGAATCTAAAGAAAATAAATGAACAAACAAAACAGAAAGAGACTCATAGATACTGAGAACAAACTGAAGGCTGCCAGAGAGGAGGGGTTCAGGGCATGGGTGAAAAAGGTGAAGAGATTAAGAAGTATAAATTGGTAGTTACAAAAGTCATGGGGATGCAAAGTACAGCATAGGGAATATGGTCAATAATATTGTAATAACTATGTATAATGCCAGATGGATACTAATCAGGGGATCACTTTTTTTTTTTTAAGATTTTTTTTAATTGGGGGAGGGGAACAGCGTTGGGGAATCGGGGAAGGGGAACAGACAAGTTGCTGTCTTTTTGTTCTTCAGTTTAGTTGCGGAGGATGTTACTTCACTGGCCCATGTTGGTATCGTCATTGCCCTCTTCCCGGATGAGGCAGATCGGTCGCCAGCCTCTGGATGGTCGCTCACCGCGGCTATTGGCAGCTCATGCTGGCTGCCAGCCACTCACACTGGCTGCCGGCTGCTCACTGTAGCCTGTGGCAGCCCACTGTAGCAGGGACTGCAGCCTACACCATCACTAGGGCTCGCAGCCCAGCTCCAGGTGGAGCTGTTGTTAGCTGTAGAGGGCAGTGTCACTGGCCCTCCTATGTGGGATCTGAACCGGGGCCACTGGCATCCCAAAACCAGCTCTCAACCAATGCTCCACTCAGCCGGCCCAAGGGGATCACTTCTTAAATTATATAAATGTCTAACCATTATATGTACACCTGAAACAAATATAAAATTATATTGAATGTCAACTATAATTGAAAAATAAAATAAAGCAGCATAATGAGATGGATAACTGGGGAGAAGGGTGTGGAAGTATTGTAAATAAGTGATCAAAAAGACCTCTAAGAATGGGACACTGAGCTGACACATGAATGCTGAGAGGGGCACAGCAAGTATAAAGGCCTTCCTCTGGTATGAGTTAGCCATACTGAAGGAATGGCAAGACAGGCAGTTAAATGACTGGTGCACATAACTCATATAACTCATGACTGAGTCTCATTAACTTTGTTTCTACATAATAACTGCATCTCAATTTTAACTCTTACTTGTCACTATTCTATAATGTCTATAGTGTCTAATAGTCTAATTTGAATTTGTTCCAGGGAAAAGACCAGGCTGTGTGCACCTTCCATCTCTATATAGCCCTTTTTTAACGAGAACAAAATAATAGGTCATAACTACTTCCACGTCTTAGTGTTAATTGAAAGACTGCAATAATGCATCTCCAGGAAACTGAGGATACGCAAAGAATATAATAAACTAAGGCTGCTGATTTTTGGATAGTATTTCAGAGAGTTACAGAAAAGTCATTTATTGGTGATATAAAACATTAACGAACAAAGATTCCTTGCATGTTTTATGAAAAGTATTTTGGTCAGAAGTTTTCCGCATGCTCTCCTTAGTCATTAGTTCAGCTCTTCTTAATATAAATATTTATCATAAAAAAGACTAATAATTTATTTGTAGAGTGTAGTTGGTAACATAATATAGCAACTGGATAAGCACTGCAATTTCCAGAATAAACGATATCTATTGAAATCCTAAAATATTTTTTAATATTCTTTCTCTGTTAATAATTATTTGAAACCTACCACAGAGAAGACATTTTTTTGACATTCAATATTATTTTCTGTTAGTTTCAGGTGTACAGCATAGTGATTAGACATTTATATAATTTACAAAGTGATCCCCCAACTAGTCTAGTATTATACCTGGCACTATACATTGTTTTTATAATATTATTGACTATATTTCCTATGCTGTATTTTATATCCCCATGACTATTTTGTAAATACCAATTTGTACTTCTTGTGAGTTTTTTTAGTGAAATTTATTGAGGTGACAAATAGTTAGTAAAATTACGTAAGTTTCAAGTGGACAATTCTGTAAAAATCATCTATATATCTCATTGTGTGCTCAACACCCAGAGTCTGTTCTCCTTCCATCATTATATATTTGATTCCCTTTACCCTCTTCTAACATCCCTCCTCCCCTCTTACCCTCTTGTAAGCACTAAACTGTTGTCTGTGTCTACGAGTTTTTGTTTCTTTGTCGTCCCTTTGTTGCTTTCAGTTTTATATCCCATATATGAGTGAAGTCATGTGGTACTTGACTTTTTCTGTCTGATTTACTTCGCTTACCATAATAATTTCAAGATCTATCCATGTTGTTGCAAATGGCAGTATTTCATCTTTTCTTATGGCAGAGTAGTATTCCATTGTGTACATATATTACATCTGCTTAACCAGTCATCTATTGAAGGACACTTCAGTTGTTTCCATGTCTTGGCCACTGTAAATAAAGCTGCAATGAACATTGGAGCACATATATCTTAACAGATAAATGTTTTTGGATTTTTTTGGTATATACTCAGGAGAAGCATTGCTGGATCATATGGTAATTCTATTCTTAATTTTTTGAGGAACCTCCATACTGTTTTCCATAGTGGCTGCACCAATCTACATTCTCACCAACAGTGTATGAGGGTTCCTTTTTCTCCACAGCCCCTCTGTTATTACTGGACGAAGATACACTTTTAAGGGTCATATTATATATTGGATCTGATTACCTGCTGCTCACTGGCCTTGTCTTAGTCCTTTAAAGAAAGGGGTTCAGCAAAAACTTTGTCAACAAAGCCAATTTTGTGAAAGTCAGGGATCTCCTTCTCTCCCCCACTTAGGGATGGATCACTGGTGGGAGGATTGTTTACATTCCATGAAGAACTCTTTGCCCCCAAAGTTAGAATATTAACATTAGCATCCTAATTAGCATGTTGCTAAATTTGTGAATAGTTTGACTATGCTTATAATAATTGGCTCTCTTTCCATAACATAAACAGAGTCAAATCACTGCTCCCCTGAAATAATTGAAAGCTGTGTGTTCATTGGAAAGTGCACGATTTGAATTTGGTCATCTTTATAATCTAACTTAACTACTACTGTGTGTAAGTAGAAAACAAATGCAAAGGTCAATATAAATTCTCAGTGTTAATGCCCCTGCCTTCGTTATCTAAGTTATCTAACTTATCTGTGTGATAAGAATAACTCTTTACTTGGAGTCACTTTGAACTCCTTCTTAGGAGGAAAATTGCTACATTGTCTTTTTCATAGATTTTTATAAGTCAACAGGAGTCAGTCGAATTTTCGCCGTACAACAACAAATGTGACTTTTTGCCCTCTGAATAAATATTAGCATGCCCTGCTTTGTCAGGGTTCACTGAAGCATTTTCCTTTTAGAAAACAGTCCGTTAGTCAGCTTGTCCTCTTCTGTGTTTGTGATGACTGCAGGTCCAGACCGGTGATGTTGACCTTGTAATCCATTTATGAACATAATCATTAAGTCATAATCGGTCACCATTAAAGTACATATATTCTAATTTAGGAAATTAGGTACTATGTCATTTATTTTCATTCTTGGGTGATATCCAGTTAACCTTCTTAATATGATTATGCTTGAAGTAATCTAAATTTATATAAACTTGCCTGATGATTTTTATATCCTATAAATAATAGAAAGTTTCTCCCAAGTAAATCAGTGTCTTCACTTAGGTTAGAAGAAACATTTGCATTTATTTATTTATTTATTTATTTATTTATGTATTTATTTTATATTTTGAGGGCAGTGTCACTGGTCCTCATATGTGGGACACAAACCGGGGCCACTGGCTTCCCAAGCCAACGCTTAACCACCATGCCACTCGGCCGGGCCCGAAACATTTGTATTTAAAGTAGTAAATTTATCAAAAAGCATATAACTTTACCATTGACCTACACATCTGATTATAAATAATGTATCTCAGATTGTGGATTAATTCACTAAAATAGTCATTGGCAGTTTTAAAGGTATGTACAGACAGAGCAACAGGAATACCAAAAGAATTTTGCAGTGATAGTAGATTTTATGATTAGGATAATATTTCATTCTCCAAGTCCTACAAATCAAAGTAATTCCAGAATTTTTGTTATTGTTGTTTCATAGAAATAATGTGAGGTATAATGAATAAAGGAAACTGCCATCATTTATTTAAGAACTACTGCTATAGTAAAAATGACCACATACGGGGTGTATTACAGACATTTAAGACCCTTGAGAAACTAAGATTCTATGATAAGGTATGCCCAGAATCCTCATTTGTATTTTAACAATGTTTGCAATAAAAAAATTTTTGAACTTCAAGGAAATCTCGTAGGTCATATTTTTCAACAAGCAGATTAAATAGAATTAAATATAATTACTGTTTATACAGAGTTGTGTATATTAGAGGTAAAAGAAAACATCTTGTAAATGAACACGTCAGAACAGAATACATGTGACAAAGAAACGCCAATAAATTCACAAATTCCATAAAATACACAGCAAAAAGCTTACTCAGATAAGGTCTGATTTACTGCTACAAAAAAGGATATAAAACAATACTTTTTAACATATCCATTTAAACAGCTAGCTACTGTAGAGAGAGCCAACCTTGCTTTAAGACAAATAAGGTCAAGTGTTTTGGGCTCTACATTTTTAAATATTACACCTGATGTGATGCCTTTATAGAAAATGTTATCATTAGCTCTGGGATAATGGTTAGCACTGTAACTGGTGAAGTAAACACAGCATTATTACTAATACCTGGAATTCCCTAGACATTATTAGAAAATGTTATTTTAGTTTAAGAGTGTGATTTGCAAACCATAACATTACTATACATTGAAACTCACTACTATAGTTGAATTCCACCTCTCTTCCTTTCTTCCACCATAGTCTCAATCTGATCATGAGAAAGTATCAGACAAACCAAAATTGAGAGACATTCTACAAAATAACCTACTAGGATTCATCATGAGTGTCAAAGTCATGAAAAACAAGGAACAATTGAAGAATTGTCACAGATTGGATAGGACTAAAAATATACAGTAATTAAATGCAATGTAGGACAGAAAAAGGACATAAGGAGGAAAATGAGTAAAATTTTAATAAGATTTGTACTTAATTAAATAGTATAGCAATGTTTATTTCCTGATCATTGTAAATGATTATGTAAGTAAACATGAAGCAAAACTGAATGAAGGTTATATGTGAACTCTCTGTACTGTTTTTGTAACTTTTCTATAAGTATATTTTTTAAGTTAAAAAAAAAAAAGATGACCCCAAAGTGGATAGCTGTGTTGTTGAACAAACAGGATTGGGAGTAGGAAACAAGAATTTGTATTTGGACATGTGGAGTCTGAAATGTTTATTAGATTTGGGATGAAAGAAATAGTCATGAGCAAAGAAGACAGAAAATATGTATTTACGTCTAAATAATGTACAAGATGGCTGTGAAGCTTAACAAAATTTTAAAGAAGGGAGCTGGCTGAGTGGCATGATGGTTAAGAGCTGGCTTGGGATGCCAGCTCTGAGCATCAGGGCCCTGATTCAGATCCCACATATGAGGGCCAGTGACACTGCCCTCTACAGCTAAGATGGTGAACAACAGCTCCACCAGGAGCTGGGCTGCCGTGAGTCACCAGCAATGGCATAGGCTGCAGCCCTTGCTGCAGTGGACTGCCATAGGCTACAGTGACTGGCTGGCAGCCAGCATGAGCGGCCTGCAGCCAGTGTTATCTGCCAAGAGCCACCAAGAGTGGCCGTCCAGAGGCCCACAACTGATCTGCCTCACCAGGGAAGAGTGCAGTGACAACACCAACATGGGCCAATGAAGCAATGTCCTCCACAACAAGACTGAAGAACAAAAGGACAGCAACTTGTCTGTTCCCCTCCCCCAATTCCCCAATAAAATCTTAAAAAAAAAATTTTAAAGAAGGATCATTTGTTTAAAAACAAATTTTGAAGGTATAATTTATAAATTATTAATAACCTGGAATTTAAATCTCTATGATTTCAACAAAACATCTCTCCATGAGAAATCTTCCTGATGAAATACTTTCTTCACTTGGTTCCATGGACATCTGTAGTCTCCTAGTTTTCTTCCTTCTTCAATAGCCACTCCTGATTTTCTTGTCCTCTTAATACTTGATTACCCAAGGTTCATTTCTATACTCACTGTCTGGTGATCTCTTCCAATCATATAGCTTTATATACTCTCTGAATGCAGACACTTGCAAATTTCTATCAACTGCTGATTTTTCCTCTGAACTTCAGATTTGTATATCCATTTTTCTTCTCTTCTCCACTTGGCTATCTAATAGATACAGTTAATATGTTCAAAACTAAACTGATATTCCCTCACAAACCTACATTTCAACTAATAGTACCTCCATCCTTCCATTTGCTCAGGCCAAAAATTTTGAAGTAATTCTTGACACTCTCTCTCTCTCTCTCTCTCTCTCTCTCTCACACACACACACACACACACACACACAAACACACACCACTAGCTATCAGCAAATTCTGTGGTCTCATCCTTCTAAATACACCCAGAATCCAACAAGTCTCACCACATCTTCTACTACCGTGCAGGTCTAAGCTACCATCATCTCTCCCCTTGTTATTTTCTCTTGACAGATTGCTCTGAAATCTGCCTCTGTTCCCTTTTCAGTATACTCTGAACACAGCATCCAGAGTGTTTCTTTTCAAATGTAAGTTAGATCATGTCACTCTGCTAAAAACTCTCCAGTGTTCCTCTTCTCATTAGGAGTATAAGACAAATTCTTCCTGGAGATCTAAGATGGAGGAGTAGATAAACACTGTGCTTGCATCTTCTGTGAACACATTAAAATTACAACTAAATTATACAACAATCAACCTGGAGAACCATCTGAAGTCTAACTGAACAGAAGTCCTACAACTAAAAATATAAAGCAGCAGACATGTCGAGACTGGTAGAGGTGGAGATGCAGAATGGGCCCCACACCTGTGTGTGGCGGTTGAAAATCAGGAGGGATATCTTAGCGGCTTTGGTTCCCCCCAGAGAAGCAAGGGACCCAAGCTTCCTACATCAGGCTCTCCCACCTGGAGGACTGCTGCCGAGAATAGAGCCCCCACAACATCTGGCTGTGAAAAACAGTAGGGATTCAGACCATTAGTGTGGGTTAAAAGGCTTCAGGGAAACCCAAACGTCCTCTTAAATACCCACGCACAGACTCACTCACTCATAGGCACTCACCTTGGGCTCCAACGGAGGGATGGTGACTCAGGAGGCCTCGGAGACATACAGGGAAGGGTGGGGTGCAGACTAAGGTGTGTGGCTTTGGGGGAAGGACTAGAGGACAGTGGGATTTTCCCAGTGAGGGGTCCACCTTTGTGCAACTGGCAAGTGGGCGCCACCTTCCCTGAGTTGAGCCCACCCCCTCCAGCCAAATCTGAATCTGATCAGCCTATTGAACTCCACTGCTCTGCCCTACTAATTCACTTGGAACCCACACCACCTGACTTGAGCACTGCTGGAGAAACTTTCTCCTCCCAGCAGACAGTCCCACCCACATTGCACTTTCTTGGAAAACTATCAGAGTTCACAATCCCCAGGTGGATGGCAACTGGCTTCATTGTGCTATGAGACTTTTGCTGAGTCACTCTAGGCTCAGCACTGGCACCAAACCAAAATTTACATTAACCTAGTGACCACAGTTCTTCCAACTCTAGTGACTCCCTGAGACCCTGCCTCACCCAATGGCAGGTGGCAGCAGACCTCAGGGTAACTTGGCTTTTTGTGGAGTTACCCCAAACCAGGTACTAGTGTCAACCATCCTCAAATAATGAAAGATGATCAAGCACCAGCACCATGAAAGAGAGTCAGCAGAAACAACCAAAAACACATTGAAACTCCAAATGATTAGCAATTCAGAACATATAGAACAGCAATGTATGGAGTATTTACTGACATAATTACAAAGAAAAACAATTTTATCTGTTGGTCTTCAGTGTAGGAAACAGAATTCACTCTAGGTATTTTTTCAGAAAAGGTGTTTGGTTTGGTTTTGGTGGTGGTGGTGGTGGTGGTGGTGGTGTGTGTGTGTATAACAGGGAATTTGGTATTTAATATGTTGGAGAGATGGGCTGAAAAAAATGAAACCAGAACCATCACTACACTTTTGGGTTTAAGATTACATTTGGAAACTGCAATTGCTGTTACCACTGCCACAGCCTCCCACACTTATGCATTTGGAAACATTCCAGGGAATGTGAAACTGGCTGCTACAAATAGTCGTGATGCCAGAGGTGGCTCATCAGCCTCTATCACCACCAGAAGCATCACCTGTCTTTCTTCAAAGGTTTATATGAGGGGTGGCCTGTTAGCTAATTATGGGCGCAGTGCTCATAACACCAACACTGCCAGTTCAATCCCCACATGGGTCGCTGAGATGTCCCCTCCACAACTGGATTGAAATAACTACTTGACTTGGAGCTGATGGGTCCTGGAAAAACACACTGTTTCCAATAAAATAAAATAAAATTGTTTATATGAAAACAATCCTCAACCTAGAATTCTAAACCCAGTCAAACAACCAAACAAACATGTGGGCAGAAAAAGACGTGATTTATTTAAAAATTTACTTCCTCTGTAACTTTTTTCAGGAAACTACTAGAACACATGCTTCGCCAAAATGAAGGAGCAAACAAAGAAGAGGAAGACATGAGTTACAGAAAACAGGCAATCTAACAGGAGAAAAGGGAGAGGAATCCCTAGGTGGCAGCTGTGCACCAGGTATAGAGGGCAAGCAGTCTGGATGCAGCAGTGGCTCAGGAGGCAAGCATAGCAAGGGCTGTCCTCTGGACAAAGCTACTGGGGCATACACGTCAGGACAGTAAGGAGTGAACCAAGAAAAAGGAAAGAATGAGGTTCAAATAACAGAATCCAAATCAGGCGAAAGGTAAAGGAATTCCTAAGATGTCAGCAAAGGAAGGTCCCAAGATGGCAAATAGACAGAGCATTACTAGATAGAGAGGAATAAAGGTCTCTAGGAGAAGTAACTCCAAGAAAAGATTGAAACTAATAATAGAGGAGATGGACCTTGTGGAAAAATAGTACTGAGGTCTACTGGCAGGTATGGAAAGCCTTAGCAACCAGTACAAAGACAACTAAGCAAATGAAAAGACAAGGCAATTATTGAACTATAAGAAAAACAAAAAGAGAGTACATAATCATAATGTACCACAATACTTAGCAATGAATAATATTTATGTAAAAATAATATAAACCCTAAACATCAACTTAACCAAAAAGGTCAATTTTTTTTTTTTACCAAAAGGAAATATGATATAACAATCCTAAATTTTCATCTACAATAATAGGAAATAGATAATCTAAAATTATTTAATTGAAAGATAGCAATAGCTGCATATTATATACAGTATAAATAGGAAGATGTATACATTTAGAAAAACAGCTAAAAGAGTTGAAAGAGGGGAAAGAGGCTGCAGGGAGAAAATACCTTAAAAAAAATATATATATATATATTTATATATATATATATATTTAGATTTTATTGGGGAATTGGGGGAGGGGAACAGACAAGTTGCTGTCTTTTTGTTCTTCAGTCTAGTTGCGGAGGACGGTGCTTCACTGGCCCAGGTTGGTATCGTCATTGCGCTCTTCCCGGATGAGGCAGATAGGTCACCGGCCTCTGGATGTCGCTCACCGCGGCTATTGGCAGCTCACGCTGGCTGCCGGCCACTCACTGTAGCCTATGGCAGCCCACTGCAGCAGGGGCTGCAGCCTACACCGTCGCCGGGGCTCGCAGCCCAGCTCCAGATGAAGCTGTTGTTAACTGTAGAGGGCAGTGTCACTGGCCCTCATAGGTAGGATCCGAACCGCGGCCTCTGGCATCCCAAAACCAGCTCTTAACCACTGCGTCACTCCGCCGGCCCTCAAAAAATATTTTTAAGAAGATCACACATGAAAAACAAAATTATAAAAGTACTAAAAATAAAATGTAAGAGAATATCAATATAATTTTAGTGGGCATAGCTTTCCAAGCCCAGAAATATTAAAGAAAATGAATAACAAACTTGAACAAAAATGAAAATCTTTTGCACATGTAAATACATTAAAACAGTTAATTATGTTCTAAATTTATGTTCTAAAATTGATTGTGGTAATGGTTGCACAGCTCTAAATACACTAATACACTAAAAACGATTGAATTGCATACATTTAGTGGATGAATTGTATAACATTGGAATTATATATCAATAAAGCTTTTCTTTAAAGTTAAAAGATAAATTGTGGGGAGAAAATATTTACATGTATGTCAGAAAAGGGATTTAGTGCTTTATGTATAATGAGCTGCTTCTAATTCATTGGAAAAGGACAAAAAAACAGAATAGTAAACAAAGGAAATGAAAAGGCAACTCACAGGAGAGGAAATAAAAAGACCAATAAGAATATGAAAAGATTAGTATCAGAGAAGCCCAAATGAATACCATGTTGACAAAAAAATGAAAGGACTGGTAATAGCCAGTATTGAGGAGAGGAGGGGAAACTGGCTCTCATACACTAATGGTGGGAGCTTATAAGTATTAACTGCCTTTCTGAAGGGCAGTCAGGAAATATCCACAAACATAGAAAATGCACATACCCTTCAACCCAGCAATTCCAACCTTAGCAATCTCTTGTATCTCTTAGGTATGCACAGTCATGAATTCAGGGTTGTTGACTGCTGAATTGTTTGGAATAGAAAAAAATGGAGATTTTTGAATGTTTACCAATAGATAAATAGTGAAATAAAGTATGACGCACCTCTACCATGGAATAGTATGCATCTATTGAAAAATGTTGAATTAGACCTATATGTATTGACATAGAAAGATCTTTGAAATAAATTATTAAGAGAATAAAGCATGTTGTAGAGCACTGTGTATGGTGTGTGAGTCACATTTATGTTTTTCAAAACTATAAAAAGTGTGTGTGTGTGTGTGTGTGTGTGTGTGTGCGTGTGTGTGTAAGGATACACTTCAAATATTAACTGGGAGGGCTTAAACTTTTGGCTCCATATTCTTTTATTTTCTCTCTTTTAAAACCACTGCTTACTTATTCATTACTAGTATTTTTTAAAGTATGAATTCTAAGAAGAAACAGAAGTCAGGTGTCTACTCAGATCTACTGAATCAGTCTCCAGAGGTGGAGATTGAGCATATTGTATTTTTAAAGCTCAAGAGGTGATTCTGATGCACAGCATGGATTATGGAAAACAGTATGGCAGTCCCTCAAAAAATTAAACGTAGAATTACCATAGGATCTATCAATTCCACTTCTGGGTATATAGTCCAAAGAATTTAAAGCAGGGGTTCCGACAAACATTTGTACACCCATGTTCATATTAGCATTATTCACAACAGGCAAAAGACGGAAACAACCCAAATGTTCATCAACAGATGAATAGATAAGCAAAATGTGGTTTACACCTATACAATGGAATATTATTCAGCCTTAAAAAAGGAATTACGTTCTAACACATGCTCCCACACAGATGAACCTAGAAGACATAATGCTAAGTGAAATAAGCCAGACACAAAAGAACAAAAATTGTATGATTCTACTTGTATGAGGTATTTGAAGTAGTCAAATTTATAGATACAGAAAGTAAAATGGTGGTTTCCAGGAGCTGGAGAGGAGGAATATGGGAAGTTATTGTTAAATGAGTACAGTTTTATCTTTGGGAAGAAGAAAGCTCTGGAGATAGATGGTGATGATGGCTGCACAATATGAGTATACTTAATGCCACTAAAAATGGCTAAATGGTAAATCTTATGTTGTATATTTTAGCAGAATGAAAACATTCTTTCTGAAAGAATGAATGAGAAAAGCTATATATGAAGAAACCTTCATGATGACAATGACTTAATACTGAGGGTTAAAGGGGCCAGCCGAGTGGTGCGTTGGTTGGGACGCCAGCGGCCCTAGTTCAGATCCCACATATAAGGGCCAGTGACACTGGCCCCCAGTGGAGCTAACAACAGCTCCACCTGGAGCTGGGATGCTGTGAGTACCCGGGATGGCACAGCTACAGCCCCTGCTGCAGTGGGCTGCCATAGGCTACAGTGAGTGGCCAGAAGCCACTGTGAGCGGCCTTCTGGAGGCTGGCGACCGATCTGCCTCACCCAAGAAGAGCGCAATGATGATACCAACATGGGCCAGTGAAGCAACGTCCTCCACAACTAGACTGAAGAACAAAAGGACAACAACTTGTCTGTTCCCCTTCCCCGGTTCCCCAACGCTGTTCCTCTCCCCCAATTCCCCAATAAAATCTTTAAAAAAAAAATACTGAGGCTTAAAGAATTCTCAACCATTTATAAAGATAGATTATGGATTTATGAAATATTTGTCATGATTTAGTGAATCAGGATAGCGGTTTCATCTGTCCTTAACAATCACCAAGTGTTTATTGAATATTTTACTCACAAAAAGGCTCACCATACTATCTTCCATAGTAGCTGTATCATTTTACTCTCCTACCAGCAATGCATAAATAAGGGTTCCAATTTATCCATGTACGCATCAGCACTTGATATTTTCTGGTGGCTTTTTTTCATAATAGCCAACCTAATGGGTGTAAAGTTATGTTATTTTTATCTGCATATGTTCTGATTTAATCAGCTAATGAACTTATCCTGACAGTTATCCATTTCCTTTGTTTTCTTATATGACACCTGAAATATTGGGTTGTCGGAAAAGTCATGACGCATTTTTGCAATGAAAAACATGGAAAAACGCATCATGACTTTTCCGACAACCTAATAGCTTAATAGTAAATTACTGGTCACTAGTAAATAAGTATTAAGTACATATTTCAAAACTTAGCATTTGTCAATAATGTCTTTTTTAATTAAGAGACCTATTCTTGAGCAATTGTAGTTACAGTGTCTCCATATACTCCTTCACTCCCTCCCCACCTCATTTCTCCTATTCTTAACATCTTATATTAGTGTGGTGCATTCGTTATAATTGATCATCCAATTTGATTAATTTTTATTAACTAAATTTCCTACATCCTATGAACTTTACATTGGGTTTTGATGAATGGATCATCATGTGTATCCTACTGAAAGAGTTTCATTGCCTTAAAAATCCCCTGTGGTCCACCTATTCATCCCTCTCTCCCCAGTTCTTGGTAATCTCTGACCCTTTTACTGTTTCCAGATTATCAAATAGTTGGAATCAAACAATAGCCTTATCAGATTGGCTTCTTTCACTTAGCAATATATATGGAAGGCACCTCCATGTCTTTTCCTGGCTCATGTCTTTTTATCGCTGAATAATATTCCATTGTATGGATGTACCACAGTTTATTTATCCATTCACCCACCAAAGGACATATTGGTTGCTTCCAAGTTTTGGAAACTATAAATAATGTTATAATCATTTGTGTGAAGTTTTTGTGTGAACGTACGTTTTCAACTTATTTGGATAAATGCAAAGGAGTGTGACTGCTGGATAGTGTGATAAGAGTAGATTTTATAATAATCATGGTAGTTTTGTAAGAAACTTTTAAGTAGTTTTGTAAGAGACTTCAAAACTGTTTTTTCAAAGTGTCTATACTATTTTGCATTCCCACCAACAATGAATAAGAGCTCCTGTTGCTCCACATCCTCGCTAGCATTTGCTGTTGTCAGTGTTTTAGATTTTGACCATTCTAATAGGTATGTAATGGTATCTCAGTGCTGCTTTAACTTGTAATCCCCTAACGACATATGATGTGAAGCATCTTTTCATGTGCTTATTTGCCATTTATATATTTTCTTTACTGAGATATTTGTTCAGATCTTTTCCCTATTTTTTAATTGTTTTTTAAATTATTATTATTGAGTTTTAAGGGTCTTTGTACATTTTGGATATCAGTCTTTTATCGTCATTTATCTGTTTGGCAAAGATTTTTCTCCTAGTCTGTAGCTTATCTTTTCATTCTCTTAACAGTGTCTTTTGCAAAGCAGAAGCTTTGTTATTTTAATGAAGTCCAATTTATCACTTTTCTCTTATGGGTTGTGCTTCTGAAATTCTATGTACAAAGTCATCTCTGAAGCCAATGTCTTCTAGATTTTCTTCTATGTTATCTTCTAGAAGTTCTATAGTTTTGCCTTTTACATTTAGGTCTATGATCCACTTTGAATTAATTTTTGTGAGGTATATAGGCCTGTGTCTAGATTCATTTTTTTTTTTGCATGTGGATGTCCAAGTGTCCCAGCACCATTTGTTGAAAACGTTATCATTTCTCCATTGAATTGCCTTTGCTCCTTTGTCAAAGATAAGTTAACTATATTTGTGTGGGTGTATTCCTGGACTTTCTACTTTATTCCATTGCATTGTGTGTCCATTCTTTTTCACCAATACCACACTACCTTGATTACCGTAGCTCTAGAGTAGGCCTTGAAGTCAGGTAACATCAGTCCTTGGATTGTCAGTCCTTCAATATTGTGTTGGCTACTCTGGGTCTTTTGCCTTTCTATATAAAGTTTAGATCAATTTGTCAATATTCACAAATTAACTGGCTGGGATTTTTATTGCATTTAATCTATAGACCAAGTACTGTACAAATTTATATTCCAATCAACAATGTCTTACAATATCATCAACACTGGCTTACAACACTTATTTTTATTTTTTATAATTTTACAGTTATTTTTGTGGTTTTATATGTATTTTCATATGTTTTACTGGTGATTTGAAATTTTTTTCTTTAACTATGCAATTGCATTTCCTCTTTTGTGTATTTTTGTTCATGTTTTTTGACCATTTATCTGTTAGAAATTTAGAGTGCTTTTCTTATTGATACCCATGAATTACATATGTAATAAAAAGTTGGCCATTTACCTTCTAGATTTGCTCAAATATTTTCCAAGTTTGTGATTTGTCTCTCAATTTTTATTTTTTATATATGTTAATTATAGTTAAATGATTTATATATGATCATATAAACTATATATTTATATAATGTAATATTTACTTCTATATTCTTCTAGTTTTCTGTGGATCTATATATTTTTTTAATTGTGGTAAAATACATATAACATTTAAAATTTACCATCTTGACCATTTCTGTGGCTATATATTTCTGAATTAAATGTATTTGTGAGAGCCGGCTGAGTGGCGCGGTGGTTAAGAGCTGGCTTGGGATGCCAGCGGCCCTGGTTTGGATCCAACATATGAGAGCCAGTGACACTGAACTCTAAAAAAAAAAAAGAAAGAAAGTGTATTTGTGAGGGTATAAATTATTACATTAACATTTTTTATTTTTAGTAATAATTTTGCAATATATATATATATCAAATCATTATGTTGTACACTTTAAACTAATACAACATTACATGGCAATTATCTCAATAAACCTTGAAAGTTTTTATTTTATAAGTAGTGAATTAAATGTATGAGCTCCATTCATTTAATAGACAATGATTAAGCATTTACTGTGATAAGCAATGGTAAAAATTTAGATAAGAGATTACTTACAGTCTAGTGGAGGAGACAAACAATTCCAGGATTACATGATGAATGCAGTGATAGAGGTATACATAGTATACTATAGGTACATTCATTCATTAAACATACTCGTATACTTTAGTGTCGACTAGGCCTCATATATTCAACAGAGAACCAAGCAGAGTCATGGTCCCTGTTTTTGAGAAAGAGAGAGAGAGAGAGAGAGAGAGAGAGAGAGAGAGAGAGAGAGAGAGAGAGAGAATAGTTGAACAGAGGATACAGATAAATTTATTGTATGATTTATTGATTTATTGTGTGATGACTGTCATAATAGAGAAAGCACGGGCTGCCATGGGAACACAAAGATCCATCTAAATCAAATCAAACTGGCTTTTTTCCTCCGTGGCTGCCTGTGGCTCAACCACCAACATGAACAATACAGTAACTGCCTGGACCCAGAATTTATGATCAGCTGACTACTCTGACAGAAACAGTCATGGATGTCCTTCACCCTGACAAGGCAACAGTACCTAAGACAGAAATTTGTGGAAAACCAGCCAAAATGTACAAGAGCACACCAGATGCCATATTCATATTTGGATTCAGAACCCATTTTCGTGAAGCCAACTGGCTTCAGCATAATTTACAATTCTTTGGAATACACACAAAATGAAGCCAGGCATAGACCAGCAAGACATGGCCTATATGAGAAGAAACAGATCTCAAGAAAACAGCAAAAGGAATGCGAGAACAGAATGAAGAAGGTCAAGGGGACGCAAAGGCTAATGTTGGTGCTAGCAAAAAGTGAGCTGGAAATCAGACAGGAGTCAAGATTCTGCAGTGACTCTATCTGCAGTGGTTGTGCAGATTTTTCACAAGAGGACTGATAAACTGTAAACACTTTTTAAAGATTTAAATAAATTAATTAAACTGGAGAGTCAGAAAGGCTTTCCAGAGGAAGCACTGAAGCTTTGGAAAACAGGTAGACATGAGCTAGTGAAGTGGGAGAACACATCCCAGGCCGAGAGCGCAAGTACCAAGGCACAGGGATGTGACTGGTTGTGATGTACACTACTTATTAAAAGTTGTTTGCTATAGCTGAGGGGAAGGGTGCTACATTAGTTAACTGATGAGAAATGAAGCTAAAAATGTAGGGAAGAGCCAGAACAGAGTGTCTTTTATGCTAAATCCTAGCATCACTCCCTGGATAATCTTTCCCTTTCACATAAAAATGCAAGTAATGTTTATTGAGCACTTACTATATGTCCGACTCTGTTCTAAGTGCTTTACATGTATTAACTCATTTAATCCTCACAATAATCCACGCAATAGATATTATTTTTATGCCTTTTCTTACATAAGAAAACGGAAGTGCAGAAAAGTTAAATAACTTGTCCCTAATCACACAGCTATATTTAAACTCAGGCAGTCTGACTCCAGAGGCCAAACTAGTAATCACTCTGCCTCTCATAAGTATGTGATACTTCGAATATTTAAAACATTAAATTTTTTCAAGGTTATTTGGAGGCTATAGATTTTGTATATTTCTTCCTATTTATTCTTATTCCAGAAGCATGTTGTTTAAATTGTGTTTTTTTTTATGTTTTCTTATCTGAAGGTACTCTATACCTTCACTATTTTCTTTTTCAGATTTTTTGGTAATTATTGCCTATTTACTCTTCAAGTGAACTTTCATAATAATTTCGTTTAAAATTTGGGAGTAGAAGATTTGGGTTAAAAGTGCATTACATTTATGAATTAAATTGGAAAGTATTCAGTGTTTCCACCCAAAGAGTGCTATATATTTTTCATTTATCTTCATTCAAGTTTATTGATACATTTTTATAATTTTCTTAAAATAGGTAATATTTAATAAGATTATTGTTAGATGTGTTATAATTCTTGTCGAATTATAATATCTTATTGTTTCCATTTTTTTTTTTTTTTTAGCTGAGCCATCCTGCCACCTGTTGGCAGCTCAACGGCAGCTCAGCTCTGGGTGGCATCGAACCGCAGTTGCTCAGAGCTCAGCTCGCACTCTGGAGCAAGCTCTTATATAGCTGAGCCATTCGGCCGGACTTCTAATTCTTTATTATTGGCATATAGGAATGCTTATTTATTTGCATATAAGATTGTTTTCCTGAAATTTGAAATAATAAAATTACCGCTCAAAAACTATAAAAATAGAAAAAACATCTATTATAGGTAATAATATTCAAAACGTTCAGAAAAAGATTTTGGTCAATATGAAAGGCTACAAAGAAAATATGGCATTTTTTATTCCGTTGATATATGTTTTAATTACACATTTGAACGATTTTCATGATGCAATTTTCATCTAATTTTCCCCATAATAAGAGAATGGAACGTATTGCTGGCTGTAATAGAGCCTCCTCCCTCAAATTACGTTGCTCTCCATGACCCATCCTGAGTCTCACAGTTCAAGCTAATCATTGACAGAGCTTTACAATCACAAGCTTTTACTGAAGCGTTGATAAGACAGTGAAGCAGTTAGTGGCAAATGAAGCCAGTCTGTGCAGCAGGATCTCCAGGGAATGAATGGATTTTCTTCAGTACTGAAGAAAGAAACATATGCTATAGGAAAACAATGTCCAACGCAGGACTGCAAAGATCTGTCATCCTGTCAGCATTTATTCTCCTAGGAGCTGTTACTGGATTCTCCGGGGACGGAAGAGCTATATGGTCTAAAAATCCTAATTATAGTCCGGTAAATGAAAGTCAGCTGTTTCTCTATGACACTTTTCCTAAAAACTTTTCCTGGGGCGTTGGGACTGGAGCATTTCAAGTAGAAGGGAATTGGAAGACAGATGGAAAAGGTCCTTCTATATGGGACCATTTCGTCCATACACACCTTAAAAATGTCAACAGCAATAGTTCCAGTGACAGTTACATTTTCCTGGAAGAAGACTTGTCGGCTTTGGATTTTATAGGAGTTTCTTTTTATCAGTTTTCAATTTCCTGGCCAAGGCTTTTCCCTGACGGAATAGTAGCAGTTGCCAATGCAAAGGGTCTGCAGTACTATAATAGTCTTCTGGACGCTCTAGTACTTAGACACATTGAACCTATAGTTACTTTATACCATTGGGATTTGCCTTTGGCACTGCAAGAAAAATATGGGGGGTGGAAAAATGAAACCATAATAGATATCTTCAATGACTATGCCACATACTGTTTCCAGACGTTTGGGGACCGTGTAAAATACTGGATTACAATTCACAATCCATATCTAGTTGCTTGGCATGGGTATGGGACAGGTATACATGCCCCTGGAGAGAAAGAAAATTTAGCAGCTGTCTACTCTGTGGGACACAACCTGATCAAGGTACTGTACAGCTGGCTTCATATTGTAGCTTCAGAATATAAGGAGCAGGAGTTTTTTTAAAAATGACTAAGAAATGTATCTTCTGTTTAAAAAATTATCTTTATTGAAATCAACTAATTTTAGTCGAACTCGTAAGTTCATCTTCAAATTTCATATTTAAAGTGGTGTATTTTTATTTTTCTAAGCTAATATTCATGTATTCCTCCAGTTATTGTCCTTAAAAGTTGCACTTTTTAAATTATTTAACTATTTTAAAATCTACAATTATACATCACAGTATGAGAATATCAGTTTATTTTTATTCTGTGGAAAACAGTACTTCATTAATTTCATTGTTGAAACCCTTTTATGACAACATGCAACCATTTCAGAATTATGTTAAGTAAGATGTGACCATTTCAAATATGTATTTGTTGTTACTATTGCTATTCTTGGTGGTACCTAGCTATATAGCAAGCTAAATAAATGTTAGCTAACTGATATATATTAAATACAGAAGTTGAAATAAATGTACTTCACGGTTGTTTTTATCTGTGCTACATAGCAGAAAAGATGAAATTAATTGTCCTAGGGGTTAAAATTAAACTGGTAATATAAAAAAATGGGAAGAATATGCTCTACTAAGTGTTTTAAAGCAGTATAGTTCACAAGCTTAGAGTTTATGTTGGGAAATGTTAGAATTATTAAACATAAGTGAAAATGTAAGCAAAATAATAGTTAATATTCATTAAGTGTTTACTATGTGCCACAGATGACATTAAGCATTTTGCATGCATTATCACATTTAATCTTCATGATAACCTTATGAACTAGGTCCTATTATTATCCCCATTTTAAAGATGAGAAATTTGAAGCTTAGTAAGATTAAATAATTTGCCCAAGGTTATGAAGTAAAATGCAGCTATTGTGAACATGGTGTTTATAAATGACAACATAATTAAACATTAAATGTCTTTATTAAGAATGTTTTTAAAAGAGCAATCTTTGGGGAATTTTCAAGAGATTTTGCCTCACACTGAGGCTAATATCTAAAATCAGGTTTAACTTTTTGAGTTGACTAGTTTGCTTGGGAAAAATAAATTGGACACTGGTTACATATTGAAAATGAAAAACTTCTATTAGTGGGGTTTCATAACGTGCTAGGAGAAGTAATCTGATTTGCGATCATCAAATGTTAAGTATATAGGAATAGAAAAATGTATAGGAACATAAAATTACTCCATGTCTAAATTTGCACGTACAAAAATATCTGCTAACCCTTCTTTCCTTTGTGAAATTTCTGGATTAATATACGTGTGCCTTGTACTATAATTCAGTCATACCTTCCTTTGCAGTAAACAGATTGCATATGATTTCAAGGTCATTTACATATCTTTGAATGGAGCTATATATAGAACATATTAATGTGTGGGTGTACGGTGATTTGGGAAATAATACCTTAAAGGGAGAAAACTTATAGCTATTAACTATGAAGATTATACATATATAAGTTAGAAAACTATTCATTTTATCTAATTCTTTTAATTATTAAAACAATGCATGCTCATGTAAATTGAGAAACATCAGATTATACCATAGGATATAAAGTGAAATGGTTAAATTCCTCTCTCCCTCTCTACCTGACAATCCCAACATTGAGGAAACTACTGTTAATAGTTTCTTATACAATCTATTTAAAGTTTTCTATGCAAATATATGTACACGTATGTTTATTTAACCTTTTTATTTTAAAAAATTCTAAATGGTTGAAGGTTTTTGGTTACCTGGAAAAATGTTAACAATTAGCATTTTCATGAAAAATTTGTTTAAGTGGTTAATTTAAAGCCTTAGAAACTGTATATTGGATAAAAAATAGGAAAAAGTTGTAACTAACATATAGATATTGCTTTCAAACTTAGCATAAAAAAATGCTACACTTTCAAATGTTTTGCATTTTCCTCCAATTTGAGATAAACTCTGCCTTTTACACAAAATTAGCACTCTGACAATGAGATAAATTGTTTTAAACTGAGGGATTACATTTTTAAATTGTTGTGTTTTCCGAATAATTTTTTTCCATCTCTTTAAAATTTCTAAATCACTAACCTAAATGAGGAGTGTATGGGCTCCCTTCGAATCAGGCAGAAAGTGAAATATGCTGCGTAGCCCAGTGTCTGAAAGCACCAGACAGAAATCTTGCAATGGTTTGTTTGGTAGCCTGAGGTGAACTTCTTCTTCCCACTTGTCCCCTCTCTGCCTTTCCTCTAACAAAGAAAAGATTAATTTAATATTTTATGTTGCAATGAAATATTTATGCCTTATTATGCCACCCTGTGGCTAAAAGGAAGCATTCTTTAAGATTAATTTTTAGTCCAGGAACATTTATTGAGTTAAAAAAAAATAAAGTCTAATATAAAACTAAGTTCATGGGTGCTTGTAGACCACTTTATTCCCCAATCCTCAGATATTGACAAGATTGCATAGTGGCTACTGGGGTCTTTTAAGTTCCAGGATGACCTTGAAAAATTCCACCTCAGTCTGAAATGTCCTGGTTTAGAGGAAACCTGAATTGTCTAAGCCAGTCCCGAGATTGACCTGGAATTTACATTCCATTTTACTTATCTATAATTTTTGCAACAACCTTGCCAAGTACCTATTATTATCCACATTTTACAGAATGATATTTCTAACATGCATCATATCATTCCCCTGCATAAGATCCATTAGTGACTCCCCAAAGCTTTTGGGGATAAAGTCCCAATTTTTTATCAAGATCTTCAAGACACAATCCTGGCCTCCATTCCAGCCGCCTTCCTGACCACTTTCCCATCCCCATCACTAATGCCAACCCCTTGCACTCCACACTCCACTATAATGCACCACTGCCCTGTTTCCCTGAAAATAAGACCTAGCCAGAAAATCAGCCCTCGCATGATTTTAGGTGCCAAAATATGGTGCCTGGGCATACTGAATATTCTAAGTTGAAGGAGTTTGTGGAAAAGGGACCCTTCTCCCTGAAACAGGTCATAAAACCCTCATGTAAGGGGCCTGTGCCCTCCATATCCTGGAGGAATCAAGCTAGGTCTTATTTTCTGGCTAGGTCTTATTTTCGGGGAAACATGATAGCAATGTCTTGATTTTACCCTGCTGTTGCTCTTCATTCAGCCCCTTCTAGGGCTCTATCCAGCTAGAACGCCCTTCCTACTCCCTGCTTAGCCGATAATGTCCTTCAAGACTCAATTTAGGCAGTCTCCATCTCTGTTATTCTTGACCTATTAGAGTTGGTGCTCCACTGAGGGCTCTTATAGTAAGATGTGCATAGCACTCCTCCCATAGGATACTTTTCTGTCTCCCCAACTAGATTGAGAGTTCCTTGAAAGAAGAGGTTATTTTTTCTTTGTCTTTATGTTTCCAGTACCTTACACAGAATATTAGGTACATGCTAGGTATAAATGTTTGCTGAGTGAGTGGTTTAGGACTTTTATCTTAAACCTGTAATCAAAGACCCAATCTCAAGTTCAAAATTCATATTTCACTGCAGTATTGCTAATTCCTGAAATTGCCTGTATTAATCCAGTGATATATTAGTCAGGTCTCTTTGGATTGCAAATGACAGAACCCTAATTCAAGTTAGCTTACGCAAAAATGAGCCATTTCCTGGCTCAGTAACCAAATCACAGGGATGAATGGACCCAGTAACGAGGACGCTCTCTGAAGTCCTTTATATTGCCCTTTCCTGTCCATATTTTTCTTGTGGGTTGGCGTCATTCTCTCCCTTGTAGAAGAAAGATTTCTCTCTCCCAAGTTCAGTTTTCAAAATTCCAAGCTATTTGGCCTATGCTGTCATCCCTCAGATCAGCAAAGCCCCAAAGTTTCCCATTAGTAAAGGCAGTAGTAGAGTCTATTTTCATTTTATTTTTAGATTAACAGATACAACAATTTAAATTTGCATATTTCTCCCCTGTTTAAAATGGAACATTGAGAGCCTCTGAGTAAACATGCAGAGGTTGAAGGAGATGAGTTTGCTCAGGAGATGCTAACTCATTCATTTTATTACTCCAATAATTACTGCCAGCTTCCATGATAGCTTTGATCAATTCATGGCTCCAAATTACTATCTTTCATAGACATATACTGTTTACATAGTATGAGGATTTCTCAACCTCAGCGCTATTGACATTTTGAGCCAGACAATTCTTTGTTGTGGTGTGCTGGTGCACTGTAAGATACTTAGCAGCTTTACCCACTAGATTACAGTAGTACTCCTGTCCCCAGGGTTGTGACAACCGAAAATGTCTCCAGACATTGCTAAATGTCATTGCGGGGGACAAAATTGCTCTCCCTT
Organism: Aselliscus stoliczkanus; assembly: GCA_033961575.1. Taxonomy (NCBI): domain Eukaryota; kingdom Metazoa; phylum Chordata; class Mammalia; order Chiroptera; family Hipposideridae; genus Aselliscus; species Aselliscus stoliczkanus. Next base: position 69,477,961 of record CM066734.1, on the reverse strand, counting down.
CCCTCCCTTGAAAACCACTGACTTATACCTATAACAGACAACTGGTTAAAGGCATGAAGCATAAAGAGCAAGGACATTGAAATATAACCAGTGTGAAGGATACAAATAAATGAGAATAATTTTTAAAATTTCCTCAAGGGGATTTTCACCAGATCTATAAGTTGCAAACTTAAACTCAAAATTAATTTATAGCATACCAAGATTTTTTTGAAGAAACAATGCTTTAAGAAATATTAAATGAGGAAATTATGTTGGTGATTATATCTAGTTGGACTTCTCACATAATTGGGAATAAAGACTGTCCCTATTGGCTTTGTGTTATTTGTGAAATATTTGAAAGAGCTGCCCCTAACCATTTCTCTCGTATACATAGCTATTTACAAACAAAACACTAAACTTACTTTTTGAAAGCTAGTACTTTTTTAGAAAGAAAAATTTAAGAATTTAAGCAAAATGTTATATAAACAATTTTTATCCATTTTTGATGCCATAACATCATGTTTCACAAAGTTTAGTTTTTTGTGTATCACTTCATGCTGGCTTTTTTGCTGGCTTTTTTTTGTTTTTTGCATATCCAATTACCAGATATACTGTTATTTATTTAAACATTTTCCTATAAAATGTTAGTTTTGAAAGGAAACTTTATATCTTACTAAATATGAGAGACCAATATTTTCTAATATCCTTAAAATAAATATGTAACATTTAAAATTTAAAAATTAGGGCCGGCCAAGTGGTGCATTGTTTAAGAGCTGGCTTGGGATGCCAGCAGCCCCGGTTCCGATCCCACATATGAGGGCCAGTGACATTGCCCTCTACAGCTAAGATGGTGAACAATAGCTCCACCTGGAGCTGGGCTGCTGTGAGTCCCCGGGTCAGCATAGCTGCAGCCCCTGCTGCAGTGGGGCTGCCATAGGCTACCGTGAGTGGCCAGCAACCAGCGTGAGTGGCTGGCAGCCAGTGTGAGCTGCCAAGACCCACTGTGAGCAGCCGTCCAGAGGCCGGCGACTGATCTGCCTCACCTGAGAAGAGCGCAATGATGATACCAACATGGGCCAGTGAAGCAATGTCCTCCACAACTAGACTGAAGAACAAAAGGACAGCAACTTGTCTGTTCCCCTTCCCCAATTCCCCAATAAAATCTTTAAAAAATAAAATAAAATAAAATAATAAAATTTAAAAATTATTTTTTTACACCTAGTGTCATTGCCTACACAAAAAGACTACGGTAGGTGTGCCAGGCTTGGAAAACACCACAGAATGTGTAAATTTTACTCTGCATTTTGTCTTAAAACCAAACACAGGATGTCATTTTAAAGTGTGTCATAAAATGTTTTTTCTTGTGTAATTAAAATAATTTAAATAATGTAATACTGTTTATTAGATGGGGAAAAGCCAATATTTATCTTTATATGAGTATTTTAAATATTCATAATTTATTTTCTGAATATTTTAAATAAACTTTGCAATCTTTAATTAAATAGACTACATAAATAAATATATGTCAACAATTTTCTGTATACTACACACAAATGATGAAATGGTCTTTTAAATTCCTCAGGGATTCAAGAGATTACTTAATATTGTGAAAGAGGCTTTCAGGACAAGTAATGTTAGGAAATTCTAATCTAGGTCAAGGCCTGACCAAGTTGTTCCTGAGCCTGGGATATTTATTTCTTCCCTATTTTTCCAGCCCTTTGAGAAACTTTGTCTTAGCAATTCTTGGCACTATTCCCTCAGAGGTGCAAGCATTTCTGGGTATGTGTTAGATACTCAATAAATAATTCAATTGATTATTTGCTATTCAAAGAAGACCTACCTTGTCTCAGAAAGGATTTAAAATTTCAGTTGAATAGAACTAGATTTCAGACACACATACACCCCAACGCATACTTTGGCATAAACATATAATCTTTTCAGAACATGCAACTTAATCATGTATGTCTGTTTCTATGAAAAATTTTACAAGTACATCTTGAAACAAGTTGCAAAATATTGACAACTCTTAAAGCTCAGTTATGTGTTCATGAGGATTCACTATAGTATTCTTTCGATATTTGTGCATTATGACAATTTCTACAATTAAAAGTAAAAAATAAAATAGAAGGTAAAGAGAGTATTTTATATTTTTAAATAAAAGAAAATAAAACAATCGCTGCTATATGGTACAATTCTTAAAGGCTCTGTCGAAATTGTTAACCAAAATTCAGTATGAAAACTGCAAAAACATCTGTGAAAAAGCCACCATTCACATGACTAACAGCTAAGCCTTCTTTACCAACAGGCTACTGCAGTGTTTCACAGGCACATTTGTATAGAGTAAATGCCATTTTTAAATCTATTCTGCCCAACCCCCTACAATATCTTGAAAACTAAGTGGAATCTTTTGAAATGGAAATACTAGCAGAAGACTTTTTAGTCTCTCTTAGTCAGATAGAAGCAAAATTTCAAAGATCATCTGAAATGATGTTTTTACAATAAAATAAAGGAATATTTTAAAACTCCCTTGCTAATGTTGGGTTGCAAGACAATAACATACAAAATTAAGTTTTGCTAAATCTTGTAGCTAAAAAGCAGCCCCCCTTTTCTGTCAGTGAAGGGCAGGAAAAAGAAGCTTAAAAACAAACAAACGAAACAAAACAAAACAAAAACTGGTTATTTGCTACCTTTCACCACTTTCCACACCAAGAAAACAGAACCAAAAAAAAAACACAGAAATGGGACAAGATTGGTCCTTAATTCTTAAAGTGGATGATTGAGATAATTATTACAGATAACTTTTGATATTCTTAATAATTATTATTACAAGAATATGTTATTGTATACCTACTGTAGTGTCAGAAACTATACTAGGTAGTTTTCAAATATTATCTCATTTAATTCCCACATCAACCCTGAAAGTAAGTGTTCTTATAGCCATTTTACAGTTGATGAAACTGAAGCCAGAGAAATTAGCCTGAGGTTGCACACCTGTATAAGTGTGTTTTTAACTCCATAAAAGTGTCAGAACCAAAATGCAAATCTAATCTATCAGAATGCAAGCCAGCAAGGTTTGATGATATGAATTAGCTACCTAGCTTCCACGAAAAAGAAGAATTTACAGCTTGAAACCCATAGCAGCCACTTGTGTTGATACTGACTCAACAGATATTTGACTTCACTTTGCCTATGTAAAGACCAAAACAATCTATCTACATGTTTTATTTGTCCACGAAATCTATGAACAATTTATACCTGACTATTACATTAACATGAGGCTTTTTGTTTGTCCCCATGATTTTAATTTTCACTTGCTCAAAACTTTAGTGTTCCATTAAAGTGATGTTAAATCACATATATGTGCCCTTGGCAATACCATCTAATGTTTAAATGTTAACACAATTATTCATTTTATTAGCTAATGCATAATAGTACCTACATTATAATCCTGACTCATTTCCATTAGGACCTAAGACACCTCTAACCAAAATATAGAAAACAATGATCAAACAAGTTAAAACTAGCATTCTTACAGAGGTTTCTAATCAATTTGAATCAAAGATGAAAACAGCTTGCTGATAAGAATTGCCAGACAGATTCTATAACCAGAATACCACGGTTAGAATATAAGAATCATGTAAAAAACCTATTTGTAGACAAAAATTGGTATCTAAAACCTTCAAGAGAGCAATATTTACTTTTTCTAATCATTAAGTAGAAAAAGTTACACTTCAGTGAATGATTAACAAGAGTTTAAATAAATGTAATTATAAATGCTCAGAGAATAACATTGTGATCATGTTTAAACAGCTTGATTTGATATGAACACTCTCATATCATACATGGAAAATTAGGCCCAACTCAAGATCAGAAAATATGGAGTGATGGAAACAGAACTAGATATGATGAACCTATGAAATAAGGAAAACTTTACATTAACTTATAGTATAAATTAAGTCGTTTAGTGGCATATAAAAATCTTACTGAGAAAATTCAACATTAGAAAATAGTCTATGTTAAAAGAAAAAAGTGTAATTAAAACTATTGAACATTAACAATGATTCTTGCTGAAAAGTAGTAGGGATGTTGTGAATAGATCAGAACCTTTTAACTTACTAACCAGTAATGAGTGAATCACAGAAGTAATTAAAGTGGTTCTAAGTAATCTGGTAGTGCTACTTGAAAATGTTTGGGACCAGGGAAACCTTGAAGCTGGTGAAAACCAGGATCTTTTAGTATTTGGGGGAGTCCATTGGTTGGTTCTTCATAGCATCGTATCCTGACCAGAGATTATGCGACTAAGTCTTAAATAAAGGGCTGGGGTCTACTGTTATCAGATCTTCTTTCATGTCAACCACATATGCATTGTATGCCTCCTCCTTTTTACCTTTAAATATCAACATTGTTATGGAGTAAACAAACATGATTTAATATATAATGGAATCCACATACAACTTTTTATTTGCTTTTGTATTTTCCTTTGAAATTTCTGGAACTGGAGAAACCGAAGAGTGATAGCATACAGCAATTAAATTCACTGACAGAAACTATCTGCTTCAACCAATTCTCCTGACTTTCTTTTTTTTTTTTTTTTTTTTTTTTAATTTTTACTTATTTATTTATTTTTTTGAGGGCAGTGTCACTGGCCCTCATATGTGGGACCCGAACCAGGGCCGCTGGCCTCCCAAGCCAGCGCCCAACCACTGCACCATTCAGCCAGCCCTCTCCTGATTTTCTTAAACTACAAAAATAATGCATTTTTACTGCAAAACATTTAAACAATACATAAAGACATAAAGTCAATAATGAAGTCTCCTCTTTTCCTACCCCCTAGCTTCATACCCCAAAAGTAACAACTGCTAGCAATTTGTTTAATATCCAAATATTTGTCTATATATATAAACACATATATAGTCCAAAAAAGTTTTACAAAATACAAATCATATTATTACAGTAAGTTTTGGTTGTCATCTCTGATTAATTGACACATAAAATTATATTGATTTTTTCTACTTATTTCTGTACTTCTCTCTCCTATTAGAGGTCATAAGTTATCTAAAGGCAGGAGCTAGCATATTAATCTTTTTTCTAAATACCAACCACAGTGCCTTGTATTTGTTAAATAAGTGTTTATAGACCTGAATTTAAGGAAATAGTCCATATAAATAAATGAAAAATAAAGAAAAGGATAAAATACTAGCTGTGGGTTGAAGGAAACTCAGATAAATAAAAATGATTCATCTAAACTTGCTTTTATGATGTGTATTATTTCTGTAAGGGAAAAAAGTTAAACAGAATAGAAGGTAATACTGATGAATTCTCTGATTGGGTATTGAGGCAATGCTTCAGGTGGTAAGGCAGGATGAAGGCCTAATCTAAAACCATGACTTTCAGACAGCTTCTTCCCTTAGTAGGTTCTTAGCACCCAAACATGTCACACCACACGGCTTTCTCAGTCAACTGGCCCTTTTTTTCTATGTCATGGCTGTTACATACCCCTTGCATTTTCATAGCCTAGTCAATTACATTTGAGTCTAAGTGTAAAAGTGTGTTTCAAAGGCACATAATTTAACCTGCACAATGACATGACAGTGAACTAGAAGACTGAAGTACTTAGTTCTAATTCTAGCTTTACCACTAACTGAAACTTTGGGTAACAATATGGGGGACTTCAGCTTCTTAACCTACAACTGAAAAAAAAACTTTAATTGGACCAAATGACCTTCAAGGTCCATCCTTACTTCTAACTAGCAGGCAAGAGCACAGAATTGGAGCCATACAGCCAGGGATTGACTTAACTCATGAAACTAGACAAGTTACCCTCTACCCCGTGGTTTCCTGTCCTCTAAAATGGGAATGATCATAGTATCTACATCAAGAAATTTAAATGAGGATTAAATGAGATACATGGAAAGTATTTGGAACAGTTCCTGGCACATTTGGCACTAGATACGTGTTAGTTCTTATTACTATTTATATTTTTAATTTTCTATGATTCTTTAATCACTATTCTGTTATATTTGGTTATGAAAGTCACTCATCTTTAAGGACCATTTCATTAGGATTTATTTGAAGGTGACAATGTGCTAAACACTATGCAAGCATAGCATCCCTGCCGTCTCAGGCTAACATTGACAACGTTGTAAAGGTCACCATCCTCAGTCAAGTGTAGGAGTGAGGGAACCATTTTGCCTCTGATGCCAGTGAGGACAGTAACCAATGCCAATATTGCTGGTTCTAGGAAAGAGGCAGAGGCAATCACACATAAGTGTTACATGCTGTGCTAGGCATTTGGGCAACTACATGGTTTTCTGAGCACCCCAAATTTGTTGGCCAGTCATCCAGGAACTTTCTAGGTGATCCCGAATGCCAGACATACATAGATATTTTCCTTTCAGTATGCAGGCGTGTGATATGGTACTCTCATTCTCAGACTGTTTCGTTATTTTAATAACCAAGTACAAGAGAAAGAAATAAAATTTTAGGGCCGGCCAAGTGGCGCATTGGTTAAGAGCTGGTTTTGGGATGCCAGCGGCCCCGGTTCGGATTCCACCTATGAGGGCCAGTGACACTGCCCTCCACAGCTAACAACAGCTCCACCTGGAGCTGGGCTGCGAGCCCCGGCGACGGTGTAGGCTGCAGCCCCTGCTGCAGTGGGCTGCCATGGGCTACAATGAGTGGCCGGCAGCCAGCGTGAGCGGCCGACAGCCAGCGTGAGCTGCCAATAGCCGCGGTGAGCGACCATCCAGAGGCCGGCGACCGATCTGCCTCATCCGGGAAGAGCACAATGACAATACCAACATGGGCCAGTGAAGCAAAGTCCTCCACAACTAGACTGAAGAACAAAAGGACAGCAACTTGTCTGTTCCCCTTCCCCGATTCCCCAAAGCTGTTCCGCTCCCCCAATTCCCCAATAAATATCTTTAAAAAAAAAAAAAAAAAGAAATAAAATTTAAAAACAGTATGTTGAAGTTCATGTCCAATGGACATTCTCCAACAGTTTCAGAATTGAGAACTTGTGGGACATACAGAAAACAGAATGGTTTAATAAAGTGATCAGGGAAGCCTGGAATCAAATCCTAGCTCCACCAATATCCAGGCTCTGGGAACTTCAGTTTCCTCTCTAAAAAGGAAAAAATAAAAACTGCCTTGCAGAGGCTGTATTATCAAAAACATGTCAGGTGACTGACAACCTAGTTGACCTATAGTGGGTATTCATTCAACAAGTATTCTATGCCAGGCTCTTCCTGGGCATCTGTGTGTACAACTACAGACAAAATAGATAGTCCTTGCACTCAAAAAGCTCATAAACCAGGCATGGACCTATGTTGTGTAGGCCTGAGACAATCTGGGGGGCCCTTTGCAAAAATAAAAATAAAAAATTATAAATACAAAAGTTAGTAAAAAAGTGAATATTTAGGGCCGGCCGAGTGGCACGGTGGTTAAGCGCTGGCTTGGGAAGCCAGCGGGCCCGGTTCGGTCCCACATATAAGGGCCAGTGACACTGCCCTCAAAAAAAAAAGTGAATATTTATTTAGAATGAAAAAATGTTACAACAAATTACTTAGAGATGTAGTCTTGAGATGCAGATTCCTTTTTTTCTGAGGTCTCTTTAGGGAATGTATGAGAAATACTTACCTAGAAATGCTTCTAATCATGACCTGGCTCCCAGTCCACCTAGAACATCTCAAAGGGACCCAAGCAAGTCAGCAGCCCTGAAGTCTCAGCTTCCTTAGGTTCGTGGTAAATCTGCCTCTGTTGTAGGCCCCCGCAAAAAAATCGTAGGTCTTATTTTAGTTATTGTAATAATTACATTATTTGTAATTTCCAGAGTGGTTTTTTGTTTGTTTGTTTTGAGGGCATTTTCATTGGCCCTCATATGTGGGACCTGAACCGGGGCCGCTGGCCTCCCAAGCCAGCGCTCAACCACCGCGCCACTCGGCCAGCCCCAGAGTGGTTTTTACATTGGCTATCTTTAACTCTTCATTCCTAAATCCTGAGGAACGGCTTCAAGCCACAGATCCAGTCTATTTTAACTTCAATTATATTCTGAAATGTGGTCCTTTTGTATAAAAAAAAATTAGTAACAGGATTACTATTATTAATTTAGTAATAACAGAAAGCTCAAAATGTCATTCCACCCTCTGCAAAATTGGCACGCAAATATTTTCCCTGGGCAAGGAAGCTGAACTTCAGTAAAGCACCAATTTACTAATACTGATTTCTTCTGAGCTCCCTTCTAATATCTGAGATGCTTCATTTAATTAATTATGAACTTTATTCTAGACCTTTCTCCCTTTGTGTTGCCAGGTTTAGATTCTGCTCAGGCATTCACTGAATTTAGTAATAACATAATAGAAATTAGAATTTACAACAATAATAGTACCATTATTTTGAAGGAACAAATATATTAGAGTTTAGTTTTACATGATTCCTATGGGGAAATCCTGAAACTGTACAAACTAAGAATAATCAATGATTTGTTAAAATTTGAAAATATATAATGATTGAAAATAAGAGGAAATATTTTCTTTATGAAAGGTGGTAATTTTTATTTTTATTTATTTATTTTTAAAGATTTTATTGGGGAATTGGGGGAGGGGAACAGCGTTGGGGAATCAGGGAAGGGGAACAGACAACTTGCTGTCCTTTTGTTCTTCAGTCTAGTTGCGGAGGATGTTGCTTCACTGGTCCATGTTGGTATCATCATTGCGCTCTTCCCAGATGAGGCAGATCGGTCGCCAGCCTCTGGATGGTCGCTCACCGCGGCTATTGGCAGCTCATGCTGCCTGCCAGCTGCTCACGCTGGCTGCCGGCCACTCACCGTAGCCTATGGCAGCGTACTGCAGCAGGGGTTCGCACAGCCCAGCTCCAGGTGGAGTTGTTGTTAGCTGTAGAGAGCAGTGTCACTGGACCTCATATGTGGGATCCGGGGGCCGCTGGCATCCCAAACCAGCTCTTAACCAATGTGTCATTAGGCCGGCCCAACTTTTATTAATATTTAAATTCTCTCCTAAGAATAATGAGGGTAATATATAGTTTCCAAGAGTTTCAAGATGGTTAAAAAAAATTTTTTTGGGCCGGCCGAGTGGCGCATCGGTTAAGCGCTGGTTTTGGGATGCCAGCGGCCCCGGTTCGGATCCCACATGAGGGCCAGTGACACTGCCCTCTACAGCTAACAACAGCTCCACCTGGAGCTGGGCTGTGCGAGCCCCGGTGATGGTGTGGGCTGCAGCCCCTGCTGCAGTGGGCTGCCATAGGCTGCAGTGAGTGGCCCGCAGCCAGCGTGAGCGGCTGGCAGCCAAGCGTGAGCTGCCAATAGCCGCGATGAGCGACATCCAGAGGCCAGCGACCGATCTGCCTCATCCGGGAAGAGCGCAATGACCATACCAACAGTGAAGCAACATCCTCCGCAACTAAACTGAAGAACAAGAAGACGGCAACTTGTCTGTTCCCCTTCCCCGATTCCCCAACGCTGTTCCCCTCCACCAATTCCCCCAATAAAATCTTTAAAAAAAAAAAAAAATTTTTTTAATTAAAGAAGTAATAGTTACATAACATATTTTAAGGAAATAATAGTCACATAATTTTTTAATAGTGAACAGTTAAGTTCACATATCTTAAGCACCCAATAAATATTTGTGGAATGCAGAATGAATGAATAAATGTTAAACAATCTGGAAGAGCAGAAATTCTAATTAGTAGAAAATAATACAAAGAAGTGATGAGTAGATGAAAAAAATGAATCAAACTGAAATTAATCCCAGTACAAATAGACAATGAATAAAAACTCAATTGGCTACAAAAAAAATCAAATGAGAACAAACATGTTAGCCATGCAACTCGAGAGAGAAGGGAGAACCTTATCTGCAGAACCCTCTTCATGCCCACACAGATTTCCCATTGTTGTTTTCCACAGTTAAATTATTTTCAGCTTGCTCTTTCAAGTACTTCAAATTTACATTTGTGTAGTTTCCATAGGGTCTTCACATTTATTACCTCATTCCATCTTCATCAGGATCCTCTAGAGTGTTTATTTTTAGCTCTGTATAATGGAGGAAGGAACCAAGGCTGCTGAGAGGGAAATGATTTATCCAAGATCATAAAGCAATCAGTAGCTGAGCCAGTACTAGAGACTGGGTGTCCTGCTTTCAAGATCCAGGTCTGTCCTCTATAGTAGCATGTATGTAAGTAGCACCTTTATATCATTCTTGATGGCAATTTATCCCTAAAAAGAGCAATCTATGTTTCAAAACAAGATTGGTAAAGAACACTCACACCAAAGGACAAAAATGTGTGGAAAGCAATTCGGAAATATGCAAAATGACTTTTAAAATTGTTAGATAGTCATTTCTGGGATTTACTAAAAGAAATAAATCAAATATATTAAAAGCTATTTGGCCAATGTTAGTTATTACAACATATTTATGACAGGATAAGAGAAAGAAAGGAAAGAAGGAAGAGAGGGAGGGAGGGAGGGAGGAAACATCTATCTAGAGAGATGACTAAGTAAATCATATTTCATCAAATTGGTGAATTATCATACTGTTAAGATAATTAGGAAGAGTAAAAATAACATGTAAAATGTTCAAAGTAATTTTAGCTGGGAAAAGCTGCAAGGGAACAGAGAAATATAGCAACAGTGTGCTGTGATTGTGAAGTTTTAAAGTAAATTTTTTAAACAGTTTTTATTTAATACTTTATTAAATCACTTTAACAATAAACAAGTTTATAGTTCACGTGAAGATATTTTGGGCAAACTGTGACTAAAATCATGCACAGATTTGGAAATTTAACTTTTGACCAAAGATTGAAGGTTCCTTAAATATAGACACGGCTAATGTGTTGGGTTTGCTTATTTGTCTTCAACCACGCCTTCCACAGTACTCCCTTCCACCAGTGTCCTGCCATGTCTTCCTGACCTCTAACCCCTTTTTTCATTTTTGTTTCTAAAGCTGTGCCAGCTATCTTATTTGCCTCCTATTATCCATTGAACTTATCAGAGTCTGGATATCCAGGGACATCAAAGAACTGCTACGTTAGATGAGCAGCTGTCTCTCAATGACATGAGTCCCTGATAGCTGGCTCAAAAACAAAAAGCTGCTGACTTCCCCTTTTAGCTACTGAATCTAAAGAACAAAGGTTGAAGCTCCCTTAAATCAATCATTCCAAAGGTAGATGGCCTTGTACAGATAGAGGGTAACCTTGGAAAATCCCAGAATAACTATTGTGCAAGGTTGCAGGGCCCAGGTTGCACTCCCCTATCAATCCCATTTTAGTTTTCCAAACAGATCTCCTTTACAAGCATCAGTCCAAAGGACATGTGTAGCTATCCCTGTTTCATCAAGGTTTATGTCAAACTCACTATCTCTGACTAATACTTTTTACCTTGTTAGTCAGCAAACAGGATCAAGTTATAACTATAAGCACCGCACAAAGAATCTCCCCCACATTCTCCACATGCGAATGGAGGGCTGTCTTCAGCCCAGAGCAAAGATAACCCTTGATACCTTGATAGCCTATCCAAACAGCAGCAAAGGTGAAGGAAACACTGTGAAACATGAAGGTCACCTTGGGGCATGACTATATATATATATATATATATATATATATATATATATATATATATAAAACTTGCTTGGGAAGGTATTGCAAAGGTATATCTGTTGTCTTCTAAGCTGTCCTGTTGCTCATTAAAATGCTGATGCAACAAAGACTATCACAGCTTAGGTCATCTTTCATATAATTACTAAAATATGCAATGGAATATATATTTTAAACAAACTGCCCTCACCCCATTCCACCCACCTTTCTTTTTCCTATTAGGGCTAGTTCATTGCTATTATGATGGGTTTAATGAATTTGTACTGATTCTATCTCACCCTCCCTTTAGTGTCTGATGGCATCATATTTGCAAGGCAGCTAGTTTCTGGCTCAGAATCTTACATGTGTTCAGAACTTTACAGTTTATACATCGAAGGTGTGGTGTTGCCCTAAAGAGACGTACAAATCACTGAGGCTTTTGTGGATGAAAGCACTGAGGTTACCAAGGGATTAAGTGATTAGAATAACGCAAAGAATGCTCCCTTTGAATTCTAGTAATGCACGACTGCTTTTCTTTCAAGTCAGAAAAAAGGCAGTTCTCCAGACTTTAGATTGTGATTCCAGGCCCAGAAGAGGCCAGAAAGAACGGCTAAGACCAAGTAAGATTGAGTCTGTCCATGGCTCCCTTGTGGCTCCTTCCAGGAGCAGGAACCTCAGGTTGGAGACAGAGGAGGAAGCTACGGTCTGAACAACTTGTCTGAGAGGAGAGCATTCTTAAGCACCCTTGGGAACGTTTGGGTGCTAAATGGTTCCAGGATCTTCCAATGAAAAAACCAAGTGAGGTCAGGTAGACAGAGGTTAATGCCTCGAGGCATTTACTACAGAAAAATCTTTCAGGGAATGATTTAAATTAGCTTTCCTTGCATAAAGCAAAGAGGCACCAGTTTAGGAATCCTCACCCCTAACATTAATGTCTACCTTTGCCTACCCTTATAGGATTTATGGAACAATTTTGGTGTCCACAGGCTCTATTAAGTTTGAACTATTGCACATATTTGATTGTTATCGACCGACAAAAGGTACTTGCAGATAATTCAACCCAGTATAAAGCATTTCTAATGAGCAAAAGGAAGTTAAGCAACAAAACTGAAAACAGACGTTGTCAATTAATAGTAAGGGTTTGTATGCTTGTTTCAGAAACAGTCATGTAAAGGAGACATTGGGACACCTGGGAAGAGGCAAGTGAGTGAGTCATATGCTGAGGGAAAGAGAAACGGACACAGACAAAGGATGATTTTATGACTGGCCAGGACATGGGTGTGGGCTTGGGCACTTCACTGGCGGAGACCTTAACTGGAGTTCTTCATGTTAGCTCCTCCTTCTGATATAGCTCATGGCTCTTTACAGAACCATGCCTTTTGGCTTTTAATTATTTTTCACTTCATGCCTTGTTTTATGCCATTTTATATGTTTCTTTTTCACACAGTTCAGTCTCATTTCCCCCACTAAGATTATTGGCTCCTGAGGGCAAGTTCCTCTGTCACTTACTTCAGCCTCTCAGGACAGGCGAGGTAGGCATTGAGTTAGCACTCGTACCTATTCCATTGACTGGAAACCAATCGTGAGGCTCTGTTATAAGAGCACAATCAGAAATATAAACTCCAGGGCTGGCCGAGTGACGCTGTGGTTAAGCGCTGGCTTCGGAAGCCAGCGGCCCCGGTTCGGTCCCACACATGAGGTCCAGTGACACTGCCCTCAAAATAAAAAGGAAATATAAACTCCGGAAGGACCAATGATACCTAGACAGTAGCCCCTAGGTGCTCTATTCTGTGCTACATATTGAATATATACATTAGCTCTACAACTAACAACAATTTTACTAAGGGTATTTTTTTTAACTTCATTTTACAGCACAGGATACTAAGAAATTTCAGAAAGGTTAAATGACTTATCTAAGGATACACAGTAAGTACCTGAACTCAAGCCCAAGTGTGCTGACCTCAGGCCCACACTCTTTCCACTGGTTTTCTGCTTTGTGCAGTGCCTGCCCCCGTTTTATAATAGTAATAATAGCTAAGACTTATATTGAGGTTACTTTGTGTCAGGAACTGTTCTAAGACTCTTTAAATACACTAATTCATTCACTCCTTACAATGAGACTAGGAGATGGACTCTATTATTATTCATTTAGAGCCTGCATTATCCTGGACTTCTAAATTAGGTCCAAAGGGAGGTTCTGTAGAATGAAAGGTGATGGTTCTGTGCCCTTTTTAACCAGAGAAAGAAACTCTATAATCCACATAGTATCTCACATTCACCCAGCCTCAAGGGGGTCCAGGAAGGGAGCCAGAGAAAACAGGAGTAAGATGGAGCTTGGACTAGGGCTCTTTGCTTGCCCCTCGGCAATCTTATGGACGAAGCTTTAGGTTGGAAACACAGGGGAAGTGGAGAGAGAGTTGACAGTGAGGTCATCAGGGCTCTCTGGCAGCTTCCACCTGCAGCTCCCTATGCTTCATGAATTTGTCCATGAAAAGACCTTTTATCAGCCACACAACCTTTGTAAAGACAATAAAGATTAATAATATTTTCTTCTTCTTAGGCTCATTCGAAAGTTTGGCATAACTACAATATAAATTTCCGCCCACATCAGAAGGGTTGGTTATCCATCACGTTGGGATCCCACTGGATTGAACCAAACAGACCGGAAAACATGACAGATATACTCAAGTGCCAACAGTCCATGGTTTCTGTGCTTGGGTGGTTTGCCAACCCTATTCATGGGAATGGTGACTATCCAGAGATGATGAAAAAGGAGTTGCTCTCCACTCTGCCCCTTTTCTCTGAAGCAGAGAAGGATGAGGTGAGGGGCACAGCTGACTTCTTTGCCTTTTCCTTTGGACCCAACAACTTCAAGCCCCAGAACACCATGGATAAAATGGGACAAAATGTGTCACTCAATTTAAGAGAAGTGCTGAACTGGATTAAACTGGAATATGGTAACCCCCGAATCTTGATTACTGAGAATGGCTGGTTCACAGACAGTCATGTGACAACAGAAGACACCACAGCAATTTACATGATGAAGAATTTCCTCAACCAGGTTCTGCAAGGTTGGTTGCACATTGGCTCAATTTAAAAAATAAAATCAATTAAATATGCTATAGCATATTGAAAGTCACCTTTGAATATATGGTTGCTGCTGTTGGTATTGGGCTTTTGTATTGTACAATGTTGACAGGCTTTTTCAATGTTATGCTCATATCCTTTTTTAGTTTGAGAGAAAAATAATTTTAGATTGTAGATACATCCTTAATGAGCACAAATATATCCTCATTCGTTTTAAAAGGACATAATGCTAAAAGAGCTACATCCAAAGTTTTCTAACAGTAGTACTTTAGTCTAAAATGCTGACAGCTTTTCTTGAAATTGCCTCCTTTCACCTTATTACATGACTAAATAATTAAAACAAAAAAAAGTCTGAAGACAAAGAATGAGCTGTGAAGGACAAAGACGAGTAATTTCTATTGCTCCTGGATATTGTTCTGACCCCCACTTATCCCCTCATCCCTTTTCCATTACTCAAGTCATGTCATCTACAGGTGATTGATATATGGTGATGGAAGGAGAACTGACTCTGGGTGGTGAACACACGTGTGATATATAGATGATGTGTTATAGAAATGTATACTTGAAACCTATGTAGCTTTCCTAACCATTGTCACCCCCAATAAACTTTAATTTAAAAAAAAAAAAAAGAAAAATTGGAGAAGAGAAGCTCAAATTATGATAGTTCTGTTTACAGAGTTGGTCTCCATTTCATGCAAATATAAAGGAGTCGTTGGTGGATCCTTCTAAAACTCTGTAGCTCTCTTTAAAAACCACACGCCTGGAGGAAAATTCCAGGTTCTGCAGGACAGTGTGCTCAGGAAGGGTCCTCAGGGAGAGCTAGGTCTTGCAGCCCAAGCTACAGGAAGAAGCAGCATGGAACAGAGCCATGCCCAGCCATAGGGCACATGCATATGGGGGCCTCCAGAGCAGAGGGCCTGGGCCACATGCCATGCACTTGAACAGAAGGGTATCATGTCCCAGGTGTTACTATTCCACCTCTCCTCAGCACCCTATAACCCCAAAGGGACTAGAATCAGGGCCCGTTAAAATGTATTTATCCCACGGGAATCTCTTGGCATGGGTTTTTTCACCTTTTAGGAAAATAATGTCAGTGATAAAACCCCCAAAATACAGAAGTGAGGCATTTCTATGAGAGAAATAAAAGCTTTTAGGAAAGAGAAATGGTCCGTGATTGACTTGGGTATTTGTTCCTTTTATTGCTGCTGATGATTTTCGTATTTCATTTTTTTACCCAGTTCCTAAAAGTTATTGAATCACAGCTTCAAAGCAAGAAAGGTTTTGAGAGATCACCTTTTCCAATCTTTTCTGTTTACAAATGAGGAAACTAAATTCAAGAAACTTGCCCAATAGCACCCTCCCACCTCCTGCCCCTCAGCCCAGTGAGTTCTTGTTCTCTTACATCACTGTTCTTTCTCCTCATATTTACACTCATTTAAGTTAATTCTCAAAGCTGGTTTTTGTGTCCCCGAAGGAAAGTTTCATAGAAGATCGTTTGTCCACAAATGGGAACCAACCCAAGCTTGAAATGAGAAACTCTTGGTCATGAGCAACCATTGGTCCCAAAGAGTTCTGGAAATTACCATGCCTTCTGACACAGATTTGCACACTAAATCTCATGAATATTTTTAGTTTGATTCTTTAGCTGTGTCATTCACTTGTTGGGGGAGGACCATTCTGGATGAAAATAACTGCCACTTTTCAAATATAACCATGACATTTCTATTTGATGTAATTGGCCTACAAATTAGGCAAAAGGTTGGTTTCACAAGATGCTGTCCCCTGGCATATTGTTAATGAAGTCATAAACGTGAACTAGCATGTTTAGGCCTCCAAACATCTCTGCTTTTTTTTCTCTCTATGCAGCAATACAGTTTGATGAAATACAAGTGTTTGGTTACACTGCCTGGTCTCTCCTGGATGGCTTTGAATGGCAGGATGCTTACACCATTCGCCGAGGACTATTTTATGTGGATTTTAATAGTAAACAAAAAGAAAGAAAGCCCAAGTCTTCAGCACATTACTATAAACAGATCATACAAGAAAATGGTTTTACTTTAAAACAGTCCACACCTGATGTGCAGGGTCAGTTTCCGTGCAACTTCTCCTGGGGTGTCACTGAGTCTGTCCTGATGGTAAGTGGCAACTTACAAATTAACTATAAAGTGGGGCAAATAGTACACAATATTTTATTTCATGTACTCAATGACAGCTAAGAGGTAGCTGTCCAACAATATCAAATACCATGATTACTTGGAGGTTATGAAGGGAGGTTAGCAAGGAAGAGAGAATAATTAACGCCTACTGAGAGCCTTTCATGTGCCAGAACTCACGATGGAGAGCTTGGTGATGAAGACGAAGAGCCTGCCCTCAAGAGCACACAGTCCAGAGGGAATGTACAGTCATTTTTGGGAGAGGCACTTGTTAGTAGTGTCAAAATTACAGGAAAAAAATTTTACAGATTTCTGTTTTGCCAAAATTAATTAGTGGCCCTTTACTTAAGTGATTCCTGTTATTTGATTGATTTGGGTAATTTGCCTGATGAGGTCTCTGTATCCCAGGAGGGGGTGGGGAGGGCTCCCCACAGGTCTCATTCCTCACCTTCTTCAGATATTTACTCAAATGTCACGTTCTCAAAAAAGCTTCCCTCCACTGAAGAAAATCATAACCCCATCACTATTGCCTCTCATCCCACTTTCCAGCTTTATTTTTCTCAATAACATTCATCACTGTCTAGCATACTATGTACTTTACACATTCTTCTATTTCTCCAGGTTATATTTATTGAGATATAATCAACATACAACATTGTATAAGTGTAAGGTACACACCGTGTTGGTTTGCTACACTTATATATCACAAAAAGATTACCAACATGGCATTAGCTACCACCTCCATACTGGCACAAAATTCCCATTTCTTCCTTGTAGTGAGAACACTTAAGATCTACTCTTAGCAATTTTCGAGAATATACTTCAGTGCTATTAGCTATAGTAACCATGCTGTACACTAGATTCAAAGAACTTGTTAATCTTATAACTGGAAATGTATACCCTTTGACCAGTATCTCCCCATTTCCCTCACTTCCCAGCCCCTGGTAACCATTTCACACATTTTTCTTATTTATCACCTGTCTTCCCCATTAGAATGCAAACTTTCTCCACACAAAAGTGGAGATGTTACATGCTTTGCTGCCTGCTGTATACCTTTCTAATGCCATGTTGGTAATAAATAAATAAATAAATATATAATCTCAATAAATATAACCTGGAGAAATAGAAGAGCAGGTGCTCAATGCATAGCGAATGAATAAGGTAAACTTTAGAGCCAGGTGAGCCTTCCCTAAGGCCTCTATTCCAAATCCTTCATTTTATAGATGAGCAAAGTGAGACGCATCAATTGAAAATTGAAACCTAAGTGACTTGTCCAAGATAACAGGCAAAACTGTAACAGGCAACCTTTAAACCCCCAGATGCACAGTGCTCTTTCCAAAATAATAACAACTATTTTTAAGCCCCTATTATGTGCCCACCATTTAACTGCTGTATGCACGCACATTCTCTCTGCCTACTCTAAAACCCTCATTTTACAGGCAAGGAAACTGAAGTTTAGGGAGGTTCCATAATTTGTCAGGTGACCCAAATCTGTCTGTCTCCTGATCACAGTGCTGGAAGAACTCACAGTACCACACTATTGCCTGTATTCGAGAAGCGTATGGAAAACAAAATGTACAAGGGATGAGACCAGGCCAAAGGGCTCAGACCATGAGTGGGCAAAGTTCACAGGTTACAAATTTCAGCCCCCGTCGATATTTAAACAAGACTTTAGTAAAGGCTCAGAGTGATAAAAGAAGGAAAGATATTGACAGTAATATAAACACAGTGACTCACCTTCAGTTTCTGTCCCCTATAGAGCCACCTACTTATCCGATTTCTATCTCCCCCGCACACACACACACACAGCATGGACGGCAGCCATCTTTTCCTCCCACTTCAAGTGGGTTTCTATTTTCCAAAAATTCCAGACCCAGCAAAGAGAGATACCAGGAGACAAAAGAGTTCCTGCCTGTACATGACCCAACCTGCAAATTCTTGCTTCATTTGAATACCCCCATCTGTTCCCCAATGACTGACAATGTGAATGTCTGCCCCATTCTGAGGACCCTACTTCTACTCCTAGGCGCAAGAGCTGATCACTGGGTAAGGGGAAAGAAATTCTGTAATCAACCCGGTCTGGGTTTCACATTCACACTTGCAGCCCAGCAAGGAGTGAGCTTCCCCTGAAGCTGGACTAAGAATGAGGATGAATGGTTTGCCAAGAAAAAACAGGATGCTTTATGAAAATCAGCCAGAGGATGTATGAATAGATGCTGTATAAGCAAAACCTAGACTTCCTCTATAAGAAGACTGACAAAATGAAAGTAACACTTTAAAAATATTACTGTGTCTACCTATACACACCCCCATCTTATTTTCCCCCAGGGCCTTACCATTCTTTTCTCCTCCAAATTTTTGTTTTGAAAAATTTCAAACTAGTACAATAAACACCCATATTCCCCTCATCAAAACTAACCAATTGTTAACATGTTGCCACACTTGCTTTATCTGTCTTTTTCTCTTATGAACCATTGAAAAGTTGCAAACATCATTATACTTCACCCCAAAATATTTCAGCATGTGTCATTGTCCTACCTCATTATAATATTATCAAACTCAGGAAACTTAGTATTGATTCAATATCTAACACACAATCCATATTCAAATTTCCTTAATGTTCCAAACTGTCCCAGACCTGGAAAAAGCCATTTCTCCAGGTACCCCAGGACTCTTTTAGTGGGGAATAGAACCAAGCACTGGGAGCTAGGGTTGAGATCAAGGGGCGTCATTTTTAACTAGATCTCTTAGCAGATTAATCACATCCACTTGCTAAACCTAATGCTTTCTGGAGGTTTTTAAAGTAAAACAGATTTTCATTTGATCTTGCCTTACTTGATGGCCAGATTGCCCTTCGTAAACATCTTTTCTTTTTTTCTTAAAGATTTTATTGGGGAATTGGGGGAAGGGAACAGCGTTGGGGAATCGGGGAAGGGGAACAGACAAGTTGCTGTCCTTTTGTTCTTCAGTCTAGTTACAGAGCACGTTGCTTCACTGGCCCATGTTGGTATCATCATTGTGCTTTTCCTGGATGAGGCAGATCCCTCGCCGGCCTCTGGACAGCCGCTCACCGTGGCTATTGGCAGCTCACGCTGGCTGCCGGCCACTCACTGTAGCCTATGGCAGCCCACTGCCACAGGGGCTGCAGCTGTTGTTAGCTGTGGAGGGCAGTGTCACTGGCCCTCATATGTGGGATCCGAACTAGGGCTGCTGGCATCCCAAACCAGCTCTTAACCAATGCGCCACTCAGCCGGCCCCGTAAAGACCTTTTTTTTTTTTTTTAAGATTTTATTGGGGCATTGGGGGAGGGGAACAGCATTGGGAAATCGGGGAAGGGGAACAGACAAGTTGCTGTCCTTTTGTTCTTCAGTCCAGTTGCGGAGGATGTTGCTTCACTGTTGGTATAGTCATTGCGCTCTTCCCGGATGAGGTAGATCGGTCGCCGGCCTCTGGATGTCGCTCACCGTGGCTATTGGCAGCTCGTGCTTGGCTGCCAGCCGCTCACGCTGGCTGCGGGCCACTCACTGTAGCCCACGGCAGCCCACTGCAGCAGGGGCTGCAGCCCACACCATCACCGGGGCTCGCACAGTCCAGCTCCAGGTGGAGCTGTTGTTAGCTGTAGAAGGCAGTGTCACTGGCCCTCACGTGGGATCCGAACCGGGGCCGCTGGCCTCCCAAAACCAGCGCTTAACCAATGCGCCACTCGGCCGGCCCCGTAAAGACCTTTTTAATACCATGATTCTCTGATGTTTCAAAACACTGAAACTAGCCATCTAAGCTAAGAGGATTTTACTCAAATAATTAAATACAAATTTAACTTCAAGATCACCCGATCAATGTTCTCTCCGTTTGATGTTCTAGATAACTGGTTGACAGATGGCAAGTGAGCAGTCATATGGTTTTGTAATTAGACTATGAAAGATGACACATGAGAAAACAATTAGAGGGAAAATATTTACCAAGGTTAACTATCATTTTTTTCCAGGTGCACTTAAATTCAGCTGTGGTAAGAAAAAGTAGTTTAAAATAAGCCATTTTTAAAATTTTTACTTTTTCTTATTAATCCTGAATTTAGAAATGTTTTTTCTTAAGCCCTTTGCTGTTTTAATTTAAACTCAAGGGCCTAGCAATTATTGCAACCAGGGAAAACTAAACCCAAGTCATGTCTACCTTGTTTGTAGAGTGCTTTGGAATTGACAGAGCACTTTCCCAGAGTCACTGACTATTGACAGCACTCCTGTGCAGTGGGTGAGATTGCTCTGTCACTATATAGAGCTGCAAAGTCCTAGTTTCAAAGAGGCAGAACTAGAATAGGAGTCCAGGGCTGTTTCCTTGGAGGATGGGGCAGGGAATGAGATACCATCAAATCTAAAAGTCAACGTGGGGGGTTCGGGGATATTTTACTGTCCTTTCCACTCATAATACAGATACCTTGCATAAAGAGAGTGTTCAGTATTCTCCTGTTGGATAAATAAATGATGTGTACTCATAGGCACGTGGGTGTGGAAGCACATAATGATGCACACGTGACCATATCACTCAGGCTTTTCAAATAGGTGTTAGAGAGCTGCATTCAGCAAATGCAAGGGGTCATTTCCTACCTGATCCCACTGGTTTCTTTCAGGAACTATGGCTGGGTTCAACCAGCCTTTTCTAAGCCAAAGTGCTGTTCTCAGTGAAATCCTTTACCACTGGAATTTTAATTTTGCCTTCAATTTATGGCAGGGTTTGAAAAGTCCATCTTTCATGATTCCTTTCAACTGAGGGTACCAAATCAATAGCGTGATGCATTTGAACAGAATCACATGAGACCCCATGGTATGACCTAGGTTTTTAGAATGAATGAACTGGAAAACGGTTTCTCAGTGTTTTCTGTAAAGCGGCTTATTTTTCAAGCCAGGCCTTGGGTGTGGTTCCTTCCCTGTTTGCTGGTCTCCCTGGGAAATTTCAAGGGCTGGGCGGGTGGATAATCTATCAGGCCTTTCCTCTGACATGCCCAGATGAGCTCAGACACACAGGAAGGACATATGCATCTTGATTTTCTCTGTTGTCAGTGACAGGCTCTTCTCCCTCTCTGATGATATATACTAAGAGCCTGTCCACCACAGCAAGCTTTACCTGAATGTGCTTGTTTTTCACAGCCAGAACTAGAGGCTTCCTCCTCACTGTTCACTGATCCTCACCTGTATGTGTGGAATGTGACAGGCAACAGACTGTTGCACCAAGTGGAAGGAGTAAGGCTGAAAACACGGCCAGGTCATTGCACCGATTTTGTCAGTATCAGAAGACAACTTGAGATGTTAGCAAAAATGAAAGTCACCCACTACAGGTTTGCTCTGGACTGGCCCTCCATCCTTCCCCATGGCAACCTGTCCACAGTTAACCGGCAAGCTCTGAAGTACTACAGGTGTGTGGTTACGGAGGGACTGAAGCTCAACATCTCCACAATGGTTACACTGTACTACCCGACCCATGCCCACCTAGGCCTCCCCACGCCGCTGCTGCAGAGTGGAGGATGGCTGAACCCATCAGTAGCCAAGGCCTTTCAGGACTACGCAGGGCTGTGCTTCCGAGAGCTGGGGGACCTGGTGAAGCTCTGGATCACCATCAACGAGCCTAATCGGCTGAGTGACATCTACAAACGCACTAATAATGACACCTACAGGGCAGCCCACAACCTGCTGATCGCCCACGCCCTCGCCTGGCACCTCTACGACAGGCAGTACAGGGCGGCGCAGCGCGGGGCCGTGTCCCTGTCTCTTCACTCGGACTGGGCGGAACCCGCCAACCCCTATGCGGACTCGCACCGGCAGGCGGCCGAGCGCTTCCTACAGTTCGAAATCGCCTGGTTTACAGAACCCCTCAAGACCGGAGACTACCCGTTGGCCATGAGGGAGTACATCGCCCTCAAGAACAAGCAAGGGCTGTCGCGCTCCACATTGCCTCAGTTCACCAAGGAGGAGAGCAGGCTGGTCAAGGGCGCTGCCGACTTCTACGCCCTGAACCACTTCACCACCAGGTTCGTGATGCACGCGCACCAGAACGGCAGCCGCTACGACGAGGACCGGGACGTTCAGTTTCTGCAGGACATCACCTGCCTGAGCTCCCCCTCCCGCCTGGCTGTCCTACCCTGGGGGGTGCGGAAGGTGCTGAGCTGGATCCAGAGGCACTATGGAGACCTGGATGTTTACATCACAGCCAACGGCATCGACGACCAGTCTCTAGAAAATGATGAGCTCCGAAAATACTACTTAGAGAAATCCATTCAGGAGACGTTGAAAGGTGAGGTTCATCTGCCATTTCAGATATAGTGAAGTATGACATTTCCAGCTAATGCGAATAAATGAATGAGGGGAATAGGCTTATCAGTGACAGTGTCAGCTTATTATGGAAAATTTGGCGAGTATAGAAAAGAATTTTTAAAAAACAAAGAAAGAAAATAATCACCCAAAATCTGGCTGCCCCAAACAAACACCTAGATTTGTGCTTGCTAGACATTTTTAATACAACTGAGCTCATGCTATCATAGTCTTGTATCCAGTATTTTCTCACTATCACATTATAAATGTATTCCATGTTCCTTGTTAACATTCTTTTAATGATACTTAATATCTCATCACATGGACATGTCTCCATGTATTTAGCCATTCCTCTAATGTTTAATATTTAGGTTTCTTTTTTTTTTTTTAATTACTAAAAAAATAGGTATCTTTCTATACAAGTATAAATCTTTGTCTTCATTTCTGATGATCACCTTAGGATGGATCAACCACTATGGAACTATTAGTCAAACATTATAAACAGCAATGTTTGAGAGTACTTATCTCACATACTCTTCCCAGCACTGGCTATTATGATTGATTCTTTAAATCTCTCTTTTTTTTTTAGAGGGCAGTGTCACTGGCCCTCATATGTGGGACCCGAACCCTGGCTGCTGGGGTCCCAAGCCAGCTCTTAACCACCATGCCACTCGGCTGGCTCAATTCTTTACACCTTAATTTTAAATGTTTATGATTGATTTGTTGAAGCAGCAAAAAGTTCCCAGAAATTTATTCATTTGACAAATATTTATTGAGCATCTAATATGGGCAAAAACAGTCCTGGGCACTATATCACCACTGAACAAAATAATTATTACTGTCCTTATGGAGCTTATATTTTTATCCATAAAAGTCAACAAACAGATCAGATATAGTGTATCTAAAGTGAAAAGGTCTATGGAAATAAAACAGAGCAGGGAAGAGGGTGCCCAGGGGTTGGGGATAGGAAAGTGGTTACAACCATAAATACAGTGGTTAGAGCAGCCTCCAAAGATCTGGAGCGGTGAGGCCGCCAACCAGTGCAGTTATTTGGGAACAGTGTTCCTGGTTAGGGAATACCAGATGCAAAACCCTGATGTGGGAGTATGCCTGGCCTGTGTGAGGATAAAGAAGGATGTCAGAATGGTTAAAGAAGAATGAGCAAGGAAAGTATGAAAAGGCGAGGCCAAGGAGGTTAAGGAAGAGGCAGATCAGGCAGAGCTTGGTAGGCCATGTAAGAACTGTGGGTTCTCACTCTGAGTGAACTAGAAAGGTTCTGGGAGGTTTTTAACAGAATGGTGACATGATCTAACTTAACATTTAAAAAGAATCATTCTGGCTGCTCTTTAGTGAATACACTATGTCAAACCAAACCTTTTGAGGCCGAAAGCTCATATGCTGGCCAGAAAAAGGACAAATCCTGGGGCATGCAGCCTGAACCACCAGCAGCAGGGCTACATGGAAAAGACAGACATGTCCACTCCTTGGAGCTGACTGGATTTTTATACAGTGGGTTTGAGGGAAGAAAGGTGCAAGTTGTTTTGAATTTACATTGGCTATAGATAAAGGAGGGTAGGGAAGTTGAAGTGGTGACAGTTCAGGGATAGATGCATAGTCCATAAGGACGTATTTGATGCTTTGGAATTGGTTGTGGACAACAGTCTGGAAAGTTCGTACATAAGCAGGATGCCGTAGAGTCTGGTGATGGGCATTCCTTTCTAGATAAGAGCTGAAATAGCTGCCTGGAGGTTGGTTCAAAGTTTCAACATACATTTAGGAATGTGAGCAATCTTTTGTTGGTTTTGGCTTTGTTAGCTGATAAAACTCCTTGTCTCTTATTCCCACTGTCCAGTTGTAATTTCATTCAGGACATCTCAAAAAAAAATTTTTTTTGTCAATTGTAAAGGAGCAAAACAGAAATGGAGATCGCACTAGTCTACTCGTAATGGTGGGTTGGATCAGGTTATTATGGTGGAGTTGGTGAGTCTTTGCTTAGGACACGTTGGGCTCAGCTAATGTCAGACACCAGTCATGAGTGCGGGATTGAGGGCAGCTCAGGAGTGGGGAATGGGTTGGGCAGACATTGAATCTTACTATGACAAGCATGGATGCTGCGCCTAACAAGTCCGGGCTCCCGAGGTAGGGCTGCTCCAGCCCGACCAGCCACCATCCCCCCGAAAGAGGTACTGACTAGTCTTCCTGGGCGTCCCACTTGGTGCTTCCTCCCTGGTGACTCCCAGCCCCAGGCCTTGGGTGGCGCAAAGGCGGCCTTACCTGCGCATTGCCAGGAGAGCCCAAGCTGGCGAAGAAGTCAGCGGATGAGTGGTGGTACGACTGTCCCTAGGCCAGGAAGACGCGTTTGCAGGTGGATGATGCCTCGTAGTCAGTGTTGAAGCCGGGGCAAAGGGCTGAGGGGCACAGCTGGGTAGGAGCGTGGTCACAGCTTGCCGCCCGCGGCCGCCAGCTCCAACCACCAGCTCTGTCCTGGCTTCGCGGCAGTTCGCTGCAGATGTGGTTGGAGCACAAGCCGCAGTCCCTTTTTATACCTGCGGGCTAGGACTAAGCCCGGCGACGTCACGGCGCAACCATTGCCGACCCTGGAGGGGTGGCAAGCGGCCTTCTGCGGCCTCCTTGCCGCCTTTGCCGCCTCCTTACCGCCTCCGCCACCCTCGCAGCTCCGTGCCCGTCTTGTGGTGTTTCTTTATCTTATGAGCGTTTAGCAATCTGGGTCTTAGGGGTATCGGGGACCCCAACTTCGGAGATAACTCACCCCAGATTGCAATAGTACTGGAAATTGAAGCCTCTTCCTAACATGGACATCCTGTGTAGGGGGAGGTATTAACGCAAACTGCTCGCCTGCGGCAGCCTTTTTTCTAAAAAAACCAAAAATTTAAAATACCCAGCGTCATAGTAGATAAAGTAGATTGTAATCTCTTATTTTGGATTCCCCTATTTTCTGCATGCAAATGCAGTTCCAGTACTAGTATTGCTTGAGCCCCGGGGCTTGGGGCGATGAGGGTCTGCTTATACAGTTTGCACGGAGGTTAAGTCTAGAGTTGGGATGGGGGTGGAGGCGCAGTCCTTTGCCAGCCTAAGCCTAAGCCCTCAGTACTGTTTCTCCTATACTTGAGCCTCAGAACTGTTCCCCAGTTTCCATACATTGGTTAAAAGGCGTCCCCGCCACACCCCGGGAACAAGGGTCTGCATTGAACCAGTTGCAAATCTTCGCTCGCGTTCTCCACCTTTCCGGCCCCACGCGGGGCAGACCTTCACCCCAAGCCCCAAGCCCCCAGCCTCATGCAACACTACGACTGTAACTGCGTTTGGAACCAGCAAGTCAGGGAATCTAAAATAAGAGAATACGATAACCTACTTTATCTATACGACGCTGGATATTTTAAATTTTCGTTTTTAAGGAAAAGGGCGCCTTTGTTTTCTAGGTTGCAGATATGAGGATTTTAATGTTACTGTCAAATTCCTGAGACACTAGCCAATAAACATTGTGCAAAAACTCCAAAAAAATAAAGTGGATATGGTGAAAAACAGCAAGATTCTGGATATATAATAGTTTGAAGGTAAAATTAACAGGATTGGATATGGGGTGTGAGATAAAAGTGTAAAATGATTCCAAGGTTTGGGTTTAAATAAATGAATGAAATGGCCCTTTACCAGGTTGGGGCAGACTGGTAGGCAGATTTTTGGAACAGTTGTTTGGTGTTGCACAGATGGTTTGAGATGTCTATTAGATATCCAATTAGATGTCAAGTAGGCTAATAGATACACAAGTCTCAGGTTCAGAGGAGGAGAGGTCTGGGGCTGAGATACAAATTTGGGAGAGCAAATGGATGGTATTTTAAAAATGGGGCTCGATGAAATCACCATAGAGAAGGGGCTGAGCCCTAGGCCACTTCAGAGGTCAGAGAGATGAAAAATCAGTAAGCTGAACCGGAGCCAGTGCTGTAAAAGGTAACTAGAGGGTGTGTAATCAAGGGAGGTAAGTGCTTTTAAGATACCAGAAGTTACAGCATGTTTAGTCAGTAGGTGGGTAGATGTGATGGCAGGAGATTGCAGTGCCCTGAATCCTTGCTTTTCAGTGAAGCAGGAAGGTCATCAAGCAAAGATGACAGGAGGTGCTCCAAGTTTGAGGACATAAAAAAAGTGAAAACAGTAGGATAGAGTGATTTGGGAAATCCAAGTATGGTTATTGGCAGCACCATGGGCACATTTGAGGTTCGGAAGCAGGCCAAAAGCAAGGGTTTTCTGCTGTAATCCTATGATCAAAAGTGACAAAGAGTCCTTTTACCTTCATGGCTCCAATTCTTAAATTTGTTCCCACCCCCAGGTGTTTGTCATTTATGCATGTTTTACTTCATATTTTAAATTATTACACATATTTTCACCTTAATATCAATTATAAAAGAATGTCAAAAAGCACTTTAATGAAAATCATGTATGGGCATGTTTACCTTGTTTCAATGAAAACAATTCTTATTCAAAGAAATTTTATCGTTGTGATTGATAATGTTCATTTCTAATATTTTTCAGCATACCTATTTGATAAAGTCAAAATCAAAGGCTACTATGCATTCAAACTGACTGAAGAAAAATCTAAGCCCAGATTTGGATTCTTCACATCTGACTTCAAAGCCAAGTCCTCAATTCAGTTGTACAACAAACTCATCAACGACAGTGGCTTCCCCTCTGAGGACAGCAATCTTAGCTGCAGCCAGACGCAAAGAAACACCGAGTGCACTGTCTGCTTCTTTCTTGTGCATAAGAAAGCACTGATATTCTTTGGTTGTTGCCTCTTCTCCACCCTGGTTCTATTTTTATCAATTATCATTTTTCATAAGCGAAAACGAAGAAAATTTTGCAAAGCAAAGGAGAACTTACAACATATACCATTAGAGGTTACTCACAAAGTTCTTGACTAACCTGGTCCTGTTTCTGTTTGCATGACAGAAAATTCACTCCAGTTCCATATACCAGTAACTCAAAGCTATACTTACACTGTAGAAATACAATGTATTTGTGGTAGCCAGTGATGACAGTGTCTCTACTGTATGGTTCAAATGAATTTTCCCTTAGGTGTTTACTGTTGATGACAGTCAATTCAATTGTTGGCTATGAAGATAAAGGTTTCTAGACAGTAAACTGAGGATTATAATACATTGCTTCATGATATTTGATGAGCTGTTTTCCATCATCCCTTTCTAGCTATCTTTTATAAATACCAGTAGCTACTTAAGATTTTTTGAAAAAGTTCAACTTTTTGTTATACTCCATCCGAGACTTAAAACTCTTAACACTGGATAGTCAGTGCTATATTCATTCTGTCACTTCTAACAAGGTGTTTTCCCCCTTAGGACTGAGTGATTCTCAAATGGAAAGGAAAAAACACAATAGAATAGTGCTTATCTATAGCCAGTTAAACAGCACACTCTTAAGCACATCAATCCCTTAGTTTTTCTCAATAGAAATAAAAATTATCAAGCATTTATAAACCAATTTTGTGAGATCTCTTTTATCAGATCTTTTTTTAAATGTTAACTTCCAAAACTCACCTCATGGAAAGAGAAGCGTACTAAGATTAAGGAGAGCTAGACCCAAATGCCTGTGAAGATAAGGGTTGTCACTCAACCTCACAGTACAGCAACTTTCTCTTTAGACAAATTGACATCATTCTTCCTCACTCGATTTTGAGGTGACAAAACCAGATCTAGCATATTCAGCAAAGCTAAACTTTTGTTTTAAAAATGTGTTTTTATCATCATCAGACAAAAGACCATTTTGTTCCATAAAACTTGCTCTCCCCAAGGAGCTTCACTGTTCTGACACCATGTGCATACATGGATTGACCTCTCCAAAGGCGTAGAATGCAGCCATATCTGGACCTAGCAACTGTGACTAGATCAATTCAGGATGTTGATGGTCTCAGTTAACTTTTTTTTTTTACATTGGACCTTTTGAAGCTGGGATAAAGTAAATCCTTAAATCTATATTTGGAGCTTGACTTTCTTGAACTCTGTACTTCAGATTTCTTCAGTGAACCATTATCAGAAATCCTGAATGTAAACCCATTTATACCAATTGTTTCTTTAGGTTAATCAACACCTAAATAACCCATTACACACAGTAGCTAGTCATTATTCATCCTCTGCAGGAATTTACTTTCTTAAAAATAAAAAAAAAGCTCTTTAGTTCAAAAAGCCTTGGTAGTCAACTACCCTAAATTAAGGCAGTTGTGATTTGTTTTCCAAGTCCACCTATTATGTCAGAAGCCAAATTTCATAGATATAACAGACTCAAAGTGATAATGAATAGCAATGTTTCAAAGATACTGTAGAAATAACACAACTGGGCAATTCAAGTAATGCAAAAGGAAATGAGACCAATTTCCTATTTAGCTGGCAAAATACTAACAGAATTTCTATTCTCCTTGCCCCCACTATACCCACTCCTTCAACCATAGCAGTATTTAGGTTAGCCTTTGCAAGGAATTTTTGGTATTTTGAGAAGTGGGCCTGAGGCAATACACAATTACAATAACTGGTTAACTGTTTTTAAAATATGCAGTCTGACAATTAAGTTCGAGAACTTGTTGCAGTGATGTTGCTAACCTTTTTTGATATCAGAGGGATTACTATGAATTGGTACCAACTGGACAGTTAACCAAGTTTACTATTTGGAAGTGCTGAAAAGACTGCGTGCAAGTTAGAGGACCTGAATTGTTCGCCAATTCATGGCTCTTGCATCATGACAATGCACCAGCTCACACAGCACTATCTGTGAGGGAGTTTTTAGCCAGTAAACAAGTAACTGTATTGGAACATCCTCCCTACTCACCTAAGCTGGCCCCCAATGACTTCTTTTACCCAAAGATAAGGGAAATATTGAAAGGGAAAACATTTTAATGACATTCAGGCATCAAGGGTAATACAACAGCCCTGATAACCATTCCAGGAAGTTACAAAATTGCTTTGACGGGTGGACTAGGCACTGGTGTCGGTGCATAGCTTCCCAAGGGGAGTACTTTGAAGGTGTCTTCCCCAGGGGAGTACTTTGTGGTGATATTCAGCAATGAGGTATGTAGCACTTTATCTAGGATGAGTTCAAGAACTTGTCAGGCCTCATATTAACTGCATGGACTTATTTCAAAAAAATCACTTGGGGGCTGGCCGAGTGGTGCATTGGTTAAGAGCTGGCTTGTGACACCAGCAGCCCCAGTTCGGGTCCCACATTATGAGGGCCAGTGACACTGCCCTCAAAAAAAAAAACAAAAAAAAA
This sequence comes from Aselliscus stoliczkanus, assembly GCA_033961575.1. Taxonomy (NCBI): domain Eukaryota; kingdom Metazoa; phylum Chordata; class Mammalia; order Chiroptera; family Hipposideridae; genus Aselliscus; species Aselliscus stoliczkanus. The sequence continues at coordinate 69,447,573 of CM066734.1, read as the reverse complement.
ACTTGGCTGTTTTTTTCCTTTGTGCCACATGGATTCACTGACCCCAGACCTCCAGTGATTATTATAGTTGGTATCAGTTAACTCATTCCCAACTTTTTAAGATCTCTGTAACATCCAAGGTTTTGAAAAAGAAATGCATATTCAGCCTAGAGATATAACAAAGATTTGGAATTAAATTTAGATTTTGCTTTTCTGGTCTTTATACCTTGCATTCATTGTTTATAAGTCCATCAGCATCACTCTTTAATGTCTTTACATTTAGAGCTCAAGCTTAAAACTTATGTCTTCCTTTATCAAACTTGCATTGTCATAATGCTCTCAAATATTAAAATCCCAACCCCAATGCTTACATAGTCCTCCCTGTCACTTGGGAATAATTCTAATTTTTAAGCCATCACCACTCAACAACCCTTAGATAATCTGGCTCATGATCAGTTACACTTACTATTCAGATTTATCCTAAACTCATTTAAAAATCATAAAGAGTCAGAAACTGTTGATAGTTTTTGACAGGATAACATCTTTAGAATTTAAAATTTTTTGAGACTTGTTAAAAAAATCTTAAAATCTAATTAACTTGTTACACTTTGTGTATTTAATATAACCGTCTTTCACTAACAAGTCTTTGATATATGTATATGGAACTATCTCAATACAAGTGATGTTTAAGTCTCTGGGAAATTAGGTCAGTACATTGTGACTGTTTAATTAACTTACTAATTAAACAATATAATTTATTCCAAATAAACTGGTAACACTTTAGTCAATTTTAAGAACTGTGGAATGTGAATGGGTTTAGTGTCCCAATGGGATGCTGCCCCATGCTCCCAAGATGTGTGCATACTGGATTATTTCTGTGTGTTTTCTCATTATAAAATGTGGACTCCTACACCTCCAAGTTAGGAACATAACACACAAAAACTTATCCACAGTAGACATGCAAGTCTTCTCTGGGGAGAAATAGGCTTTCATTTATCACATCCAAGTTATTAAATGCAATCACTCCTTAGCTACAACCTCTCCAATAAGTTATCTTCTATAAAGGTCTCACCCAGCATACCAACCCACCTTCACTTCTGAAGAAATCATTTACTCCCACAACTGCTACTAGCAACTATATACTGAACATGGCCAAAATTAACACCTCTGTACCTCTGTGATAGTCATAGTCCCTTGAAAATTTCCTCACATGCAGCTTCGAAACCCTGTTAAAACCTTCCAAAACATCTTCAGTCCTACTGTTATTACTGTCTTGGATCTTTATATCATAATTTGCACCTCCCTGGCAATCTGGGTACCATTCACTTGGCAAATAGCTATGTGCCAAGCACTGTTCCAGGTACTTAGAATATCCCTGTGTAGAAAAGATTGAGCCCTCATGGTTACATTCTAGCAGCAAAAAAAAAGCATACTCAGGGCTGGCCGAGTGGCATGGTGGTTAAGAGCTAGCTTGAGACGCCAGTGGCCCCGGTTTGGGTCCCACTTTTTTGAGGGCCAGTAACACTGCCCTCAAAAAAAAAAAAAAAAGGCAATCAGAAAAGCATAATCAATATAAATATAGCAAACTACAAATATTATCAATGCTACGAGTAAGTAGGACAAAGGTATACTAGAATGGAGGCGAGCAGTGAGCACAATAAGGCGGTCAAGCTGGGCTTCACTGAAAACATCTGACTACAAACGAAGCGGCCACTCCAAAGGGAAGACAACTTGAAGGCTCAGAGGCAGTGACACTGATGAAGGTCCATTCGGTCAGTGTATCATACAGGTTAAGAGGGAGTTAAGAGTTTGAAAAAAGTATTCTGGCTGCTACTGACAACATGGGGGAGGGAGGAGCAAATGTTTCTTTTTTTTTTTTTTTTTTAATTTTTTTTTTTAGATTTTTTTTATTGGGGAATTGGCGGAGGGGAACAGCGTTGGGGAATCGGGGAAGGGGAACAGACAAGTTGCTGTCTTTTTTTTGTTCTTCAGTTTAGTTGCGGAGGATGCTGCTCCACCGTTGGCATCGTCACCGCGCCCCTCCAGGACGAGGCAGATCGGTCGCTGGCCGCCGGATGCCGCCCACCGCGGCCACTGGCAGCCCACGCTTGGCTGCCAGCCGCCCACGCCGGCTGCGGGCCACTCACTGCAGCCCACGGCAGCCCACTGCAGCAGGGGCTGCAGCCCACACCATCACCGGGGCCTGCACAGCCCAGCTCCAGGTGGAGCTGCCGCTAGCTGTAGAGGGCAGTGTCACTGGCCCCCACGCGGGATCCGAACCGGGGCCGCTGGCATCCCAAAACCAGCGCCTAACCAATGCGCCACTCGGCCGGCCCAAAGGAGCAAATGTTTCTAATCCAGGTAAAAAATGTACAGGGCTTTTTGATTCATTTCCACATTATGATATATTTCAACATTTTTTAGATAGGTAAATCCCTATTCAGTGTCAATAAATTTGTAAGTAACTTATTTCATCTGCAACCCTATCCAGTGCTTACCCCAACCCCACATCAAAAATATTTCAAAGCAAATCCTAGATTTATCATTTCATTTTTAAAAATCTTAACCATTAGGGCCGGCCGAGTGGCGCGGTGGTTAAGCACTGGCTTAGGAAGCCAGTGGCCCTGGTTCGGTCCCACATGTGAGGGCCAGTGACACTGCCCTCAAAAAAACAAAATCTTAACTATTATAATCATCAAACCAAAGATTATATATTGGAAGTATAACACATAGAATTAAGAGATTATGGAAGGATTATCAGTTTTTAAAAATATCAAGGACTAGGATACGGGAATGGCTGGGGTGGGGTAGGGGGTAACATGGAAGACCTTGGACCACAGCAACCATGTTCATTACAAACACAACTGCACCGTCTAACACTAGCTAAGGCTGTTAGCACCTTATTCTACTTCACAACTGCTTCTTACAAATTACTGATATACAGATAAGTGATTCAGGCACACTCATCTCACAAATACTCAAATTCATGCCTCTGCAAAATTAAGTACCTTCAGAACATCCCCCGAAATTTTGCATCCAATGATGAACAGCAATAGTGTTACCTATCATGGGTACCATATTCTTGCCTGAAAAACCCCTGATAACCTTTCAAAAAACCAGATGCATGTTATTTCTCTCATGAAGTCTTACCAGAATAAACTGTTCTGTTCCACTTGTTATTGTTTTTACACATTAGAATTTACTTAACTATTTACCTGCCAAGTATTTGGAAAGTATAATCAGTTTAAGAAAGAAGTCCCAAATCAGTATATGATTTTTATTGCATCTTTAAAGTATCACAAGTAAGTCTGAGGAATCACTCCGCATCTTGGGTGTTTCTGTAGCTGGGCAACTGTAAAAAGAAATAAAAATGCCAGTAAATCTCCATCAATACCCTTGCCGAGATAAGTCCAACTTGAAATAATCTAAAACATACTTTAAGATTATGGCTTACTGGTTCATATTAAAAACATGTATCAATTCCATCTTATTCTGCCCGATTTACTACTTCAGATGCAACTCTTCATTTTCTAACATTACAACTACTTTAAGTCTCTTAATAAATCGAGACACCCCTAACTAAAGCAGCAGTAAAACTTAAGACATCACAAGAACTTACCTTAGATCCTTTATTCATCAGCCTGCTGAACTGTTCCTTTTTCAGAAACATAGATACCATCCAAAAATTTTCTGATATCCTTGTTTTTGACTGTTGTGGCTTGTTGAATCAAAGCAGCTTTAAGAGTAACAAAGATAAGGCAATTACTTTATCAGCCAAACCTATCTTAAAAAGAATTTTATACATATACATAAAAAATATTTTACATCTAGAAAACCTGAGTATCTTCGGGATAGCTTTTTAATTAATTTCCACAAAAAAAAAACAACACCTCATAAAATGAACAGCACGTATTCAACTATAAGATTTAGACAAAATTTTGTAGAAATAAACATACAAACCTGAATTTGATACAAGTTCAATATCATTTCCTTCAAGAATTAACTCATCTTTCTGGGCTTGAGATACTGAACAAGCAACACCTAAAAAGGGAGAAGGTGTTTGCAGAATATCAATATAAAATCAGAGGACATATTTAATTTAAAAATATTTAAATTAAATAATAATTTATTCTATTTAAAATTCCATAGAGTAAATGAAACTTCTCGAGTTTTGGTTTTACAGGATCTGATTTATCGGGGCCAAAAATCTTGTGTTCCTGCATGAAGGAATGTTACCATCTCTGTAATTCAATTAAGGAATATGAGAAGATGATGGTCTTCAGCTAGTGTGATTTAGCTGTACAAAGCTTGTATCAAGTTTTATTTCTACTGTTCCTGTACAGCCATTAAATTGATACTAAAAATCCATTCCCCCCAACCCCATGGAATAAAAAAGTATCAAGCATTAACCTTTAAAATTTTCTAATGCTTCAGTGTCGACTATGTTTCAGGCAAGAATTATTTCAAGTGAATTTTAACTCATTTAATCATAGGATGTTCCTAATTTTACAGATGAGTAAAATGAGCTACATAGAGGTAATTGGCCCAAGGTTGCTAGTGAGATCCGAGAACTGAACCTAGGCAGAGTCTATGGTATTAACCACCATTCAAATGACCTTTTTAAAAAAATACACAGCTGGGCCAGCTGAGTGGCACGGTGGTTAAAAGCTGGCTTGGGACGCCAGCGGCCCCGGGTCAGATCCCACATGAGGGCCAGTAACACTGCCCTCAAAAAAAAAAAAAATTACATAGCTACCATGCTCTGAAAACTACTCCAATGTAAAAAAGCCTTCAGGAACCACAATTGGTATACGATATACAGACTCAATTAACACTAAGAGTTATTATAAGCATAATCAAAATAGACAATTCTGAAATCAAATCTGTTTTTATTTACAGCCAACCCAAAACACAAGCTTTCCCAAGTATAAAGGAAGAATTTCTGAATCCGATCTGAAGGTATGCATACCTGACCTCATGCGAACCCTGCGGATGTATTTTTCACCCAAGAAATTTCGGATTTCAACAAGAGAACCATTCTCCTGAATAACGACGTTGATGGGGAAGTGAGCATACACAGACCTCATCTTGTAACGGAAGCCCTATTAAGTAAATAATTATCAATGTTGAGAAATTTGAAAAACAAGAAACCCAGTTTTTAAATTTTATAGCGTGTTTGTTATACTTATAATTTAGAAACCAATCAAACAATCCTCACATAGCACTCGCTGTCAAGGTTTTATAACTGTCACCTGAACCAAGCCTAACAAAAATTTTATACACAAACATTTGTTTCAGTGTCTCCACATTTAAGAATTTATTTTACTACCTCCTATAAGCCCACAGGAAACAACGCCAGCTTCCTTTAGTAAGAACACCAAAACCCTTCATCTTGGGCAATAGATTAACATTTACTGAGTTACTAAGGTAGGCCAGATGGCAAGAATGGAGGATATCAAAATAGGCACCCCTGCCTGCCAAGAACTTGATTTGGGAGCAAGGAGAAATATAACGCGATGGGGTTACAATGGAGTTAAGTACAGGATGCCATTATCAGGTGTACCCCAGATAGGCCGAGTTTTAATGAAAAGTATTTCAGCAAAGGCAGAAGCATGAATTTTATCTTAAAGGCTGCGGGGAAGGGGGCTTGGAAAGAGAATAGTAACATCACACATGCGTTTAGGGAAATGGACAGGGAGCTCAGAAATTAGATCCATCTTTTTCTATCCCTACAAGAAGCCTAGTGAGGGACACCAACAAGAAATCAAAGACTACCTTATGTGCTATATTTTCTATTTAAAAAAAAAGCATCCTGAAAATATGAATCTAGTTTTGTGTGAAAAACGCCATCAACGTACTAAAACCATCTGGTCTTTATTCACATTTATCACTTAATCCTAAAGACCCAAAGATGCCAAAAATCACTTTTTATGTTCTAGAGCTCAAGTGTCTCAGTAATTACATGTATCTCTTCTTTGCAAGACATTTACATGGCATGAAGTACAGCCAAGAAGGCTCCTCTTCCTAAACAAAGTAGTCTGATGGGTCCACTTACCAGTGTAACACCCTTGATCATGTTCTGTACGTGACTACAGATAGTGCGAACAGTAGCCAGTTCCTTTCTATTTCCCCACCATTTGTCAACCCGGAGCTGAAACAGAACAAAAGCTTTAGCAGATTCTTTCCTGGAATAAGTAGGCTTCGAAGAAAACAGAGTAACTCTAAATGAACTTTATAATCCACACTACTCAGAATTCAGTCGTCCAACTTCGCGAAAACTGGAACACCGAAACTGGCAACAGTCTGGACGCCAAATTTAAGCGAAAGCATTAAACCTCTTTAATTTTTAAAGCCACCAAAATTGATGCTATTAAATCACAACCTTCCAAACAAGTTATTGAGGTGTTGAAAAAAACCCAACAACAACCTCACCCTCTTCTTCTTCTTTCCAAGAAGACTGAGTTCGACATTGATGTGATTGAAGTCCCTCCGCAGGGTGCCTCTGGGGCCCTTCACAATAACAGTGCGTCCCTTCAGCGTGATGTCCACTAAGACAGAATGCATTTGTAAGGCCTCCGTATGAGGTACAGAACATGCAATAAAGACGCAAAAAAAAAAAAAAAAAGGGCAACTATCAAGTCACGCACCATTTTCTGGAATGTCCACAGTCTGATTGCTGAGAATGGTCTTCATCCTGAAATACAAACATTTGGGATAAGAAGGCGGGCGGAGGCCGGTTTTCCACCCAACGACCCTGCCCAGAGCTCCACTCCTACCGGAGACCGGCAGGGCAAAAATCCCGGGGAAGGTAAAGACCAACACGGAAAACGGCCGCCGGTGTGCTCTGGCCTGCAAGGAGCAACTACTGAGCGGGTGTCACGAGGCCGACCCGGCGAACTCGCGTTCAGCGCAACCCTGGGAGACCTATCAGCGAGGCGCCATCCCGGCAAGGCTGAGGGGCGGGGGCAGGCCTAAAAGCCCAGTACAGGGGTCGAATCCAAGTGCCACCAGATCCATATGAGGCTCGCCGCGCAGGGGGACAACCAGGATAAAGGCTTCGAAAGACAGAAGCTCGCCGCTGACTTTTCCGCGACGATGGCTTCAGATTTCCAGGGCCCACCAACTACTCATTCATCCTTACCTCGCAGTAGAGTCAGCAAAGAGAGAACGTCTTTCGTAACCACGTTCTTGTGTCCGTAAGGGCCCTGCGTATGGCGTCATCAGCGGGCGACGACACGAGGCTAAAGCAACCAATCGCAAGGCAGTTCAAGTTCCAATGGGTCAGTGTGGCTCGGGTTTTCTGTCGTAAACTGTGCGACGGCTTGTCTGTCTTTTCCCGGGAATTAGTGATCCCTCGACCCTGCGAGAAAACCAAAGAGGAAGATGTCGCTACGATGCGGGAACGTCGCCCGCTCCTTGAGATCCCGGGTGAGCGACAGAGCGAGTAGAATGCGGACGTGGGATGGGGCCTCCCGTTCCTTCAGAATGCCCAATAATAAGACCAACACTTACTGAGCCTTCTAACCAGGCACCTGTTCTGAAGTTTTTTCATTTAATTTTCTCTACACACGCATGAGGTAGAGTGTCAGCTATTGGTTAGTTTGTAGGTTCTCTGGCCGGCTCTGAGAGCGTTTTTTCCTGCTTATCAATGATTTGTACCCTGTATTTTTTTGAACACTATAGCAGCATTGCCATGAACACCCCAAATTACTACTTCGTGTTGGGCTCTTACTATGTACTAGCTCTGGGCGCTGAGAACATAAACCTGTGCCCTAGGCTTTAGCGGGAGACAAGGACGAGTGGAGTAGCAATCGTGCAGCACCCAAACGCTCCCTTTTTGAATTGTTTAAGGTTCTTTTGCGTTACATGCACTGACTCATGAATTTTATAATATTTGGCTATCTTGTCACATTTGTGCTCATCTAGAAGCCAATGGTTTCTTATGTTCAACAAATGTATACAGCTGACACTTGAACAACTTGGATCTGAATTGCAGGTGGGAGGGGAGAGGTCCACTTATGCCCGATTTTTTTCAATAAAGACCTGTACTGTTTTCAGTCTACGGTTGGGGAGTCCAGATGGAGGGTGGACTGTATGCATTGATCTGCGCCATTTTATATAGGGTATCTGAGCATCCTTGGGTTTATTTTGGGGAAGGGGGGGGTAGGGGTAGGGAGGTGAGGGTTATTAAATAGGTTAAAAGTAAATCATTCCAAACCCTACTAAATAAATGTTATAATAAACTCTTTCTTTAGGTATTTGGAAAATATTTATGCAGTCCAGTGAGAGCAGTAAGCTCCTTGCCAGATAAAAAAAAGGAATTTTTACAGAATGGACCAGACTTTCAAGATTTTGTATCTGGTGATCTTGCAGACAAGAGCACCTGGGATGAATATAAAGGAAACTTAAAACGCCAGAAAGGAGAACGGTAATTGAAATTTTGAGATAAGTTTAATGTTCCATTCCTTTTATCGTGCATAATTTTTAGATATAACCAAGCCCTAGAGTGTATTTTTAATCAGACTTTTTAAATTTATCTTAAAATCATTAGAGAGAAGTGATAAGAGACATAAAACAAGTATGTGAAACATAAATAAATGTACGTGAAATTGCTGGCATCCTTTTCTTTTTTCTATGCCCTTTGACAGTTTTCCTTCAACCTTCTAAAATTAACCATCCTTACTGCCATCTCCTATTTTCTCTCCACCATCAAATTTCTTCAGAAAGTGAAGGTTATCACTTGGGTACTAATCTATTAGACCTTGATAAGTTTATCAGTTTTTTATTGTTACTGTTTGTTGATAATCTAACTTGTTGCTTCTCCTAGTCAGTGTACTTATAACCTATGGATACTTGGCCTTAATTTAAAAGAATGGTGAGGGAATTTCATGCAGAGGGCAAAATGTTTTGCTCTCCAGCAATTTCTAGATCATAAGTGGGAGGAAGCCAAGGGGAACCTGAGGTACATAGTCTTCACTTCAAATTTTAGATTTTTTCCATTTAATAATCATCATAAAATCTAGAATCAAAAGTAGAGCAGAAAGTACACTTGTGGGGTCTCTCTTTACTCTGAACAAATACAGAATTTTTTTTCAGTATTATTTATTAGGAAATGTGATTTTCAAAACTTCCTCGTTCTTTTATTAGGATGGTGTTACTTTATGCTTTTGCAGAAGATTCACACAAGCATAGTGCCCTGTTAGACACAATTATCAATGTTTTCTGAAGTATTTGAGCAAGCCTAAATTTGATTTTCTTCTTACTTTTATGGCAGAAATTATAAGAGTTAATCCAAGATTATGGGGAAAAAATTCTTAACTAGGAATTGTAATAAAGCAAAGTAACTTCAAAGCTGTGTTTTTTAATGGATATTTTTGGTTTTCCTCAGGTTAAGATTACCTCCATGGCTAAAGACAGAGATTCCCATTGGGAAAAATTACAATAAGCTGAAAAATACATTGCGAAATTTAAATCTCCATACAGTAAGTTGTCAAAGTGTTAAAGATTTCTCTTAACCAAAAGCCATAATGTTTCTACATATGTGCAACTTGAAAATTAATAAAATACATATCAATAACAGCAAGGAAAGTGAATAAAGATGTTTAGGATGCATTAGTATAAGTAATGGAAATATATATAAAAATCATTTTTCCTGTAAAAGAAACAAAAAGTAATTGTATTTCTTAACTTCTCTTTTAATAGTTAAAAAAAAAGATTTTCCTGCAAGTTAGGAAATGAGGGTTTGTTTGTTTTATATTACAAATTAAGAACATGCTTGTTAAATGTGAAACATCATATATGCAATCCCAAATTTTAACCACACCACTTTAGTTGTTCAATGTATATCCTTCCAGATCTTTTTCTTTGCACATGTAAAATATGTACATTCATGTAGTTTTTAATTTAAAAATGGGGTCCTAATACATACACACACACACACACACACACACACACACACACACACACAGTTTGGCAGTATTTTTGTATAGTGAATTTCTTCATGAATATGTTGTAAAGATGAACAGTGTAAAATGCCTGATCACTAAGGTGTTTGGTTGGTAAATGTTTTCAACCTGATTGTACCCAGTTCCCTTTTATGCACAGGTATGTGAGGAAGCTCGATGTCCCAATATTGGAGAGTGTTGGGGAGGTGGAGAATATGCCACCGCCACAGCCACAATCATGGTAAGGCCAGTCTCAAACTCCATAAAGTTTTAGTCTAGAAACTGAAAGGAAATATTTTATGCTTTTCTTCTAAAAATGTGCATTATAAATCTCTAATCTGATTTTTCATTACATGAATTTATGAGAAATGTCGGGGGAAAAACCTGACAGAATCCAGCTTGTTATGATCGCACCCTTCTCTGAACAAATCTCTTACTGATTCTTCCATCTGTCTGGCAGTTAATTGTTGCTGCCTTGAGCTGTCTTATCTATTTTTTTAAAAGATTTTATTGGGGAAGGGGAACAACCAAGTTGTTGTCCTTCAATCTTAGTTGTGAAGGGCGCAGCTAGCTCAGCTCCAGGTCCAGTCACCATCTGGCCGCCCATCAGCAACACGAGGGTGCCCAGCTCAAGGTGCCTGTGTTCAATCTTAGTTGTGGGTGGGCATAGCCCACCATCCCATGTGGAAGTCGAACCAAAAACCTTGTTGCTGAAAGCGCACACTCTAACCACTGAGCCATCCGGCTGTCCGCAGCTCAGGGCAGCTCATTTCAAGGTGCCATGTTCAGTCTTAGTTGCAAGTGGGCGTAGCTAACCATCCCATGCAGTAGTAGAACCGGCAACCTTGTTGTTAGGAGCACATGTTCTCACCTGCTGAGCCATCCTGCCACCTTTGGCAGCTCAGCCACAGCTCAGCTCGGGTGCAGCTCACTGGCTCATGTGGAAATTGAACCGGCAACCCTGTTGCTCAGAGCTCGCACTCCCAACTACTGAGCCACTCGGCTGTCCCCCTATCTTATCTATTAATTTTTGGAAATGTTGCTTGTGATTGCTTAACTCCTTCCCCCGCCCCAAACATTTTCTCTCTCTTGGGTCTTTCGGTTACCTGGGGTTCAGGTTCAGCTGATCTTCACTGGGCTAAGCTGGACTCCAGGAAGTAGGTTGGGTTCAGGTCTGCTCTACAGAGCTTTATTCTCTGTGGACCAGCAGCTTTTCAAGGCATATTCTTATCAGGGAAATTGGAAGGAGCACAAAAGGGCAAGTCAACCACATATGCATATTGGAGGCTTCTTCTTGTTCATGCCTGCTATCATTCTGTTGGCCAAAAAAAGTTACATGGCCTAGCAAAACAGTGTGGGTAAGGATACAAGCTCCTCCTCTAGTGGGAGGGTCCTGTAAATTACATGGCAATTGGTGAAATGTATAGCCTTAATATGGAGTAAGAATTGGGATTAACACTGCAGTCTACCATATTTATCCAGAGGGATGTGGAGAGTGAGGTATTAGGGTTAAACCTAAATTGTGTGCAACCAAAAGTTCATATTTGTCTGGGAATGTTGAGTTGTACCAGCAGGAAGCTATTTACCTGAGGATCTAAGGATTCTTATGAGATAGAGCTCCTTCTGGAATAATACAGAGCCAACCAGGGAGCTTATCCAAGTTACACAACCCCAATTTTTGAAGGAAGAAGTGATTCTGAATACTCCATGATGGAGATCTTTGGTTTCACCCTTTACCTGGTCCCGTTTCCTGCTATTGACTCATAACCGGTTCCTGGGAGAGTTCCTTGTTTCAGTAAAATGCTGAGATGTTGGGCCTAAGCACCACTACTGTGAGTCCCTTCTGAGAGAGTTAAATATAAAAGAGAAGAGGAGCTTCTCCCCCAAATCACAACCCTTACTGTGGGGCTTTGAAACTCCAGTGGCCCCGGAATATCTTCAGTGGCTGTGCTTGGCAGGGGGCAGAGCATGCTAGTGGCTTGTGGCAGCGGAAGCAGTGTCCTGGAGAAAAAATGATACCCACAGAAAGCAAATTATTAACTTTTTATGTGTTTTCTGTTTCACTGATTTAACAAGAAGGAGCTGTGCCTTCTGTTTAACTCACAGAGACCTGCATATTAATATATCAATTAAATATTTTTAAATCATTTTTATTAATATTAAATAGGTGCAAAAGAATTATAACCTATGTGTAAATTATAAAGAATACCAATACAACTGACACCCTGATAACCCCAGTTTGAGAGTAATACATTAGTATTATCTTTGAACTCACCCTGTGCATTCCTTGCTGGTCCCGTCCCTTTTCTTTTTCCCTTAACACTATTCTTAATTCTGAGTTTATCTGTTCCCTTTCTTTCTAGTTTTACTACATTACATTGTATTCCTTAACTATATTGTTTAGCTTTGAATGTTTCAATTTGCTTGTAAACAAGATCAAATCATATTCTTTGCAACTTTATTCTCTCAACATTATATTCTTGAGGGTCCTCTGTCTACTTGGTTTAAATTGTAGCATCTCTGTTCTAGTTGATGGGTGACACATGCACAAGAGGTTGCAGATTTTGTTCTGTTAAGACTGCAAGAAAGCCACCTCCACTGGATGCCAGTGAGCCCTACAATACTGCAAAGGCAATTGCAGAGTGGGGTCTGGATTATGTTGTCCTGACATCTGTGGATCGAGATGGTTAGTGTGTCATCATTGCCTCTTCCAGAAATTGGCTCTTACTAAGTTGTGACATCATGTTGAGCAGTGGACTCTTGTTTCTAGATATGCCTGATGGAGGAGCTGAGCACTTTGCAAAGACTGTTTCATACTTAAAGGAAAGGTACTTCTTTTTGCATTGCTTACGTATTTGACTTTTTTTGACCCATATAAATTCAGTTTATTTAAGGTCTTTTAAAGCAGTGGTTAACCTTTTTGTGGGGGAGGCAGGTTATAAACCCTTCTGATAATCTGCTGGAAATTATGTGGGTTTTCTTTCAATAAAAGCATATTTGAACATACAGATTCATATTTGCAGAAATTGTAGGGGCTTGGGCACAAACTTATCCTTCGTCTATAGAGCCCTTGCTTCATATTGGAGTTAGTTTAAACTTTGAGTAATTTTAAAAGTATAAAATTGTAGTCTTCCTAGCACTGATTTTGAATAAATCATCATCTAGAAGTAATTAAGATAAGTTCCCACATTGCTAAATAAAATATGTACATCTTGTTAATAGATTTTATCTACATTCCTTGGAATTTTACCCATAATCCACATTTTCATTAATATTTTAATCTCATCAATTTAAAAAGCTAATGGATCTAAATTTGCAGTTAAAAAACAGTGAGCTATAAGATGTATTCTTTCAACGTTTCTTAATAGCCATGAGAGAGTGTGTATGTGGTCCTTTATATGTCTGTTCTCTCAGGAAACAGCTTCAAAAACTTTGCAGTTTGGTTTGTGGAAAAATTTATCATCTATCCCAGTCATTTCTACTGCTATCCCAGGAAGCAGCTTTATGACCTAGTTCACATTTTAATGCTTGAATGTGTAGCTATAGCCACAATATACATGGGAAGATTAACATTTTGCATATATTTCATTTAAACAAAACCTTCAACTTAAATCACTAAGGCATTTTTTTTTTTTTTTTTTTTGAGGGCAGTGTCACCGGCCCTCATATGTGGGACCCGAACTGGGGCCGCTGGCTTCCCAAACCAGCGCTTAACTGCCGCGCCACTCGGCCGGCCCAACTAAGTCATTTTTACTACTGTCCTGTTAAAATCAGGATTTTCATGCCTGACATTACCCGATGAGTTCAGAAGCAGCCTTTCTGTGGAAAGTAAGAATAATTGTGTTCAAGTAGAGAAATATCCAATAATGACCTTTGTGTAATAAAAATTTGTTAAAAGTTTTTAAAAAACACCCATTGCACTTGTGAAATATTTGTCCAGAGGAAGGGTGGTGGGCATTGTAAAAGAAATCAAAATTAGGGCCGGCCAAGTGGCGCGGAGGTTAAGCGCTGGCTTGGGAAGCCAGCGGCCCAGGTTCTGTCCCATATATGAGGGCCAGTAACACTGCCCTCAAAAAAAAAAAAAAAAAAGAAATCAAAATTAAAGCAATCAAATAATGTTTACATTCACATAACAAATGTCCCAATTTGATTTCTAAAGAACAAAAATATATTTAATGTTTTTATTTTTATTTTTTAATTCCTTTAAGCACTTCTATTTTTTTGTTTAATACCTACTCAATAAAGCTTAGGAGGCTGTGGAATCTCAAAATTTATTGTGATATTATTTGCATGTAGATGTGTTTTAACCACTGCATATTATTTAATGTTCTGCGTTTGCATTTTTTTTGTTTTGTTTTTATTTCATATATAATGTGAAATATATAATTTTATATATAGCAGTTTTCATATATAAAACTGTTCATGGAGCCGGCCGAGTGGCACGGTGGTTAAGCGCTGGCCTGGGAAGCCAGCGGCCCCGGTTCGGTTCCCACATATGGAAAAAAAAAATAAAAATAAAAATAAAACTGTTCATATATAAACAGTTGTATATTCATGCTTTTCTTGGCAGAGTTCTAAAGATTACTATGTTGAAACTGATACACAATGAATACCGGTGATTTCTATTTTGAGCAGCAGCTATGTTCTTTTCCTCAGTTTGATACTTATCTTTTTTTCTCCTAGGAACCCAAAAATTCTTGTGGAATGTCTCACCCCTGATTTCCGAGGAGATCTTAAAGCAATAGAAAAAGTTGTTCTGTCAGGATTAGATGTATATGCACATAATGTAGAAACAGTTCCAGAATTACAGAGGTGATTACACATACAGAATACTGTTGGGAGTTTAGAGGGCCAGAATCTGCTGTATTTTCTCACTTTTTTCAGGGGAGAACTTCGTAATTGGTTTTTATAAAGAAGTGCACTCTTTAAAAAAAAAAGTGCTTATTTTAGAGAAATAAAAAAATATAGGCAACAAAAAGAATGTAAATATCATCCATAATATTTCTGCCCAGTAATACTGATTAACATTTAAGTGTATATATGTATATATATTTATACGTTTGCATATGTTTTGTTATGCATAATGAGCATCTTTACTTAATAGTATATTACAAGTGCTGATGAGTTATTTTTTTCAAAGAATAGTTTTCAAAAAAATTTACTCAAGATTAATTGCAATTCTAAAAAAACAGACCCTTAAAATGTATTTGGCACTAATATATGCAATAAATGGTGCCGAAGAAAAACTGGTATCATTCAGATGTATTTTAAATCTCTTTTAAAAATTAGATAGTAGGCTTCCTTACTTTTCCTAATAATTTTTGTAGTTAGGAATAATTACCAATTATTAATCCACATCAGTGACTATGTTCATAAATCAGAAAAATGAAAATTACTTTAGCCTTCAGGCAAGATTAATACATTCATTTTACTTAATTTTAGAGTATTCGGCATTGGTTTTATTAGCTTCTCTACATCATCTTGTGTTGGAAAACTTGAAAGAAGTATGATAAACAATAATTATCATTTCCACTAAATCATAAACATTGGGAGCATAACTTAAATTCAGTGGAGAAATAACTTTCAGAAAGTAATTACTTTCTGTGTTATCAGTTTTATGGTTATTTTTAAATTCATAAATTTGTTTCCTCTCTTTCCTGTGAACTGGTCTTTGATTAAAAATAACAACCACAACAACAAATCAATTACACAAAATAAAGGTGCGTTTGAATTCAAGTAAATGCTGGTTTAACATCAGCAACTTTCTCTCCTTTGGGCCTTGTCCCCATTTAAGCCATGGTGGTTTGGCCACTGTTGAAGCACATAGCCTGTTCCAGTCCTGTCATATGTCATGATACCACCACCAGTGGGTGCCAATTTCCCTGTTTTCACTTAAGAAACATTATCCTTTCCAGTGAAAATTCCAGAATCATGTGTCTTTTTACCCGAGATGTTAATGTTGCATACTCACCAGCAGAGGGCGACTTAGTCTTTAGAAAAGAAATGAACATAAGTTTCAGACCTCTGAAATGTGGGTTCAGGTTAAACAGTTGTTTTTCCTTATTCAGTATCGAGTTTTTCTTCTACTCTTACCCATCACTTTTGACTGCCGCTTACAGTTACTCATTCTCAGCTTCAGAATTCCTATTTCTTGAGTTATTCATAAGTTGAATTACTTCCATTTTAGTCTTCTCTGCTCTAGGCGTGAAAGGCCTTAAAAGTCAACAGCTAGAAGGCCCCATGAAGCCTTATTTTCTATCCTAAAATAACGGACATTTGTTCATAAATTCAACCATTGAACCATATGATGTAATATAATGTCCAGAATGTACTTTTCTGGCTTTCAGGTTGTTTGCATAACCTTGTCCTTAGTTGAGCTTGTTATTCTTGCTGACAATAGCTCTGCTGTTTTCAAGGAAAGTTCGTGATCCCCGGGCCAATTTTGACCAATCTCTACGTGTACTGAAACACGCCAAGGAGGTTCGGCCTGATGTTATTTCTAAAACATCCATAATGTTGGGTTTAGGCGAGAATGACAAGCAAGTATATGCAACGATGAAAGGTAAAGAAATTGAAAATTGAGTAATAGCAGGAACCCGTGTTATAGCTCCTCGATAGTCTCAGTGAAAGTGCCAGTAAGAACAAAATAATACAATACGTGGTTATAAACCACCATAAAAAGGAAAGGAAGTGTGTTTTCTTAGAACTTGATGGAATGATGTGCAGGAAGCCCAGGATATGAAATTTGTATCCCATTTTATTCCCTACCCTTTTACTGAGTAAAACCATGATTTTGTCAACTTGTTCAGTCATTGGACAATTTTTTAGAGCCATCCAGGTACAAGAAGCTGTGGCCAAAGATGAATACAGTTCAAAGATGAATAAATCTAGGCCTTTGAGGAACAGCTTGTAGCATTGTTACATAATATGCTTTGGACTTTGCTGAGCCTTAGTCCAATAAGCCCATTTCTTGGGCTTTTTCAATTTTAAAATATAAAAACTTTTTTTTTTTTTTAAATATGAAAGCTTTTATTTCACCTGAGGGTTCTTGGCCTTCCTGCAGTAATTTTTAGTTCAAAGAGTAATAAATTCAAATAGTAATTAAAGGCTGCTTTTTACCACAGTGTATATAGTTTTATTAGATTCTCATGTCAGAGATCAACTCACATTCCCCAGAGCATATTTTGTACATTTAGCAAAAGCCTAATACAATCTATAATATGGGTCTTTTCAGGCCTTTCATACACGGTTCCTTTTATCTTTTCTGCCTAACAAGACTCCTTCTCTAGATACCTTCTACCTTTTATTTTAGCACTTATTCCATAGTATTGGAGTTGTCTGTCCATACATCAGCCCCACATGATTCTCTTAATCATTCCTATATGTTTTCAATTCTTACCATATTTCCTGACACATAAATACCTTTGAATGGATACTTAGTCTTATTTTCCAACATCAGGCTTATAGGCCAGAATAAAGTTCACACTGTTCTAAAGTAAAATTATGTTTATGTTCTGAAAAATTATGCTTAAATCTGTAATTTTAGCCTCATAAAAACATCTGCTGGGCCAGCCAAGTGGTGCGGTGGTTGGGCAATGGCTTGGGAGTCCAGTGACCCCGGTTTGGGTCCCACATGTGGGGACCAGTGACACTGCCCTCAAAAAAAAAAAAAAAAATCTGCTAATGTGTGCTTTTTTTCCCTAGCACTTCGTGAGGCAGATGTGGACTGTTTGACTTTAGGACAATATATGCAACCAACAAAACGCCACCTTAAGGTACAGCTACCATGAGTTGCCAAATGTGTATTGGTAATTTGAATTAAATTTTTATTTTCCATAGGTAAAATTAAGAAGCTGCTAGAGTTTTAGTATAATGTTTATATATATTTCCAAGTTCCAATTTCCATTTTATTATCTGCATAAAGCAGGTACATTGGCACTTAATTGCTGCCCCCAAAATTATGTGACTGAAGTGAACCTACAGAAAAAAAATGTTTAAGTTGGAAAATTGCATTCATACCCACTTAGGGATCTTGTGATTTGTTTTAGATTTATATATGAGAGCCAAAGGTGAAGTAAGAAAGAAAAGTCAGTCAGTCTTCCTATTTTTATATTGGACATTTGTTCATCATTCAAGAAACTTTTCTTAAATAGTGACCATGTCCCAGACACAATGCTGAGCAGAAGATACAAAATGAATAAGATACAGCCTTGTCCTCAAGAATCTTATAGGCATAACTAATTCTTGATTATACCTGTTAATAAAGGAATGATACAGATATATAATCTCCGTAGATAACTTCATTTTCTTTCTCTGTCCTTTGGAATAGTTAATGTAATACAGAATTGCTGTGTTCCCTCCTCTTTAATTCCCTGTAATTATGTTCTGATAACGGGCCAGCAGGGAACCAGTGAGGAGGGAGAGGAAGCAGCCTGGGGGCACTGGATAAATTATGACATGAAAACCACCCTAAGTGCATGGGTATAGATTTTCTGTAGAATTAAAACAATTTGTGGAATTCTAGAATCTGTCAGGATTAATTCTTTAAATCTAGGTTGAAGAATACATTACTCCTGAAAAGTTCAAATACTGGGAAAAAGTAGGAAATGAACTTGGATTTCATTATACCGCCAGTGGCCCTCTGGTGCGTTCTTCATACAAAGCAGGTAAGTTAAACTGCAGGGGATGGTTTTATTTAGACCGTAACTTCCCACATTAAAATTATAATTGCTGTGGTTGTCTTTTATCGGGGGAGGGTTGTTTTTTTTTCTGAAACACCCTTAGGAGATTTGCTCCATAAGGATCATAGTAAGGAAAAAATTTTTCTTAAACCTAGTTTGTTCCTTAAAGAATCTCCCCCGTCCCCTCCCCCCCACACACAAACACACTCCACCCCCATCAATAGCTCAGCTAGTGTGATGAAAGCAGAAGTCGTCAGTTTATTCTATGTGTGGATTTCAATAGTAGGTTATTCAGAAATGACAAAGATCTATCAAGCACATAACATGGTTTTCTAGAAAATGTATATTCATTTGACAGTGATGTCAGCTGCATCTCCAAACTCCCAATTTCAGATCACTTTAAACTCTGGAAAGTATCTATTCAACAGCATTGCTGCTTGCACCATTAGCTTTGTGTTTTTCCTCTCAGAAGCAACAGGAAAAAAAACGCTTAAGATTATTTTCCCTATAGAAGTTTTTAGTGTTTTTACTAGCTACAAGGCCGTTTTTCACCTTTGTAATTCTGGCTCTTGATTTGATCAGTAGTTTGAGCTGACCTTGTAAAAACTAAAACCTTTTCCAAAAAATAAAAAGTCATGTGGTAATGGCCATCAAAAGGTCTATGAGAACATATCTGAAGATTGAATTTAATCTAAAAAAAAACATTTATGATGTTTTCTCTGTCAGTTAAACTTGGCAATTAAAATTTTTTGAAGAATATACAGCCATTTATTTTTTGGATATATCTAAACTATGTTATTACTATTAATGATCTTGTAAATGACTTATATATTGAAATCTAATCATAGATATGTTTAAATTAGGCATAAATTCTATTGGTAAAAATTAATTATTAGTAGTAAAATTCAGTGTGTTCCTATAAAGAAATTGAAGACATTTTAATGAAGTAACAACTTATCCTAGTTACAAAATGCAAGAATTTGATTCAACACTGACTGACAGGATGTGGGGACTTTGGAAACCAATAATTATAAGTGATTTACTATTCTTCAAGCAGTGCTACTGGCAATCTAAAACTATATATAAAGAATAGAAAAAACATCAGCTTTCAGAGTGGGTAAAGTACAATAACATAATTTGAAAGGAGTTTTTATTTTACTGGGGTGTTTTGGTTTTTTTAGGAAAGTTTCTAACATTTATAAGGAAGTGAGTTATGAACTTTTTAGTAATGTTTTTTAAATTACCAGTAAGAGATCAAATTCTAGTATGTAGAGCCTTAGACTCAAATGATGGAGTATGATCTGATAGTGTTGGTTCTACTCCTATCAGATTTAGATGAGGTATGGAGCAGCACGGATTCTTCTCCGCATTACTTGGCTAGGTTATGAGCCTGGGGATTCTTGGTGATTGTGTACGGGTAGGAAAGTTGGAATTCTACTCAGATATTAAGATGACAAAGAGAAGTTAATCAGACTCCACATAAAATCAGGCATGCAGTGCTGAGCTCTGCCAATAAGCACTGAGCTATGCTGTAACAGTGACAGACTAAATGGAACCCAAATGACCTGAACAGTGAATGTGTCCCCTCTAAGCAGCTAACATATTGCACAGGCACACTTAGGAGGTGGAGAGAAAGCCCATTTTAAACGAAGAGCTCTTCTCAAAAGAGAATAAGCTAAAGAGATTCCATCAGATGAGTCTGCTCAACTGCAACGAGGTCTGTTTTATAAACATCAAATCCAGGCTAATAATGTAGCAAAATTGCTCTCTGAAATGAATTGTGCCAACAGCAATACTTTTGTCAGTGATAAGGAATAGATAGTGTACATAAAGTGGAATAAATGTACAGAAGCAGATCCACAGATACAATAATAATAATACAGAGTTACTAGAAAAAATAATAGTAGAAGCTGTAGTGATAAAAATAATGATTAAGAAAATTCTTTAAAAAATTTTTAAGAATAATGATTAATCATTATTTTTGGGGAAAGGGCCAGTAATATAGGGGATATGTGAGGTTAGAAAATTATTGCCATTGAGATTGAGAAGAGAGAAATGTCAATAAATACAAGTCTTTAAAGAGAAACACTAAAGTATAATTATTCTGAAATTTAAATTGATATTAATAATGTATTTTCATTTTTCCTAAATAGGTGAATTTTTCCTGAAAAATCTAGTGGCAAAGAGAAAAACAAAAGCTGTCTAATATTTAACAATATATTCAAGATCAGAGGAATTTAAAAAATTTGATTCCAGTTGGTAATAGAGGTGGGTCAGAATGCCTACGCTTAAATGGATAAATTCCAATTTTTGGTTTTAAGAAAAATGTCAAAAAAAAAAAAAGAAAAAGAAAAATGTTAATAAGCTATGTGTATTTAATTATAGTAATTTATTTGTCTTTTACCATATCTTTGTCCCAGTAAACAATTGCTTGCTATGATGTAATCATAAAACATCTTTGTAAGAGTTTGTTGTTAACAGTATAATTTAAAAATATATTAAAAACTTACAGAAAATCTTTTAAGCCTCTGTTACATATACATCATCAACAGTTCATTTCTGAAAAATGACATATTGTGATGAACCAGTCAGCGTAGTTTGAGACTGTGATCAGTTTACTTATAATGAGCATGTGTTCTTTGCATAGTAAAACATTGGAATAATTTTAAAAGGCTCAAAATTTTAAGTGTTGATTTTTTTACATTGGTATAACTACTTTAGACGTGTAAAATAGTTTTACGTTAATTACTTGTTTAGGGCTTTTGTGAAACCAAGACCATGGTGTTGTCCAAGACTGGGAAATATAGCCTAAGAATAAGAATATTAACGCTCATTTATAATAGTTTGCTACATCCACATGCACTCTCCCATTTATTCCTTTGATTTCTCATACCTCTCTGGTGAGGTGTTGTACTGTATGATAGTAATGACCCGAGGAAGGAATTTCTTTCCTAAATAGTAGGAACTTTTGACTCGAAATTCTGTCTTCTACATTTCACAAAGGAAGTCTTGAGATGACTATACTGTAAAATATGTAATGTGGTAGCCAGTTCGGTTTTGAGTTTTTAAATATGTGAACTTGTATTTTTCCACAAAAATAATGCATGGCTTTGAAAACTAGTTAAATTTTAACTTGGGAGCCATGTGTACTTGGACTCACTTTCTTTATAGATCCTAATAAATTTTGTTGTGTAAAATTAACCCCATTAACTTTAATCTCTGGCAACCAACCTCCTTAAAATCTATGCTTTTACAGGAATAATTAGATTCTGATTTTGTAACATAATCTGGATATTTTCTAATTTTGCACTGTGGAGGGGAATGGTAATAAAATATTTTAGCGAAAGAATCATTTTGTCAAATGAAATTTTCATGGGCTCCCAATGTAAAACAAAATGGCATTTTATTAGCACAATATATGGTAACAACTATATATAAAAACAGTGACTGATAAAATGAAGCGATTTTGATACAAATGTGAAATTAGGAGTCATGATGACATTTGCAGTCTTGTCAGCCTCAGCAGTCTACTTATTCCTTTGTTTTGTTTTGCTTGCACAGTAACAGAAAAATCCTGACTGATACAGCTGAATAACAGTAAAATGTAAGAAATATTTAAAAACTTCATCTTGCTATTTCAGGATACTCTCCAGTTAAACTTAATCCAGAAACTTGAAAGAGGCATAGCAGGAAATGTTTGTTTCAAAGTGGAATCATAAATAGTCTTTTCTGTGTTTGTTATTCATTCTCTCATTATTGAATAACTGACCATGATCCATAACTAGAGACCAAATGCCTGGGTCTCGCTGGACATGTAAGTGGTGAACATGTGCTGTAGAGGTATGCTCCTTTGCACAACTGTACAAGAAAAGACAGGCTTGAATTTTAAAAGGCCAGGGCACAGCTCTGACCTTCCTAAACAGTGATGTATTAATAAGCACATTTAGATGCACAGACATGGCAGGAGGTCTATACAAAAATTCTTGATTGGGCAGCACAAAATAATGCATCAAAATAAGGCAAAATAATCTCCAATATCTGAAAATTGATGTGCCCATTTCAGTACGTCTGATCTCTTCCTTTCTGTAGCACAAATGGCATTTTTAAGAAAATGAAAGTGATAAATGCACACGGCTTTTAGGAAGGCAACTCAAACCATGAAATCAGCCAATCCTGAAAACCACCTCCTGTTTGGTGAGATAATAAATGTCTTCCTTAATGAAACCAGTTTGCATAGGATTTTCTCTTACTTTATGCTGAAAGCATCTTAACTTTAGAAGTATTACATTAAGAAATGTGAGCATCAGTGGCCGTGGGCAGAAAAAAGGAGAATAACACCCCAAAGAAAGAGTCAGAATGTGAGTGGAGCAAAACAGCAGGGGCAGCAGCTGAGGGATGTGAGTCCCCCTGGGGACTCCCAGCAACTCCCAGCCACACTTGAATGTACATTTATGCTATCAGTATACCATTTGAATGTATTTTACATTGGGTTTCCATAAAAATTTCATTTGACAATGATTCTCTTGCTAAAATTTTGGCCACCACATTTTAATTTTCAAGAGCTCCGATTATTCCTGTTTTTGTTTTTGTTTTTAATAATAGCATCCTGTACTTGTTAGCTGCAATTTCTTCCATTTTTCTCTGAGGATATTTCATTTTTTGAAGTTGAGGTTCCTCTGCATTGAGCATTGTCTGTCCCATTTGTTTGTTTTGGTCTTTGCTTTTTGTGTTGAAAGCTCTCTTCAAATGTCCGGTGATCCCTGGCTCTACATGCAGACTATGAGCCACTCAAGCTGAAGGAAAGCTGGAATAGGGGATGCTATCTAACTGATACAGAGCTTCACTGTAAGTGGGGGATGAGCTGGATTTTTCAATGAAGGACTCCGAATGTCATGGTTATTTCCCTAAAGCCATTCAAGTTTTTTTTGTTTTTGTTTTAAATCTGAAGTCTCCTGCCTTGAGGGTTATTATAAACTGCTGCCAACTTTCTCAGAGCCAGATGGCTTAAAGCAAGTAGGCTAGGGGAGTGTGGGTCTGTTCCCTATGCAGGCTTTAATTTACTTCCCTCGCTTCCAGTCTGGCATATCCCCAAGTATGAAACTTTTTGATGCTGTTCCTCCTGAAAATAATCCTCTAATATCCTATGAGTAAGGGGTGGGAAAGGTTCTTTCTTGGTGTTGGGTTGAATAGAGACTTAGGTGTATCTATTCCATATCTAATCTTTCATCTAAGTCCCATTTCAGGCCCACACCTCAACTCCACCTTTTGTGGCATCTGGTGCCTCCAATTCTTTTTTTTTCTTTTTAAGATTTTTTTTTTTTAATTGGGGAATTGGGGGAGGGGAACAGGCAAGTTGCTGTTTTTTTGTTCGTCAGTCTAGTTGCGGAGGATGTTGCTTCACTGGCCCATGTTGGTATCGTCATTGCGCTCTTCCCGGATGAGGCAGATAGGTCGCGGGCCTCTGGATGGTCGCTCACCGCAGCTATTGGCAGCTCACGCTGGCTGCCAGCCGCTCACGCTGGCTGCCGGCCACTCACTGTAGCCTATGACAGCCCACTGCAGCAGGGGCTGCATCCCACCCCGTCGCCAGGGCTCGCACAGCCCAGCTCCAGGTGGAGCTGTTGTTAGCTGTAGAGGGCAGTGTCACTGGCCCTCATATGTGGGATCCGAACCGAGACCGCTGGCATCCCAAAACTAGCTCTTAACCAATGCGCCACTCGGCTGGCCCTGATGCCTCCAATTCTTGAGATCATCTAAGGGGCCACTCACCTGCATATAGAAGGCAGTCCTCCATGTTGGCACTGAAGTTTCTGCATGCTCTTCTTTTACTTAGCCTTCCTTTGCTTTCCACCTTCTAAAATATGGTTGACATATCTCATCCACTATCTTCTTTCCCATTCTTTGTCCTTGTCTGTTTATAGCTTGCTTCTGCCATTACTGCCATTTTAGTAAGATTTCAAGAGAATAAAAATAGCACATGTGTTTTATTCAACCTTTATAACCAAAAGTCCAGACTTTTGACCTCCTGGCTTAGCTTTAGGACAAACAGGCAGCTGGAGTAAACTTGATCTTTGTGCCCACACTGCATTTGTTTTTATTATTCATGGCCATTTTCATATTTGGTCTGTTATTTCTGTATGTGTCTTAGCTTCTCTATAAGATTGCTCATTCATCTACATGTCCTCCATTTCATAGCACTCCACAGCATCTGCCTTATAGTGGGTACACAGATACCTAATTTGAAATATTTTAAGTAGTTACCTGAATGTGAGTACAAAGGAGCTTACAAAGACAGCTAGACTTTAATTTCACTAGCTTGTCTTGCAAAACCCTACCTTCTCTTCCCCATTCCCAGCCTCCTATAGAACTTCAGAGACCCCCTTCTTTTTATTTTTTATCAATTAATTTTTTTTTATTGGGAAATTGGGGGAGGGAACAGTGTTGGGGAATCAGAACAGAAAAGTTGCTGTCCTTTTGTTCTTCAATCTAGTTGTGGAGGACGTCGCTTCACTGGCCCATGTTGGTATTATCATTGCGCTCTTCCCGGGTGAGGCAGATTGGTGACTGGCCATTGGACAGCCACTCACGGCAGCTCATGCTGGCTGCCGGCCACTCATGGTAGCCCAGCTCCAGGTCAAGCTGTTGTTCACCATCTTAGCTGTAAAGGGCACAGCGTCACTGGCCCATGTGGGATCCAAACCGGGGCCCTACTGCTCAGAGCTGGCGTCCCAAGCCAACTCTTAACCAACGCGCCACTTGGCCAGCCCGAGACCCCTTTCTAAGTGAGTAGTTGGGAGTCCCCAGGAGGGTGAAGGCAATGTACTCACATCCTTCTCAGCTGTTGCTCATGCTGTTTGGCCCTCCCCACCTTCTGATTCTTTCCTTGGGATGTTATTAATTCTGCCAGGGCCACAGGTACTAATTCCTCTTAATACCTCTAACATTAGGATGCCTTGAACTTCAAGAAAAGTTCCTATTCAAAGTGTTGTGAATTAGAAAGTTACTTAATTTTTCTAGCCTTCTGCCCTTCATCTGCAAATGGGAATAGGACTTATCTCAAAGGAGTTATGTGAAGAACAGATGAGAAATGCACCTACAGTCCTTAGCGTGGTGCCTACCCTATAATGCTGCGTTAATTACTGTATTCTTAGTGATTCCAGAAACTACCCTTGGCTTTGGTTCAATGGGACCAGCTTGTTATGGTGTCTAATGAGAGTACTTGCCAGCCACTATGCCAATAAGATCTTTGTGTAAGCATTGATCTCGTAATCCTCATGACAACTTTTTGCATTAGAGATGAAATTATCTCTATTTTACAGATGAGGAAATTTAGCCAAGATATCACATGCTAATAAGTAATGCATTCAAGATTTAAAGCTGGAAGTCTTTAAAAAAAAAAAAATGCTGTCGTAAGTGGAATAACAGATGATTTTGGTTTTTTAAATACCCTTCTGTAACTTTTTTTTTTTTTACCATTTCCAAGTATTACTTTCAGTTTTAATTATTAGCTAATAAATTTCACCAATATACATTAACCCCCAACTAAAAATACTGATAAAAACAGGAACCATGTATCAATTAAAAGAAAAAACACGGTCTTTAAATTTCTTAGTAGAGGAATTTTTCACACCAAGATCTCAAATTACTGTTACCAGTTACTGGGTTTTTTCCCTCCTATCACAAACATCGAATTTACATGGCTCGGTGAGTCGTCTTTTGCCCATTTTCCTCCACTTACCAATTTTCCTACCTTTTAATCAGTAACTATTTTTTTACACATCAATTGTAGGCACTGAAACGTTGCCAATAAAAAAATAGTGCCTATTTCTATCTGCTTTAGCATGACACTTTTGGGTTATAATCCCTTTACCAGAACTTTACTAGAATATAAAATTATTAAACATAATACATGAATACTGGGGTTGCCAAAAAAAAAAAATGTGTACAAGTGGACACTTTGGTCAACATTGCTCAAGCAGTAGTTTGCCATAATCAGAAGTGTCTGGACGCTGATGGTAACCACTTTGAGCACCTCTTGTAATCGCAGAAGTCAAACATGATTTGTACTCATCTTTTGTTATCAGTATATATTGAGTATTACAATTTTAATACAGTTTTCCTTTCTTAAAATGTGTGTACATTTTTTGGGCACCCTCTGTATTTTCAAGCAGAAATGTAAAGTAAATTCTAATTAATAAGCGCATCCTCACTTACAGATCTTATGAGTAGGGAGCGTGTTATGTTCCAATACTCGGGTGTTTGTCTCTTCTGGGGGGTCTGAAAACTTTTTCCTGAAGGACCACATAGCAAATATTTTAGGCTTTTCAGGCCAAGGGGCAAAATTGGGGACTTACATAACCATTTAAAATGTAATCACGTAAAAACATAAAACCCATTCTTAGCTCACAGACGGCTGGACAGATTTGGCTTGAGTTATAGTTTGCTGATACCTTGTCTACTTGCTAAACTTCCTCCCTTTCTTGCATCATTTGTAAGTATGATGCAATGCCCTTTTGTCAAAAAAATAAGGAGTGACTTTTTCCTGACTAATGTCAGCCTGTAATGACTCAGTTGCACATTGACAAAAAATATCCACACAATTGCTGATGCAGAATATTTATTTATGTATTTGTTATCTGTATAGATGTCTCTGTCCTTTGTTTCTGTGTTCTTATTGAACTGCATTAACTCCTAAAAGATGAGGCCTCATCTCAGTTTGTACATTTTCAGCAGAGTATAAGCATCAAATGGACATCTGACACATTTCAATAATAACAAAATATAAAACAATCAAATATAAGTCAACAAAAGGTATAAGAAAACCAGATGGAAATACATACAAAAATTCTTATTTTAAAATTATGCTATATATAATTCACAAAACCGTCTTTAAGTTTATATATGAGATTATATTGGTTTTCTTATATAAAGGGAAAATTGCAATGAATAATGGAAATAAAAATGCAAAGTCAAGGTATTTTTGTCTCTTAGACTAAAATAATAATGATAAGTGAGGAAAAACAAAAAGTGAAGAGGAATGAAATAGACCACTACTGATTTTTCTTTTCATGTTAAAAAAGAAATTGCCTTTTACTCTTATTTGGATTGATTGGAAATAGTAGTGATGACCTTTTTGGGCTAAAAAAACGACGACACAACTCATTAAAACAAAAGGGTTACTTCTGACATGGAAGCATTTAAAAAAAAAAAAGGTAGAGCGTAAAAGGCCCCATTCTGTCCATTGCATTCAAAAAACAGCTTGGGAAACACCTTACCCAGTTATGGCAGAAACCTCTAAGTGACACTTTCTGAAAGGTTAACAGGGTTGGCCCAGTATTTAGCATAGCAATTATATGGTTTAAAATACATATTTAATGACAAGTAAACAAACCGATGATCAGAAAAACTGAAGAGTTCCTTTCCCTTTACAATGCAATATTAAAGTGCTGCCTGTGGATATTTTATAAGTAAAAAGTGAAGTTTAATATTTGTTTTACAAAAATCGACACCATTAAAACCAACATGATTATTTGCCATTGATCCAATCACTGAGGTAACATTATATTGTAAAAATATGTAAAAAATATTCTAGATTCATAATTACCAGATATGCTGATTCCCATATAGCTAGTATAAATTGATTATTAAAAAATAGTTTTGTTTCCTTAAAAACAATTGGTTCATTTACCATTAAATATCAGATAGCTATCCTGAAGTACCAAAAAAAATTGCAAATAAAAATGGCACTGCCTATACTTTGGGTTTCTTGTTAGGCGGATCCTGCAGACTGAACTTGGGAATCTCACCAGAAGGAGCATATGGAATTCTCTTTGAGGACACCTTTTTGCCAATTGTTTCAATCTAGGGAGAAAAAAGATTTTAGAAAGAAAACTATTAACAATTATAATACATAAATATAAAAACTATAATGAAGTGTAGGAAAGCCTAGATTATTTTTTCTTTTTAAAAGCAGAAAATGTTTCTCAAGTTGTCTGAGTTGCTATGAACAATCTTTAGTTCATTCAATGTTTTATGTTCCTGGAGTCAATGTACACACCACGTTTCATATTCACATCTAGACACTCATACCTGCCAATCCCAACCCCAGAACCCCTCAGAGTAGAGAATCATATGCCGCTATTGTTTTAGTAGCATATATGAAAGCAATTAAGAGACTAATTCCAATTAATTCACATACTCTCCCATACTCTATTCTCATGTCCATTTCCCTTATTCTAAAAGACTTGCATAAGCTGTAATAGCATAGTTTTTAGGAGTTCAAGTTTCAGAATCTGAAAGGCCCCAGTTGGAATCCCGACTAATAATTGCTATGTTGCCTCTAGATCTTTCTTCCTTGTTTGTATTACACTCACTAGGTCTTTCTTCCTTGTTTGTATTAATTCCACATGCCTCAAAGGGTTGTGGTTAAGGATTAAAGTGTTCAGCATGGTGTTTGAAATACAATAAATAAAATCAAATTCTAATTTGCATATTACATTTTACACTTTTTTATATATCCAAAATCATCAATCTTATCTTTAGACATTGCTTCTTTAATAGCTGTAAGTTTATCTCCTCTCTACAGCAGAGATAAATATACACACAATTTTCATAAATGTCTTTTGAATTGAAAATATCTAATTCTGACTCAGACCACAAAGGAAGGGTTTCTGCTTTGTGTTAATCGATTGTCTTATATCATGACTTATAAATTGTTTATTTCATGATTCCATTGCTAACTGTTTTTATTAATTCTTACTAAAGAAAGTTAACATATAAGAACTCAAACTCGGGGCCGGCCGAGTGGCACGGTGGTTAAGAGCTGGCTTGGAACGCCAGTGGCCTGGGTTCGGATCCCACATATAAGGGCCAGTGACACTGTCCTCTTAAAAAAAAACAAAAACTCAAACTCAGTTTAAATATATACCTCTATATATCTTCTCCCTTAGAGGAGTAAAACAGGAATGAGAAAATTTGTCTATGCCTTGCAAATAATCTTCAAAAAGTAACATTGCTAAGTCATGACTGGGAAAAGTCATGTTGTTATTCACTAAAGAGGATTGGGATAGAAGAATCCCCAAGGTCCTTGAAGGAGTATGAACAAACAAAGATGCGATCTGATTCTTGTTGCAAGTAAATCTCTCATGAATGAAAAATGGACACTGAATTCTAAATAAGGGTCTTCAGCAAGTCGGTGACAGGTTAAGAGAAGCAGGTATTTTGAACAGTAAGTGAGAGCGTCATCAGTGCCTCCAGGACCGCTGGTGCTGAGCAGATGCGCACAGTCAGCTCTGATCACCACCTGTCGACTCTGCTAGAGGACTATGCAGACAGCAATCTCCTGGCACATTCTTTATCCTCCCTGACCTCCCCCTGAGCCTCCCACCCCCATACATACTGCTGGGAGGAAACAGCAAGTAGCTCCTTCTTAGTAATACTTTTGGGACCCCTGGTAGAACTGAAATAGATGCAACATATAAATGCACTGTTCTGCACAGAGGTTTCGGTCCCTTCTCTAAGCTTCCATAATTAATTGACAAACTTTGAATGAGAAGGGGGCCAGTATCACTGAAGCTCCCATTATGGCAGTTTTCAAGACATTTGTACAGGAATAAAAGCCCAGTCCTCTGAGGAGGTCAGTGTGCTGCAGATAGCTCAGCAGAGCAGGCTCGTGGTTCCAGGAAAAAAATTTGTTCAGGATTTTCTTACTTGATTTTCATATGGTGAGGCAGGGCACATTTTGTCCCTATATGATAGGCAACCGATGATTTCCTAGACGCTATGTAAGGGAGACAAGCACTGAATGACCTTTAGATCACAAATTTAAAGAGGGAGTGAAACAGTTAAAAAATCCCATAGAGACTTCCCAGAGAACTGACTCATACCTATGTTGCCTTAGAGTCATGTTATTGCTAAATGAAAAAATATTAAAATTCAAAAACACAAGAGCCATTAAAAAGCACATGACCAAACAAACAAAACAAAACCAGCCCAAGATCACTATTACCTGGAAGCCAATGGTCTGTAGTTCATTGTGGAGCCCATCCAGGACACGTCGTCCATCAAAGATAAAGGCTGGCTTCAGCATTTTCTTGTGAATACGTTCATAATCTAATTCCTAAAAGACAGAACCAAAGGAATAATTAGAACATCTACATGGGCATATACTCAGCCACAGCGGATACTAGAACACCTCTAAAATTTTCCTTCATACCATTTCTGTCACCTCACCTTAAACATGTCCCACTCGGTGCAAATAACAACAGCATGGGCACCATCACATGCTTCATACGGATCCTTAGAAATGGTCACGAGTCGGGACACTGTAACAGCAACAACAACAAAAACTTGTCAATAGGAAAGGAGTTATTTGAAACGATGTATTTTAACATTAGGATTGCAGGTGGAACTGAAGGTCTGAAAGAAATGGAATAGTCTGGCTGAAGTGTGAGGCCTGCAGCACCCCAACCTTACCCCAGAAGCATCTCCTTGGAACCTCTACAGCCTTTTAGAATATGTAGAAAAAAATAATTAGAATAACTTCATCACTTCAAATCAAAGCTGACAAAATAATGTCTAAAGAGTTTAATTTTAGAGAAATGAGGTTCAAAACAGGGCCTACCAATGATATATATGATAAAAACTGAACCAACAAAGGTTTCTGGGAAACAAACACATTTTGGAGCCCATACTCAAAGTGATTCATGAGACTCAAGGGCTTACCTTGGTCATCCTCTGAAACTCCTGGATGAGAAAGATCCACAACTATTTGTTCCCTTGGTACTTTTGGATCATATATGTGGAGGTGTGCACCTTCATCCATCAAATACTTGCTAACATATATACTAGAAGATTCTCTGAAGAAAAAAGAAATCAGTATTGCTAAGTTTTTTAAATGGCATATATTTTAATGCCTTAAGGGTTTAATATATAGGTAAGATTCTACTTCTTCTGAGTTTATGGATGTTTACTTTATTCTTTATACTATATATATTACACACACACACCAATCAAACATAAAGAGAAGATATGGAATTAATACCCTCAACTGGGCTGAAATATTTTAAAGAACTAATACCTCGTATCACCAGTGTCCTTTTTGAATGCAAACCCCAAAATAGCTATCTTCTTATCAGTCACTGTATTAAACAGACTGTCTATAATCCGGGAAGCAAACCTTCTTCTCTGGTAGTCATTTATATCTATGACCTGAAATTACATGTACAATTATGCAATGATTAGTTAAAAGAAGTGCAGCTTATGCCATACATTGCTCAGATTTTTATCATGAGTACTTCTGTATGATTCCAAGCCTTATGAATTAACAAGAGGCAAAGATTAACCAACTTCTTTAGTATCTACAGATTTTTTAAAAAAAAGGCCAGCTGAGTGGCTCAGTTAGTTAAGAGTTGGCTTAGAGCACGAGCTCTGAGCAACAGGGCCGCCAGTTCAATTCCCACATGGGCCAGTGATGCTACGCCCGGGCTGAGCTGTGGCTGAGCTGCCAACAGGTGGCAGGATGGCTCGGCTGATGTAACAACAAGATTGCCTGTTCGATGGTGGGCTACACAACAAAGACTGAAGTACAACAACTTAGCTGGTCCCCTTCCCCAATTCCCCAACACCGTTCACCTCCCCCAATTCCCCAATAAAATCTTAAAAAAAAAAAAAAATTACCCCCCACTTAAAGACATATTAAAAATTTTAATTTTCCTATGGCTAATGTTTCCATGCATCAGGCTGGAATGGATGGAAAGCGGGGAATACAGCTAAATTTTAACCTGATTTTAGGTCCAGCTAAAAGGTCAGCCTAGATTAAGGCATATAGAAAGTAGTGTTCTCCTTAGACGACTTCTCCAAACACTATGGAAGCAAGGCTGTAAGAATTCAAATCCCAAAGTACTCCCTCATATGCTTACCCCCACCCCTCACCAAAACTGAGTGTGAACAGAAAGTGGACAAAGAATCGTCTAACAGTGTATAGAGTTACAGCTGCCTCTGGATGAACCATAACACCATGAACATTTGGCAGTTTTTTAACTAAATGTTGAGTAAAAGCCTCTGATCACCTGTTACTCTCCTAAGAATTTATAAAAAAGACTTCAGGGCCGACAGAGTGGCGCAGTGGTTAAGCGCTGGCTTCGGAAGCCAGGGGCCCCAGTTCAGGTCCCACATATGAGGGCTAGTGACACTGCCCTCAAAAAAAAAAAAAAAAGACTTCATATTGGTGACTAGATGAATATAAGCAAAGAGACTTTTTGTGTGTGTTTTAAGACTTTAAGCTAGGGCCTGTATCAAACCCTGAGAACTTGGGCAATGAGCCTAAAGTGTTGGAAAATCAAGTCTTTACTTGCATTTTTCCCACAACAGACAGTAAAATAAAGCCATCATGATGAATTGAGCGAAACAAACTTAAAAGTGTACATTTCCATTAAAAAATATGTATTTCCTTACATTCCCACCCACTGCTGAAATCTGAAAAAAATTATAAACTTGAGGGGAAAATATTGGG
Organism: Aselliscus stoliczkanus; assembly: GCA_033961575.1. Lineage (NCBI taxonomy): Eukaryota > Metazoa > Chordata > Mammalia > Chiroptera > Hipposideridae > Aselliscus > Aselliscus stoliczkanus. Next base: position 69,414,457 of record CM066734.1, on the reverse strand, counting down.
CAAAGGTATATACACTGGCTGGTATCTTGGACAAATTACTTAATGTCTCTAAGTTTCAACTTCCTCATTATGGGGGATGATGTTAGTGAGAGAACTAAAATGAAGACTAAGCAAAGTACTTAAAAGAGTGCCTGGCACAGAGTAAGCACTCAATAAATGTTAACTCTATTTCCAGTTTTGAAAAGGTTTTTTTAATTTTAGCTCTGTGACTCTCAAAGGGACAACATAAATATCAATATGTGCAAACCACCTGAAATCATTATAATACAGGTTCTTCCTTTATTTTGATTTTAATGTCTTTCAAGATATAGAAGAATTAGGGCCAGCCAAGTGGTGCGTCGGTTAAGAGCTGGCTTGGGATGCCAGCGGCCCTGGTTTGGATCCCACATATGAGGGCCAGTGACACTGCCCTCTACAGCTAAGATGATGAGCAGCAGCTCCACCTGGAGCTGGGCTGCTGTGAGTCCCCAGGGACAGCATAGCTGCAGCCCTCGCTGCAGTGGGCTGCCATAGGCTACAGTGAGTGGCCCGCAGCCACTGTAAGTGGCTGTCCAGAGGCCGGCGACTGATCTGCCTCACCTGAGAAGAGCACAATGATGATACCAACATGGGCCAGTGAAGCAATGTCCTCCACAACTAGACTGAAGAACAAAAGGACGGCCACTTGTCTGTTCCCCTTCCCTGGTTCCCCAATGCTGTTCCCCTCCACCAATTCCCCAATTTAAAAAAAAATATATAGAAGAATTATAATTTTAGAGTAAGTTCTTGCTTTACTGTAGGAGCAAATTAAGTTATAAAATTAGAAAAAATACTGGTTTATCAGAAACGTCCATCACAGTCGATTAGCAAAAAAGGCAAAAATATAGAAACCCAATAATAAACCTAAAATAAAAAATTGAATGTAAGAATAGTTGAGTTCCTGGAATAAATAAATCCTATCAAAAACATTTCACAACCAAAGGATAACATATTTTACTTAGAAGTTAATCCTAAGTCATTAACTATAAAGCTTAATACCTGCTGCCAATAATGGGCTACTTCAGGTAGATTCAAGGCCTCGCAGAGATAAACCAAATTCAGAACATCTTTTTGAAAGCAGCTTCCACCAAAACCTAAAGAAAAAGAAAATGACAGTATTTTTATTTAGGAACCATGTGACAAATGTCTGCCACACTAAATCAGAGGGCCTATGCTAGGATTTTTAATACTAAAATCCAGATATTGGAAAATGAGTGAGTTTATAAATTGTGTGAAATCTGCAAACAACTAATCAATTCTATAAATAAATTCCAAATAATTTTCTAGCTGAAGTTTTATCATGGCTATATTTTCTATCTTTTTCTTCATTCATCTGATATCATTGTCCCACATATCTAACTCTAGCAATGGACTGGCAAACCTTTATGAGCCAGATAATAAAAATTTTAATCTTTGTGGGTTGTACAGTCTCTGGCACAACTCAACTCTGTCTTTGTAGTTCAAAAACAATCATAGACAATATATAATCAAATAGGCATCACTATGTTCCAATAAAACTTTATTTACCAAAACAAACTGTGCACAGGATTTGCCCACCCCATTCTAGTGCAATACAAAATACAGTGAAGGTTGGCATGGGCTCTGGAGTCAGAAAAACCTAGCCACTCAATAGCTGTATGACTTTGAGCAAGTTGCAAAATTTCCCTAATCCTCAATCATCTCTTTAAAGGAAATACCAGCGCCTTCATAACAGATTACAAGGATTAATAATGAGATATATGAAGTGCTGGTTCAAAACGTGGTGCATAATATGCCGTTAGTAAATAGTAGCTATTTTTATTAAATGGTAACTAGAAGAAAATATCAAAAAGATAGAAGAGGCCAGGGAAACCAGTATTAGGCAATGGCATAAGGCCCCATAATACAGGAAGGTTTGCCTATGGCCCAATCTTAAAAGGTTCTATGTACTTTTATATCAACCTTATTAACTTACATCAAAAAATACAGTCAGTTCTCATTATACTCGGTAGTTATGTTCTACAAAATTGCCACAAACACTGAATTAGCAAATACTGCAGCACTCCTCCTAGGTAAAGTACAGTTAGGTTTCTGTGAGTTTCTGGTCACACTTTCATCAACCAATCAATACACAATATTGTTTTATGTGTTTCCGTGTAAAGAAACCCTATTTAATATGTATTGTTGGTTCCTTAACATTAAACTCACAAACAATAGCATTATAACTCATGCCTGAACAAAGCTCAGCTAATCACATACATTTTCTCCCTAAGGCACAGCACAGCTTTCTGGCACTTCAGAACATTAGACAGCACTTCAGCAAAATGCTTAGGGGCCACTGTAAACAATAAAATCACCAACAAAAAGCACAAAAATGCAAAACACAGGGCACTTTTAATAGACCACAAAAAGAGCAAATGTTTCCAGCATGAAAACTGAAAGGAGGACGCAAGGGCTTTATTGCTTTATTCAGCTTCAGCTGGGAATGTACATATCAGGAGACTCAAATTTTTTGCTGCTCTGTTCATGTCTGCAAATAAATGACCACAAAACACCAAGAGTATTGATTTGGGAGTTAAAAATAAATTTTAACAAGTAAGCTAACACAAATACAGAATCTGCCAACAATAAAGATGAATTGTATTTCACCAAGGCCACAATCCAAAAGTATATTAGTAGGAAAAGCAAATGATAGTGAATTGTTTACTACCTGCTTCAATAAGGTGTTAACTTCAGTTATTTACTATGTGTCCCCCAAACTTCTTAAATGTTCTTACTAAATAAATACAAAAAATGTATTCCACCTAAACCAATGAACTGTTTCTACTAATCAGTCAGTAATTATTAAACAATGAAAGTCTCTGCTGCCTCACTTAAAAAGTCCCTGATAGGCCAAAGACTGCATGTATAATGGAATAATTATTTTAAGGGCATTGAGTTCAAAAGACTTCCTTAAATTTAGAGACCTAGCTGATTTTTTTTTTTTTTTTTTTTTTTAGCTGAGCCATCCTGCCGCCTGTTGGCAGCTCAGCTCGGGCCAGGCATCAACTGCTGTTGCTCAGAGCTCAGCTCGCACTCTTGAGCGAGCTCTTAACCAACTTAGCCACTCGGCCGGCCCATAAATGAACCTACTTTATGTGTCAAAAATTTTCATTTTACCAACACTGGCTTTCAGAAACTTATTTCCGATTCTCTGGTCCATCCCGATAGCCCTGGCCACCTCTTCCACGTCGGCTCCTGTAGCTTCACAGAGGGCACTTATAGAGTTAATGCTGCTGATTCTCTGCGCGAGAAAAGCATTTGCTGCCTAAAAACACATAAAAGTGGGGTGGTATGATGAGCTAAAATAGCAATTTTATACATCTGGGTTATATTTCATTGAGTTGATGCAAATTACTGAGAGAAAAAAATTACTGATGGGCTCAAATTGAGGAGGCAATGGATGGGTTGGTAAGGGAAAATATTTTAATTAGAAAAGAAAGATGATTAAGAAGGAGGGTAAAAGCACAATTTTAAAAATTATTATTTTAATGTATCCTCCATTTTATCTTACAATTTATGAAAATTTTAGAATTTTCCAGAATATTTTATACACTAATCTTTGATCTGCCTTGTGAAAATGATTCCATAATGTATAAGAATACTATATTCAAAAGCATATTTATTAAAAGACTAGCTATATAAGTTATTAGTTTTAAGAGAAATAAATCCTTGGCTTTAAATTTAATGGAGAGTTGACTGTTATGTACCAACCAGTTTGGAAAGTTCTGAAGACCAGGTATTGGTGGTGAGGATCTTTTCTTTGGGAACCCAGTGCTCATACACAGCACACAGTGCCTGCACTGCTCTCTGGCCTTCTGGGGTTTCATCCCCTCCAATCAGTACCCTATCTGGGTTCTTCAGATCTTTGATGGCCGTTCCTTCTGCCAAGAACTCAGGGTTGGACAGCACCTAGAATCCCGACGCAAAAAAAGTTTTAAGCTAGCATTAATTATGGACAACTTTAAGGCATCAACATTTACATAAGAAGAACCAGATTCTAAGGCTTCTTTTTTTTTATACCTGTAAATTCAAGTTGGGTTTTGTGTTTGCATCAAATATTTGACGAATACTTTCTGCTGCCCGCACAGGAACTGTGCTCTTCTCAGTCACAATTTTGTACCCATGTGAGTTTTGCACAATGCGTCTAGCACAAGCTTCAATATACTTCAGATCTGCTGCACGGCCTTTCCCCATTCCATAGGTTTTCGTTGGAGTGTTTACCTGGTGAAAGCGTGAGGGATTAAGAACAGATTATCTGTGAGATACTCAGTGATTTCCAGACAGGCCCTGGACCATCAATTAGCTAGTCGCGTGGAAAGTTAACTACCATCAATAGCCATGACTTTAACCCTCTATCAGTTCCTGGAAAATAATACATTTTATAAATATTAATATAATCACCAGAAGGAATAGCTTGAAGCACCTGGAGAACTCATTCAATAAATGTTTGTTGAGAAGCTTATATACATGGTCAGATACCAGGGCAGGGAGGTTACAAGCTAAGCCCTGGACATATAAAGATGAATGACCAGTTCTCATAAAGAAGTTCACAATCTGAAATGAAATGTAAGTTTTCTCTTCTTTCCTCTCTTTATTGTATGTAATATATTACCATAGTGTTTACAACTCAACTTCAAACTCCTTTTTTACAGACCTATATCAAAAGCTTTAAAAAATGTTTGTTCATTCACAAATGCTTTCTTGGCTCATTAAAGCTAGGAATATCTAGCATCTTCAGGATACAAAATACTATGTAAACAAAGACTATCAAATAGAAAGAAAAACAAATCATGGGTCCAGAGTCTAGGCGTTTAGTTTTGGCTTAGCTCTTTTACATAACCTTGGGGCAGTGTGGCTGCCTTTGGCTCAATGACCTCATTGGAAAATGAGGATAACACACTTCTAAAATCTAACACACGAGTTTTATAACACTCTAATAGAAATGAAAGTACTCTGAAAAGTCCAAAAATTTATAAAAGAATAATTTTTTTTTTTTTTAAGAGGGCAGTGTTACTGGCCCTCATATGTGGGATCCGAACCAGGGCCGCTGGCATCCCAAGCCAGCTCTTAACCACCGCACCACTTGGCCGGCCCTATACAGGAATAATTTTTGAACTAGTAATAAATAGCACCAATTCTCTTCCCTTGACAAGCTTATAACCTAATGGGAGATTAAATAAAGGAAGTAGCCAAAATAAATCAAAACTTCAAGATTGAGTTGAAGTGTGAAAAGCAGGAGGAAAATGTTGTTTATAGTATGGAATGACTTACAAAAAGACTTAGTCATAGACTAAGTGCAGTGGAGTACAGAAGGGCAATGACAGTGGGCAAACCATGGGATAAGGCAAACCATGCCAGGGATGGGAGATGATCAGATGGCTTCACCTCAGAAAGGAGTTCTGAGAAAGATAACAAATGAAAACTGATTTGTATAAAGCTATTCCTTTCTGGAATTTGCCTAAAAAAATCTGGGGTGGGAGGAATAGTAAATGAAACAAAGTCAGCCATGATAACTGTTGACAATGGAGAATTGATAAAATAAAAAATAGGGGTTCATTATACTACTGTGTTCATCTTTTGTATAAGTTTAATATTTTCCATAGTGAAAAGTATACAACAAGCAAATCAAATTAAAAAACTGATCCAGGGCCGGCTGAGTGGCGCGGTGGTTAAGCGCTGGCTTGGGAAGCTAGCGGTTCCAGTTCGGTCCCACATATGAGGGCCAGTGACACTGCCCTCAAAAAAAAAAAACAACAAAAAAAAAACTGATCCAGAGAATGGAAACTAGATGTGAGTTATACAGTAATAAGTTACCCTAACAGGCATACAAAGCAGCAGCTTGGAAAAATTCAGGGCAGCTCAGGTTAGACGGGCAGAGAGGCAAATGTAAAACCAGCTATCTGTGGACTTCTAGTAAAATGGTGCAATAGACAGATGCTGTGCTAACTGCCTCCTAGGATCACACCAAAATTACAACCAAATTATACAGCATTCAACCCTGGAGGTCCCCGGAACACTGGAGGAACAGAGCCACTAAACGAAGAACTTAAAAGAGGAAGCCGCATCGGGTCTGGTAGGACAGGCGGAGATGGGAGAGGGCGAACCCCGTGAGGGAGGTCCCAGCTGTGGAGAGGCTTCTCTGGTTGGGGGAGAGACCCTCAGGCTGCACACAAAGCTCACCAGCCCAGAGCTCCTTTGCCAGGAAGGGGAGTTCCAAGATAGCCAGCAGTAAATTAGTGAGGACTCTCTTTGCCCAGCTCGGTGAGGCTAAGAGTGGCTGGAGAATCAGTGGGGCCAGCGCCCAGGCTTGCTCGCCGGTGAGCACTTACCTGGTTCCTAGTAGAGGAAGTGGCTGTGTGAGCCGGGAGCCTGTGGGGACAGACTGAACTGACCACCTTTGGTGCAAAGGCTGGAGGTTTTTGGACTGTTATTCCCGTGGTGTGGGGCCTGCATGCGAGAGGTGTAGGGAGGTCGCCATTCTGTTGAGCTTGGGTCCTCCCACGAAGGATCAGGTCCGAGACCTAATTGGTCTGGTGGAATTGGCGCAGAAGTACGTGTGTGTGCGTGCGCGCACACGCCTGCGTCCTTGGATCCCCACCCTCTGCCCGGCTTATACTGCGTTGCCAGGGAAACGCAGGGCAGGTGCCCTCCAGCTCCAACAGGCTGCTCACAGAGATGCAGAAGTGCGCAAGCCGCCTCGGGTCCCGCTCTCCGCACTACGCTTGCAGAGTTGCCAGGCTGGTGATTGGTTGTCGGGCTGCTCGGCCTGATCTGCGAGCGGCTGATTGGGACAGGCTGAGACTGAGAGTTTTCCTGGGAGTGTTGGGCCGTGAGTTGTGTGCCTGCATGATCCAGCCAGGGCTCTCCTGGTGATCTATCTAATACATCAAAGCAATCCCAGAGCAACAACCAGAATGGGGAAACAAAGAAACATGTCACGAGTAAAAGATCAGAAGAAACCTCCAGAAATGGAACCAAATGAAACAGAGGGAGCCAACCTTTCAGAGACAGAGTTTAGAACACTGATGATAAGAATGTTTAAGAAACTTAGCGAGGACATAAAGAAGGATAGGGAAACCATAAAAAACAACCTGTTACAACTAAAGAATATAATAACTGAAATGAAGAATACACTTGAAGGAATCACCAGTAGAGTAGATGAAGCAGAGGAGTGGATTGGCGATTTGGAAGATAAAATAGCAGAACTCACCCAGTAGGCACAGCAAAAAGACCAAAGAATAAAAAAGAATGAAAATAGTTTAAGAGCCCTATGGGACAAGGTGAAGCGCAACCACCTTCGAATCATAGGGATACCAGAAGGAGAAGAGAAGAAGCAAGGGGTCGAAAATGTATTTGAAAAAATAATGACTGAAAACTTCCCTACCCTGGTGAAGGAAATCAACATACATGCCCAGGAAGTGCAGAGGGTTCCAAACAGGTCCACACCAAGACACATCATAGTTAAAATGGCAAAGGTTAAAGACAGAGACAGAATCCTAGAGGCAGCAAGAGAAAGACAGCAGGTTACATACAAAAGAACTCCTGTTAGACTAACAGCTGACTTGTCTACAGAAACTCTGCAGGCCAGAAGGGAGTGGCAGGAGATATTCAAAGTGACACAAAATACAGGCCTACAACCAAGATTGCTCTACCCAGCACAGCTATCACTTAAAATTGAAGGAGAAATAAAGAGCTTCTCAGAAAAGAATAAGCTTAAGGAATTCATTACCACCAAGCCAGCATTTCAAGAAATGTTAAAAGGGCATTTTTAAACAAAAGAAAGGGGTAAACAAGGTAACCCAGAGAGACAATTTAAGAAGATTGAAGTCATATCAAGCAGATATAAAGGAAAAACTGATGGTTGCTGGCTGGGAGGGAGTGGGGAAGAGGGAAGAGGGGGAAGGTTTTGGACAGTGTATGTGGACTACAATGTTGCCGCAGGGATATGGGGGCAGTTCTGGGAATGTAATTGACAATGTTGTGAAGAGACTATTATGTTGCGAGAAATAAGTCAGTCGGAGAAGGACAGGTACCATGTGATCTCACTTGTGTGTGGAGTCTGAAGAGCTGAGTGAACGATCAAAGTAAACAGCCTCGTGGATGTAGAGGAAAAACTGAGGGTTGCTAGTTGGGAGGGGGATGGGGATGGGGGGAAGGGGATGGGGGAAGGGGAAGGGATTAGACAGCATAAATAGACAACTACAATATTGCCACAGGGATATGAAACACAGTTCGGGGAATATAATAATGTAAAAATTTTGTGGCGTGTCAGATAGTCACATGTCTTGTTAGGGAGACCACTTCATGGATGGAGTAGAGGCTTGATCACTGCACTGTACACCTGAAGCTGATGTTGTATAGTATTGTATGCCAACTGCGACTGATTATGTGGATGGTCACGGGATGTGGAGTATACTGTGGAGGGGAGTCAGGGGAGTTGTGATGGATATGTATGATATGCGGGGGGAGTGGGGTGGCGAACTGGGGGAGGAGGGTTTTCACTTTGGCACATAAAGAGTATAACTATTGCATTGTGTTGTACACCTGAAACTAATAAAAAAAAATTATAAAAAAAAAATGAACAGAGGACCTGAATAGACATTTCTCCAAAGAGAACACACAGATAGTCAATAGACATATGAAAAGATGCTCAACATTACTAATCATCAGAGAAATGCAAATAAAAACCACAATGAGGTATCACCTCACACCGGTTAGAATGTCTATTATCAACAAGACAAGTAAATGCAAGTCTTGGAGAGATTGTGGAGAAAAAGAAACCCTTGCTGGCTTGGGAAGCCAGCGGCCCCAGTTCGGGTCCCAATTGTGAGGGCCAGTGGCACTGCCCTCAAAAAACAAAAAAAGAAACACTTGTACACAGCTGATGGGAATGTAGATTAATGCAGCTGCTATGGAAAACAGTATGGACGTTTCTCAAAAAATTAAGAATACAATTACCATACTCATATGACCCAGCAATCCCTCTCCTGGGTATCTACTCAAAAACTTTGAAAACATTTATTCATAAAGATATATGTACCACTATGTTCATTGCGGCATTATTCACAGTCTCCAAGACATGGAAACAACAAAAGTGTCCTTCGATGGATGATTGGATAAAGAAGATGTGGTATATGTATAGAGTATAATACTACTCAGCCATAAGAAAAGATGAAATACTGCCATTTGCCAACAACATGAATAGATTTTGGGAATATCAGGCTAACTGAGATAAGTTAAACAGAAAAAAAACAAGAACAATATGATTTCACTCATATGTGCGACATAAAGCAGAAAGCAACAAATGAACATACAAAACAAACAAAAAAACTCATAGACACAGACAACAGCATGGTGGTTACCAGAGGGTAAGGGGGTCGGGGGACAGGGGAGGTAGAAGAGGGTAAAGAGAGTCAAAAACATGGTGACAGAAGGAGACTTGACTTTGAGTGGTGAATACATAGATGGTGTACTATAGAATTGAACAGTTGAAATCTACATAATTTTATTAACCAATGTCACCCAAAAGAAATTTAATAAAATTTAAAACTACCATTTGATCCAACAATCTCACTTCTGGGTATATATCCTAAGGAAATAAAATCACTATCTTAAAGACATTTGCACTCCTATATGTTCACTGCACCATTATTCATAATAGCAAAGGCATGGAAACAATCTAAGTGATCCATCCACTGATAGATGAATGGATTAAGAAAATGTAATATATTATATAATCCATATTATTTATATAATAATATAGATTAAAAAAAAACACAACAGCTATCTGTATGGACTCTATTGCCTGAAAGCAGATTATTTTTAAATACTTTTTTTACAGAAAATTTCCCTATTGCCATTCCAGCATCTGGTTATCCAAACTATGACAACCAGAGAAATAAGGTAACTTCTTTCTTTCTTTCTTTCTTTTTTTTTAACATATTTTATTCAAATACCAGTCTGATCACACACGGTCCAAAAACATTCTAATAATAAATTCAAAAGAAACAGGCATTAAAGATTGGTCTTCAAACATGATAGCCAACGATACCACACTTGCCCATGATCTCGCTGCCAGTATGAAACCACATCTACTACTCAGTGACCACCAAACCATTCAGCTGAACTTCCTTAACTGTGAGCTGTTTGAAGCTACCAATTTGAGCACTAATGACTATTTTTTTCCAAGCTCTCAATAGCTGTAGGGATCTCAGCAGGGGTTGGAGGAACCAGCTCAACCTTGGTTGGCATAGTGCCAAAGTGTGGCCAGCCAAGGCTTCGAGTAAGCCACAGCACTGTTTACCAGTGCCAGGGCCTTCTCTGTGAGGTTATGGACAAACCTGGGCCATGATCCTAGGATGGAAAGTCAGTAACTTCTTGATTAACTACAAGTGTCCAGCTACTCCAAAATATTTTCTTTTCTCTGCCTCTACCCTAACCTCCCTAATTCTAGATATTAGACTAGAACTTTCTCTGAGTTTATTTGTTCAATGATCTGAAATGACATATTTGACCAAATGATTATAAGGTTTGGTGAAGTGTTGGACAAAGTTAGTGAAAACCAAAATTCAACTGGACAATGGCTATACTAAGCAATGCTATGGCTTAATACAATGAATTCACTATTAAAATTAAACGTCTATATACACAAGAATATATTAAAACTCCCACAGTAAAGGGAAATACTTACAGAAATAAATACAAGATCAGCTTCTTTAATGGCATCATCAATATTGGTAGAAAAAAATAGATTTTTTCCTCGGCAGGATTCTACCACTTCTTTTAGTCCTGGCTAAAATGAAAAAGAGTTGTATATACTGTTTACCAGTCATGTAAAATAACTTAATAGTATAGAATTACATATGTTAAAGCAGAAGTTTATACCGTAATTTAAAGGTCTAGACTTGCTCTCAAATAACACCTTTGTAGAAAAAGCAAAGACCATACACCAAAGGCCATAAGTATACATTATGTAACATTACTAAATAAAGCAAAATTGAACTTACAATAAAAGCAGCTCATTTTAATGCTGTGTCATTGTTTACCATTTGTCTGATTATTTATGATTTAATAATTAACTCTGAGTATCAACACAATTATCAGAAAATTCAATGTCTTCTGTGATTTCAAGCAAGCACTTGATTTTGCATTATCATTATGAATACAGGATTTTACCCCTCAAGAATTTAGGCAATACAACTGGTTGTGAAACAGTCAATATATACACATACATAAACATATTTTTTCTAGTCCCTATTGTAAGAAACCTTTAATGAAAATTTTGTTTTCCCAAACAATTGAACTGGAGATACAGTAATGTTAAGAACATTAAGCTGTACAACACCACCTTACAAGTATTCTTGAAGAAAAAAAACAATCAGGTCTAAATCTGATCAGATTAGTCCAATCAGCAAAATCCTGGCTATGAAAATGTCTCTAGGATAAACAAAGTGGTCTCTGCAACCAATAAACTAAGGAGAATAACAGGGTGGAGGGAGGGAAGGGAGAGAGAGATTAAAATATTGTGATCTTAAAAGACACTGAAACAATACAAATCTGTTGCAATATATGGATCTTACTTGGAGCCTGATTCAAATAAATAGGGAGGAAGGACATGTATAAGAATTCTTGATATTAAGAAATTGTTGGGCCGGCCGAGTGGTGCAGTGGTTAAGCGCTGGCTTGGGAAGCCAGCGGCCCTGGTTCAGGTCCCACATATGAGGGCCAGTGACACAGCCCTCAAAAAAAATATATATATATATTCAAAGAAATTGTTAAAACTTTTATGAGTGATAATGGTGATGCTCTTCTAAAGAAGAGGCCATGTAAGTCTGGTAGGAGGGGTGCAGACAAGAGAGGGCAAGCCCCGTGAGGGAAGCCCCAGTTGTGGGGAGGCTTCTCCAGTTGGGGGAGAGACCCTCCAGCCCCACACCAAGCTCACTAACCCAGAGTTGCTTTGCCAGGAAGAGGAGTTCTACAATAGCGGGCAGCAGAAATTAGCGAGTACTCTCTTTGCTCCGCTCAGTGAGGCTGAGGGCGGCTGGAGAACCAATGGGGCCAGCGCAGGGGTTTGCTTGCCAGTAAGCACTCACCCGGTTCCTACTGGAGGGAGTAGCTGTGTGAGCCGGGCTCAGGAGCCGGAGGGGAAGGACTGAACTGAGCACCTTTGGTGCAGAAGCTGGAGGTTTTGGGACCATTGTTCCCCTGGCGTGGAGCTTGCACACGAGTGGTGTACAGGAGGGCGCCATTTTTTCAGGGTTGGGCCCTCCCACAGAGGGTCAGATCCGGGATCCCATTGGTCTGGTGAAATTGGCGCAGGAATACGTGCGTGCCTGCGCATGCGGCTTTGGATGCCCACCCTCCTCCCTGCTTGTGCTGCATTTCCAGGGAAACGCTGGGCGGACGCTCTCCAGCTGCATCAGTCTGTTCACTGAGACTCAGGAGTGCGCGAGCCGCCTTGGGTCCCCGCTCTCCGCACTGTTTGTGCAGAGTTGCCAGGCTGGGGATTGGCTGTTGGGCTGCTTAGCCTGATCTGCAGGCAGTTGATTGGGACAGGCTGAGACGGGGAGTTTTCCTGAGAGTGTTGGACAGGGAGCTGTGCACCTGTGTGATCTGATCGAGGCTTTCCTGGCGAGTTTGTGTGGACTGATTGCTGGTGCACAGTGCATGCTGCTCTGACGTGGTGGGGGCCACTGACCACATCAAGAGGTCCCTTGGGGGCCTGCCACACCTACCTAGAGCTGTGTTGCCAGAGGCAACCTGAGCCCCCGGTGCCTGGCCCACATCTCCGCAGGCCACAGAGATTCTTTTTTGCAGTAGTGGACAACTAGCAACAACCTATAAAGATTTTCTTTGGTAGTGAGCTCAGTTCCAGAGCACACAGCAGCTTATTGCAGAAAGCTCACTGCAAGCCTGAGAGGGAGGCCAGAGTATAACATGTTAAGCTCTTCCCCGCAATAGCTGGTGCTGAGTCCCCTAGAGAGACTCTGTTGCTGAGCAAGTGTTCTGTAGATTAAAGATGATGGAGAGCCACCCACCTTTTTTTTTTTTCCTTCTCTCTTCTTTCTAGGTGATCTAATACATCGAAGCATTCACTGAACGATAGCCAGAATGAAGAAAAAAGAAACATGTCCCAAGGGAAAGATCAGAAGAAAACTCTAGAAATGGAACTAAATGAAACAGAGGTATCCAAACTTTCAGAGACAGAGTTTAGAACACTGATGATAAGAATGTTTAAGGAACTTAGCAAGGACATACAGACAGATAGGGAAACCATAAAAAACAACCAGTTAGAACTAAAGAATACAATAACTGAAATGAAGAACACACTCGAAGGAATCACCAGTAGAGTAGATGAAGCAGAGGAGCGGATCAGCGATTTGGAAGACAAAATAGCAGAACTCACCCAGCTGGAACAACAAAAAGAAAAAAGAATAAAAAAGAATGAAAATAGTTTAAGAGATCTCTGGGACAACATGAAACGCAACAACATCCATTTCATAGGAATACCAGAAGGAGAAGAGAAGAAGCAAGTAATTGAGAATTTATTTAAAGAAATAATGACTGAAAACTTCCCTACCCTGGTGAAGGAAATCAACATACAAGCCCAGGATGTGCAGAGTTCCAAACAGGCTGAATCCAAAGAGGCCCACACCAAGACACATTATAGTTAAAAATGGCAAAGCATAAAGACAAAGACAGACTCCTAAAAGCAGCAAGAGAAAGACAGCAGGTTACATACAAAGGAACTCCTATAAGACTAACAGCTGACTTCTCTTCAGAAACTCTGCAGGCCAGAAAGGAGTGGCAGGAGATATTCAAAGTGACACAAAATAAAGGTCTACAACCAAGATTGCTCTACCCAGCACAGCTATCACTTAAAATTGAAGGAGAGATAAAGAGCTTTTCAGAAAAGAATAAGCTTAAGGAGTTCATTCCACCAAGCCAGCATTGCAGGAAATGTTAAAAGAGCTTTTTTAAACAGAAGAAACGGGAAAAGAAGCTAACCCAGGTAGACAAGAAATACAAATAACAAAATGGCAATAAATGTGCACCTATTAATAATCACTTTAAATGTGAATGGGCTAAATGCTCCAATCAAAAGACACAGAGTGACTGAGTGGATAAGAAAACAGGACCCATGCATATGCTGTCTACAAGAGACTCATCTCAGATCAAAAGACACACACAGACTGAAAGTAAAGAGATGGAATAAGATATTTCATGCAAATAGAAATGAGAAAAGAGCTGGCATAGCAATACTTATTTCAGACAAAATAGACTTTAAAATGAAGAGTACAATTAAAGACAAAGAAGGGCACTACATAATAATAAAGGGATCAATTCAACAAAATGACATAATCCTAGTAAACATCTATGCACCCAATATAGGAGCTCCTAAATATATAAAACAGATTTTGACAGACATCAAGACAGAGATCAACAGTAACACTATCATAGTAAGGGACTTCAACACCCCATTGTCACCAATGGACAGATCCTCCAGAAAGAAAATCAACACAGACATAGTGGCTTTAAATGACACTTTAGACCAGCTGGATTTAATTGATATTTTAGAGCATTTCACCCCAAAGCTACAGAATATACATTCTTCTCAAGTGCACATGTAACATTTTCCAAGATACACCACATGTTAGGCCACAAAACAAGTCTCAACAAATTTAAGAAGATTGAAATCATATCAAGTGTCTTCTCTGACCACAATGCTATGAAACTAGAAATCAATTATACGAAGAAATCTGGAAAGCTTACAAATACATGGAGGCTAAAAAACATGCTACTAAATAGTGAGTGGGTCAACAATGAGATCAAGGAGGAAATCAAAAGATACTTCGAGACAAATGAAAATGAAAACACCACGACGCAAAATCTCTGGGATGCAGTGAAGGCAGTCCTAAGAGGGAAGTTCATAGCAGTGCAGGCCTACCTAAAGAAGAAAAGTCTCAAATCAACTGACTATCTTTACACCTAGGGGAACTTGAGAAAAAAACGGCAAAACAAACCTAAAGG
The DNA here is from genome assembly GCA_033961575.1 of Aselliscus stoliczkanus. Lineage (NCBI taxonomy): Eukaryota > Metazoa > Chordata > Mammalia > Chiroptera > Hipposideridae > Aselliscus > Aselliscus stoliczkanus. The sequence continues at coordinate 69,399,388 of CM066734.1, read as the reverse complement.
GAGTATAAGGAAGGAAATAATAAAGACCAGAGCAGAAATAAATGAAATAGAGAACAAAAAAACAATACAAAAGATCAATGAAACCAAGAGTTAGTTTTCTGAAAAGATAAACAATATCGACAAACCCTTAGCAAGACTAACTAAGAAAAAGAGAGGACCCAAATTAATAAAATCAGAAATGAAAGAGAAGTGACAACAGACACCACAGAAATACAGAAAATTTTAAGAAAATACTATGAGCAACTATATGCTAACAAATTCGACAATCTGGAAGATATGAATAAATTTCTAGAAGCATACAATCTACCAAGTCTGAACCAAAAAGAAACAGAAACTCTGAACAGACTGATTACTACCAAAGAAATTGAATCAGTAATCAACAATCTTCCAACAAACAGAAGCCCTGGACCAGATGGCTACACAGGTGAATTTTACAAAACATTCAAAAAATAATTAATACCTATTCTCCTGAAACTATTCCAAAAAATACAGAAGGAGAGAAGGCTCCCAAACTCTTTCTATGAAGCCACTATCACCCTGATTCCTAAGTCAGACAAAGATATCACAAAAAAGGAAAACTACAGGCCGATATCCCTAATGAACACAGATGCAAAAATTCTCAACAAAATACTAGCAAACCGAATTCAGCATCTCATTATAAAGATCATACACCACAATCAAGTGGGATTCATTCCTGGTATGCAAGGTTGGTTCAATATCCACAAATCAATTAACTTAATACATCACATTAACAAAATGAAAAATAAAAATCATATGATCATATCGATAGATGCAGAAAAGGCATTTGACAAAATCCAGCAGCCATTTATGATAAAAACTCTTAGCAAAGTGGAAATAGTGGGATCATATCTTAACATAATAAAGGCCATATATGATAAGCCCACAGAAAACATCGTACTCAATGGGGAAAGGCTAAAAGCTTTCCCCTTAAGATCAGGAACAAGACGAGGCTACCCACTTTCACCACTTCTGTTTAACATTGTTCTGGAAGTTCTAGCCACAGCAATCAGACAAGAAAATGAAATAAAAGGCACCCAATTTGGAAAGGAGAAGTAAAATTGTCATTATATGCAGATGACATTATACTACATATAGAGACTCCCAAAGACTCCACCAAAAAACTGCTAGAACTGATAAACGAATTTGGTAAGGTAGCAGGATACAAAATTAATATTCAAAAATCAGTTGCATTTGTATACACCAATAATAAACTATCAGAAGAAGGAATCAGGAAATCAATCCCTTTTACAATTGCTTCAAAAACAATAAAATATCTAGGAATCAATTTAACTAAAGAAGTAAAAGACCTGTACACAGAAAATTATGAGACACTGAAGAGAGAAATCAAAGAAGATACAAATAAATGGAAATTCATACCATGCTCATGGATAGGAAGAATTAATATAGTTAAAATGTCAATATTACCTAAAGCAATATATAGATTCAATGCAATTCCAATCAAACTACCAAGGACATTTTTCTCAGAAACAGAACATAGAATCCTAAAATTAATATGGAACCACAAAAGACCCCAAATAGCCATGGCAATCCTGAGAAATAAGAACAAAGTGGGAGGCATCACACTACCTGACATCAAAACATACTACAAGGCTACAGTAATCAACACAGTATGGTACTGGCATAAAAACAGACACATAGACCAATGGAACAGAATAGAGAGCCCAGGAATAAACCCATTCATATATGGTCTTTTAATCTATGACAATGGAAGCAAGAATTTACATTGGAGTAAAGATAGTCTATTTAATAAATGGTGCTGGGAAAATTGGACGGACACATGCAAAAAAATGAAAATGGACCACCTACTTACACCATATATAAGAACAAACTCAAAATGGATTAAAGACTTAAATGTAAGACCTGAAACCATAAATCTCCTAGAAGAAAACATAGGGAGTAAGTTTGGAGACATTACCCTGAGTAATATTTTTACTGATATATCCCCTGGGCAAGGGAAATAAAAGAAAAAATGAACATATGGGATTACATCAAACTTAAAAGTTTTTTCACAGCAAAGGAAATCATCAATAAAACAAAAAGGCAGCCTACTGAACAGGAGAAGATATTTGCCAACGATATATCTGATAAGGGGTTCATATCCAAAATTTATAAAACATTCATGAAACTCACCACCAAAAAAACAAACCCAATTAAAAAGTGGGCAGAGGATATGAAGAGGCATTTCTCTAAAGAGGACATACAGATGGCCAACAGGCATATGAAAAAATGTTCAACCTCACTAATCATCAGAGAAATGCAAATAAAAACCACAATGAGATACCACCTCATTCCAGTCAGAATGGCTCTCATCAACAAAGCAACAATAAACAAGTGCTGGCGAAGGTGTGGAGAAAAGGGAACCCTGGTGCACTGTTAGTGGGACTGCAAATTGGTACAGCCATTATGGAAATCAGTATGGAGGTATCTCAAAAAACTGGAAATGGAACTACCGTATGACCCAGCAATTCCACTCTTGGGTATCTACCCAGAAGAATCCAAGACGCTCATTCGAAAAAAATATATGCACCCCTATGTTTATTGCAGCGCTATTTACAATAGCCAAGACTTGGAAACAACCGAAATGCCCATCGGTAGATGACTGGATTAAGAAACTGTGGTACATTTATACAATGAAGTATTACTCCGCTATAAAGAAGAAAGAAATCGTACCATTTGCAACGATATGGATGGACCTAGAGACTATTATGTTAAGTGAAATAAGTCAGTTGGAGAAAGACAAATATCATGTGATCTCATTTGTATGTGGAATCTGAAAAACTGAATGAATGAGCAAAGTAAACTGAAACAGTTTCATAGATATAGAGGAAAAACAGGGTTGCTAGTTGGGAGGGGGTTGGGGATGAGGGAGAAGGGAAAGGGATTAGACAACATAAATAGGTAACTACAATACTGCCACAGGGATATGAAAGACAGTTCAGGGAATATAATGAATAATGTTATAAATATTTTGTGGGGTGTCATATGTATGGTCACATGTCTTGTTAGGGAGACCACTTCATAGATGGAGTAGAGGCTTGATCACTACACTCTATACCTGAAACTGATGTTGTATAATATTGTATGCCAACTGTAATTGAATATATAGATAGTCACGGGATGTGGATTATACGGTGGAAGGGAGTCAAAGGAATTGTAATAGATATGTTTGATATGGGGGGAGGAGTGGGGTGGCGAATTGGGGGAGAGGGGTTGTCACTTTGAGGGGTAAAAAGTATTAGTACTGCACTGTGTTGTACACCCGAAGCTAATTTAAAAAAAAAAAAGTTTATTTCACAATATAAATAAATAAATAAATAAATAAATAAATAAATAATAACTATTCTTTTTAAAGGTACATAATGAAATGCTTATGGATGAAATTATAAATAATCAGGATGGTAATAGTTGGGAGGCAGGACTGGTCATGTTGATACATTTTTGAAACATGGTGATGGGCGTATGGGGATTCATTATACTATTCTCTCCATTTTTATTACATGTTTGAAAACTTCCATAATAAAAAGGAAAAAAAAAAAAACAAACAGACCTAAACTACCGAAGTTTACAATTCTTGGAGAAGGTTCAAAAAATATACACAATATTATGGATGTTTATAAAACTACCTACGTAGATAGCAAAGTAAAAAGCCACTTCAGGGCTAGCCGAGTGGCGCATTGGTTGGGATCTCACGTGGGACGCCAGCAGCCCAGATTCAGATACCACATATGAGGGCCGGTGACACTACCCTCAAAAAAAAAAAAAAAAAAAAAAAAAAAAAACCCACTTCAGGGACTACCAGTTTAGAATTATATCCAGAGGCAATTCACCTTTCTTCATGGCTCTGGGGCCTTTGAACATTAGTAATTAGAGTAAGTGTAAAAATGTAAATTCAAATTTCCATTAGTTTGACTAAAATGTTTAACAGGACCAGCAAAATGTATGAACCACTACAACCATGCATACAGTGTCATCAATCATAGTAACCATTTCCTTGTTTAGTATGACTAGGTTCCACAAAATGAGTGTAAAAGGTTATGAAATTTGGGGATTCTGCAGATAAAATTTAATTCAGTCCTATATATAAAATTTCCCAATACTGTATTTAAACTGAAATAACCTAAAATCAGAGCAATGCCTAATTTAATCCTTAATAAGACCTCAAGATGAACTACATTATTCTGTTAAACCCAATGAGATATTTGCAGATCTTCAAAAATGATGGAGAAGCAGTTAATAATATAGGTTTTACCTCTTATTAAATCATTATGTAATTATCATAATTAGTATTTAGAATTTACATGATACTGTTTTTTGGAAGAACTCAAATCCTTTCACAGGATAAAACTATCTTTTATTTTACTCAGAAAAAGAAAACCAAATTATCTATTTTTTTAAAAGTAGTTATTAAAATGTTTTAATGAACAAAGTTAACAAAAAAGCAATGACTATTCAACAAATATGGTAACACAAAATAAAATGTTTTAACTGTTAAATGTTAACAGTATCTACTATACTATTTCCTGAGTAAAAACTGAACTATCTTATTACCACATTTTACCTAATAGTCCTTACTATTTCTTTCTCTGGCAGTAAAAATGACTACTTTTTACTAATGCAGTTTTGATCCATAAAATATAAGCTTATAAGAGTAAACAGAACCACAGTAAACATAAGTTTATGGACCCTAAGTATATTTAGTTGGGTTTTCAATGTGGCCTGATAAATCTTTTTACTTGTCCTCTCTATTCTCAGATTACTAACTAAAGGGGGGTTCTACTTACAATTTTTTGACTTAACAATGATGCAAAAACAATATGCATTCAATAGAAACCATACTTCGAATTTTGAATTTTGATCGTTTCCCAGGCTAGTGATATGCAGTACGATACTCTCTCGTGATTCTGGGTGGCAGTGAACAACTGATACTCTACAGTGTACTGTGTTGCCAGAGTTTTTTGGATGTTGTGTTTTATGTTTTTGCAGCCCATCATGTCTACAAAACACCCATCTGTATCTCCTACTCCCCGTGAGAAGAGGAAGGCAATTACTCCTGAAATGAAACTGAAGATAACTGCTCAACTGTAGGCTAATAACGCAAGTGTTCTGAGGATGTAACACAAAATAAAATGTTTTAATTGTTAAATGTTAACAGAATATACTATACTATACTATACTATACTATACTATACTATACTATACTATATCCTGAGTAAAAACTGAACTAGCTTATGACCACATTTTACCTAATAGTCCTTACTATTTCTTTCTCTGGCAGTAAAAATGACTACTTTTTTACTAATACAGTTTTGACCCATAAAATATAAGCTTATAAGAGTAGAAAGAACCAAAGTAAAATGAAGCTACTACATACACAGAGGGTATTTTCTAAAAATCTTAGGTCTGATTCATATGAGTAAATCTGTGATGTTGAGTTGTTACTACTCTGCTTTTTCATGGATTTCTATGTTACATATGCCTAAAATAGCAGGGAGATTTACCCTACAGATAGAACTGGGCTGAGACTTCCCTTCCAAAGGCCTAACATGACTAAAGACTAATAATCGTATAAATAATACAGCTTTTCGGAGGCGGGTGTTTTGGGCCGGCCAAGTGGCACGGTGGTTAAGTGCTGGCTTGGGAAGCCAGTGGCCCCGGTTCGGGTCCCACATGTGAGGGCCAGTGACACTGCCCTCAAAAAATAAAAAATAAAAAATCGGAGGGCGGTGTTTTTATATATATATTGGATAGAAAATGCTACCATCAAGGTTTTTTTTTGAGGGCAGTGTCATTGGCCCTCATATGTGGGGACCAAACCAGGGCCACTGGCATCCCAAGCCAGCTCTTAACCATCGCACCACTCGGCCAGCCCTCAAGTTTTGAAATATTTCCCCCTGTTAGTCTTTAAAAGCATAATATCTTGCACTCGTTTTATAATAATATAATAAAAAATGTGACAGTCAGCTTAATAAAACAGCTAAAGCATATTTCTTAACCATAAAACTGTAAATTCTCTAAATTCACATAAATTTTCAAATTCCAATTAAACAAATTTAAACTAGTGTTTAGTATCCACCATGTATCCATTTACCTGATATAAATACAATAATCTAAAAATATAAAACTTACATGAATTAATATTATAAACATCCAGTTTTGTTTTTATAGAATGCCACTTTTTAATCTTACTATTATAATATAACCATAATAACAGACAAAATTAGAAAGTAGAGAAGAGAAAAAAATTACCCACAATCTCACTGCATTAATACAACCATTATTAAAATTCCAATATACTTCTTACCAGTCATTTTCCCTGGTCATACTTGACACAATTGCAATAATAATGTCCTTAACATTGTATATCTAAATTTTTTCATTTAATTTCTGATCAGTTGCAGTCATAAACTTTTATATCAATAGTAAATTATTTAACAAAAACAGTAAGAAGACAAAGAACATAAGAAATAAAGAGTTGTTTAATATGATTTACCTCATAAATAGGAAGTGTAGGAGAGTTCCATGCATTGATTCTTGATTCATTGACATCAACAACCGTTACCCTGATTTCAGGGCACATCTGAGCTATGACACTACATGTGGGTCCTCCAACATAGCCTGCACCGATGCAACAGATCTTCTTAATTTCAAACATCATTATACTAGAAGGGAAACAGTAAGACTGTTTAATATTGAAAACAGAAAATTTAAAGAAATCACATTGCACGTTCATCACACTTTATAAAAACTGTCAAGGTGACAGATATCTGGAAAGACTACCTACATTCACACTCATTAAGAATTATGAAAATAGTGATAAGAAAATAACATTCCAATTGAATGACCTAGCCTGCTGTCAGAGGCACTAGCATGTAACATATGGAAAAAATTACAGGAACTGCTATTACTGGAGAATAGCCACAAAGATTATAATGACCCAATATTTAGAAAGTCAAGAAGCAAAATAAAACCTTAGCTTGGCCTCTAATACACTACGGCAATTTTGACTGCTGAGGGAAAGTTCAAAGGTGAACATACTAGTGTAATTCTTGCCTAAATAAATGCTGGTATACAAAGGTCAGCCTTGAGACAGATTTAGACTAACACAACATATATTAAGATAGTTCCATAGTCCAGAATTGACCTCTGAGATTATATTCCCTACCCAATTTGACTTCAGTTTATTTTTAGTTATTTGACAATGAATGATCTTAAAGTTGACTTCAAATTTAATCAGAAACCATTAGATAGTTAAAGGGAAGTAGTTACCAAAGCTGTAACACAGATTTTGATAGGTTTTCAAAAGTCATTAGGTAAACTGATTCATACTAATCAAAACTACAAAGGGCTGATTTATACATAAAGATGTTGAGTTTACTCATTATGAGAATAAAAACTGTCAAATTGATCAAGTTCTTAGAATTTCAGTCCTGGCCAAATCCTCAGACATATTCTAATTCATGGATTCCAAAGAAAAGTAAAATAAATGGTAGTCAGAGAGTTTAAGAATTTGTTAGTATACTCCTGCATGGATCAGAGAAAACAGTTGAGAAGGTTATCTAATTAAATGGTTGGCAAGTATATCCCATTATGAAAAGAGATACACAAAGCATATAATTAAGGTGATCCAATTCCCTTTGGTCTGAATCTGTATTAATCAAATAATGTTCTAATCTTCACTGGTTTTCTGAGCAGATTTCCTTATTGGAAGAAAATGTGCTGATATAAGTATCCTGGTCTGCATTTAGAAAACAATAAATCTGGCAAATATTGATCTTTAGTGGTCATGATTAGCATATCTCAACTCATAGAGTCTGAACTCTAATGACTTTTTTTAAACTATAAAAAGAAACAGGATTTTATGAGCAGAATTTGGAATCTAATGAGTCTATAAAAAAGTAATACTCTTAGTAATATACATAAAGAAAGATTTTTCATTTGTTTTTGTTTTGAATAGATAATACAGTCATATGGCTCAAAAATTAAATCTGTATAACAAGGTATATACACTAAGAAGCCTCCATGCCCTACTTTGCTCCCACAAACAACCCCTTTATTAGTGTCTTGTGTATTCTTTCAGTGTTTTTAATACAGTATGAGTAAATAGACATGTATATTCTAAAAATCCTTCTTTCTAAATTCAAAAGGTAGACTACCATATACACTATCAACACTTGACTTTTTTTCACTTAAAGCATTCTGAAGAACTGTCCATTTCCTCTCCTCTCTCGTTTTGTTTTTTGTTTTTTTTTTCTTAACAATTACACTGTATTCCATTATTTGGATGTACTGTATTTTGCCATGCATAATGTGCACCCACATTTTTGGCCCAAACTTTCAGGGGAAAAATATCTCTGGTTTTAATTTTTTAACTCAAATTTTTATTTGTTTACATTTAGGTACTTATTTTTTGTATTATAAAGAAATTCTAGCATTTATTTCTTCAACATGGTATACAAGAAATTTTTTTTTTTTTTTAAAGATTTTATTGGGGAATTGGGGAAGGGGAACAGCGTTGGGGAATCAGGGAAGGGGAACAGACAAGTTGCAGTCTTTTTTTTTTGTTGTTCTTCAGTCTAGTTGGAGAGGATGTTTCTTCACTGGCCCATGTTGGTATCCTCATTGCGTTCTTCCCGGATGAGGCAGATCTGTCGTCGGCCTCTGGATGTCGCTCACCGCGGCTATTGGCAGCTCACGGCTGGCTGCCAGCCGCTCACGCTGGCTGCCGGCCACTCACTGTAGCCTATGTCAGCCCACTGCAGCAGGGGCTGCAGCCTACACCATCGCCGGGGCTCGCACAGCCCAGCTCCAGGTGGAGCTGTTGTTAGCTGTGGAGGGCAGTGTTACTGGCCCTCATAGGTGGGGGCTGCTGGCATCCCAAAACCAGCTCTTAACCAATGCGCCACTCGGCCGGCCCCCTTTTTTTTTTTTTTTGAGGGCAGTGTTACTGGCCCTCATATGTGGGACCCGAACCGGGGCTGCTGGCTTCCCAAGCCAGCGCTTAACCACTGCGCCACTCAGCCGGCCCTAGTATAAGAAATTTTATGTAACAATTACAAAACACAAGAACAGATACAAGGTACAAGAACTTGTATGTACAGGTAACAAATTTGATAACAAATTTACGGTAGTTACACATCATAGAGGGCAAATGGAGAATCTGAGCTTGGCATAAAGAATGAGTAGGATGTAGAAAGAAGATAAGTGGGGAAGGGCATTCCAGATGAGAAGAAGGGAATAAATGAGAAGTTATGTAAAGAAATGAGATTTGCCTATTTGGACCAAACAAAAAAAAAGGGGGTGGGGGGTATTGAGAAGTAGTAAGATGCAATAACTCTCCTAGAGTAGAAATGAATTGAAAGTGGGTCTTGAATGTTCCTTTCCGGAAACCATGACCATAACAATCCATGAGGCTATAATTTAACAATTAAGGAAACATAGCTGAAAGTAACCTAAAAATCAATGGTATTAATGTAGCTAAATCTAACAAACTCCACTGAAAGAAAAAAAAAAAAAAAGGTGGGGGATGAGGATGGTTAGCAAAGGGAATGATCAGCCTGGAAAGAGTTAAGAATAAGAATGACACTGTTTATTTCAGCACTGTCTAGAGAAGAGTGGCACAGAACCTGAAGTCATAAGTATTCCGGTTTCAGAGAGGTGAGGTAAGAATAGCCTTTCCCAATGCTTGGATGGCATATTCCCCAAAGATTCTCTGTTCTGATTCCACACAGCCTCGTGAATTCAGCTTCCTGGGAACCATAATGCTAAAAAGGGATGGTCTAGATTTGAGGCACAAGTATTCCAGGCACTAGAATAAAAAAACTTCCCTACTCTAATAGCTAAGTTCCATTCTAGAGTATTCATCAGTCTCTTATGAGCTTAATCATGCATGGTAAGTTAACATTGAAAGCCCCATTAATTCTGGGTCCATGGTGGGGAAAAACCTTCCTTCCAGATATGCAAGGCTAAAGATTAAATCCCGAATTATGATGGATCTGAAGAACTATCACACGCTGTACCACCATTACTGAACAGGTAGGTAGCCAACCTCCCTCCTAATTAAAACCAGATATCTAGAGTACCAAAAACATGGAATCTCAAAGTATTTTTGGACCAGAGGATCTTTTTGGGGGTTATTACTTAATCCCATAGCCAATAGCCAAGAGGTTATTAGGGCAGCCAATGCCCACAATTTCAAGCAGAACAGGTTCTACTGACATTCTTATAATAAATATAGATTGCATGTCTACATGAGGCAACTCAGGTTCAAGGCATTCATAGTTTAATAAGGTGCTCCCAGGCTAACAATTCTTATCTGCTGCTGTTCACCTCAATACCTAGAACAGTAGGCGCTCAATAAATATTAATTGAATGAATAACTCTCCACAGGGGCCTGTCTTGTTGAGATAAAACTGTTACTTGAGTATCTTTAGTTCAGATGGCTAATCGTAGTATTTTTGCAGAGATTGTCCAGAATCCTATCATCTTCTCTTCTTTAGGTAGAACTTCAGCATGTCTTCCCAGAGTTACTTCTTATCCACATTGATTGCCAGGCTGTATTCAGCTTGCCTTACATCCAGCAGCAGGGGTAAACTACTGATTGCAGATGGACCTGTATTATAGAATGCATGTGTTTCTGGGTATCTTTGCATTGCTGGTTCATAAGAAGTATGGCTTGTACATGACAATGGGAAAAATACAGAAGAAGCTAGATGTACAAACTATGCAAATCCAAATAAATTATCATTTGGAAGCTTCAATAAGCTTTAAAATGGAGATTGATACAATGTTAGTGATATACTTTCCCCAACACAGATGTCTTCTTCTGATTCCATTTTCTGTTTCTACTTTTATGGACATTCTGACCCTCTCCACTGTGCTGTCTTGAGAAATGGGAATGTCTGCTTATTTTATAAGTCAGTTTGAAATGAGTTTTTACCTCTGTATTTTGGAAATGTCACAACAAACCAGGCCATTCCACATCTACTGTTCATTTAAAATTTTATAAACTCAGATCAACAGTTCAACCTAGGAGACATGGCTAACAAATAGGAGAGGTCCTACTACAATCTAAACTGAATAAATCCCTCTACCCCACGCTTCACCAGTATACTCTGCATAACTGCGCAGCAGCTAAAGCAATGGATGTTATAGCTAGATACATCAACTCCACAAACCTTATCATTTCCAAAAATTATATATTAACACATGCCTGACCCAGGAAAAATACTTAGGGAGAATGCTAACATTATATCTAAAGAAGGGTTATCAGATAAAGCTGTAGAAATGGCAAGAGGGAGGGTGGACTATGCTTATTAGTTATAGATTTTATTTTAGAGAAAGAAGGTCAGCAATGGGAGAAATGAGATCCTTTCAATCAGGGCTCTCTTCCACTTACCTTGAACTAGATGCTTGGGGACTACCAAGCACATTTCGGAAGACTGTAAGATTATTCATTTCCAGAATGCCCCTGAAGAAACAGACCAGGCTACTATTTTCCATTTCTTAGGGGACTTGAAGGAACTCAAAGACTCACTGTGTCTTTGAGGGCAGTCAATGGACAGCGACTCCTCTGTATGTCCGTGAAAAACTCCCTACCAGTGAATCCCTCTCTTCTATATACCAGAATTCTAAACCCTACTCAATCTATAAGGGGTATAATTTTTCAAGGTCTCACACAAACAGGATCTTCAGAAGCACCCAAGAAAGGCCTTCACTGACATGAAATAAATCAATTATATGGTGTGGCGGCCAACAACGGATTCCAGGACAGCCCATACAGATGTCCCGATTGAATGTCTTAGGATTTCGCCCTCAAAAGGGCTTTCTGGCTTCGTTTTCTCTTTAGTTTCTTAGGAAGGGCCGTGAGGACAGCAGAGACCCCAGGTGAGCAGACTTTACCCAAACAAAAGACTATATACTCTGAGACTAAAATGGGGTCCCTAACCAAAGGACCGCTTCCTTCGGTGGACCTTCGGCTTTCTCAGGCTCCGGGGGGAGAGTGGGGTGAGGAATCTCATTTATTTCAAGTCAGAAAGTGGGAAAAAGAAGCAAGAGATGTGGCTGGAAGGCTCGCGAGTCTTGAATGAAAAGCCCAACCTATCCCATCCTCAGGGCAGCAGATCCAAAAGGCGATTCCCGCCCGGAGCCCAAAACAGGAGAACGGGATTCTTGAGACGGGAAGCCCGGGACCGAAGGCAGGGAGCGACCTGGAACAGCGCGGACATCCCGGCTCCGCCCGCTCCGCCAGCCGCCGGGTCCCAGGGCATCCCGACGCGGCGGGGGGCCAGCCCGGGAAAAGCGCTTACCCGCTCCCGAGGACCGAGCGCGGCTTCCGCTCCAGTCCCGATGGCTCGGACAGCTCCTCCCTCCGGGCCGCGCTGCCGCCGCTCCGCCAGATCGCCGCTCAGCGCACCCAGAGGCCCGGGCCCGGGCCCGTATTTAAAGACTTCTGCCCGAGAAGGCGGAGGCTTCATTCCCCCGCAGCCAGACCCTCCCGGACTCTGCCCTGTGCCGCAACCCTTCTCCTCCTCCCGCCACTCTAGGCCCAGGACCCGCCCCTATTTCCTACAGCGTCCCGAGGGTGGGGAGCGGGGCGGCGAGTCCTGGCTGGGGAACCGGCCCCGCCCCTGGCCAAGCCTGGGCGAATCCGTTCCGGCCAAGTCAGCGGCCCCGCCCCCGCCGTGAGGGGCGCAGGGCGGAGCTGCGAGCGTCGCGGGTCGGTGGTCGCCGCGGGGCTGGATGCCCGGCGCCTCACGCCTGCGGCCGTCGGCCGCACGGTCTGGTCTGGCCTCGCTTCCCTGCGGGCATCCTGGTCCTGACTGACAGTCGACGCTAAGGTGGTGCGGCGTGCGCGCCAGGTCAGCCATACTCAGGGGCTGCGGCCCAGGGGGACCGGAAGGTCCCGGCCCTCTTTCCGGTCTCCCCAGCAGCCTGCAGGCTGGCTGGTGCGTGTTTTGTCCCACTACGTAGACCCTGCGGGTCAGACCTGGCCTGCGGCTTGCTCCGCTCCCACACCCTCCAGGCCTCTGGGTCCGCCGCACCCTCTGGGCCCGCCGCCTAAGGTTGAGTCAGATGCCTTGGGACCCGCCGCTTCTGGGAAAGAGGCGCCTTACGTCTGGAGGATGCTCAGTCCTCTCATGACTGGACCGGTCACTGCCCCCGCCCTGATGCCCAGGAGAAGCGGGACACCCACGCCCTCCAGAAATGTTTCCCAGAGACGGTTCTCCTGCCAAATTCGGGATATGGGGTATCTGTGCATAGAATATGCAACATGTGAGTGTTGTATGGGAGGCGTAAAAGGAACAAATGGAGCCTATCCACTTGTACATGGAGGGCAGCTCGTTCCTCTTTCCCCACGACAAAGGTCATCTTAACCCTCAAATCGAAGAAGAAAAAGCAGTCATGATTTGGTTAAATTAAGAATTACATCAGGTGACATAATCTGTACTTGAAGTCAAAGACCATTTTTAAATGCGTCATGAGGAAAGTGATGAGTTTATAAAGACACATTAAAATGCCACATAGATGATGGTTCTCTTGATAGGATCATGACATTTAAAAACCTGTTGAGTGTTAATTAAATACAGCTTTCTGTAAATTACAGAAAGTGGGATAGGATATGTAAACATTGTACATTCTGTGCAATTAAATTCATCCATCAAATATTTAGTGTGTTAGACATTATCCTAGAGACCAAACATGCAAAATTAATCAAAACCCTATTCCTTCTTCCACACTCACAGGCTAGTAGAGAGAAATGAACACGTAATTCAGTGCATGTGGTTAATACTATAATGGAGGTATCTTTTTTTAACTTACCATATACATAGATTTAAGTTACCTATTACAATTGGCTTTCTAATAACTATTCTAGTCTTCCTTTTTTTTTAATTTCAACATTTTTCTACCTATTTTCACTTCACTTTATCTTCATTTTATTAGTATTTTGATAATAATCATAATCTTCAAAACATCTCAGAAATTAAATCAGAACATCAGTACGAGATAGAATGGACCTTTGAATCTATGACAGTTCTCAAAATGTGCTGACAGTCTTTGAGACCCTGTCTTCGGATGCAGGAGTTCACAACATTTTCATGATAAAATTAATGTTACTTGTTTTATTCACTGTCACAAGTATACAGTGGAATTGTTTAGAGGCTCTTTGACATGTGACAATGTTACAGATTGAATGAAGATTTATAGATTTATAAAAATGTAAAGAAATACCAATGTCCTTACTAATTTATTTGGAAATATAGTAATTTTTCATTAAAATATGTACTTACATTAACATATAATGGGGTTTATTAGTCACTTTTAAAGAACTAATGTATTTTTCACAATTTATCAGTTTTCAATTTCTAGTAGGGTAACCAATAGATACAATCAACAACAAAAAAACTTTTGGGGGTCTTCAAAATGTTTGAGAACTTCTTGATGTAGGCCAATTATTTTCAAATTATGTGTCACAGAGCCCTAAGTTTCTCTGGTGGTGTACATATCTATCCAACAGGAGCTCCAGTTGGATGTCTAATCGGCACCTCAAATCATGATAGCCAACACAAGTATTATTTTTCCTCTGTGGCAGTGACTGCAGCTGACCCCTAATTCTGTCTAGTAATAGAATTCCCAAATTTCAGCATTGTCTAGCCTCCTTTGGGTGTGGTCCTATGGCTCAGTTCTGGCTAAGGGGGTGTGAATGGAAGGGATATGTACAACATCCAGGATGAACCCTTAAATGAAGAGGCAGACCCTCCACTATTTCCTTTCCCTCCTCGCCTCTGGCTGGAACACCGATTCAGTGGCTCTTGTAGTGAACTCTCTTTGAACATGCAGACAAGAACATTGGGTGGACCACAGACCAGCAGTTTGAGAAGCACTGTCCTAGGCGTCAGTAGAGCAATAAGACAGAGTCTGAGTTATGAATCCCTGAAGCAAGAATTTCAACTCTACACTGCTAATATTCTTGAACTGGAACATAAAAGAGAACTGAAGACTGGATTAAGCAAGCCACTGCAGGCTATTCCAGCAAGTTAACCTGTATCCTAACTAATATTAGCTCCTAATCTGCTTCTTCTCAACCTTCATTTCCCTTACTGTTATACCCAGCAACCAAGTACAAACCGAGACAGAGTCTTTAATTGTTTGAAGTTTATTAGCCGGCGGCTGTGAGCGGGCTCATGCCCTGAATAAACCCACAGCGCCAAACAAAAGAAGAGAGGATTTTGTAGACAGAAATCGCAAACAGTAAATTACAGTTTACAGGTGGTTTCCATAAATCTTACAGTTTTGACAGCATCAAATACAGCAAGCAAGTTACAGAAGTCATAAAATGTGTTAATTATATTGACAGCACTAAATGTAACAAGCCAGTGTGATAGCACTAAAATATACTAAAATATAGCAAGCCAGTGTGATAGCACTAAAATATAGCAAGCAAGGAAATTACAGGGGCCATAATTAACTGGTGGAATGTTTGGATAGAAAACGGTCAGGCTTTATGCTGTTATGACACAGCTGGCCTATGTCACATTTAGATAAGAGATAGTTAAAACTTGTGGAATGTAGCAAGCAGTTAAAGGAGTCTATTCTTGGTCAGTCTAAGGGAAGCTCTAACAATTCTTTAATATAGAGAGGCTGGGGGGTGGGGGATAGTAGATGAGGATCCTGTTACTTCATTACCATAAAACTTTCTGATCTCAATTTATATCACCAACCACCCAGTTGCTCAGGCCCCAAAACTAAATGTCATTCTTGTTTTCTGCCTTCTCATTTGTTGCCACGCCATCCATGTGGCCTATTGGCTTTACTTCAAAAATAAATCCCAAATCTTGTCTTGTAATTCACACTGCCACAACTGTAGTCAAAGCTATGAGCATCTCTTATATGGACTCCTATGGCTTACTAGCTTCCTGCCTCCCTTCTTGATACACAGTCACTTCCACATAGCAGACAGAGGAAGATTATAAAATCATAAATCGTGTTACTCACTTAGTAGCTGTCTGGGTTATCAGACTGACTGTCGTATCCAAGTGCTTGTGTTCAAGTAACCCTTATTTTACTTAATAATAGCCCCAAAGCGCAAGCATAGTTATGTTGACAATTTGGATATGCCAAAGAGAAGATGTAAAGAGCTCCTTTTACGTGAAAAGCATCTATGAAGATAGTCATATAACTTTTAGAGGGTTCTAGTCAAGATGGTGGAGTAGGTAAACACTGCTATCCTCCCATGACCACATCAAAATTACAACTAAATAACAGAACCACCAACCTGGAGAACCATCTGAAGACTAGCTTAACAGAACTATAACTCAGGATACAAAGAAGCCACATGGAAATGAGTAGGAGTGGAGACCTGAAATGGGCTGGCCCCACACCCACCTGTGGCAGTTGAGAGTGAGGGATATCTCAGGCTGCAGAGAGCAGTCTGAGCAAGGGATCCCAGCCCCACACCCGGCTCCCCAGCCCAGAGCTCCAGTGCCAGGAAGAGGAATCCCCACAACAGCTCGCTGTGAAAATCGGTGGTATTGTGTCCAATCCTGGTGAAAGGGAGAGCTTCCAGAAACCCAGACATTCTCTCAAAGGCCCCATGCACAGACTCACTCACTCACAAACACTCATCTTAAGCTTCAATGAAAGGACAGAAGCTCAAAAGGTGCCAGAGACATACAGACACCTGTCCACAAGCATGGTACATGCTTCCATTTATTTGTTGGGATTGCAGATTGGTATAACCACTATGGAACAGTATGGAAGTCCCTCAAAAAATTAAAAATAGAACTACCTTATGTCCCAGCAATTCCACTTCTGGGTATTTATCCAAATAAATCCAAAACACTAACTCGAAAAGACAATATGCATCCCTATATTCATTGTAGCATTATTTCCAAAAGCCAAGATATGGAAACAACCTAAGTGCACATCAATATACAATTGAATAAAGACGATGTGGTACATATATACAATGGAATATTACTTGGCCATCAAAAAGAATGAAAACTTACCATTTGGACAACATGCTAGAGGGCATTATGCTAAATGAAATAAATCAGAGAAAGACAAATACCATATGATTTCACTTATATGTGAAATCTAAAGAACAAAAAAATGAACAAAGAAAAAAAACAGAGTCGGGCCAACCAAGTGGCACGGTGGTTGAGCGCTGGCTTGGGAAACCAACGGCCCTGGTTCGGGTCCCACATGTGAGGGCCACTGACACTGCCCTCAAAAAAAAAAAAAAAAAAAGAAGAAGAAAAAACAGAGTCATAGATACAGAGAAGAAACTGATGGTTGCCAGATGGGAGGAGAGCTGAGGAGCTGGGTGAAAAAGGTGAAAGGATTAAGAAGTATAAATTGGTAGTTACAAAATAGTCATGAGATGTAAATTATAGCACAGCAAATATAGTCAATAATATTGTAATAACTATATGGTGCCAGGTGGACACTAGACTTATTGGGGGGATCACTTCATAAATTATATAAAAGTTTAACCACTATGCTGTACTCCTAAAAGTAATATACAATAATATTGAATGTTAACTGTAATTGAAAATAATCATTTAAAAAATCATAATCAGATCATATGTCTCCTACCTCCTATCCCAGTGGCTTTTATACTCTTAATAAAATCCAAAATCTTTATTATAGATTCCAAGATCCTACAAGATTTAGACCTTATTTCTGATCTTGTACTAGTCATTTGGCCTTATTCTGGCCCTTTGAAAATGCCAAATCTGTTTCAGTCTCAGGGCCTTTGCACTTTTTTTATTCTTGGAAAATTGCCCAGATGTTTGCATAGCTGCATCATTCAGGTCTCAACTCAAATCTCTTCAGAAAGCTCTTTCATCTTGAATGATGGTATTTTATTTATATATATATATATATATATATATATATATATATATTTTTTTTTTTTTTTTTTTTTTTTTTTTTTGAGGGCAGTGTCATTGGCCCTCATGTGAGGACGAACAGAGGCCGCTGCCTTCACAAGCCAGCGCTTAACCACTGCGCCACTCGGCCAGCCCTGAATGATGGTATTTTAATTTCTCTGTAGCAATTAGTAGTCACTGAAACAATCTTACCTCATTTGTTAGCTTTTGTATTTGTCCCCTGTAAATAGAATATAACCTTGAGGACAG
This sequence comes from Aselliscus stoliczkanus, assembly GCA_033961575.1. Taxonomy (NCBI): domain Eukaryota; kingdom Metazoa; phylum Chordata; class Mammalia; order Chiroptera; family Hipposideridae; genus Aselliscus; species Aselliscus stoliczkanus. Next base: position 69,381,206 of record CM066734.1, on the reverse strand, counting down.
GAACTAAAAACAAATGACGTTACCACAGAATTCATTTTTCAGAAGAACAGAAAGTCTAGCTGTATGAGCAGTGAATATTTACCCTATTAACATAATTTTTATCCAGTTCCTTGCAAAGTTGTAACCCACCTGTATTCCTTATGATAGTGCTGTTTTTGTTTCCTTGGACTTTTTTTTTTAACATTTAATTCCCTACCTATATAATAGTATGAAAGTATTTTTTCTTTGTGTTTGTCCTTCATCTTTAGAACTAAACACAAGGTTTAGCATTCTTTATGGTCACTGGTTATCAACTTCAGCTATTGGAAATCACCTACAGATGTGTTGGCCAAACTCCATCTGAACCAACCCCATATGGATGTTGGCAGAAGTGCAATGTGAGACAAAACTTGTAAAATGTAGGCTTTAGGGCTGTTAGATAAAAATGAAGGCTAAGAACATTTGCAAGGATATAAATCTTAACACATTTGTTGGGGGTGTAGGTTGTTAGATTTACATCTGTTCCATATGTTATAACCAAAAAGTTGTACTTGCTGTATTAATTATAAGGAATCCTCTTTCAGACATTCATATTTCCATAGTTTAATGTTTACATACTAATTAGTTGTCAGGGAAAGCTACATTCAGGCCAGGGTCTGTAATGCCTTTTGTATTTAAAGATCTTCTTCCTTTGGCCAGGATTATTGAGTGACTATATAGTGTATTTGTCATTAAAAACAACATAGGAGACTTACTCCATAATGCTGAATCTGCTATGTGGTATTTGTGCTCTTTAAATAATTCTGCTAAGTTTTTCAAGACAAATAGAAACAATGCAATATGAAATCCATTAATTATGAAGACATAGCCTGAAGGCCTGCCGAGTGTCTCAGTGGGTTAAGAGTTGACTTAGAGCGCGTGCTCTGAGTAACAGGGCTGCTGGTTCAATTCCCACATGGGCCAGTGAACACCACCCTAGCTGAGCTGTCACTGAGCTGCCAACAGTTGGCAGATGGCTCAGCTGGTGTAACAAGATTGCCTGTTCAATGGTGGGCTATGCCCACTGGCAACTAAAGATTGAACTCAGCACCTTTAGCTGAGCTGCCACCTGGATGGCTCAGAGGATAGAGTGTGCGCTCTTAATAACAAGGTTGATGGTTCGACTCCCACATGGGGTGGTGGCTACGCCCACTCGCAACTAAGATTGAACACAGCACCTTGAAGAGGCCACAAGCTGCCAACGGGAAGCCAGATGGCGACTGGCACCCTCCACAACGAAGACTTAAGTACAACAACTTGGCTGGTCCCCTCCCCAATTCCCCAACACTGTTCCCCTCCCCTAATTCTCCAATAAAAATCTTTAAAAAAAAAAAAAAAAAAAGACATAGCCTGAATGTCTGAGGTTGTAAAGCAGTATAGGTCCAGATATTTAAGAGGTAAAACCTCTGCCCTGTCAGGGATTGTAAATAATTTTTTTTCTCTTTCCTAAATTTCCTAGAAATAAGCAGTTTTGTATAAGGAATAATATTTTTTGATATGAAAGTTGCTTTATCCTTAAAACTACACATATTGTTCCTCACCCTACGTATTCCCTGCCTCCCAGACATCTCCTTCTACCTGCCTTTCAATAGACATTTTAATTTGGCATCTGATATATAATCTCTGTAATCTAATCTGAATAACATCCATTTAAAGCATGAACAGTTAAGCAATAAGCAAATATAGACAACGGTTGAAATGTTTATTGAACCAATATAGTCCAGTTTTGTTTGAGAAAAGGTATGTAAAATTAAGTTTCCCATGAGACAAGATCACACTGAATACTCCAGTTCTTAAAAATCTTAGCCTAAGAAATAATCATGGTGTTCATGAAACATTGGGTGGGAGGTGAGGGGAACCAACTCTATAAATTGAGATTCTGAACTGAAAAAAAACATCAGATGAAATGGCAGGAAGCGAAAAACTTATTTTATTAGAATTCCATTTTCTGGGAGGAAATGGAATAGTATTCAGAGCCATTAAATGAAAACCTAGTTTTAATGGGGATTCAGCTATCCACTTACATGTATATGACAAACTTTAGATTGAAATCATTAACTATCTCCAGGCAATTATGAATTTCACAAATTTTACTATTTTAAGTAACACTTAAGTATCGCACAGGCACTGACATTGTAATCATGCCAGAGCAATTTTACCATTTTTTACAAGTATATAGTTTCAGTGATTTTTTTAGTATCTGGATCCATTCCAAGTAACAGAGCAAAAGCAAATTTTCACCTTTGTATGTTTACACGTCTAGCTCTTTGTGGGTAATATGTCTGCTCAAATAATTAACACTACTGAATTTTATTCCTTCAAAGCTAATGTCTATCGATCCTGTATTCTAGAAAGAAATAAAGAATAATGAAAGAAATGTAACTGCAGTAATTTCCTAGAGATTCTTAGAATTTCTACTTCTGAATACTGGCCCCATACTCCTTTTATATAAATATTTTTCTTATAACTTCAAGTTCTCTTTTAGGAAAGTCTTTAGTTGGGGGTAAAAAGTCTTATAAAAAAACTATTTAATAAAGGATGTTAACATTTTACTAAGCAAGATACTGTTTCTCTTCCCACAAAAGCCAAACAGAAAACAATGAGTGTTACTAATGTTTTCTATTTATTCATTAATAAAAAGTGCATAGTACAAGCCCTTTATCCCAATCCAAGTACTCAGTAAAAGATTACAATAAACCCTGGGTGGCACAGACATGATTTGTTTGGCATGATTTAAACATTTAAAAACAGCAATTAACATTTAGTACATTACATGACCACTTTTGCTTTTACAAAGTAATCATCAGACATAACAAATATGTATGGTTTTTCATTTAGAAATATTATAATGTTAAGACTAAACCTACTACTGCAACAACAAAAATTTAACCCATTAATTGAGAACTCGCATTTCTCCTTCAAGTTGCTGTTTTGTGTCTTAAGCTGAGCTGGTCAAATTTTAGCACATATTCATTTAGAGTGACAGACTTTCATTCAAAGTGATAATTTCCAAGGTTCCTTCGAAAATTTAAGAATTTGGTAATTCCACAAACACTATCATATCAAATACCACAAAAACACAAAAGTAACCATGGAATAGCTGAACTTAATAGTTAGTTCGGAAAAATCTCTGCAAGTTGTTTAAAATATGACTTGCTGACCATGGGAGTAGAGCTTGGATAGATACATGATAAAATCTTTTACTACACACAATTCCAATGTTAACTTTTTCCATATGGAAAGCAAAAAACAACATTATTTTGCATAAAAGAACATTAAATGACTCTAATAAGACAAAGTAAACTCTTAATGGCATTTGTGGAATGTTTAAGAGCGCAAAGTGATTAAAATGTGAAGATTTATCTTTTTCCAGATTGTTTTTCAATGCTTATAGCCATAGTTCAGGTGAATGTTTACAAGCCAAGTAATGAATAAGAATGTGCTCAATAAAAAAATGTTTAATAAAGGATGTTAACATTTTACATGTAGAGGCTTTAAGAGTTAAAAATAATATAAATTACTAGTTAGGTTAACAGGAATACTTTATATGCAGTAGTACACTGTCTATTTCAGGACAACAAATTTATAAGCAAAAAAACCAGACTAAATGCTCCACTAAAAACTTTTGTTACTAGTTAGATGGATGATCAGTATAGGAAAAGGTTAATATTCTAGATGTAATGTCAATTAAGTATATGTAACAGAAATGAAGAACCAAGAATAAGAATCTAGATTTCTAGGTCTCTAGCTAACCCTAGACATTGTTTCCAGGTCACAGCCACGTCTACTGCCAAAGCTAATTCTCAATTATTTGTGAGCTGTTGATACAGTGAATACATCCGTATTTCTGCTAGAGATTGGCTTTCTAGCAGCTCAGAGAACAGACTGTAGGGATATATGTGCAAGCCTTCAAAGTTCAGGGGGCAAGGGCAGAAAAGGAATGCTTCTTCTAGGCATTTAGCTCCACCTTATACCATTCGAGCCCTTTAAATACCATACAGCTGGGAAGGCTTCCAGTAGGCCACAGCAAGAAGAAAACCCTTAACTCTGGAGTGTGTTTATCCAGGATTTGACTTACCTGTCTTACAATACCCCTTGATTAGCGCAAGGAATTAAGAGTAGATTATAGTATTTCAAGAAGTTGAGCACAAAGCCAAGATGCACAGGAGGAATGCAAGCAGTCAATATTGGATTATATAATGAAATGAAGCCCTTACAATGTTTATGGCGCATAATAAAGGGAAGAAAATACCCTAAGGGCATCACACAATTGTATTAGAGACTCTATTAAACAATATAGTGATATAGAAGTTTATTCAATTCATACAAGTAATTTCTCACTTTGATATGGTAAAAAGCTAGGCAGTCTGGGGGGAAAAAAATCCTTACACTGACAGCAAAATATCTTCTTGCCCTCATAAATCATCTGCAATCACTTGCTAGGAAAAAATTCCAAAATTCCATAACCACACAGGTCATGCAGACTTTTAAAAAATGCTATTTGTATTCATTTTCTTTCACACTGACCAAAGGAATCTTTTACGTTTTATACATTTCAAAATTTTACCTATATTAATGCTCCTCCCCAACCCAATCTATCACATGACCATATAAGAATGAGATAAGGGGTAAGAAAAAGATCCTTGTTTCTCCTTTTCCTCCTTTTCCCTTGGAGTAAACCAAGAATTTATTAAATATTTTTTAAACTCAGAAGGATACCAAAAGATTCAAATTTTTTTCTTCAAAGAAAAAAACAGAGTAAGTACGTAAATAGTACTCAGATGTCAGTAAGCAAACAGGCCCCCAAGCTGTAAGATAATTTCATTTAAGAGGGAAGTGTTAGAACAGAAAAGCTTTGTGAGAGTCGACCATTTTAAAAATAAATTACAGATTAAATTATAACTGTATAGATTATACCTGGCAAAGGCAAAAATATAAACTATTTTCCTCCTTTCATGAGCCTTCTAAGGCTAGTGTACAGTGGCTTCAAATGTCATATAATGGACTAAATCATCCACCATATTTAAATCATGTTTATTTAAAGTTTTCTTAATATTAGACATTTTTATCGGAATAAAAAACTTAGTAGACAATTATTTCATTTTTTCTCTCCTCTTTTTCTAGTCACATAAGCCAGTTTTAGTGGATGCTACAGATTTCAGCTGTAACTTGTAAAATATTCCAAAGGCTGCATAATCCCAAGAACTAGAGAAAACTGCCACCCACAAATGAACTACCCAGGTAAATGTAAATACAGTGTAGTTCTAGTTGTATTTCACACAATCTTAGACAACCCCAAGTAACTTTATAAATACCTATGGAAAAAGCAATTTTAAAACCTATCAAACTTATTTAAAATATTTAAATGCAGAGATCTCAAATTTCCTCAATCAGGTCAAAAATCATCACAGAAATTATGATCACAGTTACAAATAGAATGTGTGGAATGTTTAAGTCTAGGGTAACCAAAAGGCCCATGTAACTTTTTTTTAATAGAATCATTTACTCAAATATATTGTAACTAGGAATGGTGATAACACAGGAAGCAAAAATAAGCTTGCAAGTGAAATTTCTAGAAGCTCATGAAAACAATACCATCCATATTGCAGATGCAAAAGGAAGAACAGTTCTAATGGGGTTAAGAGTACTCTGGTCATCTTCGTTCATTTGGTCGTGCAAGGTGTTGACTATTCTCACTTCCCATATCACAGCTAGTCCAGAGGCGGGGCTGGTGGATCTTGTCCCTGGCATGTGAGAGAGAGAGATTATGGAATCGACTTCTTAAGTCCCAGTGCAACCAATCTAACACAGACAATAAGAAGTGAGCAGCAGTGCCCTCCACCCTTCATCCCAGATCATATGGACTTATCATGTTTCTGCATAAGGGAACACTAGAGTAACACTGTGATTCCCCAACATTTGTCTCATTCTTCCCTGTGGTACGGAAAAATGGAAAATGTGTAACAATGATTCGTTTTGGGTGAAACTGCTCCCCGACAACTCCAGAGGTGATATTTAAACCAATCAATGTTGTTTCATCCCTCTTGCTAGACTGATTGACTGAGTACAGTACAATCGAAGTGAAGCTAGAGACTTTCTCTCTACAGGATATCAGTGAAGATCCACTGGCTCCAGTTGCTATTGGCAGCCATCTAATGACCACAAAGGGAGCCCCCTTTGGAGTGAAATTAGGTCTTTGATGACACTGTTAAACCTTCTAAACACTGACCCTACCTCTGGATTTCCTAATGGGCAAACCAATAAAATCACTTATTTAAACTAGGTTGAGTTGATTTTTCTGACTTGCAATAGAAAGCATCTGAACTGTAAAGAAAAGATCAGCACTTGTAGGACTCTTCAGGAAGATTCCATGTATTTACTCTGACATGCTACATGTGGCCCTAGTTGAGGGTGATCAATTTTTCTATTTGCAATTAGTCAGTATGTTTTCTTGCTTATTCTTAGGTCAGTGGACTACTATTCCTAGAATTCCTATAAAGAACTAAGGTTCAGGAAACTGTAATTTTGCATTTCTATCACTTTTAATGGCTTCTAAGTCAGCTTATTAAGTTGGATTTCTTTAGCTCCAAACACTGAGGAAGTTCCTCTTTGATATGAAAGTAATAAAACTGTATATAGAAAGTAAGAAAAAAGGCTAAGGAGAAAGCAGTTTATCAAGACTACACAAGATGTTTTATGGATAACCCCCTCTCCAAGAGGAAACAAAAATAAATTCAAGGCTTTTTATATAGTGCTAATGATGCCTTTTTCTTAATTAAATTAGTGACCATGCTACATATCTAAATATTCTAATCCTAAAGAAACCAAAGCACTAACCAATTAACATTACACATTTGCTTACTGTTATATAAAAAAATTAGTCTAACTGAACTTCTTCCTTGTATTAAACAAGACTAGGGAAAAGAAGCACTTATTTTTGGAATTCCACATGGTGAAGGTTGAAAAAGGGAGTTGGGATAATTTGGCATTCAACAAGTGAATCGATCATGGAAATATTTTTAAAAAGATAATACCCAAATAAAATAAAATATATATACTGATTCTGAAAATGATTAAAAGAAATCCTTTAATGGAGGTTCTATTAAAAATAGTACTGAGGGGGGCCGGCCGAGTGGCGTGGTGGTTAAGCACTGGCTTTGGAAGCCAGTGGCCCTGGTTCGGTCCCACATATGAGGGCCAGTGACACTGCCCTCATTAAAAAAAAAAAAAAAATAGTACCGAGGGCCGGCTGAGTGGCAAAACAAAAAAACAGTACCGAAAACTCCCTGTTGGGTCACTTTATCATGTTTTTCAGTTAGAAGATTCTGAAAACGGTTGTAATCATGACTATATCAAGATTTATCAATGTGAATGATTCCTACCTCTGCTTTTGCCAGCTCAGTTGATGTACTGTGATGCAGAACTGGAAAAATGAGTTTGAGAGAAACAGGATGGGGAAAACAAAAAGAGAATAGGATTTAGCCAGATAGGCTCATCTCTCTACTATATTTGATAGGACAGTGGGGAGAAAATGAAGTGGGGGGGGTGGAAACATTTGGACTGTAGCTAGTATGAAAATTTAGGGAGCTGGAAGCATGAGAAGCAAGGGATCAACTTTGAGTTGGATAGAACTGGGGAGTATAGGACTGAAATATGAGAAATATTGCTGTAGATTATCATGAACTGGATTTTTTTTTTTTTTTTTGAGGACAGTGTCACTGGCCCTCATATATGGGACCCGAACTGGGGCCGCTGGCTTCCCAAGCCAGCGTTTAACCACCGCGCCACTCGGCCGGCCCATGAACTGGATTTTTTTATGTTTCTCATGTGAGTAAAGAAAGAGTAGAAATCATTTTAAAATTATTTTTGGGCTACTGTGCGGCTCTCTACATGTAACTTCATGAAGACTAAGCCATTTGAGCTTGCAAGATATATTGGATGGCATAGGAAGAACTTACTCCATGAATTAAATCTTCCTTTTCCTAATTCAGATATTTCAGTCAAGACAATCTCATCTCCCTTCCCAGGCCACACACATCCCCCACACTGAAATGGGTTTCTAATCCACAACACTTACATTATGAGGACTGGTTGGCTTTCCAGTTAGGTTGGATCCTCTTAGATTAGGAGGTCGCAGTAGAAACAAGATCACTGCAATAACCATCCAGGCCATCAAGATCATGGTAATACTGATGCCATTATCAGCAGAGGGTCCTGGTACTAAAGACAAATAAAAAATGTATTGCAACAAAAACTGTAGCATGATTATAATATTATTAAATATAAAAACAACTGTTTAAATGTCAACTTCAAAAACTGTATTAATATAAAAAGTTGTATCAATATGTAAAATTAAATATATTGAATTAAACTAAAAAGTAGCTCTAAAAGATACTGGGGTTGGAGATACTGAACTGAGTTAGACTTCCTGAAATACCCAGGAACAGAAAGGAATGACTCTGTTGAATGAATGAATCACCGAAGGCTTTCTGTGATTATTCACAGTTCCCTACGACAAGACCGACTTCCTTCGTATGTACAGAATACGTAAGCTACTCAAACTCCCTGACACTGCATGCAGCGAATAAAACAAACATCAGGAGCAGCTCTGCTAAGATCAGTATGGAGAGGTGAATGGGCCTTTAAATGATCTGGCCACTGTGGGTTTTTTTTTTTTTTTTTTTATTAAGATGAGAACACAATTGTCTGAGTGATCTTACTGTTCCCTTCTAAATCACAAAGGCTTAACTGCCCTTTAGTCCTGGTACAGATGCCTTAAGCTTTTGAGGGCAATGACCTAAAAATACTGCCAAGATCTCTGCCACTTGCCACTGGATTTTCCCAGCAGTTTCCCAAACCACTCCCCTCTCCCCTTCCATACTGTCTTAGCCTCAACAAGCTACTTCTGTTAACTCTATATCCAAGAGCCCATCAACGAAACCTTTCTTCTGGCCTCTGGAAAGACATCAATTTTAATCAAGGTTTACACCTTATAAGTGTCAGGTACAATAGGAACTGTATTTTCCCGAAATGTTGTCAATCTGTTACAGCAAACAGAATGGCGACCGTCAAGGAAAATTCACTCTGGGCTCCTTGTTGACCACAGCAGCTATGTGGAAGCGACTGCAGCTTCGATAAGGGCCACTGGCCACTGTGGTTTTTATTGTGATAACTTTTAGGCACATACAAATATTAAGGGTACAACCACATAGAGGACAGGAAATTTGTTCCCTCACTGCCTGGAAATTATTTGCCTTAAGATGGTAAATACTTTTTACCCTATGGTCTGGAAAGATGTCAAATCATGGAAATGTAAAACACTTTGTACACCAAAATACAGTATTCTGTTTTGCTTAAGGATTAAGTCTTTGGTTATAAGCAAAACATGAGTAAGATAAATAAGATGCCAAATGGAATATTCACAATGAAGCTATTAACTTAGCTGGACACAGGAAGATGAAAGAGAGGGAGGCTCTATGAGCTGGCAAATGCTGAGGAATTATTTCTATAAGCTTTTATAGGTTTGCAGTAGGAAAAGTGGAAATAGAAAGTGGACAATGCACCAGTAGGCTTTAAGCCTGTAATTTCTGGATTGTGTACAGTAATTACATTATCCTCAGTACAGCTACCATTTACTTCAAAAGTAAGTTAGTGACAGAGCTGGTTTCCATACAACTCTTTATATGAAAGGCAGTCTTTCAGAAGAGGAAGCCGACTGGTTCTATACTGTTCTGGAGACCAACTGGGGGTGAACATCACAATTAAGTGGAATTTAGCTCAATATAAAGAACCACACAGCAACTAGATCTGTTAACAGATTGCAACTAGATTCTGCTGCCTCATGAAGTCATGAGATCCCTACTCAATTAAATCATCTCAAATACACGCAACACACCATGGCAGCCCAATGGGTAATGTGACATTGTGATATAATAAATATATATTTGGTTTGCATCCTGATTCCTGGAACAAAGCTCCAAGAAAGCCCTTGGAATTTCCTGAGTGATAGGGATGATAGGAACATCTTTTGTTATTCATAATAAATCCCTTTCAACCATGCCTGAGTTTATGCTTATTAGGAGACCATGGAGCCTCTATACAGCTTCAGGATGCTGGCTGGTTGACAGTGTGATTAGAGGGTTGGAGCTTTTGGCTCTACTCCCTTACTTCTAGGGAGAGGAGAGCGGCAGGAGATCCAGTTAATCACTAATGACCAATGATCTAATCATTGTTGCTAATAGAATGGAACCTCCATAAAAACCCTAAATAATGGGGCTCAGAGAGATTCCTGGCTGATGAACACATCGATGTGCTAGGAGGGTGACAGGAAACTCTACACCCCTTCCCCTCATACCTTGCCCTATGCATCTTTTCCATTTGGCTGCTCCTGAGTTGTATCTTCTATAATAAACCAGTGATAATAAGTTAATTGTTTTCCTGAGTACTGTGAGCCACTTTAGCAAATTACTGAACCTGAGAAGGGGATAGTGGGAACCTATATTTTATGAAAACAGCATGAGCTCACTGGAGAAAATTTAGACTATACAGAAAAAGTGTTTCTATTTCCCAGAAGAAACAACAGCTTAAACCATTTAAAAATATGGTTCTCAGAAAGAATTTCCAACCAATGCTAAAAGAACTGGGGGGGGAAAAAAACTGGTCAATATGACTAAATTAATATTCAAGATCTAGAGTTTGTCTTTAGATAAAGGAAATGAAATTTCACTCAGAAATAAAGACTATATTTGGTTACAGGCGGGGCTGGCTCAAGGGTCACAAATACCACAAATGTAATAAACACTAGTTTTCCTGTAAGAAGTTCAGTGAGATTATTTTCAACTAGATGAACAAGCTTTAGCTTTAGCTGGTAAGGCAAACATTTGAGTTGCTTATCAGAGGGCATGATGTAGATTAATGAATGCTACTGAGGAAGCGACATAAAGAAACATGAAGTGAGGGACCCACCACCCTAACAACCTACCAACATCTGCACATTACCATTACCTTCTTGTCTAGAGGCCTAAAATTATTACCCTGGTGCACCAATGGACTACGTTTTGATAAAATTCCTGCTTTGGGCAAGGCACTTTTTCTCTAAATTGTTATATTTACAGAATTTGATGGGACACCCAGTTCATCCAGCAGTAACAACAATTAATAATGTAGTAAGAAGGCCCTTTATAGTGGTGCCTTACTGTGTTTTGTTTTGCTTTCAAATACATAATAATGTAGAGCTTAGTTCAGAGATGTTAAATATAAGCAACTAGCCTATTAATAAATGCAATTTAGCACTGTGTCAAAAGCCTTAAAATGTGCATACAAAAGATGTTTAAGCATTGCTTATAATAGCAAAAACTATATCATCAACCTAAGATTCCAACAAAAGGGAGTCATTTAAACACTAGTACATCCCCATAATAGATGATTATTTAGCCAGTAAGTATTTTTAAGATAAATATATACTGATATATACATAACACAGTAGTGAAAAACAACACATATGAATCAATGGATGATTCCATTTTATAAGTGTACATGAAATCTAATTGAGCCAGTCTTCACCATCCTGGGAATGTCATAATTCCTTTCTTAACAGTCACATTCATATAGCACCAGGCTGGATGGGCTTAAATGTTAGTTATTAATTCCCCTTAAAGTATCCCTCAAGTTATTTCTGTCCTGAAAAATGCCTCACATAATGGCAACCAAATCTGTCAGCAACACTCACCATGCAGGACCCATCTTCCTGCTCTGATTCTCACTTCACTATCACCACTGTACAAAGCCACATGGCGAGCAATCTCCCCACTGCCTATGCCCTCTTGAGAAGGCTACTGTCAGAACCAAAGAAATGACTCCACAGACTCCCAAAGCTTCCAAATCTCGGGACAGAATGACCTCTTCCTTTACTCAGAAGTTCTCAAAACTGCCAGTGGATGAAAACAGATGCTAAGGAAAAAGTGAAGGGTTTGTGCTAGCGGCCTCATGGTCCCAGTTCAACTGACCCAAAGTGCCATGTAACACATATATTTGCCAAGAAAAAGGTATGGAAGAGTTTACACCAAGTTTGTCAACAGTGTTTACTTTTAGTATTCTGGAAGTTTTCCTTTTCTTTCTTTCTTCTCTGTGATTTTTATAATTTTCTTCAATGAACAGGATTTGTTTTTGAGGCAGGAAAAAAATTTTACAAGAAAATATGTTACTGAGAACCATTTCCTTAAAAAGCAAACTGTAAGAATAATTTCTGACAAACATTCAGTCGTCTGGCCTCTAATTCTGCCCCTAATACCAAGCAAGCCTCCTCCTGTCCCATCGTTACTTACATTCTTGAAGACATTCTGTGTCTGTGCAGTAGGACTGGGACTGCCTCAACTACAATGAATGAGAAGACAGGAAAGTTAGTTATTGGACTTACCAAAGACAGATACTATATATTAGAAAGATCATGTTTTGTTTTTTAATGAATGCTACCATAGTATATATATCATACCTTCAAAATCAGATACAAACACAGAGCACATTGAGGGGCTGTTCAGTTGGAGGGTTTTTTCCTAACTAAAAATAATTTTCAAATATACTGTGATCTACTACAATTCACCTATTTAAATTAAGGAATGAAAAAAAAATCACCTATGACAGAAACACCTACTGCCTTATGTTATTAGGCTTCCTAAAGAAAAAGGGCTATACTGTGGTGGAAAGCTACTAAAAGAGTCAAGCTTTCTAAGGAGATTTTTTTTCCCCCTACTGAAATCTAAAGCAGATAGGAAAAAAAAAAAAAAAAAAGATTCTATTTGTAGAAAACACACCTTTGACAGGAAGGAATACTTATTATTTTCCTTTTTTGTTTACCTCTGTATAAACAGTGGTTGGATAAATAAGAAATTAATAAAAATGAATACCACGGGTAGAGGGTGGGATGGAGGAGTACAGTCGGCTCTGACAATGATGGGAAATTAGTTTTCTATGTCTTTCTTTTTACATATTCTAATTTTGGAACCATGTGATTATCAGTTTTAAAAAAAATTAAGAGGGCTGGCCGAGTGGCGCATTGGTTAAGCGCTGGTTTTGGGATACCAGCGGCCCGGGTTCGGATCCCACATATGAGGGCCAGTGACACTGCCCTCTACAGCTAACAACAGCTCTACCTGGAGCTGGGCTGTGCGAGCCCCGGTGATGGAGTAGGCTGCAACCCCTGCTGCAGTGAGCTGCCACAGGCTACAGTGAGTGGCCAGCAGCCAGCGTGAGCGGCTGGCAGCCAGCGCAAGCTGCCAATAGCCGCGGTGAGCGACCATCCAGAGGCCGGCAACCTATCTGCCTCATCCGGGAAGAGCGCAATGACGATACCAACAGTGAAGCAACATCCTCCGCAACTAGACTGAAGAACAAAAAGATAGCAACTTGTCTGTTCCCCTCCTCCAATTCCCCAATAAAATCTTTAAAAAAAAAAAAAAAAAAAAAAGAAAAAAACTATCAATCAATATATATCATCCTTTTATGAAAGCTCACCCTATGCTGTAGCCTTTTAGGGTGTTTACAAATGATCATCTTATTAATCTTAAAATACAGATGAATACATAGTAAAAAGAATGAGGACATGCAACTTTTCAATACACCCTCGCTCATAACTTGCAATTGTTTGGAGAAGCAGCGATAGCACAGTGTGCGTAGCTAGTTAAGCATGGGCTTGCAGAAAGACCCATCTTGCTTTGAAGTCTGGTTCTGCAACTTTCTAGAGTTTCAAGACCTTGGGTAAATTCTTTAACAACACTGAGCTTTAGTTTCCTCATCTGGTAAGGTGGAGATAATATTACCTGAATCTGATTAAAATAAACAATACATGTGAATTATAGTAACAGTCCCAGAAACATTAACTATTATTATTACCATGACACACTCCTTATGACCTTATCTAAACTAATTATTGGAATGAACAACTAAACAAGTCATTTTGTAAATTGTTCTCTAAGATGATCTGGCGTGCTCTGGCGTATACCATTAAATGCAATCCTACAGAAGTGGAATAGGAAAACAGCTGTTAATTAATGTAAAGATACACTGTATATCTTAATGCTGTCTGAATATGAAAGGAAGCAATCCAAAAAGTCTTAAAATCACACATTCTTTGGTATTATCAATAAGATAAGAAATAGCAAGTGTTGGAGAAGTTATGTAGAAAAGGGAATTCTTGGTGCACTGTTGATGGCAATGTCAAGTGGTCCAGCCACTATGGAAAACAGTATGGAGGTTTCTAAAAAATTAAAAATAGAACTACCATATGATTCAGCAATTCCACTTCTGGGTATTTACCTGAACAAAAACTAAATTTGAAAAGATATATGCACCCCCATGTTCACTGAAACATTATGTACAGTAGCCAAAATATGGAGGCAACCTAGGTGTCCATCTAAGGATGAATGAACAAAGGAGATGTGGTACATATACACGATGAAATCTTATTCAGCCATAAAAAAGAATGAAATCTTGCCACTTGCAACAACACAGGTGGACCCTGAGGACATTATGCTAAGTGAATAAGTCACACAGAAAAAGATGAATATTATATGATCTCACTTATATGTGGAATCTAAACACAAAAACGAAACTCCAAGCTCATGGATCTAGAGAAGAGATTGGTTATTGCGTGAGGTGTGTGTGTGGGGGTGAGGGGGGGTCCGTGGTGGGCAAAATGAATCAAAAGGTACAAATTTCCAGTTATAAAACGACTAAGTCATGAGGATGTAATGTACAGCATGATAACTACAGTTAATAATACTGTAAAAAAAAAAACACATTCTACAGAAATTGAAAAAAAAAAGACCATTAGACGGTTAGTCACAAAACAAACCTAATAAACCTCTAAATTTGCATGTATTTTAAGTTTTATTTTTTTCCAATAATTGTATACACAACACAAGATTCAAAAGTATAAAAGGATAGTATGTGCAAGGTAAATCTCCCATTCTCTCCTGTCCTTCAGTCTCCCCAGCACTCGGGGGGTGGGGTTGGGGGGTAGCTGTGGTGTGTGTGTCTGTGTGTGTGTGTTTGTGTGTGTGTGTCTCCAGAGATGTTCTTACATTTTTGTAAGCATGTATATCTTTCCCCATTACTCCTCCACATACAAGTAGAGAATGTAAAACAAATAAGAGATTTATTAGGTAAAAAAGTCCTTGAGGGCTAGCCGAGTGGCGCGGTGGTTAAGCGCTGGCCTGAGAAGCCAGCGGCCCCGGTTCAGGTCCCACATATGAGGGCCAGTGACACGGCCCTCAAAAAAAAAAAAAAAAAAGTTCTTGGATTGAACAGTAACTATCTAATCACTTAAGGTATCAAATGAGAAGCCAAAATAACTTTCCTACTCAATTGATTATCCTGGGTTTAATCTTTGGCAACAACATAGCATATCCCAAAATCTATAGCTGTGATCTAAATGACCAACAAATTGTGCTCGCTTTGGCAGCACATATACTAAAACTGGAATGATACAGAGAAGATTAGCATGGCCCCTGCGCAAGGATGACAAATTTGCGATATGTTCCATTTTTTTTTTAATTAAAAAAAAAATAAAAAAATAAATGACCAACAAATTATCAGTTCATTGTATGTTATATAATTCAATGTCAGCTGTGGCTTTTAAAGGGCTGCCCTTTTCTTAAGATCTGCCCTTAAGGTCTGACTTGCTGGCTATCTGTACCTCAATGATATCTACAATTAACATGATTTCCATGTGAAAAATCCAAAAATCTTTATAAATCCATCTCCTCACAAATCTACTTCTATGTAGGGCCACATCACCGGCCCTAAGCTCCTTCCGTAGGAACCCACCAGTCCCATCCTCTTTTCCAGTATGAGTCTACCAGATGCTCACTGCTTTTTTCCCTCCTTCGTGACAATCCAGATCTGTTTTTCACCACACCCCCTTGTAGTGGGTTTGTGGTCTACAGTAGGAGTCACCAGCAGGCTGGAGGCCTATTTTTACAGTTTTACTGAAACACACCCATTCATTTACACGTTGTCTATGCCTGCTTTCACTATAACTGTTGAGTAGTTGCCACACAAACTCCAAGACTAAAATAGTAACTGTCTTTGATGGCCCTTAAATCACTGCACGTTGCATGGTTTAAAGACACCTAGGAAATATCCATGGGAAAGAGAAAAGGCAAATATTTTTGTGCAGGTATATAAAAATATTTATTTAGAAATGTGAGATGCTCATTAATTATGTCTAGTAATGCAACAATCATTGTATTCACTTATTCATTCAAAATATTTACATATTGAATGCTTACTATGTAACTCCAAGTACTGGGGATATGGTATGAACGAGACAAGTTTCTACTCTTGTGGATCATACAGTCTTGTGGGGGAAATCAGACAATTTACAAACATATTATAAAAAATCTTATAAAGGACATATAAAAATTAGAGCCACGCAGAGGACAAAGCAGGGTGGCAAGATATAGTGGCAGTTGAGTAGCCACTCAAGCAGACAGAAGCATAACACTTAAGGGCTATCTACATGCTAGTAAAGATCAAAGGGATGAACATTCCAGAATAACCAACTAGGAAAGGTCCCTCTGTGAAAAGGCACTAGTGAGTTGGCAGTAAGGAACCAAAAAGCCAATGTGGTCATGCTATTTAGCTGTAGTATTTAGTCAACCAAAAGCTCTTTATAATGTGTTCAAATCATAAGTTTGCTGTCAGTGAGTCATTTGTCTGACTGCCTCCAACTTTAAGACCTATCAATATATAACGGACACCTACATGTTTGATCAATGTGGAGAACAGGAATACTTTCTTATTATAGTTTGAGATATATTTAAATATAAATATATTCAAATGGTAGTTTAAAAATCACATATATTACTTTTTAAATGATTTAACAAATAATTTATATTATATTTTATAATAATATTACAGAATATTTAGAAATTAATGTAGATTAACTAACTCACTGCCCTAATATAATTATCATTATATATTCTTTTTTTTTTTTTAGAAATTTTATTGGGGAATAGTATTTTTTTTAGGACCCACCAGCTCCAAGTCAAGTAGTTGTTTCAATCTAGTTGTGGATCGTATATATTCTTTTTCAGTGTTAAAATATGCACACTTTCACACAACTACAATTATTATAACAAATACTTACTGGAAACTTGTATAAGGTATGTATAAGGTACGTAAGAACTTTATTACCTTATTTAATCCTCACAACCACTGTCAGGACACAGGTATTGTTCTACCTATTTTACCAAAGAAGAAACTTGGGTTTGGAGAAGGTTAACTAACATATCCAGTAATAACTTCAAAGTCTAAATTCTTATCACAGTTCCATTCTACTATACAATGTACAGAATTTTGTGTCATAATTTTGGGTAACATATCATCAGCATGAACATTCTTTCAACCGCAATTTTATTTTATTTTATTTTTTTGAGGGCAGTGCCACTGGCCCTCACATGTGAGACCCGAACCAGGTCTGCTGGCTTCCCAAGCCAGTGCTTAACCACTGCGCCACTCGGCTGGCCCATCAACCACAATTTTAAACGGTTACAAAATACTCCAGTGAGTTGATGTACTGTACAATTGAACTGAAGTAAATTCAGAGTAAGGTGAAAATTACCATAGGTATAGTTACTTAACAGTCTCTAAGACCAACACACCAATGTTTTCCTTCAGCACTAAAAGAGATCTCTCTTCCTTTAGGTATCACCAGAAGAGGACTGTGATTTAAAAAAAAAAAAAAGTGGTAATATACAATTTGCCAGTTACTGTGGAAGCTATGTTGGTTCTGAGGAATACTGTGGAGAAATAAAATGGAGTCACTATAGTCGAGCTCCTAAATTACTAAACTCAAGTAGGTTGAGGTATGAAGAAACAATTCTATGCTTGTTTTAACTAGCCTGGGAACTTTAAAGTTTTGAACTTTCCAGTCCTGCGTCAATGCCTGGATATACATCAAACCTCCAGGTAACCCTATGATTACCCCTGAAGGACTAAGGAAAGAATGTTCACGTATCCAGGCGGCCTGACGTTCAGTATCCAGACATCACCTTTCATCTACAGGACCATCTCAGATCAATCTACAGGCTCGATTGCAGGACTGATTCTCCTCAAGAATGTACCTTTCACTAAGAACTCAGCTTTTCTTTCTTCTTTGAAACACTGGGTATTGTCTGGTTGTGCTTCTGGTTTGCAAACCAACCAAGAATGAGAAAAGATCACTCATAGGGAGCCTGGCTGAGTGAAGCCTGTCATCTCTAGGCCAAGCTGCAGCAAATCTTTGGGACATTTCACCAAGGGCTGGGGTTGAATCCTGCCCCCTGGCTGGTCTTCCGTGGGTTCCTGGCTACATCCTTCATGTCCCGACAGAGGCAAAGCTGCAGACTCTGAAGAAGGAGGTGCCCAAGCATCATGAGCACATTCCCAGACCCGGACTCAGCGGGTCTTTTCCCAACCAGTGTGCTGGAATGGGTATTCAGTACGTCAGATTCAGACACCTGTGATGAGTAAATGATAGTCTTTACAGAATTCAAACACCATATATTTAAAACAAGAGAATCTCACTGTTTGATGGAACTCTTTAAACAGAGGTCTAATTTACAATGCAGCTTGATTTTCTCTTGATTTATTGGGAGAATATAGTGGTATTACTGATGCAGATTTTGGCTATTTGAAAAGGAGACAATTTGTGAAAACAAACATAATTAGAAGAAAATAAAAGATACGTGAAGAAAGCAGGTATGGCAGTACCTACAGGATGGAGCCATAGAACTTTATACATTTTTCTGTGTTGTGATAGAGGAGGGAAACGCAAGTGAGCAATCTATAGCCAGTAGTCACTGTCCAGGTAAACATTCATGTTAACACTGATCCTAGGATCCCAGGAAAGAATTAAAAGAAGATTTAGGTCTCCCCACCTACACAGGATGGTCATGAAAAGTTCATGAGGTGAGTTACCTCCAAAATTGCAGAGACAGCACAAATATGAGTAGAATAAATGTGTTTCTTCATTGGGGGAAAAGGCAGAAAAAAGATGGAAACAATAGAAGAGTCTTGGCACAGAAATTTCATGTTAGGGAAAATTATAGAACTTAAAATAGTCTACTAGAATATTCATAAAGCTGAACAGAAACCTTGGCTGTCAGAGGCTTGTAGGAAAATGTAGATCAAGGAGAAGATTCTAATGACAAAAACCAGATAAATGTAACTTCCATGAGGAATCTTACCTTGGAGAAGCTCTTTGAAAAATATTACAAAGAACAGAAAGTCTCTCTTTGGAGTTATCAAAATGTATCTTCCATGGACTAAATGTTCATCCCTCCCTACCAAAATTCATGTGATGGTATTAGGAGGTGGGGCCTTTGGGAGGTAATTAGGTTTAGATGCGGTCATTAGGGTAGAGCTCCCATGATGGGATTAGTGTGCTTAGAAGAAAAGGAAGAGACCAGAGCCCTCATTCTCTCTGGGCCATGTGAGGACACAGCAAGAAGGCAGTCATCCACAAACCAAAAAGAGGGCCCTCACCAGACACCCAATCTGCCGGCACCTCCAGAACTCTGAGAAATAAAGCTACCCAGTCTGTGGTATTTTGCTATAGCAGCCTGAGTTGACTAAGTACCTAAACCAGAGCATATTTGCTATCTTTCTATGTCTGCTCAAAAACCTCATGTATATTGGAGGTTCCCTTCTTTCCCCGGAATAGCAGCTGCCTGTGGACTGGTAAACAGTGTGGTCCGGAACAGAGAGCTTCAGAGTCAGAGGCATCTGAGCTCAAATTCTGTCTCTGTTCCTTTCCAAGGCAGAGTTTTAAACTATAAAAGAGATAAATACAACCCATTATGAACCTTAGGGTCATTGCGTGGATTCAAGGACGTAATTAAATTATATATATATATATATATATATATATATATATATATAATGTATATATATATTAAAATTAAATTATAATGTATAAAATTAAATATATAAGGGGCTGGCCGAGTGGCGTGGTGGTTAAGCGCTGGCTTGGGATGCCAGCAGCCCCAGTTCGGATCCCACATCTGAGGACCAGTGACACTGCCCTCAAAAACTAAATAAATAAATAAATAAATAAATAAATAAATAAATAAATAATGTATATAAAGAACTCCGTTCATGATCTATAGGATCTTTTCAGATCATAGCAATATTGTAGCTATTATTAGGTGCTTAATTCAGAAAGTGCCCAGGGCCGGCAGAGTGGCGCTGTGGTTAAGCGCTGGCTTAGGAAGCCAGCGGCCCCAGTTCGGTCCCATATATGAGGGCCAGTTACACTGCCCTCAAAAAAAAAAAAGAAAATGCCTTAACAGAACCCCAGTGCTTCCTAACTAGCACGATTTACATCCTCCTTATTTTTCATTGTGGCCTTTCTGCTTAAAAGGGAAAAACTAAAGATCTCTGTCTTTTCTATTTTGGACTTGAATCTTGTTATTTACATTGTGGCATTTTTCTCTATATCCTGTATAATACAATGGCTTTCTAATATTTTGTACCTCAAAAGTTTGTATTTTGCCTTTAAAATTCAGATGTTTACATTCTCTATATACTGTATAATACAACGGCTTTCTAATATTTGGTACCTCAGAAATTTATGTTTTGCCTTTAAATTCAGATGTTTATGTTCTTTTCCTATTAAGCAGATTTTTCCTGTTTAACAATAGAGTTTTATACAATTTGTCTTCACTTTCTAAACAGATCCTAAATTAGATTTCCTTGGGTTTTTTTTTTTAGGCTGCTCCATTATTATAATGCTTATGGTTATCTTTCAGAATATGAAGGTAGAAGGGCCGGCCGAGTGGCTCAGTTGGTTAAGAGCTTGCTCAAGAGTGCAAGCTGAGTTCTGAGCAGCAGCAGTTCAATGCCCAGCCCGAGCTGAGCTGCCGCTGAGCTGCCAACAGGTGGCAGGATGGCTCAGCTAAAAAAAAAAAAAGGCATTCTGAGGACCAAACAGAATTTGAAGGTAGAAAAAGACCTGTGACTCCAAGTTACATTGGTCAGCACTCAGAATTCAGATAGCTAGCTAGCTAGCTAGCTAGCTAGCTAGCTAGCTAGACAGACAGACGGACAGACAGATGGAGAACATGAGAACTCACTGGTAACTTTAATTCAAAGGTGTCTTTTCTAGATATAACCAGCATTTATTGTAAGGTATGCTGGAAGAAGAGTAGCCTCTAAAGACATAACGTTTACTAGTCTACTTGTGTTTACAGTGTCTGGGTTGCTCTTGCTTGCCCCACAACTTTTATTCAACTGGCTCCTTCCTTTATTGCAAATGGTTCCTAAGAGAAAAACGTGGAGAAAGGAGATTCTTTTCAAATATGAAATGAGCAAGTGACCTCTTATATATTCCTGTCATGTGTGGTACTGGTCCACCAGTAACTAAAATCTAATTCAACATTCATTCAAATTGAGTTTGTTTCATCTTTAAATTTTTTAACTTCTTCTCCACCCCCCACGCCCCCAAAAAAAAATCACAAATGAGGAAGAATGAATTCATGGTCTCAGGAGCTCCAAGTAAATAGTTACATTTAGTATGTGGTTATCCATACGTGAAACATTTTACTTCTATGGACACAGAAACACAATCCCTAATAGAGTAGATACAGGAAAGGGGGAAAAGTCCTACCTGTTTGTGCAAATCAGCCTGCTCAAAATTATCACTACTATTTTTTTTAAAAAAACTAAACACCAAAACCAACAACAAAAAAGTACTTTTAAATCAATGGTTAAACAGTTGGTCAAAGTCCTCTCTACCAGACCTCACACAGCTCACAGAAGGTTAGCTTGAAAAATCTCTAAGCAGTAAGATTTCTGCAGCTTTCCTCAAAACATAAATACAGAAAAGTATTCATTTATTTGACAACTATTTAACAAGTGCCTTCTATATGCATTTTGTCAAAGTAAGGTTTTCAGATTTTAAGAGGCTATTTTTTTTTTCAAATTCCTCACAGGAATTATATCAACTTTATTTTTAACAACCCAATTCCTTGCCCGCTTAAGAGCAAGCTATTATTGAAAATGAAGATGTGAATGAAATAGGTGTGCCCAGTTTCAAATATTCTAATTGGTCATGAACATCACGGTTCCAATTTGGAGTTTGGGAGACATAGCCATAGAAATACTGAGTCTATATTAGGGATCAGAAGATATAGCACAGCCTAACATAGAAAATAAAACATAAGTCTTATTTAAAAAACAAAAAATAAAAAAAAAACATTTCCTACTTTCTGATGTTACTCAGTAACCTTCAAGAATAGAACAGTGAATTTTATAAACAGGACACTCCTTCATGTTATTTTGCTATCTTTTTGCCATACTCAACACATAGTCGCAAATCTTTTAATGCCAAAACCCCACTCTACATAACTTTTAATGCTGCACAGTATTCCATTTAATTCTGTCATTTCCAAATTTATATATGAAACACAATGCTGTGGTGAATGTTCCTATAAATATATTCTTACACACTTCATTAATCTCATTAGGATAAGGAACAGAAGAATTGCTAAAAGGTATGCACATTTTAAGTTTTGGGACACATTGCCAAATTACAGAAGGGGAATTTTAAAGAAATGACAAAGATAAAGTACATTCAATTCAAGTATTTCTGTATAATCCCACCACTGTGTAAGTTCAGTATTTCAACTGGGAGACCACAGAACCTAATATTTCTGATAACGTTTAGTTCTTGTTGACTAAGTAGTATCTCTAAATATTTTCCTACAATATTAACAAAAATAATTTTGAAGGACCCCAATAAACCATGCTCATTTAAGCCTCAAGACTTCAAATAATCAAGTTAAAGGCAAGTCTGCATATTCTGAAAATTTTTTTTAAATGTCTAACATTAATAGGTTGGGCCACTTTGCCCAAATGGTATGTACATCCTTTCCCCAATCCTACTATCATCTGAATTTGAGTTTAATTAATTTATATAACCAAAAATCATCACATAATTTATGTGATGTAAAGCCACTGGTAAGTACAGTTTATATGCTATACCCTTATGGTACAATCTATTTTTATTATATATTGATATATAAATGCATACATATGTGACTGCAAAGTCCACAAACTTAACCTCTAGCCAAATGAGTAACAGTGGTCATGAGGCGGACAGGAGAGTGGGGGAGGGGGACAACAGGAAGGGGGACTTTGACATTTTGCTCTATATTTCTATATTACTTCATGTATTCATAATTTAGATATTCACGTATTATGTGTGTTATTAAAAGACAAAAAAGACACACATACCAAAGACAAAATTCCAAAAATAAGGCTGACTTTCATTTGCTGTTTTGGACTGAATGTTTGAGTCTCCTCTCAAAATTTGTATGTTGAATTCCTAACTCCCAATGTGATGGTATTAGGAGGTGGGGCCTTTCAGAGGTGATTAGGCCACGAGGGTGGAGTCCTCATGAGTGGGATGAGTGCTCTTATAAGAGTCCCCAGAAGGTTATCTTGCCCCGGAATGTGAGGATACAACAAGAAAATGTCGTCTGCAACCCACAAGAGGGCTCTCACGAGAAGTGAACCACTCTGGTACCCTGATTTCCTGCCTCCAGGACTGTGATAAATAAATTTCAGTTTATAATCCACCCAGTCTGTAGTATCCTGTTTCAGCAGGCTGAACTAAGACACTGCTAATATGAAATGACATATGAAGTGAAAAAACCAAGTTGCAGAAATGTATATGTACTATGATCCCTCCTATGTTAAACAAATTGCTAGAAAGATATACGTGGCAGATTTATTTTATAAAAACAGCCATAGCGTATTTCCAGTCACACATGCTCTTTCGGAATCTTACCACTCCCCATCAGGAGATGGGGTCTATTTTCCCTCCTCTTGAAACTGAGAGCAGGCCTGTGACTGCTATAACCAAGAATTTAGCAGAAGTGTTACATATATGCGATTTCTTAGGCTAGGTCATAAAAAGTCTCCAGCTGCTGCCTGGTTTTCTCCCTCCTCCATCCTCTCTTGGGATGGATGCTTGCCCTTGGAACCAAGCCATCATACTGTGAGAAAGCCAAGCAGCCACAGGAAAAGCCCGTATGTAGGTGTTCTGGCTGACAGTCCTAGGTAGGGTTCCAACCACCCGCCAGCCTCAACTGCCAGTGAGTGAGCAAGCCTCCAGATGTTTCCTGCTCCCAGCTAAGAATCCAGGCATTGTGCAGCAGACAAGCCATCCCCACCGTGTTCTGCACGAACTCCAGACACACAGCTTGTCAGCTTAATAAAAGGTAGTTGTATGCCATTAAGTTCTGGGGTAATTTTTTATACAACCATAATAACTGGAACAACATAAAAGGAACTGTTCATAGTTCATATGCAGTAAAGTGGCAATGAGAAGTTGGGGAACACAGGGAGATTTTTTGCTTTTCCTGTTCTAGTTAGTGCTGACTGAATTTTATGCCATGAGGACATGCAATACTTATTTTATCTTTTAAATAAAACAAAATCACTTCCTAAGTGGTAAAATCAATTGCACAACTAACCACAGGAGGACTAACTAGTCTTCCAGTGCCTGGATGATAGTGATAAAAAATATTAAGATATGAAAGAAGTCCAATAAAATTTCCTTTATTGACTAAAACAAAACCTGAAAGTTGGTCATGATTAAAGAAAGGCTTGTAGCAACATGAAAAATACTAAATATTATTATTAAATTGGATTCATCAAGGGAAGCAGGGAAACCAGATTTGGAGAAGTGACTGAGGAGTTTAGTCTTACTTTAAATGTATTGATTGTGGTTTTTTTTGAAAGAACATAATCATGTATTATTTATATCAATAACTAAATATTTTATACAAAAATAAATAGGAAAAGACAGTAGTAGATATGTTTGTTAGGTACAGGTTTCTCAAGAAACTTTTCAGACACACTTTTTTTTTTCCAGGAAAAGGCCAATAGGTTTTACGTGACTTATTTAAGTACAGTAAATATTAATCACAGTTTACAGTGCCTTTGGGTCTATAAAGAGAATGCGATCAGGGATCTCCCAGATCACATGCTTATAGTACTTTAATATGGAAACAAATATAAGTAAATTACAGATGTACAAGTTTCAATTACACTGTTTAGAGCTGACATACAGAGTTCAACAAACAAAAAGGGATTATCTGCATTCCTAATCTTGGGTTACAACAGAGAATAGGGAAAACACAGAGCATAATTCAAGTTCACATTTCTAAATTCATCTGTTCTCTCTTTCTGGAACTCCTATCATTACAGAAGAAACTATATACCAAGAGACAGCCAAAGAGAACAGGAGAAGGAGGCAGTGGCAAGGGAACGGAAGAGGGTGAAGCCAGAATAATTCTGCAAACGGCTTCAATGGGAATTAATAAAAGCCCCTCTCCAGGCAGTTTTTTATAGTCGCAAGGAAATGAGTGGTTTAAAACAAAACTAGATACATTAGTTATGAGGATATACATTTTTTTTTCTTTTTTAAAAGAATACTAACCTCAGACAGGACACACACACACAAAAACTAGACAACTTAAAACAATGATTTATAATTAGATTGTGTTAGCATTTTTCTACATATGCAGTAGTATTCTACAACATTACTAAAAATCCGTATTTATCACTGGGCATATTCCGATATTATATCAAGTAATAAAACACAGCATTATATGTAACAAGACAAAGATATCTAATTTTAATTGAAATTCACTGTATATTCCTATCCACTTCTTTGAGTCCTATTAGCCAGTATTTAACAAGTATGAAAGACCTAGTATTAGACTAGGATAGAAAAATACCCGTAATGTCAGATAATACCTCCATTTTCAATGTTTCTGAACATTCCTGAGACAAACAGAAACATACGTGCACCTGGCAAAACACAACTGCGTTAAGAATAGTCTAATACAGGGGCCGGCCGAGTGGCTCAGTTGGTTAAGAGTGCGCTCAAGAGTGCGAGCTAATCTCAACAGCAGTTCAATGCGCAGCCCAAGCTGAGCTGCCACTGAGCTGTCTGGCTCAGCTAAAAAAAATAAATAAATAATTCGTCTAACACTTGTGTAACTCGATGCAATTAAATCATAGGAAGGAGGCATGCCAAGAGAAGTAAAGCTTTGTCATGAGCACCCCAAAATGGGCACTCTTTGTACTATACAGTTTTATCAACTTTGAACTTTAACACAATTTATAATGCATCATTAAAAAACCCTCCTATAATAATAATACAGAGATACATCCATTTACTTTAAAGTCCATATTGCAGATAGACAATAAAATGAGTGATAATCAGATTTATATTCTTTATACTGGTCAGCTTAGCAGTTAAGCAATCAAAACATACATAAGTATTGATGAGGCAGTAGTAGAGTTTGAATTGCTATTTGTATCCAATAAGCTTTAGGAAACACAAATTTTACACACATACAAACACACACACACACACACACACACACACACACACACACACGCCAAAAAAATGTATACACATTTTAAGAAAGGAAAACACTGTATTAAAATTATGCTGATGGTAACCACTTTGAGCACCTCTTATAATTGCAGAAGTCAAATGTGACTTGTATTCATCTTTTGTTACCAGTATATATTGAGTATTACAATTTTAATACAGTGTTTTCCTTTCTTAAAATGTGTGTGTATGAGTGTGTGTGTTGCATTCTGATGAGAAAAAAAATCAACCAGTTTAGAAACCAAAGAAAAGAAAGTCTCATCAGAATTACTGAAAAGCTAAATATCATAGAATATAGTATTTTTTTTCAAGTCAAGTAATAGTACATTAAAAATTTTAAATCTCCAGTGAAAAAGTCTGTAATTACAAATTTTGGTATATGAATGCACTGCTTTTAATACCTTTGAAGATGCTTACAAAGTTTTATTTTTAATTATTTGAATAGATAATGCATTCACACAGTTTTAAACTGTAAAATACAGTGAAAGATCTCCTGTTTTCTCCTCTACAGCCTAGATTTCAAATACAGGGCTTTTTAAGGTGCCTGAAGGAGATCAACAGGCAGTGTGGAGCAGAACATGGACTAAAGAAACATTACAGGACTTGAAACTAAACTCAGGGTTGAGTATACGTCTGCCACCCTGTGGTCAGCTCTAACACCTGAGAAAAGTGACTCAATCTCTTTGTATCTCAGTTTCCTCATTTGTAAAAGGAAAACCTGCATCAGACATTTTCTATGGGCTTAATAGTGAGTGGACGGCCTTCACACTCTCCCCAATGTAACCATTGTTCCGAGTCTGAGGTGTATCTCTTGGAATCTCTTCCATGCATGTACATTATCCTGCCCTCCACATACACTCGCTAACCTGTAGAGGCTTCCCTGTGGCTTTCGGCTTTCACTAGCATTTCGCAGATGCTTCTTTTTTTTTTTTTTTTTTTTTAAGCTGAGCCATCCTGCCATCTGTTGGCAGCTAAGCGGCAGCTCAGCTCGAGCTGGCATCGAACTGCTGTTGCTCAGAGCTCAACTTGCACTCTTGAGCAAGCTCTTAACCAACTGAGCTATTTGGCCAGCCCCACAGATGCTTTTAAAACATGCTTCTTGTATTTCTAATAGTGTTTACATTCTCTGTTTTCAGGACATAAAGGTTTATATCTTTTTGATGAATTCTTTTTTTTGGGAGGGGGGGTCAATATAATTCTTAGTATTCCACTTAACCGTTATGGCTTTGAAGTATATTTTATCTGAGACTTAGAGTATCACATTCTTTTAGGGCAGCTTTTTCCCACTCCTTTATCATTTATCTAAGGTATTTTGCTTTCAGTGTCTGTCTCCTTTGGAAACAGCATTTAAAAACTCCAATCTATCTCTTCTAATAGGGGAGTATAACCTATTCACCAGTAATATTTACTTTATGCTTTCTATTAAATATGCTTCCCTTCTTTCTTCTTGCCTGCTTTCACAAGCTAATTTCAGTTTCTTTCTTTTTTTTTTTTTAAACCCTTATTCTCCTCCCATTCAAAGGTTCCCAAATGTGTCAGTACTAGGGCATCCTGGATATGTGAGAAGCAGATCTTTGGTTGTTTTGGTTTGCGTCCACATGACTTTCAAAAAAACATCCTGCCACACATTCACATAAGTGAAAAACCTGAGCTTATCACCTAAGTACATTTCAAAGAAAAACACAAAGAAAGTATCTTTTGGGTGGTTTTACTTGACACTGAATTATGAAGGAATTTAACTGGACTTGAGCATTTAAATCAAGGAAAGATTATACTTAGCTTTGTTTACAACTTGACCAAGAATTGTTCACTGTTTCAGAAAATCATGTTGCTGGTGGTATTGAAGACCAGCACAACTGGGTGAGTCTGCCTTTACACCTGTAACATTCTAACACTCTCTCACATTACAGACATCGACGACTTCACCTTGTCTTCTAATGTAGCTGTACTCTCTTATTTTCTTCAGCTACTCTGCTTATTTTTCTGTTCACATTTATTAATAAAGGCCTAGATCGATGAGCAGTTAAGGTATAACAAGAGCTTCCCTTATCAAGGTAGCTTGCAGGCAGGCCAGAGAGCCTCCTAATGCTCAAAGTAGGGATATTTCATTCCTGGTCCAGGCATTCTTTTTCTAATTTAATAGTATTTTTGTTAAGATTTTTAATTTTTGCAATGGCATTCCATACAAAAGTAACAGAAACATAACAGTCTTAACAAGAAGTTTACAATTAATATTTGAACAGAAAACTGTATACATTATCATTTACCAAATTTTACATGATAAATTCATTGTGCAAAAAAATGTTCTTTCTAAATCCCTCTGCTGCCTTAACTCCTGAAGTATTATTGGTAGAAGGCCTACCTAGCACTATTTACAAGAACCAAATTAAGACTGTATAACTTATATAAAACCTATTAATTTAACAGCTCAATTTAATATCTTTGACTATTCACTGCTCTGTATTGAGGGAAAAACGCCATTTGACTTATTGACAAAAGGCCAAAATTTAAGTTTCCATAAAGATATTAATTGAAGATTGCTTCAATTTTTATTGGATTTAGTTCCATTTTCGACTTAAAACATGCAAAATTCACTATACATAAAGTTGTTTCTTAAGAAAATAAGGCAAGAATAACAACTGACCCTGAGATAATAAACTATTAACAGAAACCACACAGTTGCAAAAGCAGGCGCATGCCTGGCTGGTCTTCCATCAAGCCAGGTAGAGGCAACTTGTTCTCAGTGGCCTCCACATGGCACCAGCAAACGCATGGCGGAAAAGTCTTTCAAGGGTTCAGTTAAACAAGTATTCAAATCAAACTCGTCCTCCACTTGACAGTCCACAGTTCTAACTTTGGTGGGTGTGCCAGAATACATATCAAAGTTATCCTGAGAGCTTGTCTGGGACTCAGAGCTGCTTTCTGTGGGTTCAGTCTTTATTTCTCCAAGGTCTACAGGATGTATTTCTTTCTTTCTTTCTTTCCTCTTTTCTTTTTTTCTTTTTCTGTCTTTTTTTCTCTCCCTCTCCCCTCCCCAACCCCACTCCTCCCCCTTCCCCCCCCCTTTCTCTCTCTTTCTTTTTAAAGACTTTATTGGGGAATTGTGAAAGGGGAACAGCCAAGTTGTTGTCCGTCAGTCTTAGTTGTGGACGGCGCAGCAAACTCAGCTCCAAGTCCAGTGACCACCCAGCTGCCTCGGCAGCTTGCAGCCGCTCAACTCAAGGTGCCATGTTCAATCTTAGTTGTGGGTAGCTGTAGCCCTCCATCCCATGCGGGAGTCGAACCAACAACCTTTTTGTTAGGAGCACATGCTCTCACCAGCTGAGCCATCCTGTCACCTATGGCAGCTCAGTGGCAGCTCACTTCTGGTACAGCTCACTGGCCCATGTGGAAATCAAACCGGCGACCTTGTTGCTCAGAGCTCACACTCTTAATCAACTGAGCCACTCAGCGGGCCCTACAGGATGTATTTCTTGAAAATTACATCCTTCTTCAGCTGCGGGATCCCAAAAATGCAGAGCCACCTTTCAGAATTTGATCTGCTGGTCAAACTATACTTTTTAAATTTGCTGGGGGTCTTGGGATGAATACCAGGTTGTCGGAGGTGTCTTTGGACTTCTTTAATACCGTGGTCATAGGCAATGGTGTTCTTCCACAGTTGATCTGCTTCTGTCTTCTCATCAGGACACTTTCAATCTGTCTCCAAGTTGGCGGATGCTGCAGACATAAACTCCTTCAAATCAGAATTTCCTCATGATGATTTTCTCTCTCTTACAAAGTCATTTATGAGGAGTTTTCTTTTATATCTTGCAATTTCTTTAACTCTGGTCTTCTTTTCATCTTATTGAACTGCACTTGCAGTTGTACAGAACCAGGCTTCAGGTCTTCAGGAATGGTCAAGCTGTCAGGTCTGCAGTCACCTGCTGGCTTTGCGAGGCCCTTGGCCTTCTCCACGGCTGAGCACCAGCAGTGAGATCTGCGCTTGCGCCCCAACACTCCAACTAGCACCCAAGGCTCCAACTCGGACCTAAGGCTCCAACTCGCACCCACGGCTCCAACTTGCACCCAACTCATAGAAGGGAGAGAATGCATCACTGATGAAAACAGGTCAGGGAGGCCAGTAACGAGCAGAACTGACGAAAACATTGCAGAATTCGTCAAATTATGCATCAAAATCATTGGCTAACTCTGAGAAGCATAGCAGACCAAGTAAACATCGATAGAGAAACAGTTAGGAAAACCTTAACTAAAAATCTTGGCATGAGAAAGGTGTGTGCAAAAATGGTCCCGAAGGAACTCTTGCATCACAACGATGCTCCAGCTCACACGGCACTGTCTGTGAGGGAGTTTTTAGCTAGTAAACAAATAACTGTATTGGAACACCCTCCCTACTCACCTGATCTGGCCCCCAATGATGTCTTTCTTTATTCAAAGATAAAGGAAATATTGAAAGGAAGACATTTTGATGACATTCAGGACATCAAGGGTAATATAACAACAGCTCTGATGGCCATTGCAGAAAAAGAGTTCCAAAATTGCTTTGAAGAGTGGACTAGGTGCTGGCATCGGTGCATAGCTTCCCAAGGGGAGTACTTTGAAGGTGACCATGGTGATATTCAGCAGTGAGGTATAGCACTTTTTCTAAGACGAGTTCATGAACATAATTGGCAGGCCTCATATTTCTATGCCCACAAAAGTCTGATTTAATTTATAAGTTCTTAGTTTTGCTTTCCATCTAAGCCATTCTTTAAAATCACAAGTCCTAGGGCCGGCTGAGTGGCACATTGGTTAAGAGCTGGTTCTGGGATGCCAGCAGCCCCAGTTCGGATCCTACATATGAGGGACAGTGACACTGCCCTCTACAGCTAACAACAGCTCCACCTGGAGCCGGGCTGTGCGAGCCCGGCGGCGGTGTAGGCTGCAGCCCCTGCTGCAGTGGGCTGCCATAGGCTACAGTGAGTGGCCAGCAGCCAGCGTGAGCGGCTGGCAGCCAGCGTGAGCTGCCAATAGCCACGGTGAGCGACATGCAGAGGCCAGCGACCAATCTGCCTCATCCGGGAAGAGTGCAATGACGATACCAACATGGGCCAGTAAAGCAACATCCTCCTCAACTAGACTGAAGAACAAAAGGACAACAACTCGTCTGTTCCCCTTCCCCGATTCCGCAACGCTGTTCCCCTCCCCCAGTTCCCCAATAAAACCTTTAATAAAAACACAAGTCCTAGTATAAGCTGATTCTAAAAGAAATATCATTGACAAGAAACACACTTCTGATCACTATATCTAGATAATGAGTCAACAGAAAACCTTATGAACTATGAACAATTCAAATATTTAAGCAAATGTTTGTATGTGACTTTATTAACGGGATAATGATAATATACCCTGTACGAGAGCATTCTAGAACAGCAATAAAATGTTGTTATAATATATAACATAATAATATACTTAATAATGGTTAAATTTCTCCTTTTGTACACAAAAAGTATAATACATAAACAGCTCACAAATTTAAGGTTATAGATTAAGAAAGTCTTAAAAATCCTACAATTCAAATCTCATTACAATCAATTCAACGGGACTAACCAAAGCCTGTTGTTCAGAAATCTGCCTCTGTCAAATAATTAATTTGGATTTGGAAATGCTTTATATGGAGATTTTTATTGTCACACCATTTGGAGGAGTAGGATTTGAACCGTATCATAACAGAAACTGACTTCATAGCAATTTATCAGGTAAACAAGTTCCATATAACTAATGACTATATACATTAATACAGAACAGAAAAGGCTGTATAGGGCCAGCTGAGTGGCATGTTCGTTAAGAGCTGGCTTGGGATGCCAGCGGCCCCGGTTCGGATCCCACATATGAGGGACAGTGACACTGCCCTCTACAGCTAACAACAGCTCTACCTGGAGCCGGGCTGTGCGAGCCCCGGCGGCGGTGTAGGCTGCAGCCCCTGCTGCAGTGGGCTGCCATAGGCTACAGTGAGCGGCCAGCAGCCGGTGTGAGCTGCCAAGAGCCCCTGTGAGTGGCCGTCCGGAGACCAGCGACCAATCTGCCTCACCCGAGAAGAGCGCAATGATGATATCAACATGGGCCAGTGAAGCAATGTCCTGCACAACTAGACTGAACAAAAGGACAGCAACTTATCTGTTCCCCTTCCCTGGTTCCCCAACACTCTTCTCCTTCACCAATTCCCCAATAAAATCTTAAAAAAAAAAAAAAGGCTGTATATGAATGTGTTACCCACCCATAATGGGGAATTTCACCAACAGAAATCTAACATAAAGACAAATTGATCTCTAATAAAAGAATTGCTGCAAGCATTTTAACCATTATGACTTAAACCACTGTAGAATTTCAATTATGAAATTATTTCAGTGACCCTCAGATGAAAATCTTACAATAAGCAACATTTTCACAAAAACAGGATGAAAGTAATACAGCTCAGTTCTGAACTGGACAGTCTATTCATCTCACCAGATTGATCAGCCTTCTCATCGCATGTTCATGAGAGCAAACACATTCACAGGGATCGAATCCACCTTCTGCCATGATTATGCAGCTTAATTTAACTTGACTTCAAATCTAGGAGGAAGGAAAATATATTATAAGACCACCATTCAGAGTTACTTTCTCTTGAGCTATGAAAATTTCATATATTGTACAGATTCATAACAGTTCTAATAATTTAGTTGTTTATTAATTACCTATATCTATGAATGTATTACTAATCTTATATGAATTGTTTATTATATGAATTATAAATGTATGCAAATGATTGGCTACCCCTTCTGCCATCTGTCTGATTTCCTATAAATGAGAATGTTTTCAGATGCTCTGTACTGGCTCTACCTGTAAAGCTGATGATGCCAGAGCCTTACTCTGCTTAATTACTTACTTCTCTAAGTTTTTATTTTTATTTTATTTTTTATTTTTTTTAATTTTTTTGAGGGCAGTGTCACTGGCCCTCATGTGTGGGACCCGAACCTGGGCTGCTGGCTTCCCTAGCCAGTGCTTAACCACCGTGCCACTCGGCCGGCCGCTTTAATTCTCTAAGTTTGTTAGCTCCAATACTGCTATGGACTGAATATTTATGTCCCCCCTAAAACTCATATGTTGAAGCCTTAATCCCCAATGTGATGGTATTTGAAGGTATGGCCTTTGGGAGATAATTAGGTCATGAGAGTAGAGCCATCACGAATGGGATCAGTGGCCTTAAAGAAAAAACTTAAGAGAAATTATCTCTCTTCTCCACTATGTGAAGATACAGCAAGAAGGCATACTTCTGCACACCAGGGAGAGGGTCCTTCACCAAACAATGAATCTACTGGCACCTTGATCACGGACCTTCCAGGCTCCAGAGCTATGGTATTTTGCTATAGCAGGCAGCCCCAGAGGACTAAGACAACTTTGCTGCCTTTATTCTACACTAAGAGAACCCTCTGAAAGAAAAAAATGGTTATCTAAAATGATACCAAGAGTTCTTTGGGGTTGTTTTTATGGTGGGGGGACATGAATTAATATTACTTAACATGACAATGGACAGAAAATAGCTAGGAAGGTTTTAAAAAATAAAAGTAGCAAGTAACAGGCCAAGATGGAGTACTATCAATATTTAAGAGGGAATAGATCAATGGAACAATTCATAAATTAACTTAAAAGAACTTCATTTATTCATTCAAAAAAACATTTAGCGAGGCAGCAGGATAGATCAGTTGGTTAGAGCACGAACTATGAACAACAGGGTTGCCGGTTCAATTCCCACATGGGCAAGTAAGATGCTCCCTCTACAGCTAAGATTGTGAACAATGGCTCGACCTGGAGCTGAGCTGCGATGAGCAGTGATCGGCCGGCGTGAGTGGCCAGCAGCTGGAGAGACCTGCCATGAACCGCTGTAAGCGGTCGGCCAACAGTGGGCAACCAACTGCCTCAGCAGGGTAGAGCGCAATGATCATAATACCAACATGGGCCAGTGAGCTGCATTCTCCACAACTAAAATGAGAACAAAGGCTTGATTCAAAGGTTAGGGAGCAGGGGGAATATTTAGCACCTTTGCTAGGCTTTAGAAATATAAAAGTGAGCAAAAAATGATATAGTCCTCACCCCCAGAATGAGAGAAAATATTCTAATGTTGTTCACAGTCTAATGGTGGAGACACATACTAAACATTTTAAAAATAATAAAAACAAATTTGTAAATGTTATGAAAGATCCAAAAGACTAAAAAGACAAACCAGAGAATGCGAGAAAATATATCTAAATCATATATCTGATAAGGCTTTAATATCCAGCATACATAAAGAATCCCTCTAATTCAATAACAAAACAGCTCAACTGAAAAATGGGCAAAGGACCTGAATAGACATTTCTCCAAAGATACAAAATGGCCAATAAGCAAATTAAAAAGATGCTCAATGTTATTAATCATTGGAGAAATAAAAAACCAAAACCACACTAAGATACCCTTTTCACACCCATTAGGGGGACTATAATTTAAAAAATAGAAATAAGTGAGATTGGAGAAATTGAACCCTGCTGTATTGCTGTGGGAACGTAAAATGGGTGTAACCTCTCTAGAAAAGTTTGATAGTTCCTCAAAAAAGTTAAACAGATAATTATCAATAACCCAGCAATTCCACTCGTAGGTATACACCCCAAAGATTAGAAAACAGGGACTCAAACTGATACCTGCAATGTTCACAACAGCCAAAAGGTGGAAACAAGTCATGTGTCCATCAACTGATGAATGGATAAACAAAATGTAGTATAAACACACAATGGCATATTATTCAGCCATAAAAAGGAATGAAGCTCTGATACATGGATGAACTTAAAACATTATGCTACGTAAAATAAGCCAGACACAAAAGGACAAATATTGTATGATGCCACTTACATGAGCTATCTACGATAGGCAATTCACAGAGACAAAAGGAGTATGGTGGTTACCAGCGGCTGGGGGAGAGGGGAATGGGGACTTATTGCTTAATTAAGGACAGAATTGCTGTCTGAGGTGATAAAAAAAAGTTTTGGAAATAGTAGTGACAGTTGCACAATACTGTAAATGGTTAACTAATGCCACTGAATTATAGACTTTAAAAAACGGTTGGTCTGGCTGAGTGGCTCAGTTGGTGATCAACAGCAGTTCGATGCCCAGCCCGAGCTGAGCTGCCGCTGAGCTGCCAACAGCTGGCAGGATGGCTCAGCTTAAAAAAAAAATGGTTAAAATGGCAAAATTTATGTTATATGTATTTTACCACAATAAAAAAAAAATCACTGAGAACTAGGGGCCTTGAGAAGAAATGGGGAGTGACTGCTAATTGTAACAGCCTTTCTTTTGGGGTGAAGAAAATGATCTAAAATTGATTATCGTGATGGTCACACAACTCCATATGAACATACTAAAGGCCACTGCATGTACATTTTATGTGGTGCATTGTATAATTTATATCTCAATAAAGCTATTAATTTTTTTAAAGATAAATGATGTCTAGAAAGCATATATAGAGACTATAAACTTGTCTAGGAGTCAGGATAGATTTTACTCAAGAAGTTAACTTGGAGTTGAACACGGAAGGATGCACTGGAATACAATAGGGCAAAGTGAAGTAGATGTTGTGGGGATTGGGGCTGGAGGGCATTCTAGACACAAAATAAAAAGCAGAGTAAAGACCCTGTAGTGAGTATGGAATGATAGAGCAACTGAAAGAAAACCACAATGTACTGGAATCCAGACAGTAAGAAGAGTGGTCTGGGGCCGGCCGAGTGGCGTGGTAGTTAAGAGCTGGCCTGGGACGCCAGCGGCCCCAGTTTGGATCCCACATGAGGGCCAGTGACACTGCCCTCTAAAAAAAAAAAAAAAAAAAAAAAAAAGAGTGGTCTGAAATGAGACCACAGAGGTCAAGGGGCCAGCGACACAAGATCAAGATTATCTCTTCATCCAAAGAGCAATGTGAAACCCAAAAAGGGTCTCATGCTAGTGTGTTCTGAAAAGACCACCTCGGTTGCACTATGGAAAACTGATAGGAAGAGAAGCTAAGGTCAATACAGGGAGCCTCGTCAAATTCTCTTTCAATAGGTCAGTGATAATGATGTCATTATAGAAATACATAGGTTTGATGACATCATATCAAATCACTAGGGGGAAGACAAATTATTCCATAAACAGTGTTGGGGATAGCTGGCTCCCTACCCTCATTCCTTACAGCAAAACAAATTCTAGATGCATGAGTGATTTAACATTTATAAAATGAAGCCACACATAGAAATAGTCAATTATAGCGATGGATTAGAATAATGTTCACAAACTGACCCATGATTTTACTTGAATTTAAAATAAAGATGCCATTTTATCCTCTTTTTTGAGGGTAGTGTCACTGGCCCTCATATGTGGGACCCGAACCAGGGCTGCTGGCTTCCCAAGCCAGCACTTAACCACCACGCCACTCGGCCGGCCCTAAAGGTGCCATTTTAAACCACAAACTAACAAATGGCAAGATAATGGTCTATTATTATTATTATTATTATTATTAGCGTTTTTAGATTTTTATGGGGGAATTGGGGGGAGGGGAACAGTGTTGGAGAATTGGGGGAGGGGACCAGCCAAGTTGTTGTTCTTCAGTCTTCGTTGTTGAGGGTACCAGTCGCCATCTGGCTTCCCGTCAGCAGCTCATGGCCTCTAAGCTCAAGGTGCTGTGTTCAATCTTAGTTGTGGGTGGGTGTAGCCACCATCCCATGGGGGAGTAGAACTGGCAGCCTTGTTAAGAGCGCATGCTCTATCCACTGAGCCATCACGGCAGCAGCTCAGCTCAAGGTGCCAAGTTCAATTAATTTTTTTTTTTAGTTGCGAATGGGCATAGCTCACCATTGAACAGGCAATCTTGTTGTTACACCAGCTGAGCCATCCTGCCACCTGTTGGCAGCTCAGCGACAGCTCAGCTAGTGCACAGTGTTCACTGGCCCATGTGGGAATCGAACCAGCGGCCCTCTCGTTCAGAGCACGTGCTCTAAGCCAACTCTTAATCAACTGGGCCACTCGGCCAGCTCCTATTATTATTATTTTTTTTCTTTTTTTTTAGACGGCAATGTCACTGGCCCTTATATGTGGGATCCGAACCAGGGCTGCTGGCATCCCAAGCCAGCTCTTAACCACCGCACCACTCGGCCGGCACCTCTATTATTTTTTTGAACTGAAGTATTATGTACAAAGGACTAGAAGAATATACATTAAACTGAATAAGTGGTTAGCTCTGGGGAAGAGAATGTAGTCTCAGGGACAGACTTTAATTTGGTCAACTTTTAAATTTTTTTTTTTTTTAAGATTTTATTGGGGAATTGGAGGAGGGGAAACAGCGTTGGGGAATCAGTAAAGGGGAACAGACAAGTTGCTGCCCTTTTGTTCTTCAATCCAGTTGTGGAGGACATCACTTCACTGGCCCATGTTGGTATTATCATTGTGCTCTTCCCTGGGTGAGGCAGTCACTCCCCGGCCTTTGGACGGCGGCTCATGGCCGTTGACAGGAGCTCATGAAAGCTCACGCCAACTGCTGGCCAGCCCCACTGCAACATACGCCGCAGAGGTGAACCACAGCAGCCCAGCTCCAGGTGGAGCTGTTGTTCACCATCTTAGCTGTAGAGGGCGCAGCGTCCCTGGCCCACATATGGGATCTCAACCCAGACCCTGTTACTCAGAGCCGGCGTCCCAAGCCAACTCCTAAACAATGCGCCACTCGGCCGGCCCTTAAATAGTTCTTATAATAATTATGAACTCATGTATTCAAACTTTTAAAATATAGGAAAAGAATTAACTTTAAAAAGTCACAAATGTATAACTATACCAAGACACTGGGATATATGTAGAAAAACATAAACACATGAAATGATAAAGAGGATCAATAATTTTGACAGCCAAAAATAATACAAGTTTCTATAAACCAAATATATACCATACAATAAAGACACAGAACTTGGAATAACACCTGCAACATATACCAGGGTTAATTTTCTTAATTTACAGAGAACTCTAAAAATCAATATAAAAATGGCAACCTAATAGAAATATGAGCAAAGATTATGTTCACAGGAAAATACAGAGCCAATAAGCAAAAACAAAGTGGAAGAAGTGGGAATCAATATAGCATCTTCATCTATCAGAAGACTGGTGAAAATTAATTTATCTCATTAATTTGGATATCCATATCCATGCAACATTTTTATAAAAGGATGATCACTGCAACATTGGCTAAAGGAGCAAAAAACAGTAATGCGAAGTGTCCATCTGTGGGGTTCTGATTAAATAGAATATAGTATGAGTACATCCTACATAGACAGCTGTTGAAAAGAATGAGGCGGATTTCTATGTGATGATTTGGGGAAATACCAGGTTATACTGAGGTGAAATCAAGTTGCAGAACAGTCTGGGCAAATCTACTCCCCATCTAACATCTTCTGTTCTGAGATCTGTTTGCCTGCGGTAAGGGGCGTTGGGGACTGGAAGGCGAGTGGGGCTGCAGGCAACCTACGCTGAAAAGTCTAACTCTCCACAAGTAGTAAATCTCAATACAAACTCTGAATACACAGAGTCCACTGTGTCCACATCTGTTTCTGAAAATTGATTATTCTTCATGTTAGAGAACTAACCACACATATCCAACACATAAAACCCTAAAAATAAATATAATCCATTCTTATATGTAGATAAAGTTCACCCTTGGAAAGTCTGTTTCTCAACTGTCTTTTCAAATTGCCCACAAGGGGGTAAAAAGGCTCAGACTGTGCTGGTGTGGATATCAGCACGCATCCACAATTTACAGCTTTTAACTCTTTCTAATCTATCTGATTAACAAAATTAGATTCCACCACTACCATCACCGCCCTCCTCCCCCACAAAAAAAACAAAACTTCTTAAGGGCAGGAACCTATCTTAGTCATCACTGTCTGCAAATACCTCCCTCACTGCTTAAGTCACACCAATGACTAATATTTACTGATTTTTGACGATGTTTATTTTCTCTGTATGTATATGTGCCAGGAACATGTAAATCAATAAGAATTTTAAAGTATACATCAGTTTTAATTAGCCTCCAGTACAATGAGAAAATGTATTTATAAATTGGACATTCCACAATAGTGCTATGCTTCTATGGAACTTGAGCTGTTATAAGTACTATTCAGTTTTCAGATAATAGTTTCCACTTCAAAATTAAGTGGTTTTTATTTTTTTTAATAGAATGGAAACAGTTCTCTTTTGGCTAGGATCTCAGAACAAGTGCCAATGCACACCAGCAGCTAAGCACTAGAGCCAAAAACTTAACCAACCCCATCCATATTTAAATCCCTTGGTGTCCATAGACACAAAAAGCTGCTGTGTCTTGGGCAAGACAGACCTGGGTTACTAAATCACCATTCTGGTAAATAAGCCTAGAAGAGTCCTCTGACAGGAAGTAATTTAAAATAATGCTTTTGCCTTTCATGTTTCAGAGGAATTTTTCACCTCCAAGACATATTCCCTAAAGTGACAATTGTTAAATACCAAAGGCATGGGCTTGACCCCTGATGACACCAGTTTGACTGCAAATGGTCACAAAAGGTCTAAGTGATAAAAATATGAACAGTTCACTGAAAAAATTCTAACTAATCCAGAGGAGGAAGAAGAGAAGTAAATATGGGCACAAATGAAATAGATTAAAACTGGCCATGAGTTGATAATTACTGAAGTTGGGTCCTGGGGGGTTCCTACACAATTTTACTTTATATTTTTGAAATTTTCCATAGTGTTGAATTTATATAACTGTGTTTTCCTATCATACTTAATATTTCTGGTAGCTATCTGACTCCGGGCCTAAATTAAGCAACAATTTATAGGTGGCTTTTTATGCAGCATAAAGGACAAAACAGGTGCACACATGTAAAGATCTCCAACCACCCACTCCTAACAACTCTTAGCACAGAAAAGCAGTGAAATAATGCACTCTGTATGTTGGGGGGGTGGGCAAAAAAATTCTCCCCAGTCCTCAAATCCAGGTCACTTCCTCCATCCACTACAACTAACAAAATTTTCGTGGTAGAGTTCAGCTGTGATAAGTCAGTTGAGTCATCCTGTTTCTATGTGCACTGAGGGAATTTTCCAGTGCTGTTAAGCAATTTTTTTTTTCCCCGCCCGTTAAGCAATTTATTGTCTGCTGTTAGAACCTTAAACACTGGCGCCCATGCTGGGTGGGTTTAGTTTACTTTACATCACCTTTGGGGAGTCAAATTTAATTGCCCGCGTATAACTTTAGAAAAGGCGAAAAAATAGATACTGTAGTTTCACTAGTGTGTTTCCTAAAATTATGCCATTGAACTACATGCTTAAACAAAGGATTGATTCTTGGGGAACAAACTTCTCAAATGTGGTTCTTAATTAAGCCAAATACTCTTAGTAGGAAGCAGTAAAACAGCAAAGTTATCAGTGTTATATATTTTTATCAGATCACTTGGTGTCAGTGGTATCCCCAGAAGTACTTAAGAGTAAAATGAAAAATGTCAACCTTCCCATTCCTCTCTCCCCAATTGTCCCTCCTTTCCCCAGGGATACCACAGTTAATAGTCTGGTGTGAATACTTCCAGGTCTTTTTATATGTATTTACACCCTTAATGTAAATAAATATGCATGGGTTTCATGAGATCATCTTATGTTCTGCAACTTATCAGTGTTCTGTGACACAAAAGCCTTGGAGACCTTTCAATACATAAAGCTCTACTTCATTCTTCTTAACGGCTACATACTACTCCAGAACATGAACATACAATTTTAACATTCCTTCAAGTAGAAGCTACTTAGGGCCTTTCCAATTTTTTTTGTTAATATAATGTTGCAACAAACATCTTTGTGCCCATATTTCTGTAGGACAGATTACAAA
Source organism: Aselliscus stoliczkanus (assembly GCA_033961575.1). Taxonomy (NCBI): domain Eukaryota; kingdom Metazoa; phylum Chordata; class Mammalia; order Chiroptera; family Hipposideridae; genus Aselliscus; species Aselliscus stoliczkanus. The sequence goes on along the minus strand of CM066734.1, from coordinate 69,339,831 downwards.
AAAATGAAATCCCTAGGTCTTAAAGACATTCACAGAAAGCCTTTACCAATTTTAATCCTATCAACAGCATGCAGTACATATTACAAATTGTATAGCATATTAACTAAGTACATATTATGAATTCTACAGTATATTAACTACACACAGTATTATTACTATTACTAGCAGTACAATAATATATAGATATATTCAATTAAAAAATGTTTGCCAGGCTATCAGGACCAAAATATTATCTCATTGATTATATTTCCTAATTCTAATGAGGCTCTGCAGCTTTTCAAGTTTACTGGCATTTACATTTTTTTTTTCAAACTCTTTTTGTCTTACTGATTTCAGGAGCTCTTCATATTATTGCGTATTAATACACTGCAATATCATAGTAAGGCTAAGAACTTTTTATAGGTTGTTTCCCTTCCTTCTAGGTGGCACTAAAACCAGATTAATAAGGATTTATTTTCACGTATTTTTCTCCTTAAATATTTATCTATCTTCTCAGACTATTAGCTAAAGAGTTAATAAGGTTGCAAATCACAGAAAAGTAAATCTAAAATCCCAACACAATTGAAAATAACAATCAACAATAAATATTTCATTTCAATAAATAAATCAATAAATATTTCATGTTATGAAATATTTAGAGAGTATTGTCATTTTCTTTAATGTTTTATTTTTTTATTTATTTATTTATTTTTAAAGATTTTATTGGGGAATTGGCAGAGGGGAACAGCATTGGGGAATCGGGGAAGGGGAACAGACAAGTTGCTGTCTTTTTATTCTTCAGTTTAGTTGTGGAGGATGTTGCTTCACTGTTGGTATCGTCATTGCGCTCTTCCCGGGTGAGGCAGATCGGTCGCCGGCCTCTGGATGTCGCTCACCGCGGCTATTGGCAGCTCACCCTTGGCTGCCAGCCGCTCACGCTGGCTGCGGGCCACTCACTGTAGCCTATGGCAGCCCACTACAGCAGGGGCTGCAGCCCACACCATCACCGGGGCTTGCACAGCCCAGCTCCAGGTGGAGCTGTTGTTAGCTGTAGAGGGCAGTGTCACTGGCCCTCATGTGGGATCCGAACCGGGGCCGCTGGCATCCCAAAACCAGTGCTTAACCAATGCGCCACTCGGCCGGCCCAATTAACATTTTTTTAAAGGTCACTTTAAGTCATCTAATAAATGCAAATTAAAATGTGAACTTTCAGGCCTGCCAAATGGCTCAGTTGGTTAAGAGCGCGAACTCTGAACAACAGGGCCGCCGGTTCAATTCCCACATGGGCCAGTGGTCTGCACCCAAGCTGAGCTGCCGCTGAGCTGCCAACAGGTGGCAGGGTAGCACAGCTGGTCAGAGCATGTGCTCTTAACAACAAGGTTGCTGGTTCAAGTCCTGCATGGGATGGTGGGCTTTGCCCACCCACAACTGAGACTGAACACGGCACCTTGAGCTGAGCGACAATGAGCTGCCAAAGGGCAGCAGGATGGTGACTGGACTTGGAGCTGAGCTAGCTGCGCCCTCCACAACTAAGACAGAAGGACAACTTGGCTGATCCCCTCCACCAATTCCCCAATAAAATCTTTAAAAAATGATAAAATAAACTAAAATGTAAACTTTCCCTTATACACAAAACACAAAAAAGTACAATGAAAGTTTAGTCATACCTGAATTCTACATTAACTACTACAACTCCTGTGGAATGTAATTTGTATTGAGAACTATAAAAATGTTCATATCAATGACATGTGTATTATTTGTGGCTTGCTTTAAAATGTTCCAAGGGAGAGAAGGAAACAAATAACTTCCTTACAGAATTCCATATAATATTAGATTTTTCCCCCTTCTAGGAGGTGAAACTTAACCCTCTCTCCCTTCCTTGAATGTGGACTGGACTTAGTGACTCATTTCTGAAGGATAGAATACAGAAAGAGAAGATAACTTTATAGTAGAGACCTAACAAATACAACCTTAACACCCCCCCCAAAAATCAAGGTAAACATTAGTGATAAGTCATATTGATGTCATGTATCCTTTGATATGATGTGATGAGATGGGCACTTCATCTATGGTATTCTTCCCAAAAAACATAACAGCAAGTCAAATCATGAGAAAAATCATCAAACCCAAATGGAGGGAGGGCCAGCCGAGTGGCTCAGTTGGTTAAAGCTCGCTCAACAGTGGAGTTCTGAGCAACAGGGTCTCCAGTTCGATTCCTCGCCTGGGCTGAGGGGACACTGAGCTGCCAACAGGTGGCAGGATGGCTCAGCTAAAAAAAAAAAACAAATTGAGGGGAATTCTACAAAATATCCAACCAATACTTCTCAAAACTGTCAAGGACATCAACAAAGGAAGCCTCCGAAGCTCACAGACCAGAGGAGACAAAACAGGTAACACTACTTTCATGTGATCCTTATAAATGATAAAAATAAATGCGTTATTACTGACGTTTTACCTATCTTAAGTTAGTAATAATATTGGGTAATGTACTATTAATCCCACAATCATCCATTGTTCTCCAGAAATTTTTGGGATCACCCTCCCTGTAATTCTACCCAGAGTCTTATAAGTAAATTTTGATTTGAAGCAGAACTAGGCATTTCTGTCCTTCCATGCAAGCAAGCATTCAACCCCTTTACATTTTATGACCTGGAGTCTCTGGCCCCTGCTGCCTCAGCTACATTGTGCTCCCAACATAAATCAAATGAAAGGTCTTTTCCTTTCCTTTCCTTTTTAAACAAATTCTCCCTGGTACCCACATCAAAACAGAATGCCAGCTTATTCTCTACTCACCTAGATCCATTCCTTACTTGAAAAAAAAAAAAAAAAAGGCAGTTCTAAGAACCCAAATTTGATTTTTCAACTTGAATTTTCCTTTATTTTTTTCAAGGCTGAATAACAAAAATACGTACCCTTATTTAACCTCCCTACTCTTTTGCCAATCTCTAGTTTCCCCTCTTCTTCAATAAACGTAGTTCCCTGTTCCTGCTTCCAAGAACAATATTACTAAGAATTTCATTTCCCTCATAAGCAATGAGTCACAAATCCAGTATGCTCAATGAGAAATTCTTGTGGTTAAGAGGGAAAAAAGTAGAATTACTGTATGTCTGGAATTTAAACCTAGGAAAGAATTACTCTACTTTAAAATGATTATACTGGTTCTGTTAAGGTGATCAGATGATATTTTTTATCATTTTCCTAATTGTCTATACTACATTTTACTTTCTGAATAAAATTATATATTTACATATGGATATGTAAAGTTGTACATATATGTAAATATTTACATACACATGTAAACAAAAGATTCTACCCAAAATCAGTACTAAACATTGATATCAAAACTCCCACACAGGGCCGGCCGAGTGGCGCATTTGTTAAGCGCTGGTTTTGGGATGCCAGCGGCCCCGGTTCGGATCCCACATGAGGGCCAGTGACACTGCCCTCTACAGCTAACAACAGCTCCACCTGGAGCTGGGCTGTGCGAGCCCCGGTGATGATGTGGGCTGCAGCCCCTGCTGCAGTGGGCTGCCATAGGCTGCAGTGGGCTGCCATAGGCTGCAGTGAGTGGCCCGCAGCCAGCGTGAGCAGCTGGCAGCCAAGCGTGAGCTGCCAATAGCCACGATGAGTGACATCCAGAGGCCAGCGACCGATCTGCCTCATCCGGGAAGAGCGCAATGACGATACCAACGTGAAGCAACATCCTCCGCAACTAAACTGAAGAACAAGAAGACGGCAACTTGTCTGTTCCCCTTCCCCGATTCCCCAATGCTGCTCCCCTCCACCAATTCCCCAATAAAAATCTTTATTAAAAAAAAAAAAAAAAACTCCCACACACTGGGCCGGCCGAGTGGCGCAGTGGTTAAATGCTGGCTTGGGAAGCCAGCGGCCCCCGTTCAGGTCCCACATGTGAGGGCCAGTGACACTGCCCTCAAAAAAATAAAATAAAAAAAAAAAAATAAAAACAAAACAAGAAAAAATTCCCACACATTAATAACTTAAAGACAAATTTTCACCTAAGGAGAGAAGCTTGCAAATAGTTTAAAACCTTAAGAATTTAGTATTTAAAAATAATTTATAATTGGTTGCCTCTGAAAATGGGGCCTAAATAGCTAGGAAACAGTAGTAAGAAAGCTTCTCACTGTAAACTATTTGTGTCTTCTGAACTACTCACAAAACAATAACTTTTTACAAGAATAACCTTACAGTGAGCTTCTTATTCTTCCCCTTACCAGAACCACTAGCTCTAGGGACAAATAATAATTTTCTCTTGAATTGAAAGGGCTAAATTGTCCTAACTCTCTGAGTGACCTCCTCTGTAATCACTGAATTTTTTGGCTACAGTTAGTATACAATAAGAGATTCTAAATTCTATAAGTAAATGTGTTACAAAGTGAACCAAATCCCATCATCAATGAGAAATGACCAAATATAAACAGAGCAAACAACAGATACTTCTAAAGTCAGCCTTTGCCCTAAATCTGAGGTAATCATTCTTTGCAAAATCAGTCTTCAAAGTTTACCTTTCCTTCTCTCTATCCACCCTCTGGTGGAAGCTTCAACAATTTAGAGAATCCAAATACTGAAACCACAGTGTACGTACGTAACACCAATTATTAATGTTGGTATAACATTTTGTCAAATTGAGTTTAAAATAAAGGCAAATGGGAATTCATTTTAAACTTCATTTTTAAAATACACATAAAACAGAAGGGGAAGAAAAAGGAAAAAGATAAAGATCAGACTAGTATCGTATCAGGTGTTTTCCCAAGGCACACCCAGAATCAGACACCTGGATGCATACTATAGCTGGGATGGCAAGCAGACAAAAGACAGTGGAGAGAGGACAGGGATAAGAGATAGTATTACATCCAGTAAATAAGAAATCAAACTTTCTTTCTAGAATTTTCTGAACATACCAACCATAAAATATATTTATATATTGAAACTGGAACCACAAATAAATGAGGAAGGAATCAATATCTCAGTAAGTGGTCCTAGGGAAACCTGCTAGCAATTATGGAAAAAGACACCAGCAATTCTAGAAGACAATTTAGAATATTGTGGAAAAACTTCCGAAAGATACACACAATAGAAAACATCATCAAATTGACAACATAGGACTGTGTGCCTAAAAATAAATAAATAAAATTAAAAGAGCAAAAGAATCAGGGGAAAAAATTCCATTAATTTGGCTGGCAAAGACAACTTAATAACAGAGCATATGCAGACAGATTCTCAAATAAATTAGAGACTGCATTTGATATCAGATATAATAACTTTTATAGCAACATGAACCCAGAAGTTAAAAATGTTCACACCCTCTGAATAATTCCACTTCTAAGGTTCTATAAAAAAAAAAATGTAAGATGTACACAGATGGTTATCATAGCTTTATAATAGTGAAAAACTGGAACAATCTAAATGTCTGGCTAAAAGGGAATGTTTCAATTATGATAATACACTCTGAAGTATTATGCAGCCAAATGTTTCATTTTCTTTCATAATGACAGGGAGAAATGATCACAACACAATAAAAGTATACTAAACAGGATATAAAAGTAAGCACAGCACATGCAAACAACTTTAAAAAGCACACACTCAAAAAAACTGAAATATACCAAAACTTTACCATTGGTTATCCCTTGGTGATAGGACTTTACTTTTTGCTTTGTACATTTTATTTTTCAAATATTGTACAATGATCATATATTAACTCCTGTAATCAAGAAAAAAAATCGGATGCAGCAGCTAAATCCAGTAAAACTCAGGTTTTTTAATCAATAAATGGCAAAAAGTAAATAAATAAAACTTTAAGAGATGGCAGCGATATGGTTACAGTTTAAGAGATTTAAGAGATATCAATCAAATGCCATGTAAACCTAATAAAGGACATTTATGGAACGACCAGGAACTTTGAACACTGACTGGATTAAATGACATTTAGCAATTACAAATTTTTTAAAACATAACTACAATGTAAATTATCACATCTAAAGAGTCCTTATCTTTGAAAGATCCCAATAAGTATTTTTAGTTAAAGAGGTACAATGCCTGGGATCTAGTTGAAAATAATCCTGCAAACGGGGAGGTATAGACAAAATAAAACAGCCATGAGTAGAGTAACTGCTGAAGCCAGTTGATGGGTCCAGAGGGATTCATTATACTATTCTACCTTTTAGTACTAAAAATTTCAGACATAGCTATTTTTAAAATATATTTTTATGAAAAACAAACAAAAACTCCTTCACTCTCTGCCCTCCTGCCCCCACCCATGCAAACACAATTCTTCTAGAGAAAGCAGGGATAACCAAGGCTGATTCAAGGTCCGAGAATGAAAACTGTACACTGTGATTTTAAGCGGTGATTTATGATGAAATCACCTTTGCAAACAGCCAGCTAAATCTTTACAGTGATCAAGAATGATTATCAAATATAGTGTGGGGATGGAGTCAATGGAATTGTAATAGATATGTATGATATCGGGGGTGGGGGAGTAGAGGAGGGGAGCGGGGGGAGTCACTTTGTAAGGGATGAAAAAAATAACTATTGCATTGTTTTGTACAACTGTAACTAATAATAATAATAATAATAAAGTTTAAAAAAAAGAATGATTATCAAAATTCTTCAAATTTAAAAAACACAAATAGGCCAGCAGAGTGACTCAGTTGGTGAAGAGCTCGAGCTCTGAGCAACAAGGTTTCCAGTTCGACTCCTGCATGGGATGGTGGGCGCAGCCCACCCACAACTAAGATTGAACACCTTGAGCTGAGGGGATGCGACAAACAGCCAGGTGGTGACTGGACTTGGAGCTAAGCTTAGCTGCGCCCTCCACAACTAAGATTGAAGGACAGCAAGTTGTCTGTTCCCCTTCACCAATTCCCCAACGCTGTTCCCTCCACCAATTTCCCAATTAAAAATAATAATAAAAAAATAAAAACCCACAGCAAGAGCAAAATACAAGTAACAATTTAGAATGCATGCAATTTGTGTTTATAAGACAGAAAATAGAGATGCTGGCCAATGAAACAGGGAACTCAGAAGTGGAATTCTAAAAAGATGAAAGGGGTAACTCAGAAGATGCATTTATTTAAAAAGCATCAATTCTATTGATTAGAGCTCCAAAGTTATAAAACCATGGAAAATAAATCAATCATATGCCAGAAACTGCTGGAACTGCCCCCAGGACATTCAGGAAACCTACACTTGAGTTTGCTCTCTACTCTAGTTTTAACCTTACTCCCAATTAGACACTGCAGAGGTACTTACCTCTAAAAAAACTATTTTTCTCAGAAACAGCTTCCTGATCCCAAGTTTTTACCCAGTAGTCAATTAGAAAACTGATCAACCAAATGAGGAGAGATATCCCAAAACTCTGGCTGCCTTTCATATTAAACACGGAGAACAAAATATTTGTCTATCAATTCCAGTATCACTATCATATTATACTATACACTAATGTACTAAAGTAAGTAATTGGGATTACTTTTATCAGATGACCTAATGTCTCAATGTAATAAGGTGTTCAAATTCATTCATATACGTACAATACTTTTTTTATAAAGATTTTATTGAGGAATTAGGGGAAGGGAACAGTGTTGGGGAATCGGGGAAGGGGAACAGACAAGTTGCTGTCCTTTTTTGTTCTTCAGTCTAGTTGTGGAGGATGTTGCATCACTGGCCCATGTTGGTATCATCACTGCGCTCTTCTCAGTGAGGCAGATGGGTTGCCGGCCTCTGGATGGTCGCTCACCGCGGCTATTGGCAGCTCACTCTGGCTGCCGGCCACTCACTGTAGCCTATGGCAGCCCACCACAGCAGGGGCTACAGCCTACACCGTCGCCAGGGCTTGCACAGCCCGGCTCCAGGTGGAGCTGTTGTTAGCTGTAGAGGGCAGTGTCACTGGCCCTCATATGTGGGATCTGAACCGGGGCCGCTTGCGTCCCAAGCCAGCTCTTAACAAATGCACCACTCGGCCGGCCCACATACAATACCTTTTGCAACATATTCATTTGCTTTGTTCTTCTATCAGAAACAGACCTCAAACATAGCTATAGCTAATAATAGTTTATTAGTTTTACTAATTACTTTCATATCCTAACAACCACCCTTTTGACAAAGTCAAAGCAGGAAAATTATCCCTGCTTTAAAATTAGGAAAATAGGTTCAGATGAGCTAGCAATTTAACTATGATGACACATCTGGTATGAGACAGACCTTGGACAGGAAGTCACAATGTAAATTCCTGACCAGGACTCACTATGTATCTGTCAGATATGACCAACTATACTAGTTATATTTGTCTCATGCCTATAAAAACAACTGAAGAGCAGTACAGAAATTAGATAATTATCCATTGACTTTCTATAACTTCTTATTAAAGACATATTTTTCTCTTAAAGTACATTTACATCTTTGATGGGAAGTGGGCAAGGAAAGGATGCAGACTCCAATACAAATCAATCAATCATTATTTGTTAAAAAACATGCTAAAGCCAACCTGGGGGAAGTAAAAGACATTTTAAAACTTTAAAGATTGAAATAAACCCTAAATATCACAATTCTTTGTGCTTAAGAGTCATTATAAGACTCCCTGAACTCTATCATGACATTTTTTAAAAATTCAAATTTATAGCCAAGCAATTAAAGTTACAAATTCCTCATAATATTCCCTATACTGATCCAATAAGGTAACCCTATATTGTTCCATCCAGAAGTAGCTGTTTATAAGAGTAAAATACAATAAAAATCACCTCTGAAATTCTTAGCATAAAATGTTTCTACAGGATAACAAAAAGCTTAAAGACACTCTTTCAGTGGGCATATTATTGAAAAAGAAGGGACTAGAGCAAGCTGGAGAAAAATGACAACAAAATGTTTAATTTCCATACAGTAGAATGGGAATGTATACAGGAAACAAGCTCAGCATGATCAGGTCTGCGCAAGATATCACTATATATAGATCAGGTATAGATTAGAGAATGCCAGGTCTTCATTTATGTATAGTCAACAAATCACAACTTCACAAATGGCACTATTAAAATTTTGAGGATGCACCAGTTCTCACCCACTCATTTAAAAAGAAAAGAACTGAGGCCCAGAGAACTTCAATGATTTACCCTAAGTCACACAGCAGAGACAGGATTCAAATCTATGTTTTTCTCATTTCTCCTTTCGTGAAAAGGATATAGCTAACAAGTCCACAGGGAACTAAGTAACTGGCAGAAGAGTTCTGAGGAGGATATAGAAAAAATAAAAAGTAGCCCTTATCTCCAAGGGTTGGCAATCAAGTTAATTATTAATTGTAATTAATTCATATGACAATAATATAATTACATACCGATTAGCCAAAATAAATGTCACAGACAAGTGATTCTGTGATAACCTCTCTGGAGAAAGCTCAAATTCAAAGAAAAGGAGAACTACTTCTCTCCTATTTAAAGCTTAACTGTTCAGGGTCATCAAGCATTTTCTTATGTCCTTAATTCCCCCAAGTCTCTGCAGCACAGGACTCTATTATAAAGGTCCACCTAGGGGCTGCTGTCACTTTTCTGGACATTCTCAGTTAATGTGATCCTACTTTCCTCAGTGGCCCTTTTATTCCTTACCAGCATTTGATCGTATTCTAGGAATCACGTTAGGCTACGCTTGCTAAAACATCATAGGATAGCAAAAAGAATACATCTTAGATAAATGATTCAAGTTATGGCACTACACTGAGAAATGGATAAATTACTTAGCTTCCCTGTGACTTCTCCAGTTTCTCTATAAGACAGGAGTGTTAACTGAAACTATTCATTTTAAAGCAAGGATCAAGTGAGAATTGGTACAAGTGCTTTATAAACTGTAAAATGCTCTGGGCCAATTTAACTCTACACCCTCAGATTTGAAATGTATCTTCAACCCTTAGCCCCAGTTCTTATAAACTGCTTTGGAGTGTTTGCATTCCCCTGGGCTCAGCTATCACTCTTAGGCACAAAGGGGAAAGGGAGAAAGAAGTCCTCTGTTGGGAATTTTGGTTCCTCACCTAAGGTTGTCCTGTCCTTCCCTGGTAGCTCCTTACTCCTGGTACAATCCCAAAGATTCTCTCAAAGTCCAGAGGTAAAATTTATTATAAATGGTTAAAGAAAAACTTTTCAATTGTTTACATTCAATATCATAACCCAAAGATTCACATTCTGAAAATGTTTTCTAACATTTCTACAAGAGTATTTAATACACATGAAACTAAAAAAAAAAATTAGTCATACTTTGATTTTTAAAATTTAAACTCAGGAGGAAAAAGGTCTTTTACATAAAACTGAAAAATTCGACAGAAAATGATAAAAAAATTCCATACTATGTGATCCCAACTCAGTGGATAAGTTATTTATAAATGTTAAGAAAGCAGTTTTCAACAGCTGTATTATGAAGTTCTAGTGTGTTCTGAAATTGTGAGGTACATACAAGTAATGTTAAATGTAATATTACCTTGTTTTTTTAAAAAGTATGTTTTAAGAGAAAACAACACGATAACAGGCAGAACACTGACCTCTAAGTCTGGTGCAGATGCCATGAAGATGCTTACTCTATCCCTAACTTGATTTGAAGAACCTTTATTAACTGTTAAATTTTATAAGCACTGCACCTGTAACACTTGTCAATGCATGCAGTCAAGCAAAAACCATCTTCATTCTGTACTTTTTACAAAGCTGAGACTCACATCTGTGCTTTGAACTAAATTTAAAAAAAGGAAATGAAAATTCAATATGAAAATAAGCAACAAGAAGGTAACTTTCTCCAAGAGAACTGAAGTTTAAAATGTTATAAACAAAATGTAAACCTTACTATACATTTAAAAACTGGCTTTACTGTAGAAAAATGTACTTATCCAAAGAGCTGAATTTTAAAAGCTATACACATTTATAGCTTTAAAATTCAAATACAGAAAGGCTAAAAATAAAGAAATAAAACCACAAAAGTAAAAGATACTCCTCTCCGTACAGGCCTCTATTAAAAATCTTTGTGTAAATTTTCCAGGCATTGCAAGTATGTGTATGCTGTTTATATTTGTTGAATTATGATTAAAATCACTACATTTCAAATCATTGAACTGTCTTAAACATGACTTGTTTTTAATTAAACTAGTTGCTCTACTTATTCAGAGCTTGGGCTAACTAATTAAAGCTATGGTTCATTGCAATATTTATAATGGTGAAAACTGGAAACTACATTCATGCCCAAAATTAAATAAATCAGTCTATTCAAAATAAAATGTTGCCAGTTAAAATCAAGTTTAGAAAGTTTCTAAGGCCCAGGTTTTTAAAAAGTTCATGAACAAGAACAACAACAAAAATTAGGATACAAGCTTATGTGGGTATTACATCCCATTTACCCGAAGATGAATCAAAAAAAAAAAAAAAAAAGACTGGAAGGAAATACATTCATAGAGATGACTTCTAAATGAGTGGATTATGTTTGTTGTTGGCTTTATATATTACTATCCTTTGCAGCTCTTCAACAAACATGTCTTGTGTTTACAAAAGGAGGGGGCTACTAGAAATGCATATCCAACATAAGTTTAAACAGAACAAAACCATGAAAGTAATTCTACTAGCATATTCTGACAGCTAAAACAAGTAGGTTTAGTTAATATAACTTTCGTGATTCTGTAAGACAAAAAGACTAGTCAACACTGCTGTAATACAAAATACAGGAGCTTTGGGTCAAGGGAAGATTGGGTTTGAATCCCAACAGTACTAGTGGCTTTACCTTGGGCAACCTCCCTAACTAACCAGAGTCTGTTTCCTCCAGTGTAATTAGGCATAACAATATCTGACTTGGAAGGCTGATAGGTCAGCTAAACATCATGTAAAGGAAGTCAAGGGATTGACATATATATTCCACAAACAGTAAATGCCATTATTATTGATGTTCAGGCAGGTAATTGTTTTTTAATTTAACTTCAACTTTCAGCTCTCTTTCAAAATGGCTTTGAAAGTGCCCAAGCTGTTCTGTACCTAACTGCAGTTTCTACCAAAATGTGCCCAACTACAGAAGCAACTATTCGTGTGGTTAGTATGTGTTCTGTAGGCCAAAACATGAACATGCAGACAAACACATACCACAAGAATACCTTTATGTGTAAGCCTGTAGTAGTAATTGTCTAAGAAATTTTACAATCTTAAAAAAAAAAAATCCTAATATAAACCACAATGTAACAAAGAACGACAGGACTGCTTAATTTTCTGCAAAATCTTTATAACCCATATAGCAATGTATCACTATCATCAATTTAGACAATTTATTGTCTTGTATTGAGGTTTTTGTTCTAAGTCCTATTACATTATGTGGAAAAAGATTATTACAAATAACTTCTTTTAGCAATGTACTGTTTTTTACAAGTAGAGAATAAAGTTGAGATTTTTCTTCATTTATTTATTCCATCAACAGCCTAATGATTGCCTAATCGGTAATCCCTGACTCAGGGGCCTGACTCCTAATGGAATAGGACAAAGAGCCACAGCCACTTGGGTATGGAAAGTAAAGTGATGTCACATATGGCTGTTTACAGAATCCCAAGGTAGGTTAGGATAGAGCTCTGGTAAAGGTCATATGTGACCTGACCCTCCATAGATAAACACAGCCAGGCTTAAAGACTAGGAAGAGAGTAAAGATAACTGTCAGCACTTCTCTGGATTAAGTCCCCCAACAAAACAATCAAGGCATCAATCAAATTTAACACTTTATTTTTTACTCATTTGGAAAGGGATCTTGCAGTGAGAAATTTATTCAATTTATGATGATCCAATGGTAATCCAAATAGTAAAACACCCAAATCAATGGAGAAAATGTAGGAAAAATCCAAATGACTGTACAAGCAAACAGAAATGTTAAATGGGTTTTTGGTGTGTGAAATGCAAGGTAATACACAAGGAGAAAATACTCCAAATTTACTTTATGCCTGGTAAGCTGAGCACTCAATATAACAAAGCAACAAGACCTACAAGGTGGTTTCTTGAAGTCACGTCCCAGCTGTACAACTTCAGGCAAAAAGACCAACAAAACAATGGCTTCAATAAGCCATTGAATTGGAAATGGGACAGAAAACACTACCTCCCTTAACAAAAGACATGGCTTATCAAAACCAAATGCTATCTACAGTTCTAAACACTGTAGCTTTGAGGTAATAGGGTACAGTGATTAAGAAAACAGACTTGGGTTCAAATCCAACTTTCTGCCTCTTGCTATCTCAGTTAAATGAAAAACACGTAAGAGTTTTTAGCTTAATACATGACATATAGTGTTCCCCCAAATGGTAGCTATCATTACTAATATAAAGAACCAATCTCCCAGAGAAAAGCCATTAAAATATTAAGACATTCTTAAACTTTGATTAAAGTTTAAAAGTCACCTGAAGCACATGTTGAAAATGCAGGTTTCTTGGACCCATATCTCCCAGGGATTAATCCTATAGGTCTAAAGTAGAATGTGGCCCAAACATCATGGAGAATCAAGGCACTGCCCTATAAAATGCTGAAAATTAGGGTTCTTCCATAGAAAGAATGGGTCTAAAATACATCATCCCCATTTTCAGAGTTTAATTTCTAGTGTAGGAGATCAGAATATAAAAAAATAAGGAAGTTCCAGCCACTGACAAAAGTTATGAGGAAAACAAAAAAGAATGGAGAGATCACTGGGGCAGTCTCTTTGAGGAGGCAACATGTGAACTTAGACCTGAATGACATAAAGGAAGCAAGATCTGGGAGAAGAGTACTGAAGCCCTAGGGCTTCAGTGCAAATGCCCTAAGGCAGGGGAAAGTCTGGTGAGTTGCAGGGACAATGCTAGTGAATCTGGAACACAGGAAGAAATTGATGTGCCCAGGCTCCAGAGTAATGATCCAGGCAGAGGTATACAAGGCGAGATAAGGGTGGAAGGTAGTGCCAAAACATGCAGTGCCTGGCAAGCCTTGGTAAGGAGCTTGGATTTTATTCCGAATGCGATGGGAGGCTTTCAACAAAGGGGTGATATAATCTGATTTACATTATAAATGATCTCTTAGGCTGTAGTAAAGGCAATGCACCATAAAAAGTCAAAATGGAAGCAGAGAGACGAGGAGGTTAGTGCAGTAGGCCAAGTGAGAGATGGTGACAGCTGGCAAAGGTGGTAGCCAGTAGGGGTGGGAAGAAGTGGACAAATCTAGAATATAAGCGTCTGAGACTAATAACCCAAAACATACAGAATGAAAATTGAGATGTATAGGTTTTAGGTAAGTTTATGACTAACAGAAACTCAAATGGGTTATCAGCATATTTAGGAAACTTCGTTAGTATGTGTGTACTTATCCTTTGAAGCTGAGGTGAAGGGGACATTTCCTTTTCTTTTGGCACCACCCATAAAGCACTGGACTGAATGGGCAAACATCCAAGACTCAATGTTTAACAAAGCATATTAAGTGTGATTCATAAAGTAAAATCTTTCAGGACTTTACTGCTGCAGGCCTACACAGATGGTCAGCATTGGGAGCACATTGGAGGAATGGAACAGAGCTAAATTAGCAAAAACTTTTTAAACTTCCATATTGTCAACTCAGGTTATTCTTTGCCTGCTCTCCCAAGAGTTAAATATGCAAAGCCTTACTTTGCCATACAATGCAAATTAAATCTTACAATATCGTTATAGACATTTGGGAGAAAATCTTTTAAAACCACAATTTCAATTGTTATGGTCTGGCAAACATACAGTGAAGTTAACGTCCCTAAAAGTTAAGGTCCAAAAGTCCACATCGGAGAAAACAGATTACAGAAAAGCATATGTGGTATGATACCAGTTTTGCACAAAATATGCAAATATTAAAAAAAATCTGTCTGGAAGGATATAAATTGCTGCTAACACTGGTGATCTACGAATGATCAATATTGATGACTTATTTTCTTTTTTGCTTATCTGCCTTTATCAACATTTTCTCCAATGATCAAAAATTATTCTGTATAAGCAAAAATATTCAGTTATAGGTTAGCATAAAAGGTAAAAAAAAAAAAAGAACTTAAAAAAACCCACAATTTTATTTGTCTAAATCAGCAGGATTCCAGCTGTGGGTTTAAGATCTCAGCTGCCCAAACGGGAGGAAGAAACTTGTTACGAAGTCCATGTTATACCACACAAAAACATACCTTGCAAGGGAGTAGTCTAAACTCATAAGAACTGAATTTGATAAAGGGTAATCAATTAGCACATACTTCTGTTTTTCTTTCTTGCTGTTTACCAAAGAAACACCTCAATAAATGAGTTCTCTGGAGGAAATGTTCCCTCGAGGAGCACCGAGGGTGGCACGGCTAGAGGCATCTGCGTGGCCAGTCACCTGAAGTGGAAGGCGGCACAAGCTTTCTACAATCTCCACAGAACCGGGCAGTGAGAACGCTTCCTCAAGGTCTCAAAACGAAAACACCTGAAAGATCTACGCCGTCCAAGTTACTGCAGGCACAGCTTCCAACGATTTCTGACAGTAATACACAAAAAAAAACCTGGAAGGTCTCTCTTCAATAAACACAGGTATTACATACTTCAGGCTCATCTGACTTTCTTGATGCAAATCCAAGACATTCTCTTAGTAAGACCATATCTTCGATTTTGCAAACTAGGACAACTGAAAACATCCTACTGACTCTCTAAACAGCTAACAAACATCATTATGGCCAAAATCCTAACGCACACCGAAACAAACCACTTTGGAAAACTTTGGCTTTAAACGGCAGCATGGGGACTTTCAGGTACTCGGTAACCAGTTTATGGCACATTATCTGTTCGAATAAAAGGTGCTACCTCTTTACTGTCAGTTCCACTTACTGAACAAATAGAAAAATGGGAATCCTTGAAATGTGCAACACAATAGAGGATAAAAAAAGCTCCCGCTTTTTGGATGACAGCTTTCCTGTCACATCAATCACCACAAAAGACGCATCCTAATGACTTCATCAAACCCGGCAAGAGCTGAAGGACAGAGGTAAATGATAGTGTGTGGATTTCAGGATTTGTAGGTTTCTTCCAGCTACGACTCTCTCTCTTCTTTTTACTCCATTATAAGCCTCCACCCGAGTTGACTGTCTTACTCTAAAAATAAAACCACCCGGGGCTACCGTCCACTTCCCTGCCAAGCCTGGACTCTGGTTTCCTGCAGAGAAAGCCAAATCGCAGGCTGTCTCTTCGCCGGGGGACGCAGGCTCGGCGGCTGCGGGTTTCTCCCGTTGCAAAGTCGCCAGCCAGCCCGACCGGGGAACCACGGAGCCCGAGAAGCAGTCCCGCTCTACCGCAGCCACCGCAGTCCCCGAGAGCCTGAGGAACCTCCGGGAAAAACGGGGGTGAAGGGAAGGCGGGCCGGCGAACGGTGGTGGGAGATGGGGAGACACTCACCCGCCCAGACAACAACCGACGGGGCGGGGAGGACGGGGGCCGGGACCACGGCTCGGCAGAAAGACCGCCTGGAGCTTCCGGAACGTTGCAGCTGCTCCGGATGCCGCTGCCGCTGCCGCTCCTGGCCGCCGGCTTCCTCCCCTCCTCTGTTTTGATTCGATTGACCACGTCACGCTTAACCACGAGACCCGGATCTGCCCGCTCCCGCGGGCGGCGGCGCAACAGATGGTAGCTGCTCGAGACCCAGAGGCCCGTCTGCCGAGCATGCGCGCGCTCCGCGCCTGCCCAGTGCATCCGGGGAGGCGGGGGCGGGCGCGCGCGCTACGGGAGCGAGCACCACGCTATTGGCGGCGCGTAGAGCGGAGGTTGCAGTTCCGGTTGGAGGGATGGGGTGCGGCCGAGCGTTGTGAAGTGGTGAGGGCGAGGCCTGTTGTCTGTGGAACTCGTTCGCGGAGCCTCTGTTTTGTGAAGGGTGGACAGTTTCCTGCGCTGTGCGTCTCCCTTTGCCTAAGCGGATTCCTTTCCTCTCCTGGAGTCTTTAGAATAGCGGAGGTGGAGGTGGACGCAGGTTGATGTCCGCTGGGACGGTACCACTGTAAAGATTGTTTTTGATTACTCAGGCCCAGGTGGACCTGGGAAAAGTGGACATGGAGGATTTTGTCTGATGTACAAAAGTACGCCAAAACGTGGCAGTTATTAATCCTTTTTACCCACCCTAACATATTTGCACCCGGAAGGCTGGCTAAAATTAAGCTCAAGAGGGCCATTTAAAGCGAAGATGCCACGAAAGATGACTTGCTGGTGGGGAGCGGGGAGGGGAAAGCTGTTGCTAGGCAGCTAGCCCAAGCCTTTGTCACTTTGACCTTAGGGGCTGGAAGAAGGATACTATTTCTGGGTAAGAACCTCATTTTTCTGTTTAGACTAAGTTGCTCCTTCCAATCTCAAATTCTGATGACCTCAGTCTCCCTGCTTAAGTCTTTGGGGCCCGGGAAATTTCTCAATTTAGCAAAATTTCGGGCTACTCTGTTTTCTTCAGATCCATGAGTTGGCAAACTTTAATTAAAATGGGATCGGTGGTAAAAGTGTGACTTTCAAACAAAGACGTCACAAAGGTGCCTCTGCCTATCCTGCAGGAGAGGTGAAAGCTGTGAGAAACTTCCTTTCTCTGTCTTGGTAACCTTTTCACCTACTTGGACTTGTATCTCAGCTGTTGGGTAATCATCTCAACTAGCTGAGTTACCTTCAGAAAATAGTATAATCAGCAAGAGCTTTTTAATAAAAGTGGCTATTGAATACTGGTAAAGGATTCTAGAAAATTAAAGGTTTCTGGTAAAACTCAGTGTTTCCTAGTTAATTAACAGATTAAAAGTCAAGCTTCATGGCCCTTAATCTGCAATCTTAAACTCTGTTTATTCAAATTCAGAGAGTTTCAGCTAGAATCTAGTGGCCTAATGAGGTTCATGGGCTGACTTCTTGAATCTGTGGAACAGGAAGTCTTGTATGCTTGGGTGCACCCATGTGCATATATGTGTTTGAGAACATATCTGTGCTTAACAGATCAGCATGATACAAAACTAGACTTGTACACGTTGTTGCAAGATTATGAGTAGTACTTGCTTTATAAAGGAAAATCAAGATGTTAGGATCCCTGATAGCTAGCTTCCAAGACAGCCCTGCAACGATCCTTGCCCCTGGAAAGGAGTCTTCTCCAGCCTTCGAATCAGGGCTACTCCATTTGACCTGTAGAATACAGCTGCAGGAGTGTGACTTCTGAGACTAGGTCATAGAGTCACTAATTGCACCTTTCCACTTCATTCTCTTGGATTGCTTGCTCTAGGGGAAGCTAGTCTCCACACCACTCCACTCAAACAGTCCTACGTCTTCATATAGAGAGGAACAAAAGCCTCCACCAATAGCCAGCCCACATCACCTTGCCAGCCATGTGACTGAACTACGTTGATGGGGTCCCGTCTGCAACCCCAATCAAATGTTGTGTAGACTACCTACTGGCCCAATATCTGCTTGCAATCTCATGAGAAAAAGGGCCAGCTCTTCTAATTATATGAAACAGAGTTTGAAAAGAGTCCAGCTCATATTATTGTCTATGTCAGAGATTGTTTTCTTTTAAATGAAATAGGATCCTGGTTTTGAGCCCACAGCTAATGTGCGGTCTCTCAATTGAGTTCTCAAACTCACCCTAGAAGTAATGCTACATACCTCATTCCTGAATATCACTACGGTAACCTTCAAAGTACTGCCAGCAGCTAGCCCACCCTTCAAAGCAATTTTGGAACTCTTTTTTTTTTTTTTGAATGGCCATCAGAGCTGTCATCATATTACCCTTGATGTCCTGAATGTCATTAAAATGTCTTCCTTGCAATATTTCCTTTATTTCCTGGTAAAGAAAGAAGTCATTAGGGGCCAGATCAGGCAAGTAGGGAGGGTGTTCCAATACAGTTATTTGTTCACTGGCTCAAAACTCCCTCACAGAGCTGGTGCATTGTCGTGATGTAAGAGCCATGAATTGGGCCAGCCGAGTGGCGCATTGGTTAAGTGCTGGTTTTGGGATGCCAGCGGCCCCGGTTCGGATCCCACATGAGGGCCAGTGACACTGCCCTCTACAGCTAACAACAGCTCCACCTGGAGCTGGGCTGTGCGAGCCCCGGGGATGGTGTGGGCTGCAGCCCCTGCTGCAGTGGGCTGCCATAGGCTGCAGTGAGTGGCCCGCAGCCAGCGTGAGCGGCTGGCAGCCAAGCGTGAGCTGCCAATAGCCGCGATGAGCGACATCCAGAGGCCAGCGACCGATCTGCCTCATCCGGGAAGAGCGCAATGACGATACCAACAGTGAAGCAACATCCTCCGCAACTAGACTGAAGAACAAAAAGACAGCAACTTGTCTGTTCCCCTTCCCCGATTCCCCAATAAAATCTAAAAAAAAAAAAAAAAAAAAAAAAGAGCCATGAATTGTTGGCGAAAAGTTTAGGTGATCTAACTTTTTCACTCAGCCTTTTCAGCACTTCCAAATAGTAAACTTCGTTAACTGTTTATCCAGTTGGTACAAATTCATAATGAATAATCCCTCTGATATCAAAAAAGGTTAGCAACATTGTTGCAACAAGTTCACGAACTTAATTGTCAGACCTCGTACATAGTGCTAAAAACTACTTTCCCCAAATCCATTGTGTATTTGAAGAAGCATGGGCTTTTGGAGTCTATCCCTTTCCCTCTTGGCCTATGACCAGTTAAGAACACTATGCACTATTGGTGGGACTGCAGATTGGTGCAGCCATTATGGAAATCAGTATGGGGGTATCTCAAAAAACTGGAAATGGAACTACTGTATGACCCAGCAATCCCACTCTTGGGTATCTACCCAGAGAAACCCAAGACACTAATTAGAAAAAAATATATGCACCCCTATGTTTACTGCAGCGCTATTTACAATAGCTAAGACTTGGAAACAACCGAAATGCTCATCGGTAGATGACTGGATTAAGAAACTGTGGTACATTTATACAATGGAGTATTACTCCGCTATAAAGAAGAATGAAATCGAACCATTTGTAACAATATGGATGGACCTAGAGACTATTATGTTAAGTGAAATAAGTTAGTCGGAGAAAGACAAATACCATATTATCTCATATGTGGAATCTGAAAAACTGAATGAACGAGCAAAGTAAACAGAAACAGTCTCATAGATATAGAGGAGAAACTGATGGTTGCTAGTTGGGAGGGAGGTGGGGATGAGGGAGAAGGGGAAGGGATTAGACAGCATAAATAGGTAACTACAATATTGCCATAGGAATATGAAAGACAGTTCGGGGAATATAATGAGTAATGTTGTAAATATTTTGTGGGGTGTCAGATGGTCACGTCTTGTTAGGGAGGCCACTTCATGGATGGAGTAGAGGCTTGATCTCTGTACTGTATACCTGACACTGATGTTGTATAATATTGTATGCCAACTGTAATTGAATATAGTCATGGGATGTGGAATATAGTGTGGAGTGGAGTCAAGGGAATTGTAATAGATATGTATGATATGGGGGGGGTGGCGAATTGGGGGAGGAGAGTTGTCACTGTGAGGGGTAAAAAGTATAACTATTGCACTGTGTTGTACAACTGAAGCTAATTTAAAAAATGTTTATTTCACAATAAAAGAATTTTAAAAAACAACAACACGCTACCACTACTGTTATCCCCTCAGACAAAAACAAGTAAAAGTTACCTTTTTAGGGGAATGCAGTGTTCTAAAGAGAGAGGGTATTCTCCTTATGTTGTGAAGGAGGGGTAGGGAATTTTCCCTTTCCCCAAGACCAGGGAGGGAGTCACCAAAAGAATCACTTATAAAACTAAGGGTGCTTGAACCCTCTGAAGCATCACCGGCTTCAATTAAGTTGAGAATTGGTGATTGTCTCCAGTCTAAAAATTGCCAAGTCATTGACCTAATTGTGATAAGGAATGGAAAAAAGAGACATGAGAAGGGATAGGTAAAGCTGAGAAAGGGTGGTGTGAGCTGAGTAGTGGGGCAGTCTGCATTTCTACTGTTTGAAATGGTAAGAAGTTTCCCAGAAGTCAAGTGGTACTATATGGTATAGCAGGGCCCTGGACAACTCTCATCACCACACACATGCACAAATGCACATGCCCACACCAGCTATATATACTCTCTTGAATATTATATATTCAAGCAGTCAAAAGAATCTCCATTTGTTCAATTAAAAATCTTATCTTTTAGAGATACATCATGATATATTTACAGATGCAATAAGCATCCTAGGATTTGCCTCAACTCTTCTAGTAGTAGGGGTAGTGGATCTAGCCATGTGTTATATTGTTGAACCTAAGTTTTATTATTTCCTCTATTTTTCTATATTAATATGAAATTTTTAATTCTCAAAACATTTTTTAAAATATTTGAGCACAAAAAGCTTTTGTAAAAAAATTGAATCAATCACAATTTATAGACTTTATTTGGATCCCTATTTGAAAAAACTGTCAAAAATTATAAGACAATCAGCAAAGTGCAAACATTAACTGGATATTTGATGATATTAAAGGAGTTCTGTTATTTTCTTCTGTATAGTAATGCTATTGTGGCTAGGTTAAATAGAGTACTTTTAGAAACATAAAATATGAAATGTGATGTTTGGAATTGGCTTCAAAATTGTCATGGAGAGGAAAATGGGTGGTGATATAGATGAAAGAAGATGGACCATTATTGATATAGATTGACCAGGTATTGATAGCTTTCGATGCTGCATCATTATTATTTATTTTTCACTTTACTTTTATAAAGATTGATCCATAATTTATATTTCCTCAAGAACATGTTTATTGTTGGTTGTTTTTCATTTCAATGCATGGTATTTTAAAATTTATTTAACCTTGCTTTTCACTCCTCTATGAAGACTACATTGTTGATCACTCTAAAAAGCAAGAGTTCAATATATTACATTATGTCTAAATATTAGTAACTGAATCAGAAGTTTTAGAATTTTCCAACAATATTCAGAAGGTACATGTTGCAACACTGCATTTCTGATTTTTTGCTTGTTTGTTTTAAGATTTTCTTATTGGGGAATTGGAGGAGGGGAACAGTGTTGGGGAATCAGGGAACAGACAAGTTGCTGTCCTTTTGTTCTTCAGTCTAGGTGTGGAGGACGTTGCTTCTCTGGCCCATATTGGTATTACCATTGCGCTCTTCCCGGGTGAGGCAGTCGCCCGCCGGCCTTTGGACGGCCACTCACAGCAGCTCACCCGGCTGCCAGCCACTCAAGGTAGTTCATGGCAGCCCACTGCAGCCCATGCTGTCATCAGCGCCGGCGACTCACAGCAGCCCAGCTCCAGGTCAAGCTGTTGTTCACCATCTTAGCTGTAGAGGGCGCACCATCACTGGCCCTCATGTGGGATCCAAACCGGGTCCCTGCTGCTCAGAGCTGACGTCCCAAGCCAACTCTTAACCAACGCACCATTCGGCCGGCCCCATTTCTGATTCTATATCCTCTCTTATTTCCGTATACCTATTAAACTTACATTATCAATAATTTGGTGTGCTGGAGCCAACTCACACTTGCTTCTTCCTCATGAAACCCAATTGTGTCCATCACTTCCCAACTTCATGTTCAGTGATGTCACATTGGTAGCTGGAAATTGGCACAGTAGGAACATATACACCATGGAAATTGGCAAATGCTACAAATCAAGGGCTACTTCCTCCAAGCCTCCCCACCCCTCACAATTATTAAACATTTACTATCACAATACTGCCAATAATTTCCTTCTTGCCACATGAAGTAGATACTTGTTAGGCATTCATAGTGCCATTCACACAAAAGTGCCCCACTTGAAGGAAGTTTCATATACTAAAGACTAAATTTTACATAAGTATTAAAGGAAATAAAGATTATTTACATGGCAAAAAGAGTTCTTAATGTAAAATAATTCTCTGTATAAGTTATTATACATAATTGTCCCAAACTGGAAAGTATCCAAGTATTATTCAATAGATAAATGGATAAATAAACTGCAATTCATGCACACATGGAATGCTCAGCAATAAACAGGAATGGCTTATATATACATACAACAATGTGGATGAATCTCAAATGCATTATCCTGAGTGAAAGAATCTAATATCAAAAGATGACACACTGGGGCCGGCCGAGTGGCGCGGTGGTTAAGTGCTGGCTTCGGAAGCCAGCAGCCCCGGTTCGGGTCCCACATATGAGGGCCAGTGACACTGCCCTCAAAAAAAAACAAAAAAAACCATACTGTATGATTTCATTTATATGACATTCTAAAAAAGGATAAGTACAGGAATAGATATAATTCACACAGATCAGAGTCAATAATAGATGTGGAAGAGGGTCTAAATACAAAGGGGCAGCAGGAGAGAATTCTTTCAGGTGTTGAATTGTTTTGTAGTCTGTGGTGGTGCTTACAAGAATCTATGAGTATGCATGTATAAAATCTCATAGAAATATACACAGCAAAAATTAATATTTATGTAGTTTTATTAATTTGAAAGAAAAAATAATTCTCTGCATACAGAAGGAGCTTCCTTGATGCTTTAAAAAATGTTACCTTGGGCTGGCCGAGTGGCACGGTGGTTGAGCGCTGGCTTGGGAGGCCAGCGGCTCCGGTTCGGGTCCTGCATATGAGGGCCAGTGACACTGCCCTCAAAAAAAAAAAAAATGTTACCTTGTTTATCTATATTTAGCTTAATATAGATTTTCATAAATCTGTTGTATGAAGTGAGGCTCACTGAAACTATACCAATTTTTCCCCAAAAAGTCTCTTCGTACCTCTGTGCAAAAGATCAAGGATTTTAAAAACAATATTAGTGAAGTAAAATTAACTTCAAATAAACCACATGTTTAAAGAATACAACTTGATAAATATATATATCCACGAAACTGTGTCACCACAACACAACCAGGAAAACTAATTTATCGTACCCAAGTGTTGCCTTTGTAAAACCCTCCCTCCTGTTCCTCCTACCCAGGCAATCACTGATCTTAGTTTCTATAGCTATAGATTATGTTGTATTTTCTACACTTTTATATAAATTGATTCATACAATATGTACTCCTTTTTTTGTCTATCTTCTTTCACTCAGCATATTTATTTTGAGATTTATCCCTATTTATTTAATGTATTGGTAATTAATACTTTTTTTAAAAATTCCTCCTCCCCCTAGTTAATACTTTTTTATTGTTGTGTAGCATTCAATTGTATGGACATACTATGATTTGTTTATCCAAGAACCCTTGGGTTCCTGGGAACCTTAATTCCTCCCTATCTTTACCAATAATTGTTATGGTCAGTCTTTTAATTTTAGGCATTCTAATAGGTATGGGGTGTTATCTCATTGTGGTATTGGTTTGCATATCCTAATAGCTAATGATGTTGAACATCTTTTCATGTGATTATTTGACATCTATATGTCCCCTTTGGTGAAGTAAATCTAAAAACTTTTAATAAAGTAGCTTTCAAGAGATATAAACATGAAATATAACCTTTCAAGTATTTACTGTTTCCTCTTAGAGCTCCTTTTTAATAGTTTCTTTAATAAAAGCTATTGATATATAGCTCATACACCATAAAATTCACCCATTTGAAGTGTATAATTCAGTGGGTTAGTATATTCATAGATTTGGGCAACCATCACCACTATCTACTTTCAAAACATTTTCATCACTCCAAAAAGAAACCCTATAATCACTAAGAGTCATTTCCTATTCACCTACTTCTTCTAGTCCCTGGCAATTACTGATACACTTTCTGTTTTTGTGGATTTGCCTATTCTGACATAGTGGAATTGCTGGAGCATATCGTAACTCAAAGTTCGACATTTTGAATAATTATCAAACTGTTTTCCAAAGTGGCTATACCATTTTATATCCCCCCCGGCAATGTATGAGAGTCCTAATTTCTCCATATTCTCACTAACACTTGTTATTGTCATTATTTTATTCAATTTTAGCCACCTTATTGGGTATGAAGTGGTATTTCAATGTGGTTTCGGTTTGCATTTCCCTAGTGACTAATTATGTCACGCATCTTTGCATGTTCTTACTGACCATTTGTATATCTTCTTTGGAGAAATGTCTATTCATATCTTTCACCCATTTTTTAAATCAATTTGTCATTTTATTAAGTTATACTAGTTCTTTATATATTTTGGATGCAACTCCCTTATCAGGTATATGATTTACAAATATTTTCTCCTATTCAGTGGGTTGTCTTTTCACTTTCTTTTTGTTTTTTTTTTTAAGAGAAGGATTAACTTATAATTACATAGTGAAAAATTCCAACACATCATTAGCTGGGTAAAAAAGCAATTATGCTGACTGTGTAAGAGAGAAGCAAGCAAAGGATCTTCAATATATCATCAGAGTTGTCATCAGAAACTTTGGAGGCCAGAAGACAGTGGGCTGATATATTCAAAGTGCCACTGCTGCTTCTTGGTCTGAGAGATGAGCTGCTTGTGCTGTGTGGCCAGCTTCTTCATCTCCTCCACGATCTCCTCTTTGCACTTGTCCTTCACTTGCTTACATTTTCTGTCCACCTCGCCCTGGATGTTGGCCACAGCCTTATTTACAGCTTGTCTTTTCTCTTCTTCCATCTTAGAATGCAGCTTTTCCAGGGCTTCTCACATGACTCTTTCATTTTCTCCCTTGTGATCAGACTTCATGTGGTCCTCGAAGTCATTAAAAATCTTGGTGTACTTGTCGTGACACATGCTCTGACACATGCCATCACTGCGGGTCTGGGTGCTCTGATTCAGCCTCCTTGGTGAAGAGGCACTTGTTGTCTTTTCACTTTCTTAATAGTGTCCTTTGAAGCACAGAAGCTTTTAACTTTGATGAAGTCCAGTTTATGTATTTTTTCTTTTGTCACTGGTGCTTTTGGTGTTATACCTAAGAAACTACTGCCTAATGTGAAGTCATGAAGATTTACTCCTATGTATCCTTCTATAAGTTTTATAGCTTTAGCTCTTATACTTAGGTCTATGATCCATTTTGAATTATTTTTGGTATAAGTTTTCCATGTGGAGACACATATGTCCCAATACCATTTGTTGAAAAGGCTATTTTTACCCCATCTTTTTAATAGTTTTAATTTCTGATTAGGAAATATATCTGTGAAAATTCATGCATCACTTAATTTCTAAACTCATCTTCATCATACTTATTTAATGACTACCAGAATTATGTCATCTCATGACCTGAATTTGAATAATCATAGTTTTAGTTTGCTATCACTTCTGAAAGATCTCCAGGAAGTAAGTGTATTTGCTTTTCAAAGAAACCATGATTCCTGGCATAGTAATAGTTTGTTATTCTTAGGGACAAAAATGTGTAACTATTTGCAAATTTAACTCTTAGTACTAGTTTACTCTTTACAATGCTATTTTGTCTTATAGTTTCATTTCAATTTCATTTAAAATCATACCACTTTTTGAACTGCAAAGATATTGATAGAACCTTTGCTTATATCCAATAATTTCATTAGAGTGAGAGCATTAATTCTCCACCTAGCTTCAAAGTTTACACTTTTAAACAAAATTTACATAACTTAACAGAAAACGTTTGTGGTGGATTTGTACTGTGTTAAGCAGGAACTATGGTTCCCAGAAATTCCCTTCTCTACATAACTGCAGGTTAGCCTGGGTCACAGGCTAGACTTAGAAAGCAGCAGTGAAATAACAGCTATTCCCACCCCCCACCCCCCTGCCTTACGCAGCTTTATTAAGACATAATTCAGGGTGGCTGGGTGGCTCAGTTGGTTAAAGCACATGCTCTGAGCAACAGGGTTGCCGGTTCGACTCCCACATGGGAAGGTGGTCTGCGCCCCGCCCCCCCATCCCTGGCAACTAGCAAACTGCAACTGGACTTGGAGCTGAGCTACACCCTCCACAACTAAGATTGAAGAACAACAACTTGACTTGCAGCTGATGGGTCCTAGAAAAAACACCTTGTTCCCCAAAAAAACACATTGTTCCCCAATAAAGTTTTTTTAAAAAAAGACAAAATTCACATCCCATACAACTCACAGTTGTCATCTTTTACACTCAGAGGGTCGATGCAGGGTACTGGGTACTTGTGCAGTTCATACACATGGTCACTGATTTCTTTTGACTCACTTTGGAAAGGTGTGAGACAGCAGCTGGGTCCACAGCAACCGTCTCCTGCTGGTTCTCCTCCTTCAGCTTCTGCACCTCCAACTCCTGGGTCAGGTGTATATTAAGCTTCATAACGAAGGATATACTCTTGCAGGTCACCTACATCACTGAAGTTAAAGGCTTAAAGGTGATACAGGACCAAGGCAGGCTCCAGCTTGTCCCTATGGGTTCCAGTTTGTCTTTGCTCTGCCCCGCTTCATGTCCATCTTTCCTTCTGGACTTCCTGCTGTGCTGACACCAAGCCTAGCACCAGACACACAAGCTATACATAACCTATTGTAACCAGTTTCCACAATTGTGTGAAGTCAAATCCCTGTAATTAATACCATATCATTCCCAGTGCTGCTGTTTCTCTGACCAAATCCTGTTACACCTTTACACACTCACAACCTTTGAGAATCCTTCCTGTCAATAAGACATCCAAGGGTATAATTAATGGAGCATCAACAAGTCTATGCAGCTTTCACTCCTAATTCAGAAATGTTTGTCTGGAGGGTATTTTGTTCAAGCACTTCTTTGTGAGCTTTTATTTCTTGAGCTATTCAGCTCAAGATTATCACTTGGATCTTCCCCTGTATTCAGCTTTGGTATTATCAGATGAACACCAGATGGGATGAAATGGCCTGGGGATAAAAACATAAATTTTTACATCTATTAAATATAGGAGCACAATGAACAATATTGGCTAGGCTTGCTAATCAGCCCCTTAGGTTGATAGAATTAATTTAAGGGATGTGGCATACTACTGTAAAAGGAATGAAAAGTAAAATATGGTTAAAATTTAGAATGTATGATTTTAAAAAGATATATTGTGGAGGTATCCCTCTACCTGAACATATAATTGACATAGGTATAATGTTTGAGTAGAAATTTCTCCCTTACTGGGTAGAATTTAAAAAGGAATAATATATTCATTAACCCTTTGACCAGTATTAGTTGGAGATGCAAAATAGGAGTCTTTAGTTACCTAAGCCAGGCCTCGCCTGCTGCTATTGTGGAATTGGGCCTCTCATTTCAACCAACTGTTCAAAGATATTAGGCAATTTACCTGGTTCAGTGATAGCAGTTCCAGAATGGAATTGGTTCAGTATGGAAAGCTGTGTCTCAGTGTCCAGTAGATGGTAAAAATTCTCATGAAAGAGGATAAGAACAACTTGGTCCAGGAGCCTAAATTATAGACTGTGTTCCTGGCAGTAATAGAAGAAATTGATACAAATAAATGTCCTACTCTTTGAGTATATACCGACTCTTGGATTGTTACCAATGGATTTGCAGTTTGGTCTGGCAAGTGGGCCATAGATAACTGGATGATTAAAAGGGCAGTGCTCTTTGGAAATCTTTATGTAAATTCTAAGGGCAAACCAAAATGGGCTATGTTGATGCTCACCAAAGAAACTTTATGCGAGGAATCACCAAGTTGATATCTTAGTTTGATCTCTTAAAGTGGCAACCTGTGTGTCCATGGAATGAGTTGACATGGGGGAATTCAAGGCATGCAGCAATGGACCAAATGCAAGATAGACCAGTGGCCATCATTAAATTTCAAACCGTTAATAACAGTTACTCTATTTGCCATCAGGAAAGTCAATGTTTGCAATTAGCCCTGGGAATGATTCCCAGGGGTGAAGGTCTAGCCCATAGTTGGCAAGTAGATAATACTGACCCTTTGTCTATTGTCCAGAGGAACTCGGATATTGATAGATACATATTCTGGGTTTGACTTTGCATACCCCCTAGCTGAAGCTAACGAATGCTTTTAATACTATCAAAAAGCTCGAATAAAACCATCCCACCAGTTCAGTCTTCCTAGTTACATATCTTTGGATCAAAGCAATTCTCTGCCCATGTGGTACAACCGAATAAAAACATCGCACCAGTTCAGTCTTCCTAGTTACATATCTTTGGATCAAAGCAATTCTCTGCCCATGTGGTACAACAATGGGTAATGAACCATTACTCTCAATGGGCTGGACTTATCATATTCCTTATCACCCTCAAAGTAGGAGATTGATAGACAATTGCTTGAGATGCAACAACTGCTGAAAAAGACGCAGGGGTGACAATTAGTCTACAAACCTTAGCTTGTGTTTTGCAACTTAACGTTAGGGGGACAAAAGCTGGGTCTCCATTAGCTAAATTGTTATGCTTTTACAGTGGGAGTAGAGAAAAGAGAGCAAAGGATGACACAGGACTTTAAATAGTAGTTTACCACAGTTTTCCTTTTCAATGGTATCTTAGCCTGTTTGGTCTGCTATAACTAAGTGCCATAAATTGGGTGACTTATAAACAACAGAAATTTATTTCTCACAGTTCTGAAGGCTGGATATCAGAGATCATGGTGCCAGTATGGTCAGGCTCTGGTGGGAACCATCTTCCAGGTTACAAATTGCCAAACTCTGGTTGTTGCCTTACGAGGTAGACAGCAGAGAGCAGCAAGCTCCCTGATGCCTCTTCTCTTATAAAGGCACTGAACCGATTGCCTCCCATGACCTCATCTATTCCAAATTACCTTCCAAAGGCCCCACCTCCTAACACCATCACATTGTGGGTAAGATTTTAACATACGAATTTGGTGGAAGACACAGACCTTCAGTCTATAACAAATGCCAACTCAGTAGTCCCAACACTAAGTGTATAATTAAGGGCTCCAGAGGCTAATAATCTAAAATGAGATACTGTGTCTATTAATTTGAACCCAATGCAGGAATTGCCAAGATTGATGGGGAATAGATCCCTTCCCGCAGGTCACTACGTCGGGGCTAACTGTGTAAATGTTTTGTTGTCTAGTGGACAAGATACCCCCATTGTTTTTACATATCCAATCTGACCCCCTGTAATTAGGGATGGACTGAAACGGAAGTCCCACCATGTCTCATCTTGCTACCAGCCCTATGGACTAGCTGAGCGGCTGAACCAGAGGGATCTGCTTCAGAGGGGAAGGTTCAGGTTAAAATTAATGATCAATGAAAGACAGGTGAAACTATTGCTGAGAGGAAAGGAGCCAATAAATGGGTTTTATAAAAGGGCAAATCTAACAATTCTGCTGAGGCTTAGAGAGAGGCTTAAAACAAGAGAATAATATTCTGTCTTAACTTGGACTCAGGTGCCTGTTGCACAGAAGGCCCCTGACAAAACCGTTTCCTCTTTGGAAGAGCCAAGAAGTGAGCAAAACAAAAAACAAAACAACAAACTTCCAGAAGTGGCCTACATTGTCAAAATAAAGAAAAGGGAGCTCTAACTATGACTATAGAGAAAAATCCTAACGTGGCTATGTCTTTTGGTTGCTGTTTCACAGGACATTACCCCTGGGGAGGAGCTATAGACTTGATTAACGATAGATTGATTAGGGTCTGCAATCATGCAGCAGATGTATACCTTAAAGTTCAGATAGCTATAGATCAAGGAGGCAAGAGTATAATAAAGTCAGTATAAAACTATGAGAAAATGTATGCTGGTATTATTGAATGGTTTAGTTTCTGTTTAAGTCCACACCAGTTCTTCACTGGTTATTGCAAATGTTTAGAATCTGTGAGTGCATTTCAATTGTAAGGCAACTTAATTTCGATCAAACTAAAGATAACTGTTTTGTAGTAATAAAAGTCTTGACCACACTTCAGGGTGGAGGACCATACTGTGACAGTTAATTCCAGCAGTTCAGGAATCAGCCTGAATTGTTTTGCTAAAGTTCCTGCATGGCACTGACCCCTGGTCATGGCATGAACCACATTGATTAATAGTGTTACTTAGTAACCACAGGTCTAAGGAGTTTCGGGGTAGTTGTGGTTTCCACCACTTTGTCAGCATTGATTATTAATATCAGTGAGTTCAATTAAGGGCTCTAGAGGCTGATAATCTAAAACAAGATACTGTGTCTATTAATTTGAACCTAATGCAAGTATTACAAAGATAGTAATGGGATAGAGTATCCCTTCCCTCATTTTTCTACATCGTGGCTAACTGTGCAAATATCTGTTGCCTATTGGACAGGATAGCCCCATTTTCTCTACTCATCACATCTGACTCCCTACAATGAGAAATGGACTGAAGGGAAGTCCAACCACGTCTCTTCTTGCTACCAGCCCTATGAACTAAACCAGTTTTACACCTGGTCTCAGCTCTGCTGTTGAGAATGGTTACTTGGCAGGAATATGTTCTACTATGTAACCAGCAAAATATTAAAAACTGCACCCGACTCCATTTTGGGATTTTTGCTTCCTGTGCACGTCAGTGTTTCCTGCTTTGTGAGAGAAGTGGCATCTGGTCTCAACCCTCATGGAAGGTGCACAAAGCACAGGGCAGCCTGTCCTGGCCTTTCTGGGCCCCTTACAGTGAGGCAGCCTTTGCAGTGATGCAATCCTTATTTTAATGCCATGGATATATCCTTTCCCTATAACGAACTAAATTTGCAAGCATTGTCATTTTGAATCCTGTGAGTCTTTTTTTTTTTAAAGATTTTATTGGGGAGGGACCGGAATAGTGTTGGGGAACTGGGGAAGAAAAAACATTGTGTTTTTCCACGACCCATTAGCTCCAACCCATCAGGTTGTTGTCCGTCAATCTTAGTTGTGGAGGGCGCAGCTCAGCGACAAGTCCAGTCTCTGTTTTCAATCTAGTTATGGTGGGGGGTGGGGGAGGAGGGGAAACAGCCCAGCATCCCATACAGGAGTCAAACTGACAACTTTGCTGTTAAGAGCTCGTGCTCTGGGCTGGCCGAGTGGCGCATTGGTTAAGAGCTGGTTTTGAGATGCCAGCGGTCCCGGTTCGGATCCCGCATGTGGGGGCCAGCGATGGTGTGGGCTGCAGCCCCTTCTGCAGTGGGTTCCTGTGGGCTACAGTGAGAGGCCTGCGGCCAGTGTGAGCGGCTGGCAGCCAGCGTGAGCTGCCAATAGCCACGGTGAGCGACCATCCAGAGGCCGGCGACCGATCTGCCTCATCCGGGAAGAGCACAATGATGATACCAACATGGGTCAGTGAAGCGACGTCTTCCGCAGCTGGACTGAAGAACAAGAAGAGAGCGGCTTGTCTATTCCCCTTCCCCGATTCCCCAATGCTGTTCCCCTCCCCCAATTCCCCAATAAAATCTTTAGAAACAATAAAAAAAAAAAAGAGCTCATGCTCTAACCAACTGAGCCATGCAGCGGGCCCCTGTGAGTCTTTTTTAATAATAAACCCTGTTTAACTACTACTGTTAGTGCATGTTTAGATATTGCACATTAACAAAAAATATCTAAGACAATAAGGGCTTGCAAGTTTGATTATCATCAGGGGCTCTGTTTAAAAGATAAGAAAGGAAATAAAGGATGACGAAAGAATGCAATACCTAATTTGGGAGAAAAAATAATAAGCAGAATATTTTGACTCCACAATCCCACTTCTTTCTTTTTTTTTTTTTTAAGATTTTATTGGGGAATTGGGGGAGGGGAACAGCGTTGGGGAATCGGGGAAGGGGAACAGACAAGTTGCTGTCTTTTTGTTCTTCAGTCTAGTTGCCGAGGACGTTGCTTCACTGGCCCATGTTGGTATCGTCATTGCGCTCTTCCTGGATGAGGCAGATAGGTCGCCGGCCTCTGGATGTCACTCACCACGGCTATTGGCAGCTCATGCTGGCTGCGGGCCACTCACTGTAGCCTATGGCAGTCCACTGCAGCAGGGGCTGCAGCCTACTCCATAACGGGGGCTCACACAGCCCAGCTCCAGGTGGAGCTATTGTTAGCTGTAGAGGGCAGTGTTGTCACTGGCCCTCATATGTGGGATCCCAAAACCAGCGCTTAACCAATGTACCAATGGGCCGGCCCCCACTTCTTTCTTTCTTTCTTTTTTGTTTTAAACAGTATTGGGGAATCGGGAAAGGGGAACAGACAAGTTGCTGTCCTTTTGTTCTTCGGTCTAGTTGTGGAGGACGTCGCTTCACTGGCTCATGTTGGTATTATCATTGCGCTCTTCCCGGGTGAGGCAGTCACCCCTGGCCATTGGATGGCAGCTCATGAAAGTGCACGCCAGCTGCCAGCCAGCCCCACTGCAGCCTACGCCATTGCCGGTAAACTCACGGCAGCCCAGCTCCAGGTAGAGCTATTGTTCACCATCTTAACTGTAGAGGGCGCAGCATCACTGGCCATCATGTGGGATTCAAACCGGGGCCTTACTGCTCAGAGTTGGCGTCTCAAGCCAGTTCTTAACCAACATGCTACTTGGCCAGCCCCAGAATCCCACTTCTTAAAAGGAGAGTCAAAACTGGCTGCTCCAATTTTAATCAGAACTATCCTGAACACATAGCAGTTGATTTTAAATTAAAAGACTTGGCTAAACTTTCAGCTGGTATGACATCACAATGTGGTTGGCCAAGAGTATAGTCAGAGTCCAACAAATAATTTTATGATGTTTAAACATATAATCCTAGAGTCTCCCCTAACTCTAAGCTAAGGGCATCATGATCCATGAATAAATGAGATAGTGGGGAAATTTAAAAAAGGTATTCAAGAATAAATTGATACATTTGGTGAAATACTTTGTAGCACCCCATATGAATTAAAATGGGGAAAAATTGGAAACATAAACCTCCCATAGAAGAATTTTCAGTTCCTAAATATAAGCTATCTAGGACTGGGGCAAAAGTTTTGGGAGAGTATAAGATCAGTTTGATTCAGCAGATTAGAATGAAGAAGAGATGATTTTTGGCAATCTTTTGAAAGCATAGTGTAAGAACAAAGAAGTCTTACCCTAAAATTATAGAAACCAAAGTATTTATATTTGAACCAGAGACAAAATCTAAGATAAAGATTTCTGAACAGAATGACACATATGGGTGGAGGCCTGCTTTCCTTACTGGAAGACAGGCCCCACATACATAATTTAGGACCAGATACAGCATTTTCAACAATTAAATCATAGAACTACTGAGTAATATAAGGCCAAAGACAGACACTCTGGTTATTTAATGACTGAATAAACATGACAGAAACAGAACACACAGTTCTTGGCTTTGATAAATAGTTCTCCACCCTAATACTGGAAAGCACATAAGCAGCAACTGACATTAAATTATGGATGACTCTGTCCACCAATTACTTTTAAGCAGAGCAGATAGATCATCAGGAATACCACAAAATAAAACCTAACAGAGCCAGCAAGACCTGAGCATTTTGATGTGCCAACTTTTGTACACTGTTACGTATAGTATGTAATTCTCACAATAACGCAATAGATAATATTACCTTTTTACTGATGAGAAAACTGAGAAACATAAAGTCACTCCAGCTTTCTGACTTCAGAGCCAGAGCTTTTAATCATTATCCTCTAAAACTCTAGTCTCCACAGGCCATTGTTTAAGACCTATGTAGAGTGGCTAGTAGTAGTAATGGAAAAAGAATTTCTGAAAGTAAAAATGCAGCTCACCAGACCGGCCGAGTGGCACGGTGGTTAAGCGCTGGCTTGGGACGCCAGCGGCCCCGGTTCGGATCCCACATGTGAGGGCCAATGACACTGTCCTCTACAGCTAACAACAGCTCCACCTGGAGCTGGGCTGTGCGAGCTCCAGCGATGGTGTAGGCTGCAGCCCCTGCTGCAGTGGTCTGCCATAGGCTACAGTGAATGGCTGGCTGCCGGTGTGAGCTACCAAGAGCCGCTGTGAGCAGCCATCCAGAGGCCAGCGACCAACCTGCCTCACGCGAGAAGAGCGCAACGATTATACCAACATGGGCCAGTGAAGCAATGTCCTCCACAACTAGACTGAAGAACAAAAGGACAGCAACTTGTCTGTTTCCCTTCCCCAGTTCCCCAACGCTGTTCCCTTCAAAAAAAAAAAAATGCAGGTCACTAGACCTTAATTACCGAAAGTGATTACTTCAAATGAAGAGTTTATAGTAAAGAATTTATTCTACCTCTTCTTCTGTTATGCATAATTTATATGAATTACAGCATCAATTAAATTTCCACTTTTAGAAAGTATTTTCATCATCATTCAGTATTGATAATAAATTGTGCATTCTATTAACGTGATGCTAAATCTTTTTTTTTTATATAAAGGTAATTTTATTTTATTTTATTATTATTTTTTTTTGAGGGCAGTGTCACTGGCCCTCACATGTGGGACCCGAACCGGGGCCGCTGGCCTCCCAAGCCAGCGCTTAACCACCGTGCCACTCAGCAGGCCCACGTGATGCTAAATCTTAATCCAAGAAACAACCAATTAAAAAGTCTTTATCTTATGCTTCTTAGTGTCTTAACAGATGCCCACTTCCCTTCAATAAAGCAAAACAATCCCTGCCTACACACATTTCAAGATGTTGCACAACACAAAATAATGCAAAATAAAACAGACTGAGCTGTGTGATACAGAGGTGATTCTTTGTCTTTATCTTCCTTACCCAATATGTACACATTTAAACTCATATTCTGAGAGGAAAAAAGTAACAAGAGAACCACTAAAATGACATTATGTAAGATAGCTTCCTTCAAATGCAAAAAGCATTTTTTTTTTTTTTTTTTTTTTTTTTTTAGCTGAGACATCCTGACACCTGTTGGCAGCTTAGCGGCAGCTCAGCTCAGGCTGGGCATCGAACTGCTGTTGCTCAGAGCTCAGCTCACACTCTTTTTTTTTTTTTTTGCATGGTACATCAATTTATTAATATGGAGAAAAAAAGTGACTATTATGCATACATACATAAAAGTTGTAAAATACTTCCAAATCATAGAAATGTTTCACTTTTTCATTCACATTTTAAATCAGAAATATAATTACATTATTACCTCAATCACAGTTTTAAATAAATTAACTTGCTGTAAAGTACGTCAAAAAATATGTACAAAAAATTGCTTATGCCCTTACATTTACTCCTACTTTGTGAGTCTTTAGCCATTTTTTCCTGTTCAGACAGAGTGGTATTTTCAAAACAATAATTGGAATCTGTCATTGCCCTGCTAAATAAATCCTTTCTTTCTTTTTTTTAAAATTTATTTATTTTTAATTAGTTTCAGGTGTACAACATAGTGCAATAGTTATACTTTTTACCCCTCAAAGTGACAACCCCCCCCAATTCTCCCCCCCACTCCTCCCCCCATATCATATATATCTATTACATTTCCTCTGACTCCCTTCTACACTATAATCCATATCCCGTGACTATCTATATATTCAATTACAGTTAGTATACAATATTATACAACCTCAGCTTCAGGTGTACAGTGCAGTGATCAAGCCTCTACTCCATCCATGAAATGGTCTCCCCAACAAGACATGTGACCATCTGACACACCACAAAATATTTACATTATTAAATGTATTCCCCGAACTGTCTTTCATATCCCTGTGGCAATATTGTAGTTGCCTATTTATGCTGTCTAATCCCTTTCCCTTCTCCCTCATCCCCACCACCCTCCCAACTAGCAATGCTGTTTTTCCTCTATATCTATGAGACTGTTTCTGTTTACTTTGCTCATTCATTCATTTTTTCAGATTCCACATATAAGTGAGATCATATGGTATTTGTCTTTCTCTGACTGACTTATTTCACTTAACATAATAGTCTCTAGGTCCATCCATATCATTGCAAATGGTACGATTTCATTCAGCTCGCACTCTTGAGCGAGCTCTTAACCAACTGAGCCACTCGGCCGGCCCTCAACAGGCATTTTTAATCAAAATTTTATATTTTAACCAGTTTTGTTGTATTGATAGTAAATTTGCTTCATTTCTAAAGTCACCAGTGTTCTCAGAAGATACTTCCAATGGTTTTACTAGCACAAAAATAACTTTTAGTTCAAAATATTTTTTGTTTAATATGACACCAATACTTGGGTTTATTTAAGAGCCAGAGTTCTTCACATGTTCTTGCTTTTTATTTTATTTTTTTAAGATTTTATTAGGGAATTGGGGGAGGGGAAAAGCATTGGGGAATTGGGGAAGGGGAACAGACAAGTTGCTGTCCTTTTGTTCTTCAGTCTAGTTGTGGAGGATGTCGCTTCACTGGCCCATGTTGGTATTATCATTGTGCTCTTCCCAGGTGAGGCAGTTGCTCACCAGCCACTGGATGGCCACTCACAGTGACTCATGGCAGCTCACATCAGCTGCCGGCCACTCACGATAGCTCATGGCAGCCCACTGCAGCAGGGGCTGCCACCTACGCCATCATTGGGGACTCACAGCAGCCCAGCTCCAGGTTGAGCTGTTGTTTACCATCTTAGCTGTAGAGGGCCGGCCGAGTGGTGCGGTGGTTGGGTGCTGGCTTGGGAGGCCAGCGGCCCCGGTTCGGGTCCCGCATGTGAGGGTCAATGACACTGCCCTAAAAAAAAAAAAAAACCATCTTAGCTGTAGAGGGTGCAGCGTCACTCGCCCTCATGTGGGATCTGAACCAGAGCCCTGCTGCTCAGAGCTGGCATCCGAAGCCAACTCTTAACCAATGCACCACTAGGCCAGCCTCACATGTTCTTGCTTTTGACCATAATCAACAAATAATTTGTGAGCATTTGCCATGTACAAGAGATGTTGATGGACATTTTGAGAGAAAAAATAAATAAAGGAGGGCATCTGTCATGAAGAACTACACTGAGTTGGAGAGGTAAGAAAAACAAATGAGAAATGAACTGCTTTTTTAAACACTAATCCCATGGCTACAGAGAAGATGTATTGGGTTGTCAGAAAAGTCATGACATATTTTTTCTATGTTTTTCGTTGCAAAAATATGTCATGACTTTTCTAACAACCCAATAGTACCTTACTTCCACAAATACCTGCCCCTCTGGCCACCACCTCACTCTCTGTTGCTGGTTTCCATCGCTCAGCATTGACCCTATAATGTAACTGTTTCTCAATGTTCACTTGTTCTCAGTATATACTGTCACCCTAAATGATCTCAAATTCTCCCAAGTCTTCAAATTAACATCAATGCAAATGACTCCCAAATCTGCATCTCTGTGCCCTGGAATCACATTTTCAACTGCCTGCTGGACTTGTTCCAGGGCACTTTGTGGTTATCTCTCTACAATCCATTACACCCTAGTTCCAGAAGTAGGTTTCATTGGTCTAAGAATTCTATCCAACCACCCAGCTAGCGATTCATTCAAATGATCACAAAGCAGGGCCGGCCGAGTGGCGCGGTGGTTAAGCGCTGGCTTGGGAAGCCAGCAGCCCCAGTTCGGTCCCACATATGAGGGCCAGTGACACTGCCTATGAGGGCCAGTGACACCGCCCTAAAAACAAACAAACAAACAAAAAGGTTTCTTCAAATGAACACAAAGCATTCCTCTGGCCTCAGGGATAGACTTAGTGCTGGACATGAGATTCCTTCTAGGCTTTGACAAATGAGGAGAGAGTGATCTCTCATTACTCACAGGGAGAGATGGCTTCTTTTCCCCCAATACAGTGATGTGTAGGTGTGAGGCCAGAAAAGTTACAGCATTCTTAAAAACTAGCCTAAGGAAGAATCTGACATGGGAAGAAGGCAGGGCCAAGAGGATCACTGGGAAATGGAACTGGGACACTTTAGGTTGACCTTAAAGCCTGCACCACTTCTGGATTTCCTATTTCTGAACCAAATATTGTCATTATTTCAGTCAATTGTAGTAAGGGGTTTTGTTGCTTGAGGCCAAAAGCATAATAATCAATATATAAATGGGTCCCTTGATGGCTCAAAGTTGATCTAGAACTCAGTTAATCAAATTTTCTCCCAAACCTGCTCCTCATTGTGTATTTCCAATGTTGGTTAATGGATTCGTCATGAACCTAATCACTTAAGCTAGACTTAAGAGTCAATTTGGATGCCTCCCTCTTTCACAGTCACGTTCTATTGTTTCTGTCTCCATAATATATCTCACCTTGGTTCCTTCTTTTCATTCTCAATTGCCATCCTCCCATTGCCATCACCTGTTGCCTACAACATTGCCAAACTTTCTAACTAGAGTCTCCCTAACTTTAATCTTTCTTCTTCAACTTATTCAACATGTTTTTGCTGGTAATCTTCCAAAATATAGATGCATGCCATACCCTTACAAAAATTCCAATGGACTTCCATTACCTATAACAGAATTTCCTGAAATGTGTTTCACAGAACAATAGTTCCAGGAAATGATCGTTTTTAAAAAAGGGTTTTGTGGGCCAGCTGAATGGCTCATTGGGTAAGAGTTGGCTTGGGAGTACAAGCTCTGAGAAGCAGGGCTGCCAGTTCAGATCCCACATGGGCAGTGATGCTGCGCCCTCTACAGCTAAGATGGTGAACAACAGCTCGACCTGGAGCTGCGCTGCCGTGAGTTGCCGGCAATGGTGTAGGCTGCCGTGGGGCTGCAGTGGGCTACCGTGAGTGGCCAGCAGCTAGCATGAGCTGCCAACCAAGGGCTGGCGACCCATTTGCCTCAGCGAGGAAGAGTGCAATGATCACAATACCAACATGGGCCAGTGAAGCGAAGTCCTCCACAACTAGACTGAAGAACCAAAGGACAGCAACTTGCCTGTTCCGCGTCCCCGATTCCCTAATGCTGTTCCCTCCTCCAATTCCCCAATAAAATCTTTAAAAAAAAAAAAAAAACAGAGCCAACTGAGTGGCTCGTTGGTTAACAGCTGGCTTGGGACCCCGGCTCTGAGCAGCAGGGCGCCAGTTTGGATCCTATATATAAGGGCCAGTGACACAGCCCTCTACAGCTAAGATGTTGAACAACAGCTCCACCTGGAGCTGGGCTGCCGTGAGTCGTCGGCGATGGTGTAGCTGCAGCCACTGCTACAGTGGGCTGCCATAGGCTACAGTGAGTGGCCGGCAGCCAGTGTGAGCTGCCAAGAGCCGCCATGAACCGCCATCCAGAGGCCGGCGACCAATCTACCTCACCCGAGAAGAGCACAATGATAATACCAACATGGGCCAGTGAAGCAATGTCCTTCACAAATAGACTGAAGAACAAAAGGACAGCAACTTGTCTGTTCCCCTTCCCCAGTTCCCCAACGCTGTTCCCCAACTCCAATTCCCCAATAAAATCTTTAATTAATTAATTAATTAATAAAATCTTAAAAACAAAACAAAACTGGTATATTCATTAAAAAAAATAAATAAATTTTTAAAAAGGGTTTTGTGATCACATACATGTAGGAATTTCATCTATGGTCACAAAATTCCAAGATAATCCCCAATGATCCCTGTTTCCTGGTATTTATTCCCTCTTGTAGTGCTTTCCCACAC
The DNA here is from genome assembly GCA_033961575.1 of Aselliscus stoliczkanus. Taxonomy (NCBI): domain Eukaryota; kingdom Metazoa; phylum Chordata; class Mammalia; order Chiroptera; family Hipposideridae; genus Aselliscus; species Aselliscus stoliczkanus. Next base: position 69,299,612 of record CM066734.1, on the reverse strand, counting down.
TGTATCAGGGTTGGTCTATGTGACCATAGAATATGGCAGAAGTGATGGTATATCAACAAGGTTAAGTCATAAAGACTAGCTAATGTGTTGGTATTTCTTGGATCATTCATTATGGGGAAGCCAGTTGGCATGTTGTGAGAAGAGGTCCATTTCACAAAGCACCAAAGTATCAACCGACATTCAAAGTCCATCTGATGGGCTTATAGCCTTTCTCTGTTGGAGGGATTAAAAGAATATGGTGGAAGAGCTCTTTCCTACTTAATACCCTGTCCCTTCAGCCTTGATAGATAAACACAACAGACTCTGCTGCAATCGAAAATAATAATTACAGGGCCAGCAGAGTGGCGCTGTGGTTAAGAGCTGGCTTGGGGCACCAGCGACCCCAGTTCGGATTCCACGTATAAGGGCCAGTGACACTGCCCTCTAAAAAAAAAAAAAAAAGAAAATAATAATTACAGAGGAAATTTATAATATAGAAGAGGCAACGATTAATATACCAGCTACCCTGAAATTTCCATTGTATTCCAGAAGGGAAAGAACCCAAAGACCTTATTAAGAGGGAGTCCCTTTGGGCTATTCCCTCCATTCTTAACAGGAAACTCCAGGTTTCTGCCACTGTCCCAAGTATCTCCTTTTCAAGACACTCAGTCCTAGGACCCCACACTATCCTTGGGGGGCAGGGGGCGGGAATTTGCTCCTGCTCCTTCCATAGGAAGAGAGTCTTCCCCTAGACACTTCTCCCTCAGTCTGCCCAGCCTAGACCCTAAGGTCTCAAACAGGGACCACAAGAAGAGAAGAAAGTCAATACAAATCACTAAGAAGGCTGAGTATATTGCATACCAATACTAATCTGCTCTTGCTGGGCAAGAATTTTTTCACCAGTAGGGTACTCACGCTCAATGGCTCTGGTATCAAGTAACTTTCTGAGCTTCACCTGGGTGAGCAGCAACACTGTAGGTCTGTTGGTCATATTTAGGGTAAATACATCTCCCAAGAACTTGCATTAATGATTTTTCTTGAAGACATCAAAGCCTAACTTCATACTGAAGAAAGACTGTGTCCTCTGTCATCAAGGCTCCCTGCTGAGTAGATAAGTTCCCAATGAGGGCATTACAAATTTACTTATTGGCAATTAAAGTCTCCCTTCTCTCTAACTCAGAGCTTGGCACTTAGAACTGTACTTTGGACTCACACACTCCTGCTGATAAGAAGTAAGAGATTGTTAAAACTTTCCACCGTAAGAGCACATCCAATGAAAGTAAGGACAAAAAAAATCAGGAAAAAAAATTGTTGATACCTGAATGCCTAACTCCAGGAGAATGTTTTCATGTTCATTCATGCAACTATCATGTACTTAGTGCCTGCTATATGCCAGGTATTGTGGATACAAAGCCAAGTAAATTGTAAAAGATTTAAAAAATAATTCGGGCCGGCCGAGTGGCGCATTGGTTAAGCGCTGGTTTTGGGATGCCAGCGGCCCCGGTTCGGATCCCACAGGAGGGCCAGTGACACTGCCCTCTACAGCTAACAACAGCTCCACCTGGAGCTGGGCTGTGCGAGCCCCGGTGATGGTGTGGGCTGCAGCCCCTGCTGCAGTGAGCTGCCATAGGCTACAGTGAGTGGCCCGCAGCCAGCGTGAGCGGCCGGCAGCCAAGCGTGAGCTGCCAATAGCCGCGGTGAGCGACATCCAGAGGCCAGCGACCGATCTGCCTCATCCGGGAAGAGCGCAATGACGATACCAACAGTGAAGCAACATCCTCCGCAACTAGACTGAAGAACAAAAAGACAGCAACTTGTCTGTTCCCCTTCCCCGATTCCCCAACGCTGTTCCCCCTCCCTCAATTCCCCAATAAAATCTTTAAAAAAAATAAAATAAGATAATAATAATAATTCACTGAGAGCTCATTGTTTGATAGAGTATTTATTATTGAGAAATTGTTTGGCCAGGTGTTGTTTCAACCTCCCAATCTATGTTCAATTTACTAAATGAGCTGCTCTGATTTCCTGGTATCAAAGCACAGTTAGTAAAATTTCCTGACTCTTGAAGCATGAATTCCTAGGCTCTCAAATGTACAATACTTGATTTGGATGAATCTGTGATTTTTCAATTCCTGTTTCCTTTCCTAAATTGATTTTTTTTAACTGTAATTTTTAATTTTTCAATTACAATCAGCATTCACTATTATCTTAAATTAGTTTCAGGTGTACAGTATAGTGGTTAGACATTTATATAATTGATGAAGTGATCCCCCTAATAAGTCTAGTATCCACCTGACACTACATTGTTGGCTATACTCCCTATGTTACAATTTACATCCCTGTGACTATTTTGTAACTACTAATTTGTACTTCTTACTCCCTTCACATTTTTTTTAAAAGATTTTATTAGGAAATTGGGGAAGGGAACAGCATTGGGGAATCGGGGAAGAGGAACAGAAAGTTGCTGTCCATTTTGTTCTTCAGTCTAGTTGTGGAGGATGTTGCTTCACTGGCCCATGATGGTATTGTGATCATTGAGCTCTTCCTCGCTGAGGCAGTTGATCGCTGGTCATTGAATGGCTGCTCACCATAGCTGACAGACACTCACAGTAGTTCATGGCAACCCACTGCAGCAGGGGCTGCAGCCTACGCTGTCACCAGTGACCCATGGGAGCCCAGCTCCAGGTTGAGCTGTTGTTCACCATCTTAGCTGTAGAGGGCGCAGCGTCACTGGCCCTCATGTGGGATCCAAACCGGGGCCTTCCTGCTCAGAGCTGGCGTCCCAAGCGAACTCTTAACCAATGCGCCACTTGGCTGGCCCTCCCTTCACGTTTTCCACCCTGCCTCCCAATCCCCCTCCCTTTGGGCAACCATCAAAATGTTCTCTGTATCTATGAGTCTGTTTCTGTTTTGTTTGTTCATTTATTTTGTTCTTTAGTTTCCACACATAAATGAGTTCATGTAGTATTTGTCTTTTTCTGTCTGACTTATTTTACTTAGCATAATACCCTCTAGGTCCATCCATGCTGTCACAAATGGTAAGATTTCATTCTTTTTATGGCTGAGTAATACTCCACTGTATATCTGCACCACATCTTCTTTATCTATTTGTCTAACAGTGGACACTTAGGTTGCTTCCATATCTTGACTATTGTAAATAATGCTGCAATGAACATATATTACTGAAAACAATGTCAGAGAATTTACTGCCTATGTTTTCTTCTAGGGTTTTTATGGTTTTGGGTCTTACATTTAAGTCTTTAATTCATTTTGAGTTTATTCTTGCATAGGTGTAAGAAAGTGGTTTAGTTTCATTTTTTTTACATGTACCCATCCATTTTTCTCAACACCACTTATTGAGTAGACTGTCTTTACCCCACTGTATATTCTTGCCTCCTTTATCATAGATTTATTGACCATATACAGGGGGTTTATTTCTGAGCTCTCTGTTCTGTTCCATTGATCTATACGTCTGTTTTTATGTCAGTACCATGCCATTTTGATTATTATAGCCTTGTAGTATAGCTTGATATCAGGTAGTGTGATTACCTCCAACTTTGTTCTTTCTCAAGATAGCCATGTCTATTCAGGATCTTTTGTGGTTCCCTGTAAATTTTAGGATTATTTATTCTAGTTCTGTGAACAATGTCATTGGTATTTTGATAGGGATTGCATTGAATCTATAAATTGTTGTAGGTAGTATGGACATTTTAACTATATTAATTATTTCTATCCATGAGCACAATATATGCTTCCATTTGTTTGTATCTTTAATTTCTTTCTTTGTTGCCTTAAAATTTTCTTAGTACAAGGGCCGGCCGAGTGGTTCAGTTAGTTAAGACCTTGCTCAAGAGTGCAAGCTGAGCTCTGAGCAACAGCAGTTCAATGCCCAGCCCAAGCTGAGCAGCCACTGAGCTACCAACAGGTAGCAGGATGACTCAGCTAAAAGAAAAAAAAAATTTCTTAGTACAGGTTTTTTATCTCTTTGGTTAAATTTATTCCTAGGTATTTTATTTTTTTCAATGCAATTATAAATGGGGTTATTTCCTTAATTTCTCTTTCTGATCATTATTGGTGTAGAAAGGTGCAACTGATTTCTGACTATTAATTTTGTATCCTGCTACTTTACTGAATTCATTTATCAGTTCAAATAGTTTGGGGTTGGAATCTTTAGGGTTCTCTCTCTATAGTATCATGTCATTTGCAAATAATGACAGTTTTACGTCTTCCTTTCCAATTTGGACGACTTTTATTTCTTCTTATATGATTACTCCGGCTAGGACTTCCAATAATATGTTGAATAAAAGCATTGAAAATGGACATCCTTGTCTTGTTCCTGATCTTAAGGAAAATGCTTTTAGCCTTAACTGTTGAGTATGATGTTAGCTGTGGGTTTGTTATATATGGCCCTTATTATATTGAGGTATGTTCTCTCTATCCTCACTTTGCTGAGACTTTTTAAAAAAATGGATGCTAGATCTTGTCACATGCTTTTTTTGCATCAATTGATATGATCATACGATTTTTTTTTTTTTAAGATTTTATTGGGAAATTGGGGAGGTGGACAGCGTTGGGGAACCGGGGGAAGGGGAAAAGACAAGTTGCTGCCCTTTTGTTCTTCAGTCTAGTTGTGGAGGACATTGCTTCGCTGGCCCATGTTGGTATCATCATTGCACTCTTCTCGGGTGAGGCAGATGGGTCGCCAGCCTCTGGACAGCCGCTCACACTGGCTGCCAGCCACTCACTGTAGCCTATGGCAGCCCACTGCAGCAGGGGCTGCAGCTATGCTGTCCCGGGGACTCAAGGCAGCCCAGCTCCAGATGGAGCTGTTGTTCACCATCTTAGTTGTAGAGGGCAGTGCCACTGGTCCTTATACGTGGGATGCAAACCAGAGCCACTGGTGTCCCAAGCCAGCTCTTAACCAATGCTCCACTCGGCCCGCCCAGATCATATATGATTTTTATCCTTCATTTTATTTATGTTGTGTATCACATTAATTGATTTGCAGATACTGAACCAGCCTTGCATCCAAGGAATAAATCACTTAATCATGGTGTGTGATCTTTTTAATGGATTGCTAAATTCAGTTTGCTAATATTTTGTTGAGCATTTTTATATCTATGTTCATCAGGGATATCAGCCTATAATTTTCTTTTTTTGTAATGTCTTTGTCTGGTTTTGGAATCAGTGTAATGGTGATGAGGTTGGGAGCCTTGCCTCTTCTTGAATTTTTGGAGTATTGAGAAGGAGAGGTGTTAATTCTTCTTTGAATGTTAACTAAAATTCACCTGTGAAGTCCTGAAAGCCACCCAGTTCAGGAGTTTCACTTGTTGGGAGTTTTTCGATTACTGATTCAATTTCATTAGTAGTTATAGGTCTGTTCAGATTTTCTTGACTCAGTCTTGGAAGGTTGTAGATGTCTAGTAATTTACCCATTTCTTCAAGATTGCCCAATTTGTTGGCATATAACTGTTTATAGTATTTTCTTATAACTCTTTGTATTTCTATGGTGTCAGTAGCCACTTTTTCTCTTTCATTTCTGATTTTATTTATTTAGGCCCCCTCTCTTTTTTTTTCTTAATGAGTCTGGTTAATGGTTTATCAATTTTGTTTATCTTTTCAAAGAATCAGCTCTTGGTTTCAATGATCTTTTGAATTGTTTAGATTCTGTTTCTGCTCTGATCTTTAGTATCTCCTTCCTTCTAGGCCAGCCGAGTGGTGCAGTGGTTAAGTGCTGGCTTTTGGAAGCCAGCGGCCCCAGTTTGGGTCCCACATATGAGGGCCAGTGACACTGCCCTCAAAAAAAAATATATATATATATATATCTCCTTCCTTCTAATTTGGGCTTTATTTATTGTTCTTTTTCTACTTTCTTTAGCTGTAAGGATAGAGAGTTTACTTGAGATTTTTCTTGTTTCTTGAGGGAGACCTGTATTGCGATAAACTTCCATCTTAGGACTGTTTCACTGTGTCCCATAGACTTCGGGTTGTTGCGTTTTTATTTTCATTTGTCTCAACGTATCTTTTTATTTCTCTTTGATCTCATTGCTAACCTATTCATCGTTTATATCATGCTATTTGGCCGCCTATGTCTGGGTGTATTTAAGTTTTTTTCTTGTAATTGATTTCTAGTTTCATACAATTATGGTCGTAGAAGATGTTTGATATGATTTCAGTCTTCTTATATTTATTGAGATTTGTTTTGTAGACTAACATGTGGTGTATCTTAGAAAATGTTCCATGTGCATTTGAAAAGAATGTATATTCTGCTGCTTTGGGATGAAATGCTCTAAAAATGTTAATTAATCCATCTGGTCTAGAATGTCATTTAATGCCACTGTTTCATTGTTTTTCTGTCTGGATGATCTATCCATTGATGTCAATGGGGTGTTAAAGTCCCCTACTATGTCTGTATTACTGTCGATCTCTCCATTTATGTCCATCAATATTTGCTTTATAAATTTAGGTGCTCCTACACTGGGTGCATAAATGTTTATAAGGGTTATATCCTCTGTTGGATTGATCCTTTTATCCTTATAGAGTGTCCTTCTTTGTCTCTTGGTATAGCCTTTGTTTTTAAGTCTATTTTGTCTTATATAAGTATTGCTACCACTGCTTTTTTTTCACTTCCATTTGCATGAAATATCTTTTCCATCCCTTTACTTTCAGTCTGTGTCTTTCAATCTGAAGTGAGTCTCTTATAGGCAGCACATGTAAGGGTCTTGTTTTCTTATCTGTTAAGGCATCATATGTCTCGATTGGAGCATTAAGTCATTTACATTTCAAGTGGTTATTGATAGGTATATAGTTACTGTCATTTTATTATTTATATTTATGTTCTCCCCCACCCCAACCCATTCTTAAAGAAATCCCTTTAACATTTGTTGTAATACTGGTTTGCTGCTGATGAACTCCTTTAGCTTTGTCTTGTCTGGGAAGGTCTTTATCTCTCCTTCAATTCTAAATGATAGCCTTGCTGGGTAATCTGGTTGTAGGTCCTTGCTTTTCATCACTTTGTATATTTTGTGCCAATCCCTTCTGGCCTGCAAAGTTTCTGTTGAGAAATTTTTGTGTCTATTTCCTTCACCAGGTTAGGGAAGTTTTCAGTCATTATTTCTTCAAATAGGTTTCAATCTCTTCTCCTTCTGGTTCTCCTCTGATGCAAATGTTGGTATGCTTGATGTTGTCTCAGAGGTCCCTTAAACTGTCCTCATTTATTTTCGGGGGGTGGGGGGTTCTTTTTTCTTTTTCTTTTTCTTTTTAAACTCAAAAACATTTTTTTCATTTAAAAAGTATTTAGAACACATAAAATATGGTAACATTTATTCTTTTTTCTTGTCTTCTGGTATGGGATCTGTTGGTGGTTCCTCCACTGTTGCACTGTTGCTCTCCGAGCCAGTGTTACTGTCACTGGTCTCTTCCTATGCCATACTGTCCACCCACTGTACATGTCCCAGAGCCTCCTGATAGGAGCTACAAAGTAATCCAAGTTTGGTAGCTGTCTGTGCTGGAACCCGGGTGTGGACACGCTGCAACGCAAAGCTTGCTCCCACAAGCGCCAGGCCTGGGGCCACTGTGCAAAAGGCACAGCCATTGCCTACATTGGGCCTGCAGACTCTGGAGAGTTTTTAAGAAGTTTGCAGTGTGGACAAAGGCCTGCTGCCCTTCAGGCACAGCCACTGGAAGAGTCAATGGTGGTACACGAGATGGGTAGAGAGGAGTCTCAGGGAGTCTCCAGGGTGGGGCAAGCGGTATTCACCAGGTTAATGCAGATTCTCATTTGGCACCTGCTTGTGCCTGCAGGCTCTGTGGGAAGAGGGCTTAACACAAGCACAATGATGGCCCTCACCCTGAGCCACACAATTGAGTTTCTCCCCATATGTCTCTAGTTACTTTCAAGCTTCTGTCCCTTCACTGGAGCTTATGGTGAGTGTCTCGGAATGAGTGAATCTGTGTGTGGGCCCTTTAAGAGGACTCCTGGGTTTCCAGCATTCCTCCATGTGACCGGGACAGAATCCATACTGATTTTCACAGCCAGCTTCCATAGGGACTCTTCTTCCTAGCCCTGTAGTGTTTGGCTAGGGAGCCTGGTGAGGGGCTGGGACCCCTTGCTCCCAGTTGGGACCTTTCCAGCTGAGCTATCCCTCCCTATTCTCAACCACCATACTTGGGTATGGGGCCATCCTATTTCACATCTCCACCCCTCCTACCGGTCTCAACGTGGCTTCTTTTTACATCCTTAGTTATAGAAGTTCCATTCAGCTAGGCTTCAGATGGTTGTCCAGGTTGATTGTTTTATAATTTAGCTGTAATTCTGATGTGGTCATGGAAGGAGGTGAGCACAGTGTATATCTACTCTATCACCTTGACTGGAACCTTTCCTAAGTTGATTCAAAGATAAACTAATAGAAGAAATCTTCAAGATGACTCTACAAACCTAGATCAAATCCTAAATAGCCAGCTCTGTGCTGCCTCCTCCTTGATTTCATTAATTGTCAAGAATTAAAAGGTATAAAAGGCATTCCTCTGGAGAAATAAAAAAAAAAAAATCACCTCGACCATTACCCCCCACAACGACACACACACAACAACATATGAATCTCAAGCTACTGTGATACCTAAAGTCCCAAAAGTTAAAAAAAAAAATAATCCAATCTCTAACCAAAAATAATCCAAGCCAGTCTAGTCTCCATCATGCATGATCCTTTTTTTTTTTGTTTGTAAGTCTCAACAAAGTACTCAGACACAACCATTTAGGGAAGGATAAGTAGGACATTTGTGTACTTTCCTTCCTACCAGCCAGTACTAGCAAAACAGTATTTGCATTTCCATGGTAACTCCAAACCCCTCTCACCCTTGTCTTTATTATGGATTCTGATACATTCCCAGTATCCTCTCAGTAAGATATAGTTGAGACAAATAGCATAGGCCAAAAGGTTGGAAAGGAGATGCAGTGCAGACCTAGAAGCCCACTGATTAATTATAAATCAGCATTTTTCAATATATCATGACAAAGAGCTATGATATGAAAACAGTTCCCATATGTCAATAAAAGAAACTTGCTTTGACATCATTTTCTTCTTATTATCCCTTTTCTCCTTTATCGCTCTTTGCAACTTTTTTGTTTCTATCTTCTTTTTTTGAAATTACATTTTTTTCATTGTGTCCTTTATCTCAGCAGTCCTCCTTTGCCCTTTTCTTTATACTACTTAGTACATTGTAGAAATGTACATTTTAAATTTTGTCATACTGCACTTTTTGTTCTTGAATAGAAATTGGGCAAGAGGAGGAGTTTAAGATGCAAGAAATTTGAGTTATATTCATTTTCTGCCTCTGTAGAGAAATAGTGCCTTCTAGTGTTTGCAATAATGTTTTGTACTTGCACCATTTCCACTCATCTGAAAAGTAAAATACTTTTACTTTTTGTAGTTGTCCTGCCATATTTTTTCAATACATAGATAGCATTATTATCCCTATTTTAGAGACTTAAGAACCAGAATTATAAAACCTTTATTTAATGATGAATTGATGATAGCTTAAACCAACCAATGAAAGGGTTAGAAAAATGTATTCCACTTAATGCACTCTCAATTCAACTACCACCAGTCACCAACTGGTAAGAAGACAGATCACAAAAATATGATTCATGATATTGCCAAGCCCACTAAAAAGAATGCCTTAGATAGAGAACTGCAAAAGCTGGTTGCTTGAGAGCACCGGGAATAGGAAATGTTGCAGAAGTGTCGCTCAAACTTTCTATTCCTTAAGATAACCATTTTAGAGGTGATTTGATTGACATGTATTCTTTGGTTTTGCTGCTCCTGAGTCACCTGAATTTCTGTTAGAACGGGCCATGTTTTTTTGGAGAAGAACAGTGCTCTCAGAGGGGAATATATTCCTTAAGAGATGTAATAGATGTGAGAAGTTCAGGTGTTACCCAGTATTTCCCAACTTCGTGTGGGTTTGAATAAGCATTCCCTGAAATGCATTCTCACTTGTTGACTATCATGAAAATGTGAGGAATAGGTATGCATGTGTAAATCTATGGATTGTTAGGGTTCTCCAGAAAAACAGAATCATTAGGGTGTGTGTGTGTGTGTGACTGATTGATTGATTTATATTTATAAGGAGATTTATTACAAGGAATTGGCTCAGGCAATTATGGAGCCTGAGAAGTCCCAAGATCTGCAGAATGAGTTAGCAAACTGGAAACCAAACAGAGTTAATCTAGTTTCTGTCCAAGTTCAAAGGCCTTAGAACCAGTTCCATTACAAAGGCTGACAGGTTCGAGACCTAGGAAGAGTTGATGTTTTGGTTTGAGTCTGAAGACAGGAAAAATTCTTCCTTACTTCAAGAAAGGTCAGCCTTTGTGTCCTATTCACGCCATCAACTGATTAGATGAGGCTCAACCACACTGGGGGAAATCTGCTGTACTTTACAGTAAGTCTACTGATTCAAATGTTAATACTTGAATCACAGACATACCCAGAATACTGTTTGACTAAATGTCTGAGCACCCCTTGGCCCAGTCAAGTAAATACATAAAATTAACCATCACAGGTATTATCAACATGCATAAAGTATGCTTAATTCTTTGTCCTGCCTATCTTTTTTTTTAATTAATTAATTTTGTTTTTAAGATTTTTTTTTTTTAATTGGGGAATTGGGGGAAGGAAACAGTGTTGGGGAACCGTGGAAGGGGAACAGACAAGTTGTTGTCTTCTTGTTCTTCAGTCTAATTGCAGAGGATGTTGCTTCACTGGCCCACGTTGGTATCGTCATTGTGCTCTTCCTTGATGAGGCAGATTAGTCGCCGGCCTCTGGATGTCACTCACCGCGGCTATTGGCAACTCACGCTGGCTGCTGGCCACTCACTGTAGCCTAGGGCAGCCCACTGCAACAGGGGCTGCAGCCTACACCGTCGCCGGGGGCTCGCAGCCCAGCTCCAGGTGGAGCTGTTGTTAGCTGTAGAGGGCTGTGTCACTGGCCCTAATATGTGGGATCTGAACCGGAGCTGCTGGTGTCCCAAGCCAGCTCTTAACCAATGTGCCACTCGGCCGGCCCCTGTCCTGCCTATCTTTAAAATGTTTGCAGCTCCATTATTTTATAACCAAGATATGATTTCAGTATTTGTTGTTTGAGTCTTATGAATTTCTTTCGTTAAAGCAGTATACTATACAATCTCTAAATGAGTTATTGTAGACAGTGCTTTTGCTTTGCAAATAACTGGAAGAAATATGGAGATAAGATATGTTGAGTACCAACCATCTATTTGGGATTAACTATGTGTTTATACATTTAATTCTCACAATAATCAACTGAAGTAGGTAAGATTACTATTATTTTAGAGATGAAGAAGCTGACTCAGAGAGGTTAAATAACTTGACCCAAAGTTGCACAGTTATGAAGTGGTAGAGCCAAAATATGACTCTAGAAATATTTGACTTAAAAGCCCATACTTTCTACTTCAATTTGTTATCATGGGCAAGCTATGACGAACTTATCCAGGTCTCAGTTTCCCATTTGCAAAACGTCTGTGAACTACAGGATTTCTTAGGTCTTTCAAATTGTCTACCCAATATCCATTAACCTATTCTTTCTTTACTAATAGAAATCTCATTTAGCATACATACTTTCTTTGCCTTTCACCCTTACCCTTATTAATTCTACCCAGAGTGCAGACATGATACTAGAAGAAGCATCATGTCCCAATTTCTTGATGAATTGTTTGTTTTCTACTGTTCTCCCAGTTAATGATCTTTTTAACTTGATTCCAGAGTCCAATGTTGGCCTTCAGAGTAGAGTGTGTCCACAAGCAGGGTAGGAACAGGATGATTACGAGTGAGCCCAAAGAAATATACACGTATTTTAAACAATAGGTATTTCCTGAATACAGGAAAAACTTTATCATTGATATAATTTGGAAAATACAGAAAAACAAATAAGAAAAAAAAACAAAAAAACCTGTTATTCCAAAATTAAAAGAAAACCATTTTGGGGCCGGCCGAGTAGCGCATTGGTTAAGAGCTGGTTTTGGGATGCCAGCAGCCCGGGTTCGGATCCCACATATGAGGGCCAGTGACACTGCCCTCTACAGCTAACAACAGCTCTACCTGGAGTTGGGCTGTGAGAGCCCCGGTGATGGTGTAGGCTGCAGCCCCTGCTGCAGTGGGCTGCCATAAGCTAAAGTGAGTGGCCGGCAGCCAGCGTGAGCTGCCAATAGCCGTGCTGAGTGACCATCCAGAGGCCGGCGACCGATCTGCCTCATCCGGGAAGAGCGCAATGACGATACCAACATGGGCCAGTTAAACAACGTCCTCCGCAACTAGACTGAAGAACAAAAAAAGACAGCAACTTGCCTGTTCCCCTTCCCTGATTCCCCAACGCTGTTCCCCTCCCACAATTCCCCAATAAAATCTTAAAAAAAAAAAAAAGAAAACCATTTTTGAAATTTTGCTGTGTTTGACTTCCATTTCTGGTCATAGTGGAATAATTCACTATAAAACCTCACAAAACATATTCAGCAACTATTTTCAGGCTGTATACAATAAACAGCATAGATTGCAGTTTCTGAGACAAAGGGAACTCACAAGGTGAGTCCCATGATTGATCAGCTCTCTGCCTGGGGACAATTTCCTAACTATAGTGCAGACAGCTTGAGTCTCAGAAGAACATAGAGATCCTGCTGAACTGAGTAGGCAGACATGAAAGTCTGTGGCCACCTAGTTGCCTAACATCTCTGGGGTGAGGCACTGGAAAGGAACAAGCTGTACATCAAGGGGGTCCAAGATCTATCTATCTATCTATCTATCTATCTATCTATCTATCTATCTATAATCTATCTATCTAGTTATCTATCAATTTATATACAGTATACAGATACAGATATAGATACATAAATATACATTATATATAGATATATAGAGACATACAAATATATATAGCTATATATCTCCTACCTATCAACACAGAAAAAGCATTTGGCAAAATTCAATAATGATTCATGATAAAATTCTCACCAAATTAAGAACAGAAGAGAGCTTCCTTAATCTGAGAAGAAACATGTACAAAAACTGCAGCCAGTATCATACTTAATGGTGGACTAGGGAATGCTTTTCCCTCTAAGGTTGAGCATAAAGATAGGCTTTTCACATTCACCTCTTTTATTATTATTGCATTGGAGGTCTCAGCTAATGCAACAAGGCAAGAAAAAAAAAAAAAGATAGGGCCAGCCGAGTGGCTCAGTTGGTTGAGTTGGCTTACAGGAGTAGGGGGAGTGGATGGGGTAAGGGGGGTTGTCACTTTGTAAGGGGTGAAAAGGATAACTATTGCATTGTTTTATACATCTGAAACTAATAAAAAATTTTTAAAAAAGTTGGTTTAGAGTGCAAGCTCTGAGCAACAGGGCCACCGGTTTGATTCCTACATGGGCCAGTGATGCTGCGCCCCAGCTGAGCTGTCGCTGAGCTGCCAACAGGTGGCAGGATGGCTCAGCTGGTGTAACAACAAGATTGCCTGTTCAATGGTGGGCTATGCCCACCCGCAACTAATACTGAATTCGACACATTGAGCTGAGCTGATGCCAGGATGGCTCAGTGGATATAGCATGTGCTCTTTAACAAGGCTGCTGGTTAGACTCCCACATGGGATGGTGGCTACGCCCACCCACAACTAAGATTGAACACAGCACCTTGAGCTTAGAGGCCATGAGCTGCTGACAGGGAGCCAGATGGCAACTGGTGCCCTCCACAATGAAGACTGAAGAACAACAACTTGGCTGGTCCCCTTGCCCAATTCCCCAACACTGTTCCCCTCCCCCAAATCCCCAATAAAATCTTTAAAAAGAAAAAAAAGATAGATTTAAAAGGAAAAAGAAAAACTGTTTCTATTCGCAGATCATGACTGACAGCTTATATAGAAAATCCTCGGGAATATACACACAAAAAAATCTATAATAAATGAATTCAGCAGGGAAGCAGGTCAAAGAATCAATTATATATCAATCTATTAGAAATCATTTGTTTGTCATTATATTAGCAAAGAATTATTGGAAAATAAAAAAATTTAAAATACTCTTATAAATAACATATTTAGGAATAAATTTAACTAAGGTGTCCAAGACATCTTCATTGAAAAAAAGTAAAAGATGACTAAGAGAAATTAAGGATTTAAATAATAGAAAAACATAACATTCATGTATTGGAAGACCCAAAATTGTTAAGATGTTAATTATTCCTAAATTGATCTATAGAATCAATGCAATGTTAAACCCATTGAAGACTCTTTGGAGAAATGGAGAGCGGATTTAAAAATTTATAATTTATATGGAAATGCAAGAAACTAAAATAGCCAAAACAATTTTGGATATCTTATTGTTTCCACACTTCCCCATTGGATTGTTTTGATGCCTTTGTCAAAAATAAAGTGATCTTATAAGTGTGGATCTATTCTGGGGCTCTCTATTTTGTTCCATTGATCTATTTATTGATTGTTATGCCACTACTACACTATCTTGCTTGATGGCTGTCATTTCTGTGTCTGGTTCTGCAGCCTGTAGTCCGCAGGGTAGGAAAAGAAGATGCATGAAAAGTGAGAGAGGCAACTGGCTGGCCAAGTGGCTCAGTTGGTTAAGAGCTCACTCAAGAGTGCAAGCTGAGAGCTCTGAGCAACAGCAGTTTGATGCCCAGTCTGAGCTGAGCTGCTGCTAAGCTGCCAACAGGTGGCAGAATGACTCAGCTAAAATATAAAAAAAACAATTTAAAAAAGTGAGAGAGGCAAGAACAAACTGAAATCTGTGAAACTGAGCTGGACATGTACAGGATGGACTGGAACTCAGGTATTTTTATATCTTCCAAGTCTACAACTTTAATGATGGAGGTATAATGCAAGGAATAAAACTGGTGCCTTTTATCTAAGAGCTATTTAGGCACTCTCCCCAGAAGTTGGAGAAACTAAAGAGGATCTGGCAGGAGGTAAGAGTTGCTATAACCCTGGCTGCTGCCTCACACCACTCAGGTGAGCCACAGGTAAGAGACAGCTGCAACACTTGCTGGCACTCTTTGCTGATATTACAAATATTTTTTTAAAAGATGGCTGCTATCTCATGCCTGCCTTCTAAATCTCAGTTGATATTTTTCTCTCTCTTGTAAACAGTCATAGCATCCACAAATAATTATAATTTGATCCCCTGTTTTCTGATCATTGTAAGTTGAGCGTTGAAATTAAGCGTGTAGGCTCTGAAGTCAAAAGACCCGTGCGAATCTTGTCTTTTTCATTTCCTAGTATTTACCTTTATGTCAGAACTAGTTACTTAACTTGCCGTGTTTCAGTTTCCTCATCTGCAAAATAAGGTTATTGTGAGATTAAAAGAGTTAATTTTAATAATTTAATTACATGTATAAAGCACCTGGAAGAATGCCTGACACTAAGTAAGCACTCAAAATGTGCCTTGTTTTCCTTGAAATTTTAACTATATAGAACTTTCAGATCACTGTTAAATAGTATCCTCACGGTCATGCAATAGATGGCTATTAACAGCTCCAGCTCAGTGATATGCAGAGGCAGAGAAAAGGGAATGACCCTGCTTTGTGTCTTTTTAAAGGATAACCAGAAGCCCCCTTCTTCCATCTCAGACCCCCAGCAGATTTCCCCTCACTGATGACTGGCCAGCATTACGGCACATGCTCATGCCTAACCTAATGAAGACAACTATGATTATTGGACCCAGACTCCCCTGAGCACATGGCCACCTGGATGATGAACACTTGAACAAAAAGGGACTTTGCTAAGAAGGAGGCTAGGGCAGGTGAGAGAAATGAGTCTGGGTAGTCAATTAACAGCGTCGCCTTCATAAATCAGATCAGATTGTAAACATTTGAACTGATTTTCTTCCCATACCTACACTTCTTCCGATCTTCCCTATTTCTGTTAATGATACCAAAGGAAAGCTGTGCGTTTCCTTTGCTTCCTTCCTTTCTTTTTTTTTTTTCCTTTTTGGAGGGCAGTGTCACTGGCCCTCATATGGGACCCAAACCGGGACCTCTGGAGTCCGAAACCAGCTCTTAACCACCGAGCCACTCGGCCAGCCCTCTTTGCTTCCTTTCTTCCTCTTGCCTTTTAAACCTAAACAGTTGGTTGAAAATATTTTACATATCTATATGAGCTTGTCTCCATTCACATCATTACTTCCCTCTTCCAGGTACTTGTTACTTTTCTCCTATAGCAGAGGTTCTCTGCTGTTTCTCCCGCATCAGAATCACCTGGGGGATTTATTAAAACACAGATTGCTGGACCCTAATTCAGAGTTTCTGATCGGTAGCTCTGGGGGGGAATCAGGAATTTGCATTTCTAACAAGTTCCCAAGTGATGCTGATGCCCTTGGACACCACTATTGGGAAACACTGTTCTAAAATATTTTCACAGCTACACCGGTAGGCTTTCTTCTCCCTCTCCATTCCAGTCCAGCTTACCCAGACCTGCCAGTACTAATTATCCTAAAACACAGTATAGGTATAGCATTACTTTAAACAAGAACTTTCAATAATTCCCTATTGCCTTAGACATAAAAATTCACACTCTTTTGCATGGCTTCATATAGGATTCTATAAACCTAAGAGAAACAGGTCATCAGCCCAGACAGTAGTTCCTTCTGGATTACTGATTGGTATATTTTCTTCCCTTTCTTTCTTTCTTTTTAAATAACTGCTTTATCAAACTGCAGTTCACTTACAATAAAATTCAGATTGTTTTTAGGAGTGACGGGGCTGGTGAAGCTGTTTATTTTTATTTATTTTTTTAAGTAACATCTTTATTGAGATACAATTCACATAAATACACTCAGCTATTTAATGTATACAACTTTATGGTTTTTTAGTGTATTCACAGAGTTGCACAATCACCATCATAATCAGTTTCAGAACACTCTCATCACACCAAAAAGAAATCCCATGCCCATTAGCAGTCACTTTCCATTCTGTCTCCTCTCCCTCCCTCCCCTCCAGACTTAGACAACCAGTAACTTACTTTCTTTTTGTATGGATTTCCCTGTTTTCAACATTTCATATATATGGAATAACACAATATATAGCCCTTCGTGACTGGCTTCTTTTACTATGTATCATGTTTTTAAGGTTCATCATGTTGTAGCATGTATCAGTATTTTATTCTTTTAATTGCTGAATAATATTCCATTGTATAGATATACCACTTATGTTTTTCCATTCATCAGTTGATGGACATTTGCACTGTTTTATTTTTTTTTGGCTATTACGAATAATGCTGCTATAAACATTTGTGTACATACTGATTGGTATCTTAATATTTAAAATCCATTTCTAAAAAAACTGCCTCTGAAATCCCAAGACATGTAATTTCTATGCTACTTATTTTATAATTAGCATATTCTATCTTGTATTTGTATTTGTCTCTTAAAGAGCTATTCTATCTCCCCCAGTAAGTTTCATGAGCAGAGTCTATGTCTTATTCCTTTATGTATCCCTAACATCTATCATAGTTACTGGTACACCCATAAATATTGATGATAATAATAATGGCTTTTCTTCAAATGTAAAGCTTTGCCTAGGAAGAAAGATAATAACCTCTGTGGTTAAAAGCTTAAGATGATCCCTCACATATATGATCAAATGATTTTCAACAAGGGTGCCAAGACTATTCAATGGGGAAAAGACAGTCTTTTCAACAAGTGATGCTGGGAAAACTGGATATCTACATGCAAAAGAATGTAGTAGGACCCTTGTCTTAAACCATATATAAAAATTAACTCAAAATGAACCAAAGAACTAAACATAGACAGCCAAAACTATAAACATTTTAGAAGAAAACATAGGGGAAAATCTTCATGACATTAGAGTTGGCATGATTTCTTAGATATAACAACAAAAGCACAGCTGACCAAAACAAAACAAAAAAGGATTAATTAGACTTCATCTACATTAAACACTTTCAATCAAAAGACACTATCAAGCTAATGAAAAAGTAACCCATAAAATGGGAGAAAGTATTTGCAAATCATGTATCTGATAAGGGATTAATATCCAGAATATTGTGGGTTTGTTTTTTTTAAAAGCCTTCTACAACTCAACAACAACAAAACAAACAACCTGATTCAAAAGTAAGCAAAGAACTGAATAGATATTTCTCCAACAAAGTTATACAAATGGCCAATAAGCACATGAAAAGATGCTTAACATCACTAATCAATAGGGAAATGCAAATCAAAACCACAATGAGATACCAACTCACACCCAATAGGATGACCATTTTAAAAAGAAAAAAGAAAAACCAGAAAGTAACAAGTTTTGACAAGGATGTGGAAAATTAGAACCCTTCTACGCTGCTCATGGGAATGAAAATTGTTCAGCTGCTGTGGACAGTGGTATGGTGGTCCTCAAAAAATTAAACATGAAGTTACCACATGATCCAGCAATTTCACTTCTGGTTATATACTCAAGAGAGTTGAAACAGGGTCTTGAAAAGATAATTTACAACTTATGTTCATAGTATTATTTGCAGTAGCCAAAAGATGAAAACAACCCTAGCATCCATCGATGGATGATGAATGGATAAACAAAATGTGGCATATACATATAATGGAATATTAGTCTTAAAAAGAAAGGAAATTCTGATACATGCTACATCATAGATGAACCTTGAAAACATTATAAGTGATAGAAGCCAGGAACAAAAGGACAAATATTGTATGATTCCAGTTATATGAAGTTCCTAGAAGAGTCAAATTCATAGAGACAGAAAGTAGAATAGTGGATACCAGAGACCAAGAAGAGGAAAGAATGGGGAGCTGTTCAATGAGTATAGAGTTTTAGTTTGGGATGATGAAAAAGTTCCAGAAATAAGGGCTGGCCAAGTGGCTCAGTTAGTTAAGAGCTCACTCAAAGAGTGTGAGCTCTAAGCAACAGCAGTTCGATGCCTGGCCCAAGCTGAGCTGCCAACAGGTGGCAGGATGGCTGAGCTAAAAAAAAAAAAAATGGTTCCAGAAATGAATGGTGGTGATGGTTATACAACAGTATGAATGTGCTTAAGGCCATTGAATTGTACACGTAAGAGTGGATAAAATGATAAGTTTTATATTATGTATATTTTACCACAATTAAGAAAAATAAATAAAAAGGTTGGGAAGCCTTTTTATTTGCAAGGATGCCTATTTAGTACCTGTATAAAAAGCCTTCATACTTAGTTTTATATGACAGAAATCTAAAAATCTGATTGTCTAGTGTGTAGAATAAGGTTTAATGTTTTAAAACAATAATTCAGTGGGCCGCCCCAGTGGCGTGTTGGTTAAGAGATGGCTTGGGATGCCAGCGGACCTGGGTCGGATCCCACATATGAGAGCCAGTGACACTGCCCTCTACAGCTAACATGGTGAACAACAGTTCCTCCTGGAGCTGGGCTGCTGTGAGTCCCCAGAACAGCATAGCTACAGCCCCTGCTGCAGTGAGCTGCCACAGGCTAGAGTGAGTGGCTGGCAGCTGATGTGAGCTGCCAAGAGCCTCTGTGAGTGGCTGTCCAGAGACCGGCAACCGATCTGCCTCACCAGAGAGGAGCGCAATGACGATACCAACATGGGCCAGTGAAGCAATGTCCTCCACAACTAGACTGAGCAACAAAAGAAAAGCAACTTGTCTGTTCCCCTTCCTGGTTCCCCAATGCTGTTCCCCTCCCCCAATTCCCTAACAAAATCTTTTAAAACAATTATTAAAAAATAATTCAATTTATCGATAAGTGTACTTAGTCTACATACTAGTCTAGACATATTTGGAACTCTAATTGTTGTAGTATCTAAGTGCTTTGCTGTACTTTTCAGACGGGCAATATGAGATGTATCTTCGTTAACAAAATATACAAAATTGTGGAATAATAAATTACTGAATGCTATTTATACTACTTTTCTTTAAAACTAACATCCTTCCTAATGTTAACTTAATAAAATATTATGCTAATAGGTTAAAGATGTGTAAGAATTCATAATATTGTGAATACATCAAAATCATAAGTATAAAACGTAGTTACATCAAATTCTGAGCACAATGCTTTTGTTGAAATGTTTATTTTGTAAGTAGGTCTCCTACTACTTTGGATTATGTTTTTCATTACAGCTCTCTTATGCAGAGAAGCCTGGCTGCTGTAGGGTCTCCTGAAAGTGCCCAAATCATGGTGCTTGCTAACTTTAGAGAGCACAGGGGGAATTCTTTTGCATATGCTTACCTAAGCCTCTGGGAAGAGGGACCTAAAACTGGATTTTTCTCCCTGGAAAGGAGCCATTCTCTTGGATGGTGCAATTGAATGTTCAGCTACAGAGAGGTGAAAGTGGATGTGACTCTTCACTCCAGGGAGCACCAAGGAAGGGAAAGATATTTATCCATAATTCATAGGGCAATACCTGCAGTGGTCATTCTCAGCTGGTCCCTCAGAGTTTGGTCTTCCCTCCAGTGGGGAAAAGTTGTAACACTGAGCTAGCTCCTCTGAATGATCCTGATGCGGAGGCTGCAAAACAGTAGAGACAGAGTGGTTAGCTTCCTCAGTAACAACAATATTCAGGAGAGTAAGAAATTATGGTTGTGCCTTGGTGTATGAAAAAGGGTCTTGCAGGACATGGGTGGTTAATCAGAAAAATTTGTTGAAGAGGCTATTTATAAAAGTTAAAAGAAAGGCCAGCCGAGTGGCGCGGTGGTTGGGAGATGGCTTGAGATGCCAGCAGCCCTGATTCAGATCCCACATGATGGCCAGTGACACTGCCCTCTACAGCTAATATGGTGAACAACAGCTCGACCTGGAGCTGGGCTGCTGTGAGTCCCTGCTGCAGTGGGCTGCCATAGGCTACAGTGAGTGGCCAGCAGCCAGCGTGAGCTGCCAAGAGCCGCTATGAGCAGCCGACCAGAGGCCGGCAACCGATCTGCCTCACCCAAGAAGAGCGCAATGATGACACCAACATGGGCCAGTGAAGCAATATCCTCCACAACTGTACTGAAGAACAAAAGGACCGCAACTTGTCTGTTCCCTTCCCCCGATTCCCCAATAAAATCTTTAAAAAAAAAAAATTACTAGAATCCTGAAAGAGCTATAGTAGTAGCTGTAGCTGTAGCTGAAGGGGAGAGCTACTGGACAAGAACTATAGCCTTTGGTGGGGAACTGCAGCATTGTTAACCCTTGGCCTCATTTCCTGCCAGAGCCTCCCATTTGCCACACTCAGCTGGAATCCAGAAGGTAAGGACGTCTTGTTGATGTAGAGACAACATTCTAGATCATACCTCCCGCATCTAGGGGCAGAGTAGAGAACATTGGAGAGCAGATTTGGAGGACCAAATGAAGACGATCTGGCTGACTTAATGAGGCTTATATGACATGAAAAATCTGTATTCTAAATGAATGATAAATAATTGACATAATTGAGGGGTTGGGTTGGTAGAAGCCAGAGGTGAATTTTAGTTAGTGGGGAGTTCCCATGTTGGACAGTTTGTGCCCTTTGAGATGACCAAAGGAAGGGGATTTGAAGAGTGATTTCTGGAGAATTGGGATGTTTGCATTGGGGCCCCAGTGATTCTAGGCTCTAAAATAGAGGATTCCTACTTTAGAGGACAGAAAAGAATTAACCAACTCAGCAAAAACAATTGGGAGGGTCAGCAGAGGGCTATCTACTGGAAAACTAGAAAGGGAGCTTGTGTCTTGAATGTGAAGTGTCCCCATAGCTAAGTCCCACTTGTAGCTGCATATTCCTTGGACAGAGTGGAATTATGAAATCTTTTCCTAAAAAGACTCTCACTTAAAGAAACTCTGTGCCTGACAGGATCTTAATCAGTTACTTAAGACAAGGAAACACATTCTGTGCTATTAAAACCAGCTTTTGGCCGAGTGGCAAATTGGTTAGGAGCTGGTTTTGGGATGCCAGCGGCCCCGGTTCGGACCCCACATATGAGGGCCAGTGACACTGCCCTCTACAGCTAACAACAGCTCCACCTGGAGCTGGGCTGTGCAAGCCCCGGCGATGGTATGGGCTGCCATAGGCTACAGTGAGTGGCTGGCAGCCAGTGTGAGCGGCCAATAGCTGCAGTGAGCGACCATCCAGAGGCCGGCGACCGATCTGCCTCATCCAGGAAGAGCGCAATGACGATACCAACATGGGCCAGTGAAGCAACTTCCTCTGCAACTAGACTGAAGAACAAACAAACAAAAAAGACAGCAACTTGTCTGTCCCCCTTCCCTGATTCCCCAAAGCTGTTCCCCTCTCCCAATTTCCCAATAAAACCTTTAAAAAAAAAGAAACAAACCAGCTTTCCTCAACATGCTGTAGATAATTTTGAAAGGCACAATGGTGGGAGTTCTGATCTACTCTCTACATTTGGAATATAGTGTACATTACAATCAATACTGTGGTGCCCATTGGTCTGGAGCTATGTGTAGAAATTCGGCTGTGGATCTAAATGCTGCTTTCCACCCTTGGTGCTAGAGCTGGGGAAAAGTAGGGCAGAGAAGCTAACAAGATGGAAAGGGCAGAACTCAGTGAAAAGGGAGGGAAAGCAAAATGATCTTAGACTTATGACTGGGTGTTTCAAAAAGAGATTGAAATGAAAGTCTTGGGTAGAATAGACAATGGTGAGAGAGAGAGAGGAAAAAAGTCTCCAAAAGCTGGCAAAACATACGGTCAAGAAAGGGCCATAGAAAAAAAAATATTGCTCTGCATTTAGAAGAGCAGGAAATTTGAATCTCAAAAGCAGTAATAGTAACTAGAAGGAGATACAAAAAGGAAGACTTTCACATTTCCAGTGTTGGTGATTGTTATCAGGGGTCAGCAAAGCATTATTATGCCTTACTGTATTTTATTTTACATGAAAC
The DNA here is from genome assembly GCA_033961575.1 of Aselliscus stoliczkanus. Taxonomy (NCBI): domain Eukaryota; kingdom Metazoa; phylum Chordata; class Mammalia; order Chiroptera; family Hipposideridae; genus Aselliscus; species Aselliscus stoliczkanus. The sequence continues at coordinate 69,276,767 of CM066734.1, read as the reverse complement.
ATCAAAACACGTTGTTCTAGGGATAACAGAAAAGTTACCAGGCTAACTTTCCTCCATCAATCTAAAACCAATTTTACAACCTTTATATATACCTTTTTCTAAACTATTCTGAAAGTGTGTAATTTTTTAGATGTAAGCCTCATGTCTAAGCAGTACGGTATACTTAAATGTACTCAGGATTCTTTTGCACTCTTCAAAAATATTGAGAATTCCAAAGAGCATTTGTTTATTGAGAATTCCAAAGAGCACTGTGCTAGAAAATAAAACTGAGAAATTATTGAAACATTTATTAATAACTATAATAAATTCATTACATGCTTACATAAATATTTTAAGTGGAAAACTATATTTTCCTAACCAAATCTCTTTAATGCCTGGCTTAATAGAACACAACTGGATTTTCATATATGTTTTTGCATTCAATTTTGTCTCTGTTGTTTTTGGTTGAAGCATATGATGAAAATCCAGCCTCTTTCAGATACATAGTTGGAAAGAGAAGAAATATTTTAATAACTTTTTCAGATAATAGTGAATATTCTTCTTTAATACTATGATAAATCTAGACAAATGGTAGTTTCTGAAAGGTTAGTTGCAATGCACTTTTTGTACGGTTACATTAAAATCCGTTGGTCTCTCTCAAACCTTGAATGGATGTTTTACCCATACATGAATTCTGGATTATAGCTTTTACAGGATTCTGTAACATCATGCATTGGTCATTTGGAAAGTATTGGTTCACTGCTTTATACACATCTTCCAAATGTTAACACGTTTCACTGTACAATTTCAAGCAATAACATTTGTTAATACCACCAATTATATCAGAAATATCTTAAAGTGTATTGGGAAGCTGTCAAGCAAACATTGCAGATATCCTTTCAAAAGCTCTAATTTTCAGTTGAAAGTTTGAATTTTATCATTGACAACAAATTCTGCCAATTTGAAGTGCCAGGTTCACATCGTTAATTTTTGATAAAATATCTGCCAAATACCCAATTCCTAATGAACATAATTTGTCTCAATCATTACTTCAAGTAAAAATGGTGTTCTATGAGGGGCCGGCCGAGTGGCGCGGTGGTTAAGCGCTGGCCTGGGAAGCCAGCGGCCCCGGTTCGGTCCCACATATGAGGGCCAGTGACACTGCCCTCAAAAAAAAAAAAAAAAAAAAAAATGGTGTTCTATGAAAAAAGTGGCTAGTTCAGCTCGTAACTCAACCAATTGCACAAGTGCTTTACCACATACCTTGGTGTACAGCAGAAGCTTTATGTATCCTTCACATGTATCACACAGAATATTAACAAGATATGTACTCAAATGTTTAAGTTTAACAAAAATTAATAATCTCAGGCCGGCAGAGTGGTGTGTTGGTTAGGTGTTGGCTTGGGACACCAGCTCTGAGCAGCAGGGCTCCAGTTCGGATCCTACATGAGGACCAGTGACACTGCGCCCTCTACAGCTAAGATGGTGAACAACAGCTCTACCTGGAGCTGGGCTGCCGCCAGTAGCTGGCAACGGTGTAGGCTGCAATGGGGCTGGCCAGCAGCGGGCGTGAGCTTTTGTCAGCGGCCGTCCAATGGCCAGCAAGCGACTGACTCACCAATGCGCAATGATTATACCAACACTGGCCAGCGAAGCACCATCCTCCACAATTAGTCTGAAGAACAAAAGGACAGCAACTTGTCTGTTCCCCTTCCCCGATTCCTCAACACTGTTCCCCTCCCCCAATTCCCCAATAAAATCTTTTTTAAAAAAAATTAATCTCTACTGCTTACCAAAAGCATTCTAAAGTGGCGTTTTTTAATAGTGAGTATGTGGCATTAATAAATTACTTCTGCAATAATTGTTTTGCTCACTTTTGCTTTTGCATCATCAGTGCAAATGTCAATGCAGTAAAAAGGCAAATAATGTCTTAATTTTATTATGATAGTAGCTTGGGCATTGCAGACTGACTCCCGAAAACATCTCAGGGGCCCCCAGTGTCTTCAGAGTATACTTTATAATTAATTCTCCCCATCCCTGCTGGAATGTGACTCCTACAATTCCAGGTTTTCTTTGTCTCTTGTTCACTGATAGCCTTCTAGGCCCTGTAGTAGATTTACGTTTACTTAAATGAGTAGAAACTCATTTTTTTAAATTTAGGTTTTTTTTGTTGAAGATTTTATTGGGGGAATTGGGGGAGGGGATCAGTGTTGGGGAATCAGGGAAGGGGAACAGACAAGTTGCTGTTCTTTTGTTCTTCAGTCTAGTTGTGGAGGATGTCGCTTCACTGGCCCATGTTGGTATTATCATTGCCCTCTTTCCAAGTGAGGGGGTTGGTCGCTGGCCTTTGGACCCCGCTCATAGCAGCTCATGGCAGCTCACAAGAAAGCGCATGCTTGCTGCTGGCCAGCCCCACTGCAGCCTACACCATCGCCAGCAACTCACAGCAACCCAGCTCCAGGTAGAGCTGTTGTTCACCATCTTAGCTGTAGAGGGCGCAGCGTCACTGGCCCTCATGTGGGATACGAACCAGGGTGTCCCAAGCCAACTCTTAACCAACGCGCCACTTTGCCAGCCCAAAATTTAGTTTTGAATAGATCAAATATACAACAGGATACATGGTGAAAAGTCTCCCACTTTACCTTCCCCAAGGCAACTTAAGCTGCTTTCTCAGAGATAACCATTGTTGTTAGTTTCTCATGTATTTTTCCAGTAATATTTTTATGGATTCACAAGCATTATATACACAAGCATATTCCTTTCTTCCTTCACACATATGGAGGTATACTATATACAATATGGATCACATCATGCTTTTGAAAAAGTAAACTTTTTCTTTTGGAGTAATTTTAGATTTACAGAAATGTTCCAGAGAGTCTTGTATACTCTTTGTCAACATCTTAAATAGCCCTAAGGTCAACTACTAATGTCAACATCTTAAATAACCCTAATACCACGTCAAAACTAAGAAGTAAACATTGTACAATACTATTAACTAAATTACAGAGCTTATTCAGATTTCACTAGTTACCTCCTTTCAGTTCTAGGGTCCAATTCAGGATACCACATTACATTTAGCATAGTCCTTTTTTCCTCCCTTAAAATGTATTTTTAGAAGTGCCTCATATCAGTTAATATACACTCATTCTCTGAAAGAACTGTAGAATGGCTTCATGGAAGTGGAATTTCAAGGCCAATGATTATGTGCACTTAAAAATTACTGAAACCCCTTTCCCTCAAAGAAATTACCAAACCCTTCTAACTAGTACCCTTGTGATTTGAATGTTGCAAATTTCTTTGAAGTTCCAAGGCGAAGATTGGAGACTGAATGAAAAGGATAAATGTAAAATACTCAAAAAAATTTTTGCACACTTCACAATAATTATTTTTAATGTATTGGAACAAATACACATAGCATTGCACGATTTACATTATAGTACCAATCATTCCTTGTCCCATGACCCACATATATAATTGGTTCCTCTTAGAACCACTAGGGGGCTCTGCTGAAAGGGTTTTTATTTATTTTCGTCCGTTTAGAGGAAGGTTTCCCCATAATGCTTTAGAATTCTGAACTTTTAAAACTTGACAGAGAACACCCAATCCAGCTTTCTTATTTCCCAGGTGAGAAAACCAAGGTTGGCCAAGACAGCTGGCAGGGAGGACAGCTGGCATTAAAAATATCCTCTTGTTTCCTGTGGCAAGAGTTCAAGAAAACCTTTTTTTGCCGTGTGCCTCCACTCAATGATTGACTCCATGTGGCTATTTTCTTTTTTTGCTGCCCCAATATTAGTGATATTTGCGAAGACAGTGTATTTGATATTTTTCTAATAGGGTACTTTACTAATTGGTTAGGTGAAATAAATGCATGAACTATAAACTTTATTATTCTAAAATGTTCTATTCAAAGGATCTAATCACCAAAACCATATTACTTACTGTAAACCCTCGGAACCACTTCACATTGCCTTTCAAACGTACTTTCCACTTAAAACATTTTCCTCTTATCTTTACTCATTTATTCATTCAATATTTATTAAGTGCCTACTGGCGCCAGATACTGTTGTAGGCCTTAGGCTTGCAGAAGTAACACTGCCCTTCTCCCCAGCAAACATCTATTTCTCCGTTTTTCACTTTAATAAAAATCATTTTCACATGCTTTATTTAGTTCAGTGGTTCTCACAGCGTGGCCCCTGAACCCGCAGTGGGAGCAGCAGCGTCTGGGAACTTAGAAATGCAACTAGGCCAACGACGGGGCCTCACAACCCGATGTTTTAAACAATGGATTCCGAAGTATATTCCGATTTAAAAACTACGGCTGTAGTTCCACGGCTAGGTCAAAGTTCAACCTCTGGCTTCTGAAACCACCTCAGACATCTCCACGGAGCACGGGACCCAACAAAGACCGTACTGAATTCAATGATGTGTAATACCTGGCATGATCGTAAGAGTGTCACTGTAATGGCTTCAGAACAAAAACGGACAGCGGTGGGTTTTCTGGGCCTAGGAGCGGCAGGAACCAGGCCCGTCTGAGGTCTGGGATAGTGTTTTCCTACACCACAGCCAAGCGCACGAGCCCGTGAGGTCTGGGCCCGGAGGAGCGCCCGGCGGTGTCCGCAGCCGAGCGGCGCCGCAGGCGCCCGTCAGGTTGCGCTCCAGCCTTCGGGCTGCGGGCCGGGGGCCGGGGGCGCCGACCGTACCGCACAGGTTCGCAGAAAGGCGGAGGAGCAGCAGACGACCCAGGAGGCCCGCGTTCGGCAGGCCGGCGCGGACGCCGCACTCTCCAGGCCCCAAACGCCGGCAGGGCGGGGCCACGCGGCCGCGGCTCCGGCGGCGATGCGCGGCGCGACGCGGGGCTCGCGGCGGCCGGCTCACGGCGGAGGCGCATGGGGAGCTACAACGGGAGCGGCTGCGCCGCCGGGTCGGGCCAGCGCCGTGCGCATGCGCGGGGCCGGCGCCATTTTGGTAGCCGGGCACCGAGGTGATTCCAGACCGAGGAGAGCGAGGCGGCCGCGGTGGCAGTGGCAGTGTTCGTGGGCTCGGGTGTGAATCGCCGAAGGAGGAGGCGGTGGAGGAAGAGGTGGCGGCGGTGGCGGTGGTCGTAGCGGTGGCGGAGGAGGCGGGTACGAATCAGCTGCGGGCGGAGACATGGCCAACATCGCGGTGCAGCGAATCAAGCGGGAGTTCAAGGAGGTGCTGAAGAGCGAGGAGGTCAGAAATGAACTCCGGGACATCCCCCCCCTCAGCCCGGGGCGGGAGGGCCCTGCCCGCGGCGACTCCCCACACCCCCGGCAACCCGCGGGGGCCCTCCTCGCGGCCGCCCTGCTGCCTGCGGGGAAGCAGGCGTCTCCCCCCTCCTTCCGCCGCCTTCCCCTCCCCGGGCCCTGGGATGGACGGTCTCGCGGGCGGGCGCCGGGGAAAGGAGCATGGTTTTGCGGGGGCAGACGGAGAAGGGGGCACCGGGCGGGGGCGAGCCCCAGAGAGAGCCCTGAGGCAGTGGCAACAGCTGGAAGTGGGGCTGCCGGGCGGGGAGGGAGCAGGCCGAGCCCGAGAAAACCCGGGAAGTGGGTTGGGGGAAGGGGCCAGGTGGTAACTGGATCCCGGGAAGCGCGCTGCTCCGAGGCCCACACTTTAAGGGTGTTCTGGGCGATGGCCTGTGTGGCCAGCGCCAGCCTTTCCTTAAAGGAAGCCCCCTAGGTACTGATGAGAGGAGAAGGACGTTCAGAGTTATTCCTTCCTAGTTGGGTGTTACGAGAGAGAGGAGACATAATGGAATACTGTCTTATGTGAGTGGGGGAGAAGGGAATTTGCACCTGAAATAGGAAATTCATTCCAATCTAGATCATCATCTCATTTTCATTTACTCCCGATTCTTAGGCCTCTTTTCTGTTGACACCAAAAGCTTTTGACTGGGTAAAGCCAAGTTGTTGTTTTGTGTGTGTGTGAAAGGCGTTTAAATATTTTTTTAGCTTGGAAAAAAATAATGGGAGTGGATAGAAGCTTATTTCAAAATATGACTTGCAAGTTAACAAAAGTTACAGATCAGAAAGCCTCCCCTAAGACAATGCCTCTGTGACGGTGTGGTGCCGTGAAACTTCATGATGATGGCCCTCCTAGTTAACTTGATTCTTACTTTTGAAAAACAGCCCTATTCAACCCATGGGATTTTGGCCAGATTAATGCGTTGTTATAGTTCCTTATCAAAGGAGTAGATGTGTCAAAATATATCTGAAACGACTGAAAAAAATTTTGGGGTCGCAAGCTGCTCTTGAGTCCTGCAGAATTTAGATACTCTAGTGTTAGCCGCGTTTATTTGTATGAGATAGTCAAAATGTTCTCGTAATTTGATTCAGAACCATGCAAGTGTCAGTAAAATTTTTCATACCCAAATCAACAAGAATGTCCAGTTGTTTTTCCTCCTTGGATTTAACAGAGAAAAACCAATAAACAACACTGAAATGATGATCATTTTCAAGTTGTCACATGCCATTATTGAATGTATCATTGCTGTTTGTATTTTTCTCTTATGTTGGTACTTTGATCATCTTAATGATTTATGAAATTCAGCACTCTTAAGTATGTGATAAATAATTGACATAAAGCAGATAGCAATTGAGCTTTTTTTGTGCTACTGCACCTATAGCGATCTTTCCAAATGGAGAAAGTAATTCTTCATAACTATTTAAAAATGACAAATACTAGATTTATTGAATGTAGTATATAAGTAATGATCGGTTTTACAGAGCATGTGTACAAACTCTGACCTCTGTGTTTGTTCAAGTGCCAAAATTCTGAATGGAAGGGATGACTTTGTATTTCGTTTTACAGAAATGGAGTCATAAATGTCTGTACTGATACACAGTGAGACAATAACTGTATTTTTTATTTAATAAGAAAACATTCCAGGATAGTTGACATATATATTTCTAATGAAAGATTGCAGCAAATATTGTCACCAACATCCTAAAACACTTTTTCTATAATAAGGGTGTACAATCCTGAACTTAATATAAAACTTCCAATGCTTTATTCGCTTTATTTTCTAAAACTTAAAAGAGGCAAGTTGCTGCTCTTGTAATTTATATGGTCTCTTTGCTTATATGTGGTGACTTTTCACCATGATATTCTTAGTACTTAAACTGAAGCTTAAAAGAAATCTTGATATAGTAATGCATATTGTTAAAATCATACTGCTCTTTATATGTAAGGGATGGTGAAGCCTTGCTTCAAGTGAGTATCGTAGTGTTTCAGAGGAAGAAAACAGGAAATGCAAACAAACAAAATTTTTTAAAAGAGTAGTACCTTTACAAATATATAGTTTCAAAGTACATTTAAGAAAGGGTCAGAAATCTTGAGTGGTTGGTCTAGCAATCAAGTTTTTCATGTCACCTGTATAAAGTTCCAGTTTACCAAAGTTTGTTTCATATGCTTGTGTTTACTAAAAATACTGTTTGATTTGAGGGTGGGGGCGGCTTTTAAGAGCCTTTGTAATGATTGCTAATGTTTGTTGAATTCTGGCAATAAGAAGTTATAATTGGCCATTCTTGAAGAGGCTATATTTAATTAAAATACAGCCTCCAAAATAAAGCAAATGTGAAAGGCCAGGTGCAGAATAGTGTGAAGGAGGCCACCATTTTTATCAGAAGCGGGGAAATATATTTATATAGATGAAAGGGTTAATGACAAATTGGTAATTGGGTGTCTGGAGCAACACGCATCAAAAGATCCCCTTTGAATTTTAGTCATGGGAACATGTTATTTATTCAAAACAAATAAAATACTAAAAGCACCATCTAGGCCATTTTTCCTTGAGATCATGTTTGGAAATTTATCCTTTATCTGTCAAATATTTTTCTGAGTGAGAATTACAAGTAATGTTTCAAAGTTGCTAAGAATGGAAAATTAAAGTACATTCTAATTTTGTGAGTCAAATTACATAAGTGAATTGTTGATTGTGAGGATATAACAAAACTATAGTCTGTATTCATAGGTTATTTACTATTATTGCTCTTAACTACCATTTGTAGACTGGCTCTCAGTACAATGTTTTTTAATACATTTTGCTAACTAAAGAACAGGTCTCTGAATTAGATTTCCTATTTCTTAGAAGATATTCAGAGAAGTTAAAGTATTTGTCTGCAAACATAAAGCTTTGGGATTTGAATCTAGGTCTGCTTGTGTTTATATTGTACCACACTGTCCTGACTTGCCAAGGATAGGCCTGCTTTTAATTATTTAAAAATAATTGATCTTGGTTTGTATTTCTTGTTAAAGAATTTCAACACAACCTAATTTAATTGTTAGTGTAAACATTAATATGTTTTACCTGTAATTAATGTAAAGATTTACTTGCATTTCAGTATGCAAACTATTTTTAAATTCTAAGTTCAATGAAGTAAAATATCGGTAAATCAGTGCACCTACTCTTTTCTTGCTTGTTCTTGTGCTATTTGGTACCTGTATTTTTTTTCATATTGTAAGCTGTACTTTGCTAACATTTTCTAGGATTCTCATAGGGAATATTTAAATTTATGGCATTAACAAATTGGCTTCATGAATACTACTATTGTATAAGTTTTCCGTAAGCATTTAAATGGATTTTTGTATCATTGTTTAATATATATTTAATATATTCAATCTCACTTGATCAAAGATTATTTTAGATAGTAGCACAGTCAACCCTCCCTCCCTCTCATCTCCTTTAGCTCTCTCTTTCTGTCAGTTGTATCAACTAAAAATGTCTTTAGACATTGCCAAATGTCGAGAACACTGCTGTGGACAAAACTCTTTAGAAGAACATTTAAACTATTAACTGTAAGATGTATAGTATAATTATCTAAAAGATGGACAGTAAAGGTACAAAAACTTATATAGCATGGCTACTACGAGCTTTGAATGTTGTTTTTTTGAAGACTTTAAGTTTGTTTCCCCTTTATTAATTAATGATTATCTTTTTCTTGTAAACTTTCTCCTTTTTGATTTAAAGAAAAAGATGAAATTTCATGCCAAAAACCAATGAAAGCAGTATTTGAACAATTTTTTAGTAGAAAAGTGGTTTTTACAGTTACATAAGTTATAGTTCTGTGTAACTTATTTAAATGGTGTGCCTTTTGGGGTTCTGGGTGTGAGTTGAGCAAGGAAAGTTTACAGGTAAAATAAAATACAAATCAAGGCCTGTTGAAGTAACACTGTTTGGGGTGCATTTCTTGTTTTATTTTACTATTGTAAAGACTTTTATCTCTCTCCATCATGCATAGATTTAAATGCATCTGGGATCCCCTAGTGTGTCACCCCTCTGTAAAGAACACATATTCTTATTTCCCTGTAAATGTTATCAGCAGTTACTGAGCATATTGTCCAGAGCCCCAAAGACTTACCTGGTTGGAGATAGATAAAAATGTTAGATGAAAAGAGTAAATACTATAGGAGTTCTGAGGATAGGTGTATGGAGACAGGTTCTTGAGGTAGGTTCCAAAGGAAAGTTAGGACTGACCTCAAATTTCAGAAAACAGTCCCAGAGGAATTACAGGAATACTGTAATAAGTAAATGATCCCTTCTGTGTGCATCTGAATTGGAACTAGGGAGCAGAGATTACTGACAAAATTAGGCAAGGAACACATCTACATACTTAGAACAGAAAGATTGCACAGCTCTAATACACACAAACATAGTTGTGGAGTTAGAGCATCTTTGAAAGTTTCTTCACTGTTGTCTTTGGAAAGAAACAGAGTTTTCATATCAAAGTAAAGTGTGCATGTAATAAAGTGTGACCAGCACTCAAATGAAGAAACAATATTACTAGCACCATAGGACACCCCCCCCACCTCTTTCCACTTTCCTGACTTCTAATAGCACAGATTAGCTTTGAGTAAAAGAATAGACATGAGTGTATACTATATGATTGTTTTAATTTTGAAGGTTTTAAAAAGATGCCTTTTAAAGTTTTTGTTCAAAAAATATATCAATAGTGTCTTACAAATGTGTTAAGAGTCTTTGACTATTAGAGTTGAAAGAGACCTTAGATCTAGGTCAGACTTATCTACTAGTATAAGATCAGGAAACTGAGGCCTGGAGAGATTGATTGTTTGCTCAGTGACACAGATCTAGTTAATAGTGAACCCAGTTCCATTCCAGCCATTACATATGGTGGTTTTATGGCGCTATCCTTTTCATAAATAATACTATAAAAGCTGAATGCTAATAAAACTTTAAATACAACAGTGAGTGACAGTTTGATATTGAGTGTTGTATTTAAGTGTATTTTGCTTTTCTTTCTTGGTGTGAGAACTTAAATTTGCCAGGAGGAAGAGATATTTAGCTCGTTAAGCATAATACAGTAAATTTAAGTAAATGATTAAGAGTGCAGACTTCTGAATTAGATCTGTTTTGAGTGTTGTCTTTTCTCAGTTTTCTTATCTGTAAAAATGTGGGAAGATTAGAAGCGTCTTTATAGTGCTTAGAGCAATGCCTGGGACACATTGAACATTCAGTAAATGGATAGCTGTTAAGATATCAGAATTAACTATGCTTTCATTTTCTGCTTATTGTTCTTGTATCATAAAGGCTTCCTTTAATGATTTAGTGATAGGTATACTTGAATTTGCCTAAGAAAAGGCTTAACATATGGAGCTTTATTGCTTCTGATAGTGTTTCTTTGTCATTGTGTGCAAACAACCTATGAGGCTGGTGGCTGAGGAAAATACAAAAGAATATGTGTATACCTTATGTTAGCTATTATTAAAAAAAGATTCATTGAGCATTATTATAAATGTTTTCTTGGGCACATAACGAGTTTCTCTAGGAAGTAGAATTGTATCTGAGTGTATTTTCATCTTCTGCAGAACTAGATATTGCTTCATTGTTCTCCCAATGATTCTATCAATTTATACTCCCTCTAGCAGTGCATAAAAGTTGTAATGACCTAAGACTTAGATTTTTGTCAGTCTGATGGATATGAAACGGTAGCTTATTTTAATTTTCATTTCCCTAGTCAGTAGAGATATTAAGTATATTTTTGTGTTTATTAGTCTTTAGGCTTTCTTGTGTGAATTTAGCATTTGCATTCCTTACCCATTTTTAAATTGTATGGTTTCTATTTTTGTTATTGATTTGTGAAATTCTTTATGTATATAATTTTGACTACTTCCATTATGTGGCTTGACTTTTAACTTTTATCTTTTTTTGTGCTCTTTAAATTATGGTAAAATACACGTAACAAAATTTACCATCTTGTATATTTTTAAGTGTACAATTTCAGTGGCATTAAATACATTCACATTGTCATGCAGCCATTACCACTATCCATCTCCAGAACTCTTTTCATCTTGTAAAGCAAACTCTGTACCCATTAAACACCTAACTCCCTACTTCTCCAAAGCCCAGCCCCTGGCAATCACCGTTCTACTTTCTGTCTCTATGAATTTAGCTATTCTATTATACATTATTTGTCCTTTTATGACTGGCTTATTTCACCTAACTTTGTTACATCTTTTGTCTTACCAAAGTTTAATTTTAAAGTAGTCACATTTTTCTGTCTTTTCTTGTATGTTGTGCCTTTTGGATTTTAAGAAATCTTTTCCTTCTTTGATTATAATAAAGATATTCTCCTATATTTGGTTCTCAAAAGTTAATTCCTTCTATACTCAGGCTTCTGTCTCTACCATATCATATTGAAACTATTTCTTCAGGCATAACCAATAGCTTCCAAACTGTTAAATGCTTAGTAACTTTTTTTTTTAAGGATTTTTTTTTTTTTAACTTTATTGGGGAGCAATGTGTTTTTCCCAGGACCCATCAGCTCCAAGTCCAGTCGCTGTTTACAATCTAGTTGGGGGAGAGGGGTCACTTAGCCCACCATCCCATGCCGGAGTCGAACCAGCAACCTTGTTGTTAAGGGTGTGCATGCGCTCTAATCAACTAAGCCATCTGGCTGCCCACCTGCAGCTCAGTGGCAGCTCAGCTCATGTCACTGCCTTCAATCTATTATAGTTGTGGAGAACGCAGCTCCCTGGCCCATGTGGGAATCATACCTTCAACCCTGTTGCTCAGAGCTCACCCTCTAAACAACTGAGCCACCTAGCCGCCCGCTTAGTAACTTTTTTTTTTTTTTTTTTTTTTTTAAGATTTTATTGGGGAATTGGTGGTGGGGGGGAACAGCGTTGGGGAATCGGGGAAGGGGAACAGACAAGTTGCCGTCTTCTTGTTCTTCAGTTTAGTTGCGGAGGATGTTGCTTCACTGTTGGTATCATCATTGCGCTCTTCCCGGATGAGGCAGATCGGTCGCTGGCCTCTGGATGTCGCTCATTGCCGCTATTGGCAGCTCACGCTTGGCTGCCAGCCACTCACGCTGGCTGCGGGCCACTCACTGCAGCCTATGGCAACCCACTGCAGCCCACACCATCACCGGGACTCGCACAGCCCAGCTCCAGGTGAAGCTGTTGTTAGCTGTAGAGGGCAGTGTCACTGACCCTCATGTGGGATCCGAACCGAGGCCGCTGGCATCCCAAAACCAGCGCTTAACCAATGCGCCACTCGGCCTTCTTAGCAATCCATTTTTTACACCTTTCTTCAGCATTTACATTTCCATCTCAGAGCTTTTCCTCTTTGATTATTGTTCTGATACTGCTTTTCCGGTTTTCCTTCATCTCCGTTACTACTACCCTTTATATTACTGATTTCATTCCTCCTCCATCTCCATTTGTATCCTGAATCTCTCGCATTCCTTTGTTAATCACCCTAGGTCAGGTTTTCATATCTCAGATGAACTATTTATATTACAATAGTTGACTTATTGACACTTATTTCTGTGCCTTTAATCTCTGCCGACAGCTATTCAACCCTCCTGGTGACATGTCACTGGATTTAATTTTTAAAATAGGATCTTGTCATTTTCCTCTAGGTTCTCTACTGCCATTGCATAGTCAAAACCTTTATATTGTTCTAGCCTCCCTTTCCACACCTATTTCCTGTCAAGTCTCAATGCTATTGCATGCCTACACATTAACTCTCTCCCTCAGACCTTTAGCTGTACTAACTTGCTTGCTATTTAGTTCTGTCTGCCTGGAATAAGCCCTCATCTCCTTTCTTTGTCTTTTGAAACTTACTTATTCTAAAATGCCACTTCTGATAGGCCTTAGTTGAACCCCCAGTTTACCTCTGTTCTCCAGTATTACTTTATCAGGATTTTATTAAAGCAGATATTATTATATTATTGATAGTTGTATGTGTGTCTTTCTGCTCCTGGTAGATCATTGATCTCCTTAAGGATTGTTATTCATCTTTTTCTCCAGCATTTTGTGGTGTCTGGGATGTAATAGGCTTGATAACATTTAAAGTGTGCCAAAAAAAATCTTTGATGGGTATCTAATTTTTTTGGAGCTGCAACCGAAAGTGCTCTTCGCATAGGTTTAGGGCAGGCCTTAATTGTTTTCAGCCTTTGTGTGATTATGGATTTTTTTCTAATAGTTACAAATACAGGGCTAGTATAGCCTTTTCTCTCGTGACCTTGGGTGCTTTACTTTTAGGTATTTCTTCATTTCATGTGACCTATCCTGTTTGGGATTGGTATATGCAATTATGGGTTGTCTACTGAAAAACCATTGTTTTTCAGCAGTGATAATAAAACATTTTGAGCTTCGTTTTCCTTATATCATTTTGTGGTAATTCCTTCATTAAAAAATGTATACTGTAGTTTATCTGTTTATTGTATATTTGGTTATTTCCAGTTTCTTGCTGGTACACATGTGCAGGAATTTTGGGTGTGTATCTGAGAGTGGTATTACTAGGTCATTGGTTGTTTGGATGATATTTTAGGTGGTTATATGTGTCAGACATTTTTTGTGTCTGTGGATTTGGTCATACTTTGATTATATCCTTAGGTGTTTACTTAGGTGCTTTATCTCTATCTGCCCATAGGAACAGTGTGAGTCATTGAGGGCAGAGACCAAGTATCTTACTGATTTTAGATTCTCCTTTGCTTACCACATTGCTTGGTAAGCCAGAGGCACTTATTTTTCTGAATTAGTGGAAGGATTTTTTTAAGCTCCAGGGAGCTCATTCCCAACGACCATGAAAGTAATAACTTTTATCCTGCCTCTGGGACTATAAGAGTTGACTGTGTTGATAAAGGTGGCCTCCAGGTAAAGTTGGGTTTCTGTTCTAAATTTAAGTGTTGATAATGTAGTCAGGTCCTGAATTGGGATGATATAATGTCCAAGCCAAAAACTGGGAAATAAGATAGTGATAAGGGAATCTTTTTTTTTTCTCTTTATTTTGTAGTTTTCCCCTTCGAAGATCTCAAGGGGCATATATTTAGTATTATATATGACGACATCTGTACCTATGGTTTAACTTTTTTCTTTTCGTTTGTTTTGTTTTGTTTTGTTTTTGAGGGCAGTGTCACTGGCCCTCATATGTGGCACCCAAACCGGGGCCGCTGGCTTCCCAAGCCTGCGCATAACCACCGTGCCACTCAGTTGGCCCTATGGTTTAACTCTTTAGTTTATTTAATTTTACATTTTTCTTCATTTCTTTAACAAATACTTATTGAATGCCACCTGTGTTGTTAATAAGATAGACATGGTTCATGCTGTTGTGGAGTAAATTATGGTCCAGTAAGGCAGTGAGATGTTGAACAGGTAATTATATGTGTGTTTGTTGGGTTTATGTAAGATAAACTGTGGGGGTGGGGTAACCTAACCTCAGGGAAAAAGTTCCAAGGGAATAGCCCTTAAACTTATACTTGGGAGGATAAATTGTAATTAACTTTGTTATACGTTAGGATGGATGATCAACTCTAATATACATATACAAATTTAATATTATTGTACAGTCAAGAACATAGAGTGATTTAATTGCTTTCCCCCTTTAAATAGCCAATTTCTGTGAATATAAAAGTAACAAGTGTTTGCTTACTGACTTTTGGAAAATACAGGGAACTGTATTAAAGTGAAAATTACCTGGAATCCCACCCCCAGGGACAATTCTTTAAAATATTTTTGTTTTGTCTGTGAAATATTTCAAATATGCAGAGATACATATTAATTTTGGTTTTCCTTCCATTGTTTTTTTATGTATATCATAGATATACACATTTAGAAGTTGTCTTTTTTTAAAGAGCTTTGAATATAATTCTTGTGTGAATTTAAACTCAAATCTATAATTTTTAATGTTCTTTAGTTATTTGAAGCAGTCTTTTCCTACTAGACTCTGAGCTTCTCAAGGCTAGACATCATTGCGCATCCATCTCTGTATGTTAGTACCAAAAGCTCATTTATTAACAAATGTTTGAGGGCCCCTTTATGCTAGGCATCATGATATGTACTGGGGACATAGTGATGAGGGGGGTAAAAGGAGAGAGACAAACAAGTGATAAATGCAGTGGCGAGAAATATAATATTGTACAAATGAAATTAGTTTTTTTTGATTGGGTGTTCAGGAAAGGCCTTTCCTAGGATTTTAGACTTAGATTGAGATCAGAATGATAAAGGCTTGTCTCTAGGGAAGATCAAGGAAACAGTTAATGTAAAGGTCTTAAAGCAGGAATAAATTTGTTATGAGGTTATTGTGGCTGCAGGGTAAGGGAGGAGAATGGTGTAAGATGAAGTTGAAGGTGTAGGTGGGAGTCAGATCACATAAAATTTTCTAAGTCTAAAGTAAGAAATTGGGATTTTAAGTGACTCTGGAAGCCATTTGAGGATTTAAAGCAGAGGACAGATTTTTTATTTTTATTTATTTTTTATTTTTTATTTATTTTATTTTTTTAAAGATTTTATTGGGGAATTGGGGGAGGGGAACAGCGTTGGGGAATCGGGGAAGGGGAACAGACAAGTTGCTGTCTTTTTGTTCTTCAGTTTAGTTGCGGAGGATGTTGCTTCACTGTTGGTAAAGTCATTGCGCTCTTCCCGGATGAGGCAGATCGGTCGCTGGCCTCTGGATGTCGCTCACCGCGGCTATTGGCAGCTCACGCTTGGCTGCCAGCCGCTCACGCTGGCTGCGGGCCACTCACTGTAGCCTGTGGCAGCCCACTGCAGCAGGGGCTGCAGCCCACACCATCACCGGGGCTCGCACAGCCCAGCTCCAGGTGGAGCTGTTGTTAGCTGTAGAGGGCAGTGTCACTGGCCCTCATGTGGGATCCGAACCGGGGCCGCTGGCATCCCAAAACCAGCGCTTAACCAATGCGCCACTCGGCCGGCCCAGATTTTTTATTTTTAAAAGACTACTTTGGCTGCTGTGTGGAGAATTAATTGAGACCAAAGATATGAGGAAAAAAGATTAATTAAGAGTTGAGTTTGGCTGGATGTAACAAAAGAAACAGTAGTAATGGTTCAAGCAAATAAAAGTCTGGAGGGAACTATTCCAGAGTTGCTTGGTTAGGGGCTTTATAGCATTAATACACTACTTCTAAATTTCAGTTTACCATTCTTAGGAGTTTGGCCCTGTCCTTAAACTCTCAAAATGGCTGTCAGCGGTCCAGACAACTTGTCTGAATTTCAGAAAGCAAAAGGCATAAGGCACATGCCAGCTGAGTTCCTTCCCTTTAAAGAGCTTTCTGAGAAGCCCCATTAAGTGACCTCTGTTTTTATTTTTTTAATCCGGGACTGTGTCATAACCTTTAGGAGAGGCTCGGAAATGTTTTGTAGCTGAGCATATTGTTTCCCAATTAAAATCATGGTTTCATTAGTAAGGAAGAGGAGAAAGGATTTGGTTAGGCAACTTTTCATGTATGTGTTGGGGGAGAAGCAGGAATGAACTCATCATTTGGGGAGCCTTTCTAGGTAGCCTAGGCAAGAGGTGATTGTAGTTTGGGGTTAAGGTTGAATAGGGGGCTGAAGAGAAGTAGAAAGATTTGGGAGATGTTTTAAAGGTAGAGTCACCAGAGCTTGCTGATTGTGCAGAGGAAAAATGTAGAAGCTTGAAAAACATGTAGGTTTTGTCTTTAGCAACTAGATAAATGATGCTGCTAATTTTTGAGATGGGAAGGAGTGCGGGGAGCACATTGGAGGTGTCAGGGAAGAATAAGAATTTTGCTTTGTTCTTGTTAGATGTTAAGGTGGGGGAGATAACAAGCAGTTGAATAGGCATATGAGTCTGGAGGTCAGATCTGGAGAGAGATTTGGGCATCATTGGTAAATAGATGGTCTGCTTAAAGCTTAGACTGGGTGACTTAATTAGAAGCGAATTTGGTTTGAAAAGGAAGGCGGTATAGGACAGAGTCCCAGTAATTGTCTTGGGTCCCTCCACATATTGAAGTTGAACCAAGGAGAACCAATAAAGGATAAGGAGAGTGAGCTATTAGTGGTATGTTAGCAAAACCAGGAGAGAGTGGTGTCTGTGAAGCCAAGAAGACAGAGTTCCAAGAAGAGAGTGGTCAACTTTGTTTTGCTGCTGAAGAAGGCAATACCTGAATTTGCAGTGTGGTGTTCATTGGTGGCCTTTCATTGGAATGGTGAAGATGGATGTTACTGGAGTGCGTTAGAAGGAAGAGGTGTGGAACTGGCAACTCTCGTCAATTTTTTAAAGGAGTTTTGCTTTGATAGGGGAGCAGAGAAGAGAGGAGGAGCTGGAGAATATGGCTTCAGAGAGCTTTAAAAAAAATTTTCTGGTGGATATTAGGGTATGTATGTTGATGGGAGAAATTGATTCTGCTAGAGAAAGGACTAATTGAAGGTGCAAAGTCCTTGAGAAGAACAGAGGGTTGGTATTTCTAGTATAAGTGGAAGGATGATTCTTTAATAGAAAAAACAAAGACTCCCAGGGCCATGTGAAGTTTCCATTGATACTTGTGTATGTTCTTCACTTGAACATGAGACCAGTTAATGATGGTTGTGTGGTTTTTTTTTGTTGTGTTTTTTTTTTTTCCAGCAATGCTGCTTGGGACAGACACAGGAAATATTTTTTTTTAACTGTGGAATGAGTTTAACTAGCTTTGTCATATGAGTACCACAAAGGAAGAAAAGCATCAAGGTTGTTGAGGGTATTTGCAAGGGAGTGATTATGATAAGTGCCCATGGAATCAAAAGGTTAAGGAGGGACATAAGGACATTAGAAGTGATTGATAGATAATGAGGGAGAGGTGGTGATGTTTCAATGAAGCTAGCAAATAAGTGGGTTTAGAATACTAAAGTGAACTTAATTTAAGGATTTTAGGAATGGAGAGACTTGAAATGGATTTCGGAGAAGGTGCAGTTTTTGTTGACAAAAGCAAGGGTATGACTGTGGGGAAGAGAGCTTCCAGTCTGCTAACATTTATCGGGAATACACATAGTCCTTGTCTCCTTGATCTTCTATGAGAATTTAGAAAAAATGTACAAAGATGACAAACTTAAGTAACATCTCATCAACCACAGATAGCTGTTGATATTAACATCTTTTTTACTTTTTACCAAATCAGGATCTTAGAATATATACAGTTTTGTATCCTTTTTTCTCTTAATGTATCTTTAAAGATATTTAATGTTTAATTTAAATATTAAAATTAAATAGTATTTCATTTATATATTTTGAATATTTAGTATTACCTGACTGAACCATTATTTTATTGAATGTTATATGTTGTTTATAGTTTTTCCTCACTATATATATACCGAATGGAATATCTTTACATAGTAATTTTTTTATCTGAGTTTTTTTTCCCTAAGAGAGATGCCAAAAATAAGTTACTGGGTCATAGTATCTGAATTTTTCATACTCTTATGACCAAAGTGCTTTCTAGAAAGGTGGTTGTAAGTTACTGTAGCACTGGCATTGTATGAGGCAACCCATTTCACCCATATTCTCACCATTAATGCAGTCTTTTTTTCATTCTTATCATCAGAAAAATCAACAGTCTGTCTTTTTAGTGAGACTAGCCTGTATTTGTTCAGAATTTTCCTGGGCAGGTTTGGAGGATCAAAGCCTATTTGTCGTATAAAATGTGTTGGCAATTCTGTCCATTTCATTATGTTGAAACAGTATGGGATTAGTCTTTGTAAATTTGGGTATAGTACCTGTATATGTTTGAGAACTAGGTGGCTTTTAGAGAGTGATTGTTAAAAGGCATTGAATTTTTTTTTTTTAAGTTTCTCTCTTAATGTTCTGTTCATATTCAAAATTATCAGTTTGGTGTTTTGAAAAAAATCCTTATTTAATATACTTATTACTTATGATGTTATTGATGTAGTAAATATAGGATACAGTGCACCTCATTTTTACTTCCCTTTTCTCTGCTGTTAGTTTACTTAATCTCTATTTTATCAATTGAGTCCACGAATTTTCAATTTTATTTTATTTCACTGAGTCACTGGTTCCATTGTTTTTGTGCCTTTTTGTTTTAGTTCTTTAGTTTTATTTTGCTATAAGTTCTTTGTATCCTTTTAAAATTCCTTCTTAAATTTTCTTAGGCGATGTGGAAATTTAGAAGATAAAACAATCGTTTTAAATTACTTAAGGACACAGAACCTCAATTTCCAACTACAGAATTATAGAGTAAAAGTTTTTGATACCCATCCACTCTTTCCTTCCTTCAGGCCTAATCTTCTCTTCCAGAGGGAACCTTTAAAAACTTTTTCTGTGTATTTACATATTTAGAAAATATAGCTTTCAGTTTAAGAATTTTAATAAATCCAAATAAGAGTATGGCCACACTAAAAGTACTTTAGCTCTGTGTGATGATGGTTACTGTAAAAGCCTGTACAGTATCACAAGACTTGTGAACAGAGACATCTAAGAAGATCCTTTTGACACCTAACTACGTAGTTTGTAAGTGGAAGTGTTTTATACTCATTTAGATTTTGACAGTCTCATTAAGTTTGATCAATAAAAAATTAAAAATATCAAAATTTTTATTTTGTAATTTTTTTAATGATGTTTCTGAACAAATTACTTGAGTATTTTTAAGTGGCCATACTGACTTTCCCTTTTCCTTAAGTACCTTGTGATATGGACATGTTGAATGTGTTGCCAGCTTTATTTACTAAATCAATTTGTGTTCCCCTAGGAGATGCTCAGTTGTTTTGTGAAAATGTGTATCTTTGATGAACTGTTTTTTAAAATTCTGTTAGTGTACCTGCAAGCTCTTCTGTTATATTAATAAATTACTTATTAAGTCACTGGTTATTTATTCATTTTATTAAGAAATGTTGAGGTATCTGGTTCAAATTATATTACTTTTTGTATTGCTGCTTGTTTTCTGAGATAAGCCATGGTATTATAATTTTGTTTTGTTGTTTTTTAGTTATAGGGTTAAGGTTACCTTTAGGGTTAGTGTTAGAGTTGAGTTTAGGTATGTATTTAGGGTTAGAGTTAGGGTGGAGGTTAAATATAGGGTTAAGTTTAGGTTTAGGGTTATGGAAAGATTTAGATATAGCGTTATGGTTAGGGTTGTAATTACATATAAGATTAAGATTAGAGACAGTGCTGAGGTTAGGAATGGGGTTAGGGTGATAGTTATGGAGACGGATAATAAGTTTAGGGTTAGAGTTAAGATTTGACGTTAGGTATAGAGTTAGGGTTTAGGTTAGGGATAGAGGTTAGGTTAGGTTTGGGGTTAGGATTAGTTTGTTTTTATTTGTTGTTTTTTTAATTGACATTCAATTTTATATAAGTTTCAGCTGTACAGCATAGAGGTTAGATATTTATGTAACTTATGAAGTGATCTCCCCCGATAAGTCTAATGCCTACCTTGCAGCCCCTTGACTGATTTGTAACTGCTTAGTCCCTTTACCTTTTTCTCCCAGTCCCTCAACTCCCCTCCCATCTGGCAACTATCAAAATGTTCTCTGTATTTATAAGTCAGTTTCTGTTTTGTTTGTTCGTTTATTTTGTTCTTTGGATTCCATATATGAATGAAATTGTATGATATTTACCTTTCTGTCTCACTTATTTCACTTAGCATAATACCCTCTAGATCCACCCACGTTGTCACAAATGGTAAGATTTCATTATTTTTTTGTGGCGGAATAATACTCCATTGTATTTTAGTTGTGGAGGACTTTGCTTCACTGGCCCATGTTGTTGTTATCATTGCGCTTTTCCCGGTTGAGGCAGTCATTTGCCATCCATTGGACGGCGGCTCACGGTAGCTCTCGTCAACTGCCGGCCAGTCCCGCTGCAGCCTACCCCGTTGCTGGCGACTCACGGCAGCCCAGCTCCAGGTTGAGCTGTTGTTCACCATCTTAGCTATAGAGGGCACAGCATCACTGTCCCTAATGTGGGATCCAAACCACACCACCACCACCACCACCACCACCCCCGCCGCTCAGAGCTGGCGTCCCAAGCCAACTCTTAACCTATGTGCCACTCGGCCAGCCCATGTACCACCTCTTCTTTATCTAGTTGTTCATTGATGGGCACTAAGGTTGCTCTTGTATCTTGGCTATTGGAAATAATTCTGCAGTGAACATGGGGAGGGGGTGCATGTACGTGGTCTGACAATTAAGTTCGCGAACTCATCCTAGAAAAAGTGTTCCATACCTCAATGCTGAATATCACTATGGTTACCTTGTAAGTACTCCCCTTGGGAAGCTATGCATCAGTGCCTTTGCGTAGTCCACCCTTCAAAACAATTTTGGAACTCTTTTTCTGGAATGGCCATCAGAGCGGTCGTGGTATTTACCCTTGATGTCCTGAATGTCTTCAAAATGTCTTCCTTCAATATTTCCTTTATCTTTGGGTAAAGAAGTCATTGGGACCCAGCTCAGGTGGGTGTTTCAATACAGTTATTTGTTTACTGGCTAAAAACTCTTTCAAAGACAGTGTGTGTAAGCTGGTGCATTGTCGTGATGCAAGAGCTATGAATTGGTGGCAAAAAGTTTAGGTCGTTTTCGTCTAACTTTTTCATGTAGCCTTTTTAGCGCTTCCAGATAGTAAACTTGGTTAACTGTTTGTCTGTACAAATTCATAATGAGTAATCCCTCTCATGTCAAAAAAGGTTAGCAGCATCTTTGTAACAAGTTTGTGAATTTACTTGTCCGACCTCACTTCTATTTGAATTAGTGTTTTGCATTTCTTCAGATTGATACCCAAAAGTGGAATTTCTGGGTCATAATTTTTAATTCTTGAACTCCTCAAAAAAATACTGTTTTCCATAGTAGCCACACCAATTTACAATTCTACCGGCAATGAAGGAGGGTTCCCTTTTCTCCATATCCTCCCCAACACTTTTTTATTGATTTATTGATGATGGCCGTTCTAACAGGTGTGAGGTGATACTTCATTGTGGTTTTAATTTGCATTGCTCTGAGGTTCAGTGACATTGAGCATCTTTTCATATTTCTATTGACCATGTGTATGTCCTCTTTGGAGAAATGTCTATTGAGGTCCTCTGTCCATTTTTTGATTGGATTGTTTGCTTTTTTGGTGTTAAGTTGTATGAATTCTTTATAAATTTTGGATATTAACCCTTTATTGGATGTATCATTGGTGAATATGTTCTCCCAACTGGTAGGTTGTCTTTTCATTTTGTTGATGGTTTCCTTTGCTATGCAAAAAACGGATGTAGTCCAATTTGTTTATTTTTTGTTTTGTTTCTTTTGCCTGAGGAGACATGTCCAAGAAAATATTACTAAGAGGAAGGTCAAAGAGTATACTGCCTATGTTGTCTTCTAGGAGTTTTATGGATTAGAGTCTTGCATTTAAGTCTTTAATCCATTTTGAGCTGATTCTTGTATTATGGTATAAGAAAGTCGTCTAGTTTCATTGGGGTTTTTTTGTTTTGTTCTTTGTTTTTTGTTTTTTGGGGTTTTTTTGCGTGTATCTGTCCAATTTCCCAAATACCATTTATTGAGCAGACTCTTTACCCCATTGTATATTCTTGCTTCCTTTGTTATAGATTAGTTAACCATACAGGCATGGGTTGATTGCTGGTTAGTGAAATGTATTGGCCAATTGCAAGGTGAAGATGGTCCAGTTGCTGTGATAAGGAGGAAGTGAAGTCCAAGATGAAGTTATGTAGTTGGCTTAAAAGGTTGAAAGTTCATGAGCAGGATATGCATAAGGAAGTCTTTGTTTATGGCCTCCCAGCTCCATTTTAATTCCGTTGACATAAATGACTCTCTTGACAATTTCCATTCATAACATTTAAGATTATTATTGATACAGTTGGATTGTCTCCTGTATTTTTTATGATTCCATTTATTTTTCTCTCAGCATATCATTTGTGCTTTTATTTTTAAAAATAAAAGTAGTTTTCCTTTAATTTCCCTCATACACTTACAAGTGCTCTTTGAAATAATACTATACTACTTCATGGGTAGTGCAGGTACTTTATAACAATTAACATTTCCTCCCTCCCATCCATTATAACATTTGTCATTCATTTCACTAATCCGTATGCTATGATCACCAAATACTTTGTTGTTACCATTTTGAACATACTGTTGTCTATTAGATCAATTAAGAATAATGAAATTAAAGATTTTAGGGCCGGCCAAGTGGCGCATTGGTTAAGAGCTGGTTTTGGGATGCCAGCGGCCCCAGTTTGGATCCCACATATGAGGGCCAGTGACACTGCCCTCTACAGCTAACAACAGCTCCACCTGGAGCTGGGCTGTGCGAGCCCCAGCAACGGTGTAGGCTGCAGCCCCTGCTGCAGTGGGCTGCCATAGGCTACAGTGAGTGGCCTGCAGCTAGTGTGAGCGGTTGGCAGCCAGCGTGAGATGCCAATAGCTGCGGTGAGCGACCATCCAGAGGCCGGCGACCGATCTGCCTCGTCTGGGAAGAGCGTAATGACGATACCAACATGGGCCAGTGAAGCAACGTCCTCTGCAACTAGATTGAAGAACAAAAAGACAGCAACTTGTCTGTTTCCCCTTCCCAGATTACCCAACACTGTTCCCCTCCCCCAATTCCCCAATTTAAAAAAAAACTTTAAAAAAAATTAAAGCTTTTATTTTACCGTCATTTTTTTCTGTAATGCTTTTCCTTTGATAATGTAAATTCCAACTTTCTGATCTATATTATTTTTCCTTGTTTCTGAAGAATTCCTGTTAATATTTCTTGTAATACAGGTGTCCTGGCAACAGATTGCCTTAATTTTTGTTTGTCTGAGAAGTCTTTATTTGTCTTACATTTTCGAAGGATAATTTCACCGGGTATGGAATTCTAGGTGGGGTGTTTTTCTATCAACACTTAATTTCACTCCATTCTCCGTTTGCTTCCATGATTTCTGAAAAGAAGTCCTTTGTAATTCTTATATTTGCCCCTCTATAGGCAAGGTGATTTTTCCCTCTGGCTTCTTTTAAGATTTTGTTTTTTGTTTACTTCGGCTTGAATATGATATACCTAGGTATTGATTGTTTGGGATTTATCCTGGTTGTACTCTGAGCTTCCTGGATCTGTGATTTGTTGTCTCATTAATTTAAGGAAATTCTTAGTCATTATTTCTTCAAATACTTCTTTTATTCCTTTTAGTATTCCCATTACTCGTGTGTTAACACCTTTTAGATGTTTTTTCTTTTTTGTTTTTCCTTTGCATTTCAGTTTTGAAAAAAAAAATTTTTTTAGAGATTTTATTGGGGAATTGGGGAAGGAAACAGTGTTGGGAAATAGGGGAAGGGGACATTATGTTTTTACAGGACCCATCACTTCCAAGTCCAGTTACCACTTTCAATCTAGTTGCGGGGAAACTCAGCCGTCCATCCCATGCAGGAGTTGAACCAGCAACCTTGTTGTTAAGAGCACACGCTCCAACCAACTGAGCCATCCGGCTGCCCATTGGCAGCTCGTGGCTGCTCAGCTCAAGGTACCACATTTGATCTTAGTAGCAGGTTGGCGAAGGTGGGGCACAGCCCACCATCCCATGTGGGAGTCGAACCAGCAACCTTGTTGTTAGGAGCACATGCTCCAGCCAACTGAGCCACTTGGCCTCCGTTTGGCAGCTCAGCAACAGCTCAGCTTGGGCGCAGCTCACTGGCCCATGTGGGAATCAGATCAGCGACCCTGTTGCTCAGAGCTCATGCTCTAACCAACTGAGCCACCCGGCTGGCCCCCAGTTTTGGAAATTTCTGTTAACGTTTTTCTAGCTCACTGATTCTTTGTTCATCTACTAATGAGCCCATCAAAGGCAATTTTCATTTCTGGTACAGCGTTTTTTATTTCTAGCATTTCCATTTGATTCTTTCTTAGAGTTTCCATCACTCTGCTTGCTTTACCCATCTGTTTTGGATATTGTCAACTCTTTCCATTAGAGTACTTAGCATATTAATCCTAGTTTTGAATTTCCAGTCTAATTCTAGCATTTCTTCCATATCTAAGTTTGGTTCTGTGTTTTTTGTCTCTTAGTATGCCTTTTAATTTTTTTCTTGAAAGCTAGACATGATGTACTGGGTAAAAGGAACTGAGGAAAATAGGCCTTTAGTGTAAGACGTTATTTTATCTATCTAGGTATTAGGCTATGTTTTACTGTTTATGGTAACTTTGGTGTCAGAGGCTAAATAAAATCTCTGATGTCCTTGTTTTTGTCTCTCCTGTCGACTTTGGCGTTCCTTAGAGATATCTTCTTAAATAAAGTCCAAGATGTGTAGCTCTTTCACTTGTAATCTATTGATGTGGTCAAGTTTAGGGAGAGGGGAAGCCTTCTATAATGTTTCTCCTCTATAATGTAGTCCTATAATTGTATCTCAGTCTTCCAGTGAGCCTATGCTTCTAAGCTGAGACCTTCAAAGTGTTTCTCAGTCCCCTACCCTACGTGATACTGAGAGGCTAGAGGGGGCTGGAATTTCTCTTCCCTCAAGCTGGTTAGATTTGTTAAAACCCCAGCTGGTTAGACTCGTGTGAAATAGTTTCTCTTGAAGGTAGGCTTTGTGAAGAAGAGAATATTTGGGACTTATTTCATAATGTTGGTCACCACCTCCCACCCCCCAGCCAGAAGAATAAAGACATTTTCCTCTAATCTGCACTTGTGAAAACCTGGTAGGGATCCTGGAGGTAAAAGCTCACAAAAGTGGAGGGCTCCTTGGAGTTTTCACTCTCAGATTCATCCTTACTGAGCCCCCAGCAATTTATCAATTGCAGTTTAGATTTTCCTATTTGTATAATGGTTCATGGAGAGATACTTGTGAGCTTTTGCTCTGGTAAGGTTTGATTTTCTTTTCTGCCCACCTGTCTCTCCAATTTTTAGGGCAGTGGTTTGCCCTATAACTTCAGTTCTCTGATAGAGGTAAGAAGAGTTGTTGGTTTTCAGTGTGTTCAGTTTTTTTCTTTTGCGGCTGGAAGTGAAGACTTCAAGTTTTTACATGCTGGATGGGAAACCAGAAGTCTACTGTTTTTATTTTTGTTTTGTTTTTTAAAGATTTTATTGGGGAATTGGGGGAGAGGAACAGCGTTGGGGAATCTGGGAAGGGGAACAGACAAGTTGCTGTCCTTTTGTTCTTCAGTCTAGTTGTGGAGGATGTTGCTTCACTGGCCCATGTTGGTATCATCATTGCACTCTTCCCGGATGAGGCAGATTGGTCGCCGGCCTCTGCTCCCCGCTGCTAGCTGCTCGCTCCCCGCTGCTAGCTGCTGTCACCAGTGACTCACAGCATCCCAGCTCCAGGTGGAGTTGTAGTTTACCACCGTAGCTGTAGAGGGCAGTGTCACTTGTCCTCATATGTGGGACCCGAAGTGGGGCTGCTGGCGTCCCAAGCCAGCGCTTAACCACCGTTCCACTCGGCCCGCCCATGCTGTTATTAACTTTAAAAGGGGGTTTATGGGCCGGCTGAGTGGCTCAGTTGGTTAAGAGCTCGCTCAAGAGTGTGAGCTGAGCTCTGAGCAACAGCTGTTCGAGGCCAGCCGGAGCTGAGTTGCCGTTGAGCTGCCAACAGGTGGCAGGATGGCTCAGCTAGAAAAATAAAATAAAATAAATAAAAAAGTAAAAAGGGGTTTATGAGCTTTATTGTTATCACTTCGACCTTACCAGTATTGAGTATTTTATTATTGGCCAGTTTAGCTTTTTTTGGTCATGGCACGTCACCTGGCTCAGTCCAGTTCAAGATGCTGACAAACTTCAGGGCTGGTGCTTGAAAGAAACTTTTCATGTAGGTAAGGTGTATTTGAACTTGTGATGATTGGTATATACAAAGAAGTTTTTGCTTTTGTTGTCCCCCTTATGGTAGTAGCAGGAGTAAAATTTGAGAAGGTGCCAAATATCCGTAAGAGCATATATCTGCCCCAGAGAGAATTTCCATAAAATTCAACTTCATTATTTAACAGTTTTTCTACCAACTGGCTCCAGCCTGCAGCTTGACACAGTAACTAAATGGGGTATTCTACAACAATCTTAAGACAACTTTGTCAACAGTGCTTTAATTTACAAAGGTTATTTTAAAATTTCATTCTTTTGGCTGTTCTAAAGATTATATATTCCAAAGTATCTTTTTAAAAGCTAGGTTTTATAGGCTTAACAGATTTTTCCATAATAGATCACTTTAATGATTAAATTTGACCCTTTTGACAGAAAATGGATTCCTAGGGAGGAGTTGGTTGCAGAGGGTTTTGAAGAACCCTTCCATATCTTGATTATGGTAGTGATTGTTCATTGGTCAGATTTGGAGTGAGTTTAATGAATGTAAATTATGCTTCAATAAACATGACTTTAAAAACTTTAAAAAAACTTTTTGATAGTTTGGAAAATGTAAAGTGTAATATAAGATTATTTTGCATATGGGTGTCCAGTTGTTCTAGCACCATTTGTTGAAAATAGTACCCCTTTTTTCCATCAAAGTACTCCTTTGTCAAAGATCAGTTGACTGTATAAGTTTGGGCCTACTTCTGGGCTCCCTATTCGGTTCCATTGTTCTGTGTGTCTGCTTTTTCACCAATATCAAGCTGTCTTGATTTCAGTAACTTTACAGTAACCCCATCAGAAGTGGGGCTTACTTCAACAACAACAACAAAAAAATGGAAAAGGGAAGGTGTGATTGCTGTCATACAAAATGAGATGAAGTAGTGTACGGATGTCCCTGTGGGTGTCATTGTTGCTGTATATATACTGATGTAATTGTGAACATTCGAAAATCTTTTTTTTTCTTTCTTCTATTTTAAGGGCAGTGTCACTGGCGCTCATATGTGGGACCCAAATCGGGGCCGCTGGCTTCCCAAGCCAGCGCTTAAACACCGTGCCACTCGGCCGGCCCAACATTCGAAAATCTTAATTCAGGCACATTCCTGTTCTGGGCATTTATTCCCTTTACAAATTAGAGTTAAGCCAGCCCTCAAAAGCATTGAGTTCTTACATTGTGCCTGGTAATGAATTAAATTTAGACCCTATTCTTAAATAGGTAATCTGCCAATAAGTGATCCCTAAAAAACCGTGATACATCTGGATGATTATGGCAGAGGTTACAATTAAGATTAAGATTTGATTCCTGAAGATTTAAATAGCCCACACTAGAAGGGTGGGAAACTTAGGAGTTTATCGAGGGTAGAAAAACAAGAAAGCTATACAGCTACATTGACCTGCCTACGTATATCTTTTTCTCCTTTTCCTGATGTATTATAATTTAAGTGGTCCATTCTCTTATCTCAAGCCAGTCATTTATTCTTCTCGCTCTGAATTTCACCCCATCTTTTTCATTATATTATCTACTATCCTTTATTTTCAACCTCCCCCTCTACCGGAGAACTGTCCGTGTATCCACTTGCTTCCTCCACCTACTGCTCTATTTCTCACTTTTCCTTCATGCCAAAATTTGGGAGAGTTATCTCTCATCATGGTGTTCATTCCCTCACCTTTCATGAACTATCCAATTATAGTGGATGTTTTTACCTTTTCACTTTTCAAATACCTTCCTGTTGCTCAGTCCATCAGCCTTTTTAGTGTTTTACAGCCGAAGCTATATGTGTGTGTGTTTAAAATAATTTTCAGAGAGCTCTATGGGCTCCCATCTACCCTAGATCCATAATTCTTAGTTTTCCTACCCTAAGGGAACCACTTTTGCCAGTTTCTTCTGTATTTTTCTAGTATTATGTGTATGTGAACAAAGTACCCTTTGCTTATTTTTTCTTTATGTAATCTTAACCGTGACATATATAAAGCCTGTTTGACTAATTGTAAAATAACAATTCTAAATGATAAAATATTGTATGATAGTGTAAGTGGTGGTGTTCTTTTCTCAGTGGCTTACATTGGGGCATCCTATAATTGATGGTATCTTAGAGTCAATGAAATAGAATGACTCCTGAGTCATTTTTGAAACGTGGCTTCACTAATTATCTGTGTGACCTCTTTGATCTCAGTTTCCTTATTGGTAAACACTTAAGATTGTTATAAGAGTTAAATGAGTTGTTACATATAAATCAGTTAGAATACTGCTTATAAGGTATTATGTAAGTATTAACTGCTATTATTGTTTTTATTAATCTCTCAGCAACATTAGCTACTGTCTCCTTGAAACATTTTGCTTCCTTTGGTGCCAGTGATAAATATCCTGGTTTTTCCTGTCTTGCTCATTATGTCTTTGGCTCATCTCACTCTTAAACTCGAGACCTGAGTTTTCAACAGTTGACTTGGCCCTTTGAATTTTCATAGATTTCATATCTGTTCTCAACATTCCTAAAATTGAATTTTTTATTTTCTCTTTTTCCCAATCTCTGACCCCTCAATTTCTTGTTTCCTTATCTTAGTTTATTGTACTGTGTCCACCCAGTGGAAAATCAAAGCTGTAAGAGTGACCTTTGTCCCTCCTTAAGATCACACATTTTTAGTATATAATAACTAAATCCTATAAATTTTACCTCCTGTCTCTTAATTCATTTATTTCTCTTCATCTCGGTGAACTTTCTAATCACTCTCACTAGATTTCTAACTTTTTTC
Organism: Aselliscus stoliczkanus; assembly: GCA_033961575.1. NCBI lineage: Eukaryota > Metazoa > Chordata > Mammalia > Chiroptera > Hipposideridae > Aselliscus > Aselliscus stoliczkanus. The sequence continues at coordinate 69,247,017 of CM066734.1, read as the reverse complement.
TCTGTATCGTCTTTAATCTCCCCCCAGGCAGTTTTTTCCCCCTCATTATAGCCAGGTTATAAGAACCCAAATCTGATTGTCACAACTTTAAATGTTGCTCACTATTCTTCATGACCCTAAGTAATCTAGCTCTTGCCAACTTTGCCTGCCTCATTTCTGCTCTTTTATTCTTTGTATTCTAGTCATATTGGTGGCTTTTCAATTTCTAAATGCACCAAGCCCTTTTTTGCCTGTTTTACACAGGATGGACTTCCTGCCTAAAATGTTGTCATTGGCTTACCTAGTTAAATCTTTTAAAGATAGTTTCCTTAGGGAAGCCTACTCTTACCCTCCAGGTTCTCTCTGTTAAATTATTACTTTCGTGGGCCGGCCAAGTGGCGCATTGGTTAAGAGCTGGTTTTGGGATGCCAGCAGCCACGGTTCGGATCCCATATAGGAAGGCCAGTGACACTGCCCTCTACAGCTAACAACAGCTCCACCTGGAGCTGGCCTGTGCAAGCCCTGGCGACGTTGTAGGCTGCAGCCCCAGCTGCAGTGGGCTGCCATAGGCTACAGCGAGTGGCCGGCAGCCAGCGTGAGTGGCTGGCAGCCAGTGTGAGCTGCCAATAGCCGCGGTGAGTGACCATCCAGAGGCCAGTGACCGATCTGCCTCATCCGGGAAGAGCGCGGTGATAGTGCCAACATGGGCCGGTGAAGCGGCGTCCTCCGCAACTAGAGTGAAGAACAAAAAAAAAAAAAGACAGCAACTTGTCTGTTCCCCTTCCCCGATAACCCAACGCTGTTCCTCTCCCCCAATTCCCCAATAAAATCTTAAAAAAAAAAAAAATGTTGCAAGGAAGTGGTATAGTCCGTTGGTGAGAGGTCAGGTGACTATGGTGGGTGAGGCATAACTTCATAGCCCAATCGTTCAACTTTTGAGGCATTGGTTGTGCAATGTGCGGTTGGGCATTGTGGTGGAGAAGAATTGGGCCCTTTCTGTTGACCAATGTCGGCTGCAGGCATTGCAGTTTTCGGTGCATCTCATCTGTTTGCTGAGCATACTTCTCAGATGTGATGGATTCTCCAGATTCAGAAAGCTGTCGTGGAAAACCGTGGGAGCCCTCGCCGATTTTTGAGTCCCCCTTGTAGCAGCGATCACCATGGCGACTAGACAGAAGTTGATGAGAGCTATTAGAGTTTTTGAATTTGGTGGACCAGAAGTGCTGAAATTCCAGTCAGATGTTGCAGTACCAATTCCAAAAGACCATCAGGTGGTTCTAATCAAAGTCCATGCGTGTGGTGTAAACCCAGTGGACACATACATTCGTTCTGGTACTTACAGTAGAAAACCACTCTTACCCTATACTCATGGTTCTGACGTGTCTGGGGTTGTAGAAGCTCTTGGAGATAATGTATCTGCTTTCAAGAAAGGTGACAGAGTGTTTACTACCAGCACGATCTCTGGGGGCTACGCAGAGTACGTGGTTGCAGCAGATGACATGGTTTACACACTACCAGAAAAACTGGACTTTAAACAAGGAGCTGCCATTGGTGTCGCTTATTTTACTGCTTATCAAGCTCTGCACCACAGTGCCCACGTGAAAGCCGGAGAAAGTGTTCTGGTTCATGGGGCTAGTGGAGGAGTAGGACTAGCAGTGTGCCAAATTGCTAGAGCATTCATGGCTTAAAGGTTTTGGGCACAGCTGGTACTGAGGAAGGACAAAACATCGTTTTGCAAAATGGAGCCCATGAAGTGTTTAATCACAGAGAAGTTAATTATATTGATAAAATTTAGAAATCTGTTGGTGAAAAAGGAATTGATGTGATTATTGAAATGTTAGCTAACGTAAATCTTAGTAATGATTTGAATCTTCTGTCATATGGAGGACGAGTAGTAGTTGTTGGCAATAGAGGTTCTATTGAAATAAACTCACGTGACACCATGGCAAAGGAAACTAGTATAATTGGAGTTGCTCTCTATTCATCAACCAAGGAGGAATTTCAGCAATGTGCAGCAGCCCTTCAGAAAGCTGGAATGGAAATTGGTTGGTTGAGACCTGTAATAGGTTCTCAGTATCCATTGGAGAAGGTGGCCCAGGCTCATGAAAATATCATTCATTGCAGTGGGGCTACTGGGAAAATGATTCTTCTCATATCGTGATTAATTCTTTCTTGTATTTCCTATGTAATTAAAGGTTTCTTACCCCCCCCCCCAAAAAAAAAAAAAAGAAAGCTGTCGTGGATCAGACCAGCAGCAGACCACCAACCAGTGGCCATGACCTTTTTTTGGTGCAAGTTTGGCTTTGGGAAGTGCTTTGGAGCTTCTTCTAGGTCCAACCGCTGAGCTGGTTGTTTCTGGTTGTTATATAAAATCCACTTTTTTTTTTTTACACGTTACAATCCGATCAAGAAATGGTTCGTTGTTGCGTAGAAAAAGAGAAGACGACACTTCAGAACAACCATTTTTTTTGATTTGTGGCCAGCTCATGAGTCACCCACTTATCGAGCTTTTTTCACCTTTCCAGTTTGCTCCAAATACCAAATGACCATAGAATGGTTGACGTTGAGTAATCTTCAGCAACTTCTCATGTAATTGTAAGAGGATTAGCTTTGATGATTGCTCTCAACTGGTTGTTGTCAACTTCCAATGGCTGGTCACTATGCTCCTCATCGTCAAGGCTCTTGTCTCCTTTGCAAAACTTCTTGAACCACCACTGCGCTGCACATTCGTTAGCAGTTCCTGGGCCAAATGTGTTGTTGATGTGAGTTGTCTCCGCTGCTTTACGACCCATTTTGAACTCAAATAAGAAAATCGCTCGAATTTGCTTTTTGTTTAACATTTCCATAGTCTAAAATGGATATAAAATAAACAGCAAGTAATAAGTCCTTAGCAAAAAACATAAAGCGAGAAATGTGCATTAAAATGATGTATAACATAACCACATTTATTTAAGAATATATTCCAATATCAAAGGCAAATTTTAACAATGCAAAAACCGCAAATATGTTTGCACCAACCTAATAAAAATTATTTTGATTTTAAATTTGGTAGGTTCTAGTATATTCATAAGGTTGTGCAACTGTCATGACTAATTCCAGAACATTTCATCCCCTCTCCCCCCCAAAGAAGCCCCATATCCATTAGCAGATCCTTCATATTTTCCCCTTTCTTCCGTAACAATCCTTTAACAACCAATAATTTACTTTTTATATATGTGCATTTGCCTATCATGTATAGCTTTTGAACACTTGAATTGTGGCCAATCCAAGTTGAAATGAGCTATAATTACACACTGGATTTTAAATACTTAGTATTTTTTAAAGGTAAATATCTCAAATTTTGTTGTGTTAAAATGATAATTTTTTATATATTAAAGATTAATATATTAAAATTAATTTCTTGTTTTATTTTAAAGTATATTTGTAGTTTACATTGTGTTTCTACTTGACAACACTGGTCTAGAACTGTATTTAGTAAGGACCATAAATGTGTCCCCCATGGCCTCAGTTTCCCATTGTCCTTCTAGTCTCTTAGTTTCCATAGCAGCCCTGCTCTTTGAATGTGATATAACCCAAACTTCAAGATTTTTTTTTTTTTTTAACTGATAGAAGATAAAATCTTTCCTATTTCTGGGGCTTTAAAATAGTAGGAGAGGCCGGCCGAGTGGCTCGTTGGTTAGGAGCTGGCTTGAAATGCCAGCTCTGAGCAGCAGGGCCCTGGTTCGGATCCTACATATGAGGGCCAGTGACACTGCCCTTTTCAGCTAAGGTAGTGAAGAACAGCTCCACCTGGTTTCCTCTATAGCTAAGATGGCCGGCAACGGAGGGCCAGTGACAGTGCCCTCAGAAAAAAAAAAAAAAAGATGGCCGGCAACAGTGTGGGCTGCAGCCTTGCTGCAGTGGGCTGCCATAGGCCAGCAGCCAGCATGAGCTGCCAAGAACTGCCGTGAGTGACCGTCCAGAGGCCGGCGAGCAATCTGCTTCACCCAGAAGGAGCGCAATGACGATACCAACATGGGCCAGTGAAGCAATGTCCTCCACAACTAGACGAAGAACAAAAAAGGACCACAATTTGTCTGTTCCCCTTCCCTGATTCCCCTATGCTGTTCCCCTCTCCCAAATTCCCTAATAAAACAATCTTAAAAAAAAAAAAAGAATAGTAGGAGAAAGATAAGGCATTTATTTTAAATTATGAGAAAATAATGGCAACTGCTAAACCTGGTGAGCCTCATTTCCAACAAATTAAGAAAAATTGAATTTCATATTTATTTGCATGATAATACTGAACAGTGACTTTAAATTTTGGTAGTTGTGATTTGACTAAGAAACAAATCAATAGTTTCTTTATAGCATATGAGAATTATCTATAACTTTGGGTGCCATTTAAAATTACATTTGTCTTATCTGAAATTTGAATTTAAATTTTGTTTTAGAACAAATTTTGCAGAATAAGTAGAGGTGAGACTAATGTGATAAATTATCCTTTAAAAAACTACCATATTTGCTTTAGGTGGAAGTTTTCTGCTCCACATTATTATCAAAGTTGAAATGGCTATTATACATTGAGCGTTTACTGTGTGGTGGGCATTGTTCTGTGTACTGTGTTAATTCATTAAATTCCTCCATGAAACTGTATGTGGTAGGTACTGTTATAATCCCCAATTGACAGAGGAACTGGGGTACATACAGAGTGGTTAACTAGATCGAGCTCACATAGTTGTAAACAGGTTAAACAACAAAATACTTTATACTTAGTGCTCATATGAGAAAATCTTTCAATTTTAAGTTTTTCCCTCTGGAATGTCAACTCCAAGTGGGCAGGAACTTAGTTTTGTTCACTAACACTTGAAGTTGCTTTCTGGCATATAGTAGACCCCAGGAATTATTTGAAAGAATTTTGTGATAATATCAATTCACCAGGAGACTTTGTCTTGGAAATCTACCAGAATTGCTTTAAATTCTCCACTGTTACTTATTAGCAATAATGCACATTTATTTACCACATCGAAATTAGCTTCAATATTGTGTGCCATTTTGTGTACTTTATGTATATCTTAATAAAATAGTTTATTTAAAAAAGTGTTTACTAGGAGGTGTAGCTTCTGTTTATCCCTTTTCTTTTATGTGTTAGAAATGCATTGAAGCCACAAGGGAACATAATAAATATCATGACTACCAGAGGTCCCACTGTGTGTTTTAGCTGAGTTGGGAGAAGAAAGTACACAAAAGCAACTTTGCAGCTATCCTAATAAAAACATGTAGTGCAGCAGTAACACAGTTCTTCAAGATTTCATCCAAAATCCTTGGCCTCCCTGGTTGTTGCAGTCATTAAAATGAATTTAACATTGTTTTATTATTTATTTTTAGAACTTGCATTTCCATTCTTAGACTGGAAACAGAACTGTGAATACATTTTATAAAATACGGCTTTGAAATCAAAGGTTTTTATAGTTTCATTGTTAGGGGAATGGTAACCATGCTGCTTCTATCCAGAAGATTCTCATTTAATTTTGAGATATATATATTCTCATTTTACAGTAATAAAATTGAGAGATGTTAAGTGACTCACCTGAATTAACACCACACATAAGTAGCAAAACTAGGATTCAGCTCATATCTGACGCACAAGGCTATGCGTTTTTTAATACTGTCTGTATCTTTTGCCGTTTTCCATGTCCTCCTTATAGTTCCTGAGTCTTAAGTGGGATTTTAAGTTAGTTTGTGGGGGGCAATGGGATTGGAGTTTTGGGTTGTGGAATAACTAGATATTTAAATTAAACAGTGGATAATAAAGAATAAATGTGTAGTAGAAAAATTAGACTGAAAAATCTTTGTCTTTAACTTGCCATTTTCTTTTTATCTTTGGTTATCTGCAGATAAAGACCCTACTCTAGACCATATAGAATGCTCTCTATAATGGGCTCATCTGTGCTCATCAGGGTGGTCCAGTGGTCTAAGCGTCAGGGTGGTCCAGTGGTCTAAGGAGCCAGACTCAAGCTTCTGCTTCCTGTGCCCTGGGATTTCTTTATAATGGGTTTCATCATGGTGATTGTATTTTCTTGAGCTGATTTAATAAAATTTTCATACAATAATGGTGTTCTTTCTTTAGAGTGAAAAAAGACCCATTTTTCTCTGAAATATAATTTGAGGGTAATGAGGACAAAAATAAGGACAGAGGTATAAAAATTAATAATTTTTTATTTGGCATTTTACTAACCAGACAGTTGGGAGCAATCTAGAAGGCAGCTTTTCTAATTTGTTATCTCTTCCTCCCCTCCCCCAAACTTGAATCTAATTTTGTCCTTTAGTAACCTGACATGTTTGGATTATTTACTTCTTTTGGGGAAGGGTGATTGTGGGAAGCTACAGAGAACTTTGAAAGCGTTGATGATTTGCAAGATCGGATTTCTCTTGTTTTACTTAGAAATCCTAGAGAAGAAGTGGAAGTCTGTAGTTAACATTTGTGGCTCCTAAAATTGATCAGTGAAAGTCTGATGCCTTTGATTTCATTTTAACATTATTCATTGTTGTGTATAGTGGACAAAGTATTTTACCATTGCTAAAATTGTACATTTTATCTTCTACCACAAATACCAAGGATGATAGTGATATTTTTAGGGCACAGGAAGAAATTTCCCATTATGCATGTTTATAGTTAATTTTAATTTGGGGTAAAATTCAGAAAAATATGAAATAAACCAGTACTAATTAGATAGAATGTTTCATTTTGGAATGCATAAAGTATTTTAATCCTATGTTGTTGTTTTTTTAAGTTCAGTTTAATTAGGAGTCATGAAATCTTTAAAATTTGGGTTTTAAGTTATATGGTTTTTCTATACTTAACATTGTATTCTAAAACTGTTTAGTATATAAAAATGGCATCTTCTGTTGGGGGTTGGAGGAAGAAGCCAAGGACATTATATAACATAGTTCCATCTAGTAAGCAAGTTTAAGAAATGTGTTCAAAGGCAAAAATTTACTCCTGAAATCTTGCGAGGCTTTCTTTCATAAGGGTTGTTGTTGCTTAGGTAAAAATATGAAATCCTAACAAAAAATTAAAACATAACTTGTATATTAATGATTTATATTTTTTAAAATTGAGAAAAGGGGAGGATTTATTGTATTAGGCATATAGACCAGTAAGGTACTAGCATAGATCAGAAAATATAAGTAGACAGCTCATTTTCAGACAGATACTTGTGAACGTTAATGTGAATCCCACGGAGGGTTTTCTGAATCACTGTTGACTGAACAGATTGAGAGAATGAATTGATACTGTAGATATGAAAGTACTTTGGGAAGTGTAAAGTCCAAAATAGATAGATGTCTATAAATTTAAAATAGAAATCTGTTTTGAAAGTAGATTGTTGCTATTGAAGTAAACTAAGCAGAAAAATAAATTGAAGAAGGTATTAGAAGATTCTAGTGAGAGGCGTTTAGGCTTCAGGAATTTTAATGGTAAGGGTAATTAATTAGATCCTTAAGAGCTTTTACGATGTGAGTGGATGGTGTGGTATTTCAGTTAATCTTGTGAGTGGATGGTGTGGTATTTCAGTTAATCTAAACATCTAGAGTTGTGCTTATTTCAAGTGAGAGCTTATAAATGGCTTTTAATGACCCTGAATTTTCTGTTTATATAGATAGAACCCATGTAGCCTGGGGGAATAGTATCACAGCGTTCATCTACAGATGAATAGATGTATCACTTTGGACCTAACATACTTGAAGTTGGCAAATATAAAATAGGTGTCTGCAGTTTTTCTCTAAACATTCCTAAAAGTCAACAAACCATTGTACTTTTGTTGAAAGTGGTTTTATTTCATTTCATTAAAAACACTGAAGTGAAAATTTGTTAGTTTTTTTATTTAAAATATTCTTAAAACTGGCTAATTAAGTCCAGAAAAACACAAACTATTATTTTTACTAGAGCAGATATTCAAGCTAATGAAAGAGGGGTTTCAGAATTTTTTTATAGGTAATACTTTATAATAGGCTTTTTTCTTGCTGATATAACTAACATTTATTTTCTGTTTATTTTTAAGACGAGCAAAAATCAAATTAAAGTAGATCTTGTAGATGAGAATTTTACAGAATTAAGAGGAGAAATAGCAGGACCTCCAGACACACCATATGAAGGCAAGTACTTTTTTCTGTATCAAAATATTGTGCGTGTTAGAACTTGTCTGAAACATTAAGTCAGAATAATCTTAAGCATCTATTTATTATAAATTACATGGAAGGTAACTTCGTTTGGCTTAGAATATACAGCAATTTTTAAATAATAGATACTTATCTAGACTGATTTTTCTTACTGAATTTTAGCTAATTTTTTTTCTTTCCCCAAAATAGATTTAGTAGTGCCAAGTTATAGGTTATATAGATTAGAATTTAATAGTGTAAAACATCTATATGTTAAGCCTCTTAACTTACATGGACTATAGCCTCTCAGGTCATATGGTATCTATAACAAGCCTTGCCTTAAATGTCTGACTGATAAAATATTTATTTTTTTAAAAAAGTTTCACTCCCCTGTTTGTCAGTTAGCATTTCATTCACTCATCTGTCTTCATACAGATTGTATTCCAAATATTTAATTTTTTTTATTCATAAAAGCTTTGAATGATAATTTGAAGACAAAAAAGAAAGACGGCAATTTTGCTGAACTTCATGTTCACAACCTAATTCTGGAGCTGCTTCAGACCATGGAATTGGGCAGTAGGATACAGGAAGAAGCATTGTAGCTTTTTATTTCCTCATTAAGCAAATCTTCAGTAATTAATATTATAAATTTGAGTTATATAGCAAAACCAAGTTTCTTGAATATAGTAGTCATTCAAATATTTAATAGAAATCACATAACAATTTGTAGTAGTAGCACTTATGGAGCTCTTACTTATTAGATCTTTACATATATTTTCTCATTCGGTTCTTACAACAAATCTTATGAGGTAAGTGTAATTATCACTGTTTCATAGATAAAGAAACTTAAGCTCAGAGAATTTAAGGAACTTGTCTAAGGTCAAACTTCTACGTGGCACAGCTGGGATTGCAGTGTCAGCCTTTGACTTCAAAGTCTGTTTCTCATCACTTTCTGCATTTGAATAAATGAGGAGTGACTGAATAGAAGTGATAGCTATGTCTTCCTTGAATGTGCTGGTTCTATAATTCTGTAATGAACAATTACCAAAAATTTTCAGAAGAATCCAATATTCTAGAATATTTTTCTGTTTTTATTCAAAGTTTAAAGATCCTAGAATGTCTTTAGTATATCCTACCAGACCTTAAATGATAAAATTTTATTTACGAGCCATCATTTAATTTTTTATATTGTTTATTGTTTCCTAGATACCAGGCCTCCTTCGGTTGCTTTCATAGAAGCTCTTCATTTAGTCCTTTTGACAATCATTAGATCTTTAATTATCTTATAAAAATCAAGTTCTTTTTAAGACAAGATATTGTATGTAATGATACACAGTCGGCGCTCCATCTCCAGTTTCAACATTTGTGAATTCAACCAACCTCAGATGAAAATAGTCAGGAAAATGTTATGTTCTTGCTGACATGTACTATGTAGTTAGATCTACGATGGTTGTGTCTGTACTGAACATGTTCCAACTTTTTTCTTGTCATTATTTCCTAAACAGTACAGTATAGCTATTTATATAGCATTTACATTGTATTAGGTATTATAAGTAATCTAGACATGATTTAAAGTGTAAGGGAGGATGTGTGTACATTATATGCAAATACTATGCCATTTTATAGAAGGGACTTGAGCATCTGCGGATTTTGATATTGGGGGAGAGAGGGGTGTCCCGGAACCATCCCCTGCAGATGTTGAGGGATAATCATACTAGCTTCTTCCTGAAGGCAGATATTATAAATATTCTTGAGTTACTTTTTTAGGTTGTTTAGATGTATTTTAAAAGACAGTAGGGCAGTAGCATTATCATTCTAGAGCACCAGCAAATTGATACATATAAATAAGGTACCTCCTGAACTACATTAGATAGGCAAAATGTTCGTTACCTTCTTGGCAGCCCTTAAGAAAGGTAGATAAGTTTTTAAAAATAAGAATATATAGTTATTTGTAGGATGATTATTAAGTTATACCATATTTTTTGCAAATTAGAAACAAGTTTGGTCATTTTTAAGTGATTGTTGCTGCTGTTGCTATTAATGTTTCATAAGACTAGTTTTAATATGCTTTTTGGTTATGTATATATTTGACATTAATTAATACAACTTAATTGTATTCTTTTTATCTTAAAACTTCTGAAGAGAAATTGTTCACTTTCAAGGGCATAAACTTAGCCACTTGTTTTTGAAATATGAACATGGGTAAAATATTTTGATAATATTTATTGCAGGGCTCTTGCCAGTTTTCAGGGATTTTTATTTTTTCAATCTCAATTTAATAACTAAGGCAAAAGTTTACAAATGGGATGTTAAATTGTTTATAATTATCATTAAGTAATGAGGCAGCTATTTTATGTAGTGTTAAAAGTAATCAGATTGAGAAGTAGAATACCCATGGAAAAATTACTGTATTGCACATGTTACTTAATTCAGTTCTTTTGTTTTGCCTTTATAACCCAATAGAAAGGGAATAGTTTAGTTTTTGAGCCTTTCTTCTAAAGAGTTTTTTTTAATTTATGGAATTACTGTTGATATTTTAAAAAATCTCATCCCTTCCCCCTATCTTCCTTTGTTATTAAGTTAAATTTAAAGAGTGTAAATTTTTAATAATAAAAGCTATTCAAGAAGTAAATGTTTTATAGCAAAAGGTGTTATAATATGAATAATGCAGATATAAAGCTCCCATAGTTGTGTTGGTCTGGTATATATCAACTAATGCTATGGTGATTATTTATTGAAAGTTATCAGATCATAATGCAAGACAGCATATTAATAGCATATGGAGTAGAAATAGGATTTGGAGTACTCTAGAGTTCAGCGATATACCTGGGCTCTCCAAGGAGGAAGAACTTCATATGAAAGATTATAGAGACACTAATCTGTAATTTAATAGAAAAATAGTAAAGTTTTAGGAAGTAAAAAGAACCTACATATTTTTCAGGCCAAATTTATTATGCCTATATTTGAAGCTAGCATTTATAACTGAACATAAACAATTATTTCTATACTCAAAAAAATTTCTTCAGGTACTCATCTCCTACCTGTCTTATTTTTCGTCCCTTTTGTTTTGACTACTTTATATTTCACTGTTGTCATATGCCTTGTGATTCAAGCACCTAGTTCAACTCATGCATCGGTCACTATGGGATTCTATTAAAAATAATTAGCAAGAAAAGAAGAATTGGAACCAAAAAGGGCTTGAAGAAAGTGGTACCACATGAATTTTCTTTTGTTTTTCTCCCGATCCACATTCATCTATCTATTACTAACAATGGAGTAGGAGGATTTGAGAGAATTCAGGATATACTAAGAGTTGAACGTATGGAATTTTGACATTAACATTGCTCCTAGTGCAATTTTTATTTTATTTTACTTTTATTATGGAAAATCTCAGATATATATAGAAGAAGGCAAATGATATAATGAATTCTCCATGTTCTCATCAGCCAGCTTTAGTAACTGTCAACTCATGATCAGTCTTGGATCTGATCCATAATCTTAATCATTTTGAAACAAATCCCAGTCATAGTTTCATATGTAAATATTCCCGTAGTACAGCTTTATTTGCTATATTTTGGAATAGTGACTATTCTGTTAAATGATCATAAGATCCTAGAATTGAAGGGTTCCTTAGAATAAGATTCAGATCCAGCCTCACATCCAGTGCAAGGCTTCCCCCTTCAGCACTTCCTGCAAAGTCATTAGCCTCACACCTGGTGTGGGAAGCTAGATAAAATTTTTAAATAATGTATTTAACTGCTAGTTGCTCAAGAATGATGCCTTCTGCTTATATGTTACTGATTAGAACAAACTCTTTGTAAAGTTTTGCAGTTTTATACCCATTTAGAGGCAGAGAATAGCTTTTTATGTTTATGCCTACCTCTTGCCTTATTGTTGAATTTTATTCTAACAAGAAGTGTTTGGCATTTAATTTAGGGCACAAGTTAAACATTTTGGACATTTTTGTACTTGAGACAATGAGCTAGAAGCAGATTTTTTCAGTTTATGGTATAATCTGTTTATCCTTTTTTTTTCTTTTTAGTACCACCTATGCCTTTTTTATGTACCTACCTGCCTTTCTGTTTTTCTTCTTTTTTTTTTTTCTTTTTCCATTTTTTCCTGTGAACTAGAGGAAACAAGGAGACAGAACCTGTACTAAATTGTCCCAATGAAACCTTTGGCATTGGATTATCTAAACTTAATGGATTCATCTATCTATAGCCCTATTATTCACTAAATTAATATAGTTGTATAAAATGAGTATTCTCTATTCTTTAAATAACCTTTAAATTAGAAACTAGTGCTTTTAATTATTTCCTTTTTTGGGTTTCAGCTTTAAAATGAATTTGTTAATATTGAATATAAAATAGTACATGTTTTGAAAAGCCACTGTTATTTGGCTTTTTACATATTCGAGGTGAGCAGCATTCTTAACTTTGTTTTCCACATTTTCTAGGAGGAAGATACCAACTAGAGATAAAAATACCAGAAACATATCCATTTAATCCCCCTAAGGTATTGTAAACCTATTTTTGTGCATGAACTTCTAAAATGTATTTCTTGGCCCATTTAATTGATATATATATTTTAGTGTTTATTAACATTACAGTTTTTCGAGTTGTTGGATGTGTTAATTTAATGTGGACAAGATTTCAGGTAATGGCAGATAGTTTGCTTTTGGAGATATAATGAAACGCAAGCTTAATCAGAGGCAGCTAGTAATGTTTCTAGACAGAAATAGGATATGCATCTGCCAATGGCTTAAATTCTAAGTCTGGAAAAACTTGCAGCATTCCCAGATATAGAAAACCCATATACAAATTCTTCCTCAAAGAAGTGTTTTGTTTTGTTTTAGGGAAAAGTGTATTCTAAATTTCTTTAACAATTATTTGAGCACTCTGTGCCAACATAGCAATAAATAAGACTTACATTGCCCTTGCTTTCATGGAGCTCACATTCTAGCAGGAAAAAAAAAAAAGAACAAATAATTGCAACTGTGATGCATGTTAAAAGAGGAAATGAAATGCTCTGGCATCATATATAGAAGGGGATCTAACTAATCTAAACTTATTTTTTGATTAAACAGCTTCCTTTGTCTTTACTTTTGCTATCATCCCCATTTAATTTAGGCATTCAACTTTGTTACTTCCCTGTTTTACCTATTATTCAATCACCCTTCATCTTTGCCACTCCTATTTATTCTTCTCATTTAAAATGTGTCACAACCTGACCCCAGTCTCCTTTTCCATCCTAATCTTATACTCCCCTCACCTGCAACATAGGTTTCATTTGGCAAACTAGATTAATTGCTATTTGTAGATGATGCTTACTTTTTGACCCTTTTCTATCATTTTCACTTGAATAATAGTCCCTGTCATTTAAAATACAACTTTTCTTTTGCTGTCTAGGTAAAGTATCACTTTCTCCATTAAGCTATGCCTATCAAATTGTTTCTCCCTCTACTCTTTGAATCACATTTTATATGATTTGTATAGTACCAAAACAAATACAGTCCCAGTTAATGTATTGTATTATTGGGGGTGTGTATCTCTCACTTGCTTTTACACTCCTGAAGTGAAGGACCTTTGTGTTTTCTGTGGCTCCTAATGGTATAGTGTCCCTTGAACATATAACACTCAATCTATTCATTGTTCCTAGTTAAGAATAGCCATGGTAATGGAAGTTCCAGGGTGAGTTTGGGCCATCTACCAGTTTGGAGTGCCTATTATTCTGTTGCTTATGTATGTCTATTTTCTTGTAAGCCTGGTTTGTTTGTTTTTTTAATAGCAGTAAAATATACATAACATAAAGTTTATTATTTTAACCATTTCTAAGTGTATAGATCAGTGGCATTAAGTACATTTGCATTGTTGTGCAACCACACCACCATCCATTTCCAGAACATTTTCATTTTTTCTGTTAAACAATAACTCCCTTTTATGTCATGCCCCCAGCTCCTGGTAACCACTCTTTTACTTTCTATGAATTTGACTACTCTAGGATACCTTATTTAAGTTGAATCATACAATATTTTCATTTTGTATTAGGCTTATTTTACTTGGCATAATGTCTTTGAGGTTCCATCCATATTATATATAGCATGTGTTAGAATTTCATTGCTTTTAAAGGCTAAATAGTATTCCACTGTGTATATATACCACATTGTCCGTTCGGCCATTGTGGACATTTTACTTGTTTCTCTTTTAAGCCTTGTTGATTTTTTTTTTTCCTATTCTGAATGTAGTTTGTGTTTGTTGTAGAAATTTGAGAAAGTTATATAGTGAAGTACAAAAACGAAAACAGTTTTTCAGTATGACCACTTAGAGATGTCCACTATTAAGCCTTCATTTTATATCTGTGACTGAATTTTCATTCTAATCCTGGTTTCTGTCCATTGAATTCAAAATAGGTGTCAATATTATCATTAGAATGAATAGTCACTTGAGAGGACTTTAACTGTAGAATACCATGAATTTAAGAAAAGAAGATTTTAAATGTTTAGAGATAAGGATGACCTCATAATTTTTTTTTATGGAAATGAGGAAGAAATAAAGAAAAGACCTTAAGAGAGACTGCTTTCAAACTACAGTTTTACTATTAAATGATGATAGTAGCAGCTGTCAGTTGTTTTGTGCTAAGAATTGTATAAGCCTTTTCTCAAACTGTCTTTAAAATAGTCCTAATAATTGAGGGAGCTTAGGCTAGTGGTTAAATAGAACTCAGATCCCATAAAATCTACTGTGCCCTACTTCCATGATCCTGATGGGAGGAGTAAGGGCAGAATCTCTTAACTGGTTAATTTGACTCTTACCAAGAACACGGACAATCAACCAGAGTTTAAATCTTTTCTTCTGCCATTTAAATGGCTTTGTGATTTTAGGCAAGCTAACTGGTATGTATCTTAGTTTCCTCATCTGTAAAGTTCTCTCATAGGATTGTAAAGATTAAAGGAGTTAATCCATGTAAAGAACTATGTTTCAATAATTCTGTGAAACATTTTTTTTCATATTTTTTTACACCTCTGAAATCAGGATATATCTTTTAATGGATGGCATGTCATAATTTAATTGGGAGAGTTTATTTCTTAAGAGGCATATAAAATAATGCTGTATTGAATAATTGATGGTACCTGAGATTTAATGAAATATAATACTTAGAACAGTGCCTGCTTAAAGTTAAGCACTCTGGAAATATTGGGTTGTCAGAAAAGTCATGATGCATTTTTGCAACGAAAAACCGAAAAAAGTACATCGTGACTTTTCCGATAACCAATAGCATTAACCAGTAACTACCACCCTAAGAAGCCCTTCTTGAAGTCATCTATTGACTTCGTTCTGTAACATCAATTTAAAATACTGTACCATTTACATTTAAATTACCTCTATAAATTGAAATTTCATACATTGCTAGTGGGGATGGAAAATGGTGGAGATATTTTAGCAAATAGTTTGGTTAAAATGGTAAACGTAGAGCTAGCTATCTTATGACCTAGCAATTCTACTTCTAGGTAGCTACCCAATGAAAAACATATGTCCTTACAATGTTTATACCATCAGTATTCATAATAGCTAAGAAGTGGAAATGACCTAAATGTCCATCAAATGAATGGATAAATAAGTATGGCATATCCATATCATGGAATATTATTTGGTTATAAAAATGAATGAAGTACTGATATGTACAAGATAGATTAACTTTAAAAGCATCATGCTAATTGAAAGAAACCAGACACAAAAGGCCACACATTGTGTGATTTCATTTATATGAAATATTGGAAGAAGCAAATTCATAGACAACAAAATAGATGGTGGTTGTTTAGGACTGGAAGGGTGTGCAGAGGAATGGTGAGTGACTATTGATGGTTACATGGTTTCTTTTTGAGGTGACAAAATGGTCAAAATTAGATTGTCTTGATGGTTGCACAGCTCTGTGAATATACTAAAAAACATGAAGTTGTGCACTTAAATGGTCTCAATAAAATGTTTGGTTATTTTCCTCTGTAGTCTATTTGTGGCTTCAAAGTGATTGCATAGTCTTGGCTCTGTTTTAGGCACTATTTTAGGCATTATTTCATTTAATCCTTAAGATTATTGTTTTACTAACTCATTCTGCCCTTACTCTTTTTTAGTACAATGAGAAAAATAAGACTCAAAACATGAGAATTGAGGTCTGTCTGATGTTTTGCTACTAGCTCATGATGTTCTTTAGGCCACTACTATCCCAATTTCAGCCATTCTGTGTTGAGGTAGTTTCAAGATTTAGAAAGGTCTTCCTTTAATCGACCCAAATTTGTCTCCCTCTGGCTTCACCCAGTTAGCTGTGCAGTACTTGGAATTTAGTATTCTTTTAAATATGATACTCATCCCATTTATGGCATTAAGCTTTTGCACCAAATGTTAATGAACATATGATACATATGTTCTAGATATATGTGTATATATTGATTTGAATTTTTTACTGATTGGTAAATATAATGGGAAGTAGGGAATATTTGTGTAAATTTCTAGCTGAATTGTGTTCACATGTATTTGTTATATAGACTGAGGTTTAATTTTAAGCCTTAAGAGGTAAAAATATTGAAGTTAGCTGGTTATAGTCTCTTCTCACTACTGTGCAGCTAAAACTGCACAAGATTGAAAACTTAACGTTGATTTGTCTTAACATGGCAAATCAGGGTATTTTCTGTTTATTATTCTGCAATAAATTATTGACCTAAAGAGCAGAAGGTTTACTTCTAGACAGAGAATATGTCTTTGAATCAGCTGAGTATAGCGTAGAAGGAATGTGATTCAATGCATACAATCAAGGTTATTACTAGAGTAAATTGTAATTTATATTTTTATTAATGAAAAACCCATTAAATTAGGAAAACTGTAGCTTAATGATCTGTCCAGTTATGTATTGGTGTTATAAACATACTTTTATATGTGAAATTGTAAATTCCAATGTTAATAATATTTAATGAATCTGCTCATCTGCACGTGCATCTTTAAAATAAAATAGCATTTTCTTTTGTACAATAAGTTAGCTAAGGCTGGTTTCATATGGTAATATCCTTGAGCTCCAAGCTTGAAATTGGAAATTCACAATGGAAATAAAAGCTCACGTTTTCCATAAAGTAGTTGCTGAACTGTTTGTTGAACTAAGTAAGGAGCAAATGAATATAGGATGCATGTATTCACATACCCTGTAGGAGGAGATAAGATTACTGATGATGATGTGCCAATATCATCTGTATGCCAATAACTTCATTTCAATATTGTGATACTATGTACATAGTGTTTAGATTTTTGTTTCTATTCTCTGAGTGCTCCTCTAAGCTAATGAATATTCTAAAATTACCCAAATGGTACTAATATTAGTTTCATTTGTGAAAATAAGGTGATTTGAATTGTTAATAGTAAATGTTTTAGTACTGTAAGCCATCCATATCTGTTTTGTAATCAGTTAAATGTGACTCAAGTAGGTCATAATAAATGTCACTGTATCATTACTTACTCTTATACCTCATCCCTTCTAAATTCTTTTGATTCAACAGTTTTGTAGATACAGAACAGGGATGATGGTACTCTGGGGAGAGTGACAAATACAATGGATGTGAATTGGGTATAGAATACTACCCAGTGGGACATAATTCAGGGATACAGTTGGGTACCACTGGTGACATTAAGGCTTGAGATAGAGGAAGAAGTGAAAAATCTAAGAAAGAGGTAGTTGATGATAAAGAATGACAAAGAAGAGAGGAATAGGAGATAAAGAGTGGTAGACCACATAAGAACTACTTATAAGACAGTTTACATTTGTACTAGTGGATAATGGAGTGTCCTGTTAAAAATTAAATTCTTCATTAGATCATCTGCGAATTCCTAACTGCAATTTATAGTACAGAGTAAGAAATAGTTTAATAATTTCCTTGGTCCTGCATATCTGCATATTTGTTTTCGTGTGGTGTTTATAGAGAATCATGTATTGAAGACTTCTTTAAAAAGCACAACATGGTTTACATAGCCTTAGCTCACTTGCCTAAATCATAAACCTTCTGACGTCTTCAGTAGTATTTTAAAATTCTGTTTTCCAATCTTGTTGAAAATATTGAACCAACTTTTGTTTTATTAAAGTCATGAAGTGCTGTAATGTCTGAGTTATTGAAATTCTGTTATTTTGTATCTTTATGCTTTGAACTCAGTGAATGGTAAAAATATAAGATGTGGTTATATCTGTTATAAAGAAATGTTTGTTGTATATAAGCCCTGTATGCCTGTCTTATCTGACCTGTACCATATCTGAGAGGGATACTGTTTAACCTCATAACAATAGGTTTGCATATTCATTCAGTATAAAGCACTTTAGATACTTGGGATGCTCTTAGTAAGCAGGATAGATACCGAGCCTTTCAGGGAAGATCCTACAAATAGGAAGAGATTATAGAAGTGTGATCAATACTGTGATATAGCGAAGTACAGGGTGCCACAGGAACAGATCAGGAAGAAGTGATATGGAAACTGAAACTTGAAGGATTAGTAGGAGTTAGCCAGGAGAAGAGGGTGATTTTAATAAGACTTGTTGAGCAAGTACATGGACTATGAGGTGGAAGTGAGATTTGAGAGGTAGGTTAGGGCCAGTTTATGAATGTGGACTTACATAAAGGGAATGAGAGGTCATTAAAGGGCCTTACGTGGAGTCAGATTTGTTTTAAAGGGCTCCCTTTGGTTTCGGTGTGGAGAATGGATGGGATGAAGGGAGCGCAACTAAAGGCAGTAAAGTCGGTAGATTGTTCAGTAACCCAGGTGAAGAATAATAGGCTCCTTTAACAAGATGGTGGTTCTGTGGATCGAGAGAAGTATCATTGAAACCATTAAATTATTTTAAGAATAAAGGATCAAGGTATGGCAAGTGTCCATTAGTTTTAGGTGTTTTAAGTCATTGGTGACTTAAAGTGCTTTTTTAGAAGACATATACCTACATGTTAGTGAGAAGGTGAGGAATTAGAGATGGGTAGTACAGACAAATCAAGTCAAAGAGAAATGGCAGCCTTTTAACGTCTTTCCATAAGTAGCTTAGATTTGGAGATACATTCATGAGTTAATTTTTGTAAAGTAGTTAGAACGTAGCTTAGCTCATGGTAACACTATTAAGTGTTAGGAATTTTGGTTCAGATGACTATCTTGTGTCAGATATAATAATAATAATCCTCTACAAACTCATAAGTAAGAGCTGATGAACTAGATTTTATTTCTTGGTGATCTGATAGTTAGCATTTTTCACTTTGTTAATTTCTTATTCTTCCATCCAAAGACAGATAGGTGAGTAGGGACTCAGACTCTGAAATTGGATTGTATGAGTTTGCATTTTGTCCTATTGCAAACTAGTTATTTGAGTTTGGATAAACATCTTAACCTCTAAGCCTCAGTATAATAATAAGCCTTCAAATATTTGGTGAATTGTTTTTTTTTAATTGAGAAAAATTTGCTACAGAAAAATTAGGAGCAGTTGTGCTTCCATGTATTACTGCTTTTGCTTACTTTTTCCTTCAAACCTATTCTACACCCTAGTTCACACTAAAAATTTGCCATTTATTGATATAATACTATCTATATTTTGATTTTACATACAACTTTATCTACCTACATGGATTTTAGTCCATGTTGTATTTCTCATAGCATCTAACATTATGCTAGGTAAATTATAAGCACCTAGTAATTGTTGGGTTTCTTTAAAGGCGGAGCATTTATTAAAAGGTTTAAAAAGAATGTACGTCAATGACAACATTCAGCTTACTAAATGCTTTGTCTTCTACACCCCCTCCCTTCACTTAGGCAAAATGAGCTAATGTAAGTATGGACATTATTTTTTTTTAATCTGAGGATTTCATTTTCTTGTAGTTCTATTTAAACTATATGTGTTTTATTTCTGTTACTTAAAAACTGAAGTGTGCTTTATATTTCTAGGTTCGGTTTATTACTAAAATATGGCATCCTAATATTAGTTCCGTCACAGGGGCTATTTGTTTGGATATCCTGAAAGATCAATGGTAAGAGATTTTGAATTTACCTTTTTCCCTCTCATGAATTCCAATGCTGTATTTACTTATAAAGTGTTAAATGTGTAACTGCCTCAAAATATAAGCATATATTGTACTTTCTGTTATTTGGGTGACAATTTTAAATTAAAACTTTATGAAATCTCTTAAGTACATAATTGACAATGTGTTATAATTGAGGTCACCATCTATATTTAAATAGTGACTTATTAGGTAATGTCCAATGCTAGCTTTACATCTTGGAAAGTCTTGGACTTCACTTATTATTTTGGTCAATTTGATTCTTTGCTATCTCAGGAAGATATTTGTGAAACACTAAAAAAAATAAGTACTGAAGTAATCATTTCTGACTTGGATGGAAGGCAGGCAACAAAAATGTTAAAAGTTGTGTTACTTGAGCACAGTTAAGGTTCTCAGATTCCAAGGAGGAGTACTTTGTAGATGATATCTTCATTTGCACAGCAGTTTATAGTGCTGTTACATATTTTGTCTGATTTGATCTTAGCAGCATAGTGTTTTAAGAGTTCTTACTCTGGAGCCATTATATTCAAATCCTGGCTCTACCATTTGCTAAGCTAAGATCTTGAACTAATTACCTTGTCTTTGTGCTTTACTTCCCTCATCTTAAAAATCAAATGGGGCTGTACCTTCATAGGGCTGTTGAGAGGACTAAATGAGTTACTTTATGTAATTCTCTGACTTGTTAAAAAACTATGGATGGAAGGACTAAGACAAAGGTTATATAAAAAGACATTGGAGCGGGAGAAAACAGTAATAAGTTATGTGTTTGATTTGTTAATGAAGGGAAAGAATGGAACCTGAGCAAGGTGAAACAGGAATGACAACATTCAGCGTATGTATGGGTGATTTGGTTTAGTAACTGGATAAACAGACAGGAGTTGCTGGTTTGGCTTTGTTTTCTTTTTCCATCCTAATAGCACATCTGCATAAAGCCTCTCCCTCAGTAGATCATGTCTTGAGATCTAGGTTCTTGATCTATATTTCATACTGTTAAACATTGAACAGTGTGGAATACACTTAACTTTATCTTCTGTCATTTGTTTTATTTTTGTCTTTTCACAACCTACTGAATTTCTTGGCCTCAGTGTTTTTACCTATAAAGTCTTCTCCAAGGCCCCTAGCTCTATCACTCATTGATATTAATGAATATTTGCAGTATGAGTAACATCTTACTTTTTTTCATTTGGTTTCCAGGACATGAGTTCTGTTCTTCCCTTCCTACCCCACTCCCAGACTCCTTAACTAGTTCCTCCCTCATCTCCTGGAGCTTTGCACATGAGAATTCCTCGGGGCTGGCTTGACCTCTGCTCCTTTCCGTCTATACTCACTTCCTTGGTGAGCTCATCTGATCTCATAACTTTACCGTTTATATATTAGCAACTCACAAATTTGTGTTTCCTAAACAATATAGACTCATGTCCTGCTGCTTTCTTAACATATTTGAATATGTAATGGATATCTCAATGTCAAAAACTGAACTGATAGTCCCCTAACCAAAAACCTGCTTCAAGGATGGCAACTACATCCTTGTAGGTGCTCAGACTAAAACCTCATCATGATCCTTGGTTCTTCTTTCTCTGGTACCCTGTACCCTGTCTGTAAATCCTGTTGGTGAAACCTCCAAAAATCTTAGCAGCAGCTTCACTACTACCTCCTTGGCCCAAGTTGCATTACCTCTCGCCTGGATGATTACAGTCGATTACCTCCCTGCTCCTGACTTTTCCCTACTCAGGCTCTTCTCATCAACCAGAATGATACTCTTCTCCCACCCCTGCACCCCCCCTAAAAATAAATAAAGTTCCAGGCTAAAATCTTCTACTGACTTTCCTTTTTGCTGAGTTAAGCCAGCAGTACTGCCACTTCTGATTATCTCCTTATCCTTATAAATAAATGAAAGATTTGGTGTGTATATAGGGAGAAAACTTGAATTTTTGTACCAAAACACTTCTAATCAACTATTTCCATTTCCTAAGACAGATAAAATAGCTGAATTTAGTTTTGTTTGATACCTATATAATTGAAATATTAAAAGATATCAAAGACACATCTGATAAAATAGGTGAGATTAGATATCCAATGATTTGTTCTCTCCCCATCCTCCCTAGCTTTATTGAGGTATAATTGACATTTAGTGGATATCTATGTTTAAGCGTTAATGTTTAGGCTTCAGACCTGGAATCTGCTAAAACTATAGGACAGTAATCTTGGGGAAAATAAATTGAGAAACACTGAAAACCAATTTGTTAATCTTTTATTAACACATGTGGATGGTAATTTAATATTTAACAATTTATGTTAGTATGGTTTATTTCTTAACTCCATAACTTAGCCTATTTGGAAATTATTTCCTGATTTATTTTTTTTTTCCCCATTGACACCTGTTATGACTAAAGTGTCTGTTTACCTGGGGAAGGAAATGACAACACATAAAAATTGCACTCAATGGTACTGCCCTTCCAAAAAACACAAGCAGGGCCAACCGAGTGGAATGGTGGTTAAGCGCTGGCTTCGGAAGCCAGTGGCCCCGGTTCAGGTCCCACATGTGAGGACCAGTAACACTGCCCTCAAAAAAAATAAAATAAAAAACAAAAGACACAAGCAGGCATTGAGAGAATTTGTAGATGGTCAATAAGCTATGCTCAGTATCATTAGTCATGAGGGGAATGCAAATTAAAATCACAATTAGATACCACTACACACTTGTAAATCGTTCTCATGAATTGCTGGTAGGAATGTGGTTCAACCACTCAACTGGCAGTATCTACCAAAGCAAAACATACTACACCTTCAGTATGCCCCAGCAGTTATACTCCTAGGTATATGTCCAAGAAATAGCCAAGAGAAATGAGTGCGTATGTTCACCAAGAGACTTGTACAAGAATATTTATAGCAGATTTATTCAAATTGGAAATAACCCAAATGTCTATCAACAAGAGAATAGATGTATAATAGCATAATTGTAGAGTGGAACACTATAAGCAGTTAAATATATACATATAGACACTGCATGGATGATTTTCAGAGACATGCTGAGTGACAAAAGCCAGATACAATGGAGTGTGTACTGCAGGATTATGTTTTTGTGAAGTTTAAGATGAGCCAAAACTAATTTCTAGTGATAGAAATTAGGACAATAGTGGGGGTAGGTATGGGTTGTGAGTGGAAGGGGCAAGATTCGGTCTTTTTGAGTGCTGGAAATACTCTTATGTTTTGATCTCGGTGGTTACATGAATGTATACATAAATAAAAACTCATGCAGCTGTACAGCATTTCACTCTGCTTATTATACCTTAATAAGAAAATTATAGGGCTGTCAGATTAAGAGTTGGCTTAGAGCGCAAGCTCGGAGCAACAGGGCCACCGGTTCAATTCCCACATGGGCCAGTGACGCTGTGCCCAAGCTGAGCTGCTGCTGAGCTGCCAACAGGTGACAGGATGGCTCAGCTGGTGAGAGCATGTGCTCCTAACAACAAGACTGACTGTTTGATGGTGGGCTATGCCCACCAGCAACTAAGACTGCACTCAGCACCTTGAGCTGAGCTGCCACCTGGATTGCTCAGCGGATAGAGCATGCTCTCTTAACAAGTCTGCCGGTTCAACTTCCGCATGGGATGGTGGCTACGCCCACCTGCAGCTAAGACTGAACACAGCACCTTGAGCTTAGAGACCACGAGCTGCCAACAGGAAGCCAGATGGCACCTGGTGCCCTCTACAACTAAGATTGAAGAACAACAACCTGGCACTTGGCTGATCCTCCGCCCCAATTCCCCAACAGTGTTCCCCTCCCTCAATTCCCCAATTTAAAAAAAAAAAAATTTAAAAAGTTGCCATTCTCTTTAGCATTCAGTATTTTGAATAAACATGATTATTTATTGATGGTTTCATGGAAGATCCTTATCAGAGAAGTTAGTCAACAATACAAACAATTCACATGCGTATTCTGCGTGCTAAAGGTCCTACTCAGTCCATAGGAATGAATATTTATTTAGCAATGTTAACAGTGCTTTTGATTTGAGAACAAAATTTAGTGAAAATAGATTTCTATGGTACTCCTATCATCCATCCACTAATTAAAATTGGCTAACACATTTTGAAATTTCATACTCCTGTTGGCCTGTTAGTATTTGTTTTTAATAGATTTAAGCTAGTTTTACACACCGAAATCTAAAAATCTCAACACAGTATGAATTTAATCAGTACTTTGTGAAAAGAACAGTAAATGAAACAAAATACTCTATTTTCAGTTGTATACTTTAGAACCATCAAAAAATGTACACGTTTCTAGGGCCGGCCGAGTACCACAGTGGTTAAGAGCTGGCTTAGGACGTCAGTGGCCCCGGTTCAGATCCCACATAGGAGGGCCAGTGACACTGTCCTCAAAAAAAAAAAAAAAAAAATATATATATATATATATATACACACACACACACACACACACACACACACACACACACACACACATTTCTTTATACCATCAGAGTTGTTAATAGTGTCTATAGTGCTTAGGGCCAGATGAGTAAGTTTCATTTTGATATTAATTTTATTACAACTAATTATTAAAACAATGACATTATTTACTATTAATTTTGTTTTCAGATTTTTAAAACTTTGCATTTAGATTTCTTTTTTTTCCTTTTTTAAGCTGAGCCATCCTGCCGCCTGTTGGCAGCTCAGTGGCAGCTCAGCTCAGGCTGGGCATCGAACTGCTGTTGCTCAGAGCTTAGCTCACACTCTTCAGCCAGCTCTTAACCAACTGAGCCACTCTGCCGGCCCCGAGATTTCTTTATTCAACTAATTTTTAATGGTTTGGAATCCCTCAACATTTTATTATGAAAATTTTCAAGCATACAGAAAACTTACAATTTTTTCTCATTGAGATTGTTATGAATTGAATATAAAGTTACAGCTCCAGATTTTTCCTTTAGTTTTTAGAGCAAACTATCCCTTTTAATATGTTGAGCTATAGGTCCTTAGTTTCTGATTCTTGAACTGGTAACTTAAGAGGTCTATAATAGTTTGTGTCTTCCCAATAAAGACCTCAAAGGAAGTAGAAAGTATTTATAAGAAAACTTATGAATGTCTAAGGGAAGAGTGTATCACTGAAATTTTTAGAAATACATAATTGTAAAATACATATGACATAAAATTTACCATCTTGTTTTTTTAAATTGACATATACAACATTGTAATCTTAATTGTTTTAAAGTGCACAGCTAAGTAATAAGTATATTCATATTGTTGTGCAAAATCTCCAAAACTTTTTTCTTTTTATTTTGAAAAAATAAAACTATTTGAAACAGTTTTAGGTTCACAGCAAAACTGAAAGAAAGGTACAGAGATTTCCCATCACCCTTTGCCCCTACACTGCATAGACTGCACTGTTGTCAGCATCCCCCACCAGAGTGCATTTATCCCAGTTTGTGAACTTCGACTGACACGTCCCACTTACCCCAAGTCCTTAGTTTATATTATGGTTCACTCTTGGTGTGTTGTACATTCTATGGGTTTGAACAAATGTGTAATGATAGGTATCCATTATGCTAAACTATTTTCACTGCCTTAAAATTCTTCTGCACTCTGCCTCTTCATCCCTCCACCCTATTCCTCCCCTCCCAGAACTTTTTTTGCCTTCCAAAACTGACACTCTCTCAACCCCTTAAGCTTCCCATTCCCCCTACACACACACCCTCCAGCCCATGACAGCCACCATTCTGCTTTCTGTCTCTATGAACCATGCTATATGTCTTTTTATTCCTGGTTTCACTTAACAAAATGTCGTCAGAATTTATCCATGGTTGTAGCATGTGTCAGATTTTTCTTTCTTTTTAAGGCTGAATAATATTCCACTGTATGTGTATACCACATTTTGTTTATTCATTGGTTGATGGAAACTTGAATTGCTTCCACCTTTGGCTATTTTAAATGCTTATGAACATGAATGTACAGATATCTGTTTGAATCCTAGTTACTTTGGGTATATAGCCAGAAGTGGAATTGCTATATCTTTCTCCCTCCCTCCCTCCCTCTTTCCTCTCTCCCTTCTTCCCTCCCTTCCTTCCTTCCTTGCTTCCTTGCTTCCATTGCCATAGTGTTTTCTGTAGTGGTCCATTTTGCTTTCCCAGGAACCATGCACAAGGATTCCAGTTACTCCACCTCTTCTCCAACCACTGTTGTTTTCTGGAGTTTTTTGATAGTAGTCATCCTAATGGGTGTGAGCCAGTATCTCACTGTTTGATTTACATTTCCCTAATGATTAGCAATGTTAAGCATCTTTTCATGTGCTATCAGCTATTTCTGTATCTTCATGGGAGACACATCTTTGTTCAAGTCCTCTCATTTTTTTAATCAGGTTTTTTTTTGTTGTTGAGTTGTAGAAAATTTATCCCCTTATCAGAGATATGATTTGCACATATTTTCTCCCATTCAATGGGTTGTTTCACATTGATTATACCCTTTGCACAGGAGGTTTTGTGTTTTTTCCCCCCGTCTCTACAAGGAGTTTTTAACTAAGATGTAGTTGTATACCAGTTTCTCTATTTTCTTCTTTTATTGCCTGTGCTTTTGGATGAAAGCCAAGAAATCATTGCCACCTCCATTGTCATGACGCTTTGCTTTCCCCCTGTGTTCCGAGAGTTTTATAGATTTAGCTCTTACATTTAGGTCTTTGATGAATTTCGATTTAATTTTTAAATATGGTATAAGGCAAAGTCCCAACTTCATTCTTTGAGAGTTCATCAAGTTTTAAAATGTTTATTGCCCTGTTGATAAATAAATATATAAAGCTACCTTGTGATTTTAAGATTTTGCTAAGATTTAGATGGACTTTATTTTACATGCTTTTATTTCTTCTGCAAGTTAAAATAATTGTTGAGTTTAGTAATTGTATTAATATGGAATACTTCCTTTTGAGTGAAGAGTTTTCTTCAGTATTCAGATAAATTTCCTTCAAAGAAACAATTGTATTAATTAAAATAATATAAATCAAGATTTTGTTTAAAGTGATGCAGGGTTGTTTGGGTTTTTTTTTTTTTAAGATTTTATTGGGGAATTGGGGGAGGGGAACAGCTTTGGGGAATCGGGGAAGGGGAACAGACAAGTTGCTGTCCTTTTGTTCTTCAGTCAAGTTGTAGAGGACGTTGCTTCACTGGCCCATGTTGGTATTATCATTCGAGGGGCTTTTTAATTAGGATGCTTAAACAACTCCATTAGGATATTAGAGTAGCCAGCTTAACTTTGTATATTCTATTTTTGTGATATTTTGAATTTTTGTCCTTTTTTGGGAGCTTTAAATCAGCTTCATGCAGATACATCCATGCAGCTTTTGATGTGCATTTGCCTGTAAAACATTCACTTTAAAATCACCCAAACAGGACTGACCAAGTGGCGCAGTGGTTAAGAGCTGGCTTGGGACGTCAGCGGCCCCGGTTCGGATCCCACATATGAGGGCCAGTGACACACTGCCCTCTAAAAAAAATAAAAAATAAATAAAATCACCCAAACATAAAATGAAATTACAATAGTATACCTCTAATTAAGAAAGACTTCAACCTTGTTATGGTAATAATGGCAGGACAAGAAAGAACATTTAAGGACTAAATTTGGATTTTTATACTTTGACATCTCTCTGTCTTGAATATTGTTCATTCTAAAGATGTTACAACTATTGGTTGAAAATAACTTGTGTAAGCTCTTAGGAAATTAAAACTTTAGTCTAGATAAACAATTTCTGTTTTCCTAGCCCAATTTCAGAATTAGAAATTTCCATTACATAAAATTATATAATCGTTTTAAAATCCTATTCTCTCTTTTTAATACAAGTTCAGTATTTCAGCTAATTTTTAAGCATCATACCAATTTTTTTTCCAATTTCTGTAGTTCCTCTAAAAGAATAAATTGATAAATAAAAAATTTTACTCTGGGGCCCACCAAGTGGTGCGTTGGTTAGGAGTTGGCTTGGGTCGCCAGCTCTGAGCAGCAGGGCCCCAGTTCGGATCCCACATATGAGAGCCAGTGACACTGCCCTCTACAGCTAAGATGGTGAATAACAGCTCCACCTGGAGCTGGGCTGCACTGAGTCACCAGCAACGGTGTAGGCTGCAGCCCCTGCTGCAGTGGGCTGCCAAAGCTACAGTGAATGGCTGGCAGCTGGCGTGAGTGTCCGGCAGCCAGTGCGAGCCCCCGTGAGCGGCCATCCAGTGACTGGTGACAGATCTGCCTCACCCGAGAAGAGTGCAATGATAATACCAACATGGACCAGTGAAGCAACGTCCTCCACAACTAGACTGAAGAACAAAAGGACAGCAACTTGTCTGTTTCCCTTCCCCGGATTCCCAATAAAATCTTTAAAAAAAAAAAAAATTTACTCTGATAGTATTTTAAAGAACCATTTGTGATGTAATTTTTCTCTAATATATAAAATATAGACCTATGAATGTGATACTTATTTTATCGGTTTAGACAGCCTGTCTCGATTAGTTTAATCTGTAATACACTAAAGCAGCATTTCTCAAACATAAGCTTGTATCAGAATTATTTGGAGTACCTGTTAAACCACCCCAGAGTTTCTAATTCAGTTGGTCTAACATGAGGCTGAGAATTTTTATTTCTTTAATGTTCCCAGATGATGTTGATGCTACTGGTTGGGGCAAGCACACTTTGTGAGACAGTTTTCTTCTAAGTATCTATTGGGTCTTCAGAAAAGTCATTACGCATACTTGCAACAGATGGCACTAGTTCATTTTTGGAAGTACCACAGTCATTCACATCTATATTATTACTATGTCATTTGACAGCTGACAGTTCTAGCTTCATTCTAAAAAAAAAAGTTGAACGATTTGGTTGAGTTTTGGAGATTTTACAACAACTTGAAGATGGAAGACCAAACTGCATTTTTATCATAAAGCAAAGAATGTGCGTCAAGCTCGTGAAAAGTTGCGTAAAGTTTACAGTGTCCATGTTCTACAAGAACGTCATTGCCAACGATGATGGTTCATGAAATTCCGTGCTGGTGATTTTGATCTCAGTGACGCTCCTTTGTCAGGGAGTCCCACTGAGATGACGACAAAATAAAGGTATTGATCGAGTCAAACCCATGTTACACAACACAAGAAAGTGCAGAAACATTGAACATCCATTCAAGCGTTCACGACCACCTGGAGAAACTGGCATGTGTAAGCAAGCTCGATATTTGAGTTCTGCGTGAACTCAAAGAAATTGATTTGACAGCACACATAAAGGTCTGCAATATGCTCATTAAACATGATGAAAACGGTACTTTTTTGAAGCACCTGGTAACTGGTGATGAGAAGTGGATTGTTTACAACAATGTGGTGCGCAAACGGTCTTGGCCCCGACGTGATGATTTGCCTCAAACGATATCGAAAGCAGACATTCATCAGAGGAAGGTTATGTTCTCAGTGTGGCATTTTAAAGGTGTGTTTTTCGAGCTCCTGCCAAGGAACCAATCAATTCGAATGTGTACTGTCGACAATTGGACAGTTTGAACAAATCCAGAAACTTCCAGAGCTTGTTTAATTGTAAAGGAATTGTGTTCCATCGTGACAATGCGAGACCACACACAAGTTTGATCACCCATCAAAAATTATTGGAGCTTGGATGGGATGTGTTGCCACACTCACCTGACTTTGGGCTGTCAGACTTCCACTTGTTTCGCTCTCTTCAAAACTCCTTGTGTGAGGCCAGCGAGTGGTGCATTGTTTGGGAGTTGGCTTGGGGCTCCGGGCCTGGGCAGCAGGGCCCTGGTTTGGGTCCCACATTGGGGGCTCGTGATGCTGCGCCCTCTGCAGCTAGGATGGTGAACAGCAGCTCCACCTGGAGCTGGGCTGCCGCAATTGCCTCAGCCTGGAGGAGCGTATTGTTGGTGCCAATATGGGCCAGTGAAGTGACGTCCTCCACAACTAGACTGAAGAACAAAAGGACAGCAACTTGTCTGTTCCCTTCCCTGGTTCCCTAATGCTGTTCCCCTCCCCCAGTTCCCCAATAGAATCTTTAAAAACAAAACAAAAACCTCCTTGGATGGTATAACATTCAACTCAGATGAGGCTGTAAATCAGCACCTTGTTCAGTTTTTTGCAAATAAAGACAGGTCCTTCTATGAAAAAGGAATTATGAAGCTCACTGACAGATGGCAAAAGGTTATTGAACAAAACGGGCAATATATCATTGATTGATCTTTGTTCTTTATATAAATAAATGAGCTTTGAAAAACATAGAATACCTCATGACTTTTCCGACAACCCAATATTTATACACTAACCTTGGGAAAACTGAGAAAACAGTTACTCAGTAATGTTCTCTGTTCTGTTCTGTAGTTAAAATGAAGAACCTACTTGAGAAGGACTAATTTAGAATGATGTATTGTAATTTGTGTAGTAAAATGAGCATATTGTTTAATATCTTCAAGATTATAAATATTTCACTAGGTTGTGCTTATTATATTTATAAATATTTCTATATTGGTCAAACAATTTTTTTAATGAAATGGTATGAATCCTTCTAGTTAGGTAGCTACCATTTTCTAGATACATGTATTATAAAGACATTTAGAAGCATGAATTAAGTGATGTATTTTAAGCAAAAAACTTGCTCTATTTCAGAATGTTATGGAATAATTTCAGGCTTTCTTGAAAGTAAAAGATAGAGTGCCAGTGAACGAAATTTCCACATACTAGTATATCACTTTATTTTAACATCATGTCTAGAGAAATAGAAAGTAAGTCAATGGATAAAGCTTACCAGAAAGATATTGGTGACAAGAAAAAAAACGACCAGTTTAGGACCTTTAGAATTGTCTTAAGAAATAGAAAGTTTCATTCATTGTAAAGAAAAAGTATGATAGGCAGGTATGTAATTATAAGTTTCTATAACTTAATTGTATAATTAAGCTAAAACCTGGATTATTTTTAGCTCCAGTTGTTATGTTTTAGTCAGAAAACATCCAGTGTGCTTTTGTCATGCAGAGCATTCTTAACTCGATATTTCTCTATTTTTAATTTTAGGGCAGCAGCAATGACCCTCCGCACGGTCTTATTGTCGTTGCAAGCACTGTTAGCAGCCGCAGAGCCAGATGACCCACAGGATGCTGTAGTAGCAAATCAGGTAACAGCCACTTTTGAAAGCCTTTCTTCTACTTACATTTGAGGCTCTACTTTAGTGGTTTGCAATATTAACATATGAGCATACTAATATTGTAACTAAATTTGGAAATGGTCTCCTTTCTTGTGGTAAGATTATTTTGTCAGATGTAATAATGAAAACTTAATTTATTGATTTTTAACATACTAGTTTATTTTGACATATGGTGATGCTTTTTTTCCTAACATATTATGAAAATTTTCAAACACACAATGTCAAAAATTATACAGTGAACACCTATATGCCTATGTACCATCTAGATTCTATAATTAACATTTTACTACACATGTATCTCTCTGTATCCCTGCATAAAGTGATAATCCCTTTCTGATGATAATTTTAACCAGCTCCTGCTATGGCACTGAAGTGGCATGGTAAAAGTTACCAAGGATCTTATAATTGCCAGATGGAATAAGTATTTTTTAGTTCTGATCTTTGATCTTTAAGAAAGAAGTCATCAGTTATGGCCAGACTGACTGTTTCTGTAAACAGTGTTTTGTTGGAACACAGCCACGGCTGGTTGTTTACTTTACAGCTATAAGTTGACAGAGTTGAATAATAGTTGTGACAGACAATATGGTTTGAAAGCCTGAAATAATTGTTATCGGCTCTTTTAAGAAAGTTGCCAACCTATATTCTATGCCATTAGGATTTACTGAGCTTCCTTTTTTTTTTTCACCAAGAAATTTGTTTTTCTCTTGACTTCTGAGATCCTATTCTCTTACTATCTTTGTAGTTGTTGTTGTTCCTTCTTTGTTCTTACAATTATTTCTCTTCTTCCTCCTACTTTTAAAATATAGTTCCTTGGTTCAGACATTGTTCCTTTTACTTTCCAGTATATACATTCACTTGGCTTAGCATATTTACACCGATTTACCACCTGTATGTTGATAAAATGTTCAGGCTTGACTTCTTTCCTGAGCCCATAACCTATTTGGAATTGGATAGCTCTGGATAAATGTTTGATGGATACCTCAGCACAACATTTCTAAAACCGAATGCAGAATCTTAAATCCTGCAGACCCATCCATCTGCATAACCTGCAAATCTTATTTTACTTTATTACGAAAAACCTCTTATTAGTAGCTCTAATATCACCTACTTGTTAAGTCCAAATTCTTTAGTTTTTAGAGCTCCTCCATGATTTGAGTTGTGTACAAACCCAGCATCATTCCCTAAATACTTAATGTTCCCCAACTTCATGCTCTTTCAAGATGGTATTCATTTCAACCTGTCATTTCACCCAATCTGCTGTGTTTCTTCTGCCTGAGGAAACTTTTCCTCTTAGCAGACTTCTTTTTCCCCTTGAAAAGCTGTTCACTCCTTCATTTATGTATATATTTGTTAATATGTTCTATTATGTGTCTCAGAGTGCTTAGAATTATGGTTTTACATGTTATATATTCATTCATTTTTTTGGTAGTCAGAAGCATGGCTTGAGTCTCAGCTTTGATTTCCTGTTCAGTTCTGAGCCTGAAAGGTTGAGAGGTTGGACTCAGGTTTCTTATAGCTCCTAAAACAATCCAGTAATTTGACTTATTTTCTTGTTAAGAACTTCCAATGGTAGAAACTAGATTTATCATTTTAATATAATAAAAGCTCATCAGCCATAAAATATTAAAGATGTATAAAATACTCTAAAAAGAAACATTAAAGTGAATTGAAGAGTTATTTTAAATTTGTATTTTATTAAGTAATAGTGGAGTATTGGAAAATAAACTTATCGCTTTGCAGTGCATATGGGAAATCTTTTAAAACAACTGTATGATAGTTCATAATCATCTCAAAACGTGCTGTAAGTTAGAACTTTGCATATGGGGTTTTTTGAAAGCACTGTACAATAACACAGCTCTAGGAAAAAAGCAAAGTCCAGTTCCAGTTGTGTATTCTAGCCTGAGCTGTGGTTAATACAAAAATTAGGCGCATTTATTAATATCCATATAATTTTAGAAGCTAGTAATTCTGTTTAGTTGTATAATGTTTGCCTTACACAGTGTATAGAAATACCCCTAATACCTCACTTCACTTAGTTTTGTGCTACTCACATTTGTTGAAATTGGAGATTAAAGTTGATAAATGTTATTTGTGTCTTTCTTTTGTCAATATTACTTTCGAATTATAGCTTCAGATTAAGCAATCTCTTCTTGTATGACATAGTTTGCAGTGGAAGTGAATCAATTACATTGTAAATCTACATTGGTTTTATTTAGAAAAGGCAGGTTCTTAGGCAATTAAGAGTTGGACTACTGTATTGAATGTTATAACTGTATTGTCAATCATATTTTTTTTCCCTCATATAGTACAAACAAAATCCTGAAATGTTCAAACAGACAGCTCGACTTTGGGCACATGTGTATGCTGGAGCACCAGTTTCTAGTCCAGAATACACCAAAAAAATAGAAAATCTATGTGCTATGGGCTTTGATAGGGTAAGTAACATAAAGGCATGTTGATTTTGATCTACTGATTGATTTTGTGAGACTGAGATATATTGATTGATTTTAAATTAGTGTTACAAATCCTTAGATGTCAGAAGTGGTTCAAAAATACTATTAATTTAGTTTTGTTTTGTTTTGTTTTTTTTTTTTTTTTTTTTTTTTTGAGGGCAGTGTCACTGGCCCTCATATGTGGGACCCAAACTGGGACAGCTGGCTTCCTAAGCCAGCACTTAACCACTGCGCCACTTGGCCAGCCCCGATCGTTGGTTTTAAAAGCTTTTTATGCACTATAGTGCAAGGCAACATAAAGAAAAAAATCAAGGTGTGGTTTCTTAGCATAAAGACAGTATTTTAAAATATTTCCTTGAGATTTGATATTTTTTGTCTCCATTTTTTTCTCTACAGAATGCGGTAATAGTGGCCTTGTCTTCAAAATCATGGGATGTAGAGACTGCAACAGAATTGCTTCTGAGTAATTGATTTACCACCTGTATGAGTGAGAGAGCTGCTGGTATATTCAAGCTTGCCCCTTCTTGAGGAGCATCAACATCTGTTATTTTTAGGATTCTGCATAGATTTCTTTTAAACTGGCATTCTTGCCTAATGATGTTATCTAGGCACCATTGGAGACTGAAAAAAAAAAAAAGAAAAATCCCTGCTCTGTAAATAAAGCTAATTAAACGTCTGTGTAAATTGAAAAAGGGGAAATACTTTAATTTTTTTCTTAATAGTGTAAAAATTCTTTGAGCTAAGGTAAAACTATGGAAAAAACATGCTACTTTAGTGTTTAGCAGTGTACCAAGACTAGCAAGAGTTTGCTTCAGGATTTCGTTGAATAATTAAGGTAATATTTTGAGTGTGTCAGGGCCATTCAAATTGTTGGTGTTGCATCACAGTTACCTTAACTGTTTTTAACATGGATCCTCTGTGCCTGTGAATTTACTTGCATGCTTGTACTTGACTTCTTAGGATGGGTAGCTGAAAAGACCACCATTTTAAGCGTTTGAGAATTCTTAAATATGAGATTTATTGAAGATGGTGACCTATTCAGAGCCTTTTTGTCCTTGTCAACAGACTGGGGCACCATATCTATTTTTCCCCTCTTACCACACACAGCTAATATTCTAAAAGTAAATTTCTCTATATTTGGTGGGGAAATGTGTTGAGGGGTCGTATCCCTTGCTCCATTTTTAGGTCGTCCATGTGGAATGTTTGTCACAGTTCTTCACTCTTAAAACGTTCCTATATAAGTAAGTAAGAATGTAGAAATGGAGTTGTCAATTTTGTTTCTCTTGCAAAAATCAGTAAATACTTGATGCAATATTCCCAAGATTTAGTGAAAGAACCCAACTTAATTTTTTAGTGTATTCGACATCTTTTCTATTTTTAAACTGGTTAAATTTTTCTTTGAGAACTTGAAAGGATGAAATCAGCTGTTTGCAATTTTTTTAGCCTAATTTTGGCATTATAGAGATTGTTTTATTGGATACTTTAAAGTCATTCTAGCTTGCATTTCCCCCTATAGACACATGAAAGCTGTGTTGGTGTTTTACTGTACATACTTCAGATGCACATAGGAATAGAAGTGTGTTATAAATCTAGCTTTCTTTATGATGTTTCTGATAATACGAGAATTGAAAACTTTACCTTCTCTTGTACATAGTCAGACTTTCTATTCGTATTGAAGTTACATTTCATTCTAAGTTCAAAAGTTTGAAAATTGTTAGTTTTGCAAGCTCAAACACTAATGTGACCATTTTATGAAGGTTGAAATAGATTTATGCAGGCAGTTCTATACATAGAAACACAGTTCTTATTAAATTTCAGGACCAATGCAAAATAACAAAAATGTAATGGAATCAGAATGAATTAAAGTAAGGCTGTATATTGAAAGTCATATTATAAAAGGTTTGCTCTCTTTAAGTGTTATTCATCCTAAATTATAATCATTAAGTATTTGGAAAATAATTTTGAACCATAAATTCAGCATAATTTTATTTAACTTCTCAATAATCTTAGAAGCAATAAAAGAACCATTGTTAAATATATTGTAATGTTAAAGATGTGAAGGTTCTTCCAAAAACTTGTAAAGCTTTCCTAATCAATGGTAAACTCTACTAGTTGATGTTATTGCGTACTAAACACAAGTTGCAATGTTTTTATCCCCTCTGTGTTTGCTTAAGCATAAATTTCTTTATACAATCACCTCCTTTCATTGTTGTAGTTTAGTTACTTTTCTAAAGATGCCAAAGGAAACAAGATTTTTCTTTATTTATTTTAAATAACTAAAACTTTGTACTTTTCTTTATATTTTGAAGTAAGGTTGGAATTGTGTGAAAATGTGGACAGTTTTGTTGCATTATTGGTTAGAATTTTTTATTTTTAGTGGAGGGCAGCTTGGTAATATTAGTAATATTTGAATTATTTTAAATATCAAACACATCTACCCAGTTTACTATTTGCCTATATTATCAGGGTATATTTAATTGTCCTGTGGTTAGACAAAGGAGAGAACTCAGAAGTTACTAAAGGTCAAGCTTACATACTTAGCTCTGGAAGGCAGCTATATCTTGCCTTTGATTTTTATGCACATTAGCCCTATAGGGTATCTACTCATCTTAACTATATTTCAACATCCCAGTGCCCAGGAAATTTAAAAGTACAATCAATATTTGGTATGAGAGGTTCTCCATAACAGATTTCATTTCAAAATTTATTTACCTCATTTTCATTTAATGTGATAATCCGCCCCTTTCCTTTCTGGTATATTTCCCACTGTCATCCTGGTGGGGTTTTTATGTTTGGTTTTTGTTTTTTCACTTCTCTGCAGATAGATTTATTTCCCCAAACATAGAATTTAAGGCAATTCCTTTTTTTCTCTGGTCTTATATATGTTTTGGGAAAAGGAGACTAGAAGTACAGGTACAGGGGAAAGGTACCCTGGTGAAAACTATTTTTAGAATTCTCAATTTTTTGTGATTTATCAGTTTAAAGGTCTCAAAAATTATGGTTAAAAACCTATATAGTGATACCCCATTTAGGACAGCCAGATTTGCTAGAAGTCACTGATAACTCCAATAGGCTTTTATTGTAATCAAGTCTACTTCATGAGTATGTGCCTGACATTTAAAAGAACGGATAATTAGTTGTATGGTATTTCAGTACAGATTACCGAATATGAATGAATAGCAATTTGTGACCCAGATACGTATACAGTAGGGAATACATAAATATTTGAGGAACTTGTAGTAAATTAGATGCTCTGATTTAGCTCCCCCAAATGTTTGGAATTTTGACTGTGGTTTACTTAAAACATGCAACACATTCAAATATATACATACATATATTTGTTTAGATTCTGAGTATTTTGCTTTTGGGAATTATCTATGAAATGAAAGTAAGACTGATTTGGGGGCGGTGAAAGTATTTCACATTTGTGATTGTTGGTGACGCTTAAAACTATGCAAAATAATTTTTAAAAGTATAAAAAAATTGGCAGTTAAAGTGGATATAGCTTCTTCATGCACTACAGAATGTAGCATGTTATGTTACTGTTTAGGCTGCTTAATAAGTTTATCAATGTGAAAAGCAGATCTTGGCTGTAAATGTATGCCTGATTTGAGCTTTTAAAACTCTGCAATAGGAGTTATGATGATGTTTCCAAATTCTTGTAGCAATATAGGAAATAAAGCATTTTGTTGTTTCAAAGATTTAAGATGGATTTGGGCAGGGAAGAGTTGAAGCCAGGTATACTTTCTTGTACATAGATGGAAACAATGTTTGGATATGAAAAAGGAAGCCGTCTGTTTACAGTTAACTTTATTTCATGGACTTTTACAAAATGATGTTGTGTTAATCACTTTTTCTAGTTAAAGAAATTTCAATTCCAGGGTACAAACCATTGAAAAATTTGCATTTTCATTCTTTTAGTACCAGTTTGAAATAAATGTTTAATATCAGCTATTTGCTATCTATCACTGGGGAAGAAGGCAACTTGAAGTATTTACTGATAAATAGCCTTCTTCTCAAATGTGACTTGTCTGTAGTGTCTACATATTATGTCACACGTTCTATTTGCACTGTTGCAATATGGATCAAAAATCTTGTGGCACAGGGGTAGGGGAATGTCAGTATCTCCCTTGTCCTGTTTGTTCTATTACTGCTTTATTGGACTGATCTACACTCATAAACCTGTGATCATCACCTAAATGTAAGTCTGACTGTGTCACCTGTTGCTTGGTTATTTCAACCATGCTGCTATATATAATCAGGTGTGGCACAGTTTATCAGTTTTGTTCTAGGGGATGAGTGGATACAAATCATTGCACTGTGCTGTTAACCAATCCTTGTGTGCTTGCAGTTACTTTTTATGGCATCATAATAAAAGCTAGACTATTTCTTTTGGGGGGGAAGAGACTTATTTAATGTAATTTAAAGACTTTTCCAATAGAAAATGAAATACTATTGAAAATAATATCTATTTTTTAGCTTTCAGCAATTGATGGTGCTTTGTTGTGGTGTCTGCTGGAAGTCTACTGCCATTATAGGGATTCTCATTAACCTCACCAAGAAAGAATCTTGCTTGTTAGTTTCTCTAGATCTCTATTCTAAACCATCTGTTAGTGATGATAAATTCTGTAGGAAGGTCTATTCTGAGCCGTTAACTTCCTGTAAGGGGAAAATGGGTGGGTTACCAGAAAGACCATGAAGCAGGGTGGGCTGTGGGTGGAGGGTTGGGTGTTTGTCTTGAGAATTAAAACTACGAAACACTTTTGTACACAACTGATTTTTTAAAAAAATAAACACATTTTTTAAAATGTTGAATTTTTTCCCCCCTTACTGGGAATTCTTAAAAATAAATGCATGCATGTTTCCCCCTGAAAATGGTTTATATCTTCTTTCTGGGTACTCATCTATGGACAGGCAGTTAAGCCTCAACATTACTTTAACAAGAAAAAAGAACCGGGTAGAGACTTCTCTTAGACAAGTTTCAAAATGATGAGCATATGATAGGTACAATCACTTATATTGGGTCTTTGAATTTAAAAATGGGTTGAAATTGTTTATTTCTATTAAAGTTATTTGAAAGTAGAACAGTATTTGGCTAGGTTCAAAATTCAGAATAATGCAGTTAGTTGGTACTGAAAGTAATACTGTTTGTTCTGTTTTCATATGTGCACACAAATCTCTCTGGAAAGGGTGCCAGTTACAGTGGAAAGGACTCTAAATTGTTTCAGAAAGTCCTCAGTCACTATTCTTGGATTATCCTTGCCTCCGTTAGTATTGATAATTAGCAGAAGTTGTATTGGTTAGGATTTGTACTAGTTATTTCACATAGCAAAACTGATTGTTACTTTGTGTCTCTAGGGCATTCATAACCAGCTTTCAGCAGTCCTATGAGTTTCTGTAGCCTGGAAATGGAATTGCTCCTGACTGAATACAAACATGAAGTGCTCTTTCATGGAGCAAGTTGCATCTTTACATATTAAAAATCAAGGATAATAAATGGAATTCAAGTGAGCTTTCATGCCAATCCCTAGCAAAGGATGGTCAGATTTAAAGGGTATAAATACTTGGCACATGTTTGATTTTGGTCATCAAAGAATTAAAGATTTTCAGTGAATAGCATGAGTTCTCTGCTAAAGCTTTTAAGCGTCCATGTATTCATGTTGTAATGTTCATTTCATCCATTTCAGTAAAAATACATTAAAACACAACTTTATTTGACTTAATCTTCCTATTATAAATTACTTATTAAGATATTGAACCAAAGTCAAGAAAGCCAAGGTGTTTACTCAGTTTCTAATACTTGTAAGAGCCTTTTTTCAATATACATAGGTAATACAAGGCAAACACTGTATAAAGTTGGACAAAATTTGAGAAATCCACAGTGTATTACTTACTGAGTTAATATACCTAGTACTTTGTATACATAAAAATGTTGCTGCACATACACAATATACCTAACGATTTAAGAGCAACTAGTAGTACCTTTTCTCCACTTAAACAGCTAACGTTCAGTTCTTTAATATTGTATTCTGCAGCTCTTCATTTTCAATACGTGAGATATATATTCCTTTCTGTAAACATTATTTGCATTATATTGATAAATGAGAAGACCTGTCCTTAGCAATGTCAAGGAACAGATTGAATGTCATTCCACTGGTATCTTCTAACCATATTGATAGAATTACAGAAAAGGGGAACTTCCAGTCTCGTCCTTTTTTTCATGATATTTTTTTCTCCTTTTTAAAAAAATAGATAAAATGGTTGGATACTCAGAGTCACAGGTTGTTTTTAGTAGAAATCCCATAGTATTGATATTTATATGTGCCTACTAAGTTTGGTAAGATGTTGAGATCTAAAATACTATTCTTGTTTTCCTGAAAAACAGGAAATGTGGAGGGATCATTTGCAAGCATGAAAAGGAAAACCAGGTGGGAGTGAGGTCTTCAAGGAAAGTGTATCCAAACCAGTTCTTATGGTGTGAATTGAACAGACTGTTTTGGCGAAGTAGCTTCAGCTGTATTTAGGGTGCTGGGACTTCTGAAGTTACTTGAACAGGCATCAAACGTACTGTCTTCCTATTTGGGGACTAATAGAATACATAGCAGTGTTCTTGGTTTATGAAAATGATCTCCTAAACTGCAAAATTTATTTGGCCTGAACATTTTATTCCATTACACTTTAGTTCTTAATTGCAATGTCATGCTTATGTGTACATGAGGAGAGGTGTGCCTCCTCTCAGGTTAACCTTAAGATGTCAGAATGGCGGTCAAATCCAATGGCAAAATTTTTATAAGGAAACATTCACAGTAATAGTCTACTGGGGTAATGATTATTAGCGTGGCTGATTTTCTTCATTTAAAAAATTTTAAATTTTTTTAAATCAGTGATAGTGAAGAGTTCATAGTGGAAAATCATTAATCCTCTTTCTACCTACAGAGAAAATAGCTTTTAAATGTCTAATTTTTGTATTTTGGTTACCTCCAGGTTATTAAGCAACACGCCTAGCCCTCTAAGTAATTTTAGGCTTCGTTTATAACAGTAAGTTAATTACATTTCTGTTCTATCAATTATACCTAGTATCGATTCCTTATTTTTATCCCTAACCTCTACACTTAGTAATAGAATTTAGGCTGAGGGAGTGCTGCTGCGTGCACAAAAGCATTGAGAAATTAGGGTGATGGGGGCAGGGTTGGTAGAGGCAAAGGGCACCTACTCGCTGAAGCAGAATCTTTGGAACTAAGGTAGAGATAAGTGAACGAGGAGGCTGCAATACCTAGATTGGGGTAGCAATTAGAAGATGAGATGTAGAGATTGTGTCTAAAGTGATCATTGATATGGTTGATTTAATGTCCTCAGTAGTAATTTTTTTTTTTTTTTTGAGGGCAGTGTCACTGACCCTCATATGTGGGACCCGAACCGGGGCCCCTGGCTTCCCAAGCCAGCGCTTAACCACCACGCCACTCGGCCGGCCCATCAGTAAGCAATTTTTAATCCCACACCCTACATTCCTGAAGGTAAGACAGGCACACTCCTTGTTGTTCACCTGCTTTACGCATCCTAGATTCCGTGGGCCATGACTGTAATTATCTTGTCCCTTTCTTCCTTACAGTTCTTGCAAAGTCTCCTTTCTTTGCCTAGTGTACTACTTGCATAGCAGAATATTCCTGGACAAAAAGTGCTGACTATTCTCACTGAACTGAAAATCACTTATTTTCCAGTGGGCCTGTAGCACTACTAAGGTTCAATCGTACGTCTTCCTGATCATTTCAATCCTCCATTCTCTGAGGTGACAATTGCACAACTTACTTGCCTTGAATCTCCAACAGCTGCTTCTAATCCCTCACAACTAATGAGTTAATTTCTCACATTACTGAGAGGCAGAAGCAAGGAGCACGACATCTTTTCATCAAGTGTATCACCCTGCCTGCATCTGTTATATACTGTTTTCTCATCTATTCAAGGACTTAGCTTCCATTTCTTTTCTCTTGCATTGTTAATTTCTCCCTTTTTACATACATGTAAACTGCCGATGGTATCTCCATCTTAAAGAGAAAAAGGAAACCTTTGTAGACTCTGTAGTCCAGTCCAGGATTCTTGCAGTCCACTGCTATCCTTTTAACCATTATTTGGGACATTTCAAACTTATGTTTAAAAAAGCAAATGTTCCCTCTCCAGCACCTCCCAGATTGCTGCTTCCTCTATTTTTCTTAGGCAGGCGGTACCATCATTTATCCAGTTGCTCAAGTCAAACCCCTCAGAATCATCCTTCACTCCTTTCTCTGCCTAACAGCCATATTAACACCTCTTATTAGCTTATTAATATGTTCTGGTTCTGATTTACGGCTGTCTGCTACCTCCCTAACCAAGCTACTCACATTTGTGTTGACCTCGTGTGTGTCCCTGTGTCTACTCATGAGTTCCTGCAGTCCATCAGCCACGTAGCCATAATGTGATAAAGTGCTACATGCCTGCTCAAAATGGCTTTCAAAAGAACATAGAATGAGGGCCAGCCGAGTGGAGCGATGATTAAGCGCTGGCTTGGGAAGCCAGCAACCCTGGTTCGGGTCCCACATATGAGGGCCAGTGACACTGCCCTCCAAAAAAAACATAGAATGATAGGCATGCTCCTTGCCACGCCCACAATACCTACCTTTCTACTGGTCCTCTGGCCTCACCTCCCTGGCTCACCGTGCACTAGACATACTAGACTCTTGGTATTGGTCAAACACACTAGGCTTCTTTCAATCTCAGGTCCGTTGAGTAGCCTGTTCTCTGCCTGGAATGCTCTTTCCTCAGATACGTGTTTTGCTTAATCATTTTATTTATATTGCTGTTCAAATGTCAGGCCTTCCATGATCATCCTAACAGCGTTGCCTCTATTCAGCTCTCCCCCTACCTGATTAAATTTTCTTTATGGGACTATTAACCTGCTTTTTAATTTTGTCCAACGTGAGAATTGGGGTTTGACTTATTCATTACTTTATCTCCAATGCCCAGAATGTTGTGAGGAACATAGAAAGATACATTATGTCAGTCATCAGTAAATACTTGTAAGTGAATTATATAGAAGGGTAGTAAATAAAGAGGACATATCAATGAGGGGGGGGTCAGGCAGAAAACCAAAGCAAGAATAGGATAAATGTACTGGATCAACCTACGTTTTACAACTGATCCCAGAAAGAGAACAAACCACCAAGAGAGAATAGAGAAAATGAGGGGTATTACCAAATAGCCCATTTGGAACTGAAGGACACAAATTTCCAGATTGAAGGGTCCACCGGCTCTGTAGTCAATGAAAAAAGACACCTGTCAGACTTCAAAGAATGGGGCAGAAGAAAGGATCCTAAAGTTCCCTTGAAAGAATAAAAAATACATAGCATCAGATTTCTTAAAAACAATTTTAAAAGACAGTGAAACTTTTTAATGCTAGTTAAAATTATTTTCCATATAGATTTTTTTTTTTTAAAGATTATATTGGGGTCCTGGGGGAGGGTAACAGACAAGTTGCTGTCCTTTTGTTCTTCAGCCTAGTTGTGGAGGACATGACTTCACTGGCCCATGTTGGTATCATCATTGCGCTCTTCCCGGGTGAGAAAGATCAGTCGCCGGCCTCTGGACGGCCGTCCACAACAGCTGCTGGCCGCTCATGCTGGCTGCCCGCCGCTCACTGCAGCTTATGGCAGCCCACTGCAGCAGGGGCTGCAGCTATGCCACCCGGGGGACTCACAGCAGCCCAGCTCCAGGTGGAGCTGTGGTTCACCATCTTAGCTGTAGAGGGCAGTGCCACTGGCCCTCATATGTGGGATCGGAACTGGGGCCCTGCTGCTCAAAGTTAGTGTCCCAAGCTAGCTCCTAACCAACGTTCCACTTGGCTGGCCCTCCATATAGATTTTTATTTGTCATTTATTAGGATGGAGTAAAATTTTTTTTTTTTTTTTTTTTTTAGCCGAGCCATCCTGCCACCTGTTGGCAGCTTAACGGCAACTCAGCTCAGGCTGGCCTCGAGCTGCTGTTGCTCAGAGCTCAACTCGTACTCTTGAGTGAGCTCTTAACCAACTGAGCCACTCAGCCAGCCCTTGGAGTAAAACCTTTTTAACATTCAGAAAATTTACTTATATGCCATATTAAGTAGCGTGTAGATATTCTGTTACCAAAAAAAAGGAGTCTATCAAGAAATAAAGATACTAGGGTTCATAGAAACAGTGGATCTAATTCAGGGGAGCAATACAGGAAAGACCCATAATGACAACAAAAAGACAACAGCTTTAATTAGAGAAGGATGGAGGGCTTCAGGAGGGAGGACTCAGTAAAGAGGACCTG
This sequence comes from Aselliscus stoliczkanus, assembly GCA_033961575.1. NCBI lineage: Eukaryota > Metazoa > Chordata > Mammalia > Chiroptera > Hipposideridae > Aselliscus > Aselliscus stoliczkanus. The sequence goes on along the minus strand of CM066734.1, from coordinate 69,202,917 downwards.
ATAAAATACTCCATATAGAGACACATTATTGCCTGCTGCATAACCTCATTTATTATTTGTGAGTGGCACCCCTGGAGTTGTATAGTTTATATCCTACGTGGATGGAACAACCAGAAATTCACAAGAGAGACAGTTGTAAACTAAGATAAAACCATATAGGAATAGATGACATTATTTGAGTATATACTAAGTATTAGTAGTTGTTCTGAGTACTTGTCCGTGTATTATCTCATTTAAACGTTTTATAACTGTAGATCCTATCATTTTGCAGATTTGGCAATGGGCAGAAAAAAATGCTCAGCGTTAACAATGCTAGGAGTGCCATACCCAGGGTTTGAACTCCAGTTGGTACTCAACTAGTTTTCTATAGGTCCGCTCAAGAGAAGAAATAAAGCACACAACATGATAGTTCATGAATAACATTTGCAAAGCAGTAAATGCTGGTGATTGATTGAACCAAATGTAGTGATGAATCTGTATTGCAAGATGGGGCTAGGGGGGATTGTAAGAATGCCAGATTTTCATCTTGGATACATATATCCAGAATTTATAAATTAAAAAAAATAGTATTCGGGCCAACTGAGTGGCGTGGTGGTTAAGCGCTGGCATGGGAAGCCAGTGGCCCCGGTTCGGGGCCCACATATGAGAGCCAGTGACACTGCCCTCAAAAAAAAAAAATAGTATTCAAAGCATATTAATACGATGGCAACTATTTGAAGACACAGTTAAGAAAGCTTATCTCAAGAAAAGGACCATAGACTACAAAATGCTGGGAAGACTTATTTTTATTTAAGCCTTTGTTGTTGTTCTTTAGATTTGCGGGGGAGATGGGGAGGAATAGGGAGAGGGGAACAGACAAGTTGCTGTCCTTTTGTTCTTCAGTCTAGTTGTGGAGTACATTGCTTCACTGCACTCTTCTCCGGTGAGGCAGTCGCTCACCGGCCATTAGATGCCAGCACACGCCAGCTGCTGGCCACTCATGGTAGCTCACGGCAGCCCCCTCAGCAGGGCCTGCAACCTATGCCGTCGCTGGCGACTCACAGCAGCCCAACTCCAGGTCGAGCTGTTGTTCACCATCTTAGCTGTAGAGGGCGCAGTGTCACTGGCCCTCATGTGGGATCTGAACTGGGGCCCTGCTGCTCAGAGCTGGCGCCCCAAGCCAACTTTTAACCAACGCACCACTCACTCGGCTGACCCAAGCCTTTGTTTCTTTAACCATTCATGTATTATTTTCATAAAAATAAGTTTATATTGAAAGATGTTCCATTTTTCTCCCTATAGTAATGTTTATCTAAGTACACATTGTGCTTCCTGCTTCATACATTTAAAATTACAGTTTTTTTTATGTGATTCTCTTCCATATCTGTAAATTGAAATCATTCTTCAAGCCTGCCTCCAAATGCTACCACCTCCATGAACCTTCCCGAGTCTTCCATAGAGCTTCATGAGTTTTCCCCTACTTACATTCTACCTTCTATTCCGGTTAGTTGTTTATCCCAGTTGATTGTAAACTCCTTACACACAATCCTGTTACTCTCCTGAGAGTAATAAATGTCAAATGAATTGAATTAGGTGTATACCGAAGAAATAAATCCTAAGAGGAGCAGAGGAAATGGGACTGAGGAGGGTACCATCTGTAACATTAATGGCGTCAGAAGGATGGAGCAGGTTAGAGCCAATCATTGCATGTGGGCAATAGTGTCAGCATTTTGTTAGTTTTCTTCTAATCTCTGAGCAGTTTTGATCAAATGATGGGCTTCACAGCTTGTGTAGAAGCTACAGAGTGGTGAGCTAAAAAAATTTTCAGCAGGCCAGCTGAATGGCGCGGTGGTTAAGCACTGGCTTGGGAAGCCAGCGGCCCCGGTTCAGGTTCCACATATGAGGGCCAGTGACACTGCCCTCAAAAACAAAAAAAGGAACTAAAGTAATTACCAATTAGAGTCAAGTGAAGGTTTGCTTGCTTTCTAAGGTGTGAGAAACTTGTGCACAGGTACATTTTTATGACAAAAGGCAGTGGGGAGAGAAATTGAAGAGGTTGGGGAGATGGAAACTACGAGACTACTTTTTTGTGTGTGTGTGTGGGAACACTGGGATACAGAACATGTATGGATTATAGCCAAGAAATATATAAAAATAGATCTAAAATGCTGTAACTATATTACTCTTTTGAAGGAATTGTTGTCTGAGGTATTGCTGGCTGCAAATACACCCTGTCAGTAGGAAGAACCATAGAGATCTTCTAGGCACACCCTCATTCTGCTGGTGAGAAACAAGCTGAGATGTGATTTGCCTCAGATGATGTATACATTTGTTAAAGAATCATGTAGCTGGGATTTGAACTATCTCCAGATCCATATTTCCCCATTCTCAATACCCAATCTGAAATACCTGTCTTCCTTCTGAAAATCCTATTTAACTAAAATGTCACTTTTCTGAAACCTCGCGTCTATGTCTCTGAACTCCCTCTCAGGCACAGTAAATGTTTCTCTAGACTCAGTTCTTTGTGTAAACTTTTATTATAGCACACATCACACTGCATTTGCACAGTTTGTTTTCATGTCAGCCATATCCTCCTTACAGGTCGGAATCATGTCTTTTTTACCTTTATCCCTAGCACAGATACTAGCAGAGTACTGGTGCTGAACATTGTCTTCAGATTGGAACTCCTCTTGTTATGAATCATTTTGATCTGGGAACAGTTCCGAAGGTGCTGTTTATAAACCATGCCAAAGATATCCAGGCAGTTTATGTTCGTGGACAAAATCTTGGAAACAGACGCGTCTGAATAGCCAAACAAATATAAAATGTCTTAATTCAAAAGCCCCAAAGGACTTGGGTAATTCTAAGCCTTAGTGATCCGGATTCGAGGCTCCTTCGAAAGGCAGATGAAGGGCTATTCTAAGAAATGAGTTGGAAAAAAAGGAAAGCGAATTGAATGTAAAATAGCTCTGTTTATGAGGCCCCTATATTATATTTTTCTTTGAAGGGTTTGCTTCTACTCTATATTCTTTCTATTTATACATTAACAAGTATCAAAAAAAGATTTGAGGCAAGTTTTAAGAGGAAGTAGAATAATGGTAAAATAAACTGCATTCGGGCCAAGGAGAAAAGAATAGTGTCAAGACCAAAGGACAAGATGGCTGACTGGGCAAGCATGAATTTGTTACACATCCCAAAGTGCTTATGCCCTCTCAGAGGGGCCAGTTCAGAGTACCATCAATACTGTGTTCAGCCCCAAGTCCAGGATCTCTGAATAATGGTTATTACTCTTAACTCTGATCCTGTCCAGATATTGTGTGACTTGTGGACTAAATTGAAAAGTTATGGGCTGGCCGAGTGGTGCGTTGGTTAAGAGTTGGCTCGGGACGCCAGCTCTGAGCAGCAGGGTCCCGGTTCAGATCCCACATAGAGGGCCAGTGACGCTGCGCCCTCTACAGCTAAGATGGTGAACAACAGCCCCACCTGGAGCTGGGCTGCTGTGAGTCGCCGGCCATGGTGTAGCTTCAGTGGAGCTGGCCAGCAGCTGGCATGTCCTTTGGTGCGCTTTCATGAACCGCCGTGAGCAGCCATCCAATGGCTGGTGAGCGACTGCCTCACCCGAGAAGAGTGCCAATTATACCAACATGGGCCAGTGAAGCGACGTCCTCCACAACTAGACTGAAGAACCAAAGGACAGCTTCTTGTCTGTTCCCCTTCCCCAATGCTGTTCTCCTCCCCCAATTCCCCAATAAAATCTTTAAAAGCAAACCAAAACAAGTTAACTGCAAAACATGCCCATATATAATAGTTCAGAAAAGTGGAAAATAGTTTAAAAATATGTATTATTTAAATTTTCATATAAATTTCTAAAGTATGTAAGTAGATGTTATTTAAATAATATAGTAAATACAGTTCATTGCTACAATCCTTATATCTGCAACTGGCAGCAGGTGACAAGCATCATCATCATGGTTTCCCTTTGTCCAATCCAAATTCACCTTCCATTTAGCCAGTATCTCAATAGTCTGGGTTTTTCAGTACAATACTAGTCTCCTGATTCCTCTTACATCCCTCCCTTCTATTGTGGAACAGTAATGGTTTTCCCGATTTAATAATGTAGATCACTCGCCCCAATCTATACTGTAATGGTTTTCTATCAGTGACATACTTTGTATTCAACACCTGGAGTGGATCATTTTTTAACATCCTTTATGCTACAAAATTATTTTCAGTAATGAAATACAAAAAAATACACTGAATTTTTTCTTTTCTTGAACTTCCTATATGTATAATCATGTCAGTTTTACAGTACAAAAGAAAATAGACTAATAGTTTTAAATTATATTAATGTATTTTTTGAGATATTAGACTTTGTGTAATAACTAGTATTGCAATTTTCTATTTTTTGAGCCTTCTCCAAATTTATTAATGACATTGTCAGAATTGATCTTTTTAAAAAATTTATTATTATAATTAGTTACAGATGTGCAAAACAATGCAATAGTTATCCTTTTCACCCCTTGCAAAGTGACTCCCCCTCCCCCTCCACTGCCCTCCCACACCCGATATCATACATATCTATTACAATTCCATTGACTCCATTCCCACACTATACTCCACATCCCATGATTATATATGTGTTAAATTATAATTAACATCTAATATTATTCAGTGGCAGCTTCAGATGTACAGTGCAGTGGTCAGGCCTCTACACCATCCATGAAGTGGTCTCCCTAACAATACATGAGTCCATCTGGTCCCCTAAAAAAATATTTACAACATTACTGATTATATTCCCTAAACTGTCTCTTCTATCCCCGAGTAATATTGTAGTCACCATTTTATGTTGCCTTGTCTAAAACTGATCTTTCTATATTAATGTTCAAAACAGATTTGTCATCTGTTATCACTTATAGGTGAGTGAAGAACATTTAATTTTAAAAAGTATTTCATGGGCCGGCCGAGTGGCGCGGTGGTTAAGCGCTGGCTTGGGAAGCCAGCAGCCCCGGTTCGGGTCCCACATATGAGGGCCAGTGACACTGCCCTCAAAAAAAAATAAATAAATAAATAAAAATAAAAAGTATTTCATGAAGAAACAGATAAAATATAAGAAGTCTTAAATATAAGAATAAGTTGTGTCAGAATTTCATAGAAGTCCAATATTGCTGTATATTACAGAAATTGCAATACTGTCAGAGATTTTGTTTTTCAGGATTGATTTTAGCGACTTTAATAGAAAAAAAATTAAACACGAAAACTCCTAATTGTTGTATAGAATGACAAAATTTAAATAACTGAAGTTCACTTTCTTTTTCTAATTATTCTGGATCTGTGGGCTTCTGCCTGGAATATAGAAAGCTGTAAAGAAGGTGGCTCCTATGCTAACAAACAAAAGCCAGATAATCCACAAAGTCATAACTTTTCATTTTTTTTCCCCATAAGTTTTCTTGAACCCTTCAGAAAACTGAAGTAACCAAATGCCCTGAAATGTAAATACAGGTACCTTAGGGGCCAGCTGAGTGCCTTAGTTGGTTAAGAGCTCGCTCAAGAGTGCGAGCCCTTGTTTACAATAGCTAAGACGTGGAAACAACCAAAATGCCCATCGGTAGATGACTGGATTAAGAAACTGTGGTATATTTATACAATGGAGTATTACTCCGCTATGAAGAAGAATGAAATCGTACCATTTGCAATGATATGGATGGACCTAGAGACTATTATGTTAAGTGAAATAAGAGAAAGACAAATACCATATGATGTCACTCATATGTGGAATCTGAAAAACTGAATGAACTAGCAAAGTAAACAGAAACTGTCTCAGATATAGAGGAAAAACCGCGTTGCTAGTTGGGAGGGGGTTGGGGATGAGGGAGAAGGGGATGGGATTAGACAGCAAAAATAGGCAACTACAATATTGCCACAGGGATATGAAAGACAGTTTGGGGAATATAATTAATAATGTTGTAAATATTTTGTAGGGTGTCAGATGGTCACATGTCTTGTTGGGGAGACCATTTCATGGATGGAGTAGAGGCTTGATCACTGCACTATACACCTGAAGCTGAGGTTGTATAATATTGTATGCCAACTGTAATGGAATATATAGATAGTCACGGGATGTGGATTATAATGTGGAACGGAGTCAGAGGAAGTGTAATAGATATATATGATATGGGGGGAGGAGTGAGGTGGCTAAATGGGGGTGGGGGGTTGTCACTTAGAGGGGTAAAAAGTATAACTATTGCACTGTGTTCTACACCTGAAACTAAAAAAAAAAAAAAAAAAGTGCGAGCCCTGATCAACAGGGTCACCAGTTCGATTCCTGGCCCGAGCTGAGCTGCCAACAGGTGGCAAGATGGCTCAGCTATAAAGAGAGAGAGAGAGAGAGAGAAGAAAGAAAAGAAAGAAGAGAGAGAATGAAAGAAAGGAGAGAGAGAGAGAGAGAAAAGAGAAAGAAATAAAAGAGAGAATGAAAGAAAGAGAGAAAGAAGAAAGAGAGAGAAAGAAAGAAAAGAAAGAAAGAAAAAGAGAAAGAAAAGAAAGAAAGAAAGAAAGAAAAAGAAAGAAAAGAAAGAGAAAGAAAGAAAGAAAGAAGAAAGAGAGAGAAAGAAAAGAAAGAACGAAAGAAAGAGAGAAAGAAAGAAAGAAAAAGAAAGAAAGAAAGAGAAAGAAAGAAAGAGAAAGAGAAAGAAAGAAAGAAAGAAAGAAAGAAAGAAAGAAAGAAAGAAAGAAAGAAAGAAAGAAAGAAAGAAAGAAAGAAAGAAAGAAAGAAAGAAAGAAAGAAAAAGAAAATACAGCTACCTTAGACACAGGGGCGTTTACTATTCACGTATGTTTCTGCAGGCCTCCTTCAGCACTCAGGAGGAAGACTGCAGGTGGAGACCAGGGAAGCCTCTTGGTGGTGCAGACCTTGGGGAGGGGAGCAGCTGCTACTGTGGGAAAGAAACCAAGTCCTGACTAAACTCGGCTTAAAAAAAAAAAAATCAAAAACAAAAACAAAATAAACAGCTGTAGCTGCTGGGGAAGGAAAGCAACCCTTCACTCTAAAGTACAGGTGAAGATCAGATGGGGCTAGGGAAAGAAAAAGTAAAAATCCCTCTCCCCTGTGGAAAGGGCAGCTATCCTGTAACCAGACCACTGAAGACTCCCACTGCTAAGAGTCAGGATCACAAAAAGCCCCATCCCCAGATGGTTTTCCGCCAGCTGGTCCTTTTTCTGGAGTAGCCTCTCTGGATTATAGATGGCCACATTCTTGCTGTGTCCTCATGGGGCCTTTCCTTGGTGTGCAGGTGGAGAGCGGCTGCACCAGCTAGTTCTCTGGTGTCTCATAAGGACGCTAACCCTATCAGACCAGTGCCCCCGCTTATGACCTCATGTAACCTTTATTACCTTGAAAAATGCAGCCACATAGGGTGTTAGAGCCTTAATATATGGTTGGGGGGGTTACACTCAATTCAGTTTGTAGCAGATGATAATCTGATGAACTGTTTAACCGTTGTGACCATGGTCTGCCAAAGTCCCATCCCTTAGGACCTGCTAGACTGTCACTGCCTTCTGCCCTAGCCAGGCCTGGGAACTAACCCAGATTACCCCATTGTCCTGAATGTCTGCTGCCGGCAACTACTGCTGGTATCAATTTATTAGAAATAGCTGTAGCTAACTCAAGACGATAAATTTCTTCATGGGTACTGAGTAGCTCAGACTGTCTGGGAAATCATGGAGGGTTTAGAGTCAGAAGCAATGCCAAAAATATTGGGTTGTTGGAAAAATCATGGCGCATGTTTGCAACAGATGGCACTAGTTCATTTTTGGAAGTACTAGAGTAATTCGCATCTATGTTATTGCTATGTCATTTGACAGCTGATAGTTCTAGTTTCATTCTAAAAAAAAAATTGAGCGATTTGGTTGAGTTGGAGATTTTACAAGTTGAAGATGGAAGACGAAACTGTGCATTTTTGCCATATTTTACTGTTTTACTTCCATAAAGGGAAGAACGCATGTCAAGCTTGTGAAAAGTTGCATAAAGTTTACGGTGACAATGCTCTACAAGAACTTCACTGCCAATGGATAGTTCACAAAATTCCATGTTGGTGATTTTGATCTCAGTGATAACTCCTTGGTCAGGGAGGCCCACTGAGGTTGATGACGACAAAATAAAGGCATTGACTGAGTCAAACCCACATTACACAGCACAAGAGAGATTGCAGAAACATTGAACATCCATCAGTCAAGCGTTTATGACCACCTGAAAAAGCTGGGATGTGTAAGAAAGCTTGATATTGGGTTCTTCATGAACTCAAAGTTCATTTGAGGGTGCATATAAATATTTGCAATATGTTCATTAAACGTGAGGAAAACGATTCTTTTTTGAAGCGACTGGTAACTGGTGATGAGAAGTGGATTGTTGACAACAATGTGGTATGCAAATGGTCTTGGTCCCGACGTGATGATTCACCTCAAATGACATCGAAAGCAGGCATTCATCAGAGGAAGGTTATGCTTTCAGTGTGGTGGGATTTTAAAAGTGTATTTTTCGAACTCGTATCATGGAACCAAAGAATCAACTCGAATATGTACTGTCGGCAATTGGACAGTTTGAACGAATCCAGAAACATCCAGAGCTTGTTAATTGTAAAGGAGTTGTGTTCCATCGTGACAACGCGAGACCACACACGTTTGATCACCCGTCAAAAATGATTGGAGTTAGGGCTGGCTGAGTTGGTTAAGAGCTCGCTGAAGAGTGCGAGCTGAGCTCTGAGCAACAGCAGTTCAATGCCCAGCCCGAGCTGAGCTGCCGCTGAGCTGCAAAAGGTGGCAGGATGGCTCAGCTAAAAAAAAAAAGATTGAAGCTTGATGTGATGTTACCCCCACCATATTCGCCTGACCTTGGGCTGTCAGACTTCCACTTGTTCCGCTTTCTCCAAAACTCCTTGTGTGGGCCCAGCGAGTGGTGTGTTGGGAGTTGGCTTGGGGCACCAGCTCTGGGCAGAGAACCCCGATTCGGGTCCCACACTGGGGGCTGGTGGCACTGCACCCCTTCCAGGATGGAGTGGTCCCTGTTCTGTGATGTCACAATCCACACCTCAAAGTCGGTGTTGGTGTTTGGTTGAGAGTACTCAGGTCGTATGTCTGAGCCCCAGCTCCAAGAGAGGCTAGGAAAGTGATCTGGTGTTTTCTGCTTCTACAGAAGGAAATGGGCTCTGCCTCATGGGGTGGCAGTAGAAGGGTGGTTCCCCAAACACACAAGGGGCGTTCAGTATGCTGATTCTGAAAAATGATAAAACGTTTACTATAGGTTTGGCGTGTTTGGAGCTGAACTATATAGGAATGTGCGGAAGTAGAAACTTGGTAGACTGGCTCAAGAAAGACTAATTAACAAAAGTGGGGTGGTTGGCCCAGAGCCTGGAAAACAGATACAACAAGTAGGAATATAAGTATCCGGGTGTCTTCTGTGCTGCGCAGAGGTATTCTGGTGGTGGCGGGGGCTGCTTGACCAGTAATGGCAGCTGTGAGCAGGTGAGCACTTACTATTGGCCAGACGTGTGTGAGATGCTTTTCATCCTTTATTCTTTTTTTTTTTTTTTTAAGATTTTTTACTGGTGAGTTGGGGGACAGGAACAGTGTTGGGGAATCGGGGAAGGGGAACAGACAAGTTGCTGTCTTTTTGTTCTTCAGTCTAGTTGCGGAGGACATTGCTTCACTGGCCCATGTTGGTATCGTCATTGCGCTCTTCCCGGATGAGGCAGATCGGTCGCTGGCCTCTGGATGGTCGCTCACCGTGGCTATTGGCAGCTCACGCTGGCTGCCAGCCACTCACTGTAGCCTATGGCAGCCCACTGCAGCAGGGGCTGCAGCCTACACCGTCGCCGGGGCTCGTAGCCCAGCTCCAGGTGGAGCTGTTGTTAGCTGTAGAGGGCAGTGTCACTGACCCTCATACGTGGGACCCGAACCGGGGCCGCTGGCTTACCCAAGCCAGCACTAAACCACCGCGCCACTCGGCCGGCCCAAACCTCAATTGTTGTTGACGGTGCTTTTGACATGATGAGGACTTGACAATCTGTATGTAAGTAGATGCTGCTTTGCTTTGTGTAGTTAAATATTGTTTGGAAGATGTCTCGTTTACCTTAAACTTCATTGAGGTACAACTTACGTACCATAAAATGTACCACCTCTAAATATATATAAGTCGTGATTTTTAGTAAATTTATTGAGTTCTGCAACCATTGCCACAGCTCAGCTTTTGAACATTTCCAGCACACCAGTAAGATCTCATGCGCCCATGGATGGCTAATCTCTGCTCTCAGCCTGGCTACCACGAATCTACTTTCTGTCTCTGTAGATTTGCCTTCTCTTGACATTTCATGTAAATGGAAGCAAACGTTTTTAATGTCTGGCTTCTTTCACTTAGCATAATAATGTTTCTGTCATCTATGTGGTAGAATGATGAGTATTTCCTTTTTGTTGCTGTGTAGTGTTCCATTTTATATACATTTTGTTGATATATTTGGATAGATCACTTTTTAAAAAAAATTTTTTAAATTGGGGAATTGGGGGAGGGGAACAGCCTTGGGGAACCGGGGAATGGGAACAGACAAGTTGCTGTCTTTCTGTTCTTCAGTCTAGTTGTAGAGATCATCGCTTCACTAGCCCATGTTGATATGGTCATTGCACTCTTCCCGGATGAGGCAGATCGGTTGCCAGCCTCTGGATGGTTGCTCACTGTGGCTATTGGCAGCTCATACTAGCTGCTGGCTGCTCACACTGGCTGCCAGCCACTCACGCTGGCTGCCGGCCACTCACGCTGGCTGCCGGCCATTCACTGTAGCCTATGGCAGCCCACTGCAGCAGGGGCTGCAGCCCACACCATCACTGGGGCTCGCACAGCCCAGCTCCAGGTGGAGCTGTTGTTAGCTGTAGAGGGCAGTGTCACTGGCCCTCATACGTGGGATCCGAACTGGGGCTGCTGGCATCCCAAAACCAGCTCTTAACCAATGTGCCACTCGGCCGGCCCTGGATAGATCACATTTGTTATCCATTCACCAATTGATTAATGGAGTCGCATTTAATTTTTATTTTTTAAAGATGTTATTTGGGGCTGGCCCAGTGGCGCGGTGGTTAAGCGCTGGCTTGGGAAGCCAGAGGCCCCGCTTCGGGTCCCACATATGAGGGCCAGTGACACTGCCCTCAAAAAAAAAAAAAAAAAGATGTTATCTGCTAAATGTATACACGGAGGCAACAGAATCCGATAGATGGCCTCGTTCCATCTTTTGAGCACTGCCTGTATTCATTATCCATTCCTGCACGATCAGGCTGTAGACAGGTTGTGGGCCTCTCAGTAATCTGGTTAGAAAAGCCTAAGCAGGAAGCACTGAGTTGTGTAGTCAGACTGCACACGTCCCCTCAGAGTAGCTTGGGTGTCTTCGGATAAATACCCAGAAGTGGGATTACTAGGTTCTGCATTGTCTCTTTTATAGCCTTTGTTTTAAAGTCTATTTTGTCTGGTATAAGCATTGCACCCCAGCTTTTTTTATTTTCGTTTTTGTTTTGTTTTTTCATTTCAATTTTCATGAAATATTTTTTTCCCACTCCTTTACTTTTCATCTGTGTGTGTCTTTCAATATGAAGTGAGTCTCTTGTAGTCAGCATATGTAAGGATTTTGTTTTTTTTCATTTATTCAGCCCTCCTATGTCTTTTTTTTTTTTTTTTTTTGAGGCAACATCATTGGCCCTCATATGTGGAATCCGAACGAGGGCCGCTGGCGTCCCAAGCCAGCGCTTAACCACTTTCCTGTGTCTTTTGATTAGAGTATTTAATACATTTATATTGAAAGTAATTGGTAATTGTTGATAGATATGTAGATATTGCCATTTTATTATTTATAATTTTGATCCCTCTGCGCCCCCCCTCCCCCAACCTCTTAAAGAAGTCCTTCTAACATTCTTTGTAATACTGGTTTGGTGGTGATGAACTCCTTAAGCTTTTTCTTGTCTGGGAAGGTCCTTATCTGTTCTTTGATTTTGTTTATTTTTTTTATTTTTTTGAGGGCAGTGTCACTGGCCCTCATATGTGGGACCGAACCGGGGCTGCTGGCTTCCCAGGCCAGCGCTTAACCACCGCGCCACTCGGCCGGCTGTTCTTTGATTTTGAATGACAGACTTGCTGGGTAGAGCATCTTTGGCTGTAGGTGCTTGATTTTCATCACGTTGAATATTCCCTGCCATTCCCTTCTGCCCTGCAAAGTTTCTGCTGAGAAATCAACTGATAGTCTTATAGGAGCTCCCTCATAAGTTACTAGTTGCCTTTCTCTTGCTGCTTTTAGGATTCTCTCTTTGTCTTTAACCTTTGCCATTTTAATTATGTTTTTTTTTTTTGTTATGGGCCTGTGTGGCTTATCCTGTTTGGGACTTTCTGCATTTCCTGGGCATGTATGTCTATTTCCTTCATCAGGTTAGGATGTTTTCAGTCATTATTACCTCAAGTAGGTTCTTAAACTCTTGCTTTCTCTCTTCTCCTTCTGGCACCCCTATGATGAGAATGTTGTTGTGCTTGATGTTGTCCCAGAGGTCTCTTAAAATATCCTCATTTAAAAAAATGCTTTTTAATTTTTGCTGTTCCAATTGGGTGGTTCTTGCTACCTTGTCTTCCAAATTGCTGATTTAATCCTCTGCTTCATCTACTCTCTTGGTGATTCCTTGTAGTACATTCTTTATTTCAGTTATTGTATTCCTCACTTCTGATTGGTTCTTTTCTATGATTTCTATGTCTTTTTTTATACTTGCAATCTCTTTGTTGAAGTTTTCACTAAGTTTCTTAAGCATCCTTATAAACATTGTTTTGAACTTTGTCTCCGGTAGGTTGCTTGTCTTCATTTCGTTTAGTTCTTTTTCTTGATTTTTTTCATGTTCTTTCATTTGGGATGCATTTCTTTGTTTCCTCATTTTGGCTGCCTTTCTGTGTTTGTTTCTATGAATTAGGTAGATCTGCTATGTCTTCTACTCTTGCCAAGTGGTCTTATGTAGTAGGTGTCCTGTGGGGCCCAGTGGCACAGTCTCCCCGGTCACCTGAGCCAGGTGCTCCAGGAGTGTCCCTTGTTTGGATTGTGTGTGCCCTCCTGTTATAGTTGAGCCTTGGTTGCTATTGGCACGGCAGTGGGTGGGAATGACCCTTAGGCTGACTGACTTTGGGGTTTGGCCACATCCACAGCTTATGGGGTGTTGTGAAGGAGGCTTACTCCACTAAGTGTATTCACCCCAGTAGGCCCTAGTGCCTGTTGAGACCAGCTTTTGTGTGTGCCACTTGTGGGGCTAATTGGGTGGTTGTCTGGTGTGATCTGAAGCTAACCTCCAGGTATGTTGGTTGTGGGGTTCCTTGGGAGGGGCTCTAGTGCAGACCCAGGTCAGCCACTGCCTGTGACCTGGTTGGGGCTAGGTGGTAAGAGCTATAAAACAATCTGCATTTGTTCACTGCCTGTGCTGGACCTGGAGGCGAGTGGGAGAGACTATGCTGCTAACTGAGGACAGCTGCTCCCAAGTACTGAGTTTGGGGTAGCTCCACAAAAGGCCAGGACACCTTCAGGCCTGTTGCCACCTGCTGGCTCCCTTAAAGTTCAGCTACTGATAAAACCTCATGAAGTACACCAATTGGGTGAGGCAGGGTCTCAGGGGAATTGTAAGAATTGTGGGAACAGTTGTGGTTACCAGGTTCATGTAAATTCGGTTTGGTGCCAGTGCTGAGCCTAGGGTGACTCAGCGGAAGTCTCATAGCACACTGAGGCCAGTTGCCACCCTTCTGGGGTCTGTTGGACTCTGATAATTTTCCAAGAAAGTGCAATGCGGGCGGTGCTGGCTGCTTGGGGAGAAAGTGCCTCCAGCTGTGTATGAGTTGGGTGAGGCGGGGTCCCAGTGAGTCAGCAGGTTGGAGGAGCGGAGCTCAACAGGCCAATCAGATTCAGATTTGGGCGGAGGAGGAGGGCTCAACACAGGAAAGATGGCATCTGTTTGCCAGCTGCACAAAGATGGACCCCCTCACCTGGAAAATGCCAACTATTCTCCGGTCCTCCCTCTGTAGCCACACTCAGTCTGCCCTCCGTATGTCTCTGAGTTCCCCGAGTCACAATCCCTCCGCTGGAGCCCAAGATGAGTGCCTGCGAGCGAGCGAGTCTGTGTGTGGGCGCAGCTCTCTGGCCCACCCAAACGGTCAGACTATCCAGGTTTTCACAGGCAGATGTCGTGAGGGCTGCCCTTCCTGGCACCAGTACTTTGGGCAAGGGTACCCTAGAGTGCGGGGGATGGGGGTCCCTCCTCCGGGGAGAACCAAGGCCGCCAAGATATCCCTCTTGGTTCTCTACCACTATAGGCAGGTGTGGGGCCCATTCTGCGTCTCTGCCCTTCCTATCCGACTCCATGTGGCTTCTTTATATTTTGTTACAGGACTTCTGTTGGTTCTCCAGATTTGCCGCTCTATAATTTAGTTGTAATTTTAATGTGTTCATGGAAGGACTCAGGCACAGTGTTTATTCCACCATCTTGGATCTCCCCAATTATTTCTTTAGGGACAGTCTTATATCTCACAATTCTCAGAATTGCACTTCTCTATGTAGAAAAGGTAGGGATTTTCTGCTTCTAACAGCATCTGTGAGGGCTCTGAAGTCCAGACTTAATGTTACCCCAACAGTCACATCTGCCTGTGTTGTGCTCTTGTTTTATATTGCAAGTCCTCCCAAGGCACCAACCTTAGTGTGTTTAATGCATTGTACCTAGTTTGTACAGATTAAATAAATACCTGTAATGAGAAAAATTGCTACCCCCTACCATTATATTTTCTTATATCTGTTGGTTCCCAACAGATCTGGACCTTGTACTACAGGTGTGTAATTGGCCTCTAGTTGATTGCTTTTCAAGCTTCAAGTGGAAGAATGAATATAGTGCTGTTTCCTAAAGGAATGGATTTTATTTAGAATGCATGGTCTTTGCTAGGAACAGGATTAACTAGAGAATGGGGGAAGGAAAGGAGGGAGGAGGAAAGTGCCTTAAATTAGCAATCAGTATTATTGATAAAGCAACGTATTTTTTGAGAAATACCCTAAATGGAAGTCCTGATCACCAGCCTGGCCCTTAGAAATTGGACCTTATACATATTCCTGTTGACTTTGAAATAAGACACAAAAATGAAATTGATGGTTATTACTCTTATGGGAGTGCGAAATGTGGAGCTCTGGTTTACAGGCCGAAGAGTTATGTGATTATGCATGCTTCTTTTCATTGCTCTACGCTGTTGCTGGCTTGTAGGAAACTTCTTATTGGCAATGTGTCATTACTATCTAGGCAAATTGCAAAGCTCCTTGTCATATTACTGGAAACTTGTTGGTCTCTAGTAGTTTCTATCCACTAGATAGAAACCACTTATCCATTTGAAACAGTTTATCCATTTGAATAATGATGACACAAAAGTCTTGCGAATACAAGTTATCAAGGTGTGAAATGATAAGCCCAATGAGGGTAGAATATGGTGGAACCAGTCATGATAGCGTCTCATTCTGTTCACCTCTTATTGCAAATACTGTGTAATCTATTTGCTCTCATGAAGCAACTTTAAAACTTAAATAGGTGTTTGAAATCTGTGGGAGATGTATCATAAATAGTGTAAGTGAAAGGTCACTTTTAAGTTCTTAGGTTAAAAAGCAATTTGTCAAGTTTCCCAAATGATCGTCAGAATTTATCATCTATTATGTGCTCCCTTAGTCACTGTAAACAAGATCAGAGTACACAGCCAGTTAAGTTGGAAGGTGGCATTTGATTTCTTAGGGAGATTATGCAGACTCCAGAATCTAAACAGAAAATATGCAAAGACATTTTATCAGTTTGTGAAATACATGAATATTCAGGGCTCCACACTACTATATAATGCTGCATTTCTTGATTTTATTTGAAACAATGCATATTTTTAGCATTTTATGGTAGGATTTTACACTTGTCATTTACACAAATTACAAGGTTCTGCTTCAAGTCTTTAAAAAAATTTTAAAAATTCAGCCCATGTGCAGCACAATATGCAAAACTACTTTACATTATACACACTTTTTATCAAAGGAGATACAAAATTCTGGCTTGTAGTTTTAGACAAATACAAGAAGCTTCAAACTAGACACAAAGGGTTAACATTAATTCTCAAATATAAGTCTGCACTTTGTGTTGTGTTTCTCTGAGATGTAAATACTAAATTCCTAAGGGATTTTAACTTTTTCCTTTTTTAAAGGAAAACTGACAAATTTCCCTTACACAAGTCCCTCCCCATCAGCTCAAACTTTCTATCATCCTACTCTCCCTTCCCTTAGTGCCAGACACTTGCATCGTATTACAAAATCAGGAGTGGGCCATTTACAAAGATGTGTGGACCAGATCCTTTTTAGCTACCTCCTCTCGTGCACAAATCTAGGCAGCCATAAGCTGATGCACATGGTTCTGCTACATTGTGTTAAATATGACATTAGGTAATCTAGTCAGCTGTGATGCTGAGTAATTAATCAGATGTTGAGAGAAAGAAGCTCCCTACCAGTGTGCTTTTTATTGGTGACAAATTCATGGCTTTAATAATCAAGTTGTCTGATGCTAAGAGAACTTTAAAATCTTTCTAAATAGAACATGCCCACTGATTGCTTGAAGGACTTCTCTGATGCTTATGCATAGATACTCTTTTTCAGCATGTTGGAGGCAATATTTTATACTTCTAAAGGGTTATGAAGAGGCAATAAGGAAGAGTAGGGCTTTTTCTGCCCTTTTAAAAGATACTGTTTTCTATACTGATAACCATTGTTCCCTAAATCATCATCTGATACCTAAATGTGTATATATGCATATTTTAAAAAATTATCCATCTTTCAGTCAATATACAGCCAACTCTTGATTATCTATGAGAACACAAGTGACATTTACTACCAGTAAATTTCACATTTAACGTAATCATCCTTTTGGGACACCGTTCACGTTCACTGTTTGACATCTCACACACACTACAGCCTATCCAGACCAAGTTATAATGCAAACATTGTTTCTGTCTTCTAACCCACTCTCGGTGTGTGAGGACACTGAGTGAGCAGTCAGCTAGGGCTTTGGGAAAGCGCCTCAAGTGGAGAAGGGGGTAGGCTAGAACTCTGAGCATGAGAAAGCACAAATTTCAGGTTCCTTCTTAATTAGCTTTTAAAATAGGCCTTCATTATTTTAAGTTTATGATTACTGAAAAATTTAAAACCTGAGGCATTGTCACTATTTTATATAGATAATGGAGAGTTGACTGTAATCATATTTTTTGTCTTTATGACTTTAGCCCTTTCACATAAAAAAATTCACAAGAAAACATAATATGATAAAGAGATTAATAAAGACTACCATATGACATCTAGAAGCATTTATTTTATGCAAAAAAACCTTAAATATGATCATGTGTACACAAAAGTGCACACATTACCTATGCTGAACAAGGTCAAGAAACAATATATTGATGCAACAGTTGTCTTCTAAAATAAACATAAAAACTGAGCCCAGACTGGCAGACAAAAGCAAAATACTTATTTCCCAATAATACAATGCTGAAAATTGATAGCAATCCTAAACAACTCCAACTTTCCTTACAAAGCTGCCCAAGTCCAACTATCTTAAAAAAATTGACTTTTTTTTTACATCAATAATAAAAATCTGGTGACAAACATTATAAAACCAAATGCTGGACAGTCCTTACTCCTTTAAAATTCCAAATATTCCAACATAATCACAGGAGTAAAAACCATTTTAAAGTGATATGCTTTATGAAACAAACAATATGTACATTTATTGCAAATTATATTAAACTAAAATGGAGGGAAAATCAAAATATGAAGTGATAATTTAATTATTTTCTCACTCTGATAAAAGTCAGAAAGCAACATTTATAAAATTGCCACCACATCACTTTTCATAGCAGGGAACTGAAATCTGTACATCTCATTTTTGCAGAAAAGTAGGCAGGCAGAAAGAATTATACATAAAAGTTTCCAAAAGGAAAAACAAAGAAATATTTAATCTGATCTCTTTTCTTCTAAAAAATTAATTCAGTAGACTTTTCTTTTGTAACACGGGAATTCCTGGCTCTAAAATTGATGAATTTTCAGTGTCAGTGTAAGGACATCCTGTTACTTTCTTTAAAATAAAAACTGCAGCATGGAAGTTAATGGTGTATTATGCCTTTAAACTCCATCCAGATATGCAGGAACTGGAACCAAGTGTTAAGCAATTTGCTTAATTATTGACTTTTCATAAGAAAAGTCCGGGGGAAGGGTAGAATAGAGTTGCTTTTAGCCTCTCGCAAGAGTTTCTGCTGTACATTTCCATCAAAGGACTTGTGGACATGTTAAAAGGAAGTAATAGTTTCAGTTTTCAAGGCAGAAAGTGTGTGTTCTGAAGTTAACTTCATTTTCTGTTCAGGGACGTTTTGAATCCAAGCTTTTGCAGAAGCTGGAGCCTGCTTCTGTTTGGCCTTCATTTTTTCCCTTTGCAAATGAGTTTTCTTTTTACCTTGGGGATAGGAGTAGAAGAAAGCAAAGTTAGAAAAGATGTAAACAGAAAAACAAACCAGAATTATTTCATTTCTATAGCTATTAGCTAAAATCTGAAAATATTTTTCATTTTTCACATGAGACTTTATTTGGTTTAAAGAATCTTTCCAAGTTAAACTATACAAAAACAAACTACCTATGAAGTTATTTTCAACATTAAGTGCTGCTACCCAATGGCCAATATGCTTAAAACAATAAAACAAAATGAAAGCTATTGTTTGAAATAAATGTCATTTTTTAAATTAATACTTTCAAAATCATATTATAGAAGAAAGTTACTGGATACTGTGGCAAATTGTTCTATAAGCAGCAAAGCTTATAGACTCCTGAACTGGGTAACTAAATACATTTGAGCATACTAAAACAAACAAACAAACAAACAAACAAAACAAAACAAAAACAAGGAAAATTTGCTTAATTCTCTTAAAAGGTTAGAGGAATCCTCCACGAACAGGGAGGGATCCTCCACGAATAGGGAGGGAAATTCTGATCTCTGAAAGCACCGACGCCTCTTTGGGAAGAGGAAGAATCATCTAACAGGTGAGGGGGCAAAGGGAGGAACTGAGCAAGCAGGGCTTGGCCTCGTCTACATTTATTCTCTCTAGCCCCCCAGCGGTGTGTGTTCCTGCCTGATTTGTTCCAAGTTGTTCTCAATTTAGCGGCAACGTGTTGGTAGCCACCTGGCTTATGTCTTTCCACATTTTATATTAGCCATACTAAGGCTGCATCTCCTTCTCAACAATTTCAAACTTGGGAGAGAAAAATAAGGGGGTTGTTTACTTATATTCCCAACCCCCAACACTATATATTCATTTTATAAAAATAAGAATGCTTTAAAAAAGGCTAAGCAATCAAGAGACTGTTAAATGAACTTCTTATATGAAACAAGTTCAATAATATGATATCAAACCATCTTTCACAAGCTGCCTGTTGCACTTTCAGGAAGCTCTCCTTTACTAGCTCTCAGCCCTCAGTATCTTCCTGGCTGCGCTCACAGACTTTTAAACCATCCACATCCCTGGAAAAACTTCCTGGACTTGATTCTGTGTCCTAAAGTGAATCGCCATCACTTTCAAGCACTTGGCTTACGAAAAATTTTATATTATTTTGATAAAAATTAACTTGTTACTAGAAAAATATTCACATCAAACTAATGTACGGTTGTTTAACACATGAGGATACACACTTAGGGGGGTTACTTTCAAGATATGAATCCATCTGATGTGAGGAAACTTTCTCAATACACAAAAAAGCATAGGAAATCAGGGAATTCTGTGGATTAAAAAACCCAGAAATCCCAAGATTCTTTAATACTCCCACCCTAAGCATGCTAAGTGAGAAATATTAATCCAAAGATGCAAAAACTAGTCTATTATCCTATAATGTCTTTAAATTTACAGTTTCCCCAGAAGTTCCAAGTTGAAGGACTACTGTTTATTGATAATTTCTTTGTGGAAGAATTTGGTTTTAAGTGTAAGCAAAACATCCTCAAGAATCAGCAGACCTATAAAAACGTATTTTAAATGCAAAATGTTTGGAATTATTTGCCACTAGGTAATAGCTCAAAAACATAAAGGAAAAAGAACTAAACAAATGAATTGATGATCAATCTTTTCCAAAACTTAGGTCAACATTAATTGTATTGTTCAGATACTGTTTCCTGACTATAGTATACAAATGGCTGACTTTTATAAATATAGAGTGAATTCAAGGAATTTTGTCACAAGAAGTAACAATTCCAAATGCAGCCCCAAATATAAACAGAACATTTACTGGATCTCTCTCTCTTTAGCTGAAGGAATACATTTACTGCAAAAATCCAAATGGATCTAAAAATTCAACAGTTAAGTTTACAAATTAAAATGCTCAGCATCAACTCCCAGATTAAGAAGTAAAATCTAGGGCCGGCCGAGTGGCGCGGTGGTTAAGCACTGGCTTGGGAAGCCAGCAGCCCTGTTTCGGTCCCACATGTGAGGGCCAGTGACACTGCCCTCAAAAAAAAAAAAGTAAAATCTAGGGCTGGCTAAGTGGCTCAGTTGGTTAAGAGCTCGTTCAAGAGTGAGAGCTGGGGCCGGCCGAGTGGCGCATTGGTTAAGCGCTGGTTTTGGGATGCCAGCGGCCCCGGTTTGGATCCCACATGAGGGCCAGTGACACTGCCCTCTACAGCTAACAACAGCTCCACCTGGAGCTGGGCTGTGCGAGCCCCGGTGATGGTGTGGGCTGCAGCCCCTGCTGCAGTGGGCTGCCATAGGCTACAGTGAGTGGCCCGCAGCCAGCGTGAGCGGCTGGCAGCCCAGCGTGAGCTGCCAATAGCCGCGATGAGCGACATCCAGAGGCCAGCGACCGATCTGCCTCATCCGGGAAGAGCGCAATGACGATACCAACAGTGAAGCAACATCCTCCGCAACTAAACTGAAGAACAAAAAGACAGCAACCTGTCTGATCCCCTTCCCCGATTCCCCAACGCTGTTCCCCTCCACCAATTCCCCAATAAAATCTTTAAAAACAAACAAACAAAAAAAGAGTGAGAGCTGAGCTCCAAACAACAGCAGTTCAATGCTCAGCCCGAGCTGAGCTGCCAACAGGCAGGATGGCTCAGCTTAAAAAGAAAAAAAAAAAAAGAGTCAGTGCAATGTGACAGGCAAGTTGCACAGGCTCTCAAGGCAAAGAAGTAAAATCTATGCCAGTAAATTTATCAAGAGTTCTACATAATAAGGCTGAAGGATTAAATGAAATCAACGAAGCATCTAGACTGTGGTTGGCATATACTAGGACCTAAAAAATGTTTTGCGTCAATTATATAATACAATTTTAATACTCATACAATATGATAATAATATAAATACCAAGTAAGAAAGATGGGTGAGTTTTCCAGAGGTGGGGCTACCCTAAGGTGTAGACTAGCTACTCTGAGGGGATCCTGAACTCAATTGGCAGTAGACTACAGAAGACTAGGGTTCTCTGCAGATGTTACTGTGGAGACAGATGTGACCAGAGCAGGACCTGACCATCTGGGAAGTGAGAAATTAAGTGAAAGGTGTGAAGAATAATGCAAGGTAAAGAAAAAGGAAAAAACTGATGAAGTGGCATCTGCAGTTTGAAAGCAGGGCCACTGAGAAGCACAAAGGTGCTGGGCCTTATTTATCAAAGTCTTGCATTCAAGCTTAAAATCCAGGGGTAAGCTACTTTAGTGCAGCACTCCAGATGTGTCTCCAAAAGGCAGGCCCCTAGGCTGCGCTTTGAGTTGCTGGGGCAATAAGCGAGCTGATTCTATCACCCTGGGTTCATCCTTAGGCGTAGTGTTTGATGGGCCTCAGGTTTCGCAACCCTATTTATTCTTGAATTAACTGGTTGAAATTGTACTGATAGCCTTAACAGGATGATTCAAAGTTATATGGTTATAATAATTCCATATTCAGAATTGTTCAATCATGTGGCTTTAACCTGTATCTAATCCTCAACAGGTCTCAGGAATGGAATATCAAATACAGGTGACACTTGCAGTTAATGAGAAGTATGTTTAGAATTTTGTAGGAAGATGGAAGCTACAGTTTTTTCTGAAATAAAAATAAAGTCGGCATCCTCAGTATTTTGAACATTCAACATTATTCAAATTGAGGGACAGTTAAACCATCAGCTGAGTCACCAACAAGAAACTTGTTTTAGTGTGTCTGTCTAGTCTATCGTTTGGTGGTTAACTACACATTAAAATGTCTCCTTTTACATATTAAGAGGAAGAACAAATTAACGGAGTTCTGAATGTTCAGTTTTAAAATGTTTCAAAATACTGCATAAGTTAGAGGAGACACATAGCCACAGCTAGCACTATGAGTAGTCCACTGAGGCAGTTAGTGAGGATTCAAAGCCCTTCTACCGGTAGCACTGGCCAGATGACCCGAAGAAGTCATCTTTTCCGGTCTGACTTGCTTCATGATCATTGTTGGAAAGGCCAATGTATGTTCAACAGCCTTTTCCTGTTTTCACGATTATTTCTCCTAATATGTGCTAAGCACCATGCCAAATATGGTCCACACAGTCTACCTGATTGTCACCACAGCCTGACAATGTTTTTAGCATTAGGTGCTTCATTTTCAAGAACATCTGATCTGTCTCTTGATTTTTTTCCCCTCTGTGATGTTAAAATCCAATGGCTTTTGATTATGTACTCCGAAAGAGGTTTAAAAGATGACTACAGTTGGTTTGTTTGATTTAACCTGTGATTTAAAAAATAAACTAGCTTTTATGTAATAGTTATAAAAACTAATTGTATACAAATGTATTCTGCTTTATGGCAATTATTACATATATCAACTATATTAACTATTTAAAGTATGTAAGTAAGCATCCTTTTTTATACCAGTTTTGTGTGCCATGTGTAGTGCCTGTAGAACTAAGACTGAATTTTACCTTAAAGGTACAATTCCAGAATGACTGCCTGTGTTTAATTCTGGCCCCACTATTTATACAAACAAAGGGACTAAAAGCTACATGGACCCTCTATGCCTGGTGTCTCCCACTTTGTAAGCTGGGCTAATGATAGTACTTACATAGAGATGTTTGAAAGATTCGACAGGTTAACAAAGAGCTTAGAATTGAGCCTGGCTCATCATAAGCACTATGTAAGTGTTAGCTATTATTATTCTTATGAATGGATGTATTGTAATAAAATATATATAACATAAAATTTACCATTTTAATCATTTAAAGTACAGTTCAGTGGCATTAGTACATTCACATTGTTGTGCAATGACTGCCACTCATCTCTGTGATATTTTCATCTCTCCAAACAGAAGCTCTGTAACCATTAAACACACCTAGTCCCTTTTCCCTTGCCCCTGGCAACCACCTCTCTGCTTCCTGTCTCTCTGAATTTGACTACTTTAGGTACCTCATATAAGTGGAATTATACAGTATTTGTCTTTTTGGGTCTGGCTGGTTTCATTTAGCATAATATCCTTAAAATTCACCCACATGTAGCATGTTGCAGAATTTCATTCTCTTTTATGTAGTAATTCTGAAAATAATTCTTGTGTTTTTACTGTATCAATCCACAGACCTACAGTTCAAGTTTTCAGTTCTCTCTGGAGTTGACAAGCTGGGAAAGTATACTCTTTGGGGGCAAGAACCTATGCATTTTGGATCCTTTTGTATTGCCAACACTCACCACAATGGCTGGCACTCTAATCAGTTAAGTGTTCAAAGAGTGAATGAATGATTACAGGAGCAACACTGATGTGCCTGTAATGCACTGAATTCTACGCAGGAGGGTGTCATGAACAATAGTGAGTTTCTGGAGTAAGTTAGGTTTTGCTGAATAATTCATCAGGATTCCAACCCTAAGTTATACTGCTAGGATTTAAGGACAGAGTTGTCTATTAGGTTCAGGAAAGAATGGAAAAGACAAAAGGAAGCTTGGGAGGAAGTTTCGGAATGTACTTCTATGTTGTGTTAATCATGAATTAATAGTCAACAATTCAATCATAAGTTTCTGAAATACGTGTGCAAAAGGTTTGATCTATTTTATTAAATCAACACAGTATAATGTTATTATGAACATCTTATTTAACCATCCAACTTCACTGAGAATATAAAACCATCACAGAATTCTGTATTTTTAATAACACGCTGCTCACTGATCTACTAATTGGCATACATAAGACTTCTAAGGTAGTTATTTATTCTTAGAAGAGACATTTTAAGATTTTTAAGAAGGCCCAATATTACTTTTAGTCAAAACCAGTCTCTGGCATGTAAACTATTTTTGTTTGTTTGTTTAATGATGTTGGGGTATATGGTGTAGATAAAGGAAGAGCAATGTGTTTTCAGAGACAAGGTCTGGTTGCTACTGAAACGTTTTCAGAGTCCAAGTATGTATATCTGGATATTTTGGTTAGATGGCAAAAGGACAGCTAGGTGGCTGAGGTGGCCTGTGTGTGATGACCAAGTACTATTTTGTGTGGATGAGGAATGGCTGGAGTAGAATTCTAGAAATCCTTTAGAGAATTCTGGCAGTCTGCAAGGAAACTGTTGAACTTCTGTACAGCTGAAAAGTATATTAAGGGGTAAAGAAACTAGAATTCAAAACAATGGTTATAACAATTACTGAGCATTTATTCTGTACAAGGCATTATGTTAAGTGCTTTATATTTATTGATCCATTTAATTCTTGGAACATTCCTTGAGGAATGTGTTATCATACTGTTTTACTGATGAAGAAAAGGAGGCCAAGCTTAAATATGCTGCTCTAGGACAAATGTCCAGGTTTGAGGGGAAAAGTAATACATTTGCTCCCAGTATTGGCTTTCATTACTATATTTATTTGTCCCTAAAACTAGAAGCTTTTTTTTTTTTTTTTTTTTTTTTAAGGGCAGTGTCACTGGCCCTCCTCATATGTGGGACCTGAACTGGGGCCGCTGGCTTCCCAAGCCAGTGCTTAACCACTGCACCACTTGGCCGGCCCTAAAACTAGAAGTTTTAGTGGGAGAGAAACACCCATTACGTAGATTAGGTTTGGACCTGGATTTGCGGCCATGAGGTATTGTAAAGGGTGGCCAAAGACACTTAAAATATAAGAAAATTTAATAGCCCCAAACTTCAGAATTTCATAAATGGTAACTTTAAAAATTTACTTATAAACACACATGATTCAGCAACATGACTTTATAAAGATACTGAAGCAGGGTGGTGATGGTATCCTCAGATGATCAAAGCTGGCTCTTTCCTAGAAGGATTCTTACAATCTAATTCAGGGGAAAATGAGTTAGATATAGGTATACAAGGGAAAAAGAATGAGGCGGGGAAGGAAGGGGTTGGGTTAACGTTGTAGGCAAAATATGGTAGAGGTCAACTTCTAGATCTCCACCTGGGGCACCACCGTTACACTGTGGGAAATCTGAAACCCCAGCCCAAGAATTAACAAAGATGAGGAGCTTGTGAAGTTGTTTCATCGGGCCAGTGGGGCAGATGTAAGTTGTTGACTTATATTAAAATTAACTGTAACAAAAGCAATTAATGAGCAGGAGTATATTGTATTTTGCTGTGTATAATATGCTCCCATGTATAATGTGCACCCACATTTTTGGCCCAAACTTTCAGGGAAAAAAAAAAATCTTTCATTTTAATTTTTGAATTCAAATTGCTATTTGTTTACATTTAGGTACTTGTTTTTTTGTATTATAAAGGAATTTTAGCATTTATTTTTTAACATATTATGGTATAAGAAATCTTATGTAACAAATAATTACAAAACACAAGAACAGATACAAGGTACAACAAATTTTATGTACCAGTAACAAATTTATGATATTTATGCATCAGAGAAGGCCAAGAACTCATTGTTGTCATTGCAAGTTCGTCTTAAGTTCAACAAAACCAATTATCATATTCCAGGGAATTATTTTGCATACAGATACATTATTAATTTCTAGAGTTACACTTTTAACTCATAAGCATAAATAAAAATTAAAAACATATAGATATGGAATTAGTACGACCCATGTATAATGTGCATCCTTATTTTCCGTCACAAATTTGGGCAAAAGAGTGTGCATTATACATGGCGAGATACGGTACCTGGTCATGTGTCATGATTTCTATCTTCTCCATTCTGAAACCTCTGCATCCCAAAAGTAGCCGTTTATATTAAGTAAGCCCCATGCAAGTATGTGAAAACCAAGCAAAAGATAATACTGTCCTAATATTTCTAATGAATAGAAATATCCAAACATCATATCCTAATTAAAAATTAACCAAAGGAAAAAAGATCTCTCTTCAAATTGATGTTCTGGAGGTATTGAAATAAAAAATCAGATGCCTGGGCCGGCCGAGTGGCGCATTGGTTAAGCGCTGGTTTTGGGATGCCAGCGGCCCCGGTTCGGATCCCACATGAGGGCCAGTGACACTGCCCTCTACAGCTAAAGACAGCTCCCCCTGGAGCTGGGCTGTGCGAGCCCCGGTGATGGTGTGGGGCTGCAGCCCCTGCTGCAGTGGGCTGCCATAGGCTACAGTGAGTGGCCCGCAGCCAGCGTGAGCGGCTGGCAGCCAAGCATGAGCTGCCAATAGCCGCGGTGAGCACATCCAGAGGCCAGCGACCGATCTGCCTCATCCGGGAAGAGCGCAATGACGATACCAACAGTGAAGCAACATCCTCCGCAACTAAACTGAAGAACAACAAGACAGCAACTTGTCTGTTCCCCTTCCCCGATTCCCCAACGCTGTTCCCCTCCGCCAATTCCCCAATATCTTTAAAAAAAAAAAAAAAAAAAATCAGATGCCATTATAACCTGCTTAGGAAAACCAAGGCAGTTGTTACTCCCAAATGCCTAAGGATTTGGTAGTGACTGACATACATACTAAGAATTAAAACAAAATGTCTAAATTCACAGTTCAGAAAGAATGGTGTACGTTACCTTTGTAAGTCAATTTGTCTCTCTGCTGGTGCTGCCTTTTTGGCTACCTCTTGCAGTTTGGGCGCTTTGGCATTACCTGCTTCCAAACTCCCAGGGCTTTCCTGACTGACTGCAGCTCGCTTTCTTCCCTTGCTAAGAGGTTTACTTATATCATCATTTTTGGTTGCATTGCCTTGAGCTTCAGACTTGGGTCGACGTCCTCTCCTGGGCTTTGAAGGGGCAGGTGGTCCTGATTCATCTACCTTCTCATCTGTTTTCTGTTGAATGTTCTCTGCACCAGCAGCTGTTACCGTTCTTTTCTTTCCTCGGTCACTGCTGATGTTGCCCTGGGTAGCCTGATCAGAATTAATCTCCTGAAAGAGCACAAAACAATTCTATAAACACAAATTCCTAAAATGTCAATGATCTGTACTAGAAAGAAGTATTTTGAAAGTATTTTAAAGTTGTGATTCCAGGGCTTCTAGTTAACTACCTGCACCCCATGAGGAATGTAAACTCCTTGAGGGTAGGGGCTGAGCGCAGTGTCTACCACGGTGCCTGACACATATAATGTACTCAATAAATGCTTATTAAACATGCACAGGCAGTATATAGAAAATCTACTCGGTTTTGCTATCACACCCATTCTAAATGAAGGGGTCCTTTTTCTTGATGGTATGCTCTAAATTTATCCTTTCAAAAGAGGATCATGTTTTCATAGTTCAATGTTTTCTTTCTCTATGATGCATTTAATTATAATAATCTTTGTAGTTCTATGACATGAAGTTCTTTAATTTTTCACTCCACTCATTCAAACTTTTGTCTCTTCTTACTGCATCAATCATTAGCCTACTTTTCTTCTGAACGTTTTTTTGTCCTTCTAGTTTAGCACATGTATTACATATATTGAATCATCTAAAATGTTCAAAGTAAATCTCATTTTAATATAACAGATATATGAACTACAGGAGGAACAATAGTTTTTAGAATGGAAGTTATCTTTATATGGATGGTATTTAGGAATCACAATTAAAATTTTAATTGATTCAAAGGAACACTAATGCCATTCAAAAAATTAGACTGTATCTTTTCAATTAATAATTTAACATTCATTTCACTCAGAAAACCTTTCAGAATGACTGGGGGAGAAAATGTAAACTTGAATGTTTCAAGAAAATTTACTTAAAGAAAAACTCACAAAGGTAGTAATTTAAGTCAGAAAATCCACACATCAGTGTATCATTTTTAGGGTTTATGCTAATGTTAATCCTTGGGTGATACATGAAGGAACAAGAGAAAGGTGGTCCACGTGAATTAAATTGTAAAATAATTTACAATGGATTAGATAAGAAATATGCAAAGTCTCCCTGGGGAAAGATGGTGATTCTGGGCAAAACAAAGTATTAAATCTGAAGTAGGAACCATTCATTCAACCAAATGCCTATTAAGTACAGGGGCTGCCAGACATAGATTGGGAAACAAAATTGACAGCGTTTCTGTCCTCATGTACATTAGTATAGCAGACGACAAATGTTTAAAAAAGAAAACAAACATTTAAGTATAAGTTACTCCAAGTGCTAAGAGATTAAAGAACAGGACATTCTGAAAAAAATCAGAGGAAGCATCAATTTCTAATTGGTTCTTTTGGAGAATTACTCTTAAACAATATCAAAGCAGGACCCATCAGATAAAAAGAGAAGTACTCCATAGAAAAGAGGCAGCATAAAGTACCTGAAGAAGGAAGGAGCTTGGGAGATTTAAGAAACTTGGGCCATAAGGATGAATACAGGGACTTCTTTAAGATGGAAAAAAAAAAAAAGATGAAAAATATGAATAAACAATTACTTTCAATGTAAATGGATTAAATGCTCCAAAAGATAGGATGGCTGAATGGATATGAAAACAAGACCCTTACATATGCTGCCTAAAAGAGACTCACTTTAGATGGAAAGACACACATGAACTGAAAGTAAAGAGATGGAAAAAAGGATTTCATGAAACGGAGACAAACCCCCCTCAAAAAGCTGGGGTGCAATACTTATACCAGACAAAATAGACTTTAAAACAAAGGCTATAACAAGAGACAAAGAAGGAGCCAGTAATCCCACTTCAGGGTATTTATCCAAAGAAACACAAAATGCTAATTCGACGGGACGTTTGCATCCATTTGTTCACTGCAGCATTGTTTACAATGACTAAGATGTGGAGGCAGCCTGGGTGTCTGTTGATGGATGAATGAATAAAGAGGAGGTGGTACATATATGCAATGGAATATTGTTTGGCCATGGAAGAGAATGGGTTCTTGCCATCTGTGGCAGCATGGATGGACCTGGAGGGTACTGTGCTGAGTGCAGTGTCACAAAGAGAAAGACACATGCAATGTGATTTTGCTTATATGTGGCATTTAAAGCACAAAATAAAACAAACTCACATTTTGATAGTTGCTGGATGGGAGGCAGGCTGGGGTTGAGTGAGAAAAGGGCAGGGATTAAGAAGTACAAATTGGTTGTTACACAGTAGTCATGGGGATGCAGGGTATAGCATAAGGAATACAGTCAATAATATGGTAATCACTATGTATAGTGTCAGATGGGTACTACATTTATCGGATTGATAGATATGAAGGGGGTTGGGAAGCACGGTGAAAAAGGTGCAGGGACTGAGGAGTACAAATTGGTAGTTACAAAATTGTCATGTGGATGTAAAGTAAAGCATAGGGAATATAGTCAATGATATGGTAATAACTATGTACAGTGCCAGGTGGGTACTAGACTAGTCAGGGGTATCACTTCTTCAATTACATAAATGTCTAACCACTATGCTGTACATCCAAAATTTATATAAAATACTGAATGTCAAGGTGTAAAAAAAGTATACAATCCATGCTAAAATGTGTACCTTACTTGCAAATAAATTATCTTAATTAAAAAAAAATTCAATTTTATTCTATGTGCTAATGAAAGTCATTAAAGGTTTTTAATAGAGGACAAACACAATCCAAATTACATTTTTAGAAGATCAAATTGGCTATTATATGGTGATTGGATTGGAAGGGGAGCAAGAATATTAAGACTGTAAAACTGCTACAGCATCAGAAGTTTAGTCAAGAAAAAAAGAACAGGAACAGGCAACTCACAGAAGACTACATCTAAGTGGTCAACAACACTGGCAGTGAGAGAAATGCACATTAAGATAACAGTGAGGCCTTAGTTTTGATATTTGAGACTAAACAAAGTTCAGAAGAACTGTAAAACCTGTTGGTGGGTATGTACAGAAAAAAAGTTACTCACATATCCTGCTGGGAGAGCTGTCAGGTGTTCTAACTTTTCAAAAAAGCAGTATGGAAGTATCTAAACTACGTAATATCTTCCCTGGACTAGCATTCCCACTACTAGAACCTAAGCCCGCAGAACTAAACCACCAGTAAATGTGTGTTCACAAAGAATATTTAATGCCACATTGTAATTGCAAAAAGGGGAAAGTGTTTATGTGTACACACACATAAAATAATAAATGAAAATAAGACTGTAGAGAAAAAAATAAACAAACACAGTTTAGGACGTTTAAAAGGAAAAAAAGTGCATTAATGAGCCAGCCGAGTGGCTCAGTTGGTTAAGAGCTCGCTCCTGAGTGCGAGCTGAGCTCTGACCAACAGCAGTTTTGATGCCCAGCCGCTGAGCTGCCAACGGGTGGCAGGATGGCTCAGCTAAAAAAAAAAAATCATGCACATGTGCGTACATGTAAAGAACGCATGCAAAAGCCAAATGAAGAAGAAAATCAGGTGGTCAGGTCAGGTACAAAGACAAAGAAGATTCCCAAAGGATGACATTGGCAGTATTGCTTGCCTGTATCCACAGATATATACTTGGTTCTTTTAACCATCTCCCTTATTCATCTTTCATATTACAATTTGATTTCTCTCATAGAGAAAATAACAGGCGAGAATGTACTGATTTTTAACCAAGCATATTCAGTTTGCTGGATGATTTTTATATACATAACTAAAAAATTGGTTTGTATCAATCTCTTTGAGAAACTGGTTAGAAAGAAACATTCCCTTAGAGCTTTATCTTTTTTTTTTTTTTTTGTATACTAACAAGAGAGTTTTTGAGCCTATTAAGACTGAGGACCAGACCCTGGAAAGAAATGACTGTATCAACTTATGGGAGACCTGAGACCTGACCAGGAGGCTATCAAGGTTTTTGCCAAAATACAGCCCCTGTCTCTTCAGGCTACAGTGAATTTGTTAAAACATTCTTTGGAAGCATGAAAAAATTAAAATAAGGGTTTGGAACAATATAATATTACAGATCCACCAGAAAGTAACATTTTAGTCTCTCAGAAATTAGAATTTAAGTGTCCAATATATCTTATACAGAATTTTACAGCAGAGGCTGGAGATGTAATAGATAACTATTTAACTAGATAAATATTTGTATACCTATTCCACCTCTTAATATGCATTTTAACTATGTTTAACTGAATATCAGTGGCAATATGCATTTTTGCATCTAAATTTTGTTTATATCAAGACTGCTTAATTCTATACAAGGATCCCACAGTATTCAATCTATTGATTTCTGAATTCCAATAGTTTTGACAGTGAGAGGTTCCCTCTTAGCTAAATCTACTGACATACTGAAGGTCAGATAGCAAACAGCGAGAGTTTGGATAATGAGAGATTGATCTAAAAATGTATCCTTATCTATTCAGCTTGAGTTCAGATAACAAAACTGGAAAGGAAAAGCTCACCTACCAGGAGATAACTGTATGGTCCTATATTTTATGTAATCAAAGCTAATTCCTAAAATATTTGATGAATACCATAAATAGATGGTAGATAATAAAAAGATAAGTATGTAAGGAATATAATTCTGTGTGAAAAGAAATAATAGAATTAGTATCTTCACACCATTCCTACTGAAGTAAGTTATCAATTTCATTTTATAGTTGAATGGAAGCTTAGAGAAGTCAAGCAATCTACCCAAGTAAACATATAGCCAGTAAGCAGCAGAGCCAGGATTCAGACTCAGGTTTGTCAGATGCTCCTACCAATGTTATACTCCTTTCTATCCTGCCAAAAAATTGTTAAGAAAACGGTGCCATAGTTAAAAGGTCAACTATAAAGAATGCAACTGTTCAACAAAAACTCAAACATTTTAAAAGGTTCACTCAAAAGTTTAACTTTTAAAAATATAATAAACACAAAACAGTGCTGACTCTGGCAGGAGTCAATAAGCTTCTGAAAGTATGATCTCAAAAACTCTCAATTCCTATTCTTTCAAGGGTTGGGAGTAGTGTGGGAGAATACCATTATGGGTGACCACATAAACTCTGATAAAATGAAGTGGATATAAGGAAGAACCATTTTTGGAGAGTGGAGGCATACTAAGTATAGCAAGGGGTGGAATACACACATGTATATTATGTAGTATACATTAACCTCTTGACTGTGGGTTTCTTACCCCTGCCATGAAATTTGTAATAAGAATCTCCACGGGAGAATCTGCTTGTTAAATTTTAAAATTTACCTTATTCTTTACAGGGTCAATATTCTTTACAGGTGTGACAGAAATAATTCTCACTGGGTTCTCTTCATTTTCACTAACTCCAGTTTCTGCTGCCTCTGAACTCTGTTCCCTGTTGAAGAAAAATAAACCAAAGCTTCTTTACTTCTTTATTTCATCACATCAATAGAAAGTTCACTCTCAGTATACCAAGAAAGAAACAGAGGCTCAGGCTGGTTTAGAAGCTTGGCTAAGTGAAGCAATGTTAGCAAGATTCGGTGGTTACAGACCACTGCTCCATTATATCACGGTATTGATTTCCATTTAACCTTACTAATGTAAAATAGAAATGGATGGGCCAGCCCAGTGGCGTGTTGGTTAAGAGTTGGCTTGGGGTCTGGGTGAGTGGCGCATTGGTTAAGAGCTGGCTTGGGACGTCAGTGGCCCTGGTTCGGATCCCACATATGAGGGCCAGTTACACTGCCCTCTAAAAAAAAAAGAGTTGGCTTGGGACGCCAGCTCTGAGCAGCAGGGCCCCAGTTCGGATCCCACATGTGAAGGGCAGTGATGCTGCACCCTCTACAGCTAAGATGGTGAACAACAGCTCAACTTGGAGCTGGGCTGCTGTGAGTCGCCGGCTGCAGTGGGCTGCCAAGAGCTACCATGAGTGGCTGGCAACCAGCGTGTGCTGGCGTGAGCGGCCGTCCAATGGCTGGTGAGTGACCGCCTCACCGGGGAAGAGCGCAATGATGATACCAACATGGGCCAGTGAAGCAACGTCCCCCACAACTGGACTGAAGAATAAAAGGACAGCAACTTGTCTGTTCCCCTTCCCCGATTCCCCAATGCTGTTCCCCTCCCCCAACTCCCCAATAAAATCTTTAAAAAAAAAAAAGAAAAAGGTTTTATATGCTGAGAATTCTTAGAGCTATTAAAAAAACAAAAAAAAACAGAAATGGCTGCCTAAAACCACCTGACAGAAAGATTAGTTGTCAAGAAACAAAATAACACAACTATTCTAACCCATCTCTTGGGAGTGGGAAACACTAATACAAAACAAAAATACAATGCTAGACTATCGTATAGTTGACTCTAGTCTGTGTTCTTAATGCTCCACAAGAGTGGGGGTTGCCACAGGGGAGGTGTTTGAGCCCATCACTTCTGTAAACAGCTGTTCATGTAATTTATTTTGTATTTTCAGGTTTTACTGCTAAAAATGTGTTTAAAACACCATCAGTTAAGTTTATTCTTATAATTTCATTCGTAAGAATAAAATCTTTAAAAGCCTCAATATTTAGTGTTGATAAGAGTATTGTCAGATGGAAATTCTTATGCAGTAGCTATAATAGTAAACGTCTGACATGTTAAAATGAACATGGAATATTTGTTAAGTGGAAAGGTTATTTTTATTGAACTCTTGCTAACCTGAATTAAAAAGCATACAAATTTCAGGTTATATTTTCATATTTTCCTAATTGTTAAATTTTCTTAAGTATATAAACATTTATATGTAAATCAGTTATATTATTATAGTTATATACAAATCCTTACGATTTTTCCCTTTAATTTTTCTACACACTTAAAATACTATATGGTTTCAAAATGTGTAGTACTCTCAACTTACATCATTAATTATACCAAAATTCAGAACTACTATTTTGTACCAAAACGTTTCCTAAAGTCTATTTTTGTGATATAAGTGCTTTAGGGAAAAATTAAAAGATGTGAGTGATAGGAACAGAAATAACTGGGGGAAAAAATTACCTTGATCGATTTCCAGTTGAAGGGTTTAGCTCTGAATTTACAGTAATATTGCTACCAGTCTCAGCTCCTGTGCTTCTAACATATGGTTTCCTTCCGGTTGCTGATAAAGGTTTGTTTACTGCACCTAGTACTCCAGCAGGTTTTGGCTAAAAAGTACACAAATGAATGTCATTTTATACCTTACTGAAAAGAATACATATAAATTTAGGCATATGTAAGAGATTGTTTAGTATAAGCCAAGAATTACTGTTACTTTGGAAAGTTAAATCCTCAACTGGAAAGTTAAATCCTAGATTTGTTTAGTTGTACTTACTAATAACTAGGCAATATTTAATTATTCCTTATTGCTCATTCAAAATGAAAAGTGCCCCTAAAGCACAGTGAAATACATAATAAATAAGATAAAATATACTACAAATAAACTATTGAGTGTATATAATAATAGTTAGGGTTAATAAAAATTTAAATTTCCTTTTAATTTTTTACGTGTCATATTACTTTTTATAAAAAGAATATAAATTGTCTAACTCATTCATACTTTAAAATTAATTTTTCTCTTTTTTTTCTCTTCCTTACACATCTAAATTTATTATACTACTTTTCAGGAAAATCAGCTTTGTGGATTCTAAAGAACTTGAAGCCTATCAGGACTGATGAAAACATATGGTCATTATTCAAAAGAGGGGAGATGGCAGGAAAAAAAAGCATTAGAGAACAAATGTTTTTGAGGCTATAATCCACATAATCCCTAAAAATCAGGAACTATAAAATTTGGGGGACAATTAGAAGTTATTTCTAGGGCCGGCCGAGTGGCACGGTAGTTAAGTGCTGGCTTGGGAAGCCAGCGACCCCGGTTCAGTCCCACATATGAGGGCCAGTAACACTGCCCTCAAAAAAAGAAGTTATTTCTAGGAATAGCAGAAGAAATATACACATGATAAAGATCCCCAAATTATCTACTATATAATACCTTTCCTGTTAACAGAAGTACTCTCGTCTCTTCTGAAATATAACTCTTGTCATTACAGAAGTCCTATTAAAAAAAAAATCAAAGTGAACATGTGTATTTTTTACTACATTTCTGCTTACATATCAATTAATCAAATAATCAAAGCATATTTATTGAATCATACCCTACGTCTAGCTTTAAAATTAAATCAGTGGCACATAAGACTTTGGCAAATGTCAGAGATAAACTACTCAAATCACATTTCAAATAAAACACTCATGTTTTTCACATAGTTCAGGGCAAATAGTCTCCAGTTTATTCATTGAACTATCTTCTCCATTCTATTATAAAATCTATTTTGGACTTGCAAAGAATCCAAAATGGTATTATGCATATATTAGGCACTTAATATTTACTAAAAACATTCTACACTGGATCTCAAGAAAATTATCCTCATTGAAAAAAAATCAGTTTAATTAAAAACATTTTGTTTCTTAGAATCATAAGTAGACTGTCCAAATTATAAAGGTAAACAAACACACTGCCAAAATATAATTAAGTGAATTATAATGTGCTTTGGCAGCTGTGATACTGACCAATTACTAAATGAGTTATACCTTAAAGAGTTCAAATTTGAACCTTCTCTGTTCAGTATCCTGGGAACAGCACACAAATAAACCATAATAGTGTCATGGAAGCAAAATGAATTATCACAATCAAGAAGTTCATTAATTTTTAAATAATCTTACCTAAAAAAATCTATTTTTCCTTTTTTTTATGTTTACCTTCATACTAGTGTCAGGAAAGAACAGAGAGCCTATAAAGAAATTACACTTTTGGCATGTGTTCTAGGCAAAGTTGTGTCATTTTTTTGTTTGTTTGCCCAAAGGCTTTTATGTAGCTAAAATAAATGTTACAAAGCCTGGACACCAAAGTTCATTCATTTTATCCAGGAAGATATACTACAGCCTCACTAAACTATCTTAATATATGAAGTGTGATTAAAAAGTACGGTGAATGCTACTGCCGAGTGCCATCCAATGGGAAGGCAGGGATCTTCAATATAAGCAGCAGTGTGTTGAACCTTAGTAACAGTGTGTGACAAGTTTCAACTTGTTCGGTGCAGTCAGTCTGGTGTGAGCTACAGTTGAGAGGAGTGTTTTAGTGTGCCATAAATCATCCTCCATCATCACAACGCACCATCTCACACATCACTACTGGTATGGAAATTTGTGTCCAATGAAAACATTACAGCGTGTCCTTATCCACCTTACTCACCAGATCTGGCACTGTACAACTTCTGGCTCTTCCCCAAAGTCAAAATGACCATGAAAGGTAAACGTTTTGAATTGATTGAGGACACTGAGGCAGCCATGAGAGCGCAACAAAGACACTCACAAAAAAAAAGACTTATAGAACTCTTCAGAAAGTGGCAAGAACAATGTGATTAAGTGTGTTCGATGAGAGGGGGAGTATTTTGAAGGGGATTAACGGCAATGTGTCTTTTACTGTAGTAAAATTTTAAAAAATTTAAACACTCACTGTATTTTTTGATCACATCTTGTATATGTGCCTAGTTTTCTAGTGTTTGAATTTATACCAGATTAAAAGTAACATATTAGAATAGGAAATGAGGAAAATTGCTCACTGAAAACAGAAAAAAACCTAAGTTATTATCAAGAAAGCTAAAAAACATTATGTTTCAGATATTAAAACAAAAAACAATTAAAATTAGGCGTAGTGACAATTTAATTTTCGAGGATGGGATCACTATTGTATGAAGATTCTATTTGGGTGCTATTCCAGTCATGATAGCCCTGGGTCAACAATCAAGTAAATTTAAATTCAGGAGATCACTTAGGAATATTTATAAAGACCAGTAAATTCAATCAGAGGGCAAATAACTTTGCAATACATTATTCCTATCAAATATGAAGCATAAGAAATGTAGAACACTAAATCATTAAAGAAAATCTGATTAAAATTTTTGTCATCGTATGGCATTCAAAGTAGGAAGCTCTGTTTCCTGGAATGTTCTTCGGTAAAATACTGCAAGGGGGATATAACTAAAGCATATCTACAGTTTTAAAAATGTGTAAAAATCTTTTAAATGCCATATTTTTTCCAATTAAAGATATTT
Source organism: Aselliscus stoliczkanus (assembly GCA_033961575.1). Taxonomy (NCBI): domain Eukaryota; kingdom Metazoa; phylum Chordata; class Mammalia; order Chiroptera; family Hipposideridae; genus Aselliscus; species Aselliscus stoliczkanus. Next base: position 69,165,604 of record CM066734.1, on the reverse strand, counting down.
AGAATTATGTTTTTTTAACAAAGCACAGGAAAGTTAAACTTCAAAATACTTTAAAGCAGTAAATGCTTTAAAAAAAAAAGTTTTAAAAAATGTTAGTAGGAAATATCCAAAAGAAAAATATTCACTATTTTCTCTCCTATATATGACTAATTAAAAAAAATTAGCTGGAGAAACTTAAACTTTGGTTAGCTGGAAAGCTTATTTACACAAAAAACTTAATTTTCTGATAGCAGAATAAACATACTATGGAATCATTAATATATTTATTGAATGCTTATTATATGACAAACTCTTAGGATATCATACTAGTAATTGTTCATAGGTATTATTATCATCTGCATTTTAGAGATGAAAAATTGAGGCTTAAAAGAGTAAACTTGGGCCGGCCGAGTGGCGCAGTGGTTAAGCGCTCGTTTGGGAAGCCAGTGGTCCTGGCTCGGGTCCCACATATGAGGGCCAGTGACACTGCCCTCAAAAACAAAAAACAAAAAAAAAAAGAAAAAAAAGAGTAAACTTGTTTAAAGTTCCTCAAGTTAGAAGTGCTTGGTTAGACTCCAGGTCTATCAATTGCCAAGACCAATTCCATTAATTCTAACTTTTTATTTCACACACAAACACACTCTTACACTGTACCAAAAATACTAATGGTGTTTTAATAAAATGAGATTAAAATAATTCAAGAAATCTAAAAATTCCTCTTACATACTAGAAATATCCAGAAGGACTAGCTCACTGAAGCGTAACCACCACCACCAAGCTTGAATTTGTATTCTCCTACTCTGTAAGGGAAGCATATTTATTGTTCAGGGCTCTGGAAGACAATTTCTCATTTCTTTATAAACGCAGACATACTTTTTATTCTACAGTCAAGACAATCCAATATTTGCCACTAGAGTTGATGGTAACTGAAATTGAAATCATTTTAGTGTGGTAGAAAAATGAGGCGAAGAAAATTACCTTTTCAGGTTGTGTAAAAAATTTCATTGGAAGGACTGGATCCTTTGGTGAATCTGCATTGCACAAAGCACTTTTACTATTTATAACACACAGAGCCACATCACATACTGTATAAAGTTTCTGGGGAGGGAAAAAAAGGTCATATATAATTTTCAGTAGTGCAAAATAACTAAGAACCAAATTTACCGAATGCATACAATGGAACCAGAAGAAGGATGTACGGTTATTACTTATTCCTTCAATATTTTACATTTGTATTTGGCATTTCTTGTCACGTAGCATCCTGGTGAACAAAAAAACCCTTATCTTAACATAAATGCCAAGTATGCATTAAAAACAACCAACCAACCAAACTGAAGTAAACCAAAGGAAACATACAAAAAGGATATCTACTTGTCTATAATTCTTACTAAAAGTTTTTAAGATACTACAGTTGTAAATTTTATTAGTTCTTATCGCCCTGCTCTGTAGAAGTTTTAATGTCTTTTTCAGAGGAATAAACATTAAATTGTAATGAAATGCAATAAAAACTGACTATAAATATATATGTATTTTTATAAACATTCTGTAATCCAATTTATTATGTAATAGAAAAAAAATACAAGTGGGATAAGGGCCATAAGATTTTTTCCTGTAACATCTTAATACCCACTGGCCTAACACATGTCTTACTTCATTTGTCTTGGATTCATCTGGAGACTGAGCATCTTTTGTTAACTTGATGTTCTCTGCCATCTTCTTCATAAAGGCATGGCTATTGTTCTCATTCTTTGTCATTAAAACTTCAAGCATGAACCACAGGCACCTAAATGGTAAACATATTCACCTATTAGAGATTAAACGTAGGTATTTTTGCTCAATGGATAAAATATCTTATTGGGAAGTTCTGTTGTATGAATATAATAAGAGTAAAATACAGAAAAAACCCTAATGATTAATAGAAATATCCTGAACATTCAATTCCAATGGAAAATTAAATCACAAAATAAAGTACTAAATATGAAAACATAGCTTAATGAGAAAATATGACAGTTTCATGAAGCACATAAAGACTCATTCTATAGGTATTCAATAAACATTTAGATGATTTGACAGCTTAGCACTAAGCAGTCACATCTCAAACCATTTTTGCTGTTTTCCTCTTGTTACTGTACACTCATTTAATACATAAAGTGTCTGAACGAGCCAACTGAATTTCTAAGTAAAAGTGAATTCCAAATCAGGATGAACATTAGAATCACTGGGGTATGTAACTGGCAAATCTAAGGTAAGGCCTGTTTTTAATAAGTTCCCAGGATGATTCTCAGGCAGCCACCAGATTCCTGCTTTACTGCATCAACGGGAGAAATCATTTCATGATAATCTATGTGTAGTTCATTGCCTATATTCTGTGTAAATTTTAAGAAACTATTGTAAGGGAGAAATTTAGCAATGGGTTAATGGAGTTTGTTTTAAGTAGACATGTCTTACAAGAAATACTAAATAGAGTCCTAAATTGAGGCTGAAATGAAAGGATACTAGATAGTAACTTGAAGCCCTAAGAAGAAATAAAGAACACCAGTAACAACACAGGTAAATATAAAAGCCAGCATTATTGTACTTTTGATTTGTACCTTCTTTTTGTGATATGTGATTTTAAAGGCAAATATATAAAACAATTACATCTATATAAATGGAAAAAAATGTATAAAGATGTAATTTATAATAAAAATATAAAGGGAGAGGGATCAGATGTATAGGAGCATAGTACTCATATACTATTGAAACTAAGTTGCTACAATATTATTCAAATTAATTTGTTATAATTTTAAGATGTTAACTGGAATCACTACATAACAAAAAACACATGAAAGAGAATATAAATAGCTACACAGCAGAAATAACTCCTTTCTTCTTTTTTTTTAAGATTTTACTGGGGAATTGGGGAAGGGGAACAGCGTTGGGGAATTGGGGAAAGGGAACAGACAAGTTGCTGTCTTTTTGTTCTTCAGTCTAGTTACAGAGGACGTTGCTTCACTGGCCCATGTTGGTATCATTGTGCTCTTCCCGGATGAGGCAGATCGGTCGCCGGCCTCTGGATGGTCACTCACTGCAGCTATTGGCAGCTCACACTGGCTGCCAGCTGCTCACACTGGCTGCCAGCCACTCATTGTAGCCCATGGCAGCCCACTGCAGCAGGGGCTGCAGCCTACACCGTCACCGGGACTCACACAGCCCAGCTCCAGGTAGAGCTGTTGTTAGCTGTAGAGGACAGTGTCACTGGCCCTCACACGGGATCCGAACCGGGGCCGCTGGCACCCCAAAACCAGCTCTTAACCAATGAACCACTCGGCTGGCCCAATAACTCCTTTCTTATCAGTAATTACTTTAAATGAAAATAGATTAGGGCCGGCGGAATGGCGCGTTGGTTAGGAGCTGGCTTGGGATGCCAGCTCTGAGCAGCGGGACCCCGGTTCAGATCTCACATATGAGCGCCAGTGACACTGCCCTCTACAGCTAAGGTGGTGAACAACAGCTCCACCTGGTTGCCTCTATAGCTAAGATGGTGAATGTTGTCTCTATAGCTAAGAGGCCGGTGACATTGTGGGCTGCTGCAGTGGGCTGCCATAGGCTACAGTGAGTGGCTGACAGACAGTGTAGGCAGCCAAGAGCTGCCATGAGCGACAGTTCGGAGGCTGGCGAGTGCCTGCCTCATGCAGGAAGAGCGCAATGATGATACCAACATGGGCCATGAAGCAACGTACTCCACAACTAGTCTGAAGAACAAGAAAGAACCACAACTTGTCTGTTCCCCTTTCCTGATTTCCCTCCTCCAATTTTCTAATAAAATCTTTAAAAAAAGAATTGTGGGACTTCAGGCAAAAAAACAAAACAAAACAAAAAAATTTAAATCTCCCAATTAAAAAGCAGAGATAAGGGCCGGCCGAGTGGCGCATTGGTTAAGAGCTGGTTTTGGGATGCCAGCGGCCCCAGTTCGGGTCCCACGTATGAGGGCCAGTGACACTGCCCTCAAAAAAAAATAAAAAACAAAAAAAAGAAAATCTCTACCCAAAGGGCAGGCATATAATTTAACACACACATTTAAGGACATTCTGAGCGCCCTCTGGGGATGGAGATTGGCAGGCACCATCTTGGTGCTCTCCCTTTGCCATGCCCCAGAACCAGGAGCACCTGAAGGTAACTTTTACATGTATGTATCTAATGCCCCATTATTTCTGGCCACTTCCCAGAGGATGCCTCTTGATTGCCTGGCTCTAGAAGCCAGGAGAGCTTGTGTTCCTGGTAATATGGGACTGTAATAATTGGTGTCACCCAGAAAGGGGCACATACCTCTGTTTGGTGCTGTTTTTTTGGTGACTGCTATCAGGAGATACATCCACATCACCTGGCTCTGGTATCCAGTGCTTGTGGGTTCCACAAGAGTGGAACCAAGAGTTCTGTAACCAAGAATTCTTAAACAGCTGCTACCTCCAAGGCACAGCAAGAAGCAACGGACTCAAGAGCTCAGTGTTTCTGTGAAGGAGGACTATTAGCTAATCATTATGATTGTGGACTGAAGAGCGGGCCTCTAATTAAGCACATGTAAGGGCTGACTATAATCCTCACCCAGAAGCAGGCGGGATCTTTGTGCTCAGCCTCTGCTATGCGCCAGAGCACCAGTGTCTCCCAGAAGAAACCTTTACTTGCACCTGGAGCCGGTTTTTGTAGTTGACGGCCAGGGGACACTCCTTGATCACTTGCCTCTGGTGGCCAGAGGGGTTTGTGTTCCTTAATCCCATGGCATTATGGCAATAGGAGGGTCAGTTCTTGGTAGGCTACTATCCCCAGGATACTGCATAGTAGACTGAGGCACAGCCACCAATCTTTCTGTAAAGGAGGCCACTTTGATTGTCCTGAAGCTTCAGACTGGGCACACATTTAGTGGCCTACATAGCTCCTCTCAAGGAACAGTCTTTGGATGCCAGCTTGGCACTCTCCGTCTACCTTGCTCCAGCTTGCTGGTATCTCCTAGAAAGGAGCTTGTACATGTCTGGAGCCCTGATTTTGCAATTGCTGCCCAGGGGACACCTCCAAATTGCCTGGCTCTGGTGTGGCTTATGCTTGCAACCTCTCAGGACTGTATATAATTGCATATTTTTAAAAGCTGCTGCCTGAGGGTTTGGCTTCCAGTCAGCCTGAATCGAGGTGCTGAGATTCTCCCTATTGGGCCACTGACAGGTCTTGACACATCCTCAAGTACCGAGAGCTATTGAAAATAGGCTGCTTGGACAAACACAAAGGTTTGAGAAATGACCAAGAACTGGGGCAGGACTAAACAAAAATGTTCAGTTCCTACTGGAGGCCATTCCTTCAAGACTGGGAGGGTGGTTGTTTCATGTAATGCATAGAAACCAATACAGAGAAGCCAAGCAAAATGAAGAAACAGAGAAATACATTCCAAATGAAAGAACAAGATAAATCCTCAGGAAAAAACCTTAATGAAATGGAGATAAGTAGTTTACCTGATAGAGTTTAAAATAACGGTGAAAAAATGCTCACCAATCTAGGGAAAGGAATGGATGAACAGAGTGAGAACTTCAACAAAATGACGGAAAATTTTAGAAAGTACCAAACAGAAGTCACAGAGCTAAAAAATACAATAACAGAACTGAAATATACACTAGAGGGTTTCAACAGCATACTGGATGAAGCAGAAGGACCAGTCAACTTGAAGACAGGCAGTGGAACACCTAATAAGAGCAGCAAAAAGAAAAAAGACTAAAAACAAAGTTACAACAGCTTAAGGGGACATATGGACAACATTAAACGGACTAACATTCACATCATAGGTCTTCCAGAAGACGACAGAAGAGGCACAAATCTTATATTAAGAAATAATGGCTGAAAATTTCCCTGAGGTGGGGAAAGAATAAGACATCCAGATCCAGGAAGCCCAGAGAGTTCCAAATAATATGAAACCAGAGAAACCCACACTAAGACATATTATAATTAAAACGTAATAGGTAAAGAAAAAAAGAAAACATTAAAGCAGCAAGAGAAAAATAAAGACAACTTGTCACGTACACGGAACGTTCCCCCCACAACACTATGAGCACGTTTTTCAATATAAACTTTGGATGCCAAAAGGGAGTGACATGATATATTCAAAGTGCTGAAATGCAAAAACAAACAAACAAAACAACTTCCAACCAAAAATACTCTACTGGCAAAGTTATTCAGAGTTCAAAGATTGTTTTCCAGAGAAGCAAAAGCTAAAGAAATTCATCACACTTAAATGGCCCTATAAGGAACGTTAAAGAACTTCTCTAAGCTGAAAAGAAAGGGTGGTGATCAGTACCAAGAATACATATGAAAGAATAAATCTCACTAGAAAAGTAAACTCACAGTAAAGGTAGTAGATTATTAAATGAAGGTTAAAAATCAAAAATTGTAAAAGTAACTATGATTACAATAAGTAGTTAAGGAACATACAAGATAAAAAGATGAAAACCGTGCCATCAAAAACATAAAATGGGGGGCTGGCCAAGTGGCGCATTGGTTGGGAGCTGGCTTGAGACGCCAGTGGCCCCGGTTCAGATCCCACATACGAGAGCCGGTGACATTGTCCTCTACAGCTAGGATGGTGTATGGCAGCTCCACCTGGAGCTGGGCTGCTGTGAGTCCCCGAGACGGTATAGCTGTAGCCCCTGCTGCAGTGGGCTGCCATAGGCTACAGTGAGTGGCCAGCAGCCAGCGTGAGCAGCCGGTAGCCAGCGTGAGCTGACAAGAACTGCTGTGAGCGGCTATCCAGAGGCCAGCGACTGATCTGCCTTGCCCGAGAAGAGCGCAGTGACGATACCAACATGGGCCAGTGAAGCAGCATCCCCCACAACTACACTGAAGAACAAAAGGATAGCAACTTGTCTGTAACCCTTCACCATTTCCTCAACGCTGTTCTCCTCCCCCAATTCCCCCAGTGGAATCTTTAAAAAAAAAAACACCCATAAAATGGGGGTGAGGGAGTAAAAATGTTGAGCTTTAGAATAAGATCAAACTTGTTATTATCAACTTAAAATAGACTGTTATAAGTAAACCACTAAAGAAAGTCATCAGACCACAAAGGAAGACAGCAGAAGAAGGGAACAGAAAGGAACTTCAAAATCAGCTAGAAAACAACAAAATGTCAATAAGCACACACCTATCAATAATTACTGAATAAATGGACAGAATTCTCCAATTGAAAGACAGAGAATAGATGAATGGATAAAAACCAAGACCCATTAGGGCTGGCCGAGTGGCTCAATTGGTTAAGAGCTCGTTCAAGAGTGCAAACTGAGCTCTGAGCAACAGCAGTTCGATGCCCAGCCCGAGCTGAGCTGCCGCTAAGCTGCCAACAGGTAGCAGGAGGGCTCAGCTAAAACAAAAGCAAAACAAAAAACAAGACCCATTTATTTTTTGAGGGCAATGTCACTGGCCCTCACATGTGGGACCCGAACCAGGGTCGCTGGCTTCCCAAGCCAGCACTCAACCAACGTGCCACTCGGCCGGCCCAAACAAGACCCATTTAAATGCTGCCTACAAGAGATATACTTTAGATGTAAGGACAGATACAGACTGAAAGTGAAGGGATGAATAAAGATATTCCATGCAAATGGAAACCAAAAGAAAGCTGGAGTAGCTATAGTTGTATCAGATAAAAAGAAGAGTGTTACATAATGATAAAGTCAATTCAACAAAACGATGTAACATTGGTAAATATTTATGCACCCAACATAGGAGCACCTAAACATATAAAGCAAATATTAACAGACTTAAAGGGAGAAATAGATAGCAATACCATAACAGTATGGGACTTTAACACCCTTTGGGATCTGAAGTAGAGGCTGGTCTTGTGGGATCGAGCCCTGTACCTGTGAAATCCAATTCTATCTCTGGGTAAACAGTGTTAGAATTGAATTGACTTCAGACACCCTACTGGTGTCCAAGAATTGCTTGATGGTGTGGAGAGGCACGCACACACACGCACACACACACCCCCATTGGGTCCAGGAACGCTTTTCAGTCACACAGCTGAGATTAGAACCTATGTCTCCTGAAACCTAATTCTGCAGCTCCTTAAAACATGTATCAATTAAAACTCTAAAAAAATTTTTTTAATGTAGACTTATTTTCAAGCATTTGAAATAATGGAATTCCCCTTATCCACAGAGAATATGTTCCAAGACCCCCTCCATGGGTGCCTAAAACGGTGAATAGTACTGAACCTTATATACTACGTTTTTTTGCGATGCATACATACTTATGGTAACTAGTAAAAAAAAACCAGAAAAATTATATAAAAGAATGATTCATGTTCTGGGCAGGATGGTGTGAAATTTCATCACATTACTCAGAATGGTGTGCAACTATTTATTTATGAATTTATTATGAATTGTTTATTTCTGGAATTTTCCATTTAACCTTTTCAGGCCATAGTTTACCATGGGTAACTGAAACCACAGAGCATGGACTACTGTATAAAAACAGTATCACTGTACTAATGTGTTGGAAGCAACAACAATGGAGTGACAAGTCTTCAAAATGTAAGGATCTTATAGTCTGATGCTTAACAGTCATGTTGGCTAAGGTCTAACACCTCTCCCAACTGTTAAGATTTTGACACAATTTCAGTGACCAAAGCTACAAGAGACAGAGATAAATGTTGATTACAACCTTAAATAAGATTAGGAATAAAACTTAATGTCCCACATAGAAAAATTATAATACTTCAAATAAATATTACTTTCAAGTTTCTTGGAGGTCATTTGTAGACAATCCTAGAGCCATCTCTTACTCTTTTACCCTGCATCATATACAAAATTCTATTTCATATAAACACTTCTTGAACAAATATTTTGTAGTTGTTTAATTGCCTGTATTTTCATTAGACAAATCTATGACTGGTGTAACAAATCTAATTTTGTATTACCATAGTCCTGCTATGGAATATTTTGTGTATGCACAAATAATTTCAGGCATTATCTTCTGAGGTTGAAAAGCAGTTTAGTATTAAGGAGAGAAATTTTTACTACCTGGGTTTTTAAATTGTCAAACTGAAGTAACTGAAGCCCACATTAATACAAAAAGTAAAAATGACAAAACAAAAAATCATAAAAAGGCTTTTATTCTAAAGGGAGTAATAAGAGGAAAAAATTTAGCATTAAAAAAAAAATAAAAATAGGACCAGCCGAATGGCATGGTGGTTAAGAGCTGGCTTGGGACCCCAGCGGCCCCGGTTCGGATCCCACATATGAGGGCAAGTGACACTGCCCTCTACCGTTAAGATGGTGAACAACAGATCCACCTGGAGCTGGGCTGCTGTGAGTCCCTGGGACGGCATAGCTGCAGCCCCTGCTGCAGTGGGCTGCCATAGGACACAGTGAGTGGCTGGCAGCTGCTGTGAGTGGCCGTCCAGAGGCTGGCGATCGATCTGCCTGACCCGAGAAGAGTGCAATGATGATACCAACATGGGCCATTGAAGCAATGTCCTCCACAACTAGACTGAAGAACAAAAGGACAGCAACTTGTCTGTTCCCCTTCCCTGGTTCCCCAACGCTGTTCCCTTCCCCCAATTCCCCAATAAAATCTTAAAAATAAATAAATAAATAAATAAATATAAATATAAATAAAAATAAAAAGTAAAAATAATTTTAAGAGTTCTTGAAAATCAACATGACTTACTTACTCTTTAATATCACGTAGCTGATCAACATCTTGTGATCTTGTAAAATCTGGATCATGTGCTAACAGGTGAATCATGTATGGAACTACATATTCAGGCAACAGTGACAATAATTTCTCTAAAGTGAAAACATTATTATTAAATCCCTTTTATGAAATCCCTCTGTAGTTTTGCATTTTAACGCATTCCCACTTTTCCCCCTTGGTTATTCTAAACTAGAGGCAATATAATACCTAATACTGAAGCACTTTTATTTCTATTTTAAAGGCTATTATAGCCAACAGAATAACTTAAGATTACACAGAGCGTCCTTGGAAAGGCTAGAATAATTCTTTATTTGCTGACATCTGAGCAAAGTGTTCTAATCAGTGCATACTGCTGATCCAAAAGAAAAATGCAGTCTCCTCAGTTTTATGCATTATAGAGGTGACTCAGAAATCAGAATTTTAGATTTTAAGTACATCATAACTACACAGTGATGATATTCTGTAAAAGCCCGTGTTTTTATAAACTACAATAAAAATATATGAAATACGCCCCCTGCCCAACTGATATAATGACAAGATATATTTGTACATTGGGATCTTTTAAAGTTACTTACCAGTAGCCATAGGGTTCTGTTTAATGTACTCCCTGCGTATACTGATATTTTTTAGTAAACACTGTCGTGCATGTGCTCGTCTCTCCTTCACAGGATCTTTGGCACACAAGGCAAAGATCGCCATATACTCCAATGGGAGAAGTAACTTCACAAGAGCCTTATGCAGCTTCTGAGCAAATATCTGCCTTACTTGGTAGCACTCATCCTACAGCAGCACAAAACCAAACATATTTAAATATGATCCCTTCTGTGTACATATCCATACAGTAAAATGGATCTATAGCCATAGAAAATACATGTATTTAACTTTGAAGGCCAAATAATTGACAAAAACAAGATTGTTACTTACATTAATAACAAGTGCACAGAGCTGAAACTGTTCTGGGGTTATAATTTCATGGTAGCAAGGTTCCTGAGCAAGCTTCATTATGGCACTACCAGCAGCTAATCGCAAGCGAGACATATCAGATTTACTATAAACAAACAAAAAAGAAATAAACATTTCCTGTAACCATTATCATTCATAAAAGTGTTCTGATCCCTTTTTGAGTGTTAAGGTATTTAGCATAATTTATGCTTATCATGACATAATGTACAAATATAGGAAAGCTACTTTCAGTCCTTGAACTCAACACAGAGGAAAAGGCTCAAATCATTGTGCCTATCTGATAGGCACTTATCCGCCTTCACTTTTAGTTATGCTCTAGCTTAGATCTTCCACCACAGCTAAGAAACTCTGCTTACAATATCTACACTAATTATAGTGCTGGGAAGAACCATTTACATTAGGAACTATATTTTAAATTTTAAGAGGAATACACATTCATCATAGAAAACTTGATTTAAAAAACACCCCAGGGCCGGCCGAGTGGCGCGGTGGTTAAGCGCTGGCTTGGGAAGCCAGCGGCCCCGGTTCGGTCCCACATGTGAGGGCCACTGACACTACCCTCAAAACAAAAACAAAAACAAAAACAAAAACAAAAAAACAAAAAAAAACCCCAAATTAAAAATCACATATCATTTTAAATCTATTAAAATTTTTAAATGCGTATGTGCACGCATGCGCACGCGCGCACATACACAAAACCTAGCTTAAGCCTACATGTCTGATGAAATGGTGGGGTTAGAAATTAGGAGTTGATTTGCGCCAGGAAAAGGGAGGTATCAGACAAATATCTAAAAGTACATGGTGATGACAGCCAGTGTCTATCTCAGAGACCAACTTTCTTTTGCACCATGAAGTTTTAAAAGAGAACCCAGGCAGTCCATGCACTCCCATCCCTCTCCAGCGGTCTTTTATTACCTAAATGGTAAAATGTGAAAGGGATGAAAGGACATCTTCTTACTCCAGCTTCTCTGTGGAACCCAGCACGGCTGTGATATTTTGAAACTTTAGGAAACGTGGAAAGCTGGCCTGAATCCATGAGGGACTATTATTTAGCATAGCAGAGGAGAAACTAGGGCGCTCTTGGATAACAGGATTGTCTACATAAGCACTGGTAACAACAAGGGTTACCAAATGGCTTTCAAGGCAAACAATTCTGGAATTAAATTATAGCTATTACTTGAGTGCTTAACCCTGTGCCAGGCAGCATGTGAAAACACTTTACAGGCTTTATCTTATTTAGTTTTCACTCCATAAGAGGAGGAAATTGAGGCTTAGAAGCGATTTAGACAGGTTCACACAGCTAGTAAATGGAGTGTAGAGCTGTACAAGTTTGTATTCTATAGTCCAAGGTATACCATGGGATATGTAATATCTAATTATGATCTGCCTAATATTTCATCATATATGTTTTCCATGATTAACCATTCTATTTTTTGTGATGATAAAAAATGCTGGAAAGAATATGTTTATGTGTATATTTTTGTATGATTCTTTTATTACTTCATGAATGTAAAACAGAGTCAAAAGAAAACATTTTTAAGGATACAAAATGTCAAATTGGCCTGCTAACAACGTGCCAATTTATATTCACAAGAGTAATGAGGGAACCCATTTCCCTGATCCCACGGAGCAATAATTGCTTTAAAAATAATTTTTTGGGGCCGGCCGAGTGGCGCGGTGGTTAAGCGCTGGCTTGGGACGCCAGTGGCCCCGGTTCAGGTCCCACATGACGGCCAGCGACACTGCCCTCAAAAAAAAAAAATTTTTTTTGCTGATTTGATAGGCAAGATATATCACTTAAGTTTAAATTGCATTATATTTAGTGATGTTAAACATTTTTAAAAGGTAAACTGATAATAAGCATGTAGTTTACATCTCTACTGGGGATCCTGCTTATTTATCCTCATATTTACAGCTCATTTTATTAACACATTGAGGATGGGGCATTTAAATGTATAGACGCCAACCAGCTGAGTGGCTCAGTTGGTTGGGAGCTTGCCCAAGAGCGCGAGCTCTGAGCAAAGGGTCGCCAATTCGATTCCCACATGGGCCAGCGAGCTGTGCCTGAGCTAAGCTGCTGCTGAGCTGTCAACAGGTGGCAGGATGGCTCCGCTGGTGAGAGCATGTGTTCCTAACAACAAGGTTGCTGGTTTGAATGGTGGGCTATGCCCACCTGCAACTAAGACTGAACACAGCACCTTGAGCTGAGCTGCCACCCGGGTGGCTCAGTGGATAGGGTATGCGCTCTTAACAAGGAAGCTGCAGGTTCGACTCCTGTATGGGATGGTGGCTACACCCACCCGCAACTAATTGAACACAGTTTGAGCTGAGCAGCGCGACTGGAGTTGGAGCTGAACTTGCTGCGCCCTCCACAACTAAGACTGAAGGACAACAATGTGGCTATTTCCCTCCCCCAATTAAAAAAAAAATGTATAGACGCAAATCTGTGTCACCAGTCCTCCATGTGTTAAGCCTTTGCTTGGCACTGTACAGTTTCCCCAAATTTAAAATGCCTCATTCCCAAACTCACTAACTCAGCTCTAATCTTCAATCTTCTAATCTTCAATCTGTTCATACAAAGCAACCTTGGCTTATTCTATAATTAAAAATAATTTTTCACGATTTTATTCAGTTTATCAAAGCCTTCAGCATCTCTATTGTAACTGCTCATTTCCTGTCTCTTCCATAAGAATGGTATTTCTCAGAGGGAGAGATTTTTGCATGTCTAAAAAGCATAGTGGTACTTGATATGGTAGTGCTCAATAAATACTGAATGCATAAATAAATCATGAAATCTGTCCTCTAACACAAATTTTAAAACAGGAATTTATCACAAGTAGAATTCTTTAGTTATTTCTGTTGGTGCTTCTGAATCCTAGTAAATCAAAAATTTAAGATGCATCATGAAAACTTTGGCTTTTATTTTCATCTTGAACAGAAAGAAGAGATAATGACTTCAAAGATTTGAAGAGTGAAAATGTGTGTAGAAATGGAAACAAATTTAGTTTGCATTTGTAGAACCTTGTATAGTTTGCAAACCACAGGAGGACGCAACTCTTCTTTGAACATCCACTGGAAGTTTTATTCTTTTCATGGTACCAAGACACTCTACTTCTTCAATCATTAGAGTATAGGGTAACTGCCTTCAAGACAGGAACTGAATCTCAACTGGTTTTTTGCTACAGTGTTCTTCACAGTGTTTTGCAAAGAGCAATTCAACAATTATTTGCTAAATCGAAACGATGCTGAAGCTAACTATAACATTACTATAGTGATTATGATTAAAAATTTATTGGAAAAAGCTTAGTCTTTAGGAGTGAAGAAAAATATACTATCATTACTGATATAAACACCAAGTGAGTACATAAAATTAGATTCCAAAGTACATGGTACAATTAAAATATTCAATATTAATTAGGTAAATAATTCCTAGGTTAAGTTTTATCAACATTTTGAGCTAAAAAAAATCAGAAAGGAAGAAATATCTCACCTGATCCTCTTTTGCTCTGTCAGGTCACCCTCACTAACCAACATCGCTGATAATAACCGAAGAGTTGAATTGGCAGACTTAGACTGGTTGTTTTTCATACCCAACAGCCACCTTACCAGAAGTTTAATTGCCTGTACCTATAAAATATTAACATGCTAAAAAAAGAAAGCAACTTAAAATTCCAATTAAAGGGAAGATTAATTTATGTTATAACTGGATCAGTGGGATTACTTAATTGCGAGCAGATATGTTTTATTAACAAGTCTGTAAGATAGTAACAATAAGAACTAATATTTATTCTGTTTAATCTGTACCATGCACTCTACCGAGCTGTACATGTATTAATTTAATCAATCTCCCAAGCAACTCTATGAGGGAAGTATTCTTATTTCCACCAATAAGGCAACTAAGACACATTATTATGATAGACAACTTGCCCAAGGTCTGGCTCCTGAACTCAGGCTTTTCACACTTGCCCAATATTTTCCAATTATTTGAAAAATATGTTGTTTAAAAATAACTATTTTGGGCTGGCCGAGTGGCTCAGTTGGTTAAGAGCTCCCTCAGGAGTGTGAGCTGAGCTCTGAGCAACAGCAGTTCGATGCCCAGCCTGAGGTGAGCTGCCAACAGGTGGCAGGATGGCTCAGCTAAAAAAACAAAACTATTTAAATTACTGATTATAAATAGTGATTTATAAAAAGTGATTAAAAAAGTGATTATAAAAAGTGATTAAAAATAAGTATTTAAATAGACTAATATTTTTGGCAGTACTGAAAAACAATTTTGATGAAACCATCAAGTCTGATTTAGTCTCAACATTCTGATAAAAAAAACCTAGAAGATTCCATATTTGTGGTCATAATTACTTTGAGGTTTACACTCTAAAGATTGTTAACAATATATGTGCAAAAGAACTAGCTAAAGGATCTAGGTAATATTTACTGTATTTATTGACAATTTGGAAAAAGGAATTGATGGAATATATGGTGATTATGAAGCTGAAAGTGAAACAGATCATTAAGGAAGATGATAATGAAGAAGCATAGTTTTAAATCCCAATGATTACTACTTCGAAAATTAGCTTTATGAGGTACAATTTATATCCATCGAAAGTTACCAATTCGATGACAGCCATCTGTTTTGCCAAGTTAATATTCATATGCTTGTTGATAGATATGGTAGTGAGGCTAGACCTGAGATGCTTCTAAGCATCAACGTTCTGCAAACAATCTCTGTAAAACAGCCTCATTGAAATTGTTTAAGCAGGCAGAGGGCTACACAAGATGCAGACATATATATACATAACTCAGTGACAACTACACTTTCTTCAAGAAACATACAACTTTTGATTTAAAAATAAAGCACCTCATTTAAAAATGATTACGAGGTTAAAAAAAGGATATCTATGAATGTTCATTATTTTACTGTAAAAGTTATCAAGACCTACACAAATTTACCTTTGCTAGGACTTCAGGGGAAACCTCTTCATCTGGAGACCATAATTTTCCATTCTTCTCACCTGTTGACTATAGTCAATTAAATAATTTAACTTTTAGAAAGAATTTAAAGGTTTTGCTCATTAAGTTTTTCATGCTGAACAATACAGGGCTATCCTATAGAAAAGCGCCAAGCAGAGCTTGAAAAAGAACAAAGTTAGAGGACTCAAACTTCCTGATTTTGAACCTTACTACAGATCTACAGTAACCAAGGCAGCGCTGTTGGTACTGACATAAGTCTAGACATATAGACCAATGTAATGACATAGAGAACCCAGAAAAGCCTCTCATATATATCATATCAACTGATTTTTAAAAAGGGTGTTAAGATCAATTATTGAGGACAGAAGAGTCTCTTCAACAAATGGTGCTAGAAAACCTAGAAATCCACAAGCAAAAGAATAAAGCTGAAAGATTACCCTGTCTCATATACAAAAATTAACTAAAAATGGATCAAAGATCTTAAGTGCTAAAACTATAACACTCTTAGAAGATATAGGGGGAAATCATCACCTTGGATTTAGCAAACATCTGACAAGGGTTTAATATTCAGAATATATAAAGAATTCTTACAACTTAACAATGACAAACACCCAATTAAAAGTGGGCAAAGAACTTTGAATATCCAAAGAAAATAAACAAATGACCAATAAGCACATGAAAAAAAAAAATCCCCAACATCATTAGTCTTCAGGGAAACAAATCAAAACGACAATAAGATACTATTTTACACCTATTTAGATGGCTATTCGTGACTTGTATTCATCTTTTGTTATCGGTATATATTATTACAATTTTAATGGTTTTTTTCTTCCTTAAAATGTGTATACATTTTTTTGTCACCCTCTGTATTTGAAAACAGGGACTCAAATGTTCATATCAGCATTATTCACAATAATCAATATAAGGAAAAAACCTAAGTGTCCATCAACAGATGAACAAACAAAATGTAGGCTATACATACAATGGATTTTTTATTCTGGCATATAGTTCTGATAGATATTATAACGCAAACTTGAAACCATTATGCTCGGTGAAATAAGCCAGATACAAAAGGACAAATATTATAGGATAAGAGGTATGAGAACAGGCAAATTCATATGGCCAGAAGGTATAATAGAATAGAGATTACCAGGGGCTGGGGGGAAGAGCCAATGAGGAGTTATTGGTTAATGAACAGAGTTTCTGTCTGATATGATAAAGTTCTGGAAACAGTGGTGATGGTTACACAACAATGTGGGTGCATATTTTGGGTGGTAGCTCAAGCTATTCTGGAAGAGTTACTTGGCTTTTCTAGGAATCTCCCATATACACGGGAAGCACACGTTATCAAACTTGTGTGTTTTTAAAACAAATCAAACAACAACAAAAAAAGAATGTGAGCGAATATCACGTAGGTGAATTGTACACTTATAAATGGTAAAAATGGCAAAGTTAATTTTATGTATATTTTAACACACACACACAGACACACACACCCCCCTACAAAAATAGAACCCACTAACAATCAACTCATCACCTAAGAGGTGTCTCAAATTTCACATTTGTTGCCAGCCACATCTATCACAACTGGTGCAAAGAACAGCACAAAAGGGTGGAGTAAGAGTGAGATTTTGGCTATGCTCTTCTACTCTTGTTCATTACATCCAAGCTGGGGAAGGGAAAAGGGGAGGGAGTGCACTAGCAAGTGTTCTGTTTAAGTTCGGATATTGAGGGCTCAAAGACTACTGGACTATTTGGAAAGAACAGGTAACTTGGGTAATTTAACACTGCATTGCAAGTCATCTACAAAGATCCGGCAGGTAAGACTGGTTGTATCTTCATTCAACAACTCTTTAACTTAGGTCCATTTGGTAAAGTAGTGATTCTTTAAAAAAAATTTTTTTTATTAGTTTTAGGTGTACAAAGCAACACGTCACAAAGTGATAACTGTCTCCCCCAAGCTACTACCCCTGACATATAACTGTTACAATACCATTGACTATCTTCCTTATGCTGTACCTGTACTCCACCTCCCATGACCACACACACACACACACACACACGCACACGCACACGCACACACATATATTTTTTCTTCTTCTTATAGTTGACATACAATATTATTCTACTTCAGTTTCAGTTGTACAGCGCATTGGTCACAGTGATTCTTAATCAGAGGTGTGTTTGGGCTCCAACCCAGAGCTAATAAATCAATCAGCATATGTACGCACACACACAAATTCCGTAAAATAGAATACATGAAACTAGTGCCAAAAGTGCAATGTAATTATTTTTCAAAATGCTAGTCAAATACAATTCCACTAACACTTTAAACCATGTTTGAGAAAACAAAATTCTAGCACTCAAGTAAACTGTTCTTCAAATGTTATGATAATAAAATTCAACTTATATTTTTTACTTAATAATTTATCCATCTCATGTTCTCATTTTTTCTTTCTTAAATGTTAATTTCTAGCAATAACTACACGGAAATCAGGATGTCATTTAGAAATTTTGTAAATAAATAAGAATGGAAAATAGACAATAAGGACAATAAAGACAAAAGGGAAAGAGAATTATATAGAGAGAAGCAGAAATGTTGTTTCTATGATAAAGAGGTAGATAGTCTTAATCTCATGATTCTAAATTTAATTAAATGAGAAACTTACCCTGTCATTCATTAGCAGATCTTTCACAATAAAATTTGCTACTACCGATTTCATTGGGGAAGCAAACTGATCTGGTGCTAACATAGAAATGTGACCCAATGAAACTAACGGTGTTATAAGTTGTTCTGGTACATCAGCATTCAGACTCCTACTGAGTGGCTACAAAAACAAAACAGTAAAAATTACCAGTTTGTCTGATAAATATCTAGACATTTTACAGAAACAGTAAATGTTCCCGAGCCCTCCTGAATTTATCATGCCCAAACAAATCTGTTTTAAGATATGATCAAAGTAACTTTAGCCATATTAGATACTTAATTCTTATTCACCTACTAAAATTAACAAGATTGAAGAATGCAGAAAAAATAAACAAAAAAGCCCAAGTAAAGGTAGAAGTAAAAACAAGAACATTTCTGCAACATCAAATCAGCATTATTTTCAAACCATTTACAACAACAGGTTTGTTATGTTGATGGATTTTTTTTATCCTATGGGAACGTTTTAAATGATTCATAAACCATAAAAAACGAGTTCGTTGGGTTTTGTTCATACTGTAACCAATTTATGGTACTAGGAATATCTTTCTAGTAGTGGAATCAGGCAAGAATCATACATAAGGAAAGGCAAACAGAACTAATTTTCAGGTAGGGTTGTCAGGTACTTTAAACTTGGTGGTTCAAAATCATCTACTAATACTTTGAGGATAAATGGATCACTGGGCCAATAAAGTTTAAATTAAGTAAAATGTTTTAACACACACACACACACACACACACACACACACACACACACACACACACACACACACACACACACACACACCATTCTTCCATATGTAGTATTTGAACATATAATCTGATCTAAAGGATGGGAATGCAGTACTAAATTAAACAGAGTCCTTGCTCCCATGGAATTTATATTCTAGGGTGGGATAAAAAGATTAAAAAATCCTACCTTCTATGTTCATCAAATCACAGATGATAAAAATCAAAATCAACATAAATATATCCTATATATTATATATACCTCAAAGATCTGTGCAAGCTGGACCTCTTTATTTGTGAATATGGCATGTATACAGTGAACAGCCTGTTTTGCTTGGTGTGGAGTACCTCTCTTTGCTTTCTGATGTAAAATAGGGATTAAGGTCCTGTAAGAAATAATACCATAGTTAAAAAACAAAAAGCCTATAAACCACAAGTACTTCTTTTGGTTGCTTTCTATGTCCTCTCCCATAGCTACCATATTTTGCTGTGTATATAACATGCACTTTTTTTCTAAATTTGTGAGGTAAATATAAGGATGTGCGTTATACATGGGTAGTACTAATTCCATATCTATATAAATGTTTTAAATTCTTTTATTTATGCTTATGAGTTAAAAGTGTACTCTAGAAATCAATAACGATATCTGTATGCAAAATAATCAGTTTTGTTGAACTTATGACAAACTTGCAACAACAAAGAATTCTTGGACTTCTATGATGCTTAAATTTCATAAATTTGTTACTGGTATAAGAAATTTCTTATATCTTGTATATGTTCTTGTGTTTTGTAATGATTTGTTACATAAATTTCTTATACCATAGTATGTTAAAAAATAAATGCTACAATTCCTTTATAATACAAAAAACAGATACCTAAATGTAAGCAAATAACAATTTGAATTAAAAAATTAAAATGAAAGATTTTTCGTTTGGGCCCAAAATGTGGGTATGCATTATACACGGGAGCACATTATACATGGGAAAATACAGTATTTGGAAGTATGCTGGTAGAGAATCTCTCTTAAAAATTACCAGATCTATAGAAAGATTTAAAGCTCCTTCTTTGTCCCCAAGTATACTTCAAGACACAATGTCTCAAGAAAAAGGCTACTTTAGGAAATAATTTTTGTTTTAAAGCCATCTTGTGAATATGGAGAAATAAGCAAGTCACCCATAATTTATAATCTAAAACTTACCCCACCGTATTTTTACATGCACCTTCTAAGTATGTATTCTTAATTTTTAACTTCCCTTCTACAATCCCCTTTAGTTATTTTAAAGCAGCCATGGAAAAAAGTAGCAAAAGGCCAACTTTTATTAAAAAGCTGGAATAATCATACCAGTGAAAGAAAATATGCAAGGATATTGACACATATACATTGGTAGAAGAGTAATAAAAATATCTAAAACTTACTAAATAGTTGTGTCAAGCATGGGTCTAAGTATTTTTACATGAATTAATTCAATTAATCCTCACAGTCACTCAGGGGACAATTATTACAGTCATTAGAGATGAAAAGAACTAAAGCACAAAAATATTTATTTAAACTTCTTAAGGTGACAGAGCTAGGAAATGATGGAGTTGTGATTTGAAGATAAGCATTTCTGTTCCAAAATCCACGCACTTAACATCCATACTTCTTCATTCCACATGGGAAAACATTAAGTGGAATGAAGAAAGCAGCATGTTTGTATAACCTCAAATAGCTAGGCATACACATCAAATAGACAGGCAAAACATTTATTAAAGAAAATATAAAATGTTAATAGTGACTTTGTATTTTCTAAAGTTGCAGCTTTTTACAATGAACATATAAATATTTTTCTAATCAGGAGAAAATCTATAAGGCAAAATAAAAATTTAAGGAAAGATGCTTGTCATACATTTAATGCAATGATCCTATTTTATAGATTATAAGGTCAGTGGTATTAAATGCAGTGGTGACAAAGGGTCCTATTGTGATAACAGGAGCATAGACATTAAACAGCAATATCCCAGACTCTATGTCATGCACCTCAGTCAAAAAACTGGAACATATGCCTAATCAGTGTTAAGTCTGATCTGATATGTATAAATATGTCACGTTTCTCTCCATGCAAGTTTGGAATTATGAGAGAGGGATTTCTATGCCCAAACAGCCTCGTTGACAAAGCACTGTTTAAGTCTTCTTTTACAAACTCATTTACTATAGTAACAGTTCTTATATAAATAACACCAGTAAGTAATGAAGATACAATATGGAGATGAAATGGTTGTTAAATGTATTAATTATTCTTAGCCTAATGAAATAATGATACATAAATCAACTTCAACCTTTCTCCTTTTTTTCTAGCGCTATAATCCAACGATGCCATCAAGGGTTTTTATTGAGGTCTACAGTGTTGGTATTGTGCTTCTCTCCTTCCTTACCCTTTAGTCTTAAGAACAAGATTTTATTCCTTGTGTCGAAAGTTAACTCTTGCACCTACACCCATTTTTCATTGGTTCCTTTGCAATAATTCCTTTTACAAGTAAATCCTTTATCTTAAGAAAAAAATGTATAGGTATTTCTACCTTGAAAAACTCATGAGAAACTTTATCCTACTATGTCAATGATTTTTTCTATAATGTACAAATATGAAAATTATCATCTCTCGACAATAAACTCCTTGAGAGCAGGGACTGTGGTAATTCTCTTATATTAGCTAGTACAGTACTGACACTGAAGAGAATGTACAATAAATATTGAATTATTTCACAAATTTAACTATTAGCTCATAAATTTAATACAAACTTCAGGACTCAAGAATCTTGTCTTACGATTATCCTGTAAGGAAAAACTGGTTTGATTTGGATATACCCCAAATTATCTGCATATACCCTGAACCTCTGATTCAACAGTTATCAGCAATGGGTTCTTCCTCCCAACAATATCTCCCACATCTTATTTCTAAATATAAATTCTCGGCACATGTTTGATCCTAGGACAACCTCTTTAAGATGCCAAAGTGAAAATACCAAAATGTACTTCATTCTTGAGAGGGGAGGTAATTCAGAGGACGAGATCAAAACAATAAAAGCACCACTGTTAACCACCAAGCAAATCAATATTTCACGAAGCCTACTACTTGATTATCCCATTCTTTGGTGGAATATGAAAGTAATAGCTATTGAATTTATAATCCACTTGGACAGAAAAAGATAAACATACATAGATTAAAAGATACAGTAATCACAAATTTCAAATTCTGTGATAACTATTAGTATTTAAAAAATCATTTTGTTATAAACAAGTTTCAGTTTGTTCCTCTGTCTATATTGTAATGGCAAGGAAGGAGTAAAGCAGAGAAAAGATGAAACAAAGAATTTAGATAAGTAGCTTCTATGCCACTGAATCTCCAAAGTGCATCATTATTTTTTTTGAGGGCAGTATCACTGGCCCTCATATGTGGGACCCAAACCGGGGCCGCTGGATTTCCAAGCCAGTGCTTTAACCACCACGCCACTCGGCCGGCCCTTATTATTTTTTTTTAATGTGCTTCAAATAGATAGATAAAATAGTTACATTAAAAAAAGTAACTTCTGGGCCGACTGAGTGGCGTGGTGGTTAAGAGCTGGCTTGGGACACCAGCGGCTTGGGTTCGGTCCCACATATGAGGGCCAGTGACACTGCCCTCTTAAAAAAAAAAAAAAAAAAAGGACAACTTGTCTGTTCCCCTTCCCCGGTTCCCCAATGCTGTTCCCCTCCCCCAGTTCCCCAATAAAATCTTAAAAAAAAAAAAGAAGTAACTTCTGGTCAAAAATGGTTGTTTTTCTCTCCTGTCTTCTTATGTGAAAGGGAAACAATGATCCTATGGATCCCACTCACAGAAAACTTGTGTACTATGAGAAAAATTGACTCACGATCGTATCTGGGGTAGGTCCGTTTCTATTTTGTGTCCCGTATTTCTAAAAATTTGTATAGCAGCTTCTGCTACTTTGTCATCTTCCATTCTGAGGCACTGTAACAGGGACTCATACGTCTCTGCAGAGTGGAACGAGGTAGGATGTGTGAAAGACAGAACCTGGAGGAACAGATATAGCTTTAGAAGTACAGACAATAGTTTAATCCATTAAAGAATTATTTACAACTAAAAATATAATTTAACATTACAGGTTGCATATGCTAACTACACACAATAAAGACTTATATCTAGTAGCCTGTCTTGCAGTTAGGTGAGGCTAATGAAACATGGACAAAAATACAGTATATTCCTTAAGACAGCTGATATACAGCCCTTGCCCTATTTCCTTCTTAACCTCTTAATCTATTATGATATTGGGAATGCAGAAAATGTGGATCTTTTTTATTTTTTATTTATTTTTTTAGGATTTTATTGGGTACTTGCGGGAGGAGAACAGCGTTGGGGAATCGGGGAAGGGGAACAGACAAGCTGCTGTCCTTTTTGTTCTTCAGTCTAGTTGTGGAGGAAGTCGCTTCACTGGCCCATGTTGTTATTATCATTGCGCTCTTCCCGGGTGAGGCAGTTGCTTCGCTGGCCATTGGATGGCGGCTCACGGCAGCTCACGCTGGCTGCTGGCCACTTACTGCAGATCACAGCAGCCCACTGCAACAGGGGCTGCAGCCTACAGATGGTGACTCAGGGCAGTCTAGCTCCAGGTTGAGCTGTTGTTCACCATCTTAGCTGTAGAGGGCGCAATATCACTGGCCCTCATGTGGGATCCGAACCGGGTCCTTGATGCTCAGAGCTGGCGTCCCAAACCAATTCTTAACCAATGCACCATTCAGCCAGCTCTAAATAAGTCATATCTTGTCCAAAGTCTTGCCTGACCTGGCTCTTACTAATTTCTCAATTCTCTGACTTCTTTGGCATCTATTAAAATTACCAATTGTTTAAAAATTCCCTGATTTTGGGTCGGCCGAGACTCACTTTGTTAAGAGCTGGATTGGGATGCCAGCGGCCCAGGTTCAGATCCCACATATGAGGGCCAGTGACACTGCCCTCTACAGCTAAGATGGTGAACAACAGCTCCACCTGGAGCTGGACTGCTGTGAGTCCCCGGGTCAGCATAGCTGCAGCCCCTGCTGCAGTCGGCTGCCATAGGCTACAGTGAGTGGCTGGCAGCCGGCGTGTGCAGCCAAGAGCTGCTGTGAGCAGCCGTCCAGAGGCCAGCGACTGATATGCCTCATTCGAGAAGAGCACAATGATGATACCAACATGGGCCAGTGAAGCAATGTCCTTCACAACTAGACTGAAGAACCAAAGGACAGCAACTTATCTGTTTCCCTTCCCTGGTTCCCAATGCTGTTCCCCTCTCCCAATTCCACAATATAATCTTTAAAAAAAAATAAAAATAAAAATTCCCTGATCAGACAGATGCTGTCATATAATTTCTGTGAGTAAGTTCTTTGAATGATAACACCAGATCATTTAGCACATATTGTTACAAGAAGAGCAGGCATGCAAATGATGAATGAAACAGCAAAAACCATTATTTTATAATGTAAAATAATTGTTATAATGTAAAAAACACAATTATTTTTATAAAATGATTTCTGTCAAAATTTTAGAGGTTTTGAATAGTTTCCAAAGAAATAAAGCCTGACTCTTGTGTATCCTTAAAGAAACTTAATTTATGACTACTGAAATGCATGAGACAAAACTGTTTCAAAAATACCTTAAGAAGTTCAAGTCCTGAACGAATAGCTGTATCTGGACTTACACCCTCCTCTTCATCATCTGCTGTACCCTCAATTGATTTGTTCATCAGTTTTACTAGCGCACTATTAAAACAAGAAATTTAAATTAGTAAGACTACTAGTTTAGTAACTCTATCCTATTTGCATTGTGGCAGAACATATAAAGAATCTAAACATCAGATTCAAGTATGTTTCTGGGGGAAGTTATTTTGTGACTTTTAAAACTTTGCTCTCTACTTGACAGCTGAGCTTGTTTTTAGTTTATCTCCCATCTACCCCCAAACACAATGTATAATAACGCTACTGGAAAACAACAAAACTAAAATTAAATGACACACATGCTAGAAATATATTTATATAAGCAATTTAATATTCATTTCCATATGTAAAGAGATCATTTACAATTTTAAGAAAACAGTAAGATGGCAGTTGCTAAATGGACAAAAGACAATTCACTCAAAGCAAAAACCAAAGGCGTTAAATTAATCACTGGTAATTAATTACTAATCAGTAATTTCATTCTAGAAATCTGTGTTAAGAAACAGTTCATCAGAAGCATTGTTATATTCATAGAGATTCATCAATTAAAAATTATTCAATTGCCCAATAAAGGGATTAGTTTCTCAAATATACCTAACCACCCCAAAATGGAATATATTATCTATAGTTAATAAAAATCAGGGCCGGCCGAGTGGCTCAGTTGGTTAAGAGCTCGCTCAAGAGTGCAAGCTGAGCTCTGAGCAACAGCTGTTCGAGGCCAGCCCGAGCTGAGTTGCCGTTGAGCTGCCAACAGGTGGCAGGATGGCTCAGCTTAAAAAAAAAAAAATAAAATAAAAAAAAAAATAAATAAAAATCAGACTATGTAGCAACATAGTACTATTTTAAGTAAAAGCAGATGTGATTTTTGGTTTTGAGACTTTGTTTCCTCATCAGTAAATCAAAGGAAATACTACCTCATTTTGAGGACATTAAATTATTACAGCAAATGCCCTAGCACATAGTAAATATTGAACAAATAGAAGCTAATCATAAAAAAAAAAAAAAAGGTTTAGGTTTAATTTTTTCCTTTGCTGTTATATATATTTTAGTAATATTAATAAAGTACAAAATGTATATAATATGCATAGATTCTTAAATTTATACCATATTACAATAATTTTAAAACTTCAATATCTTCAAGTGATACAAAAACATTTTTTTGGAAAACAAATTGGGTGTGTGTATATGTGTATGTGTGTGTGTGTGTGTGTGTGTGTATATGTATTAGCTTGAAATATAATTTATATACTATACAACTCACCTATTTAAAATGTATAATTTAATGGCTTTTCGTATATTTACAAAATGGTTGTACAACCATTACCAAAATGTAATTTAAATTTTACCCCATTCTCGAAGCTCACCCATGTTGTAGTATGTATCAATACTTCATTTTACTGGAGGATAATGTTACAGTGTATTTATTTATCCATTTGCAAATTGATGGACAGTGGGTTGTTACTACTTTTTGCCTATTATGATAATGTCATAAACATTCATCTGTAAGTTTTTTGTTGTTGTTTTTTTGGTTTTTTTTTTTTAGCTGCGCTATCCTGCTACCTGTTGGCAGCTCAACGGCAACTCAGCTTGGACTGGGCATCAAACTACTGTTGCTCAGAGATCAGCTTGCACTTTTGAGCAAGCTCTTTACCAACTGAGCCACTCAGCCGGCCCTCATATATAAGTTTTGTACAGACATTTTCATTTCTCTTGGACATATATTTATAAGAGCAGAATTGCTGGGTCACATGGTAACTCCTTATGTTTAACTTTTTGAGGAACTACCAAACTGTTTTTCAATGCAGCTCCATTTTATATTCCCACCAGCAATATACGAGGGTTCTAATTTTTCCACATCCATGCAGCTTATCAGTCTTTTTGATTATAGCCACAAAAAATGGCCTTAAGTCCCTTCTGTGGTCAATCCCATTTCCTAACCTGGCAATCACTGACCTGGTTTATGTCATTTTAATTTTACCTTTTCTAGAATTTCATATATTTTGGGTCTGACATCTTTTATAAGTGATAAAATGCTTTTGAAATTCCTCCATGGTTTCTTCATTATAATTTGAATTTGTATTTCCCTAATGAGTAATAATGTTGATTGTCTTTTCTTATGCTTATTTACTATTAGTACATCTTATTTAGCAAAGTATCTGTTCAAATCTTTTACCTATTTTTAAATTAAGTCATTTGTTTCTTGAAGTTTTATTAAAATATAGATAACATGCAATATTATATTAGTTTGATATACACCATAGTTATTCAACATTTATATACCTAAAGAAGCGAGCACCAAGGTAAGTCCAGAAACCACATGACACTGTACCACGCTATGATTACTGACTATATTCCCTATGCTGTACATTACATCCCCATGACTTATGTGTTTATACCTAAAAATCTGAATCTCTTATTTCCCTTCACCTTGCCTCCCTTTTGAAATTTTACAATTAAAGATGACACTCAATATTATTTTATATTAATTTTAGGTATATAGCATAGTGTTAGACATTTATATAATTTATAAAGTAATCCCCCAGATTAGTCTAGTGTAATAACTATATGTAGTTATTACAATATTATTGACTATATTCCTTATACTGTACCTTACATCTCCATGACTATTTTGTAACTACAAATTTGTACTTCTTAATCCCTTCTTCACCTTTTCACTCTGCCCAACAACCAGCCTCCCACCTTTCACCCCAATAAATCTAGTATCCACCTAGTACCATACATAGCTATACAATATTACTATATTCCTTATGCTATACCTTACATCCCCATGACTACTGTTTAACAACCAATTTGTACTTCTTGATCCCTTCTCTTTTCTCACTCAACGCCACAACCCTTCTTCTGTCTGGAAGCCATCAAAATGTTCTCTGTATCTATGAGTTTATTTCTGTTTTGTTTATTTTGTTCTTAGATTCTACCTATAAGCGAAATCACATTGCATCTGTCTTTGTCTATCTGACACACTCCACTCAGATTCATCCATGCCATCACAGATACAAGAATCCATTTCTTTCCCTGGCCGAGCAATATTCCATTGTATATTTCTACCACCTACTCTATCCATTCATCCACCGACTAGCAAATTGAATACACCAGTACATCACAATCATGTGAAGTTCATTCCAGGGGCACAAGAATGGTTGAACATATTCAAATTGATCAATGTGATACACCACATAAACAAAAGAAAAGATAAAAATCATCTGATTATATCGATACAGAAAAAGCATTTGACAATATACCACATCCACTTATAATTAAAACACTTAATAAAATGGGTACAGAAAGGGAAGTACCTCAACATAATAAAGGCCATATATAAGAGACCCTCAGTTCATGTCACTTAATGGTGAAAAACTGAAAGCTTTCCCTCTAAAATCAGGAATAAGACAGGGCTGCCCCGTCACCCCTGTTATTCAGCATAGTACTGGAAGTCCTAGCCAGAGCAATCAGGCAAGAGAAGGAAATAAAAGGCATACAATTTGGGAATGAAGAAGTTAAGTGTCCCTCTTTGCAGATGACATAGTTTTTTATATAGAAAACCCTATAGACTTCACCATTAGAAACAAATGAATACAGTAAAGTTGCCAGATACAAAATCAATGTACCAAAATCCGTTGCATTCCTGTATGATAACAATGAAATTTCAGAAAAAGAAATGGAAAAAACAATTCCTTTTGTAATTGCAACATAAAGAATAAAATACCTAGGAATAAACTTAAAGCGTATGAAGGACTATACACTGAAAACTATAAGACGTTCTTAAAAGAGATTCAGGAAGACACAAAGAAATGGAAAGATGTTCTGTGTTCATGGACTGGAACATTCAACATACTCAAAATGGTCATATTACACAAACCAATATATAGATTTAATGCAATCCCCATCAAAATCCAATGGCATTTTTTCAAGAAATAGAACAAAAAAACATCAGATTTGTATGCAATCACAAAAGACCCTGAATTGCCAAAGCAATCCTAAGAAAAAAGAACAAGGTTGGAGGGATCACACTCCTTGACTTTAACTTGTACTACAAGGTGACAATAATCAAAACAGCATGGTATTGGCAGAAAAAGAGACACATAGACCAATAGAATAGAATTAAAAACCCAGAAATAGGACCGGCCCAGTGGCGCACTGGTTAAGAGCTGGTTTTGGGATGCCAACAGGCCCCGGTTCGGATCCCACATATGAGGGCCAGTGACACTGCCCTCTACAGCTAACAACAGCTCCACCTGGAGCTGGGCTGTGCAAGCCCCGGTGACAGTGTAGGCTGCAGCCCCTGCTGCAGTGGGCTGCCAAAGGCTACAGTGAGTGGCCGGCAGCCAGCGTGAGTGGCCGGCAGCTAGGATGAGCTGCCAATAGCCATGGTGAGTGACATCCAGAGGCCGGCGACAGATCTGCCTCATTGGGGAAGAGTGCAATGACGATACCAACACTGGCCAGTGAAGCAACATCCTCTGCAACTAGACTGAAGATCAAAAAGACAGCAACTTGTCTGTTCCCTTTCCCCGAGTGTCCAACGCTGTTCCCCTCCCCCAATTCCCCAACCTTAAAAAAAAACCAAACCAGAAGTAAACCCAGAAATACATGGGCAATTTTCGACAAAGGAGCCAAAAACGTAAAAACAGAGAAAAGAAAGCCTCTTCAATAAATGGTGCTGGGAGAATTAGAAAGCCACATGCAAAAGAATGAAACTAGATTGCTGTCATTATATACCAAAATTAACTCAAAATGGATCTAAGACCTAAAACAATAAATTGCATAGAAGAAGGCATAGGTACTAAACTTATAGACCTTGGGTTCAAAGAGGGTTTTATGAATTTGACCTCAAAGACAAGAGAAGTAAAATAAAAAATAAATGAATGGGACTATATCAAACTAAAAAGCTTCTGTACAGCAATAGAAACCATCAACAAAACAAAGAGGCAATCAATCAAACGGGAGAAGGTATTTCAAAGAACGCCTCTGATAAGGAGCTAATATGCAAAACATGTCAAGAACTCCTGCAACTCAACAACAACAAAAAAACAAATAATCCAATTAAAAAATGGGCAGAGGACCTGAACAGGCACGTCTCCCAAGAAGACACAAACAGCCAACAGATATATGAAAAAAAATGCTCAACTTCACTAGGTATTAAGGAAATGCAAATCAAAACCACAGTGAGATACCACCTCACACCTGTTAGAATGGCTGTCATGAACAAGATGAATAATAACTAGTGTTGGAGAGGCTGTGAAGAAAAAGGAACCCTTGGTGGGAATGTAAACTGGTACAACCACTACAGAAAACAGTATGGTGGTTTCTCAAAAAATTAATTACTATATGACCCAGCAATCTCTCTTTTGGGTATTTACCCCCAAAAATCTGAAAACATTTATCCATGAAGATATATGTCCCCCAATGTTCACTGCTGCCTTATTCATGGTGGCCAAGACATGGCAACCAATGTGTCCTTTGATAGATGACTGGATAAAGAAGATGTGGTACATATACACAATGGAATATTACTCGACCATAAGAAAAGATGAAATACTTCCATTTGCGACAGCATGGATGGAACCTGAGATCTAAGTGAAATAAATCAGACAGAAAAAGTCAAGAACCATGACTTCACTCATATGTGGGATATAAAACTGAAAAAACAAAGGAACAAGATAAACAAAGAAACAAAAACTCATAGACACAGACAATAGTTTAGTGGTTATGAGAGGGTAAGGGGAAAGACAGGGTGGTAGAAAAGGGAAAAGGGATTAAATATACAGTGATGGAAGAACTGACTCTGGGTGATGAGCACACAATGCAATATATAAATGATGTATTATAGAAGTGTACAGTTGAAACATATGTAATTTTACTAACCAATGTCACCCCAAAATTTTAATAAAAAATTTTAATCTATAAGAAAAAAAACAACAAAAGACAAATTTTGAAGTTTATTCCTGATTTTTCTCCTTTACTTTTTATAGCTAGTCTGTGTCCCCACATCCCAATTTATCTCCTAAAGCAGAGTTTAGAGAAGTATGACAAGATATTTAGCCCCTTGATTTTCTTAGACATCAAGGTTGCCCAGTGGGACCTAGTGGGCTCATACTGAGCTAGGCCAATTGCCTCCAGGACTTGAGCAGTCTTCACTGCTCAAATATTATCATTTTCTCTACCATGAAGTGGATGTTGGGAAGAACTATCCCATGCCCTCTTAATCTGGTAATCTGGATTTGCCCTTGCTACCCAGAAAAACTATTCTGGCTATTGTGATGTTTTTCCTTTTTCTAGGTTCAATGGATGCTTTTATTACCTATTTTACTTCTGGGTGTATCTGACCCTCTCCACTTTTTAGTCCTCTTTGGCATGTGACATCACCCTTTCCTGATTCTCCACTTTTGACTATGCCTACTTATAAATTCTTTTATTTATTTAATGAATTCTTTATCTTCTGTCAGCTGAATTGTTAATTTTCCTCAGGATTCAATTCTCAACCTTTTCTTCTGAAATTTACCCTATCCCCCAGGTTTCAAATATTATTACAATCACTATTTCATCTTCAACCATTATCTACAGACCAAAAACTGTAGCACAGCATACAAGTGGGGGGGTCGCGCACGAGCACACACAGGGTATTTAAGATGACTTTCTACTATACTCAATTCTTCATCCAAAATCCTTGAAGTACAGGCAGTTTTCTAAATATTGCTTGATCCTTTTACTTTTGTTTTTTTGTGTCTGCTATTTTTTCTTCTTAGAATAGCTATTAACGTTTGTTAAGCACTTATTATGGGTGAGGCATTGTGCTGAATGTTTTACATATCCGTATGTTAGTTAAGCCTCTCACCAACTTCAGTGAGTAATTATTATTGCCCTTCTTTTACAAATGAAGAAATTAAAGCTTAGAGTAGTTTAAATTATCTACCCAAGAACACATTGCTAGTGGCTTGGACTGCTATTCCCCTGCAATCTTCACCTGGCTACTCTCTACAATTCTTACAGACCTTTCACTACCCCTCTATTTCAGGAACCAGGCAATTCCCTAAACAAATCCATCCCGTTACCCAATGTACTTTACCAAATCACTCCATTAAATGTATGTTAAATAAACTAACCCTCTATTTGCAATTTAATATTCCTTGAAGATTTGGTTGCATGAAAGAAGTATTACAAGACATATATTTCTCATTAAAATTTATAAATGAGAATTTTGCATAAAATAAGTGTCTTAGAAGACCTAACCACAGTTGAGAACTCTGAGCCCAAATAACCCATAACACTTGAAAAAAACTGAGGTTTTGGTCTTTTAAGACTAGAGATAAACATTAGCTTATTCTAATTTACCGAAGTAATAAAACCCTGTGAGGTCTCATGAAGACAAACAGTAAAGGTTTCCTGATGCCATTATATGTCTCTTTCAAAGTCAACATGCAAAGGCAAAAATGCGTATGTTTACCATTTCCTTGTTAACTCAATGAAATGAAATGATATAAAGCAAAGACATCAAAATGATAAATCTAGGGCCAGCCGAGTGGTGCATTGGTTAAGAGCTGGTTTTGGGATGCTTCGGATCCCACATATGAGGGCCAGTGACACTGTCCTCTACAGCTAACAACAGCTCCACCTGGAGCTGGGCTGTGCGAGCCCCAGGACGGTGTAGGCTGCAGCCCCTGCTGCAGTGGGCTGCCATAGGCTACAGTGAGTGGCCGGCAGCCATCATGAGCAGCTGGCAGCAAGCGTGAGCTGCCAATAGCCGCGGTGAGAGACATCCAGAGGCCGCTACTGATCTGCCTCATTCGGGAAGAGTGCAATGACGATACCAACACTGGCCAGTAAAGCAACATCCTCCGCAACTAGACTAAAGAACAAAAAGACAGCAACTTGTCCGTTCCCCTTCCCCAATTCCCCAAACGCTGTTCCCCTCCCCCAATTCCCCAATAAAATCTTTAAAGAAAAAATAAAAAATGATAAAGCTAGGTTTAAGTTATGGTTTTTGCCATTACCCAGCTGTGAACTTTTGCAAAACCTTAGTTTTGTTATTTGCAAATAAGGAATTAAAGGATAAGATACTACTACTACCAGAAAGAAAAAAAGTAGAGAAATATTTCCATTATGGGCTGAATTGCATACCCCTAAATCCATTATGTTGAAGTCCTAAACACCAACACCTCAAAGTGTATTGTATTTGGAAATAGGGCCTTTACAGAGATAATTAAGGTAAACTGAGGTCAAATGGGTGAGCCATAATCCCATATGACTGTTGTTCTAATACAAAGAGGGGATAAAACAGGTGAGACCTATGAGGAGACAGACATCTGCAAGCCAAGGAAACAGATTTCAGAAGAAATTAAATGCGCTGATAACTTGATCTTGAACTTCTAGCCTCCAGAACCATGAGAAATAAATTTCTGTGCTTAAGTCACTGAGTCTGTGGTATTTGTTATGGTAGCCCTAGCAAGCTAATACAACTGGCATTTCAATACACCAACGCAGTGATTCACCTAAGGTCAAACTAATAGCTAGAACTAGGTCTCCTAATCCAAGGCTGTTTGGAAAAAGAAGTAATAAATGCTACTTAGTAATCAAATATAATAAAAATATATAGCTTATCTACTGGAAAAATGGTTAGAGTAAGGAAAAATATTCACAGAACTTTACAACATGAAATCAGTAGAAACAACCAGAATGTATGAAATTATGGGAACAGTTAATAAAAAGCAATAGCTGTCAATGTCTATTACGCCAGGCTGCTTAGTTTTTATATATTATCACTAATTCTCACAATCATCCAAAAGGAGATATTATACTCATATTAAAAATAAATTTTAAAAACTCTGATATATTAGAGGGCTTTTCCCAAAGCCAAAAAGCTGGCAAGTAGTAGACACAGGTTTTGAAACCAGATTAGTCTAATTGTAATCTTGTGCTATTTTCAAAATATTATATTGTTTTCAAGTATCTCAAATGAACAGTGATATAATACATACTAAAAAATATTATATGATCATTAAAATGGTAAAGGAAACTCAAAGGTTGATTGATAGCTTAGATTAAAATTTTTCTTCTCTGTTCTTATATTCTAGGTTTTCTTTAATGAACACATATTGGCTAAAAATAAACACAAGAACTCTTAAAAAACAGAAAGCATTCAAGTAAGTCAAAGACTGGAAAACAAGCAAAACCTTCTTTCAACTTGAATGATGCATACTTCTGTCATTAAAATGATGCAAAGGTAATCTTTTTTAGTTCTCCTTAGTGACCCAGAATTTAAACTTACAACACTGTGGTTGCATATTTTATTTTTGAATGAATAATTCAAATATTTCAAATAATTCAAACAATTCCTAGCTTACCTTATGGCTTCTGAATCAATGTGCACAGGTGCAATTCTTTCCAATAAAAACTTGACCATCTCTAGAAAAGGGTTTGTTGGCTGCTTAGGATTTGCAAGTTTCCGAGCTATTTCTCTCTATAAAAAAGAAACAGTTTTACCGTAAGTATGATGCAGTTTCTTATTTTTCAAAATAAAAATGACTGTAGGTATCAAAAGTGTTTCAAGATTCAAAACTAGCAGAAGTAAAAAAACAAACAAAACTTCTCTGCTTTAGACCCTGACTAAAATTATATACTGATTAAGCAATCACTGCAAAATCTGGACTGTGGAGAACAGAAAGGAGATAACACGGTGTGACGTATGTCTCATATTTCTCCCATGAAATTATTGTTTAGTAAATAATTTTTTAATGCTCTACTTTTGAAAAAATTAAAACGAAATAATGAATACTTTCATGGGTATGTTTACTTGGTTTATTTCATAATTTGACAGAATATTGTTTTATTTCAGTTAATTTGTTTTTTTAAAGAGGGAGAGGTTTATAAATGTATAAACATTTATAGAGTTTTTCAGTTCTGGAAGAACATAGCTCATTATCTTCTCCTATCCCTAAAGCATCCCCTCTGATATCCAGTCACTCAAGGTAGAAATACAGCAGACGTTTTTGACATAGTGGTTTAATTTCTACTCATCCTTGAAAAATCAACTCAGGAGTCATTTATTCTAGAAGAAGCAATTCCCTATTCCACTCCTGGGATGGGTATTGTTCCTTTGTGTTACCGAAGCCTGCCTCTGTCACTTACACTGCAACCTCGGTGAGAGACCAAGATAATACTATTTATTAGAAGATGCAGTGAAATATCACTGCATCTTCTAATAAATAGTATTATCTTAGGATAAAATAAAATTTGGGATAAAATAAAATTTGGGATAAAATAAGGGATAAAATAAAATCTGGACTACAATGCACATCTAGATAATCCTGTAGGGAAGGGTTTTTTAAGGTGTGGTCCATGAACTATTCATGTCAGATCACCAAGACTTTGTTAAAAGATGGAGATTCATAATCCCACCCCAGACCTATCCTTAAGAATTCCCAGTGTTTGTAACATATATCATAAGAATGACCATTTATCTACATCTTATAGGGCAGCACAGGGGGCCTGTATTAGGACATAGATAAATTTCATTTTAGGGCCAGCCGAGTGGCGTGGTGGTTAAGCGCTGGCTTCTGAAGCCAGCAGACCCGGTTTGGGTCCCACATATGAGGGCCAGCGACACTGCCCTCAAAAAAAAAAAAAAAATCATTTTATCTTATTATTTTAACAATCCTATGAAGTTGATAATATTCATAGATGAAGGCTCAGAATTATTAAGCAACTAACTAAAGGTCACACTAGTAGTAAATGGTATAGCTGAAATTCAAACCTACGAATGTCTCAAATGCTGAATTAACAAGCTTCTAGAAAAATCTTAAAATTTGGGGACTATGGTCATAGGAAGGTGCTAGAGCATAAAATAGCAGAGCAGAAGCTATGACAAATATGTGATCCTTCACTAGAACCAAGGTGTGGAAACTCAAAACCTGAAGTCCAAGGGGAAAGCAAATCTACCACAGGGGTCAGCAAACCGCGGCTCGCGAGCCACACGCGGCTCTTTGGGTACATACATGTGGCTCTGAAGTAAAATTGAAAATGAAAATAAAACTATCATAGTTTCATTTATAAAATTTTTAAAGGATATTATTCACATAATGGTGAGTTTGTTTGTTTTATGGCTCTTGAATGACTTTTAAATTGTTGTGAGGGACAGGATTGGCTGTTCCATCTCAAAAGTTTGCCGACTCCTGTTCTAGCACATATTTCAATACCATTACCCTCCCTCACTATATCATCATGGATGTATGTGTTAATCCATAGTATGTATCAACTGTCACTCCTTGCTCAAAATATTTTTGCTGAAAATTTTCAGGAATGGAACTGAGACAAAAGGGGAGAAAAATATTCTATCTCCATTTCTACAAACTGTTATTGAGTGATGTTCACCTTTTCAGAAGTAAGAGGAGACTGTCATTTAGCAAAAAAGGAGATGGTGGTTATGTACACATAGCAGGGGGACAGAGGAGGGACTCGAGGATGCAATGAAAGCTACACAGAATGACAGAAACTAAATTTTATGTTTGTATATTCCTTCCTTATTCTTTTCTTCTACTTCAGAATGAAATTATTAGGAAAAAAGGAATGTGGCTAACTACTATCAGTAGCCTTTGGGAAAGACAGACTGATACAGGTACTCTGGAAAATGGCAAAAACTATTCTAACAATGGTCATTTTCCTGAGTGTAGAAAGCGTATTATTTTAAGTTTTACTTCACACATGAGAACATACAGATCAGTTAAATAACGTTCTTAGAATACACAATGCTAATGTAACAGCTAAAAGAAGTTACTATGATACCACTTGCCATAGAAAATGAAAAAATGTGAAGAGTAGAAATTTTTTCTTATTGAATAGGGTTCCATTAGTTATTCTGGCCCATTACTTAAATATCCTCAGAGTAACCTCCCCTCCCAAAATGTATTATCATGTTCTTTCCAGTCCAAGTGCAGACTTCATCTCTACTTTCCTGGTTCCTAAAATCAGCAGCACTAATTACAGCTGTAGTATTCATCCTGAGATATTTTGGTTATAAACATCTGTTTTGCATATACTTTTTGGATTTGGAAACTCTTAAGAGATTTCTGGTCTGACAAATAGTAGGGATTCGTGTTATTGCCATTCTTTTTTTCAAATTGAAGCTCAATTCCTGTTTTCTCTCAGATCAAAAATACCACTTGATTGCTCTTTCTCAAGGTTCAGGTTTCTTGAGCAGTACTCAGCTTGTACTGGTTCTTCTTGCAAATGATGGAATGTACAGAAACAATACTATCATGGATCTGTGAGATTTAGATTCTATCTGCAGCTCAGCCACTATAACCGGCTGTGAAACACTGGATGAGAAACTTCGCCTCCTTAAAATTCAATGTCCTCATTTATAAAATGAATTACTCATAGGTAATTCAGAGCTCACAGTATGGTTAAATTCACACAAACCAAGTATTTCTCAAGGTATTTTCAAGCTATTTCATTCTATGATCCAATTATTTTAATAGATGCCCTGCAGGACACAGTACTCTGGAACCACAATTCTCAATGCTACGGAAGTAAATGAAACCTTTAAATGTTCTCAGCAAACCACCAAGCTCAAAAGTGCAAAGGTT
This sequence comes from Aselliscus stoliczkanus, assembly GCA_033961575.1. Classification (NCBI taxonomy): domain Eukaryota; kingdom Metazoa; phylum Chordata; class Mammalia; order Chiroptera; family Hipposideridae; genus Aselliscus; species Aselliscus stoliczkanus. The sequence continues at coordinate 69,128,232 of CM066734.1, read as the reverse complement.
GACGGTAGTCTGGGGACTTGGTACATCCCTATCTCTAAGGTCCAACAGGGGAGTCCACTGTTCTTTCTCCCTAAATTGGCTTCCCCCACCTCTTCCTAATATTAATCGTTTTAGATACACTTAGATACTCTGTATCCCTACACTAAATAAAAAATACCTACTTCATGCTCATAGACAATTTTGTACATACATTATAGTCCTTATCCATTATCACATATTTAAATAATTATCCCAGCTTAATTCTTTCTAGAACAAAGTTAGACACAAATATGTGAATTTTCTTTCTCTTACTCATCTCTGTAAGCCTGATCTCAAGAATAGTTAATACCATAGAAATACATTTTAGTTAAATCTTAAAGGGCAGTGCAGGTCCACGTGTTAGGAGATATATATAGTATATTCTAACAAGCCTATAAAGTTGTTAATATTTATAGATGAGAAAAACGAGACTCAAAAATATTGAAGAACTTACTAAAGGTCACAGTGATAGTAAATACTGATGAAATTCAAACATAGAACTGTCTCATAAAATGCTGAATCAATGAATGAATCAAGTTTTCCTTCCTGATATTTTCAATGATACCGGTTTTCTATAAAATAAAAAGTCCAAGGACCAGCCAAGTGGCTCAACTGGTTAAGTGTTGGCTTAGAGCGCGTGCTCTGAGGAACGGGGCCACCAGTTCAATTCCCACATAGGCCAATGAACGATGCACCCGAGCTGAGCTGTCGCTGAGCTGCCAAACAGGTGGCAGAATGGCTCAGCTGGTGTAACAACAAGATTGCCTGTTCGATGGTGGGCTACACCCACCCGCAACTAAGACTGAACCCGGCACCTTGAGCTGAGCTGCTGCCCGGATGGCTCAGTGGATAGTGTGTGCTCTTAACAAGGCTGCTGGTTCGATTCCCCACATGGGATGGTGGTGGCTATACCCACCCACAACTAAAATTGAACACAGCACCTTGAGCTTAGAGGCCATAAGCTACCGACAGGAAGTCAGATGGCGATGGGTGCCCTCCACAATGAAGAATTTAAGAACAACTTGGCTGGTCCCTTGCCCAATTCCCCAACACTGTTCTTCTCCCCCAACTGCCCAATAAAATCTTTTAAAAAAGGCATACAAGGCAATGTACTTATTGCGCTCTACTGACAAGAGTGATTTCCCATGCTATACGTGGGAGGAGAAAACACATGCACATAAACATATAGAAAATTCTAATTTAATTAACAAACGTCTACTAAATACAAAAATCTCGCTCAATTCTGAGGACCAATCTCCCTGATTTAGTTCTCTAGTGTTTTTCCTGGAATTTGGCTGAAGAGTGGTAAGAAAAGAGAACTAAGTTGACCTTAGATAGACTCCTAGGTAATTCAGAGCTCACAATATTGGTTAAATTTTCACAAAATAATCTCTGTAAAGCAGGGTTTAATGAAATATAAATTTCTATAAGCAAAGTTAGAAGAACAAACGTAAAAGTATAATTTACTAACCACACAAACATCTGCCTGTTTGCATGAACAGGTTGGGCTGATTAGTAACTCCAACTGAGAACGCAGTTTCTCATCATCACCAAGAACCTGGTTAAATTTCTTCACAAAATCTTGTGCTTTGCCAGGGTCAGGCAAATTCTCTATAAAATTCAGAGAGAATCAAAATTACAAATGAAAAGCTACTCTACTAACTAAAAAAAAAAAAAAAGCTGTCTTAAAAATACTGCTGAGTCATCAAAAGATAATCAGCCTAACTTGTACTTAGAAATAAAATGATTAAAAATAGGACTATTGGGCCGGCCGAGTGGCGCATTGGTTAAGCGCTGGTTTTGGGATGCCAGTGGCCCCGGTTCGGATCCCACATGAGGGCCGGTGACACTGCCCTCTACAGCTAACAACAGCTCCACCTGGAGCTGGGCTGTGCGAGTCCCGGTAATGGTGTGGGCTGCAGCACCTGCTGCAGTGGGCTGCCATAGGCTACAGTGAGTGGCCGGCAGCCAGCGTGAGAGGCTGGCAGCCAGCATGAGCTGCCAATAGCCGCGGTGAGCGACATCCAGAGGCCAGCGACCGATCTGCCTCATCCGGGAAGAGCGCAATGACGATACCAACAGTGAAGCAACATCTTCCGCAACTAAACTGAAGAACAAAAAGACAGCAACTTGTCTGTTCCCCTTCCCCGATTCCCCAACGCTGTTCCCCTCCACCAATTCCCCAATAAAATCTTAAAAAAAAAAAAGGATTATTTTTCTCTTACTAAGCCTTAAATTGACAGTCCTATTGGGTGCATTATTTGTCTGTTTTGATGTTTATTATATATCCACAGAGTGAATAAACATACTCACTTGCTATGGTCATCAGTTTTCCAAACATGGCAGAACAGTTAGCCTCTGACTGAAATTTAAAACAAAAACAAGAAGTCACATGTGCTAACAAATTTCTGTAAGAAAATCTATGCTCCATATTGTATATTTTTTTCAAGTTAAAAAAGGGTTTCATCTCAACATACCACTAGAAAATGGATTACCATATCTAGGATTAACATATCCACATCCTAAATTGATAACAAAGAATTGTGGAGTAGCAACAACTATTAAACTAGGACAAACAGGGCTGGACGAGTGGTGTAGTGGTTAAGAGCTGGCTTGGAACACCAGTGGCCCTGGATCGAATCCCACATGAAGGCCAGTGACACTGTGCTCTTTAAAAAAAAAAAAAAAAAAGGGCCGGCCGAGTGGTGCGGTGGTTAAGCGCTGGCCTGGGAAGCCAGCGACCCCGGTTTGGTCTCACATATACAGCCAGTGATACTGCCCTCAAAAAAAAAAAAAAAAAAAAAAAATTTAGGACAAACAGAAGGAAAGGAGATGTCAGAAGGAAAAGATATTTAAAATTTTTTAAAGAGTATATAACTTTCATAGGGAAATTAACTTGCCAGAAGATTGAACAGGAGATAATTAAAATGACTGTATCAATATTACTGTAAAATCATAAACCAAAGATAACCAAAAATGTGAAGAGTAGAAAATTTATCTTTCTGAATACAGTTCTACTAGCTCCCTTGTGGCCCGTTAGTTAACCTTAGAAAATCGGTACTTCCCTTTCCTCCATCACAATAAAGTATGACTTTATTATTAAATTTGTAGGAAACGTGAGTAATTTGGATCAGAAATTGGGAAACTATGATTCCACAGACCACCTGTTTTTGTAAAAAATTTTGTTGGAACACAATCTTGCCCATTCATTTTCATATTGTCTATGATTGTTTTTCCACTACAAAAGCAGAGTTGTTGAGCAGTTCAACAGAGACTGTATGGCTTGCAAATTCTAAATTTTTACTGACTGGTCATTTACAAAAAAGTTTGCCAATCCTTGCTTTAGTGTGCATAAGCCCTTGAGGTCTCAGCCTATGGTTTCCTGGTTAAGACATGTATTCAACCAAATAAGGTGTGACCAATAACTACGGTGAATGTTTAAATAAAAAAATTTCTTACAGTAAAAGACACATTGCCATTATGCTTCAAACACACTTATCCCATCGTTCTTGCCACTTTCTGAAGCAGTTCTGTTAGTCCTCTTTGGTGTCTTTAGTTTTGCTGTCCTGGCTGCCTCAACATCCTCAATCAATTCAAAACGTTACCTTTCATGGTCATTTTGACTGTGGGGAAGAGCTAGAAGTTGCATAATGCCAGATCCAGTGAGTAAGGTGGAAGAGGACACACAGTAATTTTTGTTGTTGTTGTTTAGTTTTTATTAGCTGAGCCATCCTGCCACTTGTTGGCAGCTCAGCGGCAGCTCAGCTCGGGCTGGGCATCGAACTGCTGTTGCTCAGTGCTCAGCTTCCACTCTTGAGTGAGCTTTAACTAACTGAGCCACTCGGCCGGCCCTCACAATTTTTTATTGGACAGAAATTGCAGCACCAGAAGCGATGTGTGACACGGAGCCTTTCCATTGTGATCAAAATACACGGGTGAATGCTGCTGCTGAGTGCCATTCAACGGAAAGGCAGGGATTTTCAAATATGGCAAGCAGTGCGTCAAACCTTAGTAACAGTGTGTGACTTGTTCGGTGCAGTCAGTCAGGCATGAGCTATGGTTGAGAGGAGGTATGTTATAAAGTGTGCTGTAAATCATCCTTCATCATGACAAGCTCCATCCATGTCACACATCATTTCTGGTAGATGGCCGTTTTGGTCAAATAAACACATTATGGTGTGTCCTCATTCACCTTATTCACTGGATGTGGTATCAAGCGACTTCTGGCTCTTCCCCAAAGTGAAAATGATTCGGGACATCCTTGACAGCGCAACTAAAGACAATCATGAAAGAAGACTTCCAGAACTGCTTCAGAAAGTGGCAAGAACGATGGGATAAGTGTGTTCGAAGCAAGGGGGAGTATTTTGAGGGTGATTAATGGCAATATGTCTTTTACTGTAATAAATTTTTTATTTAAACATTCACTGTATTGATCACACCTCGTACATTTAGAAGTATTTAGGAGGTCATTCAAGTTTCTCTCCCCCACCTTCTAGAAAATGTTGGGCAGAATTTCTTGAATTTGACTGGCATTTTTATAGGAATGATACCTGATTTGATACTGACTCTCCATTGAAGGACCAAAAAACCATGGAGCAAAAAAAAAATTATGACTAATAGAATTTTACCTTGAGGTTTAACTTTATTTGAAAATTGATAAACTATATATCTTAGTGTCTAAATACTTGATAATCTAAAAAACACCATTTCTTCCCTTGTGCTGAAAAATAAAATTTTATTATATTCATTTGAAATGGAAATTTAGCTTGACTACTAACCACAGCAATTATATTTAATGGACACTTGGAAAATAAAAGACTTGAGATAGTTTTTGTTTGCTTCATTATATGTAACTAGAGAAAAACTTAACAATGACTAAAACAAGCTATAAGTTTAAACGAATCAGGAACCTACTGTAGGCTGCTTGTGCAAATCCAATAATTCTCGGACGTGACTTCTAAGCATGTTCTGACACTTCCACATTTCATTGAGAGCTCTGTAAATAAAGTTATAAACATGAAAAAGTATATAATATAGCAATACTGGTAATTATTCAACTTTACTGATTTTCTTGTTGCATTGTGTAGATGCACCATTCTTCTACATCTGCCTAAAATTTTAAGTACCAGAAAATTTACTAGAATTAAGACAATTTAGTTTTAAAAAAGGTAAATATAAGGCTTCTTATGAGCAAAAATATATGAGAAGCTTAGAAGGATGAACAGGATCCTGCCCAGTAAATGAAAGAACTCAAACACATTCTAAGCAAAGGTAGCTATTATGTTCTGGTACAAAGAAAGATAAAATTTCATCTAAGTACATGGCACATATAGGAAACCGAAAAATAAATTATAAGCTTGGAGCACAGAGTATGAGTGGGGGAGCACCAGGAAGCTGGAACATACCATAGAAAAGGATCAGATCATGAAGACCTTTTTATACAAGGCTATAAGGGGGTATGCATAAAGGGCTGTGGACTATTTCAAAATAGGAATTTCTGAGAAATGATATAGATTTTAAATTTTTTTTTTTTTGAGTTTCACATTAACTGGTACTTTATTTGCTTGAAACCTAAATATTGTCAGTTTGAGAAGAAATCCACTGTGATGTATAGTTCTTGCCATTTAAATCCTCAGGTTATTTTTTTGACCCTTGGTAAAATTTTATCCAAGAAACAATAGATACATATATATTTTAAAACATGAATCATTAGGAAATCAAGAGTGATTTAAGTTTTGGTGGCCCTTGTTTTTTTTCTTTTTTAAGTTCCTTAAAGACTGTAGCAGGATAAAAGGATCACTGGCTCTGAGTCTCTTTGAGATAACAAGTGATGAAAAAAACAAAACAAAAACACCCCCCAAACAAGGTCAGGTAACCCCATTCCCTGTTCTGCCCCCAAGGTAAAAAATATGGATACTTTTAGTAACAATTAAGAATTCATCTTCTTTTCCTACCTGCCTCTTCAGTGGAAGTTTAGTCATGATTTTTTTAGACATCTATACTTGAATATATAGATATATAAACTTGTATTAGATGACAATTGATGTTTTTTAAAACGTTCAAGTAGAGAAAGAAGCAATCATTTTTAACTAAAACGCTTCTATGTTTTTTGATTACTGCTCAACTTGCTACCATTTAGCAAAAAGCAACATTTCCATAGTGTTCATCTCAAATCTTATTGTTTTACAACTGTGGTATACCTTCCATTAAAAATAAAAAGATGAAGCAGTCAATCCAGTGATTAATTTGACATGGCTTTCATTGGAAAAGAGGGGAAGAGAGGGTGGTGGTAAAGAGACCAACAGACAAAAAGGTAAATTAAACATACAATGGTTTCCTTAAAAAGAAGGGAAAATGTTACTTTTAACAAAAGGAAAAAAAGCACTGAAAGCCCATGAGTCAAGCCATAGCCAAAACCACATCTTAAGTAGGTTTTCTTTTTCTTCCTTTTTTCCCCGTCTTTTTTAAATAAAATCTCTCCCTAAACCACCATCACTTGTAATCCTCCCCAGATGGGGCTTCATCTTCAGACCCTTCATCCACAGACTTCTCAGGTGGAGGGCTTGCACATGTTTTCTTTTCTGGAGGGCTTTCCAGTTCCTCGTCTTTGGGAGAAGGATTCTTTTCCTTTGAGGCCTTTGAAGCCGTGGGGTGGCCCACTCTCCCTTTGCCTTTCACAGGACTTGGCGTTACTGTAGCCTTTAGCCTGGGTTTGGGCATTTTCTTTTCTTTTCTCTCAGGTTTGAACTTCTTAACCATCTTTTTGTTTTTCTTTTTTGAACTGCCATAGTCACTATCATCGTCGTCTTCCATTAGAAAATCTTCATCGTTGCTGGAATCTTTCTCCTGGAAGGGCGCCTCGTCCTCCTCCTCCGGCTCCTCCTCGCTGCCCGCGTCCTCCATGAGCAACCCTCTGTTTAGAAGCTGCGTTAGAGGCCGCCTGCCGCTGTTGGCGCACAGTTTTATGATCTTCTTTTTCATCTTCGCTGTCCTCTGCTGAGTGAGAATCATCTTTCTTGGTCTTCACGTCTTTTTCTTTTGAGTCTTCACTATCTTCCTGTGAATTCTTTCCAGATCGCCTCTTATTTTTAGCTTCTCGGGGAGATACCGAATTTTCTTAGCTGAAGGGCCTGAATCTCTTCCATAATCTTCATCAGCATCATCAGATTCCTGAAACTGTGACTAATCAACGACCTTCCTATTTCTGACAGGCCGAGACATGTTCGCTATCGAAACAGGACCGAGTTGAGAAGCCGAAGACCAGGACCCCCTCCACCCCGCGCCCTTGGTGCGCCCCCCCCAACTTCGGCCGAGGGGGCCGCTGCCGCCGAACCCCGAGCTATAGTAGCTTCTCAAACTCTGTCGCTTCTAGGTCCAGGGCCCCGTAATCAGACAGCCCCCCTTCCACTCCCCCGTCTCTTCAAAATGGATGAATCAAACCAGCAGAAAATGCACCCTGAGATTTTAAATTTCAATAAATGTTTATTCCAGACTCTTTTTTTTCTCCACGAAAGCATATTTTCTTCTGGACAAGCCCACTCCATAATTCCAGGTGCCCAAAGCACCTCTAAGAAATTGTCCATCTCTGAGTATTCTTTGCCAAGTATTCTGAAATATAAACACAGACTAAAACCTTAGGCCAGGGATTTACTACCTAGAGTAGTAGGAACCACCTACAAATCTTTTAAGGAAGGATGGCTAATGCCTCCTAATACAATGTTAACTACGCAATACTCTTCCAAAAAATGTCAAGGTCATAAAAGACAAAGAAAGACCGAAGAATGGTTCCAAATTAAGAGACTAGAGATGTGACAACTAAATATGCAATGTGTAGTACTACAAAGAGAAAAAAATATCCACAAAAAACATCATTTGGACAATTGAGGAAATCTAAATACACACTGGATTAGAAAATAGTATTGAATCAATGTTAAATATCTTGATTTTGATAAGGGTACTCTGTTTATAGAGATATCCTTGCTCTTAGGGAATATACACTGAACTATTTAGGGATAAAGGACTCCAATATCTGCAAATTACTTCCAAATGGTTCAAGTATGTATGCAGAGATTAAAAAAAAAAAAGTATATGCACATGATAAAACAAATGGTTAAAATGATGAATCTGGGTAAAGGAGATATCACAATGCTTTGTACTATTCCCACAACTTTTCTATAAACTGAAATTATATGAAAATTAAAGCTATTATATACAAATAACTGAGGTTCTTATTCAGAAAAATTAGAATTCTCAATGACAGGACTTATTTTTTAAAAAGCTTTACTGAAGTGGAGTGACCACATGTCCTAGTTGGCCTCAGACATTAAAGTTTATGACAGTTGTTTAAACAAAATTAATAGTGCCTCCTGTCAGTCTCAAAAAAATCCCAGTCTGGCCATTCTACATAGAGGTGATTAGGGTATGCGCGCCTGATAAAGAATCAGTTCTTTCTTAGGCTTAGTATATGGTAAAGCTCCAACAGTGTAATTTAGACCCCAGTCAACAGGTAAAGAAAAGATAATTTTGACATGGGGACTCTGAATCCCCGAAACCATATCACTGACTCAGTTGCCAAATTTGCCTATGCATATAAGAATATTCTTACTTTTGACTTACCTGAACTTAGATTTTGCTCTATAAACATTTATCTGAGGTTCTTGATTCAACTAGAAGAAGCAACAACCCCATCAACAATTAGATAAGATAAAGTAATTTTATAAAATACTCAAGAAATACTCCAATCATTTAAAAAGTAACTTACTTGACAGCATTTGGATCCAAACTAGCATATAAATAATACAAGCATTTCATTCTCTCTTCTGTTTCCAGGTTGTGGGGCACAAGATACTGAGCAAAGATTTTCTCTACCAACAGTCTATGAAACAAACAAAAAACCCCAAATAACACAATTATTCCTTTTTTAGAGATTTTTCTCCAGTCTATGAACCCCCTCCCCCACATTATACTATTATTCTATTTTTCTTAGAAATAGTAGTTGTTTTGTATTTTAACTACCTCATGCAAAGGTAACATACCATTGGTAATATGTATGTGTGTAACTACAATGAAAAAGATCAGTATGTGATCAGTTCCTTTCTTTGGAAGTACAGTTATTTTTAAATTTCGAGTTACAGTTGCTATTTCTGGCTTTATTTTTTGTCAGTACAAAACATTTGTTCTAAAAGTGTTACAAGTTATTTCTAAACACAGCGTTCTAGGCTGTTCATTCCACCCATTCTTCTTTATTGGTCTGGAGCTACGGCAAATTACTTAACACCACACATAAAGTTACGATCTCAAGAATAGCTAATTCTCAAAAATAATACATTAATTCCTTCTGATTACAGTTCATCTCCTTTCCCATGTTGTCAGTAAAATCAGGGGGTCTTCCTTCATACTACTTCCTAAAATTTTAGCTTTTTCTATGTACATTTGATCTCTCTTCTTTTCCATACTCTTGCTAAGCTTATATTATTCAACAACACTGCAATAAAAAAAAAAATACAAGGGCTCTTTATTAATCAATAAAATATATATCCAGTGATGCCAGAGTAGTCAGTCTAATTCAAGAAAACATTATAAAGTATTTTGCAAAACCCAAAATCATTACAATCCAATATAGAATCATAAGTAACATTCAGAAAATGTTTTTTGGCGGAGGCCTAAAAAAACACAAAATGTTTTTCGTAACTATATGGGAACGGATGGTAACCAGACTTAACTGTGATCATTTCACAACATATACAAATACTGACAGTGCCTCCTTTATGCCTGATGCTAATGTAAGTGTTATAGCTGGGTGACAAAAAAATGTATATACAAGTGACTTGTATTCATCTTTTGTTATCGGTATATATTGAGTATTGCAATTTCAATACAGTTTTTCCTTTTGGTATATATTGAGTATTACAATTTTAATACAGTTTTTCCTTTCTTCTCCTTTCTCTTTTTTTTTTTTTTTGAGGGCAGTGTCACTGGCTCTCATATGTGGGATCCGAACCGGGGCCACTGGCATCCCAAGCCAGCGCTTAACCACCGCGCCACTCGGCCGGTCAGTTTTTCCTTTCTTAACAAGTGTATACATTTTTTGGGCACCCTCTGTATATCAATTATACCTCAATAAAAAACAACACAGTAATATCTCTATAGGTACTTAGAGTGCTGCAAAAAAGGAAAAATAATAACTAGCAGTTACTGAATAGTGCTCCATTGCCAGGCATAGGGCTAGGGGCTTTACATTCATTATTTTATTTAATCCACACGACAATTCTGTAGGGAAGGTTGTATTATTACTCCTTTTTAGATAAAACTGAGGTACACAGAAATTGTCAGTTGTGCAAGAGCACACACCTAATAAGGGGCAGAATTGAACATCTGGTCTCTAGTCTGACTTCAAAGCCCATACTACTTTAGAATCTTGGCTAGAGTCTTATTTAAACACAGTATGTATGTGATTACTAGACTTAAAAATAGATTATTAAAAATTAAGAAATTATATTTTTTAAAAAATTAAAGCACTTTTATTTTCAACCAGTCTACCAGCATATTACTCACTTGTCATCGATGCTATTCTGATAATAAATATGCAAAAGTTTGTCCTTTATCCAGCTGACTTTCTCTGCAGCTTCCTTTCCTGCTTCACCATGAAGACAGTATTTCTTATAAAGCTGAGCCAGACCCATCATAGCTTCTTTTCTTACTCGCCACTAGAAAGTATAAAGTTTACTAGATGAGCTAGATACCAAATTTTAGTATACTAATCTGCAAAAATTGCGAATTCTTTACTATGCTGTACAATCAGACTTAAGTGTACAAAAACTGGCACAATATTTATTTTCGTAAGAGGCAGAAAAATAGCTTTATCAATAATTTTGAATATGTTTCTACTTTAAAATCAGGCTACTTTAGAAATTAATCCAATGTAAATACTGTTAAATCTTAGCTGCTGATTTTTTATTTCCCTCAAAGCCAAGCAACAGTAAATCTTACAGAAATTTCATTCGATTCTAAGAAAATTTTGGCCAAGTTTTACAAGTGATTAAAAGGTAAAAGAAAGTGTGTAATTAACTCTGTAAACAAAAGCCCTACAATCTGGAATGTTTTATACTAGTTACATCCCTTTTGATGTTAACTCAGAACAAGAGCAAAACTTAGTACCAAGATCCAAGAATTACTAAGTTGGAAAGCACCTTCGTGATCACCTTACGTAAACTTTCTTACTTTGTAGATTCAAAGGGTAAATGATTTACCGAGCCACATTCTACTTAGTGAAAGACTCTTTGAGACTTCTAGAGATTGGGATGGTTCACTAGGAGGAAAGAAAGGTGGTGGGAAGAGGGTAGACAGAAAAGACTATAAAAACCTAGAACCATGATAGTGAGAGATAATAAACCCAAAACCCAAAGAAGTTACTTGTTTCAATACCAAATCTGAGTTATGTTTTTATTATTTAAGTTAATACTCTGTGATAAAATTTTTGTATCACTTTTTCATTTATAGGCTATTTAGTGGACAGAATGAAATTCCATTTCCACACAACAGGTAATAGACGCCCTCTGACATTTCTTACATAAAAACCAAAGAATTTAAGCAGTGAAATTTAAGATTAAGTCCTGGTTCTATAGTTTATAATGGAGAAAACAAATTTCAGAAAGGCTATACCCAAACGAAGGTCACCTAGTATACTGCATCAAAATCCAGGTCCTAAAATGTCCAGAAGGTGCTATTATGACCATATTATCATAATCTCAGTTGGGATGATTCATTTATTCACTCTTTCTAAAACTATAAACAAACACTGACAGAGTAGGAGAGAAATGTTTCTAAAAGGAAGAAGTAACACAAATGGCAATACCTTAAACCATTGTGTGTGGGCAGTGGGGTGGGCCAGTTACTAACTAACAGCTAGGGCAAGTATCATTTCATTTAAATTAAAGTCAAGGGGAAAACTCTTCAAATTCAGAATTACTGACACAGTTAAACAGTGTCCACTTTACATAACAGTTTCCTATGACTATTTTAAAAGTAAGCACTTAAAGAATACCTCTTGCTTTATTTCATAATGAAGAAAAATCGCTTTTCTACCCTGAAGTTACAGCTAAACTACATTGGTTTTGGGAGGACAGATGGTTTTCAATTATGCCCCGAAGAAAATAGCACAGTATAAAGGCAACTTATGTTCCAGATGTTAATAAGTGGCATGTCTAATCAGCCTGCCTGGCATGTCTATCTCTTGCTTATAGATGGCACTAAACCTTAGCAACTGCTATTGCTGTTCTGGGTACCACTTTTCCTTATCAACCCACCTTTTTCCTACATCCACATGGAGCAAATCACACAAAAAAGAGTAACTAAACATAAACCATTTCTGCACTTAGATTGGCAAAGAAATATGAAAACATCACCATAACAAAAAGTATGATATTCTTCTAGTTTAATGAATGACAGATCCACCTAAGTTACAAAGGACATTCACTTTTGAAAATGCTAAATGTAAGTAATAAACATAGGTGATCAATCACTATTCTTTTGAAACACATCATGTAAGTGAAAAGGTAAAATAAAACTTTAATTTAGCTGTTCTTTTTAACATAAGCTAGAAGACAAACTAATGCTTAAGATCTGAAAAGCTACAGAATCCAATGTATTCATTTGTAAATATAATTAAAATATACACAGAAACATACAAATTATTAGCTCTTTATTAGGTATTGCATTTGTTTGATTTTCATACAGAAAAGCGTTAAATAGAATAGTGTCTATTGCACTTAGGAACAATTTAAATGCAGTAAATTACAAAGCAATAAAATTCCTCAGAGTTTTATTTACCCTTTTATCCAGTGTTCTTTCCCTTACAAAGCCAAGTAGCTGATCATTTACTAAGGCAAGGTCTCTTTTGGCAGCTGTTATTATGGTAACAATGACATCATGACGAATAGCTTCTTCTGGATCATGTGATCTAACTTTTAAATATTCTGTAATAAAAGGAAAAAAGCTTATTCTGTAATTTAAAAAAATGTTATTTAGCTATGATAATTGTGTTCATAATTGACTAATGCTTTAAGCTTTTGTCCATACTGAAACAGTTTGTATAAAATGTGGCATGAATTAAAATCATTTTATTTTTGAGACAGCAATACCCTGATTAAAATCATTTTTTTTTTTTTTTTAGCTGAGCCATCCTGCCACCTCTTGGCAGCTCAGTGGCTGCTTAGCTCGGGCCGGGAATCCAACCAGCAACACTGTTGCTCAGAGCTCCCACTCTTGAGCCAACTCTTAACCAACTGAGCTACTCGGCCTGCCCAAAATCATTTTATTTTTGAGGCAGCAATACCCTGTATAATTACAAAATAAAGTATACCATACTATTACAACATAGTCATATCTTAATAAATAATGTATTCTACATTAACTGTTCTGGAAAAGTCAAATCACAATGCAGTATCTGATTTAAAAGATTAGACTTTAAGTCATAATACACTTAAAAGACAAACAGTAAAGGACTAGCCCAGTGTCTCAGTTGGTTAAGAGCTTGCTCAAGAGTGGGAGCTCTGAGCAACAAGGTTGCTGGTTCGATTCCTGGCCCAAGCTGAGCTGCCGCTGTGCTGAAAATATGTGGCAGGATGGCTCAGCTAAAAAAAAAAAAAAGACAAACAGTAAAAATGCTTATAACAAGTTTGCCAATAGGTATATATCTGTACATTATACAATATAAAATACAGAATTAACAATCTATGAGCTATAAAAAATTCCTAAATAATTAAAATACAAACCAAATCTAAACAAAAGAGATGTTATTTCCTTTTTTTGATGAACAGCATTTTTTTTTTTTTTTTAGCTGAGCCATTCTGCCACCTGTTGGCAGCTTAGCAGCAGCTCAGCTCGGGCTGGGCATCGAACTGCTGTTGCTCAGAGCTCAGCTTGCACTCTTGAGTGAGCTCTTTACCAACTGAGCCACTCAGCCAGCCCTGGTTAACAGCATTTTGATAGAAGCCATTTATTTGCTGCTAACAAATAAGTAGGTTAAAATGGTCTGCGTTCAATTGAAGAATGAGAAATTCTACTCTAGCCCAGAAGATAATCATTCACTTTCCCACTTGTTATCAAATATTGTACTATATTTAATTATCACATAGGTATAACAGTTTGTGACAAATCCAATATTGTAAGAGCCTACTTCCTCAACCTATGATTTCCAAAAATTTCCAAAGAATTATAAAGATCTCAAGCATAATTTTACTGTATAAATGTGAAATCATTTACTAGTCCATGATAGATACAGACATAAAATAGTACCAGAGTAAAAACCTATTCAGAAACTGAAGTTAAGGTCAAAGGGCACATCTAAAATACCTTTGTGTGATGACTCTCATATTTGTAATATAAACCAGCTAACTTACCTGTAAGATCCTTTGCTAAATCTGGATGATTCATTAAACAGTGACTGGCAAATTTCACACTTTCTAATCTCACAGGAACATGAATATCATTAAATCTACATTTAAAAAGATAGCTAAATATTAGTTGTAAGGCAAAAGAAATATTTTCAAATAAGGTACATGTATCTAACATTATGTAAATGCCTATAAACAAGTTACTGATTCAACATGTTCTGAAGGAAGAATATAAAGTAAAAAGATAATTTCACAAAAACATTTGAAAACAATTTGTTCACTATGTTAAAACATATAAAAAACAGTCTACTTTGTAGACTCAAAAACTTAAGAGCTTAAAATTGTGCTACAATACAAACAAAAAATATTTGAAATATGCAAAATCTACTTGAAAACATTTTATAGGAGGAAAATACTAGGGGGAATGCAAACTAGGAAGCAAATCATATTTGAGGCAGATCCAGAAGTTTAAAGATGAATGCATGAAGTGCAGCACGTGTCATACTGCTTCATGACAAAGTTTCATATGGTCAGGACCAACTTGTATTAAAATGCTCTTTTATCGGTATAATATATTGTAAGAATTAAATAAATATGAACTGCCACATGTGAATTCAAAACTGCATATATAGGCCTTTTTCTTTTTTTTTTTTGAGGGCAGTGTCACTGGCCTTCATATGTGGGATCCGAATTGGGGCCACTGGCATCCCAAGTCAGCTCTTAACCACCGCGCAACTCGGCCGGCCCAAAGCCTTCTGAGCTCCTTCTTTGGCTTGGCCCACTCCAAACTCTTTGGAGTGTACTTTCTCTTCTCATAATGGCCCTTGAGCCATTCTCTACTGCTTGGGCCTGCTTCTATTCCTATGAAGTATACTATCTCTTCTAATAAACTGCTCTTTCACCACTTGAAAAAAAAAACAAGGGCCAGCCAAGTGGCATGTTGGTTAAGAGCTGGCGTGGGATGCCAGCGGCCCCGGTTCGGATCCCACATATGAGGGCCAGTGACACTGCCCTCTACAGCTAAGGTGGTGAACAACAGCTCCACCTGGAGCTGGGCTGCGAGAGTCCTGGCAATGGTGTAGGCTGCAGCTCCTGCTGCAGAGGGATGCCATAGGCTACAGTGAGTGGCCGGCAGCCAGCGTAAGCGGCCGGCAGCCTATGTGAACTGCCAATAGCTGCAGTGAGTGGCCTTCCAGAGGCCGGTGAACAATCTGCCTCATCCGAGAAGAGCGCAATGATGACACCAACATGGGCCAGTAAAGCAACGTCCTCCACAACTAGACTGAAGAGAACAAAAGGACAGCAAATTGTCTGTTCCCCTTCCCCAGTTCCCCAACACTGTTATCCTCCAATGCCCCAATAAAATCTTTAAAAAAAACAAAAAAGGGCCGGCTGAGTGGCGCATTGGTCAAGAGCTGGTTTTGGGATTCCAGCGGCCCCAGTTCGGATCCCACATGTGAGGGCCAGTGACACTACCCTCTACAGCTAACAACAGCTCCACCTGGAGCTGGGCTGCGAGCCCTGGCAATGGTGTGGGCTGCAGTGGGTTGCCATAGGCTACAGTGAGTGGCCAGCAGCCAGCGTGAGCTGCCAATAGCCACGGTGAGCGACCATCCAGAGGCCGGGCCGGCGACCGATCTGCCTCATCCGGGAAGAGGGCAATGACGATACCAACATGGGCCAGTGAAGCAACGTCCTCCGCAACTAGACTGAAGAACAAAAAGACAGCAACCTGTCTGTTCCCCTCCCCCGATTCCCCAATAAAAAAATCTTAAAAAAAAAAAATCTGCATGTATAATAAGGATAAGCTGAGCAACTTTCAGGGTTAAAACTTGTTATTGGGCAATTAAAAAAACATTTATTATTAATTAGAAATAATGTGATTTTAAATAGCAGGAAAATATTTTTATTTTTGAAGTGATCATATAAAACCAATTAAACCTAAGTTATTTAATAAATGTTTTAATGTCCATGGCCTCCTACTTTCTTATTCAGAGATAATCATTATATTTTGAGAAAATCTTGCAGTTAAGATTTATAATTTTCTAACTGCCAGAGAAAAATGAAAATATTGCCATTTATGATCAATTAAATTACAAAGTATTAAAATGCTCATTGCTAAATAATTAAGGAAAATAATACATTAAAACAGATAAGAAAGGGCCGGCCGAGTGGCTCAGTTGGTTAAGAGCTCGCTCAAGAGTGCGAGCTGAGCTCTGAGTAACAGCTGTTCGAGGCCAGCCCGAGCTGAGTTGCCGTTGAGCTGCCAACAGGTGGCAGGATGGCTCAGCCAAAAAAAACAAAAAAAAAAAAAAACAAGAAAAAAAAACAGATAACACTGTTAATACTTTGTTTCAATGAATCAAAGACCCATTGTTGAAGATAGCAGTGAATGCAAAATTATGAATGTAAAAAGCCTCTTGTGGTTGATTTAGTTTTCATAAGTAACCCAGGTAAAAATGGGCTCTTGCACTTTTGCTTAAATGTTTTGCTATAAATATTGATGTCAATCACAAGGACAGAATCACTCCTCTATATACTGACAAGTACAGTTGTTTCATTGTTTTCTAAATTCTTATGAATTCAAGTTTAATTATTCAAATAGTATTTATTTCTATTAAGACCCTCAACATGGCCTGTTTTGAGCAAGTTACTTAAGATATGTCAGTGTCCAAAATTTCTCAGCTTTGTTTGTTATATTTTAATATTTAACTTAAGATTATTATAAGGATTATATCAAATTTAAGAAAATGTCTGAGCCCATTTTCTGAATCACTTTAATTAAACAATGATGAATCTCAAATGTTCCCCAGAATACTAACAGTAAAAATCAACTTTTCAGACACTGAAGCAAAGAAATATGTACAGGACATGCAAGGGGATTTAATAAATTTCATGCATTTTTGAACTTATCAAGTTGATAGAATGTAATAATTCTAAGTTCTTGAGAAGGAACATTAAAAAAACTATTGGAGTGAAGAACAATATTTTCAATTTCAAAATCATACAATACCAAATTAGTTCAAAACGGACATCATTCAGTTAGAAAGCTACAGACCTAAAAGATAAGCATTAGTAAATGAATAAATTGCTGGACTGAAAAACAGCATGGATTGGATGATTATGTCTCCAGTCTCATGATTTATTTAAAAATCTTAAGATGAACATTCTTACCTGTTGCCTATTTATTCTAATGATATTCTTTTAGCACTAGAAAGATTAAAGGTGTTATGTGGGTAAATAATGAGCTACCTTCATAAAATTTTGTCCTACAATTTATTCTTCAAGAAAGACAGCAACACAAATACTAAAAAAAACAAACACATATCAATTAAAGTTATGGTATGTGTGGTTTTAATCAAGTGGACCATGTTGACTGGCCTCTAAAGCATAAAAGAATCCACAGAATATTATGTTCTCTTACCGTCCAAGAAAACACTGCCAAAGAGGACGATTCTGTGTTGCCAAATCAGAATCTTTAGAACCAAACAATTTAGCTAGAAGCCGCACAACAGCTAATCGCTCTTCTCCATCATTGCTCTAAGGGAAAAGAGAAAATATATGAATCCTGAGGTTTACTCATCAGATCACAAAGCTACAATTTCATATTTCTGTTTATAATGATGAGAATTTTAAAATATCATATGCTCTTCTTTACTATGTAGATATCAACTTGATTCATGTGAGATCATCCGGTTCTTTGCTATTAATAACATTCTCCCAACATGTTCATTTATGCTTACTTTATTGCTTGTTTGTAATCTACACAGAAACATGAAGATAACCATTCAATTCTAACATTCCTAAAAAAAATTCTGTGAAAAGTGAAGCTGGAAATAATTCCCATTCTAATAGCCTTCTTTACAAGGAATCTTTCCTGTAATTTGAGCTCCAACATAAACTCGTATCAATTAAGGTTTTGTGACACATTAAGTTATGTGAAGGATCCCCTACTGACCGGAGAACAAGAACTAGAAGAATGCCATAATTCAGGAAAACTCATTTCAATAATAGAACAAGAATCTTACAAGGATCTAAAGGGTCAGGTGAACTAAACACTACAAAAAAGCAAAAGTTAAAGTTGTTTTTTGACAAGAACCTCTTATTTTCTTAACCTGAATCAATATATGCTAAGAAAATTCTGTTCTAATTTCATTAGTGATGTTACATCTTAATATAAATTAAATTATTTAGAGACTATATGGTGTGTGAAACTTTTTACAAATCATAAATTCATTCACTAGGAAACTAAGGGCAATAACTAAAAGCAATTGCTAAATTTTTTTTTTTTTACTTTATTGGGGAACAGTGTGTTTTTCCCAGGACTCATCAGCTCCAAGTCAAGTTGTTGTCCTTCAATCTTAGTTGGGGTGGGGTGGGGCGTACAGTCCATCCCAGGTAGGAATTGAACCAGCAACCATGTTGCTTAGAGCTCGAGCTCAAACCAACTGAGCAACCCGGCCACTGGCTATTTTTTTAAATGTTCAAATATAATATCCCAAGCAATACCAAAATCAAATATTCCTGTAAAAAGATAGTAAGTTTAAAAAGAGAAAGACCATGGGATATAGTCTTTTCCTTATGAATATCTTAAGATTCAGGAATAGGGGTTTTGTGAGTAAAATAGGCACATTTATCGAACAGATGTAAAAATGAAAACTGTCAAGCTTTAACACTTATTATCACAAAATGACTTTCTTTGGCAAAGTTTTTCTCAAGGTATGTGTTAACAATACAGATTAGTGCTGGCTTTTACTAGCCAACGTGATTTATTTTTTAAAGAAATCAATCTCTCCCTTAAATGTCAAATACTAGAATAAGGGGAAATTTTATTCTATTTGCAAGTGACTACTTTAGTAACTTAGTGATTATTTCAAATGATATGACATTTCACATCTACATATTTAACTACTGAAATAAAACTGTGAGAACTCACCTCTGTCTTTTTAAAATTTAAAATGTATTCCTTTAAGTGAGGTTGCAATGGGATTACAATGAAGGTAATTTTCTTTTTTTGGTGTCTCTGATGTACAGCTAATACGTATTATTAATCTATCCCAAAGTGTAAAATTACCTCATTAAGATGTTACATAATACACTGTTTGAAAACAACTACATCTTTGTATATATCTTCATGGCTAAGAGTGGGTGAAAATTAAAAATTCTGCATCAACAATTTACCAGTGACTTTCTAAAAGAAATCCAAAAAGCCTCTTAGTTTTCATTTCTCTTCAATCCTAACTAGAAAAGGTAACTAACTCTATTACTTTTTTTTTTTTTTTGAGGGCAGTTGTCATTGGCCCTCATATGTGGGATCCGAACCGGGGCTGCTGGCTTCCCAAGCCAGCTCTTAACCAATGTGCCACTTGGCCGGCCTATTATTATTTCTAATTACAAAATAACTGATCCAGAATAATTCTCTATGAAAATTTCTACTCATACCAAAAATAAAGCAATTAAAACTGTTTTATAATGTTTTTAAATTAGGGGAATAAACGTAAACGTCAGTCTCTCACTTTCCGTGTGCCATGAAAAAAGTCTTAAATGTAAAATGTGGCAAATTTCCTGATAAATATAGCCAAGGCTGCTAAGTAGCACAACTGCAGGATACCCCTGAAATATCTGAGAATAGCACTCTGTAAGACCTATGCAGTGCATAGTACATACAATTCCATGCAGTGGCCCAGTATAGAGTAAAATCAAAGACATTGTAACCTAGGACTCTTAACTATGAAAAGCTGTAACTATATGATTCAGTCATAAAAGCTTCCTAGGCTATCTGCTTAGCACATACTGGTGACTCAAAAAGGGGAATCCTAACTCTCATAAGTTTAAAAAAAAAAAGGGGGGGGACGCTAATTATACCAGAGGTGCCCCAAAAATGGATACACATGACTTGTATTCATCTTTTGTTATCAGTATATACTGAATATTACAATTGTAATACAATTTTTTTCCTTTCTTAAAATATGTATACATTTTTTTGGCACCCTCTGTATACAGATAGTACCTAAACTACTCTGAATCTCAGTTTCTTCATTTGTGATGAGAAAAGTAATACTGGTACAGGCTAAGGTTGCAGTCAGGAGCAAATAAGAACGCAGGTAGTGGGCAGCTGTTCTAAGACAATAACAAAATTTTCTATTATAACTATTATTTAAGACACAACATTAGCTCAGTATAAAGTTTAAAAAGGGCATGAATTTACCTAGGAACAGAAAAACATAAATCAATGGTCTTGTGTGTGTGTGTGTGTGTGTGTGTGTGTGTGTGTGTGTGTAGTACTGAAATAGACTGCACGGTCAGAAATAACACTGACTACAGTGATAATTTTTTTAAAAAAGGAAATTAAAAAATCAATAAAGAAATTCTTGGGCCAGCAGAGTGGTGCGGTGGTTAAGCGCTAGCTTGGGAAGCCAGCGGCCCTGGTTCGGGTCCCACATATGAGGGCCAGTGACACTGCCCTCAAAAAATAAATAAATAAATCCTGTTCACAAAGTGATCTTTTAAAAAACAAAACAAAAGAAATTCTTATTCATGCACCTTCAAAGTACACCTATAAAACCAAATTGTACCAATGAAAAGGTGGTATAAGACCAAAGAGTAATTGAGGACTGTGATAAACTGAAAAAAGCTCATAACTCATTTAAGAAGATGCTACGACTCAGTTCTAGTCATTTTGTTGTCATGTAGAAATAAGGATCCAATGTTGCCAAATCATCTGATTTGTTTAAAAAAAGAAAATGCATACATCTGAACTTTTAAATAATGTTATTGTAAATTTTTTTCATTCATTCAATTTTAGGAACTAAAAAGAGAACTCTTCGTATGAGATTTTAAAATAAAATCTCAAATAAAATCTATTTGGGAGCTGGGTTCAGCTTGTTAGCAACTTCTGCTTTAAATAAATGCTACAGAAAAATGGGGTGTGAACATCCACGATAGCTTAGCTTCCCTCAGTTTATATTAAGTCCACACATAGAAATCTACTAGCTTCTAAATCCTTCTCACCATCTATCATGGTAGTCTTGTTTAAGGATAAAGAGCTTGACTTTTCATAAAGAGCTTGACTGGGAGAAACTATTTTAATGCTTATACCTAGAAATAATTAGCATGGAAATATCTTTAGGCTGTTGTTAAAATAAACTCTTAATAAAAAAATAAAATCTTGTTCTCTATATGACACTTTACGCATCACAGCATTTCTCAGAAGCCTGGTACAATGTCCTTTATACTAAATAACAAGTGCTTGTAATAAAGACAGTTTGAACAATTTTTAATTATCTATATGTATTTTAAGACTCTAAAAATCAAAGTTCTAATTCCAAATCTGTTTTAACTGTGTAACTGGGCAAAATATTTCATCTTAAGTTTGTCATCTCAAAAATAAAAACTGTAGGGCCGGCCGAGTGGCGCATTGGTTGAGCGCTGGTTTTGGGATGCCGGTGACCCCAGTTCGGATCCCACATGAGGGCCGGTGACACTGCCCTCTACAGCTAACGACGGTTCCACCTGGAGCTGGGCTCCAGCCCCTGTGATGGTGTGGGCTGCAGCCCCTGCTGCAGTGGGCTGCCGTGGGCTACAGTGAGTGGCCCGCAGCCAGCGTGAGCGGCTGGCAGCAAAGCATGAGCTGCCAATAGCCACGGTGAGCGACATCCAGAGGCCAGCGACCGATCTGCCTCATCCGGGAGGAGCGCAATGACGATACCAACAGTGAAGCAACATCCTCCGCAGCTAGACTGAGGAACGGAGGGACAGCAACTTGTCTGTTCCCCTTCCCCGATTCCCCAACACTGTTCCCCTCCGCCAATTCCCCAATAAAATCTTTAAAAAAAAAACAAAAACTGTAATGTTGGTCCTAATTGTACCACAGCTTGATTTAAAGATCAAATAAAATATTGGATATAAAAAGCCTTTCAAAAAGTCCAGAATATTAAGCAAATATAAGGTGTTCTCTTCTGTAATTCAGCTAGGATAGAGGATCAAGTGTCAGATTCTTCATTTTTTAGGAAGTTATAAATTTCTTGCTTAGTTATTAAAAAAACACACTCCCAACTTATATAGTAAATTTTTTGTCCTTGATCTATAGTATGAAAAAGGTTCATATAATTATATTCAGGACCCTTTGAGCATTCAGTTTGAAATCTTTTAGTGTTCTAAAACACCTATCTGGGCCGGCCAAGTGGCTTGTTGGTTAAGAGTTGGCTTGTAAGTGCGAGCTCTGAGCAGCAGGGCCGCAGGTTTGGATCCCACCTGGGCCAGTGACGGTGCGCACTCCACAGCTAATATGGTGAACAACAACTTGACTTGGAGCTGGGCTGCTATGAGTCACCAGTGATGGAGTAGGCTGCAGTGAGATGCCATAAGCTACCATGAGAGACAGGCAGCTGGCGTGAACTGCCGTCCTATGGCTGGTGACCAATCTGCTTCAGCCGGGAAGAGAACAATGATCACAATACCAACAGGGGCCAGTGAAGTGACATCCTCTACAACTAGACTAAAGAACAAAAGGACAGCAGCTTGTCTGTTCTCCTTCCCCGATTCCCCAATGCTGTTCCCTCCCTCAATTCCCCCAAAAAATCTTTAAAAGATAAATAAATAATTAAATAAATAATAAAAAAGCACATCTATCTAATAATAAATATCATTTAATAACATGTACCATAAGTTTCTGGGATACTATTTTTCATATCTACTATTGGTGTCATTGCGTTTATCAGATATTTAACTAGGTAAGTTATAATTCTGCAATGTAAATAAATCACCTAGATGAGAGATACTATTTTATGCAAATGATACAAACTGTATACCCTAACTAGATATAAAAAGATAAACTGAACTCACAGTTTATTCTTTTACAGTTAAAGAGAAACTATGTGATATATAATTTTCTCTTAAAGCTTAAAGGGCTTAGAAATTATAGTTAGTCCTACCTTCAGTTTGAATTCAAGCTGTGGCATGACGGATAGTAATAAATGAGGATCTATAGCAAAAAGTTCCTGAATCAGATCGAATACATGTTCTGACAAATCACTTACTGACGATCTTCCCAGCACTAGGACTTGATTGAAAAACTATAGGAGATATTAAAACAAAAATAAAATATCCATTTCATTTAAAAACTTGGATAGGTTTTTTAATAAACATATGTTAAAAATATATATATATAATTAGGCATTACGTATACAACTGAAGGGGATGAAACAGAACAGGTCTATTTCAATTATTAACATGATGGTCACCAAAACAGATGACATAAGCCTCTAAATATTAAATTATGAATGTCACATGGAGGAAAAATGTAAAAATGAACTGGATTGTTAGCTTTCTTTCATATTAGGGTGAAATTTCTAGGAATCTTAACATTCATTAAAATGAAACAATTTAGATAGTTTGTAACTCATTACAGAGAATTTTATAGAGAAATT
Organism: Aselliscus stoliczkanus; assembly: GCA_033961575.1. Classification (NCBI taxonomy): domain Eukaryota; kingdom Metazoa; phylum Chordata; class Mammalia; order Chiroptera; family Hipposideridae; genus Aselliscus; species Aselliscus stoliczkanus. The sequence goes on along the minus strand of CM066734.1, from coordinate 69,104,393 downwards.
TCCTTACAGCAGAGAAATATTTTAAAGTCTTAATCTTTTTTATTTAAGTCTGATCAATTTTTCCATGACTTTAATAACAAAGATTATTTAAAGGTGGGAATGAGATTTTTTTTTTTAAGACTCCAAAGAAGTCAAATACATTTTGACTCAGGACAAAGAGCAGAAAAAGGTGATGACACAAATGCTAACTGATAACTGATAATTTAAAAGAATGCTAGGAAGACACAAAGAGAATATAAAAAACACAAATTAAATGACACTTCCACTCCCTGCCAAAACACAAATATACTTAGAAAAAAATATTAAATTTAAAAATGCTAAAGAGGCAGATGAGTGCAACTGATATAAGCATGTATTTTAATGGTAGTCTCATCAAATGATATATTTCTTTGGAAAAGCAACATACATTAAGAGTTAGAGTGCTTGCTTCGGCAGCACATATACTAAAATTGGAACGATACAGAGAAGATTAGCATGGCCCCAGCACAAGGATGACATGCAAATTCGTGAAGCGTTCCATATTTTTAGAAATCAATTATAAGAAGAAATCCGGTAAGCTGACAAATAAATGAAGGCTAAACAATATGCTATTAAATAGTGAGTGGGTCACAAATGAGATCAAGGAGGAAATCAAAAGATACCTCGAGACAAACGAAAATGAAAACACCACGACCCAAAATCTCTGGGATGCTGTGAAAGCAGTCTTAAGAGGGAAGTTTATAGCAGTGCAGGCCTACCTAAAGAAGAAAAATTTCAAATCAACAGGTTATCCTTACAACTAAGGGAACTGGAAAAAGAACAGCAAAAGAGGCCCAAGGGGAGTACAAGAAAGGAGATAATAAAGACCAGAGCAGAAATAAACAATATAGAGAACAGAAAAACAATTCAAAAGATCAATGAAACCAAGAGCTGGTTTTTTGAGAAGATAAACAAAATTGACAAACCTCTAGCCAGGCTCATCAAAAAAAAAAGAGAGAGGACTCAAATTAGCAAAATCAGGAATGAAAGAGGGGAAATGACTACAGACATCACAGAAATACAAAAAATTCTAAGAAATTACTATGAGCAACTATATGCCAACAAATTTGACAATCTGGAAGAAATGGATAATTTTCTAGAAGCATACAACCTTCCAAAGCTAACGCAAGAAGAAACAGAAAATCTAAATACCCTGATTACTACCAAGGAAATTGAATCAGTAATTGACAAGCTCCCAAAAAACAAAAGCCCTGGACCAGATGGCTTCACAAGTGAATTTTATCAAACATTGAAAAAAGAACTATCACCTATTCTTCTCAAACTATTCCAAAAAATCCAGAAGGAGGGAAAGCTCCCAAACTCTTTTTATGAAGCCACTATCACCCTGATTCCAAAACCAGATAAAGACATCACAAAAAAGGAAAACTACAGGCCAATCTCCCTGATGAATATAGATGCAAAAATTCTCAATAAAATATTAGCAAACAGAATTCAGCAATATATTAAGAAGATCATACATCATGATCAATTGGGATTCATCCCTAGTATGCAAGGCTGGTTCAACATCCGTAAATCAATTAATGTGATACACCACATCAACAAAATGAAGGATAAAGATCACATGGTCATTTCAATAGATGCAGAAAAAGCATTTGACAAAATCCAACAGCCATTTATGTTAAAAACCCTTAGCAAAGTGGGAATACAGGGATCATATCTCAACATAATAAAAGCCATATATGATAAACCTACAGCTAACATCATACTCAATGGGGAAAAGCTAAAACCATTCCCCTTAAGATCAGGAACAAGACAAGGCTGTCCACTTCTCCTCTTTTATTCAACATAGTGCTGGAAGTTCTAGCCACAGCAATCAGACAACAAAAAGAAATAAAAGGCATCCAAATTGGCAAGGAAGAAGTAAAATTGTCATTATATGCAGATAACATGATACTGTATATAGAGAACCCCAAAGACTCCATCAAAAAACTATTGGAACTGATCAGACGAATTCAGTAAAGTAGCAGGATATAAAATCAATGTTCAGAAATCAGCGGCATTTGCATATACCAATAATAAACTAATGGAAAGAGAAATTAAGAAAACTGTCCCATTTACAGTTGCGTCAAGAACTATAAAATACCTAGGAATAAATTTAACCAAGGAAGTGAAAGATCTGTACTCAGAAAATTATAAGACACTGAAGAAAGAAATCATAGAAGATACAAATAAATGGAAACACCTACCATGCTCATGGATAGGACGAATTAATATAGTTAAAATGTCCATACTGCCTAAAGCAATATATACATTCAATGCAATTCCTATCAAACTACCAAGGGCATTTTTCACAGAAATAGAAAATATAAACCTAATAGTTATATGGAATCATAAAAGACCCCGAATAGCCTCGGCAATTCTGAGAAATAAGAACAAAGTCGGGGGGGATCACGCTACCAGACATCAAAACCTACTAAAAGGCTACAGTAATCAAGACAGTTTGGTATTGGCATAAAAATAGACACATCGATCAGTGGAACAGAACAGAGAGCCCAGAAATAAATCCAGGCATTTATGGACAGTTAATCTATGACAAGGGAAGCAAGAATTTACACTGGAGTAAAGATAGTCTATTCAATAAATGGTGCTGGGAAAATTGGACTGACACATGCAAAAAAATGAAACTGGACCACGTCCTTACGCCATATACAAGAACAAATTCAAAATGGATTAAAGACTTAAATGTAAGTCCTGAAACCATAAAAATCCTAAAAGAAAATATAGGCAGTACATTTGCAGACATTACCCGGAGCAATATTTTTACTGATACATCCCTACGGGCAAGGGAAGTAAAAGAAAAAATGAACATATGGGATTATATCAGACTTAAAAGTTTTTTCACAACAAAGGAAACCATTAATAAAACAAAAAGGAAGCCTACTGAGTGGGAGAATATATTTGCCAACAATATATCTGATAAGGGGTTAATATCCAAAATTTATAAGACACTCATGAAACTCAACACCAAAAAAATAAACAACACAATTAAAAAATGGGCAGAAGATATGAGGAGACATTTCTCTAAAGAGGACATACAAGGGCTGGCCGAATGGCTCAGTTGATTAAGAGCTCGCTCAAGAGTGCAAGCTGAGCTCTGAGCAACAGTGGTTCGAGGCCAGCCCGAGCTGAGTTGCCATTGAGCTGCCAACAGGTGGCAGGATGGCTCAGCTTAAAAAAAAAAAAAAAAAAAAGAGGACATACAGATGGCCAACAGGCATATGAAAAAGAGTTCAACCTCACTGGTCATTAGGTAAATGCAAATAAAAACCACCATGGGATACCACCTCACTCCAGTCAGAATGGCTATCATCAATAAAGCAACAAACAACAAGTGCTGGCAGGGCTGTGGGGAAAAGGGGACCCTGCTGCACTGTTGGTGGGACTGCAGATTGGTGCAGCCACTGTGGAAGTCAGTATGGAGATATCTCAAAGAACTGGAAATAGAGCTACCGTTTGACCCAGCAATTCCACTCCTAGGTATTTATCCTGAAAAAACCAAGACACTTATTCAAAAAAAGTTATGCACCCCTATGTTCATAGCAGCACAATTTACAATAGCTAAGACTTGGAAACAACCAAAATGCCCATTGGTAGATGACTGGATTATGAAACTGTGGTATATTTATACAATGGAGTATTACTCCGCTATAAAGAAGAATGAAATCGTACCATTTGCAATGATATGGATGGACCTAGAGACTATTATGTTAAGTGAAATAAGTCAGTCAGAGAAAGACAATTACCATATGATCTCACTCATATGTGGAATCTGAAAAACTGTATGAATGAGCAAAGTAAACAGAAACTGTCTCATAGATATAGAGGAAAAATCAGGGTTGCTAATTGTGAGGGGGTTGGATGGGGATGAGGGAGAAGGGGAAGGGATTAGACAGCAAAAATAGGCAACTACAATATTGCCACTGGGATATGAAAAACGGTTTGGGGAATATAATTAATGTTGTAGATATTTTGTGGGGTGTCAGATCGTCATAGGTCTTGTTAGGGAGACCATTTCATGGATGGGAGTGGAGGTTTGATCACTGCACTGTATAACTGAAGCGAAGGTTGTATACCTACTGTAATTGAATATATATAGATAGTCACGGGATGTGGATTATACTGTGGAAGAGAGTCAGAGGAAGAGTAATAGATATATATGATATGGGGGGGAGTGGGGTGGCGAATTGGGGGTGGGGGGTTGTCACTTTGAGGGGTAAAATGTATAACTATTGCACTGTATTGTACACATGAAACTAATTAAAAATAAATAAAAAGAAAATATTCATATTTACTATGTTGACCTTGAAAAGAATAGAGAAAATAGCTTTAACGAAATTTAAAAATAGACTCACATGAATAAGCACAGAACACTAATTCTGGAAGAACATATGGAAATCTACTGGTGATATAATAGTAATTTCTGAGAATTGAGAATTGGGTATTCGGGGTAGAAGAGACACATTTTTCACTGAATATTTTTTTGTACTAGTTGAGAAAACTTTTTTAAATCTTGTCTAAGTATTAATTTAGTACTATAAACAATAGTAATAATTCATACCATTCAAATTAATATACTCTCACTTGGGTTTTTATATGTGGAAAATAATTCAACAATAAATAAATGCTACATTCTCAAAGATAATTATTAAAGAAAAAAACTGTTAAAAATCTAAATATTTTCCCTGCAAGGCAGCAGGGAAGTGGTTAAATTATGGGTATATGTCAATTCAAAGGAACATTTATAGTTATTCACATTATAAATAAAAATATCAAAGTATGCATACATAAAATATGAAGAAAATCCAAAATTTTATTAGAATATGTGAAAAAATAGGTCTGAGTATGAACAAGTTGCCACATTAAGGAGTACAATTATAACTAATTTTTTTCCAAATTACTTTGATTTTTTTCAGTGAAAAAAAAGAAAACAAAACTTCTCAACAAAATAAAAACAAGTATTTTCATTACTATATAAACAGTATTTAAGAGGGAGGGGATAAAAAAGGTTTCAAAAGAATGACCTATAGACATGAAGAGGAAAATATAGATAGAAAGCCAAAGATAAAGGTGAAAGAGATCAGCATATCCAGGGATAAAAAGATAAACGAAAATACAAAGCCTAGAAGAGTTGCAGACAAGTTTTCATAAAATAACTTCCCCCACCTTGTGCCATTTAAAAACAATGTCAGTAAATTCTATAAAGTTATGTGGTATTTGTCACATTTGAACGTATCAGTTCTTTTATATATTTGTTCTAAATAGATAAAACATTCACAGGCTAAATAAACCTACATGTGAAAGGCTCTAATAAATTTGTACATGGATGAAGGATTACACAATTATGGAATAAATACAGGCAGAAATACATACATTGGCAATGCATGCCTCAATAGTCTGGACTGTTCTTTTCAATAGGACTTTTGCAAGGTCAAAGGACTGCTTATTTAAGTTCTGAAACACAATAAAAATATGCAAAGTTATAAATGATTCAGTAAAATTATGAGCTAGCGCCATCAAACATTAGTCTTCAAATCTACAAAATATGAAGCAAAAAATACAATGGAATCCCATTAAAAGTTTTACCCAAAACCCTCTAGTCAAGTGGTCTTAAATGCAGAATTTGGAAATAGCACAACTACAATAAAAAACTAAAATGTATTACACAGTTAGCCAAAAGCCCAACACTATATCAAATTTAATTTCACTAAACTCAAAACCGACCTAAGGCTTTTTGGTTTTGTTAACGAATTTGAATTGGCAATTACACCCATATATCCTAAACAAATACACACACACCCCTCTCTGACACATGGTCTCAGTATTTCATTGTCTAATCAATGCGCGCTCTGAGGAAGAGTATAACTGGAAAGTTTCCAGGTAAAACTGTCAATCAATTATATTTTTGAAATGTGAATACTGTATTCATTCTTCAAGATTCCCAATGCACTGCAACATATTAAAGGATCTGAGAAAGACTGTAGAAAAGATACATATTTATTTTAAAAAAACTCATTGAAAATGGAATTCTTGTTTTAAAGAGTACCAGTTAACATCTCTATACTATGAAGTTGTAGACCAAAATGAGATTCAGTTACCATCGTTTTGCACCTCTCTCAAAAAGAAACTAGGGAATGCTATACTCTAGGTTAGTAGTCAGCAAAATTTTGATGCGAAGAGCCAGATAGTAAACATTTTAGACACTGTGAGTCACATGGTCACTTTTACAACCACACAACTCTGCTGCTGTAGAGTGAAAAGCAGTCAACAAAATGAAAACACGTAAGCATGACTGTGTTCAAATAAAACTTTGTTTATATAAATAAGCAATGGGCCAGATTTAGTCCATAAGCCCTAAGTAGCTTTCTGACACTTGCTCTAGGCTTTTATTCCATTCGCAAAAGGATAAGATCAGCTCAAAATTAAGGCAAACTTTCTATTTCTTAAAAGGGTATACTTTGTACTCACAAAAAACGTCTATAACTAGAGTAAACACCTAATATACTATCTATTCCTCTCAAAGTTTTTCCTCTTATTTTGCCTGACATATACTATTACTTTGCCACGCTCTCAAAATTTTGATCCACTACAGATTCATTTAAATTAATAAACTACAAATAATATTTACAGAGTCAGAAAGTCAAAAGAGGAAGATTTATTTATAATTAATTATATCTAACATCTGATAACAGGTTACTGAACCATTATAGGAAAAGAACAGGAAGGTAAATATCAATAGTGGGGTAGGCCTGGAGCTTGTGAGAATCTAAATCTTTCAGTTCCTTAGGAGGACTTCGCAGAAATAGAAAAAGGAAACGAGAAGAAATACACAGCTTTGAATCATCCTTTCCCCATTAAAACTAATGTTAATAACTGTTAATTAACAAATATTAATAACTATGGTTAACATTAACTATAATTTCCATTTCTGCTCAAATCTTTTGCTGAAAGTGCCTAAGAAAAAAGAAGAGTATGGGTTCTGAGAACAAATCCAAATTCCTTTGCTCCACATCTATGTTACAAAAGAAAAAATACATTTTCTTTTCCAAAAACAAAACAAAACAATTAACCAAGACAGTACTCTAACTCCTTGTAATTCCCAGATTAGATATGACTGGTGAATTTGAAAAATTCTTAGTTTTCCAGAAAATGGGCAGCACTTAACTGAATGAAAATCTTTCACAATATAATGTAATCAATAATTGCTGTATCTTCTAAAAACAATAATTGCTACAAGACTGGTGTGTGTTACTCTATTTTATTTGGGGGCTGGAGAATGATAGTAGGAATAATTATGTGGGATAGCAAATGGCAAAAAAACCAATTATTCTTCATATGTGTAGTCTACCTTTAAATATTAACCTTTAATATTTTCATATATACAGACCTTATGTGCAGGAATGAGGTTAATAAGAATGGAGTCCAATAATTCTTGAGTAACTCCATCACCTTCCATGATGATAGAACTCATCAAGTCTAGCATGTGCATTTGTACCTTCTTATTGTGGCTATTGCTGAAAAAAATAAAAAAGAAGAAAAAAATTGAGGCTTATGAAAAGAAAGTTAACAACATCTCTGATATATAAAGATTTTTTTCACTTGATGGAATTGTGCCAATAATGGCAAGAAATTTTGGCTGCTCTAATTTATTTTCTCCCTCTGTTGACCATTACATAGCTAGAAGATATTATTGTATTTTATAAAAACAATGACCTTTAAAACGAATTAAGTCCCTACACAATTAAGATTCTAACAGTAATAAAGAGAATAATCTTAAAAGTGGATAAGAAAAGGTAATTATATACAGAGAAACAAAGATTAAAAATGGAAAAATTTCTCATTAGAAACAATGTGAATCAGAAAAGGATGGGGCAACACTTTTTAAAATACTAAAAGAGAAAAAAAGAGAAAAAAGCTTATCAACCTAAAACTCTTACCATGAAAATAACTTTCAAAAAAATGAAGGTGAAATAAAGACTTTTTCAGGCATACAAAAACTGAAAGAATTCTATCGGCAGCAGACCTGAACTATATAGGAAATGTTAAAGAAGGTCTTTTGGACTGAAGAAAAATAACACCAGATGGAAATCTTCATCTACACAAAAAATGAAGAATATGGTAAAGAATACTAGATGTATGTGCCATTAAATACAAATTAATAAGCTCCTCTTTCAAAAGGCAAGTCTTTTACTTACCAATACCTCATTATGAATTAGTTTAATTTAATTAGGTCAGTAATAAACAGATCTTTAGATTTAGGAAGTAAAAACATTAATAGGATCAAAGAAAGATGTGTATATATATAAGTAATTGTGAGAGGAAAGAAGTATGAACGTAGAGTAGAGTGGAACTTAAGTGGATAGGTAAGGTCACAGAAAGGGCAGAATGATGACAATTTCAGGAGTGTGTTTTTTTATTTTGTTGGTGATTTTTATTTTAAAAAGTTTCAAAATGGGTAAAATGCAAACAATGGCTTCAAACTGTTCCCATCTCTGTATGCATATGCCTTCAAAAAGCTGCTCCTCCCCTCAGGACCTGGAGTCTATCTAACCACCATTTGAATCTGGGCTTGACTGGTGCCTTGCTTGGCCAATGAAGCTTAAGTCAACATGCAATCAGGTTCCCACATATGAGGGCCAGTAACACTGCCCTCAAAAAAAAAAAAAAAAAAAAAAAAAAAAAAAAAAAAAACAAAAAAAAAACATGCAATCAGGAGAGGTTTCAAAAGTACTTGTGCGATGGGGCTTGCCCTTTTTTGCTACTTTGAAAACCCAGTCAGCATATGAAGAGGCCTGGGCTAGCCTGCTGGATGATCAGGGACAGACACCTGACCCAGTTTTCCTGTTACCTCAGCCAACTGCCAGATACCCTGCCAACCAACTGCAAATACAGGTACAAGTCCCACCCAGACAAAAGGACCACCAGGCAGAATCACAAGCTAAATAAGATGGTTTTAAAGCTACCAAGTTTTGCATTGTTTTGCTATGCAGTAAAAGTTAACACAAAAGGTAAAGTTTATGTATTTTATTATTTATTTAAAGGCCTTAGGTTAGTTGCCACAGGAAACTTTTTCTCATGCAGTCTCTTTATAAACTTGTATCTCTAGATGAGGTAGGTCCAGTCCTTTCCTCTTTATTCCAGAATAAATTATCTTCCTACTATTCTATCAAAGAAAAAGGAAAAGATGATATAGTATCCATAAAAATATCTATAGGAAACTCTACAAATGTGCTCTCCAATATGAAAACCATTAGCCAACAGCCATTTGGCTATTGAATGCTTGAAGTATGGATAAAGCCACATGTTGACATAATAATGTTTGAGAGATAGTGGGATAAATAAAGTATATTATTTAAATAAATTTCATCTCTTTCTTCTTAATGTGGCTGCTAGAAAATTTAAAATTTATGTGAGATATGTTTGTATATAATGTAATGCTGTAGAACACATCTCATAACAATGCTTGGTTTACCACACAAAAAACAAAAACAAAACACTGGACTGAAGTCAGAGTTCGGGCTCTCCTGTTCAGCAATTTGTCCTTGGGCAAGCTACCACACTCCTCTGTGTACTAGTTTCCCTATTTCTATAAGAGGAGAGCAAAGCTTCAAGATTTTCTTCTAGCTCTAAAATGAAAAGATATCAAAGTTAGTGTGCTTAGCAACTAAGCTATTAGACCTCTTAGCACTCACTAATGGTACTTTCAATACTTATAATTTCCACCACAGAATTTAGTACTTCTTTATATAAGGTCTCATACCATTTGTTTTACAAGAGTCAATCAATATAATTGATACCATAATTTAAAATGGTAGTACAAAGGGAAAGGCAGCTTTCAGACAACACAATTTTTATTTATTTTCCTCTTCATGGTTAAGTCATCTAAGGAAAACATTTCCTTTTAGCTCTAAAATATCTTGGTGTATATGCACAGTACATGTTACTTAAAAATGCACAAGAGACAAACAGAAACGCTTCAAAAATAACTTACTTGATTACTGAGAAGAGAGTTCTAAAAAGTTGAATAAAAATTTCATTGCAATCTTCCAATTCAAAGCAGATGTTATATGATTTAACCCAAGCTAAATTCTTAAACAAATAAATAAAAATTATTATTTTACACACACAGACTAGTTACACAAAAGCAAATTCATTAATAACATTAAATTTCAGGATTAGAAATCTATTTAAAGCTTATAAAAGTCCAACATACAAAATTACAATTGTTAAAGCAATCATGTCTTCTGACCTTTAAAAAGACATGTATTTGTTGGCATCAACCTTCTCTAATAGAAAAATACTATATTATTAGAGATTGGTAGACATGTATGCATACAAAATAATAAGGAACAGTGAAAATTAAGTCAATTTAATCCTTTTTTGGATTAGAAAAAGAATAAAAATAGAAGGATGAAAATAAAGTCTCAAATAATGTAATAGTTTTTCCAATGGAATATACTTTATCTTTTCAGGAGATAAAGAGAAAAAAAAGAAAGAAAGAAAAACATTTATATATATATATATATATAAAAGATATTTTATTAAATGGGCTTTGTAAAGCAAAAACAAAAAGATTCATTTTACATTACAAAGTAGTTACTATCAATAATATTTTACTATGTGAAACAGTGATATTTTTTTAAATAAAAATATTTATTACCTCTAATAAATAAAAGTATCTATTAAACTGCGGACTCTTTGTATCCTCCAAACCTTTTAATTGTCTGGTAATAAACAAAAATATGTCCTGTTAAAAAAATGATAAAATATATTAATTTTAGGCACAAGTACTTGTCATTCTTTCACAATATATTCATAGTCCAATATAAACTACAATAAAGAAAATTCTCCTTTGGCCAAATGACTTGGGACTGGCCTAGTCTATTATTCAAAATAACTGGAAAAGAGGAAATCATATAAAATTATATCCTTTAGAAGCAAAAATAAAGATTATTATTGCTACAAATCTTCAGGCTTTCGCATTCTGACAGAACCATAGGTTCTATAGCTTGTTACCCTTCTTCTACTCCAGAACTTCCATTTTACCATCTTCATCATGCATCATGGCAAATAATTATTTTCATAGTGAGAAACTGGACATGACTCTTTCCATTACTATTTTCCTACATGTAAATAGCAACTTTCAGTACCTAATTTTGAATTTGATGTGTGACTTCAAAGTTGTGTGGAACAAAAGCAGTTATAGACTGGTCCAAAGGTTTTACTTTTCATGATGATACTACTTCATTTCTTAATAAGCTTTCTTTAGTAGTTTTAACCGAAGGTAATACTAATATAGGACAAGCTCATTTTAGAACTATTTAAAAGAAAGCAATCCAAAGGATTAAAATTTGCTAACAATAAAATTATTCAAAATATGAAATCAGTTCGAGAATAATCCAAAACAGGAGTTCCTCAAATATTTTAAACAAAGGAAAACCCACCAAGATGAGCATACAGTTTTCCAGGTGGAATAACCTGCAGGGGAAAATAGTTATTTGAATGTGTACATTCTGTTATACTATTGTTTTAAAAGGTGTTTAATACATTATTTATCCCTTCAATTCAGCCATCTGGGCGTTGTGATGGGTTATCCTGAAGGTTAAATATGAGCAGACAGGGACTAGCTTTGACTTGTACCTTTCAACACATCATAAAAATACCAGTCAATTTTTGTGGATATTCAATGAAAAGTAACTTAATGATTACAATTAAGTAAAGATTACATTTACCTTAAGTTTATCGTGGGAAGTATATGGAGCTTCTGGGGCATAGATTCGAAAGATGTCAGCCAAACAACATGCTACAAGGAGACGCACATCTTTATTGGGATTCCTGAGGAAAAATTCAGATGCAAGATGCAAGGCTAGTGGGAGATACTGCTGTTTTTCATCTTCGGAGTCCTGATCCATATCCATAAAAGTTTTTACTACCATCTGTCAAAATGTATAAAAGAAAAATATAATCAACGCCTGATATTTTGGAATCAGTATATATATTTTTAAAAATCATCATTCAACACAAACTAGTAATAAATGGCTATCAGAAAACACAACCAGTTTTTGTAAATCTTCACTTAAGAATTTGGGTAAAGATAACGAATATGAACAAGTATCAACTTTTGGATTACTTATAGACATATTATCTGCATTTACACCAGATTTATGAAGAACTTGAGACTCTCATTATTCATTTTATATCTAGTCCAGGTTAAAAGTTCTGTCCTCGGGCTGGACGAGTGGCTCAGTTGGTGAAAGCTTGCTCAAGAGTACGAGCTGAGCTCTGAGCAACAGCAGTTCGATGCCCAATCCGAGCTGAACTGCCACTAAGTAGCAGGATAGCTCAGCTAAAAAATTTAAAAAAAGTTATTGTCCTCATATGCACAACCGAATTCATTTGATATTTTGCAACATCACTATGTTTCTTTCTTATTTTATTATCAAAGCTGCCTTGGTTTAGGCTCCTTAAAACTGCTATTTCATTTCACACTTTAATAGGTTTGAAATTCACAAGAGAAAGCCATGTTTAAATATTTTTATGTAGTGGTACTTCTGATTAAAGTTTTAATTATAAAATAACCTATGTTGTTATTTATGGTTTCAAAAGTAACAAATGCACATTTTACAATTACTTTGTTTTTCTTTTCTTTTTTTTTGTTTTTGAGGGCAGTGTCACTGGCCCTCATATGTGGGACCTGAACCGGGGCTCCTGGCATCCCAATCCAGCTCTTAACCACCGCGCCACTCGGCCGACCCTACAATTACTTTAAAATGCAAAAAAGTATAACTTTAAAAATCCATACTTTCTCAACCTCAGAAATAACCACTATTGGGCTGGCTGAGTAACTCAGTTGGTTAACAGTTAGTTTAAGAATGCGAGCTCTGAGCAACAGGGCCGCCAGTTCTATTTGCATATGGGCTACTGATGCTGAGCCCGGAGCTGAGCTGTCGCTGAACTGCCAACAAGTGGCAGGATGGTGAGAGCTCGTGCTCCTAACAACTGCTCAACGGTGGGCTACGTCCGCCCGCAACTAAGACTGAACTCGGCACCTTGAGCTGAGCTGCTGCCCTGGTGGCTCAGTGAATCGAGCCTGTGCTCTTAACAACAAAGCCACTGGTTGGACTCCCGCACCTTGAGCTTAGAGGCCAGGAGCTGCTGACAGGAAGCCAGATGGTGACTGGCGCCCTCCACAATGAAGTTTGAAGAACAACAACTTGGCTGGTGCCCTCCCCCAATTCCCCAACCTGATCCCCTCCCCCAATTTCCCAATTTAAAAAAAAAAAGGAAAAAAAAACCAAACCACTATTTACATTTTTGTGTATTTTATGCTGGTCTGTTTTCTCTGTAAAGAAGAAAACAATTCCTTTTTCATTTATCAAATCATAATAATTTTATCATGCCTTCAAAATCTTTAAATACATTACACTTTATCTAACCAGTCACCATTATCAAATACTGAATTTGCACTATTTCATTTCACCAAGATTTTTTATCATGAATAAGTGTTGAATTTTATCAAATATTTTTTCTGCATCTACAGAAGTGATCAGATTTCCCTCCCAACTCTGTTGACAAAGTAAATTCCACGGACTAATTTCCTAATTTTTTTTAAAGATTAAATTGGGGAATTGGAGGAGGGGAACAGCGTTGGGGAATAGGAGAAAGGGAACAGACAAGTTGCTGTCTTTTTGTTCTTCAGTCTAGTTGTGGAGGATGTCGCTTCACTGGCCCATGTTGGTATTATCATTGCGCTCTTCCCAGGTGAGGCAGATCAGTCGCGGGCTTCTGGCTGGTCGCTACCGCGGCTATTCGCAGCGGCTATTGGCAGCTCACGGTGGCTGCCGGCCACTCACTGTAGCCTATGGCTGCCCACTGCAGCAGGGGCTGCAGCCCACACCGTCGCCGAGGCTCACACAGCCCAGCTCCAGGTGGAGCTGTTGTGGGATCCGAACCGGGGCCGCTAGCATCCCAAAACCAGCTCTTAACGAATGCGCCACTCGGCCAGCCCGATTTCCTAATTTTAATCCAAGTTTTCATTTGTAAAATGTAAGTCTAGTCCAAATTTGCATTCCTAAAATAAAGCCAACTAGGTCATAATACTTTTGTATATCGCTAGATATGATTTGCTATTATACTACTTCCATTTTTGCATTTATATTCATGAAAAAATTGACCTATAACTTCTTCTCTTAAGACAACCTTGTCAATTTTAGTAGTAAGGTTAAAATGGCTTGAAACAAACTGGGAAATGATTCCTCTGTTTTTCTATTTTATGGAAGTTTGTAGCAAGACTGGTTTTATTTTTCTTCCTTAATTACTTAGTAAAGTTCAAATGATTGAAGAAGGAATCATAATGGAATTTAGAAAATATTCTTAACCTAATGGCAGTAAAACTATAAACTATCAATAGTTGCGGGAGTACAACAGTTAAAGTGGTACTCAAGGGAAATTTATAGCCTTAAATATATATATAGTGCAAAAGAAGAATGAAAAAAAAAAATCAGCTATATATTTCCATCTCAAAATATTAGAAAAATAACAAATTAAATAAAAAGTTAAAATCAAAGGGGAAAAAAATCAAGAACAGACATCACTGAATTGGAAAAAAAATATACAAAAGAGAAAACCCAACAATGCAAAACGCTGACTATTGGAAAGACTAATAAAATTGACACGTCTCTAGCAAGAATAAATAGAGAGAGAAGTCACAAACTACCAATATCAATGAAAAAGAGGACATGTTATTACATATCCTAATATACTGGTGGAGGGGACCCATTATATGAAAAGCAACTGAATCTGAAATTGAAAATCTTCCCACAAAGAAATCTCCAATGCTAGTTAACATCACTGGTGAAAAGTCCCCAAAAAAGACAACTATGTAATCTTTGATATGTATAGTACCAGCTACTTTGCTCAAAATATCAAGCCTTTCCCTGCCATTCTGCTGTTGAAGCTTCATATATTGGTTTAATTAGGTAGTCAGTCAGTGAGAGTCTACCTTTTTTATAATGAGAGCCTACTTTTAAAGTACAAACATCCTTGTGAAAGTTAATACCTATTAAACCTTATATCTTGGTTATGTATTAACATTTTAGTAGAGATTATCTAGTTGAAATTAAGAATGACATAGAAGATAAAAACCTCAAGTTTAGCAATTCTTAGAGCATCAACTTGGAAGTTGTGAAGAGATCAAAGATAATCATAACATTCACTTTGGTAGGACTAGCCAGGCCACCTGAAATTATCTTATACAGATCCCTTCTACATAACCCAACCAACAAAATATCGAAACTCATATTTACAGATGAGTAAACTAAGGATCAATTTAAATCCTCATGCAAGTTGACAAAAGTCAAAGGAGCCTGCAAATCATAGATATTTGGCCTTTATCTTAAAGGCAAGAATGAGACACTGAATTGCTCTGAGCAAGAGCATAGCATGGTCAGATTTGCATTTCATGAAAATACCTCTTCAGCTGAGTAGTCAGTAAAGGAATGTCTCCCTCACAGGTTGATGGAGCCATCAAAGCTAACTCAGCAAGACTTTCAAGTTATTATAGACATCTTAACAACTATTCTTAAGTCAGAGCAAGTTCATTGAGAGGTGAGAGATGAAATGGGCAAACTGTGCTCTCAAATGCCACAACTAAGGAGTTTTAAATTTTATTATAAAGGAAATGGGAGTCATCAAAAATGTTATTTTTGTCAGTAGAAAAGATAGACGGTGTGTATTTGTCATCTATTCCTTTGTAACAGAATGCCCCAAAACTCAGTGCCTTAAAACAATAAACATTTATTTATCACACAGTTTTTGTGGGTGAAGAATTGGAGTCTCTTAGCTAGGAATCTCTCCAGAGATTATATTCAGTAAAGACTACAGTCATCTGAAGACTTGATTTGTTGAATTATGAATGTTCAATCTCTACATGTATTCTTATTTTTCAACAACAACAAAAATATCCACCCCTCAGGGGTGAAAACATATAAGTTTTAGAGTTAAACTAAGTCTTATAATTTTTATGTTAAAATGTCAGTTCACTCACTAAGTACATATATGGACGGCCAGATTAGAACGAGCACTGAGCTATTTGCCAAAAATACTCCTTTCCAGTTTCATATAATTACTTGTAATATAAATTCTTTATCTAACATACATTTGAGGTGAAACTTGAGAAAAACAGGTGAAGCAGGAAGATAGTTAATGCATAAGCCATTAGAACTACAAAAATTTAAAGTCTACCTAATACACACTCTAATTTTGAAATTCAACACATTAAAGCAACTTTTGGACCTAAAGCTCAAAGATCTTACTGAATTCACCACATTATTGTCTTTTTGTTGCATACGTACTGTAAATTCCTTAAAAAAAAAAAAAAAAAGATTTTATTGGGGAATAGCCAAGTTGTTGTCCTTCAATCTTAGTTGTGGAGGGCACAGCTCCAAGTCCAGTCACCACCTGGCCTCCTGTCCGTAGCTAGCAGCAGCTCAGCTCAAGGTGCCATGTTCAATCTAGTTGCAGGGGGTGCAGCCCACCATCCCACGTGGGAGTTCAACTGGCAACCTTGTTAAGGAGCACGTGCTCTTACCAGCTGAGCCATCCTGCCACCTGTTGGCAGCTCAGTGGCAGCTCAGCTCGGGCGCAGCTCACTGGCCCATGTGGGAATTGAAACGGCAGCCCTGTTGCTCAGAGCTCACACTCTTAACCAACTGAGCCACTCAGTCGGTCCCTGTAAATTCCTTTTAAGAAAACTTCAGCATCCTTCAGAGTCCAGACTACTAATCCCAAGTGAGTTAGCTTCATACTAAACACAGTTGATAAAACTTACATTCTATTGCTATCACACTTAGTTTAGGCTCTTCTTACATCATATCCAATTTCAGTCTCCTTAATTCTCAAAATCAAACGCAGTGCCTCTATGTTACTGTTAAAACACCTATTTTAATGTTGCCCCAATTTCACGTTACTCTTAAAACATCTATTTTAATGTACCCCAATTCAAACAATGGTTTCCCACTGCCTAGTACCTTATGACATTCAAAACATCATAATCAATTTATAATTTTATCTTACTTGTATGGGCTATATATACATATAAGGTGTAACCAAAAAATATGGTGAATGTTTAAATTAAAAAAAAATTTCTTACAGTAAAAGACAAATTGCCATTAATCCCCCTCAAAATACTCCCTCTCGCTTTGAACAATCTTATCCCATCTTTATTGCCACTTTCTGAAGCAGTTCTGGAAGTCTTCTTTTGTGAGTGTCTTTAGTTGTCTGTTGTGGCTGCCTCCATGTCCTGAACAGATTCAAAACGTTTACCTTTCATAGTCATTTTGACTTTGGGAAAGAGCCATAAGTCCCATGATGCCTGGTCCAGCAAATAAGGTGGATGAGGACACACCGTAATATTTTATTGAGACAGCAATTGCAGCACCAGAAGCAATGTGTGACACGGAGCCATTCCGTTGTGACCAAAACATATGGTGAATGCTGCTGCTGAGTGCCATCCAACGGAAAGGCAGGGATCTTTAATACGGGAAGTGGCACGTGGAACCTTAGTAACAGTATGTGACAAGTTTCAACTTGTTGGGCAAGTCAGTTGGGTGTGAGCTACAGTTGAGAGAAGGTGTGTCTTAAAGTGTGCTGTAAATCATTGTCATAAGAAGCTCCTGTCACACACTGCTTCTGCCAATATCTTTTTTTTCTTTCCTTTTTTTTTTTTAAGCTGAGCCCTCCTGCCACCTGTTGGTAGCTCAGCAGCAGCTCAGCTTGGGCAGGAAATCAAACCGGCGACCCTGATGCTCAGAGCTCACACTCTTGAACAAGCTCTTAACGGACTGAGCCACTGGACTGGGCCTATACTGCTTCTGGTATAGGGCAATTTCTGTCAAATAAAAACATTATGGTGTGTCCTCATCCACCTTATTCACCGGATCTGGCACTGAGCAACTTTTGGCTTTTCCCCAAGTCAAAATGATTCATGACATTGAGGCAGCCATGACAGCACAACTGAAGACAGTCACGAAAGAGGACTTCCAGAACTGCTTCAGAAAGTGGCAAGAACTACGGGATAAGTGTGTTTGAAGCAAGGGGGGGGAAGTATTTTGAGGGTGATTAATGGCAATATGTCTTTCACTGTAATAATTTTTTCTTTGAACATTTACTGTATTGTTTGATAACACCTTATATATGTATACATATGTATATTATATGCAAATATAAAGTTATATTAATTTCAACTCTCTATTCTAGTCAAACTGGGTTTATTCTTTTTTTTTTAAAAAAGCTTTTATTGGAGAATTGGGGGAGGGGAACAGCGTTGGGGAACCAGGGAAGGGGAACAGACAAGTTGCTGTCTTTTTGTTCTTCAGTCTAGTAGCGGAGGACGTTACTTCACTGGCCCATGTTGGTATTGTCATTGCGCTCTTCTCGGATGAGGCAGATTGGTCGCTGGCCTCTGGATGGTCGCTCACGCTGGCTGCCGGCCACTCACTGTAGCCTATGGCAGCCCACTGCAGCAGGGGCTGCAGCCTACACCATCACCGGGGCTCGCACAGGCCAGCTCCAGGTGGAGCTGTTGTTAGCTGTAGAGGGCAGTGTCACTGGCCCTCATATGTGGGATCCAAACCGGGGCCACTGGCATCCCAAAACCAGCTCTTAACCAATGCGCCACTTGGCCGGCCCAAACTGGATTTATTCTTTATCTTCCAAAAACATCCTGAGCATCTTTACAGCTTTGCACACAAAAAAAGAGCTCATAGAGAAAGCTTAACACTTGCTGAGGAAATATGTGAATATATCCTAGAATTGCTTCTACTCTCACTACATTTTTCACCTCAAACATGCTTACTAAAATCTTACCTTTCATTAAAGTTTGTGTCCAAATTCTACTTCCTCTTCTTAAAGCTCTACTTGACCACCCTAGTCTGAAAGTGTCACTGAACTCCTTTGAACTGAAAACACTGTACCAATTACAACGCAATTATCTTACAGTGTCTCCTTGCTGTGGTTATTACTATAAAAATCATGTGTTCTCAAGAAGATTGTATCTCCTAAAGGCCGCCATATTTTACATAGTCTACATTTGTCTTATAAAGATATAAGTGCATAATATTTTCTGAAGAAATGAAACGTAATAGCTTACTTTATGAAATGTTCTAAACTTCAGTAGTTGACCAAGTCTGAGAACAGAAATCTCGCTGAAATTCTGATTTGTCAATAGCTATGCAATAAATATACATTTAAAGGGGCCAGAGCCGGCCGAGTGGCGCGGTGGTTAAGCGCTGGCTTGGGAAGCCAGTGGCCCCAGTTCGGGTCCCACATATGAGGGCCAGTGACACTGCCCTCTACAGCTAAGACGGTGAACAACAGCTCCACCTGGAGCTGGGCTGCAGTGAGTCCCTGTGGATGGTATAGCTGCAGCGCCTGCTACAGTAGGCTGCCATAGGCTACAGTGAGTGGCCAGCAGCCAGCATGAGCGGCCGGCAGCTAGTATGAGCGGCTGGCAGCCGGAGTGAGCTGCCAAGAGCCGTTGTGAGCAGCTGTCCAGAGGTGGGCGAGCGACTGCCTCACCCGTGAAGAGAGCAATGATGATACCAACATGGGCCAGTGAAGCGATGTCCTCCACAACTAGACTGAAGAACAAAAGGACAGCAACTTGTCTGTTCCCCTTCCCTGGTACCCCAATGCTGTTCCCCTCCCCCAATTCCCCAATAAAATCTTTAAAAAATAAATAAATAAAATAAAATTACCATGTGGTACAGCAATTCTACTTCTTGGTATTTATCTGAAAATGAAAACACTAACTCAAAAAATATATGCACTCCCAGGTTACTGTAGCATTATTTACAATAGCCAAGATATGGAAACAACCTAAGTGTTCACTAATAGACAAATGGATAAAGAAATTGTGATATATATATATATATATATATATATATATATATATATATCTCACACACACAATGAATTATTATTCATCCACAAAAAGCATGAAATCTTGCCATTTGCAATAACATGGATAGACCTGGAGGGCATTTTGCTATGTGAAATCAGCCAAACAGAGAAAGACAAATACTATATGATCTTTCTTATATATGGAATCTTAAAGCGCACACACACACACACACACACACACACACACGAAGAACTCATCTCAAAGATAGAGAGAACAGATTGGTGGTTACCAGAGGCCAGGGGTGAGGGGTGAGAAAAACGTGTGAACTATTGAAAAGTTAGATGCTACACATTCACTATCCTCTTCCTGAACTCAAAACCCAATTCTAAGGCCCATTCTATCAGCTCTAAACCATTTAATAACCATATGCTTACAAAACTACACTTTGACTTTGGGTTTTAATATAACCTTATGTGTTCTCCAACTTGGGTAGTAGTGAGGTAGAAGGACAAAATGAGTTAAGGGAACACGACACAAATCAATTAATTACAGTTTGACCCTCATAATAGAGAAACTTCTCAATTCAGTAAGCATATTTTTATGTAAGTATTTGTAACAGTACTAATAGCTATCATTTACTGAGTTCTTGCTATGTGCCAGGCATATTTCAAGTAATTTAAATGTACTATTAACTTATCTAATACAATGATTCCTGATGGGAGGACTATTAACATCCCTGTTTAACAGACGAGGAAACTGAGGCTAAGTAGTTTGCTCACAGGCATAAAAATTCAAATCCAGGCAGTGTGATCATTACTCAATTACCTACTTCTTACCACTCTTCACCTATATATTTATATAGTATATATGTAGTAGAATAGGACAAGTAGTAATCCAAAATGACTAGTGAAACAATAAAAGAATATATAGAGAAAGTATATTATGTTATAGTGCTATAACTAATTGGTCATGTTCCCAGGCCAAATAAAAAAGCCTACTTTTCTCACAATGTAGTTAGGTAAAGATCATGGTAGAGAATTTATAGGGGAGCACATGGCAGCTTAATAGGTGCCTCTAATATATATTAAGTTTTCCAGCTTTCCTTTTCCTTGATAAAATGATTCCTACTCTTAAAATTGTCAATCATTATTTAAGGTCTTTTTACTCAAAAAATACAATGAAAAGCAGCTGGCTTTTTTAAAGGTTAAATGAATTAAGATTTGGAAGAAAGATGGAAAGGAAAAATGGAGTTCAAGTACACAACTGTATATATGTGGGGGAAAAACAGATGGAATTAATTATGGTACAAGTGGTGCGAGCCAGAGAATAAGCAATAGTAAGTACAGGGAAATTCCCTAGGGGCAAGATGAAACAGGAATGGTGGGAAAGAACAGACAAAGACAGAGAAGCAGAACTGGGCAAAGGCTCCCTAAGTCAGCTGCCAGAAAATACTTCTGCCTAGAAAAACTTGAAGACTGCTAGAGAAAGGGAAAACCAAAAGCTGATTCTTTGAAAAGATCAACAAAATGAACAAATCTTTAGCTAGACTGACCATGAGAGAAAGAGGGGACTCAAAGTACTAAATTCAGAAATGAAAGGGGGGAACGTTACTATTGACCTTACTAAAATAAAAAGGATTACAAAGGAAAACTACACACAAAGAAATGCCCAGGCCCAGATTTAATTTAGCTTTACTGCTGAATTCTACTGAACATTTGAAGAATACCAATTTCCCCCAAACTCTTCCAAAAAATAAAAGATGGTGAAACACTTCCAATTTATTTTATGAGGTCAGTATAAACCTGATTCCAAAACTAGACCAAGATATTGCAAGAAAACTATAGACCAGCATCTCTTATGTATATGGATAAAAAAATGTTCAAGAAAATACTAGCAAACTAAATCCAGTAACATATAAAAAGAATTATACACTATGACCAAGCGGGAATTTATGCCAGGAATGCAAGGTTGGTTTAACATTCAAAAATCAATTAATGTAATACATATCAAGACAAAAATCACATGATCTTAATAGATGCAGAAAAAGCATTTCACAAAATCCAACATCCTTTGATGATAAAAATACTCAAGAAACTATACTCAAGGAAAGTCCTCAACATGATAAGGGGCATTTATGAAAAAAAACCACAGCCAACATCTTAATAGTGGAAAACTGGATGCTTTTCAACTAAGATTAGGAACAAGACAAGGATATCTACTTTCACCACTTCTATTTAATGTTATATTGAAAGTTCTAGCCAGGGCAGTTGGGCATATAAAGATATAAAAGGCATCAAGATTAGAAAAGAAGTTATCTCTTCACAGATTACATGACTTCCATATAAAAACTTCTAAAGAATCCACTGAAACCAATTAGAATAAATAAGTTTAGCAAAGTTGTAGGATACAAGATCAAGATACGAAATTCAATCAAATTTCAAAATATTTGGAATGAACAATTTGAAAATGAAATTAGGAAAACAATTCCATTTACAACAGCATAAATTAAGAATAAATTTAACAAAATAAGTACAAAATTTATAGTCTGAAAACTACAAAACACTGTTGAAAAAAATAAAGATCTAAATAAATGGAGAAACACCCCATCTTCATAAACTGAAAGACAGCTTTGTTAAGATGGCAATAGTCCCCAAACTGATATACACATTCATTGCAATCCTCATCAGAATCCAAGATGACTTCTTTGTAGAAATTGACATGCTGATTCTAAAATTCAAATGAAATAGCTGAAACAATCCTGAAAAAGAACAAAGTAGGAGGATTCACATTTCCTGATTTCAAAAACTTACTACAAAGCAACAGTAATCAAGACAGTATATAAATTACTCATCAAAGAAAAAAACAATTTTTTTAATCTACACAAGATGATGGATATTAACTAAACTTACTGTGGTAATCATTTCACACTATGTAAATTAAGTCATTATGTGGCACACCTCAAACTTATACAGTGCTGTATGTCAATTATATCTCAATAAAACAGAGAGAAGAGAAGACAGTGTGGTACTGGCACAAGGACAGACATTCAAATCAATGGAACAGAATTCAGAGTACAGAAATAAACCCATACATCAACCGTCAGCTAATTTTTGACAAGGGCACCAAAGCCACCCAATGGGGAAAGAATAGCCTTTTCAATAAGTGGTGCTGGGACAACTGGACATCCACATGCAAAAGAATAAACTTGGACCCTTACTTCATACCATAAATAAAAATTAACAATTTTTAGGGCCAGCTGACTGGCTCAGTTGGTTAAGAGCTTACTCAAGAGTGAGAGCTGAGCTCTGAGCAACAGCAGTTTGATGCCCAGCCTGAGCTGAGCTGCCGCTTAGCTGCCAACAGGTGGCAGGATGGCTCAGTTAAAAAAAAAAAAATTAACAATTTTTGATATATTTCAATTTTTGAACAATTTGATCAAAACAGATAGATCAAAGACTTAAATTAATAACTGAAATTTAAAACTCTGAAGAAAATAGGCATAAATCTTTGTCACCTTAGTTTAGGCAATGGTTTCTTGGATATGACACCAAACTCTAAGTGACAAAAGAAAAAGTAAATTGGACTTCATGAAAATGAAAAACACCTGTACTTTAAAGGACACCATCAAGAAGACGACAACCTGGAGAACAGGAGAAAGGTTTTGCAAATCATATACCTATCTGATAAGGAACTTGTATCCAGAATATATATATAAACAACTTCTATAATTCAATAATAAAAGGACAATCCAATTTAAAAATGGGCAGTGGATGTGAACAGATACTTCTTCAAAGAAGATATACAAATGGCTAATAACCACATGAAAACATTATTGACATTATTGGTCACCAGGAAAATGGAAAGCAAAACTATAATGATACTACTTTACATCAACTAGGCTGGCTAGAATAAAAGAGTCTCATAATTACAAGTGTTGTTGAGGATGTGGAGAAATTAGAATCTTCATGACTGGTGAGAATATAAAATGGTGCACACACTTTGGAAAAGTTTTTCAGTTCCTCAGTTGACTAAATGGAGTTACCATATGACCCAACAATTCCACTCCTAAAGGCAAAAGAAGTAAAAATGTATGTCCAGTGCCGGCTGAGTGGCACGGTGGTTAAGAGCTGGTTTGCGACGCCAGCGGCCCTGGTTCGGATGCCACATGTGAGGGCCAGTGACACTGCCCTCAAAAAAAAAAAAAAAAAAAAAGTATGTCCATAGAAAAATGTATATCCCTGGGCCATTTTCACTTTATAAAAAGAATGCTGTCTTGTAGAAGATTTTCCTGTCTTTGAGCCTTTGCAGAGTCCCTTAGTTTCTCTAGGTGACTCTTTTTGCCCACCGTGTTCCCTCTTGTTTGCATAGAACTTGTTGAAGAAAGAGTAGCATATGCTTCTAGAGGTCAATCCCCAGTGGTTATATAGAAGAAGCCATGGTCTGTTTATTTGGCCTATTTGATCTAGGACAACTATGTGTCTTTCCTTTCCTTTGAGTTATTTTCTTTCCTAATATTGGAAAGTGGCTTATGAATCAGTTTTGTCAATTAAACCCTTTTCTTTACCTTAAAGAGACCTTAACATTTAATAAGAATGTTGTTGTGTAAAGATATGAGGATTAACATGTTTCTTTTTAAACAACTTTATTGAGATATAATTCACCTGCCATATAATTCACCCATTTAAAGTATATAATCCTTGGTCTAGGTATACTCACAGATGTGCAACAATCACATATGTCAATTTTACAGCAATTTCATCACCTCAAAAAGAAACCCTGTATCCTTTAGCTGACACTCCTGCATGCCCCTCCAGCCCTAAGGAATCAATAATTTACTTTCTGTCCCTGTACATTTCCCTGATCCAGACATTCCATGTATTTAGAATCATGTAATGTGGTTTTTCATGACTGGTTTCTTTAATTTAGCATAATGTTTTCAGGATTGCTCTGTTTTGTAGCATCAGTACTGCATTCCTTTTTATGCCAAAATAATATTCCATGTATGGATTATCATATTTTGTTTATCCAGTTATCAGTTATTGATGGACATTTGGTTGATTTCACTTTTTGGCTGCTGTAATCATTTGTCGAAGTCCCAAGGAATTATCAAGACAGAATTGGTAAGACTACAAAACTATAAAAGCTAGGGGATGAAAACAAAAACAAACAAAAAACATTAGCTTGTACTATATAATCCTTAAATATGAATGTGGGGGAGGGTGAAAGAGAAAGAATAAATATACCTATTTTCAAAAGAAGAAAAAAAAGTTTACTTCAGAGAGAAGATTTTACATAGGTTACATTGTTGGTAAATAGAAGATTCAGGATTTAGACATAAATCATCGGATTCTCAATTCAGAATTCCCAGACTAAGAATTTAAATTTACAATTCACTCTATGTCAAAGACCCAATTAATATCCTGGAATTATAGTTCCTTCTTCAGAGTGTGACTATATGCTCCAATTTGCCTCAGAGCTTTGGTTCACACGTACATCAGCACAATTACTAGAAGTACTTTATCGATTTGTCTCATCAATGTTTTTCATCTTTATCCTATTTCAATCACGCCTAGAATCTCATTAGAAACTGTTTACCTCCAGTATTCTTAACTGTAAAATTTTTTATTCTTACTGAATTTACTCTTTGCCTTCAATATGAAATCTTCAATCATACTCTATAGGCCCCTTCTGCCTTACTCAGCTCTCTGTCAGCCTACACCCAAGTGTAGCCATTTCAATCATGTTCTAACAATACCACACACATATCCTTCCTGGACACTGGTAATTTTTTATGTCAGTCTCCAATCCAGAGTGGTTTCTATTGACTGAGTCCACCAGGCAAGCAATGCCAAGGACTGATAAGCATACACACTAATTCTGCCCTAATCTCTGAAATTGATCTCCTCCACAGAAAGAACACAAATTAAATTTTGGATTTATTCAGACTACAGGTGTGAATTCCGTTCTACCTCTTAATACATGTGTGACATAAATTACTTTGAATTTTATGCCTGTAAAACAAAGACAATAATATAATCTTAAAATATTGATGTTTAGAGATAATAGACGAAGTTCCCACCCTAGTGTCTACCATACATCAGTCTATGATAAGTAAAAATTACCACATTTTATCAATTCCAAGACCCACATTTTATTTAAGATTTTATTGGGGAATTGAGGGAGGGGAACAGTGTTTGGGAACCGGGGAAGGGGAACAGACAACATGCTGTCCTTTTGTGCTTCAGTCTAGTTGTGGAGGACATTGCTTCACTGGCCCATGTTGGTATCATCATTGTGCTCTTCTCGGGTGAGGCAGATCGGTCTCCGGCCTCTGGATGGCCGCTCACCGTGGCTTCTGGCAGCTCACACCGGCTGCCAGCCACTCACTGTAGCTTATGACAGCCCACTGCAGCAGGGGCTGCAGCTATGCTATTGCTGGCGACTCACAGCAGCCCAGCTTCAGGTGGAGCTGTTGTTAGCTGTAGAGGGCAGTGTCACTGGCCCTCATATGTGGGATCTGAACCGGGGCTGCTGGCGTCCCAAGCCAGCTCTTAACCAATGCGCTACTCGGCCGGCCCCAAGACCCACATTTTAATGTCTAATATTGAGTGTCCTAATATTGATGTGTCTTAAAATCAGTAGTCTTACAAAAAGTGAAAGCCAGAAGTAACTATAAGAGAATTGTTGTTGCTTGCACTTGTACAAACT
This sequence comes from Aselliscus stoliczkanus, assembly GCA_033961575.1. Classification (NCBI taxonomy): domain Eukaryota; kingdom Metazoa; phylum Chordata; class Mammalia; order Chiroptera; family Hipposideridae; genus Aselliscus; species Aselliscus stoliczkanus. The sequence continues at coordinate 69,077,749 of CM066734.1, read as the reverse complement.
GCAGTTTGAGAACCTTGTGCTGATAATTTCTAAAAAGCACTAGCACCAAATCTTGTAGCACTGAGTGTTAACGGCTTGGAAGAACATCTCAGAAACAACAGTGGAGCACTCTTTAAAGATATTCTGGGGCTGGCTGAGGGGTGTGTTGGTTAAGAGTTGGCTTGGGACACCAATTCTGAGCAGGGGGGCTCTGGTTTGGATCCCACATGAGGGCCAGTGACGTTGAGCCCTCTACAGCTCAGATGGTGAACAACAGCTCCACCTGGAGCTGGGCAGCGTGAGTCGCCCATGATGGTGTGGGCTGCAGTGACATTGAGCCCTCTACAGCTAAGATGGTGAACAACAGCTCCACCTGGAGCTGGGCAGCATGAGTCGCCCATGATGGTGTGGGCTGCAGTGGGGCTGGCCGGCAACTGGCATGGGCTTTCGTGAGCTGCTGTGAGCGGCTGTCCAATGGCCACGGAGCGACCGCCTCACCCGGGAAGAGCACAATGGTAATATCAACATGGGCCTGTGAAGCGACGTCCTCCACAACTAGGCTGAAGAACAAAAGGACAGCAACTTGTCTGTTCCCCTTCCCCAATACTGTTCCTCTCGCCCAATAAAACCTTTAAAATATATATATATCTAAATATAAATAAAATATATATAAAATATTAATATCTAGTCAAAAATAAGGTTTAGAAGGGTCAAACTCTATGAAAATTTTAGGAATTACAGCCAATTTATTAAAATTTTGTTTTCCTTTACATATGTAAAAATACGAAAAACTTTATAAATAATCTATATGAGATCTTTCAATAAAATAAAGACTTCTAAGTGTTAAAATCACCAGATCACAATTGGTAATTTTTTCTTTGCAATGCGCTCATCCCCATGGAATTGATTGGTCTACCTATCCTATCACTCAGTAACAGCTAGCTTGAGTGCACAGTGAGTGGAGTGTTTGCTGCCCAAACCATCTGAGAAGACAACACCATAAAAGGGTGAGGTTCTATTTTATGGGATGTGACATATGCTCAAACTTATAACCAATCAGTTCTGCTACTTCCACAGTATATGGATCTGGAAATTGAAGGGTGGTAATCAGAGTACTCCCTCTCACTAGTGTATCTAATACCTTCCTCAAAGAGTTTTTGATTCCATCTAACTTCTTCTGGTCTGTAGGTCTAGAAGTTTTGGTTTCCATTAGAAGAATGCTTCTATTATAGGATACAACAATGGTTCCACTAAACTAAAGCTGAGATGGTCTAGTCACCTGGCCATTTTGGGCTGTTCAAGTTTACTGTAGGGGCCGGCTGAGTGGCTCAGTTGGTTAAGAGCGGGAGCTCTGAGCAACAGGATCACTGGTTTGATTCCCACAAGGGCCACTGACCTGTGCGGAGCTGAGCTGCTGCTGAGCTGCCAACAGGTGGCAGGATGGCTCAGCTGATGAGAGCACGTGCTCCTAATAACAAGGCTGCCAGTTCAACTCCCACATGGGATGGTGGGCTGTGCCCAACAGCAACTAAGATTGAACACGGCACCTTGAGCTAAGCGGCTGCAAGCTACCTATGGGTGGCCGGATGGCAACTGGACTTAGAGCTGAGCTAGCTGCGCCCTTCACAACTAAGATGGAAGGACAACAACTTGGCTGTTTCTCCTTCCCCAACACTGTTCCCCTACTCCAATTCCCCAATAAAATCTTTAAAAAAAAAAAAAGTTTACTGTAATAGTTGATGTGACTGATCCCAAATGGTATGGGAAAACTAGGATGCTAGTATGCAATAGGGGCAGGAAGGAATATGTCTGGAACTCAGCAGATGGGCTAGGATAGTGTTTCCTAAGCTATTGGTAGTGGAGAACAAGTTGTGGTTTTTAAAAAAGTTCCAACAAAATTGTAAAATACAAAAGAATGCACTTAGATGTTGCAGCAATGGCAAATTACCTATCAATGTTTTTAAACATTTACTCTCAATCTCTGCATTTATCCTGTTTTGAACTAGCACCACAAGTTAAGATACGTCTTAGAATTTTTACAATGTCCTAATAAAATTAGGATCCCAAATAGTTTCAGATCCCCTGGGAATGAAGTTTAAAGACAACCTACCAAGTTAAAAACAAAACAAAATCTGACCAGCTCCAGCTGAACTACTGAGTGAAGGCAAAAGAAACAGAATGGGTTGTGGAAGAAGGATGTTAACTAACGCCCTATGACCAGTACAAAAATGAGGGCTGTAAGCAGCTATGTAATTCTCTTGTCCCTGCTTGTTAACATCTGTGTGCCGGTGTATTAACTAATTTATTTTTCCTTTCCTCCTATTATTTTCGATAAGGATTGTCAGTAACGGCTTATAACTTATGTGTTCAGGAACTGGCAAACTTTTTCTATAAAGGACAAGAAAGTAAATGTTTTAGATTGCATGTGCAGGCCATGAGGTCTCTGTAATAACTACTTAACTATATCTACCAAAAAGCACATACGTTGTTCATAGAAATGTTATTCATAAAAAACATAAAACTATTAATCCAAATATCTATCAATAATAGTATGGATAAATTTTGGTATATTCAAACAATGAAAAAGAATTACTGCTACCAATAAGAATATGGATATATCTCAGACATATTATTTAGCAAAATGGCCAGACATAAAAGTACATACTGCAGGGCTGGCCGAGTGGTGCATTGGTTAAGAGCTGGTTTTGGGATGCCAGCGGCCCCAGCTCGGGTCCCACATATGAGGGCCAGTGACACTGCCTTCTACAGCTAACAACAGCTCCACCTGGAGCTAGGCTGTGCAAGCCCCGGCGACGGTGTAGGCTGCAGCCCCTGCTGCAGTAGGCTGCCATAGGCTACAGTGAGTGGCCAGCAGCCCGCGTGAGCGGCCGGCAGCCAGTGTGAGCTGCCAATAGCCACGATGAGCGACCACCCAGAGGCTGGCGACCGAACTGCCTCATCTGGGAAGAGCGCAATGACGATACCAACATGGACCAGTGAAGCGATGTCCTCAGCAACTAGACTGAAGAACAAAAAGACAGCAACTTATCTGTTCCCCTTCCCCGAATCCCCAGCGCTGTTCCCCTCCCCCAAATTTCCAATAAAAAATCTTTAAAAAAAAGAGTACATACTGCATGCATCATTTGATTTATATGCATCATGGTGGCAAAACTGATGTATTTTGGGCCAGCCGAGTGGCGCAGTGGTTGAGCGCTGGCTTGGGAGGCCAGCGGCCCTGGTTTGGGTCCCATATATGAGGGCCAGTGACACAGCCCTCAAAAAAAAACCAAAAAAAAACAAAAAAACAAAAAAACTAATGTATTTTGATAGAGATATATCTCTGGAGAGGAAACATAAGGCAGCCTGCTGAGGTCCCAGAAATATCCTATGTAATGATCTGGATAATGGTTGTGTGTGTGTGTGTGTGTGTGTGTGTGTATGAAAATTAACTTAAGGTTTATACATTCTGCTACATGTAAACTAAATATATATTTAAAAAAGAGGTAAAACACATAGTTAATGCCATATAGATGATCTCCTACTCCCTGTGACTACATTTTTCAGGCTGTACCTATGGTTGAAAATGTCAGAAGAAAAAGTCAGTAAACTTTAAAATAATAGGAATTATCAAATTTGAAGAACACACAGACAAATGTTTGAAAAACAGTTAGAGCCCCAGGGATCTGCAGACAATATAAAAAAATCTAAGGGCTGGCCAAGTGGCTCAGTTGGTTAAGAGCTCACTCAAGAGTGGAGCTCTGAGCAACAGGGTTGCCAGTTGGATTCCCAGCCCGAGCTGAGCAGCCGCTGAGCTGCCAAAAGGTGGTAAGGATGGCTCAGCTAAAAAAAAAAAAAAAAGACAAACAAAAAGGAAAAAAATCTAACGTGTTTCAACATTCAGCTACATGAGATGAGAACACATCCTCAAGATTTAAAATCTTCTGCATCCACTTAAAATGGGTAAATCTGACACTTAGAGCGCCACCTCAGCCAAACAAGAGAAGTCAAAATTAGGAATATCTAAGAGGACAATAAATCTAACTTCGATAGAAAATATAAATAATATATGAACATTTGGGGTTTTCCATGCTAAAAAAATATATAGGAAGGGGAGAGGGATGAATGAGCAGAAAACGCAGAGGATTTTTAGAGCAGTGAAAATACTTGGTATATAATTATTTGTCCAAATCCATAGAATGCACAACACTATGAGTAAACCCTAAGGTACCCTAAGGTAAACTATGGACTTTGGGTGATTATGACATGTCAATTGTCAATGTAGATTCAGCATTGGTAACAAATGTATCATTCTGGTAAGTGACACTGATAATGGGACGACCACCCATGTGTCCGGTAGAGGGTATGTGTATGAGAAATGTCTACCTTTCCTTCAAATTTGCTGTGAAATAAACTGCTCTAAAGAAATAAATTTTTTTAAAATCACGCTTTAAGAGATTACTTAATGACAGGGATATACTCTTGCTATATTGTTCCATGAATCAAAACAATACATTTATGGTATAATTAAAATTTATTTAAAAAATAGGAATATGGCCTTGGGCGATGATGATGTGTTAATGTTGGCCCTCTGACTGTAACCTCTCTGCTGCTGGATGTGATATGTTGACTGGAGGAAGTGGGGTTGGGAGGAGAGGCAGGGAGTTGTTGGGAACTCTGAACTTTTTACTTAATTTTGCTATGAACAGCTCTGAAACATAGTCTAGCAAAAAAAAACAACCAAAAACCCCACACAAAACATTAACAATTAAATAAACAAAAAAGTATAGAAAAACATAAAGAATTGAGATAGCAGCAGTGTATAATCCATGACAAAATATCAATTAAAGGATGAGAATTGAATATAGTACACCAAATTACATACCATTACTCCAGGAGATCGAAAACCAATTTCATTTTATTACTGCCTGATGATTTTTATCTCTTTCTTCAAAGCTATTTAAGGTATATGCTTTAAGAAGAAAACCATTTTCTAAACTTCTTCCAGAAACTAAGAGCCTCCTTATATTCACTGAATCAATCCTTACAAATCTCAAGTTAAACAATTTTATTTAATGTTTTCTTCTTGCAGATGAAGAATTCACCTCTACAATATTATGTGTGTGGCTAGATGAAGGATATTTAGTTCAACAAACATCTGAATTATAGGAAAATTACACATGCCACTGAATTTAATTTTGAAGTATTAAACTTAACAAAATAATTTGGAATCAGTTTACTATTGTTTACTTAAAATTCCTACCATAGAAATTTTAGGAAGTTTTAGAAAAATACACACTGAATATATGTGACAAAAATCCAATCCATGTTTTAATAACCTAGTACATAAATTCTACTAACCATGCTTTTAAATTTTATTCATCTGCAGCCTTTACACCTAGTGTGTCATGATGAAACTCTAAGCAACTAACAGATTTACTCAGATAGTATCAATTAGAAATGGATTATTGTTCAATGGAATATATAATCTGAAAAGGATAAAAAGACTCCACAAATTGAACACAAAGAAAGGGTGGTGGTATTCATGAGCTTAAGAAATTGCTTGGTCACTTAGTTTTGTTAATCATGCAAAACCACATTTAGACACATCATTCTTGAGCTCAAATGCTTGAAAGATTTTTTTAAATTCCTTTCCTTGGTATTTAAGGACTTGAACAATTTCACAGGTACTGTCGTCTTTTTTTTTTCCTCCCAAACTACTCTATAGCTTTAGCAAAACTATTCTACTCATTTTCTTCGAACACATCAAGTCTGCTACTGCCTCTTAGTCTTTGTTCCTGCTATTCATCTGTCTGGCATATTTTGCCACCCATTTGCCTACCAAAGTCTGAATCTTCAAATCTCAGTCCAACTGTCACCTCCATGAAACTTTTCTTGACTATCAAAATTCTGAGTATCTCTTTATTCAAAGAAACCGATGCAATCCTACCACATAATTGGCATTTAATTTATGATAAGTTATATGATAATCTCAAGCACGCCTCTGTCTGAGGAGCCCTAAACCCAGCACTAGCAGCAGCCAGCCTCAGTTCATGGCTTGTCCTCACAAGACACCTCCAAGCCCAGCACAGGTGGCTGGCATTGGAGGGTTGCTTTTTGGCTTATGCCAAGTGGCCCTGGGCAAGCCACAAGTTGCAGCTGAACTTGACCTGTGGTGGGGCCCCTCCCAGAAGGCCCCAAGGCTGGCACTCCCAAGTGGTCAGCTTTGGACCCAGCTGGAAACTCACCCAGCCGCCTCCAGGGATGACACACTAGACAGGCACCAGAGACCTGCTAAAGCAAATCCTGCTCTGTAGTCAGCCCTTGCATTGCAGTCACGGCCAGGCCTCACAGTCAATCAGCCTGAGGTTCAATCCCTCTCATTGATGTGCAAACAGCAACCAAGGCTCAATTGCAAGAGGAGGGCACACACAATGGACACACCTGGAGTACCCAGCTCAGGGGACCAGGAAGACTGTGCCCTTGAGCCCCACAGGACACCTACCACGTAAGTCCAGTATAAAACAAGGAGACAGAGCAGCCCTACCTAATACAGAGAAACAAACACAGGGAGGCAGCCAAAATGCGGAAACAAAGAAACATGTCCCAAATAAAAAGAACAGAACAAAGCTGCAGAAAAAGAACTAAACAAAATGAAGACAAGCAATCTACCAGATGATGAGTTCAAAACACGGCTATAAGGATGTTCAATGACCTCAGGGAGAACTTGAACAAAAACACAGAAAACACAAAAATAGAGACAGAAAACATAAAAAATAATCAGTCAGACAATAACTGAAATGAAGAATACATTACAGGGAAATTGGCAGTATATTAGATGAAGCAGAAGATTAAATCAGCAATTTAGAGGATAAGGTAGCAGAAAACACCCAAACAGGACAGCAAGAAAAAAGAATCCAAAGAAATGAAAACAGTTTGAAGGGCCTCTGGGACAACATCAAGTGTACCAACATTTACATGATAGGGGTACCAGAAGGAGAAGATAGATAGCAAGGAATTGAAAACCTGTATGAAGAAATAATGACAGAAAACTTCCCTAACCTGGTGAAGGAAATAAATATACAGGCCCAGGAAGCACAGAGAGTCCCAAACAAGATGAACCCAAACAGGCCCACACTAAGACACATCATAATTAAAATGCCAAAGGTTAAAGACAAAGATAGAATCTTAAAAGCAGCAAAAGTAAAGCAGTTTGTTACCTTCAAAGGAGCTCCCAGAAGACTGCCAGCTGATTTCTCAACAAAAACTTGCAGGCCAGAAACGAATGGCATGAAATATTCAAAGTGATGAAAAGCAAGGATCTATAACCAAGATTACTCTACCCAGCAAAGCTATCATTTAGAATCGAGCTGTCATCAGATTACTCTTGATGTCCTGAGTGTCATCAAAATGTCTTCCTTTTAATATTTCCTTTAACTTTGGGTAAAGAAAGACGTCATTGGGGGCCAGATCAGGTGAGTACGGAAGGTGTTCCAATACAGTTATTTGTTTACTGGCTAAAAACTCCCTCACAGACAGTGCTGTGTGAGCTGGTGCATTGTCATGATGCAAGAGCTATGAATTGTGGCAAAAAGTTCAGGTCGTCTAACTTTTTCACACAGCCCTTTTTGCACTTCCAAATAGTAAACTTGGTTAACTGTCCAGTTGGCACAAATTTATAACGAATAATCCCTCTGATATAAAAAGAGGTTAGGAGCATCATTGCAACAAGTTCGTGAACTTAATTGTCTGACTGTGTGTGTGTGTGTATATATATAGATACACACACATATAGAATCGTATGCACACACAGATTGAATGCAAACAGAAAGAAGTAACCAACTGAATATAAAATTGATAACAACCACTCAGACAAAAGAATTCAAATTCATGTAACTAATAAATATGGTACTCTATATAAACATTGATGGGACAGAAAGAACTGCAGAGAAATCTTTCAAGGGATATTGGTATAGTAGTTCTGAAGTTTTTTGTGCTTACTGTGGGATAGTACAAATAAATAAATTTTTCAAAGTTAAGGGAAAAGAGTGTTTACACTGTAAGAGAAGAATGATACAAATACGGAATGGAGGAAGTTTAAGGAAAACTCTGTGGTGCTGGGTGATTTTAATTTAAGGTAACAGAATGAACTGATGATGTAAAGTATATATGTATACTTCCTAGCTCTAAATACTGAAAGGGCCTGAAGAAATCACATCCTAATAACAATGTGAACACAATTCTCATGCCCAGATCTTGGTTTACAAACACTACTCCCTACCAAAATTGAAATAGGGTTAGGTGTAGATAATAACCTATCCAAATCTGGGGCAGGGAAGCTCAAGGTGAATATTTTGTATCAGAAAGCCAAGAAGTGCTTGAAAATTCAGCAACATGTCATAAAAACAAAGTTTTGAAAAGACACCCAAACAAGCATGCTCAATTGGGACAATGTGACTCTCAAAAGGAATAAAGGTTAATGGATTATAATGCATTTATAAAGAATCCATGAGTAGTTTTTTAAAGTGGATGCAGGTTTACAGAATGCCAGCTAATACATGTAGAAGGAATGATAGAATTTAAAAAATCAACATTTGAGGGCCGGCCGAGTGGCGCAGTGGTTAAGCGCTGGCTTGGGAAACCAGTGGCCCCGGTTCGGTCCCACATATGAGGGCCAGCAACACTGCCCTCAAAAAATAAATAAATAAATAAATAAATAAATAAATAAATAAATAAATAAATAAATAAATAAAAGTAAAAAAATCAACATTTGATAATCATCAATGTGGATCCTAAAGCAGTTAGGTAAGAATTGTTGAAAAACAAGTTATTCTTCCGAACTGTTACCGTCAATATTACTTATTAATTGCAAAGGGGGAAAGTTACCTTTACAATGGAGACTGTTGGCCAACTGTGATCAAATTTAGCAAAAACAATAGGACAAAATGACATTATGTGTCTCCTGATATAATTATAATGCAAAGGTACTAACTACACAATACCACTTGTGTAGTAGTATATGTGCCAAAAAAGTTCAACCTGCATCTAAGTATGAGAAAATGAGACAAAAACAGATTATAAAACTCCTATAAGACAAATGCTCCAAAATTGTCATGTCATGAACAACCTCTCCTGCCCTTGCAAAAAATGATGAGAGGACTTTCTAGATTACAAGAGATTAAAGAGACATCATAAATGCATGTGATCTTACACTGGAGCCCAATTTTTAAAAAACGTATTTTTAGGGCAAACTGGGAGAATTTTATTATGGACACTATAATAGATATCTCTGTATCAATGTTAAATTTCTCGTGTGACAACTATAATTGTGATACAGTAGGAAAATGTAATTTGAGGTGCTGAACCATTCAGCGATGGGAGGTTATATCTTCAAGGGACTCTCAAACAAAAAAGTATGTTATGTCTGCCTGTGTGTGTGTCTGTGTGTGTGTGTGTGTGTAAGACAAAAGCAAGCAAGCGTGAGAAATGTTTTATCTGAGCAAAGGGATATATGGGTGTTGAAGGTACAGTTTTTTTCCACCTTTTCTAAAATGTTTCAAAAAGTTGAGATAGCAGAATAAAAAAGTTTCATCATTATAATGAGCCAGTAATACTTGCCAATAAAATTCAAATAATATAAGAAAAAGAGTTCTAAGATCAAATCATACGTCTCTCCCATAATTTTTCCCTAACTAGCACATAGAAAAATTCCTACAATTTCTACAATTTTTTTCTTTTTAAAATAAATTTTACAAATCTAGTAAATTAGCTGTAAATATACACTGTTGTTTTTGAGATTAAATGTTTCTCAAGATTACAAGTATACTACAAAGTGTACACCTGGTCTACTTTGACTTGGCACGAGGGCTCCCATGGTAGGTTAACGATGGCTACCAATTCTTTCCTACTTCTTCCATTGAGAAGTAGGGTCAATTTTTCTCTCCATGAATGTTGGATGGACTATGACTACTTTAACTTACTTTACAGTAAGTTCGAAGTGACACTGCCAATTCTGAACTAAGCCTTTGTAAGTACTGGCAACTTCCTCATGATCTGTTAGAGCTCTGAGTCCCACTACACAGTTGGAGAGACCATGTGAAGTAGTCCTAAGACTACTATGTAGACAGGAAAAAGGGCCCAGCTGAGTTTAGTCTTTCAGCTGTTCCTACCAAGGTACCAAATGTTTGAGAAGCCAGCTGAACCTTCTAGACCAGTCTAGTCACCAGCTGAATACCACTGAGTGAGTCCAGTAAGCAATGTGAAGCAGAATAATCAAGTCAAGCCCTGCCAGAATTCCTGATCCATAAAACTATGAGATAATATGAAAAGTCGCTCACAGTAGCCAAAATGTGGAAGCAACCCATGTATGAATGGATAAACAAAAGATGTTACATACATACAATGAAATATTATCCAGCCTTAAAAAGAAAGTAAATTTAGACATGCACTACAACATGGATGAACCCTGAAGACATTATGCTAAGTGAAAAAGCCAGTCACAAAAGGACAAATATTGTATGATTTCACTTATAGAGTAGTAAAATTCACAGACAGAAAGCAGAATAGTGGTTGCCTGGGCTGGGAGAACTGGAGAATAGTTATTGTTTAATGGGTACAAAGTTTCAGGTAGGGAATATGAAAAAGTTCTTGAGATAGATGGTGGTGATGGTTGCACAACAATGTGAATGTACTTAATGGCACAGAACTACACACAAAAATGATTAAGATGATAAATTTTGTTATATATATGTTACATATATAACACTGTTATATATATCACAAAAATAATTTGCTATTTTAAACCAGTGGGTTTGGGGGGTAGTTTGTTACACAGCAACTGATAACCGCAGTAGTTCCTCTATACAAATGGAAATCTAAAATAAGAACTGTGCTGCACTAAGTATTACTTCACAAGCACATACTGGCTATATTTTAGGACTTATTTTTTTTTTTAATTTTGTATCTCCACTTAATTTTTTAATTTCTTGGCAGAATCTTCATCATTAATACAAATATTAAAATATACAAGCAGAATTTAGTTGAAATTACATACTGAATTTCCTGTAAAATTATCATACTATGTGGCATTTGGGGATAAATAAAAATCATTTATGGAAGTGAAAATAATTAAGACCAAACTAAGTATTTTTGGGATCCACCTGGAGGGAAGAAAAGGGAAACAATTCATGGCCTTCCTGCTCCAAATCTATTTCTCCCTTCTTCCAACTTAGGTTTGATGAGAAAAGGGGATGCCCCACTTGAAATCAATCCACCATATCCTAATTCCTACTAAACTATCAAATAAACCAGACTACAGAAAGCAGAAGTGAGAATGTGGGGAAGAGGGAGAATGGTTGATACAAAGAAAAAGTTTATAGAAAAACACACACAAAAGTAATACCTGGAGAGGGAAAATAGGGGACATTTTCAGAACAATAAAACCCTATTATTTCATCTTTCCTAATCCTTAGCACTAAGGTAGTAATTATTATGATTTGATTCTGTAACAGAATAAATATAGCAGATTTGGGTATGGAGTTGTAGCCAGAGAAATGTCTGGGGCATTGAGCTCTGAGACCAGGTAATAATATATGGATGTAAGAAACAAAGTTCACCCTGGCCATCCTCCCTCTTAAAACCAATGTCTTGAGAAGTTTGTAGGGAGCAAGGCTAGTGTGACTGTGAGGCAGCTACATCTCTCTCACCAGGGTCTCACCATCTTGGATGTTACCAGATTGAAGCCACTCTCCCAAAAAGTTATCAGCAGACAAGCCACAATTAACATAGGTACAATTGGTCATATTGCTCATGGAAAATCTACAGTTGTATAAGCTATTTCTGGAGTTCACACTGTCAAGTTTAAAAATGAACTGTAAAGAAATATTACAATCAAGCTTAGATAACTCTAATGCTACCATTTATAAACTTAATGATGCAAGCTGTTCTTGGCCAGAACGTTATAGATCGTATGGCAGTAGTGTACCTGAAGAGTTTCCTACAGACATTCCAGGGACCAAAGGGAACTTCAAATTAGTCAGACATGTTTCCTTTGTTGACAGTCCTGGCCACAATATTTTGATGGCCACTATACTGAACAGTGCAGCAGTGATGGATACAGCTCTTCTAATGATATCTGGTAATGAATCTTGACCTCAACCTCAGACTTCTGAACACCTGGCTGCCATAGAAATTATGAAGTTGAAACATATTTTGATTCTACAAAATAAAATTGATTTGATAAAAGAAAGTCAGGCTAAATAAAGAACAGTACGAACAGATCCTTGCATTTGTATAAGGTACAGTAGCAGAAGGAACTATTATTCAATTTCTGCACAGCTGAAATATAATATTGAAGTTGTCTGGGAGTATATCCTAAAGAAAATTCTACTACCACTAAGGAACTTTGCTTCAGAACCCCAAATTATTGTTATTAGATCCTCTGATGTCAACAAACCTAGCGTGGTTGATGATCTTAAAGGTGGTGTGGTTGGTGGCAGTATTTTACAAGGAATATTAAGGGTAGGTCAGGAGATAGAAGTCAGACCTGATATTGTTTCCAAGATAGTGAAAGAAAACTTATATGTAAACCAGTCTTTTCCAAAATTGTATCACTTTTTGCATAACAAAATGATTTTCAATATGCTCTTTCAGGGGGTCTTAGTGGAGTTGGAACAAAAATTGACTCCACTGTGTGCTAGGCTGACAAATGGTGAGGCAGGCGCTTGGTGCAGTTGGAGCATTACCAGAGATTTTCACAGAATTGGAAACCTCCTATTTCCTACTTACACAGCTTCTTGGTGTATGCAAGGAAGGAGACAAAAAAAAAAGCAGCAAAGAATGAAGTGCTAATGGTGAACATAGGATCCCTGTTGACAGGAAGAAAAGTTAGTGCAGTTAAGGTCTATTTGGGCAAAATAGTTCTCACTAATTCTGTGTACACGGAAGTAGGAGAAAAAATTTCCCTTAGTCGAGAGTTGAAAAACACTGGCTTTTAACTGTGTCAGATAAGAAGAGTAACCATCAAGCCAACAGATGATGACTGAAGAATATCAGTTAAAAAATACATTTGGATGAAATCAGGTTTCTCTTAACAACCTAGGGGTGTAATTTCAAAGCAATACTGGGGAATACATTTCACAGCTCATTACCTTAGAAGCTGTAAGGTTATTATCATTTTTTTGTGAAGAAAATTTAATCTCTACCACTAGAATAAATAATACAATCTACAATAAATGTCAAATTTGGCATATTGATGGATTTAATCCATATTTTAACAGAAAAGGAACATTGCTAAACAGTGTCAACTATGTACATCAATTTAGGTTTTAAAATGAAACTGCTGTTACAACCAGCTTTTGCCTTAGGCACATATACCACCGGACCTATTTGAAATAAAGTTTTTCTTATTTTTCAAAAACATAAAAATGAAAAATAAAAACAAAAAACAACCAAAGCTTATCAAGGTCCTCCCATCTCCAAAATAGCAAGAAAGGAAGGAACAAAAATGTGTGTAGCACATAGCTCTGTAGTAACACATGTATGGGATAGACTGCATATTAACAAACTGTGGGCAGAATCACTTAATGGAACTTCGTATGAACTGTTTATAAGTGTATTTTGAATGTGTTATAAAACTCATCAGACATGACTTCTGCATTGCTTTCAGAACTCTTAACTATACAAGAGGAAGGCTATTTGTGAACTACAGATCTTGAAGCTTAATGTAACATTGGTAACAAACGGTCTCCTGTCCTTCCAAACAGCTAACTGACTTTTGTATGTCTCTTGATATTTCTGTCAATTAATATAGAATTTAATTTATCTAAGTAAGAAAATCATTAATGACAATTTTCAGCTTTCTATGACTAGGATTGGTCACAACCTCTCAGACTCAGTTTCTTCATCTGGAAAAGTAAAACAAAACCAAATAACCTCTAAGCTACCTTTAAGTTCTAAAATTCTAAATATGTATGCTATCATCACTGACATTCAATCCCAGGTAAGGTACTTTGTTGCAATTCAAAATATTTTCAAATTATCTTTCATTTTCAAAAATAAAAATATTTCTCTAATCCAATATTAATACAAGATATTCATTTGTTTATTTAACTAATATTTGTTGAGCACCTAATTATGTGCCAGGCATTAAACTTGGCCCTGGGAACACAGACATGGTACCTGCATTCAGAAAGCTTACAGAGAAGTTGGGGAGACAAATTAAATACATGCATAAATTTAACATCACAGGAGTTAAAAGAGTATATAATGGAGAATCTAAGAGACTTCCCTTAAGAAGAACAAATGAATGACAAATGAACTGAGAGGAATGGTACATATGGGCTACAGAAATCTGTCAAGGCAGAAATATGGCATGTTCAAGAAACTGACAGAAGGCCAGTGTGATTAGACATAAAAATATTTATAGTAGTTCCTTAGAAAAAGAAATGAAAACTTCTAATATATGAAAGTATATCTTAGCTCTTCAAATATATACTCTAAGAATTATTTTAAAAGGAAGCTTCAAAGCATCACCAATTTCTCTCTAATGTTAAAAACCCCCACAAAAATGCTGTCCTGTATCTTCCTGCAAAAGATCAAACTAACCATCATTGATTCCCTTCTCTTTTCACTTTACCATTTTCAACTGCATAATAAAAATCAAAACTTCTTAGTTCTACTTAGATTCTTTACAAGAAGACAGCTTTAAGAATAAAAATAAATATGATGCTATTGCCTTGGCTCTGCCCCTAACCTGCCCTTGGTAAACATTCCTTGAACAACTTCGGGCCTAACTTTTGTCATCTGTGTAATAAAGGGAGTTCCAGAATTTCTTTTAAGATCCTTCTAACTCTAACATTATGATTCTATTCTAAAAATGCTTGCTCCCTTTAAACTGATGGGAATTAGACCAAATATCTCTGAATTCCATTAATCAAGATTTTACTTGCCTTTAAGACTTCTTTGTATTTATACAGCATTTGAACATTGTTGTTACAATAAACTACTGAATGTATAAAATTTGCCCCAAATTAAGAGTCTAATAAACACAAATTATCAAAAGTACAGTTAAAATTGTTTAAAACTCTACACCTCAAAGGAGACAGTAATATTTTAACAGGGGCTTCTAAAAAATCAAAGTAGTACTAAGTCAAAATAGACTAAAAAGGCAGGAAGGAGGAAGATAAAATCTTAAGAATTCTTGGGAAAAGCAAAATTTAACAGCAGGAGGTTCAAACTGGTTAATATATATGACAATTTCAACTTACAAAAGAACTCATAACAAATGGATATTCTAACCCAATGCTCATTCTAGATTTGGTTCTATGTCCATTTATGGTTGACAGTGTTTCTGAAATTTAATCTGCTTTCAAGAGAAAAATGTATATATAGTCGTAACTTTTTTAAAACCAGCTTATCCATTACTAGAATTCAAAGTTTCAATATTTTTAATATAACAATAAAAAAGATCCATAAACTTTTTACTTAACAGCTTTTAATTTCATAATTTTTCGGCATCTCAAAACACTCAATATAACCTTAAGAAGCATCAATTAAGCACCTCACTTCATGTAAAATCTTTAGTATCAAGATTTATTTTAATGAAAGGATTTGTGTCCTACTCCTTCCAAAGAGGCAACAAATTATATATAGATTTTTAATCTAAACTACAAAGTATTTTAAATATTCACAGGCACTCACAACACTGTAAACATTTACTAGGCGCACTACACTAAGTTCTAAGAGCAAAGGGGCAAGATCGTTCCCTAAAAAATACACTTCACCAAGTTGTCCAAGGTAGAAACACTGTCAACATTGTTTCTTCCCTCACCTCCCACCAAATCTGATTCTAACTCTGAACTGTCTCTTAGATCTTCCCCTGTATCTTTTTATTCCCACAATCATAGACCTACATCAAGATTTCAACACCTCTTCCCTAGACTATTATTAACAGTTTCCAAGCTGGACTCCCTGCTTCCAGTTTTTTTCCTGCTCCAACCTAGCCGCCCCCCAACCCCCCCCACTGTGACAACCACAATGTCTTCAGCACTGGCAGATGTCCTTTGGGGATCAAAGATGCCCTGGTTGAGAAGAACTGTATCAAACAAGAATAGCATTTATTTTTTAAGGCTGTGGCCACAATCTATGTCCATGCAACAGAAAGCAAAAAATTGAAAACATCAAGCTGAAATTTACAACCTTGACCTAAGACCACCCTGCTTACACTAAATGATTGACTCCTTATAAAGAGCCATCATCCTCTCTTTTAAAACCCCTTTGGAACACATGGACCTAAACCATCATTTTACTTAAAGCCTGAATTTTGAAGTCAGTACCTTCTGTCAAGATAAGTTTCTGGATATTAGAAAATTGTAGTATTTTTAAAAATGCCTTTTGTGGCTTAAATCAAGTCTCCTCAGATGATGACAACAGGACTTCCTAGGCAAATTATTACCTACGTTTAAGACGGCAAGCTATTTTGAACAAATATTTTCATAAATAGTTCTATAAAAAAACTTTAAAAGTTGAATCCTTCTGCTTGAAAAACATAACGATCAGAATACACACACACACACACACACACTTTTCTAATTTCCCGTAATGGTTATGTTCCCACAGCACTTATTATTCAAAGGCACAACCAAGACAGAATACTTTTCAGAGCAGGTCAAAGAGAAGGAGATAAAATATGTTTAAAACAAAACAAAACAAAACAAAAAAAACCCTGGTGGGTGCAATTCTAAAGGCTAGGCCTGGCGGTGAGCACCTCCTCCCACAGCCGTCTGCAGCGCGGACGCTCTGCCCAGACGCTCACCTTCAGCCGTTTGATCATTTCGTCGGTGGTGATCTTGTCGGTGATCTCCTTCACCCCCGGCGGGTAAGCAATCTTGCCGTCTGCACTCAAGACGCCACAGAGGGCAGTTGCAGGCTTGGGCTGCGCGGTGGAGAAGTCCATCCTCGGGGACAACTTTTCTCTCACAGTCCTCTACCGGCCTCTATCGGTCAGAAAACAAAAGTTCAGCGGGAAAGGGGGCGACTTTGTAACCTCTTTTTTTTTTTCATTTCAAAAAATCTCTAATCCGCAAAGGGCCCTTTCTCCCGGAAGGCCAGGGAGTCGGCGGCGGCCCCGCCACCCGCCCCTTCGCGGGGCCGGGGCCCCGGCGGCCGCGCCCCTCCCCGCACGCGGGCCCCGCCAGCCCCGGGCCCACGGGGCTCGCTGGCACCAGCCGCTGCGGCCGCGGGAAGCGCAGAGCGGCGCCAGGAGTTTCCCATTCCGCCTTTCACAATGAAATCCACCCCCGAGCACCGAGGTCCGAAGTTGGGCGGCCCTGGGAGCCCGGCGAGATCCACAAGGTTCCCGCTCCGTCCGAGAGCAGCCCCCGCGACTCCGCCGGGCCGGTCCCCTCGGGGAAAGGAGACGCGAGGCCTATCGGGCTCGGCTTAGGCCGCAAAACTAGGGACCCGACCGGACCCACACGCACCGGCGGCTCCTGAGAACGATCGCCTTGGCCGGGCTGAGCTTCGGGACCCCGGGCGTCCCCGCCACGCTCGCGCCCCTCCCGTGTCCCGCTCCCCCACCCCTGCGGGAGGAGAAAACAAGCCGCCCTCCACGCCAAACCCCACGCCAGGAAGCGGCTGACGCGGCTCCGCACTTCACATTTTGTTCCTTCAACTTCGGCTACGGGAGCCCAGCAGCTGGTCTCGCCGCCGGCCACTCGGCGCCGTCCCACGCCGCCGAGGCCTTACCGGCACCTCCGGGCAGCCCCGCCGAGCGCCGGTCCCGCACCCCCCCACCCCCTCCGGTCTCCCCTTCCGTCCCCTCCCTCCACCAGCCGAGGGCGGGAGCCGAGCCGCCGCCGCCTTTACCTCCTCCTCCTCATGCGGACAGAAGGTGCCTCGAACGCCCGGGCCTCTGTCAGGTGGTTGCGCCGCCGCCCCTCGTCGGGCTGCACACAAAGCGGCTCCGCGGGTCCCGCCGCCGCCGCCGCCGCCCGCCCCGGAGCGGCGCTGGGGCTGGCGGTGCCGAGGAGGAGCAGCCGCCGCGGGGGGAGACGCGGGGCTCGTGTGCGCTGGGCGGGGAGACACTGCCGCTCTCCGTCTGGCTGAGGAAGAGCAGCCTCGGCGGAGGCTCCACCGGGAGCGTGTGCGCCCGAGTCCCCCCCCCCACCCCCGGGACCCCCGCAGCCCGCCCGCCCGCACCTCGCGCCGGCCGGGTCCGCCGACCCGGACCCGGACGCCCCTCGCAGCGGCGCGCGCCCCGCCGTCCGTGCCCCCGGGAGCCGCCGCCTCGCGTGCCCACCGGCCGGTCACGCGAGCGGTGCGAGAGCACGCGAGA
Source organism: Aselliscus stoliczkanus (assembly GCA_033961575.1). NCBI lineage: Eukaryota > Metazoa > Chordata > Mammalia > Chiroptera > Hipposideridae > Aselliscus > Aselliscus stoliczkanus. The sequence continues at coordinate 69,059,439 of CM066734.1, read as the reverse complement.
GCAGGGTGCGCGCCTCGCTCCCGCCCCTTCCTCTGCCGGCCGCGCCTCCGCCTCCCTCGGGCCCGAGGCTGCCGCGCGTGGGCCAGACAGCGCCGCCACCCGGTTGGCGCCAAGACCGGCCGAGCCGATCGCTGCGGGGAGAACGAGACCCAAAAAGCGAGCAGAGGCGGCGGGAAGCGAACTCGGTCCCGGCGGCCCCTGTAAGGGCGCCCGGGACACTTTCCCTTAAATCGCACAAATGAGTTCATGGCTTTTTTTGGGGGGTGGGGTGGGGGGGAAAATCCATCCTAAGGGACGGGGACGGAACTGGTTGAAAGATGGTTACTGGCTCGGTGAAAATGAACCGATTTCCTCCCTAGAGACAGAAGATCTGCCAACTGAGGAAAAGTTTTGCAACATGGCACAACGTGGGCCGCTTATTCTTGTTCCTTCTGACAAACACCGGAGTTAGCCCTCTCCTCTTTAGATGTCCAAAATTAGTATGTTGAAAGCTGCAAAACAAAAAATAGCAGAGTCGAGTGGTTCTCGAAGAATGGTCTGAAACGCAAGTTCCTGGACTCCATCTGCTCCCAAACCGTGGAACCCAGAAATAAGAATGTTGACAAATTAGCTAGGTGGTTCTCGTGAATATGGAAGAACTCATTTTAAAAAGAAATGTTTTCAATATACCGAAAAAATAACTTTTTCTTTCATCCAGAGGAAAGCCCACTGCAGTGGGTTTGAGCAGTTTAATGTAAAAAGTTGAGCAAGTGAACCTCAGAAGCACATACATAATTTCTGAAGACGAACTTGGAAAAAAACCAAAAAACCCAAAACCACAGTTATTATATAAAGCATTCAGCTCTTGAAACTGACTACTCCCACAAATTTAAAATGATATGCAATTATTTATTTAAATTATTCTTGATGGGCATCCCTTGGTCTTTTCCACGTCCTTTCCTTGATCTTAAAAATGTTAGCGGCACTGCACTCATGAATTGTTTTTCAGGTATCACACAAGGGAGATCCAATCATCTTGGAATCTAACGCGCCACAGTTGCTGACCTCTGCCTAAAAGTCTGTGCTTTGTCCTTGGGCATTTAGAGTAGCAGGCAGAATCCATTCAAGATTGTCTCTTTTTAGGCTCTCCCTCTGACAGTGTTTTTAAATGTGACAGTCTGTCACATTTAAGTACCTAAAGAGTGATGCTTTTCATTTTCATTCTTGCTCTAAGTAATTTACCCATTATTAAATGAAATTTTGCATATGCCCATACATTTTAATTTTACAGTAGTTATTATTTTGTGAATATTGTTTGACTTTATGAACTCGAAAGATGGTAAGCCCTAAGGATTACAACACATAAATTTATATATTCTATAATTCAGGAATTCTAATATTCTTGTTTTTACTTCCTTTCTTAAACATTTCTTTCCACTTACAGTAAATGAGATATAATCATTTGTGCAACAATTATTTTAAGAGGGCCAACAATTATTTCAAGGCATTGTTTGGGGGACTGAGGAAAAAAAATTGGTAATCGGGAAGGGGACAAAAATCCCTGCCTGCTTTGATGGAGCTTAATTTTGGGGGAGAGATAAACAAAAAAATAAATAAATTGCTATGGAGGAAAATAGAGAAGGGAGGGATGCAGGTCACATACAGCCTTTTGGGCCTTTGTCCTTTGGTTTGTACTCCAACTGAAATGGGGAATTATTGGAGTGTTTTAAGCAGAGAAGTGATGTGATATGATTTATATTCTATGAGCTAGGCAGCCTTGCACAAATTACTTCATCTTTCTATGCCTCATTTTCATCTGTAAAACAGGGATAATAGTTTTTTATTTCAGAGGGTCATTATGAGGAATAAATAAGTTAACATTTGTAAATTGCCTAGAATAGTAACTGGCACATACTAAGCTCTACATATTTTTTTTTATATGTATAAAATGAAAGAATCACTCTAGCCACTGGGTCAAAAATAATGTAGAAATGCAAGTGTAAAAGTAAAGTAACCAAGTATAAGACAATTGAAAAACTCCCAAGGAGAGATGGTAATAAAAATCCGGTAATAACAGTGGAGGTGATGAAAATGGTTTAAGTAAAAGAGAGGAGTCAAGAAATTAAAGAGGGGGGCTGGCTGAGTGGCTCATTGGTTAAGAGTTGGCTTGGGAGTGCAAACTCGGAGCAGCAGGGCCACCGGTTCAAATCCCACACAGGCCAGTGACACTGCACCCTCTACAGCTAAGATGGTGAACAGCAGCTTGACCTAGAGCTGGGCTGCCGTGATTCACCTACTGCCGTAAGTGACCGTCAGCCAGCATGAGTGGCTGGCAGCCAGCGTGAGCTGCCGTTAGCTGCCATGAGCCACCGTGAGCGACTGTCCAATGGCAACCGATCTGCCTCAGCCGGGGAGAGCACAATGATCACAAGACCAGCATGGGTCAGTGAAACGACGTCCTCCATAACTAGACTGAAGAATGGAAGAATGGCAACTTGTCTGTTCCCCTTCCCCAGTTCCCCAACGCTGTTCCCTCCCCCAATTCCCCAATAAAATATTTTTTTAAAAAAAGAAGAAAGAAAGTAAAAAGGACTCCAGAGTTTTAGACCTGAGTAACTTGGATAATGTAACTATTAACTAAGGGGAGGACTATGAGTATGCTTGGAGCAGATTTAGGGTCTTTTAGACATCTAAGCTATTTAAAAATTAATTTAACAAACAGTTACTGAGCTCCTGCAATGGGTAATGCATTGTTCTAGGCACTGGGGAAGTATTTAAAAAATAAAGAAGACAAAGTCCCTGCCATTGACAGACACAATAAAAGATTATTCGAGGTAAGGCTGTGATATATTCTGTAACAGATTTGAACTACATTGTCTATGAGCCTAGAAAAGGAGTGCTATGGTAGCTTTCCAAAGGGAGGAGCATTTGAGGCTGGGCCTTGAATGGTGAGTAATTGTGGGGAGTAGTTGTGGGGAGAGGAATAGCTAGTAGAGATAAACACAAGGTGGAAAATAGCAAAAGGAAAATAATAAAATGGGGAAAAAAATGAAGGTAATTAAGTGTAATTTGGGGGCAGGGTGGGGTGGTGGTGAGATAGTATATTAGAAAAAATTGAAGAAAGGAGTGGCTTTGTGAGTCTTATTCTACCCCCACATAATTTCAGTCAGCACCCCACCCCCGCCCATATACACAAACACAAGCATACAATCTACATAGAAAATGACATCTAGTGCAGCTTTAGGATAAATCCTTAAACCCCTATATTAACCAAACTACTAACCACAAATTCTATAGAGCAATTCTAGATCTAAACTCTAAGGCAGTTCTGTCCAATAGAAATGTCTGCAACAATGGAAATGTTCCATACCTGCATTGTCCAATACAGTAGCCACTAGCCACATGTGACTATACAACACTTGAAAAGTGGCTACTAGTAACTGGGGAACTGAATTTTTAATTTAATTTTAATTAATTTAATTTTGAAATCTAAACAGCCACATCTGGCTAGTGACTGCTGTATTAGACAATGCAGTTCTAGAGTTTGTAGGAGTGATTGGTAGAAGATGAGGGTAGAAGATAAACTGTGTTCATACTGAATGCTGTAGCTATTTAGCACAGTGGTAGTTTAAAAAGATGAATTGCAGTAATAGGAAGCTATAGTCATAGTGAAAGTGAACTGAGATAAAAAATATAACCAAATGATAAAATCACAAAAATATTTAAAGCAGTTTTAAAAAATGCATTTATTCTATTTATCTGAAATTACTTACTTGGTTTTCAATTTGAAATGTAACTTGCTAGGGCCGGCCGAGTGGCGCATTGGTTAAGCGCTGGTTTTGGGATGCCAGCGGCCCCGGTTCGGATCCCACATGAGGGCCAGTGACACTGCCCTCTACAGCTAGCAACAGCTCCACCTGGAGCTGGGCTATGCGAGCCCCGGTCATGGTGTGGGCTGCAGCCCCTGCTGCAGTGGGCTGCCATAGGCTACATAGTGAGTGGCCTGCAGCCAGCGTGAGCGGCTGGCAGCCAAGCGTGAGCTGCCAATAGCCGCGGTGAGCGACATCCAGAGGCCAGCGACTGATCTGCCTCATCCGGGAAGAGCGCAATGACGATACCAACAGTGAAGCAACATCCTCCGCAACTAAACTGAAGAACAAAAAAGGACAGCAACTTGTCTGTTCCCCTTCCCCGATTCCCCAACGCTGTTCCCCTCCCCCAATTCCCCAATAAAATCTTTAAAAAAAAAAAAAATGTAACTTGCTAAATCTATCCTGAGTAATTTTACAAATTGTAAATGTGATTCATCCATGTATCTCTGATTACAGAGAAATTTTAACAATATGTCATAATCACTATGAAACTAAAAAAATTGTGGTTTATTTTAGTATCTTTTCAGATACCACTGATAGCTTAGATCTGGTAAATATATTTTGGCATAGGATAATAGCATATTTACTGTAGTGAATGAAATGAGTTTGACATATTTCACTGATGACTGATAAAGACAAAAAATATAAAGTCTGAATCATTTTGGTCTAGTATGACCAAGATGTTATGATTAACTTGTTTGTCATAATAATTTAAAGACTTTATTTGAATCCTGTCTAATATCTTAGTCTTCATGCACATGTCTCTTCAATATAAATTGTGAAGTGTGACCCATCTCATTAGCTATATTAGCTTTCTTAGAGTTGTTTCATCAAAATTAAGTATTATTTAACAAGCAGGGACCGCAAACTACAACTCAATATTTTCAAATATGAAAGAAACTATAGGTACAAGAAACATGGGTAAATCTTAGTGACGTAATGTGATAACCTGTTTATAAAATCCAATGAGGGATGTGTTTATAACCCAAGAATTATGATTAATCTAATTCGGTGCACCTGAGGTCCAGAAGAGGACAAAAAAAAATAAACTCAAGAAATTTTTTTAAAATGTATATTATAATGTAATATTTTTTGAAATTATATCCCCCAAAGTCAAAGAAGTTCTGCCCCCTTTTAATTTTTTTTCTAATAGCGGTAGTAAAATGAGAAATTATTTGGAGTTATATTTTATACAGATGCCACTTTGCAGCCCTTCATTAAGTTGCTAGTACTAGGACGATGAATGATTGTATGACTGAAAGAATTTTCAGGGTAATTAAACTTTGAACAATCACATTACAGTTTATTTTTATTATGAAGCTTGGGATGTCAGCCTCCTATTGTTTTATATGATTAAAATAATTAAGAAAGTAAACTTATAATAAATATTGCTTCACTACGGTAGCAGAAAAGATTCCTTTATCTGAATGTATTAGAGAGGGTAATCATTGTCTCCCCTCCTGCAAACTATCCCAGCCCTATCTCTCTCTCTCTCTCTCTCTCTTTCTCTCTCCCTTTCACTCTCTCTCTGTCTTACACACACACACACACACACACACACACACACACACACACACAGAGCTAACTTAGCCTACAATGACACCTGAACCAAGAAAATGCCATCCATAGGCTGAACTAAGCCAAACAAAATATCACGACAGAGGCTGTGAACTAAGATTCAGCAACAGATGGGACTTTTAGCTGAATTCTATTAATGCAATACAGTAAAGGCCTTTAGCTCTCTCTCTACATATGTGTATGCTAAGGAAACCTGAGCTGCCCTAATTTTTGTCTTGATTGTTGTTTTCCTTGAACTCCATATAAGAATTATTTCTGTACAGAAAAAAATACCTTTTTCTTGAGCTAATCTGGGTAATTTTTTTATATTTAACCTCTGAATATGACCTGATTTAGAATTAACAATTGGACTTCATGAAATCTTAACCATGATCCATGAACTTAGTTTTACTGGGTTGAATAGTGTTCCCCAAATTCTTGCCCACCTGGAACCCAGAGATGTGACCTCATTTGGAAGCAGGGTCTTTGCAGGTGTAATTAATTAAAGTGAAGTCATACTGGGTGAGGGTGGGCCCTGAATCCAACGACTGATGTCCTTATAAGAAGGCATGCAGGGAAAAAGTCCAGGTGACAACGGACACAGAGATTGGAGTGATGCAGCTGCAAGCCAAGGAACAGCAAGGATTACAAGCAAACAGCAGAAGCAAGGAAAGAAGCAAGGAAGGATTCCTCCCTTGAATCTTCAGAAAGAGTATGGCCCTTCTGACACCTTGATTTTTTTACTTCTGGCCTCCAGAACATTAAGAGAATGAATTTCTGTTCTTTTAAGCCACTGTGTGTTTGGTACTTTGTTACAACATCTCTAAGAAACGAATACACCAGCCATATGCACAATTTATCTTAAAGTAGGTTTGTTCTTAGCTGTAAGACAGCAAAAGCATTTTACCTTCTGAGAGACAAATTTCATCACTCTTAGTTTTGAAACTAAAATTTTGCTTTTGAAAGAGACCTGTAAAACATTTATAAAGCTGTGACCAACAGCTTATCTTATTTCTACATTTTTCTCAATTGTATTAAGTTTGTGAACCTCAACTTATCTCTAGAATCTGCATTTTTATTTTTCTACTTCCTCACATTCTTATGAAATGAGAACAATATGCAAGCAAATATTTAAATAATTGCACAACTAAGATGAGAAACTGAAAAAATGGAACTGTTGATTGGCAGACAGCACCACCAAGCTTTGGCTCAAAGTACTGATTTGTCAGGTGATATGCAAAAGTCCAAAACTGGAATTTTAAAAGCAGTTTAGGAATAAGAACATGTAATGTTCTAAATGAGGCTGTGCAAAATTCAATGGACTAAAGGCAAGTTCTGCTTGTTTAATAAAGTAATTCTTTTATGTTCATTTTATTAACTAAGAATTTTTGTAAGTGCAATATTTTCTATGACTATAACCATCTAGTGTTATTATAATAACTGTGGCAGGTTGTAAGAATGAGTAGCTGATCTTCAAATTTCTGGTTTAACTGGAAATATAACCACATCAGAACTGGTAGCCAGGACTATCTGACTTGTCCAAGGAATGTACCAATGTTGTGCAACTTTTGTTTTCTGAATTTTTCCAAGTAATTCCAGAAACTGAATAGTTCTTGGGATATGGGCTACCTAGATAAATACTGTTTTAGAAAAACTCTCCAAGGTTCAATTATTCCATAGACCTGTCCAGAGACTAACGAAAATTAAGCAGTGAATCTGTGGGAAATTTAATAAGAGCTGTTTTACCTTACAATCGTAATGGATTTGTCATGCTTTTCAGGAGCTAGGAAGTTTCCTATTAACTGAATTTTTTGAGAAATTGAAACTTACCCAGAAAACTGTTTCTTTCCACTCTGTAGAAAATATTTCCAGACTACATCAGTTCTCTTTTCAGTCTTTAGAAAGCATAGGATAGTGAACATAATAGGAAATCTTTGGTGTTCGAACATTCCCCAATGTCTTAGGTTGTCAATCTGAAAGCCACTTTAAATTAGTAAAATTTAGGTGTAGAATCAGAGATTGATTGAGCCTAACATGTCCTAAAATTAGAACTTTCCATGGAATTTAGTTTCATCTCCATGTGTATTGGGTTTTTGGGTTTTCTTAAATAATACAATAGGGAGAGGCCACTTAAGAACCTCTTTTAAATTGGGTTTTGATACATCAATTCACTTAGCACTTACAATCTGGCAGATTCTATATTAAATGTTGAGGATGCAAAGACAGACAAGACATTGTCCCTGAATTTAACAGCCAATTTGAAGTTTTCTTGTGTTATTACTACATTATTACTATATTTTCATGTATTCATGCTACCTTAATTTACTATTTTGGAAAGCAGAAAGCTGGACAGAAGGCAATAGAATTGGGATGATGGTAAGGAATGAAGACTATTCTTAGATAAAAGTAAGAAGAAAATGTTAACTATTGCTGTCTCTTGTTAATGGGATCATGGGATAAGATTTTCTCTTTCACTATAGTTTCATGTACTTAACAAACTTTTTGAAAAAGTTTGTCCAGAAAAAGGTCCCAAATGTTTAAAATTAGAAAATAAATTCAGGGCCGGCCGAGTGGCGCATTGGTTAAGCGCTGGTTTTGGGATGCCAGCGGCCCCGGTTCGGATCCCACATGAGGGCCAGTGACACTGCCCTCTACGGCTGACAGCAGCTCCACCTGGAGCTGGGCTGTGCGGGCCCGGGTGATGGTGTGGGCTGCAGCCCCTGCTGCGGTGGGCTGCCATAGGCTACAGTGAGTGGCCCGCAGCCAGCGTGAGCGGCTGGCAGCCAAGTGTGAGCTGCCAATAGCCGCGATGAGCGACATCCAGAGGCCAGCGACCGATCTGCCTCGTCCGGGAAGAGCGCGATGACGATACCAACGGTGGGGCGACATCCTCTGCAACTAAACTGAAGAACGGGAAGACAGCAACTTGTCTGTTCCCCTTCCCCGATTCCCCAACGCTGTTCCCCTCCACCAAATCCCCAATAAAATCTTTAAAAAAAAAAAGAAAATAAATTCATTTTTAAATCGTGACAGACAAAAATCTATGTCTACTGAGATAAAGTTCCTAATGTTCTTAGTACAATGGCTGTCACATAGTGTGCTCTTAATAATATTGGCTATTATTGCTAGTATTGTTGCAAGTTGGTTCGCTTTGGTTTCAAGGAACAAAGGAAACTGAAGCTAGCTTGAGCAAGAAATAGGTACGTAGATAGGTAGGTAGGTAGAGAAACACGGTGGTATCTCATGGAACCCAAGAGAAAAATTACAGCTATGCCTCAAGAAAGGAATGGAAGTAAGAACTGAAAAGCTATCAGGATGCAGTCCATTTACCTATGAACACTTGCTCCATTCTTTGTTCTTTAGAGATACCCCAATTCTTTGCTTTTCAGTTCACATGCAGAGATGAATTCCCCCTCATCTTCTGAGTGTAGGTCTCTCTTTCATCTTAGATTAGCCAGACTGAAGTAGAATTGCTTAGTCCAAATTCCAAATGCCAAGGACAACAGATTTAATTCTTTTTTTCCCCCATAGCACTTATCATCTAGCGTACTAAATAATTTCCTTATATTTATGTTTATAATTTATGGTTGGTATCTCCAAGTGCCCATTCCTGGTCTAATCACCTGGGGCCAGGTGGGCAAGGTCATGTCTGCAACATACCTCTAGAGAGCCATTGCTAATGAGTTGGAAGGCCAACGGCAGTTTCTAGAATAAGAAAGAGTCACTAGGTCATGGACCAGGTATATCCTCCAAAAGATCTCCACTGAAGTTTTATTTCTGTTAAAATCATACCAAAGTAGCCTTTGTTCCGCCAACTTCCTTGTTAAAGCCTTTATTAAACAATTTAAAAACTAGGAATTATAGAGTTTGCTCATTTAGGAGCCAAGAAAATATCTACTCAGAGAAAAAAAAAGGAGTTATGACTTAAATTGGTTGACTTCAGTCAATTCAGGACATAGTTGCAGAACTCAGTTTATGGGGGGTAATTCTCAAATTGTTGTTCTCTGAAAGAATTATTTTGCAAGCATATCTGTAACCACTTTAGAGAGCTGCAGTTCTCTAAATAGTTCAGGACAAAAAGTTGCTTCAGGTTGAATTTCTCTGATCACTGAGGGGAACTGATGTTTCTTTGACCTGATTTATTCATCATTTACATCCCTATAGAGTCAATTGCACACCCTCTATTTTTTTCTTTTTCTTTCTTTCTTTCTTTCTTTCTTTCTTTCTTTCTTTCTTTTTGGTATTTAAAAATTTTTGTTGGTGACTTTAAATTTTTTTTATTAAATTTATTGGGGTGACATTGGTTAGTAAAATTATTTAGGTTTCAAGTGTACATTGCTATAAACCATCATCTATATATTACATTGTGTGTTCACCACCCAGAGTTAGTTCTCTTCCATTACCATATATTTGACTCCCTTTACCCTCTTCTACCACCCCACTTACCCTCTGGTAACCACTTAGCTGTTGTCTGTATCTGTGAATGTTTGTTTGTTTGTTTGTTTTGTTCATTTGTTGCTTTCAGTTTTGTATCTCACATATGAGTGAAGTCATATGTTCTTGACTTTTTCTGCCTGGCTTATTTCATTTAGCATGATACTCTCAAGATCCATCCAAGTTGTCACAAATGATGATATTTCATCTTTTCTTATGGCAGAGTAAGATGAAGTTCCAACTGAGCAGGAAAAGATATTTGCAAACAACACTTCTAATAAAGGGCTAATCTCCAAAATATATAAAGAACTCACATGATTCAACAACAACAACAAAACAATCCGATTAAAAAATGGGCAGAGGACCTGAACAGACCTTCTCCCAAGAAGACATACAAACAGCCAACAAATATATGAGAAAATGCTCAACTTCACTAGCTATTAGGGAAATGCAAATCAAAACCACAGTGAGATACCACCTCACACCTGTTAGAATGGCAATCATCAACAAGACAAATAATTAGTGTTGGAGAGGCTGTGGGGAAAAAGGAACCCTCATACACTGTGGTGGGAATGTAACTGGTACAGCTGCTATGGAAAACAGTATGGAGGTTCCTCAAAAAATTAAGAATAGAGCTACATACAACCCAGCAATCCCTTTTCTGGGTGTCTACCCCCTAAATATGAGAACATTTATCTGTAAAAATATATGTACCCCTATGTTCATTGCAGCTTTATTCACTGTGGCCAAGGCATGGAAACAACTGAAGTGTCCTTTGATAGATGACTGAATAAAGAAGATGTGGTACATTACACAATGCAATATTACTCGACCATAATAAAAGTAGTGTTCTTCATATTTACACACACACACACACACACACACACACACACACACACACACACACAGAGTTCCCAATGTACCCACCTGTACATAAAATAACAAACAGAAAAACAACTCTCTCTGTTAGCATCAGATTTAATTTAAATGTAATTTTTAGAGTTTTGAGTTCTTTAATCTTAAAAAATAGAACACATTATTCACATTTTAATAAACAATACTTAGTATATATTAATAAGTTCAAAATGTGTAACACAACGTCTGCCTTTTTTTACAAAATGAAACAGAAAATTGTTATCTACAAGAAACTCCATTTCTTGTCTACTTTTTCAGCAGTTCTGTGAATTGAAGAACAGAGTGACTGTAGATTTGGAATGGCTGGTTTCCTTTGGAATGTATCATAAGGATTTTACAGCAATGCTGGAAAAATGACAGGGAAAATGACAGGGATGAATCGCACCAGATTTTTTTTTCAGATTCAGCAGAGACTTCAGCTATGGTGTTTATTTTCCAATCAAGTGAAGATATCTTCTACTGAACATCTCAGCTTCTGCAGTGAAGAAAACACCTGTGATAGTTTAGTTCTTTAGTTTTTCTATCTGAAAAATCATTTAAATGATCCTTTTGTACACGGCTTTCCTTAATGATTGAGTGAACAGTTAATATCTGTATATTTGACTAAACCTTTTCCTAAGCTATCTATCATGGTTCATATGTTTTTTTTGTCCTAATTAAAAGCAACCGGGGCCGGCCAAGTGGCACGGTGGTTGAACGCTGGCTTAGGAAGCCAGCGGCCCCGGTTCGGGTCCCACATATGAGGACCAGTGACACTGCCCTAAAAAAAAAAAAAAACAACCATCAGGATTACCTAGTAGCCAGTAAGAGGTCAGAATCTCTGCGTGTGGCTTATAGGTGGGATACCTTATTGGAGAACCTCTTCCACATTTATTTGTCATCCAAATAAAATGCATGGTGTGTCAGAAGTTTAAGATCGGGTATGAGTGTTTGGGCAAGCGAAATGACACTAAAGTCTCACTCTCATGTAACCTATTGTGGTATGGATTTCTTTGGAACACTGTTCCAGCTTGGATCAATCTCAGGGGGTTTTCATTGCCTTTATTATTTGATAATTCTACTTGTAACACTGAGTCTCCAGTGTGGGGAGTGAGGGGTCATAAACCATTATGCACCCACTGCTATTCTGCGCCATTTCTAGGAGAATCTGACATGTGTTGAGATTTCACAGACAATAAGAGTTGTAAAATCCCAGCTATATGAAAAGCTAGAGTATGTGATGGCATAGAGTGTTCAATTAGCTTCATCACAATATTCACAATGGAGAATTATATTACATGGTAGCAGAAATAGGCATTTTTATGTGTTGCTTATATTTTACCTCAAATTAAAATGTAGATATAGGGTAATAAATAAAATCCATCCATGCCTTTCACACACTAAAAAAAAAAAAAAAAAAGAAACTCCATTTCTGTGCCTTGATCTGCCTTCTTGATTCGCTCACTGTTAGTGGGTGGGACAAACATTCTTTTCCTTCCTGTATGCCATTCTCTTCCTAGGGTCTAGCACATACCACAGGAACAAAGGGGAAGTTGGCAGTGTGACTAAATGTAGAGGAAGAAATAGAGACCCATTTAGAATATTAACACATGAGGAAGATTAGTCTTTGCAATGTGAAAAGTCTGATAAAATTTGACATACCCCAGATCTCATCTAAAGTGGAATAGAGCTGATTGGCTCATAGCCTGTAAGAAAGATGGAGAAGAGAGAATCTTGGGGAAAGGATACAGGTGTCATAAAGGGTGAAGAAAAGAAGGGGAAGGGCTAAAGGAGAGGATGTTTTTTCTTTGTTGGCAGAGAGAGGAATAGCCAGCAGGTGGCTCAGAGGGCCTCGATGGAAGGACTGCTGCCCACTTAGGGTTGGTGAAGCTGATATGAAAAGAATACAGGAGCCTTTTCCAAACCCTTACTGCCTTGTGGCTCTTGAGTTAGGAGACCTGACACTTACTCAAAGCAAGTCACTATTGTGTGTATTCTGCTAGAATATAAGCTGTATGAGGGCAAAGGTCTTCGTTTATTTTGTTCACTGAAGTATCCCAAATGCCTTGAACAATGCCTAGCATCTATAGGCACTCAATAAATATTTGTTCAATGGAATAAAAAAAATTCTGGACTATGTGTTTATACCTGACTGGGTAACAGTATGGTTGTTTAATATTGGATTGAACCACTCCTGCCTTCCTTATTCAAGACATAGTTCTGGGGGCCGACAGAGTAGCACAGTGGTTAAGTGCTGGCTTGGGAAGCCAGAGGCCTCAGTTTGGATTCCACATATGAGGGCCAGTAATACTGCCCTCAAAAAAAAAAAAAAAAAAAAAAAAAAAAGACATAGTTCTGGTGTTTCCTTAGAAATGAACCAGAATATTTGTCAAGTGACATGCACAGGAAAGGAAGAAGATAAGGAGATACTTTGAGGGCCACAACCTGGCATATTAGACTTTTACTGCTACTATCCTGGACTCTATTCCAGATTTAGGAGGAATTAGGTTCAACAATGGAGTGGAGTTAGGTTTTTTTCAATGTTATTTAAAAATACAGAATCTAGGGCCGGCCGAGTGACGCATTGGTTTAAGAGCTGGTTTTGGGATGCCAGCGGCCCCGGTTCGGATACCACATGAGGGCCAGTGACACTGCCCTCTACAGCTTACAACAGCTCCACCTGGAGCTGGGCTGTGCGAGGCCCAGTGATAGTGTGGGCTGCAGCCCCTGCTGCAGTGGGCTGCCATAGGCTACAGTGAGTGGCCGGCAGCCAGCATGAGCTGCCAATAGCCGCGGTGAGCGACCATCCAGAGGCCTGCGAATGATCAGCCTCTTCCAGAAAGAGAGCAATGACATACCAACATGGGCCAGTGAAGCAACGTCCTCTACAACTAGACTGAAGAACAAAAGGACAGCAACTTGTCTGTTCCCCTTCCCCGATTCCCCAACGCTGTTCCCCTCCCCCAATTCCCCAATAAAACTCTTAAAAAAAAAAATACAGAATCTACTACTCTCTTTTTCTTCCCTTTTCCTAGTATTTAGCCAATCATGTCAACTCTAAAATGGATTGGCTGGACATAAGACCCAGGAGAAATGGGGAAGTGTTACAGACTAATTAAAATTATGTTTTAATAAAAATACCATTGCTTTAATTATACATAACAATATAAAAATGCATGTAAATAAATAAATTCTTATATTTGATTATGAAACTTCATAGACAGGATCAGGAACATTTTATTATTCAGTTAACTGATTGTTTTTGACATTAAATTATTTAGTATTAATTTCAGGTGTACAGTATGGTGGTTAGACATTCATATAATTTAACAAGTGATCCCCCTGACTAATCTAGTGCCCATTTGGCACTATATGTACTTATTACCATATTATTGACGATATTCCCTACACTATATTTTACATCCCCATGACTATTTTGTACCTACCAATTTGTATTTCTTAACCCTTTCACCTTTTTCACCCTGGTCCCCAAATGCCCTCCCATCTATCACTCCGATAAATGTAATACCCATCTGACACCATACATAGTTATTATAATATTATTGACTGTATTTCTTATGCTATACCCTACATCCCCATGACTACTCTGTAACAACCAATTTGTACTTCTTAATCCCTTCCCTTTTTCACCCACTCTCAGGCTCCCGCTCATCTGGCAATCATCAAAATGTTCTCTGTATCTTTTAGTTTGTTTCTGTTTCATTTGCTTATTTTGTTCTTTACATTCCACTTATAAGCGAAATCATATGATGTTTATCTTTCTTTGTCTGACTTACTACAATCAGCACAAGATCCTTCAGGTCCATGCATGTTGTTGCAGATGGCAAGATTTCATTCTTTCATTATGGCTGAGTAATATTCCATTGTATATATGTATCACCTCTTTTTTATCCATTCATCCATTCAGGGACACCCGGTTGCCTTCATATCTTGGCTATTGTAAATAATGCTGCAATGAACATATGGATGCACACATCCCCTTGAAGTAGTGTTTTGGGTTTCTTTAATGAATACCCAGAAGTGGGCTTACTGGGTCCATCTTTGTCTCTTGTTATAGCCTTTGTTTTAAAATCTATTTGTCTGGTATAATTATTGCTGCCTCAGCTTTTTTGTAGTTGTTGTTTTGTTTTGTTTTCATTTTCAAGAAATATCTTTTTCCATCCCTTTACTTTCTGTCTGTGTGTGTGTCTTTCAATCTGAAGTGAGTCTCTTGTAGGCAGCTTATATAGGTGTCTTGTTTTCTTATCTATTCAGCCACCCTATGACTTTTGATTGGAGCATTTAATCCGCTTACATTTAAAGTAGTTGTTGATAGGTATGTAGTTATTGCTATTTTATTTTTCATATTTTTTAATCTTTTTTCCCAATTTTCTTCTTCTTAAAGAAATCCCTTTAAGGTTCTTGTAATACTGGTTTGGTGGTGATGAACTCCTGTAGTTTTAGGAAAGTCTGCAGCATGAACCAAGATAGGTCATTTGTACGGAAAAGCCACTGAAAGTGGCTTGGGTGTGCCTGGAAGTTCCTTCGGGCAGGGCCTCAGGGAATCACCAGGGCAAGGCAAACAAAGGCTGTTTGCCTGGTTGATGGAGATTCAGATATGATGGTTACCTGTGTCTGCATGCCGGGAGGGGGTAGGACTCAATAAAGAAGCAATGGCTTCCACTAGTTCTTCCATTTGGGAAAAAGCTGCCCCTCCAGCCCTGGCCCTGCAGCCGGACAACTCAGTTCTTTCCCGTATGTCCCTGGTGCCTTTTGAGCTGTTGCCCCAGCATGAGTGAGTTTGTCAGCGAGTGAATTTATGTGCAGACTCTTTAAAAGAAACACATATGACTGCAGCCACCCATTGTCTCACTCAGCCACAATCTCTGCTGGTTTTTACAACCAGAAGTTATGGGGACTTCTCTCCCCAGATCTGAAACCTGAGATGGGGAGTCTGGTGTGAGGCTGGGACCCCTCACTCCTCTGGGAATGGGGGATGGGGATCTCCGCAACTGAGATATCCTTCCCGATTTTGTTTGTTTGTTTGTTTGTTTTTCCCTCCTGGTTTTTAATGGTCACTCGTGGGTGTGGGACCAGCCCATTTCACATCTCTGCCTCTCCCACCACTTCGTGAGGTGGCTTTTTCTGTATGTCTGTAGGTGTAGGGCTTCCGTTCAGCTAGACTTCAGGCAATTCTCAGTAATGGCTGTTGTGTAGTTTAGTTGTAATTTTGATGTGATTGTTAGAGGAGGTAAGTGCAGTGTTTACCTACTCTGCCATCTTGACTGGAAATCCTCAATTGATTTGTTTTAAAGTTTGAGGATATCACTCTGACTTTTGAAATTCTAAGTTCTGGAGTGGAGTTTTAGAAAGTTTTCGACAAAAGTCCTTGGCCCAATGACTTACATGGTTATTTCAATGAAATAGTTATTTTAGTATTTATTTATAATGCACCCCTCAACTGATTCACACAAAGGGATGAGACATGGTCCACAGAAGGCTTGGCTAGAAAAGAATCACCTCTCAATGTGGACACCAAGGGCTTTGTAACCAAGTCAAATATGTCAATCCTGGCTCTTAGGATAACATTTCACACCGTAGTTCTTTCTGCTTTCTTGAAAATAGTATTCTTCTTTCTCTTCCCCCCAGTTTACTAGGTATCTCCAAACTTATACGCAGTGGACAAAACTTGGATTGAGGCTGAAAGCCCATTGATCATCAGAATCATTTTACCTGTGCATAGGTCTTTATAGTTTAAAAGTACTTTCACGTCCAGTAGCTTGTTTAATGCTATGGACAGCCTGGTGAGGTAGCCCGGGACTGATTTACCATGAAGCTAATGAAGTTTAAGTTTTAGCGTCCTCTGGGAAGAACCTCAGCAAAGTAATAGGGTCACAAGGTTTTGTAAAATTTGCAGAAATTTTAACCACAACAAATGAAGTCTGCTGTCTCTATCCACTTTGACTACCTCTCCTTAATGCTTCCCTCATGTTAGGAGGCACTGGAGTGTCTTTAGGCATTTTTGGGATCTGGTTGAGGGGAAGTTGAATTTGGTACATTTAGTTTACATTTAGTGGAGTATATTTATGTAGTTTGCAATCATTTTTGTGTATTTTTAGGTTATTGCCAGTTATCCTAGTGTAGGAAAGGCTTTCAGAAACTCTCCTACTGCAAACTATTAATGAATGTTGACAATGCAGAGTATTTAAGATTTGTCACTATATGTGAGCTCTTCATATGCCTTGTAATCTTGCACCACATACATGAAAGAAACTTGACAAAGGATTTCCCAAATTTGATGATGATCCTAAAAGTGTATGTGACATTACTAAAACAAGCTTTGGAAGCAAAATAAACTTTTAAAAACTAGCAATAGGCATATCAGAGTAGAGAAAAGACTGTTGTTGTTTTTTTATTCTCTACATAGAAAATAATATAACAAAACCACTGTCATATGAAAAGGGGATCAAAGATCACCAAATTTTTGGAAAATGATAATATGAAAATATGGAGCGCTTCATTCATTTGGCTATTTAATCCACAAATATTTATTGTTTGTCTACTGTATTTTTAAGATTGGTGCTAGGGACTGAGAATGGAACAGTGAATAGGCATAGATAATCCATGACGTTGAGACATTTGTCATCATAGTTATAGACCCCTACCTAACAAGTAATCATATCAGGGATTATTTATTTGTATTTAGGATGATTGTGATAAAAGAGAAGTGCAAGAAGCTCTGAGAGCTACCCCAAGCCTGGGTTTAAGGGGTTTCCTTGAGGAAAAAGAATGTGTAAACTGGAGGAGTAATCCAGATTAAAGGGGGAAGAAAGATTATCCCACTCAGGGGGGAAAGTATGAACAAGGGCTCTAGGGTGGGAGGTACTTATTTACTTCAAAGAACCAAAAGAATGCCAGTGTCATAAGCAGTGGGAAGGTGATAAATGAGTCCAACAGATCTTGTCTGTTCTAAAAGTTCAATGAATGAAATTTAGAGTATCCAACATACATGATTTTGTATAAGGCTTCTTTAACTGAGCATAATGTTTTTGAGTTTCACTCAAGCTGTTGCATGTATTTGTAGGTGTTTATTGCTGAACATTATTCATTGTAAGACTACAACACAATTTATTTATCCATTCACCTGCTGATGGAATTTTGGATTGTTTCCAGGTTTTGGCCATTCTGAATAGAGTTGCTATGAACATTCATGTACAAGAGATATGGAACTTTTAATTCACTGTTTCTCCCATCTCACTACAGAAGCAAGAATATGATGTATTGCAGAGAAGCTTTAATAAAAGTGCCAAGAACATTTCAATACCTACCTGATCTTTTGTTGATCTCATAAAGGTACTTGGGTTCTAGCATCTACAGATAAGAAGAGGATTAGGTAATTCATCACGGACACAGCAGCAGCTTAGCCTGAGCTCCACATCACCAACATCTGATACATAAACCGTGCTTTGAGATGGAGGATATTCAGGTAGGAAAGGGTTCTTGCTGATGCCTGAAGGTGGGGAACTGATTTCGTCTACACCCTCCAGTCTAAACAGGAATCCATAACTACCTAAAGGATTCTTTAACCCTGCGAAATGGCCTTAATCCTACCTCCCCTTGTTGCTTTCTATTTCCCCCAACGGACTGACCTGATAGCAGTGATCTGTAACTCTAGATTTACTGTATAACTCATGGTACTTTTAGTGTATCTGCATATTCAACAAAAGCAGTCACAGCATTAAAACAATTCCTGTGCTAAGGCCTGTTGTGGAAAATCAACAGTTACTCCCATATGTGTCTCCGTCTGATTATTCCAATTTTAGTCACTGAATTTTGACTTTAAATTGAAATACAACACTGTACAAACACAACAGTATTTAGAATATCAGTCTTCAGTGAATTTTTATTTCTGTAGGTTAAAAAGACAGTGTTTTGAGGCATTTTTCTTTTCTTCTGAGAAGGAACTTATCTTTCTTGTAGGAATTTTCTTTCCAGAGAGGGTTTCTTTGGCCTTTTCATATTTTACTGTACATTCTTTTTGTTTCTGCTGTATTTCTTTATTTTATACTCTTTTTTCCTTTTTCTTCTTCTTTGTTTTGCTCAAAGTGAATATCCCTTCCAAGCCTCTTAGATAATCCATTCTTTTCACATATTTAACTAGTGGGTCCTGCTTCCTATCCCATCATTTTTTCTAACTACTCTCCAGATTACTTTCAAATTGAATCTTTCTGTGCTACTGGCAGGGTTTTTCCTCTCAGCCTTTATCCTTGTTAGCCTCTAACTACCACACTTGAGTGTGTACAGTAAGTAATAAGGAGAGATTCTTTTTTTGATAATATTGTGAACTGATAACTAGAGAAACCTCCTTATAAAACATCTAAAAGTGCTGTATAAAATATAAAAAACATTCGTTTAAAAGAAGAGCTGAGCTAGCGAGAAAGTAGGTGCAATAGGCTGTGTAATGCCTACAAATTTCTCCCATCCCAGTATGCACATCCCTTAGCAGTACAACATTGCTGCTGCTTATCTCAAAATCTAGTCTATTCCCTCACCCTTTAAACCTGGACTGCCCTTGTATTCTGACACCAACTGGTGTGCTGCAATACAATTCTAATGCTAACCATCTGGTGTTACTGTCAGACTCCACAGGTTAAAGGTCATGATTTCTAATAAGACTGCTCCACTTCAGATGCCAGCCCTAAGTGGAATATGTCAGCCACCTGCACTTCTGACCAACTAGCTACAAATAGGGGGACTCCTATTACCCACTTCAGATTCAGTGACTCATTAGTATGACTCATGGAATTCAGGGAAGCACTATACATATGTATTATAAGAATTTTGTTATAAAGGATACAAATCAGGGCTAGCCAAATGAAGAGACACAAGATGAAGTCTGGGAGAGTTCTGAATGCAGATAATCCATGCATGTTCCCTCTTGGCGCATCCACATATTCATTAGCTAGGAAACTGAACTGAGCTTTGGTGTCCAGAGTTTTTATTGGGATCTTATTACATAGGCCTGATTGATTGAGTCATTGACCAAGTGATTAATTAAACTCAATATTCAGCTCCTCTCCCTTTCCTGGAAATTAGGCTGTCTCAAAGCCCCAGCCCTCGGGCCGACTGAGTGGCTCAGTTGGTTAAGAGTGCGAGCTTTGAGCAACAGGGTTACCGGTTTGAATCCCACATGGGCCAGTGATCTGCGCCCGAGCTGAGCTGCCACTGAGCTGCCAATAGGTGGCAGGATGGCTCTGCTGGTGAGAGCACATGCTCTTAACAACAAGGTTTCTGGTTGACTCCTTCATGGGATGGTGGGCTGGGCCCACCCACAACTAAGATTGAACACGGCACCTTGAGCTGAGCAGCTATAAGCTGCCTACTTGCAGCCAGATGGTGACTGGACTTGGAGCTGAGCTAGCTGCACCCTCCACAACTAAGACTAAAGGACAACAACTTGGCTATTCCCCTTCCCCAATTCCCTAACACTGTTCCCCTTCTCCAATTCCTCAATAAAATCTTTAAAAAATAAATAAAAATAAAAAAATAAAGATTTATCTTTTTTTTTAAGGTTTTATTGGGCAATTGGGGGAGGGGAATAGCGTTGGGGAACCAGGGAAGGGGAACAGACAAGTTGCTGTCCTTTTGTTCTTCAGTCTAGTTGTGGAGGACATTGCTTCACTGGCCCATGTTGGTATCATTATTATACTCTTCTCCGGTGAGGCAGATCGGTGTTGCTGGTCTCTGGACAGCAGCTCACAGCAGCTCTTGGCAGCTCACACCGGCTGTGGGCCACTCACGCTGGCTGCCGGCCATTCACTGTAGCCTATGGCAGCCCACTGCAGCAGGGGCTGCAGCTATGCCGTCCCAGGGACTCACAACAGCCCAGCTCCAGGTGGAGCTGTTGTTCATCATCTTAGCTGTAGAGGGCAGTGTCACTGGCCCTCATATGTGGGATCCTAACCGGGGCCACTGGCGTCTCAAGCCAGCTCTTTACCAACGCGTCACTTGGCTGGCCCCTATAGCTTTATCCTTTTAATATGACATGATATCCTCATATCATATTAAAATTTAATTTGAAAAGGAGCATAGACCTAAACCTAAGTTTATCCAAAAGAAAAATTGAGTTGGGAAAATGATTTCTTACATAGGCACAAAAAGCACAACTCATAAAAGAAAAAAATTATAAAATTGGACTTCATAAAAATTAAAAATGGGGGCCTGCCGAGTGGCGCAGTGGTTAAGCGCTGGCTTGGGAAGCCAGCGGCCCCGGTTCGGGTCCCACATATGAGGGCCAGTGACAATGCCCTTAAAAAAAATAAAAATTAAAAATAGTTGCTCTTTGAAAAACACTGTTAAAAAAAATGAAAGACAAGCCACATCCATAGAGAAAATGTTTTCAAAATCTGATAAAAAATATATTTGTATCAGAATATATTTTTAAAAACTCTTACAACTCAATGAAAAGACAAACTTGTAATAAAAAAAGATCGGCAAAAGGTTTGAACTGACTGTTCACAAAAGAAGATGTATGAATGATTAATAAGCACATGAAAATATCCTTAACATCATTAATCATTAGGGAAAAGCAAATTAAAATCACAATGACATACCATTACACTCGAGTGGCTAAAATTAAAGACTGATAATACCAAATGTAAAAATGTAGACCAACTGAACTCTTACATGAGGTTGCACAATTAAGTGCGCCAACTCATCCTAGAAAAAACGCTGCATACCTCATTGCTGAATATCAATATGGTCACCTTCCAAGTTCTCCCCTTGGGAAGCTATGCACTGACGCCAACACCTAGTCCACCCTTCAAAACAATTTTGGAACCCTTTTTCTGGACTGGCCATCAGAGCTGTCGTCGGATTACCATTGATGTCCTGAATGTCATCAAAATGTCTTCCTTTCAATACTTTATCTTTGGGTAAAGAAAGAAGTCATTGGGGGACAGATCAAGTGAGTAGGGAGGGTGTTCCAATACAGTTATTTGTTTACTGGCTAAAAACTCCCTCACAGGCAGTGCTGTGTGAGCTGATGCACTGTTGTGATGCAAGAGCCATGAATTGTTGATGAAAGGTTCAAGTCATCTAACTTTTTCACACAGCCTTTTCACTACTTTCAAATATGAAACTTGGTTAACTGTTTGTCCAGTTGGTACAAATTCATAATGAATAATCCCTCTGATATAAAAAAAGGTTAGCAACATTGTTGCAACAAGTTTGCAAACTTAATTGTCAGACCTTGTGTATTTATTGCTGGTGGGAGTGCAAAATGCTCATTTTGGAAAAGCTTGGAAATTTCCAAATAGTTACTTTGGAAAAGTTTGGCAGTTTCATATAAAAGTAAATATATATATATATATATCATACAACCCAGGAATTTCACTTCTAGGTATTTACCCAAGAGAAATGAGAACAAATGTCTACGCAAAGACTTATATACAAATGTTCATAGCAGCTCTATTTAGAATAGTCAAAAACTGGAAAGAACCTTAATGTCCATCAGTTGATGAATAGTTAAACTAACTGTAGAATATCAATAAAATGAATAAGTTACTAATACACTTATCAACATAGAACAATATCAAAAATATTATGCTAAATGAAATTATTAGTAACAAAGGACTAGATATTGTATGATTCCATTTATATGAAATGCAAAAATGTAGTGACATAAAGCAAATCAGTGGTTGCCTGGGGCCCGAGGTGAGGGAAACAGATTTACTGCAAGGAGACATAAGGGAACTTTTTGAATGATGGAATATACTTACGGGGCCGGCCGAGTGGCGCATTGGTTAAGAGCTGGTTTTGGGACGCCAGCGGCCCCGGTTTGGATCCCACATGAGGGCCAGTGACACTGCCCTCTACAGCTAACAACAGCTCCACCTGGAGCTGGGCTGTGAGCCTCGGCGATGGTGTAGGCTGCAGCCCCTGCTGCAGTGGGCTGCCATAGGCTACAGTGAGTGGCCGGCAGCCAGCGTGAGCGACCAATAGCCACGGTGAGCGACCATCCAGAGGCCGTGGACCGATCTAACTCATCTGGGAAGAGCGCAATGACGATACCAACATGGGCCAGTGAAGCAACATCCTCTGCAACTAGACTGAAGAACAAAAGGAGAGCGACTTGTCTGTTCCCCTTCCCCCATTCCCCAATGCTGTTCCCCTCCCCCAATTACTCAATAAAATCTTAAAAAAAAAAAGAAAATACTTTCTTTTTAAAAAATATTTTTATGGAAATATAGCTACCATACAATATGACATCAGTTTCAGGTGTACACTATAGTTATTTAACATTTCCATTCCTAAAGAGTGATCACCATGGTAAGTCTAGTGATCACCTGACACCATTCCATGCTATCACAATATTATTGACTGTATTCCTTATGCTGTACATTACATCCTCATGACTTATTTGTTTTATACCTGGAAATTTGAACTGCTTATTCCACTTCACCTGTTTTCCTCCCTTTAAAAAATTGGTCAATTGCAGCTGACATTCAATATTATTTTATATTCGTTTGAGATGTGCATCATAGTGTTAGAGATTTATATAATTTACAAAGTGATCCCCCTGATTAGTCTAGTACCCCCCTGGCACTATACATAGTTATTATCATATTATTGTCTTTACCCCATTGTATATTCTTGCTTCTTTTGTCATAGATTAATTGACCATATAGGCATGGGCTTATTTCTGGACACTCTAGTCTGTTCCATTGATTAAAATCTAATTTTCAGTGAGCATTTTGAGAAGTTGTTTTGTGCAGAGCACAAATGATTTTTAAAGGTGATGACCTGCTTCCCAGAAGTTCAGGGAAAGCTACCTCCCTCACAATGACGCCCACTGATGGACTGAATTCAGTTGGATGTACTCTCTTTCTGGAGAGGTCCCCAATGTGGCCTTCCTTGTGTGCATTTCACCACAGTGACCTAGCCAGACATCTTGTGCCTCCTATCTCTTATGCTCTCACTTCATTATTGAAAGCCCTCTTCAAATTTCAGCTCTCCCATAGTAGGTGAACGTGAAGAGTCTCACTTTCCTTAAAAACAGCTACCCAAAGAACAATTGATTAAATTGGAGTTTATTTATATTTTCAACCATTTTTTCTCATTATAAAAGCAGTACATGTTTACATCAATTAGGAATCTATGCAAGCAACGTAAGTTTACCTAACTTAAGCAAAACAACAACAAAAGAGAATTTGTCAAAATGTATCAGAGTTCTTCACAGAACCAAAGGAAAAACTGAAGGCCTGGGTATTTGAAAAGTTAGCAGCAAGGACAGATCCAGGAACCAGAACTAATGGCCAGTCCTTTCAGAGGCTGCCTTTCAACAAATATTCACTGGGCTCCACCTACATGCCTGGCACCTCCCTGGCCCCAATGCAATCAGACATGATGCTTGTCCTTTAGGGGAGGAAAATGGGGGAGAGTCTAGCAAGCCTTTATCAAAGAAGAAATGTTTGAAACAGATCTTAAATTAGAGTTTACTGGGTGGGCAAGGGAGAAAATATTATGGATAAATATGGAAAATATTGTGGATAAATAAATGGACAGTGTGACATAAGCAGGAAAGGATACTGGAGGACTTAATGTCTACTTTGCAAAACTGAAGGGGGATGCTGGGGGGTGTGGAGGTTGGGGTTCAGGAGAAAGGAGAAGAACCCAGTCTAGATTATACACAGACAGTGATATATGATGAGAATACCTCAATGTGAAGCTTCAAATACATAAAAATCATATAAGAATGCAGAATTAAAATAAAGTGAAGCTGGCCTGAGACTAGTTGGGTAGTGAAATGATTCCATATAGGTTAGAAAGACCCAAAGTCTGATGTAAATTTGGTAAAAAATCAAAGAATAAAAACACTCAGACAACATGAACAAGAAAGGTCTGGGGCCAGCCGAGTGGCGCATTGGTTAAGAGCTGGTTTGGGGATGCCAGCGGCCCCGGTTTGGATCCCACATATGAGAGCCAGGGACACTGCCCTCTACAGCTAACAACAGCTCCATCTGGAGCTGGGTTGCGCAAGCCCTGGCAACGGTATAGGCTGCAGCCCCTGCTGCAGTGGGCTGCCATAGGCTACAATGAATGGCCGGCAGCCAGCGTGAGCGACCAATAGCCACGGTGAGCGACCATCCAGAGGCCGGCGACCAATCTGCCTCATCTGGGAAGAGCGCAATGACGATACCAACATGGGCCAGTGAAGCAACGTCCTCCTCAACTAGATTGAAGAACAAAAGGACAGCAACTTGTCTGTTCCCCTTCCTCGATTCCCCAATGCTGTTCCCCTTCCCCAATAAAATCTTTAAAAAAAAAAAAAAAAGAAAGAAAGTTCTGGGTGAACACCAGAGATAGGTAGACTATGTGTGAGGGGGCCAGCTCCATTTTAGAGTTAGGGATGTTGCAGACATCTTTAATGTCACGATACGTTCAGACTTAAATCACAGTTGATTAGGAAAAAGAGGGGACATGCAGACATTTACATTACTTTGAGTATTCACTAATGCCATGCATTGTGCTAGGAACTTCACACACATTATATAATTTAATCCTAAAAACAATCTTATGAGATAGATACTATTATTTATCTGTTTTATAGGATAGGAAACTAAAAGACAATGCTAAGTAGCTAGTAAGCCACCGAACCAAGATGTGCTAGCTCTAAAACTTAGACTCTTTCTAAAGCACTATAATGTGACTTTAATCAGGGGAAGAACATAATCAGTTTTGAAATTCAGACCCCTCTAGTGATAGTGTGAAAGGAATTCAGGAGAGGAAGGGAGTATGGCAGTGGCAAGGTAGTGAGCAGGGCACTATAAACGATGAGTGAAGGCAGGGAGACTACTGTGGTAGTCTGGATAAGAGATGTTCAGGATCTGAGCTCAGGTGGTTACAGAAGGGATGAGAGAAACAGTACAAATCAGAAGGGGGGGAGGGGAAGAAATAGAATTATCAGGATTTAGTGACTAAACCATGGTCCTCTCTGTGCTCTGTGTGTGTGTGAAGAATAAAGTATTGGGAATCTGGGTCTGTGGTGATTTGGGCCAACTATAGTGAGGAGTGAAAGAGACTTCTCATTTTGTTCCTGACCCTCACACATGTAGGGTCATACAGGAAATGCACAAGGAGGTTATGGGGAACAGCTATTGAGATTGTGGGTAGAGGGGGAGGGCTAACATGTCCTTGGGCACAGACCCAGACAAACACTACTTTGAGCCTCCAGTGCTTTTCTGCTGACCCATGATAGTGGTTAGAGAGGTAGCTATGGCAGTGCTAGCAGACCCTTGGCTTCAAAGGTGGTTATTTGAGCTTCAGCTCCCAAGATTCCTTGGGAAACTCTAGGGTCCCTCCATGGCAGACCCAGTAACCCATGAAGAGCAAATGGAACAGGCTTTCTGGTTTTTTTAAGGCCGCTGTTCTCAGGCCTGAGTAAACCCCTGGGATGATTGAATGTATCATGAGTAAAGAAACTCTTGGAAGAAAATTAACTATCCATTAACCACAAAATGGAAGCTTCAGTTATTTAATTGGAATATTGAATAAAAAATGTGACCAGTGTAGGGGCACATCAATAAAACATTATATTTAAGACAAAGGCAAGAGCATGCATTATGTTAAGGGTTCAAAGAAAACGCTGATTTGAAACTGATTACACTAACAATGTAGTCCTGATGTTCCCACAAGGCAAGCTTCTCCTCCTCTTGTATTATTTATCCTAGTTAATGAGTGAAGTGTAAAGTTGGAGGAATGATGGCAGAAAAAAATTAAGAAGATTAAGAAGGGTTATTATTTGAGGTCCTGAAAGACATGTTAAAATGTCTTTGTTCACTGTCATCCATTGATTCTGGAAAATTCTGAGTCATTATCTTTTTGAATATTTTATTTCATTCCATGCTTTGCTTCTCAACAACTATTAGAACTAGATTTTCTTGCTCTATTTTCTGTGTTTCTTAAATTTTTACATTATTCATTTCATTAGCTTTGTATGCTATAGTCTATGTGTTTTCCCTAGATCAATTTTCCAATTCTTTAACTCTCTCATTAGCTAATTTAATCAGCTGTTAGACCTGTCCATAATTTTAAAAATTTCAATGACTACATTTTTTTATTTCTAGAAATTTTGCTTATGATCTTTCTTTATTTCCCTCCTCTTCCTTCTTCTTTTTGTTTTTTTAAATTGGAGAACAGTGTGTTTTTCCAGGACCCATCAGCTCCAAGTCAAATAGTTGTTTCAATCTAGTAGTGAAGGGTACCATCTCAGTGGCCCACGTGGGAATCGAACTGGCAACCTTGGTTGTATGAGCACTGTGCTCTAACCTACTGAGATAACTGGCCTCCTCTTCCTTCTTTTGCTGAGGGAATAATGTTATTTTCAAAGCTCTGGTATTTTTTCAATAATGTCTTTTTTTGTTCTAATGTTTTCAATTCTTTATTATATGTCTTTATAATTTTAACATATACTTAATTTATAATGTGTACCGAATAGTATAGTTAACTGTGATCCTAATGGGTCTCCTTTTGCTGATTATTGTTATTTCTTTTATTAATGAAGGCTATTAGTTTCTTTCAATGTTTTGAAATTTTTATGTGGTAATCTCATGTTTAGCTTTATTTTTGGAAATCCTGTGAAACCTGAGTTAAGGTTATATACCTCCAGAGAAGTTTTTGTGTTTGCAAGGAACATACTAACAACAGACCACTTTTTATCATCAGTTTTATTGAGGTACAACTTATATATAATAAAATTCACTGAATTAAAGCGTACAATTCAATGAGCTTTGATAAATGTAAACAGTCATGTAACTACCACCATTATTAAGATACAGAATATTTCCATCATTCAGGAGCACCTAAAGAAAGCAACTATTAACCAACACAAAGGGAGAAATTGACAGTCACAGTAGGGGAACTTTAATGCCCCATTCACAACAAGGGATAGATCTTCCAGGCAGAAAATCAACAGGGAAACAGCAGCCTTAAATGACACATTAGACCAAATGAATTTAATTGATATTTTTAGAGTATTTCACCCCAAAAGCAGCAGAATATACATTCTTTTCAAGTGCACATGGAATGTTTCCCAAGATATACCACATTAGGCCACAAAACAAATCTCAATAAATTTAAGAAGATTGAAATCATACCAAGCATCTTCTCCGTCCACAATGGTATGAAACTATTAAAAATCAATTACAAGAAAAACACTGAAAAACACACAAACACATGGGGCCTAAATAACATGCTATTAAATAATGTATGGGTCAGCAGTGAGATCAAGGAAGAAAGCAAAGGTTACCTTGAGGGCCGGCCCAGTGGCATGTTGGTTAAGAGTTGTCTTGGGACACCAACTTGGAACAGCAGGGCCCCAGTTCAGATCCCATATCTGATGCTGCGCCCTCTACAGCTAAGATGGTGAACAACACCTCAACCTGGAGCTGGGCTGCCGTGAGTTGCTGGCAACGGTGTAGGCTGCAGTAGGGCTGGCTGGCAGCTGGTTTGAGCTTTTGTGAGCTACCATGAGTCACTGTGAGCAGCAGTCCAATGGCCAGTGAGTGACTGCCTCACCCGGGAAGAGCACAGTGATAATAGCAACATGGGCCAGTGAAGCAGTATCCTCCACAACTAGCCTGAAGAACAAAAGGACAGCAACTTGTCTGTTCCCCTTCCCTGATTCCCCAATGCTGGTCACCTCTCCCAATTCCCCAATAAAATCTTAAAAAATAAATGAATAAATAAATAAATAAATAAATAAATACCTTGAGAGGAACGAAAATTAAAACAAAATGACCCAAAACCTATGGGACACAACAAAAGCAGTCCCAAGAGGGAAATTCATAGCAATACAGGCCTACATTAAGAAACAAGAAAAATCTCAACTAAACAATCCAACTCTACATGTAAAGGAACTAGAAGAACAGCAAAGTCCAAAGTGAGCAGAAGGAATGAAATAATAAAGGTCAGAGCAAAAATAAATGAAATAGAGTCTTAAAGAAATACAAAAGATCAATGAAACCAAGAGCTGGTTCTTTGAAAAGATAAACAAAATTGATAAACCTTTAACCAGATTCATAAAAGAGAGAGGACCCAAATAAATAATATCAGAAATGAAAGAAGAGAAATGACAGCTGACAGACACCACAGAAATACAAAGGATTATAAGAAAATACTAGGAACAATTATATGTGAAAAAATTGGACAATCTGGAAGAAACTGATAAATTCCTAAAAACATACAGTCTTCCAAAACTGAGTTAAGAAAAAATTGAAAATCTGAACAGACCGATTACTACTAATGAAATTAAATCAGTAATATAAAACTCCTAAAAAACAAAAGTCCTGGACTGGGTGGCTTTACAGGTTTTAGCTAACATTCAATGAAGAATTAATACTTATCCTTCTCAAACTATTCCAAAAAATCCAAAGAGGATATACAGATGGCCAACAGACATATAAAAAGATTCTCAACCTTACTAATAATCAGAGAAATGCAAATAAACACCACAATGAGATATCACCTCACACCTGTCACGGATATCATCAGTAAATCAACAAACATCAAATGTTGGCAAGGATGTGGAGAAAAGGAGGTCCTTGTGCACTATGAGTGGAATTGAAAATTGGTGCAGCCATTATGGAAAACATCATGAAGCTTCTTCAAAACATTGAAAATAGAACCACCTTATGTCCCAGCAACTCCACTTCTGGGTATTTATCTAAAGAAATCCAAAACACTAATTTGAAAAAATATATGAACCTCTATGTTCATTGTAGTGTTATTTACAATAACCAAGATATGAATGGAACTTTAGTGCACATCAATAGAACATTGGATAAAGAAGATGTGGTGCATAGGTATAGACAATGGAATATTACTCGGTCATAAAAAATGATGAAATCTTACCATTTGTGACAACTTGGATGGACCTAGAGGGTATTATGCTAAGTGAAATAAGTCAGGCAGAGAAAGACAAATACCATATAATTTCACTTAAATGTAGAATAAAGAACAAAATGACCAGACAAAACAAACAGACTCAGAGATACAGGGAACATTTTGATGGTTGCCAGATGGAAGGGGTGTTTTGGGGCAGGGTGAAAAATGAAGGGATTAAGAAGTACAAATTGGTAGTTACAAAATAGTCAGGGGAATGCAAAGTACAGTATAGGGGATATAGTCAATAATGTTGTAATAACTATATATGGTGCCAGGTGGGTACTAGACTTAGAGGGGGGTCACTTCATAAATTTAATAAATGTCTAACCACTATGTTGTAACCTGAAACTAATATAAAATAATTTTGAATGCCAATTGTAATTGGACAAAAATTTGATTTAAAAAATCAAGCTGTTCCAAAATTTATAAAACACTCATGAAACTCAACACCAAAAAAACAAACAACCCAATTAAAAAATGGGCAGAGGATATGAGGAGGCATTTCTCTAAAGAGGCCACACAGATGGCCAACAGGCATATGAAAAAATGTTCAACCTCACTAATCATCAGAGAAATGCAAATAAAAACCACAATGAGATACCACCTCACTCCAGTCAGAATGACTATCATCAACAAATCAACAAACAACAAGTGCTGGCGAGAGTGTGGAGAAAAGGGAACCCTGGTGCACTGTTGGTGGGACTGCAAATTGGTGCAGCCATTATGGAAATCAGTATGGAGGTATCTCAAAAAACTGGAAATGGAACTACCGTATGACCCAGCAATTCCACTCTTGGGTATCTACCCAGAGGAATCCAAGACGCTAATTCGAAAAAATATATGCACTCCTATGTTTATTGCAGCACTATTTACAATACCCAAGACTTGGAAACAACCGAAATGCCCATCGGTAGATGACTGGATTAAGAAACTGTGGTACATTTATACAATGGAGTATTACTCCGCTATAAAGAAGAATGAGATCGTACCATTTGCAATGATATGGATGGACCTAGAGACTATTATTTTAAGTGAAATAAGTCAGTCGGAGAAAGACAAATACTATGTGATCTCACTTATATGTGGAATTTGAAAAACTGAATGAATGAGCAAAAGAAGCAGAAACAGTCTCATAGATATAGAGGAAAAATCAGGGTTGCTAGTTGGGATGGAAGTGGGGGTGAGGGAGAAGAGGAAGGGATTAGACAGCATAAATAGGTAACTACAGTATTGTCACAGGGATATGAAAGACAGTTCGGGGAATATAATAATGTTGTTAAAATTTTGTAGGGTGTCAGATGGTCACATGTCTTGTTAGGGAGACCACTTCATGGATGGAATAGAGGCTAGATCACTGCACTGTATACCTGAAATTGATGTTGTATAATATTGTATGCCAACTGTAATTGAATATGTAGATAGTCACGGGATGTGGATTATATGGTGGAAGGGAGTCAAAGGAATTGTAATAGATAGTATGATATTGGGGGGAGGGGGGAGAATTGGAGGAGAAAGGTTGTCACTTTGAGGGGTAAAAAGTATAACTATTGCACTTTGTTGTACACCTGAAGCTAATTAAAATTAAAAAAAAAATTTACTAAATAAATTGACATCTGAATGAATAAAAAAATAAATCAAGGTGTATGCAGAGAATAAACTGAAGGAAATTTTCCTTGATTTGACTTCGAAAGGAACATAAGATAGGAGAACAAATAGAAAATAAAGAGGAGAATGTGAAGGAGACTAGGTAATTCAGGGAGGCATAGCTCTTAACTGTGCAAGACATAAATATATTCCTAATTGTCCCCACCAATGTGTGAGAAAGAATTAAATCTAATTAAGGTATCCATTATTAAATTGCAAACATCTTAAGTTTATTGCATACAGGCCGAGTTGCCATTATGCTTGATTTGGGGTCAAACACTGCTATTTCTACTCTTGTAAAATATGCCATCTCCCTCTTCACTATAAGTATAGGGAGGACAGAGAATACTATTGGTAGTTGTTTAGATTTTTTTTTTTTTCAGCTGAGTCATCCTGCCACCTGTTGGCAGCTCAGCAGCAGCTCAGCTCAGGTGGGAATCAAACCGGCAACACTGTTGCTCAGAGCTCTCACTCTTGAGCGAGCTCTTAACCAACTGAGTCACTGGGCCCGCCCTGTTTTTTAGGTATTTGACCGATGACTTTTCTTCAACACTGTAATATTTTATTTCTTGAGCTGAGTAGGGGGTACATGTGGGCTCTTTATATTTGTACCTTTATGTCTGCAATTTTTCATAATCAAACAATTAAAACTTTCCAGGGGATTTTATTATTTTCATAATGGTATAAGTAAATATATTTCAAAAATCAGAATTAATTGTGCCATCACCTTTTTTTTTTTTTTTTTTTTTTAAAGATTTTATTGGGGGAAAAAAAAAGATTTTATTGGGGAATTGGGGAGGGGAAGGGAACAGCGTTGGGGAACCAGAGAAAGGGAACAGACAAGTTGCTGTCCTTTTGTTCTTCAGTCTAGTTGTGGAGGACATCGCTTCACTGGCCCATGTTGGTATCATCATTGCGCTCTTCTTGGGTGAGGCAGATCGGTTGCCGGCCTCTGGATGGCTGCTCACAGCGGCTATTGGCAGCTCACACTGGCTGCCAGCCACTCAAGCTGGCTGCCGGCCACTCACTGTAGCCTATGGTGTAGAATATGCTGTCCCAGGGACTCACAGCCCAGTTCCAGGTGGAGTTGCTGTTCACCACTTGGCTGTAGAGGGCAGTGTCACTGGCCCTCATATGTGGGATCCGAACCGGGGCCTCTGGCATCCCAAGCCAGCTCTTAACCAACGCACCACTCGGCCTGCCCACCATCACCTTTTCAAGGAGCACTTTTAATCTCTATTTTGGCCCTTACCCTATAGTAGGCTGTAATCTAGTAAGCACATTTACTTCATGAAAGCACAGATAGTGTTTTATTTAATATTTTAGTCCTCTGAGTACTTGATGATATATGCATGGCACACATAGACAACAAACAATTTCAAAAATTAAAAGATTCTAAACCTACCAATTTACCCATATTTTCATGTTTCAAATTTGCAAGTTTTCTATCATCCTGCAATATTTTAAGGCTTCTTGATGATATCTACAAATATCAGTCTTACATCCACATCCTTTTTAAGGCCGTTGGGTCCAAAAAAAGAAAAAGAGAGTGCCCACGGGCCTAGTAATACCCATTTCATGCTAGTCTTGTTATGTCACCACTATAACATCTAACATATTAGAGAAGGAGAAAGACTGTTGATACAAAAGGAAAAAAAAGAAGATAAAAGATTCTTGTTTAAAATATACAGACTTAGTTCCAGGAAAATCCTGGGGGATTATTCAGTATGGTAATTGCTAAGGGGTACAGAAAAGGGTAATTTAATCATGTCAGGGGAGGTTTTCAGGGAAACTTACACATGAGTTGAGGCTTGAAGTTCTCTCCAAGGTTTTTGTACACGCCTCTTTATAATATTTTTTGCATTGTATTTCACCCGCTTACAAGTTGCCCCCTAATTAGACTATGAATACCTAAAGGGTAGAGTTAGAATCTTCTGCAATTTTGTGTCTCCTGAATCTAGCACAGGCATATCTTGTTTTATTGTGCTTCGATTTATTATGCTTCACAGATATTGCATTGTTTTACAAATTGAAGGCAAGACCCTCCACCAGCAAAATGATTATGATTCACTTTTTTGCAGTGGTCTACAACCAAACCCACAATATCTCTGAGGTCTGCTTGTAGATAGCATTGCCCAATAAACATTTATTGGAATAAGGGCAAGAAAGCAAGGAAAGTAATGGAGAGAAATAGGAAAGTAATGGAGAGAAATGGAAAAGTAGATTCGCTTGGCACATAGCAGGGAATAAGGGAAATAAATATGCAGATAGAAGATTAAAGGAAAGGAAGTAAAGGCACCGAGTATTAATTAGGATTAGATTCAGCTGTGATAAACAAAAAAACAAAATGGCTTATAGAAAAGGGAAATTTGTTTTTTGTCTTATGTAGAAAAAGTCTGAAGGTAGGTATTTTTGGGCTGGTAATTCTTCTTATCTTGCTACTTAGTCAGATTTAAGATGTGGTTATCTTTCTACTTAGTCAGACTTAAGATGTGGTTTTCATCTCATGACTCAAGATGATGCTTAACATCCAGTTATCATGTCCTCATTCCAGCCAAGAGAAAGGACAAAAAGGAGAAATGCTTACCCCCTACCCTCAAAGACATTTTCTGGATATTGCACACATAACTTCTACTTACATCTCACTGTCCAGAGTTTAGACATGACCACACTTAGTTGTATGAGGATTTTTGAAAATGTAGCTTTTATTTTGGGTGGCCTCATGCCCAGATGAAATCAGAGATTTTATTATTCAGCAAGAAGAAGAAGTGAGATTAGTGAATCAAAGGTATAAATATTTTTATACATTACTATGTTTATTATACATAATATTATATATATTATATATTTTAATATTCATTGATTATCAGGAAAATGTACTTGAAAATATTTTTCTTTGGAGTAAATTAAAGCTTACTCATTTTTTTCCTTTGTAAAAGTTTCTTGTTACCTACTGCTAATATAACATAATAGAGTTTTTAAAGCATGGAGTCTAGAGCAGAATGCCTATATTTATCATGGCTCCATAGCTTACTTGCTGTCATATATATTTGTTATGACATTTTTATGTAAATTTTTTTTGTTGGGAAAGGGGTATTTATGTAAAATTTTAACACAAAAAATCATAATATATCTATTGTTTAGAGCTACATACATTTATATCAGCTTGAACAAAATTAAATTGTTTAATTTACAGTTTAAAATGATCAAATATAGGGCCTGCCGAGTGGCACAGTGATTAAGAGCTGGCTTGGGATGCCAGCAGCCTTGGTTCGGATCCCACATATGAGGATCAGTGACACTGCCCTCAGAAAATAAATAAATAAATAACGTGATCAAATATAGGGGCTGGCTGAGTGGCTCAGTTGGTTAAGAGCTTGCTCAAGGGTGCGAGCTGAACTCTGAGCAACAGCAGTTCGATGCCCAGCCCGAGGTAAGCTACCACTGAGCTGCCAACAGGCAGCAGGATGGCTCAGCTAAAAAAATAAAAAAATAAAAAAAGAATCAAATATTAAAATCTTATATAGGGGCCGGCCGAGTGGCGCGGTGGTTAAGCGCTGGCTTGGGAAGCCCCACATATGAGGGCCAGTGACACTGCCCTCAAAAAAAAAAAAAAAAAATCTTATATAATTAAACCTAATGATAAAATTTAAATACATACAGGGATAGTAATGATACACATAAATTTTAGAATAATGAGTGCTTCAGGGTAGGGGCAGAGAACAGATGGGAATGAGGCTTCTGGTAGATCTGTAACAGAAAGCATGTATAGAAAAATTGCGAAGTTTGCTTGCAAAGGGTAGTAGAGAAATGGGACCTGAATTAGGAGCTGTGGCGATGGAGTTTAGATGGGGTTTTTATTGTTTTTTTGTTTGTTTGTTTTGTTTTTTATGTTGGGAAAGACTACAACTTATTTGAATATTGAAGGAAGATACCCTGTAGAGAGAAGTTGAAAATCTAGTAAGAGAGATGATAACTAGTCCAAATGTAAAGTGAAGAATCATCAAAATGGAAATAATTGAGCAGGTACTATCTATCTATCTATCTATCTATCTATCTATCTATCTATCTATCTATCTTCTATCAGCCCTCCTTTCCAACTCAGAACAAGAGAAAGCCAAATGTGCTCCCTAAGTCAATCATATAAGATGCCCCATTTCTAGTTAGCCTGCCTCCAGCTTCCCTGTTCCAACAACCACCAGAGCTACCTGAAGCCTTCTCTCTCTCTCTCTCTCTCTCTCTCTCTCTCTCTCACTATAAAGCTTTCCTGCTTACCTTTCAGTCTGCCAAAAGCAAATGATGGTGGCTGACTCCTTTGCTATAGCAAGCTCTGAATAAATAGCCTCTCTTTTTTTTTTTTTTCCATTAGGCTGATATTCATTTATTTCCACAGTAGAAAGGTTGAATTTATGATTTTGAAGGTAGACTTATGACCTTCTGAGTGAGAGGCTGAGGTGGAGTGAGGAAGTCTATTGAAAAATGAAAATGTTAAGAAACTGCAAAGACTAATTTTGGATGGGATGTCTTTGTAGATGTTGAAACCCAGAAAGCTGGCTTGCTTTAGGAGAATATGACTATGGTAAAAAGTGCTAAAGTCTTCAGTAAATGAGGGAAAGTGGCTGGGAAGTCAGAGTAGCAAGAAATGGATGAGGGGTGAGCAGTACTGTCTTCATACTACCTTTAAGGTAATACTTTAAGTCTTCCCTTAAAGGGATGCCAGTAGGCTGAGAATAACAGTGAAAACAAGTAATTATCTGTGTTCTAATAGTGAGGGAGGCAGGTATTAGAGTAGGTGTGTTACGTTGTGTACTGGGGAAGTAAGGATGCTACTGAAGCAACACAAGGTGGAACCTAGTCAAGATTTTGAAGGAGAGCGCTGTCAGAGATTTCTTCGAGGCAGAGATATTCATTTTGTGTCTTGAAGGATGAGTAGGAAAGCACAAACAAAGCAAGAGAGGGTTTCGTTGCTTTAATTTTATTTATGTACCAAGATCTTAATTACTATACTGTACTGTCTTAATTACTATTGTTTTATAATATAATAGGTTTTTGATAAGATAAATTCCTCCATTTTATTTCTCTTCAAATTATTTTGGCTCTTCTTACCCTTATTCTTTTCCAATTTTAGAGTCAGCTTGTCAAGTTTCATGAAAATCTCTGAGGATTTTGGTTGGAACTGCATAGAATTCATACTTCTTGCTTCTTATTGAATTCTTCTTATACATGCCTTATGTGGCAGCATTCAATTTCACCTGCTTCAGGAAGGCCTTACCTTACCAGATAAGGTTTAATTTCCTTGCTATATATTACACAGCACCCTGCACGTCCCGTGAAGTAACACAGATTGGAATTGTAATTCTTTATTCAAAGGCTGTCGTCTGGGCTGGGAAAGTTCAGAGAAACCGTGTCTGTTTGGTTCATCACAATATTCTCCAGCTCACAGTCTAAAACAGTTTTTACTTAAGACACACTTTTCTTTTTTATTTAAATTAATTTTATTTAAATAATGTTAGCTGGTTGGGGTTGAAAGGCTGAGGATTACTTCAGCAAGTAATATCCTAAGAGAGGGATAATCAGTGGGGTGAGATCCCAGTGGTGGCTGAAAGAGCACTGTAAAGGGATTAGCCTCAGGTAGGGAATGGACGCCTTGTCTGTTTAATAGGAGAGAGATCAAAGAATGGTTAGTAGGTGACAGTTAACAAAGTTCTCTTCTATTTAAATTTTTTTTTTAATTTAAATTGACATTCAATATTATATTAGTTTCAGGTGTATCTCTTCTGTTATTGTTATCTATTACTCCTCTTTTATTATTTCTAATAATCTATTATTATTTTTCTTTCTAAAGTTAAAGATGAGGGAATTTGGTACTAGTGAGGGAGAGGCGGGAGATGTCAGTAGGACTGGACATGTCAGAAGACTGGAGAAGACCCATGATCTATGAAGAAAGAGTGTGTGAACAGAATAGGGGAGCCAAAGAATTCCTGGGCAGTGTTGAGGAGGACCCTGTGGGGATTGGAGACCGTGAATTCATAGTGGTCCCCATCACACCAATCAGCACAGTATGGTTTTCTACTGGTGTCCACAGCAGCACAGGTACACATACAGATAACATGAATCACTGGATTGATCCAAGGCTGGGATTTTTGCCAGATTGGTGCCAGAGAAGTTCAATTGAGATAGTGAGTTCAAAATGTTGGTCAAAAGTGGTTGATGTGATAAACCATGGAGAATTTTATTCAGCAGAATTGGGGACTGAGTGTGGCACAATTCTCTTAAGTAAAAGCAGTCTGAGCAGGAGACAAACAATCTCTCAGGGTTTGCCAATGGGTGGGGGAGGGAAAAGAATGAGGTGCATCCAAGGAGACAACAAAGAGAGAGAGAGAAGAAAGAAAGGGAAGGAAAGGGAGACATGTATGAGAGAGATGCAGGAGATGGAGGAAGGTAGGGATGGAGAAAAGGAGGGACGGAGGGAGGGAGAGAGACAGACAGACAGACTAAGAAGGCATTTGGTCTTGTTTGTGATAGCTTTCAGTTCTGGGTCCCTTGGTTACATTTCCAACCCATGAGTTCAGGAGAGTTTCCTGTACCCTTATAGTTAATTTTCTTCTTTGATTGAAGGGATTGGAGCAGTTTTTATTTCAAAATAGTCTTAATTAAGACAAGAAAATGTAATACAGATTCTTGTACTTCTCATATCATGTTTTCGCCTTGTTTCGGGGTTGGGAGTAACGTAGAGCTAAAGTTGATCAGATTTTCAAGTATTTAGGGCAATTCTGTTAAAACCATCTATCGGCATAAGGCTCAGCGTTCTGGCAAATGACTTTGGGACCTCTGGGGCTTGAAGTCACTAGCAGGTTTTCCAAAGATCCCTGGCTCTTTGCCTCACTGACCCTGTTCCAAAGCAGCCAGGGCTTCAGGCCTGGAGCTGCTGGGTGGCTTCTTTGATTGGCTGAGGATCTTGTCCTAAGAAAAGGGGAAACTGAGCTTTCTCCAAAATCTTTGCCCACTTGTTGTCTATTGCACAATGATCTGGTCACTCTTGAGGTAAGTCAACAGTACCCCAATCATCTGTCTCTTTCCAGGCTGCGCCACTTTGGGATCATGGTATTATGGACACTTGTGTCTTTCTTCCCAAAGCCATCCAGACACAAGTTCACCAAAACATTTACCCTCCGTTTCCTACTGCATACTAACAATATTAAATACTAACACTGTGTGGGACCGGCCAGGTGGCACGGTGGTTAAGCGCTGGCTTCGGAAGCCAGCGGTCCCGGTTCGGATCCCACATATGAGGGCCAGTGACACTGCCCTCAAAAAAAAAAAAAAAAAAAAGCATACTCTGGCAATAAAGTGTGACACTTAAATACTAACACTGTGGAGCTCTGAGGCTGTCTGTTTTGGGATTTACCTGATCGATTGATATTTCTACAAGGCAGTTTAGTTTTCCACAACAGTAACACACAAGCCACTTTCATGCTCTTTCTTCTCAATTCCTCCTTTCAATCTAACAAGCTGCTCTCAAAGCAGATTCTGTAATGAGTCCTTGATGTGCAGAAAAGATTGTAATGTTATTAATGTAAATTCCATCAAAGTGGTATGTCATAATTCAACTATTTCCCTCTTGGACATTCAGATTGTTCTCAATATTTGATTCTATAATTAATTACTGTAAAAGATATCTTTATGTATAAAGTTTTCCTTATTCAGGAAAATATGGGATTTCTCCTTAATTTTCCAGAGTTTTCAGTACCACTAGCATGTAAATGTTTGCTGCTGAGCCTAAAAGCGTAGAATTCCCCATGGCACCCCACCCTCACCCTCCCACTTTTCCCCTCTGCCTAGTTTTTTTTGAACCATTGACCAGGTTCAAAGAACCGCCCCCCCCACACACACACACCCTTCCTCTGTAAAATGCTTGTGAATTTTATTTTCCACTATCACTGCCATGTCCTTCCATGTACACCTCCCTTCTGGAGGTGCCTGTCTTCCTACTTGGATCTGCACCGATTTCTTTCTACAACTACTGCAGTTATTCTTGGACTACCTAGTTTGGTAGATCTGACGATTTACTTTCTTGATTTACTCTCTTGTTTTGCTGAAGTGCATCCTCCAATAACATCCTGACAAACGGTGCAAAGAAGATAAACATTTTGATACTATACTATGCATGTCTAAATATATCTAAGTTAAAAATCGCTTTTTAATTTTTAATTTTGAGAACAATGATCCATCATCTTCTAGCATCCATTGTTGCTGAGAAATTCAATACTATTCTCAATATAATACTCCCAAATCTTCTGTATGTGGTCTTTTCTGGTGTTCTAAAATTTCACTTCGGCATGTTTTGAGGTTGCTTTTTAAAAAACTTATTACATTGGGCACTCAATAGGCTCTTCTTTTTTGAGATATAATTGACATATAATATTGTGTAAAAATAATAATACTCTATTTGTATATTCAATATGCTCTTTTAAACTAGAGACTTGGCAACCTCGTTTCTGGGAAATATTCTGTGCTATTTTATTGATAATTTTGTTCCCACTGTTCTCTTTTGGGAACACTTTTAGTTAGATGTTGAATCTCCTGGGTAGATCTTTTAAATTCCTTATCTTTTTTACTTCACCCTCATTTTTTATTTCCAAAAGCACCTTTTGTTCTCTATTTTTTCTCCCTTCTTCCTTCCTCCCTGCCTGATAGAATTTTAGTCTTATTTCATGGATGTAAAATCTTATCTCAAGAACATTAATTTACTTTTTGAAATTTTCTTCTGTCTGCATTATCTGTTTCCTCTGAGTTCTTTTTTTCCCCTTCTGGCTTATTTGTTTTGGTCTCTGTCTTTACTGTTGGAATCTTTCCTCAAAGATCTGGGGATCCTTGAATGTTTGTTCAGATTTTTAAATGAATCACTGGAAAGCTGATTGAAAGTGCCATGTTCCAGTGCAGGTATTGTCAGTTTGAAGTTTAAGATTGAGGCGGTAGTCAGGCAGCGTGTGGGTGTGGGTGTGGGTGTGGTCCCCCAAATGTCAGTCTGTGTAGGTATTTTCTGTGTAGCAATTTATCTAGAGAAATTGCCTCTAGAGAAACTGTATCTAGAGAAAAAGCCTCTCTAATCTGGCAAGGATAAGCCTAGCTGTTGGCGCTGTAACACAGGATGAGGTAAGGGAAGGAAGAATCTCACAGTTTGGTATGCAGACTCTCATTAAATCCTCACCCCTGCCCTCTTCCTGCCTGGTGCTCCCCGGAAGCCTCTCAGATTGTTTCTCCCCAGATAAAGTACTTGTGGGAGTGTGAGAGGGGTGGTTGCCTCGACAGATGGGAATTGGAGGAGGGACTTGTAGCTCTAACTGCTGCTTTTCAGCCTTTTCAGACACCGCTCATTGCTTTCAATGCCCATTCCTATCAATTCCTAATTCTTCCCGGGATGAGTTGTCTTGCTTCTTGAGGGTGTTTTCCAACAAAGTTTGTCCTTCCTCTGCTCTTCTAATTTAGTCACCATTCCTCCACCTGCTTTTGTCTTCACATGTTGTGGGTTTTCGGATACAGATAGATATTTGCAGGTTTGTTGAAGATGGGGTTTGTGTTTCTGTTTTGCCTTGTGATTGTGTTTGGAGGATATTTTTCAAAAGAAAAGGTTAGAAAGGTCAATGGTCAGCCATCTTAATCCTGGAAACTGTGGAGATGACATCCTAGTATTTGCTGTGATCATCACTGTCCAAACACTTGAAATAAAAAACAGAAAACAAGAGTATCCTGAAAGCTGTTCTGCTTGCCCCTTCTCTCTGCTCAGTGGCAGTGCCAAGCAGTGCTGTGCTTAACTACACCGGAGCCAAAAAGGAAAAAAGGAAAATTAGTAATACCGAGTCTATCTTTATTTAGCAT
The DNA here is from genome assembly GCA_033961575.1 of Aselliscus stoliczkanus. Taxonomy (NCBI): domain Eukaryota; kingdom Metazoa; phylum Chordata; class Mammalia; order Chiroptera; family Hipposideridae; genus Aselliscus; species Aselliscus stoliczkanus. Next base: position 69,018,235 of record CM066734.1, on the reverse strand, counting down.
TCGATATTTTGTTCATTATGGGGGTTTTGACACCAATTTTGATTTTTTAAAATATTGCATTAAAATATTATTTAATTTGATTACTTAGTTTTTTGGCACCCCTTAAATTTTAGACTCCAGTTGAGTGACTTACTTGCTTCACCCTAATCCTAGTCCTGGGGGATGGTATTACATTCTTCATCAGCAACATCTCCTCCCCCCATAAACCACTACAAATAAACATACAATCTTTTAAAAGGCAGCTTGCTTGTTAGGCAAACTTTCAGCATCAAAGCAAACCCCACAGTCACCCTTCCAGTTTGCTTTTCTGATAGCCCCTACCTAGGTATTCCTGAGTCCTCTCTGTTTGTAACAAGAGTTGGTCTCTTCTAGGGTAGTATAGGATTGGGCTCTATTGTGAGTGCCTCCTACTGTAATTGAGATGCCAGAGCTTTATTGGTACACATTGTAAAATGTAAAAGGACAGGTGTGGCATTGCTATAATATTCAGTTCCACAGCTTTTACTAAGATGATGTGACATCAACAGAATCGGAAGCATTTCCTCTAAATTCTTCTGGTGTTGATTTTTCTGCTAAAAACCTTGAGATGAAGTAAAAGAAGTCAAAATTCTTCAGATATTTCTACACCCACTATAACATATGGGCAGAGTCAGAGAAGGATCTTCCCTTGCCAATTACAAGATTTTGGTTGCGCACTATGATGCCATGAGAGTAAATTTTCAAAATTCTTTTGAATTCTTGGCTTAAGTAACTCTTTTAGACCACTAGGCACTGCCACAGTGAAGAGCAGTCATGTTGAAGGCACTCTCAGTCTTTGTGTGTTTATAGGCAGTCCTAACCATTTGGGCATGCTCTCTCTGGAAGACATAGAGGCACCATGGATGAATGAAGACACAAGTGGCTACCTCACCTTACTTGCCTTATCACACCCTCGAGGAAGGTTACACGGTCTCAGAGTGTGCACTGTGGACTAGACTAGAATTAGGTTTACGCTAGTATTACCCATCTATACCCAGATAATCAAGGAACTTGAGAACAAGCATTTAGAAATGTTTATAGCAATTTGACAGAATAATTTGCTGAATTTAATAATAAAAATGTCAGCTTATATTTTTGATGTTTTTGTTTTTAAATCTATTTTCTAGCCATTAATTTTTATTGTATTTTACAAGAGTTGTCACATTACTTATTTGGTTCCATTTCAAGTATTACATATACTTAAAACAATTTTTTAAAATTTTTTTCTTTTTTGTTTTTGAGGGCAGCGTCACTGGCCCTCGTATGTGGGACCTGAACCGGGGCCGCTGGCTTCCTAAGCCAGCGCTTAACCACCGCGCCACTAGGTTGGCCCTTTTAAAAAAATTTTTATGAGCAGGGACGCACTACTTTTAAACTCTTTTTTTTTTTTTTTAAAGATGTTATTGGGGAATTGGGGGAGGGGAACAGAGAAGTTACTGTCTTTTTGTTCTTTAGTCTAGTTGCGGAGGACATTGCTTCACTGGCCCATGTTGGCATTATCATTGCACTCCTCCCGGATGAGGCAGATCGGTTGCCAGTCTCTGGATGGTTGCTCACCGTGGTTATTGGCAGCTCATGCTGGCTGCTGGCCACTCACTGTAGCCTATGGCAGCCCACTGCAGCAGGGGCTGCAGCCTACTCCGTGGCCGGGGCTCGCATCCCAGCTCCAGGTGGAGCTGTTGTTAGGTATAGAGGGCGGTGTCACTGGACCTCATATGTGGGATCGGAAAGCAGGCCACTGGCGTCCCAAGCCAGTTCTTAACCAATGCGTCACGCAGCCAGCCCTAAACTCTTTTGAAAAGCCTTTTTCCTTGGATTAGTTTAAGATTTCAGGTATGAATAAATTACTCCTTCTCCCTATTCATTTAGTAATATTTCTGAAATAGATACATAGTGCTAAAAACAATACTTCTTCTAGTATTTAAATCATATTTGTCTAAAATTAAATAAAAATTTGTTTTAACACTATAAGAGCAAGAAAACATTTTTGTAGTAATAAACTTCTTGCATACACACATTATGTTTTCTCAGCTCAAAACAATAACATATTTCTATTCTTTTCAGATTATATTTCTTTTGTTTCCAGAAGTCAAAATTTATATATTTTAAATTTTGTTTGAAGTACCAACTTTACATGGAAAATTCATCTCCAATGATCCTTATAGTTGCAATATGCCCTGGGAAGTGTTATAATTTCAATATACTGGAAATAATACTAAAATAAGAACGTGACTAAATTCGGATCTTTTAAAAACCATTTTCTGTTTTGGAAATTTTCATATTAAAATGGATAAAGAAATAAAAATTTAATGCTTCAGGGCCGGCCCAGTGGCACGGTGGTTAAGCACTGGCTTGGGAAGACAGCGGCCCCCATTCAGGTCCCACATATGAGGGCCCTCAAAAAAAAAATAAAAAAAATTAATGTTTCAAAAGGCAATATTGTAAATCAAAATGTATAACCCTTTTATGGCACATGTCATGTGTATTTAGAGAAAGATATAAAATAATAATAATAGAAATAGCCATGCAACACAGTAGTCTATTGGAAAGAATATTGGCTTTTTAAGAAAAAAAACAAACATTTTTTGAGATATCATTCACATTTGAAATCCACCCATTTCAAATGTAGTCTTTTTAGTATATTCACAGAGTTGTGTAGCGATCACCATATCTAAGTTTGGAACGTAATCGTCTGAAAAAGAATCTCCTTACCCATTAGCAGTCACTCTCTATTTCCACCCTGCCCTCGTCTTAGGCAACCACTAAGGTACATTCTATCTCTACAGATTTGCCTATCCTAGACTTTACATATAAGTGGAATCATATAATATGTGGCCTTTTGTGTCTGGCTTCTTTCACTTAGCATAATGTTTTCAAGCTATATTGTAGCATAAATCAATATTTCATTCCCTTTTATGGCCAAATTTTGTGGTTCCCTTGTGTGGCTGTACCACATTTTATCTCTCCATTCATCAGTTGATGGACATTGGGTTGTTTCCACTTCTGTTCATTATGAATAATGTTGCTATGAATGTTCATGCACACATTTTTTTTTCCCCCTGAGGGCAGTGTCACTGGCCCTCACATGTGGAACCTGAACCAAGCCAGCGCTTAACCACCGCGCCACTCGGCTGGCTCCATGCACACATTTTTGAGATCACAAAATGTATTTTCATTTCTCTTGGGTATATACCTGGGAGTGGAATTGCTGCATCGTATGGCAACTCTATGTTTAACTTTTTGAGGAACTGCCAGACTATTTTCCAAAGCAGCTGCACTATTTTATATTCCCAACAGCAATGTATGAGGGTTTCAATTTCTCTACATCCTTGCCAATACTTGTTATTGTCCATCTTTTTGATTATAGCCATCTTAGTGGGTGTGCAGATTATTGACTTTTAAGTCTATCAGAATAATATTTCAAAATGCAAGTATGACCAACTCACTACCATTCAATGGTTCCAATTTTTTTTTTTCAGAATAAATGCCAAAGATGTATTATAAAATAGGGAGCCTTCCATGTAACTATCCTTATCTCCCTGTCTCTCGAGCCTCATGTTCTGCTGCTCCCTGCTTTTGCAATTTATACCCTCGTGATGCTGAATTGCATGATGTTTTCTGCATGCATTTTGCTACCTCTATTCTCTGAAGCTTTGTTTCTGTTTTTCTCTCTGCCTAAATTTTTTTCCACCTTTCTTTGCCTCATTTTTACTCATGCTTTGGGACTCTACTCAGGCATTCATTTCTCATGGAGCTCTTCCCCAAATTTCCAGTTATTATTTGTGTTATTATTGCCATTTTATGCATAAGGAAACTGTCCTTTAGAGAGAGCAAGAGACAGAGAGAGATATTAAGTAACTTGCCAAAAGTCACACAGGAAGGGGGTGACACAGATTGAATTAAATGCCATTCCTTGTGCTCTCATAGCAGCCTCTGTACGTATGAGTTCTTTGCCTCATTACATTTATATGATCTCCATATATCTCCCCCAATTCAATCATTCATTCACTTAACTTTCATTCTCCAAGTATTTATTTATAGTTTATCATATGTCAGGCATGTTGGCAGGTGCTAAGGACACAGTGTCAACAAGACACACAGGTCCAATATGGGATCCACTGAAATTAGTGGAGTGTACAAACAATTTATGGTATGTGCTATATTGTAGCAAGCAACAGGGGGACAGAATCAGTAGTTAAGGATGCCTGGAAAAAAGATTTTGAAATTGATAAGGATAAAGATAACAGGTTATTGAGGTAGATTAAACGTCTTCTGATGTTTGGCTTGGACATAATGAGTAGCATGTCACGTTATATTAGTTCTCTATTTGTAAGCTCCAAAATTCGATTACTTGAGAAACACATTTTTTATTATCTCTCAGTTTCTGTGGTCAGGAATTTGGAAGTGACTTAATTGGGTGGTTGTAGCTCAAGGTCTTTCATGAGCTTGCTATTAAGATATGGTTGGGGTTGCAGGCATCTGGAAGCTGGACAAAGCTTGATTGAAGGATCTGCCTCCAAGCTGGCTCACTCACATGGGTATTGGCAGGAGGCCTCATTTCTTCACCACAAAAGTCTCTCCATGGGGCTGCTTGAATATCTTTGAAATGTGGCAGCTTCCCCAAGAGCAGTGATTCCAGAGAGAGCAAGGAGGCCACAATGCTTTTCTGACCTAGTCTTAGAAGTCATGCATGTCACTTCTACCACATTCTACAAGCTGATTAGAAGTCAGTCACTAAGTCTACTCCACCGTAAAGGGGAGCAGAATTAGGCTTCAACTTTTTGAAAGGAGGAGCATCAAAGAGTTTGTAAACATATGTTAAAACCACCACACATGGTTAGGGAAATGACAAAAACATTCAGCATGGATATAATTAGAGTGAAAGGAAGAGAATGGTGACTGATGAAGACTGGTGAGTGATGACATTGGGAGAATTAACTAGAGCTGGATTCCTAATTGCCCTATTAATCTTAGCGATTTTGTTTTTATTTTAAGGGCAGTGGGAAGCCATTGAAGGGTTTGTTTGTTTTTTAAACAGCTTTATTGAGATATAATTCATAAATTATACAGGGCTCCCATTTAAAGTGTTGAAGTCAATGGCTTTTAGTATATTCACCGAATTGTACATCTATCACCACAATCAATTTTAGAGCATTTTTATTACCCCCCCCAGAGAAATCCCTCACTCCTTAGTTGTTACCCCTCTTCTTCCCTGTCCCTAGGCAACCACTAATCTACTTTTTGTCTCTATAGATTTGCCTATTCTAGGCCTGTCATATAAATGCAATCATATAATATGTGGTCTTTTGTGACTGGCTTCTTTCCCTTATGATGTTTTCAGGTTTCATCTATGTTGCAGCATGTATCAATATTCATTCTTTTTAGGGCTGAATAATATTCCATTGTATGGATATACCACATTCTATTTATCAGTTGATAGATATTTGGGTTGTTTCCACTTTGGGGCTATTATGAGCAATGCTGCTATAAATATTCATGCACAAGTTGTTGTGTGGATACGTTTTCATTTCTCTTGGGTATATATCTAAGAGTGGAATTGCTGGGTCATTTGATAACCATACCAGGTCTGATAATTAAGTTCGTGAACTCATCCTAGAAAAAGTGCTACATCATTGCTGAATATCACTATGGTCACCTTCAAAGTACTCCCCTTAGGAAGCTATGCAACTACACCAGTGCATAGTCCACCCTTCAAAGTAAGTTTGAAACTCTTTTTCTGGAATGGCCATCACAGCTGTCGTTGGATTACCCTTGATGTCCTGAATGTCATCAAAACGTCTTCCGTTCAACATTTCCTTTCTCTTTGGGTAAAGAAAGATGCCACTGGGGGCCAGATCAGGTGAGTAGGGAGGGTGTTCCAATACAGTTATTTGTTTACTGGCTAAAAACTCCCTCACAGACAGTGCCATGTGAGCTGGTGCATTGTCGTGATGCAAGAGCCTGAATTGTTGGCAAAAAGTTCAGGTTGTTTTCGTCTTAACTTTTTCACGCAGTCTTTTCAGCACTTCCAACTAGTAAACTTGGTTAACTATTTGTACAGTTGGTACAAATTTATAATGAATAATCCCTCTGATATCAAAAAAGGTTAGCATCATCATTCTGACTCTTGATTTGGACTAATGGAAATTTTTTAGTCATGGAGAGTTGGCTGATTTCCATCGTGCACTTTGACACTTTGTTTCAGGGTCTATTGGTACACCCATGTTTCATCACAGTGATAACATGGCCCAAAATGTCATCTTGCCTCTCCAAAATGGCTTGGTAAACTTCGATTCTCTTTTGCTTTCGTTCATCAGGAGCTCCTTCAGGACCATTTTTGCACACACCTTTCTCATGCCAAGTTTTTCAGTTAAGATTTCCCTAATTGTTTCTCTATCGATGTTTACTTGGTCTGCTATGCTTCTCACAGTAAGCCAATGATTTTGATGCACAATTCAATTAATTTTTGCAATGTTTTCACCAGTTCTCCTCGTTACTGGCTGCCCTGAGCTCTCTTCATCAGTGATGCGTTCTCTCCCCTCAGAAAAACATTTAATCTATTTGTACAGTGCCATTTTCTTCATGGCATTATCCCCATAAACTTGGGCTGACATGTCCCTGATTTCACTCCCACTCTTGTCAAGTTTACCAAGTAATTTAATGTTTGTCTTTGTTTTAATTCAAGTTCAGACATTCTTGCGATGGCACACAAAAACACGCAACAACAATAATAAAGGCCACTCAGCAAGACACCGCCACACATCGACATGAACACAGCTGTGAGACACTAATATACCAAGGTTATGAAACCCTACTGAGCTGTTTGTACAGCTGCCAATGTAAGCGCACAGTGGCAAGTTTGCGAACTGAATTGTCAGACCTCGTATGTTTAACTTTTTGAGGAACTGCCAGACTATTTTCCAAAGTGGCTATATACCATTTTATATTCCTATTAGCAATATACAAGGGTTCCAATTTCTTCAAGTCTTGGCAACACTTGTTATTATCTTTTTTTTTATGACAGCCATCCTAGTGGGTGTGACATGGCATCTCACTGTGTTGTTTTTTTAAAGATTTTTATTGGGGGGTTGGGGGAGGGGAACAGCGTTGGGGATTTGGGGAAGGGGAACAGACAAGTTGCCGTCTTTTTGTTCTTCAGTCTAGTTGCGGAGGACGTTGCTTCACTGGCCCATGTTGGTATTGTCATTGCGCTCTTCCCAGATGAGGCAGATCCGTCGCTGGCCTCTGGATGGTCGCTCACCACGGCTATTGGCAGCTCATGTTGGCTGCCGGCCGCTCACTGTAGCCTATGGCAGCCCACTGCAGCAGGGGCTGCAGCCTACACCATCTCTGGGGCTCGCAGCCCAGCTCCAGGTGGAGCTGTTGTTAGCTATAGAGGGCGGTGTCATTGGCCCTTATATGTGGGATCTGAACCGGGGTTGCTGGCATCCCCAAACCAGCTCTTAACCAATGCACCACTCGACCAGCCCGTGTTGTTTGTTTGTTTTTTTAATTTATTTTATTAAAGATTTTATTGGGGAATTGGGGGCGGGGAACAGGTTGGGGAACAGCAGAAGGGGAACAGACAAGTTGTTGTCCTTTTGTTCTTCAGTCTAGTTGCGGAGGACATTGCTTCACTGGCCCATGTTGGTATCATCATTGCGCTCTTCTCAGGTGAGAAATCGGTCGCCGGCCTCTGGATGTCCACTCACAGCGGCTCTTGGCAGCTCACACTGGCTGCTGGCCACTCACTGTAGCCTATGGCAGCCCACTGCAGCAGGGGCTGCAGCTATGCCGGCCCGGGGACTCACGGCAGCCCAGCTCCAGGTGGAGTTGTTGTTAACTGTAGAGGGCAGTGTCACTGGCCCTCATATGTGGGATCCAAGCTGGAGCCGCTGGCGTCCCAAGCCAGCTCTTAACCAACATGCCACTAGGCCAGCCCCCGTCTCATTGTGTTTTTAATTTGTATTTCTGTTTTATTGGGTTGTCGGAAAAGTCATGACGTATTGTTTCTATGTTTTTCATTGCAAAAATGTGTCATGAGTTTTCCGACAACCCAATAAAATGTAGGTTTTGTCATTATTCAGGTGTGACAAAGTCAAGAGATCAAGTTGCCATTGAAAAGATACCTGTAATACTCACAGATCCCAAGAGGAGTGGGCACACCATGCCATGGTAGAGGGAGCCACAATGGGAAGCACCAAATTCAGTCAGGAGGGAGGGGAATGTGGGCAAGGGCTTTTATTGTGGTTTTTGTGGGAAGGAATAGGCAAGGCGGGGTAAGCAGATTTAGGATTAGCTAGGTTGAATATTGCCATAAGCTCTGAGGTATATGGACTACTTCTAGTTGTCTGGTACCTGACCATGGGGTAATTAGGGTAGGGAAATAGTAGCCTGGAATGTAAGAATTTAATAAAGATGGTGGTTAGGGGTATGGGCCCTGGATTGATTGGTTTCATATGAAAGACATGCTTGCAGGCAAGTCCTTGACTCTTTCTGAGAATTGGCTAGCCCTGGGAGAGGCAGGTGCCTTAGAGTCAGCAAGGCCCTCAAATGTCAAAGTATTGGACACATAAGATTAATATAATTCCCCCGATGGTTAATAATGTTGAACACCTTTTCATGTATTTATGGGCAATTTGTATCTCTTCTTTGGAGAAGTATCTGCTTAGATCCTTTGTCCATTTTTAAATCGGTCTGTTTGTCCTTTCATTATTGAATTGCAGTAATTCTTTATATATTTTAGCTACAAGTCCTTAATCAGATACATGATTGAAAAAAAAAATTCTATTCTGTGGATTGTTTTTTCACTTTCTTGATGTTGTCTTTTGACACACAAAAGGGAGAGTTTTTAAAGGGAAAGTGACCGGGACTGCCGAATGGTGCAGCGGTTAAGCGCCGCCTTGGGAAGCCAGTGGCCCCGGTTTGGGTCCCACATATGAGGGCCAGTGATACTGCCCTCAAAAAAAAAAAAAAAAAAAAAAAGGGAAAGTGACCTAACCAGGTTTACATTTTAGAATACTCTATTGAAATATAGTTTTGGTGAGCAAGATTAGAAAAGTAAACCCAGTTGAGTCAATTGCAGTGATACAAGAAAGAGATGTCCTGGAATAGAGCTGTAGTGCAGGAACAGAGAGAAATGGGGTTCAGTAGGAGCTGGAATGTCTGGGACTTGGAAATTGATTACCTATTGATGAGGAGTAGTACAAAGGGTGTAATCCAGAGAGAAAAATCATAAATGAAGCTTAGGTATCTTTGGGTTGGGTAACTTCAGGACACATTGGAAATATAATTAAAGGAACACTAGAGATGGATTTTCCTCATATAGTTGGTACTTTAAACAAAATTTAAATATATAAATTTCTAACTTCTGGAACTGAAAGGAATATAATCTAAAAGGAGCATAAACAGGGCCGGTCGAGTGGCGCATTGGTTAAGAGCTGTTTTTGGGATGCTAGCGGCCCAGTTCAGATCCCACATATGAGGGCCAGTGACACTGCCCTTTACAGCTAACAACAGCTCCAGCTGGAACTGGGCTGTGCGAGTCCTGGTGACGGAGTGGGATGCAGCCCCTGCTGCAGTGGGCTGCCAAGGCTACAGTGAGTGGCCGGCAGCCAGCGTGAGCGGCAGGCAGCCAGGATGAGCTGCCAATAGCCGCGGTGAGCGACCATCCAGAGGCCGGCGACCGATCTGCCTCATCCGGGAAGAGCACAATGACGATACCAACATGGACCAGTGAAGCAACATCCTCTGCAACTAGATTGAAGAACAAAAAGACAGCAACTTGTCTGTTCCCCTTGCCAGATTCCCCAATGCTGTTCCCCTCCCCCAATCCCCAATTAAAAATCTTAAAAAAATGAATAAATAAAGGAGCATAAATATATTTAATTACCTTTTATTGAGAGAAACCAGGAGATGATGTTTGAATGCAAAGAATTTGTTGCTACAAAAAAAAATAAATGTTTTCCTGCCCTGAAATTATTATAATGTAAATTTCCATTTGATTTTAGACAAATATGATTTAAATACAAGTATCATTTTTAGCAATCTGTGTCACTTCAGAATTATCACTGAAAAAAGTATGAAACAAAATATGAAGAAGGATTAATTTATTCATATCTAAAGTCTTAGACTAACTGAAGGAAAAGAAATGTAAAAAGTGTTTGAAAACACACTTATTGAGGAGAACCAGGTCTGATGACAAGTTGATAATTGAATATGTTGAGTCCAAAGTCTGTATGAGATAGTCAAGTGAAGATTGACTAAAAGGCATTTGAGTATACAATTCAGGTGCCCACTGGGAATATCAAAATTGTACTTCTAGATTTTGGTTCACTTTCATACAGGTGGTAATTAAAAAATCATTAGCTATAATTCCCTGAATGAGAGTTATATAGTAAGAATGGAAGAGGGCACTGAAAAAAAGATCAGGGAAGCATCGATGTTTAAGGGATAAGAAAAGGAACTTGTAAAGAACAAAAAGGATCCACCAGAGAGGTAGCAGGAAAACTGGGAGAGTCCATTCCACAAATGTCAAGGGAAGAGAGAGCTCACACTGTAAAACATTTTTTTGAGAGGTCAAGAAAAAAACTGTCTACTGATTATAGGAGTACAGAGATTAGAGATGATCGTAGTAAGAGGCAGAGTAGCGAAGAAGCCAGAGTGTAGTGAGTTTAAAAGTAAATATAAGAGGAGGAAATGGAGGTAATGAATGTGGAAAGATTCAAGTGCTTTAGTGGAAGGAGAATGCAGGATGAGAGAATAGTGTTTTTTTTAATAAGGGACAGGGCTGAGGTATTTAAATGCTGATAAGGCAATTAAATGATATTAAAAAAACAAGTGAACAGTATATGGACTAGATTCTGTAAGACTAAAGATAATAAAAACTACACAAATACTGTACTCTATTTAGTAAATCTGTTGCTCACGTTAGTATGGGTTAGCATCCTCTAATTACTTTATGTGTAAGCTAGGACTGAACAAATGAGTGACTATATTGTAGATAATGAGGGCCAGGTTTCTCACTGTTGGAGAAAGAAGTTGCAAACAAGGGAAAGGAAAAGGCTAGAATCAACCTTGTGGTGTTGGATTGGAATCAATGGTGTCAGAATAAACTCATGGTTTTTTATATATGTCGATGTAAGAACATTCAAACTTGTAAAGAATTTTTATAAGAGTTTACTTGAACCCAAACTGACTGACGACAATTGCTGGGAAGCAAGATCTCAAAAGCTCTGGAGAAATGATAGTTTTGCAGTTTCTTTTATGCATTTGAAATTAAGGAGGGAATGCAATGAAGATTACACAAAGGTGGGAGAAAGCAAGGAGGGGATTGGATTACAGGATAGTTAACAAGATTATGTTCTGTCTTGACGGTGGTTATGCTTATTTCAAAAGTGTGTTAGCTGGGCTGGCTGAGTGGGGCCGTGGTTAAGAGCTGGCTTGGGATGCCAGCAGCCCAGGTTTGGATCCCACATATGAGGGCCAGTGACACTGCCCTCTAAAAAAAACAAAAACAAAAGTGTGTTAGCCTAGATACACAAAAACAGTGGACAAGGCTTGCTCAAGGCAAAGATAAACCTTTTGCTAAAAAGTTATATGCCTGGGACATGACTATCCCCCATGACTACACCAATTAGCAATTTATGATCAGATCACCTGTGAGGTTACTTTCTGTACAACCTCTTTTTCGTTCACATGTATATCTATCATATATCATGTAGAGAGATAGAAATAAATATAAATGTGTGTGCCTGTGTGCATTAATATATATACACACATACATACATATTATATACATGCATGCATATAATTCCTTAGCTCTGTTCACTAAGAGGGCCTAGGAGCAATGATACCCAGTATCAATGAGCACATCTAGTACCCAGATTGATTCCTAAATGATGTTCTTTAATTAAAGTAACCAAGGGCTCACTGGAGAAGTGGTTGATTTCAGGGCTGGAACAATATGAACCTGGAACATCTTGCAGTACCAGAAAAAATAAGGAAGTGCTCAAAAAAGGAAGTGGACACATCAAAAGACCACATAAACTAGTTTGAAGAGCTACAAATGACCAAAGTTGAACAATTTGAGAAACATAATCAATAGTGATAATATTGAATTATAGCCAATCAATAATGATAATATTGAATTATAACCCATAGAATAAAATAAATACCCATGTGTTTATACTAACATAGATGTAATTAAACACATCAATTAGAGAAAAGGAATGACTATTCCTCACAGAAAAATTACAATTAATATGTGTAGAATGAAAGGGAAATATACAACCTTGGCTAGGCAAATACAACAGTAATAACACTGATGGACAGTAGAATCAATGGGTGAAAGTTTGAGGAGAAACAGGATTTTTGCATTGTCTCAAAGTAACTCCCTCAAGATATCTATCAATGCAAAAGAAAAAAATACTGATTTCACTACTTGGTGTATATCAACTTAAGCAAGTGATCAATTTAATACCGCTAGTAATAAGATGTATTGATATCATGTACCCTCTGATATGATGCATTGAGAACATAGTATGACTTCTGTGGTATTTTTGCCAAAAATGCATAACTCCAATCCAGTTATTAGAAAATCTTAGGGAAACCAAATTGAGAGACATTCTACCAAATGCCTACTAATATTCATCAAAAGTGTCAAGGTCATGAAAGATAAGGAAAGCCTGAGGAACTGTCATAGTTTGGAGGAGACTAAGGAAACACAACAACTAAAAGCAGTATAGGATCCTGGATTGGATTCTGGGACAGAAAAGGGATATTAGGTGGGAAATGGTAAAATCTGAATACAGCTATAGTTTAGTTAATAGTACTGTAGCAATTATAAATGGATGGTTTTAATTGTATTATGGTTATACAAATTGTTAATATACCAGGTTGGACAATTAAGTTTGTGAACTTGTTGCAACAATGTTGCTAACCTTTTTGATATCTGAGGGATTATTTATTATGAATTTGTACCAACTGGACAAACAGTTAACCAAGTTTACTAGTTGGAAGTGCTGAAAAGCCGTGTGAAAAAGTTAGATGAAAATGACCTGAACTTTTTGCCAACAATTCATGCTCTTGCATCACAACAAAGCACCAGTTCACACGGCACTGTCTGTGAGGGAGTTTTTAGCCAGTAAACAAATCACTGTATTGGAACACCCTCCTTACTTGCCTGATCTGGCCCCCCGTGACTTCTTTCTTGACCTGAAGATAAAGGAAATATTGAAGACATTTTGATGACATTCAGGACATCAAGGGTAATCCAATGACAGCTGTGATGGCCATTCCAGAAAAAGAGTTCCAAAATTGCTTTGAAGGGTGGACTAGGTGCTTGGCGTTGTTACGTAGCTTCCCAAGGGGAATACTTCGTGCTATTCAGCAATGAGGTATATAGCACTTTTTCTAGGATGAGTTCGTGAACTGAATTGTCAGACCTCGTATGAGGAAGCTTGGGTGAAAGATATACATGAGATCTATACTATTTTTGTAATTGTACTATACTTTTCTGAATTGAAAGTATTTTAAAAAAATTTAAAAAAAAAGATTAAAGGTGAGGGGTGGTCTCTGGAGCATAGAGGGAAAAGTAGCTTTAGTTGGGAGGAGCTATGCCTCTTTCACGGAACCAGAAGGGCTGGCAGAAAGCACGAGTGGTTATGCAGGTAGGTTTACCGGCTTGTTGACAGGAAGCTGATGGAATTCTTTCAGAGAAGTCGATGGCTGCAATACCCGTCACAAGACCTGCCATAGAATAGGGACTCAATAAATGTTTATTGAACTGCATAGGCTTGGGTTTGAGTGATGACTACAATATGATTTTATCATTGTTTCTAGATATGACCTTAGGCAAGTTACTTACTCCTTTTCCGCTGTTTCCTCTGAAAGTGGGGATAATAATCCCAGTTGTTGAGTTAGAAATTAATATATATTTACCAAAATCTGTTTCCTTTTTTCCTGGGTATGCAGCTAGATAATGATCCCTAGCTTCCAATTATATTAGGCACATACTAACCGGTACGTCGTTGGCTCTTAATATATGCTAAATGAAAGAATATAACCTTCACATGTTCCATTATAAACTTTGTTGTCACCAAGTGTTTTTGATCTTGATCCAAGATGACATCTAGTCTGGCCACAGAGATGGTTAAGACCAAATAAAAATTTCCACTGAATAATTTGTTGTGGTGGATATGATTTTTTATACAGAACTAACTGATAATGATTAATGCTTCCCTAATTATGAGCCGTGGAGAAAAGTAATGTACTCCTTTTTTTTTTTTTTTTTTTTAAGCTGAGCCATCCTGCCACCTGTTGGTAGTTTAGCAGCAGCTCAGCTTAGGCTGACACTGAACTGCTGTTACTCAGAACTCAGCTCACACCCTTGAGCAAATTCTCAACCAACTGAGCCACTCAGCTGACCCTAGAGATCACACTCTTGAGTGAGCTCTTAACCAACTGAGCTATTCGGTCGGCCCAATAATGTATTCTTAATCCCCTGACACTAGATAGAACTGGAAGAAAATAATAGTTGTGAAAAAATTTTGCCAGAGTGCCCCCCACCATCTAATTGAAGAACCCACTGTTTTTTTAAAAAAAAATTTATTAGGGAATAGTGTGTTTTTTCCAGGATCAATCAGCTCCAAGTCAAGTAGTTGTTTCAATCTAGTTGTGGAGGGTGTTTTTCCAGGACCCATCAACTCCAAGTCAAGTAGTAGTCTTCAATCTAATTGTGCAGGGGACAGCTCCTTGGCCCAAGTGGGAACTGAACCTACAGCCTTGGTGTTATGAGCCTGCATTCTAACCACCTGAGCTAACTGACTGCCCCAGAGAACCCACTATTATTAGAAGCAGTGTGAGAGCAGAGGGTTGTGTTGTGGCTAGAGAATGGGAAAACTGAAAACTGAAAGCTAACAAAAACTTGCTGACCACTGAGGTGAGGTTCTCTCCTCACTTAGATTAAGCCATCAGTGGTTCAGATTTTGAACCTCAACTTTTCTGGTTCAGTAACATGGTCAAGTCAGTTAAATGAATGAGTTAAATGAATTCATGGAGTCACATGCCAACCAATTTCTTATAAGAATAATACATTAACCAGAATTCTAATGGTTTTTTTTTGTTTGTTTTGTGAGGACAGTGTCACTGGCCCTCATATGTGGGACCCGAACTGGGGCTGCTGGCTTCCGAAGAAGCCAGCACTTAACCACTGCACCACTCGGCCAGCCCCAGAATGCTAATTTATTAATTTACAATTATAAATGTAACCAGAGAGCATATTGTATTCTTATCAGCTGCTTAATACATTCTTTCTTGGTAGGAAAATTTATATGGGAAGACATATAGTTATAATCAGAAAGTTTTCTGGGCCGGCCGAGTGGCGCATTGGTTAAGCGCTGGTTTTGGGATGCCAGCGGCCCTGGTTCGGATCCCACATGAGGGCCAGTGACACTGCCCTCTACAGCTAACAACAGCTCCACCTGGAGCTGGGCTGTGCGAGCCCCCGTGATGGTGTGGGCTGCAGTGGCTGCCATAGGCTACAGTGAGTGGCCCGCAGCCAGCGTGAGTGGCTGGCAGCCAAGAGTGAGCTGCTAATAGCCGCGGTGAGCGACATCCAGAGGCCAGCGACCGATCTGCCTCATCCGGGAAGAGCGCAATGATGATAACCAAGAGTGAAGCAACATCCTCTGCAACTAGATTGAAGAACAAAAAGACAGCAACTTGTCTGTTCCTCTTCCCCGATTCCCCAACGCTGTTCCCCTCCGCCAATTCCCCAATAAAATCTTTAAAAAAAAAAAAAATAATCAGAAAGTTTTCTGATAAGCAGGAATCTGGAGCAAGAAGAGTTACATGGATAATCTCAAAGGCCAGGATTATCAAGTTATGACAACTGAATGCAACAGTTTTAGTAGTAAGGACAGACTTGCTAAGAGAGGGTTGCTTTTTCTCTACTGATATTTCTTTCATGTGGATTGAGCTAGAATGGTGTAACTCTTGGCCTCTCACTGTCCCTTTACCCATCCCACATGCAGAGTGACATCTGATTGGTAAACTCAGGAGGAACGACCTAGGCATCTTGCCTCATTTTCTCTCTTTTCGCTTTCTCAAGTAAGACTGCTCTCAGAAAGTACACATTTCTTTCAGGATTTAAGATTTACTTGGTCCAGTGGGTAGCCTAGGGCCAACTTCTCCATTAGGCACAGTGGACACAGTGTCTAGGGTCCAGGATATTTTCAGGGGCCCTTAAGATATTTTGTTTTAATTTAAAATGAGAAGAAAAAAAATGAACTCATAGGTCAAAGAAAATATTTTTAAATATAATATTAATATATTTTTATTTGTATCACAAAATATAATTTTAATATATATGTTAAATTATATACTATATATAAATTATATATTATATGAATTATATATATTTATATTATATATAATAATATGTATATTAAATATATATTAAAATTATATGTATGTATATATATATATATATATGTTTTTTTTATGGAGGAAGGGACCTATAAAAGGCAGAAGTGCCTAAGGCCCCACACAAGACACAATGTGGCCCTGAGCTGCCTGTAGAACAGGGTAGGGAAATCTATCTAATTTAGGGGTTCAGATGACAAGTCAGTTTGGTTCTGATGAATTACATCCCCCAATTAGCCCTTATCAGTTCAAGGTGATATTTGAGCTGTTATTTACCTTATGCTTGCCCTTTATTCTTAATTTGGGCACAGAAGAACAATGCTATTTACTGGGATCCCTCAAGACCCCTATTCAAATCACAGGACTATATATTTACTGTATCAAACTGAAGAAGAATGGAGAATTTGTGTACTGAGCAGGGCTACCCTGATCAATGCTGGTCAATCTCTGACAAAATATTATTTAACTTCCCTTTTCTATGATCCATGCAGATCAAATGCTTCTATGTTTTGGAATTAGTCAAAAGAAAAATGAGGGAACTCATTGGTATTGTCCTACAAATCATGATTGATTTCTGGTTTGGAACAGACTTTTTGCAGCAATCCATTCAAGCAAGCAATGAGAAATTCTTATGCCGTACCATAAACAAATGTCCAATGTAGGACATATTTCAAAACACATCTATATGGGGACCCAAAGCAAAATCTGGCATTGTTTTACATATTTAAAAGTCACTTATATTATATGATATTATTATATTCAGATAGCAAGTTGGAATGATAAATAACATTTTTCTAGGAAATAATTATAATATATTCTAATTTTTTCCCTTACCTGATTAAAACCCTGGATGTTTCTTTAAGTTTTAGTTTTAAAGCTATGAAAGTTTTCATTCTTAAAATGATTGAAGTTTTTAAGCTAACTTCAATTTTAAAATTCCCTGATAATGGAACTAAAGCATTATTATTTCTGAATGAATAAAAATGAGTTAGAAAACATATATAATCCTTTCAATTC
The DNA here is from genome assembly GCA_033961575.1 of Aselliscus stoliczkanus. NCBI lineage: Eukaryota > Metazoa > Chordata > Mammalia > Chiroptera > Hipposideridae > Aselliscus > Aselliscus stoliczkanus. The sequence goes on along the minus strand of CM066734.1, from coordinate 69,000,775 downwards.
AGTTAGAGAATAAATTAATATTTATCAAGCTCCTGATATGTATCAAGCATTTACTTAGGTTATTTTCATCCGTATTGTCTTATTTAATCCTTACAATGGTCCTCTAAGATTAGCATCCTTATCCCTGCTTTACAACTGAGGAAATTGAGACTGGAAACAGTTAATTACCTTTGCAGAGCTCACACATTAACATGGAAGAACTAAAAATGTTAACTAAGTTTAAACGTCAGTATTATTTTCCATGTCATGATCCTATTCCTCTTAGTAAAATAACCATGATAATGATTTGAATCTGTATATTTTATCTCAGAAAAATTACAACAAAGCTCCTTAAGAACAGTGCCCAGGTCTTAACACTTTTACATGGAAACTCATATTTGACTACTCAAATCATTATCATCCAAAGTCTCTTTACCCTAGGATTGGTGCACTTGCCCTACTCCCTAAGGCCTTTCCTATCATAATACAAACCAACCTAAACCAAACCAACAAAAATGTCCTATAATCATCAAACTCTATTCTAATTAGCAAAATTCAAGAATTTGTCTTTCAGGCAGGCCATCACCAAACATAAAGTCTCAGTTCTTAGACAGGAACTGAGAGGAAATTCTCATAGGTGGAATGTGCTTTATAGGCTTTATATTTTCCAGTTTATATTTTCCATCAGCAAACACAGCCTTGCCTTAGAGTAAATGTCTTTCGAAATGCCCTTGAACTTGCCTACTTGCCCTCTCTCAATGTGAGAGATTAAAAAAAAAAAAATTACAAATTTTGGGAGCCCAAATGGATTTCATTATAAAGAACTTAACATATCATTTTAACAAGCATTTACTATAATGATTAAATTCTTTGGATGCCACTATGAGAAAACAACTCAAGTTAGCTTAGACCACAAAAGGGGAAATTTATTATAAAAATATAGAAATGTTTAGAAACCAAGAGGAGCGATGCACTGGCCTCAGGAAAGACTAGAACCAAATTGTTGAGAACCCACACACTACTTTCTCTCCATCTCTCCAGTCTCTCTACTTTGTTGCTTCATTCTTCTCTCTAGGACAACTTCCTTTGCTCCCTCAGGCTTTATGCAGAATAAACTTCCCCCAACCCCTGAGTTAACCTCATAGAGACTTTTTTTTTTTAAAGATTTTATTGGGGATTGGGGGAGGGGAACAGCGTTGGGGAATCGGGGGAGGGGAACAGACAAGTTGCTGTCTTTTTGTTCTTCAGTCTAGTTGAGGAGGATGTTGCTTCACTGGCCCATGTTGGTATCGTCATTGCGCTCTTCCCGGATGAGGCAGATCGGTCGCCGGCCTCTGGATGTCGCTCACCGCGGCTATTGGCAGCTCACGGCTGGCTGCCAGCAGCTCACGGCTGGCTGCCAGCAGCTCACGCTGGTTGCCAGCCACTCACTGTAGCCTATGGTTGCTCACTGCAGTAGGGGCTGCAGCCTACACCATCGCTGGGGCTCACACAGCCCAGCTCCAGGTGGAGCTGTTGTTAGCTGTAGAGGGCAGTGTCCCTGGCCCTCATATGTGGGATCCCAACCGGGGCTGCTGGCGTCCCAATCCAGCTCTTAACCAATGCGTCACTCGGCCGCCCCCCCCGCCCCCCCCATACAGACTTAATTGCACAAGGAAGCTGAATTTTCTGGAATCCCAAATAATTATTCTTACTTAACTGGTATTTTTTTAAGAAAATAGCAAACAGATTCTTTTGGTTCAAAAAAAGTACAGTGAAAAGTTTTTCCAAGGGCCGGCTGAGTGGCTCAGTTGGTTAAGAGCTCACTTAAGAGTGCAAGCTGAGCTCTGAGCAACAGCAGTTCAATGCCCAGCCTGAGCTGAGCAGCAGCTGTGCTGCCAACAGGTGGCAGGATGGCTCAGCTTAAAAAAAGTAAATAAATAAATAAATAAAAAGGAAAAAAAAAGTTTTTCCAGCCTCTTTTCTTCTTTCCTCTAGCTACTATCTGGTTCCCTTTCTCAAAGGCAACCAATGATACCAGTTTGCTCATCTCCTTCTAGAGATAATTCATATATATATATATATATATATATATATATATATATATATATGTCTCCTATCCTCATTTTTGTACACTGTATGGTATGGAAGTATACCACATGTACATTTTTCACTGAGCAATTTATCCTTAAGACTACAGTATCAGCACTTAGAGAGTGCCATCATTCTTTTTTATTATAGGATCCTAATTTTTGATGTAATATACTACATTTAACCAGTTCCCTACTGGTAAAAATTTAGTCACCCCCCCCCCATTCCCCAATTTTTTGCTATTAAAAATAATTCTGCAATAAAAAACCAGGAAAAAAAATATATATATATTTAAGAGTAACTGGGTTTTTTTTGTGTTTTTTTTTCCTGTGAGCTATCTTTTTATGCTTTGATCATTTGTTTTTCCTATTGGGTTGTTGGTCTTTTTCTAATTGATTTCTAGGTGTTTGTATATTAGAGGAATCAGTTTATCGTCTCTGGTATGAATTACATTTTTTCTTGTATATAATTTCTTTTGATTTTACTAATGGTGCATTTTGTCTTGGTCCCCACTCTAAAATTTCCCAGGAAGGGGCTAATTGGATAAAGATACCCATCTTTATCCAATTGTGACAAACTATGGCCAGGGAAGCGGAGCTATTTTTTTTAATACCCTGGTGTCCACCCTTATGGAATGGGGATGAGGAAAACTCCAGGGGGAATTGTGAGCTAGGAGGTAACCCTAAAAGGGGTTTATAACATTTCAGTGTATAGAGAACATTTTCTCCTTGACTAGGGGAAAAGAGCTCACAGCTTTAGTGAAAATACACACCAACAAATAGTCATCATTGCAAATGAGTAAGAGAGGCGTGTATACACAAATTGCTCTGGGCATACAGGAAGAAGCAGTTCACTATGTTTGGGGCATCTGGGAAAACTTTATAAGAAAAAGGGCATTTAAGCTGAGTTTGTAAAGATACAAATAAGTGAAAACAAATGATGAGGGCCATAGCTCAACATCTTTGGAAGCAGGATGTATAGGGAAGTGTGTGATTGTCACAAATGGAAGAGTAATGTGACTGACAGAAAGATGTCAACAGGTATGGTTATGGGATGTAATGCTTCCTTCTTGGCAAATGACATGAAATCTTATAGTGACATAAAGCTGGAGCTACCACAATATGCTTCTAGGCTGAAGTATGACTTCCTGTAAAATTCCTCACAAAGACACAGAACTATGGTTGCTATCATACTCACAGAAGGATTATCCTAGACTCTGCAGTTCTAGTTTTCTTAGGTGGTTTTGTTTGTTTCTTTGTTTGGTTTTGTTTTCAATATTTTTTTGCCAATCTCATTTCCATCCTTCCCTGTCAAGTTTGGAGACTGCCTCATGCCTGCTCACTCACTGATGAAGAAATTGGGTAAAACAGAGATAAATTTCTCAAGCACATCCCCTGCGTGGATCTAGGTTTGAGTTCTATTTGAAGTTCATTTTTGTAGGAGGAGTGGTGGGATTTGAAAGCATGGGCTGAGGGGTTTGGATTTTATCCTCAAACATATAGACAAGTGTTTCCTCCCAAAGTGTGATATAAAATTATATTGGGTCTTTGGAAAGGTCATGACCTTTTGTCTATGCATTTTGTCTATGCTTTTCAAAGGTCATTTATATATATAAAGAACAAAGATCAATCAATGATATATTGCCCATTTGTTCAATAACCTTTTGCCATCTTTCAGTGAGCTTCATAATTCACTCATAGAAGGACCTGTCTTTCTTTGCGAAAAACTGAACAAGGTGCTCATTTACAGCCTCATCCGAATTGAATGTTATACCACGCAAGGAATTTTGAAGAGAGAGAAACAAGTGGAAGTCTGACGGTGCAAGGTCAGACTTGGCAGTGGGTGTGGCAACACATTCCATTCAAGCTCCAATCATTTTTGACGGGTGATCAAACTTGTGTGTAGTCTCACTTTGTCACGATGAAACACAACTCCTTTATAATTAACAAGCTCTGGACGTTTCTGGATGATGGATTTGTTCAAAGTGTCCAATTGCCAACAGTACACACTGAAATTGATTGTTTGGTTCCTTGGTAGGAGCTCAAAAAACACACCTTTAAAATCCCACCACACTGAGAGCATAACCTTCCTCTGATGAATGTCTGCTTTCGATGTCATTTGTGGTGAATCGTCACGTCGGGACCAAGACAGTGTGCACACCACATTGTTGTAAACAATCCACTTCTCATCACCAGTTATCAGTCACTTCAAAAAAGGATCGTTTTCCTCACATTTAACGAGCATATTTGCAGATGTTTATACACGCCATCAAATGAACCTCTTTGAGTTCATGTGGAACTCAAATATTGAGCTTGCTTATGTATCCCAGCTTCTTCAGGTGGTCGTGAATGCTTGAATGATGGATGTTCAATGTTTCTCCAATCTCTCACGTCTTGTAATATGGTTTTGACTCGATCAATGCCTTCATTTTGTCGTGATCAACCTCGATGGGCCTCCCTGACCAAGGAGCGTAGTTGAGATCAAAATCACCAGCACGGAATTTCATGAACCATCATTGAAACTGAGGTTCTTGTAGAGCATTGTCACCATAAACTTTATGCAACTTTTCACAAGTTTGATGCGCGTTCTTTCCTTTATGGAAGTAAAACAGTAAAATATGGCAAAAATGCACAGTTTGGACTTCCATCTTCAACTTATTGTAGAATCTCCAAAACTCAACCAAATTGCTCCATTTTTTTTTTACAATGAAGCTAGAACTGTCAGCTGTCAAATGATATAGCAATAACATAGATGTGAATGACTCCAGTACTTCCAAAAATGAATAAGAGCCTTCTGTTGCAAACATGTGTCATGACTTTTCCAAAGACCCAATATGTCCTGAGGTACTCTCCATTAATGAAGGATTTTTGGTGAAGTAAGTTTGGAAATACTTAATACTATACCCCCCTCTTAGAGTTCATAATGTACATTGTCATGTTAAAAGCTCTGAGAACTTACTCAAGGAAAAACAGAATGCATTGAGAAGCCCTTCAGTTTTAAAGAAACTGAATAAGTTATTTACCGCTCATTTAGGCATTTTCTCATATAATACTTATTACAATTTTGAGAAAAGCCGTGGGGAGCTGTGAAGTTTTTGAGAGAGACACAGTCAGATTTGGTTTATCTCTAAGTTTTCACTCAGCCTGGAATGACATCATTATCCTAATTATTTTTTGTTTTAGGCATTTTCTTTGCTTCTTTATTTTTTTGTTTGGTTTATCAATAGTAGATTGACTTTTTTCCCTCATTCTTGCCTCCCCTCCCCCCCAGGTTTATTCAGGTATAATTGATACAATGCTATATACTTAAAGTGTATGTGATAATTTGATACACAGTATGAAATGATTATCACAACACATCCATCACTTCGCAGAGTTAACCATTTTTTTTTTTTTTTTTAAGATTTTTATTGGGGAATTGCGGGAGGGGAACAGCGTTGGGGAACCGGGGAAGGAGAACAGACAAGTTGCTGTCTTTTTGTTCTTCAGTCTAGTTGCGGAGGACGTTGCTTCACTGGACCATGTTGGTATCGTCATTGCGCTCTTCCCGGATGAGGCAGATCGGTCGCTGGCCTCTGGATGATCGCTCACCGTGGCTATTGGCAGCTCACTCTGGCTGCTGGCCACTCACGCTGGCTGCCGGCCATTCACTGTAGCCTATGGCAGCCTACTGCAGCAGGGGCTGCAGCCTACACTGTCGCTGGGGCTCGCACAGCCCAGCTCCAGGTGGAGCTGTTGTTAGATGTAGAGGGCAGTGTCACTGGCCCTCATATGTGGGATCTGAACCAGGGCTGCTGGCATCCCAAAACCAGCTCTTAACCAATGCGCCACTCGACCGGCCTGAGTTATCCATTTTTATGTGTATGTGTGTTAAGAACACATAAGATCTATTCAATTCTTAAAAGTTGTCTCCACTTGGGAGAGGTTTTTAGTATCCAATTCTTTCCTTCAGGATGTTTATTTTTCTAAAAATACAGTACCTTAGGCATTTTATAAATAATTGCAAAAGAAAATTACTTTTTCTTCATGTTTGAGTCCACTAATATCTGCAAGTAATAGCTACCTACCATCTATTGAAACTCACTTTTACATGCTTTCATTATTTTAATTATACAGAAAGCAGATATAATGAATGCATTTGAGAGATAAGTTTTAGAACGCTTAATTTTTCCAAGGCCACAGAGCTTGCAACTCCTGTTGAGTGTGGTAAAGCAATCTTTTATAAAGATAAGTCCATTGATACTTATTTACTTTAGATAACAGCAATATTACCCACTATCCAGTTTCTACTAGATTTAAAATTGAAAAACACAGAAGTTCCAGCATATGTTGGTCCTAATTTCTTTTGGTAAAGTTTTTTGCAATGCTTTTCTAAGTTTAATTAAGAATGAAAACAAGTATTGATCAAATATGTAGAGGAGAAAAAAATCCTGAGACGATCTGCTTTTATTTATTTTATTTTTTTTTAGGGCAGTCACTGGCCCTCATATGTGGGACCCGAACTGGGGCTGCTGGCTTCTCAAGCCAGCGCTTAACCACTAAGCTACTCGGCCGGCCCCAGACAATCTACTTTTGATTTGCTATATGATGTGTCATAGAGTAATGCTTACTCATTCTTTCACTCAGCAGATACCCATGCAGTGTTTATTTTATTTTATTTTTAAAGATTTTATTGGGGAATTGGAGGAGGGGAACAGTGTTGGGGAATCTGGGAAGGGGAACAGACAAGTTGCTGTCTTTTTGTTCTTCAGTCTAGGTGTGTCTTTTTGGCCCCTGGATGTCGCTCACCGCGGCTATTGAGAGCTCACGCTGGCTGCCTGCCACTCACTGTAGCCTATGGCAGCTCACTGCAGCAGGGGCTGCAGCCTACACCGTCGCCGGGGCTCACACAGCCCAGCTCCAGGTGGAGCTGTTGTTCACCATCTTAGCTGTAGAGGGCAGTGTCACTGGCCCTCATACGTGGGATCCGAACCAGGGCCGCTGGCATCCCAAAACCAGCTCTTAACCAATGAGCCACTCAGCCGGCCCATGAAGTGTTTATTTTGTATAATGTTCTGAGTTTGGCAGTGAGGAATAGGAGGCTAAATAGCAAACAGAACTTATCTTCAAGGAATTGATGATCTACTAATGGAGATTATAAATATGTAAATAAATATAATTAAGCAGAATGCTCCAAGTCAAAATCAAAGGAATGCAAAGATGGCATAGATTAGTTTGATTGGGAGGAAATCATACTTATATTTTAAACATAATCATGTTTAGAATTTAGGTATTAAATAGACCAAAGATGACTTTAGACAGATATAGAAGATTTATTTATAATGCATTGGCTATTTTATTTACAAAAATCCAAGACATTTTCCAAAACGTAAACTTATTATTTCCTTAAAGGCCAGCTGTTCATCTAAAGAAATGCCACGATCCATCTTATTTAAAGTGTTAACTATTAATATTAAGCATTTTGCCATTCTTCAGAGTCATCTGGAATTTTAGAGAATTAAATATTATAGTAATTGTAAATTACCAATTGGAAGATTACAGGGAGTAGAGTGTGATCAGGAATAGCACCTTGGTAATTAATGTACGTAAAGATACTCAATAATCTAAAGATTCTTAAATTTCTTCTTTGAAATTGAAAGATACGTGGTCCTGAATGAGAATGATCACGATAAACAATCCATTCATCCAATGTTTCATCCTAACGCTGATATCTCACCCTTTAAGAGATGTGTTGTAGTTTTCCTATTGGCTTAGACTTTAAACCAATAAGGAAGAAGGAAATCTTTATAAATATTCACAAAGGCAGGCTGGCATTGTGAATGTTGTGTAAAAATGCTTTGTTCTTCATTTGAGTCTTTCAGAACTTCATAGTATTGATGTTTTTCTTTTATTGGTGTAGTAAGCAAACTTTAAAAAAAATATGCAGTCTGGGTGATGATGTCTTCGTGGCTTGAAATGTATTTTCCAATGTTAAGAACACTTTATTTCTTATCGTTTAGACTTAAGATGTGATGAATCAGTAACATTGTTAAAAGGAAAATCAAGAATTTACATGCCAGTTTTTATGACCATAGTGAACATACTTCAGGTAAACAAAATTAATATTAATTTGCTAGATTTGTTTGAAGTTTATAATTACTACGGTTTATTAAAATAAAAAAGAGGTCAACCTTGAAAGTTCCCTGAGCAGACAGAACCAATTTAGTCATACAGATAAAGCTTAATTTAGCTTATTTTGCAAGACTAACTTGACGTTGGTTATTTCTTGCTTATGTCTCTGGAAATCCTAAACAAATTTGAATTGTTTTCCAAGGTAGATATGAGGAAACCACTGAAAATTCAATTATTGTAAACAATCACTGTGAAGACTAAACGGTCACTTGTTTTCTCACTATACAAGCTGCTTTCTAACAATATATCCCTGAGCCTTATTCCAAGTTTTAGCTTGAGTGCTCCTGGTTTGCAAATGTATTTTTCGTGTGTTTGCAATAATTTTTTACTAATTACTACTTCAACTATTCATTGGTTTTACTTTGGCTATTTCTGAACCTTTGACAGGTTCTTTCATTTGTAAAGTGGCACATAGTCTGTCTTTCAATGGCTGTTCAGAGGCAGAGTTAATCCTAGGTCCTCAGCAATAATATTTATATCTTGATATTCTGGGTATTTTATACAATTTTTTTCTGTTTTAAAATTAGTAATCACTAATAAAGGTATTTGTACTGTAATTTCCTAACACTGGAACTCGGGATCTTTAAACACACACACACACCACACACAATCATACAAAAGGGAAAAAACCCTTTTCCTTTGAATTTTTCTGCGTGGTAGGTTTCATCAGAAAATTGACCATCCCAACGTCTCTGCTTAAATTTTTTTCTGGTTTCTAACAAAACAAAACAAAACACCAGTAGAATGTTTTCATGAAGTGGGAGTAGATGTTTCAATTAGACCTCAATGAAGATAAAAATGTGTTTGCCATTTTCCTAAATTTCCCCTCAATTTAAAGTAATTACTATAATAAAATCGACAGCTAGTCTCTCTGAGATGCAAAGCAACACTCTGTCGGGAGGTCATTTAATTTTTACATGAAAAACATTGAAGGTGGAGTGAAAACTTGCAGAGGGAGGGGAACAGAGGAAAAAACGGGTACGCAAACCCACGTCCGCCGCCACCACCAACCACCACCACCCGGAAAGCAAGGGTGAAAAATTCGTGTACCTGAAGATACTTAATATTTCACGTCAGCACACAGAATCAACACACCAAGGAAAGCGGAGGTTAGGAGGAAAAAAATGGAGCACGCTTGGGGGACGGACGGACTAAAAAGACATCACAAAAAGGAAGAAAACATCCTTGCTTTGACTTGGCATCCGAAAACTGCAGCTCTCACTGGGGCAAAGGTCAGCCAGTGACCACGCTTCAACAATGCACACGTTTTTATGCTTCCGCCACACTGCACCTCGGCAGCGCCCGGTGGGAGCTGACCTTTCCCGACCGTGCGGCACCACTGCGGGCCCCATTGTGTCTCGGCTGGGAGGCCGCCGCGCCGAGGGGCCGAGGTCCCGGCTCCCGGAACCGCCCGCCGCCCAGGCCCTGCCCGCTGCGAGTCAGCAGCCCGGCTAGGGCACGCTGAGGCCCTGTGCTCCCTCCCAACTTGTAAGCGGGATCCGCACGCTGGCCGGCCCGCCTCAGCTCCCAGTGCCTCCCCCGCCTTGATCAGCGAGTACGACCTTGGGTGTGTTTTGCTTTTTGGGGCCGTGGGAGAGAGTGAGGAGGGCTAGAAGCCGCTGTGGTTTACCGCGCCGCTTATGGACGCAGACATGTCGGGCCCCCTTTTTGTGCCTTGTTCGCCAGCGCAAAACGGCTCCCGCCTTCCTCGAGCACCCGACACATTGACAAGGGGTTGCTCCTGCACGTGAAACGCCCCCGACAAGGGAAGGGGGAAAAGAGTCCGTCTCCCGAAGGAGCGGGAGAGGAGGGGGCACCCGCTGGCCCGGGTCGCCGGGTCCGGCCCCCGGGGCGGGCCGAGGAGCCAAGGCGGAGCCCCAGGACGAACCAGAGGTCGCGGCGGGGAGGCGGAGGGCGGCGACCCACCTGAGCGACGTGGCAGCCGTTCCCGACTCCCCGAGACCCCTCCCCATTCGGACGCCCCCCCCCCCCGCCGCCCTCTCGCGGCTGCTCTTCCGCAGCCGGACGGAGAGCGGCAGTGTCTCACCGCCCGGCTCTGGCCGCGCGTCTCCCCTCCCCCTCCCCGCTCGCGCCATCGCGGCTGCTCGTCCGCCCCGCGCCGCTCGGGAGAGCGCAGTGGCGGCGGCGGGAAAAGGTGGCGGGCTCACTGCGCCACGGTGCGCCCTCGACGGCGCCGCTCCGGCCTCGGCACCCTCTGAGGCCGGCTTCGGGAGCAGGTAAAGGTGGCGGGTGGGAGGCGGGGCGGCAGGTCCGGGAGGGAAGGGATCCCAGGGCGCCCAGCAGAAACCCAAAGGCGAGCCGAGGCAGCGGCGGGCGGCGCTGCCAAAGGTGGTCAAAGCCGCAGACGCGGGGGACTGGCACCCCCGCCGCCAGCTCGGCCCACGGGCCCGGCCGCCCGAAGCTAAGGGAAGTGAGGCGTCGGCGAGAGGCGGGCCCTGGCGCGCCGCCGGAGCCCCGGCAAAGGCGGGGGCTGCCGCTGTTTCCCCGGCCTCCCCGGGCTGGCGGGCTTCCAGGCTCCGGACACACCCCTCTCACCCTCCCACCCCCCGGGGTTTTTTTTTTTTTCCCCAGCCGGTTCCCGCAAGGACTTGACCTCGCGTCCTTCCGAGCACCTTCGGCATTTCCCAGGCAGAGCCTTCGTGGAACTTCGGGCCAACCTCTCTAGAGCACGTAGTCCTAGCAAAGCTGTTTATTTAACTCTCTTCTTCAAATCCAAACACAGCCTTTGACCCCACACGTTCCGATTTTGGATATTGCAGGGGAGACATGCCCCGTCCTGGTATGTGCGCGCCTTTGACTCTGGTCCTCACCTTCTTCCCCCGCACCGCAACTTAGAGCCTCACTGTGTCCCTCCTTGAACCCTACTGGGGTCCAGATCCTCTCCGAGATACCCGTTTGGAAATCCGTTTGCCATAGTGAGTCGTGTGATCAGGGACAGTTTATTCTTTATGCTCTTTTGGTTAAAACAGTCGTCCCTCTCCCCTCCTCCCCCCAAAGAGCTAGAGTAATATAAAAGTGTAAATGCCAGATCACATTCAAGTGTTGTCTTTAAAGAATCATCCTTTCTGCAACAGCCTTTAGAACTAGGATCTGGTATTTATGGCACTGACAGGTTTGTACACATTCTCGACGTGCAGTGGTTGTAATGTCTCCATAGCACAGTTGTGACTGAAAGGCAGGATTGGCTGGTTTTTTTCTACTCGACATCTTGAGGCCAATCAAGAAGCGCTTCTTGCCTGGAGACTGGTTAACTCAGAATAGGTGGGGATTGGTGGAGCTCAGAGAAGAAAATCCTGGAGATCGACCTGACCTCTCACAAAACAGTTATTTGCAGCTGCCTCCCTTCTTCCATGTCTTAAAAATGTTCTTTTCATTCCGGCAGTCATCCTTTTCGTTCCGTTTTTATTATTCATTGTTTTTCTTTCAAACCCCAAGCTCTCTTTTGTAATTCGTTTTAACCCTCATCCTTCAGTTTTCAAAGAATCTACACACTTGAAATGTAACGTCATGTGTTTTGTGTTTTTATAATCAGAGTGGTTGAATTTTATTTTCTATTTTTAAAAATAAATTAAGTCAACAATTTTTAGTTGTTATGGCAGAGCCTTTTTAAGTGGTTGTGCTACGATGGGGGGCTGCAGTCGTGGAGAACGTGCAACGAATAGGAAAGTAATGGCAGCTTTTCTACACGGAGGCTACAATTTAGTTCATGAAAAAAGACTAATGTATAAAACAAACTCCAGTACAAATCAGCATGTATTAATAGTATTTATGAATGTCAATTTGTGTACCTGTTGACTTTGGTTTTGAGAGGAAGAGTAAACTGGACTTCATAGAAAAAGTGGTTTGAAGTTATGGTATACGAATGTTTTTTCTTTATTAAAGTAGACATAATGGAGGCTAAATATTTTCAGTGTAGGTGCATTTTTAAAAGAACTATCTGAGGATTTTCCTTGTTTTAAAATCTGTTTCCTTCTTCATGATTATTTACGGTTGTGCATATCTTTTGATAAGCCAAGCAGCAACTACTTAGTAGTCAATATGAATTTTAGAAAATAGCTACCACCTTTGCCTTCCTTCCTTTTCGCTTTCCTTCGCTTTAGATTTTTTTTTATTTTTTCTTTAAGATTTTAATTGGAGAATTGGTGGAGGGGAACAGACAAGTTGCTGTCCTTTTGTTCTTCAGTCTAGTTGTGGAGGACATTGCTTCACTGGCCCATGTTGGTGGTATCATTGCTCTCTTCTCTGGTGAGGCAGATTGGTTGCCGGCCTCTGGCTGGTCGCTCACCGCGGCTATTGGCAGCTCACACTGTAGCCTATGGCGCCCACTGCAGCCGGGACTGAAACTGTGCCGTCCCAGGGACTCAAAGCTGCTCAGCTCCAGGTGGAGCTGTTGTTTACAATCTTAGCTGTAGAGGGCAGTGTCACTGGCCCTTATATGTGGGATCCGAACCAGTGCTGCTGGCATCCCAAGCCAGTTTTTAACCACTGCGCCACACGGCCGGCCCTCCTTTTAGCTTTTGATCTGCAAACTCACATTGTAAATCTGGGGAAGAATTTCAGTTTGTAAGGTCAAGCATTAAATCTTAACAGGTTCTTGTTAAATGCCTTTAGAAGTAGCTTACATGAGGAATTAAAAAAAGAGATTGAGGGCTGGCTGTGTAGCGCATTGGTTAAGAGCTGGCTTGGGATGCCAGCAGCCCTAGTTCGGATCCCCCATATGAGGGCCAGTGATACTGCCCTCTACAGCTAACAACAGCTCCACCTGGAGCTGGGCTGCGCGAGCCCCGACAACGGTGTAGGCTGCAGCCCCTGCTGCAGTGGGCTGCCCATAGCCGCGGTGAGTGGCCATCCAGAGGCCGGGGACCAAGCGCAATGACGAATGATACCAACATGGACCAGTGAAGCAACATCCTCTGCAACTAGACTGAAGAACAAAAGGACAGCAACTTGTCTGTTCCCCTTCTCCGATTCCCCAACACTGTTCCCCTCCCCCAATTCCCCAATAAAATCTTTAAAAAAAAGATATATGAACTTTTTTTTTCAGTTGTCAAATGATCTTTAATTGAAATATTTCCCTTTGTAGTCCTTAACTAGCTGGGCATTCCACTGCACCACTGTTGATGTCATCTATGATGTCATGAGGGTGGTGTCCATCAACATTGTAGCCCACAGACTAGGCAGTCCCCAAGATCACTTTAATGGTTCTGGAGAATTCTCTAGCTAAAGATCGGTGCCGCATCTATTGGGCAATATTGACAATCTCATCAAAAACGATATTTCCACTGCTTAATTTTTTTTTTTTTTCTTTTTTTTCCTCTTTCTGTCTCTTGGAGGTTCTTTTGAGGGCTCTGATGAGGGCAGAGGCAAAAGGTACTACCTCAATCTGGGCCTGTCTTTTCTGAATAGTCAGTTTCACTGTAACCCTGTCAGACCCTTCCAATCACTGGTTGCTTTGGTGATGACATTAGGTTTGTACACATTCCTGGAGACAGACCCAGGGGCCCCATCTTGGGGGCCAGGGCAGATATGGCACCAACTTCCCATTGGTGCATCTCAGATACACGATTTTCATCTCATTGGGGTTGAATTTCTGGGCATGGTGGAGGCTGCTGGTATCAATGAACCCAGGTTTCTGGATGGCTGAAGAAAGTTGCAACTTGGCCTCCTCCAAGCTGGAAAAAAGTAAACTTTAAAATATATATATTTAGGGCCGGCCGAGTGGTGTGGTGGTTAAGCGCTGGCTTGGGATGCCAGCGGCCCCGGTTCGGATCCCACATATGAGGGCCAGTGACACTGCCCTCTAAAAAAAATAAATAAATAAAATAAAATAAAATGTATTTATTTTAATTTGCCATGCCAGGCAATGAGTAAACCAGATGTCATTATCATCCTTATCACCCTCATTCTCATAGTAATAAAAATGGCTGCCTTTTATATTTATATATCTGTACAGTAGTTTCCCATTATCTGAAATTTCAGTTTCCCAAGTTTTAGTTACCTGTGGTCGGCCGTGGTCCAAAAATATTAAAAGGAATATTCCAGAAATAATTCATAAGTTTTAAATTGTGTGCCGCTCTTGAGTACCTTACTTAATCTCATCATGTAGGTATTCTATCATCTCACATCACAAGAAGGGTGAGTACAATGTAAGATATTTTGAGAGACCACATTCACATAACTTTTATTATAGTATATCATAATTGTTATGTATTATTGTTGTTAATCTCTTACTGTGCCTAATTGATAAATTAAGCTTTATCATAGGTATGTATATATAGGAAAAAAACATAGTATATCTAGGGTTTGATACTATTTGCAGTTTCAGTCATCCACTGGGGGTCTCGGAATGTATCTCCTGTGGATAAGGGAAGACTACTATATTGGTTTGTTACCTGAAAATTTTTCCCTCTACATTACAATGAGCAATTCAACTTGCTTATATAAAACCATATACAGATTTTAACATTACTCTGAATTTTGGTTTATTGAATTTGCTTTTAAGTTCCTTCTCATCTACTGTACTAAAAAGTCTTTAAAATATGATTAGATGGAAGGTTGGCAAGGTGTAGGAAGAATCTTAGCATTGTCCTCAAGATTATTTTACTAGTACATCTAGATTGCGTTAATCAATTTGTGCTCCCCAGACTCACATAACTTCAAAAATTAAAAGTGTTTCATTAATTTCCATGAGGGAATAAACTGGCTAAGCCAACTAGATGTTTATGACTATTAATCAGTGGAATTACTGGATCAAAGAACCCACATGTTGCACTTGCCTCAGCACTGGTTCTGGGTATACCGATTACACTAAACCATACTAGACTGATGGTGGACACTGTTTTTCTAAATGTGCATTGTTCATATCCTTTGATCATCTTTTGGGTCTAACTTTCTCTTAAACCTTTGAGCAAGACCCAACCATATGGTTATGTTTTTTTCCTAGAAAGTATTTTTCTCTAGTCTGCAGTTTTACTTTTTGGTTACTTTTAATTGTCAGAAGTTTAAAATGTTCACAAATGAATCTATCATTCTTTTCCTTTGTCTTTGCTTAATACTTCCAAATTAAGAAATTTCATTGTTCTACAGATGTAATAATCAGTTTTTTTTCTAATATTTAAAAAATTAACTCTGTAGTCAGAATTTATTTTAGCATAAGGTGTGATTCCACCTTAACTGTTTTACAAATACTGTTAAGTCATTACAAATACTGTTAAGTCATTTTAACAATATTAAAAATTCTCTTGCCTTCTTGTTTTAGAAAATCTATCTTCTTATATATGAATTTTGAGAGATATAGTTAGGATTTGTTTTTTTTTTTTTGTTTTTTTTAAAGATTTTATTAGGGAATTGGGGAAGGGGAACAGACAAGTTGCTGTCCTTTTGTTCTTCAGTCTAGTTGTGGAGGATGTCACTTCACTGGACCATGTTGGTATTGTGATCATTGCGCTCTTCCTGGGTGAGGCAGATCGGTCCGCGCCATTGGACGGCCGCTCATCGCCGCTCACAATGTCTGCCTGCTGCTCATGGCAGCCCACTGCAGCAGGGGCTGCAGCCTGTGCCATCGCCAGAGACTCACGGCAGCCCAGCTCCAGGTCCAGCTGTTGTTCACCATCTTAGCTGTAGAGGACGCAGTGCCACTGGCCCTCATGTGGGATTCGAACTGTGGCCCTGCTGCTCAGAGCTGGCGTCCCAAGCCAACTCTTAACCAACGCGCCACTCGGCCGGCCCTAGGACTGTTTCTTGACTCTTGACTTGTCGTAACAGTTCTTTGACCTTTTATTGGATTTTTGTAGCTGTACCACTTAATTTTACTATGTTATTTTCATAATATGTTCTGGTATTTAGTAGGATGAATTTCCCCACGTGTGTTTTTTTTTTTTTTTAAACATTTTTGTACATCTTCTCTTCATTAAATTTAAGATTTAGCTTGGGAGACTGGCATGAATAATATTTAATTTTTCTGTTCTGAAACAGAGCATCTGTTTTTTAAAATCCCTTTCTGCCCTTGAATTTATTGTTTCTTCTGTCTGGAGTGTCTTCACTGTTTTCTCTGTCTTCCTTTCCCTAAAATCTCTGCTAACCTACTTCAAGATTTAGTGGGTATTTGTTAGTCATCTTTCCTTTTCCCAGAAGATAATCACTTACTCTGTATTACCTCTGAATCTTTGATGTATTTCCATTGTGCACTTATTGCTATTGTGGGGAAGGGGGAAAATTCCCCATTCCCTCTTTTGGTTCTTTGGGCTGGTTGAATAATCAAATCGACATGAGACAACTTGACAATAGAAAATAAAATTTAGTTTCTTGTGCATGGGAACCCCACATACATGAGCGAGTCAGAGACCTCACGTACATGAGAGGTTCAGAGACAGAAAGGGAAAATGAGATATATATGACATTCTGAGCTAAGGATGAGGTAAGGCACCTGGAGCTTTAGAAGGTCATTGCAGAATGATAAGAAGAACAAACATTCAGTAAGTAGTAGTTTGCCCTGCCATACAGATAAGTCAAAAGAGGTTATTTTTCATAATCTCTTATCATGGGCAAATCCTCTAATGCAGATTCTTCTAGGTAGTTAATGGGGCGGGGGCAGAAGTTTCTCTTGAGCCTTCAGGGTCTCAGATGCCTTTATATTTTATTGTTTTTTTTTTTTGTTTGTTTTTTTTTTTTTTGAGGGCAGTGTCACTGGGCTCTCACATGTGGGACTGAACCAGGGCCGCTGGAACCACAGCGCCACTTGGCTGGCATATTTTATTGTTTTTGTATTAAATTTATTGGGGTGACATTGGTTAGTAAAATTACATAGGTTTCAAGTGTACATTTCTATAATACAGCATCTATAATACATCATCTGTATACCTTTAGCTCAACGTAATCCATATATCACAGAAGCATATTTTGGGGTGGCTTGTTCTGTACCCCTACGCTATATCTGTGGTGCCAAAAAATATATATACACATGACTTGTATTCATCTTTTGTTGTTGGTATATATTGAGTATTATGATTTTAATACAGTTTTTTCCTTTCTTAAAATGTGTATACATTGTTTTTGTACCCTCTGTATTGAGCTCCTCCTCTCTCTAGTAACTGTGAGCTTCACTGAATCTTACATTTGTCCCAACACTTATGTATGTAGGTATTAAATAAATATTGGCATGAACAAAGGAGATATTTTACTTTTAAAAATATTTCTGTCTGTATGCTGTTAATTCTCTAGTCTCTAACCCCAAACTCTTTCCTGGTAACTGGACTCAGATATCACCTGTATTCATGACATGTCCATTTGTATGCTTGAGGTATTACACATACCTCCAACTCAGCGTATCTGAAACTAGCCATTATCAACCTTTCCTTGCCCATCCTTAAACCAAAAATATAAACAAACTGTCTGTTTTCTGTCTTCTTTCTAGGGGAAGATTAAATGAGATACTGTATATGTGGTAAGAATTCAGTGAATGGTAGACATGCTGATAATAACTTGGCAGAAACATGGGCTATTCCTTGTCTTGTCTTTTCCTTTCACATTCTAATTGATCACCGAGCCCTGTTGGGTTCTTTCTTCTTAATATGTCTTGAATGCCTTTTCTTTATCCCCAGTGCTACCATCCTACTCCATCGTTAACATCATTGCTCACCTAGATTGTTACAATAGCCATCGAAGTGGTTATCCTGCTTCCAGTCTTTTTGTCCAGTCCTTTTTCCCACTGTAGCCAGAGTAATCTGTCTAACACATTTGAGCATACAAACTACCCTGCTAAAAATATTTTTTTGTGGCTTTTCATTGCCTTTAGGAAAAGTCTGCACGGAACTTGGCTTTCAAGATTTGGCTTCTGTTTACCCCTTCATCCTTTGTCACTTTCTCCCTTTGCCTTTGATGTGTTAATCATATTCAGTTACTTGTATTTCTCTTTTAACATGCCAAGTTAGTTAAATCTAGGCCTTAGTACAGAAGCTTCTATTTGTTTGGACTGCCTTCCCTAGTTCCCTGCTTCCCTCCCTTTGGTTTCGTTAACTCACACTTGTCTTTCAGGTCTCAGTTGAGGTGACATCTCTAAGGGGAAGCCCTCTTTGATACCTCAAGGGTGATTACATGCTCCTAGTTTCCCTACAACTCTTCTTTCTCTTATCACATTGTAATTGCTTGCTTATTTGTCTTCTTACCATGTACTTGTTAAGGTGAAATGAAAAAAAAGGAGTAAATTAGCTATCTTAAAAAATGATGTGATTTGCACAGTTATATTAAAAAGGGAATTAAATAGTAATTTTGGGATTTACCTAATAGAGAAAGAAAAGAGACATTATATCTAATAGATGGAAGTTTTCTAAGTAGGGAAAGGCATATTGGGTAGGCTGTTTTACAGCTTCGTTGAAATATATCTTTTGACATATAATTTCCACCTATTCAATTTCTCTATTTATTAGTCAGGACTTGTTAGATTGTAAGTAACAGATACAGTTTGAGATATCCTACTAGGGAAAAGTTACTTGTTCAGTAACCATACAGCAAATTGTGTATGTAGATATGGCCATAAAGAGCTAAGGTGGGAACTTGCCCATAGTTCCATCTTTCCTATATTTACAGTTTATGCATTCTAAGTGTCATTTCTTCTAATGGTGGGACCTGGTTCCTGGCAGCACAGGCTTAGTTACTTAGAGCCTCATGTTAGAGGCTGTAGATAGAGTTGGTCACATGCCCATCCCTTAATCAATTCCTGTAGCTGAGGGGTGAGGTACTGTGCTTAAAGGTTCAGCGTAGGTCATGTAATATGCTCATTTATATGGCCAGGGATTTGTTAGCAGGAAATAGACCCCTAGTTAGGTAGAGAAGGGGAAGAAGGAGTTCTGGGAAGACACAGAGAATATCCATTATAGTTCTTAACTACCCCTTCTGATTATAAAATTAGTTTCCTAGGTTCTTTATTTATGGGAAGGATATATGCCCTGTATTGTGGACCTGCGTATTCCAGGTACTGAAATGGTAATTCCAATATTCTAAAGAACTGCATTGGATTTTGGATTAGTGCTGGCATATAACAAGGATTTACTGAGCTCTTGTTTGCTAAACAGGACACTCTGTGAGATGCTTATGCTTATAGGCTGGTAGTCTAAACAAATACAAAGGTGCTAAGGTAAAGGTATATCTAGGGTACAGTGGGAGCTGTGTCTAAGCCAGACTTTGGGATAATGGAAAACTTTCCTGAAGGAAAGTTAATTAGCCAAAAAATATGAGTTGGGTGGGATGGGGTGGAAGAACTTTGGGCAGAACATGTGTGAGGCACAGAGGTGTGAAATGACCTACTTTCTGTGGAAACAAATAAGGGGACATAGAGGAAGAGGAGGTTAGGGTTAGGTAAGGGGCCTGATCATAGAAGTCCTTGAATGCTTTACCAAGGAATTGGAACTTGATCTTGAAAGCTCTAGAGAGTCATTTAAGAATTTTAAGCTGGACCTCTCAGGTTTGAAGTGCCTGCAAGTATGAAGTATCCAAGTGGATATGTCTGTTAGGCAGTTAATTATTGGAGTTGGGAGATGAATTCTTGGCTGGAGTCACAGACGTATTGAAGCCATGGGTTTGGATGGATCTAGAAAAATCTGCTGGGGCAGATGGTTGGGGACAACCACAGGAACAATGACATTGAAAGAGTAAGCAGAAAAAAAGGAATCACTGAAGGAGACTGAGAAGAGGCAATCAGAGAAAACTAGTAGACGTAGGAGGGCAGATTGCATTGGGTCAGGAAGTCACCAGAAAGTGTGAAGTTGAAACAATAGATGTAAACTGTTTTTATTTTAAGAAACTGTGTGGGAAATACTAGGAGTTTGGTTAGCCTGATTTAAGGATTCCCCTGCTAATTATTAATTCTGGGTGCATTGAGAAAATCAAATTTCTGAACAGTTTTCCAGTGCAGGAATTTGAACTATTAGAATTTTTAAAGACAGAAAAGAGGATAGAGGGTTTATGGTGGATGGTGGTTAGTAGAAAAAAAGTGATTAAGTGAAAAAGGAGATGGATATAGTGTATGTACAATTAGTCATATTGGAATGGGGTACACAGTACCTTGTAGAGTATTTGCACATAGTTTTTTTTTTTTTTTTTTTTTTTTTTTTGAGGGCAGTGTCACTGGCCCTCATATGTGGGATCCGAACCGGGGCCGCTGGCATCCCAAAACCAGCTCTTAACCAGTGCGCCACTCGGCTGGCCCTCAGACTCCACCTTCTTTGAGTGAACTTTTTCTTTTCCTGATAAACGACCTTCTCTTTTTTTTTTTCTTTGTTGTTAAACTCTTTATATAGTTTTTTTTTTAATTGTGGTAAACATATAATAAAATTTACCATCTTAACCATTTTTAAGTGAACATTAATGCCCAAGGAGATATATCAGTAAAAAGATTACTAAGGTTAATGTCTGAGAGTTTACTTTCTATGTTTTCTTCTAGGAGATTTTTTTTAATTTTTTTAAAAAATATTTTATTGGGGAATTGGGGGAGGGGAACAGACAAGTTGCTGTCATTTTGTTCTTCAGTCTAGTTGTGGAGGACATTGCTTCACTGGCCCATGTTGGTATCATCATTGCGCTCTTTTCAGGTGAGGCAGATCTGTCGCCAGCCTCTGGACGGCCGCTCACTGCGGTTGTTGGCAGCTCACGCTGGCTGCCAGTGGCTCATGCTGGCTGCCCGCCACTCACTGTAGCCTATGGCAGCCCACTGCACCAGGGGCTGCAGCTACGCAGAACCGGGAGACTCACAGCAGCCCAGCTCCAGGTGGCGCTGTTGTTCACCATCTTAGCTGTAGAGGGCAGTGTTACTGGCCCTCATATGTGGGATCTGAACTGGGGCCGCTGGTGTCCCAAACCAGCTCTTAACCAATGCGCCACTCGGCCGGCCCCTCTTCTAGGAGTTTTATAGTTTCAGGTCTTACATTTTAAGTCTTTAATCCATTTTTAGTATATTCTTGTATATGGCGTAAGAAGGTGGTTCAGTTTCATTTTTTTTTTCATGTATTTGTCCAGTTTTCCCAGCACCATTTATTAAATAGACTTTCTTTACCCCAGTATAAATTCTTGCTTCCTTTATCATAGATTAAATGACCACATAGGCATGGATTTATTTCCGCGCTCTCTGTTCTGTCCTATTGATCTGTGTGTGTCCGTTTTTATGTCAATATCAGGCTATTTTGATTACTGTAGCCAAGTAGTATAATTTGATATCAGGTAGTGTGATACCTTCAGCTTTGTTATTATTTCTCAGGATTGCTGTGGCTATTTGGGGTCTTTTACGGTTCCATATAAATTTTAGGATTATTTGTTCTAGTTCTGTGAAAAATGCCATTGGTACTTTGATAGGGATTGTTTTGAATCTATAGATTGCTTTGGATAGTATGGACATTTTAACTATATTAATTCTTTCCATAAGCATGGTCTGCTTCCATTTATTTGTATCTTTAATTTCTCTCTTCAATGTCCTATAATTTTCTGAGTACCGGTCTTTTCCTTCTTTGGTTAAATTTATTCCTAAGTATTCTTATTTTTTTTAATGCAATTGTAAATGGGATTGTTCTTAATTTTTCTTTCTGATAGTTTGTTATTAGTATATAAAAATGCAACTAATTTATGAATATTGATTTTGTATCCTGCTACTTTACTAACTTCTTTTATCAGTTCTAATAGTTTTTTGGTGGGATCTTTGGGGTTCTCTATATATGGTATCATGTTATTCGCAAATAATGACAATTTTACTTCCTCCTTTACAATTTGGTTGCCTTTTATTTCTCCTCTGTTTGCTGTGGTTAGAACTTCCAGTACTGTGTTGAATAAAAGTGGTGAAAATGAGCATCCTTTTCTTGTTCCTGATCTTAAGGGGAATACTTTTAGCTTTTCCCCATTGAGTATGATATTAGCTGTGGGTTTGTCATATATGTACTTTATTATGTTGAGATATGTTCCCTCTATTCCCACTTTTCTGAGGGTTTTTATTATGCTTGATTTTGTCAAATGCTTTTCCTGCGTCTATTGACATGATCATATGATTTTAATCCTTCATTTTGTTTATGTGATGCATGTAGTGTAATTGATTTGTGAATATTGAACCAAACTTGCATCCCAGGAATAAATCCCACTTGATCATAGTGTATGATCTGTTTAATGTACTGTTGAATTCGGTTTGCTAATATTTTGTTGAGCATTTTTGCATCTATGTTCCATGGGATATTGGCCTATAATTTTTTTTTTTTTTTAAAGATTTTATTGGAGAGTTGGGGAAGGGGAATAGTGTTGGAGAATTGGGGAAGGGAAACAGCCAAGTTGTTGTCCTTCAGTCTTAGTTGTGGAGGGCACAGCTAGCTCAGCTCCAAGTCCAGTCGCCATCCCGCCACCCTTCGGCAACTCAGGGCAGCTCAGTTCAAGGTGCCATGTTCAGTCTTAGCTGTGGGTGGGTGTAGCCCACCATCCCAAATGGGAGTCAAACTGGCAACCTTGTTGTTAGGAGCATGTGCACTCAACTGCTGAGCCACCTTGACACCTGTCGCTGGCAGCGTCACTGGCCCATGTGGGAATCGAACAGGCGACCCTGTTGCTCAAAGCTCACGCTCTTAACTAACTGAAGCACTCGGCTGGCCCCCTAAAATTTTTTTTATTATAATGTCTTTGTCTGGTTTTGGAATCAAGGTAACAGTGGCTTCATACAAGGAGGTTGGGAGTCTTCCCTCCTCTTGAATTTTTTGAAATGGTTTGAGAAGAGAAGGTATTACTTCTTTGAATGTTTGCTAAAGTCTCCTGTGAAGCCATCTGGTCCAAGACTTGTTTTTTTGCAGGACTTTGTTTGTTGGGAGTTTTTTGATTACTGATTCAATTTTGTTGGTAGGTATCAGTCTGTTCAGGTTTTCTGTTTTTTCTTGACTTAATCTTATAAGATTGCAGAATTCTAGGAATTTATCCATTTCTCCCAGATTGTCCAATTTGTGTAGTATTTCCTTATAATCCTGTGTATTTCTGTTGTGTCGGTTTTCACTTCTCCTTCATTTCTGATTTTATTTATTTGGGTTCTCTTTTTCTCCTTGATGAATGTGGGTAAAGGTTTATGAACTTGGTTAATTTTTACTAAAAACCAGCTCTTGATTTGATTGATCATTTTTATTTTTATAGGCTCTATTTCATTTATTTCTGCTCTGATCTTTATTATTTCCTGCCTTATACTCACTTTGGGCTTTGTTTGCAGTTTTCCTTCTAGTTCCTTTAGGTGTAGGTTTAGTGTTTATTTGAGATTTTTCTTGTTGATTTCTAGTTTCATACCATTGTGGTCGGAGAAGACGCTTGGTATGATTTCAATCTTAAATTTATCGAGACTTGTTTTGTGGCCTAATCTGTGGTCTATTTTGGAAAATGTTCCATGTGCACTTGAAAAGAATGTATATTCTGCTGTTTTGGGGTGAAATGCTCTGAAAATATCAATTAATTTCATCTGGTGTAATGTGTCATTTAAGGCTGCTGTTCCTTGTTGATTTTCTCTGGAGGGTGTATTGCTGATGTCAATGAGGTGTTACAGTCCCCTACTATGACTCTGTTACTGTTGATCTTTTTTTTTTTTTTTTTTAAGATTTTATTGGGGAATTGGGGAAGGGGAACAGACAAGTTGCTGTCTTTTTGTTCTTCAGTGTAGTTGCGGAGGACATCACTTCACTGGCCCATGTTGGTGTCGTCATTGCGCTCTTCCTGGATGAGGCAGATCGGTTGCCGGCCTCTGGATGGTCGCTCATCATGGCTATTGGCAGCTGACTCTGCCTGCCGGCCGCTCACGCTGGTTGCCAGCCACTCACTGTAGACTATGGCAGCCCACTGCAGCAGGGCCTGCAGCCTACACCGTCGCTGGGCTCGCACAGCCCAGCTCCAGGTGGAGCTGTTGTTAGCTATAGAGGGCCTTGTCACTGGCCCTCATATGTGAGATCCGAACTGGGGCTGGTGGTGTCCCAAACCAGCTCTTAACGAACGCGCCACTCGGCCGGCCCGATCTCTCTTTTTATATCTGTCAATATTTGCTTTACAAATTTAGGTGCTTCTTTTGAGTGCATAAATGTTTACAAGGGTTATATAACTTTTTGAAATCATCCCTTTATCATTATGAAATATCTTTCTTTCAGAGCTTGTGCTCTTAACCAACTGAACCACTTGGCTGTCTCCTTTAGTATTTCTTGTATTATTGGTTTGGCAGTAATGAACTCTTGGTTTTTTCATGTCTGGTAAGCTCTATATCTTTCTCCAATTTTAAATAATAGCCTTGCTGGGTAGAGTAATTTTGGTTGTATGCATCTTCTATGCATGACTTTAATTGTACCTCACAAGTTTGGATATATAACATTTTTATTTGGTTGAAAATACAGTCTAATTGGGGCCGGCTGAGTGGCTCAGTTGGTTAAGAGTTGGCTTAGGCGCAACTCTGAGCAACAGCACCGTTGGTTTGATTCCCACATGGGCCAGTGAATGCTGCGCCCGAGCTGAGCTGTTGCTGAGCTGCCAACAGGTGGCAGGATGGCTCAGCTGGTGTAACAACAAGATTGCCTGTTCAGTGATGGGCTACGCCCACCCGCAACTAAGACTGAACTCGGCACCTTGAGCTTAGAGGCCACGGGAAGCCAGATGGTGACTGGCGCCCTCCACAATGAAGATTGAAGAACAACAACTTGGCCTTTCCCCTCCCGCAATTCCCCAGTAGAATCTTAAAAAAATATATGTAGTCTAATTAACATAGTGGATTCTTCTTTGACTCGTATGTAGAAACGCATTTCTTTTTTTTTAGAAAAGATTTTGTTGGGGAATTGGGGGAGGGGAACAGCATCGGTGAACTGGGGAAGGGGAACAGACAAGCTGCTGTCCCTTTGTTCCTCAGTCTAGTTGTGGAGGACGTTGCTTCACTGGCCCATGTTGGCATCATTATTGCGCTCTTCCTGGGTGAGGCAGATCGGTCGGCAGCCTCTGGACGGCCACCCACAGCGGCTCTTGGTAGCTTACACCGGCTGTGGGCCGCTCACGCTGGTTGCCCGCCACTCACTGTAGCCTATGGCAGCCCACTGCAGCAGGGGCTGCAGCTATGCCGTCCTGGGGACTCACAGCAGCCCATCCCCAGGTAGAGCTTCCATTCACCATCTTAGCTGTAGAGGGCAGTGTTACTGGCCCTCATGTGGGATCCGAACTGGGGTCACTGGCATCCCAAGCCAGCTCTTAACCAACGCGCCACTCAGCTGGCCTAGAAGTGTATTTCTTAATTTCCAAACAATTGGGCTTTCTAGTTATAGGTCTGACATTTATGTTGCTAACTTTATTTGATATCGTTATGAATTTGCACTAACTGGATAAACAGTTAACCAAGTTTACTATTTGGAAGTACTGAAAAGGCTGCATGAAAAAGTTACACGACCTGAACTTTTTGCCAACAATTCATGGCTCTTGCATCATGACAATGCACCAGCTCACACAGCACTGTCTGTGAGGGAGTTTTTAGCCAGTAAACAAATAACTGTATTGGAACACCCTCCCTACTCACCTGATCTGGCCCCCAATGACATCTTTCTTTACTCAGAGATAAAGGAAATATTGAAAGAAAGACATTTTGATGACATTCAGGACATCAAGGGTGATATGATGACAGCTCTGATGGCCATTCCAGAAAAAGAATTCCAAAATTGCTTTGAAGGGTGGACTAGGTGCTGGCATCAGTGTATAGCTTCCCAAGGGGAATACTTTGAAGGTGACCATAGTGATATTCAGCAGTGAGGTATATAGCACTTTTTTTTAGGATGAGTTCGTGAACTTAAGTGGCATAGACCTCCTATGTTAAGTGGAGAAAGCAAGTAGACTGGAGTTCTCCAGATATCTGAGTTCTTGCCCTTGTAGGGCTTACGCTTTCCTAGAATGTGTGTAGTAAACACAATAAATAAGTAAAACAAATAAATAAAACATACTATTTTAGAAGATGATAAGTCTTAATGGGGAAAATTTAGATAAGGGAGAAAGGATAAGTGGTGTTGGGGAACTGACTTCCTGAGACAGTAATATTTGAGTAGTGATAGGAAGGTGGTGAGGAAATAATAGCTGGGAGAATAGTAGTTTAGGTAGAGGGAACCAAGATGTGAAGAATCCCAGGTGGGAGCGTGGCTGGGGTGTTTGAAGAAGAACAGGGAGGAGAAGTGTGGCTGAGTGACAGGAGGATTAGGGATGACAACATTGAGGTAACAAGTATCTGGGTGATAGGCCATTTTAAGGATTGGCTTTTTCCCTGGGTGAGATGGGAAGCCAATGGATAGTTGAGCAGAACAGAGGCATGATCCGACTTACGGCTTAACTCAGCCCCTCTGATTGCTGTGCTAAATAGACTGAAGGGGCAAGAGTGGAAGCGGGAAGATTGGATAGGAGACTATTACAGTAATCCAGGTGTGGTAGCACTGGAGATGGTGAGGAACGATCATATTCTGGATACATTTTAATGGTTGTACTGACAAACTTGACTTACTGATTTGGTGTGGGGTGAGAGGAGTCAAGAATTATTCCAAGATATTTGACCGAACAGTTGGAAGGATAGAGTTGCATTAATTGAGATGGGAAAGGCTGGGAAGCGCAGGTTTGAAGGAGGTGATTAGTTCAGCTTTGGACACGTTAAGTTTGCCTATTAGACATCCAGATGTGGGAGTTCAGTACTGTTTTATGGTTTAAAAAAAAAGAAATAATGATATTAAAGCCTTGCACTCACTGTTCTGAAAATACATTACATTTGTTAATATCTTAATTATTAACATGTTCAATCCTGGCGAAACTTGCATATTTTGGAGAGGGAGAAATTGTTTGCTTGCTGGCTTTGCTGCCAGAGTTGATAGTACTTCTTTAGAGTTGAATAAAGATATTCCGATTTTAGAAATGGAAATGTAACTACCTAGTCTGAGTGATTCTACTTGCTTTCTATTTTAGGTCCTATTACTGCTGGATTGTGCAAGATATTTAACCCTATTTTCTTTGAGGTATGATTTAAATATTAAACATCTTAAATAAGAAAAGGGAAACATTTTAGTTTTGGAAGTCAGCATGCCAAGGAAAAGGAAAAATCTTGGGGGAAATCCTTTTCGGAAGACTACAAACTCTAAGAAAGTTGTTGTATCCAGTGTTGCTAGTCATGAGGCGCCAACTCCGACTCTTCCTTCTCTGTGTGAGGCGAAAGTCCATCAGGAAGAACTCTTCACCAGTTTCTCAGAGATGTTTTCTGATCTGGATCCCGATGTAGTGTATTTGATGCTTTCTGAATGTGATTTCAAAGGTGAGAAAAAGCTTAGTTTGAACCCTTTGTGTCTTATAAGAAGACTTCATGTACTGTGCCATGACCAGCAGTAATATAGTAAAATGACTGCGGTATTTCTATTTTCTTTATCCCTTAGTGAGCATCTGCTGTGGGAAAGGTTCTAGGTTTGGTAGTATGAGCGATATGAAGAAGAATAAAGCATAGTTTCTGCTTTTAAGAAATGTAAAGTTCTTGATGTATGATGTATGTATAGATATCATAGTGTATGTTTTATTTATTTATTTTACTTCTAGAACAGGTTGGCGCTATTGACATTTTGGGCCGGAAATTCTTTCCTGTGAGTAGCTCTCCTGTGCATCATAGGATGTTCAGCAAGCATCCCTGGCCTGTAACCACTAGATGCCAGTAGCACCTGCCACCCGTCCCCAGCTGTGACAATCAAAAATGCCTCCATATACTGTATTGTCATCTGTCCCCTGGGGGTTAAAATCATCCCCAGTTGAGAACTATTGTCCTAGAATGTGAGCTCCATAAAGGCAGAGATTTTAAAAACTTTTGTTTTACTGTTGTATCCTCAACCCCTAAAATAGAAAATGACTCATAGGACCTCAGTAAATATTAATTGAGTGAAAAGGTAACTATAATTTTGGGAATGAGAGCTGGTAAGAGCTGAGGCTAGTAGAGTAGTATGGTTTCAAAACCATTGGCTTTGAAATCAAGAAACGTCGGTTGGATTTCCAGCTCTGCCACGTAACCTCTGTGGGTTTCAGTTTTCTTATCTGTTAATGAGAAAAATAATAATATGTACCTCATATTACTTATTTGGTGAGGATTAAGAGTGTGTGTGTGTGTTTGGTAAAGCCTTACTATAGTAACTTATTATGACTTTTAATAAATTGCTTAGAAGTATGTTTGCAGACTGAGGGGGAATTATTAAAGTTGACTGAATGAGTAAATTAAATGTTGGTGCTTAGTATTGCTATTGGCCGTGAGTAGTAGAAGATAAAATTGTTCTAGATTTGGGAAGTTTTGGTAATACATGATAAACTTCCATTTTTATTCATTACATGGTCCGTGATGTGAGCGTACCTTATTTATCCTGTTGTACAGATGCAGAAAACGAGTTTTCAGAAGCCCACATGATGCTCAGAAATGATGTGTAGAATTTATGTGTGACTTCAATATTTATTTCCTAATTTTGATGTTTTTAAAATTTGTTACACATATACTAATACAGCAATGAAGAATTGCAATAAAAATATATTACCCTCAAGCCTAACAAAAAACATATTTCCCTTTTTTAGGATCTTCTCTACAATTTGTTTATATATACTGATATCTTGAGTAGTTTGAATAGTAGCATTGATGAAATTGTGTATTCTGCTGTTTTTTTTTTTTTTGAGGGCAGTGTCACTGGCCCTCATATGTGGGACCCGAATCTAGGCCACTTGTGTGTATTCTGCTTTTTAAACTTAAACCTAACAGCGTTTTTCCAATGTAGCTGCAATTTTTCATTTATTTTTAATACCTTTCTAATATTCCACTGAGTTTTTGTGATCTAGGTTATTTAATTATACCTTAAGTTTTTCATGAATAATTAATATTTCAGAGAATGACTCGGTATAAATAGCCTTTTCCTTTTTTTGGCTTTTTTTCTTAGTCCCAAAGTTTTATTTGTTACGTTATGGGTAAGAACAGTTTTTCGCTCTTGGAAACACTGCTGTATTGCCTGCCAAGGAGGTGTGCCAATTTGTAATACCACCAGCATTTTATAAATATAGCGGTTTTACCACAACCTTTTCAGAGCTATGTAGTATTTTTTAAAGATTTTAATAGGAATAAAATTACACCTTTTCTTAATTTGTGTTTTTTTAAATAAAAAGGGAAGTTGAACGTATTTTTGTATATAATTGTTCATTAATTCTTGTATTCTTGTGTGAATTGTTCATGTGTTTTTGTTTTATGCTATTTTAATTTCTTCCAACAATCTGTGTAAGGACTTTTCTTTTACATGATCTATATCTTGACCTTTTACTTATTTTAACTTAATACTATTTTTTATTTTATAGGCATTAATTGTTTTTGGTTGATCTTTTTTCTATCATATATATATATGATAGAAAAAAAACATATATATATATTTTTTCATAGAAATACCTCTTGTGTTTTCTTCCTTCTTTCTTTTTTTTCTTTTTTCTATGTTAGGGCTTCTAGCTTTTGTAAAATTACTATAATCTCCTAACTGATCTCTCCCAGGCTTGCCCCCTCCAATCCATCTTTGTTTTTCTTCTTAAGGGAACATTAATTGGGTGCTTACTAGGTGCCAGTCCTTGTGCACAGCACTTTTTCATGGATTATCTCATTTAATCCTCACAACAACCCTATGAGGTAGGTACTTTTATTATCCCCATATCGCAAATGAGAAAATAAAGGCGTAGGAAAGTTAAGTAACTTGTTCGAAGTGTCACAACCAGCAAATAGGGATTTAAATGCCATGTTCTGACTCCACATGAGAGCTGTTACCTACTGATCCATGTTGTTTCCATAGTTATCTTCCTTAAAAGAAAAAAAGACAAAACTCAAAACTAAAACGCAAAAGCCCCCAATTTCAAATGCTTAACAATTTTATTGACTCCCAGTTTGTGTTATAACAAAAGAGCTCAGCATTGGAGTTAGACATAACAGTTCTGGGTCTGTCATTTATTATCTGTGTGACTTGGGCCAAGTTAATGTATTTTTTAAACTTCATTTTCTTTATCTATTTGCTAGGAATACTATACCTCATAATATCATTTGAGGATTCAGTGAAGTGATACATTAAAGCTTTTAGCCCAAATGCTATGACAGATAGTTTCCCTTCAAGTTCCCTTTGAAAGTAAAATTGATATTTCTTAGCATGACATATAGGACCTTTCTGAATTTCACCTGATCTCCCTTTCCAGTTTTATCTCCTCCTCTTATCCACCCTACTACTGTGTGCCCACACTCGAACCAACTTCTCATAATATCTTAAACATATTTTGTGTTTTCAAGACTGACTTTGCCTTTCCACTCTGTGTCTGACAAGTTTCTTTTTAATCTTCAAGTCCCAGTTTACGTATCACCTTATGTGAAATCTTTCCTTATTCTCTTGTAAAACTTCTATAGCATTTGTATATTATTAAAAGTGTTCATTATTTAATCTATATTATATTGTTATTATTGTCTAATGCAATTATCTTTAATTGCCTCCATTAGACTGCAAAAATCCTTTAAAATTAAATTTTTTTATTTAAAAAGTTATTTTTCAATTACAGTTGACATACAACATTATATTAGTTTTAGGTGTTCAACATAGGGATCAGACAGTTATATACCTTACAAAGTGACCACGCTGATGATAAGTCTAATACCTGTCTGGCACTATACAGTTATTACAGTATTACTGACTATATTCCCTATGGTGTACTTTATATCCCCGTGACTGTCTTTATAACTGGCAATTTGTACTACTTAATCTGCCAAAATCCTTTAAGTGTAATAAAATAATGTCTTACTCATCTTTGTACAAAGTATGTCTGATAATGTAGTGCCTCCTCCTACATACATATTTTTTTTTATTAAGTGAAATTCATAGCATGGACTACATAAATAAATTAGATTTACTAGAAGAGTACTTCAAAAACTTAATATTTAAAGGGACATGCAATAGGTAAATATTTGTTGAATAAATCAACCAGTTTTAGGATCTTTATAAATAACATACAATTACAGGTATTTTTACATTTACTCAGTAAATTCATCAGAGAATATCTTCTTGATGAGAGTTTATTAGCCTAGTTTGTTACTGTTTTTAAGTAATAATATTGCATGTCTTCATTTTTCAGACCTTTCATTAATAACAGACTGGTATATTAGTAAAATCTTAATTTAAAAAAATGAATACTTACACATTCTTCTATATTCTATTCAATGCAGAATCCAATATAATTATATGTATATTTTAATCAAATTATATTATTATTTTAATACATACATGTATATATCTTATTATTGTTCTTGTACAGTTGAAAATGCCATGGATTGTCTATTAGAATTATCTGCCACTGATACCAAGATAAAAGAATCGTCTTCAAAAAGCTTCATTGTTTCTGAGAAGCAAGTAAGTGCAGCAGGACGTGAAATAATGGAAAAGTGTCCTCCTGAAGAAGAGAGTGAAGATTCCAAAATGGATTCGTTTTTGGACATGCAGCTAACTGAAGACTTGGATTCTTTAATACAGAATGCTTTTGACAGATTGAACTCTTCTCCTCATGACCAAGGATATTCATTTTTGCCTTTGCAAGATGTTAATAGTTTTAGTGACCCGAGTGCTTTTATAAATTCAGATTCAAGCAGTACCATTCTTTCTACACAAAATATGGATTTAAACAGTGAAAATTTAGAGAATTCTGCCTCTACTTTAAATTCAAACCCTTTAACTTCACATTCAGTTTCAAACGAGTCCAAAAGTTTTATAAAGAAGAACACATTGGAAGATTCGCTTCTCAGTAGTTCTTTAAATGCAGTAAAGGACAGGATGGGTGGGTGTAACCATCTCAGTCAAAAAGAGAAAGAGCTTTTAGAACCTGAGTGTGTGGAGGCTCAGTTCTCTCAAGCCCCTGTAGATTTGGATGCCAGTGAACCTCACTCTTCTTTAAACCTTACTGTGCAAAATCCGGGGCTCGGTTTACAAGGTGGTACAGGGGGGAATCAGAAATCTGCTTCTACCCCTGATGTGTTTGTACCTTCTGAAGAATTCAGTTTCAAGCAACATAAACACAGTGAATATCCACCAAAGGGGAAGGATGTGAATTACTGCCCAGTTCTTACCCCTCTCCCTCTACTGCTGCCGCCTCCCCCACCTCCACCTATGTGGAATCCAATGATCCCTGCTTTTGACCTCTTTCAAGGAAACCATGGCTTTGTAGCTCCTGTTGTAACCACAGCTGCACACTGGAGACCGGTCAGCTATACGTTTTCATCCCCAGTTATTTCTCACACATCCTCAACAAAGGTATGGAGAAATAAAGAGGGAACAAGTGCTTATCAAATACACGAAACTCCAGTTGCTCAGGTTGTAAGAAAGAAGACATCATCTTATGTTGGACTAGTTCTTGTTCTTCTCAGAGGGCTTCCAGGATCAGGAAAATCTTTTTTGGCAAGGTATGAGATTTAATTGACTTTTAAAAAAATATAATGCATGAACCTGAACATTAATAAACAGAGTATGAATATGTGCTTTTCCTTCGTAGAGATGTTTAGTAACCCCTAAATTGCTTTCATTCTACTAATTTTTTTCTGAATTTGTAGCTAATCTCACTGTTTTTCACCATTGTTATTGAATTCTTCACCTTGGATCATCATTTGAAGGAGTGAGATAGAATAGAAGAAAAAATTAGAGATGATTCCAAGATTGGGAGCTTGTGAAATCAACAGAAACAGCTGTATGTGAAAGAAAACTAATTTGAGTGGGGGAAAGATGAGTTTATCTTTGATTATAGAATTGAAGGGCCATAATTGATTTTGAATTCAAGGCAGTCTTAAATACAAGAATTATACTGGTAGTGAGAAATTTTGGATTATAACATGTTAAATAATACTTTCAGAGATGTGTCATTTGAAGAAAGAATAAAATGAGTCACTGGTAGTCAGAGAACTTCAAATTCTCAGTGATTTATTTGTTGTAAAGTATGGTACCCTCAAATATTTCATCTTCTGTATATACCTGTGTAACTTTTGTAGTTAAGGTAGATTGTGGGTGCCTTGGTTTGAGAGACAGTTTTAGAGGCAGTTTTGTTATGTTTTCAGTGGCAGTTGTTAAAGAGCATTATTTTCAAAGTGTTTCCCACCCCTATTAGCCTTTAGCTTCCAGAAGATTTATATCTATTTTATTTGCCAGTTCTTTTGTTTTCTTCCAGTTTTTAACTCTTTGCCCTCTTCTATTCTTTTTTTTTTTTAAAGATTTTATTGGGGAATTGGTGGAGGGGAACAGCGTTGGGGAATCGGGGAAGGGGAACAGACAAGTTGCTGTCTTTTTGTTCTTCAGTTTAGTTGCGGAGGATGTTGCTTCACTGTTGGTATCGTTATTGCGCTCTTCCCGGATGAGGCAGTTCGGTCGCTGGCCTCTGGATGTCGCTCACCGCGGCTATTGGCAGCTCACACTTGGCTGCCAGCTGCTCACGCTGGCTGCGGGCCACTCAATGTAGCCTATGGCAACCCCCTGCAGCGGGGGCTGCAGCCCACACCATCACCGGGGCTCGCACAGCCCAGCTCCATGTGGAGCTGTTGTTAGCTGTAGAGGGCAGTGTCACTGGCCTTCATGTGGGATCCGAACCGGGGCTGCTGGCATCCCAAAACCAGCGCTTAACCAATGCGCCACTCGGCCGGCCCTGCCCTCTTCTATTCTTAGCTGGATCTTTATTTAATCCTGGCTGTATCTAGCCTTAGTGAATATGTATATATACTTAGGAATGTCCTTGATGAGTTCATTTTCAGCTGATTTTTGATATGCTTTCTTTGTCCAGATTTATCTCCCAGTAAATTTTCACATATTCTACTCATACACTTATAAGCATGTTCTTCTGGAGACATATTATAGGCTCTTCCTCATTGGTTTAATAATAACAAAAATAAGACATTTTATCTTAATCTTATGGATATTGCAATCAGTCATGATATTCTGTTTTGTGATAAAGATTACCTTAAAAGGTAATCAAAATGTGACACAGATTTGAAGAACTAGGTTTCAGGGGCTTTGGAGCCAGAGGCAGCTACAGTTAGAAAATGGGAAGAGAAAGAAGTATTCGTCACAAAGTAGGAGCTTACTTATATTTTTTTAATGAATAGAGAGAAATAACCAGGAAGTTCAGAGACATAGAAGCTGAGTTTTCTCAGAGAGAATGGTCCACAGTATTAAACTAGTGTGCAGGCCCAGGGAAAATGAGGGATGAAAAAACGCCTTTGGGTTTATTAGAAAGAAGGTCATGAATAGATATCTTGAAAACAATTTTGTTTCACTGTGAAGGTGGAGGACAAAAGATTAAGGAAGCCTTGATAATAAAGCAGTTAAGGGAAGGAGAGAAGCTGGGTAATATTGGGTTGTCGGAAAAGTTATGATGCATTTTTGCAACGAAAAACATAGAAAAAATACATCATGACTTTTCCGACAACCTAATAGTTGAAAGGGGCACTTAAAGTATGATAAAAAATTTTAAAGATAGCTGAGATATTCATGTTTAAAGGGAAAAGAGGAAGTGTCAGGGAAGGGAGAGCTTAAAGAGATAAAAGAGGTAAATGTAGGAGTGGTGTGATCAAGTGAGCATTCATTAGAATGTAAGCTCCATGAGTGCAAGAATTTTTACCTTTTATGTTCACTGGTGTAGCACTTAGTAGATGTCAATATAAATTAAATTCAAAAGGTGTATTTTAGCTTTAGATCTATTTATACATATTTTAGGAGGAGAGGATAAATAATGATATTTTACAAGTGGTCAAGAATGTAGCATTGTCATTTCCATAGATTCTGTTTGTTTAGTTTTTGCATGTATCTCAATTACGTAGAAGATAAATTCCAAAATCGGGAAAGAGAGATGTCCAAAAAAACCCCCCAAAACTATCTAACTTTGTATAATTTAACAGATTAAATTAATAGTCTATTAACATTATATTTTGGATGTTTAGCATACTCACCAAATTTATAGCAATATACAAGAGCTTCATCTACTTTTGAGGATCTGTTGAATATCAAGGTGCCTGCCTATCTTTTTTTTTTTTTTTTTTTTTGAGGGCAGTGTCACTGGCCCTCATATGTGGGACCGAACCGGGGCCGCTGGCTTCCGAAGCCAGCGCTTAACCACCGCGCCACTCGGCCGGCCCATTGTCTGCCTATCTTAAAGTGACCTGGCACTTTGAGTAGGTGAAGTAGATCAGTGTGTATCAAGTGACCAGATTAGGGCGATGCCTGTGACTGGTAAGATTCTGAAGCATTTTCAGTTACCAGGTTTTCTTGATCATTAAAAACTAGTTAATTTTCAAACCTTTATAGCTGATGATAAAGGACTTTATAACATTTTTAAAAGTTTCTGAAATAATGTACATAAAGAAAAATAAACTTGCTTTTCAGTCAGTTTTATTGGGCGTTAAACCTCTGCTTAGAGGATTCCCAGTATGATTTATTTGAATATTACAATATTCTCATGCTTCTAAATAATAATACATAAAATTTTTTATTTGGATTGTAACCTTGTAAAAATTAGGAGACAGAATTTAGAAGCAAATTAATGAAAATAATTCCATTTATCATTCACAGAACCTTGCAAGAGGATAATCCGAGTGGAGTCATTCTTAGTACTGATGATTATTTTTACATAAATGGACAGTACCAGTTTGATGTAAAGTATTTAGGAGAAGCACATGAATGGAACCAGAATCGTGGTAAGAATAGATATCAGATTTCAGAGAATATTAAAAGTAATATAAAGAAAAAATTTTCTTAATATTTGTATTTTGAGAGACATAGCTTTTAAGTAGTTATAATTAACTTGAATTTATATAACTATATAATATATGTAAAATTATAACTATAACACATCTTAATGTTATATAATAAGAGGTAAAAGAGGTAGTCTTATCTCCTCAGAGCTGTTATTAGGATTAAATGAGTTAATTTTTTAAAAATGCTTAGAACATTGCATGACATGTTTAAGTTTCATTTAATCAATGGGGATCTTGTCAGAAGTAAATCATATTTTTTACTTGGGTTTTAGAATAACTCAAGATAGTTATGGTTGTCTGGTATGCTCTGATTCCTGTTCCTAAAATGGAATTTGCATTGTTAACCACTAGTTTTCCCTAGGTTGGTTTAATTTTTATGGAAGTTAGTGTAAGAGTAAAAATTGTTCTCCTCAAACTGAATCTGCAGGGAGATCATAGGTAAAACATTAAAATCTTTATTAGTGCAACTGTCTATTCACTGAAGATGGTTTTATCAGGAAGTGTTTAGTTACATGAATAGTTTGCATTTCGTATGGGGAATTCTTTTTTTTTCTTCTTCTACTTTTTCATTTTCTTTTTATTAGTTTCAGATGTACAACACAATGCAATAGTTATACCCTTTACCCCCCAAAGTGACAACCCCCCACCCCCAGTTCGCCACTCCACTCCCCGCCCCGCCATATCATACATATGCTTTGACTCCACATCCCGTGACTATCTATATATTCAGTTATAGTTGGCATACAATATTATACAACATCAGCTTCAGGTGTACAGTGCAGTGATCAAGCCTCTACTCCATCCATGAAGTGGTCACCCTAACAAGACATGTGACTATCTGACATGCCACAAAATTTTTACATTATTATATTCCCCGAACTGTGTTTCATATCCCTGTGGCAATATTGTAGTTGTCTATTTATGCTGTCTAATCCCTTCCCCTTCCCCTTTATCCCCACCCCCCTCCCAACTAGCAACCCTCAGTTTATCCTCTGTATGTAGGAGTCTGTTTATTTTGATTATTCATTCAGTTTTTCAGATTCCACATATAAGTGAGATCACATGGTATTTGTCTTTCTCTGACTGACTTATTTCACTTAACATAATAGTCTCTTCACAACATTATCAATTACATTCCCAGAACTGCCCCCATCTCCCTGCGGCAACATTGTAGTCCCACCTACACTGTCCAAAACCTTCCCCCTCTCCCTCTTCCCCACTCCCTCCCAGGCAGAAACCATCAGTTTTTCCTTTATATCTGCTTGATATGAATTCAATCTTCTTAAATTTACTGAGACTTGTTTTGTGGCCTAACGTGGTCTATCTTGGAAAATGTCCCATGTGTACTTGAGAAGAATGTATATTCTGTTTTTTCAGGGTGAAATGCCCTAAAAATATCAACGAAGTCCAGCTGGTCTAAAGTGTCATTTAAGGCCCCTCTTTTTGTGTTGATTTTCTGTCTAAAGGGTCTGTCCATTGGTGACAATGGGGAGTTGAAGTCCCCTACTATGATAGTGTTACTGTTGATCTCTGTCTTTATGTCTGTCAAAATCTGTTATATGTAATTAGAAGTTCCTATGTTGGGTGAATAGATGTTTATTAGGGTTATAGTGCCCTTCTTTGTCTTGTATTGTAGTCATTTTAAAGTCTATTTTGTCCAAAATAAGTATTGCTACTCCAGCTTTTTTTTTTTTTCTCATTTCCATTTGCATGAAATATCTTATTCCATCTGTAAACAGCATATACATGTATCCTATTTTCTTATCCACTCAGCCGCTCTCTGTCTTTTGATTGGAGCATTTAGCCCATTCACATTTAAAATGATTATTGATAGGTGCATATGTATTGCCATTTTGTTATTTGTATTCCTGGTCTTCCTGGGTTAGCTTGTTTACCCCTTTCTTTTGTTTAAAAAAGCCCTTTTAACATTTCTTGCAATGCTGGCTTGGTGGTAATGAATTCCTTAAGCTTATTCTTTTCTGAGAAGCTCCTTATTTCTCCTTCAATTTTAAGTGATAGCTGTGCTGGGGAGCAATCTTGGTTGTATGTTTTTATTTTGTGTCACTTTGAATATCTCCTGTCACTCCCTTCTGGCCTGCAGAGTTTCTGTAGACAAGTCAGCTGTTAGTCTAACAGGAGTTCCTTTGTATGTAACCTGCTGTCTTTCTCTTGCTGCCTCTAGGATTCTGTCTCTGTCTTTAACCTTTGCCATTTTAACTATGATGTGTCTTGGTGTGGACCTGTTTGGGTTCAGCTTGTTTGGAACCCTCTGCACTTCCTGGGCATGTATGTTGATTTCCTTCACCAGGGTAGGGAAGTTTTCAGTCATTATTTTTTTATTTTATTTATTTATTTATTTTTTTAAATTTTTTTTTGAGGGCGTGTCACTGGCCCTCACATGTGAGACCCGAACTGGGGCCGCTGGCATCCTAAGCCAGCACTTAACCACCGCGCCACTCGGCCGGCCCTCAGTCATTATTTTTTCAAATACATTTTCGACCCCTTGCTTCTTCTCTTCTCCTTCTGGTATTCCTATAATTTGAAGGTTGTTGCGCTGCATCTTGTCCCATAGGGCTCTTAAACTATTTTCATTGTTTTTTATTCTTTGGTCTTTTTGTTGTGCCAACTGGGTGATTTCTGCTATTTTGTCTTTCAAATCGCTGATCCGCTCCTCTGCTTCATCTACTGTACTGGTGATCCCTTCGAGTGTGTTCTTCATT
Source organism: Aselliscus stoliczkanus (assembly GCA_033961575.1). Classification (NCBI taxonomy): domain Eukaryota; kingdom Metazoa; phylum Chordata; class Mammalia; order Chiroptera; family Hipposideridae; genus Aselliscus; species Aselliscus stoliczkanus. The sequence goes on along the minus strand of CM066734.1, from coordinate 68,962,028 downwards.
TCAGTTATGGTATTCTTTAGTTCCAACTGGTTGTTTTTTATGATTTCTCCATCCTTCCTTATGTCCTCACTAAGTTTGTTAAATATTCTTATCATCAGTGTTCTAAACTCTGTCTCTGAAAGGTTGGATCCCTCTGTTTCATTTGGTTCCATTTCTAGAGGTTTCTTCTGATCTTTTACTTGTGACATGTTTCTTTGTTTCCCCATTCTGGCTGTCGCTCTGGGATAGCTTTGATGTATTAGATAGACCCCCAGGAGAGCCCTGGCTGGATCACGCAGGCACACAGCTCATGGCCCAACACTCCCAGGAGAACTCCCAGTCTCAGCCTATCCCAATCAGCCGCTCGCAGATCAGGCCGAGCAGCCCGACAACCAGTCACCAGCCTGGCAACTCTGCAAGCACCGTGCGGAGAGCTGGGACCCGAGGCGGCTTGCGTCTCAGTGAGCAGCTTGTTGGAACCGGAGGGCACCTGCCCAGTGTTTCCCTGGCAACAGAGTATAAGCCGGCCGGAGGGTGGGGATCCAAGGCCGCATGCACAGCAGGCACACATGCACTTCTGCGCCAATTCCACCAGACCAATGAGGTCCCGGACCTGATCCTCTGTGGGAGGGCCCAACCCTGACAAAATGGCACCCTCCTTACACCACTCACGTGCAGGTTCCATGCCAGGGGAACAATAGTCCAAAAACCTCCAGCCTTTGCACCAAAGGTGCTCAGTTCAGTCCATCCCCGCAGGCTCCCGGCTCACACAGCCACTCCCTCCACCAGGAACCAGGTAAGTGCTCACCGGCGAGCAAGCCCGGGCACCGGCCCCACTGATTCTCCAGCCGCTCTTAGCCTCACAGAGCTGAGCAAAGAGAGTCCTTACTAATTTACTGCCAGCTATCTTGGAACTTCTCTTCCCGGCAAAGGAGCTCTGGGCTGGTGAGCTTGGTGTGCAGCCGGGGGGTCTCTCCCCCAACCGGAGAAGCCTCCCCACAGCTGGGGCTTCCCTCACGGGGCTCGCCCTCTCTCATCTCTGCCCGTCCTACCAGACCCGACGTGGCCTCCTCTTAAAGTTCTTCGTTTAGTGGTTCTGTTCATCTAGTGTTCCGGGGACCTCCAGGGTTGAATGCTGTATAATTTGTTTGTAATTTTGGTGTGATCCTGGGAGGCAGTTAGCACAGCGTCTGTCTATTCCGCCATTTTACCGGAAGTCCCTCGTATGGGGAATTCTGATTAAGACATATAGACAATATTTTACTTAGCCTTTCTTTCACTATAAATGCACTGTGAAGGTGATTCTTGTGTTTGCTGTCTTCAGATGTTGATAAAATTTTCTGTATTCCTTCTTTTTTTAAAAGATTTTATTGGGAAAGGGGAACAGCCAAGTTGTCCTTCGATCTTAGTTTGGGAGGGCACAGCTAGCTCAGCCCCAAGTCCAGTCATCATCGGGTTGCCCGTTGGCAACTGGCGGCTTCTCAGCTCAAGGTGCCATGTTCAGTCCTTGTTGTGGGTGGGCATAGCCCACCATCCCATAGAGGAGTCAAACAGGCAACCTTGTTGTTAGGAGCATGTACTCTCACCAGCTGAGCCATCCTTGCCACCTGTTGGCAGCTCAGCTGCAGCTCAAGCGCAGCTCACTGGCCCATGTGGGAATCAAACTGGTGACGCTCTTCAGACAGCTCATGCTCTTAACCAACTGAGCCACTCGGCCGGTCCTTCATTCCTTTTTATGGCTGAATAATATCCCATCCTATGGATACGCCATGTTTTATTTACCCATTCATCAGTTGATGAACATTTGCGTTCTTTTCCATGTTTTGCCTATTAGGAATCATGTTGCTGTGAACATGCATGTCTATGTCTAACATTTTTAGAAACTACCAAGCTGTTCTCCAAAGCAACTGCACAATTTTACATTCCCACTAGTAGTTTGTGAGGGTTCCAACTTCTCCACATCTTCACCAACGCTTGTTATCATTTTCTGACTTTTTGATTATAGCTATCATGGTGGTTATGAAATGGTATCTGATTGTGGTTTTGATTTGCATTTCTCTGATACCTAATGATGTTGAGAATCTTTTTGTGTGCGTATTGGCCATTTGTTTATCTTTGGAAAACTGTTCAAGTCTTGCCATTTTTAAATTGGATTATTTGTCTTTTTATTATTGAGTTGTAAGAGTATACAAAACTATTAAAACTTCCAAATAATTTTCTTGTAAGGCTTATTTATTGTGGTTCATTATTAACTTTCTGAATTGTTTAATTTTTTGGAAAAAAGGTAGTTTTGTAAGAAAATCTCTTGCACAACAGTATATAATAATGTTTACTTCAATCATTACATTTGGGTTTTTTTATGATTATATTTTTTGTTTGTTTTTAAACTTTGTTTTGAAATAATTTTAGATTTATGGAAAAGTTGCGAAGGCAGTATAGAGTTCCTGTATACCCCTCACCCATTTTCCCCCGACGTTATCATCTTATATAATCATGTTATATTTGTCAACACTAAGAAACTAATAATGGTACTGAAAAGATTTCCTGGACCCAATTGCAATGTGTGTGTGGAGGCTTCCCCACACCAACAAGCAATTCTAGGACAATTCTGACACTGTCTACCTAGAGACAGAATCCGATTCTATGGTAAAGGGTCCAGTCCCACAAGACCTCCCTTTACTTTAGATGCCAGTCACAAACTTGCTTTTGACCCATGGGCTACAACTTGGAGGTTCCAATGAGCCCCACCTTGGGTTCGATTAATTTGCTAGAGTGTCTCACAGAAGTCAGGAAAGCTTGGTTTACTCACAAGATTACTGATTTATTATAAAAGAATATAACTCAGGAACAGCCAGATGGAAGAGATGCACACAAGATATGGGGAAAGGGGCGGAGCTTCCATGACCTTGAGTCCAGGTACGCCACTCTACCAGCACCTCCATGTGTTCACCAAACTGAAAGTTTCCCAAACCCTCTCCTTTTGGGTTTTTATGGAGGCTTTATTACAAAGGCATGATTGATTAAATCGTTGGTGACTGAACTCAATCTTCACCCCCTTTCCCCTTCCCAACAGTTTTGGGGCGAGGCTGAAAGTTCTAACCTTGTAATCACCAGGTTAGCACGGGAAACCAACCCCCAGTCTTTAGGTCCTGTCCGAAAGTCACTTTATTAACATAAGAAATTATCTTTAAGCTCTCATCGCTTAGGAAATTCCAAGGGTTTTGGGAGCTCTGCTAGAAACAGGATGAAGACCAAATATATATTTCTAATTATACATCACAGTATCACAGGTACATTACTATTAAATAAACTCCAGACTTTATTTGGATTTTAGTTTTTCTACAAAAGTCCTTTTCTGTTCCAGAATCTTAGGATACCATGTTTTTTAGCATGATACTGTTTTTCACAGCTTTTTTTTTCATTTGTGCTGTTTATATTTGTAAGACACGCATAAAACTTAGATCATCTAGATTTTATTTAATAATTTTCTCTGATTATAACTTTAGTGTTTATTTATTTAGTATTATTCAAATTATTATTCAATATTTACCTTACTTTAACTTTTCATATACTCAAAAATGATTTTTAGAAGTAGAGTTGTGAGTAAATTTTAACACATACTATGATTTTCAAATTATGAAAAGATCAAATTTTTAAATTATCAAGATAACACTTAATATTATCATTAAAAATGATTTTCTGTTTATTTGTGTTTTTCAGCAAAAGAAGCATTTGAGAAGAAGGTATCTCCTATAATAATAGATAATACAAATCTACAGGCATGGGAAATGAAGCCATATGTTGCTTTGGTTTGTACCACATCTGTCATAAGTCTATAATAATGGGTTTGAAATTATTGGTGCTGTTAATTACATAAGTGAATCTCAAACAAAGTGTCCTTGGACTGCCTGTAACTGAGCTTTTCCTGGTCTTCACCAAAATGAGAAAAATAAACTTGTTTGGTTTTTAAGTCCTGAGATTGAATTTTTTAATTCTGAGATTGCTTATTTTTGTTGTTTGATGTCTTCTATGAAAATGTAGTGGTACTATAATATAATTGTGTGTGTGTATGTGTACTATAATTTTAGATATATAACTATATATATAATTTTTTTCTAATTCTCTAACTTGTTTAGGATTAACATTTGGTGGTTCTTTGTTATTCCCCAAATTTCTTTTGAAATTTTGCTATTTTGAGAAATTCAGAATTCTGTAAATTCATCTATTTTCAGTTTTCCAAATTTGCCAGCTTCCTTTTTTGCTTAGCTTTGATGTCACCTTTATCAGGAAGTTAGCATTCATTAACTTATTAAAGAGCTGAGTTGGGCACTCTTTCTGCTTTGATGACACCCTGGCTTACTTCTGTCATAGCATTAAGCACACTTCTTTTATCCGTAGGCCATGGGTTGGCTAGGTATTTCCTATAAAATGCCAGATAGTAAATGTTTTAGGTTTGGGGGGCGGGGGGACCACATGCGATCTGTTGCATATCCTTATTTTTTTCATTTTAAACAACTTTAAAGGTATAAAAACTATTCTTAGCTCCTAAGCTATACAAATACTGGCTGATGGGCTGCATTTGGCCCTAGGCCATCTAGGTATTTGCAGGGGTAGGACCATTGTTTTCTTCATCATTGTATAGCACTATGGGTGGCATAGTGTAAACATATCTTCCGTGAGTAAATTGACGAATGAAGCTTTTGTGAGTATGAGGTATTGTTTGGTTTATTCTCCCAAGATTAGCACATGGCTGACACATGAAAGCTCAATTTATATTTCTTAAGTGAATGAATGTTGTATTTCCTCTTTTATGTTCTCAACACCTCTAGCCTCTACCTCCTTTGCTGTGCCTAATGCACTTGTACTATTTTGAAGACCTGATTTTTCACCTAAAGAAAATTATGTGTCCTTTGAAAACAAAGGAGATGTTACTTTTGCTCAGGGGAGTAGAGGAAACAAAAAGACTCGATTTTAGTGTATCGGCAGCTAGAATTTGCTTTGCTTTCTGGCCTTGAAGAGTTCCTAATTTCTAGACCAATATATTCACTATAAGGGCATGCTTTCCCCATTAACCTTACTTGACTTCTCCATAGGTTTTCCTTAGCTCCCTGCTATCATCTTAGAAAGTTCTTTAACACTTGATTTTCCTGCATAGAGAACAAAGAAAGCCCCACATTATTATGTTTGTGATTTTTCATTTAGCCTGTGGGCTTCTTTGTTTTCCTTTCCCTTTTTTCTTATATGACAATTGAAAATATAAAGCGGTTTTTTTAGTATTGATTCCTTGGGTCTTCCCAACTCTACTTAGAAGTATAAAGGACTCCTGCTTGTCACAGAGTACCAAACTCATTTATTCTTCATAAAGTAGATAGCAGAAATTACTGTAGAGAAGGAAGATCACTTTTTGTTTCTTTGGTAGGGAGATAATGAAAGCTGTGGGAGAGTGGAATAGATTGGAGAGAACTATTACTATCTTGACTGTCACTTACAAAAGTAGCTAGGTAGTGAGTTTGGGATCAATAAAGAGCAGTCAAGTATGCTTAGTGGCAACTGACACAACTATTACTTTCCTTTAAATATATATACCTTCCCTGTGGGCTATCATATAACTTGATATAACTCAGAATCCTCTCAGTTAATACAACATGTTCAGATTTGCCTATTGATGTGGGAATTGAAAAGGTCTTTAAATTCACAGTCTCTCTTTTTTTATTCTGTATGTGCATTTATAGTTAATGTAGATCCTAAGAACTACATGACACCTGTTAGGTAATTAGAGACCCAGGCTGTTGCTAGGCTTGGAATAATTTGCATGAAATTTGGTGCTGAGGTGAGGAGAGGGAAGTGAGTGTGCTCATTTCAGGTTGTTATGTAACTTTCTTCTTTGGTGTCTGGGTTGACCTTTGGGCTTTTCTGTCAGTAATGACAGAAAGTAGTAGTGACCATTTTGATTATCTTGTCATAATACTGAGGGGATCAGTAGTAGAGTTGTAATGGTGGTTGGGGAAATGGTAGGGCAGATTGTGCAAGGGCTCATAGGTCACCGTAAGTACTTTGGATTTTACCTTGAGTGACATGGAAGATATATTAGCTCAGGCTGCCATAAAAGAATACCACAGATTGGCTTACACAACTGAAATTTATTTTCTCATAGCTCTGGAGGTTAGAAGTCCCAGATTAAGGTCTGGCAGAGTTGGTTTCTGGTGAGAGTTCTCTTCCTGGCTTCCAAATTGCCACCTTCTTGCTGTGTTCTCACTTGGTATAGAGAGTGAGTTCTCTGGTGTTTCTTCTTATAAGACACTAATCCTATCAAATCAGGGCCCCAGCTGATTATTATTATTATGACCTCATTTACCTCCATAAAGACCCTGTCTCCAAAAACAGTCATATGATGGGATTTGGGTTTCAGCATACGGGGCTTGAGGGGACACAGACATTCAGTCCCTAACAGGGTTTTGAGCAGGGTAATGACATGATCCAGCTATTACAGGATCACTGTAATGCAGTGTTGAGAATAGACTTAGGATGGGTAAGAATGGAAGCATGGAGACTAGAGGGCTATAGCGGTAAAATGACAGTGAGTGGTGATTAGATTCTAGATATATTTTGAAAGTAGAACTAACTGAATTTCTTGTTTGATGGATGTGGATGTGAAAGAAAGGGAGGAGTTAAGTGTGACAGGAGAGCCATCAAGATAGATTTTTTTTAAAAGATTTTATTGGGGAATTGGGGGAGGGAAGCAGTGTTGGGGAATTGGGGAAGGGAAACAGCCAAGTTGTTGTCCCTCGATCTTAGTTTTGGAGGGTGCAGCTAGGTCAGTTCCAAGTCCATTCGCCATCCCGCCACCCATCTGCAGCTCGCAGCTGCTCAGCTCAAGGTGCTGAGTTCAATCTTAGTTGCAGGTGGGTGTAACCATCATCCCATGCGGGAGTTTAACTGGCAGCCTTGTTATTAAGAGCTCGGCTCCATCCCCTGAGCCACCTGGGTGGCAGCTCAGCTCAAGGTGCCACTTTCAATCTAGTTGCGGGCGGGTGTAGCCCACCATCCCATGTGTGAATCAAACTGGCAACCTTGTTGTTAGGAGCACATGCTCTCTTCAGCTGAGCCATCTTGCCACCTGTTGGCAGCTCAGGGACAGCTCAGCTCGGGCTCAGGTCACTGGCCCATGTGGGAATAGAATCAGTGACCCTATTGCTCAGCGCTTGTGCTCTTAAGTGAGCTCTTGCTCCTAAGTGAGCTCTTAACCAACTGAGCCACTTGTCCAGCCCAAAGATAGATTTTTGGCATGTGTAACTGGAGCTTGTCGTCACATGAAGAAGAGTTCAAGTCCAATAGTTTTGGGGTGGGTGCAGGGTAATGGATTTCAAAAGTTTAGATTTGAATATGTTAAGTTCAAACATGGTTGTTGGAATAGGTAGTTGGATTTATGAGTTTGGAGTTCAAGAGTGAGTTTTTGGCTAAAGATACAGTTAGAGTCATTACCATATAGATGATATTTAAAGACAATGAATGGAGTGATATTACTGAGGAAGTAAGTGTAGATTAAGAGTAGAGGACCAAGGACTAAGTTTGGGGCATTCATTCCACTGTGAAAAGAGGTCTAGGTGAAAAGGCGGGACTAGCAAAAAAGACTGTGAACACCCACTCAATGGGATAGGAGGAAGAGCAATAGTGTGCAATGAAAAATGTAAGGAGAAGAGATGATGAAATGTGACGGATGCAGTTGGAGGTCAAGTAAAAGAGGACAGAAGTAACGATAGCATTTTTTCAATATGTAAGTAATTCATGGTCTTGATGCCCAGTTTCAGTGGAATAGCCAATTTAATAGGGGCTAGAAGGAGAGGAATTAGAGATAGAGAATATAATTATTTTGAGACATTTTCTTACAAATTGGGGTAGGAAAATGGAGAGATAGCTGGTATGGGAAGTGGGGTTAAGAGAAGTATGGGAGAAGTAACTGAATGTGATGGGATTGATTCAGAAAGGAGGGGAAAATTGATGCCTCAGAAAGAGGGGAGAATTGCTGAAATTATTAATCCTTGAGATGGAGAGGAGATGAATCTAGTGCATAATTCTAGGGCTTGGGTTTTTAGATTATAGCCATATTAGAGTTTTGAGAAATAAAATGAGATATTATTTAAAATAGTTTTAAAATTATATTATCAAAGTCATGCATAAAAAAGTTAAAACATAAAAAAAAAAGACCTAAAATCTTTCTCCCTTGAGTTAGATGCTTCTAATAGTATTTTTGAGACTATTTTCCAGAAGATTTCTGTACATATGCAAATGTATAATTCCTTTTTTTCCCAACTGAAAATTCTGTATCTTACTTTCTTAACAATTTATATTAAGGATGTTTTCTCCTTAGTACATATAGAACTTTAAAAATTACTGTATAGTATTTTCATTGTATGGCTGTACATTTCTTTGTTTAGCTCATTCCATAAGCTACTGAGTTGTTGGCAGTTTTTTGCTGTTACAAATAATGGTGAACAGGGAATCCTGGTGTGTATATATCTTCGTACTCTTACTTAAGTATTTTATCAGTAGCATAAATTTCTGGAAGTTAATTGCTGGGTCAAAGAGATTAATTTACCAGTTTAACACACTTGTCAAGATTAGATAATCTCTTAGGTTCTTTTAGTTTTAACATGCTATGAATTTGGATACACTGAATTTAATTTCATAGAAGTCATGATTTTTTAATGCTTTTGTCTTTTTTGTATGTAGTCTCAAAAACATAAATATAAAGTCCTTTTCCGGGAACCGGACACATGGTGGAAGTTCAAACCAAAGGAACTTGCAAGGTATAACTTGGATAGTATCTAACAAATTTTTTTATTTCATGCTGGTGATAGAAAGCCTACTAGATTTGTTCCTCTTATGAATAATGAATGAAACAAAATGGATTAGATTGCAACTTTGCCATTGAAAATTTGATAACAAATTTTGTATTGCCCACAAGCCCTTTTTTTTCAGTTTGTGAAGAATTTATATCTTTTTGTTCCAAAATGGAGGTAATTAACAGAAAAATTCCAATTGTCTAATATAGTCAGTACTTTATTACTCAATCATATAATGTCAATATCTGAAACTAGAACAGACCCTAGGGTTTGGCATACCTGAACCATGTGCTATTAGGAGGAAAAATTGTTGTAGCTGCCTAGTGACTTAAAATACTGGAAGGATGTGAGGAGGTATAAATAGATAAAAAGGTACCACATGTCAAGTCCAGGTATTTCAACCTCCCCCCAACCCTTCCTGCCATTCTTTATTTGATTGTTTGACTTGAATAAAAATGTTACTCAGGACATGGACATGCAATGTGTTTTTCTTTGTGCTGTATATTCCCTCAGAGATAGCCATAACTTAATTTTGGTCAGGGCATTTTCTTCTTGGTAATTTTAACTAATTTCTATACTAACTAAAGGACAACCTAATTTGAATGTATTCACAATGTAGTGCAACCATCACCTTAAAAAGAAACCCCGAATCTGCTGAAAGTCACTCCCAATTCCCTTCTTCCCAGGACAACCACTAATGGTTTTCTTTCTCTGTGGATTTGAGTATTCTGGACTTTGCATATAAATGGAGTCATACTGTACATAGCCTTTTGTGTACGTTGCCTATTTAGCTTAATGTTTCAGGGTTCATCCATGTTGTAGCATGTATCAGCATTTTATCCCTTTTATTCTTTTGATACATTATCTGTATAAATGAGTGAGATTAACCTACGAGTTTTTCTTCTTGCCCTGCCTTGCCTGGCTTTGGTATCATGGTTTTAGGTTCATGAAATTCGTTGGGAAGTATTTCTTCTTTTCCTCTTTTATGAGTTTATGTAAGTTTGAATCATAGAATTTACTGATTAAACTGTCTGGATCTGGTGTTTTCTTTCTGAGAAGATTTAGTTGAAATCATTACACCAAGGTTTTCAAACTTAACAAGTTACCATTTACATCTCTGTTGCATCTATACTTACCTTCCCTATTTCATCCTAATATGTTTATGTGTATCTTCCGTTTTTATTAGCCTTTTCAATAAACAGCTCTTTGTTGATCTTTTTGTTATAAGTTTGTTTTATATTTAATCATTTCTACTTCTCTTTTATTCTTTCTTTGCTTTTCAAGAAAAAAATTGTTTTGCTTTGTTTATTCATTTATTTTAAAAACTCTTTACTTGAAAGTTTAGGTCATTTTCTAATAGTATTTGTTGGTATAATTTTCCCGAGTACTATGTTAGCTTCTGCCAGAACTTTAATATATTAATATATAATACTTTTAAAAATCATTTATTTTCTAAGTTATATTATGATTAACTTTATTCTGTAACCCTTGGGTTATTTAGAACTACGTTTATAAATTTCTGAACAGGTGGTTTTTAGCTTCATCTTTTTTAACTGGTTTTCAGCTTAACTGCAGTAAGTAAGATTGTGCAGTGTGTGTGGTACTAATTCTCTGATATTTTAAAAGACATGTTTTATGGCTTAGGTCATTGTCAGATTTTTAGTAAATGTTTCATGTTTGCTTGATAAGAATATATACTGGTTATACTGTGTTAATGTTTTTAAATCATGCTTGTTAATTCTCCTATAGCTTTATTTATTTTTTAAATGTTTGATTGATGTTTAAGAGAAAGGTGAGGAAATCTATGTGAGCAGTGTGTTGAAATTTTCCTGTATTGTGTTGAAAATGTCAGTTTCTCCTTATAATTCTGCCTATTTTCACTTATATATTCAGGATATTTTTTGAAGTGCATAGAAGTTTAAGATTTTTATATCATTCTAATTAATTGAACATTTTATCCTTATCTAGTGATTTCTCTTATCCTTAATATTAATTTTTGTTGTGAAGTCTAATTTGTCTAATGCTACTAGTACTACACCAGCTTTCAACCTTTCAGTATCTTTATGTGTAGGAGTATCTCTTGTAACCAGTATGGCTGGGTTTTAAAAAATCCATTCTATTCATCTTTGGCTTTAACTCATAAGCTGAGTTCTTTTAGTTATTTTGATTATTCATATAATTGGTCTTGTTTCTTACTGTCTAATTCTATGTGCTCTCTATGTATCTCACCTTTTCTGTGATTTTTTTATTTCCTATTCCAGAAAATTATGTATTTGAATTTTTGTCTTCTATCATGCCTTATTTTGGATTTTTTTGATTGAATGAAAATCTTCTTATTCATTTTTTCCTTCTTTGCTAATTTGGAAATTATATACTATTTTTATTCTTTTAATGGCTATATTAACAATTTTACTATGTAAACTTTAAAGGTAGACCATTTTCTTCACTTTCCTCCTCACAAATACAAGGACTTTTAAACATTTTAACTCTGACACTTAACTTCCCTTCCAACTTACATGCTGTGATTGTCCAGAATGTACAGATAGTGTTTGTTTTCACTGATGTAGTTATCACCTTGTGCTTAATTTTTCTTTCATCGTAGATCTTTCATGTGGGAATTTCCTTCTACCTGACCTTTGTCTTTTAGGATTTTCTTTACAGTGTAGGCTTGCTTAATGGCAAACTTTTTTTTAATACCTGAAAACCCTTTTATTGCCCTTATTCTTTTAAAATACTTTTGCTGGCTGTATATATTCGAGATCGACATTGTTATTTTCTTCTGACTTCCATTATTGTTGTTAAGTCAGCTGTAATTCTAATAGTTGATTTCATTGTAGATGACTAGTTTTTTTGTTTTGTTTTGTTTTAAATTTCTGGTTGCTTCTAATATCATTTCTTTGTCTTTGGTGAATGATAATTTCATTACTATGTTTCTAGTTGTGGGTTTCTTATTACTTACCTTGTTTGGGATTTGTTGGGCTTATGAGACCAGGGTAATTTCTTTCATCAATTCTGGAAAATTCTCAGGTATTTTCCTCTAAATTGCTTCTGTTCCTTGTATTCCATTTTCTCTTTCTGGGACTTGGATTAGGCATATAGACCTTTAGACATTAGACCTTTTTGCTCTGTCCTCTATGTCTATGCCTCTTAACGTATCTTTCATATTTTCTATCTCTTTGCTTCTCTGTGATCTGAACCCAGACAAGATCGAGGTAGGTAAACATGAAAGCCAGATTTGCCAGGTGGCAAATGCTAATAATAGCAAGATCCAGACACTAATCCCTGGTCCATCCTGATATAGGAGAGTTGCAACTAAGATATTTTCATTAAGACAGGACCCTTGAGGGAATAAAGCATACCATCGGACCTCCTGAAAGATGCAAATCCAGATGCTGTATGAAGGAAAGCATCCCTAGTTTAAGGCCTAAAGATTCCCATATATTAGGTTCCACTAGATATAAGCTAATGAAGAAAACCACGCACAAAAAATAAACCATCGGGCCGGCCGAGTGTTGTGGTGGTTAAGCGGCCCTGGTTCGGGTCCCACATATGAGGGCCAGTGACACTGCCCTCAAAAAAAGAAAAAAATAAATAAATAAACCATCATGAGTAAAAGCACAAATATAACAAACTTCATATTTGGACATCCAGAGACTTCAGGTACTAGGAATATTTTTTCTTTTCTTGAACTTAAAATATTAAAATATATGTTTTCTTTAAGTTACTTAGGATTAAGTTTTATTGCAGTAGGAGGGCCTTTTGGGAAATCTAGTCTGCCATACTGGCATAAGTAGAAGCCTCCATAGTGGGATTGTTCTATTTGCTATTTAATAACTAATTAAAGCCTGGAAACAGTGGTCATATTCTTATGAGATTTTTTTGCAGAGCTGGAGAATAATTTCTTTTAAAGTTATTAGGATATGCTCATTTTTTTCTAAGTTGCTAACGATACTTAGAAAAGATTATATGGAACAATTAAGAAAACGGTAATTTAAGATATCCTAAATAAAATGAAAATTAGATTCAAATAGCATATATTGTTAATCAAAATAAACCAGTTTTGATATTTTTGTGTTAGAAATATATTATTGTTTTTCTTGACATGATGTGTTCTGATTTTTTTGAAAGCTTAATTACCAAATTCCTTCTACCCTTTTCTCCCTGGAAATAGGCGTAATATTCATGGGGTAAGCAAAGAAAAAATAACAAGAATGTTGGCACACTATCAACGTTTTGTTTCAGTGTCAATAATCATGAGTTCTTCAGTTCCAGAGAAAATTGAACGTATTGAGTTGTGTGCATATTCTTGTGAGGACAGACGTTCTAGGTAGGTTAAAGTCCCTATGTATAAGCATTCAGTTGAAAACTTAATTTTTTAAAATGTGGAAATTTTAGAACTTTGAAATCACTGTCAAATAACTAAAAATAAGATGTTTGTTACTTATAGGGCTTATATATAGTCTTACCTGAAGCAGGATGTGTATGATTAGCAAGAGAAGTAAAAGTTGATATGGGTGATGACATGGGAGTTTTTTTCATTGTTCTCAGGGTTTGTGGGTCCATGTTTATACTATGAATACTCCTGTCTTCATTATGTAACTTCCTGCTATTCCAGTATTTATATGTTACCTTGCCTCATCGTCGTTATTATTTTATATATAGTCACATAACTTAATTTCCTTAGGTATTAGTAAAAATACTCTTTCAAGCTAGTATCGTAAAATTTAATTATTAATGGTACAGTTTTACTAAGTAATGCAAGTCATAGCCTTATGAAAATTTGCAATCCAGGATAGTACTGATTCTATTAAACATTTAGGACATATAAATAATTGAATAAATGAGTAAAGAAGAGCCTTAAATATATAGAGAGGTCTGAATCACCTGTTTTTTATGACTAAGGGATGGAGAGGCTCTATTAAAAAGGAGTTGGGAGTGGGGAAGAGAAAATTCATAAATGCCCTTACATTGAGGAGCAGTGTTGCATAGTGGTGAAGAGCATGAGCACTTGAGCTCTATTTCCTGGCTTCAAATGCCCAAGTTTTCTAATCTGTAACTTTATAAAACCTCTCTATACATCATCTCTTCATTTCTAAAATGGCAGTAAGAACACTTTGCTCATAAGGATTATGAATTCACACTTTTAAGGAACTTAGAATAGCAACTGGCAAATAGAAAACTCTGTGCTAGATGTGATTTTTGTAGGAAGGCTTCATGAGAGAGGTGGGGCTTTGAGAGCACCTGGAATAGAGAAAGAAAGGAAGGAAGATGAGTTGACAAATTGAATAAGTAAAAGGCATTGAAGTTGAAAGTAATGATTAGGCAAAAGTGCTCTGAGTCTGAAATTAACATCAAGGGGTGGTTGATGTTATTAAAAAATGTAGTAAGTCGGGCCAGCCGAGTGGCTCAGTTGGTTAAGAGTGCAAGCTCTGAGCAACAGGGTCTCTGGTTCGATTCCTGGCCCGAGCTGAGCTGCTGCTGAGCTGCCAACAGCTAAAAAAAATTATAAGTGACGTCTCAAATGAGAGCTCTCCTCCCTTTCATTTCTCTTCATTGTATATATCAAGTTGGTTGACTCTGTGATTTTGTAAATGAAGGTTAAGCATTTTCCTCTTTAGCAATGACAAATAGGTGGTATAGAGGTATACTTAGTTTCACATATGTTAAGCTTACATAGATAGGAAAGAAGTCCGGGAGGGAGTGCCCTCTTCTGGGAAAAAATTTAGAAACTTTTATATTTATGCCTAAGAAACACCTCACTTGAAAATCTCATGTTTTTTATTCCAATTCAAAAAGTTTTATGCTTCCTATTATTCCAAGCATAGTGCTAGATGTTGGGGTTACAACAAAGGAAAGGATGTGTTCATGGTGTATTAGGGAAAGATGAAGATTAGCTTTTATAATTTTAATGTAGTTTATTTCTAGACTTTTTAGAATAAATAAATGTTAAGTGCCCTGTCTTTCAGTTGAATGCTGCTTTAATTTAAATCATAATAGTAATTATATGACTTCCTTATAATACTTAAAAAAAATCTTACAGCCCAAGAGACAATGAAGATATTACCTCCGAAAAAGAAGAAAATGTTTTATCCTCATCTTTGAAGCACTTAGAGTTCATTGAAGAGAAGAAGCTTGAAGTGACCAAAGAAAGTATGTCACCTGAGAATGACACTTGTCTTCCTCATGCATATTTAAACAAAGGAAGAAAAGAAATAAATGATATGAATCCTAACATTCAGAGTGGTTTCATTCAGAAAGTTCCAGAAATGTATTTTTCTGATTCTGAAAGCAAAGTACGAGTAACAGACAAAAGTGAAAAAGAAGAGCAAGTAGATATGGCTTCTGAAAAAGAGTATAGTAAAACTGATGTAGATAGTTTTGTAGGAGTGTTACCTAGTATTAGTTATGGTGAAAATAATCAGGAAGTCTGTGATCTTTCAAATACTATACCACTTCAAAATGAAAACCCTTCACCTGGCGAAATATTGGAAGGAGGAGCAATGGTAAAGAAAAACGCCTTGGGAAAACAAAAAAGCAAATCAGTTTTGGAAAAGTTCCCACAACATGAGCAATCAAATTTTGTTGGTGATTGGCCAGTTGATAAGACTATTGGTCAGAGGACAAAAAGGAACCGAAAAACTGAAAAAGCTTTATCTGTACAAAGTGACAAACAGTATAATAGCCCGCCATCACGCAAAGTATTAGATAATAGTCTATCTATGAATGTAGATCATATTCAGCAGCAAGGATCTCCACATGAAAATGTAGAGGATGACAAGTCACAGTGTGATGATGCTTCAGAATCTTTCAGTAGCTGTAACTATGATACTTATAAAAATACTGAAAACTCATTCAACATTGTGGGCGACTGGCCTTCATCTGATGCTTTAGCTCAGAGAGAGCACAGATCAAGAGTGCCAAAGGCTAGTTTAAATGAACCCAACCTAGAATTTGGAACTAATGACAAAGTGAATGAAATATCCGTACATACAGCACATGAGGCCTATTGGGGCACAAGGTCTGAAGACCTAAAAACGTTGCGTAGCTATACTCTAAGAAGTTCTGAAATGCTATCCAATGAAATGACCTGTGAGAATAAGACTTGTCCAAGTGAAAAGATCCATGGACAACATACTTTGTCTCTTACTTGTACCAATAGTGCCCCAGCTATTCCTGGTGTTAAATTTCCAGAAGGAAGGCCTAAAGAAGTCCCTGGAATAGAAGTAGACATATGTACACAGACTGAACCACAGGATTTTGCTCTCTCATGGAAAATAGAAAGGAATAAAATTAGTGTTTCAGATTCTATGAGAGTATTAATAGGAAGATTAGATGGATTTAAACCAAAAGATTTCAATATTAACTCAAAATTAGATGTTCAAGAAACAATTCCATATAGGGTAATGTATGATAAAAGCACATTTGTTGAAGAAAGTGAGCTTACCAGGTCTGATGAATCTGAAAATCTTAACATTCTTTGTAAACTATTTGGATCCGTTTCATTAGAAGCCCTTAGAGACTTATATGAGAGATGTAACAAAGATATTATTTGGACCACAAGCCTTTTGTTGGATTCTGAAACTAAATTATGTGAGGATACTGAATTTGAGAATATCCAAAAATCCTATGATGAAGCACAAACTGGGCCATTTTCTTTGGAATTGAATTTGAAGGAAATTATTAGCCAAAGAGGAATCTTGGAGGATTCTAATTATTCTGTGCCAGAATTTAGCCATGCAGTTGTTATCACTAACCCTAATGTACAGTCTACCAGTGATTCAGAAAAGGGAAGCTCAGAGCAGGCAGACATAAGAGCTATAGCTACTGAAAAACCTGGATTAATCACAAGTGAATTTCCTAGTGCCACTGTAGATCTAAAAAATACTAATGAAGTACTTCCTAATAATCAGGCAGAACTATCAGGTTTATATAACATTAACCAGTCTTTTTCAGGTACACTAAAATCTACTACTGTTCAAGATGTGAGTGAAGTAGAGAAGAATCTAGAAGTCACGGAAATTGGA
Source organism: Aselliscus stoliczkanus (assembly GCA_033961575.1). Lineage (NCBI taxonomy): Eukaryota > Metazoa > Chordata > Mammalia > Chiroptera > Hipposideridae > Aselliscus > Aselliscus stoliczkanus. Next base: position 68,945,182 of record CM066734.1, on the reverse strand, counting down.
GGTAGTATTCATTCTTTGAACTTGTCAGATATTTCAAACTCTGTATTTAGCACTTCAAATCTTGAATTAAATGAAGAAATTTATTTTACTGACTCTTTTGAAATAAAGAAAAATGAAAGTCTTCCAAAGGATTATGCGGAATTTCCAAACATGGAAGAATTAATGAATGAAGATGAACAGGAAATGGAAAATATTCTAATGGCAGGGAGTACTTTGTTAGCTGGAGGTAGTGAAGAAGTCAAAACTGAGATGGTGAATCCCACGCCAGTGATGGCTAAATCTCTGACCATAGACTGTCTGGAATTAGCATTACCCCCTGAACTGGCTTTTCAGCTCAATGAATTATTTGGTCCTGTTGGTATTGATTCAGGTAAGGAAAAAGTAAATTTACCTATATGTGTGTTTTTATGTGACTAGAGTAGAGAGAGTTCTATTTCAATGTAAAGTTATTTCACATGTTAACTGAAATGTAAAAGTAATTTGGGTTGCCCACATTACTTTTGACAAAGCGTGTTTGGAGAAGATTTTTGAAAAATGTAATTTGAAGAACTAGAGTATTTATATGGATTTTGTCCATTGTGTGGGTGTGTGTAGTTTCCTCTGGTATTTACCTCTTCCTTATTTACACAGATGAACCTTTTTGAATCTTTGGTGCTATTCCAGATACATTTAAGGCAAGGTAAATTTCTTAGAACAAACTTACTGAAAAGTCTTCGACTAATGGAAATGAATAAATTAAATTTATTTAGACTAATGGGCATAAATAACTTAAATATATGAAGCATTGTATAATTGCGTCAGCCAAGAAGTGTGAAAACAATGACACATTGCAAATATTCCAAGAGATTTAGAACTAGAAACATAGGTTATTAATTAATAATACAAGTTAGTATTATGATGCATAAAGTGGTTGAGTACATTTTCTGTAAATGTACAATGAATAATGAGTATATTTTCTTTTCTTCTTTCCCTTTACAAGGATCTCTAACAGTTGAGGATTGTGTGGTTCATATAGATCTGAACCTGGCTAAAGTGATTCATGAGAAATGGAAAGAATCTATAATGGTTGGTAGGATTCTTTTTTATAAAGAGCTCCTTTGTGTCTATTTTATCATCTTTCTTCAATAAAATATACTGTTATAGGAAAGAGTTTTATTGCATTTTGACTTTGAGAATGAACTTTAACCACTTAACAAATTACTGATTTTTTCCCGCTTTCCAGTACTTTAGATTATTTGTAGACTGACCAAATTATATAATTAATGATGGAGCTCAATATATTGATTTTTTTTTTTTTAAGGGAAAAATATCATAGTTTTTATTCCCTAAATTTAAGACTTGCAGTACTGATTGATTAATTTTCAAAAACAGTTAAAGAAAAAATACAGCATAAGGCTCTCTAAGTGGAAAAATATATAGATGAACTCATAATTTATAATTTTATTTATCTAATTTATTTTACTTAGATTTTAGCAAGGACGATTAATAGTTTTACAAGGAGAGATGGTTTCTAAAGAAAAATAATATAATCTTGTTTTCTAAAGCATCCTTTTTTGTTAATCCTGTTCTGCATTTGTGTTTAGGAGCGACAAAGACAGGAAGAGGTATCCTGTGGCAAGTTTATGCGAGGTAAAGCACATGTTTTTATTTCTAATTACCTTGTCTTGATATTGAAACTTGGGGTGTGTGTGTGTGTGTGTGTGTGTGTGTGTGTGTGTGTGTGTGAATTTTAATTCATTTTAAATATTCTTCTGTTACCAAACTCAATGGGTTTGCCACCTAGGGTGTTCTATTTAAGAAAGAGATGTGTTTGTGGTTAGGTAGTTTCATTTACTTGCAGCAAGAAAATGAGACGGAATTCATATCCAAAGCTCTGTCTCCCAGAAGGGAGGCTTAGCCACCACTTGCATGCACTTACACTGTTTGGTCAGTTACATGCTGGTTTCTTTGTAGTTGGGTACACTTATCTGTTTGGGTTCCTGTCAGGCTCATCCCATTTATGGCTGCATCTGCAAAATACTGTTACATTTTAACATTTAGCAAGAAAGCATTTAGTAAGAACAGCCCAGACCTTGAGATCCTTGTCCTAACATTTCCACAAAATATGTTACCTAAGAATTTTGATTTGCAAATAAAAGTTCTTTCAAAAGCCTTTTATTTTATTTCCATAAAGAAGAAAAAAAATACCCTATAATACTATTTAGCTTTCATGAGTGCTGTGGAATACGTAAGATGTGCTAATACATATAGTCAAGATGTTGTCTGTTAAGATTTTGCTCTGACTGAAAGAAATCAGTTCTGGTTTGAGAGCAGTAAAGTGCTCATGTGTTTGATAGAGAGCATCATTGAAATATTAAGAAATATTGGTTATTCAAAATTGATTCAAAACACTTGGTTATTCAAAAATTTTATTAATGTTAGTATTGCTAGAGCACAAAAGTCAGCCTGCTGTTTTGGTGCATCTGCCAATTTGAAAATATTTGATTACAGAAGGCTTCTCTTAGATAACATTGTCTTCAGTAATTAGGGCAGGTTGGCAGACCTGTTAGTAAGGGTCTCCCTTTTTGCATGAATTCCTACATATACTTGTTTTTTCCACTCCACATTGGAACTGCAGGTTGAAGATTTTTAGGATGGGCCTTAGTTCAGACCTGTGTTCTGTAGTAGCTTCAAGGGCTAAAGGTGTTTGAGAGCTGGGAGTTGTGTGAATGACAATAGTTGCTGTTTTGTTTGTTTGTTTGTTTGTTTGTTTTCTTCCCCCTCTCTCTAGGAAAGCAAAGGAATGTATCAGAATGTCTTGATATCCCTTAGAGATGTTGAAATGTTACACATTAAATCCTGCTATTGTGAACTTCTTAGAATGTTCAGTTCCTTATGTTGAATATCATTTGCTCACTTTTTATTGTGTGCCTCCAGTGGGTTACAGGTTTGCCAAAATACTGATCCTTGGAGTGGCTGGGCAGAGCTGACCAGAGCTGCTCTAGATGGTCACTTTGAGCTGGCTGCCACTTCCTTTGTTTACTAGTGTATATATGTGTCACTATTTTCTGTGTCGATGTGAATGAAGAAGAGTGGGAAGAATTGAGTTGATGTACAATATTTCAGATCATTTCTCATTTGAAGTATTCCCATGTTTACATGTCATTTCTTGCTTGCACTTATGTAAAGATGTATTTTGAAACTTCAGAGTTGCATTACAAGCTAAAAGTGAAAAACTGTTTTTTGGGTCTCTTTGAGGTAGATGTAACAGAGTGAGTGTATAATGCTGAATTTATACATTTTTTGTTGAGGGTCTGACACTATTTATACTGCTTTTGTAGATCCTTCTATGGTTGCACATATTGGTCTTGATAATACTGAACAAAAATCATCTCAAAAAACAGGGAAAAAATTACTGAAGACTTTAGCAGCATCTGAATTGGATCATTGGAATACTCAAACTAAAAAAGTTTCACTAAGAGAAATAATGTCAGAAGAAATGGCCTTACAGGAAAAACACGATATGGTATGAGTTAGTATAAATATTAAGCCTTTGTCGCTGACTCTAGGTTAATTGTGTATGTTTACTTCGTGATTTTCATTTAATTCTATATTTCCTAGTCTGGAATCTTCATTTAAACAAATTAACTTAATGTTAAAATTGAAAAATGTTTCAAACATAGTTTAAATTGGAGATTTTTGCTTCTGGGAAATTAGTTGATATTCTATAAAAGTAAACCAATCTGTGTTAAATCTGTTGGTTTAGATTTAGCTTTTTTAGGTGATTGAGCTGCATATTTCTTAGCTTTTAACATTTATGTAATTTTTAAATTATAGAAACATGAAACTTTCATTTAAAGATAATTTCATTCATAAATTAGTAATAAGGATGTCTTTCTTGCTGTTAAAGAAGTTATCCATCTTTGAAACAAAATTCTTTGGAGAAAATTTTAGAAATTTAACAATTGGAATTAAAAAATTAAATACTCTTATCCAACTTTTCAATTAAACAAGGTCAAACAGAAACTTTACTTTGAACTTTATTTATTTTTGTTAATTATTCAACATATCTAATTATATGAAGCCATAAGTGAATTTGGTTTCTTTTGCATTTCCTCTTAGCCTTTTTCGAAATTCTGAAAAACAGTATTAGAGAACTTAAAACTAATAAGAAAAAAAAGACCTTAAAGGTTATTTAGTCCAATTCTCAAGTAAAAAAAAAAACCCTTAGTAAAACATTTTTACTTTCTTTCTTACTCATTTGACTGCTCAAAGGAACACCTTTTTTTTTTTTTTTTAAAGATTTTATTGGGGAATTGGGGGAGGGGAACAGACAAGTTGCTGTCCTTTTATTCTTCAGCCTAGTTATGGAGGAGGTCGCTTCATTGGCCCATATTGGAATTATCATTGCGCTCTTCCTGGGTGAGGCAGTTGCTTACCGGCCATTGGATGGCCGCTCATGGCTGCTCATGCTGTTTGCCAGCCACTCACGGTAGCTCATGGCAGCCCACTGCAGCAGAGGCTGCAGCCTACACTCCCGCAGGCGACTCACGGCAGCCCAGCTCCAGGTCAAGCTATGGTTCACCATCTTAGCTGTAGAGGGTGCAGTGTCACTGGCCCTCATGTGGGATCTGAACCTGCCCAGAGCTGGCGTCCCAAGCCACCTCTTAACGAACGTGCCACTCAGCCGACCCAGGAACACCTTTTTATTTGTCTGAAATACATAGAATTGGGGCATAGGAACAATGATGGAATTCCTCCACCTTCGTATTCTTTTTCTGATTAAATTGGAAATATACTACCATTCCCATCTTTGCATGTTTATACTGGGGGTGCCAAAAAAAAAGTGTATACAAGTGGACACTTTGGTCAGCGTGGCTCAAGCAGTAGTTCTCCATAATCAGAAGTGTCTGGATGTTGATGGTAACCATTTTGAGCACCTCTTGTAATTGCAGAAGTCAAACATGACTTGTATTCATCTTTTGTTATTGGTGTATATTGAGTATTACAATTTTAATACAGTTTTCCTTTCTTAAAACGTGTATACATTTTTTTGGCACCCTCTGTATAATTCAAGTAACAGTTTCTTCAGTAGGATCTTATAATTAGTATTTCAAATGTCCTCTTAGATATATAACAAATTGGAAAAATGGATTTTCGTAATAAATGGGTAATACCTAGAACTTATGCCCAAATGATGTGACATTTTTTGTTGAAATGCCCTTTTTCACTACTGAAACTTATCTTCATAGTTCTAACCTGCCTTTTAATCTCTCAGTAAATTAGTAAACAAATGAGCATCTTTGATTTCCAAACTTAATGCACTTTTTTTTCTGTCAGTGATTTTGCTTGTTTTTCTGTGGGGTGGGTAATAGAAGCTATATTTTTTTGGTCCCAAAGATTCCCACTTAGGTAGACCCTTAATAAGAGAATTTGTTTATGCTTTCTTCTCACTCTGTACCCAAAAGAGAAAATTACTTTGTGATCTTTTTTTTGTGTGTGATTTTTTTAAAGTAAAGAATATTAAAATAAACTTTAGACATAATACATGAATAGAATAATTAATTTTAAGATGATTAAGGTAATAAGTTTTCAGTTTTTTTTTAATTTCAAATTTAGAAAGTAGGACCTGATAGTTTGCTAGTAAACCTGATCGCTGAATAGTTTTGTAAATTCAGATTGTAATACATATTTTAAATAACACATGAAGTACTTTTAATTCTTGAGGTGGCTGTGTCTATCAGTTTTGTAATAATGTAATGTGTTGAGCTTTACTCATCTCTTTTACTGGTCAAGTGATCACCTATTGTGGTTCCTCTTTTATTTTTAGTTGGTGTTATAAATGGCCTAAATATGGTTAGAGTTCAAAACCAATAACTATTCTAGGATTGTCCTAGATTTATATAATTTTTATTTTTAGGAATTTTCAGAGTCACCTGTGAAATTTGATAGGAAGTTATTTTTCAGACATTAGCACCTTTGTAGCAAACAAAAGTATTATTTAGTTATATCACAATGTCAGCAAATTGTCTTCGAGTTAGAAATCATTTTAAGAATGTTAATCATAGGTTAGGATTAAAATAGCACATTTTATAAAAGTTCTTTTGGTTTGGCAATTTGAACAGCTCCAAATATGACTTGTGAAAAAATAACAATTAGTAACAATTCTCATCATACAGTTATTTCGAAGTAAATATGTTTGAAATTTTAAAAAATTGTGAATTTTAAGATTTTCTGTCAACCTGAATTTGCAACTTATTTGTACATTGTAGTTTCTGCCCATTGAGGAGAATATGTTTTTGAGGACGTTGTTCACAGCATCACACAGTGTCCCTTTTATGAGGACCCATGGGAGAAATTTCTCTCAGGTCTCAGTACCAGAAAAAGCTGTACTTCTCCTGAGCAACTGGTTTGTTTTTATTTTATGGACACTGAGAATCTTTGTTTCCCCCTTTGCTTTGGCCACTAAGAAGCTCAGAACTGAATTCGTGGCCCACCTTTAGTAATTGTACAGGATTTTGTGGCATGCATTTATATACTAATTTTACTTGCTAGCTTTATGTCCTGTATTCTTACCTTTATTTTTTCTACTCTCTGACTTCTTCATTTATTTATATCCTGTTTATTTATGCATATATATCTCTTTATCCTTTTTTATATAAGTGAATGTGTTGGTGTGTATATGTATGTATGTATTTATTTATATACACATGCACACATACCTGTATATGTGTGATTGTGTGTGTATGTGTATATATTTATGAGCAACTTCAAATACTTTGTAAAAATGGGATATAAATAAATAGTGCAAAATACTTATATTACTAACTTTAGCCTTTAATCAGTGAAGAAAGTCTGTGATTGCTTTTAAATTATTAGTCTTTTTGCAACAAAACAACCATGCTTTTCGATCAGCATAATTAATACTATAAATTCCATTTTAAGGATGATTTTTATCTTTTTTCGTTTTAGAAAAGAGAGCCTCTTATGTTTGAAAAAGATTATGCCACTAAACTCAAGGAGAAGCAGCTCTTTAAGATATTTCCAACCATTAACCAAAATTTTCTGGTGGACATTTTCAAGGACCACAAGTGAGTACTAGAAGGATTGTCTGTAGTTTCTACTATGCTGTCATTGAAAGCATGTACCATACATTTTAATATTTTTCTGATAACAAATAATATAGGTATATTTTTATAAACTATTTAATGCAATGGGCATAATGTAGAAAGTGAGCGGTTTCTGGCAGTTGGTTCATATGCCTCCGTTTTTTTCTCATAGCAATTTGTGCATACTAATGTGTGTACACATACATGTACCTCTTTGTTTTTGTATCTGTATACAAATATACATTTCACCAAAAAAGAGGTTGTGTTCTATGTACCGTTTTGTAGTTTTGCTGTTATTTATTTTTTCTATCCATTCTTAGCGATCTGCTCTTTTCTTTTCGGAATCTACAGAGCATTCCATGGTTTTCTTAAAGTGGTTTCTTAAATTACTATAATTTATTTAAACATGCTCCTATTTAGGATCTTTTTGACTATAAGAAAAATTGGAAACCATGTTGTACCGAGCATCATTTAACATACAATTTTGGGTATATGGGTGAATGCTATTGTAGGCTAGTTCCTAAAAGTGAAATTGCTGGTTCAGAGTGTGTACATCTAAAATTTTATAGCTAATACCAAGTTTCCTTTGATAAATGTTTTCTCTACTAGTTATATGCACTGCTGATGTAACCCACCCTGGATAATAAGAATCTTTTGTATGTCAATGGTAATTTAAAAAAATTTTTTTTAATTAAAAAAAAAATCTTAAAAACATCTGCCAATCTGATGGGAAAAAGTATTTCATTGTTTAAATTTTTATTTTCCTGATTACTAGGTTGAATTATTTTTTTATTCATTTCTTTTTCTATTAATTACTTAGTTACTTTTGCCTTGTTTCCTTTTGGTGTTCATATTTCTTTCTAGATTTGTGAGAGCTCTTTATATATTATGTATAGTAACTTTTGTCTGTTATAGATTATAATTATATTTCCTGCTATGATACTTATCTATTAACTCAGCATAGCCTCTTTGGTCATATACTTGTTTTACTTCTTATGTTTGTATTAGAAAATCTTTTCCTTTATTGTTTCTGAGTTTTATGTCTTTTTTAGGAAGTCTGTCCTATACCAACTTATAAAAATATTTTCTTCAGTATTTTTAATTGATAAAAATTTTAATTTATCTAGCATTTTTATGTGTATGGTATGAAGTAGAGATTTAAACTTAATTGTTTTTCCAAGTGATTAACTGGATGAATAAATAATATTTATCCACTGATATTAAATATACCACTAGTTATTACATTCCTAAATATACATTTTCTTTTAAAGACTCTTCAGTTCCACTGAACTATTTGTTTGGGTCTGGGATTCCACCATATTGTTTTAATTATTTTAGAGTTATAGTATGTTTTGATGTTTGGTATATTAGGAATGCTTCTGGTTTGAATAATATATACTTTCGATCTCATATATTTCTTATATAGTTTTTCTTTGTGTGTGTGTGTGTGTGTGTGTGTGTGTGTGTTTTGTTTTTGTTTTTTTTTGGTGGGGGCAGTGAACGAACCAGGGCCGCTGGCCTCCCAAGCCAGCACCCAACCACTGCACCACTCGGTCGGCCCTCTATCTCATATTTTTTTTATTTTATTTTATTTTTTTATTAGTTTCCGGTGTACAACGCAATGCAATAGTTATATTCTTTACCTTCCGAAGTGACAACGCCCCTCCCCCAGTTCACCACCCCACTCACCCCGCATATCATACATATGTATCACAACTCCCCTGACTCCCCTCCACAGTATACTCCACATCCCGTGACCATCCACATATTCAGTTATAGTTGGCATACAATACTATACAATATCAGCTTCAGGTGTACAGTGCAGTGATCAAGCCTCTACTCCATCCATGAAGTGGTCTCCTTAACAAGACGTGACTATCTGACATGCCACAAAATTTTTACAACGTTATTATATTCCCTGAACTGTGTTTCATATCCCTTTGGCAATATTGTAGTTGCCTATTTATGCTGTCTAATCCCTTCCCCTTCCCCCCCATCCCCACCCCGCTCCCAACTAGCAACCCTCAGTTTTCCCTCTACATCTACGAGTCTGTTTACTTTGATCGTTCACTCAGATCTTCAGACTCCACACACAAGTGAGATCACATGGTACCTGTCCTTCTCCGACTGACTTATTTCTCGCAACGTAATAGTCTCTTCACAACATTATCAATTACATTCCCAGAACTGCCCCCATATCCCTGCGGCAACATTGTAGTTCCATCTACACTGTCCAAAACCTTCCCCCTCTCCCTCTCCCTCTTCCCCACTCCCTCCCAGCCAGCAACCATCAGTTTTTCCTTTATATCTGTTTGATATGACTTCAATCTTCTTACATTTACTGAGACTTGTTTTGTGGCATAACATGGTCTACATTGGAAAATGTCCCATGTGTACTTGAGAAGAATGTATATTTTGTTTTTTCAGGGTGAAATGCTCTAAAAATATCAACGAAGTCCAGCTGGTCTAAAGTATCATTTAAGGCCCCTCTTTCTGTGTTGATTTTCTGTCTAAAGGGTCTGTTCATTGGTGACAATGGTGTTGAAGTCCCCTACTATGATAGTGTTACTGTTGATCTCTGTCTTTATGTCTGTCAAAATCTGTTATATGTAATTAGGTGTTCCTATGTTGGGTGCATAGATGTTTATTAGGGTTAGTGCCCTTCTTTGTCTTTTATTGTAGTCATTTTAAGTCTATTTTGTCCAAATTAAGTATTGGTACTCCAGCTTTTTTTTTTCTCATTTCCATTTGCATGAAATATCTTATTCCATCTGTAAACAGCATGTACATGTGTCCTATTTTCTTATCCACTCAGCTACTCTCTGTCTTTTGATTGGAGCATTTAGCCCATTCACGTTTAAAATGATTATTGATAGGTGCATATGTATTGCCATTTTGTCTCCCTGGGTTAGCTTGTTTACCCCTTTCTTTTGTTTAAAAAGCCTTTTTAACATTTCTTGCAATGCTGGCTTGGTGGTAATGAATTCCTTAAGCTTATTCTTTTCTGAGAAGCTCTTTATTTCTCCTTCAATTTTAAGTGATAGCCATGCTGGGTAGAGCAATCTTAGTTGTAGGCCGTTATTTTCTGTTACTTTGAATATCTCCTGCCACTCCCTTCTGGCCTGCAGAGTTTCTGTAGACAAGTCAGCTGTTATTCTAACAGGAATTCCTTTGTATGTAACCTGCTGTCTTTCTCTTGCTGCCTCTAGGATTCTGTCTCTGTCTTTAACCTTTGCCATTTTAACTATGATGTGTCTTGGTGTGGACCTGTTTGGGTTCAGCTTGTTTGAAACCCTCTGCACTTCCTGGGCATGTATGTTGATTTCCTTCACCAGGGTAGGGAAGTTTTCAGTCATTATTTTTTCAAATACTTTCTCGACCCCTTGCTTCTTCACTTCTCCTTCTGGTATTCCTATGATTCAATTGTGGTTGCGTTTCACCTTGTCCCATAGGGCTCTTAAACTCTTTTCATTGTTTTTTATTCTTTGGTCTTTTTGCTGTGCCAACTGGATGATTTCTGCTATTTTATCTTCCAAATCGCTGATCCGCTCCTCTGCTTCATCTACTCTACTGGTGATTCCTTCGAGTGTGTTCTTCATTTCAGTTATTGTATTTATTTCTAACAGGTTGTTTTTTATGGTTTCCCTATCCTTCTTTATGTCCTCGCTAAGTTCCTTAAACATTCTTACCATCAGTGTTCTAAACTGTGTCTCTGAAAGGTTGGCTCCCTCTGTTTCATTCAGTTCCATTTCTAAAGGATTCTTCTGATCTTTTACTTAAGACATGTTTCTTTGTTTCCCTGTTCTGGCTGTCGCTCTGGGATTGCTTTAATGTATTAGGTAGATCACCAGGAGAGCCCTGGCTGGATGACGCAGGCACACAGCTCACGGCCCAACACTCCCAGGAAAACTCCCAGTCTCAGCCTGTCCCAATCAGCCACTCGCAGATCAGGCCGAGCAGCCTGACAACCAGCCACCAGCCTGGCAACTCTGCAAGTGCAGTGCGGAGAGCGGGACCCAAGGCAGCTTGTGCACTCCCGCGTCTCAGTGAGCAGCCTGTTGGAGCCGGATCACTCCCACTAGGCGTTTCCCTGGCAACACAGTATAAGCTGGGCGGAGGGTGGGGATCCAAGGCTGCATGCGCGCACGCACACACGCACTTCTGCGCCAATTCCACCAGAGCAATGTGGTCCCGGACCTGATCCTCCGTGGGAGGGCCCAAGCCCGACAAAATGGCGCCCTCCCTACACCACTTGCGTGCAGGCTCCACACCACGGGAACAACAGTCCAAACACCTCCAGCCTTTGCACCAAAGGTGCTCAGTTCAGTCCGTCCCCGCAGGCTCCCAGGTCCGGCTCACACAGCCACTCCCTCCACCAGGAACCAGGTAAGTGCTCACTGACGAGCGAGCCTGTGCGCCGGCCCCACTGATTCTCCATCCGCACTTAGCCTCACCAAGCTGAGTAAAGAGAGTCCTCGCTAATTTACTGCCGGCTATCTTAGAACTCCTCTTCCCGGCAAAGGAACTCTAGGCTGGTGAGCTTGGTGTGCGGCCGGCGGGTCTTTCCCCCAACCAGACAAGCTTCCCACGGCTGGGGCTTCCCTCACGGGGCTCGCTCTCTCTCGCCCTCACTCGTCTCCGCTCGTCCTACCAGACCCGACACGGCTTCCTCTTAAAGTTCTCCTACCAGACCCGACACGGCTTCCTCTTAAAGTTCTTCTTTTTGTGGTTCTGTTCCTCCAGTGTTCCGGGGACCTCCAGGGTTGAATGCTGTATAATTTGCTTGTAATTTTGGTGTGATCCTGGGAGGCAGTTAGCACAGCGCCTGTCTATTGCTCCATTTTACCAGAAGTCCTCTAATATATTTCTTAAATTACTATTTTAGCAAGAGTTGTTTTAAATAGATACCTTTTTAGAATCTTTTGAAAATCTAATACAGATCTTTTCTTCATTTTATTAGTATATTTCATGTCAATCACAATAATAGATTTTTGGAACAAAACCTACTTTTACCTTTAGATTTTTAGTTTTGTTTTTTTCCTTTGATGCAGTGTAGGAATTGATTTCAGAATTTTTGCAACAGTAATTCATATGATTACTCTTCCTCTGCTATCTTTGTCAGATTTTGGTTTCAGGGTTTTATTTAGTTTTAGGCTTAATAGAATAACCTAACAAGACTGCTGTTTTTCTCTATGCTCTGGAAAGTTTAAATAAGTTAGTACCTTGAAGGTTCTGGGATTGTGCCTTTTCAGGGAAAAGACCTTGAGAACCTTTCACCATCTTTTTAAGGTTATTGCTTTATTCAGATGTTTGATTTTTTTCCATCCTTTCTGGTAGTTTATCTTCTCGAAAATCATCAGTTTTACCTTAGTTTTCAAGTTTATTATTGTTACGTTGCATAATATTCTTTTGTAATTAAAAACATTATTTTGTAATTGATCATATTCCTTTTTCCTTTCATAATATTCTTTTCTCCATTTTCAGTTTTCACTCTTTATTAAATTGGCCCTTTTGATAAGCTCTTGGTTTATTTATTTATTTTTTAAAGACTTTATTGGGGAATTGGGGGAGGGGAACAGCGTTGGGGAATCAGGGAAGGGGAACAGACAAGTTGCTGTCTTTTTGTTCTTCAGCCTAGTTGCGGAGGACGTTGCTTCACTGGCCCATGTTGGTATCGTCATTGTGCTCTTCCCGGATGAGGCAGATCGGTCGCCGGCCTCTGGATGGTCGCTCACCGCGGCTATTGGCAGCTTGCACTGGCTGCCAGCCGCTCACGCTGGCTGCCGGCCACTCACTGTAGCCTATGGCAGCCCACTGCAGCAGAGGCTACAGCCCACACTATCGCCGAGGCTTGCACAGCCCAGCTCCCAGGTGGAGCTGTTGTTAGCTGTGTGGGATCTGAACCGGGGCTGCTGGCATCCCAAAACCAGCTCTTAACCAATGCGCCACTCGGTCGGCCCAAGTTCTTGGTTTATTAATCAAAGTCTATTTTATGATCTCTAATAATTTATTTTTGCTTTTATTTTTGATGATTCCTTTTTATTTATATTTATTTACTTTTGACTTTTTGGAAGAGTTTTATTTGAGCCAACCTGACGAGATATGCTGGGAGCAAGATCTCAAATGCTCCAGAGAATAACAGTTTGCAGCTTTTTTTATGCATTTGAAATTAAGGAGGGAATTTAAGGAAGAGAGTAAGTGGAGGTGGGGAAAAAGCAAGGCAGGGATTGGATTATAGGATAGCAAGATTATGGGCTTTGTTGAGGGTGGTTATGGTTTATTTCAAAAACCTATTAACCTAGATACACAGAAACAACAGACAGAGCTTGCTTAAGGCAAAGCTAAACCTTTTACTAAAAGGGTATATGCTTGGGGTCTGACTACTTCCCATCACCTGCCCAGTTAGGAATTTATGATCCGATCACCCTGTAAGGTTACTTTCCGTAGATCCCCTGTTTTCATCCAGAGCTCGTCCTTTTGGTCATAAATCAATCCAAAGGATGCATCGATGACCAATCTTTTGGTCGGATAGTGTGGTCTCATAGTACTAGGAAGGCTGTAGGAAGGCTTATTCAGTACCTCTTAAGTCTCAATGTCCATATTGTCTTATTGACCATTGGGGATGGGCAATTTTGTAAACATAGGATCTGAGTTGAGGCTGACTTTTCCCAAAATGGGAAGAGCAGGTAAGTGGAAGGCAGTCAGGTCTTATGATCTTCATTGGGGATAAACACTCTGGATCATTTCTATGCTGTAAACTCATGATCTGAGTTTTGCTTTCTGCCTCATCTTCGACATCTACTATAACATTTATGTAAATCATAAAAGAGTATAAACAGTTGTCTTATATACATGTTCAGTAATCATAAACAATTGGACTAATGTAACCATTATTATGACTAGTATCATTAGCAGACAGGTAGAGACAATCAAAAATGGATTCTGAGTTCAATATCAATCCATAGGTATTACAGCCCTTGTCAGCATCTTGGAATAACTGCCTTACCTCCTTTGTGGCCGGCTTCTCATCCTTGAGGCGACTTTGATATCTGTAGACAGGGGTAGACCTCCATTTTCTGTTAGGCGCTGATAAGGTCCCTTCTATTGAGGTTGGAGAGTGTCTTTTATTTGATGTCTTTTCTGATAAACAAAATGGCCAAATGGCAGTCAATGACCTTCAAAATCTTTGTCTCCTGGGAGCTTGCTGTGAAAGGAAGTAGTTACCAACTTAGCATTTTCTTAAAGTGACTCTATCAAACCTTGGCAATAGTATAAGATGTCTCCTGTCAATAATGTCAGCTTTTTTCACGTAAGTCCAGCTGAAATGCACTGTGATGCATGAAGGAATGCAAAAACTGAAAAATGGGGAACCAGGGAGCAGGGAAGAACCAAGCGGCTGTCTTGGGTTTCCCGTAGCCCCTGCTATTGGTTTAATTTACAACCCTTGTTTTCCCATACAATATACCCTAGACGTTTACATCACTTATTTTACGGTGCTTCCCATGCAGTGTCGAATCTTTTGAGGTGTTCCAGGGGCCCTTCTGAAACATTGTAAAGTTTACACATATTGAGATTTTTAACCCTTAAAACCTCAATGTCTAATTAAAATTAAGAAGTAAGCAATTAGTATTCTTTAGTTTGGCAGATTTATGAAGACATTTTGTATATAACCTCTAGAAACATAGGCTCTTTTACTGGCAAATATATTAGGACATTTTATAGCTTCTAGAAGCATATTTCATAGGCATAAAAGTCAATTATTAACATGGACTTATTTTTATAAAACCTAGGTAAAAAAAAGGCATGTCTATTTCACTTAAACCAACAAACTTAAGCTAGCTTCTATTTACTAAGAATTAATCTTAGGTCCCGTGAACTTGAAAAGCTCTTGAGTTAGTTTCTGTGTTTCTGAGAATTTTAGAATACCCAATTCTTACAAATGCTTGCCTTTAAATTAATTTTAACAATACCATCTGGAAATAGAAATCTCACATTTACAACATTACATATATGTAGACACACATAGACATGGAGACGGTTTAGCCATGAGAAAAACTCACTAGTTTATAAAGCATCAGTGGATTAATATTTTACCCTGGAGGAATTTACAATTTATATCTGTCCTTGTGAGTTCCAAATGACCTTTCCCCTTTTAAAATAAGGACAGCCATTTTTAATGCCTCAAAGAATTGGGTTGACCCCTAAATGACATCATAATTTGAACCATTTATCTAAATCCTTTTACATAGTTTAATTTTAGTTTAGGGGAGAAGGCTTTTTTAAGTTCTGAGACAGCCTCTAACAACTCTTCCTCTCCTGCCATTCATTCTGCCAAATTTTATAGCCGGCTTTTTTTAATTGTGTGTTCAAAAAGGATTGCCCCTTTTTATTTTTGATAGTTCCTTTCTCTTGAAATTTGTTGATATGTTTTCAACTCTTTGGTTAGTTTCTTTTTAGTCTTTAATAACAAATACATTTAAGGGTATGACCTTTTCTCTGTATAATGTTTTGATTTTGTTATACAGTACTTTCATTTTCATTATTTTCTAATTCAGTTTGATTTTTTCATTTATCCAAGAGTTTTTAATTTTGTAAGTGGTTTAATGGCTTTGGTGGTGATAGTAGGGGGAGGGTTATTGTTTATTTTGTTTTGTTGTATTTTGGGGTAGGAGAATATGGCCAAGAAGAGTTATACTTTTTTTGAATTTGAGATTTTCTTTGTGGTTTAATGTGATTAGTTTTTATAAATATTTCATGAAAATGTCTTTCAAAAAGAATATTCTCTGCAGAATTCTAAATATGTCACTTAATCAAGTTTTTTTTTTTTTTTTTTAAAGATTTTATTGGGGAATTGGGGGAGGGGAACAGCGTTGGGGAACCGGGGAAGAGGAACAGACAAATTGCTGTCCTTTTGTTCTTCAGTCTAGCTGTGGAGGACATTGCTTCACTGGTCCATGTTGGTATCATCATTGCGCTCTTCTCGGGTGAGACAGATGTCGCTGGTTTCTGGACAGCCACTCACAGCAGCTCTTGGCAGCTTACACCGGTTGCTGGCTGCTCATGCTGGCTGCCCGCCACTCACTAGCCCATGGCAGCCCACTGCAGTAGGGGCTGCAGCTATGCCATCCGGGGACTCACAGCAGCCCAGCTCCAGGTGGAACTGTTGTTCACCATCTGAGCTGTAGAGGGCAGTATCACTGGCCCTCATATGTGGGATCCGAACCAGGGCTGCTGGCGTCCAAGCTAGCTCTTAACCAATGCGCCACTCGGCCGGCCCTAAATCAAGTTTCTAATGGTATTGTTCCAGTCCACAATTTTCCTATTTAAGGAAAGTTTTTTTTTTGGAGGGCAGTGTCACTGGCCCTCATATGTGAGACTCGAACCGGGGCCTCTGGCTTCCCAAGCCAGCGTTTAACCACTGGCCCCACAATTTTCCTATTTATTTTTTGCTATGTAGCCTACTTTTTTCTTAGAGTTATGTGGTAAAATCTCCCATGGGTCTGGGGTGGTGGCAACTCTCATCTTTGGGGAAATGGGGCAAGACGGCCTGATGTGAAACAACTCAGAGTTGGGGTTCCCTAGGCAAGGTAAGGGGACTGAGTGAGTTCTTCCTGGGAATGCCCAGTATGATTGGTCAGTCAGGCCCCTCAGGGTAAGTAAGTGGTTGATTGCCTCCATTTGTCTTCCAACAGCTGGATAATTTTCTTAGTTAGCAGTAGCTTCAGCTTCATCCTGGTTAAGAAGAGTAGATGGTTTCAGTTACTGCAGTATATGCCTGAGGTCTTCGGGCTGAATGACACCAATGATAGAGACTGGTTTCCAGCCCTATGAGTGGGTAAGCTGGGTGATTTTAAGAGCTAGTTAGGATGTGGATAATTGCTGGTAGCTTTCAGCCCTTAGAACATCCTGTATATTGAACATATCTAACAGGAAGATGAGAGGGCTAAAGTGGAACAGGTAGTCCCAAATGGTGGTTCTTCAAGGGTTATATCTTTAATAATTGGAAGAATAGCAAAATAAAATATTACTTTAGATAACTAGTTATCACATTTTCAAAAATATTCCTAAGTGGCAGTTCTTCATTGTCTGGTCACTGGAAGAAATCAGAGGCATAAATAGTCTGAAATAATGAGCAATATAAAGTCATTTATAATTTGCTTTGGAATGAGTTTCTTCAGATATTAGCTCGAGTGTTTTGATATCTGTCAATTTGTACAATTTCATACTACCGATAATATAATATCACCATGAAAATATGCTTAAATAATGTAGGGGTGAGAGTAGGATAGTGTTTTACATTTTTTTTCTGTGTCCTTGCTTAGTTTCTTTGACTAAAACCCCATGGTATAAGTAAAAAGTGAAACTTGACAGAATAAAAAATGTCAATTTAAAGATCTGTTGTCTGTATTTGATGTTTGAAGGAAACTCAAACCATATATGAATACAATAAAGGATTTCAGAAATATAGGTGATATGATGAAAGAAAGATTTATTATGGCTAATCTATCTGGAATAAAAGATCAGAAAATGAATTAATTATCGATGTGTTGCCTTTTGGTATTCATTTTTAAAATTAGTTTTTGAAAGCCTATTACTTGACAGTTTCCCTCTGGTCATTCTTGAGTCTTTGAGATACACAGTGAGTATTTAATTTCAATATTTAACATCTAAATGTGAGCCAATTTTTATATTCTTCTAAAATGTTTGAAATATTGCTTATGTTATTGTTTCCACATAACTTTTATTTTCATTTATTGACATTATATTTGTACTTAAACTCTCTACAGCTATTCATTAGAACATACAGTGCAATTTCTAACCTGTGTTCTTGAAGGAGACCCTGTAAAAACAGTTATAGCGCAAGAGTTTGTTCACCAAAATGAGAATGTTGCTTCTTATACTGCACAGAAGTCTAAGGAGAAAAAGGTATATTATAGAATTACTTTTTTTTTTTTACTATAATGGTAAATATTGTATCTGAAAATATAATTGGTTTAGTTAGGTAATTTAATGATTATTTCTCACCATTTTGACTAGATTGCAATGTTAACCACCACTAGCATGTTTGGTTTAGAATGTCTGCCTACTCAAAATAATAAATTTATAGTTGATTATGTTTTTTCCCTTAATATCATTCTCATTGTGAATGACAAGCACTTGAATTTCTGTAACTTTTCCTGTGTAGACTCTACACAATAGACTATGAGGCTTAATATAATAGCAGTGGGGTGGTAATATGATGGGTCTTAGGCAATAAACATGTGGGCATAAATATTGGGTGTTGGAAAAGTCATGACATACGTTTTCTGTTTTTTGTTGCAAAAATGTGTCATGACTTTTCCGACAACCCAATATTTCACCATTTGAGAAACTACAAAACTTTTTTCCAAAGTGGTTGCACTGTTTTATATGTTATATTCCCAGCAGTGTGTGAGGGTTATAATTTCTCCACACCCTCACTGACACTTGTTATTATCAGTCTTTCTGATTATTGCCATCCTAGTGGGTGTGAAGTTTTTAAGTGTACCTGGAATTTGTTTCCATCAGTTATGGTAAGACACCCGGACATGGAATTGCCATGAAGAAAGAAGTTTATTCTATACACAGTTCCCTAGAAACAAGAGGCATGGAGTGCCACCCATGGCTACATGAGGAAGTACCTGCGTTGGTCAGGAGGCAGAGGAAGTAGGGGGGCAATGTATGGGGGAAATGTGGGCAAGAGCCTTTTTTGTGGTTTCCGTGGGAGGGAATGGGAGAGGCAGGGTAAGCAGGATTAGGATTGGCTAGTTTGAATAATTTCAATAGGCTTTGATGCATAGGAACTGTCCCTAGTTTTCTGGTACCTGGCTTGGTAATTAGGGTATGTGGATGGATGGTGGTCTAGACGGTGAGAACCCCAAAAAGAGGTGATTGGGGGTAGGGGCTCTAGATTGGTTGGTTTGCATATGTAAGGTACACTAGCAGGTGAGTTGTTTGCTAGGATTTAGTTAAACTTAGGGTGGTGGTGCTGTTTCTCCAGGCATTGTTAGCAAGGCTCTGGATGTCAAATCATCAGAATTCAGGAAATAAAAGATATGGTTAATACAGAATGGTATCTCATTGTGATTTTGATTTGCATTTCTCTAATGGCTGGTGATGTTGAACATCTTTTCATGTGCTTATTGGCAATTTATATATCTTTGAAGAAATATATATCATTTGTCCATTAAAAGTTTTTTTTTTTATTCTTGAGTTGTAACAGTTCTTTATACTAGATCGAAGTTCTTTATCAGATATGATTTGCATAATTTTCTCCTATTTTGAGGGTTGTTTTTTCACTTTTTTGATGATGTCCTTGGAAGCACAAAAGTTTTTAATTTTAATGTTGTGTGACTTATCTTTTTTCTTTTGTTGCTTGTATTTTTGGTGTCTATGACACCAAAGAAACCATTGTCTAATCCAAGGTTATGAAGATTTACACCTATTTTTTTCTTCTAAAAGTTTTATAATTTTAGTGCTAACATTTAGATCTTTGAGCTATTTTGAGTTAATTTTTGTATATGGTGTGAGATAGGGGTCCCAGTTCATTTTTTTGCATGTGCATATCCAGTTGTCATAGCACCGCTTGTTGCAGACTATTCTTTTCTCATTGAATTTTCTTAGCACCCTTGTTGAAAATGAATTGACTGTAAATTTATTGCTAGACTCTCAATTCTGTTCCATTGATCAGTATGTGTATCATTATGCCAGTACCACAGTCTTGATTACTTTGTAGGAAGTTTTGAAATTGGGAAGTGTGAATTTCCAACTATTCTTGTATTTTTCAAGACTGTTTTAGCTGTTCTGGTCCACTTGCATTTTCATGTGAATTTTAGGATCAGCTTGTCAATTTCTGAAAAAAAGTCAGCTGGAATTTTTATGGAGATTGTGTTGAGTGTGTAGATCAATTTGAGGTGTATTGCCATCTTAACAATATTGTCTTTCAATCTGTGAACATGGAGTATCTTTCAATTTATGTAGGTCTTCTTAATTTCATTTGACAGTGTATTTTAGTTTAGAGTATTAATTTTGGCATGTCTTTTGTTAAATTTATTTTTAAGTATTTTTTGACACTATTGTAAATAGAGTGGTTTTCTTTATTTTATTTTTGGACTGTATATTACAAATGCATGGAAATATAATTGATTTTGTATATTAATCTTGTATTATTTAGGCTTTTTTTCTTTTTTTTCTTTTTTTAAAGATTTTATTGGTGAATTGGTGGAGGGGAACAGGATTGGGGAATCGGGGAAGGGGAACAGACAAGTTGCTGTCTTTTTGTTCTTCAGTCTAGTTGCAGAGGACATTGCTTCACTGGCCCATGTTGGTATCGTCATTGCACTCTTCCTGAATGAGGCAGATCGGTCGCCGGCCTCTGTTTGGTCACTCACCGAGGCTGTTGGCAGCTCATGCTGGCTGCCGGCCGCTCACGCTGGCTGCCGGCCACTCACTGTAGCCTATGGCAACCCACTGCAGCATGGGCTGCAGCCTACATCGTCGCCAGGGCTCGCAGCCCAGCTCTAGGTGGAGCTGCCGTTAGCTGTAGAGGGCAGTGTCACTGGCCCTTGTATGTGGGATCTGAACCGGGGCCGCTGGCCTCCCAAGCCAGCTCTGAAACAATGCGCCACTCGGCCAGCCCATTTTTTTTTTCTTTTTTTCTTTTTTAACAGACCTTTATCATCCTGCTATTTTTTACTAGTAAGGCCCTTTTTTCTTTGAATTACTTAGTTGATATGTAGGATGTAGGTAGTATTGGTATTAATGTGATCTGTTAGTGCTGTGATGGGGCAGGAACCAAGCGAGGGATGCCATTGATGCCTGTGTTCATCATGGATAGATAGGCTCAGTAGACTATAAGATGCAGAGAATATATAATATATAAGATGATGATGAGACCTTCAAGGCCTACTGGGCATGATGATCACTTCTTTTGTCTCCTAATAATAGGCCAAGTTACCGTGGGTCATAATGGTGATAGAGGTGGTAGGAAGAAGGTGTGCTTGCTTAAACTGGGAGATGGCTAGAAAATGTTGGAATTAGAAAAGGAGATTTTGTGAGTTAGGTAAACGTTGGCCAAAATGTAAACTTTAAGTTATTTTGGAGATTACTTTTAGCCTTTCTCACAAAATGTAGGCAGGTGTCATAACATTGATAAAAATCTTTTTAGGGCCCGCTGAGTGGCGCATTCCTTAAGAGCTGGTTTTGGGATGCTAGCGGCCCGGGTTTGGATCCCACATATGAGGGCCAGTGACACTGCCCTCTACAGCTAAGATGGTGAACAACAGCTCCGCCTGGAGTTGGGCTGAGCCTGGGCGATGGTGTAGGCTGCAGCCCCTGCTGCAGTGGGCTGCCATAGGCTACAGTGAGTGGCCGGCAGCCAGCATGAGCTGCCAATAGCCGCGGCGAGCGACCATCCAGAGGCCAGCGACCGATCTGCCTCATCCGGGAAGAGCGCAATGATGATACCAACATGGGCCAGTGAAGTAACATCCTCCACAACTAGACTGAAGAACAACAACAAAAAAAAGATAGCAACTTGTCTGTTCCCCTTCCCCGATTCCCCAACGCTGTTCCCCTCCACTAATTCCCCAATAAAATCTTTAAGGAAAAAAAAAAAATCTTTTTAGATTTATGAGTGGAATAGTCTGTGTGTGGTCAGGGGATCACAGATACTAAAAGAGAGTTTCATAGTACCAGTGACATTTATCTGTTTTCAAGAAGCTAACATTTAAAACTGTGTTTTATTAATACTACTGCTTTTTCCCTTAACCTTTAGTAAAATTTATGAGTTTGTTACTGTAGGAAACGGTTTTGGTATTATAGTACATCATGCTTTCAAGAGAATAAGTGGCAGTAATTAGGTGAACTTATAGTAAACCACATCACTATGAAATGGATATAAAAATAAATCTTAGTTTTATTTTAAAAGGAAGTAGCCATTTGAGAAAACATCTCTCACTATATGTTTTTTTTTCTTTTTAAAAATTAGAAATAAAGGATCTCTTTCCAGAGAACCAAATGTGATTTGCATTTTTTAGCATGAACACCAACAGAGATTCTAATACTGTGAAATATTTGTGTTCATAGTGTTAGACACCATGGGCTTTTGAAAGTCATAGAGGGCATTATTATTATCCCCTCCCCACAGAATCTTTGATTTTATAAAAAATGCAAAACATGCGCTCATTGACTATTTAAGCATTAATATGAAACAAGCTTGTAAGTACGGATTGGCGAGAGTGACATAAGGATGTAGGTCCTGTGAATATTCTTATGTGAGAGAGAGCCTTGTGTTCTTCCATAAAATAAGCTAAATATTTGTTACAAAAATAAATTGTATATAAATTGTATATTTATAGATTTTTTGACTTCGATAATGAGTTAGTTAAGAGTATGGTGATGCCTTTATTTTTTTATTTTATTTTTTTCTCCCCTTTAACTTTTTCAGCTTCTGAAATTCTAGGGGCAAAGTAAGCAAAATGTAATGGGTAAAAAAATTATACAACCAACTGCTGTTATGTATTAGACAAATTTTTTTTCCCAATCTTTCTTGGCTTCTGAACTCCATTCACAGGCAGGAAATTTGAAAAATATATTTATCAGTTAGCGATGTATATATTATGTAATACGTACCTATAATGTTTTATAATTTTCATATGTGATACTATGTAAAATTTTTAATTGACATTTTATTAAGGATTGTATTATAGAGTACATTATAATTTTAATCCTTGATAATATTTCTAATTTAATATTTTTCATTATATAGAAATTTAATATAATTTTCAGTATTTAGAAATTTCACAAGTAACCTATACTAATTTACTTTCAATTAATTATACCAGAAAAGTATGATTTATTTAAGAAATTGAAAATTGTATTTTTTGGGGGTATTTTGGGGTTGAGTGTTCATAAAATGTTCATTAAATTACTTGGTATGGATCTGATACTTGGAATTCTCTTAAACTTTTAAGAAAATTAACTTAATCATGGTGATTTATCTCCCACCAAACCCCCACCCTCCAGTGACAGACAGGCTAGGAAACATCAGATTGCTACTTGCAAGCAGTTTTCTTCAAACGGCTTTGGAAAATGGGATATATGAAAAACCAAATTGGATATAGAAGTCACTATATTTTGCTGTTTTTTTAACATTGACTTTGAATATCTTAGTGACATCTGGATATACTATATAAGAATTTTCTTCAGAAAAATGGAATTTTCTGTTCGGTGGAGAGCAGTGAAGGACACAATTACTTGATAGATGATTTTTCAAAAAGCTTTAAAAAATCAATTCTACCATAGTAGCTAATTCGTGGTCAACTGATTGAAAACTGCCCCCAGAATCCCACTTATCATTTTTTTTTTTTTTTTTTTTTTTGAGGGCAGTGGCACTGGCCCTCATACGTGGGATCAGAACCGGGGCTGCTGGCATCCCAAGCCAGCACTTAACCACCGCACCACTCGGCCGGCCCCCCACTTATCATTTTTACTATATACCAGGCACATTCACTCCAAATGCACTTTTATTTATTTATTTATTTATTTTTTTGAGGGCCATGTCACTGGCCCTCATATGTGGGACCGAACTGGGGCCGCTGGCTTCCCAAGCCAGCTCTTAACTACTGTGCCACTCGGCCAGCCCACAAATGCACTTTTAAGAAGAGTATTATTATTCAATTATTTTATTGATTGTTTTTAAAAAAATATAAATTGAAATATGCCATTACTACCTTCAGTGACTGGACCCTTTGAATGAATCCATTTTATGGATAAAATTTTATGGATAAAATTTTTTAAAAAGTTTGTATTAGATAAATTATTTGAATATCTAATATTCTCTTTTGGCTTGATTTTGTGACCTAATTATAGTTTCATAATTTTAGAAAACTTCAACATCTAGGATAAGGATAGTTAAAGAAGGGGCGGAGGGATTACCCTTAATGGCATGAAAAAATTGATGATGGTTGCTAAGTGCATGACTTACTAGGGGAGATTCTGTTTTCTGAGAAGATGAAAAAATAGTAGAGAGCCTAGTTTGCATATATATTTTTTCTAAAGGTAAAGCCTTTATTTTCTTTCCTTGTATTTTATTTATTGTGTAATATCTTGTAGGCAAAGAAATCGAAAGAGACTGAAGAAATACCAAGTGAACCATCCTTCCAGGATTTTGAGTACCCAGAGTATGATGATTACAGAGCAGAAGCTTTCCTGCACCAACAGAAAAGAATGGAATGCTACAGCAAGGCAAAAGAAGCATATCGAATGGGGAAAAAAAACGTTGCCACGTTTTATGCCCAGCAGGTAAAGAGTAGAGCATCACTGACTTTTCCTTTGTCACTTATGAAATCTGAATAATCTTGAAGCAGATGATGCTCACATTGTGACTAGATTAAGTTAATCTGGGGAATGTAGACTATATACGTGACATAAGATATCCTAATATATAAGAAATGTATGGCTCTGAGAATTCCACCTACTTTGAAACGCAGTATTTCTGTGTTTGCTTTTGCATTTATTATGGCTTACATGAATTGCAGTTTGTTCTGACAGTCCATAATTTCTTTTAGGTTAGATTCTCACTCAATACCAGATCTAAACAAATACAAATCTTCTGGAGGAAAGATAGCACAATGTTAATATTGGCCACCTCATGGTGGGTTTACAGGGGACTTGTGCTTTATATCATGTTTGAATTTTTAGTAATGTATCACTTTTATAGTCAGAAAAAGAAAGTTACATTAATATTTTTCAGGGAAGTAAAATTTCTACTGGAGCTCATTTGGTATGGTATTACAAGAAACCTGCCTGATTTACATTTAATATTTGTGGTTCCATGTGGCCTACTTTTTTGTGATTGAGCAGAGAAAGGTATCAAACTGGTGTAACCCTGTGAGCCCTAATAGCAAACCTTGAGTGATGGCTTCAGGAGTAACTACAAGGTGTCGAAAGGGATGAGATTCAGGATCATCAAAGATAAACCAGCTGGTGGATTCCTTCTTGAGATAGCTGATATTTATTTAAGTTCCCTTTGCGATGATTTTTGGATAAGAAAATATGTTAGAAATGGTGATTTAGTATATTACTAAACCACTGAAATTTACCTAAGTTTTGGTGCATTCTTACATATTAGCCCATTGCATTTAAAAATTGTTTAGATTTGTTGTTCCCTTTTTTGTTCTGCCTTTAATTTGGGACACTATTGGTTTCCTTATTGTTACTAGTAAGTAGTAAATATCACACCTGTTTACTGGTGATATGTTTATAATTCCAGGGTAGTCTCCATGAGCAGAAAATGAAAGAGGCCAATCACCTTGCTGCCATGGAGATCTTTGAGAAAGTCAATGCCTCCCTGCTGCCCCAGAATGTTTTAGACCTCCATGGGCTGCATGTGGACGAAGCTATAGAACATTTGATGGCAGTTTTACAGCAGAAAACTGAAGGTAGGACTGTGAAAATGTCAAATTTTCGATACAAAATATGTCTCTTTCTATTGGTATAACTTACACATTCAGGAGAGTCTGAACGTGCAGGCTGAGGATATGTGCCACTTTAGAGATGTTTGTATTAGCTTGTGCTTCCAGAATTGTCATTGGCATGGCCATTAGTTTTTTTTATTTCCCTGTTTCAGTTATATTTGGATTCCTGTGTTGTATTTGTTAAAGGAGGGCATGGTGTAATCTGAGAATCCTCTGAGACTTAGAAATGGGACCTTTCAGGACTATTACACATCTTTGTTCAGTAGACATTTATTAAAGCTAATAGTAATTTATTAGATGGCAGTTGTTCAATAGATGTTTAGCCAAATATAGAAGTAAATAGGGTGATAGGATTTTTACAGAATTATCACAAAGGCAGGATTTGTGAGTGTTTGCGTTATGGTAGTGCCCCCTTCTCCCTTTCTGCTTGTATTCTGTCTTTGCAGGTAAGTAGGAAAGACCAATTCTTGTCTCTTATCTAAATTCTACCTCATCCCAGAGCTTTGGATGAGGTTCTTTTTCCTGCTTCCATTTAATACCATGTACTTCACATACATTAAAGTATCTTGTTGGTTTAGTGTCTTGTTTCTTTTTCATGATTAGTTGGTAGCACTTAGAAATAGTCCATCTGCTTCAGTCACCCCTATCTAATACTAGAAGTCATCTCCTTTTATTACTACTATGGTATTTTTGAATACTCTCAACTTGGCTTTTTCTTTATCTTCCTTTTTATTGTGGAGACGGAGAGTCCCGTGCTCCAGCTATTACCTTGTGGCTCCACAGCTCTGCCCTGTCATTGATAGCTGTATTGTTCTGATTAATTTATATATATTTTAGAAAGTTTTACACTATATTTTATACAGGTTTATCAGTTCAACACATATCACTTGTAATTAAATCAATACTTGATTAAATATGATTGATATAAAAGGTTGAAAATTCATCTGTTCATCATAAAAACCATGTTGAAAAGGTTATAGAGTAATATAATAAATACCTATGTATTCATGAATCCAAGTATCAAGTGATAATATTTTACCCTAAATGTTTCATATATATATTTTTTTCTCCCTTTGTATTCTTTTTTTTTTTTTTTTTGAGGGCAGTGTCACTGACCCTCATATGTGGGACCCGAACCGGGGCCGCAGGCTTCCTAAGCCAGCTCTTAACCACCGCGCCACTTGGCCCTCCCTTTGTATTCTTCCTAATCCTTTTCTCTTTCTTCCTTCCCTTTCTAGTGGAAATCAACATCCTTCCATTTGGTCTACATCCTTCCTGCCCAGGAATACCTTTTCTCTATGTACCTTCATCCATAACCAGACTATAGTATTCCTTTTGTGATATTTATTTGTTTTTTTTTTTGTTTTTTTTTTTTTTGAAGGCAGTGTCACTGGCCCTCATATGTGGGACCGAACCGGGGCCGCTGGCTTCCCAAGCCAGCGCTTAACCACCGCGCCACTAGGCCAGCCCTTCCTTTTGTGATATTTAAAAATGAATATACGTACTGTCACACTATGTCATCAGATAAGCCACTTATATTATTGGTATCCAAGATAACTTTCAAAGATCTACTCATCTTGATGAATCTGGTTTTTTTTTGTTGTTTTTTTTTTTTTACTGTAACTGCTGTGTAGTATTCTGTGAATACATCATAATGTGTATCTGTTCCTTTATTGGTGGTGTTTAGTTATATCGTTGCAATGAGCTTTATTTTGTATATCAACATGTGTACTCTTATCACTGTTTTTTTCCTAACTTTTCACATTGAAAAATTAAAAACTTACCAGAGAAGCTAAAGGAATTATACAATAAACATCTAGTATCCTTTACCTAGATTGATTAGGTGTTAACATTTGGCCATATTTGCTTAATCGCTCTGAAACTGCTTTTTGCTGAACCATTTGAAAATAAGTTGTTTGTGGTGCTTTACCTTTAAATACCTCAGCATGTTGATCTCTTTTATCCCCCTCAATCCAGGGCGCTCAAACGTCACATGGTCCAATTGGTTGTCCATGTCTGTAGCCTCCTGTAATATAGAATAGTTCCTCTGCCTTTTTGTCTTCCATGTTGTCAACTTTTTTGAAGACTTCAAGCCAGTTGTTTGGTAGATTGTCCTACAACTTTCATTTGTCTGATTATTTCCTCATGATTAGATTAAATTTAAGACTTTCTTGGTAAAAATAACTACATAGGTGATATTAAGTCATCCTTGTTGAACACATCAAAAGACATACAGGGTCACTTTTTTCCATTATCAGTGATGTTAAGGTTGATTTCTTAACTAAGGTGGAATCTATCAGATTTCGCTATGTAAATGTACCTTTCTCCCTTTGTGATTTAGTAATTTTTGGTGATTGATACTTTCTGATTCTGAGTAACTGTTCTACAGTATTTTGCCTAATGATTTTAGCATTCGTTGATGATCCTTAGCTGTAACTCTTCTACAGTATTTTGCCTAATGATTTTAGCACTCATTGGTGATCCTTAGCTGAATCAATTATTATATAGGTGGTTGCACATGGTGTCTTATAATTTGTGTCTGTTCTATGTTTATTAGCAGACATTCTTTGCCAGAGTAGAGGATTCCAGTCTCCCAGTTGTTTTGTAAAAAAGAATTTTGGAAATCTTGGAGAAAAATCTAGAAAACAATAATAATAAAGATTAGAAAAGAGGAAATTTAAGAGCTGTTTAAAGGCATTATTTAACCTGGAGAAAAGAAAAACTCTTATGTAATAGTATTATAAGAGAATGTTTTGTCTATAGAGGTTGAAAAAATCATTTTTTCAATATAAATTTGATTGCCTTCTATATTCTAGGCATCAAGGATAAGGCAGTGAACAATACAATCTCTGTCTATGGAGTTTGCCATCTAGTAGGGTAGATGACAGTGAACAAATAGTTACACAAATAATTAGTGTTGTGATACAAAAGCACATGTTGCCATGTTTCATTTAGCATACATTCCCAAATGCTTACATAACTGTTCCTTGCCTGTCTCTCCATTCTAATTTTGTGTTTTGCTCCTCCTCCTTTTCTGTATGTTTATCTACACTGTCATTTCTTGGCTTCCAGACTAAGTTAGGTTCTCCATTAATAGCCTCTCCTAGTACTCCTATTACAGTATTTATTTAAAAAGCTTACTGTATAACTGATTATTAAATGTCTGTCTTTCTGGCCAAGAATTGAGTCAGTAATGATTACAGAATCATCATTGTATATAAAGCCTTTCAACAGTCAGCAAAACTTTTGAATAGATAACTGATTAAAGGGGAAGTTATCCTCTCATTTTATAAGAACGTATTTAAAAAGTTCAGTGAAATGGGAAATAATAAGTTGATAATCATGTGGAGAATTGGAACTCTCACATATTGCTGGTGAGAATGTTAAATGGTACAACCACTATAGAAAGGTTGACATTCTTTGAAACGTTAAGTAGAGAGTTACCGTATGACCCAGCATTTCTGCTCTTAAGTATGTACACAAGAGAATTAAAAACACAATCCATTCACACAGAAACTTGTACATGAATGTGTATAAGTGTACAAGCCAAAAAATGAAAACAACCCAA
Organism: Aselliscus stoliczkanus; assembly: GCA_033961575.1. Lineage (NCBI taxonomy): Eukaryota > Metazoa > Chordata > Mammalia > Chiroptera > Hipposideridae > Aselliscus > Aselliscus stoliczkanus. The sequence continues at coordinate 68,916,029 of CM066734.1, read as the reverse complement.
ATGTCCATCAACTGATGAATGGACAAACAAATGTGGTATATCCATACAATGGAATAGTATTCAGCCACAAAAAGGAATGAAGTACTGACACATGTTACAACATTGTTGAGCCTAGTAAACATTATGCTGTATGAAAGAAGACAGACACAAAAGGCCTCGTATTATATGATTTCCATTTATATGAAATGCCCAGAATAGGCAAACCATAGAAATGGAAAGTACATTAGTGATTGCTGAGGCTGGAAAGAGGGAATGGGTAGTGATTGTTAACAGGTGTAGAATTTCTTGTTGGGATAATGGAATAATCTGGAATTAGATTGTGTTGGTGGATGCACAACTTATACTAAAAAGTACTGAATTGTACATTTAAAAACACGTGAATTTTATGGTATGTGAATTTTATATCAATAAAAAAATTTAGAAGAAAATAAGATATTTAACTTGTGTAAGGTGATAACTTGGTGAGACTCAAGATACAAACCCTTTCTGGAAGCCAACACCCATTTTGCTGCCACCTATGGTGGCCTGTAGTTACTGTCAGTAACCACCAGATGGTAGTATTGTTGAATAGAAATGTGTCCCTGGGAAAATCTGTGGCTCTGCCCTGACTTACTTTTATGACAGTCATAAAAGATGATTGTCAAAATTGTGGGTGAATTAAAAAGAAAAATGTGCCTTCTGATTGAAATATACACCACCACCTATAAGGTACTTTTGCCCCAGAATAAACCAGAAGCAGACAAAGCCTTTAAATCTGACGACTACTTTTTAGGGATTTAGCAGGGAACAGAGGAATATGTGAAAAGGCACCATGGCGATACAATCAGCAAAATCCAGACTGAAAATTCAGGATAAATGGTCCAATTTTTTTCAAATTGTAAAGAAAACACAGGGAGGGGGAGAACCTTTAGATTAAACATTCCTTAAGAAATGCAATGTGTGGACTTGTTTCAACTCTGATACAAACAAATCACTGTAAAAACATTTTTTTGAGACTGGGGAATTTTTTAGTCATTTTTAGAAATGTGATATTAATGAACGATTTTTAGTTTTGTAAGATATGGTAACATTATGGTTATTATTTTTTTTGAGTTCTTGTCTTTTTGAAATACATACTGAAATATTTACAATTGAAATGATAAGAAATTTGGGATATGCTTAAAAGTGAGTTAAATAGGATTTTTAAAAGGTGATCAAAAGCAGGAATAACCTGAAATTTGGGAACCTAAATGTATACATTAATTCATTCAACAAACATCCTTTGAACACCTACTTTATTTGAGGCATGTGATTTACAGAGAGAACATTTTCAGAGCAGTAAGTAAACTACTGAAAGGTGAGATGGTATAAATGACTGACCTAACTGATGAGAGGAGTAGTAATGAAGGAGTGATTAAGAGTAAATTATAGTGTGTTAAGAGATCTAAGGTTTTTTTTTTTTTTTTTTTTTTTTTAGCTGAGCCATCCTGCCACCTGTTGGTAGCTGTTGGCAGCTCAGCTCCGGCCGGGAGTCGAACTGGCGACCCTGTTGTTCAGAGCTCACACTCTTGAACGAGCTCTGAACCAACTGAGCCACTCAGCCGGCCCTCTAAGGTTTTTTTTTTTTTAAGTAAACTTTTATTTGTAATATTACATCCATAAAGAACAATGCACAAATAGTACTTGAATAGTATAAAAACTTTTTACAAAGTGAATACCCTTGTGTAGCCAGCACCCAGAGAGGGTTGAATTTTGAACAAAATGTTCCTTGAAGCAATGGATAAGCATTAGAGGAGAAATGGATATCTTAAGCAAAGAAGGAATTAAAAATGCAAAAGAAACATATCCTCTTAAAATTCTAGGCTAAATATTGCCCTGGAGAAATGAGACTTGGAAAACCATCTGTTTGTAGATTGCTGGAGTCTTAGGGCAACTTAATGAGCAGAATATGGAATATATATATGTAATGTAAAGATCGAAATTTGTGCTATTTACAACTGAGGAACAGGTATTTATTAAATTCATTAAATCAACTCATTATTTACAGGTTTAAAAAAGATATTATTGCAGCTATTATTGATTGACTTTTACGATTTATATGATTTTTTCAAGGTCATATCCAGAGCAGGAGCTGCAGTCTTTCAAGAGACTTAGGTTCTTTCAATATTTGAAAATCATTTATTTGGAAGAATTTCTTAAATTAACAATTGGTTATCTTGAACAGTAAGACTGAAGTCCATGCTATAACAAGTGGGTTTGCTTTAGTCATTCCTGAGGGTAATATTCTATAAAGAAGTTGCTTTATGTCCCAGTTTGCTGATTAGGAAACAGGTACAGATAGGCCAAGTAACTTGTCCATAGTCATATCACAGCATTTAGTGGCACAGCTGGTAATTAGACCAATGCTGGCCAGCTTCAAAGTTAATAGGGTTGTTGTGAAGATTCTTTGTTAAAAAATGTAAGTCACCTAAAATACTGTCTGACTCCATGTGTGTAATAATAATTTTTAGGTATCATTAATGTTATTGTAATTATCATTATTTCAGAGAGAAATTCTGGTAACCCAAGGAAATCTCCCTTCCCACATGGGAAGAAGTCCCACTTGAGTCTTTTTTTTTAAAGATTTTATTGGGGAATTAGAGGAGGGGAACAGCATTGGGGAACCAGGGAAGGGGAACAGACAAGTTGCTGTCTTTTTGTTCTTCAGTCTAGTTGCGGAGAACGTTGCTTCACTGACCCATGTTGGTATCGTCATTGTGCTCTTCCTAGATTAGGCAGATCGGTCGCCGGCCTCTGGATGGTCGCTCACCACGGCTGTTGGCAGCTCACGCTGGCTGCGGGCTACTCACTGTAGCCTATGGTAGCCCACTGCAGCAGAGGTTGCAGCCCACACCGTCGCCGGGGCTCACAGCCCAGCTCCAGGTGGAGCTGTTGTTAGCTGTAGAGGGCAGTGTCACTGGCCCTCATATGTGGGATCTGAACCGGGGCCACTGGTGTCCCAAACCAGCTCTTAACCAATGCGCCACTCAGCTGGCCCCCACTTGAGTCTTTTAAGCGGATGAATTGCTATGAGACTTCCATACTTACAGCATAGATGAAATGTCCATTTAAAAACATCAATTTTGGGGCTTTTTGGAGTAAAAAAATTTCTAAATCCCCTTGAAAAGAATTTCATATGTGTTTGAGTAGTTAAGGTTTGTTTTCTATTGAGAATATAATTTAAATGCATGTTAACTTTCCAATTCCTGTTATAACAGAATTGAAGCAGGATGGTGGTAAGCCCTATCTCTCTGTGATTACTGGGAGAGGGAATCACAGCCAGGGAGGAGTTGCTCGCATCAAACCAGCCGTCATTAAATACCTAACAAGCCATAGCTTCAGGTGAGTGTAGATTTCTGTTACCAGGAATGGCAATTGCCCATTTATAGGTAGTAAACACAAAGAGTATGCTCAAAACGATTTCTTAAAATAGTTAACTAAATTTAACCATCTGATTTTGGCCACAAAATCATGCTTAATTTATAATATAACATTCCCTGCTGGCTATATGATGTCCAGTAAACCAGAAATGAAAGAAAAATGGGTTTATTGTTGAAATTATCACCTGACAAAACTATTTCTATCATGAATTTAAAATCTAAAAGAAAATAAGTATATTTGTATTTCTTTGATAATGTACTATCCAAGACAGTTAGATTACAGACATAGTTTAAGGGTACTGTTTAATTGTTCCTTTGAAAGTAAATACATATTTGTGGATTTTGGCAGGAATTGGGAGCTTGTGTGGGAAATATGGTTATAATTTGGATGTTTAAACTTTAGCAGAAACATTCCAGTCAGTATGAATTTATATATCTTCATAAGTTAAATGCCATTGATGATCTTAGCTGACAAATATGAAATATCCTTTTTCATCAAGTGATTATAATTCAATAACAGAAAATGACAAGAAAAGTCCAACAGTAAAGATCTGTTGATAGATAGATTCCGTGAGATAGTATATAATTAAGCACCCTCCTTCCCCTACACCTAGTTTTAATTAGTGTAGCATATTTTGTTTATATCATGTAATAAAATGTTGTTTTGCTACATTATAGAAAATAGTAGTATTAATTCTGAGCATGAAAACAGATGACATTTCATCTGTTTAATTCTGAGCATGAAAACAGATGACATTTCATCTGGAGTAGTTAAACTAGAACATTATAATGTTAGGATTAATGATCTATTTTAGAGACTAGTGTGTTTTTAAATTTCACAGTGACGGAGTTGAAAACATTTCATGGCCTGATTAATCAGGCTTACCTATTGTATTAGAGATTTCTTCTTGCTACTGACTTAATGCATAGAAATAATGTAGATATCATCTTATGCTTGATCCAGCATGCTCTTTTTCATGAAGGTCAAATTCAGGCTCGAGAATTTAGAAAAATTTTAATTATAATAACTTAAATTAGGAGCAACCCTCAGCTTTAGGATTGTATTTATTTTGATAATAGATTAAAAGGAACATAAGCATAGACACTGGTCCTTGATATTGACTTAATAAAGGAAGGTACTTAGATAGTAAATATTATATTTAGCATAGGCACTTGGAATTAATTATAAGATATGTTCCTTAACCAGTTTGAAATTTTTGTCTTTAAAATGACTCTTCTCTCATTTTTGCAGGTTCTCTGAAATTAAACCAGGGTGCTTGAAAGTCATGCTCAAATAAAATAAAGGTCCTTGACTTAGAAGTGTGAAGGTTTGTAGGTTAAAATTAATTTTATTTGCATTTAGTAAATTTTACTGTCAACATGTGTTTTATTAGAAATAATGTCCAGTTGTAAAACAAAAAACATTATGATGTTTTTCAAAATTTAAGAGAAATTTAATTTTTACTGAGTCAAATGCTAAATATGTCTGTTAAAAATATTAAAGAAAATTTTTATTGATTACAAATTGTCCAAGAAAATTATCAGCGAGAAAATGTTCCCTTTGTACTAATTATTTGACATTTAGTGAAGTCCTAAAGGTGTCTATGAGAGGTATTTAAAGTGCTTTAAGACCTGGTTCATGACTTTCAAAGGCTGGTATTAAAAAAGAAGAAGAAGAAGAAGTAATGAAAGAAAGTGCTTAACAAAGACTCTGGAATGTTTTCAAAACTGAATTTAAAAAATCGTTTTATTTTGCCACATCTTGTACTTTCTCATGTTTGTATTTGTGTGTGACCTTGATCTCTTAACCTTTTTTGTTTCTTTTTGTGTGTGTGCATTTTTTAGGAGGAAAGTTGGGGTCTGAAATTGAATTGCAGTTATACCTTCCATAGGCAGAAAAGTTTTCAGAGAAAGAGAAATGGCTAGGTATCTACCAACTGTTGCCGACTTACAGAACTGCTTCTAGAACTGTCTCTTTAAATGGTATTTAAGACAGTACTAAAGAGCTATCTTTTATATTGAGGCATGTAAATTCTAAACTGAAGTAGGTCAAAATCCTATTAACTAAAAACAAATATAGAAAACATTTTTGATACAAAAGGAACCCTTGCAATTTAAAAGTTTTTACCTTTATTTTTAAAAAGAGCCAACCTCCTGAAAGAAAATTGCATTGACTCCTGTTTTTTGGTGAGCTCAAAAGTCCTGTTAGTGTGTCAATTATAATTTCCTTTACACAAGTTTAATGTGGTGAAGTATAATTTTGAAATATGAGGCAGTGGCTTAAATAAATCGACTTTGGATATGGAGAATATTTTCAACATATGTTCACAAACAATTGTGTTGCTTTTTGATAAGCTTAAAAAATCATTTGAAAAAAATATCATTTGGATCAGGAATTATAGAATTGAGCTGTTACTGAAAGAATTCTGAATTATAGGTTGGCTTCCCAAAAGAACAGACATTTTAATGAAAATAAAACTCAAAAACATGTGTTTATATATCATGAAAGCATGCTTTTAAAAAAAGAACCATATTGTTGATTTTACTTCCATAAAAATAAAAATGTTTGTTATTTTAAAATGGTTACTGACTGGTATTGAAGTATTATTCACATTCTTATGTTTGTAATAATTTGTTAAAAAGAAGAAATAAATGCCAACAGTTTAGCATTTTTTTTTAATGTTTAGAAGAGTTGTATACATTAAAAATAAAACAATTCTGTTCAACACTTATAAAACTAGTTATTAGTTAACGATAGGAGATAGTTTTATGTATAAATTAATACATAAGACATGTGACTAACAATACTAAAACCTGGAGTTAATTGAGTGTGCAGCTACATATTCACTTTTTGTGTTTTTATATTTTCCTCACCCAGTTTGAAAAAAAATGTTTCTTTAGAGTACTTCAGCTAGACTTATTTCAGTATTATTATAATTGTGATTGATGTGGGAACAGTCAACGAGAACAAGAGGTGCGGTATTTTTTGGGCAGAAACCAAATGAAAAAGGCTATATTTTATATTGTATCAACTTTTATTTTATGCTGTTATTTTGGTATTCCTTAATCGTCATTCATAAATATATAGGCAACTTTTAAGCATAAATATATAAACAACTTTATATGAAGCTGTTTAATCCTAAACTGCCACTTACCCCACCATCTAGCTTGTTTAAGCAACACATAATGACAAGTATGAAAGAAAATTGTATAATTAGTCCTTCCTTGTTTTTTCCATTTGTAAATCCTGTGTGCCAAAGGTAAACATAGGTTGGTGATTATCATCAGATTTTTCTCTTTTGACCATTTCTAAATCTTATGTGTCAAAAGTAAAGATAGTGTGGGGATTTTCAAAGTTTTCATGTGTTGTTGTTAATATATTTGTGCTAATACATGACTCTTTAGAATGGCTCTTTGAAAAAGTATTCACATTTGAAAAGTGTAACACTTGTGTAGTTTGGAATGTTTTTGTAACATTTATATCTTTCAGTAGTCTCCTACCAGTATCTACCAGGTGAAAAAAGGGAACGAATGTGAAACTACAGGGGATGTAGTATTGAACTGAGGGACTCTTGACAGTATTTTTAGTCCATCAGCTTGAACCTGAGAAATGAAAGCATGTTGTCTTACGTTTATTAGCTGTTCAAATATCTCGATTACATTATTTTCAAATTGAGGTTGTCTTTTCAATTTATTAGTGTTATTCCATATTATTTGCAATTCTATGGCCTTTAAATATAGGACATAGTATATAGAATTTTGTTCTTTTTCCTTTAAAATTCAAGAGTTTTATATGGTTAGAAAAAGGACACATAATAATAGCAAGATTGGTTATTTCTGAGCTAGAAATTGGAAACTTTGAAACTCAGGAAATTGCTCTGACAATGTTTTAAACTGTGCTTTCATTTAAGAAAAATGACAGAATGTATAAAAAAGACACAAAAAATAATGTGTGCTGTTTTTTCCAAGTGCTTTTTCTAAATGTTTTTCCATTGTGCAGTGAGGTGAAGTTTGATAATTTTTCTGTGTAGTGGTTAAATATTGTTTGTTTTTATTTACATGTTAAACAAATTTAAATGTTTTGTGGCAAAAAAGTGTAATTTAAAAGATTAAGTTTATGTAGACTGTATGTTAATGGTGCTTATTTGAATAATGTAATCAAGTTTACAGTATTATTTAATGCCTCTTTATAGAATTTAATAGAGAAACAAGACTAGAATACATCTACATCCCGAAGAGCCTTTTAGAACTTCACATTATATGATGACAAATTTTATTATTTTCTTTAAAGTTGAGCAGTTGACTTTTATGGTCCAAATGATGAACCTGTTATTAACAAATGACTGAATTAACCGTGAGACTTCTCATTAAAATACAACATTGCAGCTATCAGTTGGAGAATATATAATAAAATTTTCAGATGGTATATCAGAAATGAAAGTTGTTATTTGTACTATAAAGAAAATGTAATTTTGCTGTTAATGCTATACTTTTTTATTGAAAATGTTTTATAACTATGCTTTAAAAAATTTCTTATGAAACCATTTGCAAAGTACATACTTAATTTAATAAAATACTTTAGCCACCATCCAGTGTGAGGAAATCCTTCATTTGATGTGGTAGTGTTAGTGGTTTAAATATTCAAATATACCTTATGCATAACTTTGTAATTTCAAGGGGAAAGTGTCATAAACATTTCATTTCTGTACCACAACTTTTATTCTAGTTTAAATTATTTTATAGCAAGTAGGGGTCCTCTTGAACCAGAAAAATGGATTAGCTAGGTTTATCTCTCCACACCCTTGTATCTTTTGACTGACTGTCAAATTAAGAATTGTGTCTCTAAGGGACTCAAGCAATACTTCAGTTAATATTGAAGACCTTTGAACTTTATTTAAATCCAAAGCAGAATAACTCACTCATTTAGCAAGGACTTAAACATATTTTTTTAACAAATATTTATTGAACACTTGTTACTGGAGATGCAATGTAAGACAGAGTGTCTATTCACACTTATAATTATTCTCATCAACTATTTGGTGTATAGTGGAACTATGGAACACTTTCATATATGTTTTATTTTAAGATTAGCGAGTCTTATTACATAGGTGTTTTACAAAGTCTTAGAGAAGTTGATGGATTTACTAGTTAGTGGCAGAGGTAAGACTTGAACCTAGGTTCTCTGACTTCTAGTATAGAGTACTCTTATTCTATAAGAGTAAGAATAAGAGTAGGAATAAGAGTAGTTACTTAAACAGAGGCAATATCCTATTATCTACTACTGAAATAGATGTGGCTCCACAGTATTTGTCTATGAATATCTGTCGTTTGTAAATCTGCCTTCCTCTATCCAAAGGAATCTGGTATAGGTTTTCTCAGGCAAAGAGAAAAATGTATTTCTCTCAATATAAAATTCCAGAGGTATAGAGTCTAGGACTGCTGGGTGTGCCCTTTTACATGAATTTTGGGGGATCTGAGATCCTTTTAGCTTACCACTCTTATCATACTCAAGGTGTAAACCTCATTTTCCTAACCCAAGGTGGGTGACTAGAGTTCTAACCATCACATCTACCTTCTCTTGGAAGAAGGACAAAGATGGGAGCAATGGACAAGTGCCAGCAATCTTTTATAGAAGAGTTTTGGAAGCTGCCATAGGACAATTCTACTTATATTTTATTGGCCATAACTTAGTCACGTGGTCACACCTAGTTGCAAGAGAGGCTGTGAAATTGTCTTTATTTTAGACTGCCATATGGTCAGCTAAAATTTGGGCTTTCTCTTGGATGAAAGAGAATGGATATTAGGGTAATGAATAGCAGTCTCTGCCACAGAATTTTTTTTTTTTTTTTTTTTTTTTGTACCTGGGAAGGGAACAGTGTTGGGTAATTGTGAAAAGGGAATATTGTGTTTTTCCAGGACCCATCAGCTCTAAGTCAAGTTGTTGTCCTTCAATCTTAGTTGTGGAGGGCACACGCTCAGCTCCAAGTCCAGACGCTGCTTTCAGTCTAGTTGTAGGGGGGGCGCAGCCCACCATCCCATGTGGGAGTCGAACCGGCAGCCTTGTTAAGAGCATGCGCTCTTGGGCCGGCCGAGTGGCGCATTGGTTAAGCGCTGGTTTTGGGATGCCAGCGGCCCCGGTTCGGATCCCACATGAGGGCCAGTGACACTGCCCTCTACAGCTAACAACAGCTCCACCTGGAGCTGGGCTGTGGGAGCCCCAGTGATGGTGTGGGCTGCAGCCCCTGCTGCAGTGGGCTGCCATAGGCTACAGTGAGTGGCCCGCAGCCAGCGTGAGCGGCTGGCAGCCAAGTGTGAGCTGCCAATAGCCGCAGTGAGCAACATCCAGAGGCCAGCGACCGATCTGCCTCATCCGGGAAGAGTGCAATGACGATACCAACAGTGAAGCAACATCCTCCACAACTAAACTGAAGAACAAAAAGACAGCAACTTGTCTGTTCCCGTTCCCCGATTCCCCAACGCTGTTCCCCCTCCGCCAATTCCCCAATAAAATCTTTAAAAAAAAAAAAAAAGTGCATGCGCTCTAACCAACTGTGCCACCCGGCTGGCCCTGCCATGTGATTTTTTATCACTGAATGCAAATGTAAAAATTAGTTCTTTATACATTTCTTTAACAGATCTTTGCTGATGATTACTATGTACTAGGAACAATCAAAAGATAATCACAGTTGTATGTATTTTAACTTAAATATTCAAATGGTATTACTAAGACATGGCTCATAGAATGGGCTGCCAGATGATGACTGAACTGCTAATGGGATCACTTTTGATCTGATAGTTCAGTTGCAGCAACTAGATTAGGTATAAGTTCTAGTGATACTGCTTCGTTTATATATTTGCATTATTGCTTTTGTGTTTTCTTAAACATTTATTAATCACACCAATGTGTAATATCTCAGTATTTGGTATAAGTGATATAAAGCTAAGTTTACCAGGATAGGGAGATGTAAATAAATATGTGTACGTGACTGAAGAACTAGAAACAGCATAGGAAAGAACTGGAAGCACCAGTCGGGAGGGAGGGGGTAAGTAATTCTTTTTGGAGGTAGTGAATTTGAACTTTGCTCTCTGATTGAAACGTTTAAATGGCTTTCTGTGGGAAGAAGTTTGAACACTTCAAATTCATGGCTTTTATACATATATAATTATACAGTCATACCTTTCATAGGTTCTGGAGCACTATTCAGTAATCTCATTTTAAATTGAATTTGTTAGAGTTTTAATAGCTAGTTAACTATTAACATTTTAATATTAATAAGTTAATAAAATGTAAGCACATTCCTTAACACAAGGAACAACTATATTTTGGGATAGAAATAACAGAGACAGTGATCAATTGGCAGTTCTATTTCTGGTCAGATTCAGGAGCAGCTGCAGGGTATAGAGGTGGGGTAAAGAAATGAGGGTGGAGCTATTTTATTTTCCACCTTTATTGAGCTATATAATTGACATATAACATTGCATTAGTTTTTAAGGTGTACAATGTGATGATTTGATATGTGTATATATTGTGAAATGTTTACCACAATAAGATTAGTTAACATATCCTTCACCTTACATAATTATCATTTTATTATGGTGAGAACATTAAACTTCTACTCTATAGCAACTTTTAAGTATACAATACAATATTATTAAGTATAGTCACCATGCTGTACCTTAGATCCCTGGAACTTACTCATAACAGAAACTTTGTACCCTTTGACTAACCCTGTTTCCCCTACCCCTCAGCCCCTGGCAACCACCATTTTGCTCTGTTTCTATGAAGTCAATATTTTTATTTCCACATATAAGTGAGATCATACAGTATTTGTCTTGCTCTCTCTGACTTATTTCACTTAGCATAATGCCCACAAGGTCCATCTGTGTTGTTGATAATGGCAAGATTTCCTCCTTTTTTATGGCTGAATAATATTCTTTGTATATATACATACCACACTTTCTTTATCCATTCTTCCATTGATGGACACTTAGGTTGTTGCCATGCCTTGGCTATTATGAATAATGCTGCAGTAAACTTGGGAGTGCAGAAACCTCTTTGAGACACTGATTTTGTTTCCTTTGGATATATACCCAGAAGTGGGATTGCTGGGTCATATGGTAGTTCTTTTAAAAAAATTTTTGAGGAACCTCTGCTGTTTTCCATAGTGGTTGCACCAATTTACATTGCCACCAGCAGTGTACCAGGGTTTCCCTTTCTCCATAAGCTTGCCAGCATTTGTTATCTCTTAGCTTTTTGATAACAGCCATTCTTGTGGGTGTGGGGTGATATCTCATTGTGATTTTGATTGCATTCCTGATGATTAGAGATGTTGAGCAATTTTTCATGTACTTGGCCATTTGTATGTCTTCGGAGAAATGTCTATTCAAGTCCTCTGCTCATTTTTTAAATTGGATTGTGTTTTTTTGCTGTTGAGTTGTATGAATTCCTTGTATATTTTGGATATTATCCCTGTATCAGATATATGATTTGCAAATATTTCTATTTCATAGATTGCCATTTAATTTTGCTGACTGTTTCCTTTGCTGTGCAGAAGCTTTTTAGTTTGATATAGTCCACTTGTTGATTTTTGCTTTTGTTGCTTGTGCTTTTGTTGTCATATGTAAAAAATCATTGCCAACACCGATGTCAAGGAGTTTACCTCCTTTATTTTCTGGAATTTTATGGTATGAGCCCATACTATTGGGGTTTTATGGAGGATTCCCCTGTAGGCATTATCAGTTATTAACTCAATTTCTAGCCTGTCTCCCCTCTCTGGAGGATGGGAAGTGGGGCTGAAAATTCCAGGCTTTGTCTCTGGTAACCAGATCCCATTCAGGAGCCATCCAGGATCCCACCCAGAGTTACCTCAGTAGAATAAAAGAGGCTCCTACTACTCATCACTTAGGAATTTACAGGGGTTTTAGGAGTCCTGTGCCAGAGATGATGTCAAAGACAAATACAGTAAAACCTTGGATTGCACGCAACTTGGTTTGCTAGTGTTCCGCAAGATAAGCAAACATTTCTAATACATTTTAACATGGTAAATGAGCGATGTCTTACCATATGAGTAGTTTGTTTCTGGAACACATTATGCTCTCAAACCAAGGTATTACTGTATTAGAACAAGAGATGCTTCTAGTGTTCTTAACATTTGGAAATTACAACAGTTTTAGAAGCTCTGTGGCAGGAATGGGGGGAGAGGTGGGGGGCAGAGACCCTATATATATTTTCTATTATCTCACAGTGGTTATATATTTTTTGAAGTTTTTACTTTTTGAAAAAGATACATCCTGAAATATTTACATAAAATGATATGATGTCTGGGATTTACTTGAAAATAAGATGAAGTGGGTGGGGGTATTTATGAAATAAGATTGGCTTAAGTTGGTAAGTGTTGAAGCTAGGGGTTCATTATAAAATAATGATTATAAAAACTCTATTATAAAAAGTATTTTTTTAAAAGCTGGTAGAATATCTGCAGAAGTGGACTCTAGACTTGGCTCTGGAAATGATTTCCAGGACACTGCAGAATTAACCTGTCACAGTAGTTGCCATCTCTGCCATAATTAAAAGGTGAGGAATCAGGTGGACACCTTGGCACCGTCGCCACAACTCACTCTCGGCATACCCAGAGCTGGTGACTAGACACCAGAAAAGTGTTGCAGAAAAACCTGACATCTCCATAATGACTTTTTAGAAGAAGGAGCCGGAGCAGTAGATAGATGGCCTCTAACTTAATTTTGCCTCCCTAATCTAAGAGTGTATCTAATTGGTAGAAACTATTTTGTATTCAGATTTTTACCTGCAAGAGGGGTTTAGAAAATGTAGTTTCAGTCTCTATAGTAGCTCATTAGAGGAAAGTGGAGCTAGAGGGTGAATTATCAAGTGTCTGTATTTATGACATTGATGGTACTTGCCAAACCAGGTACTAGATATAAAGTAGGTTGATGTATTTATCACAAAAGCTTTGCATGTCAACTGGCGTATGTAGAGGTATGCCAGGGGGTACCACAAGTCCAGGACAAATGCAGCATATCTTTCAGGAGCATTACATTTACTAAATGGCAAATACATATTATTTAATATACTTTGGTATTGAAATTAAAAAATGGATAAATTGTGGAGAAGAATGGAAAACTTTGCCTTAATTTTAAAGATAGGATAGTAGAGTTCAAAGAGATTAATCTTTGGGCCATTTGCCTGGATTCCTTTTCCTCAGAGAAATGGTTCTCAAACTCTAGTGTACAGAGGAATCCACAAAATGCTCAGTTAAAATACAGATTTCTGCTCTTCCTCTGCGCTGCCTACGAAGGTGCCACTCATCTCCTACTCGGTATCATGGCTACCCTCAGACCACTCGGGAAGCCCAAAATCATCAAACAGAGGATCAAGAAGTTCATCCGGCACCAGTCAGACTGATAGGTCAAAATTAAGCGTAACTGGCAGAAACCCAGAGGCATTGACAACAGGGTGTGCAGAAGATTCTGGGGCAGATCGTGGTGCCCACCATTGGTTATGGGAGTAACATGAGAGCAAAGCACATGCTGCCCAGTGGCTCCTGGAAGATCTTGGTCCACAATGTGAAGGAACTTGAACTGCCTGATGTGCAACAAACCCCACTCTGCTGAGACTGCTCACAATGTCTCCTCAAAGAACATCAAAGCCATTGTGGAAAGAGCAGCCCAGCTGGCTGTCAGAGTCACCAATCCCAATGCCAGTCTGCAGTAAAGAAAATGAGTAGACAGCTTGTGTGCAAATTGTGTTTTAATAAAACCATAAAATTCTGCAAAAAAAAAAATTAAAATACAGATTTCTGCTGTCCTTTAGACTTCCTCAGAAGGTTGGGCCCTGAATTTTAAATTAATACCCCAGATGACTCAGGTGGACCATGTTAAGAAAAGCTACCCTGTTGGGGTACGCACCACAAAGCCTTACCCCTTTCTTACCTATTCAAGATAGCGTTCCTTGTCTTCTACACCAACCCTGGTTTGCAGGTCCTCAACTGTAATCAACTTGGCCATGGGACACAGAAAAGAAATCTGTACTATTTTAAGTTTACATTGAGCAATTTACTTAATTCTCAGAATAATCCAGTGAGGAAAATTGAGGCACAAAGAGGTTAAGCAACTTGCCCAAGATTACACAGATAAGAGGTGATGAAAGCAGGATTTAAATCAAGGTACTCAGGCTCCAAAGCCTGTGTGTTTAACCATCATGCATACTACCTCAGCAACGGTCCAAGAAGTTCAGACTTAATGATTTATCAAGGAGAAAACCAAGGTACATTTTCCCTGGGCTGTCATAGTAAGCTAACGAACCTCAACTGCCCTCCCTGGCAGTCTCCTCAAAGCCTTTCAGGCTTCAACAGTCTTCAAGACCCTGGGAGTTTTTAGTAATTCTCTCCTCAAGGTTCTTCCAGCTTCTGTCTACTGCCAAGTTCCAAAGCTACTCCCACAGTTTTAGGTGTTTGTTATAGCAGAACCCCTCTTGTTACCAAAATTTATATTATCTATTGCTGTGTAAAAAATTCCAAATTTAGTGGCTTAAAACAACACTAAACATTTATTATCCTTGGGAGTGGCCTGGCTGGGGGGTTCTGGGCTGGAGGTTTCATGAGGTGGCTGCCAAGGCATCACCTGGGGTATCAGTCTTTTGAAGGCTTGACGGGCTGGGGAATCTACTTCCAAGGATTCACTTGCATGGCTTGTAAGTTGGTGCTGGTTGTTGGTAGGAATCCTCAGTTTCTCCCTATGTAGGCCTCTTCACAGGCTGCTCGAGTGTCCCTACAACATGGCAGCTTTCCTGAGTCTGCCATCCATGAGAGCAAAACAGGAGCTGCAGTGCCTTTGATCACCTCGTGTGGGAAGTCTCACACTCTTATGTCTGCCAAATTCTATGTATTAGAAGCAAGCCACCAAGTTCAGTCCACATTCAAGTGTAAGGAAGTTAGCTCTACCTTTCGAAGGAAAGAAGATCAAAGAATTTGTGAGCATATTTATAAACTATCATTTCTACCATGTGCCAGGCACCACTAGGTACTTTGCAAATATATCCAGTATCATCTTTATAACCACCCTGTGGGGTAGGTTTTATTGCCTGCATGACATAGGTTTCTGACGTACCCAACACATATTCTTTCTTATTGTAACTCTTTGTTCAGGTATCTGGTGACATCGTGCCCAGTATAGACGGACCCCAGTTTAGCCCAAGAGGGTTAATTGTGATTGGTTAAAAAGACAATTATGACAAATTATTATTTCCCTTTGCCAGTGACGAGTTAAAGGGTGGATATATGACCAAGCCCCAGGGACTTTTAAAATTCTACTTCGAGGGTTACAGGAAAAGTTTTCCTCCCTAATATAGAGAAGCACCAGGGAGAAAGTGCACCCTTCTTCCCCAAGACTTTGTGTCTGCATGTAATGCCTGGAATTGCACTTGCCAGCGTTGTAAGTATGAAAGATAAACCTAAGACCGAAGCCAATGTGCTAAGGATGTTGGAGCATAAAAAGGAAAGAACCTTTCCTCTTTTTTTTTTTTTTTTTTTTTTTTTTGAGGGCAGTGTCACTGGCCCTCATATGTGGGACTGAACCCGGGCCGCTGGCTTATCAAGCCAGCGCTTAACCACCGCGCCACTCGGCCGGCCCAAGAACCTTTCCTCTTGATGATATCACTGAGCCACTCAATTTCCCATGGAACCAATCTTAAGCCACCTTGTTATGAGAGACAATTAAGTTACTTTTGGTTGGGTCTTCTGTTACAGCTGAAAGCACCCTAATGGATATACCCTATTTTACAGATTAGGGAACAGATGTTCAGCGAGATTATGTCGCTTGCCCAAGATTTTCCAGCTAATAAATGGCAGAATCACATTTCAGACTGAGATCCGTATATCCTAAACAAATTTTCTCCAGCAATTCTCAGGAGTCATGGAGGAGAAACTGACATCATCTGGGTTATGCAATGACTGGCAAACAGGTATGGTAGAGGGTTGGTGTGGAAAGGAAATGGGAAGGAATTTAGGGTGCTGTGTGTATAAAGTTGATTGTGAGATAGACTGGGTATGAGGTCAGGTGGAATCCAAAGGGGCTGATAGAGTGGAGATACGGAGGTGAATAGTGAAGGTAAAGAAGTGATTCAGAAAGTGTGAGGAAGAACGTGGAAGGAAGTTGTAGGAAGGGAGAGAACTTCAGACTTTCAAGATATTAGGGTGTAGATATTTGTTCCCAACAGAGTTTGATTTGTGGCTGAGGGTTATAAGAGTAGAAAAGGTCCCAGAACTGACATCAAGTTTCTGGATCATCTGTCGCGTCTCTGCGCGGCTGGGTCTGGCTTCCTCGAGAGGACCGACGGGGACTCAGAAACAGAAATAAAGAGCAAGAGACAAAGTGTAGTTTAAAAGCAATGTGAGCCATGGGACTCTGTCTGATGGACAAGGAGCCCAGAATCTGGTCAGCTTGCAGCTTTTATTGAATACAAACAGGGAAGGGGCTTTGCTCTTTCCGAGGTCTGTAAATCACATGTGTCACCCAAGATTTAGCCAAATTTCCCTATGCCTCACAGACCACCTCAGCCGAAAGACCCTTTGATCAATGCAGCCCTGCCCCCTACAGAAACAGATAATGGTTCACTAGGACACCTTGAGGCAAGAATGCAAGGAGGACTGCTGTTATCCTCTTAGGAAGATTTCTCTTTTCCGTTGCAGGCCGTTAGCTCTGCGGAAAAGGATTAACAGGCCCTTAGGCCCCATGTGCTTCACCTCCTTGATTCCTCCCAGGGACCCTCCAACAGCGCCTGGCTTAGGCCGCCCTAATGCGCATATTTATATAGGGTCTCACACCTATATTGGCATCCTGCGCATATCTAGGTCTTGCCCATCATTGACTGACCCGCCCTCTCTTTTAGGGTTCCATGGGGTTTTGCCATAAACATAGTGAATATCCTGTCCCCGTGAGGCCCTGCTGTTATGGGCAAATGCAGGGAGGCAAACGTCGAGGCTGCTGTGAGGCCACAATTATCCATTTATGTATATATTGCCCAGGAAGGTGACAGGTAATGGAGTGGAGAGGAATATTGAAAGTCAGTCTGCTGAAAGTATTGATGAATTTAAAAAATGTTTGTTTGTTTTTTAATTTTAAATAAGAATTCCCCAGCCCTTTTTTTTTTTAATTTGGCAGTAATATCAAACATTCCATTTTCAAAGTTTCTGGACTCCTATCACCAGGAATTAATTAGGTTTGTTTTGGGATCATGTAGTTGTTTGTGTCCGCTTTGGTGAATACAAGAAAGTAACAAAGCAACCATTGGAACACAAGAGTAGCACACTGCTCCAGCTGGAATCCAGCCAGGCCATCTGAGCATGTCACACCTGAACATTTTAGTGGAAGAAAGGAAGAGAGCTGCTCTTGATTTGTTTTCAAAGCAATTTCGTTCGAGTGAATAAACGGTCATCATTAAGTCAAATGTTTTAATCACTTAGACCTTCAGCCCAAGACAGAAAGTTTTCTAACACCCAACCCTGAAATAAATTTACCAATAAATCCCAAAGTTTTACTACAAATAGTACAATTCATATTTGATTTCCTGTTTTCTTTCTTTAGACAAACACTAAATAAAATGCAGGTGAAGGAAATGAAACACAACTGGAAACTGACTTAGAAACTAACACTAATCCTAAGAAATCTAAAAAATTATGTTGTTAATGTGAATCTATTTAAAATAAAGCATTTGGTTACCGCTTTTCAAGTAAGGTAACACAGTCATACTGCTACAAAGTCCCTGGGAGGAAAAAAAAAAAGATTAATCATTTTAAAACACCCAAGGCAGGTTGTTTATGCTTTATTTGTTTAGCTGTGTTCATGGAGACTATCCCACTTTTTCATAATATCCTCTTGATACGTATGCAATACAATGTAATAAAAGACTCAAATTCCACTAGACATAAAGACCGGATTTTTGATCATAAACGATGATTTGGGGTAATGTTTGAATGGGAACATTTAATATGGATATAGTCAGATGAAAGATAACAAAATGTCAAAAATAATTTTTTCGATTTTCATGGTCCCCATCCTTCACACTGATAGGATCCGACTCAACATAGCCCCACTATGAGGAAAGATTTTTAATCTGTTTTAATCTACTATTTTGCACCTACTGAAGGGAGGTGATGGATGGAGTCCTCAGGAGGAGCTGAGACGATTGTGGGAAATGGAGTTTCTTAGGTCTTTCTGAAACAATTCTTTGCAGTGGTACTTCATTGTTGTTTGAAGTCATTTTTTTCCTGCTTGTTTACCCATCTGGATATGTGAAAACCAATGAAGTATACTTAAAAAGTTACCCACTATTTTGGATGATCTCAGTTTCCCTGTTTAGATAAACAATTGAGAATGGATGGCACAGTCCTGCACTTGTGATAACCCTGACGTGGACGGAGCTGTAATGTCAGAAGAGCTCACCATCTTTCTAAGCTCTGGGCTAACTTTTTCTTTCCATTGTGCTGTCTTTTCTTGTGCAAAATTAACTTCTTCCTTCCAAAAATAATTCTTGGCCTTTGGTTACTTAGGAATCTATTTTTAAAGTACCTTATTCATTTTTTATTACATTCGTGAAATGAAATTATTTGCTAGAACCTCTGAATATAGTTTCTCCCTTGGCCCCTACATTTCTTGCTTCCTGTCCTTGGAGTCATGTTAATAATTTAAGGTCATATGCCTGTGATTTCATTATAAATGAACTCAAATCTTCTTAGTAAGTAGGCAGGATAGAAATAAATCTCTATGTTTAAGGGGAAAAAAAGCAGGGGCACACAAGAGTACTTATAGTATGATCCCATTTGTGTTTTGAAAAAAACAATATATAGAGGGCCGGCTGAGTGGCTCAGTTGGTTAAGAGCTTGCTCAGGAGTGTGAGCTGATCTCTGAGCAACAGCAGTTTGATGCCCAGCCCGAGCCGAGCTGCTGCTGAGCTGCCAACAGGTGGCAGGATGGCTCAGCTAAAAAAAAAAAAAAAAAAAAAAAAATTACCCACAGGGAAAAAATATAGCTTGTATGAACACCTCTTTAACTCTGCATTCCCTCTTAGTCTTTCTGTTTTCCACCGTCATATCCTGTAGATACCCCAAAGCCTCTGTCTCCATATTTCTTACTATCTTCCATTCACCAAAACCCTCCATGATATCTCTGTCAGGCCTCATCTACCAGCACCCCCTTTTTCTTTCCATTTCTTTTTCCCCACTCTCTCTGTAGTGAATAGGGCTGGGCCTCTTAGATATAAATTTCTTACCTCAACTTTTTTATTTTTCACTTATATGCTCCCCCCCACACCCCATTTGTCCTATCTGCATAATAAGGCAGGGGGAGTTGGGAATGTAGGAGGTGGAAGGTGTCAGGGTGTAAACTCAGAACTTTTTGTTAGTAAGAAGATGTAAAGAAGCTATGAATACTCCCACAGTGATAATTTTTGTCCCATTATACATGAAGTTTTTCTGAAAGGTTCTATAAGAAACTGAAGAGCAGATCACCTTAGAGGTGAGCCTGGGAGTCAGAGATCGGAGAGGGAGATTTGACTTCCATTGTCTGAACACATATTTTTAGAAAACTGTGTATTGCTTTTAGAATATTCTTAATAGGCATAATTAATAGATACATATTTTAAAATATAGTAGAAATGTCATGCTTGATAGAGTAAATTATCTAGTGTGCAAATTATATGTATAATATTTCACTTTAGACTGCTTTCTAGTACCAAATGTTATAATGAGATAATTTAGCTGATATGTGATGATCCAGTATTGTCAGGAAAATAATATACCTTTCAAATTCTTAAATGGATACTTTAACTGCTGGAAGAAGGGAGCACAGATCCAGGAGTTCTAATATATGAGTAATAGGAGTTCTAGAGTGGATTAGAAAGGAAAAGACAAATTTAATAGATGCAAATTTTCCTGAGCTAAATGAAGATTTGTATTTGCAGTTGAAAGTGCTCGCTAAATTCTAGCAGCATTGATGAGAAAAGAAAGGCACACACTTAAACATATTCTGACATAACTCCTGAATCCCAGAGTTGAAGAGAAAAATCTTACATTTCTAGACGGGAAGAAGAAATTATTTACAAAGAGAGAAGAATCAGACTGGCATCAGACATTGGAATATCTATACCTAGTGAGAGAAAAGGAATGTAACCTCGGAGGCCTCTTTCCAGACTAGCATCATTCACCTGCCAGGGTGAAAGGGATGCAGAAATGGAAGAATCCCAAGAATACATCAGTGATATATCCCATCTGAGGAAACTAAGGACTCCAACAACAAATTAATAAAAACAGAGATCGCAAGGAGAAGCAGTAGAAAGGAAAAAGTGGTGAGTGAAAAACAAGCCTTGTAATATACACGGATAATGATGGAATGACTGGGAATGTGTACTATCCATGTTAAAATAAAGACACTTCTTCAGATAAATGAGACTCACCTAATGAAAGCCTGGAAGGGAAAGCTGCAAAATTTTGCAGCAAAATCCAGGAGGTGGGGTTAGGGGAAGGAGAGTGGAAAGTAAAAGCATTCTTAAAGTATTATTGAGGTGGAGGGAAAGTATCAGGAAATAACTAACATGGAGGGGAACTAATATTTTTTCATAGACTAGTAATAAAATGTGAATGGGAAAGCATAATACCATTTTGAAATTATGTGAAAAGGAAATAAATTATTCTTGATCATACTAGTAAATATAAATAAAAGGGAAATTAGTGAAGTAAAATTCAATAGTAATCATAAACAAAAGAGAAGGAATAAATCAAGACTATTAATGATTATATTAAATGTAAATTAGCTCAGTTTTCCTATTAAAAGACAGAGACTGTCACATTAAATTAAAAACAAACCCAGCTATGGTGTTTTGGTGGTGGTGACCGTGACCTCAAACCCCGTGGTCATGAGCAGGATCCAGCCTCGGAAGCACTTCACCTACTTCTAGTTGCTGAGTCCCATGGCCAGGAAGGTCATGCAGGATACGATCTCGAAGCAGGGGCACAAGAGGGCTCCGCTGTGGGAGGAACTCGCAAGCTTCCCCAGCCTGCGCTGGCCCATCGGCCAGAAAGTAATGCACTTCCGAGATGAGGATGTTTCCCCCAACTTTTTACATTTGCTCTGGTATTATTTTAAAAAGGATATCATGTTGGCACTCTTCAGTGGTGTATGTCTGACCTGTGGGACAAGAGTCTGAATAGTTACATTTACTTTATGGTTTCAAATTTTTAAGTCTAATTAATTATAAATGGTAGTGTAAAGATTACTTTCAGACGCCTAAATGTCACATTCCTTTTGGTATATCTGTATTGTTTTTTGTTTTTGGAAACACTTTATTATGTGTGATTAAGTGATATATCTGCACTTGTTAGCACTTACATGGGCACCAAATTATTCATGCCTTTCTTTCCTCTCTTTGCTTGCTTGTTTTGGGGTTTTCTCTTATTCACCAGTGCTCTTGAAACCATAGGCCAAATGAGTCCGGTTTCACTCTAAAGCGATTGGGGAGAGGAAGACGAAAGAGTCTGAATGCATACCTAAGGACTATCGCTTTGTCTGGAGTCCTTGGATAAGACTTGCTTGCATAGGGCTTGAAATCAGCTTTGAAGCGAAGTCAGAGAAGGAATTTACTAATCTTCTGGAACCCCAGGGTCAAGCAGACCAATGCCCCCTGAAATTGTAGATAGCTATTTACCTCTTTTTGGTTCCTTTAAGAAATGGCTTCTCTGCCCAACGGTAGCAGCAATTTAAAATTGAGTAATATATTTGAGGAACTTGTTACAACTTTACCACTAGATGTCAGAAATTAGCCCATGAACCCTGCACAACTTCATCAAGAGAGTAATACTTTATGTATTTTTTGTCTGGTTCACACTTCTCATGAGGTTCAGAATACTAACCAGATAACTTTGAGATGTAAAGGGAACCTCTATCTTTTTTACAATTAAATTTTAGCAACTGGATTACTTGAAGTGTTTAATCCACCCTCAATCATTAATCTTAAATTTTTTTTTTTTTGCCCACTTACTATACACACTTATATACACTTACTATCCCAAAGTAATATTCCTTGTGGTAATATATTTAAAGATTACAAAGAAAACAAAATTAACTATGTAGACTTCTGATAAGGATACATGCATGAGCTCAGCAGACCTCATCCATTTTTGTGCTCTAATAGGAAATTATTGACTACATATATTTTTTCAGCTCTGTCTTTTTGGCTAGATGCTACCAAATGAGATCATTTCCTATTCCATAGCTGTATCAAATTATGCATTAACTGAAATAATTGAGATTGTGTGTCATGTGCATCTATATTCTGAATATCCTCATTTTGTTTAATGATGTCTTTTCCACTTTAGTTCCTCTTTGGTGTATTAGAAAGGGATTGAAAACAGGGAATAAGTGATATGAAATATATTTTTTTATAATTGAGAGATTTATTTGTTGGAACTTGTTTGATAATTCAGTTTTAATATTCCTATAAAGCTGATTGGCATATTTTATTTAGTGGTGTTCAGGTTAATGATTTTATCAGTTATGTTGGGATTTGGTAGAAACATGTAGATATGTTTAGCCTGTCTTGCTGGGATGCATATTTAAAGGGCTGGCTTCCACTTTTCTCAGGCTGTCTTCTGCCCTTGGCAAGGCCCTGCAAAGTGAGGTGCCAAAACATGCTATCAAGTCATTGTTTGTTATAGGTTTATCTCTGCTGACAGGAACTAGACAAGAAAACAGGAGCTGAACTCCAGGAGAAGGCTGCCAACCCCCTTGGCAGGATGAGAGTGACGTCTTGTACCTTGTCTATTGCTGCTGTGATTGGTGTCCCTGCTTGTTTTGCTCCCAGGGATAATGCTGAGTGGCAGCTCCAAGGCAACATGGCCCAGAGAAGCAGTTCAGGGTTGTCTGATGACATTTAGGTTTAGTTTTGGGTTATCCCCTAAGATTTGGGCAGGTATTATGGGTTGAATTGTGTCCTCCTAAAATTCATGTTGAAGTCTTAACCCCAAGTACGTCTGAATGTGATCTTATTTGGAGGTAGGGTCTTTACAGAGGTAACTAAGTTAAAATGGGGTCACTTGGGTGGGCCCTAATTCAAATACACTGGTGTCCTTATAAAAAGAAAAATTTGCGCCGAGATATACAGAGAGGGGAGATGATGTGAAGAGGAGAAGATGACCATCTACAAACCAAGGAGAGTGGCCTGGAACAGATACTGCCCTCACACCCCTCAGAAGGAACCAACTCTGCTGACACTTTGATCTTGGATTTCGAGTCTCCAGAGCTGTGAGATGATAATTTTCTATTGTTTAAGTCACCCAGTATGTGGTACTTTGTTATGGCAGCCCTAGCAAAATGAATATAGTGGGTTTGGATCAATTTAACCAAGCTGTGTGAGTGTAAGTCTGTGAGAATGACCATTTCACTGCCACCTTTCCAACAACATATATTATAATCTCCCAATATTCAGCACATGGCCTGACCATGGTAGGATTAATGTTTGTTAACTAAATGAATGAATGATTATATTGAATCTATGATGTTCCAAAGCTAAGAACTTTTTTGTCTTTCTGCAAAACCCTACCCAATACATCCTGTAGGTATCTCTAAGAGTGCGCCCATTCGATACCTCCCTGATGATGCCTATTTGCTCCCCCAAGCCCCTATGCCAGAACAAAGGAAGGTGTCTACCTATATCTAATTCTATTCTAACCATCGATAGAGGGCATCATTTGCAATCAAGTGAACTACACCTTGAGCCCCTTGTGTTCTCAGAGGGGTTAGTTTAGGAAACCTGTTTTCATATATCAGTAAATTGCTCAGATCCTGGATGTGAGCAAATTGGCAAGCCAGAGTTATAAAAGATAGTGGCTCTAACCACATGGACTTTCTGGAAAGCACCTCACTTTGACAGAGTCCTTGCTTTTTATATAGCTGGATGAGGACTCAAATGTGATTTCTACCATGCTAGGTACTGTGTGGGGATATAGCCCCTGCCCTTAAGGATTTATGAAATAGCAGAAAAGACAATAAGACACATAATTGCTATATTATGAAGCAGCATTTATGATAAATACTGCATCAGTGATATGAGGGAAAGGCTATAGGAGACAGAGAAAGAAGGTTATTTTGACTGGAACAACCAGGAAAGGCTTCACGGAAGACAAAGTACCTAAGTACTGTTTTGCCACATGGAGATGGAAGGAAATGTTCTCTGTGCAAGGAGACAATGTAGTCAAAGATTCAAAGTGATAGGATATTCCCAGCAACACCTTCCCTTGTAATGTGAGCTTGAAAATAGGCTGGCATTCAGTGGGACTACACCAGCGTGAGTGCACCAGTTAGTCACAGTCAAACTGTGTTCTCACTGCATGGAGCCAGGGCCAGATTCTCATTAAATATTTTGAATATCACCCCTATTGGTAAACCCACATTATTTCCTTTTTTTTCTTTCTTTTTTAAGAATTTTTATTGGGGAATTGGGGGAGGGAACAGCGTTGGGGAATCGGGGAAGGGAAACAGACAAGTTGCTGTCTTTTTGTTCTTCAGTCTAGTTGTGGAGGACGTTGCTTCACTGGCCCATGTTGGTATCGTCATTGCGCTCTTCCTGGATGAGGCAGATCGGTCGCCAGCCTCTGGCTCGTCGTTCACCACGGCTATTGGCAGCTCATGCTGGCTGCTGGTCACTCACTGTAGCCTATGGCAGCCCACTGCAGCAGGTGTTGCAGCCTACACCGTCACCAGGGCTCGCACAGCCCAGCTCCAGGTGGAGCTGTTGTTAGCTGTAGAGAGCATTGTCACTGGCCCTCATATGTGGGATTCGAACCCGGGCCACTGGCATCCCAAAACCAGCTCTTAACCAATGCGCCACTCGGCTGGCCCTATTTCCTTTGCTCCAAGTTTCAACTTTCTCCTCTCCTCCCCTTTCTTACCCTCCCCTTCCTTCCTTTTTCCTCCTCTTACCCATTTTCCTTTTCTTATTTTCCTTTCTCCAGAACTGATTACAAAAAAATAGAAGGTACAGGTTTGAAGTTTTTACCCATAAACTTTTCTTGGTTTATTTCTGATTGTGAAAGAATAATGCTTGTAAGAAAAACACTGAGAATACAAAAAAACAACAACAAAAAGTATAAAGAGAAAAGCATTCAAAAACTCTCCATTAATCCCATTCAAAACAATCTGCTAACATTTGATTTTTCTGTCCAACCTTTTTGCTGTACATATAAATAAAACATTTAAATAGTGGAGGTCATATTTTACATATAATTTTGTATCATGCATTTTACAATGAAAGCTGAAATATGCATCTTTTCTCATTATTAAAAGTAATTATAATAGTTGTAAAAATACTCCATAATATGGATTATTGTAGTGTAATTTATTTTCCTGTTGGTCATTCATGCTGATCAAATTTTTCATCATTAGTCATAGGATGAACATCTGTCCCCATTTCTAATTACTTCTTTTTTTTAAATGAAATTTATTGGGGTGACAGTGGTTAGTAAAATTACATAGCTTTCAAGTGTATAGTTCTGTAATACATCATCTATATATCACACTGTGTGTTCACCACCCAGAGTTAGTTCTCCTTCTATCACCATATACTTTACCCCTTTTACCCTCTCCTACCGTCTAATAACTTCTAACACTAGATTCCTAGATTCCTTTTCATCTTTTATCATCTCCCCTATTCTTTGATTAGATTGTTGTTTATCTCTCAAGGAGTGGAGACTGTATAAGTTCAACAACAAAACGCCCAACGTGATTCTTACAGATATTCCTCCACCTTCCCCCAGCTCCAGTTAAGAACTGTAGGAATTAAGGCAATGAAATCATCTATGATGAATGGGAGAAAATATGAGGACAGGAGCCATAATAAAGGCCCAAATAGTTGTGACATATCTTTTTTTTTTTATTTTAGGGCAGTGTCACCTGCCCTCATATGCGGGACCTGAACCGGAGCCCAACCACCGCGCCACTCGGCTGGCCCTTACATATCCTTTTTTTACTGAGTTAACTTTAATTACTCAAGTTCCCTGTGCTTGCTAGAATTCACAGTGAAAGCAGATGTCACCAACAGTTGGCCCTGTTCTTTTGCCTTCCAGAATTTTCCTCCAATTTCCAACCTGGAGGGGAGAAGGCAGTGCCTAACTGAAGCTTAATGTAGAAAACAGAATTCACACTCTGTTTCAAATTTGGATTGATAATGAAAGGAAACAGTTAAGGAAACAGTTACCTACGTTCTTTGTGTGATACTGGGTTATCTGGTATTAGAAGAGGAGAAGGAAGGGAGGGAAAGAGATAGTTCTTCTTTGCTTTGCTTTTTAAGACTTCTTGCTCAAATAGAGCACAGACTAAGTGAGAGGATATCAGCCTTTTTAATATCAGACAAATCACCTAATTTGTCTTCAGAGTCCTCATTTGTAGAGTGTAGGATTTTGGCTGTTCTAAGTTTTACCATTTTCTTCACAGTCATCTGGCACACGGCGCTCTACTTTTATAAATCATGTATAGCCCAGTTGTCTGCTAGGATCACCCTGTCCTTTGAAATTCAAATAAAATTGCCACGACCAAATGCTTTTATTTTGAAATGAGAGTAAATGAAAAGAAAAAACCTAAGCATTTAACTTAAGCAACCAGAAAGCAAGCAACAAAATAAATAAAAAAAGTAACAGGGGGATGAATTGTTTGCTCAGAAATGAGGACAATCTAAAAGCAATCTTTATCTTGTCACCTGTCAGTACAAATGAAAGATACAATCAGAAGTGAACGAATTAGGAAATAAAATACAAGATTTAGTAAGTAAACCCAAACGTTGTTCCTCAAGAAATATAAATGTCATAGAGAAAACCCTGGCAAGACTCAGCAAGGAAAAGAAAAGTAAAACACATTCAGCTTCAGGCACAAAAAATATACTCACAGATATGGAAGAGATTAAAGAATTATAAGAAGAATTAACAGTACTCAGGGCAGCATGTGCCTTTCGTGTAGATATCAGTGATTAACAAAACATGGGCACACTTTATCATAAAAACTACGCACTATCTTGATCTTCCAGCTTCAATGCTTACTAAAAGTAATGATCAAGCTCTCTGAATAATAACACGAAGTTGCCCAGGACTAAACAAAGGTTTTGAGAGGTTTGAACACTTGTTGGCCCCCAAGACTTGGTAAATGTATAGTAAAAGAGCTGCCTCTGAATATGAATGGCACATTTGCCTCAGATAGGATAAGACAGTTTGGTGCAGCTGGTGTTTGAGAGCCCTATGGGCAAGACTCACAGTTGCAACACATAATTTCTACCTAGTGTTCTTCTATTTGCTTTATAACTTGTTGAATTTTTGTAGGTGGTACTTCTGTTTGATTTGTTGTGTGGCTCCCTGCCCTTCTTATTTGCAGGCTTCAGTTTTCTGTCTGTTTTTAGTTGCAGAGTTTTATGTTTATGATATGGGCAAATGGCAGAAAAGATAAGACCAGTTATAAGGATTAGAAGTGTTTCTGGAGTGTTTATTTATGGGTCATATAAGATATTAAAATATTTTGGAAAACTATTGTCATTAAGACACAGTAAAATATATAGTAACTAATGTTTTTCGAAACTTTCTGTGCTGCAAAGAGTGTTCCAAGCACTTGATATGTACTAACTCATTTAATCCTCACAACGGCCCTATGAAGTATAGATGCTAATATTATCCCCATTTAACAGTTGAGGAAATCAAGGCACATAGAACTTAAACAACTTTCAAGATTTGAATTCATGCAGGTTTGTGCTAGAGACAACTCTTAACTATTGTATTATTGCCATATAATTTTGAAAGAATGATAAATGCTAAAATATAGGAAAATATTGTTTATGTTTTGGAGTGGTAAAGTCTTTCGGAGCAATCTCTAAAATTAAAAACTTGGGCATGGCAAAAGACACCATCAACAAAATTAAAAGACAGATGACAGACCTAGAGATATTTCTTGTAAAATATATGTAGACAGATTATTGATATCTTTAATATCTAAACAATTTTTCTAAATCAACATGGATATAAATACTCATTTCAGAGAAGAAATACAAATGACCAGTAGATATGTGAAAAGATGTTGAATCTCACTAATAATTAGTATGATGTCACGTTTCAGCTGACAAAAACTGAAAAGATTTATAACATCTAGTATGGTAAGAGTACAGGCCAATAGACACTCTCATACATCACTGACTTCTCTGAAATATAATTTGGTAATATCTACTATCATAAAAAATATACCTACTCTGAAACCATGCAAAGTCTCTTCCTGTCATTTATTCCACAGGAATACTTAATAGTTCATGCACAGTTGCATTCAAGTGTTGCATTGTTTTGTACAAGTATAGCACTATTTGCAATATCAGAAGAATGTATTTTCATCATTATGGGTTAGTTAAATTAGTTGTGGTACTTCCATATGATGGAATACTATGCCGTTATTAAAGGATGAGTTTAATCTATTTGGAAAGGTTTCCATGGCATATTGATAGGTTAAAAGAAAACAAAAATAAGTTGCAAAACAATATGTTTGGTATGACTCTATTTCTGGTATAAAGAAAAATGATATGCAAATATCATTTATGTATGCATCATTTATGCTAATATATGTACAAAATTGGCCTTAAACTTTATTTCATATTAAGTGAATTACAGCATTTTCCTGGTCTTTGGGGGGAAACTTATGTGTATTATAGGTTCTGGTTCCAGCTTCCACTGAATGTATAGCCTTTTAGTGTTTCACTTCTGCTGTTGTTTTACTCTGCCTTCACCCCTTTTCCTTGATTTTGCAAAAAACCTGCTCATCCTAGGCTGTTGTGTATATTAGATTTTTACAGAGATTTTGGTGGTATCATTAGGAAATTACATTGCAGCAGAGTACAATAAATGACTTAATATTTCATATTAGTCATCTTTATTCTTAAAACTTCTTTGGGGCCGGCCGAGTGGTGAGGTGGTTAAGCGCTGGCTTAGGAAGCCAGTGGCCCCGGTTCGGGTCCTACATATGAGGGCCAGTGACACTGCCCTCAAAAAAAAAACAACAAAAACTTCTTTGGCCGAATCTTTGTCTCCTTCTCCCCCCATAGTCATTGATGGCCCTGGCTTCTCACCATATTGCTAGTCCCTTCTCTCTTCTTCTTTAACTGTGAGCTTATCTTGTAAATTAATATGTCAGTTGGGATTGGGTTAGATTGTGTGTGACAGAAAACCCCAAACAATAGTGGGATATGCAAGATAGGAGTCTATTTCTCTCTTCTATGCAGATGAAACCTAGAGGTAGGTGCTGCAGGGCTGGTGTGGCAGCGATGCGATCAGCAGGGACCCAGCCTTCTGCTATCTTGTTCCTCCAAGCTCAACTCAATGGCTTTCATTTCATGGTCCAAGTTGGATGCTCAAACCTAAGCACCTGAGAACAAAAAGACAAAAAAAGAGAGCACCTTTTCCTATTAAGGACATTCCTGAAGATTGCCTGGAGGTTGCCTACATCCAGCTGAAATTAAAAATGGACATATCTTTTCTAAGCAGGGCTGCACTGTGTTCTGTTACTGAGGAAAGGGATTTAGAGAATAACCATCAATGTCTGTCACAGCTAGCAATGTTTACCTTGCACACAGGGAAGGGCTTTGCAGGTTGAGGCAAGAACACACACATAGGCACAAAAGAGTGTTCACTGTGGCTGGAACAGGATGTGTGGTGGGAGATTGGGCTAGAAAGGTAGGCAGGGCCCATGCTGACTTACAAAGGCTTTGAAAGTCAAGCTGGGAAGTTTGATTTTGGCAATAGGGAGCCAAACGTATTCTTATATTTGATATAAATTCTTCCAGGGATTTATATTGTGTGTCTATATGAATTACTTTATTTATATTTTTAATGGAAAAATTGTAACTTATGAAGTCCAATATTTAGAAAATAGAGGAACAGATAAAAACAGTCTATTGGCAATCCTATTACCATAATACAATTCCTGTTAGTGGTTTGGATTTGTTTCCTCACAGTCTTTGAAACTGTAATCATAGTGCATATACAATACCAAATCTTTCTCTTTTTTTTGACATAATCTTGCATCATGAACAGCTCATGTGGCCACATGATCTTTCTAAATGTTATTATTATTATTTTTTATTTTTTTAAGATTCTTTTAAAATTGGGGAATTGGGAGAGGGGACCAGCTAAGTTGTTGTTCTTCAATCTTTGTTGGGGAGGGCGCCAGTCGCCATCTGGCTTCCTGTCGGCAGCTCTTGGCCTCCAATCTCAAGGTGCTGTGTTCAATTTTAGTTGTGGGTGGGGGTAGCCACCATCCCATGAGGGAGTCAAACCAGCAGCACTGTTGTTAAGAGGGCATACTCCATCCTCTGAGCCATCTGGGCAGCAGCTCAGCCCAAGGTGCAGAGTTCAGTCTTAGTTGTGGGTGAGCGTAGCCCACCATTGAACAGGCAATCCAGTTGTTACACCAGCTGAACCATCCTGCCACCTGTTAGCAGCTCAGCAACAGCTCAGCTAAGGCACAGCATTCACTTGCCCATGAGGGAATCGAACCGGCGGCCCCATTGCTCAGAGCATGCACTTCAAGCCAACTCCCAACCAACTGAGCCACTTGGCTGGCCCTCTAAATATTATTTTTAAAGGACCATGTAATATCCCAGTAAAATAATCTATCCAAACATTTCATTTTCCAGCTTTATTGAGATATATTTGCATACAATATTGTGTATCCCTAACCACTTCTATATGACATTCTGTACTATTGGCCATTTGGGTTGGGTATTGGCTAAGTTTTTTACATTTTGTGAGATGCTGATAGCTTCAGCTTCAGATTTTCATTATTTGTTACTACATTGTTAGAAGACATTCAGTTTCAACTAGTAGAATAACTAACTGTGGCTTAGATAATACAGGATTTAATTATCTCACATAATAAAAATTTAGAGGTGGTGAGTGGGTCAACAATCTCAAGCTCCTGCCTGTACATCTCTGAAGTTTTCTTGGCTTTCCTGCTTGTCCTAAGATGGTTGCTGTAGCTCTCAGAGCATCACTTACTCATATGATCATACCCAAAGCATGAAAGGAAAACAGGTGCTTTCTCATCATGTCTCCCTGATATGACTGGTGAGGCACACGTTTTCCAGGAACACTCAGAAAGACATTCTTGAGCATTTCATTGACTAGAAGTGGGTCACATGGGTACTCGTAGCTGCAAGGGAAGCTGGCAAGCCAGGAACCAGGAGATTTTCTTTCACCATCTTAGAATGGAAAGCATGATTCATCCCCTGATTCAAGACACTTTGCCCATCCCCCAATAAAAGTTCTTTTAGCAAGGAAGGAGAAATAACTATAGGGAAGGTAATCATCTAAGTAATAGTTAAACATTGGGACTTATTGCAGAAACAAAAAAACCCACAGAAATGGTTTTTCAGGTTAAGTTCTCAAAACCTGCCCCATGGGCTAGACTAGAGAACCAAGCCCTCAAAATACAGCACTGTGATTTCACATTACATTTCTTTTTTACATCAAAACCACATCTGCCTTTTTTTAAATAAAAATTTCCCAGCAAACCAAAAAACTGAAGCGAAACAAAATGCATTAGAGAATCACTGAAGAGAATAAACTGTATGTTCATAACACTTTATTAAAAGTAGCTTGTAATGTTTATGTTTCTGATTTTAGAATTAATCCTTACTGATGGTTAAAAATTTGCAGAGTGCAAAATATTAAAGAAAAATAACTGAAAAACAATTATTTCTAATTTCACCATTCAGAGACAATTACTATTATTATTTGATTTAATTATTTGTAGTCTTTCAGGCATAGGAATAAATTTTTTCACATGAAATTAGAATTTTGTTGTACAGATACTTTAAGTTTGTATCTTACTCTTTATATTAATAAACCTATGACCTTTTTAAAATAATAGATTTTCTCAATTCTTTCTTCAATGTCTATCTCATCATGTTTTAAGGAATCAATTGAGAAAAGTAATTTATTTTCTGGTAGGAAAACTGCTGTAGAAGTAAATTGATCTAGAGAGTTCTCGCGTTCATTGGCTGTGTGGCCATATATAAATTGTTTAACCCTTTTGAGTTTCAGTTTTCTAATTTATAAAATGAGGTTGCTGAAAATAATAATAAAACTGGTTTTTGCTATTTTACAGTGATCTTGTGAGGATCAAATATGATAATACACATAAAAGTCCTTTGTAAGTTGTAAATTGTACCTGAAAAACAAAAATTCAAAGTTAAAAGAAAACTTAGTAATTTAATATTTTCCTTCCCAAGCCATTTTTAAAAAATCTCATTAATTTAAAAGACAGGAATTACAGAGAGTAAAAACAATATTTTTTTATATTCTGAACAATAAACACTGTAGAGATAGTTTTGCTCAAAATTATAAAAACCATTTTGTTTTTGATAAAAATTTGGGAACTTAAAATTTATATTTGGGGAAAAAATGTTTTAATAGAAATTTTGCTGTGGTTAAAAGAATAAAAAGAATAGATATTTGTTTATGAACTAATCTTGAAATTTTATGTATAATTTTCAGTGTCATTTAAACAGAAAGCGCTCATTAAGGAGAATTTACAAAAATACTCCCGTTTCTCCTAAGTAATTAAAAAAAATGCACAGCTATAATAATTTATGTAACAATAATTAACAAGAAAAGAGCAGGTTTAATTTGAAACTAAATCTTGCAATCGTTGACTGCACTTGTCACAAACATGTTTTCCTCTAATAAGCATGAAACATTTCCCACTACCTCTTTCTTTTTGAGCTCAGACACTGAATAAGTTTCCCGGAAACCTCACTCTTTTATTTCTGAGTAGTCCTTTATCTTTCCCAGGAGAAGATAAAGCCACTAGATAGCCTAGGATATCTCCCCCAGATATGATTTCCATTTTAATGGAAATTTAAAACAGGACCGCTGGAATTTCTTGATTTGGAGTCCATATGGAAGTGGAATTTGCACCTGGTTGAAATCATCTATTTAAAAGTGACCCTGCAGAGGCTCAATTAGGAGGAAGATGACTTTGCAAGGTTCAGCTGTGGTTCAGTGAATCTCCTTAGAATCAACTGCTACAAAATCACTAGTTATTGCGCAAAACATATTGCAACTAATGTAGTGACAAAGGTTTATGGAGACAACTTATGTAGTCTTCCTCAATGCAGTTAAAAAAAAAGAATAATGATTTCATCTGGCTCATATAAGTAATAGATGCTTACTATAGAAAACTTGGTTTCTTTTGCAGTACACAAGCTTTTTAGTTCCATAGAGTCTCATTTGTTTATTTTTGCTTTTGTTTCCCTTGCCTTTGGAATCAAATTCATAAAAACACTTCTGAGACCAATGTCCAGAAGCTTAGTGCCTATGTGTTCTTCTATGTATTTTGTATTTTATTGTTTCAGGTCTTACATTCAAGTCTTTAATCCATTTTGAGTTAATTTTTGTGTATGGTATAAGATAGTATGGTCTGGTTTCACTCTTTTGCATATGAGTGTCTAGTTTTCCCAACAGCATTTATTGCAGAGACTTTCCTTTCTCCCTTGTGTATTTTTGGTTCCTTTGTCACAAATTATTTGCCATATATGTATGGTTTACTTCTGGGCTCTCAATTATGTTCCATTGGTCTCTTTGTGTGTTTTTCTCCCAATACCATACTGTTTTGATTACTTTGATAGCTTTGTAGTATAGTTTGAAATCAGGGAATGTGATACCTCTGGCTTTGTTCTTTTTTCTCAGGATTGCTTTGGCTATTGGGGGTCTTTTGTGGTTCTATACAAATTTGAGGATTTTTTTGCTCTATTTTTGTGAAAAATTCCATTGGGATTTTGATAGGCATTGCATTGAATCTGTAGGTTGTTTTTGATAATATGGCCATTTTAACTATGTTAATTCTTCCAATCCATGAACATGGAATATCTTTCTATTTCTTTGTGTCTTCTCCAACTTCTTTTAACATCTCATAGTTTTCAGTGTACAGGTCCTTCATGTCCTTCGTTAGTTTATTTCTAGGTATTTTATTGTTTTTGACAACATGGATGGATCTTGAGGGTATTATAAATAAAATAAACCAGATGGAAAAGGACAAAAAGTGTATGATTTTTTTCATATGTGGACTATAAAACAAAAAAGTAATGAACTAGGGCCAGCCGAGTGGTGCAGTCGTTAAGCGTTGGCTTGGGAAGCCAGTGTCCCTGGTTCGGGTCCCACATATGAGGGCCAGTGTGACACTGCCTCCCCCCCCCACAAAAAAAAGTAACGAACTAACAAAACAAACAAAAACAAACTCATAAAGAGAGACAACAGAATGGTGGTTACCAAATAGGGAAAGAGAGTGGGGGGAGGGAGAACTGGGTAAAGAGGGGTAAAGACTGATATGGAAGGAAACTAGACTTTGGTGGTGAGCATGCAATAGAGTATATAGATATCTACTTATAATTTTGTACACTTGAAATTTATAGATTAACCAATTTTTATTATTATTAACCAATTTATTATTATTTATAAATAATAAATAATAATATTTATTATTATTAACCAAATATTGGTTATTAACCAATACTTCCTCAATAAATTTAATTTTAAAAAAAGGAAATTTGGGAAATACAGAAAAAGAAAAAGGAAAACATAAAAATCACTCATGTCCTGTCACCTAGAGGTTACCTTTATTAACATTTGCATATATGTATGTAATAACAAGTTGAATTCAAATTCAAGTTCTGTATCCTGCCTTTTTTCTCTTGACAGTACATTGTAAGCATGTTCTTATGTTATTTATTTTTTGATTTATAGTGAGCTGAAATTGCCTGCTTCTTAGGACTGAGCCACCAGCAGCAAATAAATGAAATGAGTGCCTTCTAAAAGACAGTGGTTGCCTCTACTGCCCTGCCTGTCTCTCTTTCCTTTGAGCCCATAACTATTTTTCCTAATAAGCAATGCCAACTGATGTCAGGTCTTAGCTGAATGACATGATATTTTGTTTGCTTTTATACCTATGGGCCTAATTGAAATTTATAAATAAGTAGAAACGTTCACACAGATGTTTCAAGCTAGTTCTCTTCATGAAGGTTGCATTAGTAATAAAGTGAATGGAATTCATAATTTTACTTAGTTGAGTCAACATTTATTATTTGAGCAAGTGGGTATTTCCAAGACAAGAAGTTATTGGTAAAGAAGAAGGAATCAGTAATTTCCAACTGACTTCCCAAAGCTATAGCCAAATTATTCTTGATTTGCCAGAAAGTCAGATATAAATTTTTTATTGAAATAAGCACTAGCTTAAGGAGTATGCTACTTTCTGTTGAGCTTAAAGAAGTCCCAGCTGATTTTCTTAACCATTTTTAATACTGTGAATGGAATCTTAAAAACAAACAAACAAACAAACAAACAAACAAACAAACAACTGCCCCCCCCAAAAAAACACACAAAAAAACTACATTCATTCAAAGCCAAAAGTCCACACATATTCTGAGTATTTGTACAAAAAAATTTTTTTTTAAACTGCTATGCATAATTAAAACACTACTGGTTATCTTATTTTCAACTTCCTTGTATTGGTTATATGTTCCTATAAAATGTATTTTATTCACTTAAGAGACCCATCTGTTCAGATTATGAACTGACAAGCCATATCGATTCTAGTTTTGTGTGATTTTCAGAAGATAGTGCCATGCCTTTTCTATAAATTGGTATATGTCTGTAACAGCTTCCAGAACTTTATTCGGGAGTACATCTGAAAGTCATTTATACACATGTCTTTCACATATGTCTTTCAGCACAGCTATTCAGTAGTGGGTGAAATTCCTCTTGCTTATTTGTATAGCTGATAAAAACAGCAGCTAAAAATGAATGTGTTAAAAATTCATGCCTATACATTAAAGCAGGAAATGGGAGGCATCTTAGAAAAAAAAGACAAAAGAGGGCAAAGAACTATTTTTTAAACGTGTGCACGGAAATATTTGGTTCTTTTGGGTGAGGATCATGGCAGCTTTTGAAGTTTAAAATCAGTTTTTGTCAATGAACCATGTGCAATTCAGGATCAGGCAAGCAGACTTGGGATGTTGGGGTAGCCCCCTGGTGTGAGAGACCTAATAAATAATATTTAAATGATATAGTTGTATTCTGTAGTCAAGGATACCAAGGATATTGGCAAAATTCAACTGGCTACTATCATAAAGAAATATAAAGATGGACTATGGCATCAAGCTGAACCTTTACTTCCTGTGTGATCTTGAGCAAGATCCGTAGGCTCTCTCTGTGCCTCCATTTTCTCCTCTGCAAATGGAGATAGTGGTACCTAGCTCATAATTGTTGGTAAATAAGAAAATGCATATAAAGTGCTTAACTGGCATATGTTAATGCTCCATAAATGGTAGATCAGTGTGACTCTTCCTGTTATTATTATGACTTGATTAAAAAAAAATCAAAGGAGCAGAGAAAATAGCAAACTGAAGGACAAGGCAGTATTGTGACACTGTGTCTGAAAAAGCTCCTACTACCATGGAATTTTCCACCAGGTACTTAGCTCTGGTCATAATTTTCTCTAGATGTCAGCAGTCTATCATGAATACAAGGATTCAGAGAAAAGACTCAGAAAGATGAGAAAAGACTCAGAAAGACCAGAAAAGTGGAGAAGTGAGCAATTAAGTGGAGGGCAGGGGCTGGGAGGTGAGTATGCATAAGGTTCTCTTCCAGTTGGAGGACTGCTGCACACATCTCTCTCCCAAGGATGGGTAGAAGAGGAATCAGCCCTTCTATCAGTGTGGAGAAGTCAAATGATCATTAAACCTATGGATGCATGCTGATGTTAACGACCACTAAACATTAAAACAGCTCTTGGATGTTTTAAAAAATGACCTATCTCCATCACCTTCTCACTGAGAACTCTCTTGACCACTCTATTTAAATATGCACCCTCTAAACTTCCTATCCCCTTTGCTTGCTTTATTTCCCGTTTAGTAATCATCATACTGTAAAATGCTAAATTATCATGTTCATTACTTACCTCTCCAGTAGATGTGAATTCATGAGAGCAGGTTATTTTACTTTTGTGGTTATTGTTGACTGCTGTCTCCCTAGAGCCTAGCATAGTTCTCAGTAAATATTATAGCAAGTGTTCAGTAAGTATTTGTTGAATGAGGAAGGAAAAGATAAAGCCTCATTTATCGTAAGGCATTTGTAAGTTTGGTGAGCTGATGACTTCAGAAGGCATTTCTAAAGAGTCTGTAACTACTCAGGTTATGCATAAGGAATAAAGCAGCATTAACAACTTGATTCAAAAATTTCTTGACCCTTTTAAACTGTTGAGATAACAAACATATAACATTAGAATCCCATGCATGATGTGTAAACTTGTGTGACATCACTAAACCAAAATTTGGGCCCTGGCAAAGCTTCTCAACTTCTGAAATTCAACAGTTGTTATTCAAAGAGGGGGTTGGAACGGAGAGAAAAAAACGCCCGAAGGTAAAAGTCCAAAACAGGAGTGGCTAATAATAGCCACCACGTCTGCAGTGTCTCCTATATTCCAAGGACTATGCCACTTCTTTTTACAAAACCCTTCCAAGGTAGATATTATTATACCCATGTTCCCAGATGGGAAGATGAGGGCTTCATCGTTGCTGATAAGTATAGCTGGGATTTGAATTTTGCTGTGTCTGAATCCAAATTTATGCTTTCTCCAAAATTTCAGATTGCCTTTGGGTACAAGCTTCAATTTGTTCCCCCTGGAACTGTGTGGGAAATCTGTTATTTGGAAAAAAAAAGAAAAAAAGAAAAAAAAAAGGCAAGTTAACACTCACTGGGCCTTGCCGTGTAACTGAAATGTTTGCAACCCCCAGCTCTGAGCAGGTGTGCTGAGTTGCAGTTACCCGATGATGTTTGTGCCCAAACCAAAGATCCCTATCAAGGCAACGTGTAAAATATGAACGCGAGAAACAGCAGCAATGGGCTTCTTCTGTTTTAAACGAACCAGCATTTCTGTATCAGAACGAATACTGTGTGCTTTGCAGGAGTCCCCTGGGAGTTTGATTACAGGACCCAAAGATACTGCTGTTCTTCACATCAATGCTTCAAACTCCTCTTCTGGATTTGCTTTCAGAGCCTGAGGCCCATTCTTTTAAATTTCTTCAATGATAGCTAATATTTGCCCTTTTCGGGTGGATCTGATTTGGGGATACAGCCCTTGGGAGCTACACCCAGTGAATAAGGTGGGTAACCAAGCTAGATTATATTTTTGTGTCAAAAACAAGTTTGTGACTAGAATGCACTGATACCGATAGCTTATTAAACTGCCTGAAGGATGTTGTAAAAAAGGTTCTAGCAGTGCTTTGACTAATGTCTGCAATGGAAAAGTGCACTAACTACCAAGGGGAATGGTTATTTGATTACATTAGCTGTGCTTTGACAGAGGAAAAAAGAAGAGATGTACCTTAATCTTAGAGCCACAGCTTAAATGATTGCTTTGGGTGCTACTATCTTCTGCAACAAGACCCTGCATTGTTATGAATTATAGTTCTGCAATAAAATGACCAGGATGTAAATGTTTGCTAGATGAACATAGTTACAGAGGGCAAACAAACCAGGATACAAACGGCAGTTGAGAAACCTGAGAATCTAACATTCACTAAAACAAAAAGCAATGTGTTGTGTTAGGTTAAACCAGTTAAAGGGAAAATCGATATTGAGAGGAACAGTGGGGGAAGTGATGTTTTTATGGTAATGGCTATAAGAAGGACAGCTAGAAGATGTTTGAAGTGATAGTCTCATCTGGTTAGGGATGCTGTTGTTTATAATGAATTAAAATGAACGGAGGAAATCGTTCATGTGATTTCTAGCCTGTGGCATTTCTAAGATATTTTAATGTTTAGAATTTTAAAGGGCATTTGATATGGATGTATTTTTTACACTGGTGTATTGTACATCAGAATTAAGCTCTTTCTCTTACCAAGAGCTAACATTTTGTAATCCCCATCGTGAAATCTCTCAATCACAAGGAATCTGTGTTTTGGTTTAACACAGTTGTTCATCACTTAGTGGGGAGCTGGGTAAGAATAATTACAGTATGACTAATGCCCTGGGTTTGAAACTCAAAGCCTTCTGACAAGGTTTTAGTACATAATTTCCATCATCAGAACCCACTGAAATATTTTATTTTATTAGGTGGCATATAACAAATGAGGGTCTGAGAGTCTGCGTAAACGTTAGAAGCTATCCATTAAGTCGAAATCATTTCCGTTAATAGGCTGACTATAAGAAGGAGGCATCTTACTAACCCCGGGTAGAAATAATTTATTAAATGATTGATATGGCAGCTTTGCAAGATTTACTATTCATTACAATTACCGTTGTCTTTAAGTGTTCTTTCTGGCACAAATGAGCAAGAATACCACTTATGCGTGAGTTCAGGGTACATAGGCAGTTGTCATATTATTTTAAAATCCTCAATAAAAGAGATCATTGTTGTCAGGAGACTGTTAAAGAGAAAATAAATTGTTTTACTGCTGTATCAGAGGACATTTCAAATAAAGGGGTTTTTGAGAAAGAAACTCTTTAACTTTATCGGATTGTGTTTCCCTGGGAATCTCAGAGGAGGAACGCTCAGGAGAGAGAAATGAACCATGGCCTTGGGGCTCGGGCTGCCCCTTTGTCCCCACAGTGGCCCAGCTCTCACTGTTGGGAGACAGTGGTGTGAAGATTCAGGACAGATGAAGAGGGTGAATCTTTGTTTTGCTTTTCGTGGACCGTAGAATTTCATTAACCGGCTGAGGCCTTGTTGGCTGCGAAATATACTTAAAAATGTTTACAACATAGGGCTATTGTGAAGATTAAATGAAAGGACCATTCAGCAAATGGCTCTTGAGTGGCCTGTAGTGCCTGAGATGCACCAGTGAGCAAGGCCAGGTCCTGGGCCTCAATGCCTCTCCACTGGACGTTACAGGGCTGTTTGGTGAGCGCTGTGGCACTGTTAGCATAAGGGGCTGTGGGAGCTCATGGGAGGGCAGCTGATCCCAGCTTGTAGCAGGTGAAGGCTGGTTATGGAAGGCTTCCCAGAATATGGCTTATAACAAGGGTCTGGTTCCCACTAGGAACTCTGTACCTAAGCTTCTCTTCCTTTCCACCACAATGAATTATCCTGGATTCCCCCCCACCTCTGTCCCAAGGCTGTATTATATAGCATCAGAATTGACATACAGAGATGTTTAGGTTTACGTATGTGTGTCTGTAAGCGTGTAGTATATACACGTGTATTTGAAGTCATTTTCTTCTACCCTTTACACAAATCCTGTCTATTAAAAGAATGAAGATGATGCAAAAAGAGGGAGGGAGGGAGAGTGAGCGAGAGAGAAGAGCAAAAAGAGAGATTTCCATGAAAGGAAGAAAGTTAGATAGCTAACTGTCCCCAACCCCCTCCCATCCCGCAAGAAAATCTCCTTTGAGAATAAATTCTATGTGAAGATTGGAAGTGTGTAAGAGGTAGTAGGGAAAAGCTGTTTCTCATCCTCAGGAGCAGAAGGAAACACAAAGCCTGACTGTCTGCGAATACCGAAAACTGTAATTATATATACACAGCGAGAGCAAGTCCATCAGAAGAGAAAAGGTGTTCAGACAGGGAGCCAAGAGGGAAATGGGAATCTTGCATCCAGCCATGGTAATGCCTTTCCCAGAACCATCTTGCATGAGGTGGGAGTGCTTGGGCCTGGAGACATACCCCATCTATCCTGACCCTGGAATATGTGGGCCCTTTTGTGGAGAAAATGTATAAGGCCTGAGGCCCTGAACTTAGAACCCATACTTGTGGTTTTTCTCGCTTGATTTCCCAGAGGGCAGAGTCTCATCTCACCTTCTATTGGCGGTGGAGGGGATGCTGTCCATGCAAGCAGCTGTCCTTGCCCAATTCCTCTGCTTTCTCAAGGGATACTGGGACACTGAGAAAACCACTGGATTTCTAGCTGGAAGTACACCCAATTTTGAATTCTTTGTCCTCCCAAATCTTTTAGAAGCTCCAATGGAAAAACTCTTTTATCCTGAATTTTCTGAAGCATACCTGAATTTGGTCTTCTTTTTGGCATTAAATTGGTACGTCAAAGCAGTGTCCAGAAATAACATATAATGTTTTTTTGTTTGTTTTAGATTTTATTGGGGAATTGGGGAAGTGAACAGTGTTGGAGAGTTGGGGAAAGGGGCCATTGTGTTTTTCTAGGACCCATCAGTTCCAAGTCAAATTGTCTTTCAGTCTTAGTTATGGAGGCCGCAGCTCAGCTCCAAGTCCAGTCGCCACCCAGCACATAGTGTATTAATTCTCTAGTACACCCTACTAGGAAGACCATTCTGTGCAATACACTTGTTTTTATCCAGTGGGCACTCAGTTTTCCACGTGGTAGTGTTTGCTGCTTCATACCAGTAGCTTAAAAGCTTAGAACTACATCACATACATTTTTCTGTATAAACCTCACTCCTGGTTTTAGCTTAATTTTTGTCTTCATTTCTTTTGGCCTCTTTTCATTTCTTTTTAAAAATTTTGTTTATCTTCATATGGTGTATGTATTTTTATTACCTGTCCTAAATCTTGTAATAATTCAAGCTAGAGGTAAGTAAAGTATCCACCAGCCATATGTTCTGCTTATCTAATAATATCATGATGGTGATCTGGCTTTTCATGGAAAATATTCTAAAAGAAGATAATGTGCTAGTCAGAGGGCTCAAGGATCTCCCTTGGCAGATTGATTTCTTACTGAGCATCAACAAATTGACACTTGGCTCATGTAAGAGTCTCTTATGGGCTTAGTAATTGCGTGTCTATCTGTGAGAATATTTATCTTGCACTGTTTATTCCTGCCACCACTACACACCAGACACATTAATCTTTTTTCATTCCTTTAAACATGCCATGCTCTTTCCCACCTCAGGGCCTTTGCACATACCGTTGCCTCTGTTTGGGATGTTGTTCCACCTCCTCTCCCCAGGCTCCTCTTTCTCGTTATTAGAGTAGTAGTGATTACATTAGAATAATTAGAATGAGTCTTTATTGATGCCTAGGTCCCAACCTAGATAAATTAAACTAGAATCTCTGGGAGTGAAATGAGGTCTTGGTACTGGTACTTTTAAAAGCTTTTCAGATGATTTTAATTTTTAGCCAGGGGTGAGAGTCATGGCTTTAGGTCTCAGCTTAAATGTCAATTACTCAAATAGGACCTTTGTGACCACCTCGGGGATATAGATTTTGTCTTGCTCTCCAGCTTAGCTTCTTCTCTGATTCCTTTGTAATAGTTATTATAATTTATAATTATTGCATTTATTTGAATGTTTTTGTTTGTTTCCCTTACACTGGGACATAGGTGCTATGAGGGCAGGGAATATGTCTGTCTCGGTCTTTGCACTTTTCTTCAGTGCATGGTATCAGACACATACGAGTCTTCAATGACAAGGATGGCCCGTGAATGATGCATACTGGTCTGTGGGGCCTCCTGGAAGCCAGCCAAATCTCCTTGGACTATTACGAGAGAATCCATGTCAACGTTCAGTGGCTATTTTAACTGACAAAATTGCTGCATACAATTAACTTTTACCTGACTCCTGTGCCCCAGGGTCCTTTGTGTGAGAGCTTAAATAGATCCTGACTCACAGCATCTCCTCTATGTCCACATCTTTCTCCTTCACTTGATTTTGACCATTATGAGTGAGATATTCTATCTTGCTCATCTCTGTGTCCCCACCCTACCCCAGCACCCAGCACTAGATCTTGCACATACTAGGGGCTCTATAAATGTTTGTTGACTTGGAGTTGCCTTTATCCTTATGGCATGTAGGTATTTTGACCAAGATTTCACCTTGGGCTGTAGCAATAATGATTATTGGTGGATTTTAGGTACAGGACATTGTGACCACATCATGAAAGTTAAATTTGTTGGTTTAGGCGATTTAACCATAACCTAAATGCAGATGGTTTCTACACCTGGATTGCCCTGGAGGACAAAACAAATAAATTTGTGTTTGGAGGCAAATAATGAAACTCTGAGGAGTCTGAAAACAACTCATAGTCACATCCCTCACAATGCAGGTGCTTGTCCATAAAAGGGTAAATGCGTGGCAGAACTGCTTGAGGTCTTGCTAGGGCTGAGTCTATTTTTTCCAAATTATTATTTTGTAGTTATTAATAAATCAAAGCAAACCAAACCACTCATCTGCTTGTTCATCAAGTTTTAAGGTGCTTTTTTCCTAGGCTTAAATTAACCAAGTCTAGTCTGC
The DNA here is from genome assembly GCA_033961575.1 of Aselliscus stoliczkanus. Taxonomy (NCBI): domain Eukaryota; kingdom Metazoa; phylum Chordata; class Mammalia; order Chiroptera; family Hipposideridae; genus Aselliscus; species Aselliscus stoliczkanus. The sequence continues at coordinate 68,872,357 of CM066734.1, read as the reverse complement.
TTTTTTCTGCTCTGCTTGATTTCACTTCCTTAAGGGGTCATCTTGGTTTTTCACTCTTGCTTTCCTTAGTTTTATGTATGTGATTTGCTGGTGGGAAATGGAGGCACGGGGAGGGGAAATGGTCTCTGGAGGGTTGATATATTAAACACAAATCCAGCCATGCAGCAAAATCCTTATTCTGTCTCTTATCTGGGAAAGTTTTCATTTTGTCATGGAGAGAAATGCACGTGCGCGTACACACACACACACACACACACACACACACCCTTAAACCCACACAAATGAAACCCCTTCTTTGGAGAAGCCAGCTACAGGAAACTGACTTATGCACAGGAACTTGCTAACCTCTTTTGTCACATTTGGATGGTTCCTGCTGCCTCAGTCACCACACACACTCAGCCCAACCATCGTGGACTGGAATCTCTACCAGATCAACCTTTACATTTTGAACTCTTCCAATGTGAGCCAGTTATATTCTTGGGGAGGAAGGAAAGATTGATCTTAGAAGGAAATCATAACAGTGAAAGAGCTTGGCTGCTTTTGCTTTTACTAACCTGTACCGAACAACTTTGACTTCCGGAGTTCGTCATTTTGGTGTCAAGAAATGTCTTTGGCCTTCTACAACAGGTAAGACTTTTGCTTCTTTAAAAATATCCCTTTGGGGGATGGCTGAGTGGTGCGGTGGTTAAGAGCAGGTCTGGGATGCCAGCGGCCCCAGTTCAGATCCCACATATGAGGGCCAGTGACACTGCCCTCTAAAAAAAAAAGGTTTTAAAAAAATATCCCTTTGGTATCAAAAGAAATCTTTTTAATTTTATTTAGCTTTTACTCTAGGTTAAATGTAGTAATTACCCTGTTCTACTTGTTGTAAAGCATGGAACCTCATTATGGGAGAAAGGGTAGTTGCTCTGAAATCCAGCTACCCACCCCAAGTCCTAACAAGATGCACAGAGTTTTTGAAATAGTAAATGTTATAACAGATGGCTTTTGGTTTTTCAGATATTCTCCTAGAGAATTCATATGCTTGTTATTGACTAAAACTGAGCTCAAATATTTGTATAGTGTAGATGGGTACTAAACTTATTAGGGTGATCACTTAGTAAGGTATAGAAATGTCTAATCACTATATTGTACATCTGAAACTAATATAATGTTGTATGCCAACTGTAATTAAAAAATTTTTAAAAATGGGTAGTTTATATATCACCCTGTGCTTGATGAAGTAAAACTAAAGATCCCCAAAGTTGTACAAATATGAGTTAAAAATTTTTTTTCATTCAGAAAAGAAACAGAACCAAAAAAAAAATGATGTAGATTCAGATCTGGAATTCTTATCTTGTTTTACCTATTGCCAATGCTAAAGCCCTCTTTTTAAAAGTGGTATATGATGTATAAGTATATATTTTTAAATTAAATTAAATTTAGCTTTTGAAGTGGTTTGATTTGGAGACATGCTATGAGGAAATAGTCAATTGCCTGGGTTATAACTAAATAAAGTTTGGGAAATCACTAGTTTTTAGATGCTTTACAAAATTAAAGCTGCCATTGAAATATTCAAGTAAACAACAAGTAGTCAACTGTCACTTATTAATTCTGAGCCGATGCAGGATGTAAGAGAAATATAAAGAATTCTCTATATTTATTATATTTGAAGGACCTTATTATCTAGTAGTCATGGTAAGAAGCAAAATTCAGGAAGCAATGCAAGATGGGAATTAAGTGATAAATGGGATGCCATAGGCTATAAGAGTTATAGGATTTCCAAGAAGGGGATTTGAGGGTAATCTGGAATAGTCTGGAAGACATGGGTCTTGGGAAGACATGCAATTTGAGTAGAAGTAGAAGAAGGTTTATCCACACTGGGAGGATTGTGCACAGGTGAGACTGACTTAGAGATAATCAGCCCAGTTGAGGAGACTGGCCCAAGAAAAGAAAGAAGCCTGTTTGATACATTGGTAGGAAATAAGCTTGGAAAAGTAGGGTGTTCACAGGTAATGGAGGACCCTGCGAGGCTGCTGAGGAGAATAGATTTCATTCAGTAGTTTTCTAGTCTTCTCATGCCATTAGGTTCCTTTTTCTCAGCTTTCACAGCTCTAACAGAATTCTGTGTGAGAGAGAGCCTGGAGAAGCTTGCCTCTTTTCCTTGGCTCTGTTTTATGTATCTGTATATCTGTGTCTTCCACTTGTTCTCTACTATCTTCCCTTAGTACACCATTTATGTAGAGAAAAAGTTTTATGGCATGAGGTACCTGTAAAGCCTCCATTTCTGGTTACTACATTTTAAGGAGACCCTTCCATCATCTAGCATGAAAGTAGGAGGACGAGTTGGTTGACCGATTACAAGCAAGTCTCTATTCTTCAAAAGCCAGTTCAAAAATTCCATGAAATATATGTTACTGCCTTTGCATGTCTGAATGAGGTATTATGGATTTGCTGCTGTTCTTTTCCTAATGATATGCAGTACTTTTGTTCTCTGGACAATGAAATATCATTGTCCACATAATAACCAAATTATTAGGATGGCGAATAAGAACTCAGACTTTGGCACCAGGTTGCCTTGTGTTGAAGACTGGAGTTATTGCTTCTGAACTGTGGGAATGTCAGACATGTTACTTAACTTCTTCAATCTTCAGATTAAAATAAAAATCTGTGAAGTTCAATAATAACTGAAAATACTTCAGAGGATTGTTGTAGGGATAAAATGAAATAAAAATATATAAAATATGTAGTCTAGTGCCTGGCATAAACTAAACTCTCATTTTATAATTCTTATTAAGGACTTGGCTGGGGACACTAGAATGATATGGTCCCTCGCCTGTGAATAAAATATCTGTATAATAAATGGGGCTGACAGAGGCCTGGCAATAGAATTTTTTGAGCACCAACTATGGAATAGATACATGGTTCGATGTTTTATAGTAATAGTGCATGTGAAAAAGAGAAAACAATTAGAAGTTGATACTTTAAACCTTTCCATATCAGATTATCAGACTTATAAGTCATTCTCTGAGTAACTGCGTGTTATTTTGGGCACTGGTGGCTGATGCTGTCTGAATGCTTTGGGTGGAATTATGCAGTGCTTCGAAATAGAGACAGAGAAGGTGACTCTTCCTCCATAGCCAGCTTATATTAAATATTTAATTGTATTATATTTTAATTTTAGTGCTTAACAAGACACAGCTAAAAATCCATTTCTATTCAGGAGTTGGGACCATTTTGACAATGAGTACCCAAACTGCTTATTTGTGTTCTAAATGCTTGGGTCTGAATGAAAGCCAAGATTAGAAAGCGTCCTGCTTTCTGGTTCCACTGTCCAGATTAGAGATTCTTTGGGGTTAGTAAGTCCCCTTTAAAAAATGCAAATATGTCTTATATGTTCATTATGAAGGGGATTCTCAATTATACATGCAGATTACTTTGGTCAAGTAGTAACATTGGTTTCCTTCTAGAGCCCTACTGATAATATAAGGGAGGAAAGTTGTTTAGGTTTTGTGTGTGGAAAGGGGTGGACACAAGTTAGGATGGGTGTCAAAGCGGAGCATGTTGGAAGGCACCATGATATTACTGGGTGCTGGGATGGGCAGGGAGAGATGGGAAGGTTAAATTGAGGGAAGTGAGAGGATGCCAGAAACAAAGGCTCCTCCTAGCTCTTTTGTCATTTGACTCTAGCAGCTGCTTGAATTCCCTGAGCAACTTCTTGACAATTTGCATAAGAAGATGTCATTCTGTACCCTGGATGTGGACAGTTGTTCAGAGACAATTTGATTTGTCTGGCTCTGGCCCAGAATGGTAGTTCCTAAAGCTGGCTGGATATCAAAACCATTGGGAGGTTTGAAAAACTAGCAGTTCTCGTGTATCGCATCTCAGCCCTGGAGTGAGGTCCAGGAATCCATGTGATAATAAATATAAACCCTTTTCCCCTAGGTGACTTGGAAGCAATTGTTCTACAGTTGAGCATTTGGAAGTTATTAAATCCAGAACTCTACTACCAGGCCCTCGAGCACCGAGATGGTAAGTTGAGTAAGGGCTGAGATGAGGGAAATGGTCTTCCCTCTATTGTGATTAATATGGTCACACAAAAGTATTTTCCTTTGTTTTGAACTTATTTCTTAGGAGAATTTCTGGGAGTGGGATGCCTGAGTCAAGGTGTGAACATGATAAGAGTTTTTGTCAACCGTATTTACATTTTAACATGCATATGTAGGGTGCCACTTTAAAAATTCTGAAGTGATATATACAAATACAGCTTTTCGTTATTATTGAGGGAGAGCCCAAAGGAATTTGATTTCAGTAGAGAAAGTGCCAAATTTCCCATTTCTCTTTTCCAGTAAAGCAGAATACTAATGAATTACTTTCAGAAGAAAATTTCAAGCATTGCGGAATGCTCAGTTTCTTCTTAGAGCATTAGTGGGAGCTTTCTTATCTCTACACTTAGTTTCTTGTGAAACTGAAGTCAGCGGTGACCTCTTCCCCATTTCGTAGAAAAGAAAAGAAAAGAAAGAGAGTGGTTAAGTAACCTACAGTATGGTTCTCTTCACATTTGCCATGAGAACTGTACTTATCATCAGTCATTGCTTGAGTAAATAAATGATCGAGTAGTTTTTATAGGTAACTCCATGGAAAAATGCTAGTAAGATGAATGCATGAAGGGAGTATTTACCAAATTGGGGGAGGGTGGACAAAATTAATTGACCCAGGTAGACCTTCTGCTCTTCTATTTGTATTATGTTTTATTCATTATGTGTGTTGACTGGCGAAAAATAACTCTCCAAGTAATCCACAAAAGAAAAGGTTTATTTAGGAAAAGAAAAAGAAGCAAGACCACCACCGCAGTACTAGAAAGCACACCTCCTATGCGGAGTTCCTACAGGCAGCCCACATGCAGGCAAAAAGACCCTGGTTCCAAGTTGGCTAATCCCTTTATTATGATCCCTCTCCATAAATTACCATAAGGATAAACAGGAAGTCAGGATTATAGAATTAATTAGGGGCCCAGCTCCACCCATAGTCCTCCCAACTCTATGGTTAAGCATCTTAAGATACCAGTTCACTTTATCATGTGTTTGCATAATCTGCTATCCTAAAGCATGGTTATTGTTTGTGACACAGTTGGGAATGAGGTGACTTTTCAATGCCTTCAATTAAAAAAAAAAAAAGAACATATGCTTGCAAAATATCGAGTGAGTTGTGGTGTGTGAGAGCCTGCCTGTACTTGCTTGCAATAGCTGATTTTAATATTTCCAGAAAGTTTGCAAGCCAGTTGTTAAACACATTCTTTAAAATTATTTTATATAACTCACAGTAATAAGTTAGCTTAAAAACAAAGGTAAGAAATACTCAAAACTCATTACTTCCTAATTATTGACTACATTTTACTATTATCTATGCTCTTGAAGTTATTTACTCCAATTTATCTGTAGGACAGAAATATTGTGTAATGGTATGCATCTTTTTCCAACACTGCATTCAGTGATGCAATGTTGGTAGCTTGAAACTGGCCATGATAAGAGTATTTACACCATGGAAATTGGCAAGCACTATAAATCAGGCCCTTCGTATTTTTTTTGGAGGAAAGCTGGTTAAACATTTACCAGCATACTACCAAGAAACTGTGTAAAATATGGCAATTTGGCAATATGTGTCAAGAGCTATTAAAATACTCATATACTTTGACCCATTAATTCTATCTCTGGGAATTTATTCTAAATAAATAATTCAAAGAAGGAGAAAATAACATTCTTGAAACACCATATTATCATTTATAACCACAAAATCTGAGAATAACCTCATAAGCAATAGTGATTCTGGCAGCATTAATTCCATGGAATATTCTGTAGTGATTAAAGGTCATAGTTATGGTAGTTATGTAAATATATTTGATATGGTGTTAACTTAGAAAATCAGGGTTAAAAATTTCACTTACATTTTGATTTTGTTATGAATGAGTATTAAATGTGAAGATAAAAAATGAAAGCATTTGATGTGTTAGAATGGTAAAATAGAATTTTGATTTTACTTCATTTCTTCTAGTAGTTGAATGTGTACTTTAAAATGTGGAGAAAGCCTGTATATAAGGGCCCTTAAGTAGTTTTATATTTAAGGGGAAGGCTGTGAGGAGCTTTATGGAACAGATGGGGACTTGCCTTTGACAAGCATATGTGTTTTGTGAATCCCCTGGCAGGGTGTTGTGAAGGGAGTTTGGATCCAGGCAGTCTGGGGTGGTGAGTGCTATGGAGGTTTCTTTAGGGCAGCACAGGAACGAGGAAGAAGTGACTGGCTGGGTACTGAGGACTTGCTAACCTAGATTGCAGAGGCTGAGAAGTAGACCACAGAAAAGCTACCAGCAAAGGCCAGAGAGGAGAAAACCTTTCCTAGAAAAATACAGGGAGATGCTGATCTCAGACATGAGCAAGATGGTTGTGAAAATGGTTCCACTTAGATTCAAAAACAGTATGGCTCAAACCAGAGAGGAAATGGCTCTTCTCAATCATGGGTTCTCGAATTTTAGTGAGTTTAGGCATCATCTGGGTGGATGGCGGCTATGTTAACAAATGCAGCATGTGAGGTTCCTCCTCCATGGATTCTGCTCCAGTTGGTCTTGGGCTGGCAGGAATACGCACTTAACAAGTCTTCCCATCCCATAAAGATTCTGATACAAGTAGTCTGCAGATCATACTTCGAGAAGCTTTGAAAGTAGTAGTTTGGTTTGGCCCAGGGATGATGTGTGTGTGTGTGTGTGTGTGTGTGTGTGTGTGTGTGTGTTTTGGGGATGAGGCTTTCACCTTGAGGCTTAGGATGTAAGGGCTTATAATATAAACAGGGTGTGACAACAGGGAAAGCCCAGAAGGGACAAGTTATTATGTTAAATTTATAGATACAAATTAAATACAGGAGGCTGTACTTATGATACTCCTTAAAGAAATATCGTGTGTACCACAAAACTCCCTTTCACAGTTAAACAGGCATTTGGACCAACTGAAGGTAGCTGTGAATGGGGGAACTACAACCGGATAGAGAGAAATAATAATAGGGAGAGTCCAGGGCCCAGAAACGTTTTCTTTCAAACCACTGGGAAGTAGTAATTAAGAAAAAACTTGAATAGAATATGCGGTGCTTTGTCCAGAAAACATTCTGGGCCTTAGCATATGGTAACATTACATTATAGTAGGAAAGAAGATCTAATTTTTGATAAAATGTAGTACTTTAAATATAGAACTTTAGCATTCAAAATAGTAGTAACAATTAAATGTATGCCATAACAACAATATGTCACAAAACAAACATACCGAAAGTAAATGAGATCGCTGTAGCAGAAGCCATGGTGCTGACATTATCGACTTCATCTTGCTTTGGAAGAATTTAGTGATGGTAATAAGTTCTCAAACAGCCTTTAATATTATGGGTTCTTCCAGCTTTACACTGAAGATGATTCTTTTACTTTAAAAATGTTTTCACATTCCCTGTTACCAGCATTATTAGTCTGTTGGGACATGGTATGATAAAACAAGGATAAATCAACAACCTTATTGGCATTGGGGGCGCAATTCAGGGTTTGTTAGATGTGTGAGGGTCTGACCCCTGAAGTCAGACCTCCTTCCATAAGCACCTGCTGATTGTCCTGTTTTCAACTTAACAGGTACGTGGACTGATTGGCTTACCCTTAGAGCAGTTTTTCCTAATCGCTTTTTTTGGTCACAAATTCCTTTGAGAATTTGATGAGAACCAAAGACCTTCCCTATATAGGCACATGTACATTGGCTGTATAATTTTAGGAGATTTAGGGATCCTCTAAAACCCATCCATGGACTCCCAGGAGTCCAGAGGCCTCATATTAATAATTCGTGCTTTGGAGGCTGTCAGTCCAGCTGAGGGAGTCTTGCAGAGGTTGAGAAAGTCCTGGTTATTGCTGGTGTAGGATTTAGCTGCTGAAAGACAAATGCTGACTCTTCAATTGATGGCTAACATGAGTACAGGGTGGCAGAAGTGTGTGTAGTTTTATAGCACTGGATCCTTCAGTTGAGTAAACATGTGGGGCTAGATAGAGTTCGTTCTTTTCAGAGCATATGTGGCTAATATTTTAAGTCCTTAATTCTGAATTCTCTTATGTGAAGCTAGGGTCAGTTCCCATTTGGGAAAGCCATCTCTTAAGATTCTAGTTTAATGTCTTATGTACTGTCATGTAGTCCCTGGATGGCATAAGAAGTACAGACTGTAAAATACTGATCTGGCCAACTCCAGAGTGTAGTAAGTGGTGTGGGGTTAACTGACACCCCTCATCGAGTACTGGATTCCCAGCCAAGCTGCTTTTGTATGTAATATGCTTGTTTCTGAGTGTAAAAATGTAGGTTTTCCTATCTGCAGCTGAACATCTGTGAGGCCCTGATGCTTTGGAGATAGTCCTTTTCCTGTGCAGCCTTTAGGCCACAGAAGCCCAGTTAGCCATCTTCCGTTAGTGGGTACCTGACTTGCAATTTGGGGAACTGGGGTTTCAGCTAAAAGCTCATGCCGTCTTAATCTTCTCTCTACTTGGACTGTGATAGGGGCTCAGGCACCGTATGTTTTATCCCATACTCATCTGTTTAAAGTAGCCAATTCTGTTGAAATTGATGCGATCATGTTATCATGCCACAATCATAGAGTGGAGAAATGCAGGATGGGAGGGGAAAAGTACTCCATCTTGAACCCTTCAGATAAAAAGTATGTGCAATTGGCTAAATAAATTGTGAAATATGGTTCAGGTTTCTCTTGATCTGGCATAATGTAAGAATTATAAGTCTGTCTTTGAAAGAGTAAAGGAAAATTTATAACAAATGTGAGTATATTCAAGTAATTAGGGCACCTCAACTTCTACAACCATTTTAATTATTGTACACCCATGACTAGGTCTCCTGCCAATTTCAGTTTAATGTAATGCATTTTTCAACGTATTCAATGTGTTTTAATTTAATACATTCAATGCATTTTAATAATAACACTGCATCATAGAATCCTCAGTTACAGTCCACAAACAGAAATATTCCATGTACACCGAAGGCCAGTAGCAAACCCTCTACCCCTCTTGTCTCCTGGAGAGAGGTTCTGGGGCTTTGTCATTACACCACCGAGTGACCTAGTTACTGAGGCAGGGAACTGATTGGCAAGTATCTCTTCCTTGATGCTTTCCCTTTCTTTCACAGGATCCTTTCTTTTGGGCAGGATCCCTACTTTTCCTTTGCTTTCCCCATTGTTGTTTCAACTGTCGCCTTCCTGAGCACTTCCAAATACACATATCTCATCATGAATCTTTTTCTCAATTCCCACACAGAATTCTGCCTGTCTTTGTTCCTTCCAGTTGGGAGTTGAAATAATCTCAGCCATGATTGAGAAGTTTAAGTATGCCTGTGATTATTTTTTCTAATGAAGAAAAGGAAAGGCATATATTTTGATTCAAATTTAAATGACGTAAAACTACTGCTGTCAACTACAAAAGCCCTTTAAGGGTCTAGACATCCCATTCAGTATATATGTATGTATTTTTTTTGTATAAAACCTGATTTTCTTCAAGCTCCAATGTCTTTGGGTAGTAACTTGCTGAAATTTATATTGATAGTCTCTTCCTCGGGTTGTAATAAGGAAGTAGAAAGGCGTGTTGGACGTACATACAAGAAATAGGAGTGGAAAAGGCAGAAAAACCTTACATATTGACAGTACCACAATTTCCTACATCAGCTAAAATAATATTGTCACTATATCCCTACACACAGAATACCTGGTAATATTAGAGGAATATCCGTAATAATCTTGACTTTAAAAAATAATAATAATACATGTATATTGTAGCAAGTGTGACATATGCCATTTAACTTAAATATGCCAGTATACATTTTATTTTTAAGTAGTTAAGATTTTATGTATTAAAAATGCCATCATCTAGTGCTTCCAGGTGTGTAAAATCTATAGAAAGAAGCTTCAAGTAAACATTGCTTCCTAATGTAATAGAAATACAGCTTGTGCTTAAAAGGATCACTTGGTTAATAAAGGACAACTGTGGTACCTTTTCTGAATCCTATAGCTCTCGTTTCTTCCTTTTCAACTACTATATCTCAGGCAAAGCAATCTCAAAATGTAGGTTGTGACACTATTTCTATTAAGTTCTAGAGCCATGAAAATACATGGACAGTTTTTGCGTGGCAGCAGAGGAGTTCTACGTAAAACCTGGATCAAAAGTTAAAAACCCAAACCAGTAGTTTTGGATTTCCCCAAGAGCTACCCATTTGACATGTCATCCAGGAAAGACCAAACACACATATGAGTATAAGGAAGGAAAAATAAAAGTTTCTTTTCCAATAGGGGCTAGACTCTTGTGGCTTTCCAGCTTAAAAACTAGATTGTACAATTGTGCTTATGAAAAAAATCACTAGTGTTTTCAACCAAAGTTCATGTTCACTATTTTTTTGACTTGTGACCAACCAATCTTATGAAGTTACATTGTCTTAAAGCTTCCTCCAATTTACCAGTCTTTTCTTTAAAGAGCTGAAATGATCAGACTTTTTAAAGTTTCCTATATTGATTCACACTATTTGGAATTTAAATGTTACTGCTTCTTCCTTTATGTATTTGGTTATGACTGGTTTTATTTCACAACAAGTATGTAGCTCGTTATTTTATTTACCAATTATAATTACTTTTTGTTTCTTTGTCAATTTTGAGAGTGCTTAACAATTCTTAAATACTAGATCTTTAACAAACTAATTACTAGGCTAAAATGCAGGATAAATAACAAAATAAATTCAGTTACCTTTTAGAGTGTTTTAGAGTCTTATCAGCATCTTTAAAATTATTATCAAGTTTTTTCTTTTGCTATAAAATATTAGCCAAAGTACAATTTATAAACAGTATCACCAGCCAGCCAGAAAAAAAGTCAAGTGATTCCTTATTCTCATCATTTAATATGCTCTGTTCTAGATTATCATTTTGAATTATTTCAGATGGTTTTAGAAAGAACTTTTTTCAGAAAAATTGTAAGTATGAATGAATAACCTTATAATATTCATAGCCTTGGACCCGTTCTACGAATTATTCTGTGTGTGTGTGTGTGTGTGTGTGTGTGTGTGTGTGTGTTCTGACCTTGTTATTTTCAGTGTTAAATATAAGGGTTCCATATTCATTTAATTAGCTACCTATATTGGGAAAAGATTTTACTTAATGTAAATATCTGACATTAAGGCATTGAGTAAAATAAATTATTATATAGTTTTACAACAGAATATTATACACCTTTAGAAAATAATGTCAGTCAACATTTTTTGACTTGTAATGACATTTACAATAAATTAAGATCAAGTTACAAAATAATATGATTTAATTTTAATAAATTTTAAAATATTTCAAGAATATATTCTACATTATAATATTGAGAGTGATATGTATGAGTTATGAGATTCAACTGATTTTTTTTATTTTTTTTATTCATTTGTATTTTCAAAACTTTCTTCAACAGCTGTGTATTAAAGTCCTGGAACAAAATAAGTGAATTTTTAAAAAATTATAAAGTATGGAAAGTTTTTCTAAGAATATCAACAAAAGGAAAAACCATTAAGGAAGAGATTAAAGCTATATAAAAATGGAAACTTTCTCTATTTTATACCATAAATTATAGTTTTAGCTTTGAAGCTACATTGAAAAAGGACAGTCTTTGTATTTTAGAGATACATATTGACATATTTATAGATTAAATGCTACAATGTATGGGATTTTTCTTCAACATAATCGGGAGTTGGGAAGAAGATAGGGAATTGAGTGGAGGGAGGTAAAACAAGATTAGGCGTAAATTGATAATTGTTGATGCTGGATGATGAACAAATGGATTAAATATGTATGTATTATCTCTACTTTTTGTATATGTTTTAAAGTCTACATTATATAAAAAAATTTTTAATTGAATTCATTGGGGGGAACATTGGTTATATAAATTTTAGGTATACAGCTTTATAATACAATATTTTTATACTCTATTGTGTGCTTACCACCCAAAGTCTAGTCTGATCCTGTCACCATATATTTGACCTCCGTTACCCTCTGAGTTGTCTCCTCCATCCCTCTTCCCCCTTCTCCCCCGATAACCACCATTTTGTTGCCTGTATCTATGAATTTATTTGTTTGTTTGTTCGTTTGTTGCTTTTTGTTTTATATCTCATATATGACTGAATAAGAATTATTCTTAAGAAAATAATGAGGCGTTTTATAATAAAAGCAAAGCTTTCAACTCAATGATTTTCTTTTATAATAGAGAAATTTAAAAACCACCTAAAATGTCCAACAGAAAGATATGATTAAATAAATTATATTTCAGCTTATTAAATATTCATTAAAATATTTTTGAAGACTGTTTAATGAAAAGTGAAAATAATCAGAATATACAATTATATATTTTTGTTTATAAGGCCTATATATTTTTATACATTAATTTAGAATATGAAACTAAATAAATAAATATGTTAAAAGTTATCATCAGTTTAAAAACTAGATTATGCAATTGTACTCATGAAAAAAAATCACATATCATGAAAAAATTACATGTCATTTAAAAATGATTTTCAATTTTTTCTGTAGTTAGCATACATTATTTTTATAATAAAAAGGTCAGTTTATAGTGTGAGGTTAATAATGAAACTAGTAAAATGATTGTTCTATGAGGGTTATTTTGGCATAATGAGGGAAACCTAATGCTTTGAAAGCCCTAAGCCTATAATTAAATTTTATCCTTTAAGATTTAGAGGATATTTTAGATTTTGAGGGATCTTAAGTTTTTTAATCTTGAACCTTGATAAGCCATAAAAAATCATTTTTAATGTGAGATGTTAGAATTATTAAATAAGTATATGAGTGGTTTATGTTTTTTTTTAATGAGAAAGAACTAGCTTTAGCTAGTAACAGAGTTTAAATAAAATGTAAAATATTCAAGTGATGAACATAAATGGTTATTTAAAAATTTTTAATATGTGAAAAAATTTCCCAAAGGGGTCTTTAAAGAAGCACATATTCCTCATGCATCTTAAATATTTAATTTAGAAATAATTGACTTTCAAATATTTTGAAAGACATAACTACTATACAAATCATAAATATATTTATTTTGGTATAAAGAAGAAAAATTATCTTATAGCCTTTCATAGCCATTTTTATACACAGTAATATCAAATTTTGAAAAGTTTATTAATTTCAAATGCCAAATATTAGTTAGAATATTTTAAAATTATTCAAAAAGTTGATTACTTTAGTGAAGGAGAAAGTATTCCTTTGAAACTCAAGTGAAATCTTGTGTTGGATTTGTGTAATGTTCCCGGATACATTTTTTGTTTATTTTTGTTTGTGTTTCTCTCTGGCTTTGGTTTAACAATAATCACAGTCATGTCAGATAATTATTGTTCATGAGATAGACATCATATCAGTTAACAATATCTGGCTAACAGTAACTTTAAAAAATTTGGATTCATTTCTCCCACATAACAAGAAGTCTGGAGGTCTGTGTGTCTGTCACTGGTTCAGTGGCTCAGACTGTGACTCTCTTGTTTTTCATCATGGTTGCTGTACTTTAGAGCCTTGTGCCTTATCAAGAGGTGTAGAGTTGGATGGAGGTGGAAAGGAAGGTGACTTGGCAGTAGCTATAGCTTTTTGTAGGAAAACAAGAGTTTTTCCAGAGACCTCCAGAACAGTTACTAGCTTCTGTGTCATTGGTAGAACTGGGTTACATGGCCACCTCAGCTGTGAGGAAGGTGGGGAAACAGGAAATAGAATTGTTATAATTGCCTTAGACCATCCATTCTTAATGGGGAGAGAAGGCAAGGAATATGGTAGGAGTGGGTGGGGGCGGGTGATGGGGTGAGGGGAGATGAGGTGGTGCTGATATCATCCCTGAGAGGAAGAATATTATTTTGGGGGGAGGGGGAGAAGGAGAAGAAACTCTTTTCATGTATAAAACACAGATATACATACAAAACATAGCACTGACATACAGTATATCTATGATATTAAAATTTCATGGGTGGAGTGATTAGGAAAAAAGTGTCTAATGCTCCTAGGAAGGTGATAATGAAAAAAAGTTGCAAAATAGTGGCCTAGACCAACTTAATCATTTTCCTGAGGCTTTGCACATTGTCTTACAAACAAAATTGGATTCTATTACTAATGACAAAGAGAAGTACAAATATTGAGTAGAAAACTAACAATGTCCGTGACAGATAATGTCATAAATTAAATTAATGAACAACTTATACTGTCTTGTAAATTGGTCTTCTTTTCTCATTGGACTCTGAACTTCTTAAGAATTGGAACTGTGTCCTACTCATCTTTGTATATTAATATACTAGGCATTCTCCTTTTCTCTCTCTCTCTCTCTCTCTCTCTCTCTCTCTATATATATATATATATATATATATATATATATATATAATGAAACAAACAACATTGTACCTAACATATGTACCTAACATATACAGCTGGAGTAATTACCATCAAATATCAATTTGAACATATTACCCTACACAAAGGCCTTTAGTAGCTTCCAGTTCCTATAGACAGATGGTCCAGCTTATCATTCTCATTTCCTACCACTTCCTCAAGTATAGTTTGGGGTCCAGGCACACTGATCTATTTGGTCCCTAAACACATCTTTTGTGTCAGTCTTCTGTGCTTCTGCACTTGCAGTTCCCTTTCTTGCTACTCTTCAAACTCCTTTCCCCTCCAAGCTTGCCTAGAAGACCTTTTTCTTCCTTTCAAACCTTTTCAAATCCTCCCCTCACAGCCTAGTTTAGGTCCTTCTTCTTCCACATCAGGGCCCCAGCCTGTATGAATCTCCATCCTTTTTCATTCCTATTGTGTAAAAGACAAGGTAGCAGAAAATACTCAATAGGAACACAACAACAACAACAAACCAAAGATAGTTTAGGGACCTCTGGGACAAAATCAAGCATCACAACATTTGCATCATAGGAGTACCAGGAGAAGTGAGGGAGCAAGGGATTGAGAACCTATTTGAAGATATAATGACTGAAAACTTCTCTAACCCAGCAAGGAAATAGACATACAAGTCCAGGAAGCACAGAGAGTCCCAAAAAAGTAGAAACCAAACAGGCCCACAACATGACACATTATAATTAAAATGACAAAGATTAAAGATAAAGAGAGAACCCAAAAGTAGCAAGAGAAAAGCAACTAGTTACTTACAAGGGAGCTCCTGTGAGACTATCAGCTGATTTTTTTTTTTTTTTAAGATTTTATTGGAGAATTGGGGGAGGAGAACAGCGTTGGGGAACTGGGGAGGGGAAGAGATAAGTTGCTGTCCTTTTGTTTTTCAGTCTAGTTGTGGAGGACATTGCTTCACTGGCTCATGTTGGTATCATCATTGCACTCTTCTAGGGTAAGACAGATTGGTCGCTGGCCTCTGGACGGCCGCTCACAGCGGCTCTTGGCAGCTCACACCAGCTGCCAGCCACTCACACTGGCTGCCAGTCAGTCACTGTAGCCTATGGCAGCCCACTGCAGCAGGGACTGCAGCTACACTGTCCCGGGGTCTCACAGAAGCCCAGCTCCAGGTGGAGCTGTTGTTCAACACTTTAGCTGCATAGGGCAGTGTCACTGGCCCTAATTTGGGATCCGAACTGGGACCGTTAGCATCCCAAGCCAGCTCTTAACCAACACGTCACTCGGCCGGCCCTCAGCTGATTTTTCAACAGAAACTATGCAGACCAGAATGGAGTGGCAGGAAATATTTTAAGTAATGAGAAGCAGGAGCCTATAACCAAGACTACTCTATCCAGCAAGGCTAATGTTTAAAATTGAAAGAAAGATAAACAGCTTCCCAGATAAGAAAAAACTAAAGGAATTCATTACCACCAAGCCAGTATTACAAGAAATGTTAAAGGGACTTCTTTCAAAAGAAGAAGGGTGGGAAAAAACAACAACAAAAATAAGATAAAAAATATGAATAATAAAATGGCAATAACTATGTACCTATCAATAATCACTTGAAATGTAAATGGATTAAATGCTCCAATCAAAAGACATAATGTAGCTGAATGGATAAGAAAACAAGACCCATATACTGGGGTTGCCAAAAAATATATACACATGACTTGTATTCATCTTTTGTTATCTATCAGTATAATTTGAGTAATGCAATTTTAATACATTTTTTTTCCATTCTTAAAATGTGTATAAATTATATAACTGTCTAATCACTGTGATATACACTGGAAACTAATATAAAATAACATTGAATGCCAACTGTGATTGAAAAAAACAAACAAATCTCTATTGTGCTTCTGGTTTGTTTGATTCTTTGGTGTATCTAATTAAGTAATTAGATGTACCTAATGTCTTTACTTGTTAGTTGTCTGACTCAAGCATCTGTATCTTGTCTCTACAATAGGCTAAATTCCAGGAGAGTAGGGAATCTTTCACAATGCCCCATGTAAGCATTGTGCATCTAGTGAGCAATTAATAAAAGCTGGTTAATAATAGATAAAATCAATAGATATCATTAGGTAAAATAAGAGCCAATACGTATTTGGAAGTTCTGTTTTCTCGGCAGTCCTAAACCCCACTGTATTTGTATTTTAACATGAACATACCCAGTGTTGTGGGGATTCAATGCCAAAAGAAAAATCAAAAGGCCTGACTGACTGAAGTTGTCCATTAGCTCTGTTCTGCCTTCCAGTTCCTGATCCTCTCTTCATGAAGGCATTAGAGGCTGGGAGATGCAGTGTAAAGCTCAGGGCTTTGAAGTTAACCAAGGACTAGTTATTGAATTTTTCTGGGTCTCAGTCATTACATTTGTAAAATGGGGATACTTTTCTCTACCATGTGGGATTGTTGTGAGGATAAAATGCGGTTATGTAAGAACGTGTCTGCTTTAGGGTCTGGTACCCCACAGACACTCAGTAAATGGTGCCATGGATGGTTTGGCTTATCAGCCTGATGTTTTGGGGGTCATATGCTGTTGCTTTACTGAATTTCCCTTTTAACATTCCCTTGGAGAGAGGAGGTCACTTAGGTATGCTTGTTTGAAAGGTATCTCTAGCTGGGAGTTTGGAATAAAAGTAGCATCCACATTTCAGAGCATTTTGAGCTGGAACGAAGCCCTCTTGTTTTATGGGTGATGAAAGGCACACCCAAAGAAGGTAAGTAGCTTGCTGCTAGTTCCAAGGCCAGTGGCAGAGATAAAACTGAACCCAGATAGCCTGACTCCTGATTAGGGCTTTTAAAACCCTTTTCTAGGGCTGCCAGATCTAACCACAACAACAAAACCCCCAAAACAAGAAAAACAAAACAGAATGCCAGTTAGGTTTTTGAATTTTAGATAAGCAATACATTTTTAGCATAAATATATTCCATAGCCATTGGTTAGAGAAAAAAAAAATCAATACATCTGTTTGAAGAAGAAAGTAGATGTTCAGGAGATATCGGATACATAATCACGCTTATTGGCAGACTGTTTTATAAGCATTGAGAACTTACAACAGGAAAATGGCACTTTGGGGAAGTGAGGCTATTGATTTTTTTTTAAAGTTGTTTTATTATAAAAATTTCAGACATCTAAAAGTCCCCATATGCCCATCACCCAAATTCAGCAGTTGTCCAGATATTGCCATATTTGTTTCATCTATTTTTTTTTCCTCTGCTGAAGTGGTTTGAAATAAATCCCAGACATCATGTCACTTTATCTATACAGGCTATGCATCTCTAAAATCAAGAATATTTTACACTGCCATGCTGCCATTATCCCACTTAACAAAATTAGCCATAATCCTTTGGAATATTCTAATACCCAATCCATATGCATATTTTCCTGTTTGTGTCAAAAATACCTTTTTACAATTGGTTTATTTAATTCAGTAACCAAAGTCCATCATTATGTGGTTGTTATTGTCTCTTAAGTATTTTTAACATTATTTTTAACAGCAAAAATGAAGTAATGAATAAAGACATTGGCTAATGTCTAGGCTGTTTGATTACTCTTCTCTAGACCAAAAGAGGTTTTGAAAGCAGTGATGTCATTAAATTATTGTTTATGAGATAAACAATTATGATAGTTCCATTGTTTTGTTTAAACTAAATGAAAAAGAAAGAAATTAGAGAGAGATCTCATTTTGTTTTTTTGAGCTGACTGGTTTTTGTGCCAAAGCTGCTTCACATGTAAAATGAGGATAATAATATAATAATCCTTAGCTTTCCAGATTGTGACAGTCAAATGAAAAGCTGTCTGAGAAAGCTGTGCTTAGCTGTGTAATGGTTTCTCCAATCTGACTGTGTTTCTGAGTCATCCCAGTGCTTTAAATATAATTTCTCTGATTCTTCCCAGACCTACAGAATGAGGATATATCTGTGAGGGGCCCAGGAAAACATTTTAAACAACCTCCCAGGGTCATTTTGATGATGATCAAATTTGTGGATCAATGACTTTACCATGCTGGATCTTGATTGCTTTATCTATAAGTTGTGACTAATGATACTTCCCGGGGCTAAGGATACTTCATGGAACTGTGGGATGGGTAGCAAATGTGGTGAATAAACACCAAATGCTTCCTTACCACCTTCGTCGTGATCAGCATTATGAACCCAGGTAGTCCTCCTCCATTTGTTGAAGACTAAGACTTGACTTTGGATGGATTAGGATTCCTCAGTTTACTTCATCCCCTGATCACCATGTAACACAATGCCTGGCACATAGACTGCAGTGCATATTGGAGGAATTAACACATGAATGATATTATTGAGAATTCAGATCAGTGATACTTCACATTACCAATCCACAGGCAATACAGGAAATGGCCACCAGTGCTATTCTAATTTAGGAGGGGCTCAGAATGGGAATGGCCCAGAGAATGGGATTGATACCCAATTGAATGTATCTTTCCCTGTCTCACCTCTCTTTGTATACAGTTTTTATTTTTTGCGTGTGAAATTTCCTCCTTCTCCAATCAAAACTGGCTTTGAGAAAAGAATGAGATTGGAAGTACACTCATATAAATGTGAAAATGGTAAAAAGGGATTTACCTTCCAAGGATATTTGTATTTCAACACAGCTCCAAGCCTCTAGAGAAAGGGCTGTTCCACTGGTGAGGGGGGTGTTCAGTAGGGAGGGGATTTCCCATCACCCTTTATGCCACCCCATGTAGGCAGGTGCCTTCTTTCTGGTAAGGCTGTCATCTGAAGGGGCATGCTAGGTATCTGCTGTGCCAGCTGGCTGGAAACCCTGAGGGCCAGACTTTCTTGCATGAATCTTTATCAGCAAGGATGGCAGCTGCTGCTGATAGATTGGAGAACTAGTTCCTTTGTCATCTCTCCATGGGGAGATTTTCCCTGAGCTGGGCCTCTTGATTATCACAGATAAAGAAGTGTGCTGTGAGGATCTTATTAGATGCCAGTCCTTCCTCAAAATGAGGAGCCCAGAACACTCAGTTCTGTGTACGAGTAGCAGTAATGACTCATTCTTGAGAAGACACTGGAATTCAGCCAGGAGATGATCATTACAGGGAGAAGATGAGATAACAGACTTTCATGTAATAGAGAAAAAAAGCCTTTTTTTTTTTCATTATGTGCCTGATGATGCAAAAAGGAGAGGACATAGTTTACACACTGATAGTTGACTCTATGACAGTGACATTTTCTAAAACCTTATTTTAGAAAAATAACAAGTGTGGGTCTCATTTTTCTAGTTCCTGATTACACACACACACACACACACACACACACACACACACACACACACCTTGGGGCCAGGCTAGTAAAGCCTCATGGGAAATGGAACTGAAGAGTTCACTAGGAGGTTTTCAAATTTACTCTTATTAGGTAGGCCCTTTGGGGACGATAAAGCAGAAGGAAGCTTTCTGGTGGAGGTCTGAGTGGCACATGTGAGTGTTACAAAATATGGGCATAACGTACAAGTGAAGAGATAGTTAGAGGAAGATGGAATGAGGTTAAAGGAATATTTTCCGGTACATTTCAGTTCACTTTGGGATTATGGGTTTAAGAAGGTTGGCTAATGTCCAGGGTGGTTCCTTTTGGAGTGTTAGGATTGTATCTTGAGTGTAATTTCAGGTGGGCTTGTACCACTAAGGCAAGACTAGGGTAGCCTAGTACGTGAAGATGACTGGAGGGTCATCTCCTGAGAAGTTGGGTGTATATGAAGAGGTATTAATTAGAAAGAAGAGGGTTGGTCATCCTTGGAAACAGAAAACAAGCAAGTCTGAGAATCATACTTTTACAGTGTCTGTTCATACATTGTCAGTGGAGAAAGGATCTTGACTAATGATCTTCTTGTATTTTGATCTCATTCACAAGACCAGAGGGAGGAAATGATTAGGTAAAAGCATGTTCTTGACCATTCTGGTATTCAGTGACAAAAGCAAAGAAGTTCCCATACCTCCTAATGGTGGCACCCATCTCTATTACACAAGAAACCTCTTTTCTTAGGATCTTAGTTCCCCCAGGAATTTTTCTAGCATGCTGAGCAGGGTGGTCAGAGCATAATCCAAATCACTGGAATATTTCAAGGTTTTATGTTTGTTTGTTTTCACGTGAGTGGTGTCTGAAAGAGCCCTGCTGTGAGGAGTTTTCTACCAAGAGAGGGTCTTACAGACTGAGTGAGTCCTGCGCATCTGACAGATGAGGTGACGGTGGCAGCAGGGAGGTCCTGCACTTGTTCAGGGTCATTTCATTAGTCAAGGGCTGACCCTGACCCAGGATCCGGGCCTTCTGTGCCACACTTTCTCGAAAGTGACTATCCAGTGATATTAGCAAATGTTACTTTTACCCAGGAAGGAACTGTGAGACACATTTATATTTTCTTTTACAAAGGCTCCTGAGTTATTTTTACAATTTTTGTCACAAAAGCGGTGTATATCAATGCAGGAAATTTGGAAAATATACATAAGCACACAAAAGGGAAAAAGTCTGTTTTTGTACCAATAGGAGCATTGTTAACATCTTGGCATATAGCTCCTTATTCCTCTCTCTATTTTTGTTGAAAAATCGAGATCATGTTGCATATACTGTTTTGAACTTGCTTTTTTTTCATGTAACTTCGTTGTCATATACTTTTTCCCACATTTGTAAATATTTTTCTAAGATAATAAGGAATTCACTGATAAAAGAGGCGTATGGGTTTTTGTTTTTTTTTTCTCCTTTAAAATTAGTTATCCTCTGTGGCTAGTTGTCTTGCATTTGAAAAGTGGAGACAAATGAAGGCAACAATGAATATCTAGCAAGTCAATTCCATAGGGAGCGTGTTTTCTGAAAGTCCCTGCTGCTAGAAACAAATTTAGGATTATGCCTTCTGGTTTCAAACATGTTGATAATAGCCGTGTGCAGGCATGAGAGCTGGCTTAAACGATAAACATCAAACTCCAGGTAGGAGCTGTGGATAATCTAGTGAGAGCTGCAAGTTACTCTGCCAAGAGCAGATGGTTACCCTGCAGCCCTCCCAGCTGTGACCTGTACTAATTGCTCCTCCATGGACATCTGGTCAGTAATTTTTCAGTTGTTTTAAGGTTGTAAGACATGCTTTGACCAGGCCTGAGAATTTTGGTTCGTGGCGTGGACCTTTAGGAGGCAGATGAGTCATGTGCCCAACTGCTGCTTTTAAGCCATGAGGATGCCTTAGAGAATTGCGGGATTTTGTGGAGCTTAAATGATAATCACCTTTATGCCTCTTGGCTACGTTGGCCACCTAGTTAGTTGTTCTGCTGCCCAGGTACGTACATGGGCTGGGTAATTTCTTCTTCAGTATCTCCAGTCAGTATTTGCAAGTTCTCTCTGTCACACATTATGCCAGTGAAGTCTAAATTGGACTGGGACACATTCCCCAGGAAAAGAGGTCCAGATTCTGTTTCTGTCTTGTGTAAATGTAAGCCAGTTGCTACTGAACATGGTCTTGAAATCAGATACCTGTTGGAGGCGCGGACCCCCCCCCCCCCCTTAGCTTGGCTGAGGAACCCATGCTGGGCTTTTTAGTATGCATGCCTCTTGGTCAAAGTAGCAGTGGAGAAGAAAGGACAAGCAAGGCAATGCCAGAGGGAAAGCCTGGGAGTTTGGAAAGGTCATCCTTGGCCAGAACTTTGAGCTATTTGCCCCTTCACCCTCTTCTCTGTTAACATCTGCTCTCAAAGCAGCTTGTGATATCATTGCTTTCATAGAAACCTGAAATAATCAGCACTGAGGGGCTCTTAGAACCAATTGAATTCATTGTCTAATTTTACAGATGAGGAAACTGAAGTCTGGAGAGGCAAAATGGCGTGAGCAAAGTCATGTAATGGTAGAGCTAGAATTTGAACCTGTCTCTCAGTCCAGGGCTCTGTCCACTGCAAGCTGCCTCTACGTACAATACTGACTGTCCATTTGTATTTAGTGTATGTTTGTATTTTCAGATTTATCCATTATGGAGGAGGAATTGCTTAGTCCTCTTATACTCAAGGAATTTAGAATCAGGCAACTCAAAACCGCAGCTAAGGAAAAAGTTTCATGATATATTTATTAAGTGCAAAAAGTGTAGTACGCTGTAGTTTATATATAAAAAGAGAGTGTGTGTGTATATAATGACATATATGTATTCATATATGTACATGTGAATACATGTCATAATTAATAACTTTGGAAAAGCGTGTAAGAAGCTTAACACGATGGTTGCCTCTGGGAAAATGCTGGGGCCTTGGAGACTCATTTTTCACATGTGTACTCTTTGAATCTTACTATAGGCATGTATTAGTTATTTCAACAAAATAAATGTAAAAACATTTAAAGATGATGTGTGACTTCAAATAAGGGAGAAAAATAATGCTTACTGGGAGTTTCTGGAGGCCTCCTAGAGGAGGTGGCATTTGAGCAGGTCTCTGGGATAAGTAGAAATTTTCCAGAAGAATCAGATCAGGGAAGATCATATTTCAGGAGATGAGAAAGCACACTTAAAAGTTATTGAGTCAGGAAACACAGGGAGAGTTTGTAGGATGTTACCTAGTCTGGAGCGATGTAGCAATGGTTAGGTGAAGTGGGGACCGGAGAGGAGAAAGGTAACGCGAAAAATGGCTGGATGGAGGTATTTTATACTTAACGTGGAGTAAAGGGCCCTTTACAAATTGGCCCCAGTGTCCCTTTCCAAGGTCATCTCCCACCTGTGCTTCAGCCACAAAAGCCAACTCTCTACCCTCCAAATACACAGACCTTTCCCACATGCATACCTGGGCACCAGCCGCTTTCTCTGTCTAAATTCAGTCCACCAATTCCATTTTCTTTCCCTCCTACAAGATCCATTTCACAAGTCACTTGGCATTTTGCATTTGCCTTTATTATAGCACTTGTTCCATTTAAATTTAAATTTTTTTGTGTGAGATGAAGTTTAGCGTGATGTCATTTGTATTCAGAATGTTGCTTCTTTTCTCTTTAATTTCGGATTTTATTCTCTAAGGTTCCAGCTATATGGGACCTTATAATGATGAAGCACAGCCATGCTATTCTGCCTTTGCATGGTCATCACATTACCTCTCTAATAGAGAAAAAAGAAAGTGAGGGTCAGAAACATTATTAACCAAGAAAGAAAAACAAAGAGAAAAACCTCTAGGCCCAGCCTAAACTATATTAACATTTTCTTTATCATCTTTTGTCCCCATTAGGCTCTTTAAAAGTATATCTAGTATAAGCCAATTAAAGGCAGATATATCTTGACATTTTTTTCAGGCTTCTATGGAATTTGGTACTTAATAGAACATTACATATGTGTAAGTAATGAACTAAATAATTAAAAAAGAATTTTGCTCTGGAGTATCCTGGTAGTTTCATGGTCATTATGTACTTGTTTCTCCCAGTTTCTGTAAGTCCTTCATCAGAAGTTGAGCATCTAAAGAGATGTTTAATCTCACAGCTATGTATTATATCTGCAATATAACCAATAGAGAAAGTACATGCATCTATATTCCAAAAGGGGATTAAAAAAATCTAAGAAAGTCTGTACAAACTTGTGTTGATAGCTTATTCCTCTTTGTTCATCTTCTCCCTTAGACAATTTAGGGAGTAACTGCTGTCCTCCTAGTCTAGTTTATTATAGAAGGACATGTATAATGTGAGCTGAGAATTCATGGGGAGCCTGGATTTGCCCACCATTGCACAGGTCCCTGGCCTCTGCCTGGACCAAAGTCCTGCTGGCCATTCTGGGCATCCTGGGCATTTACGGGCACCAGACCAGGTTTGTGCATTTACTTTTGTACATAAATGGGATCCTTCACCAAATTGTTCAACTGTTTACCTTTTTTAGTTGCTAGTATGTCACGAGTACTCAACACATACAGGCTGACCTAATTCTTTTCAATGCTGTATCGGACTCCACCGTATGGATATTGCAGAATTAATGTAATCACTGCCTCCTGATGGACCTTTCAGTTATTCCCAGGTTTTGTTTTTTCTTTTTCTTTTTTGCTGTTATGAATAATGCAGCAGTGAAAATTCTTGCACATACATCTTGACTACTTGTAGGTACAATAGGACAATGTGTTTAAAGAACTGGAATTGCTGGGTTAAAAGGTGTATATATGCATTTAAAATTTTCATAGCTACTGGCAAGGCATATCACCATGGTACAGGCAATAGGGAGTGCATTATTTGCTCAGAATTTAAAAATAATCATATGACCAGTGTGAGTCTGCTTTTTATTATCGCCATGCTCTAGCAGTGATAAAGTCACAGTAAGTCCTTAGTGGTGTGTAGAGATTCCATTAGAGCTGGCTTTGTGGGGTAGATTGCAATTCCCGCCCCTGTGACACTACTCCAAATTCCTGAGTTTAAACAATAGAGTAGACATAAAGAATGATGGCACAATGATTATAGAAACTATGAGACAGAACTCGATTTGCTTCAGTTCTGTTATTCTATGTGACTTCTTGGAGTTTTATGTTTCAAACAACGAAGCTGAGCACAAACTGCAGTGTGATATTTTTGATAAGTGCAAGTTTTAGATCATACATGAAATATTTTACTGCATTTGAATAATACTTATAAAATTGAAATTTGACTCTGGGTGTCAAATATACTAAGTGCGCAGTTGGATTCTGTCAAATTGCCTTCTGTAGAGATGGCATGCTTTTGATGGTGTGTGCGAATGTTTGCTTAAGGGAGAAATCTTTAAAATGTTAGAAACCAGGCCTGTAGTAAGAAAGAAATCACCCATCAGCTGAAAAATGTCTCTTCAGCTCGCCTTCCTCACCTCCTGCCTTTATTTTAGGATTGTGTCTGTCTGTTTGGGCCGCTATAACAAATTGTCACATACTGGATGGCTCATTAACAACAGAAATTTATTTCTCACAGTTCTGGAGGCTAGGAAATCCAAGATTATGGCCAGTGCAGATTCGATGTCTAGTGAGGGTTCACTTCCTGAGTTATAAATGGCGCTTTCTCACTGTGTCCTCACATGGTTGGGGCTGGGGGTAAGGAAGCTCTCTGGGGGCTCTTTTATAAGGGCATTAACCTCATTCATGAGGGCTTCACCCTTTAGACCTAATTAACTCCCAAAGGCCTCTTGGGGTTAGGCTTTAACATACGAATTTTAGGCTGCATGCAAACATTCACATCATTGCAGACACTGCTTGGTTTCATCAAGGCTGCAAGGGTAGGTAGGTTTCCCCAAATGAGAGACAGTGAGAGGCGAGGTAGAGATGGCATTACAAATGCACTTGGACCCCAGACTCCTGGGGTTCAAACTCCAGCAGCCCTCTTCTCTAGCTGTCATATTGGACAAGTTACTTTAATTCTCTGTGCCTTAGTTTTCCCAGCTGTAAAATGAGGAAGTAATGACATTGACCACATAGTACTCTTGTAATGATTAATGAGCTAATTTTCATAAAGCACTTCAGTATATGGCCAATGGTAAAGTACCATGTGAGTGTTCATTGTTATCTGCCAACTTTCAGGTACTCTGCGAGGCATGGGAGATTCTTTTTAATTGCCTTAAAAATTCTACAAACAATGTCTCATTATCCAAATTTTGCAGTTATGTTATGTGACTTGCCCAAGATTATATTGCTAATCAGCAGTGGAGATGAGGCCCTAACAGAGACCCCAACTCCACAACCTGGGCCCTTTGCAGATGATGGAATATCGGCAATTTTATATGTTGAATCTGAAACTCAATCACGCCACTCTATTCAGTACTCTGGGTTAAATATCCAGAACCAAACACCTTGGCTTCTTTTACAGGTTGAGCAACTTGTAAATTAAGGGTTTATCTTAATTCTGGAGAACGTTGGAAGGTTTAATTATTCCCACTAAATAGAGATGATCTATCTCTCAAAGGAAGTTAATGAGAAAGGGAACCTCTGTTAGAAAAGTATTTTCATATTAAAACTGGGAGTTCTCTTTTGAGTAAAAAGTCACCAATTTGGAATATCTATCTAGGCTATGTATATAGGCTTTGTATTTAAACTACTAAGGAAATTAAGTATGGGATATCAAATGTAGGCATAATATATTATATAGTATTTGAAAAAATCCTGTGTAGATGGAAAGAGTGCTGATTCAGCCGATCCAGTTTCTAGGCCTCAAGTCAGGCCCCCAAGTAGCTAAACCACTTCTTCCTCCTAGGGAAATGAGTGGGTTGAACTAGATGACCTTTTAAGCATCGAATCATGCTAAGTTTCTTTCCGTATCAGGGGACATGCTATTTTACATTCTATTTAGGGGTTGCCAGAATGGGGGAGTGCCAGGAATTTGGGGGAATTCCCAAAATATAAAAAAAATATATAAAAAGTTGCAACATATTTATTTAACCAAGAAAGGATTAATATCATTAATCTCTAAAAAGTTTTTAAAAATTCATTAAGAAATGATGACCATTTTGCTAGAAAAGTAGGTAAAACATATAACTTACAAAAGAAATATTGTAAGTGGTCAATAAACAGATGAATTTTAATTTTCACTAGTCATAAATGAAAGGCAAGTGAAAACAGATCAAACTGGTAAATACTATACCCAGTGATAGTGGTGTGATGAAATGAATATTCTCATACATTGCTTATGGGATTTAAATTGGTCCAATTTTTTCATCTCTTTTGTTTCAGTAATTGCATTCACAGCTATTTGAACTAAAGAAATAATTGTGTATTTATACAAATTTATTTTTGAAATGTTCACTCAGTGTTATTATGATAAAAATTAGAAACAATGTAAATATACAACAATAGACAATTGGTTAAGTAAACAATGTTATATTCATATAATGAAATATTGTATAGTCATTAAAATTACGTTTGAAGAATCTTAGTGAAATAGGAACTATTATGATGTAACTATTGAATAAAAAGGCAACACGGGCCGGCCGAGTGGCGCGGTGGTTAAGCGCTGGCTTGGGAGGCCAGCGGCCCCGGTTTGGGTCCCACATACAAGGGCCAGTGACACAGCCCTCAAAAAAAAAAAAAAAAGCAACACGCCAAATTATATATAAAGTGTGTTATTAGCTTTGAAAAAAAATGATGCACTGAAAAAAAGTAACAGGAAAAGGTACACTAATATCTCACAGCTTTTAGTTCTAGGTGGTAGTTGGTTTTCTCCTTTAGGTACTTTCGATAGTTCAGTGTATGTGTTACTTTTACAATCAGGGAAAAAAGGGTGTGTAAAAATGGTCCAGAGAAAATGAGGAGAGAAGTTAGCCAGAGCTGGGAGGACATCTCCGTCTGATGCCATCAGCAAATAAGAGAGTGAATGCTGTTCACAGTGGCTTAAATATGTTTGTTGAATGATGGTGGTGGCATGGGAGGGGATGGGGAAACCCTGGAATGTGATGGTTTTCTCTGTCATAAATGGTGCTTTAAATCTAGGAGGTATCTTGAACTTGACAGAGGTCTACCCAGACACCAGGCTGATTTCATATTTTCACAGTAAGTAAAGATCAGACAGGGAGCTACTGTAAGTCTAAGGAGAAAACATAAAATCCTAAAGCACAAACCATTGCCCCCTCACCGTGTCAGACAAAAAGGATCATCAGGGCAGAGGGTCTACCTTACTCTCAGAGTTACTTTGATTTGTGATCTGGTTTTGTGTGTGTAATACATTTTCACTCTTGAGTTTCTTTTCTTTTAAGTTATTTTCATTATGACTTGTTGCTCTTTTGCAAAGAGCTAATTCTGCAGAATTGGGGCAGGGAGGGCCAAGAGAAGTCAGTGAAGGTAATTATACCAGTTAGGAAGTTAAGGGTTCAGGTAATCTTGAAGTAACTTCAAGAGTATGCTTTGCACCTTTTAAATTTAGGGTTCCCTAATCACCACTCCTTTCTCCCACTTCCCTCTTCTGCATTTTATTACTGGTACATAACAATATCATCATAGCAGTTACTATTGGTGATTGCGTTTTTTCTTCCAGGCACTGTTTTGACAGGCAGTAGCTCTAATAATCTTATGACAACATTTCAAAGGGAATGGTAATAAAAGTAAATACTTCTATAGCACTCAGTCTGTGCTAGGCACCATTCTGTGTGCTTTACACACACTAACCCCACAAAACTACCTTTCCTGATAGGTGCCACCATTACTCCTTTTTTACAGTTGAAGAAGCTAAGGCTTAGTAACTTTGGTTACTAAGGTTAAGAAACTTTCTCATGAAAGTTTCACACAGCCAGTAGTTAGTGGAGCTGGGAGGCAGTATAGTTCCAGAGCCTATGCTCTTAATCACTATATTATACTGCCTCTATTGACAAAGGACTGAAGCTGAAAGAGGTCAAGCAATTTACCCAAGATCACACAGTAAGTGGCAGACATTGGAGCCAAACCCAAACTACCCAACCCCAGAATCTCTTCTCACCTTCTTACTCTGAATCGCCTTTCTTTACATAGTAGGGGTTGTCCAACTTTTTCTGTAAAAGGCTAGATAGCAATTATTTCAGGCTTTGTGGGCCATAAAGTCTGTGTTACAACTTTGAGTTGTAGCAAGGAAGCAGCCATAGACAAAACATAAATGAAAGAGCATGGCCGTGTTCTAATAAAATGTTATTTATGGATGCTGAAATTTGAATTTCATATAATACATGTCACAGACTATTGTTCTTTTGATTTTTTTCAACCATTAAAAATGTAAAAACCAATTCTCAATTCATGGGCCATACAAAAACAGATGGTTTGTTGCATGGGTGAGCCATAATTTGGTAACCTTGCTTTACAGCATCATTACATTATAGAACAGTTAGATATGCATATATCTACCATTTTGCTTTCTCTTTCCTCCAACAATTCCGCTTGGGCCCCAAACATGCATAGCCATTGAGAAAATATGGGTCTCTTGGTCAATTACATTCACATTCCTTAGCAAGAAATTAAAAGACTAGGTGACCTTTTTTGAGCATGCCCCGTATGGGTTGCACCCTTGACTCCAAGCAGTTTTTCAGAATATTCCTTCCATTACTTTGAAAGACATTGTGCTAACTACAATTTCCCACCCGCTTAGTTTTGAGATGAGGTTCTGGTGTCTTTTAATGGTATCTGGGCAATTGCCTGACTGGCTAGTCTTATTTTTGACTCTGTATTTGGACCACACTGAGAACTCTAGACCTGTGGTGATAATCAATTATTGTGCTCCAAGGGGTGGAAAGGAACAGTCAGGGCAGGGTGGCTGGAACAGAGGAGGAGAAAGGTGCCACAGTGGCTGCATGGCCTGGGCATTGGAGGGTCAGTACTCATGGCTCAGAAAAGCTTTGAGGGTGATGAGATAATAGGAGGCCTCAGGACTTGGCAATGTTCTGTTTTAATTCAACTGTGATATGGCTAAATAGAATTTAGGCTTAGGAATGTAAATTTTGCTTAGATCTTTGACTGGAGAACATGTATTAAAAGTTGTAAAGCAGCATCTTGCAAGTAAACTGTTAGAACAAAATCCATTTCAAATAGAGATGATCTGTGGATAGAAATAAACTGATCTAAAAATGATCCCCTTTTGTGATTTTGAGGTGCATGTAATCATCATTTGTAGCAATGAGAAACACAGTAAAGGGAATTAAAGTAGGGTTGAGAATTAGTGAAATGAACTCTTGGAAGAGGAAACTTAAAATAAAATACTACCTGAGAAAACGTCCACTGCAAAGGCAGAAACCTTATTTTAAAAAATACTTTTTACTGAAGTTTAATCTACACACAGAAAAGTGAACGCATCGTAGGTCTACAGCTTGATGAATTTTTGCACTGAACACATTTGTGAAGCCAACTTTCAGATCAAGAAATAGGATACTTCTTGTAACATATCAAGAGCTGGTTTATTTGTAGGAGAAGAATAAGAGTAGGGACCTGTTTGGCAACGATGGCTAAAGAAAGTATCTTGAAACTGGGTTTGCATAGGAAACATACTTTTATCTGAGATGGACTGGATAGGGCTGAGGGGAAGGGGTGACAAGGGGAGCTGCTGCAGTTTTGGAGTAGGACTCGATTTACATCTAACTTTGCCCCTGGTATTTCCTTGCTGTGTGACCTTCAGCAAGACTCTCAGACCCCTGAAGTATCTGTAGCTGTGAAACAGTAATCTCCATGAAGACCGCAAGTATCTTCGTTCACTATTAGGCCTCAGCACTTGTTATAGTGTCTGCCACTCAGGAAGCCCTAAACAAACAAACAAAAAAAATTTTTTTTTTAATGTTTTTTTGAGGGCAATGTCACTGGCCCTCACATGTGGGACCGAACCGGGGCCGCTGGCTTCCCAAGCCAGTGCTTAACCACCGTGCCACTTGGCCTGCCCTCAAAAAAATATTTTTTAACATGTCAAACAACTAATGAATAATACACAGAAAGAACTTGGTATGGTCCCTGCAAGATGCTCAATAATGTAAACAAAAATCACAGAATGACCCACTGAACAAGTAATGCCACATTTGTGAATATGTTCCCCAAGAAAATTGTGTGTGATATATATAGATATATCTATATCTATATTTATATATATCTCACACTCTCAAACCCTATATATATGCATTTGTGTATATATAAAATGGCACAGTTTTTGTTAATTATCGTGAAATAAAAATTTTTTAAAATCTGGATAAATGTTTAGAAGCTATATACCAGTATATATTTGAGAATGAAACTGAGTAAGAGTTTGGAGTGATAAAATTTAGAGATGGTTATCCTTTTTTTTCTACCAAGTTGCGTAAGAGTTTTTTGAACTGATTCTCTCTCTAAGAAAAAGAAACAAAATGAAGCTCCCAGCCTCGCTTGCCAGATGGGGAGCTCCAAGGGTTCACACATTCCGAGCAAGGCCTGTTAGACTGTGGAGGGGTTACTGAGGGAAGGTGCTGGCAGATGTTTTGCTGAAGAGCATGGCAATTTCCTAATCATCTAATTGTGTTAGATTTATGTGAGAATCAATTTCCTTAATGAATGAATTTGCGGCTGCCAGCACAGTTCCACTGCCTGAAGCTCTTTTGAGGAGAATGCATTTAGATATATTCTCCTTAATTGACAGGCCATCCTTCACCATGGCTGCCAAGGGTTCGTATTTTTGAAAACAAACAAACGAACAAACAGCTGAGGATTCCATCAGCATTTTGAAGTAAGCCACCTCATAAAGTCCAGAAAACCCAAAACCTGCAATAATAATTAATTAATAACAGTCATAATTTCGCCTTAATTTTATATCACGCTCTATCGTTCCGAAGGGACTTTCTCATAAAAACAAAAAAGAGTATTTCCAAATGTGCAAGGTCTTGTAAAATTTCAAGTACTAATTATTGCTGTGTTGTTATCATTTCTACCTGATCATTATAAGCTTTGTGTGAGGATGGTAGGACAATCTTATTCCAGTTTCACAGATGAGGGATAAACACAAGAGGACCAACCGTATCAGCAGAGTGTGATAATGACTATGTTAGAGATGTGTGGGAGGGTATTATGGCAACACAGAGGGGACATCTGATCTACCAGTGGGTCAGGCAATAAAGATTTTCAAGAAGAGTTGGGAGTTGGGGGGTAAGTGAAGGGCAGGTCTTTCCAAACAAATAGAGAGGCACAGAGTATGTCTGAAGAAAGAGTGATAATGAAGAGTGGATATCCGTGAGTTGCGATGAGAATAGAGGCTAAAGTGAGACCAGGATTTTCTACTGGACATCCCTCAGCTCTCCAGACGATGAAATGGACTAGGATACTCATCCCTAAGCCCTCCCTTTCATCTGCCATTGTTCCTTCACTATAGTAGACAGAAGCACCTTTGCTTCTTTTCACTTCTCCCCTCTCTGTGTGTGAACTGTGGGGGCTGGTTGAAGGCATCCTTTCTGTGTGAAGAAGAGAAAGGGAAGAGAAATCAAGTTACTGAGACCTAAGAGCTTCTGAGATTGAAGGTTCCTTAATTCCAGTCTGATTTAAGTCTTAAAAGGGTCACTCATGGTGCTATCTAAAGTCACTCTTGGTAACTCTCCTGTATTGAGAGGCATATAATTGAGGCACCCCTACCAGTTAACCACTTGTGAAATACCACTGAAAACTCACTTCTATTTTTTACCTTGTAGCCCTTTTAGGGAGGATTTCTCCCTTTAGGAGGATTCCACTGAAATCAAGCTCAGCAGCCTTCCACACTGAGGCTGTGACCCACAGCGGCTCTGTCTTGGGCACATGTGACACGTCCTCTGAAGATGATCTGTCATGTCTATATAGGGTATTGCTCTAACCTGGACAGAGCTCCTCCCCTCCTCTCCTCTCCCAGCTCCATATTTAGCCATCTGCTGAAGGCTACGCATGTTATCAAATTTTATCATTGGTCTTCACCACTACGGAATAATGCAGAGGTTTATGTTCTTGTAGTCACTGTGGCAGGCAATAAAGCTTTCTCCTTTGTCCTCAGTTATAATAGAACCACAGAGAAGGCTAACCCTTGTCCAACCACTTTTACTACTTCAGAAACTAAAGCCCTGAGAACTGACTTGATGTGCCTCCGAATGCCAGGACTGGCTGGGGATTAAACGTCATTTGATTGAACAGAGACTTTTTCTCCAGTCTGACTCTTTGGAGCTCTCTAGGTGGCAAAACTCAGACTTTCTTTGTTCACATGATGTTTTCATTTTTGTGCTACAAGAAGAAATCCCCCGTCCCTTTTTTGTAGTTGTAGCTGGGTATAAGATACACAGAGCACTCTTGCCTGGAAAAATCTCTTTAGTGCTGTTTCAAATTTCCCACTTATAATTAATAAGTTTAATATTATATTTAGGGCCGGCCGAGTGGCGCGGCGGTTAAGCGCTGGCTTGGGAAGCCAGCGGCTCCGGTTCGGGTCCCACTTATGAGGGCCAGTGACACTGTCTTCAAAAAAAAAAAAATTATATTTAGTAATTATTATTTAACAATGATATTAATGGCAACTTATTGCATGTTTGCTATGTGTTGACTGTGCACATATAGTATGTTTACATTATGCACCATGCTAAGGATTTTATACATCTCAACAACCCTGTGATGTAGGTATTGGTACACCAGTTTTACAGAGAAGGAAACTGAGGCTTAGGTAGGTTAAGAAACTCTCCTAAGGTTGTTGCACAGGTAGTCATTTGAGAAGTCCAGATGCAGTTACAGATCTACCTGACTTTAGAGCATGCGTTTTACCAATTTTTGCCTCGTTGACTTCTTTTTGCAGATATTTACTCAGGAAATCTGGGTTTTACTCAATCTATTAAGAAATGTTTTATTTAATAACCAAAAGTCTGACATATGTACATTTTCCCTAGTTCTGGCCCTGCTACACTGGAGTTAAAATAAAGCTTAAAAATGTCTTAAGAGGTCTTAGCTTTGGATTAAGTAACAAGGGGGTCACAAATACACGTAAGTCATCTGTAGGTCTAAGGAGCTAAAGTTTGAGACCCGATGACGCTTCCGGGGAGCATGAGATTGAAGCAATGTGAGTCTTCAGACACCCCAGCCCCTGTGTTATAGACATTCAATATTTGGCATTTTAAATGGTGGTGGAAATAGGTAACACGATGACTCTCTATAGATCTCATGTGCCAGGTTCTGTGTTAAGTCAGACTTGCCACATGCTGAATCCTTACAACAAAATTGCGTGAAGAAGGTGCTTTTCTTGCTCTCATTTTATGAAGAAACCAAGACGCAGAGAGGTTAAGTAACTTGGCTAAGGTCACCCAGCTCTCATGTAGTTGAAAAAATGAATATGTGAAAAATAATATAAATTATTTATTTGATTAGCTCACTTGCAAAGGCTATTATGTCTAATTAAACAGAGTCTGTGGGTTGACAAGGATAAAAATGTCTTGGAAAGAAATGTCAGGATTTAAAGGAGTGATTTGTAAAAATTATGTTTTGAAGCAGGCCTATAGGTCTGTTTTACGTTGTTTGATATGTGACATGTGAGGAAGATCCCCAGTGCGGGAGCTTATAAACTCAGATTGTATTAATAATCTTGACTTTGGATTTTGGTCTGAAAGACTTTTCCTTTGTCTGAAGCTGGGCTGGCCTTGTGATGATGTCCGTTGGCAGATGGGACACTGTCTCCAAGGCTGATCTCATCGTTTGGAGCTCTCTCACCTGCATTGAATGAGAATTTATTTGACCCTTTCATGAAATTTTTATTTTGTTATATTTATGCAGCCCTGTTGAAAGAAATAATTTAATCCTCACAACAT
Organism: Aselliscus stoliczkanus; assembly: GCA_033961575.1. Classification (NCBI taxonomy): domain Eukaryota; kingdom Metazoa; phylum Chordata; class Mammalia; order Chiroptera; family Hipposideridae; genus Aselliscus; species Aselliscus stoliczkanus. The sequence continues at coordinate 68,837,748 of CM066734.1, read as the reverse complement.
CCCTGAGAAGTGGTTCCTAAATTTATCAAAAATCTTGCAAATGTGCAAAACGAGGCTTGAGGATCAAGTGAGATGTGCTCAAAGCCATGTTGTTGTATAAGTAATGGAGTCTGATTTCAGGTCCAGAAAATGCCAAGGATGGTGTGCCCTTTCCATTATATCAGTAGCCAGTTTTTGGAAAAACTTAAAGGGGAAAAACAGCAAATTTTTAGAGTTCCAGTAAGATCTCTTTGACCTCAGCTAAATTCCCATATAAAGCAAGGACTGGCTGATGAATCACTAAATGAAAGGAAGTACTTATAACATCTGTCGCTCATTACATTTCTCTTTCTTGCAGTTCCCCAAGTTGCTGGGATCCATTAAACACTGAAGACGGAGTGCGCTGTCAGTGGCCTTCCCTAATTCTTGGAGCGGAAGCCAGTAGAGAGCTGTTTGAAAACGTCTCATTCACACACCAGGTTGCTGTTGAGGTCTTTTTCATGTTGTGATCAGAGCAGTTGCTTGTGTTTTTTGTCATTAGGCTGATTATCAAGATAAAAGTCAGCTTTTGCGCCTTGGCTGGGTGGAGTTGTGGGTGCATGTGCTGGGGGATACCAGATCCAAGCTTTATCTGCTGGGGAAGAGTGGGTTAGATGAGTGGTGTAGGACGGCTGCATTGAGGTGGGCCCCATGTTAAATTCATTTGCCAATGAGAAAGTGTCCCTTTATCAAAAAGGGAAAACAGGAAGACTCAATTTTCCCTCTTCTCTTTCTGTTCCAGTTGAAGGCCAGACTTTGGAGGTTTTCCAAGTTAGGTCGAGGTCTCCCTTGGATGGACGGAGAGAAGGAACATTCTGAAGTTTGCTGTCAGAGGTCCTGAGAACACCAACCCATCTGGTTTTCATTCCCTTTGTTGAATGGCATTTGCTTCAGCCATTCAGGGATTCTGAACTTGTAACTAGGAACCCTGGCTGCAAAGATGCTGAGTTCCATCAAGTGTGTGTTGGTGGGAGACTCTGCTGTGGGGAAAACCTCCCTGTTGGTGCGCTTTACCTCAGAGACCTTCCCGGAGGCCTACAAGCCCACGGTGTACGAGAACACGGGTGTGGACGTCTTCATGGACGGTATCCAGATCAGCCTGGGTCTCTGGGACACAGCTGGCAACGACGCCTTCAGAGGCATCCGTCCCCTGTCCTACCAGCAGGCTGATGTGGTACTGATGTGCTACTCTGTGGCCAACCAGAACTCCCTTATGAGCCTGAAGAACAAGTGGATTGGTGAAATCAGGAGCCACTTGCCCTGTACCCCTGTGCTGGTGGTGGCCACCCAGACTGACCAGCGGGAGATGGGGCCCCACAGGGCCTCTTGCGTTAATGCCACAGAAGGGAAGAGACTGGCCCAGGATGTGAGAGCAAAGGGCTACCTGGAGTGCTCAGCCCTTAGCAACCGAGGGGTACAGCAGGTATTTGAGTGTGCCGTCCGAACTGCTGTCAACCAAGCCAGGAGACGCAACAGAAGGCATCTCTTCTCCATTAATGAGTGCAAGATCTTCTAACCTCCAAGACACTTTACCCAATATTCGTTTACTCACCCCAAAGACTAATGGGAACAGAGAGAGCAAGCAGGCCAGCAAGGGTTGGTGCTCTTTCTGGGTGCATCTGGAGCAGTGTTTCCTTTGGATACAGTTTTTGTGGGACTTGGCCACTGGATGTTTTTGTTAAGTACACTCTGCAAATGAACTCCTCGTCCATTCTAACTGGAAGATCCCTTGAAAAGCTGTAATGAATATTTCATCTCCAATTAAATAACTAAAATGGTCTTCATAATTTTGGATGATGATGTGAGTTTTCCAAATAATTCCATATTTAAAGACACATTTTATTTAAAAGACAAGATATAAAGCTCTTATATATAATTACTTTTCACACTCGGGAAGTTTTTTCCTACATACTCACAATCACAAATTGCTGTTATGTGTGCAACAACCTTACAGGGTCCTGCCCTATGTCAGTAGTGTTATTTTCACCTGAAGTAATAATTTTGTTGAAGCTACTTACCTGCTAGATTTTTACTAGGGAATTGAATTTTAAAAGGACTGTCAACTGATCCTTACAATGAATTTTTCACCCAGCTGTTATTCAGTTTGTATATAAAATATAGTCCAATAACACATGATACTTTAATACTGCCTAATGAATTTAAACAGTCATCACTCTATTCTCTGTAATTATTTAAAAACAGTTTTTCTTATTTACAATGCTACCTTTCACCCAAAGAACTCGAATTATGCACTAAACCATACCTTTTTCATTCACCAAAGCAGATTGAAGTAAAACCTTTCAGGTAGAGAATCAGATTGCTCTAAGCAATTGCAGCAGAGCTTGAAAAAGAACTGAAAAAATCTTCCTTTTGTTGCTACATGTTGTCTGCGTCTTTCAACACTGGTTGTAGGTCCTGTGACAGAGCACGTTCAACATTTTGTGTGGTGGGAATCTGGAGAATTTGTTATTTGAGCTGTAAACTGAGAAAGCATGGCAACATAATTTAATAATTTTAGGAGCCAATCAAAATAATTAAGGTGTCTACATATATGTGTGTGTAAGAGAAAGAAGGTGGAATGTATAGCTTTTACTATTTCATGAATATGAAGCACCTGAGTTTTAAAAAAAAAAATCACAAATTCCAAGAACAGGGAACAGGAAAGCTGTATAACAATTGTTCAGATAATAAAAAATTCTTAGGGGAAATATTGAATAAATAGGGACCTCTCCAAACCCCATTTTTCTGCTTAAAAGCAAGTATGATCATCTGTTAAAGTTGAGAACAGAAGGCTGTGTAGCTTGAGGGAGAAATTGTGAAGGTTGGCACCCAGGTGGATTAGGTGGTGGATTACTCACCTAATCCAATAAAATTTAGAACCACTCTGAACCACATTTATTAAAACACATCGCTGTTATGGTATAACACGGCCATTACACACAGATGGTAAGGCAGTTGGCATAAATAACTATGATTAGGCTTATATTGACATAACTGAACTTGTTTTTCAGTTTTCTTATGTAGTGATGTCTTTATAGCTGCAATCAATGTCAAAATCAAAATCGTGCTCATCTCCGCACAACTTTAGTTTTCTCTTCTTCACCTACATCCAGCAAAAAGCTCTGGGTGCCAAGGTTCCCTCAGTTCCCTGGGGTTGACGTATCTGCCTTCACCCAGCCATCTCTAGCTCTCCAGTCCCATGGCTTGTCCTCCCCTCTGTGTTACTTGTGTCCTTTGACTTATGAGCCCCTATATCCAGCTCTCGGCACTGGGTGTCCAGACGGTTGAAAGGCTTGAAAGCTGACCAGACAGGAGAAGAGATGGAAGCTCATCTCTAATATCCCTGTGATCCTCATCCTCTCCTCCAACACGCAAGGAGTCTTAAATAACTGATGCAGATTTTCCTTCAGGACCAGTCTTTAGAGTGGGGGCTATTAAGCAGGAATGAATTTCTATTCACAAAAATTGGTTCTCCCCAAGCTTTTCTTTCTAGTTGAAGGGAGATGAGGGACAGGTGTGTTTGAAAATGGGAAAGCCTAGGTACCTGATTTGAAGTGAGGGGAGGAGAGGTGACTATGGTAGCAGGGGTGAGGAAGGGACAGCCAGAGAGGGCCTAGGCAAATGACTTTGTCTTCATCTGGGCAGACACACAGATGAGCCTTCTGCCTTTTAGCAGGAGCCAAGCTTAAATGCTTCTTCTGGGAACCCTCACACCTGAGAGCAGGAATCTGTGTGCAAACCCTCCCCTGTGATGGGACATGGCAGAAATTGAGGCCAATGGTGCCTGTGTCCCTACTACACTGTGAGTTCTTAAAGGTAGAGCCACCTCCTCTGTGTCTCAGTCCCCAGAGCCCAGCACACGGACGGAACTGTAGTTAAACAAACTTGTGTTAAACCGAATTGGAGGACGAAAGACAGGAATTGGGTTGCTGTGCCACAACGTGGTTATAGGAAGGAAGCAGACCCTCGCCAGCCTTGCAGGGGTAAGAAGTAAAAATAGGTCATTTTGTTGGAATCCATGTAATATATATTCTACATGAGTGTATATTTATTTTTGCCTGCCTAGACTCAGGCACATATTTCTTACACTTCAAAACTTGAAGTACTTTTTGTAGACTATTGTATGTTGATTCTTAACTATTCCAAGTAGCAACATTAAATATGTTCTTGTTTACATTAAAGAGTTGATTTGAGTGTTTGAGTTATTCATCCTCTTCTGTTTTACTTTATACTGACTATCGAAATGGGGCAGAATCTAGTGTGAAGAAATCACGCTGACTGACAAGAGAGCTGAAAGCATCCTAATGGTTACAGTTTTGTTGAGTGCTTCAAATGTGCCACGCACTGTGCTAGGCACTTGAGTGTTCATGACCTTACCACATGGTATGGAGGGGGCCACACTATAATGAGCCCCATCTTACACAAGGAAACTGAGGCTTGGCACATCGATGTGACAAGTCCAGGGCCATACAGCAAGTGAGTGGCAGCACCAGGACTCTCGAGCAGGTCTGTCTTAACCCTGAAGCTGTGCTCAAAACCACTCTGCCCCACTTCCTCCTAGAGCAGGCGGACTGTACGGCTTTGCCACATCCGATCTCATAGAATTGTGTGGGCCCCACCCCCACCAGTCAAGTGGCCTGTGTTTTAAAAATTATTTTAAATAAAATATCCCAAGTCTGATCTTAGTCCTTTCTTTTTCTTTTTCTTATTGGCAATGAGAATAGGACCTACCTAAGTCACAGAGCACCATCATTCGCAAAGGTCCCTGTTCCAACCATTAGCTTTTAAATACGATTTCCTAGGTTGAGTGCATGTGAACTGGCAGAGGTGAAATGCATCATGATTTCATGCTTTATAAAAGCTTGGAAATTATTCTTTTTTTCTTATCTCACTTGTCTATTCCTCGGGTTTCAGATATTTCCTTTGAATGAGGGAGTGACAGGGGAGAACAGAGATGGGTTCTTTCCTTTTAAGGATTTGGTACCAAGAAGGGCACTTTACCCAGCATGAGATATGATGGAAGGATCCCAATTTGGCATATCTGTAGAGTTATGATACGACAGAGGGGACAGGGGTTCTGTGAGTGTTTGCCCTCCCCAGTGTCGAGAAGGCGATCCTGCAGGTTGCTTCAGACTGGAATAACTCAAGAGTAGGGAGCTATTTATCCTCAAGCTGTAGCTCTCCTGAAAAAACAAAGAAACATAATCATTGGCTGAGATCTCAAGCAGTTTTTCACCAGAAAAGATAAAATAAACCATATAAATTACTTGTGATATAAGTCCATAAAAAATACTTGATTAAACCTAAAGTCCACTTTAACTTTTTTCATTGATTCTAAAATATACCCTGACATAGAATTTAATACTTAAATGGTAATTAGAGAGCCATAATCAGGGAGTAAGAGGCCAGATAGTTATCACATATTTCAGAGTCAGAAAGCCTGGGTGGTATGTGTTTCAGCCCTTTTTCCCATCTTAAAACAAAGGCACTAATTCTTAGGTTACTCTAAGAATTAGTACAATAATGATTGTATAAGTGCTTTATATCTGTAAACTATTGTTCAAATAGTGGTGTCATTATGTTTTGGAGGATCCCTATGCAGATACATACATAGGCTGAATATTCCAGGTCAGATTAAAATATTCTAGAACTTAATAATAGTGGGCCACATGACAGGAAACCCATGCAGAAGCAAGCTCCATTTTTAATAATGTTAAGTAGAGTAAGATTAATAATATGGGGCCGGCTGAGTGGCGCGTTGGCTAAGAACTGGCTTGGGATGCCAGTGACCCCAGTTCGGATCCCACATGAGGGCCAGTGACACTGCCCTCTACAGCTAAGATGGTGAACAACAGCTCCACCTGGAGCTAGGCTGCTGTGAGTCCCTGGGATGACACAACTGCAGCCCCTGCTGCAGTGGGCTGCCATAGGCTACATTGAGTGACCTGCAGCCAGCGTGAGCGGCTGGCAGCTGGAGTGAGCTGCCAAGAGCCGCTGTGAGCAGCCGTCCAGAGGCCGGCGACTGATCTGCCTCACCCTAGAGGAGCGCGGTGATGATGCCAACATGGGCCAGTGAAGCAATGTCCTCCACAACTAGACTGAGGAACAAAAGGACCGCAACTTGTCTGTTGCCCTCCCCTAATTCCCCAATAAAATCTTAAAAGAAAAAGAAATGAATAATATGACACATAATGGTAATAGGAACAAACTACATTTGAATGCTTACTTGTTCCAGACCCTGTGCTAGGCACTTTATATACACCATCTCATTTAATCCTCATAACGTGTTCATAAAGTAGCTATTATTCTCTCTGTCGATAAGAAACTGACAGATCAATGGAGATAGTTTCCAGTACTATCTCAATTTTGGGCTGGCCGAGTGGTCCAATGGTTAAGAGCTGGCTTGGGATGCCAGCAGCCCTGGTTCAGATCCCACATATGAGGGCCAGTGACACTGCCCTCTAAAAAAAAAAAAAAAAAAATCAAAAAAATCAAAATATCTCAATGTTGCCATGTAACTTTGGTTTAAACTTGACCATCTAAAAATGATATTATGAATGATATTTAATGTTCATTACACCAGCTAATTTAGCTAAGATGGTGAGAATAATCCCTGTTACATGCTGTAGGGGCCTACTGATGATGAGGGCTTGGAGCCTTCCTGTGTGAGATTTCTTTTGTCATTCTTCCTGTGAAAAGTCTCAGGTGGTTCATATTCCACTGCCCTGGCTGGTCTCTGCTGGCTGTCCCCACTTCCCCATTTCCATTGTCTACCCTTTGCTGCCCTCCTCTGTGCCTGGGAGGCTAACCCTGTGGACTGCATCATCCAGGAGCTCTTCCTGGCTGCCTTCCCCTTGGGTGCAGCTGGTGGGAGACTCTACTGAAAGTCAGAAGGTAGGAGGAGAGAATAGTTGGGTTTTTCTTCATATTCCTTTCTTGCTTTGGTGATGCTTATCTGTCAATAGCTGTGACTCATTCCCCAGCTTTCATTGGGGTCCAGGACAGTATTTCCTCACCTTGTCCAACAGCTCTAAAGGAGGTAATGGTTTTCTGCTGGTGTTAGTGCCAGTATGTAACAACATCACTCACATGTTCCTTTAACCCAGACCTCTCTACAAGTAGTGCCTTCATTTGAGTCTCTTTATCCAAACCATCTAAAATAAATTTGGTTTGCTAAGGGATTCAGACTAATACACTCACTAAATATTAAAAGTAATCTATATAGGGCCGGCCCAGTGGCGCAGTGGTTGAGAGCTGGCTTGGGATGCCAGCGGCCCTGGTTCGGATCCCACATGTGAGGGCCAGTGACACTGCCCTCTTAAAAAAAAAAAAAGTAATCTATATATTCTGGCATTAAGTGATTACTCAAACCTCTACTGAAGGGTATAGGTGTGGCAATCTGGGTAACTACCCCGTCCTAGCCTCAAAACCCAGGAAATATCACTCTCGACATCTATTTGCTTGGAAGAGAAAGGAGGAGTGTGTTGATTAATTCTGATCTGAAAGAGTAAAAGAATAGTTTGGGGATAGCAATAGTCAAGAATTATGAGTCTTCTAATAAGATATTTATATTTTTAAAGCTCTGCTATTAACCATAATATATAAAGAACTACTATGAATCAACAAGAAGAATAACCCAATTTTAAAATGGACATTTCTCAGAAGAAAAAATATACATGACTGATAAACAATAAAAAAGGTACTAGAGGGGAGCTCAGGATCGCTAGCAATTAGCCTCTGGTGGCCCTGCTGCAGACTCTGTCATGCTGTGATCTTCACTGGTAGTGAAAGTAGCAAGGACTCAGGGGGACCTAGGAAATCTAGAAATAGACCACATTAAAATTATAACTAAATTATAGAACAATCAACCTGCAGAACCATCTGAAGTCTAACTGAATAAAAGTCCTATAACTAAGGATATAAAGAAGAAACAATGTTGAGACTGGTAGGAGGGGTGGAGATGTGAAACGGACTAGCCTCACACCAACATGTGGTGGTTGAGCGTTGGGAGAGAAATCTCAGCTGTAGAGGTTTGCTCTGAGGAGTGAAGGGTCCCAGTCCCACACAAAGCTCCCCAGCCCAGAGTACCAGTGCTAGGAAGAAAAGTCCCTACAACATCTGGCTGTGAAAATCAATGGGGATTCTGTCCCTCCAAGTGAGAAGGAAGGTGACTGGAAACCCAGGCATCCATTAAAGGGTCTGCACCCAGACTTACTCACTCAGAGGCATTCACCCTGGGCTCTAACAGAGGGACAATGACTTGGGAGGTGCTGGAGACATACCGGGAAAGACTGAGTTGTGTGGCTTCCAGGCAAGAGCTGGAGGGATAGCCACCATTGTTCCTGTGTTGAGCCCTCCCTGCCGCATGGCCCAATCTGAATCTGCATTTGCCTGGTGAACTCTACTTGCCCCACCTTCTTGACTCCCTGGGACCCCATTCCACCTATCCTAAACACAGCTAACTGAAGGCTCTTTTGGGTGGGCAGCCAGCCCCAGCCTGCACTGCGGTCTTTCTTGGACAATCTTCAGGGGTCTGTGGGCCCCATGTGGGTGGTAGCTGGCCTCAGTATGCTCTGTGCCTTTTGCTGAGTAGCCCCAGGATCAGCACTGATGTGAAATCTGGCTCTTCATTAACCTGGTGAACACCGCTGGCCCCACCCTGGTGACTCCCTGAAACCCTGTCTTACCCAAGTTGTATACTGCTGAAGTTCTTTCAAAGACTGAGCCTTATGGGCAGCCAGCAGATGGTGACAAGTCTTGGGGTACCCTGAGCCTTGTGCTGAGATACCCAGGCCTGGTACTGGTGGCAGCTGACCTTTGTTTGAAGTGTGGCTCCTCCCACAGGTCTCCAGGTCCAGAACAAGAAGCAACCAACTGTGGATTACTTTGTAGCTCCTACCAGGTAGTCCTGGGCTGGTCACAGGCAGCGGCTGACACTGGCCTGAACTGGAGCTCCTTCCAAGAGACCTCAAAACCAACATACCCAGTGGCTGGCTTCAGACCACAACAGAGCATCACCCAATTAGCCCCAAAAGTGGGGTACCCAAAGTGTGGTCTTGGTAGTGGGCACCAGAGCCCACTAAGGTGAATCTTGCTCCCTGCTGTCAGCCCCTCCACAGCAGATTGTACACTGTGGTCATGGCTAATCCTCACAACCAGTTAGCCTGAGAGTCAATACCACCCATGCTGTGCCAACAGCAATCAAGGCTCACCTACAACAGGAGGGCACACACAACCAACACAGGGGCCATTCCTAGAGCACCCAGCTCAGATGATTAGGGGGACTGTGCCACTGTGCCCCACAGGACATCTACTATATAAGGCCACCCTGCCAAGACTGGAAGACATAGCTGGTCTATCTGATACATAGAAGCAAACACGGAGAGGCAGCCAAAATGCGGAAACAAAGAAACATGTCCCAAATGAAAGAAAGGACAAAACTCCAGAAAAAGAATGAAATAAAATGGAGGCAAGCAATGTACTAGATATAGAGTTCAAAAGACTGGTTATAAGAATGCTCAAGGAACTTAGTGAGAGCTTCAACAGGGAGATCGTAAGCATTAAAAACAACATAGAAACCATAAAAAAGAACAAGCCAGAAATGAAGAATATAATAAATGAAATAAAGAATACAAGGAAGGAATCAACAGCAGATTAGGTGAAGCAGAAGATTGAATTAGTGATTTGGAGGACAAAGTAGCAGAACATACCCCATTGGAATGGCAACAAGGAAAATGAATAAAAGAATGAGGACAGTTTAAGAGACCTCTGAGAGCCGGCTGAGTGGCGTGGTGGTTAAGCGCTGGTTTGGGAAGCCAGTGGCCCTGGTTCGGGTCCCACATATGAGGGCCAGTAACACTGCCCTCAAAAAAAAAAAAAAAGAGACCTCTGAGATATTAAAGATAACAACATTTATATCATAAGGGTACCAGAAGGAGAAGAGAGAGAGTAAGAGTTTGAGAACCTATTTGAAAAAATAATTACTGAAAACTTCCCTAATCTGGTGGAAGAAATAAATACTAACTTCCAGGAAGTGCAGAGAAGTCTCAAACAAGGTGAACTCAAAGAGGGTCACACAAAGAAATATCATAATTAAAATAGTAAGGGTTAAAGATACAGAATCTTAAAAGCAGCAAGAAAAGGCAGTCAGTTACAGAACAAAATAAACCCTTGCCTATATGGTCATGACAAAAGAAACAAGAATATACAGTGGGGTAAAGACCATCTATTCAATAAATGGTGTTGGGGAAAACTGGACATATAACATTTAGGGTCAAAAATTTTGAAGCATGGGAATAATTAACAGCATTTAAATAAATGATTATCTCCTCTAGGGAGGAAGAAAATGTGATTTCGCAGTTTCACCAGTTCTATTTCTTTGAGAAGCAGGTACGTGAGCAATCATTTAATTTTTTCTGTTATTCATTCTTTGAAAGTATTCTTATGTGTTTTATATACTCTTTTGTGTGTCTGATATAATTCATAACTTAAAAAGGTTTTTAGGGCCGGCTGAGTGGCACATTGGTTAAGAACTGGTTTTGGGATGCCAGCGGCCCCGGTTCGGATCCCACATATGAGGGCCAGTGACACTGCCCTGTACAGCTAAGATGGTGAACAACAGCTCCACCTGGAGCTGGGCTGTGTGAGCCCTGGCGACGGTGTAGGCTGAAGCCCCTGCTGCCCATAGGCTACAGTGAGTGGCCGGCAGCCAGCGTGAGCAGCTGGCAGCCAGTGTGAGCAGCTGGCAGCCAGCGTGAGCTGCCAAGAGCTGTGGTGAGCGACATCCAGAGGCTGGCGACCGATCTGCCTCATCCGGGAAGAGCGCAATGACGATACCAACATGGGCCAATGAAGCAACGTCCTCCGCAACTAGACTGAAGAACAAAAAGACAGCAACTTGTCTGTTCCCCTTCCCCAATTCTCCAACGCTGTTCCCCTCCCCCAATTCTCCAATAAAATCTTAAAAAAAAAAAAAGGTTTCTTAATGTTCAGGTTCTACAGTCAAATTGTGTGGACTTGGATTCCAGCTCTGCCACTCACTAGCTTTGCGGCCTTGTGCAAGTTAGCTGATGTCTCTGTGCATCAGTTTCCTCATCTGTAAAATGGAAAAAATAAAATCACAGGGTAGTGAGGACTAAAGGAATGAATACAGGTAAAGGCTGTACTGTGTGTGGTACATAGTAAAGGCTCAATAAATGGCAGCTATGTTATTCAAATGTCATATTACATACCTCAGACTGGGAGAACACTGCTATTTCATGGATGAAGTCACTAAGATTAGGGGACTGTTATATGACTTGCCTAAAGCTCCACAAATTGATGGCAGACCCCCACCATCTCGCTCTTCCTACCATCATTTTAAAAGTTTTTCTGTACTTTATAATGTGCAAAGTACAAAGCAAGTATCTTTCAGTGTCTTCCAGAAGGAATCAACAAAGGCTCAGTTCTTTAAGTGGAAACAGATCTCCATCTGCTTATTTATTCTTTCAGCATTTAAAAAGCTCCTTAGATTCTCTATGGGGGTGATTCAAAGAAAGAAGGGGACCCAGTCATTAAAAAGATAATGATTACTTGAGCACATGTCCATCACTGGATTGTTTCATAATTATATGTTTATGGTTCCATTCCCCCATTGGACCATGACCTTTTTAGCACCACGACTGCAAGTAGCCAAAGTTCCTGCTTCTGTGGAGTTTAGGGTCTAGTTAGGTAGGGATAGGTGTGTATGTGCAGATAATAGCTATGTGAACAAACCAGATAAATGTGGATGGATTGTCAGTAGTATATGGAAAATAAATTAGGAAATGGGAGAGACAATATTTGGTAGTTTCTTCTCTTCATTGAAGAGAAGCCTGGACGATGTAGACAGACCTTATCATTTAAAAACAAACCACCCCTCTGAAAAAGACAGCAGGCTTAACTTTTTCTCTGCTCGCACCCAGAGAGGGACACACATGCTTTTTACAATAATCACTGTTCAATACCCCATTCCCTCCAGAAGTGACTGACTTCCTGGGGATTCCAACCCACCTGCCTGTGGGGTTAGGGCTGTTCCAAAGAATGGATGAACAAATAGATTGGAACAGAGAATGACATGATTAACAGAAGCAAAGTAGTGCTGGGGGCTTACACAGGCAAGTTGTTTCCAAAGGATTCTGAAAACAAGGAAGAAAACGACCAGAACTCAGGCTTTTGATAGGACTCAAAGTAAAGCCAAGAGCTTGCCTGCTGGGCCCTGAGGAGTGATTCTAAGAATCTGTGCATGGATGTGGCCACGTAGCCTTGAGAAGTAACAAAGTTATGGCAGCTAGAGCTCACCTGCTGATGCAGTTGGAAGTGCTTACTTTTTATAGCTGTGTTGTTTAACTAGAACATAGTAAGTTACCCCAACCTGTCTGTAGAAATTTCACACTGATGTAAGCAGGCAAGGGTTCAATTTACAAATGAGCCACAGGAACGAACCCAAGGGCAGTTGTTGGATGGTAGAACTGTCATCTCAGGGAATGGAAGATTTACTGAGGATTTTGACTAAAGGTATATTTTTAAAGTCTTTAGAAAGCCCCCAAATAAATCAATGTATGCATGTCCTTCTCCAATATATCTCCTGTCCCTTCTTTTACTCCTCTCCTCTTCATCAATCTCTCTGCAGCCAGGGAGGGACCCCTCTCACCCATCTTTGATTACTCCGGTACTGAGATGGTGCTGTAGTAGATGCTGAATTCTATTTCTTGAGTGAATCAATTCTCATTATCATCATCTCACTCACACATTCATTCATACGGCACTTTAAGAGTAGCCAAAATGCTTTCCCCTGTCTTATGGTAATAATTGCCCATGTCTGCTTAGCATTCTAGGTTATCAAGTTCTTCATGTACATTGTCCCACATGACCTCACAGCAATGCTATGGGCTATTATTATCTGGTTCATTTTACAGGCAAGGAAGCTAAGGCTTGGGAAGGCTAAATGACTCATCTATGTGCATCTAACTAATGCGTGGCAGAACCAGGATTATGCTTTGATTTCATGGCTCCAGACTCCTTTTTCCACTCTGCCAGGCTTTCACCTGAGGCTCAAGATGATGCTATGAAGCAGAAGTGAGAGAGGTAAGGCCCTCGAAGCAATGTGATATATTCAGGCCACACACACAGTTACAGACCAGACGTGAGGTCTCCATTTCCAAGCTATGATGATCTTTGCTATCAGAACACATTTTTTATTAATTATATTATTAGTAGACTCACACTTTTGGAGCTGGAGGGGACTTTTGGGGAGGATTTAGCCTAACCTCATCACTTCACAGGTCAGGAAACTGACTCTCCTAGTTGCCCAAGGACACAAAGCTGATTTGAAGCAAAGCGGGGCTTGCGAGCCAGGTCTTGGCTCCCAGGTGCTCTTCCCTCAGGCCTCAGACCTTCCGGCCTCCACCTTTGAGCTATGGACTCTGTGTCTATTTGTTTCAGTTTCAATGATGGAAGTTTAAAGGTTTACCTTTTGCTTAAAATGTCAGGGCACTGGCAGATGATTAAAAAAGAAAAGAAAATGTCAGAAGCAAAGGCCAGCGCGTGAAACCAGCTACAGTACGGGAGCAGGAGACACAGGACACAACCACAGGACAGCACTGCCTCGCCTGTTATTGACAAGCTCAACAGTCAGAGCGATGAGCCCTAAACAGCTCAGGGCCAGGGCTTCATGGGTTCGGGGGTAACCTGAGGGGTGCTGTCCCACCTTCCACCCACATGCTTAGAAGCTAAATTAGTAAGCCAGCCTGGGGGGGGGGCGGTAAAAGGAATCATAAAGGAAAAAGATTCTTAATTTATAATACATATTTCTATATCTCCCCCACCACACACACACAATTTTACAAATATTGCATGCTTATTTTTGAAAAGATTAGAAAAAAACAGCAACGCAGAAAGACAATAATAGAAACCACCCTGGTAATCAATTACATCATTTTTTTGTATTTACCCTTCCAGGGTTTGTCTTATACACATATGTGTGTATTTTTACTAAAATAGAATTGTATGGTACAATCTGATTTTCAACCTGCTTTTTTTGCTTACTATATTGTGAACAGCTTTCCATGTCAGCATGTTAATGAATATACATACTCCTACGCCGTTGTGGCAGCATGGAACTACCCCAGATTTCCCCAAGGAACCTGTAAGCATATGTTTGTTAATTGCATCTGTTGAACTTTGAACTGGAAATGGATGTGTGCATGCATGCTCGGGAGTGTGTGTGTGTGTGTGTGTGTCTGTGTGTGTGCGTTTGTGTATGGCCTGCTTAAAGCCATGGTAAAAACACAGATACATCTAGCACTTTGTGCTTTACGTAGGTTAATTTATTTACTTGTAGGCACTCAAAATACAGGTACTATTATTATCCCCATATTACAAATGAGGAAACTTATCCAAGGTCAAATACCTAGCATGTGTCAGAGTCAAGATTCAATCCAGGCAATCTGGCTCAAGCCTATGTTCCTGACCACCACACTTCCAATAATGGTTCCACTTATTTGGTTTCACATGCGGGCTCCTTGGTTACATAACTGGGAGGGCCTGTGGGAACATCCAGTCCTAAAAAAAAAAATCTTTGTATGACAGATGTGAAGTCCACATGTTTCTTTACTCCCATCAACTCACCTGTAAGTTCATTACAAAGTTTGATAACCATCCATCCAGCTATTTTCTCTATTTTTTTCCCACTGTCCCCCCATCTTTTCCTACCTTTTCTGCCCTTCCTGCAGGCTAGGACCCCATAAAGAAGGTCCCTGGAGGGGACTTAAACCCTTCAGAGTGAAATAGCTACAAAAATAACACACTTCTATTATTATTGATACCTGTCAGACAGAACAGTCACTTTCCTTCCTTTTACCAGACATCCTCCCAGGAAGGGCTGGGAGGGGGCTTTGGGGAGGAAGGAAAGGAGGGGGTTGGGGGGTAAGAAAACCCCCATCCTGCCACAACACAGAGCCTCGGATTTTGCTCTGCTTTGATGCTAATGTCCCTGATTCTCCCTGGTTCGTTCTGAAGTTTGGGGGTGGGGTGGGGAGGACAGTGTGAGCAGTGCCGGGCCTCCAACCTATGGCATGGCTCTAAGAATCTGTAGATGAGGAGCCTAGAATGGACACCTCGATTTCCCTCCGCTCCAAGAAATTAGTGATCTTAGGTGAGGTTCTTGTTAGAGTTGACTGGCTGAAGATTTCTGTAGGGCAAACTCAGGGTCTCTTTCTCTGTTTTGATATTTCTTCTAAATGTAATTTCTCATGTGATAAAGTTGTCTGGGTATTCCAATGGGTCTGGGATCATCTAATTGAACTGCTGAGGTAAAACATATATGTATTAAAATTTCCAATTATTCAGATCAATACTGTTTAAAAGCACCATAAATTCCAAGAAGAAGAAAAAAAGACAAAGGACTAATAAGAAAAAATGAAATTAGAAAATAAACATATGATGCCCGTTCCATTTTTTATTATTAGAGTCAATAGACATTCAATTGCTAAAAAACTTTCTGTATTTTCTGCAATTTCTGTGCTTATCTTGCCGTAGTCCGGTAACAGTTTGCAGACCTACCTTGCCTGGACCTTGGACTTCACATTGAGCACCATTGATCTAGTTTATTTATTTCTTCTCTGTCTGTGAAATTGAATACATTTGTTCATTCATCCTCTGAATAAAAATTTATTGAACACCTGTTATAGACCAGACATATAGGTTGATCCTGACTTTCTCAGAATTTCTGTAACACCATGATAATGTGTTATCATCACAGGATTACATTGCAATAGTCATGTAATACATCAATATAATGTGGTGTTCATTGTAATAACATTGAAAAGAAAAATTATCCCAGATCTGATCTGAGGCAGACCATTTCCGTGTGTGATCTAATTCAAAACCTCTTTCTGGGAAGGAAATCAGCGCTCCTGATAAAATGCTGTGCAATTTTCTGATGAATTGTGATGTGATTAAGACTTATTCTGGGAAACCAGTTACCCTTGCTCCACTCTTTCTTCTTTCCCAGTTGACTGTCAGGCAACTGTCTAGTTGACCTTTACCCAGACATTCTTTTCTTTCATATGTCTAGTCTAATAATAATAATCTGGCCAATCTTATCAAGTGTGAATCTTTGAAATGGACTCCTAAAGGCCCCTTCCCTTGAAGAAAGGCTTCAATACAGTTTGACACATGGTTGTATCTAATGAGGAAGGAAGAAGTAATTCTGATGGGTTGGTGGAGTTGGTGGGAGCCAACAACACTGAGTAGGCTTTGTAATATTTCTGAGTCTCAGTTTTTCAATTTATGAAATGGAGAGAATAATACCCCAGGAGGTGGTTGTGAGAATTAGGTGAGATATTGAATGGAAAGAGCTTGGGACGTAATACGTGCACTATAAATGTTTACCATTATTATGAGGATGACTGTGGACTCCTGGTCTCCTTGAAGTAAAAGGCCCTTTATTTTTATTTTTTTGAGGGCAGTGTCACTGATCCTCATATGTGGGACCCGAACTGGGGCCGCTGGCGTCCCAAGCCAGAGCTTAACCACCGCGCCACTTGGCCGGCCCTAAAAGGTCCTTTAATAGCAGGTTCCTGCTTTGTTCCAAATCAAGCTTTGGGCTTTAGCTTGGTCTCATAGGGATGAGACTAGAAGGAGCAGACCCACCACAGGCCTCAGGAAAGGGGTTGAATGTGGCCACAGAAGCCCACTCCTCAGGGAGAGGAGGGGACTGCCTGAAGTGAGTAAGTCTGTCGGGTTTACATGTGGAGTAACACTGGCATTTCCCATCCTTTGAAAGCTCCTTTTAAGGTAGAGAGGAGGGAATTAAGTTAGAATGAGTTTGGGGCTGATTCTGGCCAACAGACTTACAGTGGAGCCTGGGCCACAGCAGGTGTGAGATCTGGAACCCTGCCAAACCTGTGCTCACCCCACAGCTGTGGGAGAAGGCAAAGCTCTCCTGTGGTTTCTATTCTGTGGCTGTTACTCAGGTACTGTTTATGCATTGTCCTTTTTCGCAACTGTTCTCTTAGCTTGGAGGGAGGCTGCTGTATTCTATCCGGTTCTGTTTTCTTCTTTCTGCTCTTGGTAGAAGAAACACGTAGTGAGTGATTTTTCTCCACTCTCAATCTGTTTTTTCTGAGAAAGTGAAGTCCATGTGAAAGACGCTTTGGGAAAGGCGTGAGGAAGAGATGGAGAAGAGGGAGGACGGGAGATGGGAGCCTGCCAATGTTCCCAGCCCATATTATATTGTGGAGACTTACAAACTAATGATTCTCTGCCATTGTCCCCCTATGGTAAGGGAAGATGGGGAGGCAGGAGAAGAAGAAGTGCGGAGTGCTAGGCAGGTGGTATAGCGCTGTTAGCCTGCAGGGCACCTTCACAAGAATTAGAAAATGGCGCCTGCTCTGGGTGCACACGGCCCCATGGCAGCCCACAGAGCTCGGCAGGTGCAGCACAGCCCGGGTTTCAGTCTCTACTGTTCCCTCTGCCTAGAGCCTTGTTCAGTGAACAAGCCTGCACAACTGTGACCAGCAGATCTTGAAAGGGGAAGACCAGTCCCAAATGCTGTAGAAGATGAAGCCTCACAAGGTACTGAGATAAATGAAGAGGTAAAACCTGTCTTTGGTTATGGCTACAATGTCTGGTGAGTGTATAGGTACAGTCCATTTCCAGAGATAAAGCTTTATTACTGGGCAATCACTCTTAGTCATCAAGTACAACTCTGTACTTTCTCCATGGAGGCATCAGTCAAACCCTGCATAACCTAGCTTACCCCTTTCTCTCCCACCCTGCTTAGACTCTGTCCCTCTTTCCTCTCCTGCATTTCTTCCTTTGGGCTGCCCAGGAAGCGGCTTCCTGAACTTCAGAATGAAATTTCTAACCCCAACCTTTCTGCTGCTCATATTCACCACTTCATATAGGAAAACTCTGAAGCCTTATTCTACTAAAAGAATCTTTTTTTCCTTTCCCTCCCTCTTATCAAATGACACCTCTTTTAGAAAAAAAGGAAAAAGAAGACATGAGGTTAAGGGAACATGAAAGTGGAGAAAATCCTGCCTAGTCACACACAATTTTTTGCTTTAGTTACTTTTTTTCCCCTTTGGGGGAGAATGTCTAAAACTTTCATCAGATTCTCAAAAGAGTTCATGATCCTAAAATTTCAGGAACCGCTGCTATTAAATGATTCAGGAAATTCAAACAAAAAGGGCATAGAAAGTTCAGGGAGGGTTTATTAAATTGATTTATCCCACTGTCTGATTTTCAGCGGATTATCTAATTTCTTTTAGACCATGGGCATGAACACTGCTGCTTATTGTCCCAGCTGGCTTGGATGGCTCCCAGAATCACATTATTTTAACTGCCATCTAGCAGGCATCTTCAGCCCCTCACTCTCCATTACGTCACCAGAGTTGTATTCGTAAAGCACATCTTTCATTATATCTCCACCAAACTGCAAGCAGTTCACTCATTGGGGTTAAACTCTGTCTGACCCACCCGGCCTGTCTGACCTTATCTTGCCCTGTTCTCTAGCTAGCACTCCATGCCAGCCAAGCTGGTCAACATACTACCCACCATGAACCCAGCTGCCTCTAGGTCATCACTCATAATATCCTGTCACCCCTTTCTGAAGATTCTTCCCATTGTTTAAGGCCAGCTCTTCTGAAGCGGAGTGACCTGCTTCTGTGTTCCCACAGCACCCTGTTTTCCCTATCACGGACCCCATGACTGTGTGCTATAACTCTTGCCTGCCCTGTCCATATACCTCAGTGGTTGGTGAGTTTTTTTCAGAACAGGTCCTGTGTCTGGCAATGTTCTCAGTGATGCCTGGAACTTAGCATGTGATTAGTAAATTGTTGCTGACAATGGCAGTGCATTTTGATCCTGTATTCCCCCAAACTTCTATTATATGTATTGTTTCTACCAGTGACTGATGATCAGAATTATTGGGCATTCTTGTAAAACACAAATTCTAAGAGCTCTATTTACACTGAATCAGAATCTAGAGGACTGGGATCCAGAATCTATATTTGTTTTTTACAAATTTCCCCAGGTAATTCTGATACAAAGTTTGCTTTATATCTACAGTTCTCAAACTTTTTGGTCTTGGGACCACTTTATACACTTAAAAATCACTGAAAAACCTAAAGTTTTTATTGATGTAAGTTGTAGCTATTAATATTAACCAAATTAAAATTACAATAGATAAATTACTTATATGACAAAATATTTGGATATCAATTCATTTACAGTAACAGTAACCTCATTAAATGTTAGCATAAATAATACATTCTTAAATAAAAAATAACTGTATTTTCCCAAACAAAAAATTTTTGTGAGAAGAGTGACATTGTTTTACATTTTTGCAAATTACTTTAATGTCTAAGAATAAATGATAGCTGGATCGCATATCTTCTTCTGCATTCAATCTGGTGTGATTTACAATGTGTAGTTTTGGATGCAATATATGAAGAAAACATGGCTTCACACATATACGTAGTTAGAACAAAGAGAATTATTTTGATAGCCTTTTCAGATAATTGTGGATATTTTCTCTGATAGTACTCTAAAACTTGACATTATAGTTTCTCACAAGTTAGTTGTAATGGAATCTGAAACTCCATCAGTGAACTTTTTGAATTCTGTTCACTTGTGAGAATGAGTGAAATAGACAAGTAAGGCCTCAGCATTATTGTGAAAATAGTTTTGACCTCATGGTCCCCTGAAAGAGCCTTGAAGAGCCCCAGGGGTTCCTGGATCACACTTTAAGAAACACTGCTATATTCCAGAACATTCAGCACTTATATCTTGTTCTCAGATAGTTTTATATTCATTCATTCATTCAACAAATATTTGTTGAGTGCTATGTGCCAGGCAGGGTTCTTAGCATTGGGGTTCTAAATGTAACGGATCCACAACCAAATTGTATTGAAGACTGAAGAGTCCCAATTTCAGGGTTGCCTCTCGAGAACCCAGCTTCAGGGTTGCTGCTCGGCCATTTGGCTTTTTTGTGTACATTAGAAAAAGTCATTTCTTCTGAACACATTTCATGGGCATACTCCTTTGCAAGCAGAGCCCCCTCCTTCAGGTGGACATAAGCCTGCACTGACACGCGGCTTGGTAAGAGGAGCCTGAGCAGAATTGTGGCCACCGCTCACTGATTGGCTGAACACTTTTATGCAGTAAACAGCTTATGCAACTGCTCATGGTAGCCTGACGTGTTTCATATTTCACTTGTCCTGTAAGATGATGAGCCTCGGAGCCCAAGTTTGAACCCAGCCTACGAGACTTCAGAAGGCTCCAGTAAGTCTGTGACCTTAACCACAAGACTATGAATTCCTGAAGCATATAGTTCACTCTCAGAAAGCAGGAGAGGTGTGGGTACTAGTTGATAATATTACATCTTCTTAGATTTTACAGGTTTCTCTTAACAGGTTTATACAGACTTGGTAAACTTGGTGCTTCTTGAAGACAACAAAAAAAGTTAAGTTGAGAAGAAATGAACTTACTTCATAGAGCAACCTATACACAGTTAACTTGAGCACAAATATATATTCAACAACTACAAAGAATGCTGGTCCACTTTGGTGTTAACTACCAAGCCTTTGTCATTGGGGTATTGATGTACCACTGTGGCATCATTATCTGTGCACTGACCCTGTCTTGAACTGTGTCAAACACTACTGATGAATACAAGTGGCTAGGAACTAAAATTGTCCACTGGATTTATTAATGTGGTAGTGACTTTATCAAGAGCCGTTTTAGCTGAAGGGCATTGGCAAAAGCTTTATTGGAGTGTGTTCCATAGAGACTTTTCAGTTAGGATCTAACTGAATGTTAAAGAATGGGGCCTTCATCAGCTATACTTCTGAAGATCTCTTTATTTCATTTAAGTTATATTTCATTCCTTTGCTACTGCATGAGTCTGTGCATGCAGTTCTGCAGATATCTCGGCTGCAGTTGCTGTCAAATGGAGCGAAAACATTCTCGGTAGCAGAGTGATGACACTACCTGAAGTGTGGTGAGCTGAGAAAGCTGGGCTCTAGGAGGAACATGTCACCATTTAATTCAAGTTCATGGCTGCAGCCCTTCCGGCACTTTTGTGCAGAGCTCTGTGAAAGTGGGCAACTTAGCAAGTACAGACAGCTTGACCATGACCCGAAGGCCTGAGGATGTGGTTGGTGTGATGTGGGGGAGAGAGTGAAACGGAGGGAAAGGCAGTTGAATTTTTCAATGCCTCCAAGAGCTATCTGAATAGAGGTTAAAGCTCTGCAGGAGGGACTAGGAGGAAACTAAACGAGGCCTGGCAAAATCAGGCTTGCCCTGGAGCTTCATGTAGCCTTGCCATGACTGTTTGCTCTCCCTGGGACAGCATCTTCAATTATGAAAGGAGGGGACTGGTCTCTATGACCATGCGTGTCCCTTTGGTGTCCTGCACTGGAATCACAGGACTGCAAGTTCTTTGGATTGAGAGCAATTAAAAAACAAAAAACAAAACACTTTTTTTGTTGTTGTTTTGTTTTTCTTCTCAACATGTAGGGAAGAGTGTTTCAGAAATAAAGTTTATTTTGGAATCTAATACTACATGTAAAGAATAGTAAGATAAAACTGTCTTTTTATTACTTTTCTAGTATGTGTCTTCTAGCCCTTTTGGATATTTAACATGCTTTCCTGTGATGTGTTGTAAATTTGCACCAAGGACATATGGTATGAAGGTTAAAAGCCTAGGTTTAGCATCAGGTGAATCTGGGTTTAAGTTCTTTCATGACTATTTGTTAGTTTGTATGACTGAAGACAAATTATGTAGCTTCTCCAAAACGCTATTTTCTAACATAAATTTTGGCAATAACACAAATACCTTTCCCATGAGTTTTTGTGGGGATTGAGTGAGATACATGAGTGTTAAGAGCTTAGCCTTGGGTCTGGCACATAGTAGGCATTCATTAGCTGCTTTTACCACCATCACTACCACCACCACCACCACCTGTAAAGTAGGACAAGGCAAAAAGAATCAGCCCCTTTTACAGACAGGGAAACCAGAGTGCATATTCAGCTGGCAAGTTACAGGAGAACTGAGCCCCACCTAGCTCATTAATGAAGCCATCTTCAGTCAGTAGCCCTCTCCCTCCACTGTTAACAGAACCACAAAGGCATCTAAATTCTCCTTTGGAGGAATGTCAGGGTGGATGAAGGGACTTCTACTGAGTGGTAGCATCCAAGAGGAGGGAGATGTTCCTTTCCGCATGCAACCAGAGAGGGACGTGCCAGAAGCTGAGCGTAACTCCAACACTGGGTGGGAATGTTCCGTCAGGCAACATGGAGCTGGGGAGAACCGAGACTATGCTGTTCTACCTGGTTGGCTGAGCACAGCATCCTGTCCTCAGTGCAGAGTAATGGGGAGGAGGAAACCTTTGTTTATTTCCCCTGATATCGCCTGACCTGAAGCTAGAAGTGTTGGAACTGTGTTCGATTTTTAACAGCAAGGAGGGATGGATGTGAGTGTGGGAGTGACAGTGAGGGGTAAACTCTGAGTGTAAGCATTCAGACTACAGGTTTTAAGAGAAGGAATTTTTTGCTTCTATAATAGCTCGTTCTTATGTCCACCAATGAAATATACTGATGATGGATTAAATTTATTGATAAATACCAATAAAATATTTTGATCCACTTTGAGTAATGCCCTACAAATATTCTTTTTATGATAGTATGACATAATGATCTACATTTTCCAAATTTTAAAATTATAGTATACTCGTTAACAATTTTATGAAAATCCCATGAACTTGAAATGGCAACTATTTATATTACCTAATATTTTCTCCCAATCATTTTCAACATGCAGTTATATTCTTTTGGAATTGCAATTAATGTGTATATGTATTTTTTTCACTTAATATTATTTTTGAACAAATGTTCATGCTTCCTATGGTGATATTGATTTCATGGCGAGCTATCCCATTGAATGAACAGATACTGTCAATATCTGTGTGCTTCTTGCATTTATATTATTTCTCTGGGGTATCTTCAGAAGATGTTTATACCTTGATCAGAAGGTATAAATATTTTATAATTCTTATAAATGTTATTGAACACTCATCAAATTGACATTGTTTTGGTCCCTCTCAGTTCTTAGACTATTTCTAGAATAATAGTCTCCTTTAAAGTTAGCTTTGACTGATAATTTACTAGAACAATGTAAAGATTAGAAATAATTCTTACAGGGGAAAAGGACTAAAGTAACATTATTGAATGCCTATCAGGGGGCAGTTTTCATCTATCTAGGCAGTATGCATGGATTTAGTTAGTAAATGAGAAATACGGGATTTAAACTCTGGTAATCTAGCTCCAGAGTTTATGTACTAAACCACTGTGCTGTTGTAGCAACCCTAACTCAATTCCTAAAGAATCCTCTGAGGCATGTGTACTTAACCCCATTTTACAGAGAAAACTGAGGCCAAGAGGGTTTAAATCAAGAGCTCAAACTGAGGTACACATGGGGAATGAACCAATGTAAGAAAAATTTCCCCCCACTGACTCACTTTGCTTAAAATATATAGTGCTTTCAATCTCTAGTAATAATCATGGTTATAAGACCTATTTTAGTTTACTCTTAACCCAATGATGAAAAAAAAACAACAGCTGAAGAACGATAATTAATGTCAACTATCACTCAGCTATTGCGTCAGAGAGATAATAGTGGCAGACACAGTGGGTAGGGAGAGCGCATGTAGTCCTCTGACCCTTCGTGCTCAAAGTCCTCCCAGAGCTGGTCCCTCCAAACTGACCTCCCTCCACCCCATGCCCTTGGTGAGCATTGCTGAGAATGGCTGGGAAATCCATTTGATTGTTCAGGAAGCAAGGCCACACTAAGCTATGTCTTCCTACTAGCTTTATCAGTAACAAAGGTAACATATTGGCCTCCGGCTTTCTCTTCTATTTTATTTCTTAACTTCTTCAGGACCCAGATAGAGAAAAGAAATGTTAGTTGTTGGGAGACAGCTTCAGAGGTCTCAATGGTGCTGTGATTATGATTATGATTTTATATATATATGATTAGTGTATATATATATATATATAGTCTATATATATGCTCTAATCATACACACACATACACATTCTATAGGCTTATATGCATATATATATAGGCCTATATACATATACACACATCCATATGTGGCACTGTGAAGGCTCTGACTGTTCAACAGGCTGCCTCCCAGAACTCAACCTTGAGTTTGAGTGTACCTAGGTGGGGATGTGAATCTCATATTCAAGCAAAGGAAACACAAATGTTCTCAACCCAAATAAATGCTGGCATAGAAAACATGGAGCAGCACTTCCTATCACATTACAAAATTACCCCTTGTATTTTGACACATACTTTTCCTTTTAGGAGTCTCTCTAGCTATCATCTGCTCTGATCCCACTCTAGTGTCTGTTCCAATGTTGTGGCAATCTGCTCTTTCATAAGCTAAGGGCGTGTGTTTCCCAGGAGAAAATAAGTTTGATTTCAAAGGACTCTTCAGGCTACCTTTTGGGTCTCCGAATTTCGTTTTATTCCCCGAAATGGCCCTGAGCATTACCTGGGTAGATGCTGTGCTTGGTGTTGGGGAAATAATGGACCATGAAGCTGCATTCCTGCCATCAGGAGCTGCCATCTCTGAGGGAAATATGAAGAAGCCCAGAGAGGAAATGAGTGCCCTGATTATGCTAGGGCGCAGGACCGTGGAAGGCTTTAGGTGCCGGGGTTCATAGTAACAGGCTTAGAAAGAAAACTCAAGGAGTGGCCCTCTTATTTCTCCTGGCAAGGTTCATATTTCACAGCGTTTGTTTTTTTCCTGATAGCGCTCTGTGTCTGTTGTGCTGTAAAGACAGAGTGAGAGGAACCATCCAATACTGCACATATTTTCCAACTGTCAAATGTGAGTGGCAGATTGTCAGATTGTACAGGTTGGGGAACCCATCTTCCTTGTGACCCACAGCTAGAAGCTCACCCACTTGCTCTCTGTATTTCTCTTTGCTTTTCCTCCTCCCTGTTGTGCTGCCGCCAAGATGAGTAGAAACTTAGCCCAATGGAAGGAATGTTATTTCTCTTTAGCAGTTTGGCAAGATAATCTTGAGAGGGAAGCCACATCAAAAAAGGAGGCTGCTGTCACCACTAGGCATCTGCAGTACATATGAGTCAGTCAGAGCCCTCGTTTCCACGAGGTGCCTGTAGTAAGCTTCGGGACAGTTAATATTTTCCATTCACAAAGGCATCTGTGACCATTTTACAGTATATGTGTAACAGTCCCCATGACACAACATTACCCATGTCACCTCATGTTGACAAATCAATTCTGGGCGCAAAGTAAACTTGGGTCTAATTACCACTGTAACCATCTAGACCAGGAGACAATATCTGGGGAAGTACAAGCCATGGAGTCAGATAACTTGAATTTCAAACCTTGAATGACCTTGGGCAAGTTATTAAACTTTGTAAATATCAGTTTTCTGCCCTGTTAAATAACAATTTTGTGTTGGATGAGATAGTACTAGTACCCACCTCATAATGTAATTAAATTTAAATGAGGTAATGTACTCAGTACATGGGTGGGCCATATGGAAACTCAGTAAAAAAGCTGACCATTGTCATTTCGAGGACATCCTCAGTCTTGCTGGTGACCGCGAAATAAAAGAGATGAGAAGATGCGCCACTGGCCTGAACTTGGTTGCCTGCAGTGCACAGAATGCACTTTGCCCGCAGGTGTTGGAATGTTTCCCAGTCCAGTAAGGTGTTAGTAAATTGGATGCAGGCCTAAAACAAACCAGGGCACAGAGCTGCTCGTTTTTTCTTGTGCTGGAGGCAGCAGGTGGAGAAAGGGCTCCTACTGCCCCATATACCTGGATGGAGAAAGAAGAACCTGGGCAGAACTCCCCCATTTTTCGAACATTCGCATTATGCCACTTACCTTTTACAGAATACCTACACTAGTACCTTCTTTTGCTAACCGAAAGAAATCCGAAGAGGATTTTCGCTTTTACTGAAAAAAGAGAAAATAGCGTTCAGCATGTGTTTGGCAGCAACTAACATAGAAGCAGCGGCACCGGAAGCAGCGAGAGTAGCGCCGCCAATCTTCTTCCTCAGGAATTACACTCAGCAGCTCAGCTTCTAGCCCCGTAGCTTTGAACTGTCTGTGAACATCTGCTTTATCTCCTTTTATTTTGTGCATCCCTTAGCAAGAGGTGTCCTAAGGTAGTTGCTCCTTTGCTTCATGCAATTTCGGCTTAAGAAAGGTTTCATAGGAATGCTCTACTTTCGGGGGAAACTTGTATTTTAAACACTTCAGGCGAAGGCGCCAACAGGAAGGCAATTCTCAGAGGCATCTTGACAGGAAGGCCCTAAGAGCAAGTTGTTAGAGAAACGGCAAAAGGCAGAGAAAATCAAGAGTGATAGTGGAAAGGAAGAAGGTTTGACCCAAATCCTCTCCCTCTGCCCACTTTCCCTCTTTTTCTCACCTCCTTGAAATTGGGCAGGAGAGGCTACCTAGCTGGAATGGGGTTGTTTTAGGAAAGTGAGTACAGTACACAACTGACCCTTCATGTAGACCCTTATCTACCGGGGGAGAGAACCTTTTCCGGGAAAAGGGACTGACCCACGAATGCACAGAGTGTTCACTGGTGCTCCTGCTCTTACAAATAGATGGGAAGTTTCTCGTGGGCTGGTGGCAGCCTTGTGGGTGCTGGGAGAGGATGGAGCCAGCAGCACTTGAGGGAATGGAACACCTCTCCTCATTGATTTAGGCTGATTTTCCCTGTTGGACTCGAATAAAAGCCCTGGGAGTGGGTTGCCATGGTAATGCTGGTTTTAACAGGAAATTAGGGCTAAGTGGCTTCTCTCAGGCCATGCAGGTTTTAGTGGCTATGTTTGGATTTTTAACTTCTGCTCCTGGGAGATGCTGCTCTGCAAAGGGGGAAAGGATCACAGACAGGCGTGTCCTGGGAGGGCGATTGGAAGGTGAGTGAATTTAATTTGAAAGAATTTACATTTTATCTATAAACAAGAGGTAGAGAAGGGTGGTGGTCAAGTGAAACAGCTTTAGTGTCAGATAATTTCATCTGAATCCCAGGTTTGTAATATACCACCAATGTGACCTTAAGCAAATGACTTAACCAACCTCTCGGAGAAATGGGACCTAACAGTATGCACTTCACAGGACAACAGTGTGAAATCACAGGGTGAAATGAGATGACACATGGCCCATGGGAAGCTCCCAGGGTATCTTGGTTCACTAGGTCCTTTCGCTCCCGTTATCTCAAGGGCTCCTAGAATAAAGCCTGGCAGACTGGTGAATGCCACCCTAATTTTCAAGAGGAAGTAACTGAAGCAGAAGCTCAAGGATTTCCTTTGCTAGCCTTTAATACTGATGTGTACCTGCTTCGCTGACTTCATTTCCCTTTGCTGCCAAGCCTGGGCCTACCTTCTATTGTACCCCTCTTTATGACAGGCTTTCCTGTCTTTTTTCATGAGACCAGCTCCTTCTCTTTGTTTAGGTTTCACAAAGGCCTCAGGAGGCCCTAGTTACTAGCTAACCTCTCTTACTTTATCTGTTTTCTTTAAAGGATTTACTATAACCTGAAATTATCCTGTTTATTGTCTTTAAACAACTCACCACATCCTGAAGTTATTGTATTTATTATCAGTTTCCCCTGACTAGAATATAAGCTCTTGTGTTTCCATATAGGAACATAGTAGTTCCCCAATTTAGCCTAATTTGGGGGGCCTTCTAGAGCCTGTGGCTAGAATTTGGGCTCTATAAATTTGGATAGAAAAGAATTACATCTTTTGTTTCACTAACCCCTAACTGAAATTTAGCATTTCCTTCCATTATGAATGTAGGCAACAAACCATGGTCGTATGAACTGTATGAAGTGTATACTTGGTCACACATGACCATTTTACAGGTATCTTGAAATATCACTTATGCTGATCACTAACATGAAGTTACAGTATATTTTAGACCCACTGCTAGATCTTATTATTTCTTAATAAGGAAACATATGTTACTACATCACACTTTAAAAATATTTTGGTAAAAATATTTCAAAATTATTTGGTATTAATTTCAACACACTTGGTTTCTTTTATAATCCTCTGTATTTATTTATTTATTTATTTATTATTTTTGTTTTTAGATTTTTTTTTTTTAAATTGGGGAATTGGGGGAGGGGAACAGACAAGTTGCTGTCCTCTTGTTCTTCAGTCTAGTTGTGGAGGACGTTGCTTTGCTGGCCCATGTTGGTATCATCATTGCGCTCTTCCCGGGTGAGGCAGATCGGTCGCCGGCCTCTGGACTGCTGCTCACTGCAGCTCTTGGCAGCTCACTCTGGCTGCCGGCCACTCACAGTAGCTTATGGCAGCCCACTGCAGCAAGGGCTGCAGCCCACACCGTCGCCGGGACTGGCACAGCCCAGCTCCAAGTGGAGCTGTTGTTCACCATCTTAGTTGTAGAGGGCAATGTCATTGGCCCTCATATGTGGGATCCGAACCGGGGCCACTGGCGTCCCAAGCCAGCTCTTAACTAACACGCCACTCAGCAGGCCCTCTGTATGTATTTTATGCATTTAAAAAGTGTTAGTCTAGAACACAGTTCAATCCATAACATCCCTCTTCCTCCATCTTCAAAGTCAGAAATATTGGGTCAAGTCCCTCTCATGTTTCAAATCTTTCCTACCTCTTCTGCCATCTTATCTCTCTGACTAACTCTTCTGTCTCGCTTCCTCTTCCACTTTTAAGGGCCTGTGTGATTATACTGGACTCACTTGAATAATCCAGAATAATCTCCCTACAGGGATAATCTCCCTATATTAAAGTCCTTAATTCTGCTTATAAAGTCTTTTTATTTTATTTTATTTTTTTGCCATATTACATAGCATATCCACAGGTTCCAGGGCTTAGAGAATGAACATCTTTGGGAGTGGGCATCATTCTGCCTACCATATCAGTATTCACTGTAATAACTTTTCAACCATGTTTAAAATATCTTGGGAAAAAGAGTGGGTACAATAATATCTACCTTAGCTAACCATAGACTTGTGGTGAATTTCAAGTGAAATAAGTAAACAGTGATATAAAATGATATTTAAATAAAATTCATCATCCTTTAAAAAAAAAAAAAGCATTAGCCTGAGAAAGGGGCCCATAGGTTTCACCAGATTGCCAATAAGGTTCATGACACAAAAACATTTATTTACCTGTGCAACCTAAAACAGTGTTCAGTATATAGTAGGAGCTTGATAAAAATGTTTTTGAATGAATGAATGAGTTAGATGAAGGGAGCTGGAGAAGGAAACTGTGTCCGAGGCAGAGGGAACAGCATTCAAAGGCTAAGAGCTCTTCTATTGTAGAAACAGAAAAACTCTCTGGTGTGGTTTGAGCTTTAAGAGCTTGAGGAATGTTATAATCTGACTCTAACAAGAAAGGCTGGTTGAACTTCATTCCAGGGCATTGGGACGCCAATGGGAGGTATTACACAGGGACAGGAATAATTACATTCGTATTTTTAAAAATCTCTATGGCTGCTGAGAAGAGAGAAAAATGAAGCAAGTAAGTGTCGCCAATTAAGAGGTGACTGTGGGTGGTCTGCAGTATTCTGGTGGCAGTGGATATAGAAAAAGGTAGACAGATTTGAGAGCAATTTTGGAGATGTCATAGACACTATGGGGGGACTGATTAGAAGTAGTGCTGAGGGAAAACAGGAAGTACAGAACTATGTGACTGCTGCCCGAGTTCCTGAGTTATGGGGAGGAGGGAACATAGTGGGAAGGGAGAGGGAGGTATAGGGGCCGGCCCCAGGGCATGTGACACTGCAGGTAAAAGTATTTCTATTTTGTTTTCTGCCTGGCTTTATTAAAATACCTTGAAACTCAAATGATGGTTTGAGACCCCAGTTCTAGTTTTAATTCTGCCACTAACTTACCTCAGGCACCTTTTTCAACTTCTGTTTTCTCATCTGGACAATGGAGCTACTGCTGCTCAATCCAGCACACCTCACATGTTGGAGTGACACCCTTCTCCCACTCACTTTCCTCAGGTCAAGTCAGAAACACTTGAGCCTATGACTTTGCCAAAGGTAATATTTTTTTCTTTAAGCCTTGAAAAATAGCTAGGGTCTCATATTAACATTATGATGAAATTAATAAAGATTATTATTAATAATAAAAGCTCATTCATATTGAGCCCTCCTCATATGTCACATATGAGTTATCAATGTACATTGTTCCTTTTAATTCCTTATGATAACACTATGAAGTAGATGGTGTTATTATACCCGATTTACAGATAAATAAATGAGGCTTAGGTTTTAAGTAACTTCCCTGAAGTCACATAGTTATAGGTGGTAGATTTCAGAACTCATATATTCTGTCTCTGGAATCTGTACTCTTAATCACAACATAATCCTGCCTCCTTGATTCATCACTGCTGTGTCCAGGTGTTCACCGTAGTTATCCTGACTCCTATAACCTAGACTGAATTGGGTCATCCCTCCATTTCATATTCTGTGCAAAATCCAGCCTTCCCTGAGATTTCTGTGAATTCAGTCGGGTGATATTGCATTATCATGGTAATCTTTCACTCGGAGCTCCTGCTTCTGTAGAATTATTTTGGTATATGGACTGCCAGCCTAAAAATCTAGAAGGCAATAATTGAACATAAAGTGTTTATTTGGGATTTAAAGAATTGCAAGTCTGGAAGCACAGATTCAGGCAGAAGCCCAAACAGTATTCTCCCCAACCCAGGAGAGAGGTTCAAGATTTTTAAGGGAAAAAGGGAGGAAGACGCTGTAAGTTGTATTAAAGAAGAGTTCATTGGTGCTAGATGAGGTAAGGTTAGATTTGTACTTCATAGATTGGCTTCAGATTAGGTCATCAGGCCAAAGGCTAGATTTGTACTTCATTGATTGGTTAGTGATTTGGTCATCAGCAAAGTCCAATTTCATCAGTTCTTACAAACATGCTGTTCTCATTCTTATTGGCTTCTTGGAATGTTGGTGTTTTGGTCTAGATTGGAAGATAAAGAAAACAAGACATGCAGAGTAGTTCTCAAATAGCTACTCTGGCTCTATTTTAACATGGCTTCACTCAATGTCATTTTTCTTTTCTTTCTTTTTTTTTTTTTTTTTAAGGACAGTATCACTGGCCCTCACATGTGGGACCCGAACCAGGGCCGCTGGCTTTCCAAGCCACTGCCCAACCACCGCACCACTCGGCCGGCCCTCAATGTCATTTTTAACAGGACCAGTCTGCATGTGTTCTTTCCCTTGTCTGTGCTCTGTAGGCCCAGCTACGGGTCCAAGATCTCCTTGATTTCTACCAAGCCTCTTACACAGGCCTTTATGTTTGTAACACATTTTGCCAAAAGTCAAAAGATGGAGCGTTTACAGCACAGCAAAATACAGAATGAAAAAAATTGAATAATAGTTATCTCCATTTTCCAAAAGTGTGATTTTTCCTTTGTATAAGTTAAGATTTAGGCTAAGCTGCTGAAACAATGAGACCCTCCCCTCAGCCCACCTCACTGAAAAACTACTGTGGCTTTATCTCTCTTGGTCCAGAGATGAGGAGTCCAGGCTAAATGGCAGCTTTGCTTTCTGCCATCACTCCAACAAATGTTCCTTCTATCTTGTTGCTGTGCCATCCCCCAGGAGTGGCTTTATCTTCATCTTCACGGTCAAAGCTGGGTCAAAGCACATCCACAGAAGCCCACTGAAAAGGGAGAAGAGGAGGGAATGGAGGCCAAAGATTTCCTTCTAAGCATTACTTCCATTTTCATTCCATTGGCAAGAACATAGCATGTGATCACACTAGCTGCAAAGAAGCCTGGGAAGTGTATTCTTTAACAGGGCTGCCACATGGCCTTCTGGACCTCTATTAGTATGTAAGAAAGGGAGAACAGGTTTTTGAAGACAACTGGAGATGTCTGCTTCAACCAACCTGATTTTCACCTCCTGCCCTTTGTTTAATCTTTTGCCCTGTCTTCTTTCTCTTTCTGTTCTCTCCCTGTCTTTCCTCTCTACCCCAATTCTTATTTATTTCTAAAGCAGAATGGTTCAGCCATCTCTCATTTTTCTCACAACTGTTCTCCCATGTCTCAGGGTCTCACTTTCCATCACAAATGACCTATAAAGCTACTGTCCTAAACAAAGATATTTTACATTCAGGTTGGGAGTCTGGCACCAGCTGTTAAGATATATTTTTTTTTGTTACGCTGCGGTATGGTAAAAATAAAACAAGACATCATTTTAAGACACTTTTTCTAAAAACATTGAGTTAAGATTCAAAGCAATTCATTGGTCTGTAATGTAAACATCCCAAATCATAAATGACTTAACAAACTCTCAGGAAACAAGCTGCTCATTGCTTAAAATGAAACAATTTCACACTACAGCAGAGCGTTAAAATCTGGACTTCCAAGAAAAACTTTCAGCAAGGACAGCTGCTACTCTTGTTACTTAAAAAGTAAAATGATCTTTGTGAGAGTGTTCTACACTCTTCTTCCCCATCTTCCTAGAGGCCACCTGCCCTCAGTTCAGCTAAACCACACAAGCATTTTATGTTCCTGCAAGGATAGGTAAATGTCACATCTGATTACACTTCATTGGGCAAAGCAAGTTATGTGGACAAACCCCACATCAATGGAGCAGGATGCCTTGAGCTGCCTTTCTTTGTGTTCAGCCCCCTCCTAATTCTTTGGACTGTACTATCTCTTCTAATACACTTTTTTTCACCACTTAAAAAAAAAAATGTGGAGCAGGAATTTACACTCTTCCCATGGGGGTCTATAAGTCACAAGGCAAAAGGATATAGATGCATAATCTTATTAGGAGAGGGATAATAATTATTGGTGCACAATAATCAATTTATCAGCCATATGCAGCAGGCCTGGGAGTGGATACTGAACAGAGATCCCTGAACATTAGACCTTGTAATTGGGGCTTCATTGGAAGGCCAGAGAATAACTGAAGATTTTAAGCAGGCTGGTGATGTTACCAGAGCCATGCCTTAAGAATGCCAGTTAAGAGCATGACCTGCTGCCCCAACTTCTGAACCACCATTGTGGGAAAAGTGTGGTGAAGTTGAATTAATAAATTGTTACAAAATAACTTTTTTTTTTTTTGAGGGCAGTGTCACTGGCCCTCATATGTGGGACCAAACCGGGCCCGCTGGCTTCCCAAGCCAGCGCTTAACCACCGCGCCACTCGGCCGTCCCCTCAAAATAACATTTTATTCCTGCTTCTATCCCCTGTTAACTGGACAACGGGTTAAGCCACTATATTAGTCAGAACTCTTCAGAGTAGCAGAACCACTCTCCTTTCCAAAGCACAAATCTGAGCACACACTTCTCAGACAACCCCCCTCAGTAGTGCTGTATTGCATTCCTATGAAGGCTGAGTACATTAGACCGTCCAAGACCTGGCCCCGACCTGCTGCTCCAGCAAAGTCACCCACTTTGTCCTCTGCGCTGTAGGATCTCCAGTCTTACTCCCTACCAGAGCCTTGGAGACTTAGGCTTTGTGAGGACATGTCTCAGGGGCCACCTCTGAGGAGAGGAGTCCACTACGGCTCCTACACAGCCAACCTGTTTTATCACTGGGTTCCTACATGTGATTTTTTGTTTGAGAAAAGGATTCTGTGGGTGGGAAAAAGGTTGAAGAGTACCCTATCGGTAATAGCAAACGGTTCATAATTTACTGTATTCACCAAGTCATTTTGCACTTGTGTTTCTTTGTTTTGCTGTTCCCGCCTCCGGGAATGCTCAACTTTCAATGCCTGGGATTGACTCTTCCTTTGCTACGGACAGAATGTTTGTGTTTTCCCCCAAATTTATACATTGAAGTCATAATTCCCAATGTGATGGTATTAGGAGACTGGGCCTTTGGGAGGTAGTTAGGTTTAGATGGGGTCATGAGGGAGTGGCCCCATGATGGGATTAGTGCTCTTATAAGAAGAACAGATCAGAGCCCCCTCTCTGTCTCCACCATGTGAGGATACAGGAAGAAGGCAGCCATGTGCAAGCCAAGAATAGAGCTTTCACCAGGCACTGTACTGGCCAGCACTTTGATCCTGGACTTCCCAGTTTCTAGAACTGTGAGAAATAAATGTCTGTTGTTTAAGCCACCAGTTTATGGTATTTTGTTATAGCAGCCTAAGCTAACTAATACATTCTTCAAACCTTTACATGTGTTGAAGACAAAGTTAGCTCCTAGAAAACACTTGGCAGTTAGCTGATGGTTTACAGACAACTTCTGCATTATTATTTCACAGCCTGACATGCTAAGGCTGCCTACAGATCATGGCTCTGCTTGTCTATTGGTTCCAGTCCCGCTTCAAAGAGGATTTCAAAGGTCAATTCATTCTAAAACTTCCCCATTTTTGATGATTTAGGGAGTTAAAGAATCCTTCTCAGGTTTTTTCCATGGAAAGGCTACCTAATAGCTTTTCCCTCAGGAGAACATATAAAGTGACTCATGGCCGGCCAAGTGGCTCAGTTGGTTAAGAGTTGGCTTAGAGTGAGTCCTCTGAGGAACAGGGCCACCATTTCGATCCCCACATGGGCCACTGAATGATGCACCCTAGCTGAGCTGTCACTGAGCTGCCAACAGGTGGCAGGAGGGCTCAGATGGTGTAACAACAAGATTGCCTATTCAATGGTGGGCTATACCCACCCGCAACTAAAGATTGAACTTGGCACCTTGAGCTGAGCTGCCGCCCAGATGGCTCAGTGGATAGGACATGTGCTCTTAACAACAAGGCTGTGGGGTTTGACTCCCACATGGGATGGTGGTTACGCCCACCCACAACTAAGATTGAACACAGCACCTTGAGCTTAGAGGCTACAAGCTGCTGACAGGAAGCCAGATCGTGACTGGTGCCTTCCACAATGAAAACTAAAGAACAGCAACTTGGCTGGTCCCCTTCCCCAATTCCTCAACACTGCTCCCCTCCCCCAACCCAATTCCCCAATAAAAAATAAAAGAAATAAAATAAAAATATTTCCAGTTCTTATTGTGGAGTCATTTTATTTTATTATTATTTTTTATTTTTATTTTTTATTTATTTATTTTTTTTGAGGGCAATGTCACTGGCCCTCATATGTGGGACCCAAACAGGGGCCGCTGGCTTCCGAAGCCAGCGCTTAACCACCGCGCCACTCAGCTGGCCCTGTGGAATCATTTTAAAGTAAATCGATTAAAATGCTTACTCTTGATCATAAAAACATTTGATAAATACATGACAAATATTAATTATGCATCATGAAAATAAATGCTAAACTAATAGTTTCTAAGAAACAGCAATCAATAGTAACATAAAGCTCATGGTGACCCATAGGCAGAGCTTGGTGAAATATATTATGGTGCTCCAGTTATTTATTGTAGTATAATAAACCACTTCAAACTTAGCAGCATTACACAGCAATTATTTATTGTCGTCTGGGCTCAGGAGGCAGTTCTTGATTGGAGTCTCTCATCAGATGGTGACTGGAGCTGGCGTCATCTCAAAGGCTGTCTGTTCTCTAAAACTTCACTTGGAAGGCCGGTCGAATGGCGTGGTGGTTAAGCGCTGACTTGGGAAGCCAGCGGCCCTGGTTCAGGTCCCACATATGGGGGCCAATGACACTGCCCTCAAAAAATAAATAAATAAATAAATAAATAAATAAATAAATAAATAAATAAATAAAACTTCATTTGGAGCTGAGGATCGAAACACCTATACTTGGCTTTTCCATTGTCCCTTGGGCTTCCTCATACCATGGCAACCGGGTTTGAAGAGCAAGCATCCTGAGAGAGGCAGGCTAAAACACCTTTTATAGCTTCCTTGGAAGTCACAAGGTGTTACGATGTCCAGCCCATATTCAAGGGTAAAGGGATTAGACTCCACCTTTTGAGTGTCAATTCACAGACAAATTTAAAAACCCATTATATGTAGAAATTCTGCAAACTTTATGCTCATTCCTCAGTTCACTCCTTTCAATGGACTCATTCTCTGAAATGTCCTGGGGCACACGAAGGTCTTCAACACACTGACTTCTCAGAGGCTCCCAGACTAGGTACATTACCATCTATGACAAACAGCTCTATGTCGCCATCTATCTCCTGGATTTTGTCACTGCCTTTAAAAATCCTTGATAGGTCTAAAAGTGCTTTGTGGGTCCTCCCATGACTCCCTGTATGCAGCTTCAAAGGGGGAAAGGTTGTATGAGGAGGATGGGTGAGGTTTTCTCTGTCTTATGGCTTCCCCTCCCTAGGTCAGCTATATGGAGTGGCTGAGATAAAATGGAAGGCTCTGTTTTGGTCAACAGCTGGGAGCAACTGGAAAGAGGGCAGCCATTAGAGAAGTAAAGAAGTGGATCAATCCTTTAGGCCACCATTATGTTGCTAATAATACTCATCATTTGTTGAGCTCTACTAGCCTTAAGCGGTAGACACTATTTTTATCCTTACTTTATAGATAATAACACAGTGATCAGAGTAGTTGAGTGACTTGCCCAAGTTGCACCACTACTAGCAGATGGAGCCTGGATTTGGACTCAGGTATGTCTGACTCAAAAGGCAGCATAGTGGTATGAGTTCAAACACTGGGGCCAGACTGCTTGGGCTTGAATCTTTGCTTTGGGTGATGTTTGACAATTAACCTCTTTTGTGTTTCAGTTTTCTCACTGGCAGAGAGAGAATAATCAATCAATTGATTCATCCAATAAGAGTTTTAGCATTAAATTGCATGAGGCATTTAATCATTTAAGGTGTTTAGCACTCAACAAATGTTAGTTATTCCTCCTCCTCCCCTACTGCTTATGTCTGCTGGGGACAGTGATTTATTCAAAAGAATAATATGCTAAAAATCCAGCAATCTGACAGGATGAGGACTCTACCACAGAGCCACCTCAGTATTCAGCCACTCACTCAGTTTCTAGTGACTCTAAGTTCCCACTGGCAAAGTGAACATAAGCCTGGGATTTTGTGACAATGAATGGAGGGCCTGAAACACTCTGCACTATGGCATCCCAGACTTTTCTCTATTTCCAGGTCCAACTAAATTTGCCAACTACATACCAAACCAAATTCAAATGATTCATAATGGGAATTGATTCAGGAACTCAGAGTCAGAAGGAAGGGCTGGTGACAACCCCTTTCTATCGCACTGCTGGGTTCAGAGCACTGTCCAAGTCACAGAATGGCCAGATGCTGGTGTCTTCTTTCTGGGTTAAACCGTAGAGAGTGGGGGTATGGTTTCCTGAACTGTGCTTACACTGCAGCAGAGCTGTGCAGTCTGCTACACCAGAATCTCATGTTGTCTCTGCGTAACATAGATTGTTACTCTATGTTATGGAATATTGGGCTGGAAAGGGCCTGATGCAGAGTCCAGTAGGTGGTGTGGCCTGTCCTTTTCCAGCTTTGGATCAGCTCTGTCTTCCAAACCCAAAGAGGTTGGAAGGTTTTTACACAGACGCCATGTTGTCAATGTGTGTGGTTCGGCCCCTCCCAAGCAAGCTGATTTGTGAATGCGCTGAACTCCAGTACACTATGCGGCCTAACCACAGAGCCGTGTTTTGTTTCTCTACCGGATACACCTGCCCAAAAAGCAGGGTTCAGTCATGCTGCAGGCTCTGGTTTATTTTACTTTTGAAAGATTGTAGCCCCCAGATAAAACAGAGGGTACTAGTGTGCGCACTGAGAAACTGCAGAGGCTGAAAAGCAGTGAAATTAATCTTCTTTTCTCTTGGGGGTAAGGGACAGTTATATAAAATTGTTTTTCCATCCAAATGAGCATCATATCACATCATTTTCACACCAGTCATTATTTCCCAAAGTGTACCACCCAGGGCGATTTTAGGGATATAGGGACACAGCATTAAAGAACATCGAGTCACAGGCTGAGAAAGTTAGTCCCTTTTAAATTTTTTTCAATCTTTCTGGTTTTGTCAAGAAAAAAAATGTTCATTCGAAGATAGTACTTCTTCAACATCTATCACTTGCTAATCTCCCTTAAAAAAACCAACAACAACGAAATGAGTGCAGACCTCAGGTCTGAAGTTCTTAGTCATAGTATCTACATAAATGCTATAATATTGTCTAGATAAAATTTGATAATATTGTTTTGTTTTTATTGTGATTATTTTTAGGATTAACTTTAATTTATGGTAAAGGATAGAAATTTACCATTTACCATTTATTTTAAAGATATGATGTTTCTTTCTAAAATGAATATATTTAATTTTTAAATCAGTTAATTTAAATAAAAATATTAAGTAAATAATTGCACAGGTGCTATTCATAAATAATATAAGTTTGAAGGTAATATGAGGTGATATTTGGATATAGTAGAAATTGGGAAGGAATCACACAAATATATAAGCAACTGAGTGGGATGAACTTGGGTTTGAGCTACTGTCTATCACCTACTAGATGCATGACCTTGAGCAAGTTATTTAACCTTGTTCCACATATATAAAATCAGGGGAAAAATAATTCTGTACTCACCCTAGTATTTTTGTGAAGACAACGCATGTAAGGCTGTAATGCATTGCCTAGAACATACCATAGTAAGTGCTCAATAAAGTTAGTTATTATTAATTATTATTATTATATTATTGCCAGAGAATATATTCCTGTTTCTCAGAACTGTGCTTGTGTAAGCACAGTGCCTGGCACATAGCACACAGTAAATTGTAACTGCTCCTATCATTGCTGTTGCTATCATTAGCATCATATGTTAGTTTGTGTGTGCTTTGAAGCAGATGTCAAAATGGGAATAGATATGTGAGAGATTCATGAAGGGGAAAGCGAAAGGAGAAGGAGGTAGGAGAAAGCAGGACAGAAGTTCTGACACCTGTGAAAGGAAGGAGGGTTGGGTTGGATGAGTCTCTGCCTGCAGTACAGTTATAAGAAAGGTTTGGCCAGGCCAGTGAGGAGTCCTGGAGTCAAAGTCCACCGACCACTAGAGACGTCTCTGTTCTGTGCTCAGTCACTGGTTAGGAGCAACTCACGGGAAGTGTGGCCTTCATGTGAACATGGTGGCAGATCCAAAATGGCAGCATGTGGGGCAACAGTCAATTATGCTCCTCATGGCAGGAGATCTGAGTGGCACATTTTGTGGCTGCTGCACATATCATCTCCATCTTACATGTGAAAAGTGGAGCTGAGGGCCGGCCGAGTAGCGCGGTGGTTAAGCGCTGGTTTTAGAAGCCAGCGGCTCCGGTTCGGGTCCCAGATATGAGGGCCAGTGACACTGCCCTCAAAAAAAAAAAAAAAAAAAAAGTGGAGCTGAGCATTTCCTCCAATTTATATAGCTGGTTAACTATCTGATTATTGCAACCCAGAGAAAGATTATGATTATTTCACACCTAAAAGTGAAATATGATATTTGAGGGACAAAAGAAATTCATGCCCATCTCATGATTTTCTTGTCGTGATGACCAACTAAGAAGTCAAATATATTATTTACTTTAATGACATTATCTTGATTATAATTCTTTATTAGCCCTATTTGTTTTTTAGCTCTAATTTTGGATTTCAAAAGTTTTGCATTTCAGGCAGAGAGTTAAGCACAACTGTCACTTTCATGCATATCAAATTAATTTAAAATGGGGCCCCAAATGTTAGTCCACAGATATGTTTGGCCCATGCAGTGTTTAAAAATATTTTTTGAGCCAACACTTGAAAATTAGGAGATGCATTTTTTAAAAATGTTGATTTCTGGCTTCTCTTGAAAACCAGCTGAACTGAAACGCTGAGCATAAATTTCTGCATGACAGTATTCCTAAGGTAAAAGTGGCTGACCCTCAAAGTGGGGCTCTCCTGTTTGCTTGAGGTTCTACCACCCACAGAAAATATGCATAAGTCCTTCTACCCAGCAGGCTTCACCTATTTATATTCTTGTCCAGTCCTTTGTGCAGAGAGTGCTAACTGTCTCCCAATATTACATTCTCCCATTCTTCTATAGTAATGTTCCAACTGGACTCATGACTACATTTCCCAGTCTCCCTTGCATCTAGGTGTTGTCATGTGACTAAGTTCTGGTCAACGGTAGGAAAGTAGAATTGTTTGGAATGTGCTTTTAAAGTAAAGCAGTATACCCTCTCTTGCTTCTTTTCTTCTTCTTGCCAACTGGAATATGGACATGGTGGTGGAAGCTGGAGCAGATATCTGACATCACAAGATGAAAGCTATGTATTGAGATTAACTGACCAAAAAAATAGGAGGAAACTGGGTCTCCAATAAGGAGCCACACACCAGCTCTGGAAAGCTAAACTTCCACTTTTGTGTCTCTTATTTTTTTTTTTTTTACAGTAGCATCAACTCTATCTTAAATAATACACCCCTATTTAGGTATAAAGGGGAAAAAAATCATGATTTTGCAAGTTGCTTTTCTCTTGTAAATGGAACTTATGCATGCAGCATCAAATCAAATTGCACTCCTCTTTATGGGAAAAGCATCATTGGAAAACCCTGTCCATGTCTCACAGGCTCTGTCTGCTGGTGGCACCATTTTCTGGCTGTGGATGGGTTTGTACACGTGGCTCCCTAGGGGCCACTATTCCCCATAGTTACGTGTCTCAGGTTCACAGGCTACTGTGCCACATTTACATCTCCACCTTGTCTCTGAAGGCTACACTTGAGCAGGCTCCCTCCCACCTTTTCTCGGTAGTGCCCTCTGAGTGGAAGAGAAGTAAAAAGTTCTCGGTTGGTACTGTTCTGGCTCCCAAGGGGCCAACAGGGGCTCCCTGGTGCTTAGTGTGAAACCACTGAGGAGCCTCACAGTTTTGAACTGAGTAGACCTGCTGTATTATTTGAGGCTAAAAGGCCAGTTAAGGAAATGACCTCTGACAAAAAAAGATGTTACCACCTCCCCAGAGGTAGGTGCTCAAGATCACATGTTCTCCTTAGAATGATGAATGAAACTGTTGAGTGACATTTGGGTGATAATAATGCCAAACTCTTTAGTGTAGCCTGTGACAAAGAGTCCTCCAAACCAGGGCTATTTTAGGGTGAACAGACAGGGGAAGAAAAGAACTACTATTTAATGAGCACTTAATGTGCCATAAATGTTATGAACATTTTCTCATTTAATCATCTCAGAAATCATATACGGAAGTATTACAGCTATTTTTTTCTTAAAGCAGAAATGCTAAAGATCTTGACAAAGATCACATATCTGGGAAGTAAAAAGCCAGGATTTTGGCCTTCTGATGACTTTTGTTCATTTCATATCATGCAGCCTCATGGATGCTCTAAGGCAGCCTAATCAGAAGAAGGAGACAAGCGAGATCATGGATAAAACTGCCGGGATGGAAGTATCTGGGGGTGGGGAGTAGTCCTTAATGGATGCAGGAAAGCAAGAATAAAGTGGGGGAGAGACATGATGAAAAGACCGTATATCCGCTTCAGGTCATTCTAAGGCCCCACAATTTACAGAAGATAACAAAATGAGTAAAATTCTCTGGTTCTTGAGCGAGATTGTGGGAGAGGCAGATAGATGGTAGATATGCACAGGGAAAGCTGACCTGGCCGTAAGATCAAATAACTCCAAAAATTAATCTTCCTATGGTCTTTACATTGAAGGATATTGCTGAGTCATTGGTTGGTATGATATGGAGTAGAGAAGGAATTACAACTTAATAGCTAGCTAGGCAGAGGAGTTCATATTTTTGTTTATTTAAACACATATGCTTTTCCCTTTCCTGGAATATTCTTTTGTTTTTCCATATGTATCCAAGTTATTCTTTTATATGAATGACCTCTATATCCATTCATACTGTTCTGCAAGATCAAAGGGAAAAAATAATTCTCCAAGCACTGTTCTGGGACACTGAATATCATCAAATATCAAACAAAATTGTATCAACATTCCTTTTGTTGTTATCTCTTAACTTCTGCCCCTTCAGAGAGGCAGTTCATCTTTATTTTTG
This sequence comes from Aselliscus stoliczkanus, assembly GCA_033961575.1. Taxonomy (NCBI): domain Eukaryota; kingdom Metazoa; phylum Chordata; class Mammalia; order Chiroptera; family Hipposideridae; genus Aselliscus; species Aselliscus stoliczkanus. The sequence continues at coordinate 68,795,783 of CM066734.1, read as the reverse complement.
TTCAGTGGTAAAATATTTTCTAACAGCATCAATGAAACCCCATTCAAAGTCAATGACCAGCTTTTTGGACGTAAGACAAATGTGAGTTCTATTTGGCACAAAGTGGCTGCTAACAGATCTTTTAATATATTTCTTTCTCTCTATGGACAAATGTCTGACAGCTCCAACTCCCTCAACACTAAGCTGAGTTTTTAGACAGCTAAAACCCTCAGAAATGGAGAAGTTGTCTAAGATGTAGCTGTTTAAACTTCAGCAGTGGTGGGCAAGGGTGGGGGGTGGGGAGGACAGGTTGAGGGGACAGACAGATGTCTACATCCATGCTATTAAAGAATTTGTCCTCTCCCCTCAGTCAATCAAACTCTTTCTACAGCATACGTCTCAGGTGATTGAATACCATTCTCCAGACAGGAGCAGGAAAAGATATAAAACTGAAACATTGATGAGGCAAAGAGAATAATGCTCCCAAAGCTATCTGTAGTTCTACAAAGCTTTTATTTGTGCAGAGCTTATATTTCTGCAGGGCGGGCTAAGGTTGGAGATGAGGCTTGCAGAGAGCCATAGGGAATGATAGTGATCCCGAGAATGACAGGGACATCTGGTTTTCAGAAGGCTTCTTGATGATTTCATCATGAATAAGCTTTCAGAGCTGGTATGTGGCTTCATGATATTGGGGGCCCAGTTCCCTTCTATATTTTTTCTCTGCTATTCTCAATACGTAGTTTCCTTCTAGTGAGGTCAGGTTGTAGTTAGGTAGTAGCCTAAGGTTGCTGCTTCGTTCATCATTCTTTACCAATGGAAAAGGTGGCTTTGTGAATGAGAACATGGATGTGTGCTAGATTGGGGGTAAGAAAGGAAGACAAAGAAATGTGATGAGGTACTAGTGTAGTTAGCAGCTGAAAAATTCATTGCATCACCAAATTATCGGAATTAAGTCTTCTTGCCTGCCTTGATAAAAAACACAAATGCAGCCCTCAGTGCCATGGAAAATAGTTCTCCATTGCTGTATCCCTGGCCTGGTTGGGAAGAAGTGAAACCAATTTGGGCAAAGACACGCTGTGTCCTGTCTGTTCTTCCTGTGGGACCCTGGGGTAGAAGTAAAGGGTTATGAGTGTTAGGGAAAGAGGAAACAATGTCTGAAGTGGGACTTTGGGGTCAGGGATATGTCAAAATTTAACAATTTCTTTCTGCTTTAAGCTCTTTCAGGTCACTTTTTTTTTTTTTCTGAGTTAAGTTTAGTAGAAAAAGCAATATGTGTCAAATACTACAATTTACTTTAAGCTGACTTGGTTCTGAATACGAAGGCCCATTTTACACTCAGTAATTTAAAATAATAATAATAATAATAGTAGCATGTTTTAGCACTAACTTATAGTTTCTTCATTTAATGCTATGATAGATAACCCTCTGAGACAATGATTGTTATCCTCTCTTAGGGATGGAGTAAGTGAAGCTCAGAGAGGGTAAGTGGCTTGCCCAAGGTCACACAGCTGGTAAGTGGCAGAGTCTAGGTTTTCTCTTTTTCCTGATCCTGTTGCCATAATTCTCTGGTATGAGCAGTCACTTCAGATCAATGTTCAGGTTTCTGTCCCCAGAAGTTCCCTGGGATGAGTGTGATCATACCCCTACACTCAGCTTCCCTCAGGTTGGGAAGCATGTTGTGAGACTCCCCAGAAACTTCAGTTCTTCCTCTCTCCCACTACACCCAAAGTTGTAAACAGCTGAATTTCTTTATCATCATTTTAGAAGTGATCAAAATTTCCAAAGGAAATTTTATTCCTGATGTAGAATTGGCAGCTTTTATTCATAAGGGTTGCATTTTGGAACGTATTGTCTTGGTGAGAAGGAGACATTCTCAGAAATCGAAGACAAAGAAGAAAAGGGAGGAAGTGAGAGGGAGCTGAAGGGAGGATGTTCACATCACATTGGGAGTCTTCACTCTTCTTCCTCTTCGTCTTTGGCTTTAGGGGTCTCTGCCTCCCTTCTCTTCAGGAGAAGCTGGGGCCACTGCCTTTTAAGTCAAACAGACCTTAGTTCAAATCTCAGCTCTGGTGAAAACTTTTGAAGAAACTATTTAACCTCTCCAAGCCTCAGTTTCTTCATCTATAAAATGGAGATAATATTATTACCTTCTTCATTGGGTCTTTGGGGGGGTGGAGATTGAATGAAATAATGCAATGTTTCTCCAAGTGTGACATGCATACCACTTGTGATAGCAAGATTATTTTCTGGTGATGCAGACTTTTTTTTAGTGTAATAATTATGCCATATGCCATATACAAATATATCTAGCACACCAAATTCCAAACGCGTCATTTCACAGGTCGTATTATTTAGGGCAAGGTGAAGTAAAGAAATGAAATCCAATTTAAAGTCCATTTTAATAAAAAGTTAAACATGTGATATAGAGATGACAAATTATGGACTAGAAGGAGGCAACGACTATTGTCAGGGAACCCTGATCTGATTGAAGTATGACAGCTGCTGGCCCAGTTTCCACTGCTCAGAAAAAGCAATTCCTCCCCAACTCCTCCAGCTTGAGGAGGGTGACTTTGGACAAAGAAAAGCAGAGAGACTCCAGTTGGATAGGAACTTCTGGTTACACTAGAGACCTGGAATTGCAGTGAAGAGTCCCTGCAATTTCATCTCCCGTTGCTGCCCTCTCGTGGTCAAGGGCTGTCCCAAGGTCCTGTGTACAAGTCAATGTAGGCCCTCTGTGGCTTGGCACTCAGCACTTGTGCACCTCCCTTTCTGGCCCCTCTCTCGCCTCTGTATTTCCCTTCCCCTGGCACTCCCCTATGCCCATCAGTGCCATCTGACCTTGACCTACCTTCCCTAAAGTGTCACTTCCACCTCCAGCTTAGTCACAACTTCCTTTCCCCAAACTCCTTACATATCAGGAAAGGACTTCTGATTCTCAGATGTGGAACATCAATGAGCTTAGCTTTCCAAGGAGACATTTGTTTTAAAAGAGGAACTGGTTTAAAACCCAGATGAAGTCAAGCTGGCAGGAAATGAAGTGGCTATATTTTTGTAATGGGGATCTTGCCTGGCTCCCACCTTTCTCTACAGAACAGACCCTTCTCTTCAAGTAGGTGCCTAGGTCCAGGGAATGAAATCCTCATATTCTTTCCAGGAAACTCTGCAAGAAACTTTCAACATAACTTTCACTTTTGGTATTAGAGGTACATTATTTTGCTTGAGACTGAAAACTCAAAATAACAGGCTTAAACAAAATTTATCTGTCGTGTCAACAGAGGTAACCCAGGCTTGGAATGGTAACGCCTTGATCACCAGGTTCTTTCTATCTTGTTCCACCCTCTTCACCACATGGCGTCTACCTTGTGGCCCAAGATGGCAGCTCCAGGTCCAGACCTTGGGTCAGCATCCCTGTCACAGGTCAGGTGGAAAGGGCCAGAGAAGGGTACATTCTAGTCCCATAAAGCTCTCATCACTTTCCTTTACATCCTGTTGACCAGAAATTGGACATGAGTTCATTATAAGACATACTAGGAAATGTGACATTTTCTTTTCTTTTCTGAGCAGCCATGTGCCCTGCTAACATTTGGCATTTTATTACTGAAGGGTGGGAGAATGTATTTTGGAGACAATTCACAACACCTCCACGACACGATTGCTAAGGTTGTGAGGAATGTTCAGATCCAAGGAGGATTGGCCTCCAGGACTAAAATCAGGCTCTCATATTTCTCTTCTGCCATCGAAAAATGCCACTGGTGCAAGAGGGTAATGCTTAGATTTTCAGCCAGGGTATTGAGGTTCTAGTTTTTCTTTTTCTTTTCTTTTCTTTTCTTTTTTTTTTTTTTGAGGGCAGTGGGACCCGAACCAGGGCCGCCGGCTTCAGAAGTCAGCGCTTAACCACCGCGCCACTCAGCCGGCCCTAGTTTTTCTTTTTTGATTCAAAAGTTTATTGGTTTCAAAGCTGAATAAATAAAAAGTAAATTATATCATCGAGAAACTTAGATAATCTAAAGACAAAATCTTGAAAGCAGTTACAGAGGTATACATTAAAAAGGACAACTTCTGGGGCCCGCTGAATGTCGCATTGGTTAAGAGCTGGCTTGGGACACCAGCGGCCCCGGTTCAGATCCCACATATGAGGGCCAGTGACACTGCCCTCTACAGCTAACAACAGCTCCACCTGGAGCTGGGCTGTGCGAGCCCCGGCAATGGTCTAGGCTGCAGCCCCTGCTGCAGTGGGCTGCCATAGGCCACAGTGAGTGGCTGGCAGCCAGCGTGAGCTGCCAATAGCCACGGTGAGCGACCAGCCAGAGGCCGGCGACCGATCTGCCTCATCCGGGAAGAGCGCAACGACGATACCAACATGGGCCAGCGAAGCAATGTTCTCCGCAACTAGATTGAAGAACAAAAAGACAGCAACTTGTCTATTTTTCCCCTTCCCCGATTCCCCAAAGCTGTTACCCTCTCCCAATTCCCCAATAAAATCCTCTAAAAAAAAGGTCAACTTCAAAGAGCATGTATTTCTCATGAGAAACTTTGGAGGTCAGGACACAGTGGAACTAATCTTAATGGTGGAATATTTTGAGGGCTAAAAGGAAAAAAAATGTGTCTGTATTCAGAGAAAATATCCTTCAACTACAAAAGTGTGTGCAATAACGTATATTTAAATAAACAAAACCTAAGAAAATTAATTTCCAACAGACTGCATTAAAAGGACATTTTTTTTAAAATTTAAGAGCATATGATTCCATATAGAAACACATATCTTCAGAAAGTAATGAAGTACATGTTCGTAATTTTTAAAAATATGTGTTTAAGTAAAAATATGACTTGTATTACACAGTTTGAAACATATGCAGGTGTGACACAAATGAAAACTATAGTATAAACGATGCGGGGAGTGGTAAATGGACCTGCTTGTGAAATTCTTGCAATTTACATTAAGCAGTATAATATCAGAGGTTCTAGTTTTTGCTCTGCTGCTAGCCAATGTCATGGCCTTGAGAGAAAAGACTAACATTCCAGGGCCTCAGTTTCTCTAAAATGAGGTTATTTAATTTGATCTTCAGGGTTGCTTCCTGCTCTAACATTATGACTTTATGTAACACTGTCTTGGCATCTAAAATTAAGCAGTTAAATAGAAAATGAATGTATTTTTTTTCCTTTCCATTAAATGCTATGGATAATTAAGAATAAATAACCAGTTGTTGGCTCCAGTTATCCTTTTAACCTTGTCATCCTTCAGCAGGACCCCTTTGTTGAAAGAGCTGGCTAGAAATGAAGTTGTTGGCCCAGAGACCCACTTTTTTTCTCCATGAGCTTTGGAAGCAGGAGGACTAAAGCAGCAAACAAGGAACCTAGTGGTTATAAAGCCTCTGTTTATATCCTGTGGTTGTGGCTGCAGTGGCCCATTTCAAACCACTGCAACAGGAAGCATATGCAGCCAGCTGATAAAGAGGGCATCTGCTGTGAACACCCTAATCTCGAGGAAATGGGGATCCCAAAGGCACCTGGATTAGCCAGAGATCAGAAAGGAACCCTTCTAGAGTTCCTTTCAGTTACTAAAACACACGGTGTTTGAAAAAAAACCTCCTACTCCCCGCCAGAGGGAGAAAAACATAAGCTGCCATTGCTCCACTTCTTTACAAATAGCCAACAAACAATAGCATCAGTGCCTTAATAAGCGGCTAATCTGCAAACAAAAATGCGCGTTGTCTGCTTCTTGGGGCCAGATAGTGAACTACTTTGTTGGTTCGTCACCATGGCTATGAGATTTTACTTTTCTAGCTCCATGTGACACAGTGGATGAGCCCTATGGTGTCTGGAAGAGGACAAAATAGGACATCCAACCAGGAAAAGGGGCACCCGCCTGCATGCCTGTTGTCCCTCAGCCCCTCAGCCTTACTCCTGACTTAAGAGAAGCTCTCCAGAGATTGGCCTATCAGATGAGCACAGGCACTCCCAGAGGTAGCATTGGGATAACATCTTCCTTCTAACTAGGATGTTAGTTAGACCAAGGCTGGAATTAAAGGAGAAGAGATACAGAAAGTTTTAGAGGAAGGCAGATTTTTATCTGACACTGCTAAAAAACTGTCTGGCTTCAGTTAAGTGAGAACGATTTCTTTCCTGGGGTTGGCTGACAGTGTGACCTCCTTCTGCCTGACGGGTAGCTCAGACCCTCTGCGTCAGCTTCAATAAGTGCCCACCTTGGATTGAGTCTCCCCCACACTTCTTTTTCCAATGCTACACAGCTGAGACTGATAACTATTATTTATTGAGTTCTCATTATGTGCTAGGCATTGTTCTAACATGTATTATCTAATTTATTCTTACAACTACTATATCTCCACTTTAAAGATAAGGTGATTGAAGCACAGAGAGTTTAAGTAACTTGCTCAAGGCCACACAGCTAGTTCGTGGCATAGCCAGGACTCTGGGACTCTAGCCCAATGCTATCCAGAATCCATACTTCAAACCATGCTGCCTCTTCACTGAACAAACTTTTATTGAGCACCTCTGCACAGTGCTGAATATGATCCTGGTTTTTATACCTACTGCTCCTGTTCTGACTTTGACTAGGGCAGAGGTGGCAACTTGCACACCAGTTGGGTAGATCCAGAGTCTTGACTATGGATGTGTTTGGTTTGCCCACAGTGTAGGGCTGGCATTCAGCTGGTCTGCGCCAGGGCTTGTTGTTTATGCTGCTATTTGCTCTGATGGGTCAGTGTCCACGTTATACCAGTTGTTAGTCACTTTTTTTGCCCATACAGTGTTTTCAAAAAATGAATTTGAATGCTTGTGTTGGTCACGAGAGCACCAGCTCTCACAGTCCCAAGCACTCTCTATTACCTTTTTAGCTACCTTTTCACTCTTAGCTATTTTCCTGTTTGAGTTCATGACACTTGCCCCATCCCTTCATCATCCCAAGCCAGGCCTTGGACTGGCTCTCTGGTTTCTCAATGCCTAGGCCTGGAAAACATCAGAGCTGGCCTGGTGAGGACACTTAGAGCCTGGGGAGGTGGGGTTAGATGGGCAGACAGTCAATCCTGACTGAGCTGAAGTAATACTGAACATTGTGAAATTCTGTCAATACGTCATGGGGTATGGTGTATATTGGTAAGTTTGTTCATTCCTTCATACAATAAGGAAAACAATAACCTCAAGGGGAGGGGAGACACAAAAGCAAAGCCCAAAATGTGTAAACAAGAAATAGTCATTGAATGAATGAAGTGCTGCCTCCATGACCAGGCACCCCCACCCCCACCCAGTCTGTCTGAGAGTCCTTCTTTTCCTCCTTCTAGCCTAGCTCACTTATTACTTCCTTCAAAACTCCCAAGACGTATATATCTTATTTTTTATAGCTCATCTACTTACTATATTTTAATAGCCAACACTTATTGAGAGCTAATTGTGTGCCAGACACTGGTTTTAAGTACTTTACATGTACTAACTCATTTAATCATTACAGCAATGCTACGAGATAGAGGTACCACATTGATGCCCAGTTTACAGATAGGAAAAACTGAGGCACAACCACATTAGGCAACTTGTCAAACATACAGTTATGAGGTGGAAGAATGGGTCTCCATTCTGCCAGGCTGGCTCAGGAGTCTGTGCCCTTAACCACCATGCTGTACTGCCTCTCATTTCTTTATTCACTTAGACATCAGAGCAGGCCTGGTGAGGTCTCACCTGTGTGCTTCCTGAGCTCTGTATTACTTGGGTTTCCATGCCCAGTGCATAGTATCTAGCCTTCAGAAAGGTTCAGGATTTGAGCCAAATATACATATGCACTGTAATACTTTTAACAGAGATTTTCTCATTCTGAGATTTTCCAGGGCAAATCTTTCCTTATATCTTAGGAACTGTCCAGGGCAACATGTTATTTCTTTGAGAGAGGGCTCTTAAACCAGGGCTAGAAATGGCCCCTTCATTTGGAAAGGTGGCAAGATTGGCCATTACAGTAGAGGAATTACATGATCTGATTTTAAACAAGGGCACAGGAACCAGTGTGATGGGGCTATCACTGCCCAAATCTGGGGTAATTTGAACACCTAAATAATTAAGGATAGCAATGGGTTATAAACTATTGAAAAATAGGAATCCACACATCCCTACTGATAATAAGTAGCTAATGGGGGAGGGAAGAAACGCAGGGTGTGGAATGGTAAATGTGCAAGGTGTGCTGGAGCTCAAAGATCACCATTTCCAATCATCGAATAAAACATGGGCTTGGGCAAGAATCATCAGCAGTTGCTAAATCTAAGTGGAAATTTCGATGAGGAACAGGATATGTGCATGGTCTTAAAGTACCTATTCAAAGATTGCTTATCAGTCACCTGGGAACAAACAGTAACTGTATAGTGAAGTCAGACCACAACCTGACTGCATAGCTAGAATCCATGCTGCCAGTAAGGGGCAAATGGACCTTGTTTGCTTCTTGATGTGATGCCCTAAGAAAGACACAGCATCTCTTATGTAATGTTCAGGCCAGGAATTTATAACCTGAATTTAATGATGAAGAAACATCATAAAGCTAAAAACGAGAAGGTTCTATTTAAAAATAGGGGAAAAGGACTATTAGTCTTCAAAAATGTCAGTATCATAAAAGACAAAGAAAGACTGTGTAAAATGTTCCAAATTAAAGGAGACTAAAAAGTCCTAACAACTAAATAATACACCTGATCCTGATCTCAGACCAGATCCTGTACTAAAGGAAGAATAGTGTCCTACATGACATCATTGGTTCAATTGACAAACGAGGAAGACAGATGGGAGGTTAGATAAAGTTACTGTATCAATGTTATGTTTACTGAGTTTGGTAACTATACTATGGTTATGTAAGAGAATATACTTATTCTTAGAAAATACACACTGAAGTGCTTTAGAGTGAAGGGTCACAATATATGCGCTTCAGAAAGGCACATGATGGATAGATGAAAGGTAGGTAGATAACAGATGGGCAAAATATTAACTATAGGTAAATATTGGGAAAGGGAATATGGTATTCTTTATACTCTTCTTATTCTTGCAATTTTTCTGTAAGGTTGAAATTTTTCCAATTAAAAACATAATACAACTTTTGAAAGGCTCATACATGCTGCTATGATGCAGAGATTGTCGAGGGGAAAGCACAGAAGCAGAGCAAATGGTCAAGGTGTAGTTGTAATAATTGTAATAAGTAAGAGAAGGTGAGGGCTCAGACAAGGACAGTAACAGAAGAGACAGGAAGTGCTCAGGTTCTGGAGATTCTTCATGTCTTGAAGGGAGAGCTAATAGAATTTGCTGGCGAAGTCCATGTGAGGCTGAGACAAAGAAAGGAGGCAAGGAAGAGACACAAGGTTTCTGGCCTGATCAATTGAGGGGATTGAGTTGTCAGTAACTGAGACAGGAAAGATGGTGAGAGGAATTGGTTTGAAGTGGAAGATTGAAAGTCTGGTTTTGGACATGTGCCTGGTTAAAAGGATTTATGGGAGAAAAAAGGATTCATGGAATATACTATCTGATTATAATTAAGCAAAATCTTATAAAGTGGATAGCCAGCTTTAAAAGTAACCATGAATCAAAGTAATCTTAACAATGCAAGAACAAGTAGATTTCCAAAAAATTTAACATTTTTGGTGGACAAGACTATAAATGGGGCTGGCAACACTCTTCTTCCATTTGGATAACATACTGGAGGTGCCAAAAATATGTATACAAGTGGAAACTTTGGTCAATGTTGCTCAAGCAGTAGTTCACTGTAATCAGAAGTGTCTGGATGCTAAAGGTAACCACTTTGAGCACCTCTTGTAATTGCAGAAGTCAAACGTGACTTGTAGTCATCTTTTGTTATTGGTATATATTGAGTATTACAATTTTAATAGTTTTTCTTTCTTAAAATGTGTATACATTTTTTCGGCATTCTCTATATATTTGTGAGGGGTCTCTTCCTGTTATATCAGCCCTTAAAATCAGCCACTGTAAAAAGTTGAACTTAGATTCAGACCCCAGAATAACTGTAATAAAGATGTTAAACCAATATTTTTAAATATAATAAAGCATGTGCAATCACACTGGTCTTAATAAAAAGAGTAAAATGATTTGATTATTATTTATTTTTATATTATTATTCTTTATTCTTTTTATTTTTTAAGATTTTTTTATTGGGGAATTGGGAGAGGGGAACAGCGCTGGAGAACCGGGGAAGGGGAACAGACAAGTTGCCATCCTTTTGTTCCTCAGTCTAGTTGTGGAGGACATTGCTTAACTGGCCCATGTTGGTATCATTGTGCTCTTCTTGGGTGAGGCTGATCAGTGGCCGGCCTCTGGATGGCCGCTCACAGCGGCTAGCAGCTCACGCTGGCTGCCGTCCACTCACTGTAGCCCTTGGCAGCCTACTGCAGCGGGGGCTGCAGCTATGCCATTCCCGGGGACTCACAGCAGACCAGCTCCAGGTGGAACTGTTGTTCACCATTTTAGCTGTAGAGGACAGTGTCACTGGCCCTAATATGTGGGATCTGAACTGGGGCCGCTGGCCTCCCAAGCCAGCTCTTAACCAACGTGCCATTCGGCCGGCCCACTTTATTTTTATTTTTGATACATAAAAGTTTATGATATAAAATATATGATTATATTTTATATTATACATTTTAAATATATAAATAGTTTTTATATAATAAAATTATATATAGAACTAAATTTAATGTTTAGCTCATCTTTAATTCAACCCACTAAAATGTCCATATTTGTGTATATTCTATCATGTAAATAATAATATATTCATAAAGTAATACATGTATATAATTTATGAATGAATAAATATACATAAATGGCAGGGCATACATATCCAAAAGATTAATCAAAGGTGTGGAGATCAGAAAAGTTTGAAGATACACAGGCAACAAAAGCAAAAATAAATAAGTGGGACTACATCAAACTAAAAAGCTTCTGCACAGCAAAGGAAACCATGAACAAAATGAAAAGACAACCTACCAAATGGGAGAAGATATTTGCAACAACACGTCTAATAAGGGGCTAATACCCAAAATATATAAGGAACTCATACAACTCAGTAGCAAAAAAAAATAAAATAACCCAATTTAAAAATGGGCAATGGACCTGAATAGATAATTTTCTAAAAAAGACATATAAACAGCCAACAGGTATATGAAAAGGTACTCAACATCACTAATCATCAGGGAAATGCAAATTAAAACCACAGTGAAATATCACTTCACATCAGTTAGAATATGTATTATCAAAAAAGATAATAGATAGACATTTATACCCTCGCAAAATGATAACCCCCCTCCACAATCTACTATCCCTCTTATATCATATATAGCTGTTACAATTCCATTTCAGTGTTTTATACACCTGACACTAATTTTTTAAAAAACAGATAATAGGGCCGGCCGGGTGGCACAGTGGTTTTAAGCGCTGGCTTGGGAAGCCAGCAGCCCCAGTTCGGGTCCCACATATGAGGGCCAGTGACACTGCCCTCAAAAAAAAAACAAAAAAAACCCCACAGATAATAAACAACAAATTCTGGAAAGAATGTGGGGAAAAGAGAACACTTATGCACTATTGGTAGGACTGTAAATTAGTACAGCCACTATGGAAAACAGTATGGAGGATCCTGAAAAACAAAAAATGGAACTAACATATAACCCAGCAAACTCACTTCTGGGTAATATGTATCCAAAGGAAACAAAATCATTAACTCAAAAAGATATCTGTACTCCCATGTTCATTGCATCATTATTTGCAATAGCCAAGATATGGAAACAACTTAAGTGTCTGTTGCTGGAAGAATAAACAAAATGTTTCACACACACACACACACACACACACACACACACACACACACACGAATATTATTCACCCTTAAAAAATAAAGAAGGGGCAGAAAAAAAAAATAAAGAAGGAAACTGTGCCATTTATAACAATATGGATAAACCAGGAGGGCATTATGGAAAGTGAAAGAAGATAGACAAAGAAAGACAAATACTGCATGGTATCACTTATATGTGAAGAAAATGGGGAGAGGTTGGTAAAAGGATACAAACTTTCAGTTAAACAAAAGAAGGAAAAGATTAGAGACCTCTGTAGATCATAATACTGTCTAATTCCAGTCAGGTAAGTCTGTTACCTTTGCCACCATCTGTTCCCTCTTAGCAAAAGTGTGGTGTGGATGAAGCAGTGTAGATTCAGACCCACTGCTGGGAATCCAGCTCACTGAATATGTATTGAGTACATTAAGAAGTTCTGTCCAAGGCAGTAAGTGATAGTACATCATCTAATGGAATACTGTGTAACTTCTGAATATAATAGATCAATTTGGATTGATGTGAAAAGCTCTCCAAGATCCAGTAAGTCAAAAAGGCAAGTGGGGCAGAACAATGTTTAGTTTCAAACAAACCAAAGATATATATGCGCTTCTATATTCATAGGAAACTTCTGGTAGCAGTTACCTTAAGGGAATGGAACTAGATAGGAAAAAAATGGGAAATTTACGTTTTAATGTACTCTTTACATTTTAAAAAAATTCATAAACATGTATTAGTTCAGTTTTTTAAAACATTGTTCAAAAATGTTTAGGCTTTTTGAAACTCCTTTTATGATTTTTATCCCGAGGAGATAGAGCTATAGGAAATATTTTGTACTAAGATGATCATGAAAGCATTTATTAAAATAGCAAGATTGGAAATGACCTGAATGTCTAGCATTAAGAGAACGACTAAGTAAATAAAGGAAAATGGACTGTAATGTAATGAAATCATTAAAAAAGACAAAAACAGGTTTCTGAAAATTTTAGCCATATGGGGAAATGCTGACAATATGCTAAGTAGAAAAAGCATATTCTGTGTAAATTCAGTATTAATATCAATAATGTTAAAATGCACTGAAAAAAAAGCTTGGAAGAAAATATCCACAAATGACAACAGTGGCTGCCTCTGATAGGCAGTGAGATTACAGGAGATTTTCCTCTTCCTGGACCATTTTTATTTTTGTATTCTTTTCAATTTTTCTTCAGTGACCATGCATTATTGTGTAACGTGAAATAAAAACAGAGTAAAATACTGAGGAAACCATGACATACATTACTGGCATGAGTCAGGAGCTGAATTTCATGTTTAAATTAGTTTCAGAAACACAGGGGTGGTTACTAGGCAACCTGCTTGGGAAATCATGTTCGTTTCCATTGTTGCTGGAGTGTCTCAAAGTGTGCGTGAGTGTTTAAAGAAAATGTAAGAGACAAACCCTTGCGAAAGCAGACTCCTGGTAAGAAAAAACAAGCTTTGCCACTCAGTTTTGGTCATGGGGACTTAGTTATCCTGACCTGGGAGGCACATGGTGGGCTGAGTTGTGGTTTTTTTTGTTTTTTGTTTTTTTTTGCAAATGAGTAATTGATTTTAAAGAAGATTGCTATAAGTATATATAATCCGATAGATATTAAAGTCTCTGCTTATGGTGTGGGAAACTGGGTGGGCATGGGGATGGGAAACAAGAGCCCAAACCAATAACCCCAGGTGGATGGTTTTGCTGAGAATCCAGGGCTGTGAATTCAGACAGTGGCAAGGCTTTACAAGATGAATTGCAGCTCAAGATGTGAAAAGATTGCTTTATCATCATGTGAGCCATTTCTACCATTATAGATAATCCTGCTGAGCCAAAGGGCTTTTAATCAGGAGGAAACACTGAAAAATGGATTCAGAGCTAAGAAACCCTTGGCCCAGCCTGATGGGCTGTGGAGGATGGGCTGAGTTAAGAATGCTTTTTAGCCTCCAGGGAGCTGTTTTTTTCGAAGTTTGCAGAAGGCGCAGAAAGTATTGTTCTCAGCCCACAGTGTATGTTTTGTTGATTCTGACTACTAAGTTTTCCAACAAGAACGAAAGGCATTCTGGCAGATAAACAGGGTCAGAGCCCAACTCTCACTCTTAGGACCCCTAGTAGTTGTCTTTTGCAATAAAAAAATTAAATGAGGAGGTAAACAGCAGCCATTTTGGGTAACGATAGCAGGTGATTGTGATTAAGGGTTACTGCTTTTGACCTTGGTGTCACCCAGGCTTCATCACAGTTCAAGGGGGAGGCTGCATATCAGAAGCCCTGGCCTCAGGAGCAACATACCCACTTTCTAATGGAAGGTGGCATAAGAGGGCAGGAATCTTTCTAAATGGAGGGTGAAGAGTTTATTCTGTCCACTAACTTCTGAACCCACATCCTGCATCCCACTTAGTAATGGTCCACTGAATCTGGCTACCCACTCTTTTTTTTTTTTTTTTTTAAGATTTTATTGGGGAATTGGGGGAGGGGAACAGACAAGTTGCTGTCTTTTGTTCTTCAGTCTAGTTGCGGAGGACGTTGCTTCACTGGCCCATGTTGGTCTCACCATTGCCTTTTTCCCGGATGAGGCAGATCGGTCGCTGGCCTCTGGATGGTCGCTCACCACGGCTATTGGCAGCTCACGCTGGCTGCCAGCCACTCACTGTAGCCTTGGCAGCCCACTGCAGCAGTGGCTGCAGCCTACACCATCGCCGGGGCTCACACAGCCCAGCTCCAGGTGGAGCTGTTGTTCACCATCTTAGCTGTAGAGGGCAGTGTCACTGGTCCTCACATGTGGGATCTGAACAGGGACCGCTGACATCCCCAAACCAGCTCTTAACCAATGCACCACTCGGCCGGCCCACTACCCACTCTTTAAAGTGACATATGCCTGGGGGCTAAAGGAAGAGGGGGACTAATATTTACTGACCTCTCCTTATGTGGTAGCTCTCTGGGGTTTAACACATGTTTGTGTTAAATGTTTGTGGTCTGGAGTGATACATGGAGCTTATGAAGTACATAACACTATTCCTGTTTTTCTGTTGAGGGAACTAAAGTGCAGAGAGGTTTAAAAGTGTCCAAGAGGGCCGGCTGAGTGGCGCGGTGGTTAAGCGCTGGCTTGGGAAGCCGGCAGCCCCGGTTCGGGTCCCACATATGAGGGCCAGTGACACTGCCCTCAAATAAATAAATAAATAAATAAATAAATAAATAAAAGTGCCCAAGATCTCTAGCTAATAAATGGCAGAACAGAAACACAAACTCAAATTATAAAGCTTCTGCTCGTTCCTTTCTACCAAGATGCCCCCCACAATGCCCTCCATTTTGTTAGCCCAACCTGCCAGGTGATGGCCCCACTGTCTATTTGTCCTCAAGTCAGTCCACCCTGGGGGGGCCAGCGGGGGGGGGGTAATGTTTTCTCTCTTCTCTGAGCCTCTCATTTGGCAGTGAGTCACCCCTTTAGGGCATATTCTTCTTATATTAATTGTTTAACTCTTTTATTATTATTATTATTCAACTTTTCTTAGAAGTTCGTCCTTTTTCTTCAAATAGCCCATAAGCACCTTGAAGGAAGGGACAATGTGTTAATTCAGTAAATTAACTGCATTCAGTAAATATTTAGAGTAAGAGTGAATTTAGCAACTGAGTTCTGGTCAGAACTTACCTCCCAGGGCCTGTTTGTACTAGGAAACTAGCAAATAGTTTTCATTTTTATCTGAAAACATTATTCTCATCCAAAACAATTAAATGACATTTTTCCCTGATGAAGGGTTTGTAATCTAAGGTAAGTTATTTACAGATTTCTTTCTCTAGGAGCTTAGAATCTTGAACTTATATGGAGCTTGGCTATTATGATATGGGATTTGGGTCAAAGGTGGGATCTAATTCACTTAGCTCCTTCTGTTCTGTCTGGAATCTGTTGGTTCTCACATCAAACACAGCACACTCTATTATGCCTTCTTTCTGTAATGGGGTTCTGCTCTGACAGGCTGGGGCCCTAATGGCCTGGGAACAAGTTGCTGGCTTCTGTGCATTTGCATCTGGGTTTGTTTCATCTTCCTCTTAAGGCTGCCCTCTGGGGAGCCATGCTTGGCACAGATATGTGCACAGAAAGGATAAGACCCAGAGCACCCAGTTCCCACCATCCTCTCATAGTGGACATCAGACTGTGCCATTTCTCAGAGGAAGTCAGCTAAGGCTGCCTGGGGAAGTGTGGCATGGGGGAGGCCTCCTGGCAATCAGAAGACCTCCTGACAGGCTCTTGCCACTGGAGTCATGTATTTCATGAGCATTTATTGGGCACCTCTTGTGTTCCAGGTTCTGGGGTTACTAAGACAAATATAGCATTTGGGAGGTGTTCAGTCTGGTTGGGGGAGACAAACATGTAGACAGTTAAACAATAAGAAAGGCATTATAATAGAATCATGTATGAGAAACCTTAAAAACACAGAGGAGGAAGTGTAGAATTCTGCTCAGGGAAGTTAAGAAAAAGCCTCATTGATTAGGCGACTCTCAAAATGAGTGTAGAAAGAGGAGAAATTCTTCACTGATTGGGCAAGGTAGGATGAGTATTATAGGCTGAGGGAATGACATGCACAATAGAACGGAGGCAGGAAGGAATGCAGCCAAAAAAGCTATGTGGGGATGGCAGGAAATGAGTCTGATGGGGAAGGCAGAGCTGAGAATATGAAGGGCCTTAGATGCCGTGTCTTAAAGTGTGATTCCATTCTATGAATGATAAAGGAGCATGAAAAGATTTCAAACGGAAGGGGATGTGACATGGTCAGATTTCAAAAAAAATCTGTGTAACGACAACGTGAGAGGGACTAGAGGAGGAAGAGATTGAAATAGAGGGACCAGCCCTGAAGGGATTTGCAATAGTCCAGATCACACTACCTTGTTGTGTGTCAGGGGAGATGAGAGGGACAACATGGGATTAAGAGATGGGACCGATGAAGCTTGGTGAAAGGTGGGATGTGGTGATGTGTGAGAAAAGTCTGGGACAACTCCCAGTTTTGGCATGGGAGATGGGAATGGTGGCTCCATTCAACAAAATCAGGAACAAATGGGGGTGGAGTGGGAGAGAAGGTCAGTGGGGAAGGTGACTTAAACTTTGGCAATGTCTAATGTGCATGTTGGCCATCCAAGTAGAGCTGGTTGGTATATGGGAGTTTGAGTTTAGGGAAGATGGCTGGTTTCTGATGGAAGAAGGCTGGATCAGGCTTCTCTCTCTGTAGATATTCAATAAACAATTATTTTAGTAGCTAATTAATGATTACAAGGCACTGGGAAAACAGAATGATGCTGCAATGTAAATGGATGCTCCTGCAGTAATGGACTGATGGCTCCAGAAAAGCTCTAGCTAAATAACACCAATTTTTTTCTAGCTATAAATAACTCTTCTTCTGCAGTTGGATTTTCAATTACACAGTGAAAAATGCAGCAGAGGAAATGAGGAAGAGGGGCATACGGGGAGCATATTGTGCTTGCAGGGTAAAACTGTTAGCAAGCTCCAGCCAAAATGGATAAGGCAGTGATCTGATCTGGTGGAAAAGAGGTGAAAGTCTAATTGTCCTGGGTTCAAGAGCTGATTCCTTAACTAACTAGTTGGGTGTGTGTAATAGGTGATCAGATGTGTAGTAAATGCTACCACTTTTAGAGATACAGTAACAGTTTTAAGCTCTATATATGCATTACCTCATTCTGTCCTCAGAACCATCTCATAGTAGGTCCTCTGTTATGCCTTCTCTGTGATGAGTAAACTGAACACAGAGAGTTTAAATGACTAGCCCAAGGCCATTCAGCTAAAAAGTGGCAATTCCAAGATTTGAGCCCAGACAATCTGGACCTAGAATCCTTTCAGAGGCCGTTAACTACTGTGCCATGCTGCTATGTAAAAACGTTAGGAAATATCATTTCTAATGGCATTCGATTTCTCATCAGAGCATGGGTTTTATAAAGGGCAGGTGGCATAATTTATATTAAGGCCTAAATTATAGCTGTATATTTTCATTGTGTTCTCCCATGATTGGTAGTGTTTAAAGATTTGTCCCTAATTCTTTTTTCTGGGAAACTTCTATAATTATGTGACTTCTGTTTGCAGACCACAGCAGACAACTTGAACAGCATCATCATTCAGCATTAGAGTCCTGTTTATTGGATTCAGCATAATAATAATGATCATGCGCTCGTGAATAAGAGAGACCTTGGTTCCATGCCAGCTCTGCCACTTGGCACAGCACTTAGAACTCTCAAGCCCCATCCATACATGAGATAATACGAGTAACTTTGTAGGACTATGAGGATTACAGTAGCTGGGAGTTCACAGTTCAGGTTAAGAGGGTCATTGAGTGCACTAAGACACAAATAGATATGTGAACATTGGGGGAAGCACTTTCCAGGAAAAAGGAACTGCAGAAGTTTGACTTTGGTAGGGAACTTGGAATGTGTGATACACTAAAAGGTCCATGGGATGGTCTCATAAATGTATTAAGTAATTGGCATTCTTTGAAATGTTCAACAGTCAGCATCTGTTTTTATACAGTACGTATGTAACTAATTAAGCAAAACTTATGATTTTGAGAAAATAATTTTATCCAAACATTTAAGCATTGACTGCAAGCCTAAATTAAGTTTTTCTATTCACTTAATTAAAAATCACAACATGAGTACACTGGATTTTCTTAAATACATACATCAAATGCCTTAAAAAGCTGCCAAAACACATTAATTAACACAATGATTTCAGAAATTATTATGAAATATTTATTTTAAAATTGTTACTACCATGGATTTAAGGTTGTTTGTTCATCATTTCCATTGTTATCCATAGTTTAATTCTTATTTTAATTTTGTAGCTTCCAGGGATTCTATTTCTACATCAATTCACGGTTGCAATAATCATACAGATCACCACCACCCCCTACACACACACACACACACACACACACACACACACACACACGCACACTTTAGATTAGCAAAAGCTATAGATTCTGAGTTATCAAATCATTGATTCTTTGTGGGGAAACTGGACCTAGTAATTCAAACCTGCACAATTAGTGTTTAGATTGAGCCCTTTTAAAAATATTTATTTCTGATGTCACAGGAATTTTAAGTCCCTTTTAAGTTCAAATAGATTTTGAGTTTTGTTTTTGGTTTTTTTTTGTTTTTTTTTGAGGGCAGTGTCAC
Organism: Aselliscus stoliczkanus; assembly: GCA_033961575.1. Lineage (NCBI taxonomy): Eukaryota > Metazoa > Chordata > Mammalia > Chiroptera > Hipposideridae > Aselliscus > Aselliscus stoliczkanus. Next base: position 68,776,811 of record CM066734.1, on the reverse strand, counting down.
TGGCCCTCTTCTGTGGGACCGAACCGGGGCCGCTGGCTTCCCAAGCCAGCGCTTAACCACTGTGCCACTCGGCCGGCCCAGATTTTGAGTTTTGACAATCTGAAGCATGTCTTCTTTAAATTATTCACAATCTATATTCCCCATTCCACAATTCAGCCATTATTATAATTGACCTGGTCTGTTGGTGTCATTGGCAACTTAGGTGTGCGTTATCAGAACCTCATTATAATTATAGAGTATTCAAGAGTCCTGTTACTCAAAGTGTGGCCCATGGACCAGCAGCATAAGCATCATGGAGGATGAAGATTCTCAGTCTCACTTCAGACATGTTGACTCGGCACCTGCATTTTAACATTCCTCCCACCCGTACCCCCACCCCCGCCTTGTGATTTGATTGCACTTTAAAGTTGAGACACACTAACATAAAGGTTTCATCTACCTGGAGATGAGGGATCAAGCCTGCAGCTGGCACTTCTCTTCAGGACATGCAATTAATTTATCATCTTGGAACCCACTATGGCTTCCCCTTTTCTTACAGTTTGAGACTTCAAAGGCTACGATTTTGTGCTACATTGACCAAGAGAAGAGAGCCTGAGGCTGAATCTGAGGAATCCAATAGTGAAAGAGAGGGTAGCTGAGGAGGAGTTGCCCAGAAAGGTAGGAGAAAACCAGGAGAGCTAAACAGTCCTGGAAGCCCAGAGCAAAGACCTTTCAAGGACATAATATTTGTCAGGCTCTCTTATCACACCGATGAGCACATAGTGAGTACTCCATAAACATTAGCCATTATTCCTGTTGTGATTACTCTTAGTGGCAATTTAAAAATGAAGACCAGATGTTGTCTCAGACAAACTGGGGAAATTCAAGAAGCATCATCATCACAGAGACATACCACAAGAGTAATTTTCGTGGACCTTGGAACAGAGATCTATGGTCCTTCTAGGATGTCGAATGAAACAGGGCTGATTGACAGAATGAACTTAGAAAAAAATAAGGTCAGAGGAAAGAATGTATTTACTGTTTACATTTCTTTCTGAGGGCAGGATGAGATGGTGCGAAGGGAGAGGATGATAAGACGCATAAGTAAACTTATTTTAAAGAACGGTACACCTTTTTCACCACTTTGGTTTCTGGATCTTGACCATAACACTTCATGTTGTTGTTGTTTTGTGTTTTTTTTTTTTTTTTAATGTAAGCAGATGGTTTGAATACTGTTTTCAAAATTTCCTGCCCTAAAGGAGTGAGTGAGCGATCTAGTCCTACAAACCAGGTAAAGCTAGTGCCTCCGAAATCCTCCTGGGGTTCTCTGTTTGGGTATTGCAGGGTTGGGTTCTGTTCTCTAATCTGGCTAAGACCTGAGAAAAGAATAATGAGGAACATCCTAGAAGTACATTGATGAAGACAAACGGACTCTAATAATCTATTTCATAGCTTAAAATAGAGTTATTATCATAAGCATTTAGCTAGTAGCCAGAAATCCTGGATGGGTCTTCACAGATTTGGTATTTGAGCCTGTTACATTTCAAACTGGTTTTTGGTGCCATCTCTTTAGGGCTAGTTTAAACCAGCAGATTTCACCTATGACGTTATCCTCAGTGTCCTGTGCAGGGACCTGCAGGGAGTTTACAGAGACACCTTGTGGCTGAAAAGGGGAAGTACCCTGGCTTTGTTAGAAAATAAAGATTTGCATTGTGTCTAAAATTTGGTGTATTTTCATGGTTGAGAATTTCATTCTTTCTTCCAATTCTTTTTGTAGGACTGAAATTACATGTTTATCAAATAGACTTTGATTCTTTTAGATTATTATTTTTTTTATAGTCTCCAGCTTTTCTTTCCTAAAGAAACAACCAACCAGGTGACCAGCAGCATCAGCTGGGTGAAATCTAACCAGGGCTAGGACAACGGCGAGACAAGCTCATATTTTAGAAGGTCCCAAAATTCTCAATGAATAAAGATAACATTTTAATGCAATATTTTAAAAAGTCAAAACTAATGCGAAAAAAAGCATGACAAACAAAAATATCAAAATCATAATACAGGATCAGTACAGCTGATGTTCCCTTTTGTCTCAGACTCCAATGTGGCTCTGAAAGGCATCGATGGGTACTCCTTGACCTGGCTCATTCGTGGCCAGCGACCTTGACCTTCTTGTGGCTTTCCCCGTCTCCTCTTATTTAGATGAAGTGTAAGGAGCCTCGGTCCATGACAATGATAGGGAGAAGAAATAGAGAATAGAAAATTTAAAAGTGGCCTTGAGGGAAAAAATTGGGAATGAAGTCTTCTGGTTCTCCTGCTTTCTGTGTCAGGACACCCCTTCCTCTGCCTTTCTCCCAAACATCCTTCTCATTCCCGCTGAGCTTCTCTTTACTAGGTGGGCCTGAGTGGATGAGACTCAGACACTGAGAGCAGGTGGGTATGAGAGATGCAGGAGGGAGGGCCCTGCTCTGGTGAGAAAGCCCCTTCTCGCTTATTTCCTATTTTGACACACCTTTTTATTTCCTGCTTACCAGGACCAGGGCAAGGGGTAGGGAGAGATAAGTGAGGATCTGGGGCCATAGGGACATACCACTTCTCAGGGGGACACATCCATGGAGGATGTGGGTAGCTAGTATATCTCAAAAGTGCCCTTGGAGGGTATGAGTTTGGTCTGCGTGATGCTGTCTCTGCATCTCCCCGTCCCTCTTCAAGCAGATCAGCATCTTGGAGGGAGTGAGCTACTGTTCACAGGGGAAGAGGGTCCCCCTCTGGTGTCCTCCCTAAGTCTACAGGACTTGTCTTTCACCTAACTAACTCTTGCATTGTCATCAGACAGATGGTAACTGCAAATAGCAAGAAAATATTGTGCAATTGTAACCACACAATCTGCTATGAAAAAAAGGAAGTAAAAAGCCCTGTGGGGTGAGAACATGCTGGGGTGAGGGAGGATCAGAAACCCAAAATCAAAGGAAAATTTCAGAAAAGCTGCAGGAAGCAAGTGGCCTAACAAAGAGGCCAAAAGGGTCTCGTGGATGAGGGCTCCTCTGCACACGATGAAGCAAGAACCCAGAAATAAGAAGAAGCCAGGGAGTACTCACCCTATTCAATTGTGTAAAATTTTATGGCCTTCAAATGTATTCCCTTAGGGGAGTTCAGGGAGAATAGTGCATGCCCTCGGACAAAGCACCGATACCAGAGCCTGCCACAGTGCCCAGATCATTCACCTGTAGACATTGGATACCCTGTATCGTGTGTCAGCTGTTCTCCTGACCCAGAAAACTGCACATCCCTTATCACCTGCTTGTGTCTCTTCATGAACTTGGCTCTTCTGTTGGCAACTAATGGGTCTCTTTTTACCAGTGGAGGTTTTGCGGACTACTGGAGCCTGTGTGGTTCAGCAGGGGAATCATATTAACGTTTATTGAGAGCCTACTATATGCCAAGAATGTGCCTGGCACTTTATCTGTTTCTCTTGAATCCTCACAATAGCCTTTCAATATTATAACTATCATTTTTTACAAATGAGAAAATTGTGACCTGAAGAAACTATGTGATTGCTTAAGCTCACATAACTGGTGAGTGGTGGTTCCAGGACTTTTATCTAGGCCATGGGACTCTTCTTGTGTCCATATGATCTTTTTGTTGCATTAGGTTAGCAGAGAGATGGCAGGGTGACACCCCCACACCTTCCTCCCACATCCATGGCAGACACTGCTAATCAATCTTGGTGGTTGTTCCTCTTGAGCTAAGACTATGCATAAGACACAGGTTACAAGTAGAGAAGTAGAAATTATGACCCATGTTCTCAAGGAATTTTACTTTGGTATAGATTTAAATTGTATAATATAGCAGTAGACTAGAATGGAAGGCAATAAATAACACCCCAGCCATGAGTGCTAAAAAGATTCTGGTAAAGAAATACACCCACCATCCTTTGTCTGAAAGCTGCCCTTTTTCTTGCTTTTGAATTCCTTGGAGTCTTTTCCCCGTTCTAGATATCACTCATTTATTCAATCAATAAATATCTTCTCTGTATCTAAGAGTACAGCACAGAGCAAGGCAAAGTTCCTGCTCTCATGGAACTTAATTTCTAGGAGGGAGATTAGATAAAAAGTGAACAAGTTCTCCCCCCACCCCCAACACACACACACACACACACACACACACACACACACACACACACATCAGCTGATCATAAATGTGATGAGAAAGTGAAGAAGGGGAGATGGAGCCCGGCCCAGTGGCTCAGTTGGTTAAGAGCTCGCTCAAGAGTGCGAGCTCTGAGCAACAGGGTTGCTAGTTGGATTCCCAGCCCGAGCTGAGCAGCCGCTGAGCTGCCAAAAGGTGGCAGGAAGGCTCAGCTAAACAAACAAACAAACAAACAAACAAACAAACAAATGAAGGGTAGATGGAGAGAGGAGGGGGAGTGTTGCTTTATGTAGGGTAATGGAAAAAGGACCTTCTGAAAAGGTGGCATTTGAGCTGAACCAAGAAGGAAGGGAGCCGACAGAATATGGCCAAGGACACCCCAAGAAGAGGGCACAGAAAGAGCGTGAGGAATGCTCTGATGCTCTGACCAGAAGTGGTGTAGTGTGTTTGTGGAACAGCAAAGAGACCAGTGTGGCTGGAGTGCAGTACACCAGGGGGAGAGTGTTAGAGATGGAAAGGACAGGCCTTGTAGTTGTGAAGGAGGATTTGGGCTTTTACTCTGTGCAAAATGCGAATCCACTGGAGAAAGCTGAACAGAGTGGTGACATGGTCAGGCTTGTGCTTTAAAATGACCACCTGGCCCCTATGTGGAGAATGGAATGTGGGGCAAAGTTTGCTGTTATGAGGCAAGCCCAGTGGTGCTGATGGGACTTGGTGATGGCTTGAATCAGGATGATGGTGCTGAAGCGGGTGAGAGGTGGCTGGGTTTCAGGTGGGTTGTGAAGGTGGAGCAGCCAGGATTTGTTGACAGATTGGATGTGGGGTACCATAAGTTGAAGTGTATCACCCAATATCCAAATGTTGAAGTTCTAACCCCTGGTACCTCAGAGTGTGATTGTATTTGGATACAGGGTCTTTAAAGAGGTAATCAAAGTCAAGTGAGGCCTTTGGGATGCATCCTAATCCAGTATGCCTGGTGTCCTTACAAGAAGAGGAAATGAAGGGCTGGCTCAGTTGGTTAAGAGCTCACTCAAGAGTGCGAGCTGAGCTCTGAGCAACAGCAGTTCAATGCCCAGCCCAGCTGAGCTGCCGCTAAGCTGCCAACAGGTAGCAGGATAGCTCAGCTAAAACAAACGAACAAACAAACAAACAAACAAAAACAAAAAAAAGAAGAGGAAATGAGGGCACAAACACACACAGAGGAAAGACCATGTGAAGACACAGGAAGAAGACAGCCATCTACAAGCTGAGGAGAGAGGCCTCAGAAGGAACCGACCCTCTAGACATGTTGATGTCGGACTTCCAGCCTCTAGAACTGTGAAAAAATAGGTTTCTGTTGTTTAAGCCACCCAGTCTGTGGTATTTTGTTATGGCAGCCCTAGCAAACTAATCTGTGAGGTATGTAAGAGAGAGAAGAGTCAGAGATGATGCCTGATGTATGTCATGTTTAGAAAAGTTGGAAGTTGAGCATTTTCTTCACACTGCTCAGAAGCACCAAGAGATTGTCCTCCTGGGTTTTGCTATAAGGAGTTTTCTAGTCGACTGCACACCTCTAACATGGGGAAAGAATGTGACACTGACACATGCAGTTACAAAAGGAGGAATTGGCCCCAAACCAGCATGAACCCCTTTTGGTGCCAGCACCACCCTGAGATGTGTAGCCCACTGTTCCTGTTTTTCCAGAAGGTCCTCCTTCCTTCTCTCTGGAATCCCTTTTATTCTGATCTCACCTGCATTTCCCCACACCAAACGGATTTGGGTACAATTGAGGGATAGGGGTCACCATCCTAGAAACAAAACAGTTTGTCCTGTGACTCAGTGAATTTGCCAGAGCCCTGTCTCATTCATGGGGACTTGAGGGGGATTCGCATGTACTCCTACTTCTGAAACACCTCCCTGCCGGTCACTCCTCTCAGCCCTTAGCCTGGCTGTGGCCACCCACAGTTGCTTTCATCACTGGGCATATCACCCATATTTGGGGAGTCTGCTTCCTTTCCCATGACACTTGAATGGTCACTATGTGGCGGTGAGGAGGCCTGCTCAGCCTCCAGACATCCAACGGGGCTGCTGTGTGCCCACCAGTTGCCATGCGTTTCTGGCTCCTGGATGGAAAGACTCCTTTAATGAGCGAGAGCTCCCTCTCTTTAGGACTCTGGTACCAGCCCCCGGAAGCCTGCACTGGGGCACAATTTGAATTTAATGGGCTGAGCTACACTCAGGGTCAGCCCCCGCCTCACAATGCCCACATCAAGCTTGTGATCATGGCTCTTTTCCAACTTCAGACTGTGCTCCGTCTTCATCCGGGATGCTGACCCCTACTGCCGTTTTCTTGAGCCTGGTGAAGTGGATTTAAGGATTTGAGGACCGATATAAGGGGTCAGCAAACTATGGCTGGCCACCTATTTTTCTAAATAGAGTTTTACTGGAACACAGGAACACTCGCTCACTTACATATTGCCCATGGCTGCTTTCCCAGAACCAGGGCAGAGAAGAATAGTTGCTGCGGAGACCATATGGCCTGCAAAGCTGACAATATTTACTATCTGGCCCTTTATAAAATGAGCTTGCCAACCCGTGTGATAGACTTAGGTTGGCTAACTCTCACAAAGTGAATAAGAGGATTAAAAAACGACTATGGGGGGAGGGGCTACTATGGCGGGGTTGGGGGGAGATGGCAGCTCTCCAGCTGTCTGGCCTCTCCTCCCGGGCCACCCACCTCGGTCTGCCCCCCCACCCTGGTCACGGCCCCCCTGCCAGAGCCCAGGCGTGAAGGACCAGCTCATTGTAACTTGAAAATACTTTTGGCAAGTTCTGTGACTTCCTGTTTTCAGTCCAAAGTACCTTAATTCTTGCCTGCCTATTTCAAAAACCTGGGGCCCAGGAGTTTACAACATCTTTAGCACAATTCCCAAAGCAGCCCTGGACCATAGCCAAAATGGGTAGATTTTTCTTCAACAACACAATTGGCTTTTAAAATAAAGCTGTCTTGGCCTTAAGCTACTTTGAGTTTTAGCAAGTTCTTATGTTGAGAAAACTCTATTTTGTCTACTCTTAGGAGGGCTTGAACACAGAACCTAATAGATTGCCCCAGGGTGACCATCCAGCCTGCTTCTCTGGAATAGTCCCAGCATAATTTCCAGTTCACTCTCAAAAGTGTCCTGATTTGAAGGGCCGGCCGAGTGGCTCAGTTGGTTAAGAGCTCACTCAAGAGTGCGAGCTGAGCTCGGAGCAACAGCAGTTTGATGCCCAGCCCTAGCTGAGCTGCCGCTGAGCTGCCAACAGGTAGCGGGATGGCTCAGCTAAAAATAAAAAAAATTAAAATAAAAAATAAAAGTGTCCTGATTTGAACAATAAATTATATGCTCAATCTGAAAAAAAAAAACTACTATAAAACTAAGTAAATAATTAAATCTACCATGGATTGACAATAATACAATAATATTAATATTGCAATTAAAAAGGACAACAAGAAAACATCAGGACTGATATTCTCCCACCCATATTGAAAACTGCTTGTCAGAGAAAATAATTATCCTCTATTCAGGTCTTTCAAGACGTTGGTGAGAGAGAGAGAGAGAGAGGGAGAGAGAATGTCAGTGGATGGGGTTGGAAGAGAGAGAAATGGATAGATAGATAGATAGATAGAATTGTGGCTACAGCTTACATGCTCAATTTTTAAAAAAAATGCTCGTGTGCATTTTTCCTCTCTAAATGTCAGTTATTTAGCACTATTTATGGTCACGTGCTGTTCTTAAGGTTTCACATATATTAATTCATTTAGTTCTCAAAACAACCCTAAGAGGCATGCACTACTATAATTGTCCCCATTTTATAGATGAAGAAACTGAGGCACAGAGAGTTTAGGTAATCTGCCCAAAGTTACACAGCTGGTAAGTAGCAGGTGGTCTTGAATCCAAGCAGTTTGACTCTAGAGTTTATGCTATTAAACTCGATATTATATTGTTTTTTTAATTGTAAAAATAAAGACAGAGAGAAACCCCAAAATGTTCAGAGAGCTCTGCCTTAGTGGGTAGATTTTTTGGCATGACTTGTCATCCCGGCTACCAATCCTTATCCCAAACTCTGGTGCATGGTGAAAGAATTGGGAGGCTATTCCTTTAAAGGAATTTGAGTTTTTAATTTCAAGGCACATGCCCAGGATGAACCCAGCAAATTTAGAAAGTAGCAGTGGAATAGGTCCCTCCTCAGGCATGGAGGCCCATGGGCATCTCCTGAGATTACATTGAGTTGGGATGTCACATCTCTGAGCACCACCCAAGATAGCACTCCTCTGCCTCGAGCTCAGGCTCCTAGGGGAGACCGAGGGTCTCTGGCTTAGTTCTCAGTGAAGAGTCAGTATCCTTTCCGGTCTGCCCACTTTCTGGGCCTCAGTTTTCCATCTGTAAAATGAGGGAGCTCAGCTAGATGGTCTCTAAGAGCTCTTCATGGATTAAAAATATTCTGATTCTAGATTTAATGAAATGGAGAAAATATTCATGCCATATTAATTTGTGGGTGGGTAAAACCCATTATAGAACATTATGTTTGACTTTTGCAATTTTTGTTAAGAAAAATAGGTGTAGAAGAATAAAGATATTAGTCCTCTTCACTCCTTTGTCCTCTTCCATTCCCTCTCTTCTACTGGGAAAGGGTCTTCTAGCAAAAAAAATTCACTGGGACTCTTTGTCGGACAGGGGCTCTATTCCAAGGGACTGGAACACGGCCATCAACCTCCTGGAATGGAGCCGGGATGCTCCAGGAGACCTGACCCAGTGGGCAAAGGGTTCTCAGCAGCTTCAAACAAACAGCGTTGAGCAGGGACCTTGAGGCGAGGAAAGAGGGGCAGGAAAGGGTGGGACACCATTCAAGGCAGATCATGCATGAGCTACAACACAACCCCAGGAGAGCAGGAAGATTATTTAGAAGCATCCTCAGCACTTCCATGTGCTCATGATCTGTATGGAGCAAGACAGAGTTCTGCTAATGGCCTGTGTCCTTCCAGATTGCGAAGACATGACAATACAGTCCCATGAGCTTTTAAGAAGGACGGCTGCGGTGTGAACCCTGTCTATCTCTTCCTGGCTGAGTTCTCTGGGTGACCTATCTTTTCCTGCAGTATGCTTTTCTATACTCTCTACAGTAGATAAGTATTGCTTATATAATACAAATTGTGTTTAAAAAATATTAAGATCGTATGGAATGTCTCTAGTATCCTAATATCATAGTTGACAATAAATAGGTAAGTACCTCAAAATTGGTCCATCAGCGAGGATTTGGCTCCCAGAAACTGAAATGGCTGGAATATTTTACTGTGACAAGGGACTACTTCTTCTCAAAAGGTGCAGATATTGGAAGGATGATTGTGCTCTCTAGAAACTCTTTGAATTGTGGGTCCCTTTTCTCTGGCCAGAATATACTCCCTCAGGGGATGATTTTGCACAAACTGTGGTGAGATGCTGTCAGAATTTCTACCCATGAGCCTGGGAAAGGTAGCTGCTGGCATGAAAACCATGAACTTCCAAACTGGAATAGTTTAGCGTTCTGTGCCTTAATTAACTTGCCAATAGATGTGACTAATCCTAAATTAATAGGTGCTCAGGAAATGAGGTACACGGGGGGGTTCCAAACTTTTGGATGGCTGAGGTTTATTCAGATTATTTTCATTGTCTGCGTCCACATTTTAGAAAATCAGTCTAAAGCATACACACTTGCTTTTCAGTCTTACTGAACTCTAAATAGTGAATTTAATGGATTTCTTTTTCCATTAGTGTCCTGTAAGCTATGGGACCACTACATTACAGATTCCCCTCTGTCTCTCTGTTATCTGTCTGTCTCTGTCTCTGTCTGTCTGTCTGTCCCTCTTTGTTGTATGGTTTTGAACTAAGGAAGAGCTAGTGACTGGGAATCTCTGGGCCTCAGTTTCCTCATGTGAAAGAAGATGTTCAATTCTTCTTTCAAAATTTACAATTTCAAAAGTACCTTCAGCCTCTGAGATTCCAGAGTGGATGGTTTGTTGAAGTAGGCCTGAGCATGGGCACTAGGAATTGTGTCATTCGATGGGTGAGTCAGACTAGGGTGCCAGGAAAATAATGTCTTCACAATCAACACAAGGACACAGGCAATTAAGAAACACATTTAGCTGACAGCTTGAGTGTCTGTTCCATTTGGAGGATATATTCCTGAAGAAGGACAGGGTGACTCATCAGCCGGCAGTAACCTGATGAACTAGAGCTATCCAATTTCCTTTCTCTGATTCCAGGTGACTGAAAGATCTTCATTTGGTTTTCCAAGGCAGTTTCCCCAGGCAAGAGGAGGGCAGGTGATCTATGGCAATTGAAAATTGACAGTCTTTTGTGGGGACGAAATTAGATCACGTATGAGAAATGACTGTGAAATTATATGAAGTAGCAGAGGGATAGCATCCTTGGTAATACCATCATTACCTATGAATCATTCTCATGCTAATTTGGTTAGTAGCCTTTCAGCCATTTTCTTTCTTTCTTTTTTTTTTTTTAGAGCTAGTAAACCCTGGGTGACTTGGGAAACATGGAAATTCTGAATCTGTGAAGCCAATCAGAGGTGAAAATCACTAACATTTACATAATGCTTTACAATTTTCAAAATGCTTTTGCATACAGTATCCCAGTAACCTTGGGAGAGAGGGCATATTATTTTCCCAGTGTCTAGTTCAGGAAAGCTCAGTTTAATAGATCGAGGAAGGATTTGGGCTGGCAGCCCAACCTGCCTCCAAATCACAGTGCTGCTGCTTACAAAGGGGGTGAAATACTCCTCTCCTATCCAACACACCCCCAGGCATAGAAACACACATACTATGCAGGATCTGTGCCCAGTGGAACAACTGAAGCAGTGATGAGAAGCAGAAGGCAGAAGAGAAACCCAAATGCCAATCTGTTCTGGAGATCATAGAACTGCTTCTTTTTCCTCCTTCAAATGCTGCTCAAGGTGCATACAGCCTTTCCAGAAGGCTGCCCCATGGCTGGGTCTGCTCAGCTTCCTGTAGCCCCTGGATTCAGGCTGAGTCTGTTGTTGCAGGTATAGAAAGTAAGTACCCATTCTACTCAAGTGGAATCTTGGGGGTATTGAGCGCTTATCTCTCTTCCCATCCAAAGTTAGGTTTGTATGTTCCTGCTGAGGGTGGAACTGGGATGGTCCTCCCAGAGCAGCACTGTCTGACCTAACCCACCTGGAGTTGCTGGCATCTCAACTGCTGGAGCTGCCAGTCTCAGATTACCAGAGGGGAGGGAGGGCGAGTCTGGATGTCAGGACCTGGGGCTCTCTGTGTGGTGCAAGCCTGAGCTTTCCATCAGTTACTGGAGTCTGCAGCAGAGTGGGATCTTTGTGCCTAGACCCTTCCCATTCACAGAGGAAAGTGGGAGATTGTGCTGCCCAGCTGCAGATTTATAGAGGTTCAGGAAAGAAGATGAACTGGCCCCATTACTGCATCTCCTTTTACTGGATTTACTTTGCAGCCTCCAGACTGAGGGGTAAGTGGCTGGTGGGTGGTTAACCATCTCTACTCATTTGGGGGCACTTTTTGGTGGGAGGCAGGGTGGGCCAGGAAACACAACCAGTGATCTAACTACAAGGAAGTGTTCCATACTTCTTACTGACTGATGCTGATCATGGTAGGGCATGCCAGAAAAATAATTCTCATCGACCAAAAGCTTGTCCTTAGCTAATGCTGGCTCATCCCAACTCTAGTCCTCAGTCTGTTGTTATTTGCCTTGTAACACACATGACACCGAATGTTGATCTAAGTCCCTCTTTCTATGCAGCTGTAGAAACAGCAGATGGAAAATATGCTCAGAAGTTGTTTAATGACCTTTTTGAAGATTATTCCAATGCTCTTCGTCCAGTAGAAGATACAGATAAAGTCCTGAATGTCACCCTGCAGATTACACTTTCTCAGATTAAGGATATGGTTAGTATCATACAGTGGTGACGCTTTGGCATGTTACTTAGAAGGAAACTAATAGTGCTTTCCAAAGGGATGCTTTAACTGGGAATTTGAGAGGGGATGAGAACTGATAGCACTGTGTGTAAGCTGGTGGAAGAAGGAGAGACCAGGGAAAGGAAGCTTTCTATAAAGTTAATTTCACTAAATGTTATCTAATTCTGGCCATTAACAGTAATAGTCTTAGATCATCTAAAGAAAAATGGTGTTACATATTATATAATTCCATTTCAATGAAATGTCCAAAATAGGTAAAACCATAGAAACAGAAAGCAGAGTAGTAGTTGCCGGAGACAGCAAGAAGGATAGGGAATAATAAGTGACAGCTTCATGGACATCGGATTTCTTTTTGGGGTGATGAAAATGTTCTGGAATTAGATAGCGGTGATGGTTGCAGGACAATGTGAATATACTAGAAACCACTGAACCGTATTTTACAATGGTTAAAATAATGAGTTTTATGTTATGTGATTTTTATCCGAATTAAAAACAAAGAAAAGTGGTGTTTTAAGATGACATATGTTAGTTAGTGCTTATACGTGTTTCATTACACAAAATTATGAAACTCAAAAAACTTTTCATCTGTCCATTGGAAATATTTCCTCACTTCATCATTCAAGTGAATCACCAGTTGATCAATTTTCAGAGCTACTTGGGCAGTTGGTCTAAGCAAAGATCTGATGACTTAAATATTTGTCCACTTTACATTCCAAACACTAACTAAGGCAGTCAAGCAAGGGGCTAGACTGAAAAAGCTCCCACTTTTTCTGTTTATTGAAAATCAGTGAGTGCTCTTGGAATTCCTGTTGTGAAGAACAAGTGTTCTAGAGATAGGTGGCATTGGGTTGAGGCGTCTGCTGGACAAAATAATATCTGGGTTAATTGTGCAGGATGAAAGAAACCAAATCCTGACTGTCTATTTGTGGATCCGCCAAATCTGGAATGATGCATATCTCACGTGGGATCGAGACCAGTATGACGGTCTGGACTCCATCAGGATCCCCAGCGACCTGGTGTGGAGGCCAGATATTGTCCTATATAACAAGTAAGTGCAACTCAGGAGTTTCTCAGAAATGAACTTACTGATTTAACAGAATTTTAATATTATGAAAAAGGAATATTTAAAACATGCATAGGGGCCAGCCAAGTGGTGCATTGGTTAAGAGCTGGCTTGGGACACCAGCTCTGAGCAGCAGGGCCCTGGTTCAGATTCCACATTAGGGCCAGTGACACTGCTCCCTCTACAGCTAAGATGGTGAACAACAGCTAGACCTGGAGCCGGGCTGCCATGAGTCTCCCATGATGGCATAGGCTGCAGTGGGGCTGCAGTGGGCTGCTGTAAAGCTATCATGAGTGGCTGGCAGCCAGCATGAGTGGCAGGCAGCTAGTGTGAGCTGCCAAGTGCTGCCATGAGTGGCCAGCCAGTGGCCAATGACCAATCTGCCTCACCTGGGAAGAGCACAATGATAATACCAACATGGGCCAGTGAAGCGACGCCCTCCACAACTAGGCTGAAGAAAAAAAAGACAGCAACTTGTCTGTTCCCCTTCCCCAATTCCCCAAAGCTGTTCCCTTCCCCCAATTCCCTAATAAAATCTTTTAAAAAAAAAACCAAACACCCCAGCATAAATCAAGTACCAATTCATGCTCTTAGACCCTGAAATTATGTAGAGATAACATTCTGCTTTCCAGGTAAGAAACTCTTTTAGAGGCTGTATTAGTTTTCTAGGGCTGCTGTAACAAAGACCACAAACCAGGGGGCTTAAACAACAGAAATGTGTTAGCTCACAGTTCTGGAGGCTAGAAGTGCAAGATACAGGTACTGGCAAGGTTGGTTCCATTGGAGGGCTGTGAGAAAGAATCTATTGTAGGCCTCTCCCCTGGCTTCTGGTGGCAATCTTTGTTGTTCCTTCACTTGTAGAAGCATCACCCCAATCTCTGCCTTCATTTTCACATGGCGTCCTCCCTGTGTGTTGCCTATGTCCACATTTTCCCTTTTATAAGGACACCAGTAGTGTTGGATTAGGTGCCCACCCAACACTAGTGTGACTTCATTTTAGCTAATTATATCTGTAGTGACTTTATTCCAATTAGATCACATTCTGAGGTGCTGGGGGCTAGGATTTCAACATATGAATTTGTGGGGGACACAATTCATATATGGTGATCCCTTATCCAACATCATGTATCAATAACAATGATACTACTAATATTAAGTCAGAATGGGTTGGCTAGAAGCTGACCTATGGATTTTGAACTTTGTATGGGGTGGAGGATGAATTAGATTATAAGATTGCCAGTGGCCTTTTCCTGGTTCCTGAGCAAGGGGCCTTGAGTAAACTGGTAAGTAAGGTTTATGTTTCTTAAACTGTAAAGTGCACACCAATCACCTGAGGAGGTTGTTAAAATATAGATTCTGATTCAATGGGTGTTAGAGTTTGACATTCTGCATTTCAATCAGCTCCAGATGTTAGTGCAGCTGGCTTATGGACCACACTCTGAAAAGGAACTAGATTGCATGACCACAATTCAGGCTCAGCTGCTTCATCTGTTTTCAAAAGAGCTTCTCTCTCTTTTTATTCTGGAACTCAAGTTTCTGTGGGTTGGGAAACTTTGACTCAGAACAAGGTGAATGAGAGGCAGCTCAAAGGGGTTCTTCTAAGAGCTCAGCCTTCTAGCAGGCATGAGTTTTCCTTCTAGAAGCATCACTGGTGTCCTGGAGCCTGGATTTTAGTCTCACTCCTTATCCAGAGAGTACTTCCAAGGATTATGAACCTCTTGAATCATAGACCTGATCCTGCTGACCAATCCCCACTCAGAGTGGCCAGAGGAACCTTCCATATCTTTTCTCTAGCAAGATGACATCAAGCAGTGGTGCTTCATTACTGCAGCTCTCTCTCTCTCTCTCTCTCTCTCTCTCTCTCTCTGAAATGTGTTAGCTGAGAGAGAGAGAGAGAAAGAGAGAGAGAGAGAGAGAGAGAGAGAGAGAGAGAGAGAGAGAGAGAGAGAGAGAAGGCGAAAACGAAACATGTCCTCTACCTCATCTCACCCACAGGGTGCAGGAAAATGATCAGAGAATACAGTTTACACAGATCAGCATCAGCATTCTATAAGGTCTAACAATTCTTCCAGGAAAACAAACAGAATGCTGGTTCTCCTCTCCTTCCCTCTTTCATTAGCTGAAGCAGTGACCAGCTCCTGTGGAAATGCTTCTCTGCAAGCTTGCATGGTAAACTAAGTTAAGCCTACCCTAGTCCCCGTTTATCAGAGAAGCCAGTTATGTGCTCATGAGCTCACATAAACCTTCTGTGGTTTTGAAAAATTCTGTCCCCATTTTCTCCCCCCCATCCATCATTGGCCTTGAAATGTGTGAGTTCTGTCACCCATCCTTTCACACACAGAGCCTTCCACCACACTGATTAATCAACGTTTTTCTGTTCCTCTGGTTTGATTCTTTAGTCTTCCCTGTCCTCTTGTCACAGACACTTTTGTTTCAGATCCTCCCTTTGCATTCTCCTTCTCAGTAATATCAGAGTTTTCCTATTTAGAGGAAACTCTAAATGTAGCGATAATCAGATGTCATTTGCATTTTTTTAGCCAACTGAAATGAGAACTGAAGAGAGTTATAGGCTTGGGCAAAAGAGGGACCCCAGTCACACCCACTTCCCTGACTCTGGTCCTTCTAGCTGAATCTTCTGATCCCAAATATAATATAACTGCTTCTCAGATGATGGCACAGAACCTTGTAAACCACAAAATGGGCTTTCTGAGTGGTAGTGGGGAGAGAAAAGAGGGGTATAAGGCAGGTGATCCAGTCAGGTATGATAAAGATAGTTAGGGCAGGAAGATGCTTAATATCTAGATTCACCATTGGTGCCTGAACCTAGGTGTTAGACTTGTTAGGGAGTGATCAGAATGGTGATGGGCCTGGAAGCTGCTTCAAATAAGGAGAAGTTGAATTTGTTGATTCTTAGTTTAGAAGAGAGAAGTCCCTAGAAAGACTTGATGGCTATCTTAGGCAATCACAGAGAAAATAAGGTAGAAAACAGAGAAAATTGCTCCAGAGGACAATACCCAAGACAGAGTAGAAGTTCAAGAGAAGATAAGCAATTTTAAAAACTAATAACTAATAACTTAAGCAATACATTTTCCCAAGAGGTAGTGAGCTCTTTATGAATATAATGGTTTGAGCAGATACTGGCTTTATTACCAAATCAGTAGAGGAATAAATAAATTGGGACTCAAAGTTCTGGTAAGGTTGTTTAATATAAGTATATGGCCGATATAATGGTTAGTGTAAGAGGTTGCAGGATTCCTGACATTTTTAGAAAAGGTAAAGAGTGTAAAAAATTACAGAAATTCCTAATGTGCATTTAGTATGAGAGAATTCTAATGGTTGGGTTTTAATGGGAAGTGTTAATACTTGGATTTTAGGCCTAGTGAAGAACTGGATGCCCTATTGTATTCAGAAAGATTTGTCTAGAATTTAGCTGTAAGTTTCACTTAAGTAGTCCAGATGATTGAGAAGACAGAGAGAAGATCTTTAGATTTGCCTATTTGCAAGTCATGAATGACCTTTGAAAGAGCTCACACTCTTAAGAAGTCAAATGGCAAGAATGAAAGCAAGATGTAGAAGTAATAGCAGCAGGTATCGATTACTCTTGAGAGCAGTGTGCAGAAAGAGATGTGTGGTGGGAAGGTAAGCTGGGACCAGAGTTGGGAAGGGACTAGAGGAGCCAGAGGGACCGAGAGAGGTGACATCCTGAAGGAGACTTGGGAGGAAAGGAATCACAATGTAGGAAGGAAAGTTTCCCTTACAAGGAAAGAGGGGACTTCTTTTCAATATGGGTGAGAAGAAAAGGGGATACTTGAGAGATGGAGACACTGGCGAAAGAGAAGGGGATAGGTTTTGGGATTGAGTAAACAGTCAAGGCTTTGCTGAGGTTCCAGGCACTCTTTGAGGACTGAAAAAACTGGTTGACCCTCACTGTTCTCTCCACTCTTACTGTTCTGTGGTGTCAGTCCACTCCTCCAGTTTTGGGGAATGAGATTCTTATAGCCCCCACTGGGAAAGGCCTGACTCACGTGCAAAATAACTAAAGTCAGCACAGTCTTTGATTAGATATATTGGGTTGTCGGAAAAGTCATGATGCATGTTTGCGACAGATGGCACTAGTTGATTTTTGGAAGTACTAGAGTCATTTGTATCTCTGTTATTGCTATGTCATTTGACAGCTGACAGTTCTAGCTTCATTCTAAAAAAAATGGAGCAATTTGGTTGAGTTTTGGAGACTTTACAACAAGTTGAAGATGGAAGACCAAACTGTGCATTTTTGCCATATTTTACTGTTTTATTTCCATAAAGGGAAGAATGGGAGTCAAGCTTGTGAAAAGTTGCATAAAGTTTACAGTGACAATGCTCTACAAGAACATCAGTGCCAACGGATGGTTCACGAAATTCCATGCTGGTGATTTTGATCTTAGTGATGCTTCTCCGTCAGGGAGGCCCACTGAGGTTGATGACGACAAAATAAAGGCATTGATTGAGTCAAACCCATGTTACACGACATGAGAGATTGCAGAAAACATTGAACGTCCATCATTCAAATGTTCATGATCCACCTGAAGAAGCTGGGATACGTAAGCAAGCTCAATATTTGGGTACTACACGAACTCAAAGTTCATTTGACGGTGCATATAAACATCTGCAATATGCTCATTCAATGTGAGGAAAACGATCCTGTTTTTTTTTAGCTGAGCCATCCGTTGGCACCTCAGCTGCTGCTCAGCTCAGGCCAGAAATCCAATCAGCAACCCTGTTGCTCAGAGCTCGCACTCTTGAGCGAGCACTTAACCAACTGAGCCACTTGGCCAGCCCAAACAATCCTTTTTTGAAATGACTGTAACTGGGGATGATAAGTGGATTGCTTAAAACAATGTGGTGTGCAAATGGTCTTGGCCCTGACATCAAGATTCTCCTTAAACGACATTGAAAGCAGACATTCATCAGAGGAAGGTTATGTTCTCAGTGTGGTGGGATATTAAAGGTGTCATGTTTTTCGAGCTGCTACCAAGGAACCAAACAATCAATTAGAATGTGTACTGTTGGCAGTTGGACAGTTTGAATGAATCCATCATCCAGAAACATCCAGAGCTCATTTAATTGTAAAGGCGTTGCATTCCATTGTGACAGTGCAAGACCACACACAAGTCTGATCACCCATCAAGAATTATTGGAGCTTGGATGGGATGTGTTGACACCCACCATACTCACCTGACGTTGCGCCATCCAACTTTCATTAGTTTGTCTCTCTTCAAAACTCCTTGCATGGTATAAGGTTCAATTCAGATGAGGCTGTAAATCAGCACCTTGTTCAGTTTTTCATAAATAAAGACAGGTCCTTCTATGAACGAGGAATTATGAAGCTCACTGAAAGACTGCAAAAGGTTATTGAACAAAATGGGCAATATATAATTGATTGACCTTTGTTCTTTATATAAATAAATGACCTTTGTAAAACATAGACAAAATATCTCATGACTTTTCCGACAACCCAATAGAAAGTGAGGAGGGACTGTGTGAAAGGAAAATAATTTAAATATTCTCTCAGGGTCATATTATTGAATACTGCTCTCTTGACCTCCATTTTGAAATTTTGTCCTAATTTTTTCATATTCTCATTGAGAACATGGGACCCAGTTGGAAACAGAAAAAGGGGGAAAGGAGAAAGTAATATATTGCGCACATTAATTTGTGTCAGGCAGAGGTGGGATTTGCATAGTGTGGTAGACAGAATAATGGCCCCCAAAGTGTCCATAGCCTAATCCCTGAAACTTGTGGCTATGTTACCTTACATGGCAAAAGGAACTTTACAGATGTGATTAAATTAAGGGTTTGAGGTGAGGAGATTATCCTGGTGGGACCCATATAAACACAAGAGTTTTTATAAAAGGGACAGAAGGATCAGAGTATGAGATGCCACAAAGAAGCAGAGATCAGAGTGATAAAAAGAGGGAAGCCTGTTTCAAGGAAGGTAGACAGCCTCTAAAAGCTGGGAAAAGCAAGGGAACAGACTCTCCTTTTTAGAGCCTCTGGAAGGAACATGGCCTTGCTACCTCATTTTTGACCTCTAGAACTATAAAAATGTTAAATTTGTATTGTTTTAAGACACTAGGTTTGTGGAAATTTGTTACAATAGCAATAAGAAATTAATATACACAATTATTTACTTAATATAAAAATTAAAAAGAAACCTTGAAGTTATTACAATCCCTACGCTTACAGGTAAGTGATAAAGATTATTTGCTGGAGATTACAAAACCTGAAGCAGGTTTTGAACCAAAATCTCTGTGCTACTACTCCTATAATGTCATGCTACTTTCTAAAAGAGAATGAGCCTTATTTATTCAACCAACCAACTTACCTACCTACCTAGTCTTCGTTAAATCTTTTTTCTGTGCAAGGCATTCTGTAGTGTGTTGGAGGGTTAATTAGGCTTTGAAAACTCAGTCTCTAGCCTCAAGGAACAGTCTAATAAAAATGTACATAAAATCTATAATACTGTATAAAAATGTAAATCCCTTATTATATAGAGATAAAGTGCTCTGGCCCTTCAAAGACAGAGATTTCATCTGCCTGGAGAGACAGGGAATGCTGCTCAGAGGAGGTGTGTTTTGAGGGATGTATTAGATTTGTACATGCAGAATATTATAGATAGAAGAAAATAGTTTGAGTAAAAGAGAGAAACTCACAATACGTGTTAGGGTCAGCCACTCACAATACGTGTTAGGGTCAGCCTTGGTTGGTGGAGTGTGAATGAAGGAGGGCAGTGGAAGACATCAGGGTAGAAAGTTGAATGGGTATAGATCATTGAACATCTAGAACACCAAACTAAGGAACTTTGGAAGTATTTGGTGAATGATAAGAAACCATTACAAGTTTTGGGCTATAAAATTATATGATCAGGGAAACCAGAGAGATAAAGCAATGAGGCCTGAGTCATGAAGTGAATACATAATTATGTTTTTAAACTCATCCTGAGTAGCTGGGATGATGTTTTCAGACAGTGGGCTCCCTTACCCTCTGGATTCTGGTTGGGTTTGGCCAATGGGGAGCACCAGTGGGTAATTGGAGGGAGAAAAGAAAGTGAAGTCAGGGTGTACATTCCCTTGCTCCCTTCCTACAGAGTTATCTTTGTCTGGCTGTGCCCCTTGACAGAAAGTCATAACTTCTATCATGGCTTGATAACAGTCCATCTGCCTTGCAATGGCAGTGGTGAAAGGGTTATTCCCTAAAGGAAAATAGAAAATCTGCACCCAAAAGTGCTAGGTATAAATGTTGACAAAGCAAAAAGAAAATTCATCCAGAGTAAATGATAATCTCTTAGATTATGGGTGAATGAATTTTTTTTCTGTTTTTCAAATGTTCTACAATAAACATGTACAACTCTTTCAACAGAAACAAAAAGCATTTTTAATGTTTTTGTGCCCAAAATTAATAAAATCAGGTAAGCAGAGCCTCCCTGTCAGATTTTAGCTTTGACAGGTTTACCTTTTGTCCAGATGTATAAATCATTACCTGTATGGAGAGAGTGGCATTGGGAATGGAGAGGAAGGGACATAGAGCAGAGATCCTTCAAAGGAAGGATCCAAGAGAACTTGGCCCTAAGTAGTGATAGGAGATGGAGGAGAAGGCGAAAATCAGGGTTAATACCAGATTTTCGAGCCAAGGGTGATAGGGAGGAGAGTGATCTATTACCAAAGACACTAAAGTGATGGGCACAGGTTGGTGAGCTGTCTGGAGTAATAAGTTGGTGAGTCTAGCAAGCTGCCTTCATTTTCCTCCTCTACCTGCAGGGCTGATGATGAATCTTCTGAGCCTGTGAATACGAACGTGGTCCTGCGTTATGATGGGCTGATCACCTGGGATGCACCAGCTATCACCAAAAGCTCCTGTGTGGTGGATGTCACCTACTTCCCCTTTGATAACCAGCAGTGTAATCTTACCTTTGGCTCCTGGACCTACAATGGCAATCAGGTGGACATATTCAATGCCCTGGACAGTGGTGACCTCTCCGACTTCATTGAAGATGTGGAGTGGGAGGTCCATGGCATGCCTGCTGTGAAGAATGTGATCTCCTATGGCTGCTGCTCTGAGCCTTACCCAGATGTGACATTCACTCTGCTTCTGAAGAGGAGGTCCTCATTCTATATCGTCAACCTCCTTATCCCATGTGTCCTTATATCTTTCCTGGCTCCCTTGAGTTTTTATCTACCAGCAGCCTCAGGGGAAAAGGTCTCCCTGGGAGTGACCATCCTATTGGCCATGACTGTATTTCAGCTCATGGTGGCAGAGATCATGCCGGCCTCAGAAAATGTCCCTCTGATAGGTGAGTTAAAGTGCTTTACTCCTTAAGTCTAACATTGTGCTGACTGGGGTTATGTCTATGCCTTTCAACCCATAATAATTAGGTCAGCTTCACACTCAACACAGGCTGTTACATGCTTCAGTTGGTGTCTTCTGTATCTTTGAATACAGATGTGGCCGTTGGAAATAAAATTGGTCTCCAGGTTGACACAAAAGAAGAGTGAGAGGCAATATAGTTTCGAGCCAGTGGTTTTCAGTGTGGTTCCCAGGCACACAGCATTTTAGAATGCAAATTCTTAGGGCCCACCCTGGATCTACTGAATTAGAAACTCTGGGCTGGCGTCTGTTTTAACAAGGCTTCTGGGTGATTTTGGTGTACTTTCTGTTCAAATCTAAAAAACACTGGCTTATAGGTGAAGGCCTTGGTTTTGAAGTTGAAGAAATCTGTATTTGAACTCTTGACTTCACCATTCATTCCTTGATCAACCTTAGACAAGTTACTTAGTCTTTGAGTCTCTGCTTCGTCATCTGTGAAATGTGTGTAACTGCTACCTCATGTGTCATTGCTTAGCACAGTACCTGGCATATATGGTACGTACCAAGTAAACAGTGACTATTTTTATCTTTTCACATCACAAGGGGGCTCTTCTTGGGAAAACTAGCAAACATGATAGAAATGATGAGCTGGAATTTAGACCTACCATCTATCCGTAATAGAATAATTCTCAACCTTTACTTGGTATGACAGGTGTGGGAGGGCTTGTTAAAATAGTGGTTCCTATACCCAAAGAGTTTGATTTAGCAATCTTGGGCAAGATTTGGGAATCTGAGGTGATTATAAAGTAGAGAATATTTTCAAAAATCTACAGTAATGAATCATCTCTCTAAGGGTAGGAGTGTAGACCATCCCTACCTCCTCTTTCCTTTGCCTTCCTTATTCCAAAATCCCACCTAACACCTTCAATACTTACTCCTTGACACCAAGGATTTCACTCAGCTCCAACACCTCTATCTCAGTGATGTGCTGTTGTAATCAATGCTTACCCAAATCAGAAGCTAGACCTAATTTGTAGTTTCTTAAAGTAAGCAATGAGGAGAAATTTCACAACACTAAGACTGAGAAATCAATATCAAAGGGATATTGTAGTGCCCTTTTACCCTCTACCCTCTGTTGAATCCAGTATTAACCGATATTCAGACGTTACTACATTGGTTTCTCTGGAAATTTCTTTCTTGTTATGTCTCTCCAAGCAAAACACACACACACACACACACACACACACACACACACACACACACACACACCTTTTAAAGAAATAGACACGGAAAGTTCTTTACACCTCCCCCTACACCCCCAACCACCACCATTAATAAAGAGGAAGAGGTGTATTGACATTTTTATTACCTCTCCTATGGCAGAAATGATTGACAGTGATAACATCCAATCATAACCCTATGTGAGGCAGGCTCAATTGGCAGATCCCTCTCTCTTCTTTAATAGTGACATTCAATAATAGCAAGCTGGCACCATTTCTCAAGAGAGGTGTCTTAGGTCATGTTTTAGAAATTTTGTCAGCATTACTTGTTCTGTTTCAGTGATAACATTAAACATATCTTTTTTAGGAAGCATGCACACAGATCTTGAGTATATGTATTAACAATCACTACTTGTCATTTGTAGCACCTGTGAAATGTACTACCAACCTTAGAGAAATGTGTTGAAGTTTTCTTTCTAAGTGTAGCATTTGATCTAGGCTCCTGGCCCATAGCCTTTACTGTATTAAGAAAGGTCTCCCTTATTTTTAGTTTACTTAGAGCTTTTAACAAATAATAAGATGATGAACATTATCAAATGCATTGTCTTCATCGTTGAGGTAATCATGTATGTTTTGTCTTTTACCCCATAAATATAGTGAATTAGGTTTTCTGATGTTGAACTAAACCCTCCTTTATCATAAGTTATCATTTTAAGACACTACCGGATTTAGTTGGCTAATAATTTTTTAGAAATTTCTCAAATATGTCTGTAAGTGCAACGGCCTTAATAGTTCCTTTCTTGTTACTTTTGGAATCAAGGATAAAATGACTTTATAAAATTAGTGAGGCAGTTTTCCCTCTTTTTCTATTTCTGGAACAACTTGCACAAGATATGATTTATTTGTTCTTTAAAAGTTTGGTAAAACTCACCTATAAAATCTTTTGGCTCTAGAGCATTTTGGGGGGAGGTTGGGCAGTAGATGTATTTTATTAATTCCCATTTCTATTCAAGTGTTCTTTGTTTTCACACTAAATTTGACAGCTTATATATTTCTAGAAATTTTATCTAGGTTTTTCAAATGTAATATCATTCAGCTATTTATATTATTTTATTGTTTTCTAAATTTCTATTTTGTTATTTCTTTTTTTACATGCTTTCTCTCTCTTTCTCTTCCCCCTACCTTACTTCTTCTGTTCCATGAGTGGCCTTATCAATTTTATTACTCTTTTCACATAGCTCACTTTTGGTTTTGTTCATTTTTTTGGTTTTGGGTAGTATATTTCATAAATTTGTGCTTTTATCTTCATTGTTTTCTTCTTTAATTTTTCTTCTTCATGAATATTTGCTTTATGCAATCACATGTTAAAGACTAATAGTGTCACGGTGTTTCCTTTCTGAACTTTCTTTTTTTTTTTATACTTTGAAAATATATTTGTTGCAAGATTCTGGATATAGCAAATATAGTAAAGTTTTCCCATTCTTAGCCCTATCATATTTTCCCTTCCTTTTTTTTTTAAATCTTTTATATTGTGAAATAAACATTTTTAAAAAAAATTAGTTTCAGGTGTAAAACACAATGCAGTAGTTATACTTTTTAACCCCTTAAAGTGACAACCCCTTCCCCCAGTTCGCCACCCCACTCCTCCCCATACCATACATATCTATTACAATTCCTTTGACACCCTTCCACAGTATATCCTGTGACTATCTATATATTCAGTTACAGTTGGCATACAATATTATACAACATCAGCTTCAGGTGTACAGTGCAGTGATCAAGCCCCTACTCCATCCATGAAGTAGTCACCCTAACAAGACATGTGACTATCTGACACGCCACAAAATTTTTACAACATTATTATATTCCCCAACTGTGTTTCATATTCCTATGGCAATATTGTAGTTGTCTATTTATGCTGTCTAATCCCTTCCCCTTCCCCTTATCCCCACCCCGCTCCCAACTAGCAACCACCAGTTTTTCCTCTATATCTATGAGTCTGTTTACTTTGCTCGTCATTCAGTTTTTCAGATTCCACATATAAGTGAGATCATATGGTACTTGTCTCTCTCCAACTGACTTATTTCACTTAACATAATAGTCTCTTCACAACATTATCAATTACATTCCCAGAACTGACCCCATATCCCTGCGGCAACATTGTAGTCCCACCTACACTGTCCAAAACCTTCCCCCTCTCCCTCTTCCCCACTCCCTCCCAGGCAGAAACCATCAGTTTTTCCTTTATATCTGCTTGATATGATTTCAATCTTCTTAAATTTACTGAGACTTGTTTTGTGGCCTAACGTGGTCTATCTTGGAAAATGTCCCATGTGCACTTGTGAAGAATGTATATTCTGTTGTTTCAGGGTGAAATGCTCCAAAAATATCGACGAAGTCTAGCTGGTCTAAAGTGTCATTTAAGGCCACTCTCCTTTCTGAACTTTCATGTTAATGAGGTTCAAAGACAATTCTGCAAACTGGCCAAGGTCATTAATTGTTTGTTTTTTGAAAGTGGAAGTTTTTCACATCATGATCTCAGCAAACCTTTACAAACCTTTTAATTCAGTGCAAGGGACAGTGTTGAGGACTTCACATGTATCATATCAATTAAGCCTCACGGTCTTCCTATGAGTTAGATACTATTATATGCATTTTACAAAGAAAGAAGCTGAGGCTTAGCTGGCTGATATACCTTATTTCAGAACACAAGCCTAGTGAGTGACAGAGTTGGGATGAATCTAGGAAGTGTGATTCAACAGTCTATACTAGTAACCATCTCACAACTTCCTTAGAATTAAGTGCTTGTTTCTTGAACCACACATGAGGACAAAGTTTACATTAATTTGAATGTTGTTATTTTCCAGGCAAATACTACATAGCCACGATGGCCTTGATCACGGCCTCCACGGCCCTGACCATTATGGTGATGAATATCCACTTCTGTGGAGCCGAGGCCCGGCCAGTGCCACACTGGGCCCGCGTGGTCATCCTGAAATACATGTCCAGGATCTTGTTTGTTTACGATGTGGGTGAGAGCTGCCTTCAGTCCCGCCGCCACACAGAGCGGGACCACCTCACAAAGGTTTATGGCAAACTTCCAGAGACCAATCTGAAAACAGCCAGAAACAAAGACCTTCCCAGAAAAAAGGGAAGGAACAAACTCTTAAAGAATAACTTGGGGTGCCAGGGTGAGAACCCACAGGATGCTAACAGTTACTGTGCACGGTACAAAGTGCTGACGAGGAATATTGAATACATTGCCAAATGTCTCAAAGACCACAAGGCCACCAATTCCAAGGGGAGCGAATGGAAGAAGGTTGCAAAAGTCATAGACCGATTCTTCATGTGGATTTTTTTCATTATGGTGTTTGTGATGACTGTTTTGATCATAGCAAGAGCAGATTAGTGGGCTTTTGTTATGTGGAGATAAATTAATAGCACTCCCTGTGATCGATTCTAATAGTCTTCCAAGTCAGATATATATATAATTTAGGAATTTATATTGTCTTTACTTTTTATTTTTAACTTCAAATCAATATTATAGCTACCTGTCAGGTTAAATTAAGCAGGAGGTCCAAAATTTCATGGGTAGAAAGATAGAGGATATAGAGAAGGACTGTTGTATAGCCCACCTGAGTGGTAAATGGCTAGCTTTTAGATCACATGTTATTCTCCCTTTAAGCAGCACAGATAACAAAGTACACTATGTTACTGTTGAAAATTTAAAACCAAACAAACAAATATGCCCCTTAGTCCCTATTAAAACATGCTTTTAAAAAAGGAAAATAGTCATGTACTCCTTAACGTGATTCAAGCCTTGATGTTAGCTTTCTAAGGCATGCTGCATTTTAAGCCGTACCACAAATGATGGAATAAAAAGTTCTGTCCTGATAAAGAAAGTCTAAGGATGAACAGCTTAATGGGGAAAAGAGCTTTCTTCATAATGATGTCGTATGTGTTGGTGATGTTTTATATAAACTCTAAAGATGAAGTCGTTCGTGCGTTAGTCTTTGATTTAAGTAAGATAATTAGCAAACTGGGTTCATTCATTCATTCATTCATTCAATTATTCACTACATATTTATTGAGTTTCTCCTACATATAATAAAGCTACACGAGTCATTTTTGCATTAGGTGTCATAGCAAATCTTATGCATAGGCTGATCCCTTTTGATTTTCACAACATTCTAAGTTTCTCAGAGGAAGAAGCTGTTTCTATCCAACTAAGTGGCTAAGTGGATCTGGGATTCAAACTCTCACCACTGTGACTGAGTTTGGGCAAGGTCTGCTAAAACCACATTGCTTTTGGCCATGACAGTTTATGATTTAAGATAGGAGAGGCTGGGATTCTCATTCTTAATTCTCAATTTCTGCCCTAAATTACTTACTATGCTCCTCAACGTTTTTCCTACTTTCAATCAAATATGTCTTCAAATTCTCTACACTCCCACCTTGATTAAAATGATTTAAGTACTGATGCCCATACCCTAACTTCAACCACCTCAACTATTCTTTTACCAATTAAAAACAAACAAATGAAAGAACAGAAGTGGAGAGGAGACAAGGATGAACCTAGGAAAGACAGGATGGTATTTAGCAACATATTCCATCAGCTCTTTGTTCAAACCAACACCTGCCAACACAACCATGGGCAAACCTGGCAAATGCACTGTCTTGGTCAAACTGGAAACACAAGTTGTAGAATGTCTTGAGCAACAGTGGTGAGGCTACTTATTATGTCATCAACCCCACAGGCAAGCAACACATAGACATTGTTATTTAGCCTTGTGTTTACTTATTAGAAATACATTTATTCTGCAACTACTCTATACTGAGTGTTATGTCAGCTTTGGAGGAAACAAATACAAAACATGGTTTTGACCCTGCAGTTGCTCACATGTTCCTCGCAGTTCAGTAGAGGAGACAGACAAGAAAATAGACAAATATAAGATAATGTACAAAGTGCTATCATAGAAGCATGGATAAAATGACATGAGAACAGTGATGATGAATCTGTTTGAGGGAAAGCTTGGGAAAGGCATTGTGAGAGTGTAATATTTGAACTGGGCTGTGAAGGATGAGTAGGAGTTTGCTAGACAGAGAAAGAAGTGGGGGAGGCATTAGGGGAAAGAGTGAGAGCAGAGCTTAGAGAAACAGAGGACTTGGTGTATTCATGGAATGGACGACAAGGAATTGGGGAGCTGTAACTTGGAATCGGAACATTTATCTTCTTTGTTTTACTTCTGGAAGTACTTTTATGAGTTACAGTTGCATTTGGCTTTAAATAACAGAAAACCCATTGGATCATGACTTGAGCAGATAGAGGTTATTCACCTACACAAAAATAAATCCAGGGTTGGACCGGCCGAGTGGCGCGGTGGTTAAGCGCTGGCCTGGGAAGCCAGCGGCCCAGGTTCGGGTCCCACATCTGAGGGCCATTGACACTGCCCTCCAAAAAATAAAAAATAAAATAAATCCAGGGTTATAAATCTAGGGATCTTTCCATCTTTCCTCTGTGTTGCTTTAAACCATAAATTTGTTATAATTTGTTACAATAGCAATAAAAAACTAATAGAATAACCACTGAGCAACTCTGTGTATATAAGTTTTTCCATATTTTAGATTATCGGGGATAGATTTGTCTATCACTGAATTGAAATGATCCTATTGAGCCAGGCTAAAATACTTTGAACTTTATCCTAAAAACATTGCAGAGCCATAAAAGGATTTTAAGCAAGGGAGTGATAATGTTAGATTTGTGTTTCAGAAATAAGACTGTGGTGGCAACTACAAGATTGTAGAGAAAAGAGAGAAGAGGCAGAGAGATCTGTTGGAATGTTGGGTTTTTTTTTTACCAATTCAGGGAAGAGATAATAAAGGTTTGATCCAAGGAATAAGAAAAAGAGTCACAAACTATTTATGATCTAGGATAGATAAAACTTGGTGACTAGTTGTATGTGGGGTTAGGGAGAGGGTGGCATTGAGAACAATTCTTGAGCTTTCTATCTCAGACAACAGAGATGAAGAATAAAGGAGGATGAGGTTTTGGAGGGAAGAATTCTATTTAGGACATCTTGAGTTGGAAATGCATATAGGTCATCTTGGTGGAAATATCCAGTAAGTTGTTGAACATGTGTTTGACACTTTGGAGAAAAGTGAAAGCTTAAAAAAGAAAGATTTTACACTCAGGTTAATTGTTAAAGTATTTATTAAGTAATTTCAGGAGGAGTAAGACAGAGCGCTACAAACTGTGAGAGACTCAAAAGGATGGAAACACCTTCTTTGCCAGAATTACAGAAGCTTATAACCATCATGTGTCATAAAGCATTTACCTCATTAAACTGTCATTTCTCCATTCACATGCCTGTTTCCCTAAGTATATTTAGTTCCTCTCTAGGCCTTGGACCCAGAAGCTCTATCATTATTCTGTTACCCTTTGTGATAAGGATATTCTCTTTTTATTCGTTATGCACAGTAAAGGGCCTAGTAAAAGGTCATTAGCCATTAAACAATTGTTGAATGGATGAGTGAGTGCAAGGAAGAGCTATAGAAGGTTCCAAGAAAGTGCTCTCGAAGTACAGACTGTAAAAGGGTGCCTATCCTATACCATATACAAAAATAAATACCAGATGAATTAAAGACTTAGACGTAAAACAAACAAATAAACAAAAAGCTTATAAGAAAATCCCGGAGACTTTCTAAATAAAGTTGTCCATGTTGATAAATTTTAAAATATGACTGCTATGAAAGAGAAGTCCAGAGCTCTCTGAAGGAGAGTAACAAAGGGAGATTGGCTTGGATTGGGTGGCGGGCCTGCTGAGGAAGTGGTGGTTAAGATACGATCTGAGGGGGAAGGAGTTGCCAGGATAAGAGTTGGGAAAGTGCCAGGTTGCAGGCAGTGGAAAGGACGGAATTCAAGCTTAAGGGCAGAGCAGGGCTTATTATTATTTGAGACACAGAAAGGAGGCCCTAGAGACAGAGACATGCGATGGAATCAGTGAACTGAAGAGAAGTAATAGAGAATGGCAAGGTGGGCAAAGCCAGGTCAGGCAGAGCCTTGCAAAGTTTAATAAAACAGCAATAACTTGTTTACCGTCTGACTGTCTTGCTGCATTGAGGTGTGCCTGGGTTTGCTGAAATCTTGACCTTTGTTCTTTCTCCTTCTGTAGACTCTGTGTCTACTTTTCCATCAGCTCATTGCTCAAACCAATGCTTGCCAACACAGCCATGGGCAAACATGGCAAATGCACTGTCTTGGTCAAACTGGAAACACAGGTTCTGGAATAGCTTGAGCAACATTGGTGAGGTTATTTCTAATGTCATCAACTCCAGCGGCCAGTGAAGAGCTCTCTGCCTATTTCTTCCTTCCTCTCAGGTCACACCTTTGAAATAGGCACTGGCTGTTAAAACTTCATGAGTTTGTCAATAAATCCAAGACTCTCTAACCCTTAAAAAATTAAACTCCGTAACAAAACCTCCACTGTCCTTGCATATTTCTATCTCTCTACTCTTCCCAGCCAAGGTTTCATCCTGCATCATTCAGGATTACAGCAGGACACGGGTGGCATGCTCAAATTAGGATAATTCAAGGAAGATTTAATAAAGAACTCTTTATAAACATGTGGGCATGGTGTACAGAAACACAAGGAATAGTAAAACAGAGCTATTACCACTCTGAGGCCTGAGAAGAAGCAGGAGAGAGAGGGTACCTGAAGCCAGCTGGAGAGAGTCATGAAGTTTGACTGAGTAAATGCAGCGACTCTGTAAGGAGGGAACCGGGGGACTATGTATCCCACCTCTCTCTCCTTCTTTCCTCCAATCTCCCAGGGCTCACTGTTAACCAAACTCAGTGGAGTCATAGGAATCTGTTGATGGTGCCTTATATCTGGGACAGAGAGCAGAGTGGTTAAGGGTAGAGCGTGGATCTGAAGGGACACAGGGAGACATCTGGCACATTTCCTCACTCTTTGGCTTCACTCTACATTTAAAACCTGACTTCTTTTTACCCCACTAAAATGAAACTGCTCTTGCCACCTCTACCATTTGGTAATTGCCAAATCTACTGGATACTTCTGAGGCCTCTCTGCCGCCTTCAGCAGAACTGACCATTTCCTCCTTCTTGAGGCACTTCTCTCTCATCATCTGTATTACCGCTTTCTGCTTCTTAAATGGTTTGCTCTCAGAACCCCTGGCTGGCTCCAATTCCTCCTTTCCTGGTACACGTTGATGTCCCTCAGTGTTCCATCCTCAGCTCTCTAACCTCATGGTTTTGACTGCCACATATACCCTGGTGGTTCTCAAAACCACTTGTCCACACTTGCTCCAAACCCAATATAATCTTCATGTCAACTGAGTATCACCACTTGAATATGTCACAGACCTTCAAATTCATCATGTCTCAAACAGCTCATTATTTACATTGCCACCCAAGTCTCATCCTCCTCCTGTTAGTCTGTGTCATTTAGCTGTACATCCATCAACTCTACCAGCCAGGCTAGACATCAGATAGTCATTCTGGATTTTTATTTAACCCAACATCAAATCAATCACTGATCCTGTCAATTCTACTTGCCAGGTGGTTTTCAAATCTGCCTTCTCTCTATACTGCTGGAAATGGCCTTATTTCCAGTCTTTGTCATTTTTGCCTAGACTTGTGCAGTAGTACCTTAACTGTGCCTCCTGTCTCCAGTTTGTTCCCCTTCTATTCCATCTTCTTCAATGCTGCCACATTGATCATGTGACTCTTCCACCTAAAACTTTTAAATGGTTAACTAAATACCTACAGGCTGGATAATACGATACAGCAGAAATAAAAAATGTGTATATGTACACTTTATTTTCTGCTGCTCTAGTTAGAGGTGTTCCTTTGTTCACTCCAGGAGTATAAGTCATTCTTTTTGGAAGAAAAAGTAACTACCCTATCATCTCTTGCAAGAGAAGTCATCAGACTTTCTCTGTTGTAAGTCTGAAATCTCTGGGGGGCAATTGGGGTCTTCATCATGAGAGGAGGTATAGAAATAAGACCTTTGGTGTTTGATGGTTAAAAAAGGAGCAAAGCTGGCTTCCCACTGTGGGCATGTGACTCAGGCTGAGCTAGATATATACCCTTACCTGAGACCTTGAATCTTAAAGTTTATATGGAAGAATGAATACTAAATACCAGCAGCCAAGAAAAATATGCAAAAGAAGACTAAGAAAATATTGGAGACCATGATAAGCAAATCAAGTTAGGATTGGGCTAAGAATAGACACAGCAAACAAACAAAATCAGTGAAATTGATTGAGAACTCAGAAATGGATCTGTGTATGTGAGAATTTAATACATGACAATGTGGGTAGTTAATATCAGTGGGGAAAGGCTATCCATTAAAAAAATATAAATTGGACCTCTATATTAAATAAGATACAAATATTAATTCAAGATGGATTAAAGAGTTAAATGTAAAAAACAAAATTAAATGATATAGATCTTGTAAGAAAAACCAGGAGGACATGAGCAAGATGGTGGAATAGAAAGTCCCCTACTGGGATGCCCCCTGAGCAACAATAATTTGGCAGCCATTCACAGACAGAAGTACCTTTTGTGGGAGTACTGTGGGATCCAGACAGAATGTAAAACCCTGGTAGAGCCCAAGACCTAAGAGAGATATTTTGAGAAGGCAGGCACATATCCAGGTGGCAAACTCACGGACTGTGGTCCTGGCTACAGACCTGGAAACAGCTTCTGTGGACTTGGCTGCAGCCCCATTTGACCTTGGCCCTGCCATCAGCAGCATCGGGACCCAGCATGAGACACACCCATTAATGTCCCTGGAGGTAGACCCATCAATCTCAGTCTGACTGCAGATTGTGAAATGGCTTCAACCTCTCTCAGCCATGAAACAAAAATATTCCTGTCTGCCTAGGGATTGACCAGGAGACATGCCTATCCATGACCAGGAGACATGCCTATCCATGTCCTAGGTAGGCCTTCTTTCCTCAGTCTTACTAAAATCCTAAAGCAGGCGTATAACTCAGTTCCAGCCCCTTTCAACTGCAGTCCAGGAGCAGTCCTTCCTGCCCAGGAACCCAGTAGGAGACATGCTCCTTCATGTTCCCAAAGGCAGGCCCGTTAGCCTTGGTCTGAATGCAGATTCTAAAGCAGCCCTGTGGGTTGGTTCCAGCTTCTCTCAGCCATGGCCTGGGGACACTCATACCTGCCCAGGGACTTTACACGTCAAGAAACTAGAAAAAGAAGAATAAACTAAGCCAAAAGTTAGCAGAAGGAAGGAAATAACGAAGATTAGTGCAAAAATAAATGAAATACAGACTAGAAAGACAATAGAAAAGTCAACAAAACTAAGAATTGGTATTTTGAAAAGATTAACAAAATTGATAAAACTTTAGCTAGATTAATCAAGAAAGAAAAAAGAGAACTCAAATACATAAAATTATGAATGAAAAAGGAAACATTACAACTGATACTACAGGAATACAAAGGTTTATAAGAGACTACTATGAACAATTATACACCAACAAATTGGACAATCTATAAGAAATGGGTAAATGCCTAGAAACATACCACCTGCCAAGAATGAATCATGAAGAAATAGATAATCTAAAATGACCAATAACAAAAAAGGGGGTTGAATAACTAATCAAAAACCTCTCAGGGCCAGCCGAGTGGCGCATTGGTTAAGAGCTGGTTTTGGGATGCCAGCAGCCCCGGTTCAGATCCCACATATGAGGGCCAGTGACACTGCCCTCCATTGCTAACAACAGCTCCACCTGGAGCTGGGCTGTGCAGCCCCGGCGACGGTGTAGGCTGCAGCCCCTGCTGCAGTGGGCTGCCATAGGCTACAGTGAGTAGCCGGCAGCCAGCGTGAGTGGCTGGCAGCCAGCGTGAGCTGCCAATAGCTGCAATGAGCGATTATCCAGAGGCCGGAGACCAATCTCCCTCATCCGGGAAGAGCGCAATGACAATACCAACATGGGCCAGTGAAGCAACGTCCTCCGCAACTAGACTGAAGAACAAAAAGACAGCAACTTGTCTGTTCCCCTTCCCTGATTCCCCAACGCTGTTCCCCTCCCTCAATTCCCCAATAAAATCTTTAAAAAACAAAACAAAACAAAAAAAAACACCTCTCAACAGAGAGCTCAGGAACAGATGGTTAATTCTACTAAACATTTAAAAAAGAACTAATACCAGTCTTTCTCAAACTCTTCCCAAAAATTGAAGAGGAGAGAGCAATTCCAAACTCATTTTATAAGATCAGCATTACCTTCATACCAAAAGCCAGATAAGGACACTGCAAGAAAAGAAAATTATAGGCCAATGTCCCTAATGAACACAGACATGAAAATCTTTAACAACATACTAGCAAGCTGTATTTAACAACACAATAAAAGCATTATACATAATGATCAAGTGGAATTTATCACTGGGATGCGAATCAATAAACATGATAGACCACACTAACAGAATGAAGAATTAATATCTTCATATTAAGAGTTCTCAACACACACACACACACACACACACACACACACACACACGGAAACTATGTGCGGGGATGGGTGTTAATTAGCTTGATTGTGGTAATCATTTCATAAGATGTGCATATATTAAATGATCACCTGGTATACCTTTAAAAATCATATACTACCTAAATCTATATAATTTTCACTTGTTAGTCATACCTCAAAAAAGCTGAGGAAAAAAAGAAAATTTAGGAGGCTACATGTAAGTGGAGATTTTTTTTTTAATTGAGGTGTAATTGACATATAACTTTATATTAGTTTCAGGTGTACAACATAATAATTCTGTATTTTGTGAAATGATCACCACAATAAGTCTAGTTAACAACTGTCCCCATAGTTACAAAATTTTTCTCTTGTGATGAGAACTTCTAAGATCTAATCTCTTAGCAACTTCCAAATATGCAATACAGTATTATTAACTATAGTCACCATGACTTAGTTATTGATGTCTTCATAATATAACCTAGAAATCAGAAGCTATAAAAGAAAAGATAGACATATTTTAATTGCATAAAAACTAAAAATTTTATATGACAAAAGTATAATGAATATAATAAAAGGTCAAATGATAAATGATAGACTTGGATATACCATTAATATTATTAATAGTCAAAAAATGCTCTTAGAAACTGATCAGAAAGTATAAACAACCTAATCATCAAATCAATGAACAAACAATATGAAAAAGCAATTCACAGAAAAACAAATTGATATGGCTAAAAAACTTATAAAAAGTTGCTAACTGAAGCTGCCGCTGAATAATATTATTTGTCAACTGTAATTTAACACATATGTAGTCATGGGATATGGAGTATAGTGTGGGAATGGAGTTAATGGAATTGTAATAGATATGTATGATATCAGGGGTAGGGGGCAGTAGATGGGGAAGGGGGTTGTCACTTTGTAAGGGGTAAAAAGGATAACTATTGCATTGTTTTGTACATCTGAAATCAATAATAAAGGGGGAAAAAAAGTTGTTAAAACACAAGAATAGCCCAGTAAATTAAAGGAATGCTATGTCATTTTTTTACCCAGCTGGCTGGCAAATATTAAAAAGACCTTGATATTATAGCTGCTGGGACTGGGTGTGGGAAGGGAGGGTTACTCTTATACACCACAAGTGGAAATGTGAAGTGTTATAATATTTTTGAAAAACACCCTGGAAACATTTAAAAATATTAAAAGTATGTCTGTCCTTTGCCAGAAAATCCCACTCCTGGCATTCCTGGGAATCTAGCCTACAGAAATAGATGCAACAGCAAGTAAAAATATAATATATAGCCAAAGATGTCAATTACAACAATGCTTGTAATATCATCAATAGGGAAATGATTGGATAAAACATGGTATACTTACAGGATGGAATGTTATGCAGTCAATAAAAAGAATGATTTAGAGCTATATTGACTGAAATGGAAGGGTTTCTACAAGGTTTCGTTGAGACAAGAAAGATACATAAAATATCTATAATATGATCATATTTCTTGTAAAATGAACTATGAAACGTATATATGTTTATGAATATGATTGATTACCAAAGCTTGGGTTAAAATATGGAAAAATAAATACCAGAGTATTAACAAGATTAACTGGGGTAGGAGAGTGCTGATTAATGTGGGTTGAAAAGGATGGAGAGAAGGAAGGGAGCCAAACAAAAAAGAGAGGAAAGATTTGCTAAAAAACGCCAGTGTGTTTGTATAAAAAGAAAAACTTTAAAGAGTTTTTAAATTCACATATTTTTTGCAAAGCCTCCCCAGTATTCCCAGTTTAATTACTCCCATCTTTGTGTTGTCTCTTTTTTTTTTTTTTTTTTTTTTTTAGCTGAGCCATCCTGCCACCTGTTGGCAGCTCAACGGCAACTCAGTTCGGGCTGGCCTCGAACGGCTGTTGCTCAGAGCTCAGCTTGCACTCTTGAGCGAGCTCTTAACCAACTGAGCCAGTTGTCTCTATGAGCATGTACAAATTTCTATGTTTACACTTATATACACTAAAAACTTGTAATTTAAAAATGTCCACAGCTGTGTTCTCTCTTAGATTGGGAAGACCTTGGTAACAAGAATTGTATCTTATTTATCTTTATATCTCATCATCAAATTGGGTGTTGTATTAATGTCCAAGGGCTGCCATAACAAAGTCCCACAAACTGGGTTGGCTTAAAACAACTGAAATTGGCCTGGACGAGTGGCACATTGGTTAAGAGCTGGCTTGGGACGCTAGCGGCCCAGGTTCGGATCCCACGTATGAGGACCAGTGACACGCCCTCTACAGCTAAGATGGTGAACAACAGCTCCATCTGGAGCTGGGCTGCTGTGAGTTCCCGGGATGGCACAGCTGCAGCGCCTGGTACAGTGGGCTGCCATAGGCTACAGTGAGTGGTCGGCAGCCAGTGTGAGCTGCCAAGAGCTGCTGTGAGCAGCTGTCCAGAGGCCGGCCACCAATCTGCCTCACCCAAGAAGAGTGCAATGATGATGCCAACATGGGCCAGTGAAGCAATGTCCTCCACAACTAGACTGAAGAACAAAAGGACAGCAACTTGTCTGTTCCCCTTCTCCAGCTTCCCAATGCTGTTCCCCTCCCCCAATTCCCCAATAAAATCTTTTAAAAAAAAACCAAAAACTGAAATTTATTGTCCCATAGTTCTAGAGGCTAAATGTAAAACATCAAGGTGTCTGCAGGATCATGCTCTCTCTGAAGTTTCTAGGGGAGAATCCTTCCTTGCCTCTTCCAGTTTCTGGTGGTTACCCATAATCTTCGGTGTTCCTTGACTTGCAGCTGCAACTCTCCAATCTCTTCGTCTGTCTTCACATGGTGTTCTCTCAGCATCTCTCTGTCTCTGTATCCAAACTTCTCTCTTTCATATGGACAGCAGTCGCTGGACTGAGGGCCTACCCTGATCCAGTATGACCTCATCTTATCTTGACCATATCTGCAGAGACCTTATTTCCAAATAAGGTCACACTCATAGGTATGGGGGTTAAGACTTCAACAAATCTTTTTAGGGGAACAATTTAACTGATAACAGGCATGTAGTAAATACTTGATAAAGTAATTTTAAAAAATTTAATTGAAGTCATAGAATCTTCATATTAAAAGAAAAACTCAGGGCCTGCCGAGTGGCGTGTTGGTTGGGAGCTCACTTGTGATGACAGTGGCCCTGGTTCGGATCCCACATATGAGGGCCAGTGACACTGCCCTCTACAGCGAAGATGGTGAACAACAGCTCCACCTGAAGCTGGGCTGCTGTGAGTCCCAGCAACGGTGTAGGCTGCAGCCCCTGCTGCAATGGGATGCCATAGGCTACAGTGAGTGGCCAGCAGCCAGCATGAGCTACTGGCAGTCTGTGTGAGCTGCCAAGAGCCACTGTGAGCAGCTGTCCAGAGGCCGATGACTAATCTGCTTCACCTGGAAAGAGCGCAATGATGATACCAACATGGGCCAGTGAAGCGATGTCCTCCACAACTAGACTGAAGAACAAAAGGACAGCAATTTGTCTGTTCCTTCCCCAATTCCTCAATAAAAATCTTTAAAAAGAAAAATTCATAGAACAAACAATAAAGTTTTAGTGATCTAAGGGAAAGTGTAATAAAAGCAAAATGTATACTGATTTGTAGCCAATGATTCATGTCAATTGGGGAGAGTAAAGTAATAATAATAAAATAGGTAACTATGAGAAAAGTAAAGATGGGAATGGGGATTGGGAGATGGAATAAAAGATCTCTTTCTTTAGTACATGTTTCCTTATCTAGGTCAGAGAAACCCAAATATAATAAAATTTCTACTTTACACAGTATGTGCCTTCTTCACATTTAGAAACAAATGACTCACCATAGTTTAAAATGCAAGGGTTAGAATTATTTAAGGCTAAAACACACATTCTCATATTGGGGAAGGGGCCTTACCTCCAGGAAATGCAGCAGAATGAAGTATCTTTTGTTCAAAAAAGATTATTCCATATAGCTATTGTTTTCATTAACCCAACTACAGGAAGTAAACCTAGCTAGATCTTGGCTGATAGGGATATTAAAAATTTAATATGAAAAAGCTTTGAAGAGGCCCTGAGTGAAAAAAAAAAAAAAGAAAAAGAAAAGGTGAGAAACACTAGGTAGGAAGAGACAAGAAACATAATTCAGAATCACAAACTGTAAAATAATTCAGTGTTTTCATGGAGACAATAAAAGTCTGGTTCTTTGAGTTTGGGGGAAACAGCATCTTGAGAAACTCTGGTTGTGAGGTCCCCTTTCTGGCTATAAGCCAAGGAATGGTTATCTTTGCCCTGTCTCTGGTCTGAAGACTGTAGTTGGGGCCTGTTGACGTCAGTCATTTACAGACTAACAACTCTACTTGCAGGTCCTAAGTTTAGAAGGTTGATATATAAACCCAAGCAAGTGAATTGCTTTGTTTCAAGATCTTGGAGATTTGAAGCAGGGTCTTCCTCCCCACCCCACCCCTAAAAGCCTTGGGCTAGGTTGAAATAAATTCCAGGCCAAAGCTGATGCTATATGAAGTCCGACAATTAAGTTCGTGAACTCATCCTAGAAAAAGTGCTACATACCTCATTGCTCAAGATCATTATGGTAACTTTCGAAGTACACCCCTTGGGAAGCTATGGACTGATGCCAGTGCCTAGTCCACCCTTCAAAGCAATTTTGGAACTCTTTCTGAAATGGTCATCAGAGCTGTTATCATATTACCCTTGATGTCCTGAATGTCATCAAAATGTCTTCCTTTCAATATTTCCTTTATCTTTGGGTAAAGAAAGAAGTCACGGTGGTCCAGATCAGGTGAGTAGGGAGGGTGTCCCAATACACTTATTTGTTTACTGCCTAAAAACTCCCTCACAGACAGTGCCGTGTGAGCTGGTGCATTGTCCTGATACAAGAGCCATGAATTGTTGGTGAAAAGTCCATGTCATCTAACTTTTTCACACAGCCTTCTCAGCACTTCCAAATGGTAAACTTGGTTAACTATTTGTCCAGTTGGTACAAATTTATAACGAATAATCTCTTGGATATCAAAATAAGTTAGCAACATTGTTGTAACAGTTCACGAACTGAATTGTCAGACCTTCACATTCCTTGTTTTCTTAATTAATTCCACTAATAAGTGGTACATGACTGTGATAGTAATTAAACAGTTGCCAGTGCCTAGATGTAGCCCACAGGTGTCCCTGTAATCCAGTAAACCTATCTATAAGTAGGAATTTGTCTTGTTCTGTACCAGCTGCATTGAATTCTTAATGGCTGGATTTGTGGGAAGTTATTTAAACTGTAAGACTCTCAGAGGCTTTGTATGTAATTTAGCTGTACAACATATAGCAATTGAGATTCTCACATCAGATAACTGGGCCAAGGTCTAGAGACCAGGCAGAGAGATGGCACACACACAGGTGTTCTTTGTCCCTAAGAGTGGACTCTGAGCATTCCAACTCCTGTCCCATCTTAGACAACTACTGTAAGGTCAAAGCTACAGAACTCCAGGCATCTATCTTTTTGGTTCAACTAAGAGAATCAAGCAGTAAATATACTATTCTAAAAAATGTTCTGCAAATAGAACAAGTGCTATAAAAAAGTTTTGCAATGAGAAAGAACTAGTAGAATGCATTCCCTACTTTTATCAGAGAGCAAACTCTTTCCCAAAAGCCCCAGCAGTGTTCTTTCTATATCTCATTGGCCAGAACTTGGTCACATGTACATCCCTAGACCAATCAATCACTGACAGAGGTTAGTCCATATTGTTGCATGACTGGTTTTATAATAATGAGATTTATTCTCTGGGGTTGGGGAAGGGGTTCACTTTCTTTTAACAAATTGCTGCACCCCTAATACCAGAACAACAGTAAGGCTCTGTTAGCAAGGAAGATTTTGGTGGGACAATCAACAGTGTGGACCAAAACAACTTTGGAAAAAAATGGAAACCACGGTACCAGTTAATCCAGTTATCTACATAGTAGGCAGCAATCTGAATCAGGAGCAAAAATTCTTTCATATATGTTACGAGTAGCCCAATTGCAGACCTATCCACTCTGAGATCAATCGGCCGATAACAATATAAAGCTGGTTCCTACAGCCAACTGAAAGTGAGACATTAAACCCTTTCCTAGTCTTTCTCAGAATTTGTCTGGTTTGTTAAATTGTATAAAAACACACACAGATGGGAGAAAAAGAACTTTAGAAACAAAGGTAATATTATGCCAATATGAAAAATCAAAAAAGAAGCAAACTTAGCAAATGTTGAACAAGCTCCGAAACTACATTCATTAAGTCATCCTTCATGACTGCGAGTAACCAAATACTACCCAGTTATCAGTGACAGAAATCGTATAAAAAGAAATACACTGCCATCGAGGTTCAAATGTTAGACAATGTTAGGTGCAGGCGATGAATTCTATTTTTGAACATACAAACATATGTATGTGGTGTGTAGAGTTCTATTAATAGACAATCCATTTCTCCTGCCTCCACTAAAATAAACATTGCTTCGATGAGGTGCCCAGCTATAACCCTGCATGGAGCACCCAGTCTGACTGCAAGTGAGGCAGTGGGGTGTAAAAGACAAGGGCTTTGGCCTTCAGAAAGCTGGTCTTGAACACACGCTGCAGCACTTCCCCTTCTGTGAAGTGAAGCAGGTCCTTGGAATCTTGGAATTAAGGAATCTTGTTGATTCTCAAATACTCTGTTGTAAAATGGGAACAAGCGCTCAGTGTTCTTGTAAAATGCCTGATTTGCAGTCGATGCTCATGACATAGTAGTTACCTGGACTCCTTTTAGGAGCACTGCTTTGCAATGTGTGGTCCCCCCAGACCAGCAGCGGCATCCTTAGGGATGTGTCAGAAATGCACCTTCTGGGGTTCCACCTAAGAACGACTGAATCCGAATCTCTGGGGTGGGCCTAGCGATCCGTGTTGTCACAGGCCCCCCTGGGCCTCTGGTCTACACTCATGTCTAGAGAATCACTGGGGAAGAGCAAGGGACTGAGTTTGAAGCCAGCGTGACTTCCTACTATCTGTGTGATCGTGAGCAAGTTGCTCATCTTCTTTGTGCCTCAATTTCTTCATCTGCAAGTGAGGATAATGGTCACATCTGTCTAAGGGAGCTGCTGTGAGGCTTGAATGACTTAATACATTTAAAGTGTTTAAAATGGGACCTAGCTCACAGTAAGGGTTTCAGAGATGACCGCTGGTATGAATAATTATGAATAGTCCTTTGTAGATTTTGTTCTGCTATGAGCATGTCCAGGTCAAGGGTCATTTGGGGTGAGGTGGCAGATACGCTCTGATGATGTTTTGGTGTCTCTAAGCCTTCCTCCTGTTCTGTAGCTTCTGCTCCACTCCCACCCAATGTGCTTTGAGGAAAGTTGAGGATGGTAGGAATATACCAAAAATATGTCTTTGCCAAAGAACTGCTAAAGACTTGTCATGTTGAGACATTCAGTGAACTGATTAAATCATGTTTGAACTGACTATTGCTATGTATCTTGGGATTTTAGCCAAGTTGAACTGGTTCTTCTGAGTTCAGTTTTATTTTGTAAATGCTAATTTAATTTAAGAAGTAATTCATAAAAAGGACAAATACTGTGAGATTCCACTTATATGAGGTACCTAGAAGTACAAGTTTCATAGAGACAGAATCGAGAATGGTGGTTGCCAGGGGCTGGAGGGAAGGGGAAAGGGGAAGTTAGTATTTAATGGTTTCAGAGTTTCGTTTGGAAAGATGAAAAAGGCTCTGGAGATGGATGATGGTGATGGTTGCACCACTCTACTGAAAGGTGCACTTAAGAATGGTTAAAATGGTGAATTTTATGGTATGTACATTTTACTAGAATAAAAAAAATGAAAAAAAGAATTGATAGAAAGAGTAATAGATGGATTTTAGAGGTAATATGCAGAAAAATGGTTTTTAAAAGAATCTCACATTTCCAGGGTGTAGGCAATATTCTGTTCTTTCACCTAGTTACATAGGTGCTGATTTTGTAACATTCAATCAAGCTGTTCATTTATGTAATTTTATCTTTGTGTTATATTTCACAATGAAATATGGGACAAACTGTGGGAATGATACTTAATCACTGTCATCTCTTGTCTGGGTTGTTGTGATAACCTTCTAACTGGTCTCTTGGTTTCTGTGCTTGGAAACCTAGAATCTATTCTCAACCCAGCAGTGAATATGATGCTCTTAAAATGTAAATCAGTTGTTATGGGCTAAAATGTGTTCCCCTCACTGCCCCAAATTCATATGTTGAAGTCCTAATCCCCAGCCCCCTAGAATATGATTCTATTTGGAGATAGAGCCTTTAAAGAACTAATTAAGTTAAAATGGGCTCTAATCCAGTCTGACTGGAGTCCTTATAAGAAGAGGAAGACACACAGGGAGGGTTTCATTCATACACACAGAGGAAAGATCATGTGAGGACACAGAGAGAAGGTGACTATCTGAAGCCAAGGAGAGAGGCCTCAGAAGAAAACAAGCCTGCTGACATCTTGATCTTGGACTTCCAGCCTCCAGAACTGTAAAATAATTAATTTCTGCTGTGTAAGTCACCCAGTCTGTGGTATTTTGTTATGGCAGCTCCAGCAAACTAATACATCAGATTACATCACCCTCTACCCCAAACCTCCTGTGGCTTCTGGCTTTATTCCAAGTTAAAGCTGAAGTTCTTACAGTGACATACAGAGACCTATATCATCTGGCTTGCAACCTCTTTCTCTAAACTTACTACTATTGCTCTCTCTCTTGCTTATTCTGTTCTAGACGTTGCACACAGAAGCCACATGTTTACCCCAGAGACTGCACATTCTGGCATCTCTACTGAGAAGCTCTTTCTCCAGATACCTAAGTGGCTCACTCCCTCATCTCTTTTGACTACTTACTCATCCCTGGCCACCCTCTATAAAAGAGCACACCCACTCAACATCCGTAAGGCCTTCTTTCTCTTCCACGGCTTTACTTTTTTAGCACTTATCCCTAGCTAACGTATCTTTTACATATAATTTTTTTTTATTGTCTGCCTCCCACACTTGAAATCTCCAAGACAGTGGGATTTATGTCTGCTTTGTTTACTGCTGAAGTTCCAGGGTCTGAAGTGTCTTGCACATAGCATGTGTTACAATATTTATTTGTTGAATGAAAGAATAACTTTTATTGAGGTATAACTGACAAATAACATTGTATTGGTTTCAGGTGTATAACACAATGATTCGATATTTATATATATTGTGAAATGATCATCACAATAAGTCTAGTTAGCATCCATCACCTCACATAGTTACAATTTTTTTTCTTGCAATGAAAACTTTCAAGATCTACTCTCTCAGCAACTTTCAAATTACAATGCATATGAACAAATGATTTGACATGTAAAGAATCCTGTTTTTCTTTAAAACTAGAATTTGTTCTGTTATCAATGATGTAAAATATTTCTTCCAAAGTTTTTTTTGTCATTTATATTTACTCCTCTATGTTTTATCTATTCATGTTTTTTGGCCATTTTTAACAATTAGAGTCCAAAAAAATGTTTTCTCTATATTGCTACTCTCCTCCAAACATTACTAACTGGTATGAGTTATATAGTAAAGAGATTATACTCTGTTTGCTGTATTTTGTAACATGTAGTTTTAGTTTGTGGTTTATCTTTTAATGATTTTTTTTTTTTTGAGGGCAGTGTCATTGGCCCTCATATGTGGGACCGAACCGGGGCCACTGGCTTCCCAAGCCAGCGCTTAACCACTGCGCCACTCAGCCGGCCCTTAATGATTTTTTTAAACAAAATAATTTAGATGTTTTAT
Organism: Aselliscus stoliczkanus; assembly: GCA_033961575.1. Lineage (NCBI taxonomy): Eukaryota > Metazoa > Chordata > Mammalia > Chiroptera > Hipposideridae > Aselliscus > Aselliscus stoliczkanus. Next base: position 68,732,784 of record CM066734.1, on the reverse strand, counting down.
ATAGTTAAATCTACTGTGAATTCTTCCTCTGATGCAAACTTAGCCTTAAAGCAGCAGCTTTTTAAATTCTGTCCATTTCCCAGGAAATCTCCCCTTATCTTATTTCTAGTGACCTCCCTGATGCACATTCATCCGAAGCTCACTCACCTAGGGCAGGTGACAGAAAGCTGTTTTCCTGCAAGGAGTTCTTACAGCAATAACCACATATGGATTTTGCCCTTGTGAAATTGTAATTGTGAGCAGTCATGTGAACTTAGGACTTTTTTCATGGTGCCATCCAGGGCCTGCTCTAACCAGGTAGGCCTTGGGTTATATGGCTGATGGTTTATTTCAGTACTAATGTACACCGCTATCTCACTTTCTAAGTTTCCTCCTATCCATCTTCAGATACCACTTACTACAATAAGCAGCCTCCCCTACTCCAAGCAAAGGGCTTAGTGACCTCTGGTAAAAGGATGAGGAAAATGAGGTACAAAAATGTGTAAGTGGGAGCTGGCTGAGTGGCGCGGTGGTTAAGTGCTGGCTTGGGAAGCCAGCGGCCCCAGTTCGGGTTCCACATATGAGGGACAGTGACACTGCCCTCAAAAAAAAAAAAAAAAAAGAACAAACAAAAAAGCTTTGCATTCTACTTGGAATGACTTTAAATTGGGGCCAGGCGAGTGGCGCAGTGTTTGGGCGCTGGCTTGGGTAGCTGGCAGCCCCGGTTGGGGTCCCACATGTGAGGGCCAGTGACACTGCCCTCAAAAAAAAGAAAAATGTGTAAGTGATGGGCTAAAGTATACACACTGAGTAAGGTATTCAAAATGTCCAATGATTTACATGATGTTGATAGCAAACACTCAGGACTGACCAATCAGAACAGAAGCCAGCATGAATTCTAAGGAGCCAGAACAGAGGCCACTGTAAACAACCCCCATAGCCCCATCACAGAGAATACGCATTTTTGGGTGTGGGCCAGAACTTAGGCTCCAGAGCCTGTCCTCTTGAATATACCCCACTATACTGTCTTATTACCAGGCTTCACAGCAAATGAATTCAAGCCCTCTTGTTTTGTTTCCTAATCAATTCCTGTTCCTCCCAAGCCTGCAGGACAACGATCAACGAGTACATTCAGTTCTGGGTCTAGTTGTGAAATGAAGGGATAAGTCAGAGTGAAGCTGTGTTGTATATCCTGGAAAAGCTGTGTGCTTGGGGTGAACCCCTGCCTGGAGAAAAGTTGTGTGCTTGGGGTGAACCCCTGCCTGGTCAGAAGACACGAGCCATCCACAAAGCAGCCTGGAGCCACTGTCGACAGTGAGGGTGACAACATTCTTCGTTCCCCAAGATCTTGAGAAATCTTTGGAAGGGAAATAGATTTCCTACAATTATATAAAATATGATTTCAGGATATTATTATTGTCATTATGTTACTAAAGGAATGGATGAATGCAGATGTTGGAAAGTTTGACATAGATACATTGAAAACCCAGGGGAAGTTTCATGAACACTGTGTTTTTGGAGTCAGACATTGTTCTAGGCATGGGTCTGCCATTTACAGGTTAAGTGATCTATATCAAACCTCCTTCCCAGGGCCGGCCGCGTGGCGCGGTGGTTAAGTGCTGGCTTAGGAAGCCAGCGGCCCCGGTTCGGTCCCACGTATGAGGGCCAGTGACACTACCCTCAAAAAAAACCAAAAAAAAAAACAGCCCTCCTTCCCTAATAATAGTGCCCATCCCATAGGGTGAGGATTAAGTGAGGGTTAAGAGGACAAGTGTGACTGTAACTGTGAGGCTTAAGCCAATACATGTATCCAGTTGCTGAGCACAATGAATGGAATGTTCAGTCAGTGTCAGGCATCACTGCCGAGAACAGTGGCGTCATCACCTTCATCATCACCATCATCTCTGCAATATTTTGAATCCTTAAACACACACACACACAAAGAATCAGGGGAGGGAGGCTCACATATTTTCTCCTAAATCTCCAAATGACAGGAAGAGAAAGCAATGCTGCAGGAATGGAAAAGGCCACATTTGAGAGCTCTTGAGAAAGCTGGGTGGGCTGGACACTGAGCTCTGAGCTCAGGAGATTCCTAAGGAGTTAAAGCAGGAAAATGACAAAAAAAAACAAACAAAACCCAGATCATTTAGGCAAGGGTTTGATTGGGGAGAATTGGAGAGGCAGTTAATGGTGGTTATAAAAGACCAAGGCAGGTAATGAGAAACATTTTTTTTTTTTAGACTAAGAGGGCATTTCAATCTCTCAAATTTTATCCCTTGCCTTTTCATTCCCTCTCTCTTGGAAGTTTAAGGTCAGGGGTAATGTCAATTGATATCATCTTTTTTACACGGTGTCTTGATTCCAATGTTTTTAAGGTGATTTTGGTCAGCATTGGTGAGGTGAGGCCCGGTGAAGTATGTATTCTCATGCCCTGCTGGAGGGAATGTAAATTAGTACAACTGCTTTGGAAAGCAACTAGGCAATGCATCTCAAAATGCCTTAAAAATGATCATCCATTTGGATACAAATTTTGGAGCAACAACTTATGGAAATGAGCAGAAATTTGGCCAATAAAAAGGGGGCCATCACATTGTTTACATGAATAACAAAAGACACATAGGAAGGCAACTGTAGAAAAACTAAAAATTTGAGCAGTTGCTATATCTGTGTAGTAGGATTATGAAAAATTATTTGCTTCATTTTACTTTTAGATTTTCCTAAATTTCTCCAACATGTTACTTATAAGAAAAATATATTTAAAATTAAGTGCATGAAACAAATATCCATTTCCTCCTTTCCATTCCTCCATTGCCTCCCTTCCTTTTCAAGCCAAGGGTGTAGCTATTTGGTAATGACAGGCACAGGATAACCCATTGTGGATTCTGTCCTTGATTTTCTCTTCTCTTCCTTCATTGATTTTGCTGTGAGTTTTAGACTGAAATTGTGTGGCTTCCTCAATGGAGGGAGCTCTGCAGGATATTCTCTCAATGGCACTGGTCCATGAACACACTGCCCCATTGCTTCTCACCAGAGCCAAACTGGGCAGGGCAACTCACCTGGGGGACACTCAGGCTTAACTCAGCATACTTTGCTTAGAGCTCATCTTGTTTCAGAGATGCTGCAGCAGGACTGGGAAAGTGGGAAGAAGAGGGAAGAGGGACAATATTTTTTTCTACCCCCCAAAATTTTCTTTACCAAGTTTAAAGTCATACCTGGTGTCCTCAGTTGGATATATCTTGGTTGATGAAAACCTGTTTCATCCTCTGTTGGGTGCAACTGATCTCACAGATTCATTGCACACAAATTTTCAAATATGAAATATGTCTTTACTGTACTAACTCACAAACACGACTGGAGATAGGTTACGGTAGAGGGGGAGATATGGAAGCGATGAGTCATGATACTTAACTGTTAGATATTTGAACATTTGTGTGCAATGAATCTGTGAGATCAGTTGCACCCAATGGAGGGTTCATTTCATACCCCGCCCCCCAGAAAAAAAGATAGTGTGGTTGAACTGACATTTTGCAAAGGAGAAATTCATTCATTTGTCCATCCACAGCTACTTATTAAGTTCTACCTTTGTATCAAACACTGCTAAGCTCTGGGAATATAGCTGTGAACAAACACTGCTAAGCTCTGGGAATATAGCTGTGAACAAACTAGAAAAAATTGCTGCCTAGATGAAGCTTCTATTCTATTGGGGATGAGAGTCAATAGTGCATTTTAAGCAGAGTAATGGAGATAGAGAGTAATGGGGTGAAATGTGTGCATGTGTTTCTTTAGATTGAGTACTTGAAAAGGGCCTCTTAATAGATATTTGGGGCTGGCTGAGTGGCGCGTTGGTTAAGAGCTGGCTTGGGACACCAGCTCTGAGCAGCAGGGCCCCTGTTTGGATCTCACATTAGGACCAGTGACACTGCCCTCTACAGCTAAGATGGTGAACAACAGCTCCACCTGGAGCTGGGCTGCCGTGACTCGCTGGCGACAGTGTAGGCTGCAGCCTCTGCTGCAGTGGGCTGCCATAAGCTACAGTGAGTGGCTGGCAGCCAGCGTAAGCTGCCAAGAGACGCTGTGAGCGGCTGTCCAGAGAGCGGTGACCGATCTGCTTCACAAGGGAAGAGTGCAATGATAATATCAACCAACAGGGGCCAGTGAAGCAACGTCCTCCTCAACTAGACTGAAGAACAAAAGGACAGAAACTTGTCTGTTCCCCTCCCCCAATACCCCAATAAAATCTTTTAAAAAAAAAAAAAGAGAGACAGATTTGAATAGAGACCTAAAGGAAGTGGGGGAGTGAGGCATGTGGCTATCTTGAGGAAAGGCTAACTAGGTAGAGGGAACAGCAAGCATAAGGACCCCGAGGAAGAGCTCGTTTGGTGTGTTTGAGGGCTAGTGAAGAGGACAGCATGGCTGGAGACAAAGCTGGGGAGTTATAAGAGCATCCGTTGTGTATTGGTTTAATATGATTTTAAATCCACATGTTTGACTTAAGTGAAATTGTTTTAATCTACTTGTTTATGACAAAGACAAAAGAAAAAGAAAAAAGTTGCTTTGATATAAGTAGGAAGTAAGTTATGTCAGGATGTTATTATTCCTCATCTGTTGCCATTGATATGCACCTAAGCATCCCAGCAGCTGGGAGGCCTATTGACAAAAACGTCTGGAGAAGCAACTATGGCAAGAGGACATTCAGACGACAAATACTGAGCTTGTGAGTACTATTTGAGAGTTTTGGTTCGGGTGAGGCAACTCTTCGCTAGCCTAAAAACTGGGGTGTTTAGCTCCTACCATGGACAAGAAGAGTCTTTGGTGGGCAGGGGCAAAAAATCAAGCGGTAGTCCCATGAAGAAAGTGACTCTGTAACTGTGTCCAAGCTTGTACCACTCACCATATCACAGACGAGAAGTTGAGTGACAAGGTTTTGGGGCAAGAAAAGTGACTTTATTTGGAAAACAAGCAAGCCAAAAAGGTGGCAGACTAGCATCCTAAGAAACCATCGTGAGACAGTACAAAGTTCAGGTTTCTTTTATATCAAGGAAGGGGAAACAAGAGGGGCAAGAGATGATTGATGCCCATGGACATCTTAGTGCCAGCAAGGGTCCATGGCAGATTGTGAAACTTCTTTGTTCTTAGTCTGTTGACTCCAGTTGATGTGAATCTCATCACGAGGTTTCTGCAAATCTTTGATAATCATTATTTTTGTATATACTTCCCTTATCTCCTCAGGAGAGGCACTTTCTGGTAAGGGGCTGTTTTTGTAAAACTCAAGCTGCAAGCAGAATTCCTCTAATGATTAGCATGCCTATATGCAAGATTAGGCAGAAGCTATTAACCTGAAGGCCATGGAAACCAAGCAGGTTTGAACAAGATGGAATCAGAGGGGCTGAGCATTTTACTCTGTTACAACTCTATGCAGAGATTTGACCACTTGGGCGCCTGATTTTTACTAGTGTTACACCTGATTTCTATTTATGTTAGGGAAATTTCCAAGTTAGTCACACATTTGTTTCTGATATTCAAACACCAATATTATTACTATAGACACTTTAAAAAGCTATTCAGGAGGTTTTAGACAATCCTCCTGAATACAGGAGGTTGAGAAATCCTTATGTATCTATTCTCAACCATCTAATAAGCAGTCACTTCATATAAATCCCCTCTTATTTGGCTCTGGAAAAATTTTTCTTTCTGACTAAATTAATTTATTTTTTAAAAGACATAGTAGGCATTCAGCTGGGCATGGTAAAAAGAGCACCAGCTTTGTGTGTGTGTGTGTGTGTGTTCTCAGAAAGAAACTCTAGAAACATAAATCAGAAATTAATAGAAATTATTTATAAGGGGGAGTGAGGATGGGAAGGAGGGACAGAATGGAAGTGAGCATTATAAAAATAAAATAAAATTTAAAAGAAGAGCACCAGACATAGAATCAGACAAACTTGAGTTCAAATTTCAATTCTGCAGCTAATTCCCAATTGACCATAGAAAAGTTGCTTAATCTCTCCAGCTTCAGTCCCACTAATAAAATGCATAGGATTCTTGGGCATATAAAGTGAACTAATGCCTGCTGAAATACTTAGCCCAATGCCTGGTGAAAGTTAGCTGTAGTTGATATTGTTTTGTTTCAACATGCAAGAACCAGGACTATGGGAACCCTATAAGATTCTTAGACTTTGTAAATATCCATTTGTATTTTTGTTGTCCCATTTGTTTGTCCTGGATGCTTAGGAAAAATATCCTTAAGAGAATAAGGGTTTATATTTGTCTTGGAGGGCAGCTGGAATGAGGTGTTCTAACTCTGTAGCCATTTTGGTGTGGGATGCAGGAGTTATAAGAACTGCAGGGGATAGGGTGGGTGGGAGCAGCTTTAGAGAGGAAATGGAAAACAGAAGTTAAAAAAACAAAAGTCTGGTCAGCCGAGTGGTGCATTGGTTAAGAGCTGGCTTGGGACACCAGCAGCCCGGTTTCGGATCCCACATATGAGGGCCAGTGACACTGCCCTCTACAGCTAAGATGGTGAACAGCAGCTCCACCTGGAGCTGGGCTGCTGTGAGTCCCCGGGATGGCATAGCTGCAGCCCCTGCTGCTGTGGGCTGCTATAGGCTACAGTGAGTGGCCTGCAGCCAGCGTGAGCAGCTGGCAGTCTGTGTGAGCTGCCAAGAGCCACTGTGAGCAGCTGTCCAGAGGCCGGCAACCGATCTGCCTCACCCGAGAAGAGTGCGATGATGCCAACTTGGGCCAATGAAGTAATGTCCTCCACAAGTAGACTGAAGAACAAAAGGACAGCAACTTGTCTGTTCCCCTTCCCTGGTTCCCCAACGCTGTTCCCCTCCCCCAATTCCCCAATAAAATCATTTATTTATTTATTTATTTGTTTATTTATTTATTTGTTTATTTTTTAGAGGGCAGTGTCACTGGCCCTCATATGTTGGATCCATACCGGGGCCACTGGCATCCCAAGCCTGCTCCTAACCACTGTGCCACTTGGCCAGTCCCACAATAAAATCTTTCAAAAAAACAAAAAACAAAAGTCAACTCAGTAAATCTGAAGACCTAATTGGCTTTATTAGGAAATTCATGAATCAGGCAGCAGCCCATCTAGCAACTAAAAGGGTGCTCCAGGGGTTGTATAAAATGGGAGTCATTTTAATAAGTAGAGTATGAAAGTGGAGTGATTAGCAAAGGAAAAAAAAAGAAAAGGAAAACAAGAAAGGATTATTTTTATACTGGGCCATCTTCTTTTCTGGGGTGAAGGGAATTCAAGGGTTTTATCATACCAATAGGCTCTTCTTCTTATAGGAGCTGGAGAGGGCCTACATGAGAGAGTATTTTACTGGTGCTTGACCTAAAAATTCCAGACTAGTGATTAAGATTATATTTCTGGGAAAGGTTGAAACTGCAATTAAATCAGGTATTAAATCTAGATTTGGTATCATGGGCTTTTAGCATGAGTAATGCCATTTTGGGCCTGTGGGTTTTTTGTTTGTTGTTGTTGTTGTTTTTTAACACAGGGTGAGTCCCTGGGGCAAAGAATGAAAGGGGAGTGCAGGGCCTGGACCTAGAAAATGGGAGCCTAAAAGAAGATCAGAGGGTATTCCCCCATATCTACCACGGATTTTTTTCTGTCTCTTCTTTTATGATCAGCCTGGAAAAGCAGGGAAGCCTTGCAGCTATTACATAATTTTCTCAGCGAAGATGAAAAATCCTAGGGTTGTCGTCTTTGTTCCAATCAGGAAACAACTCTGACCTCCTCTCTCAATGCTTCATTGTTTATGAAGCTGAGGAAATCCTTGGTACAGATTGTATAATCCAGACCAGACTAGCACCTAATGCTTCTTTTTAAAAGGAACCAAAGCCTCTTTTCTTCCTGACATTTCAAAGTTCAATTGAACCCAACAGCTTCCAAACATTCTGCCACTTGGCTACCTGTGTGACCCTGCGCAAGTTTCTAAACCTCCAACTTGAATCTGTCCCTAATGGAGAGCAGAACACGTTGTAGGACGGTCTGACTTTGTCTCTCTTCCAGTATCATGAACGTAGTTTAGCAAGTACAACAGATGGTTTTACAAATTTGTTTCCTCGACGTGTTTTCCACTGTGAGGCTTTCCATCCTCCATCATGCTCTTACATCTTCTACCTTTGTAAGATACACAGCTGAGCTGAGCTATAGCCTTCTAAATCTCCTGTTGCAGGTGAGGAATGGTGCCTATGTAACGCAGGTATCTGTAGTTGGATGCTGGTGAACAATGGTGGAAAATAAATTCATGAAATGCAGCCAGGATGCTGCCATTATTTCCATCCATGGTCACTATCCTTAGGCACTGATTTTAATGCTAGACCACCTCAGCTGACACCATGCATCCCACATCATTGTTTTTACGATTGAATAGTTTAGAGTCCTTGGTGGTGATCACCTAGAACCTGTGCTTTTTGGCTGAGGACAAAAAGGGCAAAGATTTCTTCCTTTTCACTTCTGTGTTATGCGGGCATATCAGAAGATAATAGCATAGTTACCCTGGGTTCATATCCTCTGGTTAATTCTTGAGATACTAGTGCCAGAAGAATACTAGTGCTCTGACTCACGTGGGGGATTCCTCAAATTAGGAAGGGGGATTTAGATGCTTGTCAGCAAGGGGAAAGAAGAAGAAGAAGAAGAATGTCTACTGACATCCCGGAATCGTGGATAGTGTTGTAAAGTGAATTTTTTCAACGAATCCCTTTGCTCTGCCTTCTGGCAGCTTCTCTCCTGTTGGGGTCAGGCCTGCCCAAGTCCTGTCATGCTTCAGTGCCTAAGCAGGTGCATTTGCTCCCTTCCGGTGCCTGGAGTCCTGCCACCCATTGCTCAACTCCAATCTCTTATTGCTTTAACATTGGGCCTCTATCCCAGGGCCTTCTCTTGGCTGCAGTTCTTAGAGTCAAGTTTCTTTTCATGAAGCTGCAAGTAGCCAGCTAACCAATCATAGATCTTGAGACTTGGATAGAAATGACTTTCTTACTATTTTTTTTTGTTTTTTGTTTCTTCCCTCTTCCTTCTGAGGGTCTTCTCTCTAATCCCTGGATATGAAAAGAGTGCCAGATGGAAGCTGGGAGACCCAGATTTGTTAACTGTGGACTTGGTCAAGTAATCTGACTTTATGAACCTCAGTTACCTTATCTGGAAAATCAGGGGTGGAGGGGTGCTGACTGTAAAGTTTTTTGAGCTACTGAATCACAGTGATTATCGTTCTAACTCCAGTGTCTTTTTTTCTTTCTCAACTCTAGTTCCTGGGTCCCAGACTTATTCTCCCACCTTTAATTCTGGTTTGTATTATTTCTCTCTTTTGTGCATTTTAAACACACCAGTTATGGAGCCACAGTAAAAATGGGAATTTTCCATTCTTTACTCAACCCAGAATCCTCCCACTCAGTATCATGCATATATTGCCCCAAATCACTCAGCCAGAGGATTCTGACTTTTCTGGGGTCACAACAAAACATTAGAGGGGTTGAGATCTCAGCATGTGATCCTTACCCTACAGCGTGGGTCAAATATCCTTGTCATTTTCTTGGTAAAAACCCAGATGATCCTGGTCACATTATGTCCTCTTTGACAACATGGACTGCAACGTTAGAATCCTTGGTTTTACCCAAAAGGAGGGGAAAAAAGTCATACAAAGCAATCTTTTGTTTATTTTATGTACCAGAGGATCCTCTTGCAGATTTTTCCACTCTGCCCTCTCTGTATTGTTTCTTTGAGGGCTTCACTAAAAATAATTTCAGTTATAAAAACTGCTATCATTTACTGACAACTTGTTATGTGCCAGGCCCTGTGCTGGGTGCTGGATCTATTGTTATCCAATGTAACCTGCTCACTAAGATTCGGAGGTAGGCACCAATACCCTCTTTCTACAGATGAGGAAACTGAGGCTTGGAGAAGCCAAGTGACTTTTTTCTCTGGAGTCCTATCTAGCAGCCCCCATAGGACCACCACACAGGCCCTCTGCTGGAGTTGGTTCACTCTCCTCCAAATCCACGCAGCTTCCCAATCTCCATGAGTAAAAGAATCTCTGCTGCTTTTCTGATTTTCTTCTTCCCAGAAGCTTCTGAGTTTCCTGACATTTATTGAGTTTCAATTGCCTTGCTGGAGAGGATTTCACAGACGCTCTGTAGAACCAAAAACTTCTTGGCCTCATAATATCCCCACTCTCATAGAGGCCACCATGTTGGGTGTGGCCCCTCTGACCACACGTGTACACTGGACTCTAGAAAAGATGGTTCCAACCTCATCTCTGGGCCTTCTCAGTGTTAGGAGAGCAGGAGTGTGATCTAGAAGAGATTGGCAGAGGCCATTTTGCTCATCTCTATATCTTCGGCATGATTACTCTTCCTTACTCCAATTCCCAAGTGTGTAACCACACATTCAGCCTCTCCCAAACTGCTCAAAAGAGTTTCTGTTTTGATTCAACCCCAGTTTTCATTGTTGTTCCCTATCAAATAAGGGGATAATTAGTTATTATCTTCAAAATATTAATTTCCCTCCTACTTTCCCCTTCTCTTCCCTAAAAAAAACATTAAACAAGAGCTTTGGGGAGGTGCCTTTGCCTTTAAGAAGTAGACACACTACTATAATGGGAGAGGGATGAATGTGCTTTCTTTTTTTTCTTTCTGTGGGAAATCCTTTTATCTGGAGAGGTAAATAGAATGATTCCTGAAGGAATTCAAAGAGAAAGACAGTTAGTATTCAGTGTCTGACATTCAAAATAGGAATTCGCAGTAAGACAATAACTTGAATGCTGGGCTTGGGGTGAGAAAAGGGATTTTTCTAAATAATTTTTGCTCCCAGCTGGTTTAGAGCATAGAGTTTCTCCCATAGGACAAAGAAGGTAACTCTTTTTATTCATCAGGTTTATCCAGGAGTCTGTAGATTATATTTAGGTTAGAGTCAGGAAGCTATAAAGCATTGGAAGTAAAAGAATTTGGTGCTTCTTCTTGTCCTGGGGCATTGTCGGAAGAAGAGGCCATGAATGGAGGCTGTTATGAAGGGAAGTGGTGAGATATAAGCTTTGATGCCCTTCTGAAAGGCATGTTCAACAAGCTGAGAAGCATATAGAAGTTAAGTCTCTTCCCTACTCCCTGTTTGTTTAAGAATGTGAAGAGAAGTCTGGTAGCAGTCTGCTCTGGGACAGGGGCCAAGGATAGAGTTAGCAGTCCAACACAGTATGAAAGCTAGGCTACATATTAGGCAGAGAGCGAAGGCCTGCTCTACAGCCCAAAACTTCCTCCATTCCCATTGGAGAGCCAGTGAGCCAGCCCTGATGCCCACTGTACCAGGATGGTAGAGGGAGGTGGGGACAGAGCTCTGAAGGATCCACAGCTTCAGAGGACTGAACCCTTAGGGAAAGGACCCACCTAAGGGACTGCATAAAACCAAGGTGTCTTCTTCCCTCCAGCAATGCCATGGGCCAAAGTCTCAGACACTCCCTTAGATGGCTGTCACCTCTAAGAATGGGGGAGAAACCAGCAAAAATAGAAGACCCTGAGCAAGACCCAAAAAGGACCACTTAAGTGATTGATTTAGATTAAGGTTGAAGCTGGATTGGGCGTTCAGTTTTATTTCTCCTCTTCACCCAGCAAATAACAAGCAATAAGGTCATAACACAAAGACAATATTTTCCCTGTACATCTAAGTTGTATGGAGAGCATATTTAAGCCTGTTCCCCTATATTTCATTAAAATAAAATCAGCTTGTTCTATTTTAGACCCAGTTATCTGAGTTCTTTTAACCTTTCTTCTTATTTTACATTCTTGGTTCTAGTTGCTAACCTCTGGAGAGTTTCTGATTGTTTATATTCCTCTGAAATTCTAGAATACGTTCTCCTCTTCTTCTTCCTCCTCAGCGCAACAAAAAGAAAGCAGGAAATCTCACTGTCATGGGCTGAAACATATCCCATCAAAATTTGTGTGTTGAGGCTGTAACCCTCAGTACCTCAGAATGTGACTGTATTTGGAGATAGGGTTTTTAAAGAGGTCATTAAGTTAAAGTGGGACATTAACTTGGGCCTAAATCCAATCTGATTGGTATCCTTATAAAAAGACAAAATTTGAACACACCAAGTAACGTCAGGGATGCATGAGCACAGTGGAAAGGCCATGTGAGGACACAGCAAGAACATGACCATCCACAAGCCGAGGAGAGAGCCCCCAGGAAAAACCAAACCAGCCAACACCTTGCTCGTGAACTTCTAGCCTCCAGAATTGTGAGAAATAAATTCTGTTGTTTAAGCCACTTAGTTTTTGGTATTTTGTTATCGCAGCCTTAGCAAACCAATACATTCACCTTTCTTAGTTTTTGGCCAGATAAGAGAATTCTGTAGGTGAGGGCTCCATAGTTAAAGAGAGCTCCCCAGCCCCTGGAGCTCATTGTGGGCATACTTTTTAAAATTTAAATGTACTGGGGTAACATTGGTTAACACCATATGATTTTCAGGTTTTGCACACTTTTTTAAGTAGAAGGGCATTCCACGAGGCCAGGACTCCTGTTTCAGGGTATGCTGAATATGTTGCCATTATTTAGCATAAAAGTGTGGTCGTGGCCTGATGGATCAGTGGGCAGGCTGGTATTAAATGAGAACACATGGTCTCTAAGGTCTCTTGTAGCTCCAGGCAGGAAACAGAGTGACAGGGTCACTCTGACTGAGTGACAAAGACGGCAGCTGGGTTGTGGCTGGGTAGGGGGTGGCCTTTGACCACTCAAACCATTTCTTTTGTGACATATGTTTCTTTCATGCTGACAGAGAGGCATGGAATTAATAGCACAAAATGAGAGAGACAGTATAAAAAAACTGAAATGTGACCTTGAAAGTTTATCACAGTATAAGATGTATAGGGAAAAACTTCAGGAAGTTTGTCTTTTTTTGTTTTGTTTTTTTGTTTTTTGTTTTTTTTGAGGTCAGCGTCACTGGCCCTCATATGTGGGACCGAACCGGGGCCGCTGGCATCCCGAGCCAGTGCTTAACCACCACGCCACTCAGCTGGCCCAGGAAGTTTGTCTTTTATCAGAGACATTCCAGCTGGGAGGGTGACAGAAACCCTGTGAGTTCTCATCCAAAGGCCTGGAGTCTTGTGAATATTCTTAATAAGCAATGCTTTCTGCCAGCTGGAAACCAGCTCCTTAACTGACATTTGGAAATCACTAATGGAAATGAGGGGAGGCCCCAAAAGAAATAAGGATTTGGGAAAACACAAATTGTAGAAAATGTTCCATACACACACATATTCACAAGTTCCCTTCCTTTTCTTTCCTTTCTTTTTCTTTCCTTTCTTTTCCCTTTCTTTCCTTTTCTTTTTCCTTTCCCTTCTTTTCCCTTCCCTTCCCTTCCCTTCCCTTTTTTTATGGAGATGGGGTTGACCCAAGATAATTTGGGAATAAGTCAACCTGAACTCCTTAGCATCTTGTGTGAGGGACCCAGGTCTGAGGAAAAAACTTTCCCTGTGCTCTGTGTCCAAGGTACTCAATTCTTGTCCCATCATATGCCTGAGTTAGGGACATTAGGACAACTCAAAATATTAGGCAGGGCTAAATGCATTAAAAGGGTTCCACTTGCCTTCAACCTATCCCTCTGTTTCCTCCAACCCAGAGATAAAAGCCTTGACATCAGCCACTCATCTTGTTCTCTCTCTTTCTCACTTTATTATAATCATTCAGAGTAAACAAGCCTTTGCCTCATTCAACCAGAATCCAAAGGGGAATTTTTTTCCAAAAGTGGAGAGCTGTCTCATCTCCCCTTCACCACCACCTCTTTTGGGGCTAGAATCCCAGAAGATGGTGCTAGGTACCTGAGCAAATGTTGACATGTCTATCATGACCTCAGCCCAAGATCACATCTATTCCCCGCTCTAGGCAGCCTTTTGAGGTCCATGTTTTCACAACACCCAGGTCTTGCCGCCTAGGAGTTAAAATGGACATGTCTAGCAGCCTGTCCCCTCTTCTAATCCTGTGATTAGAAAAACACCTTAGTTTGTTCTTTGTCTCAGACCCTCAGAGCTCTATGCAAGCAGAGGAATGAACAAGCCTTCTTGGCTGTCAAAGGTCTTTGCTATTTGAGCATTGCAACAGAAAAAGCAAATGGTCTAATCTCTTGCTGTCGATAGGCAGGGCCAGAGCTGAGGCAAAGAATCTCGCTTGTTGTGGAATTATAGAATATGAGAATCTGAAACTCCTCCAAGGCCATCGGGCCCACAATACACAAATGAGGAAACTAAAACCTACAAAGATGAAATAACTTGTCCAAGTTCACATAGGCAGTAGTAATACACCAGTTGCTCAAATTTATTGGGCACCTATTACAGTATTGGGCAAAGCATTTAACTTGTGTCATGTCTGCCCACAGCAACCTTGCAAAGTAGGTACTATGGTCTCTGATTTACAGAAAGGATATGAAAACCTGAAGAAGCCAGGTGACTTGCCCAAGGACCCCCAGTTGAACACAAAGCCAGGTTTCCCAACATACTGTTGGCCACCACTCTCTGAAGTAAGATCCTTTTTTGATGGGGTTCTCAGAATGCTGGCTTTTCCATACCTAAAACATGGCTGACAGGTTGCAACTGATGTTTCCAGAGGGGAAAAACAAAACAAAACACCTGGCTTCCCCAGGGCGAAAGGATTATACCTCTCAGCTCATCTCTCCACAGGCCTCTCCAAAGAGGCCCTGAAATGTTGACAAATGAGTTGAAGGTGGATCAGGTGCCAGCCACTGTGCATTTACTTCCTGATTAACTATATCCCTGGCACTTGCAGTTGAAGACAAAGACAAGCAAGAGGATGTTAGCTTTCTCACAGGGTGGTGGAGGCTCCAGCAGCTCTGGGAGGTGGGGCAGAACTGGTTTTGTGTCTCTTCTTGACCTTTTCCTCTCAGTGCTGCTTGGTATCTTTTCCTTTCTTCACGTCCCAAGAGCCCCCAGCAAAGCCCTACTCCACACCAGAACCTTTGCCCCAGTTCTCCCTCCTTCTGTCCCATTACACATACCTGCTCCATGTGACATTTCCCTGGGGCCCGTCTCTCTGCCCTGCAGGCTGACTGATAAGCTGATCCCTGTGATGTGCTCAGGGCCAACCCCCACTCCTCTTAGGTAACACATTTGAAATTTAGAGGGTAGAGATTTCAAGTTTCTGAGCAATCTGTTGGGAATATATGTGGGGAATCAGGAAGGCCTTATGAGGGGGTGGGGTCTTCACATAATCACAGTCTGATTCCCCAATTTCTATGGTTGCCATGATCATACTCCTGGAGGCAAGATTTCCAAGGCTCTGCCATGCAAAGTGTATAATAGGTGAAACTTATTTGCATCTGTGTCTTCACACAAGTGTTATACCCAATGTTGGACTTGGTAATTCCCAATTGTATCCTTGGTGACACTCAAGTGTCTTTCTGCGTACAAAGAAAAATTGAAGCTGGGCTTAAAGCTAACGAAAAATAAAAAACTAACATTCCTGAATACCTCTTGTGGATCAGACTCTATATATTTATCTTTCATTTTTATGACAACCTTGAGAAATAAATATTATCAGTTTCAGTGAATTGCCCACATTCTCATAAGGAGTTAGTCTAAGAGAGGTCTGTCTGACCTCCTTGCCCATGCTCTTCTAAGGACATGTGTCCCTTAGCTCAAATTGTGCCTTTAGACCAGGCTGAAGCTGAGTTGTGCTAGCCCCTGAGAGCTAATTGTTTAATTCTTAAGGATTTTGTGAACCAATTATTAAACAGACATTGTTAAAAGTCAAATTATATAAACTTATAATGAAATCAATTATATTAAAAACAAAGGTTAAAATACTCAAAACTTACCACTATTATTTATGCTGTTATTTATACCTATTTTATCTGAATGGTGGAAATACTAAATAAAACTGGACTATTGTACTTTCTTCCCAACTCTGCATTTGGTGATAGCACCTTGTCATCTTGAAATCAGCCATTGTAGGACTATTTATACCATGGAAATTGGCAAAGGCTACAAATCAGGACTTTTTCTTTCTGGAGAGCCAGATGTTAAACATTTAGTAGCAAACCACTACCCTAGCCCATTATCTCCTCATCACAGACACCAAACATTTAAATCTTCAGACTAAAAGGACACATCAATCTAATTTAGTGGTCTCCAGATTTATTTTACATTGGACAAAACTATTTTGTCAAATACCGGGCAGGAATGGGAGAAAGGAGAGCCGGCCCAGTTGTTGTTTTAAGCCTTTAAGGTTTGTAGTGGACATCGACATAGCAACAAATAATGAAACATGCAGTTTCCCTCCTATTTCTCTGACTGTGGCTTCTGAAATCTTTGCATGGTGACTCTTCTAACGACCCCCTAATCAATGGTGTTCACTAAAGTTCCATTCTTGACCCTTCCTTTGTCATTGTGGACAATCTTCCTGTCTGATCTTCATTGCAGTCCTCAGCTACCAAATATATGTACATCAAGTGTTGGTTTCTAAAAGGGTACCAATAAATAGAACTTCTTTTTCCCTTCAGTGTTCTGAATAAACTGAGAAATGAAACAAGGAGTTAAAATGGATACTAAAAACATATAAAAATCAGGTATATTTCTGTACACTAGCAATGAACAATCCAAAAATTAAAGAAACAATTCCATTTACAACAGCATTAAAAAGCATAAACTCTTTAGAAATAAATTTAACTAATACTGTACACTGAAAACAATAAAACATTGCTGAAATAAATTAAAGAAGACCTAAATAAATGGTAAAACATTCTTTTTATTTTTTTTAATTTTTATTTTGTAGCTGAGCCATCCTGCTACCTGTTGGCAGCTCAGTGGCAACTCAGCTCGGGCTGGGCATTGAACTGCTGTTGCTCAGAGCTCAAGCTCTCACTCTTGAGCGAGCGAGCTCTTTACCAACTGAGCCACTCGGCCTAAAACATTCTATGTTCATTAATTGGACTACTTAATTTTGTTAAGATGGCAATATTCCATAAAGTTATCTACAGATCCAATGCAATCCTCATAAAAATCCCAACAACTTTTTTTTTTTATAGAAATGGAAAAAGCTGATCCTAAAATCCATGCAGAATTGTAAGGGACCCGAAGTAGTCAAAAGAACCTTGAAAAGAGAGAACAAAGTTGAAGGACACACTCTTCCCAATTTCAAAACTTACTACAAAATTATAGCAATCAAGACAGTGTGGTATTGACATAAGAATATATATATATATATATATATATATTAATGGAATGGAATTGAGAGTTTAGAAACAAACCCATACATCTATGGCCAATTGATTTTTGACACAGGTGCCAAGACCATTCAGTAGGGAAGGAAAAGTCTTTGCAACAAATTGTGCTGGGACAACTAAATATCCAAAAGAATAAAGTTGGACCCCTACCTCACACTAAATGCAAAAATGAACTCAAAATGCATCAAAGACCTAAATGCAAGAACTAGAAAACTCTTATAAAAAAAACATAGAAAAAATTCTTCATAAGCTTAGATTTAGAAAGGTATTGTTAGATATGACACCAAAAGCATAGCAACAAAAGAAAAAACAGATACATTTGACTTCATCAAAATTTAAAACTTTTGTCATCAAAGGATACTATCAAAAAAGTGAAAGAGAGATCCAATATGGCAGACTGGATAAACACCATGCCTGTGTCCTTCCATGAACACATTAAAATTACAACTAAATTATAGAACAATCAACTTGGAGAACCATCTGAAGTCTAGCCGAACAGAAAGAAGAAGCCACGTTGAGGCTGATAAGAGAAGCAGAGATGCGGAACAGGCCCCAAAACTCCCTGTGGCAATTGAGAATCAGGAGGAATATCTCAGCCTCAGAAGTTCCCCCCAAGGAGTGAGGAACCCCCAACTATCCACAACAGACTCCCTAGCCTAGACTATGTGTATGGAAGAGGAGCCCCCACAACACCTGGCTGTGAAAAAAAGTGGGAATTCCAGGGCCGGCCGAGTGGCTCCGTTGGTTAAGAGCTTGCTCAAGGGTGCGAGCTGAGCTCTGAGCAACAGCAGTTCAATGCCCAGCCCGAGCTGAGCTGCCGCTGAGCTGCCAACAGGTAGCAGGATGTATCATCTAAAAAAAAAAAAAAAAAAAAGTGGGAATTCGAACTGTTCAGGTCGGACAGAAGGCTGAGGAAAAGCCAGACATCCTCTTAAACAGCCCGTGCATAGACTCACTAGCTCGCAGACACTTACCTTAGGCTCCAGCGGCGGGATGGTGATTCCAGGGGCCTCGGAGGGGCCTCGGAGACATGCAGGGGGCAGACTAAGGTGTGTGGCTGCAGGAGGAGGGCTGGAAGACAGTCAGCATTTTCCTGGTGAGGGGTTTTTCTCTTGTGTGGAAGGGCACCATCTTTCCTATGTTGAGTCCACCCCCACAAACCAAATCTGAATCTGATTGGCCTGGGAAGCTCCACTGTTTTGCCCCACCCAATTTGCACATTGCTAGAGGCACTTTCTCCTTGAGCAGCCAGCCCCTCCCTCATTGCACTCTTTCTTGGAAAATTATTGGAGTCCACAGGTTTGTAGAAACAAACACAGAGAGGCAGCCAAAATGAGGAAACAAAGAAATGCATCCCAAATGAAAGAACAGGTGAAAAATCAAGAAAAAGAACTATACAAAATGGAGGCAAGCAACCTACCAGAGTCAAAGTTCAAAACAATGGTTATAAAAATGCTCAAGGAACTTAATGAGAACTTCAACGAAGAGATAGCAGGCAGACAAAAGGACATAGAAACCATTGAAAAGAACCAGCCAGAAATGAAGAATAAATGAAGAACACACTTGAATGAATCAGCAGCGCTAGATGGAACAGAGGATTAAATCAGCGATTTGGAAGACAAGGTAGCAGAAACACCCAATCAGAACAGCAAAAATAAAAGTGAATTAAAAAAAAATGAGGATAGCTTAAGAGACCTTTGGGACAACAAGAGTAACAACATTATTATCATAGGGGTACCAGAAGGAGAAGAGAGAAAGCAAGGGATTGAGAACCTATTTAAAGAAATAATGACTGAAAACTACCCTAACCTGGAAAAGAAAATGGACATACAAGTCCAGGAAGTGCAGAGAGTCCCAAACAGGATGAATAAGAGTAGAACGTGAAGTCTTTATCCTGAGAATTTGAATGCTAGCACAATGCTTAGCATATAGTAGGTGCTCAATAAATGATTGATGAATAAGTGGAAGTTTGTTGGGTAAACACTACCAGAGGGAAGGGAATTCTTAAAGGAAATGTAAATAGCTTGGCATAATTGGAAAGAGTAGTGACCATGTGAAAAGAACATAGTGAAAATCTTTAGTAAACAGCACAGGCTCTAGTTGGTAAGAGGACACACCAGTGGTAAATGACCAGGATGGCTATGCTGGTGCAAACAGTCTGAATAACAGTTCTGCCTGCATGCCACTGGCAGGAGATAATTCTAGAGAGATGCAGAGGCCCAATTATAAGGGGCCTTATGTGTTTTAAGCTAGTATCTGAACTTTGTACTGTCACTGAACTTTGAATGTCACAACTTTGACATTCAGATTTCATTTTAGGAAGATGACACTGGCTACAGAGCAGAGGATGAATGGAAGGTGGGCAAGAATGGAGGCACAAGGGTATCAGCACCAATGTTCTATGTTGAACATGATACTAGATACTGCTGGTATGCCACAGAGAAAGTGGGAGTGCTGTCTCTTCTGTCTAGATCCCCCAAACACAAGGAACCACACACTCCCCATGTGATTGTCCCATGGTAGGACTAACTTTGGGGGAAAGGGAGGTACATAAGCACTCAGGTTACCAGGGGAAACATTCTGAAACGTGGAAGTGAAGCTTTCAATGGCTAATCGCTGTTCCATCCCCAGGGTATCCCAATTTGTTCAGTTCTGAATGTTTCAATGAAGGCATCAATCTCTTGTGGTATGTTTTTTTTTTTTTAAACTTTAAGGGCTTTATTTCCAGTTCTGTTCGAATGGATATATTTAACATTTATATGTTAAATGTTAAGCTGTTATATGTTAAATGAAAAAGCTCTTCTGTAAGAGATGCACTGAAAGGTCTACTTAACCCAAAAAGTAGGGCTTATGCTGAGTCAAACCAATTCATTTTACAGACTTCCACAGAACCATAGAGCTCTTATCCTTCTGTTATAATATTTGTACCAGAGTCAGAGCTCTCGTTAGTTCCATTTAGGTTCCAGATGAGCCAATGACATCATCAGTTGTTGAATCTATAAGGTAATGCTTAAGCTCTCATTTTTTTGGGTCAGACTGACGAGGGTCCGAATGTTGGTTCTTCCATCTACACAGCTGGGGCTGTCATGTAATCTCTCTCTGACCCTCAGTTTCTTCATCTGTAAAATGGGAGTTAAAATAATAGTAACCACCTCATAGAATTGTGAGGATTTCATCAGATACTCATTAAAAGTGTTTGGCACAGGATGAACCGTCACATAATATATATATTTTTAGAATATTAATGTGATCTTGGGCAAGTCCTTATCCTCTTTGTGCCTCAGTTTCTTCCTTGATAAAATGGAGGTAAGGCTCATCATTGTATCTTTAGGCCCTACCATAAAGCCTGGCACACAATAGAAGCTCAGAATATTTGTTGAATATAATGAATGACGAGAAGGAGGAGAAACAGAAGAGGAAAGAGAACATCTTCTTAAATTATTTTAAGGATTGTTGTGAGGTTCAAGTGAGACAGAGCTGCCTCTCCAGAATTTTATTCAGTATGTCTCATGTTTGGGACACTGGTCGTTCACAGTGTTCAGTTAACTGTCCAAAGGGTCTAATAATTATTTGGCCCCTGGCAACTCAGAATTCCTAGGCTGAGCTCCCTACACCAGGCCACCTTTGTGGTATAAGGTCATGGGCAGGTGGACGACGTCCCAACCTTTGAAGGGGTTCTCTTTATTTGACTGTTTATTCCATTAAATTCCAAAGTTAGGGCTTTATCCCTGTTTATTGAACAAGGGATTTGCCCTTAATGAAAAATGCATAACTTACCTCCATGTGAATTAGTTCATTCCTTTCCTTCCTAAGAGCAAATTTTGATAAAGGGGACGTTAGAGTGCAAGAGATTTGGAAGCCCCCAGGAAAATAAAGAATATAGAAAGGTTATCCAACGGGCCCGGAGACTCTAGACCCCATGTTTTGTACCCCATGTTCTGCCATGCATGCTGATTCTTTTCCTCTCTTCTCCAATGACCTTTATGGTGAAGTGGTTCTTTTAGGTCAGTGTAACTTCTAGAACAAACAAATGACTTTAAATCCTTACAAAATGGATGGATTATAACTACCCCTCACTGCCATTCCCAGCGCTGGAGTTAGATAATCCAGGTTCAAATCCAGGCTCTCACTTACCAGCTATGTGACCTTGGGGAAGTTATTAAACCTCCCTCTACCTACTTGCTTTTTATCTGTGGAGATAATAGTAGTAGCTCTGTCAAGTATGAAAACAATGATTCATGAAAAACAAAGCTATGCTGTTAGAAGTCAGGATGGTGGTTCCCCTTCTTAAGGAAGGAATGGGTGGAAAGGGCCATACAGAAGCTTCTGGAATGCTGGTCATGTTTTTCATCTGGATGCTAGTTACATGGATGTGCTCACTTTGTGAAAATTCATCAAGCTGTATGTGATAGGTGCACAATTTTGTATCTATATTATTTCTTTTTTTCTTTTTTTTGAAAAAGATTTTTTTTTAAACTGGGGAATTCGGGGAGGGGAACAGACAAGTATTGTTCTTCAGTCTAGTTGTGGGGGACATTGCTTCATGGTCCATGTTGGTATTATCATGGTGCTGTTCCCCTGTGAGGCAGTCGCTTGACTGCCATTGGACGGCTGCTCATGGCGGCTCGCAGCAGCTCACAAAAGCACACGCCAGCTGCTGGCCAGCCCCACTGTAGCCTACGCCATCTCTGGCTACTCACAGCAGCCCAGCTCCAGGTCGAGCTATTGTTCACCATCTTAGCTGTAGAGGGCGCAGCATCACTGGCCCTCATGTGGGATCCAAACTGGTGACCTGCTGCTCAGAGCTGGAGTCCTAAGCCAACTCCTAACCAAGGCTCTCTATATTATTTCTTAATAAAAAGTTTTTAAAAGTCCATGCAAACTACTTGACATATAGTAAATATTCAATTGGCATATAGCAAGTTACTGTCATTATTTTTATCTCTCACCAAGTGATCAACCTCTAAGGCTTTAACATTATCCCCAAACATAAGGAAAATGAAGAGCAAAGAAAGGAAATACTAAGGGCAGGCCCTGACTGGGCACTCAATGGTTTATATATTTGTGCTTAAGGGTCAAGAAATTATGCTAAATAGGTTATTTTTCTTATTGTCTCCAATGCTCAGAACACTTCCTTCTATAAATGCTAGAGCACATTTAGAATCAGTTGCACTTCTATAATTTTTTTTTTTTTTTGAGGGCAGTGTCACTGGACCTCATATGTAGGACCTGAACCGGGGCCACTGGCTTCTGAAGCCAGTGCTTAACCACCACGCCGGCACTAGAATTTCTTTTTTTAAGGGGAGCATCTTATTGGGAAAAGGGAACTTAGGGGCCTGTCAGGAAGTTATTTACATAACACTTTGTATGAAGGTCAGACAATTAAGTTTGTGAACTCATCCTAGAAAAAGTGCTACATACTTTATTGCTGAATATCACTATAGTCACCTTCGAAGTACTCCCCTTAGGAAGCTAGGCACCGATGCCAATGCCTAGTTCACCCTTCAAAGCAATTTTGGAACTCTTTTTCTGGAATGGCCATCAGAACTGTCATCATAATACCCTTAATGTCCTCAAAATGTCTTCCTTTCAATATTTCCTTTATCGTTAGTTAAAAAAGAAGTCATTGGGGGCGAGATCAGGTGAGTAGGGAGAGTGTTCCAATACAATTATTTGTTTACTGGCTAAAAACTCCCTCACAGTGCTGTGTGATTTGGTGCATTGTCGTGATGCAAGCAAGAGCCATGAATTGTTGGTGAAAAGTTCAGGTCGTCTAACTTTTTCATGCAGCCTTTCAGTACTTCTAAACAGTAAACTTGGTTAACTGTTTGTCCAGTTGGTATAAATTCATAATGCATAATCCCTCTAATACCAAAAAAGGTTAGCAACATCGTTGCAACAAGTTTGTGAACTTAATTGTCGAACCTTGTATAAGATTGAGAAAGTGCCAAATGACCATATTTGAATTGGGGTGGGGGTGTGCTGCCAAGACTGATAGAAATCCCATTCCCTGGTGCCACTACTGTTTGGAATAAAAGGCCTAGAAAAGGAGAGGAAAAATCCCTGCAAAACTGAATTGGCATGGCCCAGTGTTATCATAATACCATAAGCTCAAAATGTCTTGACCCAGGGCCCCCAGCAAGGTCATCTCAGGAACAATTGGACTTCAGCAACTTGTCTTACCTGCCTCAGAATGACTAAGGTCTATTTAAATCTCGTGGTTGGTTAATCATTAATGAAGATTTTTGACAAACAAAGTAGAGCAAGCCAAGAAAGAAGGGTGGCTAAAAATTAGCTCAGGAAAGGTCATATTTCTTGCAAATGCAGGGTTTGATGTTGCTTTTGATTGTGGGTATAACTGTGTGGAATGGAGTTGGAAGGAAATATAATTCCACTGAGGAAGCCAGTGCTCCTCTGAAGATTTTACTTGGGATCCTCCTCCTCCCTCCCAGTCATCTGGAGGACTGTAGGTCTTCATCACCTTTGCTGAGAAGCCTGCCTTCATGTAGGGCTACCAGACAGGAAAGTGGACACCCTGGCCCACACATGTAGCTGCTATATGATCCGAGAGAAAAGGGGGAACAGTCCCAGGGGCTGGAACCTGGATCTAAAGGAAGGGGTGGGAAACTATAAGAGCCTTGGCTGCTGCTAAAAACCTCTCCCTCACAAGATCAGGGTTGGTGGGCATCACCTGAGGTCAAGAAGGCAGAAGGGAAGGAGTTGCCCACTAGCGGGGAGCACTCAAATGTACCACACTGTGATTGCTAGACAATCCCTCAGCTTATGCAGCTAAGATAAATGCTGGGCTCCACCATTTTCTGAAAGAACTCGAAGTCCTAAGGAAGAGTGATTTAGGGTTCTTCCCACTTCCTTGTTATAGGGACCAATTCTCTTTCAGTTAACACAGGTCCATGGACCATGTTTAATGTTGAACAGAACAAAGGTTGGGCTTCTTCACGCCGCACCCTTTCTCTTTCTCCTTGGAAGTGGCCATACTTCTTTCAGGTACTTGAATATACCACGTGTTTCCTTCTGGACCTGGCACTTCCTGTTTCTTCTCCCTGTTCATCTGCACTAACTTCTCATCCTGTAGATCTTTGCTCAGATGCTGTTTCCTTCTCAAATCCCTCTTTTTTTTTTTTTTTTTAGCTGAGCCATCCTGCCACCTGTTGGCAGCTCAACGGCAACTCAGCTCGGGCTGGCCTCGAACAGCTGTTGCTCAGAGCTCAGCTCGCACTCTTGAGCGAGCTCTTAACCAACTGAGCCACTCGGCCGGCCCTCAAATCCCTCTTAACTCCTTGCCCAAGGCTGCGTGGATGCCCTTGCATTTCATGGCACTTGCAACATTGTCTTATCATTCCCGGGAGTTTCTGGGGGGCAGAGAGGTCAATTTTGTTATCATTGTCTCTCTAGTGCCTCATGTTGTGCTGGCACACAATTGTCATTCAACAAATGTTCATTGAATAAATGGAAACAAAACGAATAAAATGGAAAGGCTTAATGGAGTTAATATAATGGAATAAAGTCACACTAGTTTAAAAAGAAGGGTAACAAGTGTTTGAGTGCCTACAGCTACAACATGCCTGGCTTTTTCAAGATTAATTAATTCATCTGATTTTCACAATAGCCGTGGTGATGTCAGGATTATCTCTATTTTACCAGTTAAGAAACCGGTACTCAGAGAGGCGAGGTGTCTTTTCCAAGGTTACATGGCTGAGCTGGTAAGAAGCAAAGCTGGGGTTTCACCTCCCAGGCATCTTGACTGCAAACCCAGCCTTGTTCTTGGCCACGGTACTTGCTCACAGAAGTATTTGGGCACTCACATTTTTTCCAGGTTTATTGGTATAAAGAATTAGGAAATGGAGGAATACTAGGTACCTAGAATGGTTAAACTAATGAGGGAAGAGAGAAAAGGCTATTCCCAGTATGACAGCTTAGAACTTGAAATTAACAAAACATTTTGTGATGTCTCTTGAGTCTCATCTGTTTTTAAACCTAACCCTGTCCTTCACCTTGGGTGGTCAGAGACAAGGAATATATCCATGAAGTGGTAGGGCAAGGATAAAGTAGCTGTACCTGTATCATCCTACTAGGAATTTTTAAAAGCTGAAGATTTTTTTTTTTTTAAGGGTCATGGTGTCAAAATGTTATTTCATCAAAATGACCATACCACATTTTGTTTTAAAAAAATTTTTTATATAAAGGTTAAGTGCCCAGAGGACTATAATAATACTTGAGGTAACATACATTTCTTTTAAATAATCAAGTACCCTAATGTCCTTAAAACAGGGTCTGTAAGCTGGTGAGGTTAATTATAGCTAGCAAAATATACCTTGCACAGTGCATGCTGACAATACCTAATGAATGTGGGACTGTCTGTCCGTAGGATTATCTTTCACTAAAAAGATAGAACTTTGTTTTCTTTTTCTTTTTTTTGGTATTTTTTCTCAGAACTTTGTTTTCTAATTGTTCTGTCAACTAAATGCTTATGTATGTTGTCATGACAGATATTTTTGGAATAAAGAAAGGATCACCGATTCTAATGAAGAATCAAAGGGTATAGTTGACTTCCTATGATAGCTCTTTCGCCTCCTTCATCATCTTTGAACAGCCTTGTAGCTAGAACTCCTTAAATCTGAGTGTATACATTTTTAGCAGCCACACTTTTAGCTGCTATGTCTTTCATGCAGAGAGAAATGGCATTTTCAGCCATTCTACCTTCAGTTACCATCCTCCATGGAAAGAGGTTGCCTATGAAAACATACTTTTTAGCCAACAGAAAGGAAACTACACTTGAAGAGAAGTTTTCTGTTTCTGGGCTCTGAAGTAGGTCACTGGCATGACTGTTTTTATCCATTTCCAGGGTCGGTGTGCTGTTAGAATCTGGGACTTGGAGTCTGAGCAGAGATTGCGGTCCAGGTTTTACCAGCTGTGTGACTTTGGCCAGTCACCGTATCTGCCCTGCCTACTTCACTGAGTTATTGTGAGGTGCAGCTGAGATTATGGGAGCCAAAGAGCCTAATGAATCACATAATCATAGCATTTATCCCCACCCAACATGCTATTTACCTGCTCCTTTTGTCTGTGTTCTCCCACTGGAATGTAAGCTGTATGTGTGCAAGATTTTGTTGGTTTGTTCATTCTGTAGCCACCGTAACACCTAGAACAAAGCCTGGCACCTAGCAGAGTGCAATGCACATTTTAGTATGATTGTTCATTCTTTTTCAATCGAATTGTGATTCTGCAACTTGCAGTTCATCTGTACTTGTCTCTTAGAACAAGAAGGAAATCAGCTGATCTGTTGCCCTTGAAAATGTTGCCTAATGATCTGTCATCTTGGAAAGTTTCCCAGCCTCTTTTGCCTCTAAAAAGGACTATCTTTTGAAGAAGAAGCAGGAAGTTAGTATTCCAAGAAATGTGGGTTGGGAGGCCAGACCCAGCAGCTCAAGACTAAGAAGGTGAAACCATTCGTCTTAATCAATGGCAAAACCATGTGAGGCAATTTTTAGAAGTAATTCCACTGACAATCCATCACTTTCCCTTGAAGCATTTGATTGGATTTGTTGATGGACATGGTCTGAAGTCAGTGACGATCTGTAGAGAAAAGGGAAGGAAGTGTTCTGCTACCCTTGCGGTGTCCTGTGAGAATGAGAAACTTTGGTTCCCGATGAAGTGACCAATATTCAGGTCACCCCAGGACTTTCATGAAACCACCAACCAACCACTAACTCAATGTCACGAACTGCCTCCATTTAGAGTTCTGAGTGTCTAGCTCTTAGGATCATATGGAAACTTTAGTACTGAGAACAACAGGCTTTGCCACATCTGATTTCCAATCAGATGATTTTTCTCGTTAGAAAAAGAATGAGCAATCCAGATTTGAGTGTTCAACCTTCAATCACCTGACCTCAAGTTGATATAGTGATAATTCACAATTTTTACTATGTACCCTGTCTTCAGTGGCAATTCCAACCCAAAAAACATGATAGCAACTTGCTGGTTTTTCCAGCTGAAAATATTGAATTAGTCGATCCCTTCTATGCTGTAAGGGTTTTTCTTTTTGTTAGGGGGGAAAACAAAATCAATATAAAGAAAACACAATTTTAAATAACGTCTTGAAATTGCTTTAAAGAAAGCTTTATTTACTACATACACCCTAAGAATGTATTGTAAATGGAGCAAGATCTAAATAAATTTAAAAGCTTTTCAAATACAAAGCAACTAAAGATAACTAAACTGCTAGCATGTTTGAAAACAGAGAACTCTAAAGCTTTTTTTTTTACATTTATATAGTTTGTTCTTAACCCTAAAAAAAAAAAAAAAGTTCACATTTCAAGTTATAAACTTACCTCAGTAGTGTATGTGAAATGGTTTTGAAACAGAAATAGTTAAGAGGCTCACTGATACTTAACTGGCTATGTCACCAACATTTGTCTTTAAGGTAGTTTGGTATTTGCCATGTTAAGATATCATTTTTTTTTCTTTTCTTTTTATTACTTTTTCCCCCCCCAAATAATTTACAGGCACATGTAAAATACAGTAAGACTGCTGGGTCAGAGTCTTATCCAGTGAACCACTGTGACAATCCTACACTGGATAGAGAGTACTTCTTTCTCACCAAGTCAAGGGATGAGGATCTGATCCAGACTGCATTTTGTTGGACTGCTCATTCCAACTGATTCCCATTTGGCTGAAGCTTGCTGGGTACATCCTCAGGAACATTGCACAATTACTTTATGTCATTTAAGAACGATGGAAAGGAATGTTAGGAATATTTAAAGGCCTTTGCAGGCACGCAATAATTTTACACAATAAATAAATATTGCTTATATATAAAAACTTCATCCCACCTTAAGATGAGGAGGGAAAAAGGCATTTGGGAATTCTTAATTTAAAATTTAAAACAAAACTAAAATATTTGCTCAAGGCATGATCCTATTTATTAATCTACAAATAAGTCAGCCATCAGCAAAAATTCAGTGAGTGAAAAGATTTTTATGGATCTCTAATATGACATAAAAACACAACTGCGTTACTTGCTACCTATTGCACACCTCACTTCCTTGACAGTGCCTTTAAAAAAATTCCAAGTCAATGTATTTCACTTAGTAGATGACAATCTTAACATTTTACTGTATTTTACATTCACTGTGTTAAACAAAAGCCTTCAAATAGGCACAAAACACTGCGACAATACATTTACTTCCTAATAAAACAACTTTTTAATAACATTGAAATAAAAATGGGTCCATTTTGCATTAAACTATATACCATGAACTTCTGCAACATAAAACAACTAAAAAGGAGCATTAGGAGATATTTACAAACTATCTTTTAACTCCTGCAGGTCTTTTCTCCTCCTCTTAGATGTGCCCGCCCCAATTCAGTTCCCTGCCATGTGCACAGCAACGGAAGAAAGCCCTGTTCAATAAACAGTATTTCCAACACCCTCGACAACCACAGACATTCTGCATGAAACATGATAAGGCAACTAGAAGCATAACTTTCTGCAACAAGCGTCTTTGGGGACCTTGTCTACAATAACATTCATTGTCTCTACAAACTCATACTTCAAAAACCAATAAAATAAAAGCATTAGAAAAGGAACTGAAGTTTTTATATTGGACAATTCAATAGCTATGCAAAGATGTCTTATGCAAACTATTAAAATCTTGTGCTTACACATACTCGACTATTGAAAATTCCTCCCCAAACAAAAAAAACCCCAACAAAAACCCAGGAAGAAGTATAAAAGCCATCAATGTTTTCTCTATGAGTGATTCATTTGCCCCAGACTTGCCACACTGGGAGGTGGAATTGGGGATAGAAAGCAGGGAAGACTAGGGGAGGGAGGAGGAGACCTGTCTAAGAGCAAAGTCACATAGGGAATGAGAAGCAGCCCCGGGTAATGATGGCAGGTGAGAGCTTTCCAGTGTTTGGACTCAGAAGTGTGACAAGTCTTTTCAATGTTGGCTTAAGGAGATCAAGTGTTTTTAATTTCTTTAAAAAAAATAGAACCATCATGGATAACACATGGTAACACCGTCAACCCTTAATGCCAGCAGAAATTTTAAAATTGCACTTTCCAGTATATTTTTTAAAATAATGTTTTATGTAGTATTTTTAAAGCACTATTGTTTGTATCTTTAAATATTGAATATATTTTTCAAAATAGTTCCCTAGCTGCTCAAGTGTGCTTTTTAATATATAGTTGATATATTATTGAAGGTACTACAAAATAGAAATCTCTGGAGTGCAGAAGTTAAGAAAATAACCTTCATACTGAAAATATATCCTTAAAAATACAAAAACAAAAACCTCTATACAAACATACTACAGCATACAAATTTTTAAGAGATGGTATTAAGGCATGAACCTTTTCAAGTCTCTTAGAAATGTATGAACACCGGCCTGCTAAACTGAAAATAGTCTTAAAAAACTAGTGGAAACTTCATGTGTATAAAATAATTTCAGTATGATATTTGATTACATTCTTCACTTTCAGGTTTCATATATGTGCTAATCCACCACGTTGTTTCTTCATAAATAGTAAAGTGTTCCTTCAGTAGTAGTTTTGTGGTTTGTCTCCGCTCTGGTCATCAGAATCAGTATGTCTGGTAGACATCATGAATGGGGACCTGAATAGCAGCAGCAGGGAAGGCCTGAGGTATATAGCCGGCGTATCCTCCATAAACAGCGGCCGCAGCGGCCGCATTCTTCTGTAGTGTGGCGATCGTGGCTGTGGCTGGAGCAGCAAATGGAACGTAACTGGCCCCGTAGATCCCAGCAGTGGGAATTCGCTGAACGTTTGGAGCCATCGTGTACACTGGAGTTATTGGGCGGCCCTGAGGAGAAGGAAAAGATTCCTTACTGATCGCTTGTAGGTACCTATCCCGTTTAGTCATCTAATTCATTCAACAACTCCATTCACTCGTTCAACTCTCAGAGGTAAAAAGGGAGGTGTCCACTCTCAGGGTGGGGAGGTAGAAGGGTAAACAAATGACAAGCATTGTTAAGTGGTGTGAGAAGAACCATTAAGCTAAGATGGAGCTGCATCCTCAAGGCTAATTCAAATTCAACTGGTGAATCAGAACTGGAATGCTGAGGGGAAGTTTAAACACTCTAGAATCTCCTACCCACCATTCTACTCAAACAGCACAAGCCCCAGAGGGAGCTAGAGAAGGGAGTTGAGAATCTACCCTTTATACTCAGTTAATCTTGCTGTAATTAAAAATAAGTATTTTTCCTAAAACATGGCCCTAAACTACATGTCAGCTGCCTCAATTCACACTTAACTGAAGAAACATGATGTTTCCAAAACAAAGAAGAGAATAGGCTGACAAGATTATGGAACAAAGAGTATACAGAGGGTGCCAAAAAATGTATATGCATTTTAAGAAAGGAAAAGTGTATTAAAATTGTAATACTCAATATGTACTGATAACAAAAGATGAATACAAGTCACGTTGAATTCCTGCAATGACAAGAGGTGCTCAAAGTGGTTACCATTAGCATCCGGACACTTCTGATTATGGTGAACTACTGCTTGAGCAACGTTGACCAAAGACTCCACTTGTATCCATTTTTTTGGCACCCCTGGTAGATTTCCAAAGGGGCAGCTTCTAAAGCTGTGTCTCTTCAAAATTGTGATCATACCAATTTTCAACAAATGTAATGGTTTCAACCATCTCCCACTTAAAACGTAACACCACTATATATAGAAATTGTAGAAGCTTAGAGAAGGAACCAACTAACTTGGGAAGTGAGAGAAAGCATCTCAGAAGTGGAGACATTTGAGCTGGGTTTTGAAGGATAAGGAGGAGTTTTCAGATTAGGAGGAAAAGGCAGACAAGCTAAGGCTGCCTACTGTAGATGCCACCACTGACTGTAAAAGTCCCTGCTCCTTCATTCTCTCTACTTGAAAGTGTAACATACTATGTTTTCAGAGCAAATAGGCATAGAGTGGGAAGACTGAAGTTCAGTATTTCTCAAAGTATTTGCTATGAAAAGGGGATTTGGGGCAAAATAAAACACATATTTAACAAAGTATGTGGTGCACTTTATCTTTCACAGAATGCCCTGTAGCAAATGCTGCTATGGTCTCTATGTCTTAATACGTCTTCAAATAAGAAATTCAGGATATATGGAGAACTAGGTTTAAAAAACTATTTCCTCCTGGATTCCTATAAAGGAGTAAGCTATAATTCCTTTACAAAATCTGCAGATCAGAGTCTCAAAATTACATTCCAAGGAATTTCATAATCTAAGAGTCATTTTTTCCAACTAACCAAAATAATAATGACACTAACGATAATAATAACTGAGAGATTAGGGTCTACCAGGCACTATTCTAAGGGCCTTATTTGTATGACATTATTGAGTGATCACCACAACCAATGAAGCTGGCACTGTGAGTATATGGAGGTTCGGATGTGTTAAAGGACTTGTACAAGGTGACACAGCTTTTACACAGTGGGACGTGTGACTTGGGAACCTGCACTGGTAGCCTACATTATCTTGCCTCCTGCCGCCTATAACAATGACTATCTAATGGGCAACACTTCACAATCAGGAAGAGAACCTACGGAACTGGGAAGGCTGTGGCTCACAGCAAGAACACAATCTTTTCCAAATGTGTAGACATATATTGAATGACAAGTGCACAGAGGGAGGAAATCACAGAGAAGACAACTGAGAAAAACCTTTCCATATGCTTCGGTTCAGCCCAACACTGGGCTCAGAGATGGGGTGGGGTTGAGTGTGGGGAATTAAGGGAGGGGGAGAGAAAAAGACCCTTTTTCACTTCTTTCAAACAGGGATGGCTATCTTTGCTCTACTTATACCACAGATTTGTTGTGAAGATTGAGAAAGCTTTGAGAAATCAATTTGAAAAAATGACTGCCCACACCAGTAAATATTTTCTGTAGTACTTATAAAGGCTATATGAAATCTTGGATATAAAATGGCTAAACAGGAAGATCCCTGAGTACCTGCAAGACAGAGGATGACAGAAAGTGTTCCCACAGGAAGGCCCTGGAAGCCGTGCTGGGAAATGATTTCCAGTGTGGCTCCACTCAGAAAGGTGTTCTATTCACTGATCACTAGTGCATAAAATGCTCCTTCTTCTGTTGCAGTTTGGCAGAGGATACAGAAGGGGCAGAGGACTGAACATGGCAGAAGATCCAGGTCAAAGAACTCAGAGGCAGGACACGGAGTACTTAGACTTGAGGGGAGCACACAGGCCACACACATGCAAAGAAGCCATCCCCACATTTAAAAAGCGGCACCAAGCACTCTGCAGAATATTGGAGGGAAAAATCTCCAAAGTAAGCAATACTTTGCAAAAATCACTGATAATGATTGTACATTGAAAAATTCATAAGCAAAGACTTCGAATAAAGACCACGATGGCGACATCCAGAGTAGACTGGCGTAAGATAGAAACTGTCTGCTGTTCTGAACATGATTATGAGGCTTGTAATTTGGGCCTGATCAGGGCTGATGCTACATGCCAAAGACAAAAGTTTATGAGTTTCTCAGTAAGGAGGAATGAGACGTTATTACCAGAATTCCACCAAGTATTGCTTATAGGTTACCTGTAGATTTTTACAGTCCACAAGCAATAACTATACTTAGCTGTCATTCTACAGTGTGAGTCATTTACAACCTATTCCTTTTTTTGGCTTTAGGAAGTCCTGAGTTAAAGAACACTTCATGACGTATTGATAGATGAATTAACTTTAACCTTTCAGAACAATGCAGTCAAGACTGGTGTTCATATGCACAAATGCAAGTAAACAGCTCTGCTGAGGTCAGTGTTCACAAGTCTGGCTGTTTCAGCATCACCAAGGAGCTTGTACAAAATATGGATTCCAGAAGCCCAGCTCAGTTCTGTGAATTGGAATCTTCTGGGGTTTGCGTCCAAGAATCTGTGTTTTAAACATATTCCCTGGATAACTTTTATCCAATTAGAAAACAGACCCCGGGCCTGAGTATTTGTACTTGTTGCTTGATAAAAGTATTTGAGATTCACTGCCTCACAAAGAAGAGCTTTCACAAGATATTTTTTTGTGCTTGGAGGAATGACTTGTCACTTATAGGTATTCCCTATGTGCTATGCACTAAAGATACAAAGAAATAGAAGATGTAACTCTTGGTCTGGAGGAGTTTTCATTTTAATTGGGGAGATAGAACATATTGGTAGTCAGGTGCCAAGTAAAAATGTAGATAACTGAAGTGCAGGAGAGACAATTTCCAAGGCATGTGGATGGGAAAGGTTCTACAGAAGAGATGAGACTGGAAACCATAGATAAGAGAACACCTGAGCAAAGATGGGGAAGGAGGCTGGAACAGTGAGATTGGAAGGGGAAGAGATGCAGGAATAGTTGGATATGGTTGGAAGAGGGGATTAAGGGCAGATTTTATCATTCCATATATCTCCATCTCTACAAATATTTCTCTCCATGCACAAACACACTTACATATATATGCATACATACAATATATATATATTCACACACATATCGTACTAAGAGGGGATGGAGAGAGAGAGAGGGGACGTTAAAAAAAAACTTCAATGAATTGCAATTTGAATGGGAAAATGGGCACTAGCTATTTGAACTTTGTGTGTCAATGCTGAAACAATAACAGGAGTTAAAATTAAAAAATATAAAAATATTGTCATAAAAATATAGTATGTACAATATTATGACACTGAGAAATTACATGTCATTTTTGCATATTACTTCCTATCTTTAATACAGTGATAATATTAAGGTATATATTATTTAAAATTTTAATTTTTTTTTTTTTTTCATTGGAGAATTGGGGGAAGAAACAGTGTTGGGGAATTGGGGAAGGGGACCAGCCAAGTTGTTGATGTTCAATCTTCGTTGTGGAGGGCGCCAGTCGCCACCTGGCTTCCTATTGGCAGCTCGTGGCTTCTAAGCTCAGGGTGCTGTGCTCAATCTTAATTGCGGGTGGGTATAGCCACCATCCCATGCGGGAGTCGAACCCGGCAGCCTTGTTGTTAAGAGCACACGCTCTATCCACTGAACCATCTGGGCAGCAGCTCAGCTCGAGGTGCCGAGGTTCAATCTTTAGTTGCGGGTGGGCATAGCCCTCCAGTGAACAGGCAATCCTGTTGTTACACCAACTGAGCCATCCTGCCACCTGTTGGCAGCTCAGCGACAGCTCAGCATGGGCCCAGCGTCACTGGCCCATGTGGGAATTGAACCAGTGGCCCTGTTGCTCAGAGCTTGCGCTCTTAAGCCAACTCTTAACCAACTGAGGCACTCGGCCAGCCCAATAATAAATTTTTAAACAAATTTTTAATAGATTTATAAAATTCATTCTTTAAAAACTTGTCCGTCCTGTCATGATTTATATTAAATTTTTTTTCTGTCACCTAATCGAATCATTCTAACAGAGAGCTCAGCACAGAGTAAATTCTCCCGCTGAATGTTAAATGAATCTATGACAGAGAGAGAGGCCTCACACACAAATTACAGTGACTGCACCATGAACTCTACCTGGAAAGGTGGTGGCGTTGACACGGTGGGAATGACGGCGGCGGCGGCGGCGGCGGCAGCGGCAGCAGCACTGGCTGGGTCTGTCTGCACTGCAATGGGGCTGATCATGTGCTCCATCCCGTGGATTTTGCCGTCTTCAATCATTTTAGGAGCTGGCGCTGCTTGAAACATGGAATACTGAGCCCCAATGGCAGGGATGGCCACTGCTAGAGAAGTAACAGGGAAACTCAAGTCAGTCACTGAGGAAGGTCCATCACTTTCTCAATGATATATATATATTTTTTTTGAGGGCAGTGTCATTGGCCCTCACATGTGGGACCAAACCGGGGCCGCTGGCTTCCCAAGCCAGCGCTTAACCACCGCGCCACTTGGCCTGCCCTTCTCAATGATATTTTTGAAAACCAAGTTGGGCCATCATGGGCTTCTCCCTGCTAATTTATTCTTTCTGAATACAGGTAAGGAGGTGCTACCCAAGAGGAAGAGAGAGGAGGTGGTGGGTACTCCCTCTGCTTGTCTTTCAAAAGGACCCATGTGGGTCGGGTGGAGGCTCCCAATAGATAGATCATCATGGAAGGGAAGTCCAGACTTAGGTTTCTGCACCAGCACTTCCTACTGCTTCTAGAGAAAGATCTCATTTTGAATCTTACTCTTGATGTCCTACAGAGCAAGAAAGGGCCTTCTGAGAAAACAGGCTCAGAATAATAAGCGAGATCAGAGGCCTGAGGCCCAAAACGTGTGAGAGTAAGCCCGCCTGTTCCTTCCTTCTCACTCACCTCACTCATTACCAGGCCTACTGCCCTTTTCCCATTCACCACGTTTTCAGAAGCAGGTGCTGCTGAGGGTTTCATTCTGAGGACTCAGAGGTCTGTGTACATCTTCCCCCACCCTGTGTTTCAGATTTCAACATTACTGAGTCATGAAAAAATACATAATAAAAAGACGGAAAATTCCATTTTTCTAATGTCCACTTATACTAGTGAAGCAGTAGTAACTGGTTTTTTGATGGGACCGGCCAATTCAAAGAGGCGTTTCTGGGAGTAAAGTCCAAAGGACTCATTTCAACCAGAGATTCAAACAGATAGCAGTTATTGAACGTCAATGTACAATAAAGAGAGGTAAAAATGAAAAAATACTAGCCCTGATTTGGGGTAGTTTGTGTTAGTGCATGGTGTGTGTACGTGTTGAAAGGATAAACAAGAATATGAAATGCATACAAAATATCCTTTCATTTTTGTTTTTTCCTCCAATGGTAGGTATATTTATTGTAGTGAAAGCTGATTTGATATACGGTAAAGAGACAGATTTAACTGTAGGCTAAACAATGGCATGGTCATTCAATAAAATACACCTAAAACCTTAACCAGATCTTTTACCTTCCTTTCCAACCACATGGTCTTGTGCCCAGATACTTCACCACTGCATTGGTGCTTCTCTTTTAAAATAAAAAGCTCTAGGAGGCCGGCCAAGTGGCACAGTGGTTAAGAGCTGGCTTGGGATGCCAGCGGCCCCGGTTTGGATCCCACATATGAGGGCCAGTGACACTGCCCTCAAAAAAAATTAAAAAATGTAAAAAAGGCTCTAATTTTCTGGATGAATCAAAAATAGAGGCCAAGGGGATGGGGCCCAGAGAGGATTATGAGGTACAGTTACAGTGGGGCTGTACTAAACAACTCTGGGTTGCTCTGGCTATCAACCCAGTTATTTCCACCCCAGGGCAGGACCATATGCTTAAAGATGGTTTAAGCGACTGCAACTTGACAACAGGAGTCCCTTTCCCAACAAGCAGAAGTGAGAACTATCTCCAGGCTCTGTTTTATGGAATTACAGAGAGACACAACAGATCTTCCTTATAACATCAGTGGCATTTATAAGGAAATCCAGTCTAAGGAGTTCCTTCCGTCTCACTCACTGAACTGCAGAAATTGCACAACTTTTTCACAGGCAAAACAAAACAAAAACAACTCATTATCACTAGAAAGCTTTTGAATTAATCTTTGGGAAAATGCTTTTAAACCCTTTATGGCCATTGCAAACCTATGCCCCAAATGCGCAGATTACTTGACTGTTTTAACTAGAAGAAATAGACCGTCCTCAGCCAGAAGAAAATCAGAGTAACTGAGCTTCAAAGTGAGGATTCTCTCAAAGAGCTCTTCAACCTACCCTCCATTAAGCCTGGAAGAGGTGTGGAGGAGGATCACTCTGATTATCCACAACTGGATTTTGTGAGTGTGTGTCTGCTTGCGTGGGTGTGCCAACAGTGCGTTTGTGTTACACTCGCACTGTGGAGTTAAATAACGTTCCTTGCAGGTTAGGATCAGACCAAAGACCTGATTCGCCAAAGGGCATTGACAATGTTCGCAAACTGGTTTATGAGGTCTGGGGGTGAAAGTAAAGTTCAAGGTCCCTGGTATGAATTACTTGAGCGCTCCTACCCCCAACCTACTGATCCAGCAAGAGGAGGAAATGAGTGCTGGGAATTAGAATCCAGACAATTAGCAGCTGCAAAAGCTTTCACCACTGCCATGTTCCCAGGCATTCTGGTTTGTTAAGACCATGACAAAGGACAAGCAGTGCTATATGCTCTCAAAGGGGAATTTTCTACAACTCTCAGAACCGCTGTAAGCTCCACCCTCTGGCTTCTAATGACTGGGGCAGAAATAGGCTTGAGTAAGGAAGATAGTTTTTAACTGGTAGAAGAGCCTCATATTCTTTCATTCTCATCCTCCCCCCAGCTGCCTACTCAGTCATAGATTGAGACAAAGCCTAACAGTTGGTGACACCCATTTGAAAAGCCCACTACTAGAAAGTCTGACTTGAGCAAGGTCAGAATTAGACCATCCTTTTAAGTTCCAGATGAGAAAGGTCAGGAGGCCACATTCTTTGCCTAATCTCTGGCTGTTTATGAGAAGAGGAACGGATGTGCAGATGAAAAAGCATGAGGTAGGTTTGGGGTCACTTCAAAAAGAGGGTTGGGGCTTAGGCTGAATGGAATTCTCACTCTGGTTTATACTGACCTGTACCAGGTTTAATGGCAACTGGATTGACAGCAGAGATTTCCAAATTTGGTACAAGTTCATATCCTTTTTCTTGCTGCTTTCCTTTCCCTTCGTGATAACGGCTATATATACCACGGCCAGCAGAATATCCCCCGAGGTAGGAACCCCTTGGCCCTGGGGCTCTGTTGCCAGCTGCACCTCGACCCCGGCCTCTTATGCTGCCTGCTTATAATAACAACACAAAAAATGATGAGCAACCAACAGTGACAGTACAGGGAGCAGACCTTAACTGAAGGCTCTTGGCATTTAGGTGTTTGTCCCAAATCTAAGTTTGCCCCAAAGGGGGCTATCCCTTTGTTCTTCAATGAGCTGGTAAAGATGCTTTAAACATTCCATTCTAGGCCAGATTTGCATCTTAAGTATGTCCGATTGATGCAAGAAACGAACTTGCAGAGTGAGTTCCTAGGATTGCAATTGCAATTTCAATAAAGAAAAACGTTTACACACTGCAAAAAAGTTAGAACTGAAAGTGGATCTGGTGGTTCACCTTCCTCATTTTATGCATGAGAAAACAGGCTTAGGGAGGTGAAAGAGACTGAAGTCAGAGGCAATTAATCTGAGAACAGGACCCAGAACCTGGGTATTTTGTTTCCCAGAGTAATGCTGTTTCATTGCACCCTAGCCAATGATTTAAAAACAAACAAACAAACAAACAAACAAACAAACAAACAAACAAAACCCCAAACCAACAACAGTGTGCCCCCTACTCTCCTACATTCTAAAGATACAATGTCACAAGTAGGCTTTAACCTAAGTACCTAAAGACTAGCCCCCAGTTGGGTGGACCCTGAAAGGACAGCATACAAGAGCTTACATACCCCCATGATTTTACCGTTGACCCCATACACAGGAACGATCTGAATCTCTCTCAGTGCTATACGAGGGCATGTCTTTAGTGCCAGCAAAGAACAGAACACAGAACTGATACCCTAATCAGGGTGGGCAGGGGGTCAGTGTCCACCAGCTCAGTCAATTAGAGCCACAACACCTCTGTCACTCACTGCCTGCCTAGCAGATGTGGCTCTCGGGGCCCTACCCAGGAGAACAGCCCCCACTAACCTTTCACGAAGTAGTCCCTATTGGGCCCGATGAGCGCGTTGTAGGGGTAGCCATAGTAGGCCAGCGTGTAGGGGTCGCAAGAGTATACGTAGCTGGGCTGCTGCACCGCTGCGACCTCGGCCGTGCTGCCACCCTTGGCTGCCTTCTGGTAGCGGGAGTACTGCTCCTTGTCCACGGGCTTGGCCAGCGTCACCTCGAGGCACGAGCCCTCCAGCTCAGTGCCATTGAGGTTGTTCATGGCATGCACGGCGTCCTCGCGGCTGGCAAAGTGCACGAAGGCATAGTCGCGGATCTTCTTGACGCGCTCCACGCAGCCCGGGTTGAACTGGCCGAAGATCTTCTTGATGGTGTCCTCCGTCGTCTCGATCATCAGGTTCCGCACGTACAGGATCTTCACGGTCTCCATCACGTCCTCGTCCACGTCGATCTCGGGCTCGGCCCAGTCCACGGCGATCTGGTGGCCCCACAGCTGGATGCGGCCCGGCATGAGCTTGCGGCGCGCCATGGCAGCGGCGCGGTGGCTCTCATACTCCACGAAGGCAAAGCCGCGGTTCTTCATCTTGTCGGCGGCGCTGGCGTAGACGATCACGTCCAGCACGCCCTCGGTGACCTTGGAGATCTCCTCCAGGATCTCCTCCCGCTTCTTCATCTTGGGGATGCCGCCAATGAAGAGGCGGCAGTTGTCCACGCTGCAGCACACGCCCAGCAGGCGGCCCGGGCGGATCTCGTAGTTGTTGAGCTCGCGCACAGCACGCTTGGCCTCTTTCTTGTGGCAGTACATGACGAAGGCATAGCCGCGATTCTTGCCGTCGAAGTCCATCATGAGGCGCAGCTCGTAGATGCGGCCCACGGTCTCGAACACGGGCACCAGCTCGTCCTCGTAAACGTCGCGCGGGATCTTGCCCACAAAGACCTCGCAGCCGCGCTGCGGGTGTGGGCCCTCCCAGCCGGGGGGCGGGCCGCCGTATTTGCGCTGCCCGTTCTCCTGCACCATGCTGTAGCCCGTGCGCTCCAGCAGCGCCAGCAGCGCGGCCTCGTTGGGCGCGCCGGCTACGCCCTCCGGCACCTTGGCAGAGGACGCGGCGGCGGAGTCGCTGCTCATGGCTGCGGTGGAATCCTCTGCGGTCATAATGTCAAAGGCATCCACGGCTTGCGGAAACCTGGAGGAGACAGAGGGAGGGTGAGTGTGGGATCTGCACCGAGTGGAGTCAGACCTTGACGCCTCCCACCCCCTTTTTGTTGAAGACATCCAAGACTCATGCTTAACCGTCAGAGGGTTAAACGAGAAGTCAGATGGAGACTGCTCTGGAAACGCAGCACCTCTAAAAGAGTCTCAATGAGTCAAGTTGTTTTGCAGGAAAAACCAGAAGTGACGAAGAAAAAAAAAAAAAATCAGAATGAGCAAGTACTTCTGCTTACTCAGTACCCCAACAGCTTTGAAGCATGGAGAACTTGCTGTAATTGTCAGTGAAAACCTCATGTTCCTGCAGCAGCAGCATATGGCAACATCATTTTGCTCAATTCCTGCACTGTCAACTCAGATTGATTACATTTTAGTTAGAGCATTTTACCCCATTTATTTCATTGGCAGACAAAGCCTCTTCCTTTGCTTTCTTTTTAAAGACAGTTTTTTTTGTGTTTTTTTTTTTTCATTTACTAATGGAAATAGAGCAATGTACTTACATTGTTAAGGAAATTTTGAGTCGTTATTACACAAGACAGATACAGAGCTGTGTGCTGAAGGTTTTTACAAAGAAGAAATGGAACATATGCACTGCCCAGGACTTGGCCTAGGAGCTCTGGTAAAGAGCAGCTAAGTCTGGTTTTTGTGGTGCCATTCATTCAAGCAGAATTCTTGGTATGAAGCATTCATGGATTTAGAATCAGTCCCAAAGAGATTTAAGTTCAAACAGCGTACTTGGGAAGCAGCAACTACCTGGTAAACCACACTATAGTTTTCAGAGAAGTGTCACATGCATTATTAGAGGAGTGAGTTAATACATACAAAGCACGTTAAACTGCGCGTAGAACATTGTAAATGCTCAGGAAATGTTAGTTATTATCTTTCATCCAAACTTCTGGGTAAAACTTCAGACCAATTCTTTCAATTTGAGAGTAATTTTGACACTTTCTCAGTTCCTTAAAAATATGTTTGATATGGCTTCTATTTTTTTTTTTTTAAGATTTTATTGGGGAATTGGGGGGAGGGGAACAGTGTTGGGGAATTGGGGAAGGGGAACAGACAAGTTGTTGTTCTTCAATCTTCCTGGTGGAGGGTGCCTGTCGCCATCTGGCTTTGGGTTGGCAGCTCGTGGCCTCTAATCTCAAGGTGCTGTGTTCAATCTTAGTTGCAGGTGGGCGCAGCCACTATCCCATGCAGGAGACAAACCAGCAGCCTTGTTGTTAAGAGTGCATGCTCTTTCCTCTGAGCCATCCGGGCAGCAGCTCAGCTCAACGTGCTGAGTTTAGTCTTAGTTGCAGGTGGGCATAGCCACCATCACAAGCGAGAGTTGAACCTGGTATCCTTGTTGTTAAGAGCGCACACGCTATATCCACTGAGCCATCCAGGCGGCAACTCAGCTCAAGGTGCCGAGCTCAATCTTTAGTTGCGGGTGGGCATAGCCCATCACCGAACAGGCAATCTTGTTACACCAGCTGAGCTGTTGGCAGCCCAGTGACAGCTCAGCTAAGGCATAGTGTTCACTGGCCCATGTGGGAATCAAACTAGCGGCCCCATTGCTCAGAGCACGATCTCTAAGCCAATTCTTAACCAACTGAGCCATGACTCAGCTGGCCCCTCTATTCTTTTATGCTATTCAAGTGCTTGAAAGTTGGTTTGACAACATTATCCAATTATGAAGTACTTTTTTCTAGTCTAAATTTAAATACATTAATTCCTGTAGTTTCAAGTTGAAACAAAAATTTCAATATCAGATTTGAATATGCAGATCTTTTCCTTCTTCCAAATGGAAGGTAAGGATATATTCTTAAGAATACTATCTGTACAGACACATAGGTATTTATAATCTGTGCCTGGGAAGGAAATGCTAGGTACATATATAAGCACGTATGGGGCAATTCAAGATCTTACATGTTGTACTATATAAAACATTGACTAAAGTCCAAAGGAATAAACTTTATCGCTCTGCTGAGATATGTGCAGTTGACTTTTGTTTTCCTAATTGTACTTTGAAGCTACCATTTTACACACAAAAAAATCTTATAATGGTCATGCTATGGGAGTCAATTCAAATCCCATTAAATTAATCAAATATTCTGTTTGCTTCAGTCTGAAATCTGTTGGTATCACTAACATAACTCTCTCATTCAAAATAGCTTATTTCTTATTTCTATGGGCCAATAAAAGCCTTTTTTCTTGAGCTTTCATCATCTGGAATGTTACTGGCGCGCTTTCCCTTTTTCCTTTGGGAAGTTTAGGATTGACTCTGTCACTGCAATTTTACAATAGTAACTGTATGGAACATTACAAAATTCTCTCAAGTCCATTTAATTTGGACTATAGTTTCACTTTTTTAGTCTTCGATATTTCCAATGCCATGAATTTAGCTATTTATATTATTAATCTTGCTGCTTACCTATTCTTAGAAGCCATCTCACATAATTTTGGAACTAGGAGATGAATAAATGTGCACGTACATGTGCGCGCGCACACACACACACACAAATCTAATATGCACCAAAGATTGATTAATGTAGTATCTAAACTGTCTTTTACATTAAGTATAAACACTGACATAAAAACAAGTGAGAACCACAATGAGGTGCCATTTCACACCCATTAGCATGGCTATTTAAAAAAAGTATTGGCAAGCATGTGGAGAAA
Source organism: Aselliscus stoliczkanus (assembly GCA_033961575.1). Lineage (NCBI taxonomy): Eukaryota > Metazoa > Chordata > Mammalia > Chiroptera > Hipposideridae > Aselliscus > Aselliscus stoliczkanus. The sequence goes on along the minus strand of CM066734.1, from coordinate 68,690,084 downwards.
CTGAAACACTTGCACATTGCTGATGGGAATGTAAAATCATGCAGCTGCCTTGGAAAACAGTACGGCAGTTCCTCAAAAACTTAAACACAGAATTATCATATGATCTACCAATTCCACTATTGGGTATATATACCCCAAAGAATTGAAAGCTGGGTCTCAAACAGATATTTATATACCAATGATCATAACAGCATTATTCACAATAGCCAAGAGGTGGAGGAAACCAACCAAATGTCCATTGACACATGAATGGATTAACAAAAATATGGTATGGGGCCGGCTGAGTGGTGCATTGGTTAAGAACTGGTTTGGGATGCCAGCAGCCCCGGTTCGGATCCCACATATAAGGGCCAGTGACACTGCTCTCTACAGCTAACAACAGCCCCACCTGGAGCTGGGCTGTGCAAGCCCTGGTGACGGTGTAGGCTACAGCCCCTGCTGCAGTGGGCTGCCATAGGCTACAGTGAGTGGCTGGCGGCCAGCGTGAGCTGCCAATAGCCATGGTAAGCGACCATCCAGAGGCTGGTGACCAATCTACCTCATCTGGGAAGAGCACAATGACGATACCAACATGGGCCAGTGAAGCAACGTCCTCCACAACTAGACTGAAGAACAAAAAGACAGCAACTTGTCTGTTCCCCTCCCCCAATTCCCCAATAAAATCTTAAAAAAAAAAAAAGGAAGGGAAGGGCCAACTGAGTGGAACGGTGCTTTAAGAGCTGGCTTGGGACTCCAGCGGCCCCGGTTTGGATCCCATATATGAGGGCCAGTGACACTGCCCTCGGGGGAAAAAAAAGAAAAAAAAGAAAAAAAGGAAGGGAATTCTGACACATGGTATACCAGGGATGAACCATGAAGACATTTTGCTAAGTGAAATAAGCTAGACAGAACAGGACAGATATAATTCCACATATATGCAGTACCTAGAATAGTCAAATTCAGAGAGATAGAAAGTAGAATGGTGGTTACCAGGAGTTGGGGAAAAGGAGAGTGGGGAATTAGTGTTTACTGAGTTTATCAGGGATGATGAGAACTATGTGAATGTATTTAATGCCACTGATCTGTACAATTAAAAATGATTAAAGTGGTTAATTGTGTTATGTATATTTTACAATAAGAAAAAACTAAAAAAAAAAACATGCAAAAAGGACAAAAAGAAGATTCCATAAAAATTAGGATTTCATTGGAGGCCATTAAAAAATGATACATTGAGTCAGTTTAACACATTCAAGAAAATCTTATTGGTCTACAAAGTTGATTCTCCTTATTTTCATAGCAAACATAACATAGTTAAATAAATTATATGGTGTGCTGCACAAGGAACTGAAGCCAAAGGCTTAGACACATAAAAGATAATTTAATGCCTTCGAAGGGGGAACTATATAGCTATTTCTCTTAGAGATGCAATAGAATGTGTAACTTAATATAGTTAAATATGCTTTAGACCACGCCTTGGCCAACCATCACCATGATCCAAATACAGCCTGCCATTTTTCTTTTTTGTAGATAAAGTTTTATTGTAACATGGCCATACTCTTAAAAAAAATGTATTATCTATGGTTGCTTTTGCACCACAATGGCAGAATTGAATAGTTCTGTCTATATGGCCCACAAAGCCTCAAATATTTACTATCTGGCCAGGTACAGAAAAAGTTTGCCAATCTCTACACTAGGAGATGTGCAGAGGACATCGCTGAAGATAAATAATGTAGATTCCTACGGCTAAGTATTACAGTCACTTTTCCCTGTTTCCTATGCTAAGCAATGACAATTTCAGGATCGATTTTTAAATTCTAACATATTTTAAAGACAGCCTTCTTGAGCTGCCTTTTCTCTCTCATTTTAAACTCTTTTCCATTTAACTGCATGGTCCAATTTATGAGACCTGAAAGAAAAGATATCTGGTGAAGGTTGCTGGCTCAGCTCCTAACACTTCCACGTGAACAACAATTTCTTACGATTCCAAAAGAGACACAAACGGGTTTGTGTCCATTTATTCACTCATTCAACAAATATTTATTGAACACCTACTATGTGCCAGGCACTGGTGCATCTCATCCTCATGGGGCTTACCTCAGAGTTAACAGAACTGAAGAATTATACTTCAAATACAAGAGTTAAGAATGAAGGTATTTTGTACTCATGTTCAATCACCAGGGACTGCTTCAAAAGACACGTACCACAATTTTACTAACGATCTGTTTCTCACAAGGCTATAGCTCCTCAAGTTAAAACTCAGCCACCAATGAAACTGTGCTTTAAAAACCCTCATTAGAAAGGTGGGAGTGTAAGTGTGTGTGTGTGTGTGTGTGTGTGTGTTTGGGGTGGTAACTCAGTAGTGAGAAATACTATCTTTTGAATGACAGTATTCTCCTTGGGGTGGACAGAATGAATAATAAGCAGACTCCCTAAGTTGAAACTTGTGTGGGAATAATAATAAAAAAAAAATCTGGATAAATGGCACAGAATTATGCAATTTCATCCAATCAACATATGATAGTTTTTAAATGGATTGGATAACTTGATTTCAGCGCCTAGCCCAGGGATTGGCAAACTGCTGCTCGCGAGCCATATGCGGCTTTTTGGGTACGTTCTGTCTCAAAAGTTTGCTGACCCCTGGCCTAGCCTATTGAATAAATAGGCTCTGGAGTCAGACAGACCCTGGTCTAAATCTTGGCTCCTCTACTTACTAGTTGTAAACCTTGGGAAAAGCCATTTAACCATTTTAAACCTCAACAGTCTCATCTTTAAAATAGTGACAATAATAGCCAATGTTTATTGAATGACATTCATTGATGTGCTAGGCAGTACTCGTAAGCTAAGCTTTTTATGTAGTTGACTCTCTTCAGTCCTCACAATGTCTGTGTGGGGAATTAGGATCTCTACCTCACAAAGAAACTGAGGCACAGAGAGATTCAGTTGATTTTCAGTTCGTGAGCATCAGAGCTGGTATTTGAACCTTGGCAGCCTAGCTTAGAGTCCATTCCACACCTGCCCCTAAGTGACTCTGAAAGGACTGTGGTAAGGAGAAAATGGCTCCTAGTGTAGAACCTAGCAGTAAGTGCTCAAGAAATGTTAGCATCAAGAAATTTGAACTAAACAAAAACAATTTTTTTAAAAAAGACAAAAAAGTTTTTGAACTTGACGTAAGAATCTTGCCCCTATGTGAAAGTCTTGTGTTTACAGGGAAACAGGCAAGAGGTTATCCTACCCAGCTTTAAGCCAGTCAGTATGGGAAGCCCAGCCTGTGAGTTCTGGTGTGGACTGGCATACCAGTCCCCAGATGACATTCATAGCAGCTGTGCTCGCTGTCTGATTCTCTGCTAGTGATGTGGCTCAGGCATCCACAGGTAAGCCTGGTTCTCACCTAATAACCCTTGGCCATAGCAGTTTGCAGAGGCTCTTACAGAGAGAACCTGAAGAGACTTATTGCATTGGATGCAAAAGGTCCAGTCAGTCATCCACGTGGATGTCAAATTTCCTGAGGCAGGATCCTCTCAATATATAGCTGTCCTTGAACACATTAAAAATGCAGTAGTTTCACCGAAGGCTGCTAGCATTAAACAAACATGGCAATAGATTTGCAACAAATCACTTATACAGTTTGGCATATAAAACAGAGAAAAACATCCTTTCAAATCAAGCTATCATTATTCTGAACTACTAGCTAGAATTTTTGTTGTCTTTATTTGAGGTCGAGTTTCAGCTTGTCAGGGTAAAATAAAATTTCAGGGTTAACTCAGACTTAAAGCAGAAATCATCCAGGATTTGAATTCCCTTCTTAGCAATGGTTCAGAGTACCTTTCAGTAGGATTTTAACTTTGCACTGGGAGTTTTAGAGGGCAAGCGATGCCTACTATCCTGGGAAATATTTCCCATGTTTACCATCCACTCATTCTAGGATCCAAAACAGACACACATTTACTCTAGAATTATCCAAACGACCAGTTAACTTTGGTTCAGTGCTGTTGGTGTATGTGTGCAATTTGGAATTCTTGGGAGAGTTTTTATTTGCTGACCAACGGACACATTGCAATTTGAAGATATATTCAGTGGAGAGCAGTGTCCTCCAGCACTAGCTGGAATTTAATTTAGTGGAAAAATGTATTTATCCAAGAGGTAATTCTATCTCTGTTTGTGATTGGATTTCTATTTTGATGTCACTTATTTATACCATAAAATTTTTGTCTTTACTAATAGTTGCTTCTTAGGCATGACCTGACACACAATGTACAGATATAATAAAATACATACCATACTAGTTAAGAGTAAAGACTTTGTTGACAAAGACATTTAAGTTCAAATGATGATTGTGTCACTTACTATCCATGTCATACAAGGCACATTACCTCACTTCCATTTCCACATGTCTAAGATGGTTCTAGTAATAGCACCCATTTCAGACAATTGGTTCCAAGATTGAAGGACATTTAATGCCACAAATGGGGGTGCGGGTTGGAATCCAAGGGCAGCTTCTGCAAAAAGTTTCCAAGATTGGGCCTCACCCAGAGTGCTTATCTTACTGCCTTGGGCCAAGTGGCCACCACCCATTAGAGTAAACATCAGAGAGCACTCCCACCAGTCCGCAGGCCTCTGGCACTGGAACAGTTCTGTTACCTCAGGGTTTGAAAGTGTAAAAGGAGTTCTGCTTCAAAATGGTGACAGAGTACTTGGAATTTACCCTGGGGGCCCAAACAATAAGCTGAAGACTGAAGCTTTCTATCTCCATTGGCAACCTTATTCCATTTGAGGGCATGATCCTTGGGACACATAAAAATCCTTCCATGATTTGCTTATTTAGGTAAAATCCTGCGAGGATAATGAGGCAGTGGAGTAATGACATTCTGGACCATACCTTTGGTCTGTTCCTAGCTAATCTGAGAAGAGCTAATTCATTCTGGGTCTTAAACTGTGTTTATACCTGTACAGGTTTTGTTATGGCAAAGCACATTGTTCAGTGAATGATTGTGTTTGATAAACAGATGCAAAGCCAAGGGACTCACTTTTCCCAGGCATTTCTATCAACACATCCCTGAAAATGAGGCATTTCGCTGTGGGTTCCCAGGGATAAAGTCACCAGCCCAAAAGGGGTGGAGTGGGTTGTCTGCCGGTGTTTGGCAGTATCACCAATACCGGTTCGTTAAGAATCTGTTCTCTTGTTTCCTTTAAATACGCATTACACATTTATACTTTTTCTCAACAGGCCGATGAGGGAACGCTGAAAATAATGAAACCTGTAAATTCAGTACACATCTGCCTCCTGGATAACCGTTTTCCCAAGCAGTAGGAGGAACTTCTGGTTTCACCCCTTATCTTGGTTCCTTTGACGGAAATCTTTGAGGATCCGGCAAGGAACAGAAAGGCTAACAAACAGATACTCCAGAAAGGAGAAGGAAGAAGGAGAAGCAGCACAGGCTTATATAATAGTAGCTTGACTTTATACAGTGCTTTGCAATAATATATAAAATTATTTCACACATACTATCTAATTTCATAAAATCCCAGAATTTGAGCTGCAATAGGACTTTAGGTGTCATTTAATCCAGGGTTTCTCAACCTCATTCTCTATTGACATTTTTGGTATGCTAATTCTATGTTGCGGAGGGCTGTCCTGTGCATTACTGTAGGATGTTTCGTAGCATCCCTGCCCTCCACCCTAGATGCCAGAAGCCCCCCTCCCCCCAAGTTTTGACAACCAAAAATTGATCACTGTCGAGAATTCCTGATCAAGACTTGGAGCTATAAACAGATTATGTACTTGCACATGGCAGGTATTAAATTAAATAGTCAAAGTTATTTTATACTTGCTACCCCCAGTGTGGGTAAAATATAAAACCTAAAATATTTCCTTTCTGGTTTCTTACAGCAAAATACCCTTCCTCTAGGGTCTGATTACCTGGGTGTGAGCCTCAGCTCTTCAACTGAGTAGCTGTATGATGTTGGTAAATTATTTCAAGTCTTAGTTCGTCATCATCTTCATTGGCAAAATGAGACTAGTGGTACTAATAATCACTGTCTCAAGGTGTCACTGGGAGGAATGAATGAGATTACATATGGCCAAGAGCTTAGAACCAAACCTAGTACAGCAGGGCCTCAAATAACATCATTTTGTTCAACGTCATTTTGTTATAATGTTTATGAGATGGGTAGGAACTTAACTTTTGTTTATATCAATTATGGTAAATTGGTTTCATTATACATCATTTAATTAAAATCACAGAACCTACAGGTGACATTAAGTGAGGATATACTATATATATTAGGTTGTGGGAAAGTCATGACTATTTTTCTGTTTTTAGTTGCAAAAATGCGTCACGACTTTTCCAACAACCCAATAGTAAGGGTTAGATAATGTTAGCTCTTATTGCCCCCTTTTAAAGATCACAAGGTTGAGGCTCAGAGAGATCAAATAACTTGCCTAAAATCACTCAGATTGAAATCACTCTTTCTACCATGGTACTCTGTCTTTGCTATTTTCTTAGTGGTACAGCAGGGTTCGCAATAGCCAGTGTTAACAGAAAAATACCATTATCAGAGAGAAACAGACACTGGTTGATACAGTTGACGGAAACTAAAGCAAGACCCACAACAAAGCAGCTGGGAAATCATTCCTTTCTACTGTATGCCTCACTGCACATCCACACCTTCGCCACCCCATCTCTAAGATTACAGTTTGGCAAACTGTTCATAGACTATCCGACTATCCTTGGCCCTTAAAGTAGGTAACATGCTTAAATTACATTTTTTAGACTTAAAATTTTATTGAATTAGATTCTTAAATGGAAATATTTAAGGACTAGAATTCATGTAATCTAAATGCTTAAGTGAGAATATGGGACTATGATGAGGCAATGGGGACGGCGGTGACACACCCAGGCTCTGGAGCCAGACTGCCTGCCTTCATATCCTGGCTTCCCCATTTGAGAAACAAGTGCCATCACACTAGTCACTTAACCTCCCTAAGCTTCAGTTTCACCATCTATAAAATGGTAATAATATGCCTCATGATGTGAGGATTAAATGAGAACACATATAAAACACTTAGAAAAGTACTTGGTGACAGTAAATGCTCAAATCCATTCATTATCATCATCATCATCATCATTTCAGTTGGTGAAAACAGGAGATGTTTTCAAAGGATCTTCTCTTTGTAGGGAACTATATAGTCGCAATTTAGAATCACAAATTTTCTGCCTGACAATGTAATTTCAAAAGTTAAAGAATCTTAGGGAATTTACTTCAAACTTATGTAACTACTGCCTTCTATATTTATATGGAAAAGTGCTTTATGACACTGTACATGTGAAATGGGCACTTATTTTTTTTTAAGTTCACTTTTTATTTTTTTATTATTATTATTTTTATTTTTTAATATAATTTATTTATTTATTTTTAATTAGCTTCAGGTGTACAACACAGAGCAATAGTTATACTTTTTACCCCTCAAAGTGACAACTCCCCGTCCCCCGTTTGGCCACCCCACTCCCCCCCATATCATATATATCTATTACACTTCTTCTGACTCCCTTCCACATTATAATCCACATCCCGTGACTATCTATATATTCAATTACAGTTGGTATACAATATTATACTACCTCAGCTTCAGGTGTACAGTGCAGTGGTCAAGCCTCTTCTCAATCCATGAAATGGTCTCCCTAACAAGACATATGACCATCTGACACCCCACAAAATATTTACAACATTATTAATTATATTCCCCCAACTGTCTTTCATATCCCAGTGGCAATATTGTAGTTGCCTATTTTTGCTGTCTAATCCCTTCCGCTTCTCCCTCATCCCCACCCCCCTCCCAATTAGCAACCCTGATTTTTCCTATATATCTATGAGACAGTTTCTGTTTACTTTGCTCATTCATACAGTTTGAAATGGGTGCTTATAATGACACATTTTTTAAACTAATGATTATACAAAAACCAATATTATGTCTTTTTTATATTTGTCCAATTTTGTCAGTATTATATTCTTTTTATACTACTTAGTATACCTACACTGATGTTTTGTGCCTAGCCATTGATGGAGTAGGTCCTAAATATTGTTTATTAATTGTTTATTGTGGATATTAAAATTACCAACACAACTTTAAGAAACCTGAGCATAATATTCGCAGAAAAACTTTATGGGCCATCATGAAATTGGCAGTTTCATGGATGATTATTTTTATTATAAAAATATTATTTAATTTGCAAAGAGGTTCAAAATAGTTTCTGTAGATAGGAAGTTCCCCATATCATTTAGAATATGTTCCAAGTTATCTATCTATCATCTATTTTTCCTTTATATACTTTCCCTGTGTATCTATATGTACCTACAATACTATGCAAAAGTATCAGTACCATTTTCTTGATGTAGAAACTGAGAACAGGGATGATCATGTGCTTAGCTCAAAATCACAACTAGATAATGGTAAATTTAGGACTATGGCTTAATAAAGAAGACTTATCTTTGGGGTGACAGTCTCTAGTTTAACTTCTATTTGACAGTAGAGTCTGCTTATATTCACAACAAAACCCAGACAATTCATATATAGCAGAGATCCACATATAAACAGCTTTTTAAAAATTCTAAAATTTGTGTATAAAGGGTATTTTTCGTTTGGTTTCTTTTTATTTTTTCCTTTTTTTTTATGTTTTATTTTTTTATTTAAACTTTTTTTTTTTTTTTTTTTTTTTGAGGGCAGTGTCACTGGCCCTCATATGTAGGATCCAAACCGGGGCCGCTGGCTTTCCAAGCCAGCACTTAACCACCGTGCCACTCGGCCGGCCCTCATTTGGTATCTTGAATTTATGCCAAAACATATGTAGAAAATGAACTTTCCCAAATATAAGCTTTTGCAGTCTTTATGATATGTAAATGCTATTCTTTTCTTTTCTTCCCAATTTCAAACTATATCAGTAGTTTGTAAGTAGTAGTTATGCAGTATTAGTAAGGTCTATTATTACTATCTCATATTAGACATGAGTACATACTCTCCAGGATATGTTCTTTTATTACCTTCTGGCAGTATGTGAAATAGTAGTATACAAGAATATCATAAACCTCTTTGTAAGAAAAATGACAAATTGCCTGTCCTGAAACAAAGGCTCTGAAATCGAGTGACGTGGTCAAACATTAGCTTCAGTTTTAAGTGTGACCTTGTGATTTTATTAGTCATTCCAGTTGTGACTATATAACAATATTTGCTACCACAGGAAAAAATATCCTATGTAATGTTCATGTCCTTGTATTTCATTGGCCAGTACACCTTAGGACAATAGTTACGGTGAAATAGCTTTGGCCAGGAATACTCTCAACATTGAATAAGTCATGGGTTACTTTCTTCTATAAATGTTTAAGTTGAATGTGGGTATTTTTGAAGTTAAAAATATTTTTAGGGCTGGTCGAGTAGCGCGTTGGTTAAGTGCTGGCTTGGGATGCCAGCAGCCTTGGTTCGGATCCCACATATAAGGGCCAGTGACACTGCCCTCTACAGCTAAGATGGTGAACAACAGCTCCCTCTGGAGCTAGGCTGTGCTAGTCCCGGCGATGGTGTAGGCTGTAGCCCTTGCTGCAGTGGGCTGCCATAGGCTACAGTGAGTGGCCGGCAGCTGGAGTGAGCTGCTAAGAAAGAGCCGCAGTGAGCGGCAGTCCAGAGGCCGGTGACCGATCTGCCTCACCCGGGAAGAGTGCAATGATAATACCAACTTAGGCCAGTGAAACAACATCCTCCACAACTAGACTGAAGAACAAAAGGACAGCAACTTGTCTGTTCCCCTTCCCCAGTTCCCCAACGCTGTTCCCCCAATTCCCCAATAAAAATCTTAAAAATACATAAATAAATAAATAAAAATATAAATATCACAACAGTATTTCATGACAGTATGACTATATATAGGTTCTTTATGAGAAAAAATATACAGGGAAGTGAACTTTCCAGTGGGAGTCAAAGACAATATGCATTAAAATGCAACTTGAAAGTAATCCAGAAAATACATTTTCTTACTATTCATGAAATGTTGAAATGTTGTTCTCTCTTTATCTAGCTTTCTAGCGTTGCTCTTCTGGTGATATTTGAACTTTTTTTTGTATATAGTGAGAAACAAATGAACAGGTAGGTCCTTCTAGCAAAAATATGGCTAAGGTTAAAGTCTAATACCCAATAGCTTAATTCTTTATTATAAAAATATGGAAAAGAAAGAAAGACCATGAGTTTATAGGCATAAGAAAGAACCTAGGTGGGTATCTGTGAATATCATAGCATGTTTTAGCAACTTCATTAGTTTTTCAGTCTTTTCAAAGGACTCTATTAGAAATGGGGCCCCCTGAAAGAGGACCCTTAATAACAAAAAAAGTAAAATTCATAAAATTCTATTATAAAGTGAGTTTAGATATTTTAGGCTATTTCCACTTTCTTCTACACTGTTTGAAATGCATTAGAAAACTAAAACAGTGTGGTTTACTTCGTTAGCTATAATTGAAACTTTTCAAAGGCAGGGACCCTTATTTTGGTATCTCTAGTGCCTAGCACTGAAGGAAAGAATGTTTCAAAAAGGAATTAAGGAATGGAAGAGCCAATGAATGAGCACTGTCATTTATAAGAAAAATGGTAGATGAAACTACAAAAAGAATTTTATCATCACGTATAACTACTGGTAAATTGCTTTGGACTTGTTTTTTCATTTATCTATTTGTATTTTTTTGTGGTTTATCCTTATCCAGAACTGTGTACAAAATAGTCATACCAAGTATTGCCCAGCAGTATGTCTGTATGACCAAAAATATCCCATTAAAGAATGGACAGGCTGGCTTTGGTATGGGAGCTAGCATTCCTAAACACAGCTCAGGCACCAGCAATGTCAAGAGGAAAAGCCACATCAGCCATTGATGGACTGCGCATAATGAATGCAAATTTTATTTTCCTTAGAGCCTCCTTGGTAAAGCAGGCACTGGTCAGGCAGCTGTAGTACTTCCATGACTTTTCTTTTGCCTTAGTTGATATGCTTAGCTTCTACTACATTGTTTCAGGGATTTGGCAGCGATTTTACGCCACAAGGAAATAGGCACAAAGATGGACCAAAGGCCGTTTTCAAATGCACTTTTATGTATAGGTATTTTAAGAAACTGGGTATTATAGTGCTTGAGCTCATGCACACTAGAATTGGATAGGATCCTTTTCTCCTTGATATTTCTCTGCTGTTGGGCAGTTCTCTACCATGTAGTGGTGAGGCTCAATGAGTTGGAAAGTAGTCACAAATTAATCTGATACTAACAATATAATACAGAAGTTCACAAGTGTCTGTATGAGAAATCCAAGGTTCTCAATCCAATAATGTCACTCGCTTATCTACCTTTTCACTTTTCATGGGAGTGTGACCTCTGGTTTTAGTGGGAGAAAATCATTACCACCTGTCATCTTTCCTCCTTATTCACATTTCCACGGCCTTTTCTTTTTCTTAATTTTTTTTTCTCTTTCTCATCTTCAGTTTTCATTTAATATCCCTGGTTTTCGGATATAATTACCTTGGTTAATAAGTACCACAGGGTAATAAATAAGAATAGAGCAATGTATGATTAGCTGTTTAATTGTTTAAATAAAACACACACACTCACACATACACACCCCAGTTTTTAACAGGTATTCACCATTTGAACCAAAGGTAGTAGTAACACATGGTTTAAAACTAGGGCAGGGAGAAGAGTTAGACAACTATAAATTATTTAAATGCTAAACTTATAATTTTTTGAGGTAGAATTTGAAGATATTTGGAAAAAACCAAAGTTCTACTCTGTGGAAAGATATGTATTAAAAGAAGAAGAAAGGGAAGGAGAGGGAAGGAGAACCATTTTTCCCAGTCTCTATAATTTAACTAGACAGCATTTTAACTGTCTAGTTGGAAATTTACATAAAAGTTACATAGAAAGCAGAACTATGTATGAAATGAAAATGAAAGAAACTCATGAAATGTAGACTTTTAAGAATGTAAATGACAGAAACTGTATATCCAGAGTTCTACTGAACCTAGAGCATTTAGAATGAAATGTTCAAGTGTCAGGAAGCTTATATTTTCCTGATATAGAAAACTCCTGGGACTAGTGTTAGGAGTATAATTGCTGTTCATGTCTCACATACTCTGTATTTTCATTGTGTGCACCTGAGTTTCATGTTTCAGTATAAAAAACTCACATACCAGTAAAAATGTCCCTGATTTGAGCTAGTCATTATTCCCAGTCTCACAGAGAAATATTGGCTATTCTTTGAGGTAATAAAGTATGAAATTACTTTAATGCTTCCAGGGAAATATAGGAGACCACCAGTCTTGCAAACTGTTTTTAGAAAGCATGGCTTATCTTATCTTACCCCAGCCTCAGAAAATTTAATTGGCTTAGTTATTTCCTCTTTCTCCAAATCCCCTTTTATGGCAAAGAGAAAGAGGAGGACCATACACCAGTCCCCACAAAGGGGGGCCTGAAACCAGAGTCTTAAGTAGATTTAACCCTAAATTATTTGGGATTTGGACACCCAACTGCCAATACCATGTCCTAATGTTGAGAATCAAGTTCATGTGGAGAATCCTGCAGCTATGAGTGATATCTGTGTAGGCTGTTATCTCTAAACCGGGTCAGCCACAGACCTTTGATCCTGGTGACACTAGGTGAGGCAACTTACACAGCCCGGCAGTTTCTCCTTACTTCTCAAGATGCTGCAAATAAAGGCTAGGCAGACCCTTCCACTGTACACTGTAAGCGCATCTGGCTTCTGTCCACAATAAAACAGAGCTAGGATAACTGCTGTGGAACACTGTTTGGAAACCTAACTGTGGCTCATTGAGTTTTGTATATTTAAAGCAGCATGGAGAGAAATTTTTGCATGAAAATAAATAAATACTGTCTGTAGCCTACAATTTACAGTCACATTCAGCATGGAGTTTCTTCTCTCTTTTCCTCTGCTGCCAAACATATGTACATATATAACATAGGCTTTCTTTTTAGCCTAAAACACTATCTACCTCTGCTTTTCTTTCACTGGGGATTTCATCAAGCGTGTTTATGTCAAAACGCTTGTTGATCCCAGTCACCCCCTCATTGTTGTATCCTAGTTTCGAGAGCTGAGCTGGCTTTAACTTTCTGTAGCCTGCCTGTTGGGAAACCACCAAAGCTTCCACTAGGTAGAAAAATAAGTGAGGATGAGGGTTAGATATCAATATGTGTGCCATTTGCTTAACTGTCTGACACACATCTTCACTGAGACTTAGTGGGATTGACAAGCACCTCTTTAAAAAGAGTCCTGGCTCTTACCATATACCATATACAACGATTGACTCAAACAGATCACAGACCTAAATACAAGAGCTAAAATTTATAAAACTCTTAGAAGAAAATATAGAGGAAAATCTTCATGATATTGGATTTGGCATTAATTTCTTGGATATGAAACCAAAAGCACAGGCAATAAAAGAAAAAAATAGATAAATTGGACTACATCAACACGAAAAACTTTTGTGAACCAAAGAACACTATCAACAGAGTGAAAAGGTAACCCATAGAATGGGAGAAACTAATCTATTGTAACTTTAATTGATTACATAAGGCATAAGGCATTCCCATAATACAGCAACAAAACAAACCAACCAATTTAAAATCGGGTAAAGGACTGAACAGGTATTTCTCCAAAGATGATACACAAATAGCCAACAAGCATGAAAAGATGCAATAAAATGCATTGACAAGGATGTGGATAAATTGGAACTCTTGTGCATTGCTGATGGGATGTAAAATGGTGTAACCTCAATGGAAAACAGTATAGTGGTTCCTCAAGAACTTGACAGAATTGTCATATGATCCACCAATTCCACTACTGGGTACATACCCCAAAGAATTAAAAATAGGGATTCAAACAGATATTTATACATCCATGATCATAGCAGTATTATCCACATAGCTAGATAAACAAAATGTGGTACATACACAAAATGAAATATTATCCAGCCTTAAAAAGAAAGAAAATTCTGTCACATGCTACAACATGGATGAAATGAAGACATTATGCTAAGTGAAATAAACCAGACAGAAACGTACAGATAGTGTATAATTCCACTTATATTAGATGCCTGGAATAGTCAAATTCATAGCGACTTAGTAGAATGGTGGTTGTCAGCAGCTGGGGGGTGGAAGGAATGGTAAGTTATTGTTTGATGGGTACAAAGTTTCAGTTTGGGAAGATGAAAAAGTTCTGGAGACAGATGGCAGTGATATTTACACAAAAATGTGAATGTGTTTAATGCCTCTCAACTGTATACCTAAAATTGGTTAAAATGGTACATTTTATGTTACGCATATTTTACCACAATAAAAAAAAAATAGAGAGGCATGGAAAACTAGTAGAGGCGTGGAAAACTATACAATAAAAAGGAGAGGAAGGAATGCAGATTTTTCAAAGATAAGAAAATGATTAGAAAAATGATATTCTAGGTTACCTAGCTTTTTTCTTCATGTTTGTGATTCAAATTACAGAGAGACAAATTACCAATATATTAGCAAATGAAACTTTTTAACTGTAAAATCTAGTCCAAAAGCATCCGTGTTGTCCCCAGATTAGAGCCAATTTGAGGAACTATTACAATTCCTTTATGTTTTTAGATTTTGGAAGTTGTCCCAACATATTTAAATACATACTTTCTGAAGTACAAAACAAACCAGTATTACAAAGTGGCACAAAATCGAGTAGAGAGGAATCCAAAAAACATTTATGAACAATCTACTCTATATTAATATGCAAGGGGCAATCTACCTGAGAGAAACAGCAGTCGTCCAGTGGCAGACTTTCTTGTCAAAGTTTGGCCCAATCTCCCTGAAATTGCTCAATACAGCTCAGTAGTTGAGTTACACAGTTTTAACATTTCTGGCAGGTGTAGGTGGGTACTGGTGAAGGATAGCTAAATATTCATGAATTTATTTACCCCTTTAACCTGTCTGGTGTGATCCAAAGTTTGAAAATCTGATAAAAATCCATGAACAGTGCAAGTATAGACTTCTAGAGTGTGTGTGTTTGCGGGGTGGGGTGGCAACTGGTGCCAGGGTGGGGATGAAGATTAGGCAGAACTAATCTGTAGAAAGTATTACCTCTAAAATCCTAGTCATGATTCTATAAACCTCTCTGTGAAGCTCACTGACCATTCCTTTGCTTTGGGGACCCCCAATTTTTGGTATTTTATCCATTACTTATGAATTATAAACAGTAGAGCTAAGAGAAACCTTAGAGGCCATCTTGAAGGATTTTCCCATTACTTTAATTTTATATTTAAAAAAATGATTAACTTGAAAAAATTTCCTAATATTTAATGCAGGGAAACTTCTCTCCTAAAGAAATTGATGTGCTTTCATTGCCAGATACTGGAAATTATACAACACATTATGTTGTTCACAGTTAAGTTTACATATCTACATAATGACCTTTATTATTGTTTTTACTACCTGTATGAGTACTCACATCTTTTTATTAAAAACCACTTCAGATACTCTTTAGAAACAGAAAAGCTGAGTCTCTAACTTGAAAGAAGAAATAGGCCTAGAGAAGTTAAGAGAACTACCCAAGTTTAAGTATTTTTGAGTTTGTTGTTTGAGTTCACCAACTGAATTAAACTTCTCATAATGAAAAGATCTTGTTTGTTCTCCTGAAGCATGTAGTACAGATATAAAGAAAAGTGGCGATAATAAATACCAAGTGAATGAATGCAAGCTTCATATATGCTTTTTACCCATGGAGAGACCGGCAAGATTGATATTAATGCCAAAGGTGACTGGATGGTACTGTCTTCCACTCTAGAGACTTGACATTAGTTAGCGTGGGGTGGGCTGGGGGACAGAATAGGCTTTTATCTCCTGAGCTTCTGTAGAAATATCTATGATTTTAAACCTTCTTAAAGTAGATAGAACTTAATCTTCACATGTGTGCAGTGAAATTAACATTGTCCTATATCATCGGTAGGGATAGATGGGAGAGTAAGTACAATTTGGTACATTTCTGGAGGACAGTTTGACAATATCTAGAGCTTTCCAGTGGTCATTAAAAATAGTTCATTTTCATTGGCCCAGTGAATCCATTTATAGAAATTTATTCCAAGAAAATAGAGACACAGGCAAAATTTACAGTCAAATATTTTCACTATAGTGATATTTATAACATAATGTAATGAAAATAATAGTATATATTTATATGTGATATGACAAACAGTGTTTAACAGTCTGCAAATGGCTAAATAAGTTATGGTATAGTTGTAGGCTAGAATACTTATTTCATTTCTCCACTATGTTAACCTTGTTAAATATTTTAGAATATATATATATATATATATATATATATATACAAAAGAATATATATATACATATATATATAAAGAATATATATGAAATGTTCAAATAAACAAAAAAGGAATAAATATATCATAATGTTAATTGTGATTTCTTTGAATTGTCAGGTTATAAGTAACTTTATCTTGTTTCTTTAATTTCCAGGATTCCTTTAATGAACATACTTTTATCAAAAGAAAAAATTATAATTAAAAACATAATTAGCTCTCTGAGTCCCTAAATTCAGTGGACTAGGTCCAGAACCCAGCCAAGAGGATATGAAAAGAAGGGACTTTTTGGGGGGATCGGGGGTGTTGTTGGGCACATCGGTGTCACCAGAAGCCCCTCCCTGACATACAAGGATCTATTACCTCTACCTTTTGGAGCTATGTGAAGGCTGTGGCTGGGGAGGGCTGGCTGTGCAGGGTTCCAGGTGAAGCTGACAGAAATAGCCTCTTTCTTTTTTATGCTTTGTGTCCATGCCATAGCATAAAATTATCACAGAATAATAATACCTCCATCTGTAGAGAATTATATAGTTTTCAAAGTGTATTTACATATGTTATAAGTCATTGGATTGTCATGATTTAGAGAGCCTGACATGACAGTTACTTTTACCTTATATAACAGGTGAGGAAACAAATTAGAGAAGGCATGAGGATTGTTCAAAAACATATCAAGTATCTTCTCTAGCTTGTACAAAGGACCCTTCCTTGTGTCCAGCACTTTCGAAAGAATGCTGATTGAAATACACTTGCCTTTTTTTTGGGGGGTGGGGGAGTTGCGTAAAAGACAGATTAGAACCACTGCACTGTACACATGAAACTAATATAAAATAATATTGAATGTCAACTATTATATATGGTCACGGGATGTAAAGTACACCATAGGGAATATATTCAATGGTACTATAATAGCTATGTATGGTGTCAGATGGGTAGTAGACTTGGTGGGGTTATTATTTGAAAGGGGTGTAAATGTCTAATTATTATGTTGTTTTGTACACCTGAAATTAATTTAAAAAAAGAAAAGACAGATTAAAAACAATATATAATTATTATTCCTCATCTCTTAACTCCTAAAATGCTCACGCATGCATACAGTAGCAGCAGTTTTTCCTCTTGAGCCACAAAGATTTATACTGTGGGTTCAAAATGACTTATCATTTTGTATAACCACTATGTTGCTACATAAACACACACAAGGAAGCAGCAGATATCTTGGTTGATAGGAATGAAAACTGATGGTTTTCCTTAAGAAGAAAAGGACACCAGCTGGTGTACTCACCAAAAACCACCAATTTGATTGGTCTGGTCCTTTATAGGATGTAGAACAAGAATATACTGGAAAATTCAGGCAGCTTGCTTGGGGTCTCTCAGTTCAATTTTTGGAGGGCCCTTTGAGGCAAATCCTAAGGGGTAAAAAAAAAATTGCTAGAAATGTTTTCTATTTCAATATAATTTTCATTCATGCATTACTAATTTGGGGCCACTTTCTTTACAGAACGGACTACCATTACTCTATCATGTTCTCTACAAACCAAGAAATGCAATCTTTTATTCCTCTTCCTATCCTTGAATAGGCAATAGTAATAAGAAAATAACCAATTTCTTCCATTTGTTGTATTTTTCCCAGTCTTCTTTAGAGCACCATGACTTCAAGATGAACAACACAATGTTTAGGAAGGAGTACAGATACAGCCTATATTTCATGCTTATAGAGCCTTAAAAAGAAGTGGTGGTGCCTTTACAGGGATGGTAATATCTAGCTCACAGGCTGCCCCTCCCCATATGGGGGCTTATGCTACCCATCACTAATAGATCATCATCATGCTCTTTCCTGCGGAATCCAGAGAAGGTCTCAAAAACCACTGATACTAGAACTGCATCCACTACCAGCTGATCAGAGTTGCTATCAAAATGACTTGATTTTCTGCCCTAAGATGTACAGTTAACATGGCTGAGGATGTTCTTCACATGGAGAGTCCCACAAAAAATAGGATTTGGGGTCCGAGGATAATCTTTAAAGTCACAAAATAGAAAATATTCAAATTTAGGAGACTTAAGTTCAAGATAAGTGTATTTCAGAGAAGACACGAAAATAGATTCTAAGCACAAAATTTTTACCTTTATTTCACATCTGGATATGTAATCTACCCACCTTTAAAACTATTCTTTCCCAACTACTGAGAGCTTTCATCGAGCCACCTAAGATTCGGTATGGCACAGTGGTTGCAACACCAGACTGGAGGCTAGAAGACTAGCTTTAATTCTAGCTCTGCTGTGCCTTGTTCTGTGCTCTTAGGAAAATCATTTCACCTAGATGAGCCAAAAATTGCTCCCCTGAAGAAAATAAAAGGAGTTGGATTACCAGTAGTTTTAAAACTGGTTTTTAATTTTTGTTTCGTTTTGCTACATTTTTTTAAAGGTGCAGCACCCTTTCGCCACCAAAAATTTACCTAAATGCAGAAACAAATAAAACCTATAAAACAGGAGCTGACTGAGGTAGATATGGGGGGTGATAAGGAGAGGTACCTCCAGCTCATCACCCATTCCACTCCATTGTCACTAGGGACGTGTGAAGGCCCCACAGGATCTTTAAGACTACAAACAGTACAGTTTGGAACCTGCTGATAAATGGCCTCTGCAGTCAGTTGCAGCTCCAAAATTATTCTGCTGTAACTATCTTTTTATTGCATTGACTGACAAAGCATTCAGTGGGATCTAACATGATGGGAACACACACAATAAAACTAAACCAGGAGCTGAGTTTAATAATGATTTACTGAGGGGCGGGAGAAAGGGTGCCATATCCTCAATTATAGACAAACAGCTGTTGAACTATTTACTTCTCAAAGTTATAATCCACACCCAAGTCTGTGAGGATGATTTCCTACATGCTCCATTTTGGATAACACCTAATGATCAACATCATAGCGTTTGATAAATAAAAATATATGTACAAATTACAAGGTATGTACTGAAATGAATTCTATCCCATTGAGGCAATAGAATAAACTGTAGACTCCTGCGCTATTCATTTACTAGTTAAGTGAATCCAGACAAATTATTTCAACTTTTCTGAGCTTCCATAAAATAGAGATAATTCCTTGCAGAATTATATGGAGAACAGAGAAAATCTTTACAAATCATCATTACTGGAATGCATTATTTGTACAGAATTGTGAGTTTTCACTCTTTGCATAATGCCAAAATTCCCCCCTTTAAAAAATATCATGGTAATGGACATGTAGACTCTACAAATTGAAAGCAAATTATTAATATGTAAATGAAATTATAGGTTTCATGTACTTTTGTGTTATATCTTCATGGAAGAAAGAAGAATTATTGATGTTCCTCTCATGGCTATTCAAGTAACAGAAAATTTCCTTAAAATGAAACACTTAGGTTCAATTGTTTGCTTCTAGAATGACTCCATGTTTAATAAAAATTTTAATATTGTTTTGTCATAAAAAATTCTTCAACCAAAACCCATATGCCACTTTTGTCCTGTGGCTTCACATTGCTCCTGACACAATATTAGGTACCCCAGGGCACCCAGTTTGAGAAGCTCTCTAGTCCAAATTCTTGATTTTACTGTGGAGGAAACAATCTTACTGAATGAAGGTCACATAACTAGGTATACTAAGTCATGTTTCTAGAGAAAAGAAATGGTTTCCAGACATTGGGTTAATTAATTCACTCCAACTCCTCACCCACTCATTCTGTGAAACAGCTATGGATGTTGCTCACTATATCATGGTGTCTTTATGAAGACCAAAATGGGAAAATTTTCCTAGATTCCAGTAGAAGGAAAAAGCTATTCTACACAGAACACTTGGTTTGTTTTTACTTTTTTTCAGGCGTGAGAATCTTAGGAGTTGCTTATGAGTCCCTCTAACAAATGGTGGGATATGAGGGCAAACGTTTGTTGGACTTAGGATACCTATGGCATCATCTTAATTTGCCTACCCTTATTTTTTTACCCTCTCTTCTTGTAAGAGCAAATGTAGTTTTGAAAGCTACATTTTTGGAATGAGGCGGGGTATAAATAAATACATGAAATTAATAAATGTAGTTTTCCAAAAAGATGCTCCCGTCTAATATCAAGTTCCACATCACATTCTATTTGCTTCTCTCAACTCTTAGTCACAAACCTCATCTAAAAGTAACTTTCTCAAAGTAACTTTCTCACCCCCAACCCTGGACCACCAAGAAATGAGAATTCTGTTTCTTAAAATCAAATCTTTTCTTAAGAGAAACAAACTGCCTACACCCAGGGATGCTGGTACCTGGGCCTAAAGCTACCAAGACACCAGGGGCAAGAGTCAGGTAGTAGAATTTGAGCTCTCACTGCTATTGGCATGTGCCCCTGGGCATGACACTTAAATGAGGCTGATATTAACACTTCATGTAAGAGTTGTTATAAGGATAAAATAAGGTGCTACATTTGAAAGCATCTTATAAACTGCCAACCACCAGTTCCTACCTGGACGCCTGCAGCAGCCTCCCAACGGACTTCGTCCCATCCACTCTTGCCCACTGCAGTCAATCTAGTTCTCATGGCCCACAAAGTGACCTTTTAAAAACACACAATTTGATCATATCACCTTCCTGCTTAAGCCTCTGAACAATCTTCCCACTGCCCTGGGATAATGTCAACAGCCTTAGTAAGTCCTATGAGAAAGACTCTGCTTCCTTTTTGCAGCCCATCTTGTGTCACTTTCCCCCTTACACATGCTGTTCCCAATGTTTCAAACCATCGCCAGTGTCTGCAGAGGCAGCTTATACTCATCCTTAAACTTCACTCCTTCTCAGTAGCCATGCCTGAAGCCCCTGCAGATATGTTCCTGAAGCATCATATAATCCCCTTGTAGCACTGGGCGTAACATTAGGTTCAATCATATGAAACTGCCATTTTGGAGGACAAAAATGGTAGACAATTGGCAATTGTATATGGTTTCATCTAATAATTATTGGTATGACAGTGGTCATCTCCAGTCAGTTGTAAACTTTATCAGGGCAAATTCTAGATCTGACTCACTGTTATAATCCCCGTGCCTCACATCCAATCTTAGCACACAATAGGTGCTTAATTGTTTAATTAATGTGGGATATTGTTATTACTTTTTAATGCTAAATACATAATTTTTTATTGTCATTGGTAGTAAAACTTATGTTTTATTCAAATGGTACTTCATTGTTTCATAGGAATAAAATGAAATGAAATTTTTTTTAAAAATCACTTTTTAAGATTTTCATTTCTGGTGTTCTTGGAAAGCATAAATTGTAGTAAGTATAGCACATATTGTAAGGGATAGAATTTAGCCCACTGATGTATCATTTAGGGTTTTTTTTAACTCAAATTTTTCTCACCAAAGAGCAGAATGAAAACAACTCTCAAAGGGAACCAGATGATTTGGATTTATCTCTTTTTACAGCTTTTGCATGTGACAGCAAATCAGCTGTGTGTGTGTGTGTGTGGGAGGGATAGCATCTAAAAGAGTGCTAGATTTGAAATGGGAATTTTAAAATACACTTCCCGGGCCGGCCGAACGGTGGTTAAGCACTGGTTTGGTAAGCCAGCGGCCCCGGTTCGGGTCCCACATATGAGGGCCAGTGACACTGCCCTCAAAAAAAAAAAAAAAAAGTTACAAAATACACTTCCCATGATATTCAAAAGGAATGCCTCTTAAAGTTTCTCAAATCACCTTATCCAACTATGCTCTATTTTGTGTCCCTCATGAAATGCCCAGAGCAAAAATCAAGTCTAAACCAAGTTGGGATGATGTATGGGGTATGCTACACTTATTCACAAACGATGTAACTTAATAATATTATTAGTGTTAATTATAGCTGACATTCATCGAGTGCTTATTATGCACCAGGCACTGTGTTAATAAGCATTTCTTGCACAATGTCTTATTTAATCACTACCACAACATCATGAAGCAAATGCTATGGTTATTCTCATCCTGGAGATGAGGAAACTAAGGCACAGGGAGGCTGCCCATTGGTTAAGGTCCCTTAGCTGTAAGTGATGAAGCTGGGATTTAAACCCAGGAGGTCTGAGGCCAGAACCTGTGCTCTTAATTATTCTGCTCCATGGAAGAATCCAATTGCTTCTCCACCCCAGTCTGGAGGAGTAGAAAGTTAAACTTGTGCTAATAAGAAAAATGACAAATTTTATATACTTATATTGCAGCTTCAGAGTCATTTAAAAGGAGTTAAAACTGTGAATGGCACATGCACAGATTGCCAAGGTCCATCGTCTAAGAATGTTTCCAGTAGTCCCAGTAGTCCCAATATTCAACTTTATGCAATAAAAAATACGCTAACCTGGGTTAGAAATATAGAAATTCAGGCTTTTTGGTTAAAAAGCAGAGATTAATGTCAGAGACTCATTAATATCACGGGCTCAGGAATCCCCGGTTATCCAATTTTTCCCCTAGATTCTTGAACTTATCACATTTCAAAAAACTTTTTAAGAAATCAGAGACCCCATGAAAGGAGTAAACAGAGCCTGCAATTTCACTTTCTACTGCTCAGTCAATCAATAATCTCTAATCAGACAGTTCTTTCTTGCTAATGTTTAAAAAAAACTACCTCTTTTAGTAGCAAAGAAAATGAACATACGAACATTCACACCACAGAAATAGGATTTTAAAAATAAATACAAATTACTAATTCTTTACACATGATTCTTAGGTGGTGGTTATTGAGATTATCACTCCCCACCCCCTCCGTCTTTGTGTATTAACATTTGACCCTTTTTATAATATGCACCTTGTACCAGTGAAACCTAAGGCACCAGCTAGTTATTCATTAAACCCGGGTGCCAAGGGCTGACTTGTACAAATTACGCTGTTAACTGCCTGGCCTGGTCTGTGTGCAGAAGTGGAAAAAAGCAATCATCATAGCTGTGAAATTGTCATATCGGCAAAATTGAACTACAAATTGCAGCAATTCATGCCTGACCTCTGATCTGTGGAGTTAGTTTAAACCTTTGAACCTCTCAGCTTGGAATTGAGAAAGCATTACTTGTACTGGAGAAGATGGCTAGCAAGTATTCTCGCTGTGAATAGTTAACTCTGTGACTGTTGGTCAACCATATTCACCTCCCCGCCAAGGAGCCAACCACAGTAAGAGACTGAGGGAGACCTGAGAATGACATTTCATAAAATGGCATTTGAACAAATCTAATAAAAGTAGAAAGTTTCAGGATGAAATCTTTTAAATGAGTATGTAAAAACAGGAGGAATCTGAGATCAATTATTAGTCATTTATACTTAGTGATATGTGCACTAAAAAATTTTTCTTTACAAAATAGACAAAAATAATTTTTAACTAAATACTTTAAAAAAATTTACCAAATGGTACCATCTCTCATGTTATATTTTTAAACAAATATATTACTTAATTTCTGTAATAAAATACAAACCCACATTAAGCCGTCTCTGGGAAAAAGCAATCATGGGAAATCAATTATTCTTTTCTTCAAACCCCAATTTACCTTCGAATACTAAACATTAGATGTAGGCTAATGAATAAGTATAACAATATATGTTTCTTATGTACACATTTTGTCGCAACATTGATTTATCATATTTCATTCATAACGAGGAAGGTTTTTCTTTTGAGGATTAGCTTTAGATGCTATTTAAATTGTTCCATTTCCAGGTAGAAAGAATCTTTATTCTATTTCTCTGGTTTCTTTGAGTTAATATTAGAATAAATTTCAAATAGCACATAAAATATAACTAAACTATTCTTTATAATGAAAGTAAAACTAATTTGTAGTCTTGAAAGCATATAACCTACACTTAATTCTACTTCATAAACTTTACTATTGGTTTGAAAAAATGGTTGATACAAGAGTCTTCTTATACCAGAATTTTTCTCAAAGAGAAAAAGTCATTATCGCTAACCTTCATGTAGTAATTATCATAATACTAATTCCATTGATTTTTCTTATTTTTCATTATCTCATATCTTAAAATCACAAATTTCTTCTTTAAAGACTGACTCTGAAATGACTTTGGAAAACATAAGTGGACATTATTGGTAAATTCCTGCTTCTTATCTCATAAAAAGCAGCGATTTATGAAAAAATGACTTTGTGAAGACCTAGCTTTTTTGTTGTAAAGTGAAGCGCTCCTAGATGAACTGATTTTTTAAAGAAATGTTCATAACTTATGAATTTAGGTTTTGCTGCTGGTGAAGTAAATTGTGCAGTATTTGAAATTCTTACAAACTTCGCATTTTTTTTTTTGCCTTCAATTAGAAACAAACAAAACGGATCATTTGTTTCTTCGACCTGATCTAAATTACTTTAACCAAACACAACCATCTCCTCCTATTATACAGTTAAAACAAATAAGGTGTCCCCTACCTTTCCAGTCTTGAAATCTGGATGCGACAGGCTAATAGTAACAAAAGCTTTGCTCAAGCAACCTTCGCTCCTGATTCCAGGAACTGCGTAACCCTGTTATACACAGCACACGTCTCCTAATTGGTCAATGAGCTTTGGCCACTTACATGTCTTGGGAGTCATTTGCTAAGGGCACCTGGAATGAGCCGTGAGTGGGTGGCACAGAAAGGAGGGAGGTGTTAAAGTTGCCAGATACAAAATGCTCAACAGCCGTCTAAAAACTTCACGGAAAACCCACTGTAACAAATGGATTTGGGGAAGGTCCAAGGAAATAGAGGTCTGGCATTTCACAGAGAAGGAAATTTAACTGAAATATGTTATTCAGATGCCAATACTAACTAAAAGGAAACAAATGATTTTTTAAATCTACCTTCCTAGAGTAAGATGGGTGCCCACACCCTTGTACTGTTTGACGCAGACAAGAAAAACAATAATTCTTAGTTCATCCGGGTGGTTGGGGGGATAAAATGAATGAATACATGTAAAATGCTTAGAAAATTTCTTGGCTTATAGAAAGTACTCAAAAAATATTACTATATTTCTTAGAAATGTTATATTTTTAGCAAATACTGCTTTTTTTTTTCTTACTATTTCTGGGGTAAATGATCTGGATTAAATACCCTTTATCTTTCCTCCTAAGCACAACCAACCAACAATCATATTTATGATAGCTTGGTAGGAAAAAAATTACACATGAACTAGACCCTCATTTTATCTTACTTTATCAGTTTGGAGCTGGAAATGGATTTACTGGTAAGAAGTGGAGAAAAACAGAAGGGGCATAGAAAGAAAAAAAAGAGAGTATTAAAACATGATTCATTAATAATAAAAACAGTCTGTACATAACAACGGATTAGGCAGACCTGAGACACGTAAGCAGAGTAAATAGACTCCTTTTCAAGCAGTTTGGAGATGGAGCCTCACCCAGGGGTTGAGCTTGTCATTTCAGGCTGTTGGAAGATCAGGGGAAGGGGAGCGGCAAGACTCCAGGAGGACTCCTTAAAGTAGGTAACAGCAGGACTGGGGACCTTCTGAACCAGTATTAAAATGAGCTCCATAGCATAGAAAGAAACAAATCTGGGGCCAGCCAAGTGATGCGTTGGTTAGGAGTTGGCTTGGGACACCAGCTCTGAGCAGCAGGACCTGGGTTTGAATCCCACATATGAGGGCCAGTGACGCTGCGCCCTCTACAGCTAAGGTGGTGAACAACAGCTCGACCTGGAGCTGGGCTGCCATGAGTTGCTGGCAATGGTGTAGGCTGCAGTGGAGCTGGCCAGCAGCTGACGTGAGCTTTTGTGAGCTGCTGTGAGCAGCCATCTTATGGCAGGGGGTGACTGCCTCACCCGGGAAGAGCACAATGATGATACCAACATGGGCCAGTGAAGCGACATCCTCCACAACTAGACTGAAGAACGAAAGGACAGCAACTTGTCTGTTCCCCTCCCCCAATTCCCCAATAAAATCTTTAAAAAAAAAAAGAAACAAATCTGTAACTCTTCCTAAAACAAAAATGGTGGTCTCCAGTTTT
Organism: Aselliscus stoliczkanus; assembly: GCA_033961575.1. NCBI lineage: Eukaryota > Metazoa > Chordata > Mammalia > Chiroptera > Hipposideridae > Aselliscus > Aselliscus stoliczkanus. Next base: position 68,663,779 of record CM066734.1, on the reverse strand, counting down.
CCCTCAGTGGTTATGCTGTAATTGTTAACCTTATTAAATTCTATAAACCTTAGCCATGTGAAGTAGCCCGGATGGGCAGTAAAAAGGCCAAAGTGAACAAAAAAGTTTTAAGTCATTTATCTACCTATATTTTTTAAGAGAGACAGTTCTATTGCTCCCAAATAATATAATCTAAAGCTACCAATAGTGACTAGAAAATACCAGCAAGTTAGTAAACCGTCAAAATCCAGACCAAGTCTAAGATTATAATCAATGTTAAATATCATATAAAATGAAATTGCTAGGTTTTGATTAGACATTGAAGCACCCCTTGAATGACACTAAAGCAGTACTTCCAAAAAACTATGCATTTGAATTAAATTCCTCTTGGCTACAGATGGGATCCAGAAAATCTGTCTTTTATATAAGAGTCATTGAGTATACTATATAAGAATTTTTATAAACTCTGGGTATGTGGCATGCTCTAAGCATTAGAAAGGGAGTATTTTGGGTTTGGAGGTTTGGTGTGTGAGTGGGTGTTTGCAAGCGTGTGTGCACGTGCATGCATTTTTATATCAAACATCAAGAACGCAAAAACTTGGGCAACAAACCATCTTAAGATGATACATTTTAAGAGTAAGGTAGAGTAAGGTAGGTAAGAGTAAGATTGTAAGCTTTTCATTGAATACCTGAAAGCAATCATTACAATAATGACCCGCCCTAAACAAAAATAAGCACTTTGTTTCCTGCCTTTGCTTTGAACAAAGTTGATTTTTAAAATACATGTGCATAGGCACACAGATATCTATGGTCTTTGTAAGAACAATGTACACTAGCTATAACGAATTCTAACAATATAGAAAAGTACACAGCACAGCAGGAAGAGTCACCCTTTCTACTCCTGCCACTGACGTTGACTCCCACTCTGTAGTCCTGGCTGGAAGCAAATGTATAAAACTATACATTAATGTCATCCCAGTAGATGTGTCCCGTCGTGCTACATTCACTGTGTTAACTTCTGATAAATCTGACTTACAAACAAGCTCAAGTCATCTCTTGATGAGTGATGCTTTGTCTTAACAAATCACCCTTGTTTTCAGAGGGACAGCAGGCAAAATATAGATAAAAGAAGAAAAAAAATGCAAACGCAAAATAGAAACTTGAGACCAGATAAGCTCTAAAGTAGAACTGAAAAAAGAACAAGAAACAAGATTTGGACAGGTCTGGGAGAGGAGGAAGTGGGGCACTGGGAAAGACATAATATGAAAGCAGGAAATTGCTATGCGGGCTATTTTGAATATAAGTAACATCTAGTAAGGTCACCTTCACATCCTACCAAGAGAGCATTTTTTAAGAAGTATTTTAACTTATCTAAAGGCTAAGGTATAGCTAATGTAAAGATCAAGTGAATGTGTGTTTGCTGTCTATATAACAGTAGTATATAATTTGCCAGAAGTAGATTTTACATTATTTAGAATTTCAAACCCTTTGCTGAAATTGTTTATTGGATTAATGCATAACTAAAGCATAAGAGGAAGAAATTGTACACACATACATACTGAGGTACGAGCCTGCACCCGAAAAGGTGTTGACTATTGGACTGAAGTCATGTAAGTGTGTTTATTGGTGGTTTCAGCAATAATAGTTGGCCACGAATTTTACTAACCAGCTTTGGAAAAGTGAATTCAAAAAGATGAGGGCATGCGTGCACTCGTAGGGGAGTCCTCCTGAAGAATATATGTGACACACAGAACCTACCAGAAAAATGGTGATATTATAACAAGGATTAATGCCTCCAAGATAGCTTTTGGTTTACACACATGCAATGTACACAAGGGCTTGGCCTCAGCTGTACGCACTGGTAACATCCCTTTACCTGTCCTCTTCTATCATCACTTTAGACCACAAAGTCTTTCTTTGTTTTTACAGAGCAGTATCCACACAAATGTATGATTAAAACCAACACAGAATTCTCTTTCAGTGAATTTGTTAAATATCCCATTAATGGAATCAACAGGAAGAATTTAATAATGGGAATTGCTATCTCTAAGATGAAGAGTTGATCTTATTTGGACATTGAGGAAGAATCTGAGGGCTTTCATTTTAAAATTTAAAACGGTATCCTCTCAATTAGTACAATCACTTTAAAGAGTAAAATTATAACAGTAACTAACATTAGTGTATTTCTTTTTTTTTTTTTTCAGGTTCTTTTAATTGGGGAATTGGGGGAGGGGAACAGTGTTAAGGAACCGGGGAAGGGGAACAGACAAGTTGCTGTCCTTTTGTTCTTCAGTCTAGTTTTCGAGGACATTGCGTCACTGGCCCATGTTGGTATTATCATTGCTCTCTTCCCGAGTGAGGCAGATTGGTCGCTGGTCATTGGATGACTGCTCACAGCGGCTCTTGGTAGTTCACACTACCTGCCAGCCACTCACGCTGGCTGCCGGCCACTCACTATAGCTCCTGGCAGCCCACTGCAGCAGGGGCTGCAGCCTACACCGTCACCGGGGCTCGCACAGCCCAGCTCCAGGTGGAGCTGTTGTTAGCTGTAGAGGGCAGTGTCACTGGCCCTCATATGTGGGATCTGAACCGGGGCCGCTGGCATCCCAAGCCAGCTCTTAACCAACGTGCCACTCCACCGGCCCCTAGTGTATTTCATTCTCAATCAATATTATCAAGTACCTTCTAAGTGTCAGGCGCTGTTCTAGGTACTGGGGCTACAGCAGTAAGCCAAACAGAAAAGAAATATCCCTGCCCTCATGAACCCTATAAACTTGTGGGGGAGAAGACAGTGAACAAATAAATCAGTAAAATATATAGTATGTTAACTGATAAAGAGCTAATGAGGAAAAATAGCAGGAAAGGAGAATAGAAATATGTATGTAGGGCCGGCCGAGTGGCGCGGTGGTTAAGCGCTGTCTTGGGAAGCCAGCGGCCCCGGTTCAGGCCCCACATAGAGGGCCAGTGACACTGCCCTCAAAAAAAAAAGGAAATATGTGTGTATGTCGGGGGAGGAAGTCTGCATAGTGTTTGACTTACAAGGGAAAATATATTTTAAAAAAGAAAATATAGGGCCGGCCGAGTGGCGCGGTGGTTAAGCGCTGGCTTGGGAAGCCAGAGGCCCCGGTTCGGTCCCACATATGAGGACCAGTGACACTGCCCTCAAAAACAAAACAAAAAAAAGAAAGCATATTTACTATTTATCACTTGTAAAAATTAAGCTTGTGAATCTATTTGATTTCTAGTGGGATATGCTTTTAATCGAAGCTTTAAATTTAAATTGTAAGTCAAGTACTTCTGTTTACATAGTAGTAGCTATTTAATGTGGACTTGGCAAGGCAGCAGACATCTTAAATACACTAGGAGGAGCCAGGTACCTGGTACTGTGGAAGGAAATCCAAAGGGGAACGTAATGCTTTTGGAAGATTGTTTCAAAGTAAAACTGACTTTGCACTACTTTATTAGGTTAGCAGAAACGTCAGAGGGTTTATATTGGCCAGGCTGGGCTGCTCTGCGATCTATCTCCAAGCACCCATATTCTAGCTCCTCCCCACCCCCTTCACTTCCTTTTAATCATAGCCTTTAGCCCCACCCTGATCACAGATATGAATGAGTTCCTAACCCTTAGATATGCTCACCTTGACCGGGAACACTGACTCAGAGAGAGAAGACATATGTGGGAGTAGATCAGGCTACTCACTTTTCAGAATCTAAGGTTCCAGCATCCAACACTGGATGAGTTCATCTGAAAGCTCCGTAATATTATATGTTTATTATGCTTACTGGCAAGTCTGTCTCTAACTTCTTAGACAAAATGAATGAGAGAATTACCCAATATATTAGATGAAGTATAACCCCACTTCATCTCCAACCAACTCCTTCCCTCCCAAGCTTTACTTAAGCAAGACACATTTCTTTTTTAACTTTAAAATTTAAATGTGTCACAAAAGTAGTCATAAAGAGCCCAGACTTCAAACACCCGTGTTTACTACATACAGTGACAAGGGTCCACAGGGTGAGGCAGCCAATGAAGCGGCACAAGGTAGAATCTTTGCCTAAATTTCCTAACTTTCACTTAAATTTATCACCTCATAATAAAGTGTTAGCTAACTCTTCTCTACAGCCTTGTTGGATACCAGACACTGTTTCTAAGTGCTTCACATATATTATATATTAACACATGCAATCCTCATAAATACATTTTGATGTAGGTACTAGCATTGTCCCAGTTTTACAGATGCAAAAACTAAGGGACAAGAAATCAAGTAACTAATTAGCAAACAGTGGAGTGAGAATTTGAACCTAGGGACTCTGGCTCAGAGAGGTCACACTTTACCACCTCTAGGTAAGTAGACTGCCTTCCTCCTTCCTCTCTTCTTTCTTTCTTCCTAATCACCTGCCTCTCTATCTACCTACCCACCCTTCACCTTGCTGCTCTGACTTTGCCAGTAACAGGCATTTCTGTACCTACAGGAAAAGCTTGGGAAATTTGGAGATGGTATCTTTGGAGCCAGATAGGGAAATTAATGCTTGGTGAGTGAAGCCATAACTTTAAAAAGACACAAAATCTAATTTAAATCTAAAAATAATTCTCTTTGCATTTTCTCCCTAAACTCTTCCTCTATCCCAGACAGCATTCTTCATTAATTTTTAGAAACCTGTTAGATTTTATAGTGATTCCCTTCTGCCCATCTAACACAGCAAACTGTAGTATCTCATAAGCTAAGCAATTACCAGTCTTCATATATCCTGTGGTAGTTTTGACAGACTTTTTATTTTTAAAAAAGGAAGTTCAGAATAACTATTGAATGTGGGTGGAGAGGAGACACCTATTACAAAATCATAAATAATGTGTACAAATCCAAGCCCTGTGTTCCACTTGGGCTAGAGAAAGCCAGCTACTTAATAAGTCATGATGTTAGAGGTAGAGTCCCACCGCAGAATGAACAGTCAAGTTAACGAGAGCTCAGGAAGTGTGTGGTTTAGCCAAGTTTTGCTCTTTAATAATTAAATAGTGTTTTTACTAATTTCCTCAAAATTGCCACAGAAATCCTCTAGCATTCTGGATTTTCTGAGTACTCTGCTTTTCCATTCCAGTAGGTATTTACTGAGCACTTTCAATAGTAACTCTGAGGTGTATTTAAGCACTGGGGGTGGGGCTAGGGGGTGGGAAATGCAGTTAAAGACCTGCCCCTGGTGTGGTCTCAATTAAATCGGAGCTAATAATCTTTTTGGAGAGACAATGAAATGTCAAATAATTCGAACACATAAAATACAAGATGAAACAAAGCACTGTGAGCTGTATAGGCAAGAACTATGGAGTTGGGTAGAGAGCAACTGTCAAATTGACCAGAGCCCATGTGGAAAGCTTCCCAAAATTTACAGTCGTATTAGCTTACAAACATGGATGATCGCAAAGCCCCCAACTTTAAAATATGCACTTTCTTGTAGCTGTTTATTTTGTTTTTAAATGTGGTTTTTTTCCTGAAGAATTCTTTTATTTCAAGAACTGGATATTATCAATATTGGTATAAGCCTTAACCATAATAAATTTTATAATTATGACACCTTAGTCAACCAGGAAATTGAATTTCATCAGAGGCTTGAATAGCTGGCAAGTTACTAAATAAGTTATGCTGTCTTTAAAAGGCTGTAAACACTTTTTTCTTAAAACTTTTGGGTTCAGTTCTTGTTTAAGCTTAATTATCTATTCAACATATGCTTTCACTACTTTCTACAAGGAGCTAGTAGACAGTCTAAAGAAATTTAAAAGAAATATGGAAATATTAGAAACCATGCCAAGAAAAATGTTAACGGATTAAAACTTTGGCTACTGCGAATCTATAAACGCTGGTTGTTAAGTCATTAATGAGAAACATGAGGATATCATTATAAAAGATCAATTGCAAGGCTGATCAATTTACATAGGGTGCTAAAATGAGAAAGAAATACATGCTCAAGAAAAAGAACAACATAAAATAGTACTGAAGCAAACTGTGGATCTAATGAACCTAATTTACCATGAGCAAAAGATAACTTGATAGATTTTTTTTTTCCTTTTTTCCCTTTTTAAATTAAATTTATTGGGGTGTCATTGGTTAATAAGATTATATAAGTTTCTATTGTACAATTCTATAGTACATCACCTGTATATCCCATTGTATGCTCACCGCCCAAAGTTTAATCTCCTTGTCACTATGTATTTGACTCCCTTTACTCTCTTCAACCTCCCCACACTCCTCTTCGCCTCTGGTAACCACCATACTGTTGGCTGAAGACTGGATTTTGAATTGGTTACATAAGTTATTCAATCATTCAACAAATGGTTACCGGTCATCTACTGTGTGTGGTTTTGTTCTAGACCTTAGAAACAGAGTGGTAACCAAGAAAGATAGGGTCTTTCCTTTCCCATCATGTTGGCAAAACATAATAAACAAGCAAATGTATATGTTTTGAGAGGGAGGAGAGTGATAAATGCTGTGAGGAAGAATAAAGCAGCATTAGGAGGAAAATATGGGGCTGTTTTGGTTGGGTGGTCAGAGATGTCCTTCCTCTCTGGAGCAGAGACCTGACGAAGTAAAGCTGTTCGGAAACCCAGAGAAAAAGCAATCCTGAAGAAGGAAGGAGAGACTATGGCAGGGGAATGTGCTTGGGGCACCTGAAGAATAGCCAGAAAGGGGCCATGTGGCAAGAGAATGAGCAAAGCATGCAGGGGTCAGATGTGGGCCTTATTCTAAGGACTTTGGGTTCTATTGGGCATATTGGAGGGTTCTGAACAGAAGTGATGTGATCTGATTTTCTTTTTCTTAAGATCACTCTGGTGTGGAGAAGAAATCACAGGCATGCAAAAGAGGAAGCAGAAGGATAGTTTGAGAGGTTGTTTTGTTCATCCAGGGAATGGGATGATGGTGGATTACACTAGAGTGGTAATGCTAGGGTGATGAGGAAAAGTTGACTTTGAGTTGTATTGGGTTGTCGGCAAAGTCATTTCTGCAACAAAAAACAGAGAAAACTACATCATGACTTTTCCGACCACCCAATACTTTAAAGGCAGCATTGACAGAGCTTGTTCATGGATGGCATGTAGGACAGCAGTATCCAGGATGACTAATACCTTCAGCCTGAGCATTGGGAAAAAAGGATAGTGCTATAACACCATGTCAGTCATATGGGGCCAGACTCTATTTTTTATGGCATGGCATTCAGTCATAAGCAGTGAAAACACAAATGTATAGTGTGGGTGCCGTTAATCATCAGGCAGCATATTAAAAGGTTATTTTTTAAAAGTTAGGTTGTAGGCAACCAACGCCCTGGGCCCTTAACTTTGTTGCTAAATACATTGGGCATGAACTCTGCAGTACTCTCCATTTCTAGTTTTCTCTGGTACTTTTTATCATTTTTTAATTCAAAACAATGTATGGAGAACTTACCAGGGCCTAGAAACAAACACACAAAAAATCAAAATATAGTCACAGCAACTTACATTATTAAAAGAGATAAACCACAAATTTAAGAGACACTCTGGGCAGATAGATGCAGGGAGAGCTTATAAAAAAGGTTCATACTCTGGACACTTTGCCAAATTTGAGGGAAACAAGGACTTGCATTAAGTAAGAGCCTGCCTGAAAAATTCTTGAGAAGCTCCCAGGGCCTCGTGGAAAGTGGAGTTGGAGGACGCTAAAGAGTGGGAACCCCCCTCATTCTCCACTCGATAGGCCTCTTTCCCTTGTACTGCTCTCTGGCCTTTAACTCTACCTGGCCCACCTTAGCTTTCTGCTCTTTGTTGAGTCCATTTTCTTTCCATCTTGGCTTTATAACCGTGTTCTTATATAGTGTCCCTCATGACTATGATCTATTTTTGCAGATTTTCCATTACTGGGATCCCTTCTCTCTGGTCTAGGGCAGGGGTCAGGAAACCGCAGCTCGCGAGCCACATGAGTCTCTTTAGGTACATATATGTGGCTCTGAAGTAAAATTGAAAATGAAAATAAAACTATCATAGTTTCATTTCTAAAACCTTTAAAGGATATTATTCACATAATGGTGATTTCATTTGTTTTATTGCTCTCGAATAATTTCTAAATTGTTGTGAGGGGCAGGATTGGCTCAAAAGATTGCTTAGGGCCGGCCAAGGGGCTCAGTTGGTTAAGAACTCGCTCAAGAGCGTGAGCTGAGCTCTGAGCAACAGCAGTTTGATGCCCAGCCCGAGCTGAGTTGCTGCTGAGCTGCCAACAGGTGGCAGGATGGCTCAGCTTGAAAAATAAAAAAAAGGGCCAGCCGAGAGGTGCGGTGGTTAAGTGCTGGCTTGGGAAGCCAGCGCCCCGGTTTGGTCCCACATATGAGGGCCAGTGACACTGCCCTCAAACAAACAAACAAACAAACAAACAAACAAAAAACACCCAAAAAATTTAAAAAAAGTTTGCTGACCCCTGGTCTAGGGTCTTCTTCCCCACTCTGTTATGTCCACTCCTGTTATATCACTTGGCCCTTGCTTCCATTCTTCCATTGAAAAAAATATTTTATAATCTATTTAGATGTCCTATTAATTAATAACATGAAATATGCCAATTAATTTACACATTATGTATGTATGGTATTTATATTTTAATGTCTCTTTTCTAGGAATTACAAATGACTCTCAAACCCAACAAAATGTCTAACCTCACATTGGTAAGCAAATAATGTACATTAAAGCAAAAAATTATAAACAACATCACTTTTAACCAGTAAAATTACCAAATATTTTTAACAAGTAATGTTTAAATGTCACTCTTCAGTAAGATCAGTATAAATTCATCAAAAACATTCTTAAAAAAAGAAACTTTAGGCCTTTTGAGCTTCCTTTGCTCAGCCTGCTCCAAACTCTTTGGAGTGTACTTTCTTTTCTAACAATGGCCCTTGAGTCATTCTCTACTGCTCGGGTCTGCTTCTGCTTCTTTAAAATGTATTTTTACTTCTAATAAACTCCTTTTCTGGAACTTTAAAAAAAAGAAAGAAACTTAAAACATTTATAAAGAGCCTTTGCCTTCACTTAACAATTATGTCATTAAGAATCTACCCCAAGAAATATTAAAAATGAAGTTTACATGCAAAGATGTTTATCTCAGAATTCTTTATAATAAATTTAGAAACTACACAAATGATTGACCTTAAGGGATTCACCTTAAGGAAACGGGTTTAAAAAGGTGGTTCATAAGTCACTAAAAACTATATAAATTGTATATATAAATTGTATAGCCACTAAAATTACATTTATGGGGCCGGCCAAGTAGTGCATTGGTTAAGAGCTGTCTTGGGACACCAGCGGCCCCAGTTCAGATCCCACATATGAGGGCCAGTGACACTGCCCTCTACAGCTAACAACAGCTCCACCTGGAGCTGGGCTGTGCAAGCCCCGGCGACCGTGTAGGCAGCAGCCCTGCTGCAGTGGGCTGCCATAGGCTACAGTGAGTGGCCGGCAGCCAGCGTGAGTGGCCGGCAGCCAGCGTGAGCTGCCAACAGCCGCGGTGAGCGACCAGCCAGAGGCCAGCGACTGATCTGCCTCATCCGGGAAAAGCGCAATGACGATACCAACAAGGGCCAGTGAAGCAACGTCCTCCGCAACTAGACTGAAGAACAAAAAAAAGACAGCAACTTGTCTGTTTTCCTTCCTCGGTTCCCCAATGCTGTTCCCCTCCCCCAATTCCCCAATACAATCTTAAAAAAAAAAAAATTACATTTGTGAAGGATTTTAATGGCATGAATAAAGGTTTATATGTGAGATTAAGAAAACAGTAGTACAGAAACTGTATGCACTGAGTGATCTCAACTGATACTATGGAAATAAAAACTAGAAAAATGTAATAAAATATTGACAGTGATTGTCTCTGGGTGGTAAGAATACTGAATAAGGGTGATTTTAATTTTTTTTATGTACTTCTGTATTTTAACATTACACGCACATACATTTATGTTATACAACTTTAGCATATATAACTTTGATTAGAAAAATTAAAATGATTTGATAAACAAATCTCTTTGTTCTAGCCCCCATTTCCCCCTTTTCAGCCCCTGATCAAGTTCTGCCAATTGTTTTCCTTTATTTTCTCACTGACTTGGTTCAGCACTAACCTTGCACAACCTCCCACTTCCACCCCTTTGCTTCTGTCCCTGATAACCACTTACCCTGTAACTATCCTGATGCAGTAGGAAGAACTGTCTGTTTACTTTAAGTATGGTTGGGATCACGTTACTCTGATGAAGGAAACTTGATGTGATCCTTGGTCATCCATAACATTACAAGCTTTTGATCAGGAACTGCAAACCTTTGGTTATATTTGCCTACAAACCCCTGCATAATTTCTCTTTGTTCCTCTCAACCTCAATAAACACAAACCCACACACAACATCCCCAAGATGACCTTTCTATTTTCTCGATCTAAACAGATCCTTGTTTTCCTTCTTAATTCTCCCCTAGAATCATCTTCTTAAAGTCTTCTTATGCAGCTACCTACTTTTCTACAAGCAACTTTTCTGCCACAATGCTTCAGCATTTTTCTGTTTTTAAACATTTGGCAATTGTGTGTTTGTCATTTGCAATCAGACTTGCAAAATGGATGGAAATTCCTGTTTCATCAACCACATTGCTTAAATAGCAAAATACCTCTAGTGTACATAAACTCTACGTTCACCTATGAAAATTAAAACTTATACACAGAGTTTAAGGCCATCTTGTAAAAAATGAGATATACCAGTAATCAGGTTTTTCTGTTTCTTCATAATTGTCATTTGCTTGCCTGACAAGATGATAGTTCCTTCTGAAGTATATCCAAGGTATTTGCTTTCAGTCTCTTCCCTGACCAGTAAATACACACAGGAATTCACTGAATTGAGAGCTCAATAATTGCTCTTGACAAGAATTTCAAACTATTGGTAAAATACTTTTAACTTATAACATGGAGCCATAAATCATAGTAAGAAATTTTAGCTTATCAAGAATCATTGTGAAACAAAGACCTCAAAGCTTAATCTCTCTAGTGGTTTGAAGAACTATGGAAATGGTTAGGAAGAATAAAGTAACATTAACAGTTGCTATCTCTGGCTAGGAAGAATATGCATGTGTGTGCCTTGTCAGTTCTACCATACTTGTTTCAGGCTTCTGATTTGATATCCATATGTCTCTCTGACACCTCACTGCCTTGACAAGAACCTCATTTCTCCAGCTTTGTTTTACAGTCAAGGAAACCAAGAAATGGCAGTGAGGTGCAGCTTATTAACAGTATGTTTTTAGAAATGCCAACACTGAAATTATCAGAGTTCTAAGTGAAACTATGAAAAGATTTATATGAAAATCACTTTGATTTGAAGGGTTATTGAAAGTAATAGTGTCAGTCATGACTCCTTATGATTACTCAAATAGACAATATTTTTAAATTGGAAAACCACACTACTGTGAAAATACACTTTATGAAGAGGAAGTAGATACATCACTCAAACTTACAAAGCATGTGATTAACAGTAACTGCTTATTAAATTTCTTTTGAGTGGTTGTCACTAAAACATTTATTGGAAATAAAACTACAAAGAAAAATCATGATTAATTGAAAAAATAAAATACAATCAATGGTACATTTAGTTCTCTTACAGAAATGAAGGAAAAATTATTATATAAAAAAAAAATCTCTTGGACCAGCTGAGTGGCACATTGGTTAAGAGCTGGTTTTGGGATGCCAGCGGCCCTGGTTCGGATCCCACATATGAGGGCCAGTGACACTGCCCTCTACAGCTAACAACAGCTCCACCTGAAGCTGGGCTGCCAGGAGCTATAGTGAGTGGCCGGCAGCCAGTGTGAGCTGCCAATAGCCGCGGTGAGTGACATCCAGAGGCCGGCGACCGATCTGCCTCATCCGGGAAAAGCACAATGACGATACCAACATGAGCCAGTGAAGCAACATCCTCCGCAACTAGGCTGAAGAACAAAAAGACAGCAACTTGTCTGTTCCCCTTCCCCTATTCCCCAAGCTGTTCCCCTCCCCCAATTCCCCAATAAAATCTCTTTTTTTTTAAATCTCATTTTAGACTCTTTATATGCATATACATATATGCCATAAGACATATCAGTTAATAATTGAACTTAGGTTGGAGAATGAAACAACTAAACATAGTAGCTAAGGTTGAAATTGAGAATTTATCTAAATTTCAAACTGAATTGAAAATTGGTCCTAATTATTACTTTTCTATCAAAAACTAAGCATTAAGTGGAACTTAGAAATAGTTACTAAAATGAAATCAAAGACAAGCTACAAATGGACTGGGTTGCAATACATGTAAGAGTCAGTTTTCCTAATATGCAAGAGCTCTTATAAGTCAATAAGAAAAATACAACCCAATAAATATGAGTGTGAGCAAAGATACGAACAGGCATTTGCAGGCAAAAAAAAAAAAATTCTGTGTCCAATAAACATAAAAATATGTTCCACTTGATTCAAATTGAACTTTGTTCAATTACATAAGTAGAAGTCTAAGTAACAAACAGGGGTTTGGGTTCATTTGGGATCCCAGAAGTCAATGCCAGTATTTCTCTCAGCACTCACCGTAGTGGGAGGGTCCTAACATTCCAATAGCCACCCAAAATTCTTCCCTGTGCTCCCCCAGGAGGGAACTATTCCATGAGCAACCTCAGAGTGGTCAAGGTCATCTATTAGCTCTTTTACAGCACAGTGCAACTTTTATTGAGTATTGGCAGATGGAACTGAATAACACAAAAAAGAAACTAGAATGAATCAGTCTCTGGAATTGAGAAGTCCTTTGTGGTTGGCGATTTCACCTCTACATCATCTATATTTTTCTTATCAAAGACCAGTGTCTACATAATATGATGTATAATATACACACACACATGCACCCCTTTACACCTGCCTCAGTGTGTGTGGCTACTGATCCCAGGCCACTTTAATTGTCTAATTTAGAATCCATGGCCCGCAGTCTCCTCAGCACCTCATTTGGTCCATCTCTCACATCCTTACATAGTTATTTGTAAGAATGGCTACACAAAGAATAAGAATTGCATGCTCCATGTGTGAAGAAATACATAAAATGTAATTGTTATTAATATAACTATATCTTTGACTATTTACCTAAATTCAGTCTTAAAAAAAAAAGAAATCTACTTTTCACCCATCCTTGGATAAAATTCATCTTCTTAATTTATATACCAAAGAAAGGTGATTATTAATTTGTAGACTGAGTTCTTTTCTTCACTTTTTCCCTAGTATTTTCTAATTTCTCTGCATATACAGGGTCAGAAAAAAGGGGAATCCACATCCTTTCTACTAGTAAGCTTTTAATAAAAAGGCTTAATAGAGAAAGGAAGGAAGGAAGGAAGGAAGGAAGGAAGGAAGGAAGGAAGGAAGAAAGAAAGAAAGAAAGAAAGAAAGAAAGAAAGAAAGAAAGAAAGAAAGAGAAAAGGGAGAGAGGGAGGGGAAGAAAGGAAATTAGGGAGGGAGAAAAATGAGTAATAATTTTCTAATTAGAAGACCTTGGGGAAAAATCTCTTTAAAATACTTTATTTATTTTTCTTACAGGTAAAATGGAAATAATTATTTCCCTAGAAAAACCTCAGAGATGTTGCAAGGGGAACAATATACATGGTACATGAAAATGTTAATAAGCATTTTCAGGAAGAGAAGCAATATATTATTAAAATGTTTGCCTATTATTTCAATATTAAATGTTAATATTTATATTCAAATGGTAACACCATTAAAATATTGTCTAGCTACAGTGAATAAAATATTACTTTGCTTGAAGGTTTGAGGATTATCTTAGCTAACATCATTCATAAATAACTAGAGGTTATATTTAAAGGAGGCTAACTGAAGATTCCAGAACAGGGTTGATCCATGCTTCCTTTCTGTTTGTCAAAGTAATGGTCATTCTCTGGTTGAAGGATGAAAATAACAATGTATGTACTTTTCTTTTTAACCCTGAGAAATGCCCATTAGACACCTAATAGCAGCCATGTGCATTGAAGCTGTAATGGGAAAAAATGCTACCTACCCTACGAAGCCTCAGGTAACAGGACTTTCATGTTAGTTCCTCTGGTGAATTCAGAGAAGGGCATTTCTATCCCTGCCTCAGGAGGAGAATTTGAGGTACTCTAAAACTTACATTAGAATTTTTTAATGATCCATTTTCATAATTTATGGTACTCCCATCCTGAGTTTGTTTCGAATTTGTTTAGGAAAATATATTTCCTGCCTTTGTTCTCATATCATCATTATAATATGGATGGATGACCAAATAAGTAAGGTCTGTGATCTCTGAGAAAAGACCTCTTATTTGAAAGTAATGTCCAGGGCTGCCACGCCCCAGTAGGAAATGCATCTCAGCACCTGGTAGCAAACGCAGATGAGGTTCATCCTGGTAGCATATGCGGGTGATGTCAATGGATGGTCAGCAAAGAAGTGCAAACTAATGGAAACACAACTTTGGGCTCTATAGCTTTTTTACATGGGGTTAGCTCAGCATAGGTCTATCTGACCTAACAACAACAACAAAATGAGAATAGCAAATCCTCACTGAGCATTTGCCATGTATCAATTCTGGGCTAAGTACCTCACATGTTAGCTCATATATTCCTCACAACACTATGAGGTAGTAACTAGCTCTCTGCTTATTTTACAAATGTGTAAGCTGAAGCTTAAAGAACTTAAATAAGTTGTCCAAAGTCTCACAGCTATTAAGTGGCAGAGACTAATTCACACCCAGGCAGCCAGACTCCCCAGCCCACGTTATGACCCCAGAACCACAGTGCCACAGGAGTCCATCATAGTGAGATGCCAGTACATCATCAGTTATTCTCTGTGTACCTGCTTCAGGTATTCAGTTACCTTGTCACTCTGTCCCCAAAGAAGAAGGTCTGAATGCACTGACTCAGATTCAGCAATCGTCATTCACATTCAAAAATTGTCTTGTGAGATAGAGAAAGGAGGCAACAATTAAACTGCAATAAACAACCTAACCACTTTAGGAAATGAGAAAGAGAAGAGCAAACCCAACCTGAAACAGCAGAGGGAAGTAATGGAGATAAATAAGTATAAACATTTGAATAGAAATAAAGGAAATGGAGAATAGAAAAACTATAAAAATCAATGAGACCAAAAATTGGTTCTTTGAAAAAAAAAAAAAATCAACCACATCGACAAACCTTTAGCTAATTGAAAACTCAACTTACTGAACTCAGGAATAAAAGAGGGGACATCACAATTGACCTCACAGAAATAAAAAAAGATTATAAGGGAATACTATGAACAATCATATGCCAGCAAATTAGATAACCTAAATGTAAGGAGCAAATTCCTAGAAAGACACAACTAACAAAACAACTCAAGAAGAAATAGAAAATCTGAATACACTTATAACAAGTAAAGAGATTGAATTAGCAATAAAAATATTTTCCACAAAGACATCACAAGAAAACTATAAATTAATCTCTCTTATGAATACATATGCAAAGGATTATACACCATGACCAAGTGCGATTTATCCCAGGAATGCAAGATTTTAACAGGAAAATCAATCACTGAAATACACCACATTAATAAAGAACAAAAACTATACAATCATTTCAATAAACATCAAAAAAATTCAACAAAATGCAACAACCTTTCATGATTAAAACCCTCAGCATACTAAGAACCAAGGAAACGTCTTCAATCTGATAAAGAGCATCTACGAAAACCTACAGCTAACATCATACTTCATAGCGAAAAACTGAATGCTTTCCCCCAAGATCAGGAGCAAGATAAGAATGCCCACGCTTTGCCACAAGTACTCAGGATTGTACTGGAGATTTTAGGCAAGAAAAAATAAATAAAGGTCATCCCTATTAGAAAGCAAGAAGTAAAACTATATATATTCACAGGCAACATGTTTTTAAATGTAGAAAATCCTAAGGAATCTACTAAAACACTATGAGAACTAATAAATTCAACAAGGTTGCAGGACACAAGACCAATATATAAAAATCAACTGCATTTCTACACACTGCCAAAGAACAATCCAAAAAACGAATTAACAAAAGAATTTCATTCAAAATAGCATCAAAAAGAATAATATGAAAACTATAAAACGTGTTGAAAGAAATTAAAGAAGATCTAAATAAATGGAAAAATAGCTCATGTTCATGGGTCAAAGATTTAATATTGTTAAGATGGCAGTACTCCTCAAACTGATGGATTCAACACAATCCCCTCAATATTCCAGCTAGTTTCTTAAAATAAATTGATAAGCTGATCCTAAAATTTATATGAAACTGAAAGGAGCCCAGAACAGCCAAAACAATCTTGAAAAAGAACAAAATTGGAGGATTCACATTTCCCAATTTCAAAACTTACTACAGGGCCAGCCAAGTGGCATGGTGATTAAGAGCTGGATTGGGATGCCAGTGGCCCTGGTTCAGATCCCACATAGAGGGCCAGTGACACTGCCCTCAAAAAAAAACAACCAAAAACCCCTTACTATAAAGCTAAGTAATTAAGTCAATGTAAAACTGGCATAAGGATAGATATATAGATCTACAGAATCAAATTGAGAGTCTAGGAAAAAAACAAACATACACCTATGGTCAATTTTTGTTGTTGTTGTTGTTGTTGTTGTTGTTTTTAAAGATTTTATTGGGGAATTGGGGGAGGGGAACAGCGTTGGGGAATTGGGAAAGGGGAACAGACAAGTTGTTGTCCTTCTGTTCTTCAGTCTAGTTGTGGAAGACGTTGCTTCACTGGCCATCAATTTGATTTTGACAAGGTTGTTAAGTCCCTTCAGTTGGAAAAGAATTGTATTTTTAAGAAATGATGCTAGAACAACTGGGTGCAAGAAAATGAAGTTGGACCCCTAATTCATACCATATACAAAAATTAAATCATAATGGATAATCATCCAAATCTAAGAGCTAAAGCTGTAAAACTCCTAGAAGAAAAACAGGAGTGTAAATCTTTATGACCTTAGATCAGGCAATGGCCTTTTAGATATGATGCCAAAAGCACAAACAACAAAAGGAAAATAAAATTAAACTGGTCTTCACTAAATTAAAAGTTTTTGTGCCTCAAAGGACATCATTAAGAAAGTAAAAGGATGGGGCCAGCTGAGTGGCATGGTGGTTAAGAGCTGGCTTGGGACGCCAGCAGCCCCGGTTCGGATCCCACATATGAGGGCCAGTGACACGGCCCTCAAAACAAAACAAAACAAAAACCCAAAAAGAAAGTAAAAGGATGGGGCAGCCGAGTGGCGCGGTGGTTAAGCACTGGCTTGGGAAGCCAGCGGCCCCGGTTCAGGTCCCACATATGAGGGCCAGTGACACTGCCCTCAAAAAAAAAAAGGAAGTAAAAGCATGACCCACAAAATGGGAGAAAATATTTGCAAATTATATATCCAATAAAGGACTTACATACAAAGTACACCAACAACTCTATAATAAAAAGACAGCCCATTTAAAAAATGGGAAAAGGATTTGAACAGACATTTCTTCAAAGATATACGAGTGGCCAAAAAGCACATGAAAAATGTGCTTTTCATGACTAATATAATTAGCCATCAGGGAAATGCACATTAAAACCATGATGAAATACCACTTCAAACCCACTAGGCTAGCTATAATAAAAAAAAGACTAATAACAAGTGTTGGCAAGGAAGTAAAGAAATTGGAACCCTCAAACACTGCTGGTGGGAATGCAAAATGGTGCAGCCACTTTGGAAAAATGTCTGGCAGTTGCTCAAAAGGTTGAACACAGAATTACGATATAATCCAGTAATTCCACTCCTAAGTATTTACCCAAGAGAAATGAATACTTATGACCACACAAAAATTTCTACACGAATGATCATAGCAGCATTATAATAGCCCCAAAGTAGAGACAATCCAAAGCGCCCATCAATTAATGAATATGTAAATAAATAAAATGTGGTGTGTTCATACAACGGAATACTATTTAGTAACAAAAGCAATGAAGTGCTGATACATGCTATACAACATGTATGAACCTTGAAAACATCAAGGTAAGTGAAAGAAGCCAGTCACAAAAGACCACATATTGTATTGATTCTATTTATATAAAATGTTCAGAATAGGCAATTCTATAGAGACAGAAAGTAGATTAGTGGTTGTGTAGGGCTGGAGTAGGGGGTGGGAGGAACAGGGATGGGAAGAAAAAGGAAGTGATTGGTAATGGGCACAGCGGATTTTTTTTGAGAAGTGATGAAAATGTTCTAAAATTGATTGTAATGATAGCCGCACAACTAACTCTGGGAATATACTAAAAACCCATTGAATTGTACACTTTAAACAGGTGAATTGTATGGTATGTAAATTATATCCCAAATAAAGCTGTTATTTAAAATTAAAAAAAAAAAAGCCAAGCATGTGAGAATGGAAGTATAGCAGATGCTGCCACTCACCAGCCCCATTTTGTTACAGGTAAAAATCTCACCACACAGAACGTTACAGAGAAGGTTCAGTTATGACAATATTTTTATGTTCTGGTGGATGGCTTAGTGCTCCAGCTCTTTGTTATTCTCACAGTGAATGTCTTTCCAAGAAATGCATTCTCTGATCTCTGCTCACTCAGTACTTGCTCTATGATGAAAGCCCCCATGGTGTCTGCCTGTGCACGTAAGCTTACGGTTCACTGGGGATGGAAGTCCCGGAGTCAGAGCACTGCTAAACCGAGCAATGTATAATTCCCTTCCCTTCCCAGCCCGAGCAAGCAACAACTCGCCATCATTTCTCTCCTATATCTCCCTTCACCAATCATCCTCATTATCTCAGCCAATCTTGCTTTCCCAGAGTAGTTTAGCAGAAAGAGAATAAGCTTTCAAAGTCTGGTAGACATGAGCTCAAAACCTAACCTTATCACTTTCCCCTTAGTAACCCTGGGCAAGCCTCAGATGTCAAATTTGTAACACGAAGGTCACACAATACCTAAATTGTTAAAAAAATATTTCTAGAGTTCCCACTACGAACTGGGTACTGAGAATACACACCCGAATGAGACACAAATTCTGTAGTTGAAAAACTCAGAGTCTAGTAGTAGACACAGAAATAAAACAAATAATGATTACACTGCAGTATGAAACATGCCATGATCGATGGTATCATGAAAGAGAGAATAATTAATTCTTTTAACAGCTGAGAAGGAGGAAGAAGGCTTTCCAGTGTAGTTGTGAGACTTCAATAAGACAATGTGTCCACAGAACACCTGGCATATAGAAAGTGCTCAGAGTGTGAAGTTCGTTCCCCACAAAGGGCTCTCTAGGAATTTAAAAGAAAAAAATGATAAGTTTTGGTGAGAGGTAAGAAACTAGAAAGGGCCCTTCACTGCTCCAGCCAGAGTATTACCAAGGCCATCTTCAACTCAAGAAAGCTGGGCAGCAGTATGTATTTCTGAAGATATTAATTATAATATATAGATATTATAATACATCCATTATTATAATATATAGATAGAAAGATATTCATTATAATACATTTATATAATAACAAATAAATGTGGATGTCCCCGGAGTTCATATAGTGAATTTTAACCTGTAATTCTAATTTTGGCAAATGAGAACATCCAGTAAAATGGTCAAAAAAGAAAAAAAATCCCTGACTCTTCCTTCAATACCTATTTATTGACCTCCTATTATGTGGTACCAGGCAAAAGAGACATGAAATTGTACAAGTGTACAAATGACTAGGGAAAGTGTAAAACAAGTCTTTAATAATTGTAATACATTACAGAATACCATGTTGCATTATTCCCCCTCAATAATTGCTCAGGAGGTTTCCTTGCTCTTGACACAAAACAGGGAGATAATGTTGATAATATTGGTTCTTTCATGATCAGACCTGTACTCTGACACTAATTTGCAGAACTAGGTTATTTGCAAATGGGCTTCCCTTTTGTTAAAAAAGAAAAAAGAAATGATAAAGTTTCTCAACAGAGACAAGTCAAGCACTCAGTGTTCTCAGAGCAAAATCTTGCTGAATGATAAACACCGCTACGAAGTTATTAAGGGGCTTAGCGGCATAAACAACCCTGAGGGTCAGAAAGTCCACCCTAGTGCAAGGAACATGGTGTAATTAACTTTGGAGTCTGTGGCATAAGATGTGGGGGTTTGTTAACCAGAGATCAATGAATCACTTGCACTGAGGAAAGGGAGCTGAGAGGATAGCAGATACCTACTTTCCTGCCCACCCACCTTCTCAAGTGACATACCCACCATGTCCCAGAGCTCAGGTGCAGCACCATGCAGGTGAATTAGAAAGCTGGAGGGTTTTCCTTATGAATGAGTTTTATGAACAACATAAGCCTGAAGTTGCCAAAAAATAAAACCAACACAGATGACAACAGACTGAGATCTATTGTCAGACTGAGATCTAGATATATAAAATCCCAGTAACGTCTTTTGAATCCTTTGATCCAGACATGTTCCATCCCTTGGAATTGTCAGTTGAGTAAATATATAATGTATATGTGTAATTTTTTTATGTATAGAATTTAATTTGATGTGTTTGTTAACTGAGTCTTTAAACTATTTGGGATTGCGTTTCTGTCACTTGCAACCAAGAGTCCTAATTAACAATGGATCTCAATGCGCCTCTTCTTTGGTATATATTTTTATGGTGATGGGGTAACCAGGAAAGTCACTCAGTAATCTCACCTGACCCATTCATTCTTCCTACTTTATTCTAGTTCAACAAACATATGCTCCATGTCTCATAAAAAGCTGCCATTTTCCCTTCTAGTAAAATTTTACTTTATGACTCTTTGTCTTTATTGAAAAGGGCATTTCATCATTTTTGGTATAACAGAAGAGTGGTGCTAATCTGACGTATCTTTGAAAAGACATGCTAGCGTTCAAACAGAAAATTGACAAAGGACATTCCAATGAAAGGGTCCTCCTAGAAGTTCCTTATATTTAACTTCTGAAAAGTGATCAGATCTCGCTCTCTTCTCTCTCTCTCTCTCTCTCTCTCTCTCTCTCTCTCTCTCTCTCTCTCTCTTTCTCTGTAGTAGCTTACAGAAAACGTTCATGTTCAAGGAGAGAGCCTTTTTGCAATGATTATAGCCTAATGCCACCAAAGTACAGCCCCTGAAAGGCCTGACACCTGTCGATCCCATGTCTGATGTCCTCAGGGGTGTTAACTGGGGTGGTGCAAAGGACTCAGAAACAATTGAACAATTGATCACCCTAATTTTTCTACTTCCTTTTTTTAAAATCTGACTTCTCCTGTTCTCCTCTTAGAAAAAGACCAAGAGGGCAGATAACAATAAAGAGCAAAACCTACTGGGAGAAAACTTTTACAAGAAACTGACAAATGTGTAGGAGAATTTTTGATCAGGATCAAACCACATCAGTACCTGTGTGAGCTAGGCAGTAGCAGCACAAAGCAAGGCTATATCTGCTGGAATGATGGCTTCCCAACTGTCACTGGGGCTAAATTATTATTATATGTCAACCTTGGTTGAACAACCTTGGCTGGAGAACTTGGAAAAAAAAAACACCCGAGAATTTTTGTAGGATCCTGGGCCTTGGTAGTTTTTAAAAGCTTCTCCAGGTGATTCTAATATGTAGCCAGGGTCAAAAACCACTCATCTGTACAGACATCCAAACACACTTTTTATCCAACCATCACAATTGTGCTGAGCAGTTTTGGTTATAAGCAAAATGGCTGCTAACAACGCCAATGTCTCACTCTTTCTTCTCCAGAAGCAGATGATTAGTTACCTATTATGAAGTCTTTACTGCCTATCAGCTTAAGTGCATTACACTTCATCTCTAATCTTTACAACTACCTTGGAAAGTAGTACCATTCCCATTTTCAGCACAAAAAAATGGAGCAATATAGAAGTAAAGGAATTTACCCATGATTGTACAGCAAACACATGGCATGCAAGATCAGAATCCAAGCTCCCCTCTCTCCACTATAAAGATATCACCTCATCTCTGTGTGTCTACTCCTGGCTTTATTGTGTTTTGCTTTCGGCATAATCCAAAGTTGGTATCCTTCGTGCAGATATATGATTATCTATTTTAAAACTAGTGAAAACTCAGAGAAATACTTAAACATTCAAAACAAGTTTCTTTTATTTTATATTATGAACTGTACATGCTCATTATTTTTTTTAAATTCTCTAATTCTAGAAAGCAAAGACAAATGTCAAGAGCTATTATGTCAAGAGCTACCTTCAAAACTTCAATGTCAATTTTCAATTTGAACTTACTTCATTAAGCAAGCTAGTTTTGCTTAGTCTGGTGAATATATACTTTGTTTGGACATTCTAGTAATACATATCCCAGGGCCCAGTTACTTAAAATTGATGCTTCTTTAAATTCCCTTTCCTGAACTCCTAAATTATTGGTAAATCTGAAAATTCCTCTTAGGAGTCCTTGGAAAGCAAACTATAGTACAGGATTCTATTAAAAACTGTTAAGTATGATAGGTGATATAATAGCTTCTGATTGCTAGAAAACAGAGGCATGCACAAGTACACACACAGAGGTTTTCATTTCTAACAAAATTTATAAATATGACTGTGATTGGTATATTTACAAATTGGAGAAGATGCTACAGCTAGCTTTAGATAAGTCCTATTCAGTTAGTTTATATCACTCTATGGTATTACCATCTCGCACCTTATGTTAATAGTAGGTACTCAATAAATACTTATTAAATGAATACACAAATAAGGAAGGAGGACTGCAATGCAAAACTTAGGGGGAGTGTCTACCTCAAACAGAAAAACAAATCACACAATCATTAAAAAATAAATCAAAGAGAGTGAAATTTAAGATCCACAGCATATGGATCATATAGATTAACAAGACGGCCTTTCGATTCCAGAATATTCACTTATTTAAATTTTCAGGTGCATAGAAATAGTATGGAGAAGTTTTCCTACATCAGAAATGCAACTCCTCTACAATCAACAAAATGAAAAGGCAAACAACTGAAGGGGAGAAAATGTTTGTAAATCATATATTTACTAAGGTATTAATTATCCAAAAATATTAAAAAAACACACACTATAGCAAGAAAACAAACAATCTGATTTATGAAAGGGCAGAGGATCTAAATAGACATTTTCCCAAAGACATTCAGATGGCCAACAGGTACATACAATGTTCAACACCACTAATTATCAGGGAAATGCAAATCAAAACCACGATGAGATACCCCCTCACACTTGTTAGAACAGCTATTATCAAAAAGACAAGAAATAACAAGGTTGGAGAGGATGTAGAGAAAAGGAACCTTCATACACTGTTGGTGGGAACGTATATTGGTGCAGCCACTACGGAAAACAGTATGGAGTTTCCTTAAGAAATTAAAAATAGAACTACCATATGATACAGCAATTCCACTTTTGGGTATTTATTCAAAGAAAACAGTAACACGAATTCAAAAAGACATATGTATCCCTATGTTCAATGCATCATTATTCACAATAGCCAAGATATGGAAGCAACGTAGGTGTCCATCAATAGACAAATGGATAAAGATGTGGAATACTACTCAGCCATAAAAAGAAGGAAATCTTGCTATTTGCAACAACATTGATAGACCTAACGGGTATTATGCTAAGTGAGATAAGTCAGACAGAGAAATACAAATACCATGATTTCACTTATATGTGGAATCTAAAAAACAAAACAAAACTCAGATACAGAGAACAGATTGGTAGTTATCAGAGGGGGTTGGGGAATGGACGAAAAGAGTGAAGGAGGTCAATTATATGGTGACAGACAGTAAAGATTTATTGTGGTGATCACTTTACAGTGTATACAAAGATCAAATTAGTATGTTGTATTGAAAATAATATGTTGCATACCAATTTTACCTCAATTTAAAAAAAAAAAAGAGATTTCGCTGTTTAGACTCTTTTCTCCCTAAAAACTCTATGAGGAGCAGTTACAACTTCACAATCACATCTTATTTAATTATTTCCTGTTACTGTTACCCAAGCACACTAAATCTTTATTATAGTAGATAGCATATTGTGTTTATATTATAGCTAGTTCTGGATACATCAGTGCCCACAGACATGATATTCTTGATTTTGCTTTAATTCATTCATTCATTCATTGACTATATTGTGCTTTGCCCAACAGGAGGTACATAATGAATCAGCAATATAACAGACACTTTATAGCTGCAGAATGCCATCTAGCACTCCCAACACTGCAAACACCTTGAAGACCAAAAGATATGTCGTATTTCCCATCTGTGTCCTCAGAGCTTAGCACAAATTTGAGAAATGGTTGATGACTGAACCACACCCTAGAGGTCATCTACCTCAGCTTCTCATTTCCTGGTAGTGACTGGATTATTTCACAAGGTAACAAAGCTATTAGCTGGTGGTACGGCTGAGATTAAAGGTCAGATTTCCTTTTTTTCAATCCAAAGTTCACGTAACATTTATTTTCTTATTTGAAGCCAAATCAACTAACAACGCAAGGGGCATTGTAATAGTTATTTCCTTTTAGCCTACTAATGTCTTTAGGACCAAGTCTCTCTAAAGCTCCAATTTATTGATGAAACACTGTGTTTTCATGGGCAAGCAATTTGTTTCAGTTAGGTGAAGTTTTAAACATCATAATAATAAAGATTAATAACTAATTATGCTGTATGTTAATGTTCTAGTTAAAAACTTTATTTTAAAAATTGTGTCTGCATTCCTACATATTTATCTAAGAGAAATAAAAACATGTTCACAAATTCTTATACAAGAATGTTTAAGGGCCAGATGAGTGGCTCAGTTGGTTAAGAGCTCGCTCAAGAGTGCGAGCTGAGCTCTGAGCAACAGCAGTTCGATGCCCAGCCCGAGCTGAGCAGCCGTTGAGCTGCCAACAGGTGGCAGGATGGCTCAGCTAAAACAAACAAACAAACAGACAAACAAAATAAAATAAAAAAACAAAAATACATCATTAAAAAAGAATGTTTATAGCAATGTTATTTATCATAGCCTAAAACTTGAAACATCTTAGTCATCTATCAATATGAGAATGGATAAAAAAACTGTGGGGGTGGTTGGTTAGCTCAGTTAGTTAGAGCGCAGTGCTCATAACACCAAGGTTGCCCGTTGGATCCCCACGTGGGCCACTGAGCTGCGCCCTCCACAACTAGATTGAAGACAAGGACTTGACTTGGAGCTGATGGGTCCTGGGAAAACACACTGTTCCCCAATAAATTAAAACAAAATGAAACAAAACAAAAAAAACACTGTGATACAGTCAGACAGTGGAATACTGCTCAGTAACAGAAGGAAATAAGTTACTGATACACGCAACATCATGGCTTGCTAGCTCATTAACATGAAACATTGTCAGTAAAAGGAGCCTTCCACAGAAAAGTATATACTGAGGGAATTCCATTTATATGAAATTCTAAAACAGGAAAAGCAAATATATGGTGGGAAAAAATTGACATCGGTGAGAAGGGAGGGTGTAGGGTTAGGGCTGACTTGGAGGGGGCATGAAAAGAACTTTCTGGGGATGATTGTAATGTTCTTTATCATGATGGGGGTTTGGCTTACAAACGGTATGTCTTTGTTAAAGCTCAGTAAATACACACATACGGTTTGTGCATTTCATTATATGCAAATTTTACCTTTAAAAAACTATATACAAATATTGAACTTTAGTAAATGGAGTGTTTCCGGGTAAGTGTCCCAATGTTCAGCAATTTATTTTGAAGGGCATCAAAAAAACTATGATAATTTGTGGATAGAGAAATGGATTGGTAGGCAGATATATGATAAAGCAAGTACAGCAAAATAAATGTTAATGGCAGAATCTAGGTTTGGGGTATGTGAGTGTTCACTGCAAAATTCAAATTTGCTATATGTTTGAAATTATAATAATAAAATGCTGGTGAAAAAGAGACATAAAACAAGCATTCTCTAGGAGCCTTGTTCAGAGCTTTAATGAAGAAATTATTAAGATTATTGGGAAAAGTGTATATGAACTGGGTATTAGATGATAACAAGGCATTACTCTTAGTTTTGTTAGGTATGATCATAACAATGTGGTTACATAAAAATTTCTTCATATTTTTTAAAGATGCATGTTAAAATACTAGAAATAAAAATAATATCTTTGATTTGCTTTAAAAATTATAAACAAATGAGGGAGAAGGATATGATGCCACAGTGTAGGAAATGTGCATACAAGACCAGCTGATGGTTCGTTTATCATGAAGAGTGAAATGAACACGGAAATGTCCTCAGTCTAATTTGAGCACCATCTACACTTGAACGTGATCATTTGCAACTTGAAGTCGTATCTAATGTAAAAACATGAAGATAAAGGTGATAATGAAGGTTGTATGACAAAAAAAGATGTGGAAAGCAGAAAGAAGGATGATATGTAAAACAGATCCAGGTTCTGCTGCTTACAGTTCTAACCTCAGAGGGTTGAGGGATACACAGCTCATATTTCATACTGGCAGATCCTGAAAACAAGTATCTAGATCAGTGCTAACAGAGTTTTCTGTGATGGAGGGAAGCATTTTATATCTGCACTGTCCAATACAGTATCCACTAAGCAAGTGCAACTGAACTTTTAAAATGTGCTTAGTGCAAACAATGAACTAAATGATTTACTTCACTCCATTTTAATTACATTGAAAGAGTGCATTGCATGTGGCCAGCAGCTACCATACTGGGCAGCATGTTTAGCTAGATTCAAAAGGTAGCTCCTGGACAGAAGAACCAGAGATTTGGGGCAGAGTTAGATCAGTAAGTCTTAGAAATGTCATATCCACTCTGGTGTAGTACAAGGAGCTAATCTAATCAATGCATTTTGTATTTAATGCATTATTTTAAAATTCTGGTGACTGTTACAAGATTTAATAAAGGCTCAGATGATAGTCAAATGAAACTCAGTAGCTCAAGTGATGTTTTTTCAGTCTATTAGTTCTTCCTTTCCAGAGGCAGAATTCCCTTCCTGACTCCCACATCAGGTACCCACAAAACCACCTCCACCACAAGCCCAGCACACACACACACACTCTTCCACCCATCTCCTGCTTCCCCCAGTTCAAGTTTCCATCCAGATAGTCTTAAATGCTAACACGGACTATAGCAAACCCCCCCATTTTGGCCATTCAGCTCATTAAGATGAATATACACAAGGGTCAAGTTTGGGCATTTTGTAACTGTTTTTGATATAAGTTTGAAGCAGGTTTGCCTGCCTAGCTTCTTGGGTAAGAATGCCA
The DNA here is from genome assembly GCA_033961575.1 of Aselliscus stoliczkanus. Taxonomy (NCBI): domain Eukaryota; kingdom Metazoa; phylum Chordata; class Mammalia; order Chiroptera; family Hipposideridae; genus Aselliscus; species Aselliscus stoliczkanus. The sequence continues at coordinate 68,636,562 of CM066734.1, read as the reverse complement.
AGTTGGACAAATTACTTATTATAGTGTAACCATGTTGACATATTTCCCATGGCATATTTGTTTGATGTGTCTTTGTTGGTCTGTTCAGAAAAAGGAGTCGAGAACCTCATTCGATGAATTGAGCCTAGTCTGAAATGAAGGAAAATCAAGTATGAAGGAGGAAGTGGACTAGACTCCCTACGTGTTGTTGAGAAATGTGTTCCCCAGCTAAGATGATCTTTTTCCCCATCTCTCTGGAGGGGACGAGGAAAGAGGGTCGGGGAGAGAGGTTAATGACCAAATGTGTTCAATCGGTCAGTGTTCAATGATACAGCACTTGATAACGGCTGAATTTATTTAGCTTGAACAGATATATCGGTGACTAAAATTTAACATTTATATTTTCCTTCCTCTTTCCCTTGTTGTTTTTGAAACAAGAACTACAAAACTGAAATTGGAACCTAAATCTGAGAGGACAGAATAAATGTAATATAAGTATAATGAGTCTGCATTTGGGCAGTGGAATCCTCCCTGCAAGGTGGTCTCCAAGTAGGAGAAGGCTAGACAGAGGGGAAGCTCAGAGAGATTTCCGGTGGTGCTGATAGCCAGCAGTAGGCGACAGGAATTGAGAAAAGGATTACTCAGGACAGATGAATTGCAAGTTTGCCTTTGGGGAGGAGAAAGGGGAGAGGGAGCCAGGGGCAGAAGTAATGCCTGTCCTGGGCATTCTGAAAAAGCTCAGGATCCAAGAGCTTAAAAAGTCCTATTAGCAGTATATAACAGGAAGGTCAATAAACTCCTCATGGTCACTGCTTTCTCCTGCCCTTCACCTTGGACATTGTTTACTGTCATTATCTTGCAGATTTGCTGGCAGGAGATTTTGAATTTCAGCAATTATTTTTAGAAATAACATTTTTATGTGCTTCCTTTGATGATACAAGAAATCTATGCTCACTGTGGAAAACAAAGAAAGGACTAAAAAGGGGAGAAGGAACACACACACACACACACACACACACACACACACACACACGTTCTCATTTTCCCTCCTGCCCTGCCTCCCGCACCCCCCCCCCCAATAGCTAGACAATTTCTTATTAAGGGAAGAAAAGAGGAGAGGAAATGGAAATACAGATAATTAAATAGAAAATTGTAGACCCTCTGATCATGGGTGGGGCTTTGGGTGTTTGATTCTCCCAAGCTGTTCCTCTATTTTGCATTATTTCTTACAGAATCCCATTAGTGTGATGACTAGGTTAAGCATTTCTAAGGTTCTTGATCTATATTTCCAAACTGTTTTCCTGCTAGGTCATATCAATCTGTGTGGCTACCAGACACACATGAGTAAACTGGACTGTTTCATGGCAGCGAAATGGTAACCTCACTGTTGTTTTAATTTGCAGATGATTTGTGATGTTAAATTTCTTCCTTATGTTATACACCAGTATATCTTTTGTGAATTAGATTGTTTCTACTTTTTTCTATTGTTTTCCCTATCAGATTCTATGATAGGATATTAGTTAATAGAATAATGAATTAATAGAATACTGGATTTCTTCTTTGAGTTGAAAAACTTCTCCCCATCAAAAATTATCACCGTTAAATTTGTTCAAATTCCATTCAAATTCCTTATTTTCATCACAATTTTTTTGTGGCTATTTGCGAGACAGATGCAAACTGTAGGTTCTTTATCAAAGAAGTGCTTAAGGAGAGCCAAGGACTTTGAGCTTCTGAAGGCAAATTATAAAAATGAAAAATGCGTTTGTTGTTTTTTGCTTTTCAGGATAAGAGCAAGACTTCCTTAATTTTTCTTATTGCAAAGATAAAGAGCGTTTGGACTATAAACTTCATAAACCAGGATCTTCTGATATTTAATTTTTCTGTATCACAACAGTACAATATCCAAATCAACATTATTTCTTAGAATTAAAAACAAAACTGTTCATTGTACAAACAACAGAATACTCCTGAGAAACATATGTGAGGGTACTACAGACGAGATGACAGCTGAAAGCATGAAGAAGTTTCTCTAAGCCACAGAACTGGTTAAGAGGAAGGCCCAGGAATGGATCAATTCCTTGATTACTAGTAGAGTGTTCTTTCCACAGCCTGCCGTTCCAGCAGAGCCTGATAGTTGTTTTCTATGGAATTCTATTTCAATTTAAAATTCCAGTTAAAATACTTACCTATCATTGTATGTGGCAAATAAAGCCTTCATCACATTATAAATGGGATTATATTCAATCATTTGTATGTGTGTAGATGCCCATGTTTTATACCTTCATTGTATGATCTTACTTTTTCTGACATACCTATTATTTTTCTTTACTTTTTTTAAAAATTAGGTTCAGGTGTACAAAACAATGTAATAGTTAGACATTTATACCCCTCACAAAGTGATAACCCTCCCCCACCAATCTACTACCCCTCTGTCATGGTATATAGCTGTTACAATTCCACTGATGAAATATCTATTATTAAACAACAGCAGGGACGGCACACATGAACTGCTCTAATATTTTTTATTAAAAAATGAAAGAGTAGGCATTTTGTATGGCTTTGCAATAAGAAACCATTTTACTAGAAAACCAGAATGAAAGACTTTGTTTCTACTCAGAGTCCAAGTATGCATTTGTGATCGACACAGAGATGTCTTCAACAATGGCTAATTTAAATGTGGAGGTTTCACAATCTTTAAAGACAAAAAAGTCACACATGACAGTGCTCACTCTTTTGAATTCACTTTTAAGTAAGAGTCCATTTTCATGTGCAAACTTCCTTCCAGGGAATCCTGTTTGAGGGGAAGGTAAGCTAAGATCTATTGGACGCCCATGATATGCCAGATACTTTCAATACTGCACATTATCTCAATTAATCCTAACAGTAACAATTAGAGATTGGTAAATTGTGGAGAAAGTAAGTGCCATATGGAGAAAGCTTCTTTATTTCAGTCTTCTCATATACGAAATTGGTATATTTTACACCTCAGAATTTTTAAAAAAAAAAAAGTGGTCATAAAAATTACTTGAGAATATTTTTTAAAGTATTCAAATACAGGGCCAGCTGAGTGGTGTGTTGGTTAAGAGTTGGCTTAGAGCGCGAGCTCTGAACATCAGGGCCACCAGTTCGATTCTCACATGGACCAGTGAAAGCTGCACCGGAGCTGAATGCCGCTGAGCTGCCAACAGGTGGCAGAATGGCTCAGCTGGTTTAACAACAAGATTGCTTGTTTGATGGTGGGCTATACCTATCCACAAACAAGACTGAACTCGGCACCTTGAGCTGAGCTGCTGCCCGGATGGCTCAGTGGATAGGGCGTGCGCTCTTAACAACAAGGCTACTGGTTAGGAGATTCCCGCATGGGATGGTGGTTACGCCCACCTGCAACTTAGATTGAACACAGCCCCTTGAGCTTAGAGGCCATGAGCTGCCTATGGGAAGCCAGATGGTGACTGGCACCCTCCACAATGAGGACTGAAGAACAACTTGGCTGGTTCCCCTCCCCAATTCTCCAACACTGTTCCCCTCCCCCAATTCCCCAATAAAATCTTTAAAAAAAAAAAAAGTATTCAAATACAAGGTATTGTTCCTGTGGTTGTCCATAAAGTTAAAAAGAACCAAATCAAATATATGATGAATGATTTCAAGCGCCCAATATAAAAAGGGCTTTCTACCAATTGTGACAATAAAGCTTTGAAGCAAAGAATCTGGGTATCTATCTCTTGCTCTTTTTATAAGTGACTCAAAATATTTGACTGAGACGCTATCTGGGTATTTTCTTGTCTTCTACTGGGCAAAGGGTGGGCTAACCAGCTTATCGTCAGCCTTGTTGAAATGATGAAATGACCACACTGATGTGTCTTATGATATTCATGCAAAGTTAACAACATAACTTCTTTCATTCCCAACTAGAAAAAAATCTAAAGGATTTATGCTCCCTGTTGTTATTCCAAATGAAGGCCATCATGAGAAGTCTCTAGTAACTTTTGAAGTAAGAATGGAATATCCGTGAATGCATGCATTTGTAGGATGGAGAATGAGGAAGGTAGTAATGAAAAGAAAACTTAGAAACAGAGCGTTTGACACCCTTTGGGTCAGCATGCAGAGCCTCTGTGAGTTAGAATTTAAAGCACTTCAAACCCCACTTTGAAAGACGTGACCTTCGCCTCCCAGAAAATTTCTCAGCAATTCTGACTTGAAATTCACCTACCTTTTTTATGGGGATTGAATATTTCTTTACACATAGACATTAAAACCCGATCTTTAAAAAGAAAAACCTTAAGAGTTGCTAGATACAGATTTTAGAATACACCATGTGCATCTGAAAATAAATTATTCATAAGCAAAAAACTATATTTATAAAGAAAGATGAGAATGAAAAATACACAAGAGGGCCTTCTTTTCAAAACAAACTGAAGGGAAAGAGAAATGACCTAAGAAATGTCAGGTCAATGGCCGGCTTTCCGGCAGGAGATAGACAAGTCTGCAAGGCTGTATAAAAGCCGAGGCTTCGTTAATGAGGTGGCACAGCCTCAACAGCCATCTGGCATCATCTCTGCCAGGACCGGATTGCCCTCTGCAAAAACTAATAACTTGTGTGTTTAGTTCAGCCCAACTGTAAAGTCATGAATCTTTTCTTAGGCTCGGTTTCCTCCTCTGCAAAACAGTGGCAGTTGCCTCCATGGGCAATGGTTCCAGTTAAATAAACAGCCCATGTGGAGCACTTAGCAAATGCATTCCCAGAAATAGATTCCTCTCCTTCCACCCTTTCAGGTGATAACATTTCCATCCCACCCTTGATGAGATCATTTAACTTGAAAGAGCTGATGCACCCAGGGAATGATTTTCAGCTCATGCAGTCATGTTTTTAATTTCCCAAGTGTATTAAATTTGTGGTCTGTTCTTACAAAGGAATACTATGCAGCAGGGAAAGAATAAATTACAGCTACATGAAACAATGTGGATGAATATCTGAGACATAATGTTGAGTGAAAGAAGCCAACCAAATACAAAAGAGCACAGACGGTATGATTCCATTTTTATGAAGTTCAAGCATAGACAAAGCTAATCTATGGTAATATAAATCAGAATAAGGGTCAGCTGGGGTACGCGCGTGCGTGGCGTGCGTGCGTGCGTGCGTGCGTGCGTGCGTGCGTGTGTGTAACAGGGAGGGGAGCCACAAGGGAGCCTCCTGGGACACTAAAAATGTTCTGTACCTTGATCTGAGTGGTGTTTACAGAAAATTCATCAAGCTGTATGCTCAAGAGTTGTGCATTTTACTGCCTTTATATCTCAACAATGTTTAAAATAGTATTTTTTTTCAAAGTACTTATTTGATTTCATCTTATGACATGGAAGTTTTTTTCTTTTGCATTCTTCCAGTCTCTTTTTACATTTACATGAGTGAGAAATGTATTCATTGGTACCTCATCATTGTAGGAATAAAGAATTTCTCATATCTGAAATTTCCAAATAATTGAATTTAACCATTTACATAAGAAAACTATCACTTTCTTTGATGAAAATCTTTATGAAATGGTTTGTAGTCCTCACCATTACTTAAACCACTATTGAACGCACTCTTCTTGGTGAACCAAGGTTTTCCTTAGAAAGGCACATGGTCAGGCTGGGCTGACATGCAGTGACGGCTTCAGGGGCCATTAGTTCTACACTGGATGACAGTAGTTTTTGCCCCTTCCCTGTTATCTGGAGCTATTTTTCACTGTGGCATGCCTGCCTCTAACCATCTAGTCTTTCTCATTTGCTTTCTTTCATTCATTTATTCACTTATCTGGCACATATTTTTTGAATGCCTACTATGCGTTAAGCACTGTGGATATAGTGATGAAGGAGGCACTTATGATCCATGAACTAAGTGACCTTACATTTTAGCAGAGGCGGCAAATATAAAACAAGCGTGATGACTATCTTAAAGGTGGAAGTACTGGACCTAATTTAGGGTGTTTGGGAAGGTCACCTTGAAGAAGTGACATTTAAGAACGGAGATGAGAACCTAGCCCAGAGTCAGACCTAAGTATTTACTGAATGAATGAATCGTGCATGAATGAATGATCATTAGCAGACAAAGAAGAGTTCTGATTTATTGTGCACTGAGAAACCAGGAATTTTATAGAAAGATGTCTAAACCAAGAGTCAATAGACATCCTGATGGACTTAATGGCATTAATCTTGGCTGCTGTGAGCACTGTTTTTTGCCTTTCTTAAGACTTTAGGTTACTAGACAAGTGAAGGATTTTTAGACATTGCTCAGCTAAGCCACACATATTCAGTTTTTATTTCATCCTACCAAACCAAAACATGCCAAAAATCGCCTAAGATTTTATAATGATGCCTCCATTTTGCCTGCACAGTTCTGACCCCAAGCTCACATGAATGTGACTTTTCTGGCACAGCCACCAAAATCACCTTGAAAGGCTGTCACCCATCCATGCCTTTGCGTGACAGCTCTGTCCAAGCCAAACTACCCTGACTTCTTGGGTATTCTTGCAAGTTGCAAACCACTACCTAATTTGGGGCCCATTATTGTCCCCAGAGAGTTCACCTTCGTGACACATTACACATCTAGAATTTGCAGTCTAAAGGACAAGAAGGAACAGATGACAATAACCTTTGTAGAGAGACTTCACTCAACTACATGCCTTATAAAACCAGTCTGATATAGAAGCATTATTATCATATCATATGTAATAGCACCAAAGGTTTAAATGCCAGAGATATGGGCCAAGTGATTCAAGGCTTAATTTGATGTATGTAAGACTTGGTCCATCAACAAACTATCATGTAACTGTGAGAACCCCTCACAAGAGGAATACATGCAACTTTTGGTGATCTCAGTTTCTTACAATTCCATATATAATAGATCTTTGAGATTTGAAATATGAAAAAGCTAAACAAAGAAATGGCACTGAATAAGGATCTTCCCAGTGAAATAAAGGGAAAAGACGAATAAAAGTATCTGGAAATGGTTTACTTTTAGACTTTTTTTCCAGAGTCTTGATAAAATTTCAAACTTAAAACAGCATCCATCTCCTTTAGAAACAGTGGAATTAAGCCATGAGCTGGCCTGGGTCTATATTTTGGATTTATGTGGTATCACAGCATGTCAAAAGTTGGACAGACTCTTAAGCAATCTGAGTGCATCTGTGGGGCAGACAAGCAGAGAACAAGTCTTCTTACCTCTGTTTCGAAATCTTAGAGGTAGGAAAAAGTTAATGAACGTGTGGAAAGTGACATAAACTTTCAGTAGTCAGGGTAGTGAAATAAACTCATTTTCCTGATACGCATATGCAAGGAATCAAACCTGCTGCCTCTCAGCTACACTGATGTCTTCTGACCTCAGAGTTTGGCAGATTTCGTCCTATTTGCCTAAATACACAAAGCCACAGTGAAGTTTTCCCCATGACGGAAGTTTCCTCTAATTTTAAAACAATCATTTCTTCCAGCCATTTTGCAATGACTGGGAACTTGTCAGAAGAAAAACTGTCGGCTTCTTAATGCCAGTGTCACTGGGCAAAAATGTACCAAAATCACATTCTTTCATAATCAATGGGTTCTTAAACTTTAGTGCTGTCTTCACACTTACTTACATCTCCTGCCCTAAGACACAGTAAAAAGGCCAAAAATTCCATGTTTGTTATGCTGCATATATTATATTGCAGTTCCTGTCCCCAAGAACTGACAGTTACAGAAATCTTTTGGAGTTATTCTTTCTCTAGAATTTCCTATTTGCTGTTTGGGTTTTAGTCACTAATAGCATGGTCTAGGATATCATTACTACAATTCATTAAATGTAAACAGTTGATTAAAGCTCTTGCTTTATAATATATGCTCATATTTTTCTGCATCAAAACTAGCTAGAATATAAATATTTAATATTCCCAAGAAGTATTTAGTCATTAGTTTCTCCCAAACTATCTATGACCTGCGTATAAAGTCATTCCTAGTGACTGTGTTCTAAAAACACAGATTTCAGAATATGAAGCAGTCTTTCAAGCTGACCTTTAATTCATCTAGTCGAAATTTAACAGAATGGTGGGGGGTGGGGGGGGTAGTTTAAAAGTATTTTCCTGAAACCGGAGCCACCATTTAGCAAAAGCTTTTAATGGAATGAGTCACGGGGCATACTGAAGTGCAAATCACAAGGTTACACGTCGCCTCCTCGAAACACCACACCTGGTTCTGAATTCTTTGCTAAAGCAAACGCTAATGTCCGATTCAGACCACTGGAAAACCTCAAGCACAGGCAGATTTTACCTCACTCACCACAAAACGTACCTCCCTCTAGTAAAACTGAAAACGACATTTGACTGAAACCGAAGATTATAATTATCTGGGGACTCTGAGCCTCTGAAAAATACAGTTTGCAAGAAAATTACGTTGGCCCCTTCCCTCCCCTCACCACCCCCACCCCTTCAATAGAAGGGAACCCGCAAGTAATGTAAAATTTTAAACATTTTTCTAAATACTAAAGTATGAAACAAGTACCTGGCAAACACCTGGAGCTCTCTTTCCACCGCTCGCTCTCTCCTCCCACACTCTGGCAACGGAATGCCCTTCAAAACCATGGCTCAGTGCGTTTGGTAAATGTTTTACAAGACACTAAACAGCCTTGTGTCCCACCCTCAGAGCAAACACCATTGAGAGAACACAATATAATGGTTGCAAAGATAGTGTGTGATGTACAATAATGCAAATGAATAGGCGGGCTCTATTTCCACACTTCCCCTTAGGGAAGGAAAAAAAAAAAATCCCAAACTTTCTAGGGGTGGGGGTGGGCAATCAGGAAGAGCTTGAAGAAGTAAATCTTGACAAGCATTAGAATTGTGTGTGTGTGCGTGTGTGTGTGTGTATTTATTTATTTTTTTCCTTAAAGCAGCCTTATGATAAGCTGATTGTCCTAATCCCCCAGCAAGTCTTGGCTTGCTAAACTGAAAAAGTGTCAAAGGCAAGAGTTAATAAAGGGTAGAGTTCATCAGTGAGTCTGCAGACACAGTAATAACTGTACATTTACCATATATTTCTATGTATCAGAGCAAATGCAATTCAAAAAAGCTTTTCCCACAAACCTTCCACGATAAACAAAATGTACTCCCCATTTTCCCTATCCCTCAAGTAAATTCACAGTTAAAAACCAACTCTGTTCCAAACCAGAAGTTTTGCATTCCATTCAAGTTAACAATTACAACTGGAGGATAACAGAAACCTGCTGGCACCGAATTATTAGCATACACAGAGTGTCAGGTGCTTCTTGGTACCACCAGGGTTAACAAAATAAAGAGAGGGTGCCCAGGGATCGGCTGCTTGGTTATACAAAAACTATACGTGGAGATTGCTAGAGTCCAGAGGCCATGTGGGCAGCATACGCCTACCTGCTCTTGGAACTCTGAGTAGGAGAGCCTGAGAAATGAGAAAGTGAATGATTTAACAACAGTCAAACCTACTTGTTAAAAGGAGACCAAGGCCATCTGGAGAAGAATTAACTTTGGCTTCAGAATCACACACAAGGCCAGGTTAGGCAAGTAAGAAAACCCCTTCTACTGTCCCCACCCCTTACTAGGGAAGAGATCCCAAAGAATTGTCAACTCTCCCAATCCAAGAGCCTAGAAAATGGCACAGAGCAGTTCTTCACATTTTCAAAACATCATAAGGGTTGTTGCGATTTTTTTTTTTTTGTCCCCCTTACCTTTTGTAGCTAGGTCCCACCTTATTTTCAGTTTCCTCATTTACAGATGCCTCAGGTTAGTGCTGTGACTCAGAGCAATTGACTTCACATCATTTTAGTCTGATTGACTAATCTGAATTGGGTGGGATCCTAAATGACCCGTTTATCTGCCTCTCAGGGTGTGGTGAGGGGGCCTCCTGGCCTCCAGCCCAGGCTGCCTGCCATCCCTTTTGCTTTCACATTTTCCTCTTGCCTTCTAACCTGCCTTCTAAAGTCTTGTCCTGGCCTCTTTTTTATTTTCTTTCTTTTTCCCCTTACTTTTCTGCCTTGCTTTCCCGAGAGATGATGGGGAGGTGGTAAAAAGCAATTATTCTCATGATCCTAGTTCTTCTATTATTTTATAACAACATATCAAACAACCTGGTGAGAGAGGTGAGACAGATGTTCTTATCATATAGATTCCACCAAAGTGAGACCTGAAATCCAGAAAGATTCAACAACTGGCCCAAGGTCATGGGGTGATGTTGACTAGACTGCGACTGAAACTCAGCTTTCCTGACAGGCCAGGATCCTGCTGCCACTCAAATGTTGACCTACTTCCCTCAAATGCATATCTTTTTCAGGGCCCTGCAGTGCCCACCTGGTCTAATGGATTCTCCCTGCTAATTGTGGCATATTTTCCTTTAGGATGGCTCTTCTCATCTTCCTTCTCCCTCTGAGCTGGTCCACCTCTTATCCTGCTTTTAAGATCTATCTCTCTTGACCCCTATAACCCACCTCATAGCTACTGCTGTCCTTGTGTGCCTTTCTTTAGGCAAACCCAATAGGAGCACATTTCCAAAGCGACACATCTGCATGACTAGGGACAATAATTATTTCTGAGGAGTCTTTCCTTATTTAGCGCCTCTCTTGGGTCACATATTTGTGTGGTCATCAACATCAACTGCTGCCTTGGTCACCAGAGCATCCACCTGTTACACCCCTTAGCATGGAGCCCAGTGCTTTTGGTTAAGGAACATATTTGAATTTTGCACCCCCAAAATGTGAAGACATAGTATAATCTAAAGCAGTGCCTCGATGGAGCACACTCCAGCTATAAGTGGAGGCCTGAGAGCTTACGTTTTGATGTAGTTGCTTTGCTTTGGTTTGTTTTTTTACTCCAAAGAGGAAGAGAAAAGTGGGTTATAAAGACAAGACAGCAAGGAAGCTAACTTTCATGTCACATCATGAAACAAGCATCATTTATTAAATGTCAACAATGACCAGGTACTTGATGTGTGGTATCTCATTTAATCAGAGGAGGAAACAGAAACAGGTTCAGAGGGGCTGCCCAAGGCTGCCTGGTTGATAGCAGAGCTGGTCCCAATTGGAGCCCTTGCCCTTGGCCTGAGCCGTGCTCTCCTGCCTGCCACAGGCATGCTGCAGCATGCTAACTCTAGGGGACCTGTCTGTTGCCCAAATCAAGTGTTCCCTGCTGCTCTGTGCTCAGAACCTGTTTGGCCCTGTTCTTCTAACTACTCGTTTTCCTTGGCCTCCCTGCCACCTTTCTTCCCCCTTCACTCTTCTTATCCCCAAAATAATCTGTCCCGTTCACTTTGAAGTCTATTAACAAATCTATTAATAGGTGGTACGGATTCTCCTATTTCAGGTAAGCCTCTGTTCATTTTTTCTGTGGCTATAAATTTGATGTTTGGTTTTAAATACTGTATGTGGTGTTGAAATTCCCTGTGTTTGTATAGCACTTGGTGTGTTGGTATACTTAAATAGCATGTCTCATGCTGCTCAGAGACTAAATCCTGTGGCCTGAGAAAGAACTTCTATACAATATGAATGCTTTGAATAGCACTTTCCCACATTTAGTCATACAATTCTAATTTGAATTTTTGCTCTGTTGTTTTGGGTATGGCAGCGTGCAAGGATACCCCTGGGACAGGGCCAAATAACCAACCTCTGCAGAGCACAGCTCTGTTACCCTAGGACTATTCAGAGTTTCTGTCAGTTCTAGGGGCCTACTTCTAGCTTGGGCAGCCTTGAGTCTAGCATAAATCTGGTCTGCAGGATGGTTTCAGATTCTGAAAGGGGTGTTAATCTCTCTTGGACACTAGGAGATAGGACAGGAGGAAGCAGCAGGAGGTGAATATGTTATTTGGAGCTGCTAAGTCTTCCAGAATCTGCCAAAGGCCTTGGAGCTCCACTGATTCACTCAAGCCCCTTTAGTTCTCTGCAGGGAGCTTCAGAGAACTTCATGTGTGCGGCTTCAGAAACCACTCACCAACCACTCCAGCCTAAACTTAGACCCTAAGCAAGATCCCAGCAGCCCTTGGTGTTTTCCCAAATTGCCCAAGAAAGGTAAGCCTGGAGAAGGCAAGGGGAACACATGACCAGTCTACACTGTCCAGCACCCTCTTTCACTGGGACATCATCCACTAGACCAACAATTCTCAAAGTCAGGGTTCCCTGGAGCCCCCAGGGGACCCTAAGACTCCTTCAGAGGTTGGCAAGGCCATAACTATTTTCATAATAATTCTATTATAATATTTTTGCCTTTTTCACTGCATTTACATTGGGTAAACTGCTGACACCTCAGCACAAATCTGTATTAGTAATCATAGCATTTTTCATCACTAGACACTCAAAGGTTTTATTTATCTACTTATCTATTTTAGCTGAGCCATCCTGCCACCTGTTGGCAGCTCAGCGGCAGCTCAGCTCAGGCTGGGCATTGAACTGCTGTTGTTCAGAGCTCAGCTCACACTCTTGAGCAAGCTCTTAACCAACGGAGCCACTCAGCCGGCCCCAAAGATTTTCTTTTTTTAAGAGACAGTTTTCCTTAAGAATGTAGTTGAGAGAGCAGGGAAACATTAATTTTGTATACCTTGACTCTTGAATATATATCTTTTTAATACTCTGTGTGATGAAACGGGAAGTATGCATAAAGCAATCTTGCTGCATACCAAATTATGATGCTAGTCTCAAGGAAAATCATTTGTGTGATTGTTTGAGTTATAGAGTGAACTATAGCTGCTTTTGTCATAGAACACCATTTTTTACCTGAATGAATGAATGACAGACAAACTATGGTGATTCAGACTTGTGTATTTGGCAGATATTTTCTAGAAAAATGAATGAAGTGTGCCTGTCACATCAAAGTACACAACTGATAGTATCTATTTCCAATGATCAAATTCAAGCTTTCGAGCAAAAGTTAAAATTGTGGAGAGCTTGCACTCAGCACCATGAGCTTGACAGCCTGCCAATAATGAAAGGCTTTTCTGATGAGATTAACATATGTGATTTTTTAAAATATTATATAATGAAATGTATCAGTATTTAGAAGATCTGCATAACTCAATAAACCAATATTTTCCAAATGACCAATTCATGATGTTACAGAATTATGCATGGGTAAAAGATCCATTCAAAGTATAAGATAAACCAGTGGATTTTAATGTAATAGAGTAGGAAAAGTTCATTGCTATGGTTTCAGATTCCACAGTGTACATAACCTTTAAGAAGGTATCTCATGTAGAGTTTGACTTCAGTATCAAAGAAGTATGTTCAAAATTATCTGAAAAGGCTACTAAAATCCTCCTCCCTTTTCTGACTGTGTCTTTGTGAAGCTACATTTTCTTTATATACGTTGATGAAAATAGCACATCTCAACAGACCAAAAGCAAAGCAAATATAAGAATACAGCTGACTTCTATCAAGCCAGTTATTGAAGAGATTTGTTAAAAAAAAATTGCAAAATATAAATGATGCACTCTTCTCACCATCTACTTTGTTTGGAAATACAATTTTCCCCCCCATAAAAATATTATTTATTTTAGCATAAGATTTTACCATTGTTATTTTTGAAGGAACTAATAAATATTTTTAATTTCTTAGCTTGAATTTCTAATGTGGTAAATAGCAACAGATACGACCTACATAAATGAGTGCACTCCGGGTTCCTCAATAAAATTTAAGAATGTAAAGACAGCGTTGCTAGATTTAGCAAAGAAAAAGGCAAGGTACCCAGTTAAATTTGAATTTCAGATAGACAACAAATGACAGTTTAGTATAAGTATCCATACAATATTTCGGATACACTTATATTAAAAAAAATTACAGCTTATCTGAAGTTTGTATCTAATTGTATCTAATTGAGAATCTTTTATTTGCCTGATCAGATGTGCTGAGCCCAAAACGTTTGAGAAGCACCGCACTAGACCATGCCCCACACATTTGTGCTGAACTACTAATTACAATATTTATTAAGCACCCACTTTGTGCCAGGCTCAGCACTAGATTCTTTATATATTCCTCGTATATTACCTCCTCGGTCATCTCCAGATCCTATGTGGCAAGTCCTACCATCATCCCTATTTTACAAATGAGGAAACAGAAACCTAAAGAAGTCAAGTGAAGCTAATTATTGGTGGAAGGCAAGACAGGAGCACACCTGCTCAGACACTAAAATCTTAGTTTGTAACTACTAGACTTACACTGAACTCTGAATAATGGAGATTACCAAAGGTGATGGGTTTTTCTGCATATTTGCATCTTAAATTTCAGTAAATCAATTTCTATAGCTTTTCTTCTCTCTCTCTGTGTCAGAGCTGTGTGGTCTGCTATCAGAACAATGGTGAAAACCAAGGTTGTCAGTACAGTGAGTCAAGGAATTCTATCCAGAACTGGCCATCAGCATTTTGACTTGGAGCCAACTTTCCTAATGGGTGCTTCTCTGAGCACAACAGCACTGTTTTGTAAATTTGGATTTTTATTAAAGGAGGCACTGGATTATACTAAGGGCAGTTGTGTACAGAAGCCAAGGGCAATGAAAAAAAAAGAGATTTGCAAAAATCTTTACAAACTTTGAAAAATAGCCTTGAGGAGAGAATGGGACAAGGGGAGGAGAAAAAAGTATAGATCCCAGATGAAAAGATTCCCACTGAAGTATTAATTATGAAAGAGGTGCCTTTTAGAAACTAGGACTTGGTGAGAGACTAGAGAGCAGGCCTAGGTAAAAAGGGAGTTCAGGAAACCCAAAAGCCCAGACACCTGGCCATGGGGTATCCAAAGGAAAAGGAAAAGAGTCCGTTTTTACTTTTAAAACTGTCAACTTAGCAGTTCACTTTAGGCCCACCTGGTAGGGCTACTGTCTCAATTCAGATTCTGGCCCACCCCTGCCCTAATAGCTGGGGTCTGCCTCTCCAGTTCAGCCCCTTTATCTGTCCTCTCCATCTAGATCCCTCAAGTGCTGAAAGGAATGTCTGCAGGAGAAAAAAAAGGAAAGAATAAAGTGAGATGTAAGCCTGGGCTCCCTCCTTAGATAAACTTAGGAGGCCAAGGATTCTCACAGCTCTTGACCTTCAAGGGGCTGTCAGAATTCTCGTGAATGCTGACTCATCACATTTCCAAAGTCAAAACGGGAACACACAGACTCCGGACCCAAGGACTCACTTTCCACCATCAAAACAGAGTCAAGGGCCCTGCCTGCTTCTGATATAAAAATGACAGAGCCAAGTGGCTCAGCCTATTCCCCACCAGGCCGCTGCCTTTCTCTATCTTCAGGCTTCTCTAAGGCACAGTAACATGGAGTTTTATTTCATTGTGTTTGAGCCACAGGCCCTGATGACATTTCATAAATAATTTTTCTTGAAAAGTGGTTGGATCTGTACGTGAAGATCACTAGTCATTAGTGTAGAGCCAAATAAATATTGGGCTGTCGGAAAAATCATGACACATTTTTGCAAAGAAAAACAGAAAAAATACGTAATGACTTTTCTGACAACCCAATATTTTAGGCTCTGCAGGCCATATAGTTTCTGCTACATATCATTCCTTCTTTTTCTTTTTGTACAATCCTTAAAAATGTAAACACCATTCTTAGCTACATATAAAACAGAAAAACAAGATGGCACAGGGGCCGTAGTTTGCTGATCCCTCCCTTAGAGCAATGGGAAGAGGTGGGCAGTTACAACCGGAGACTTCTGCATACAGTTTGGTTGAATATAGTGTCAAAACATTAGGCATTACATCACCTTCTCACTGACAAAGGCAAACTAATTCTCCACCACACTTCCCCAAATCTAACATTCTCTACTTAGGGAGTCTTGCCACCTTCACTATGATCCTCTTCAAAGAAAGATTCTCTTCAAAGAAGAATTTTGCTATAGATCTGGCAGAGAATTAAATCCTCAAATGACAGTCATATGTTTGGGAAATTAGATAAACAAGGTTTAAAATAAGCTAGAATATTTTAACCTGCTAGTTTTTATTCTGAGTGTGTGTTTACATGTACCTGTACGTTTTTGTTTAAAAGGCCGGCTGAGTGGCACGGTGGTTAAGCCCTGGCTTGGGAAGCCAGCGGCCCCAGTTCGGTCCCACATATGAGGGCCAGTGACACTGCCCTCAAAAAAAAAACCCAAACCAAACCGAAACAAAACAAAAGTAAACATTCCATATGTATCACAAAATTCCAAGTCTGGAAAAGTCCTCGTTTATAACTGTTTACACTTGAGGAAACTATGACCTACTTCGGTTAAATGAGATATTCTAAGTCACATGCTAATTGGCAGAAAAGCTGGAGCTAGAACCTTGGTTTCTTCATTTCCAAATTAGCTCTCTTTCTACTACGCTACTTAATAGAACATTGCCAAATTAGTATCAAAAATTCAATTGAACAAATACTTATAAAGTATTTCCGACATGCCCAGCACTGGCTAGGTGCTCCAGGAATACAAAAGAAATGTAAGAGAGGATTCTTGCCCATAAAAAGCTTTTGGTGTCACTGAGAAAACAAGGCACACATGCAAAACAAATACATTCTATCTGGCATTGTTGTGTAACTATTTGACTAAAACAGGGCTAATAAAAGTTTCTATAATGATAGAAACATTCTCTGTCTTTGCCATTCAATATGGTGGCCAGTAGCCACGTGAGGTTATTGAGCACTTGAATTGTGGGTAGTGCAAATAAGAAGTGAAATTTTAACTGTATTTAATTTTAATTCATCTAAATTCAAATAGCCGCATGTGGCTACTATGTTGGACATCACAGGTCTGAAAGAATGGTTATAGGTCTGAATGGAAAATCTGTTAACATTTTGTCATTTCTCCCTCTTGTGTCTATGGCAAAAACCAGTACTGATCACAGAACTCATCCCTCTGAGCACAGGGGAGGCCTTGGAGTCTCCACGCAACGTATTTTCAATTGCCTGGACCTGATCTATAACATGAAGCCTACTTGCCATTCCTGGATACAGATAAAAAGTGACAGAAGTGAGCTGGGGAGGGAGTACTTGAGCTGAACCCAGAAAGATAACATTTGCACAGGTAAAAGGAAAGGACAGAGTGTGGGGCTCCGCATGTGGAGAACAGCATGTGCAAAGGAACTGGACAGAGTTCTCCAGGCTCTGTGAAGGGAGGATGCTGGCAGGCAGGCAGGGAGGATTGTGGTGGGTGTGGTGGAGATAAAGGAACAGGCAGAAGGGTGGGTCTAGATTAAGGAGACCTTTGGATTTCAGGAGTTTGGACTTCTCTCAAGAGCAATAGGAACTCCTGAAGATTTAAGAAGTAAAGAATAGCAACTAAAGAAAAACATGTTTCAGGAAATCTGATAGGAGCCACAGAATGGGTTGCATAATGGATCTATACATTCAGAGACCAATAAGAAAAGGCTATTCCACTACTGGTTTCCAGTTTTCCTTTAGGAAAGTAATACTTATTAAAGAATATGTATAAATCACAGAAAAGCAAATATATGGTGAAAAATAGACCTCTATCATTCAAACTCAACCACTGTTGGCATTTTGATGTCGTTTCTTCCAGGTATTTTTTTCTTCTTTTCTTGGCTATTGCAATAATTCAGGAATAAAGTTAGGATTAGGACTAGGAAGGTGGTAGTGTGAATAAAGAGGCGAGGCAAGAAAAGAAATCTTTAAGTAAGGCAGCATGTAAATAAGCAAGACCATTAGCATCAAGGGACCTGAGTTCTAGCTCTGCCTATTTCTATGGGCCTAATCTCAGCCCCCAGGTTTGGTTTCCTCGTTTTAGAGTCAAGGTCCTGGTCTAGATCAACCTCTTAACCTCTTCCTATTGGTGTCTAATTAAGGGTTGGATGGTATTTTTGAGACATTCTGCCCACCCTGACCTAAAGTGAAACTAAAACGTGTATATGTATGCCTGTGTATTTTAAGTGAACATCACATATACACACATAGAAGGGGTTGTCATAAGACAAAAATATTCCTTTTATCTTTAAGCTGCAGCAACAGCATATAACCTGTTGCAATCTACAAGCTTTTAGATATAAAGTAATTAAACTATATAGTCTGAGCAGTGTTGTAGGGCAGGTGTGTAGATGTAGTTCCCGGGAAAATGTAATGGGCAGTGTAAACAGGGGATCCATTCTCAGATAGGACACTGCACCAAGCAGTGATGGCGTCTTCCAAGAAGCCAAAGGTTTTTAGAGCTCAATTCATCCTCTCAGACCATAAAAAAAACAAACAAAAACGGCTGCTAAAGAACACAAATTATACTCTCCAAGAAAAAGTAATACAACATAGCCAGTCACCAAGTTAATAAGCAAAAGTATAAACCAGTGGTTGTCCAAACAGGACCTACATGAGTCTCAATTAAAGAGTTTTCTAAAAGTACTGATGATTGGGCTCCTCCTCAGAACAATGACATCAAAGTCTCAGGGGGTGGGATCTGCCCACTGTTTTGTTTGTTTGTTTGTTTGTTTGTTTGTTTTAAGTTCTCAAAATGACTGAAACCTGAAGCACAAGCAAATGTCCCAGAGCAAGAACAGTTGGAGAAGCAGTGTGGGATCCAGGTGTAACCGACCATGCTTTTGGCCATCCTTGTTAAGAGGTGCAGCCAGTTCCTTATTGAGGGTAAACTAGAGGTCAACCCAGAACCCACCATGACACTTTATAATTGGCATATTAAACTATACATGTTTTCTGCTTCAGGGTGCAGGCTCTCTTATTTTCAATACGTCCCTTGGTCATTTTTACTGAACCGTGCATTAAGAGAACTCCTGGGGACTTGGTAAGCATAATTTGTGTTCTCTAGCAGCTAGTGGTTGAAGAGTGTAGACTCTGGCTTCACACTGAACTAGGTGTGTGTGCCGGCTTTGCCATGCACTCACTGTGCGACCTTGTGCAAGTTACACGGTCTCTTTTATACCTCAGTTTCCTTATTTGCCTAAACATCTTCTTTCTGGGATTATTGGAGGAGTTAAACAAAGCCATACAAGTGAAAAAGATAATGCAAGTAAAAGACTTGCTTTGTGCCTGGCACATAGTAAGAACTCAATAAATATTATTATTATTTATTTTCATCATCACCTCTAGGGATCCTTCTAACTCCAACATTTTATAGTTTTAAGTATCACTTGGTGACTGACTGCACAAACGGAGATGAACACAATCAATAGGTCCTGACATACCTAGATTTAAAGGCTAGGTCTGCCTTCAGACCCCTTTCACTCCAGCCCGAGTCCTCAATAACCACTTCATTCATTTCTTAAGAGGTCCCTTGTATTTTGCTAACCTTGGTCTTCGTTTCTAAAGGACCTCACTTATGGCACAGACACAGAACTTTTGTCATTCTTGACGGAAGCAATGTGATGGTTCTGTTACTGTTATTTCTTGGCAGCACAGATACTGATACTGACAAGTACAGCTAATCAAAATGTCAAACATTCTATTTCTGTCTGCCTTTGTTGCAGCAACTGCTGACACCTGGGGCAACCTGTTTGAACCAATGCACGGCCTTGGATGAGGCCCCAACTCAGCATAACTTTGATGCATGTCTAATGACTGGTTGGAAGACCTTGTTCTTGGAAACCTCAGGGCTGACATTTGAGTGTGGCCCATGAAATTTGCCTAAAGGTTCAATGCTGACATTAGCCACAGATTTCAGTCTCATAACCTTGAAGTGTTCTCCTTGCTTTCCACAGCACCAAATACCCTCCTACAAAGCGCGATGCTATCACTGAGCTGTTGTTCTGCCAAAAGACACACACATTTTGTTGATGCCCCTAGCTTTCTTCATGGTGGGAACAAACCTCTTCCTTTTAAAAAGACAGTCTTCCTTTTGTAGGCAAACATCTGTTTGTCAGACATAATGTTACTGGTTGAGTCACAGCCCACATCCACGGCTCTACTTTTTCAGTTTTGAAAATGGGTTAGCTTGTTTTGCAAATAGCAAGTCATCGAGGAGAAGGTTGCCACAGGAGCCACTAGCTCTAGGAAACTTTTGATCATGCAAATGAAATAATTTGAAAAGGGGAAATCATCCAGTTTGGAATTAGCCACAAACTCCCTGTGAAAACATGTTATTCCCTAGGAAAACCAGTTTTCCCAAGCATATGTTCATGTGGGTCCAAAAACAACCTCAAGAGCATCTTAGACACAGAAATGCTTTGTTATAAAGCCACTGGTTGACTGTACCCACAATGGGCTAAGTGTGGGATGGATCCAATTACTCTGATACCAAGTCTTTTTGGAAAGTTCTTCTGCTTATGTCACTGTGGTAATTACACATGGATCATTATAAGCTATTAATACAAAGGATTTCAGGGTTACTTTTGCATAACCCCACCAACACCACCAGTTCTCAACACCACCAGTCCCCATACCTGAAGTAGCACTTTTGTTGAACTGGATCAGAGATCAGAAAAAAGCAAGAGGTCCAGTCAAGAGGGTGATGAGTTTACTCTCTGGTAAATCTGGATACAGATGACAAAAGAGATCCATTAACTTCTACTGCATTTTAAAAAGAACCATTAAATATTTGAGTTATGATGTTACCTTTTCTAATTCACTCTTGTTTTATTGTTATCATTTCTTCTTAACTAAATGCTTCAACTTTCATTCTTAAATTCTTCTGAGGCAAAGATTATGTCTGCATCATCTTTGTACCCCTATGCACCTGCTCCTGTTATCTTTCATATGGGGGTTCTTTGTAGGTTTATTCAAATGGGTTGAATTAAATTATGGGCCGTTAGTAATAAGTTATGGGGTGCCAAATAAATAGTAAGAAGTCATATGTGATAGAAAAAAAAAACATCTCTTCTACTTTCAGGTGAAAAAGCAGAAAAGTCACATTTAAAACATGCCTTTGTCTAAAACAAAAACAAAAACAAAAAAAACCTGCCTTTGGGGATTGCCTTAAGCATTCTGGTGTCATTTTGTGATGGGTCCCTATTAGTGGCTGACTAAACAAAAGAGAATCTATTTCATCTCACTTGCTTGACCTTTGTATTTGTTCTTGAATTTCCTTCATGTGGACCATAGGAGTTGTGCAACTGTAAAAATCTTACCTTAAGTCCTATTTGAGCTACAGTCTGCCTTCCTGGAAGGAAAAAAAAAGATGGGAAGGTCATTTTCTAAAAGGTATACCTTCTGGTAAATTTTAGGGATTTGGGGGACATTTGTTTCTAAGAGATCTGTGACCTCACTAAATGGCAACTACAATTCAGAAACATGAAGAGCCATTTTACCATAGAAAACAAGGTTTTAAGTAGCCTCTTTCTCCTTTTCAAAAGCAACCTGCATTTTCAACTTGTAGGTAAAACAATATCCACTTCTTAATTAGCTTACTTGGAATGGAAATCTAAGCTATGATGAGTAGGAAAGGGTCAGCTCTTAAAACATTTTACTATTTTATTTAAAGCTTCCATCAGGAACTTCGTGGGTTTTTTCCCCCTTCGCCTTTCCTAGGCATCTCCACCATCTGACTTCTAATGTTTTTATCTTGATGGAGGAGCACAGACGTCATGTGGCGTGAGAAAAATCACATAATGATCTAGACGTTAATTTTTTTAAAAGGACGGGTCAAAGAGGTCACCAAAAGTTCATACTAAAAGTTCAAGTTTCTTTATATGAATCATAGCCAGTGATTCGCTTTCCTTCTCTATGGGGAAAACAGACCAATCTTATCCCAGACTGAGGTAAATATCTCAAAAAAAAAAAAAAAAAAAAAAAAAAAAATTGGGCGGCCAGCCGAGTGGCACAGCGGTTAAGAACTGGCTTGGGATGCTAGCAGCCCCGGTTTGGATCTCACATAGGAGGGCCAGTGACACTGCCCTCCAAAAAAAAAAAAAAAAAAAAAAAATTTAGGCCTGTTAAAAGGATCTATCTAGCTCTGGTCAGCCCCTACACTCATGAGACCTCTTTAAAAAATGACCGCATCAAATGGTCTCATGATTAAGAAACCAGCAAGCTGGAGATGGCCAATTCAATGAAATTGGGGTTCCGTGTGTATGTGTGTTTGTACAGGGACATGTGTGAATTTCTTTATCTGTTAGTTTAGTTATTGATCAAGTGCCTTAGCTCAATAATACTCTTGGTAGAAAATGCCAACAGAGAACACTAAAATTTGAAGCCTGAGAATCTCATAATGATCCAAAAGCGGAAGCAGGGTGACGTAGCTGGCCTCTGCCTATTCTATTTAAACTTTTTTTTTTTTAATCTGGCCTTTTGGTGGGGGGAATCATGCCAATGATCACCCTTCCCTGATGCCATTAAGAAAGTAGAGAAACAGGATGGCTCAGCTAAAAAAAAAAAAAGTAGAGAAAAAGAAAATAACACATTTGTTGATGAAAACAATCTCTCACTAGAAGCTCGTCACCTCTGTGGGAAGTAGGTGAGGGAAATTAAGAACATAGATATGGAGAGAATTCAAAGGACTGGCAGGAAAACAGGACTTGGGATCTAGCCCTGGGAAGTAACACTGTTAGAGAAGGAAGAATTTATGTCTAAACCACAAAAATAAAAACTCTGATAATCAGTTTGAAATCATTCTGTATGGGGTTTTGAAGACTGTTCCAGAAATTTGACTAAGTCCTTACAACAGACATTTATTCACCTGATGCCACTCTCCTTCTACCCCTTTCCCCGTTAGGTTCACCCTTACTCCTTGAAGCTGACACTCCCTCTCACGTGTTGAGACCCTCACAAAGGCTGTTTCTCAATTGGTACAGTCAGTACCACCTGCCCCCAATCTCTCCCTGCCTAGTAAAAACCATTTCTCCTTTAAATCTCAGTTAAAACACCATTTAAATTCTAAGAAACCTTCCCTGATGCTCTCCCCTCCCACTAATGATTACATTAGTGCCTCCAATTTTAAACTCCCTTAATTTCTTACACTTCTTCAACCCACTCATTACTCTTTTATTATATAATGTCTGTCTTGACTACCATGCCAGCTTTCTAGGGGCAGAAATCCAATCCTTTCTGACTTTTTATCTCTTAATTACTCAGTACCTAGCACAGAGCCTAGGACATAGTAGATGCTCAGAAAATATTTATTAACTATATCCTCACTGATTTCAGGATTAGTGTACTATCCCCCATGGGGTCCTATAAAATGTTTCTGCCTATCTTCCAGCCTATAAAAACCATCTAGACCTGTGTGGCTCAGAGAATTCTGCCCATTCGGTGGCATTAATTCTATAAAGGTGGTATTTTCCTACCCGTGGAACATGAATGTGGATTTGAACCCATTCAGAGATAAATGGATGCTGACACATTGTTCTGAGGGCACAACACAGAGTATTTCAGTTGCAAGTCCTATGATGTTAACTGCTGATGGGGAGCCCAGCTTTGGATAAAAGTGTCTGATTCTGGGATCAGGTGCCCGGGGGATTGCTCCATGATATGAGAGCCAGCACCACTGCTTATGAGGTCCCAGGGTTACTAATTTCAGAATCATCATTTGAAGTCACCAAAAAATTAGCTTTTCTTTCAGTATTAGAATCCTAAATTCTTTCTTTGGTAAGTACAGAATTCTTACTGATGTGTTCTTTAACAGAAAAAGATTCATTCCCTACCTTAAAAAACAAACAAAACCCCCCACTTCTATTCTGTGAAAAATAGGAGACAGAAAACACTTAATGTTGGATATTTGGGGAATATCAGAGGAATGGTATATTTCACGAAATCTAAGTCTCCATAGATGCATTCTAATTTCAGATATGTTAAATTGGGGGGAGGGGACAGGCAGGAAGCAGGGGGAATGAATTCTACAGTTGATGAAATGCAGTAAACACCATAGGAAAAACTCAGTATTAAGAGTTTTAGCAAAGTCATTAAAATATAGCTCTGTCAAGTAGACTGGGAGGGGTTATCATTGTGAGGGGTATAAATGTCTAATCAGTATGTTGTTTTGTACACCTTAAACTAATATAAAAAAAAATCTAAACTAGAAAAAATATATATATTTTTTCCCATTAAAAAAATATTATATAGGGCTGGCCGAGTGGCTCAGTTGATTAAGAGCTCTCTCAAGAGTGTGAGCTGAGCTCTGAACAACAGCAGTTCGATGTCCAGCCCGAGCTGAGTTGCCAGTGAGCTGCCAACAGGTAGCAGGATGGCTCGGCTTAAAAAAAAAAAAAAAAAAAAAATTATATATATAATATAAATATATATAATCTGTCATTCTTTGTGACTATGGAAGTCCTCTGTGGACATCTGTGCTTATAAATATATAGAACAGGGTGGACTAGTAATTTAAGCAAATACCCAGAAGCAAAACAGTATGTGTTGGTTAAAAAAAAAAAGTGGGGATTAGCATTTGGACGTCACTATGTAATGTTCACCTACTTTTCTCCACTCCTACATTATGTTCATTTGAGCCATGGTGAAGATGGAGCCAGCGTGACTTACCAAACCTCCTCGGTGAGCCCAGGAATGGCTGATCTCTGCTGGGTGACCTGATGCAGGGATCCTTCTAAACGCCTCTGTTGCATGAACTGTGAAATGGAAAAGATAACACTACTGAACCAGAGACTGCTAGTGAGGAGTATGCAGTAAATGACTGCTAAATGTAATACAGCAGGAGTGGGTAAGAAGAAATACAGTGTTTTATTAAAAATTACACACTTCTGTGTGTGTGTAGGTTACAAGGAAAGCTACATAACCGGACAGTATAGGAAATTTCCACTGGCCCACATACATGGAGAAAATAGGATGCATACTTGCCAATTCTGCAAGGTTATTCAGGTTCAAATTAGCTAAAGGGCATTCAAGGAAGAAAATCTTACCCTGACAAGGAGGGAAGAGGGAAATATATACCAAAGAGGTGGTGTCAACAGGGAAGGGAAGCTCACAGGTGTGCCCAGGTGCTCAAAACGCAGGTCTATTGCCTACCAGCTGGGTGATCTTGGGCATTTTATTCAACCTCTCTGAGTCTTTTACTCATCTCATATGGGCCTAATATAATCCACCTGTTTAGGACATTGGGCTAATAAATAAGAGAAAACATATGAAGCCCTTGGGGCCCCATATGAAAGAAAACACTCAATGAAAGGCAGCTATGATGATTATATTCATTTAAATTTCTTTCTGCAGAGGCACAATAAATTGTGGTCTTTTAGGGGAAATCAACAGACATTCAAAATTGTTTAAAGTGTTGTGAGCTGTTAGTATTTTAAATGCTCCTTTGCCTTTGGGAGCCCTCTACAGCTGGATTTTCTGCCCATATATAACTAATATTCCATAACTATCCAGCTTTTCTTTAAGTAAGTACAATTGATTAGGTAGGCTCTGAACAGATTTTATTATGCTGCTACCCCACCATGAATGAATAAAACCCCATAAGAGTCTCATTCCTGCCCCCTCCACAAAAGACCATGAGTCCACGACCTATTCCTGGGAAACAAAACACTAAGTTCTGCTAACTCCTGTGGTCCAACTCAATAATCATTTGTTCCAAAGTTCTTCCCAACTCAATGGCCTAATTAAGTAAGGTTGAGCTTTTGATTAACATACTGTGCTTGAAGGAACTTTGACCCATAGAAACTTGGCATTTGACTTGCTTCTCTGAGTCCAACCTGTGTCACGAGTGTCAGTTTCAAGGGTAATAAAGGACCTGGCTGTTTGCTTACAGCAAATGAAGGCAGTGCCATGTCATTATCTGGCTTTAACTCTGCTATCCACTGAACCCTGGACAAAGAAAGTTTGCAGCCTGCATGTCAGTTTCTACAGAAGGAAAGGATATATATTTCCAAACTGAAAAGCACCTAAGTTCTACCTGGCATTTTAATGAAATGACAGTTGTTTTAAAAATATGAATATGGTCCCAAGATCAAAGTGATCAGAGTGTAGATCAAGTGTTAGATCAGGTGTTTGAGCAGGTACGTGTTATGTCTGTCCAGAGTCTGGCATGGTGAACAAATTGCTCTCTCTGGTGGTTGCTGAGTTCCCCTTTATAGAAATACGTGTGTTATAGAAACATGCATCAGGCATAAGGCAGAGACCACAGTATTGAGAGTTCATGTTCCTGCGTGTTATGAGATTAACAGCGTCCCCCACAATGCATGTTGAAACCCTGATCCCCAGTATGTCAGAATGTGACTGTATTTAGAAATAGGGCCTTTAAAGAAGTAATTAATATGAAGTCATATGAGTGGCCCTTAATCCAATATGACTGGTGTCTTATAAGAGATTAGGACACATTCGCACACAGACCAGGGGATAACCATGAGAGGACACAGTGTGCAGGTGGCCATCTTCAAGCCAGGGAAAGAGACTTCAGAAAGAAACCAAATCCACTGACACCTTGATCTTGGATTCCAGCCTCCAGAATTCCAGAACCGTGAGAAAATAAATTTCTCTTGTTTAGGCCACCCAATGTGTGGTATTTTTTTTTTTTTTATAGCAGCCCTACCAAACTAATACATTGTCCCACTCTCTGCATCTCTCAACCTTATGTCCCAGGACCAGGCAGGCGGCAAGTGAATGAAGTAGATGAAGAGCAACAGGAATGGTGTAAACAGTGGTAAACGGAAGAGGGCATGCTCTATTTACAAGTATCAAATTAAAACTTAAAATACTGTGAGGCCTGGGCCAGCCGAGCGGCATGTTGGTTAAGAGTTGGCTTGGGAGACTGGCTCTGAACAGCAGGGCCCTGGTTCAGATTCCACATGAGGGCCAGTGAAGCTGCACCCTCTACTGCTAAGATGGTGAACAACAGCTCGACCTGGAACTGGGATGCTGTGAGTAGCCGGGGACTGGTAGGCTGCAGTAGGGCTGGCCGGCAGCTGGTGTAAGCTTTTGTGAGCTGCCATGAGCTGGCATAAGCAGCAGTCCAATGGCCAGGGAGCAACTGCCTCACCCGGGAAGAGCGCAATGATAATACCAACATAGGCCAGTGAAGTGGCGTCCTCCACAACTAGACTGAAGAACGAAAGGACAGCAACTTGTCTGTTCCCCTTACCCGATTCCCCAATAAAATCTTAAAGAAAAAAAATACGGTGAAGCTATACAAAATATGTCCATGGCTTGATGATGTCAGTGACCTTTCAGTTTGCAATTCCTGGGCTAAACCATTGCAATTTGACATCTCAAAATAACTGACATTTAAAAACAGCCATTATTCACACTTTCAACAAATATGAATTGAACTCCTACTATACACCAGGCTCTGTGCCAGACACCAGGCGCAGCAGTGGTGTCTTCTCTGCCTTCATGGTTTGTAATGGTCTGAGTAGGCAGTCCGGGTATTGAGCTAGGCTAGAAATACCAAGTGGAAAAGACAGTTTCTGCCCTCCAGGAAGTACAGAGGTAGAATGAGACCATTAGAAAACAATGTGACACCAGCTGTAATACTCAAGGGACAATGGAAAGTGGGAAAAAGGTGATCCATAGTCTGTCAAGATTAATCCAGAAAGAGGTGAGCTAAGTCCTGAAGGATGAGTAGCAGTCTGCTCAGCAGATGCGGATGACGATTGAGGAGAGGGCATTACCCAGCCAGAAGGAATGACCAATGCCTAGATGCAAGAACACGAGAGAGCACAGAATCTTTGGAGAATGACAACCAGTCGGACATGGGGTGGGCAGTGGAGAGCAGCAGGGCCATCCTGCCACCTGTTGGCAGCTCAGCGGCAGCTCAGCTCAGGCTGGGAATCGAACTGCTGTTGCTCAGAGCTCAGCTCGCACTCTTGAGCGAGCTCTTAACCAACTGAGCGACTCAGCCGGCCCCAGGAGCTCACATTTTATTGCACAGTGAACCACTGGAGAATTTTCATCAGAAAGGTGACATTGGCAGAACTGCCTGTTAGAAAGACCACTCAGACTATAACTCAGAAGGGGCTAAAGGCAGGACGACCCATCAGAAGACGAAGGCAGGAATCAGGGAAACAGATGTAGAGGTGCTTGATAGTCATGGTCAGGAATGCAGAACTGGAATTGTCATGGCATTCAACCATGGCCCTGGGTGACACTGACCAAGGACATTACGTGCATAAAGAGAAGCACTAGTTTTCCAAGCTGGGTACTTTGGTCAATGAGAACATGCATTTCTTAAGAAGCTTTTCATTTATCTTACATTTCACATCAGGAAACTATAACTCGACTCATTCTTTTTAACCATTAAAGCCACATGTGACTGTACTTCTGTTGCCTTATCTGTAAATATGGATAATAATGTCACTTCCATCACAGGGAGGATTTCTTGAGCGCATTAATACAAGTAAGTACTTAAGTGCAGTAAATGTTAGCCATTAGTAAAGCAGAAATAAACTTTAAAGAACAGATGCATAATTAATGACTGTGCAATTAACAACAGCCCTCCCTCTCAGTGACTGTGAGTCAGATTAACCCAACTACCACAACCAGGGGTAAAACCTTACATACAGTAATTGTCATGGAAAGGAGCTGCCTCTGATTTCCTTGATCTCTCCAGAGCTCTCACACAGACTCTTAGAAAAGGCCCTAACATTTGTACATAATCATGATTTTAAATTTATAAAATGCTTTGTCTAGGTAAAAATTTTTCAGAGATTCAAGATTCAAGGGGATATGGGACTTGCAAGGGGAGACTGACTGCAAAGGGGCACAAGAGAATTTTCTAGAGCGATGGAAATTTCTATGCCTTGAATGGGGCAGTGGTTTCATGGCTATATGTGTTCTAAATATCACTTAAAATGTGTGAATTTTATTATGTATAAATTACACTTTAATAAAGATTGAATAAAGGTAGAAGAGATGGAAAATGGGAAAAGGGGAATTCACAGAAAAATGGATACTTATATTCCAAAGAGAAGGGAAATATAGACTTATATGAAAGAACTTGCTTTCAATCTTTTAATTTCCAAAAACATCGTCACTTCAAAGGGATGAGGCTGGCTAGGAATGTAAAACAGCTCTCTTATGCAAGAAACAGTTTGAAAATTCACCCTCATTTCTATGTCTAAAGAACATCCCTGTTACCCCTAGTTGCACTGGATAAGCTGCCCTCTTGTGGTTTTGATATATATTTCCTTAGCACAAAAGTGGGCACTTATTAATCTATTCCCGTAGCAGTCCCAACCTGCACACAAATGTTTCTCCAGGTAACTGAGAGTAGGTTTGACAGTGGCTTCCACACAAGACAGAAAAGGCCATTATGGGCTTGCATCATAGCCAAACTTTAAATAACTAAGAAAGTAGGGTTGCCACAAAATACATATGGTTTGAGGCTGACAAATTCAAGACATTTTATCTCAATTTAATTTTAACGTATGCTAGTACATACTTTCACTTCTGCAACACAGAATCTGCATGTGTCTCAAACAAGGTGAGTGCAAAGAAAACAACTGAAAGTTTGAATTCTACCATCTGTGAACACTATTCAATATCTCCAAAGCAACCCTGCACAAAGAAAGAAAACAACAACAACCAAGCAAAACACAGGGTTTCATTAACATTGGCATGATGGGAAGCTACGTATCTTAGAAAACATTAAGTATTTGTTCAAAAAAAGGAAAGAAGGGAGGGGCAGAGGAAGGGAAGAAGGAAGTAGAAAGGAAGGAAAGGAAGGAAGGAAGGGAGGGAGGATCAAATAGCCTATCTTTCAAAAGTTACACTAAAAAAGAAGATAAAAGATACGTTAACTCAAAAATGGCAACACTTTCTCTTTAGAAAGTAATTCATCTTCATAGTAGACCATTTGTAAAAGAAATAAATTGAGAAAAGATGAGGATATAGACGAAAATAGGTGCTGTATTTCAACTGTTGAGATGTTAAAAATTCATCTAGTATGAGGCTGGACTAAACTAACTTCTACCAGGGCTACACTCATTCCTGATAAATGACTATTGAATCCACATTCTAGTAGAGTTACCCTTTCTTTTTAAATCAAGTCATTTCCCTTCTCAAAACCCTCCAATATCTTCTCCTTGCACATGGAATAAAATCCAAAATCCTTCCCAGGACTCCCTCTAGGAGCCTGCATGGCTCTCTCTACTTCACACCCTGTCCCTCTCCCATTTCCTCAAGCCCTCTGAGCACACCACCAGCTTCCTGCTGTTCCTCCAACATGCCAGCTCCCTCTCACTTCCCTGCCTTTGTATTGGCAGTCCACCTGGAATTTCCTTTCTCAGCCTTTCCACCCGGCAGTCTCCCTGACTGGGTTCAGGTCTCTACTCTAAAATCACCTCCTCCAAGAAGTTTCCCTTGACCACTCCGAAAACAACCCTCCAGTAACCAACTCTGCACTCTCACCTTTCCTGTCTTTACTTTTCTTCTTTGTACTTATTATCATCTGAAGTTATATTGTATACTCATTTTTACCACTTTTTATTATCCCTCTGCCCCACTGAGATGTGAGCTTCATGAGAGAAGGGGCATTATCTTCTAAAACAGAGTCTGACAGTAGTTAGTACTTATTTGAAAAATAAAATAGCCCTGCTTGATAATAAACCCTAATAAAATATGTTCCAACACTGTATCACCATCAATAAGTCCTTCCTCAGGTCTACCCCAAGTTTCTCCCCTTGCAAGCCATATCCTTTACCTGAATCCCAGAGCGATGGACAGTGGCTGACCAATACATGCTCTGTTAAGTAGTTACTTAGGATCACAAACTTCAGAAGGTAAAATGAGGCCTTAGCATAATTGACTCCAGCCCTTTTGTTTTGAAAGTAAGTATACAGGCTCAGCGAGGTTGGCTGGTTTCTCCAGGTTCACCCAGAAACGGCAAATATCAGCAAACCCCAGATCACTTAAAGGGTGCACTGTGCCTGCCTTAATCATCTCTATAATCCCAGACCCAGCACAGTGCCTGGCACAAAGGATGAGCTCAGCAGAAGTGTACCCAAGTAACAACTACCCTCAATCCCGCTCTATGTGCTCATTCAACTGAACTGGACTTCCTCTCATTACGGTCCCAATGATGACTTCCTATCTGAGAAACATTTCCAGTTACTTGTGTCATTATTTCCTGTCCTCTCTCCTTTGAACATGCAGATGACAACATAACAAGACATAACAGTATATCTGGGGACTGGTTTGATGCTAACATAATTCAAATAGCCCAGCATGGAAATACCAAGGAAAAAAATGGGAAATGCAAAGCAAACTAAAACAAAAAGCAAGACGAAAAGCTGGCAGTGTAGCCAGCCACAGGGGTTGTGACAGTAATGCAAGGCAAGAACCCTGTCGGGTTCACATTTGTTTCCTTACAGCACCTAGCAGTGTGCCTGGCACATAGTCATGGCCCATTTGTTGGGAGAGGAGAAGAAAATGACACTGCAGATTCAGTGGTTTGATAATAACAAGTAAGTTTATTTTATAATAACAGCTCACACTTGCACGGTGCTTTCCGTTCTCAGCACTTTACACACATCTCATCAAGTGCTCCGAAAACATGCACCTCACCTGTAAGGGAGATGCTACAACTCTGAAAAACAAGTCATTTTTAGGAGTCAGTTAGCAGCCGAACCTAAACTCCAGTCTCTAACGAGGCTCTGCAGAATTCCTTGCTTCCAGTGTGTCTGCATTACCTATGTGCTTTGCTGAAGAAACAGTGATGTGTTTGATTAGGGGACCTTGCCCCAGACCCAGCTAGTGGTATGAAGCAATGTCGAGTGATTGCACCATATTATCTTTCTAAAATCTGAAATATTCCAGATTCCAAAGCACATCTGACCCAGCGGGTTTCACACAAGTATGTCTCAGATTTACCTTAACACAGAGAAGTAACCTGTGCCCAGTCACACGGATAGGCAGTGGCCAAGCTAGGATGCCCTATCCAGGCAGTCTAATTCTGTAGGGGTGCTTGTGGCCACAGGATCCTGCTTCTCTCATCAATGACGTCGGTGTGACTAAAAAACAATTACTGACTCAACTATTTTTCTGATGCGTCTCCAGGAAATAAGATTCAGCAAGGTGAATTGGCTGGGGTGGACCTGTGTTGTCACCCACAAAGACTGATTTGGACTATCGATGACCCTGGCTAAATGAGGGCTCGGGGATAGTAACCCGAGCACAGTGGACGTCCAGGAGGTCATGGCCCCATTTGGGAAACAGCACACAAAGTTGTGGGTGATCAAAACATTCACCTCCGGGAATGTCTCCCCAGGAGCTTCCAGGAAACGCTGAGGCAAACCTGCTAGGGGTCTGGGATGATCTTTCCACATTCTTTTATATACGCTGTGAAGTGGGAAGGGAGAGCTGTGGTTGGAATATGAGCAGGAGACTATGGAAGCAGAAAAGGTGTGTGTGTTTATGTATGCATGGAAGTATACGCTCATTATATATGGCCTTCCCTAAGGTTCAGAATGCAGAGTACTGATGAATTGCATTTCTGCTTGTCCTCCTATCCTTTAAACTAATTATCTGTGGAAATAAAAAGATGCTACCTAATTTGGGCCAGCAGTGTCCTTACTTCACCAAGTACTTGGGGTGAACTCTATTCTTCAGATTTCAGTTCAAATGCTACTTCCTCAGAGAAGCCTTCCCAACACCCCAAATCAAATGGTTTCCCCCCTTTCATTGTCTCTCACATCTTGGTGTGAGCCTTCCCTCTTAGCACTCATCACGATCTGTAATTAAATACTTGTGAGTTCACTTGTTCACTGCCTGGCTGTCCCCATCAGGCTGTAATCTCCAAGACAGCAGGACCCTTCCTTGTCTGTTTGCTCACCTCCACATCCTCAGCAAGTAGCACAGCACCTGATACATCCTAGTAGCTCCATAAATATTTGTTGATCGAATGAATGAGCTTCAAATTTCACAGCAGAATACCAGCCATTGGCAGCACTTTGCCAGTAGATACACGAGGTCTTCACCCACCTCTGAATTCTGAAAGCCTTATTGCCTGGGCAGTGACACGTTATCTCTTCAGCTCTGAGTGGCTACTTTACTTTATTATCCTTAGTGTTAACTTCTGACCTGTTTAGATCTAGTCTTCCCAATTACATCAAGAGCATACTGAGTGTAAGTTATTCTGGTTTGGATTCTGCAAAGCTCCCTTGCCAGGGTTTGGCATCTACCCTTTTCACATGGTTTAGTTCTCAAAACAGGTATTATTGTAGGTGGGGAACTGAAGCCCGGAAGTGCAGGATAGTGTCAAATAAGAAAACTGGAAGCTGGGCCAGCCGAGTGGCACGGTGGTTGATAG
Organism: Aselliscus stoliczkanus; assembly: GCA_033961575.1. Classification (NCBI taxonomy): domain Eukaryota; kingdom Metazoa; phylum Chordata; class Mammalia; order Chiroptera; family Hipposideridae; genus Aselliscus; species Aselliscus stoliczkanus. Next base: position 68,603,523 of record CM066734.1, on the reverse strand, counting down.
CTGGCTTAGGACGCCAGCGGCCCTGGTTCAGGTCCCACATATGAGGGCCAGTGACACTGCCCTCTACAGCTAAGATGGTGAACAACAGCTCCACCTGGAGCTGGGCTGTGCAAGTCCTGGTGATGTGTAGGCTGCAGCCCCTGCTGCAGTGAGCTGCCATAGGCTACAGTGAGTGGCCGGCAGCCAGCGTGAGCAGCCGGCAGCCGGTGTGAGCTGCCAAGAGCCGCTGTGAGCGGCCGTCCAGAGGCCTGCGACTGATCTGCCTCACCCGAGAAGAACGCCAATGATACCAACATGGGACAGTGAAGCGACGTCCTCCACAACTAGACGGAAGAACAAAAAAGGACAGCAACTTGTCTGTTCCCCTTCCCCGGTTCTCCAATACTGTTCCCCTCCCCCAATTCCCCAATAAAATCTTAAAAAAATAATTTTTTTTTTAAAAAAAAGGAAAACTGGAAGCGAACATTGGAAAAAAATTTCTAAATGAGTCGAGTGCCCAAGAAGAAAGACTGTTATTTGAATATAAAATACAGGTTCTGACTTTGTTGATGCAAGTGACCAACGCAAGGACAGAGAAAAATCTTAATTCAGCAAAGTCCTTTTTTAGCTTCATGAAATATCCCCTATGCCATTCTGCAGGTCCCACCCAAACTGGGAAGACTCTTAGTGGCGCAAAAGTAGGATTTTGGTTGTTTTGCTGAGTCAGGCCCTTTATTATAGGACAGAAAGAACACGTGTTCCTGATTTCTCAATTCCTCATTCCTGCTGGCAGCACAAAATATGCCTCAGCCCTGACTCTTAAGCCCAACAAACCACAAATGCAATAGATAACTCAGTGTTCTTTCAAATTGATATATTTCAAGTAATTTTTAATTTCACTCTTTCTTTTTCTTCTTTGGGTCAAATTACTTATGATAGATGTTAACAATTATCAAGTAGGCCTGTGACTCCTTCCCCCATAGCCAGGCACTCACATTTGGGCGTTAACTTATTCTCCTTTTCTGCCCCAACCATCATACAAGCCCAACAGTCAGAAACCAGACCAGTCAGCTGAAAACGCTGTTGTCAAAACACAGCCAAACCACTCAGAATTATCACAAATATCAGGAATTTCCTAACATGGCCAGGGTCACTGACGGTTAAAGGTTTACCAACATCACCTGCAGAATCTCAACTCAGTCCACAAAAAGTGCAGAAAACCCCTAAAATGTTTTAAGAGCTAAGGGCAGCCTTTAAAATACAAGGGCATAGGAATTCTGAGCTGCGCTCATCCCCACGTCCCCAAGTCACAGGTGTTTCAGAGCACTTAGCTTTCACATGGCCCCACACGACCAACAAGGCTCAAAGTATTCTTGCCAGGTTCAACTTTTTAAAAAATCTAATCAGAGCTCACAACATAACCAACTCCTTGGGTGGAGTGACAGAGGCCCTGATTCTCCCTGCTCCTCCCAATGCTGCCCTCATGTCACTTGCAAGCTGAGCAGCCTGGAGGTGGTCCCACCTGCTAATTTCCAACCTCCTTGTGCATCTCAAGTTTTAATATATTCTGTACATTGTACTGATCAATGTCCTCTTTGACTACTAACCACCATAACAAATCAAAAGCTGATGCTGTTCCCTTTTCTTTCATTATTTGCCATGTTTTTCACGCTGGCTATGTACTACACACTGCATTAAAATGGTCTATGTGTCTGGTTTTAATCCTCTCAACAAACAAACAAGGTGGGAACTGTTAAGCCTTTTAGTGAAAAAAACTGAGACTTGGGGAGGTTGTCTTATTACAAACAAACAAACAAACAAACAAACAAAAACTCCTAAGAGGTAGGCTGAGACTTAAACCTTGATCTTTCTGGCATTATTCCATTGTCTCAAAATAAGAGATCCTTCCACAAGGAGATCAGAAACCTCTTGTCATTCATTCATTCATTCATTCATCAGTCAGTAACACATATTAGAGGTCTACAATGCATGGTCCTCTCAATAACTTGAAACCTAATTCTTCCACTCTATAATACACCAAATTTTACATTTTAACATCTCTCAAATAACCAATGTGTATATTTACTCATTTTAAAACCTAGTATTAAATCAATTGTATATTTTACATCTATGGTCAGATGACAATCCAGGGAACAAGTCCCTTGAGAGAAAATCTTCAAGATTCATTCGATTTAAAGATATTCAAAGTTAATAGAAAGAGATCATCTGGTCTGTGTGGCTCCAAGAGGATAAGATTAATATAATTAAAGAAAAACGGTGACATCAGAAGAAGGGGTGGTCCTCCTTTGGAGGCCTAAGAAAAGCTGGACAGATAAAAAGTGGCAGTGCCATTGGGTCACAGATGAGGACAAGAACTTTTAAAATCACTGGACTTCAGAAGGAAGGCAAGATCAGCCTACTGTGAAATATGGGGTTCCCAGGCCAAGAAGGTACCTATTAAATGGATCTATTAAATCTTAGATCCCTCTCTTCCTCAGCTCTACTTCCAGCTGCACCCAATGGCCTTCTGAATGTGATGTGTGATTCCCTGTCCACCCAAGGTTGAGAGAGAATGTGCTCATTTCCCAAAAATAACCTTATTTTCAATAGCCGAGAAATATCCATGGAGGGCCTATTCCAAGCCATCATTGTGCTAGAATGTTCACCCAGATGTTCTGCCGCTAGGCCTCACAGTAGAAGCCCTTATCCCCACAGCACCCCTCATAAAGCCCGTCTCTGAAAGGGTGGGGACCGCTGTACTGCAGAAGCATTTCTCAAGCTTGCCCAATCACCCAGAGAGCTTGTTAAACATTAAGTCCCAGGGCCTTCCCTTGGACTTTCTGCATCAGCACCACCAAAGGAAGGTTCTGAAAGTCTCTCATTTTAAACAGTATCCCAGTAATTCTACTCATTGGACAAGTTTGTGAATCCCAGTTCTCTGGCAGTTAGCCTGTTGTGGGTGTGGGCCCAGTAAGAGGCAATATATTCAACGCAATGTGATGTACTGGGGATTCAGTTTTTAAAAGATACTTTCAGAAATAACAGTACAACAGCTTTGATTATCAAACCAATGCCCCTTTTCCTTATTCCTTTGCCCTAGATCCTACTAAGTAAAGTCCCAGAAACTTAGATCCTATCCCATTGAAAGCCACAGGACATAATATTCAAAAGATCAGTTAATGCTAGGAGGCCAAGTTAATGTAAATATTCCGGATGCTAACAAAACCCCTCAGTCAAATGCTTTGAGCCAATGAGCCCTCAATACTGTTTTCAACGGTCTGGCTCTGCCCTTTCCAGGCCAAAGCCTACAGAAGTTTTTAAATGCAGTGGATATCCTTACAGTGGATGACATATATACATACACATAACCTGTCCACAAAATGCTTCCTTTCTATTTATGACTTACTCCCTGGAAACTAAAACTTACTTCACTGATATATATTTTCATGATGCGTAGAATTCGTTCAAAATATCAGGCTGCTCAGAAGCAATATTATTCTTAGAAGAGGGAGTATCAGTGAAGAATTTACTCCAAGGGATGAGAGTCATATTTGGTGGGCGTGAAGCTCTAAATGCCATCTCCCAAAGAGAGACAAGTCCAAGGATAAGGCAGCATAAACAGGCAAGTTAATATTATCCAGAATAGATCCATGTGTACATTAGATTGGCATTCTTTCACCCTTGCTAACATCAGAAGTGCATTTTAGTGTGGTTACTGACCTCTGAGCTACTCACCACACAACTAGGCTGGTTCCAGATCAATCCTTTTTGTTCATAACCAGCATTTAGACAATGAACACCTGAAGCTCTGTGGTGCTTTTCATTTTTTTTTTTTAATGATTAAATGGCTGTAACAGCTATAAAGTGCTCCAAACTTGGTGGCTGTGTGGTAATGATCCTGCAAGGATCCCCAGGGGCCAAATTCTTGAAACAGTAAAATAACTTTGCTATCTATGAGCTGATGCAGATAAGTTAACAGATTCAGGCAGATGACTTGCCCAAGGTCACAGAGCCAGGCCTCAGTCCTCTCCCACTCTCTGTGGGATGCTACTAAGAGGGGGTGGTGTCTGATAGGCATAGCCTGGTGCACTCTCCCAGTGCTAATCTCCCATCTGGCCCACGCTTTGGGCTTGCCTAATCCACTCCTCCCAGTGTGGCTGTGTCACCAAGGCTCCTTCCTGAAATTAAGAAAGTAACAGAACTGCTGTGGCATATCTAAGTGCATCCTTCAGGAGGGCATGTTGACAAGTGTAACTGCCTGATGTATTTGAACGTTATGAAAAATACAAGCAAGAGAGGCCACTCCCTTCTATGGACCACAGTGCCCACATTACAGCTAGGTTTGACCATTTGACTTAGCTCCAGCCAAAGGATGGAGGGGAAATGATGTGGGCCACGATGATCCGATATAGGCCAGGCCCTAAAAGCCTACCACGCATGCTCTTATGGCTCTCTCCTTCTCTGGCTGACTGGGAGAGCAAGGCCCAGGATACCATGGGCTGGAAAAGACTGTGTCTCTTGCCTGGATCTCCAAATGAACTCATGGAGGTGAGCCGCCCCACCAACCCGCACATGCACCAGGATGGCAAGAAACACATTTCTATTTGGTAAGCCACTGATATATGGGGTCTATATGTTACTGCTACTTAGCCTAGCCCAACAAAAACACAAGGAATCTCTGAAGATTGGGGAAAGTATGGTTTTAAAGTAAGAGAAACAAGCAGCACAATTAACACATCTATTGTTTATCAACCACAAAACAACAGGAAGGAATCAACAGGATTTGGGGAAGAGTAAACCAACTTAATTTTCTTCTAGACTATAAAAGAAAATCCCTATCTTGCTCCCAGAACAGTTCATTTATAAGTTGCCTTTTGAAACAACTTATAGAATGGCTTTTCCAAAGAAAGAATATTAGAAATGATGTTCAAAAAGATTTTTTTAAAGTTTTTTTGCCCAAGTGCAATAATAGAAATGATTCTAAAAGTAACATCAGTCCTGTAGGCCTCTGAGGTCTGAGGACCCTTGGTGGGTGGAGGGGGCAGAGAAAGGGGCAGAGGAACTTCTAAGCAAGGGCCCCAGGGGCTGAAGGCCTACAAGGAGGGCCGTGGCACGGGGGCGGGGGTAGGCTGGGTGGTGGGTGTGGGGACTGGGAAGGGGTGAGGGAATGGTCCCTCCAGCAACCTCTGTCTTGGTGAAAACACAAAATACATTTGTCCACAGATGCAACATCCTTCATCCTGTACTTTATCACGGGAGGCAATGAATTCAGCTAAGCTTCCAGTGTTTCTGATTTGATCCCACATGGCAGCTTCATTAATGAGCTGTGAAGTTATTTTCTCCTTCAGCCTGAGCTGCCCCAGTGATGTTAAGCAGTACTCAGTATGCGATGTGCTACTACATGGCAGTGTGGTTAAGGGCAGGAGAATGTCAAGGGCACTGACACACACATCTGCCAGTGGGGCCTTGGAGCTGGAGCAGGGTCCTTGATGCCTTTGCTAGGCTGGACATTAACCTTTTACTTGCTGGCTTATGGGCAGGTCCAAGGTTTCCTGGGGAAGGAGCTAGAGAGGTCAGGCTGGTGGTGGGAACATACTGGAAGCTTGAGGCAGCAGCTATCCACCAAGAGGCACAGAAAGATTTCAGTCTTTTAAAAGCCAGCATGGCTGTACCAGTGCATATAACTACCAGACCTGGTGAAAAGTTCAAGCCTTAGAAACAGGCCTGGGTTCAAATCTTAATTCCATTACAATCCAACTGTGTGAACATGGGTAATTTTTTCCTTATATTCTCTAAGCCTTATATTCTGAGTCTTATATTTTGAGTTTACTCAACTGCAAAATGAGGATGAGAACATGGATATGAAAGCACCTGATACAATGTCTGATGTTCAGTACATGTTTAATAAAAGCTAATCTCTCCCTAACCCCCCTCCCCAGCTCATCATCTTCACAACAAGCCCAAGGCACAGGGATTAGGATAAAGGAAAAATAGAGGATAAATGATAAGGTCACAGAATGAAAAGGATGTAAGACTTGGGGAGAGACAGGAGGAAAAAAAAGCAAAGAGGAACCTGGAGGGTCTTGCTTCACATTGTTGAGGAGAATTGCTTCAGACATAGATCAGTGTCCAAGTGGGAGGGATTTCCTGCAAAAACTAGACCTTTGGGTTAGCCAGGTACTCATTCTTTGAATGTCACCAACAGGAGCTCTATATCACGTTAGAAACTGGACTACAGAGCCAGTGCTGAGGGCAACATCATTAAGAATCTAATGATCTTGGTTCAAATCCTGGCTCAGTAATTTACCAGTTGTATGTAAATTACTTAATCTCGCTGTACCTCAGTTTCTTCATTTGTACAATGAGGATAATCATAGTACCCACATCTAGCTCATAAGGATAAGCTGAGTTAACATAGGTCAAGCTTTAAGGATGGTGCCTACCTGTGTTAAGAAGAGCTAAGGACCATACACCTTATCTATTCTTTATTCTTATTATTCATTGATGGCACTCAGAGGTAAAAAGCTTTGCCACTTCCTAACAATGTAGGGATTTTAGGAAAGTTACTTAGGTGTCTGAACCTCAGAAGTTGTCTGCAAAATAAAGGGATTGCATTATCGCTAACATTTATTGAGCACACAATGATACTTTAATGAAGATCCATTATGTCCATTTTTCAGAAGAGAAAGCTGTGTCTTCAAAAGGTTAGTATCTAGCCTAAGGTTAAAAGGTTGGGAAGAGGCCCAGCCAAGACTTCAAGCCAGTTCAGAAAGACAACAGATTCTGCTTACTTAAATATTGTGCTCTATTATCTCTGACCCCAGGATGCTGTAACAGCTTTGCAAGCATGCTTGTTGGTTATCACATACTCACAGCAAATGCATTTGAAGAAAGGAATCTAATCAGTGTCCATAAAAACCAAAAAAATGTAGCACTAGACCAATAGAATCAAGTTAAAGGTCAGGGCTTTTGGTTGTCCACATGACTCACTCGGGTTGGGGCAAGACGAAGTAGGTATGAAAATAGAAGCTCACGTTGGAGAATCAAGAGGCCACAAGTCTAATATCACAACATAATTTCTAAAGTTATCATGCTTTATAAATGAGACAATCTAAAATGATTACTTATATATTAAATCATACCTTAACACTGACTTCCATAATAAAAGACTCATAAATTCAACTACATAAAATATTCCTTAAAACCACAAACAAAATCAAAAGATGAATGATCAACAGAAAATATCCACAAGTCACAAGACAAAGAGCTTGTTTCAACACAAAAAACTAATATATAAAATGCTTATAAAAATCAGTGAGAAAAAGATTGACAAACCAATAGAAAAATGGGCAAAACATATGAAGGGATAGTTGACAAAGTACAAATGACCTTTAATTTTATGAAAATATGCAAATTGAAAATGCACTGAAATATCATTTCTCATCTATCAGATTGGCAAAAATCCAAATGTTGATATTAACATATTATCATATTATGTTGGCAAGGCTGTGGAGAAACTAATATTCTCATACGTTTCTGATAGGAGATATGCATATTGCTGCAACCCTTTTGTAGGAAACTTACCTATTATATTATATATCTATTATATATCCATTATATCCATTAATTAATTACTATTGCATATAGTCTTTAACCTAGCAATTCTACTTTGGAGAATTATCCTATAGATATATTTCATACTTGCCGAATGATATGTGTACAAGATAATTTATTTTAGCATTGTTTTTAATAGCAAAGGGCTGGAAACAAACCAAATATCCATCAATAGGGTACTAGTTAAATAAATTATGGTAAATCCATACAATGGAATACTATGTCATTATTTTTTTTAAAGAGTCAATGTGGAAGCTCTCAATGGACTGAGATTGAGAGATCTCCAAAACGTATTGCCAAGTGAAGAAAAACAAGTTGCAAAACTATTCACCTTTAGTCTACCTTTTGTGGAAAAGGGGGGAAGGGACTAGAAGCTACAAGTATATTTGCCTGCATAGCATAAAGAAATTTCCAAAGAATAGATAAAAAACTAAGAATAGTTGATACCTATGCCCAGTTTATTTGAATAAAACAACAACTTAATAAAAAAAAGTGCTGTGTCTTCATCATTATGCATTCTTTGTTAATTTAATCCTCTTATGAAATTCCTTGTTTATTCATTTCAAAGCATAATACATTAATATTCACCACAAAACTGTGGAAGTGTTTTCTATCCCAAGAGAGAACTGAATAGGAGAAAAGTTAATCTGATAAGCATATATTATATGCATTTTTAAAAGATGTATAATTCCAACACAATTATCTCTGAGTTGTGCGATCACAGGTTATTTTTATTTTCTCCTTTGTGTTCTTTTCCGTTTCTCTAGTGGCCTACATTATTCTTAGAATTAAATTAAAGTTTGTTCGAATAAAATAAACATTATAAAGAGGAAATCTTCAGTGGTTAAGTAAAGGAAGAAATTTTGACTTTGAGGGTAATTAAAAACTGGAACAGCTTACTAATAAACATAATTGGAATTTCTATTTCAGCAAACCTTTATAAAAATAGTACTAGATAGCTTTGGTTTAAATATTCATTTATTAAAGGTTAAAAGGTTGATCAGATGATGTTTTGCCACAAAGCTGCCACAGCAACTGAAGAGCAGTATGTAGAATATTTTTTTTCATTAAAAAAATTAGAAAGAATGGGGCTGATTGAACAGGTAGAAGAATCTAGATTGTGCAAATGGTCTTCAGCTCTGCAGCCTTTCTGTAGGTGTTGTGGATTATTAGACTTCTGAGATTTAAAACCTTCTCTAATGATGTAAGAAGCGCCTCCTACATTGTTTACCTAGAACATAATTTTATTATTTCAGACATAGCCTGAGCAAAGCCAGTACTATGAGAGGATAAAGCTTTTTAGGAAAAAAAAAATCAATTTTAATCATGATTTTTCTAAGAAACTCTGAAGACTGGTATTTGGTTGATTCCAGTGAACCTCAGGGGAAATCCTACTGAAGCAAAAGAAATGAAGGCAAGAAAGAATTTCTAGATTCTAAAATACTCGAAGAAACTTAAAAAAAAAAAACAACTAAAAATCTCCTTCCAGATTGTTAGACAAACTTGGGTTCTATAGGTATGTTTGAGAATTTCATAAGTAATCACAATAGGGGAGAAGAAAAGAGCAAGATAGTTATGAAAATAGTGGAAGAAGCATAACTGGAGAGAAAGAACAAAAAATTAAGAGTGAATCAGATAAGTTATAAACATGACCAGGTGGTCATTTTTCTAAAATATGGGAGCTATTATAGACCTCAAAGCAAAGGTTTTAGACTGGGGTCATTTTGTTCCCCAATCCAGAAGTTATTCAGCAGTGCCTAAAGATGTTTTTGGTGGTGGGTGCTACTGGCATCTAGTGGGCCAGGGATGCCACTAAACATCCTATAACGCATAGGATAACATCCCACAACAATCCAAAATATCAACTGTGCCAGGACTGAAAAACCCTCACCTGGAATTGGTGGGAGGTAGGGGTGGGGAGGGTCTTGGCCTCACAGAAACACTACAACTCACAAAGGAAATATTATTACCATAGCTACCTATAAGGAGTCTCACCAAATCATCTGGCCTTGGAAAGGGAGCAATGGCTTTGTCTTGTATCCCCCTTGGGCCACTTTGATCAGAGCCTGCTGTTTGCAAGGGTAACCCACCCCTGCAGGTTTTCCCAGGACTGTCCTGGTTTTAGCACTAAAAGGACAAGTGAAGGCTCTCTGTTCGCCAAGCACACAGTGCCATTTGGTCATTTGGAATTTTTCTCTTTTGAAGAGAAAAACCTGGTTCCTTCATGGTTTTCTCTGTGCCTTTTCTCACACATAACAAGTTCCCAAGGCCTCCAGGAGGGAAAATAAAAAGGGTTTGATTTCTCAAATGCTCTCTGTGCCTGGTGGCTGCGGCTTGGGCACAGACGCAGTGGGAAGGGTAGAGACTCCTGGGGGGGTCTCCGGCAGGGTTGTCAACAGTTCATCTTGGTCTACCCCCACCCAGGTCACTGGGTCCAGCTTTTCCTTTGAATAGGAGCCTTGGGGAAACACTCCTGCCCTGGAGGCCCACATAACTTGCTCAGAGGCAGAGTTTATAATCAGCATTGGTGGGGCCACTTTTCCTGAACTCCTTCTGGGGCTGCACCCCAGGCAATGAAATGCATTCCTTGAGAATGAAGGCCTTTCCCCTTATCTTTCCTAGACTGTACTCTCATCAGCCTGTTTCTTATATTGGAAAGTCACGATGCTTTTCTGCATTGAAAAACATAGAAAAATATGTCATGACTTTCTGAAGACCCAAGAAATGTGAAACAGATTCCAACTATCTATCCTCTGATCACTGGACACAATATATATGAAAGCATTTCACAAACTGCAAAATACAAAATAAATGTAATGTACTAACTTCATAATAAGAAATCATTTGTGTTTGAGGTTAGCATTTGGTGGTTGTTTCTCTTTCTTGCTAAACATTTATAATTGACCTTGTGGCAGGCACTGTTATAAGAACTGCGCATGTGTTACCTCATATAATATTCACAAAAATCCTATGACGTATTATTTGGATGCCCATTTTACAGATGAAGAAACTGAGGTAGATGATATTAAGCAACCCCTAGGATCACAAGCCTGGTGGCACTAGGAGATCAGGTTCAGGCAGGCTGGCTCCAAAGGTCACACTGGATGCTACCTGTCACTCAAGCCATTCCTGGAGAATGAAGGAAGTCGCTCAGATAAAGTGCTCCTTGCTGTAATGAATCATGAACCTGCAGCCCACCCCATGCATTTGGTGGCCTAAGGGTCATGTGCTGGAGTAGAAACCCTGAGTGAGTAACTCATGAACACATGACTGCACTCTTAGTTCCTTCTGGGTTTGCTTCCTGTAATAGCCTTCCTCGAGTGCTGAGCCAACGAATGGGACGAGTTTCAGTTCTGGGAAAATGGCTAAACTCCAATCACTGTGTCCACACTGAAGCTCTCTGCATGCTAGTAACCCCAGTCTCTAGCCACAGGGACTTCCTCAAACTGGGAAACGGTGTGCTCACCAATGAGGGTCCCAGCCCAACAGCCTGTTTGCAGACTAAATACCTCGCAAGCAGCCTCAGAAAGATGCAGTAGCTAATAGTTCTATGAAGACATTTCTGGAAACATTTCATGTGACAGTCCAAGCAAATGCAGATGTATAATAGGCAGCAGGTCAGATTCTATGAAAAAATGAAGATGTTCTTCTCTGTCATTTATTCTCTCCTAACTGCATCCCAATTTTTAAAAAATCCTGTGTTCCCTTTCCTGATCCTCTCTTTACAGTGTTCCATGCTGTTTAAAAAAGGTCTGGGATAACCATATAGTTACAAAGAGACAGGAATGCAGCCAAACAAGAAACCAAAAGCCCCAAATCTCTGCCTTATCACAAGATACTTTCAAGCTCTGGGGTTTTCTCCTACGTCAGCCCAAATCTTATGATTAGATAGATGTAGTACCTTTGTGTTATTCCCTGGTAAAGAAATCAACAAACACCTACTTAGGACTTTTCCCCCTGGCACTTAACAGATATTTGTTGAATAAATGGCCTCTCTCTGACTCCATTTTCTACCTTCATTCATTTTCAGTTTTCTTAGCGTTTTCTTCCTGTATCCTTACTTAGTGTTGGAGCCTACTTAAATTGCATTGTTGCTCCATCTAAAAGCTTATATTTGGTGGCCTTTTCTGTAATTTTCTCTTTCACTTTAATTTCTAGAGTTACCACGATACTTAGGTATCGAGAGGACAAGAGACTTAACTTTCCTATTACTCAGTTCCTCCATCTGTGAATGGTACCAAAGCAGTACTTGCTGTGAGGATCGATAGATAATGCTCCTAAAATGTATGGCACAAGGCCTGGTGCACAGTGCATAGCTCAAAATATAATAGCTACAATCAATAAACAAAACCCCTAAATTGAACAGAATTCCTAGTTCAGATTGTCTACGTAGGTAAAATGTTGTAATTTTTAAAAATACTTATGAAAAATAAGATCTGACTTCAGGAAGAACTACAATAAATAGTTCGCTGGGCCCATTCTGTGGAGATTGTTCAGATCAGAGCACTTCACCAAACATGCGGGTAAATCCATATTAACAAGAAGCTCCGGGAAAAACCTGTAGGTGTTTTTTTGCTGCCATTTTTCTCCAAAGATCTTGGAGTTACTATGTTGGAAAAGTGGACTTTAGGAACACAAAGCATTTTCTTCTGCCCTGACCATTACTGTGCAGAAATTCTTATGCAAAATCTAATAATCTTTTTTAACCCATAAATGTTTAGAATGCTACAAAATTCTAATTCTGTGTAAACGCTAATATGCTGAATACCACGGGCCTCTCTCTACTAGGAAATCTTTCTCTCACTAGACTTTGTTTAATTACCGAAGTCAAATGATTCCACCTCACGGATATTTTCTAAATTTGTTTCCTTCCACTGACATATACAAAAAAAATCTTAGAATCCAAGTGACTTACCTATATGTTTGAATCCTTTCCTCTTTCTCATTTTCCTCCTCCAAATTTCTAATAACTGCTCTCGATTGTGAAAGATAATCAAACTGCACAACAAATGAATTTAGGGTTCCTCATTTGGAACCTAAATTCTATATCTTCTTCTTGGTTTCAGGGCTCCAAGAATTCCTGCGAACACGACAGGATACCTTTTTGGTACCACACGAGGAATCTTAGCCACATGGTAGAGGTCCTGTGACCATGGCACAGCAACAGTTGAGGCATAAGTTGGACGGATAGGGGCTTGAAATTGTGGTTGCCAGCACCCCCGCACGTGTCAGCCAACTGGGGCTGCGCTTACTGGCATTCACTTGGCGGTTTCAGCAGCCCTCCTCTTGGCCCTTTCCATGCCTTTCATCCCCGTAGTGGCTGACTTTCCATGACCCGGCAAAGCAAGAGAGTGATTCATGACCACCCACAGCCCTGCTCTCCTGGTTGACCACCTCCACACCCCCGCCCTTCCCTCACTGCAGATTTCAAAGGAGGATCCCAGCAGTCCTTGTCTAAGGGCACCTATGCATGCAGCAAGAACCTGGCTCTTGGCTTCAGACGGATGCAACTTTAAATCCTGATGCCATCTTCCTTGCTGATGACTTAAGTCCATCTCAAATATAAAACTGCACTAATAATATCAACTCCATGAGATTAGTGAAGGGCATGTCAGGTAGTCCAGCGCCTGGTATATAGTAGGAGTTCAAAAGAGGGAATTATTATTTTTGTTACATTTTGGAACTCACAGTCTACATTGTGAGCTCTCAACAAATTGTAAATAGATTATGTTAGAACTTAACTTTGCCTTTTAACATCAAATCAAATCACTCTTTTTTTTTTGCTCCTAAAATAATATTACTTGACAAGACAATGCTGCATCACTAACCTGTTAGTAATATTATTAGCCTCAGAGTAGAGTAAGTTGAGACAGAGAAGTGCCATGGAACATTCATCAATCATGCACTTTCCTACAGAGAATTTTGTCTGGCCTGGGAAGCAGATGGAGTTTCTATGATTGCGCCATACATGATGCACTAGAACAAGCAAACCAACACACAAAAATGACCACATATCATTCTTGCATATCAGGCATGGGGGTGCTATGGAAAAGCTGTTATGGAGGCTTAAATTGTTGCTGTCATTCCTAAGGTTTACCCCAAATATTCTGGTTTCATAACATGTTTATTTAGCAAATTTTCACTTGTTATTCAACTAGGCTCAAAATTTACACATATTGAGGAATAATCCCCTATCACATCATTCTAAATTCATAAAAGGAGCTGTAAGCACATTCCCTGTTCTTATATACCTAACCCTCACTGGCATTACAGAAGCATATAAAATGAATAAAGAACAATATAAAACAGTGTTCGCTTAAGGAACAAAATAAGTGGCATGGATATTATGATTTTCTCTCTTGTGCTCTGCATCCTTTTCCACTGCCACTTTGTGTCCCTGGAGGCTGATCCACATGGACCTGTCTCCCTTGCTGTCTGGCACACCATTGAGCCAATGGGGGCACAGGTATAAAGTGAGAGACTGGGAGTAGAGAAAGGTCAGGGTATTCCTTCCCTTCTGGGTGACCCCAGGATGGCTGTAGCTCTGTACCAAAGGCTCCTGCCAGGCCTTCTCCACATAACTTTTCTCTGGGTTTTTGGCAGTACTTCACAATTCCCTCTTGGTTCCCTAAACCCTGATAATCCCGTCATTAATCTCTCCTCAATTATCCTATTGAGTGTACATGTGTTTCCTACTGGGAAACTGACTGATGGAGTTGCCTCCCCTTCCCCCCACAAAACCTAAAGTCACTCCAAAAACTGGAGTTTGTTTCTAAATAACTTAGGTAACGTAGGGGGCAAAAAACCACCTTAATTTAGGGAAGTTTCAGCAAGATTTCAAGCTCTTAGAACAAATATCTAATGAGTGCCTACTGTGTGTCAGCACTATGCTATATGGTGGAGATACGAGGGAACCAAGAGCTCCAACGCTAAAGGGGGAAGATGGACTGACTATATATAAGTAAGCAATTAAGATAATTTCAGACAGCAGTAAGTGCCGGATGGTAAATAAAGCAGGGCAATCGGATGGAGACCAACAGGCATCAGCGATATTTGTGCTGAGAACTGAACAAGGAAGTAGCTTTGCAAGGGGGACACTTGGGAAGATGAAGAGCGAGAAAGTCCCATAGGGATGGATGGTTTGGTGTCTTGGAGGAAGACTTCTTCCTGGTTGGTATAATCTGCTTGTGAGAGGGAGGAAGAGGGGTGGGGTGGGGAGGGGCGCTGAGCTGAAATGATCCCTCCTTCAGGAGAGAGCTCAACAGTCCACTGAGAGAAAGTGCTTTAAAAGATAACCCTGAGAGAGAGCATTTAGAGTGTGTGTGTGCGCACGGTAGAGAGGGTGGGTGGGGCGTGTGTGGCGTCAGTCCTGCCAGAGGGAAAAGAAGCAAGAGGCAGCAGCTACAACAGTCACAGAGCCCATAACCCAGCTTTCTCTCCTGAGCTCCAGTCTGCAGAGCCACTGCTTCTGGACCTCCCTCCTTGCATGGCCTGAAACTCACCATATCCGACACCGACCTCATCCTCTTCCCCGCAAAGCTGCTTCTCCTTCTGTGGTCATCTAGGCAATCCTATACCCAGCACCATGCCAGAATTCTGGGTGGTGTCTGACTCTCCTCCCTCACTGCCTTCACCAAGGCTTATGGCGTCCCCCCAAAAAAGGACGCTACCTTTTTTTTCTGAAGAAAACGAATTAATTTTTTTTTTCTTTTTTTGAGGGCAGTGTCACTGGCCCTCATATGTGGGACCCAAACCAGGGCCGCTGGCATCCCAAGCCAGCTCTGAACCACCGCGCCACTCGGCCGGCCCCTGATTAATTTTAATTGAGATATAATTGACATATAACGTCATATTAGTTTAAAGTGTACAACATAATGATTTGCTATCTGTATATAACACGAAATGATTACCACAATAAGTTTGATTAACATCCATCACCACACACAGTTATCTTGAATCTCCGTGTCTTGCTCCCTTCTTTCTAGCCCTGCAGCCAACATCTTAGTTCAGGTTCTTCACTCAGACTCTCACAGTAGCTTCCTTACAAGGTTCCACCCCTAACTCTAATCCTTGCTGCCAAAGTGATCTTTCCAAAACTGGGATGTGATTGTGTCACTCCCTACCAACTAGTTAGCAAAGTATACCAAGTCCTCTGGGATTGGTTCCCTCCCAACTCTCCAGTCTGATGTCTCATGCCAATTCCATCTTTCCGTACTCCTACCCAACTATTCCTTACAAACTATTGATGGTGCCTGAATGCGTTATTCTGGCTCCACGATGTTTCTTGCATCTACACCGGGTCCTCCATCTATTTCTTTTCCAACCTTATACCCTCCTCTCAATACCTACTCATTTATCAAAACCATTCAATGGTCACTTCCTCAAAGAAGTCATTTCTAATCACCAGACTGGTAGAATCCATTGTCTCATTACTGCCCCTGGGCACACTGGACTCTCTTCCAACTTCTATCAGGACAGCTATGACATTTATTGTCCTTATTTATAAACTCTCTCCCTGGACTAGCAGTAAGCACCTCGAAGGCAGGAGGTTTGTTATTCATCTTTGCATTCCTAGCACCAATCAGAGAGTCTGGCACATAGTAAATTCTCAATATATATTCATAAATAAACCTTTAGTAAAGATATGGAGTGTGCCAACTACAGAAAAGACGAAGTAAGAGAAGAAACTTTGGGACCAAAGGCTAATTGTAGAATGGGGCAAAGAACAAAAAGAGAAAAAGGGAACCCAAGCAAGGTCAAGGATAGGCGCAAGGACAGCATGTAATTTTAACACTAAACACAACTAACAAATAAATGGCATCCCTGACAGAGTGTTCGAGGTACAACAGCAAGAGAGTAGGTAGGGTCTTTCAGGACAATGTTGGATATTTATAAGAGCAATAGTAATAATAATAGCTTCGTAATCAAGAACAATTAATAACAACTGAGTGCATCTCATGTGCCAAGCACTTTATATGGGTTATAGCTTTTAATCCTCGTAACAATGCTATAAAGTAGGTACTATTATTGTCCCATTTTATAGATGAAGAAACCAAGGCCTAGCTCAGGGTTAATTAATTCGAAAATGGCAAATCTGGAATTCAAGCTAAGGTCTGCCTAACTCCAAAACCTGATATTTAACCACAATTACTATGGGGCTTATAGCATAAAATAGTGTTTTAATGCTTTAAATGGTATTTTATGTATAACTAGATTCATGAAACCATACTATGGCTCTCTCCACCAGCTGAGTTGTTTAAAATTTCAAAGTTTAGATTATGAGATTACCCCTATGATAAGTGTAATTAAATATATGGTGTTTTTTTGCAATTGAAAAGTATCCAAGACCACCTGGGTTTGACAAGCTTAACAAAACAGCATTAGTAAGTATATTTTGTGATTTGCTATGACACAGAATTTGTTGTTCATGTTTTTAGCTGAGCTCATTACGATGCCCTCATGAGGTAAACTGGTGAGAACCTTGAGCCCTCTGACATGGGACTTTTTGTTCCAATCCAACACATCAGTGCTGTTCTGTATTAACATCATGGGAGGCACTTATGGGAGGATTTAAAATTTTATGGTAGCCACACTTAAAAAGTACAAAAAAACAGGTGACATTAATGTTCTTTAACCCAGTATATCCAAAACATTATCATTTCAACATATAATCCATATAAACAAATTATTAACATTATTAATTACTAAATGAGACATTTCACATTTATTTTTATGCTGGTATATTTTACGCTTATGGCACATCTCAATTTGGTGCTAAAGTTTTATCAGAAACAATCTGTAGTATATATAATTTATAGCTGAAAAAGATTCACACATCCAAGTGAATTCAAAGATACCTACAAGCTTCCCAATAAAGTTGTGTTTACCAAAAAAATACTTCACACTGCTTCAGTTTTTAAATTTAAATTAAAATAAAAAATTCAGCTCAGTCTCACTAGCCACATTTCTGTAGCCACAAGTAGCTGGTGGCTATTGTATTGCACAGCACAGCTGTAGATCATGCTGTTTGTTTGTTTGTCTGTTTGTTTGTTTTCACATTCTCAAAATGGAAAGGTCAGAGACTGAATGGGGTGCTAGCTAATAACATGAACTGACTGCTCTCTACCTACAGGGATGAATTAACTTTGCATTCACTACTCCCATTAAAGTTGCACAGTGGTTTAGAAATAAGGCAGAAAAAATGGCTGTGAGGAGCATTATGAATTCATTACTTTTCTTTTCTAACAGGCTGTACTTGGGGTCATTAAATGAATACCTAGTCCATGTGACTGGACTACTTAATGATTTTATCCCAACAAATCCTTGTTTGCAAAATCAAGAAAACTAAGAGGATTAGGTGTTTCCATGTTAGTTAAACGAAGAAAACAGAGTTGCTGCTGTTTATTTTAAAACTTTACTGTGCACAGGAAAAAAAATGTTGCTCCGTTGCTCCAGAATGGAATTCAGGTGCCAAATAAAAAAGAAAACTGGAAAATAAGATCAGATTCCTTTGAGCCTAATTCTTCTGCATCCTTTTCCCTTCAGAGCACCAGAGCAAATTTGCGATCATCAAGAACCGTGACTTTTATTGCAGAAGTAAAGAAGCAACTAAATTACCCCATATATACCTAATTGTTTCATTAGGTATATATGTTTCATTAAGCTCTAATAAACTGATCTTTCAAGGTCTTGTGTAAAGAAAAAGAGCATACATTACTCAACTGCCTATTACTTTTTTGCCTCATACTGGCAGTCCTGGCTAACCGCAGTAACCACATTTCGTGGAGCTTCTCGGAGCAAAACCCATCTGCGCATCCCTACTTCCCAACAGAATCAAAGGATATCCAGGACTCTCCAGAAGACAGAGATGTTTGGGCACATGATCAAGCATGGTTTACTAACCATGCTCCTCCTGTTACTAATGAGATCATGACAGGTCATCACTCATCAAAGCTCTTTCGGGCAGACAGACACAGAGGCTATTTTTATTCATTGTGGATGCCCAGCACGAAATGCCTGGCAAATAACAGGCACTGTAGAAATATTTGTTGAATGAATGAAGGAAGGAAGGAATGAGTGAGTGAATGAATGAATGAATACATTCTGGGGAACAGAAGTGGACTAGGCATTCTTTGGTAGTCTGGAAGGTGGTTCTTTACCTCTGCCAGTACCAACCTCTTCCCCCGACTCCAAGTTCCTTTCCTAAAGTATACTTGATGTGTCAAATCTACTTGGTTTAACTGTTCACTAAATACCCAGCATGGTGCTAAACACTAATGGGGCAGGAATTCCTCAGAAAGAGGGTACACGTCTTAGAGAATTCATGTGTTGGCGAGATGCATAAAGGCCACCCCCACCTCCCACTCCTCTGCAGAGCATGTTGAATATGGGGATAACTATGCTGTAATCTGATAGGTTCGCCCTGTGGAGGTTTAGGGTCAAGAACTGTGTTGAGTAGTGGTGGCTAAGGGGGTGGTCCCTAAAGAATGTGACCATGAAAAGAGAAGGCTCCAGGGCCTGCCAAGTGGCGCGGTGGTTAAGCGCTGGCTTGGGATGCCAGTGGCCCCGGTTCGGGTCCCACATATGAGGGCCAGTGACACTGCCCTCAAAAAAAATAAATAAATAAATAAAAAAGAA
Source organism: Aselliscus stoliczkanus (assembly GCA_033961575.1). Lineage (NCBI taxonomy): Eukaryota > Metazoa > Chordata > Mammalia > Chiroptera > Hipposideridae > Aselliscus > Aselliscus stoliczkanus. Next base: position 68,584,293 of record CM066734.1, on the reverse strand, counting down.
AAAGAAAAACAAGCTTTCTTAAATTTGAACAATCAATAAAAAACAAAACAAAAAAAAACACATTTATTTAAAAAAAAAAAAAAAGAGGAAGCTCCACAAACCAGGAAGAGAATCCGGAAGATTAGCCTTTGACGACCAGGAAAAGAAACTCCTGCGATTTGGGGTGTTCTCTTGGGGGTGAAGTCACGTTTTGGAGGGTGCTCCAGGAAGTTAATGGCCACCTCCATTTCATGGAAATAGGAGGGAGGTAGACTGGGAGCAGAGGCCCAGCTAACCAGCAAAGATGGAAAAGCCTTCTCTGTTAACCAGAGTATCTAGGCAGTTTGCATGTAAATTTCTGTGTTTATTCCACCCCCTCAGGCATCCTATATACAGCTTGGACTCAAGTTTTAAAGTGAGAGTGGAGCTCCTGAGAACAGCTAGGTGGGCGTAATGGTAATTGGTGAGAGCTGTCCAAGGATAAAGTGGACCTTGGAAACAAAAGACTCACAGGTAGGAAAACCAGGCACTCCTGCCCACTGATGACCATTTCCATTGCCCATGTGGAAGGTCTGAATCCCTTGTTAAGGGCGTTTCCTGGGTTTTCTTACAGAAAACAGTGCCTGCACACATGCAGCAGGTAAATACAAGATGGCAGCATGCAGGAAATGAACAAATACTTTAGATAACAATGTGACCTTGGGCATATCGTATGATTTCCTTGGGCTTCAATGTCCTCATCCATAAAATGGGGTGTTTGGACTGAATATTACTGAATTTCCTGCTCTGACATGAGCTACCCACATGAAGTATTAAAATGTGTGATACACACTAAGTGCTCAAAGAGTTCAGAATGGGGGATTCCAGTGTGCTGGGGTGGTTGGAAAGGGCTCTGTGGAGGAGGCCAGACCTGAATTTTGACAGAAGATGAGGAAGACTTGTATATCTAGCAAGACAAGCAGAGGGAAACGGACAGAGGGAAGAACAGTTCAAACAAAGACAGGCAGCCTTATATTTGGGAAGACTTGTGGTGTATTTGGGGGAAATCCTCACTGCTGAGTTGGGAGGAGGGGACTAAGGGGTTGGAGCTGAGAGACACCACAGGCTGTGCTGAAGCAGGAGCTGTGGGGGCAGAGCTGGGTAAGGAAGAGACAGAGGTCCTGACCCGCTTCATGCCTCCCTGTGGTTCCAAACATTTATCCATTCAGTAAACATGAAGTAAGACTATGTGCCAGGCACTAGATGCTACAGAAAGGAAGGGAGGGATGGGCGAGAGACTTGGGACTCTGTAAATGCGAAGACCAAATAAGTAGAACTGCTCTTTCCTTCCACTCCTATGAATTCTTTCCCCCTCCAGGCATGTTTTAGAGTTTAACTTGATTTCACTAAATAAAGTTTTGGATGAGTGGGGTGGAGCATTCTCAGCACCTTAACTCACAGCTGAAAGACCTTCCCCAGCACTTTTCTTAAGCCTTCAGAGCCTCAGTTTCTTTGTCTATATAGTGGGCATAATGACACCCTTCAAAGGTAACTGAAAATTCCACGAGATACCCAGGGTTTCAAAGGGTGAGGGGCGGATGCCCCACTAATTAGGATCATTAATTAAATTAAATAGTAGTGCCCTAAACAAATGCTGGTTCCTGGTATTTTCACTGTTTTCATTTCAGGGAAGTAAAAAGGATGAAACTGCAGTTCCAAGGAATTATAGAGACTGGCCCAGGGTCAAGATGACAAAGCCAGGCCCTTAATTTGGGCCTCTGCCAGGCAGCACCATGAGTGGCACTGTAGTCCATGTGTTTTTTACTTGTCAGCACCCTGCCAGAATCTCTCTTGCCTGGCCCGTCAAGAGGCCTGGCTGCGTCAGCTGGAAGGGGACCCCAGCCCAAGGCCTTCCTCACTGAATCTCACTCCTTTGAGAGACGTGCAAAGCTCTCCCAGACCTGCACCTAAAGGACCAGTGGTGCACAGCAAACACAAAAGCACAGGAAACACAAAGCCATGAGATGCACTGGAATGTGGCCAAAGGGGGCTGGCAGATACATTTGAATTTCAGATACACCACAAATAATTTTCATTTGTTAAATATGGCAACCTTGGGTCAAAACTGCCTGAGTCCCTAAGGTTTTGTGGGGGAGCATTCCAGCTTCCCTGAGGCTTTATTATTTAAAATTCCATGCTTCTTCACCAAGGTCATTTTCGCTGGGGTGGTTTCCCTTTCAGGATTCAAAGTGTCACAACTGAATCCGTAGTTAGAATAATGACAATACCCACGAGGTCCTCACATAGATCTAATTCCAATTGAACCTTTTCTCAAAGGATGACCAACTAAATCAAGAAGTATTAGGGTAGGGGAGGAAGCTATGGCACTCCCTTAAAAACGCTAAAGCAAAGAGAGGATAAATGAGTTTGTTTCCAAACTTCACAAAGGAATTCACTGGCTGCAGGGGATGAGAGTCTAGAAGCTTCCTAGGTGTGGCAGTAGCCAGACATTGAGCAAAGAGACGAATTTATTTTTGCTCCAACTATGTCCATTCTCTCAGGTGCCCACCAGCTGCCTGGGTTGGTCTTGGAATGTCTTGATGAGCAGCTTGTTCATGACTATCAATTATTTTGCTAAAATTAAGACTCTAAAGAAAGATCCTGTATTCAATGGCCCAAGGGAAGATTGCATCAGAGTTAATGAGAGAGTGGGTGGGGCAGAAAGCAGGCTAGCAGATGACAGGGAAGAGCAATAATGAAGTGCTAGTCCCTCCCTGCCCCAGCCCTCTCTCGTTGGCAATGGGATACTCTGTCCAACTCCAACAGTGCTTGTGTTGGAATTTTTACTGACACATGTTGTTTTCTCTTTCAATCTCTTCTGGTGTGCCATCAAAAAATCTGATATTTGGTCTGAAGGGGAAGGGAGATAGTGGAGCATTAGCCAAAGGGTTTCTTTTGGAGGTGATGAGAATATTCTAGGATCAAATATATGGTGATGGAAAGAGAACTGACTCTGGGTGGTGAACACACAATGTGATATATAGAAGATGTATTACAGAATTGTACACTTGAAATCTATGTAACTTTGCTAACAATTGTCACCTGAATAAACTTTAATAAAAAAGAAAATATTCTAAATTGAATGCTGATTGTTGCACATATCTGTGAATATACAAAAATCCATTGAATGGTATACTTTAAATGGGTGAATTGTATGAAATGTGAACTATCTCAACAAAATGTTTTTTTTTTTTTACAGTTCAGGTACTTAGGAAGGTAAGGGACATTTGGTGAGCTGGAGGACATTGATCCTAAGTGCCTTCAGGGACAAGGGAGGCAATGAGAGAAGCAGCCACTTTCATTTCTTTGTTCCATTGTTGATAGAGACCATCTTTCACTTTCCTCTAATTTCATTATCAGAAAGAACTGAGCCTCAAACAGCCCGACCTTTGGCTTCACTAAGAAAGGCTGGGGGCTATGACGAACTGGAGAGGATGTTCCCAAACTACAAGGGGCAGAAGGGGACAGCTCACACCCAACTTTGGCTGGTAGTTACCAGATGGATATAGGTCAGGTCATGACAAAGCTGTTTGTTTTTTTGTAACAAGACAGAAATTCAGATGTGTGTGTGTGTGTGTGTGGGGGGGTCTTGTACATTGTACATGTGGGCAACTGGTTCAATTGTTAAAGACTGAGCAAGACAACAATGCATGGGAGAATAAATGTGATGCATTTTTCTTTTCTTTTTTTTTTTTTGAGGGCAGTGTCACTGGCCCTCATATGTGGGACCGAACCGGGACCGCTGGCTTCCCAGGCCAGCGCTTAACCACCGTGCCACTCGGCCGGCCCAATGTGATGCATTTTGAGGGGCCTTTTTTTTTTGCCTCTGAACTGCCCATTTACATCCTCTTATCTAAGGTCACTAAGCCATCCTGGTAGAAGTCCCTCTTCCCTGGGCAAAGGCCCTGGTTTCCAAGCCGAAGACACTCTACCTCACTCGGTAATCAGCACTGAGTTTAGCTGTGGTTACCTAAAAACAACAGCCCGAATGTCCATCAACAGATAAATGGATAAACAAAATGTGGTATACTCACAGCTATGGTGGAATAGTACTGTCTTTAAAAGGAATGAAGTACTGATACATGCTGTAACATGAATGGGCCTCAACTACATCACATAAGTAAAAAAAGCCATACACAATAGGCCACATCTTGAATGATTCCACTTATATGAAATATCCAGAATAGGTAAATCCATAGATACAGAAAGCAGATTAATAGTTGCAGGGGCTAGGGGACGGTGGGATAGGCAGTGTTAAATAAATAAAGGGTCTCCTCTGCGGGTGATGAAGCCCACAACTGGAACTAGATAGAAGTAATGGTTGCATAATATTGCAGATTCCCAGGCTTATACCCAGAGTGATTCTGACTCAAGACTCAGATGGCCCACACTTGAGAATCCCTGCCCCGTCATATCAAAGCTGAAACGGCATTCAGAACTTTGGTTTGGTTTACTAACCTCCCAATCCAATTTAGTATCAATGAAAACAATTGGGGATACAGGTTATTACAAAAAAAAGATTAAAGATTTTTAAAATTCAGTGAACCATATTTATAAATGGAAGCCTTAAATAATACCTGACTAAAGGAAACAGACCCATGGAAGGCCACCTCAAACGGACCCGAAACCCTGACATGTATATATCCCTACCAATCCAAGGCAATAGTTTAGAAAATCATTTTTCTCTCCTTCCCTCCACCACCCAATTCAAATATGAAAATTTCCATTCTGGCCTCTTTTTTTTTTTTTTTTCTGCTAGAATTGTGCAAGTGTAAAGAACACAAGAGACAGCATATTCCACTACAGTCAGGGCTATTTCTCTTGATTTGAAAGTGATAATGGAGAGATGAGGGCCATTGTGCAATGCTTCTCAGATTGGTTCTTTCAGAGATGTTTTGGAAAACAGTATGTTCCTGTGTCTTTCACATCTTTTGTACTGAGATAGCGAATCTGCATGGAGTGACATTGAACCAAGATAGGAAAAGTCAAAGCTGTGTGGTATGGCAGTTGTCTAGAACTGAGGACAGAGCTCAGTCAGAAGCTGTCATTATGTGGGTACACATATTGTTAGTAGGGGTATATAAACTGTCTCAGCAGCCAAACCCCTCTGCCTGGCATCAAGGCCTTGCCTACCCAGACCTTAATCCTCATTTCCATTCTCATGTCTCCCTATGTGCTCCTTCATATATGGTGAAACTGAACCATTTCCTGTTTTCTACGTGTCACCCGATTATCTCTGGCTCTGTTCATGCTGTTCCCAGGCCTAGAATTTTCTTGCTCTAAATTCCACTGATCCAAATCCTTGTTGTTTTTCCCTGTCACCTCCTTCAAGAAGCCCTTCAGACTGTCCCAAGAAGGAAATCATCTCTCCCTCCTTTTACACTCCACTACCTTTTTCTGTACCTCTCTTATAATCTTTATCACACTCTTATTTTTTTTCCTTGTAGTAATCATTTTCCTTTGTTCATTGTTTTATTTCACTGACTCCCTTAGAAGCACCTTGAGGTTGAAGATTGAGTATTACTACTCTTTGCATTCTGTCTTTTTTGTCAGACACCACGGATGACCATTCCACTCTTCTTTGCTAAGATAACTCCTCAGTCTCACAGCTAACAGATGACTGCCTGGCTTCAAAGCCAGTGGAGTTCACCACGGTACTCTCAAGCACCCCTTGAGTGCTCAGCCCTGTCCATTATTTAGCCACTATTAAAAGAACATAATTAATAGGGACAACTACCTGCATAATTCTGGTTTAGGAAAGAGGAAGATCCATTGTTAAAGAAACAATGGAGAGGTATCATTATTTATTTTTATTTATGTTTTGATAAAGAAATGGAAATATCTTCAAGTCTTCATATAGTTTATGTTTAAAAGATCACTGGCTCAGTTACTCTTCGCTGGCATTGCCTGTCTATCTGTGGCCAGTGTGGATGTGACCTCTGGCTCTGTAAGAAGTTAGAATTTTAGGAGACAAAAGACAGGGAAGTGCAAGGGAACTCAACATGGCAAAGCAGAGACACAGGCAAAGTATACTGCTAAGCCAAGAACCTTCAAGAGCGGGGAGGTGACTATCCTTGGAACAGCATTTTCTGTCACAGGACAAATGGAATTTGCTGGTTTTGTATGTATGAGGATGGAAAAGTGAGAGGAAGAAGGGAATAAGTTTAAAGCAGAGGGATAAGATATAATCATTTGGGATTGGTGGTTGGGAGGGGAAAGGTCAATCGTTGTTGGTCTCCTGAGACAAGAGAAAAAGGAAGTAGAATTTCTGGGATATGTATACTATATACTTATATGCCTATTGTCCACTTCAGCCGACTCTTGGCCAAGGCACATCCTACATACATCTCAACCTTTCCATAACCAGACGATTTACTCTGTGTATGTATCAGTGCAAATGTTAGACAAGGGGTTGGCAAACAGTCTTTTGTAAAGAGTCAAATAGTAAATATTTTAGGCATTGTAGGTCTAAGTTTCAGTTCACTACTCAAAAGTGCCACATCACACAAAGGCAACCATAGACAATACGTTTTTACAATGCATGCCAAAAAATTTTTATTGTGGACACTGAAATTTGAATTTTCAAGTGTCACAAAAAATTATTCCTCTTTTGATTTTTCCCCCAACCATTAAGAATGTAAAAGCCAGGCAGTCCAAGTGGCGCGGTGGTTAAGCGCTGGCCTGGGAAGCCAGAGGCCCTGGTTCAGTTCCATCATATGAGGGCCAGTGACACTGCCCTCAAAAAAAAAAAAAAGAATGTAAAAGCCTACGTGTCATTTAGGGGTATGTACCATATGTAGTAAAGGCCAGAAAATATAACAGGGAATGATACCTCCTCACGCAGGGTAAAGGCCACTCCTGTGAAGGGAGGAAGAGGATGGGCTGAAGTTCACAAAGGGCTTCAATGATCCCTCTAATGTTTTATTCGTTATGTTGGATAAGTAAACAGGAGTGCTTAGTGTACCATTCCTTGTACTTTCCACTTGGTCTGAAAAACTTCAGTGAAACCAAGTAAAGGCACATAGAATGAGATGGCTCAAGTTCATTTCTATTTTTTTATTTTTTTAGCTGAGCCATCCTGCCACCTGTTGGCAGCTCAGCAGCAGCTCAACTCGGGCTGGGCATCGAACTGCTGTTGCTCAGAGCTCAGCTTGCACTCTTGAGCGAGCTCTTAACCAACTGAGCCACTCGGCTGGCCCTATTTCTACTTTTGCAGTAATGACTATGTCAGCAAAAAATCAGTTAAATAAACAAACAAACATTTGTCCATGAAAACCCTATTATTTCACCTTTTGAATTCCCATACAAGATTTTCCTCAGGAGCTCAAGCAGTAAAAAAACAAACAAACAAAAAAAAAAACACAAAAAAAAAACAAGGCACCTGGCGACAATGAGTTCACATCTCTTATTCAAAGGATCTTGATTTTACTTTTGCATAAAGCATTTTATGTTTTCTAAAATAGCACCGTTTGGTCAATTTAGTATGCCAGCTGCTAGCATAACTCCACAAAATGGCAAATTTGTAAAGCAGGGAGCTACATTAGGTCCCCAACAGTTGCTTTCTGGAAATTCTTTAGTGTATTATTGCATAGCAGAGTAGTGTGACAAGGATCAAAAGATTAGAAGTGATTTCAATTAACTCCTGCTAAGGAATAACCACTTAATTTTGCTTCAATTTCCAATAGAAAACAAAGTACCCATATCATTCACTAAAATTACAGAACTTTAAAATGCTGTTTTAAAGCATCAAAACATCACAAATGCTCAGGGACTGACAAACTGAAAGTGATGTAAAAGGGTGCGAGTATAAATTAAGCAATTTATAAAAACCCTTTGATTTAGAGGTTCTACATTCTTTCTCTCCAGCATCTTTCTGTCCTCTACTTGTATGTGTTTAAACTGCAAATTAATTATATAAGAAGTCTTTTGTCTGTCAGTCTGAAGGAGCATCTATCCTTAAAGGACTATAATACTAATAGGCTCACCATCCTTAACTTCAGCAAATAATTAGTACTGGTAAAGATTGTGCTATTGAACTAAAATAATTATTAGAAAAAGAAGTCCCTGGAGTTCAAATGCCCCAAATTAGAGAAAATAAAAAATGCAGCAGGAGGACTTTCAAACCCAAATAGGTAGTAGTACTTCCAACCCAGGAAAATGGGGATTAAGTTAGGCTGATCTTTAGTATGGCAGATTAAAAAATGGCACTCCTCCCACTGAGGTGGGGATCTATGTCCCCCCACTTGACTGGGTGGGCTCTATGCCTACTTTGGCCTGAAAATGATACTGTTCAAGCTTCCAAACCCAGGCCTAATGAGACTAGCAGCTTTGACGTCCTGTCTCTTGGAATACTTAGCTGACATGTAAGAAGTCCAACTATCCTACAAGAGAGAATTCTTTTTTTTTTTGAGGGCAGTGTCACTGGCCCTCATATGTGGGACCCGAACCAGGGCTGCTGGCTTCCTAAGCCAGTGCTTAACCACCACGCCACTCGGCCAGCCCCGAACACAGGAGAGAATTTATGGAGAGTCTTGAGACTGTGTCCCTGACATGGATCCTTGGGCCAGACTAGCCACAAATTGAATATCACCAACTGATCCCTGTTGATGCAGGAATAACAGAAGAATTTCCCAGCTGAGACTGCACAAATCATGAGAGATGATAGATGCCCACTGGTGGGAATTTAGCCTAGTATTGGGTAATTTATGGAACACCAAGAGATAACTGGAGCCTGTGCACTATTCTGTAAACTACAGATTAATGTAATCCCTCACTTTACATTTCTTGCAGGGTGGCTTCCACCCCAAAGGGGGGATCTTAAGTGGCATTACTTTTGAGAGCAAAACTAGGCCCCATGGATGAAAGTTTTAAGAAAGAAGGTCCCAGCTAAATGTGAGAAAGACCTTCCCAGTAGGGCTTTCCATTCCCAGCCTGAAGTGTCTCATGGAAAAAAATGATGCACCCATCACTGTAGGAATTGAAGGCTAAAATGGAAGCGGTGAAATAGCACAGCAATGAAACCCTCCAAATTTGGAGTCAGAAAGACCTGTGTCTGTATCTCTTTTGCTATAATTACCTATGTGTTTTTAAGCACATAGCTTAACTTCTCTATTTGGTCATCTGTAAAATAGGAACATGAATAGCAAACAGCTCCTTAGCAAGCTGTAAGGAGTGTCTGGCCTACGGGAAGCTTCAGTGCACGTATTTATGACTGTCACTAATGCTACAGAGGCATTTCTGCATCGGATGGAATGTCCAACTAGAAAGCCCCTGTGGCCCGGTCCAACTGAAAGCATGCTAGATGGTTCCATGACCTCTCACGGAAAGTCTGTGTCGGCTGAAAGCAGCCAAAAAGATTTTCAGATACAACTCAATCAAGTCCATGGCATTCTCTTTTTGTTAACTTGGGGTCATTTAACTTGTACTTAAGACCCCTAATTATTTAAGCAGAAAGGCTGCAAAAGAACAATGAATTTAATTCACATGCCAAAAATGCTTTGCTTGCTTGCTTGCTTGTTTGTTGGCTTGACATAATTAGTTACAAAGTTGCATTATGGATTTATCATGTAGGTGGTTCACTACTCTTTCTGCACTTAGTGCCAGCCTCCGTCTGCTCCTCTCTGTTCCTGGAGACGTCGAGTCCAAGTACAACTGCCAACCCCAAGTGGCCATAAGTCGTGGACAGGACTTGGAGAAAATGGTTTCAGTTCAGTCACTTACTAGCCCTGCGACTTAGGGCAAATTAAGAAATCTCTGTAAGCCTCAGTTTCCTCATCTGGAGAACAGGGATAGTAATGAACCCTTAGAGATGTTCTAAAGATGAAACAGAATAATAGCTCTATATGGTTTGAATGTTATAAAAACGAAGTGCAATTGTTAGTAGCTATTACTTTTACAGCTAAAACATGGCTGATAAGAAATCCCAAGACAAGGAAAAATAAATGATACTGGGGAAGAAAGAAAAAAAAAAAAAGAAAGAAAGAAATCCCAAGATGAGTGAGCCAAATGACACCTGAGAAAAGCAGCTCAGGATCTGAGATTTATCATTAGTTTCTCTGCTTATTTTCATTAAGTCTTGCTGTTTCTTCCTTTCTGGAACAAGGCTTTTAAATTAAAAAATTCTTTTTGCTAATCTCTTTTATTTCTTCCCATTTTTTAAAAAAATATAAACTTTTCACTGAAGTATAGCATATGTACAGAAATGCACAGGTTAAGTAGAGTACCTCTCATTGAATTTTAACAAACCGAACATGTGTTACCAGCAGCCAGCAGCCTGGAAGCCCCTTTGTCACCACCTGTCCAAGATTGATAGTTATCCTGACTTCTAACACCAGATTCATTTGTCTGTTTTTGAACTCTTTGTAAATGGGGTTCTTACAATAGACGCTCCATTGGGTCTGGCTTCTTTAATTTAACATTAAATGAGCTTTGAGCACATTTTCACGGGTAGTAATAGTTGTTCAGTCTCATTATATAGACAGTATATCACTGAAGGAATATACCGCAAGGTTGTTTTATTTTTTTAATTCATTCTATTATTGATGAATAATAGAAAAAATCCAGTTTAGGGATATTTTTGATGATGTTGCAAAGAGCATTGTTAAGCTGGTCTTTTCTTTTGGTGAACATATGTACATACTGGGGATGCCAAAAATATATATACACATTTTAAGAGATTTATCTATGTATTACTATTCGAAGTTGAATTGAATTACAGTAGCAATGTGTAGTATGATGTTTGCTCAAAAGATGGCGTTAATCAAATGAGTGCTGGCGTCACCATGTGACAGGCAGGGGAGTCAAAGAAAATGGCGGAAGCACAGTTGTCATTCAAGGAGCACAAGACCATTTTGAAGCGGTATTTGGAATTCAAGAACATTGTGGAAGTACAACAACAATGGAGGTGTGAGTATACAACAGAACCTCCAACACGCCGAACAATTGCACGCATTTGTGGTAAGTCTGAGACGCATGGAGCTGTGAGTGATGTGCACAAGGGAGGATCCGAGAGGCCTCGCACAGCAACAAGTCCTGCTGCTTCTGCTGTGCAGTTGGGACAGTTTACGCTGATGGTAACCACTCTGAGCACCTCTTGTACTTGCCGAAGTCAAATGTGACTTGTAGTCATCTTTTGTTACTCGTATATATTGAGTATTATAATGTTAGTACCATTTTTTCCTTTCTTAAAATGTGTATATATATTTTTTGGCACCCTCTGTATTTCTGTTGGGTACATACCTGGGAATCAAGTCACTGGCTCAAAAGGTTCGTATACTTTCAGTTTTAGTGGGTCCTTTTTCTGGCTCTAGGCATTTTAATCAGTGCTTATTTTTATATTTGCCTCTCTGACTCCAGGATCTCATTCCTCCTTTGAATTCCATTCAGCCAACTACACTTGCTTTGTTAAAAATAGCATTGATAATACTGCTTGTTTTAAAACATTCTATGATTTGGGAATGCTGCATTCAAGACCACATTCAAGGTCTTCAAACTTTGGCACTAACCAATCTTTTATTCATTCAACAAATTATGTCCCCAGCCTTGAGGTACTTCACAATCTGATAAGACACACTAAATAAGGAACAGCAGCGTAAGAGAAGATAACTCAGAGCCAAGTTTGGGAGGAATACAGAGGATCTAAGAAGAATTAAGAGAGGAGGAATTATTTGAGCTGGTCTTAAGAAAGGTTGGAGAGAGAGGAGGTAGGACAGTCAAAGGAACAATACTGCAATGAAAAAGCATGATGAGTCCAGGGGGGAGGGAAGCACGCTAGATGTGACAGTCACATGGGGTGCCGATGTGTGGGAGCCAGATATGGAGTTGGGTTATAGATTGAAGCCAGGTTTCAAGGGCCCAGTATTCAAACACAGTATTCAAACCTTACCCTTATAAGCCCCAGTTTCTCAATATGTATGACACACCCTGCTGGTGTGCAAGCTGCTTTTAGGTGGTAATGAATGAACATAGTTCATTTTAATGCTTTGGTTTATTTAAATGAGCATTAGAAAAATACTGGTTTTTCCATTTAAGGTAGTGAGATAAAATTACACTTTAAATACATGTATTTAAACAAAACAAAAGTGAGTTGATATAAAGAAAAATATTAATTAAACAATGATACAGGTGAAATATAGGTATGAAAAAAATCATAAAAGTAGTAAGAAATGGGTGGCATTGGGAAACGAAATAGAAAGATGGAGAAATAGGAGAATGACACGGTCAGGTATGTCTTTTACAAAAATACCTGCTGAGTGGAGGATACCTAGTTGCTGCCCTCATCTGTCAATCTCACCTGCACCACTACTCCCACCTTGCTCTTTAACCCCATCTAGATAGCTGCACAGACTGGGCTTCCCTTTGTAGCAGAGCTGAGTGTTTGAGGGCTGAACTCCAGAGTCAGACTGCTTGGATTTGGATTCCAGCTCTCCACTTGCTGGTTGGTAACCTGGGCAAACTGTTTTGCCTCTTTGTGCCTCACATATCTCACCTCACAGGGTTGTAATGAGGACTCAAGAAAGTTGGTATTTGTAAAGGGCTCAAAATGTGCCTGGCGTTCAGGAAGTAATGTGCTACAGATCATATGTGCTCATTAAAATGATAGGTTTTTATCTGCACTAAAATGCACCCCTCCAACTATGCCTCCCAAAAGCCTTTCTATTCAAAATCCAGCTGAAATAAAATGTCCATCATGAACTAAAGAACTGATAAACAAATGTGGTATATAGCCATACAATGGAATATTATTCAGCCATAAAATGGAGTGAAGTGCTGATACATACCACAACATGGATGAACCTTGAAAAAAAATACGCTAAGTAAAAGAAGCCAGATACAAAAGATCACATATCGTACCATTCTGTTTCTAGGAAATGTCCAGAAGAGGCAAATCCATAGAGACAGAAAGTAGATTGGTGGTTGCCTAGGGGTGGGGAAGAGGGAAACAGGGAGGAGTGTTCAACAGGCACAGGGTTCTTTCTGGAGTAATGAAAACATTCTGGAATTAGATAGTGGTGATGGTTACACAACATTGTGAATATACTAAAAACCACTGAACTTTAAATGGTGAAATTTATAAGTATGTGAATTATATCTCCCCCCACCAAAAAAACAAACAAACAAACAAACAAAAAAACAAAAAAAAACACCAATCCAGCTAAAAGATCTCTCTCCCCTGCCGACCCTACCTTGAACTCCCTGTTCAGATCCAGTGCCTTGTTATATGACAGGGAGTGAGCTCTGGAGTGTGAGCAGTGTGAGGGCAGGAAGAATGTCCTATTCATCTATAGCTCCCCGGAATTTAGCAGAACAACCAGTATCCAGTTGTTGCTCCAGTAAAGGCTTGTCGATACAATAAGCAGAACATTCCCATTTAAGAGAAGAGCAGGATTAGAGAGTAATTTATTTCAAGTGTGAAGGTTCTAATGTACCAATTCAGTAGCAAAAGATCTCATATGCCCTGCACAGGCGCTCAACCTCTGTTGAGTATTAACACTGTGTACGAAACAGCATAAAAAGCCCTTTCTTTTGCCACGGAGATTGAAACAAGCTTAGACTTGGATTTCTCTCCCTCTCCTGTCAACTAGGCTTATTTGTGCAGGGCAAACACGCAAATCCTGAATTTAGAGATTGTTGGAGCAGTAACAACCTCTGCTCTAAGAATCACTGTTGTGCCAAAGCCATTGTTAGGAGAGTAGGTACAACACTAAGATCCTGGTATGGAGGCCGCGCTCTGGATGAGCACAGATGATGAAGTAAATACAAGCAGCAGCAATCCCACAAAACGGCACCAGGGAGTGAAGCAGAGTGTCTTACATGTACATTCCTAGGAGTCCGTCTGCTAATCCTGCTGTCATCGCTGATTTGGAAAACAAGATGACACAAAACATATGAGCTATCTGCAATGTTTGGATACACTTCCATACCTCTTTTTTTTATATCCGCCTCTGCTGGGGAGGCAGACAGGCAAGACACAGAAAAAGTCCAGAACTTCAGTGTAGAACACCTGAGTTAAGCTGTGGGTTCCACGTGAGCTAAGCCATTTCCTTACAGAGCCTTAGCGTCTGCCTCTGTAAGTGGGGACCCTGAATAGCATAGGGATGGTGTGAGGACTAATAGAGAGAAGGTGAGGGGCAGCAGTATACAGAACTGCAGTGTGGTCTGAGGACAAGTACAATACGTGAAAAATGCAAACACCTTACAAAAGAGCTTAAAGGAAAGGTACCAAAAAACTAATGTAGTTCTTGAAGAAGTAGGAACCCAGGTGATTTTCCCTTCAGGCTCATTCAAGAATCACCTCTAACTCTAGAGCCAAGTTGCCTGGGTTCAAACCTTTGGCTCTGCCTCTATTAGCTATGTCGCCTTAAGCAAGTTACTTCTTTGTACCTGTTTTCTGGTCTGTAAAATGGGGATAATAATAGTATCTCATAGTGTTTGTATGCAGATTGAATGAGTTAATCTTTGTAAAATGTTTAGCATAGGGGCCAGGCACTTAACACATGCTATGTAAATGTTAATTAAGTACATTAAAGGTCTTATCTTTATGGGGCATTCCCTAAATATCTCCCTCTTCCTCTGCTATGCCTCCTCAGGTTAAACTGATACTACTGATTCCTAATAACAAGTAGAGTATTTCATGGCACTCATTTTTAATGCATCAGTCTGTACCAAACCATAAGCTCCTTTAAAATAGATCTTTTCCTGGCCGGCCGAGTAGCTCGTTGGTTAAGAGTTGGCTTGGGAGTGCAAACTCTGAACAACAGGGCCTCAGGTTCCGATCCCACATGGTCCAGTGACGCTGTGGTCTCTACAGCTAAGATGGTGAACAGCAGCTCAACCTGGAGCTGGGCTGCTGTGAGTCGCCGGTGACTACGTAGGCTCCGCTGCAGTGGGCTGCCGTAAGACACTGTGAGTGGCCAGTAGCCAGCGTGAGTGGCCGGCAGCTGGCGTGAGCTGCCTTGAGCTGCAGTGAGTGGCAGTCCAATGGCTGGCAACTGATCTGCCTCACCTGGGAAGAGCGCAATGACCACAATACCAACATGGTCCAGTGAAGCGACATCCTCCACAACTAGACTAAAGAATAAAAGGACAGCAACTTGTGTGTTCCCCTCCCCCAATTCCCCAACGCTGTTCCTTCTCTCAACTTCCCAATTAAATCTTTAAAAAAAACCCAAAAAACAACAAAAAAACCCCAAAACAGACCTTTTCTTATTTCTAGAAGGTAAATGTAGGCACAATATAAATGGTTTCAGTGAATTCAGGGAGGAATAAATAAATATTTCCATCATAGAAAGCACAAAAGAACATTTTCTTTCCTTTTTTTCCTTTTCTTTTTCTTCTTTTTTTTTTTTTTTTTGCTTACATGTCTCACCTTGTCTGTGAGAGCCCCATAAGAACCTAGAGTGTTTATTATCCATTTTGTACCTCCAATGCCTAATACAGAAATTGTGTCCACTCAATGAATACATGGCTAGAGTTATTACTATCAAAAAGGCCAACAAAACACATGGAATCTTCAAGAAGAGTCTTGGAAGCAAACTTCAAAACATTATTCAAGATTTGGGTAAACTATAGAGGACCTCAGATGAATTGGGACAATTTAACCATCATGTCAAAGATGTTATGGATGAGATATAGCATCCAATATCATGAGAGGAGTAACTATCAAGCGTTGGATATTGGATGTTGGCCCTCCACACATCTGAATCATGCCTCTTTCGGATCAGCACGACGAAGGCTGAATTGGAACAGGACTCAAATGTCAAAAGCACGAAGGGGCAAGAGAGCCAGGATGCAGTTGAATTAGCTTCCTCTAGAAGCCTGGAAGTTAGCTTTAAAGGGAAGAAAAGTAAGCACCTCTTTAACAAGAGGCAGTAAGTAAACTGTGGAATCAGTTGTTCTTGAAGGTAGACAGGAAAGAAACGGAGACATTCCCCAGAATTTAAATGAATTCACTGATCATGGATCCATAATGTGTGGGTGTGGAGAGATAATGGTATCGAGAGTCTACATCTAACTGACATTCAAGGAGTGCAACTAGAAATTCCACAAATTACACTGTCCAAAATACAGCAGTCCCCGCTTAGCCACAGTTTCGCTTTCTGCGGTTTCAGTTACCCACAGTCAATCGCAGTCCAAAACGATTAAATGGAAAACCCAGGGAAAAAAAACAATTAATAAGTTTTAAATTACGTGCTGCTCTAAGTAATGAAATCTCATGTGAACTCAGCAGTTTCCTCACAGAGCCTTGGTCCACTCTGTTCCGCCCTGGACTCCCACCCTAGACGTGACTCATCCCTTTGTCCAGAGAGCTGATGCTGTCTGCATGCACTGTCCACCCATTAGTCACTTAGAAGCCGTCGGGGCTATCAGATTGAATGTTGTGGTATCACAGTGCTTTTGTTCAAATAACTTATTTTACTTAATAACAGCCCCAAAGCACAAGAGTAGTGATGATGGCAATTCAGATATGCCAAAAAGAGCCATAAAGTGCTTCCTTTAAATGAAAAGGTATGTATGTATAGGAAAAAACACTATATATCATCCATGCCATAAAGCACCCACTGGGGGTCTTGGAATATATCCTCCAACGATAAAGTGGAGATGACTGTCAGGCCTACTACTATCCCGTGAAACCCACAAGAGGCAGAAACAAATGCATCTGTAGAGCTTTTCTGACCTTAAATGACCTGAGCTGGCATAACACAAAAGGTTGTCTTTGGTTGTAATTGATTTCTTATGGAAACTAGGTAAACTCAACCTCCCTCAGCAAGGAACAACTGCTAACTTAAAAGCATTTATCTTTCTTCCCCAAATCTACGGGACATCAAATATTGACAAAAATGTCTGTTCAGGGGGAAATGTCAGCCTAGTACATGGAGTTCATTTCTAGACATCCTTTAATGTTTGTTGTTTTTCCAAAGCTGTTGACAATGTGTCTATATACCAGCATGTATTCATTGACTATAGATCTTCTCTCTCCAGGGGGTTTAAAGCACGGTGTAAAGGTTTTTTATTTTAAATGAATTTACGACATACACTTGATAAAGCATAGGACAGCTTCATTCTAATGTAAACTGAAGTCATCTGAGGTCTGAAAAGATTTTACTAACAAACTTTCTCAAAGCCCAGCTCTGTTAGAAACTTATAAATACCAACACACTTCTCAAAAAAAAAAAAAAAAAGTAACAAAGTCTGGGGTTATCTTAGAGACATCAATAGAATCTAAGGAAAAAGTCTCAGAACCTGAGAAGGAAAGAGTGAGGTGACTGACATTAAGCACTGAATCCCTGGCATAGGGAAGAATACACTATCAGTGGAGGACTTCTCTAGCAGGTTGCTGATGAACACTCACATCCTAAGAACAGTGTTCAGTTCAACTTTGTCACTGACTTTCTTCCCCAAATTCCTTTTCAATCCCTGAATCTTCACAAACAAATGAGTGTTAAAAACTAAACCGGGCCGGCTGAGTGGCGCGGTGGTTAAGCGCTGGCTTGGGAAGCCAGCAGCCCCAGTTCGGGTCCCACATATGAGGGCTAGTGACACTGCCCTCAAAAAAAAAAAAAAAGTACAAAAAAAACTAAAGAAGGAAACACCATTTGTTTCCTTCATATGTAGGGGTTCCCATTTCAGATAGCGAATATAGCTGGCATAGTAAGAACTTTATGAGATTTGGACAAGTCATCTAACCTAGCAGTTTCCTTCCTGTGACTTAATGTCAGGATGACTGCCCTTCTAATTCCATCCCTCCTATCCCCCCAGTTTACTCCCACCACCCTGGTCTTCCCTTTAGACATCTTATGACTAGCAACCTTTTATAAATTTGAACCATGAAAATGAAAAGACTTAGAATTAGGGGGCCAGGGTAGTCTTTCTCCACTTATCTGGGAAGCATGGCCCCAGTGGGTTTCCTCCTCCCAGGCCAAACATACCCGCTGGGCCTGGCTTCAGACTCTCTAAGGGAAGGGCATTAGAAAATGCATCCATGGGGCCAGCCGAGTGGCTCGTTCAATAAGAGTTGGCTTGGGAGCGCCATCTCTGAGCAGCAGGGCCGCTGGTTCAGATGCCACATGAGCCAGTGACGCTGTGCCCTTTACAGCTAAGATGGTGAATAACAGCTCGACCTGGAGCTGGGCTGCCGTAAGCTACTCTGAGTGGCCGGTAGCAGGCGTGAGGGGCAGTGAGCCACTATGAGCAGCCGTCCAATGGCCAGCGACTGATCTGCCTCAGCCGGGAAGAGCGCAATGATAATACCAACATGGGCCAGTGCAGAGACATCCTGCACAACTAGATTGAAGAACAAAAGGACAGCAACTTCTCTGCTCCCTCCCCCAATTCCCCAATAAAATCTTTAAAAAAAGGAGAAAAAAAAAGAAAACACACCCATACAATTTCCCCCAACCAAAAAAAAAAGAACTAGGGGCCAGCGAGTAGCGCGTTGGTTAAGAATTGATTTGGAGCACCAACTCTGAGCAGCAGGGCCCAATTTGGATCCCACATGAGGGCCAGTGACACTGCCCTCTACAGCTAAGATGGTGAACAGCAGCTCAACCTGGAGCTGGGATGCCCGTCACCAGCGACTACATAGGCTCCGCTGCAGTGGGCTGCCATAGGCTACTGTGAGTGGCTGGCAGCCAGTGTGAGCTGCCATAAGCCGCCATGAGCGTCTGCCTCACCTGGAAGAGCGCAATGATAATGCCAACATGGGCCAGTGAAGCAACGTCCTCCACAACTAGATTGAAGAACAAAAAAACAGCAACTTGTCTGTTCCCCTTCCCTGATTCCCCAATAAAATCTTAAAAAAACAACAAACAGAATTTGAATACACGTGACACCTTCAGGCTTTATGTATCCTTTAGAAAACTGACCCATCTTATGCAAAACCAAAAACTACACTATTTGGCTCAATTAAGCAATAATACATTTGATCACACCTCGAAGGCTCCCTTGGTGTTGACATACCAGAATGAAAAACTACAGCCACTGACAGTTTCTATAGCCATAATTGCAAAACATTATCCATCATAACCTCTTGTCCTACGTCCATCCACTCCTAATGATTTATGATTTTTTAAAAACGTTATTATTTTGTTTTGTTTTTTGTTTTTTGTTTTTTGGGGGTTTTTTTGAGGGCAGTGTCACTGGTTCTCATATGTGGAATCCGAACCAGGGCCACTGGCGTTCCAAGCCAGCTCTTAAACACCGTGCCAATCGGCCAGCCCAAAAAAAAGCATTATTATTATTTTTTGGACTGAAGTTTTCCATTGCTTCAGACCAAAATATAGTATTTTATTTCTACAAATTTGGAAATATATGCTCAATCCTTTTTTTTTTTTTTAAGAATAACCAGAGATTGGGGAGGAGGGCTTGCAGTGATGGTACTAAAAATAAACAGATAAAGCTTCCCCTCCTTTAAGCTCCAAAACCCTGGTGCTTTATTTGCCACCATAGTCCCAGTGCTTGCTCTAAAAGCTCAAAAAATGAGTTTGCTAGAGATACAAATCTGCCTTTCACAACACAGCTTACAATGCATCTGTACTGACTTCCAGCTTCCATTCACATAACATGCAGAAGTGCAGCAGACCCTCTGTAAAGTTGTGTCAGGAAAAGACAAGGGATATACATGCATGTTCTACATGGATCCATTGTTTCAAAATATTTTTATTAGGGATTATTGGGGAACAGTGTGTTTTTCCAGGACCCATCAGTTCCAAGTCAAGCAGTTGTTTCAGTCTAGTTGTGGAGGGCGCAGCTCAGTGGCTCCTGTGGGAATCAAATCTGCAACCTTTGTGTTATGAGCACTGTGCCCTGCACTCCAACCACCTGAGCCAACCAGCTGTCCCCTACATGGATCCATTTTTACTGTCGATATTTACAGCACGAATCTGTGTGCCTCTGAGTGATGGTATCTCACAAGGTTATCCACTGTGTTTCATCCTGTAATGTTTTCTTTTATCTTTTGTAATGTGGGATGAATTTTTGTTCATGCAAGATTTACACTTAGTTTTTAATATTAAATATGTTATTTAATATATATTATATATTATACATTAAATATAATATTTAATTATAAACCTATTTTATAGATAATTAAGTATATTGATATTAGTACAAAAATTAATGTGTTAACCATATAATCAAATATCAAATATATATTTAATGTTTTAATATTATATATAGGATTAACTTGAATCAGAAGATAGTTGGTGGCTGACACTATACTTAAGATTTTTTTTTTTGAGGGCAGTGTCGCTGGCCCTCATAGGTGGGACCTGAACCGGGGCCGCTGGCCTCCCAAGCCAGCGCTTAACCACCATGCCACTCGGCCGGCCCTACTTAAGATTTTTTTAATGTTTGATCCCCTAACCCATCCCCATCAGTTTCCTATACACAGATGCTCAATTGGTGTTAGAATATGATTTTGTCATTTGTATCTATAAAGGTCACACACCTTATCTATATGTGCAAAGCGAGAAAGAGATACTGAGCTACAAAATAGTTGCCCCGAAGAGGTGCCTCCTGCTCTTCTCAGAGGTACTGCATACAAAAGGGAAACTTCAGCATCATCCTGGGATGTTTAACAGGCCTCTCATACACACATCCAAAACTCAGCTCCTCATTTGCTCTGCCCTCCTCAAACCTGTTCTTCAGTCTCCCCCACTGCACCCAGTAACTCAAGCCAGAATCCTCATTCCTCTCTTTCACCCCTACATCCAGGCTATCACCAAATCTCGCTATTTCTGCCAGCCACTGGTGAAACCTCTGCCTGGGCTGAACTGGGGCTGTCAAAACGGCGGTTAGATGCGGAGAAGAAATCGCACCCAGTTGACCAGCTTCTCTCCGTCTCCATTGCCATCCTCAAAAAGGAACTAGAATTTTCATGTTTTGTCTGCTGCAACAGCCTCCCTCCAATCCAAAGCTCACCCAGCAGTCAGTTATCTTTTTTTAAAGATTTTATTGGGGAATTGGGGTAGGGGAATAGCGTTGGGGAATTGTGGAAGGGAGACAGACAAGTTGCTGTCCTTCCATTCTTCAGTCTAGTTGTGGAGGACATCGCTTCACTGGCCCATATTCGTATTATCATGCGCTCTTCCCAATCGCTTGCAGGCCATTGGACAGCTGCTCATGACAGCTCCAGAAAGCGCAGGCCAGCTGCTGGCCAGCTCCACTGCAGCCCACACAGTCTCTGGCGATTCACAGCAGCCCAGCTCCAGGTTGAGTTGTTGTTCACCATCTTAGCTATAGAGGGCACAGCATCACTGGCCCATATGTGGGATCCGAACCAGGGCCCTGCTGCTCAGAGCTGCCATCCCAAGCCAACTCTTAACCAAAATGCCACTCAGCCAGCCCCCAGTCAGTTATCTTTTAACAAGTAAATCCTCTTTAATGACTTTCCACTGAACTCGAGTAACAACAGGCAAACTCTTTTCCATGGTCTTAAAGGGCCTCTGGGTCTCAGGACCCCATACCCCTACCTTGTGCTCCTCTGCTCCCCACTCCAGCAACAGCTGCCTTCTTTATGTCTCTCAATATGCCAAACTTTTCCCAGCCCCAGGACCTTCATAAATGCTACTCCATCTGGCAAGGATCTTCCTATCCATCATGTACTTTTAGCATCACCCTCCAGAGGAATGTTCTTGGACCACTCCAGTTAAGAGAATTCCACCTACTACTGTCTACCTGTTGATACTACAGTACTTAATCCCATCTCCCCCACCAAAGAAAGCGTCACAAGAGCGGAGAGCTTTCATTCTCTACTGCACACCTAGTGCTTAGCACACAGCAGCTGCTCAATAAGTAACAGTCAGGTCTGTCTACATAAAGGAAGTAGGTTCTTTCAATGTCTGCTTTAACCCATATTCACCTTTTTTTTTTCCAAGTTTACTTATTTACTTGTTCTATATTTTGACAAATATTTCTAACTCATAAGTAATTACTACCAGCTCCCTCTATACAGTATATTGTTAAAGACAGATCTAATTTAATATTTATATGCTTTTCATTTTTAATGTCTCATTCAGTACGCATGGTAATGAAATGATTTGCAGAAAGCACTATAAATATGGCTATTTATTAGGTATATTTAATTTTTTAAATTTCTCAATAAATTGTCCAGTTACTATGAATTGTAACCATAGCTTCCAAATCAACTTAGAAATTAAAAATACCCAAGAATTCAAAATCAGCCACATGCCCTGATCAACAATAATCAGAAGTAACTATAATGAGGCTCCTCTTGTACCTTCAGCAGAATTTATATACTATCACCTTTTCTTTTGGACAGGAAGTACCTTCCTGGAGTATACATTCACCTTCAAAACTATTGGGTTGTTGGAAAAGTCATGACCCATTTTTGCAACAAAAAACACAGAAAAAATACATCATAACTTTTCCGACAACCCATTGTTCTAGGGTCCCCAAGCCTGGTAATCACAGGATTCTACCAGTCACTGGGGAAACTCTTTCCAGCGCTGAGTTATGAATCTAAATAAGGCAGGTGGATACACAGAGGGAGCGGTACCTCCAAAGATCAAGAAATGCAATTGTGCCAAACCAAGGTAATTGTGCAAAGGGAGAGAATGAAGCCAGAGGGACTAGCTAACAAGTTATGGCAGATCAGTTGTTTTACCACCTACTAAAAAGGCAAGACCAAGGTTTTGTGCAAAGGTCTGAGGAAATAGTCAAGATTCAGACATTGACACTAGCACTCTTGTTTCATGCCAGATCAGGGCAAAATATCTGAGTTCTGCCATGGAGAAAAATGCAGATAGAGTCCTGTAGCAGCGGTTGGCATTTGGCAAAATCTCAAAGGTCAAATGAGATAGTAAAAAAAAAAACTTGTCTTGACAGTTAACTTTCATAACAATCATTAATTATAATTAAATGACAATAGAAAAAGTGATAAACAATATAGTAACATGAGTTAGTCAAGTGTAATTATCTGTAGGGCATGCAATTCACAAGACTGGTTCAAAACAGAGGGCTGTAAGAACTAGATGGAAATCACAAGAAGATTGCCACAGACCAGATTTTGATTTAGAAACAGAGAAGTCTTGAAATGATTGCACCATTCCCACACTTAAGACTGACTTGCTCATTACTCAGTCATCGGCCTCTATCAAGGGCTCATGGTGGCACAGAAAATAATGAAACCAGAGAAGCCAGAGAAACCAGAGAAAACAGGGCAGCTTAATAGAGCAGTCCAGGAGAAAATCCATGCTTATTCGTGGTTGTACTCGTGGTTGTGTTTTGAGTAGAATATACAAATTTTGCTACACTTTCAGTCATACTTGTGCCATGTAAAAAGCCTGTGTGGGGCCGGCCGAGTGGCGCGGTGGTTAAGCGCTGGCTTGGGAAGCCAGCGGCCCCGGCTCGGGTCCCACATATGGGCCAGTGACACTGCCCTCAAACAAACAAACAAACAAAAAAAAGTCTGTGTGTTTTATTCATTTGTTCTACAAATATTTATTGAGTGCCTACTCTAGCAAACTCTGTGCTAAGGTGCTTTGAATACATCAATAAACAAAGCAAACATTCTAGTGGAGAAGAGACAATGAGCCATACAATTAGAGAGCGTGCTAAAATGTAATAAGTATATTTTTAAAATAGAGCAGCGTCAGAGAGATAGAGAGTGCCAGGAGGAAGAAGGAATTACTGTTTAAACGGAGGGAAGACAGCAAAGACCTGAAGGAAGTGAAAGAGTGAGCCATGCAGATATTTGGGGAAGCTGGTTCAGGGAGAGGGAGCAGCCAGTGCAAAGGCCCTGAGGCATGAAACTGGCTAAAGCAAAGTGAGCAAAGGAGTGGTGATAGTAGTTGAGATTAAAGAGGTAGTGGGACTAGAAATGCAGTGTCTCATTGGCTTTTGAGTGAAATGGAAAGTTTCAGCAAAGGACTGACATTATCTGACTTCTGTTTTGAAAGAGTTGCTCTGGATTTCTGTGTCAAGAATAGAGTATATGGGGGTGAGGGCAAAAGTGGAAGCAGGGAGAACAGATAAGCAGTTCCACTGATGAGCTCACTGACTAGCTGTAGCCAATGGGGAAGGGTCCAGACCCTTAACACATCACTAGGATGTGTGACAACATGGGTGTTACCATTTCATTTCAGGGTCTGTGTGCTTCCTACAGTTCTCTGTGCGGGAGTGACTCCTAGGTTCCATACTGGGAATGGTGCTGGGGGAATATTCCAAGATCCCTGCCTTCCCAGGCTTGGTCCCAGCTGCTCAATTGTCTATGAATATGGAGCAACTATGGATGAAAGGCACGAATTCCATTCAGTACCACTTAAGCTGGTAGTTTCTGTTTACTCATTGGCAAATTTACATATACCTTGAAGTGGAACCCACAATGTAGGGCAAAGGGCACAAGAAGGAGGCTCCTGGGCCAAACTATTGTTTGCATCATGTGGGATTCCCTTTGCTCTGCAAAGAGGATTTCACTAAAAGCAATTATCTCAGTACTTCTTCAGCACCTGTTCTTCCTCTCCTGTCTTCCTTAGCCAAGAAGAGTACACCACCAGCCAACCAGAAAATCATACCACTGGGGCTCATAGATCTGTATATTTTCTTGATATTGTTCTTCCTCTCTTGGATTTTGTTGTTGTTCATTTTCTCTAATTTTCAGAATATGTACTTTTTTTTCTATTTAAGGAATTAAATGAAGACATTTTCTAAATTCCTTCTGATTTTGAGAAATGTATTTTCCCCCTTTTCATAGTTATCTAGGTACAAGTCTGAGCCTTTTAAAGGATGGTAAAGAGCAGAAAAGAGGTACAGACTTTTAAACAATGTGATGAGCACCTAAGTACTGTAACAGACTGGCCCTCCCTGCCCAGGCCCTCCCCCACCCTGCCATGCTTTCAGAGGTGTAGCTATGAAGAGGGTTTCTGTCTGGCTCATTCCTGCCTCAGTTCACACAGCTCCACTGTATTTCCTCTACCCAACAATGTTTTGTAAAACACTCCTGGAAAAAATATGCCATTCAAATAAATATGATGTATAATACATACCCATGGAATGCAAAAATGTCTGTGTGTGTATAATGGTAATGTATTTGGGTGAAGAAATTCTTATATTATTTATTGAGCACTCAATTATAATCCACGGACATTGAGGGATACAAATATTATTTGACACAAATCCTGCCTCCAAGGAATTTAATTTCTGGCTGGTATGGAAAACAGTATACTTACCAAAGTAAGAAGTGATATAAAATGAGAAGTGCACAGATGAGACACTGTGGCAGTTCTGAGAAAGTCTCATATATTATCATTATGACTAGTTAATACTAACCAATAAAAGTCATAACAGGACCTGCTTTGCTTTAGTTGGATGTACTCAATTCTCTCACTTAGAAAATTTCTACTTTGCATCAGCCATCTCTAGAATCTATGTTCTGTTTTCAGCCAGACACTTAGAAGGTCTCTCACTAAACAGATATGTAAAATAGCATCCTTCCTTTTGTTTCTAACCAACATTTTATAGTTTACCGAGGGAGAAAAAAAAATGCACCTTGGTGATTTTAAGTAACATTTTCTCTACACAACTAAGACATAAGGGCCAAAAGAAACTTAGCAAAATAGTGCCTGCCCACAATGGTAACTGCCATTTAGTCAAAGCCAAGGAGTGATGTTAGGAAGAGAATCCTGGATTCTAACCAGCAGAAGGGGTCACAAAAGAAAACTCTTGTATGGAGTAGTGTAATAAGCAGATAAGAACTCAAACACAGAAATGCATTCAAACATGAATTACATATATATATCATACTGACCACATGCCAGGCGCTGTTCTAAGCTCCGTTCCTAGAATAGGTTAATTTATACTAATACAATATCATATGCCAACTATATTGTAATAAAATATATATATTTTTAGAGGGCAGTGTCACTGGCTCTCATATGTGGGATCCAAACCAGACCCGCTGGCTTCTCAAGCCAGCTTTTAATCACTGCGCCACTCGGCCGGCCCAATAAAATACATTTTTTAAAGATTAATTAATTTAATCCTTACAACATCCCTGTGAGGTAGGCATTTTATGGTTGAGGGAATTGAGTCACAGCGAGATTAGGTAATCTGCCTAAAGACCCACAGTTCATAAGTGGCAGAGTCAGGATTTGAACAAAGGCTGTCTCTCCCCTTAGCCATTCTGCACGCAAATAGTCACCCCTTTCTCCCAAATTGTGATTTTTCACTCTGGCTAACTCCCTTTTCTTTTTCTCCATGTGGGACCAAATTTTGCTGATTACTCTGAGAACAAACCAGCCCATTGAGCTGAGCTGTCCTCTGCACCAACGTGCAGCAGCTCTAGCCTTCTACAATCTCACTAAACTCCAAGGTAGCTCTGCAGCTACCACACTCTTCCCTGGGCAAGTCTAAAATTGGAAGATCAGCATGGAGAAATACAGCACAGACATTAGCTGGGAGAGTATTAAAAACAAAGAGCAACAACAAAATAAAAAACAAATACATGAGGCCATTGAATTTTCTGTTAATAATAAGTTGCAGTGCCCCATTGAGTTTTCTGTGTCACCAAATCCTCCCTGTTGTAGTTACACAAAGGCAACTTTGTCTTGAGAAGACTACTGAGAAGATGGGCCTAATCTTGGCAAGGGCTTGGTGTACCAAGAACCATGTTGTTATTTTTAAAAATAAATGACAACAAACAAAAAGAAATATTACTTAACCCGTCTTTTTAAAAGTCACAATGCTATTACCATCACCAACATGGATCCCTGACTCTTACAAACATGAATATTTCACCTGAGTTCGAAAGACCTAAATATACATTTTTCAGAAGGGCAATCAAATTGATCTAAGAAAATAGACACCTGAAAAAAAAATCTTATTAAACTTCTTTATTTCTTTTGGCATGACGTGAAATGCTTTACAAATAGCTAAGCCAGGCCTCAGTGCTCTGAAAGCTAAATGCTTTTTATTATAATTTTTACAGGTTGGCATTTCCTTGGTCAGGTAGAGGTGCCCTGTTCCTGTTTCAGCCGCACAATGGCCCACATTCATTGTACACCCACCCTCTGCGCATTGGTACCTATACTTAACTCTTGCTCACCCATGTGTGGGTTTATCCATGGCTTCTGGGATCAGGCTGTCTTTCTCCCCAGCTTGTGGAAACTTCAGTATGAGCAGTACTGACTACTATCCAAAGGAAAACACAATCAGGAGGCTAATACTGTCAGCAACTCCCCTTTCACTCAATATACACCTACCTGGCACCTACGATGGCCTCTGCATTGGGCCCTGTCATGCTCATAAGAACCACAAACACAGTGTCCCCAAAGACAAATATCATGATGTGAACAGGCCAGGGATCGTTTTCTTGATAGTGTGAATGGCTGTAATTTATAAATAGAGTATATATTTGACAGTTTCCCAAAGTCACAAAGGTTTGTCAGAGTTACACTAGCACTTTGTCTTCTCCCAATGTCATGGCTCTTAAACAGCCTTTGAAAAGGTAGGGATTGTACTTTTGATTTCTAAAATGATGACCCCTCTTAAAACCTGATATGGTCTACCAAAAGGGCAACTGTAAACTGCAGTCAATCATTACTGTTATAGTGTTAGTTTATTTATGCTTTGTATTTTCAAACACATAAATTGTGTATATCTAAACACATTTCACAAATCATTTTTGCATGAACTAAGTTCCCATGATGATAAACTGAAAACTGAAAATCCACAACAAGAAAAATGCCCATCTTATATGCATAAGTTACATATACTGAGCTGTGATTTTTTTTTTTTCAGGTGTCCTTAAATCACTGCAGAAAGTAGAGGAAAGGCAGAGTGCAAGTGCGATTGAAGCCTTTTGTAATCAGTTTACTTTTAGTTGTACCAAGAGATGGTATCTTGAACTCATTCAAATTAGCCATCTATTGCAGTGTACTAGGAACATTTGAATTACAAAAGGGGGGGGGGCATTGAGCCTCAAATCCCTACAGTTGCCAGTTCACCTGCAATAGTTTGAGGGCACTGATCATTTCCATGTGAGCTTTCTGGTAAATTCCACATTACTAACAGTGTTTGGAACTCATCTGCTTTTTGACCATTTTTTTCCTCCAGACACTCACTCTCCTACTTTCACTGGAAAATTCCTCCCTCATCCCTTTTTCAGGGCATAATATAAGAGTTTCTGAAAAGAGGGGGTACACTGACTTAAAAGGGATGTCTCCTCTCCCCCATATACATGCTGACAGACTAGAAGGGGAAGCAACTATGAGAGAGAAGAAGAAACAACCAGAAATCAAGCTCAGATGATCTCGGCAGTGTTTTACTGACAATATGATTCACGACCACACACAAAAAATGGCAGGGTGCCATTTCCCCCTAAATCCCTCCAGCATGAGATGTTTCCAACAATTTGAGGTGGCAATTGAACAATTACTTATTATAATTTCTACCATAGTTCATCTCTAGAGATTCTAAAGGCCTCCCATCTTGTGAACCAAGTCATCTGCATTGTCATTATGGAAAATCTTTTCAGTTGTTCTTTGAAGCAATCACTCTGAGCAGGTGGTTGTTTTGACTAACACACACCTCTTAACAGTATTAAACCAGAAAATCAACATCATCATAAGACACAGAGACTGCTCCCAAAAGGAAAAACTTATCTCTTAATCAGGCCAGCAGTTGAAAGCTTCCAATATAACCTTTAACTTGGCATCATTCTGAAAACCACTTTTTAAACTACGTTACATCTTCATTGTAACTTCATAAATGTTTGATGCACAAATTCTACAGTCATGAAAAATGTACTGGTTTTCTTCGTTTTATGAATCCCAAACTGAAGCCCTCTTCAGAGTAAGTTGTTGTGTTTTTTTTTTCTCTAGGATTATACATTCTCTGGGAAAACCTAATCACAGTTTCACTTGAGCCTTGGTTCACTTTTGAAGAGATCTCACCCTTCCCCACCCTCCCACCCCAGCATTCATTCCCTTCCCCTGCCTGGTCCTGAAAAAAATCAGAAAGGACTTGAAATGTGGAGGTGGAAAACCTGTCTGAAATAGCCAAATATGTTCCTATAGCAATCAAAGCTCAATCACTGTGGACATGATTTACTTTTAGTCTTCAGTCAAGAGTAGAATTTGGAAAGCAAACTCATTTTGTAAGAGGATAATTTCATCTACATTAATCTT
The DNA here is from genome assembly GCA_033961575.1 of Aselliscus stoliczkanus. NCBI lineage: Eukaryota > Metazoa > Chordata > Mammalia > Chiroptera > Hipposideridae > Aselliscus > Aselliscus stoliczkanus. Next base: position 68,555,131 of record CM066734.1, on the reverse strand, counting down.
CTAATTTTTGTTTAAATTACCCAGAACAGCTTCTGTTACTAGTAAACCAAAGAGAACAGTCTAATCTGAACATTCTTATCATGTGCGGGGAAAAAAAATGTGAGTAGTCTTAAACACTAGTTAGACCAAGTGTATAGAATACGTGGCCAGAAGCAGTTTCCTTGCTTTGTATCTTTATTTCAGCCTCAAGTGTCACCAACTTATTTCAAAATTAGGTCTAGAACAGCATAGTGGGGAATCAAAAATAAATACATTGACTATTAAAACTAGAGACTGAAGTAAAATGATGCCATATTTTCAATCTTACAAGCTTCTGAAAATTCAACAACCAAGAGGAAGATTAAAAAAATCTTCAAAATTTGATTCATTTTCAGCATATGTTCAATAAGACTCTTGAGCAGATGAATTTAAGTGTAGACTAAACAGTAAAGAAGCACAGCAGAATTAGGCTGGCAAGCTTTGTTTCTATAGCTTATTTCTTCATTTAACAAACACTGAAAGTTAATAATGAAGCTAGGCTCTTGTGAAAGTTCTGATTCCTCACTCTCCACAGGTGCAGTAATTAAGTGAAAGAGGCCAGTGGGATATATATCAGAAGAAGGTAAAAGGGTAAGGTAGACAAGAAAGAATACAAAACCCCAAACTACTTTCTTTCCCTCCTCCTGTTTCCCTTTTGGACTGGTTTGGTTTTGTTTCCCTCCAATATTTCAGATCATCAACTTGACACAGAGTATTGTTTAAATTAATAGCAACATTATCTCCCAAAGTGTTATCTCGTTGCCTTGGTTGGGTCCCTTTGGTTTGTCTACAGGTTGTGTTTTAGGCCGCTGACAACCTTTCACCTTTTGGAATCGGCACCTGCAATTCTCAAACGCTCTTGGTCTAGTTGTAATTGTGCTTAAAACTACCGCAACCTCTTCATGTTTGTGGGTGTCAAATCTTACTTTCTCTCCCCTTGAAAACTTCCTGCGACTCAAACAAGAGTCCAAAATTTTAAAGAACACCATATCTAATCTACATTCCTGATAAAGAAAACAGTGAGTCATTAAAATACCACTAAAAGAAAAACTACTTGATTTTCCCTTCAAAGCAGTATGGCCTATAAGTAAGTAGCTTGAGGTCACTATCTTTCTATCGCTTTGATAAGCTGAAAAGAAAGAAGCTTTGGGACAATACCCAAGAGTAGATGAACTTTTACCTAAATAAAAGAGGAATCGGTTATTTGAAAAAATTCCATTTCATTTATTGTCACTGATCTCTTAAATAGCTGGTGACAGGTGATTGGTCAGCTGTCATAATTCATTAGTCCTATACCTTTATGCAGATTGAATTTTTAACTTGAAACAAATAAGTCTCTGCTCACTGTTACACTTGGAGGTAAATCACTACAGGAAGACATCTCCCACCATCCTAACACTTTAATGAGATGCCTGTCATGAATGTTTCCTCAATCTCACTTTAATAATCTGAATCTAAAAAGTCATCTGTGCCTCTGGATGGCCCAATCATGTGTTTTCAAGGGTGAAAAAAAAAACAACTTGTTTTTTGTATGGAAAATGTTTTGATCACCACAAGAAACATGGTGGGACTGACTGTATATGATTTTCTGCTTTTCCAGAAGCTGACACTTCTTAAAAATCTTTTTATAAACCATTTATTTCCCACTAAATATACCAGTCTGAAGGAAGGTGGGAGAGTGAAAGAGATGAGGGCTAAAACAAGCAAAGGAAAAAAAGAATTTCAAAATACGGAACCAAAAGTAAGATGAAGGGACAGCAGTTAGGATTGCCAAAAACCACCTTACCTTTGTAGTCGCCCACTTCAGAAATTAACACCATTCATTCACAGCCCGGTAGCAATTTACACGGCTAGCAAGTAACCTACAACATCTTCTCGGCCTCCCTCTTTTTAATGTAAAACCAAAATAAGGAGTGTCCAGCTACTCCCCACTGCGCTGTTTAAAGCAACAGGTCGTTTTAGGCTTAACTCCCAGGCTCTAGGAATTCCAGTTTGTCAGAATTTCTTAACCTTGGAAACCTGCAGAGAGAAACTCCGGTTTCTCACTGTCCCAAGCTGCACATTCCAACGTGGGAAACAGGAGCAAGAACCAGGAGGCTGCTCTCTGGGGCTAAATTCCTGGAGGGAACGAGAACTGCAAAGTGGGGCGATCCCACTGGCAGAACGGCGCCGGGTCCGCACCCCGGGGAGACCAGTGGCCCCGGGAGCCCTGCTACTCCGGCGGCGCTGCTCACGGGGAGCGCTCAGCGACTGGTGTGCGAGCTCTTCCCTGTCCCCTCCTCCCTCCTCCCGCTGCCCTCCCCCGCTGGGGCCAGTCGCTTCACAGTAGCAAGGTTGTCTCCCGTCTACTCCCTTCCCTAAACTCACCAAACCAGATTTTTACTCCCAGCACTGGCAACTTCCCGTAAATCTGCACTGAAATTTTACCCTGCTCGCTGAGCCTCCGCTGGCTAAAGGCCAGTGCAACATTCCTGTTGTTTTTAGGAGCCCAGATACCTTTGCTGAAGGTTAAAAAATAAATCTGCCTTTGTTGGGACAGATTTGGAGACTTCACCAGACCGATTGCTCTCCCGGCTCCAAAAGTCCCATCCAGTTCAGACACCCGGAGATGACCCCAGCAGCGGCACCTGCTGCACCTGAGGACATCTGTCCGAATCAGATGCCTGGTGCCCTTTGGGTGGTTCGGAGACACCAAGCAAGAACCATGTTTGAGGAATAAGGAACCTGCCGTGGCATCGTGAGCCGATCCGCACCACCCCACCCCTGTCCTGCCCCACCCAGTCCTGCCCCCTTAGAAAAGACGTAGTCCTTTCCCCAGGTAGGATCTGAGCAAGCACCGCGGTGAGCCTGACGGAAGCGGGGACCTCCCAGCGTGTCCTTACCTGAAGGCGAGCACCGCTCCGACCAACGCAGGAAGGAACGTCACGCGGACGGAGCCCTGACCTTTGCCGGGGCCTTCGCAGCAGGGCCTGGGGCCTGGGCACTGCTTGTTCAGAAGTCGCTCATTTTAATGCGCTCTGCCCTAAAGTTGCAGCTAGTTGTAGAAAGGGAAGGACAACAACAACAAAGATGCTACATTTAAAAACAGCTAATGAATCCTCCCTTAACCTTTCCTGGTCTCTGGGGAGTTGGTTCTAACCCCCACCCCATCCCCAAAGAAGCCCGCAATCTGCGCCCCACCCCTTCGCGTTACCTGTTTACACAAGAGTTAAGGAGCCTCACTCATTTCAATAGAGCGCTAAGCCTGTTTGTAGGCGCGTTGGCCAACAGGATCGAATTCTGTGACTAAACAAACTAGAAGAGGAAGCAGGCACCACCAGGAACCTAAAACGGAGTTGTGATTTCGGGTTGCAATGTCATTCAACTGAGAAAAAAAAAAAAGTACTGTTTTTCACTGGGCTATTTTAGTGAAGGACTAGTCCAAAAAATGTTTTTTGCTGGTTAAATGAGTTAAAACATACAAAGAGCTTAGAACAGTGCCTGGCACAAGACTTAGCTAGCTACTTATTACAATTATTTGTATTTGTACTATGTATGGCTTTTCTTCTGAAGAGGGGAGAGGGAGTGATCAGAGTTAGAAGTGGGCTCTAGACTAAGGAGTAGTAAGGCCATGAGCATTTTTTTTTTTTTAAACCTCTCCCAGCCTCAGTTTCTGGAAGATTCCAATGATGAGATTTTGCTAACAGTTTACATTGTGGACAGTCTTGAATACAATGGTAAGAAAGTTCCTGTAAAGGAGTGTCCAATGAGTGATTTTCATCTCATTTAAAAGCTGCAAAATTGACAAGATATATGTGGAGGTAATTTGGCCTGTACATTCATTCCATGGAGTTCACTAATACAAAGGAAACTCAGAATCCAGCAATCAACCCTAGATGTGTGCTTCATTTTAATTAGGATTTAGGCACTTGATTTCCTGTCTGTCCCTGGGAGAGTTCCTTATCCTATTCAATTAGAAGCCCATGCTAGCAAATAATAGCCATTGACATTTGAAAAACAGTGTGAAATAGGGGGACATAATTTTTAAACTCCTCATGAATACAAAAAGTGATTATTGATGGTTAAAATGACAGGACACCCTTTTCCCTCCACTTAGCTTCACTTTTAAAGAAGAAATCCCTTTACATCAATGAGGCCCTTTGTACTTTATCAAGCACTTTTACCCACCTCATCTTATCTGATTTTACAAATCAATCCTAAGAATTACTTTACACCCATTTTACAGATTAAGACACTGAGGTCAATTAGATCAAGGTTTCATTTCACCATGAGGCTGGGACTAGTTTGCAGTTCTAGTTAAAGCTAAAAGCAGCACTTGCCACCCCTAGGGAAAATGATTCCTTAAAACTAGCCAAGAATTCTGAAACATTTTAGATCCCTTTGATTTTTTTAATCTTCCCAATGGCAAGATTTAACTCAGATCAATTAAACATTTTCTGAATTTTAGATTCATTCCTTGTCAATACCAGCCAGAGTGAACTATCAACAACAGGCAGGCAGAATACTCCAAGGTTCTCTCACACATCTAAGGATTGACACTACCAGGAATCAACAAGTGCTCCACAATTTTAAAACAACTTCTAAAAACTCCAGTTCTACATTCGCCTTTCTCGTCTTTTCCAGAAGTATCTGGATTGTGACCTTATAAACCTCTCACTGTCAGGGACCCTCAGAGTTAAAGAATTCAAGAGGGGACATTCTCAGGCTCACAGATTTTTCCACCTCAGAACAGGTTTTTCCATAGGACACACTGGGCCAATGCCTGGGGACTAATGACCAAGAATAATAAAATAAATTTGAAAGTGTGAAGGTCAGTGACTCTAGGTAAACTGGAGCTGGAATCAGGAAAGACGGCCTGAGGAGGCCTAGGTCCCTGGAAACAAGTCCTTAAGGCAGTTCTGAGTTGGTTACTTTCTCTCAAATGTTGGCCGAAACTTCTGCTCCTTCTTTCTCAGTTTTGCCCACTGCCACTTATTAAATAAAGAGGTATAGTTTTTGTAGCGAACTGCTTCCCACTGCCCTCCCCAGGAATATGGCAAAAATAAAACAGATTTTTTTTTTTAAGTAGAAGGATATGGCAAAAGTAATATGAGCTTTCATTATTTCTTTTTTGTGGCTTATGCTTATGCTTATGCTTATTATTATTATTATTATTATTTTATCATCATCATCATCATCATCACCATCATCATGTGAACCCCATGCTCCTGGGGCATTTCAGGTGTGCAAATCCCTGCCTTTTGCTTTCTGCTTCCTTCTTTCCCTTCTCCCAAGAGGCAATGTGCTAGAGTAAATATAAACAGCATGGAGGTTGGCTTCTAACATATTTGAGTTTGAATCTCGACTTTACCTCCTAGCTCTGTGATGCTGGGCAAATTGTTTAACTGCTCTTAACTTCAGTTTCTTCATTTCTAAAATAATAACAATGAACTCTCTGCATTTCTATAAGAGTTAAATGAGAGGTGAAATCTTAGCACAATTCCTAACACATAGAATGGTACTCAAATAATGGTATTTCCTTTTGTACTGGGTGTGGGGGGGAGGGTCTACTCCATGGTTCACAAGGAATTTGTTTCCCATATTTAAATCTTAGATCAAATAACACTATTCCAAGACACCCTTATCTACAGAAGTAAGGCTCAGACCTTTACAAAGACCCAAAGCCTAATAAAAACCACTTATCTACACAGCATTTATTTTCAATGAGATTGAGCATCTCTGATCATCACATCTGGGTGAGGTAAATATGGGTAATGCACAAATCATTTGTATTGCCCTATGGCCCAGATTAGGAAACTGAGGGTCTTCAGAGTCGTTCCAAGTTGCGAGCAAGTGGCAGAGCCAGGGTTTTTACTATGCCCTACTGGTAGAACTGATTACTCTACCCAGTTAGGGAGCAGAATCAAGGCTTCCAAAACATTTTTTTAGCTCATAGTTGTGGAGAGAGAGCCAGGAGCTTCTGGCCAGTGTCTGGACACTTCTCATTGGGGAGTCATGGAAACCCACAAAGAACACCATTAAAGATCTGCGCCCTATGAAAGTCTGATGTACTGACCCTGTGGAGTACGCTTCCAATTCTGTGACAAACAGAAGGACAGCAAGGTAAAGAGTTTGGGCTTGATGTCGGCAAAACTGAGGTTTCTATCCTGGCAGTTGTGGGGTAGTGGGCAAGTTACCTAAGTCTTTCTTAGCTCAGTTTGCTGCCAATGGCAATATCTAACTGTAGGGTCATCATGATGATTAAATAAGATGATACCCTTAAAAGCACAGTGCTCAACATACTCTAAGTTTTCAATACATGGTAGTTATTTTTCTTAAAGACCATAGAACATGTATGATCGTACATGTGAGGCCTAAACGAGGCATATGATAAATAGATGCAAAGAGCTTAGAACAATGCCTGGTACACAGTAATTACTGTTTCACTGTTATTATTACTGTTGTAATTATTTCTCTGTATAACAATTTCTTGTGATTGTGGTGAGGTCATGGTAAGCAGCTGACTTTTTAGGGGAAGGGAGCTTCTGTTATTTATTTCTATGCTACCCTTTTTTTTTTTTTTTTGAGGGCAGTGTCACTGGCCCTCACATGTGGGACCGAACCCCGGGCCGCTGGCTTCCCAAGCCAGCGCTTAACCACTGCGCCACTCGGCCGGCCCCTGTTATTTATTTCTTATGAGGGCTGACATTTTAGGTGTTGTCCTACAGCCTAATGAAGGATATAATGTCTTCTCAATGGTTTTATTTTTTAACTGTTTCCCTCACTTCCCCTAATTTTACATGAGAAAAAAGAAATGTTAGGTGGGATAAAATCACTGGTCCTAATCCAAAATTTCTGTTGAATCTGCTGATACTTTTCCCAACAGAAATTAGTCGGAAAATAAACCCTATTGTCATCTAGATCATGTAACTTGATCCAGAGAGATGACTCAGCCTCACTGTTTCTACAGCCTCTCCTTCCCTAATATGATGGTCACTAGTTACTCATAGAAGCCTTTTCAAAAATCTTTTATTTTTTAAATTTTTATATTAAATCCCCACTGGATCTATTGTGTGCAAATTTAAGACAAGGTATTCCTAGGCACTCTTTAATCCAACAGATTTAGCCCAGCAACTAACCCGAGGTCAAAGGATGAGGGAGGGCTGTTCAGAACGCTGTTAGAAAGGCACCTAGGTTTGTGGTTTCCATGCCACACCATAGGAGGGCCCCTAAGTGAATTTTAAAAATGTACTGAGTTCACAGAAAAAGGAATTAAGTATAGCAGGGGTTCACTCCAAACATTAATCTCGGAAGCCAAATCCTTTATTTTGAGAAAGGCCTCCAATACAAGGAGTCCCTTGACTTTCGTTCTTCCTGCACAAATAACTCTGCCAAAGCCCGCCTGCTAAGGCTGAAGGCTTTCGCCACCCCTCTACCTGCCCACTAGGATGAAAGGAGCACTAATGTAAATTACAGGCCCTTAAAGGCCCACTGGAGACCAAGAAATTGTTTTGTTATGGCAACAAATGCTGTTAATTCCTTTATATCCCTTTAAGGCTTATTCCCCACCAGAGAAGATTTCCAGATTTCTTTTGATTTTATAATGGAAAATGGCCTCACATAAGAAGCTCAATCATTCGACAATAACTTATCCAAAAAGATTGTCAACGTGAAATTACTAACATTTATTAAGTGCCTACCAGAGTATTTAATGCAGACACTATGTTGAGTACTTTACATGTATTTTAATCCTCACAACAACCCTGGGAGATGGAGACCGTTGTTATGCCCACTCTGTAGATGAAGAGACCAACACATGGTGTAGATAAGTGACACTGCTGAAGTCTCACAACTAGAAAGTGGCAGAGCCGGGTTTTAATGCAGGCAATCTGGCTCCAGAGCCTGCGATCCTAACCACTACACTCTATGGCCTCACAAAAGATTCTATACGTGTCTATGATTATATTATATAGGGGTGTGTATATTCTAGTGCCAGTAGTGCCAGCAGAAAGACAGTGCCTGGCACATAATAAACACTCATAAGTATTTGTTGAATGAATGAGCGAATGTGAATATACATTTAAATGTTATGATTTCAATATTTACAAGTGTGTGCGAAGTGAGGTAGGATTTAACTCATCTAGGATCTGAGGTTTATAATCACACTGAGAATGAATACAAGTGTGTTTTCAAAAATATGGTTAAGGTTTTAATTTGATATATATTATTAGAGAAGAGTATTTTATAGGACAGAATGAATTGCGGTATGACCAAATTGACTGACCATAAAATGCACATAAAAATAATGTGAATATTCTCACCTTTGATTCTATTGTTTCTCTGCTTGGAATACCCTTGTATACACCATCCATCCATCCATCCATCCATCCATCCATCCATCCATCCATCCATCCATCATGAGTTATAAACACAGTAGTTAAGAACAGTCTGGATTCTTAACTAGAGTTTGAATCCTGTCTTTGCCTCTTACTGTGTGACTATAGGCAAACAACTTGACCACCAGGGTCTTTAGCCTCCTCATTAGTACCCAACTCATTAGGTGTGTTGAAGATTACGCCTGTCACTGTAAGTAGGGTCTGATAATAGCACCAGACTGTTGTAAAGCTTCTTGTATTTACTGTTACAATTATTCATCCAACTGCCTGTCCATTGTTTTATCCAACAAATATTTGCCAAGGGTCTACTATGTGTCACATTCTGTGCATCACACTGAATATAGAAAAATACATTAGATATGGTCTCTGTCTTGAAGAAACTCACATTCTATGGCAATAGATGAGCAACCAGACAATGGCCTTGCAGTGTATAAGCCCAGGAAGTTAGTGGCAGCCTAGCATAGACTTAAGGGGTCAATTTGGGGAGACGATGTCAGAACTGAGAGGTTTAAAAGCTGCCTAGGAGTCAGCCAGATAAAGATAAGAAGTAATTTCAGAAGAGTAAAAAATCACCAAGGAACAAAATGGAACTACCTTATGACCCAGCAATTCCACTCCTAGGTATTTATCCTGAAAAACCCAAGACACTAATTTGAAAAAAATATATGCACCCCTATGTTCATTGCAGCGCTATTTACAATAGCCAAGACTTGGAAACAATCGAAATGCCCATGGGTAGACAACTGGATTAAGAACCTGTGGTACATTTATACAATGGAGTATTGTGTAGCAATAAGGAAGAAAAGGAATCGTACCATTTGCAACTATATGGATGGACCCAGAGACAAATACCATATGACCTCACTTATATGGAATCTAAAGAACTGAATAAATGAGCAATGTAGACACAAATAGTCTTAGAGACACAGAGGAAAAACTGATGATTGGTGGATGGGACGGAGGTGGGCATGAGGGAGAAGGGGAAGGGACGAGGCAACACAAACTAGTAACTATAATATTGCCGCAGGGATAGAAGAGACAATTTGGGGAATATAATCAATAATGTTGTAAATATATATATATATATTTTTTTGAGGGCAGTGTCACTGGCCCTTGTATGTGGGACTGAACCGGGGCCACTGGCTTCCCAGGCCAGCGCGTAACCACCGTGCCACTCAGCCGGCCCTGTTGTAAATATTTTTTGGGGGACCAGATGGACTCATGTCTTGTTAGGGAGACCACTTCATGGACGGTATAGAGGTCTGACCACTGCACTATACATCTGAAACTGCCGCTGAATAATATTAGATATTAACTAGAAATTAACACATATATAGTCATGGGATGTGGAGTATAGTCAATGGAGTCAGTGGAATTGTAATGATATATATGATACTGGGCGGGGCAGAGGGGGAGGAGCAGTAGATGAGGGGAGAGGGGAGTCACTTTGTACGGGGTGAAAAGGATAACTATTGCATTGGTTTGTACATCTGTAACTAATAATAAATAAATAAATAAATAAATAAATAAATATCACCAAGGAACAAAAGAAATGAATTTAGGGGTGTGAAGGCTAGGAGTTCTTTCTATGGCTAGAGGGTTGGATGGCAGTGGCATAGATGAAACTGAGAGCTAGACAAGGCCAATTCATGATGAGAATTATTTTTTATGCCAGGGACTTCAGAAGGATTTTAAACAGGGAGTGTTGAGGTCAGGTTGGCATATCTATTAGAGTCTAATGTAGCGTCAAAGTGAGCAGTGAAGAGAGGGTTCAGGATACATACAGGGGGTAAAGGTCTGGGGCTTAGTGACTCACCAGACAATGGAGTGAGACAGGAGACACAAGCAGATTTGGGGTAGAGATGATCACTCATTCCATAAACATTTGTTGAATACTTACCTTGTGCCAAGCACTGTTCTAGACCTTGAAAAAACAATGAACAAAACAAACACAAATCCTGTCCTCAGGGTACTTATATTGGGGATACAGATGAAACAACAAAACAAATAAGTAAAATATACAGCAAATACTAAAAAGAAAAATAAAGCAGGGAAGGAAGGGAACAGAAAACTAAAGCAGAGAAGAAAAATAAAAGCTAAGGTGGAGTGCTATATTTCTTTTTTTTTAAAATTCTTTTACTGTGAAATAAACATTTAAAAAAAAATTAGTTTCAGGTGTACAACATAGTGCAATAAAAAGTTATACTTTTTATCCCTCAAAGTGACCCCTCCCCCAATTTGCCACCCCATTCTCCCCCATATCATACATATCTATTACAATTCCCTTGACTCCACTCCACACTATATTCCACATCCTGTGACTATATATACATATTCAATTACAGTTAGCATACAATATTATAAAACATCAGCTTCAGGTGTACAGTGCAGTGATCAATGGAGTGCTATATTTCAAAGATGGTCAGGGAAGATCTCTCTGAGAAGGTGACATTGAGAGGGACTGAAGGCAGTAAGAAACAGAGCACTTCAGATGCCCAGAGGAAGGTTACTCCAGGCAGAGCAAGGGGGCAGTTGGCAGATTCAAAAAGAGCCAAGCAGGTCGGTGTAGCTGGAGGGGAGGGATGGAAGGAGAGAGTGATAGGAAATGAGTAAGATAATGGAACCTGATTGTGTACAGCCTCATAGGCCATTGTAAGGACTATGGATTTTGCTCTGATGGCATGTAAAGCCATTGAATAGAGGAGTGAGCAGATCTGATTCTAGTTTTAACGAGGTTGCTCTGAGAGCTGTCAACACCCACTGCATGTGATCAGAGCAATAGCAGAGAGACCAGTAAGGAGGTCAGTGTAATAGAGTATGAGTCCAGTTTTGAGTTTGAAAAATCTGAAGTGCCTGTGGGACACCCATGAGGCCAAATGAGCCGTTAGTTCATTGGGTGCACCAGGCAGGCATGAGAATGTCCCATACACCGAAACAGTTTTGGTGTCTTGACAACAAGTTGGTGCTGTCTGAAACCATGAGATCACCCAGAATGTTGGGAGACCAAGAAGAAAAGAGGACTGGAGAGAGAGGTACTCTGTCCTGGCAAAGGGAGAAACGCCCATGAAGGAGGCTCAGAAGAAAGTGTTAGCCTAGGAAAGAAGGAGATTCTAGAAGGAAAGCATGTAAAAAGTCAAGGGAGGCACAGTGTTAAGTAAGACAGGGATTGAAAAAACTATCATTTTCTTTAGCAACTAGGAGATAACTGGTGACCTTGACATGGGTGATTTCAGCGGATTGGAAAAGTAGAGCAGTGAATGGGTGGTGAAGGAGTGAAGACAGGAGGTGTAGACAAGCCTCTCAAATAACTGGGCTTGGCATGAAGAATCTTGATAGGATAATGGCTAAAGGTGCAAAGGAAGCCTTGCTTTTTGAGAGGAGAAAGACCTCAGGATGTTTACAAGCTGATTAGAAAGGCTAGTCAGGTGGGACTGGGGATCCTAGACACACAGGACAATTCATTCATCAATTTATTCACTTGTTCAACAACTATTTACTGAGTGTCTACCAAGAGTCATTCATTGGAGATACACAGATGAACAGAAACATGGCCCATTCCCTGATGTTGGAAAGACATATATATATAAACTATATGAAATACAAAGCGAGAAGGGCAACAGAGATGGATGCAAAACGCCAAGAAGGACCCATTAATTCTGCCTCCGTGGAAGAGGGTGAAAGTGAGGGAAGCTTCCTAGAGGTTCAAACATTTGAACAGGGAGTTAAAAATGAGAAAATGAAGGGTAGTAGCATTCTAGTCAGGGGAACTTCATGAACAGGATGTGGGGGAGGGGGTGGGGAAAGCACTTAGCATCTGGTGTGACTGAAGCCCAGGGGTGTGGTGAAGTGGCAGAATTTGCAGCTGGAAAAGTGGGTTTCAGCCAGATGGTTAAGAGACTTGAAAGGAGAATGGTTCTTCTCAGGAATGATCAGATTTAGAGCAGAAAGTGACATTGTCACAGGGTGGTTTAGAAAGAAAACTCAAGCTCAGCACAAGATAGACTGAAGATAGAACTTGGGAGCAGAGACTAGTTATGAGGAAATTGCAATGGTTCAGGTAAGAGATGACAAAGGTCTGTAGGGCAGCGGCTGTTCAAGAGATCTTGAATGTGGTAGCTACTATGGATGATTGCATTCCACACTCCTTCCCATGTGTGTCTTCTTGAATTGACAGGCTAGATAGCTAAAAGCTACATTTCCTAGACTCCTGTGCATTAAGAGTTCCAAATGTAGTGTGAGTTCTGACAACTAGATCCATTTGTGCAAGATTTGGAAGGCAAATGAGGAAGAGGCCAGGTTTCTGCCTATTTCTGCTGTTTCTCCCAGTAAGCACAGCCATAAACACCTAGAGTATCCCTATGGCAGCACCCCAGGGTGCTGTAGATAAAGCACAGACAGAGCACAAGGCACCAATATTTTTGCTGGTGTGGATCTAACAGCCAGAGCTTGGCTCTTGCAAATGTGGCTGTGGCAGCTTTCTGATTTCAGATTGCAAAAAACGTGTGTGTCCTTGAACTGGTAGTCCCGGGGGGTGCTTTTCTGCTTCCCCACCTTCCTGGTGGTGGTTGGCAGGCCAGTTCAGCAGTGTTACTGTAGAAACCATACCTCGAGGTCCAGCCAAGTGCCTACTCTTCCAACAGTTAATTAATAAGCACCTAATTGTATGTGTTAAAACACTTCCTACTTAAAACAGCTAGAGTGATTTCTATATACCGCTTGATTTGAACCCTGCTTGATATGTTGAATAAATATGAGAAAATTTGATGCCAAGTGAATGTGGTAAGAAGGGGCTAGGTGGCAGTGAGAAAATAAAGAGAGGAGGCAAGTAAAGAGAGGTCTCTAGCTTTACTTGGCCATCAATCCAAACAGGGATTTGTAGAAAGGGTTGGAGCTTTGCAGGTAGGAGAGTGGGGTGTCTCATGAATTGGTTGGAACAGGTTCTCTATAGCATGAGGGCAGCTGAAATTGGGTCATTACTGACTAATAAGGGAGCAGAAGAAGATTTGGTTCCAGAACCTAAGTGGCATTTTTGCTGCAATACATCACTGACCCACACCTTAAAGTTTAATTCTTGCATGACGAGTCATGAAATAGCAATGGCGGAATTAGTGAGAGACTTACATAGTTACCTGCCTGTCCCTAGGAACAGTTTTCCCCTCGTATCTTACAATTTGGAAAAATTGGTAGTATTTCCTTCCTTAACTTCGGAAAGACGAGTGATTTTTTTTTTCTTTTTAAAATGGTTAAGTACCAGTACAGTCTACCAGCATCTTTCTTTCAGAGTCTAATTAACACAGTATTACTCAAATAAAATCACATTCTAACCTCAGCTGATTACTCTGGCAATGACAACCAGTCAGTGATCCAGTGGCCCATACAATTCCTTCACTCAAAAGTATTGTGTTTCATTCTGGTTATTACAACAACCCTGAAAAAGTAGTATGGGTTTTGTTTTCTTTATTCTTCCTTCCTTTTTTTTATTTTTATTTTTTTTTTTATAAATAGCTGATTCCATTTATCATCAGCACAGTGACCATGTTTCCAAGGTCTCAGGCAGTAGAAAGGTAAAGGGACCTCAGGTCAGCTCCCTTGAACTCAATGGACAAATAACAGCCTGACACTGCAAACTTGAGATGGGATCATATGTTTTCTGTTTTTATAATGAAATTCGGGGATTTACACAATTGTCAATAAGTGTGTGGCTAAGTGAATACATTTCTTAATGGTCATGAGGATTGGAAGCAGGGGTAGAGTATAAGCTTATGCAATCTGTTATAAAGACTAGCAGCCATTTTTACAAGAAAAAAGACCCTTGGTAAGAGTTCAAAATGCATTGGAACATGACTTCATGACAGCACTAGTGATGTTTAGTTATATTAATTAAATGTAAATACTTTTGCTCAACTGTATTATGAGCCCCATCTTGGTGTAGACATTGTCCTGTTGAGCTGTGTTTTCCCAACTCCAAGTAGAGGTAGGTCCACATGGTGGTCTCTCAAGGGATGCATGACAAGTAACCGCTGAAAGTTTCTAAGGGGTTGAGGGACAATGTTTGATAGCACTGGCTCTGTTTCCTCAGCTATGAGATGAGTTTCTAGGTCATAAGTTCTATTATTTCTTTGAAGGCCTTATCCATAACTTTTTTGATCCCTAATGGAAAAAGATAAAGAGTTTCCTTTCCTAAAAAGTTTGAGGTAGAGCTGTTTAATGAATTCATCATGGTTGTGTCCACAGTAGGGGGATGGATTAAATGACCTCTAAAGGTTCTTAATGGATTCTGTGATGTTGGGATCCTAGTTACTCCTCTCTATCTTGTGATCCGGGTCTGAATCGCTGGGTGTGAAGCCCCATTACAGAAATGATTTTGACTACTGAATTGTTTCTATTTTCCTCTCATTTATCATCAGGATATTTCCCCTTTCCATGGGGATTTTCTGAAAAGGTCACATAGCTAGCCACTTCAGAAAACTATCCTCTTGTTGAATGACAATGATAGCCTCTTTTTCTGCTTGGCAACCAGAAGCAACTGCGGTCTGCTCAAAGCAGAAAGAGGGGGCTAGGCTACTTAGTTGGCCAAAGCCAGAGGGAAAGTCCAGTTTTCTATGATGACATTGGGACTGTGGCAAAATATCTTCCATGGAAGTGACCATTAGACCAAGTTCCACTGAGGCCTTAGAGGGGAAGGAAATACCTTCTGTGACCAGCTCTGGGTTTACAGGGAAGGAGCTACAAAATACTTTGGAGCATCCCATCAGCACCACCTTTCCAGGCCATTTCCAAACGCACACATGAAATAATATAGTGCCCTTTGGAATCAAGGACGATCCTGCTATAAGCATAGTGAATAGCTCTGGGTAGAGTTATGATTATAAACCAACCTAGTCATTCATCAATCAAATACTTTCTGAGTCCTTGCCATGTGCTAGACCCTGAGCTTAGGTGCTGGGCTCAGGATGGTGCATGAACTCATAATCTATAAACTGATGGTATGGTTGGTTAAGCACAGACATGCAGAACTAAATATTGGGTTGTCAGAAAAGTTATGATGTATTTTTTCTATGTTTTTTTTTTGTTGCAAAAATGTGTCATGACTTTTTCGACAACCCAATATTATAACAGCATAAGGGCACTGCTCTGCCTGGGAGTATAGAAGAGGGAACGATGTATTCCCGTCTCTGGAAGTACTGACGATTCATCTATCCTGTGTGCTGGCAGGGCCAGTGTCTTTGTGTTGCTCGGCCTTCCCATCTCACCATGTGTCCTGTTTATGGGGCACTTGGCTCATTTGACCAGAGCACTCTGCAGACCCTTGGTGACTCCCATCTCCTGTTGAATAAAGACCCAATCCCTTAGCAAGGCATACAATGTGACTCCCACTTACCTTTTCGGGTTTACCTCTAGCCACTTCCATGAACAGTCCATAATTTATGGTGCTTTTTCATGTCTCAGTGCCTTTGGTCCCTTGTAGCAGATGCTAAGGGGGCATCACTCACATTAGGCCATATTTACCTGTTCATCCTAAAAGTTGCTGCATCTCTTTCTAGGACTTTTCTTTAACAGTGAGAGCACCCTAGGCAGAGCAAGCTAGAAGTGTCCCTGGAAGCAACTCCCCCCACCCAGCTTCTTTGCCCTTCTGTTAGGATAACTCTGAAGCATGTTTTACACTAGCTGACTCCCACAGCTGTGCTCTAATTGCCACAGTGTCAACTGTCTGAGAACACATCCTTCTTCCATTCCTTGTTGTATCCCCCACTCCCCTACTGCTGTTTCCTGGGATCATCTCCCAGAATAGCTATTAGATTCAAGCCAAACCACACAGCCTCTTCTGTCTCCCCACTCTAGCCCTTATGCCACTTGTCACCAGTTGGTTGAGCCCCTTATTCTTGAAGGCTCTACTGGGCAATCACTTCCTCTGTGAAGTGATTCACTTCACATCCACCACAATCCACCATTCACAGTGTGAGGGCCTCCTTCCCCTGACATCCTTGGCTCTTTACACAGCCCTCTCTTATGTACATGACACGGCATTGTAATTAGGTGTAGACATATTTGACTTTGCCCATTAGGAACTATGACTTACTCATCTATGATAACCAAGGCCCTAGTAGAGTGCCTTGTACAGACTAGATGCCTATTAAATATTTGATGAATGAATGTATGACCCTTCTGCTGTGGTTTCCTGGCTATAATCCTTGTGCACACATGAAGAAGTTGAAAGCCATGGTCCTGACCCCATACTTCTGGGCCAAGGGGAATTCTTATTGTGCCTTGAGAAGAGGTTAGGAAACCTCTCCTTGCTTCTCCCACAGGACTGATTGTGATCTTACTGCAAACTAGGGGCTCCCTTTCAAGGCAGGGCAGGTCTCTAAGCAAACTTGCCCAAGGCCATTAGCAATCAACGGAGTAAATTCCAAGGGTGTGAAAAAACAATGACCAAGGCCTAAGCGCTGGTGTAGTGGCTACAGGAAAATTGCTACCTGAGTAGTCTGGAGCTAGCTACTCAAAGATGCCATCAGCCCTTCAGAAAGCTGCCATCATTGTAGTTTTTATCACAGGGTGAAAAACAGCTCTGCAGTAAACTAAGGGCTGAATAAATAGCACAAAAGGAGATGTAATCCAAAAAAGGAATCCAAAACTGTTGGTTAAGCGGGCAGCTGGTCTTTTTGGGGAGGCTGGTTTCAACTAACTTTCTGTGCTTTGCCTGCGGTGTTACTTTAAAACCTCACTGCCAAGGGGGACCTGGACCTGTAAAGAATCAGGGCTAGCAGGAATGGAAGGAGCAGGTTGATCCCCTGCGACTTCAGGCTTCAAACAAACAAAGAGAAACACAAATTCTGGAGCCACAAGAAGGAAATTTGGTCTTCCCTGCTGAGCAGAAATGGAGATGAACTCAACAGCCTGCAGAGTAAGAAATGGGAGTTGGCAAAGGAAAATGGCCCTGTGTTCCATCCACCATGTTAGTGGGAATCAGGAAAGAACCAAGGAAGATTTGAAGAGGGGCAGTAAAAGCACTAAGTGGGCAAAGAAGGAAGGAAGGGGCTGCCATGTGCTAGGCAGGTAGCACTTATTTATCTCTCATATCAGAGAGATTTGAGCTATTTTATTATTATTTTTATTATTATTATTATTATTAATTTGAGCTCAATAGCTTTGAGCTGTTATTATAGCCATTCTACAGATGGAAAAACAGAAGTTCAGCGAGGTTCAAAGACTAACCCAAAATGTCCCAGCTAGTCAGAAACAAAATCTAGGTCTAAATGACAAGAAGAGTTTGAAAATAATTCATATCCAGTTCAAAAAAACATGATGACCATCACTGTTTGATTTAGGTCATGGGCTCAAAGTAGCCAGGAATCATATTATAACTCAAAACTCTGTGCACATATCATTTTTTTCCTCCTCTGTGCACTTGCAAATTCTCTAAGTGCACTGTGAGGTGGGCACTACAACTGTGGGAGAAAGAAGGGGAAAGGATCTTGTAAAGGACCAAGTGTAAAGAGGCCTAACTTTTGGAAAATCTCCAAATTTGGGGTTAGCAGTGTGCTTCGCTTAAAGAGAAAGGAATGAAGAAAGAAAGAAGGAAGTGGAGGAGGGATCGAGGCTGCAAGCATAGGATTTAAATTTTTACACTTCCTAATTAATATTGATTATGACCAGAGGGAGATACTGAAATATCATGAGATTGGCAAGTACTGCCATATTTTCAATTCAGCCCAAAGCAGGAAGGCTTAGATATGTCATGAGAAAGCCTCTTGTTACTGCCCTAAAACCAGAACAAAAATACTGGGAGGAGACTCCCATCTTGACAATATGATTTCCAAAGAAGCCTTGCTGGTCTTATGACTGTGATGTCTCAAGTGTCACAATTATGTAACCTGCTGATATTTAAAATGATCCTTGGATCCATCACAGAGGATTATGAAGATAATGTACATTAGTTGTAGTGAAAGGGTTAGAGCAGAGATAACTCTTGTTGAAGAACAAATAGAAGAAAGAAGCCTGGACTGGAATCCTGGACATGTGGGTTCTAGTTCTGGCTCCTTCACTAGCTTGAACTTTCAGCAGTAACTTCAACTCTGTACTTTCCTCAAGAAGCTGTGCTAGATGTCATGGAAGAGAGCTTCCAGCTTCAAAGATCTAAGGGATTGATTGGAGGCTTTCAGAGAAGTAGACATTTGAATGTCATGTGGGGCTGTTGGTCTGTAAGACAGGTCAGAGACAAATCCAAGGGCTATTTTTATTGCTGTTCACTTCAAATTCCCTAATTTGGGTTTGACTAAATGAAAGAGAGAGAGAAAGGGAAAAAAACAACAACAAACTATCAAGAGGTAAACAGAAAAAAAGAAATAGCAAATAAAATTTTTTTAAAATAACAAATACCTTTTAACAAGTTAAATAACAAAACTTGGTACTTTTGGCATACTGACAGAATTCTTTTGGGTGGCAATGTCATACTGTGGCAAGAACACGGATGGGTTTTGAATCCAGAAGACCTATATTGAATCATAGCTTTATCATTTAAGGCATAAACAACGCTGAATAAATCTCTTCATCTCTTTGAGTCTCAATTCCCTTGTGTAGAAAACAAGATTATATTGGGGACAGCCGAGTGGCGTGGTGGTTAAGGGCTGGCTTGGGATGCCAGCAGCCCGGGTTCGGATCCCACATATGAGGGCCAGTGACACTGCCCTCTAAAAAAAAAAAAAAAGAAAGAAAGAAAACAAGATTATACAACACTGGTAGTAGCTACCATTTATTGGGTGATTTATGTGCCAGGGACTAAACTAGGCTCTTTGTATGATGCCTCTGAATCCACCCACACTGTAGGAACTAAGTATTTCTATTCTCATTTTATAGATATGGACATTGAGACCAACCAAATTGAAGAGTAAAGCAGGGATTTGAACCCAATTTGGTAAAGCTCTAAGCTTATTCTCTTATCTACCTCCTATATTTTCCCAAAGGATAATAATATAGATCATATATGGTAATATTTTAAAAGATACTAAGTATTCCATACCATATTCATTATTGATACAACAATAATGATAACAAAGCAATAGTGACAACAATAATGGTGAATTTTTAAATGGTCGTAATCAAAGTGAGTACCCAAATAGAAATATGTATAATCTTTTTTTTTTATAAAGATTTTATTGGGGAATTGGGGGAGGGGAACAGCATTGGGGAATCAGGGAAGTGGAACAGACAAGTTGCTGTCCCCCTGTTCTTCAGTCTAGTTGCGGAGGACGTTGCTTCACTGGCCCATGTTGGTATCGTCATTCCATTATTCCCGGATGAGGCATATCAGTCGTCAGCCTCTGGATGGTCGCTCATCGCGGCTATTGGCAGCTCACGCTGGCTGCCGGCCACTCACGCTGGCTGCCGGCCACTCACTGTAGCTTATGGCAGCCCACTGCAGCAGGGGCTGCAGCCTACACCTTTGCCAGGACTCACAGCAGCCCAGCTCCAGGTGGAGCTGTTGTTAGCTGTAGAGGGCAGTGTCACTGGCCCTCATACGTGGGATTGGAACTGGGGCAGCTGGCATTTCAAAACCAGCTCTTAACTGATGCGCTACTCGGCCGGCCTGAGATGTATAATCTTATTTTTATGTTCTCTGTTCTCTGTTTCAATGTCTCTGTTCAATCAAACAGAGACAAGATGATGACTCCAGGCTAATCATATCCTGGGAGCTTCCCTCATCAGTTATCATCACTGACTATCTCAGTTTCTAGGCTCAGAGAGTTTGCATGAGCAGAAATGTTGATATCTGAGAAATGGAGCAGAGAAGATATAGAACATAGTGAAACCTCTTTGTTCTATACAATTTTATCACTGAAAGTACCATCTGGCCAAGGCTACCAGAAAACAACCAGGGATTACCGGCTAGCAAATTTTACCTTTGAAAAAAACCTAACAAAAGATTCAATAATCTATCAGTGCAGTAACTCTGGATTGGAGTCAGGATAAAATAGGTGGCAGAGTGTCCCTATGAGTCATCAAAGCCAACAAAGAAGCGCTCTCGCCTTTTGGAACTAGATCACGTTAACTTGAAATTGAATCAGTGCTGAAGAACAGGCACAACACCTTTAAAAGAGGATGTGGGAAACCAGATGACTCAAGCAGGTGGCACCGTTGACCTGGGAGTCTCGGTCCCACTGAGGGTGTCTGAGGAACCCTCCTCTCTACCTACTAATTCATTTCTACAGTTCCTTTAAAAAGTCCTGGCACTTTTTACACATTAGACACAGATACAAGAATGTTAAATGTGAAAGGGACCTTAGAACTCATCTGGTTAAATATCATCATTTCACAGAAGAGAAAACAAAGCCCCAGAAAGGTAAAGCCTGGAGGCCCCAAAGCTCACCCATGGCACACGCAAGACAGGAATCTCCTCCTTTCTCCCAGCATGTGATGCTGCCCCATCTCGTCCTTCACCCTTCAGTGCTTTCATACTGATTTTTATTTTGACACATATACACCTGCCTCTCACTCATATGCACAAAGATTTTTGGAAGGATAATAATCCCAGAGTATTATCATATGAAGTAGATAATACTTTCTATATGTACAATTCTAAGCACTTTATACATATGAAATCATGAACTCTTACAAATCTATGAAGTAGGTACTATTATCCTTATCTTTTAGAGACACAGAGAGGTTGAGTGATTTGCCTGAGGTCACACAGCTAGTCAGTGGTAGAGCCAAAATTTAAACCCAAGCCAGATAGCCCAGTATTCATGTCCTTATCGCATACAAAGATGTATAGAAATGGTTGTCTCTGGAGAGGAGAAATGGGGGACTATAGGGTCTAGAATGGGGAGACTCTTTTTTCCATAAAACTTCACAGACTGTTGACATTTTTTGCCATATGCATATGTTACTTATTTAATAAACAAATAAAAACATAACTATTGTGGGTATCTTTTAAAAATAGTTCTAAAACGGTAAGTGGGGATGGTTGTACAACATTGTGGATGTACCTAATGCTGCTGAATTGTACATTTAAAAATGGTTAAAATGGTACGTTATACATCAGGTGTATTTTACTACCAAAAAAAAAAAAAAAAAAAGATCTAAAAGCCTTTTTGGCCATGATGAAGAATTCTGGGGTAGTGTTTTCCAAGACTTCCAGCAGCATATTTGGGTCTGAAGCCTAAATATCTCAACATAACTCAGCAAACATGTATTGTGCACGTACTGTATATAAGGCTCTGTGCAAGGTATGGCGAGGTATATAAAAATGATAAAGCCATAGTCTTTACTCTCAAAAAACAAATGGAAGGCAGCTTGTGTGATGAAAACACAAAGTGAAGACAAAGAGCTGCTCTTCTGTGAACCATGATGCCTAAGGTGCCACAAGGGCATTTTGGGGGGGGTTAACTGAGACACGCTGTGGAATTCACCTACCACAGCAGATGGCATACAGTAGGAGTTTAATCAGAGTCAGCTGTTACTATTACTATTCTGGGACTCTTTTGAGACTTGCTTTCCGCTTTCATAAAATCAGGCTTGGATAAGATAACCTACAGACTCTATAACCAGGAATGGGGGAGGTCTTCTCTGTTTCGTCAACGAGTCAAGTTAGGCAAGCCATGCTAGAATGACTGTTCTCACAGAGTGAGAAAATAGAAGCCCTGAATGAGAATGGTTGAGCTCTATTTTGAAGTGACAGATCTGTAAGTGACCACACTTACCATTAAGGGATACAAACTTAGATAAATTACATTTACAATGAAGTAGCAAATACTCAAAACATCATTTCCCAAATATTTCATTTCATCTTACTATTATCTATGTTTTAAAGTTATTTACATCAATTGTATTTGAATGGTGGAAATGGTGTGCCACTGTGCATTTCCCCAACTCCTCATTCAGAGATGTTAGATGAGTAGCTTGAAATCAGCCAAGGTAGGAATATTTATACACAGAAACTGGCAAGCATTACAAATCAGCCTTCTACCTTCTCCCGAAGCTGGTTGTTAAATATTTACCAGCATACCACTGGTTTAAACCAGCATGTGCAATCTGGGTCCCTTGGAAGGAAGTACCCTCCTATGGCTCTCAAACAGAGGAGCGCATAGCTATTATCCCAGGGGCCCATGAATCAGGGGCCCATGAAGAAACAGGCTATTTAGACGTGGATCTCTTCAGTCACCAAAATAAAATAAATAATTCCGAGCACATGACCCACAGCCAAGGCCCTCTCGTGTTCAATTCTTCATCCTCTGTTTGTAAGAGCTAATTACAGCGCGCGGTGTGCAAAGCAACAGTTCTTTGTGTTTGGAGTAAAATAATGGCTTAGTCATCCCTGAGAGCACGAAGGCTCTGTACTTCTCAGTGCAGTGAACACAAATCCCAGTCTGATGGCATGTGACTTTCTTTTTCTAAATGAATCAGACTTTATGAATAGGAATTGAGCTTTCCTCTCCCCACTCTGGCCCCACCACACCAGTTAGCATATTTTTCATTTTCCAAGTTGAATTGACTCAATAGTTTTAGGAGCCTGCTGGTTCACATGTTTGGTACGGATAATACCAGAGGGAGATGGAATCCTTGCTTTGCAAACTCACTGATTTCACAGCATAAATTTGATTCTGTTTTTGGGTACAGAAAATGAAAGCCACTCCTAAGATAGAGAACTGAGCCCTGGCTTTGGTGAGGGCCTCTTGTCTCTCCAGGTTTCTGGGTTTCAGTGTCCTCTCTGCAGACCCAGGACACTGCAGGGTGGGTTTGAGCTGCGTATCAGGCCACAACTGAACCTAGTTTAGGGCATAAAGGGTCCAGGCCTCAAAACCCTAACAGTGACAGACGTTGCTGCTCCCCAAATCATAAGTAACTCAAAATAAAATTTCCATGAACACAAAATCTACATGGAAAGCAGTGCAGTATCTTTGATAAATGCATGGACTCTAGCGCCAGAATGCTTGGATTTGAATTCTGGCCTTCCCATAAATCAGTTTTGTGACCTTGGGAAAGTCACTTATAAATCTGTGTTTCAGTTTCAAAGGGATAATTTATACTATCTACCCCGATAGGGCTGGCATGAAGATTAAATATGTTAAAATTTGTAACATGCTTAGAGAAGTGCCTGGTACTTTTAAGTGTCATAGAAATAATATTATTTGAATGCTAACATGGTTTCTAATTGTTTTTGGATTGAAAATTTATGCATAGGTTAATTGAAACTGAACTATTACTTACACTACTTTTCTGTACCAGGCCCTGTTGTGAGCACTTCATAAATATAGTCATTAAATGGTATTTCTTTGGGTGGTAAAAAATTAAGCCAATGAAAGAGCCTGAAAGTCCATATGGGAGAAAAATAATACTGTAAATGCAAAATTTCAGAGCTTGATATTTTGGGCATTTGTGGCAATATAATAACTTTCCCTTTTTTTTTTTCCTGAGGGCAGTGTCACTGGCCTTCATATGTGAGACCCAAACCGGGGCTGCTGGTTTTCCAAGCCAGCGCTTAACCACCGCGCCACTTGGCCGGCCCCAATAACTTTCCCTTTTGATACACAATCCAGCCCATACTATCTTCACACATGATATAGTTCATTTTCCTATTTCAAGACTTGGTCCTCCCAGCAGATCACAGGATCTGACCTGGCAAACACTGCATTAAGGCTTCTCCTAAGGAGGGCTTTTTTCCTTGGTTTGGTTTTGTTTTGTTTGATACCAAGTGAAAGAAACACATACTTTATATTAGGAGTGAATAATGGAAGAATCCAATTATGTCATTTTAAACTATTCTTCTCTAGTGAAGACTTAAGGAGAGAAAGAAAGAATAAATGTGGGCTAATAGTAGCTAACACTTGGGGACTTGCCCTAATGCTAGAAACAGTTCCAGGTAATTTGCATGTATGTTAATTAATCTAACTTTCATAACAATCCTATGATATATTTACTATTTTTATCACCTCCATTTGACAGACGAGGAAACAAGCACAGAGAGACTAAGTGACTTAACCAACATCACACAGCTAATAAGTGTAGGATTTGAACCAGGCAATGTGTCCCCACTAAAGTTCTTCACCCCTACCATGCATGGCAGCTCAATGGGCTTTGAGATTCATGTATGTGCACCTATATAGCAGATACTCAGTAAATGTTTGTTGACTGGTCAATTGATTGACTGTTTCATTCATTTATTTATTCTTTTATTCTTAGTGAAGGAGGGAAGACGGAAAATCAGGAAGATGGGGAAAGAGACAGTTAATAAATGGAAATGATCAGGAAAATAACTAAGCTGAGGGCTGGTGACCAAGTAGAGACTGATGCTGGGGAGTGTAGGGGAGAAGCAGAAAAGGCACATGGGAGGGAACAAGACAGTGACAGCCTTGACTGATGTCATGGTTAGAAGCCACACTGGCATCATACAGGGGTTATTCTACTACAACCTCTGATATGATTTGAGACTAGAGATGGCAGTTTCCATCTTGTCTCACTAATCTCCAACAACCTTAGATTTTGTTAGCTTTGGAGTTTACATTTCATTCATTCATTTATGAGGTGACAGACTATGTTCTAGGCCCTGGGGACACATAATGAACAATATAGATAAAAATTCCTGCTTTTGTGAAGCTTACATTTTAATTGGAGGGATACAGACAATAAATAAATAGGTAAACTATGTAACAACTTTAAGATGGCAAGTTGTTGTGGTTTAAGAAAATAGACCAGGGTAAGAGAGACCAGGAGTGCTGGGGGTGTGGTGTGGTCAGAATGGGCCTCACCTATAGGGTGGCCTTTGAGCAAATATTTAAAGAAGATGAGATTAAAAGAAACGTAGTAATAAGAATGGTAAGACACTTATTACTGGATTATAGAAATGAAGAATGTGTGTTTTATAATAAAAGTACCACTGAGAAGTTGAGTACTTGCACACAGGAAAAGTTACATGTAGCTCTTCCATTCTTCCCTGGGAGGTCTCAGAGATGACAAAGCATCTATAACTCAGTTTTCATCTCAATTTGTTTAAAAATAAAACTTCCATCCCTGTCTAAGTGATGGTAGCATACTTTGAAACCTTCAGTCAGTTTTATTTTTTCAGGCGCATGCCATTTGCAAGTTGGTGCGTTAAGTGGTTTGTTCTCATGAGCACATAAGTGTAATTCTCAAAATGATCATGAGAATCACCATAGAAGAATAAAGACTGTTTTTCTGTTCATGAATCAAATGAAGTGTAAAACTGGTAAATACCTTTTCAAGAATAGCCTAAAACTTTGGGGTTTTTTTATGTGAATATACAAAGAAGCACTGCTAAAATAGGAACATATAAAATTGAGTATGTTTCCTGATTCTTGTTCTGATATATATAGTAACTGCTAACAATTATTGAGTTTCTACCATGTGCAGAAATTGTATGAAGTATTTTATGTGTATAATTTTATTTAATTTTTTCACCATTCAACAATATTATTGAGCACTCACTTGTGCCAAACATTGTCCCAGGCTCGAGCTATAACAAGGAATAAAACAGACACAATCCTTGATATTATGGAAATAAGTGCTATAAAGAGATATCAAACCAGGTGGTAATAAGTGCTATAAAGAGATATCAAATAAGGCTAAATGGGTGTGGAGAGTGCCTTTGGGTGGGGGTGCTGCTAATTTATTATAGTGTGACCAGAGAAAGTGCCTCTAATAGGATGACAGCTATTTGGGGGCAAATTTTTTTCTAGGCAGAGGATGTGGCAGAAGGGAAGAACATGTTTAGTATTTGACTCTATAAGATTATAAAGTATTATTTTATAGGAAACCAAAGGTTCAGGGATAGTGTTTTTATACATACAGAGGGTATCAAAAAAATGTATACACATTTGAAGAAAGGAAATACCTATCGAAATTGTAATACTCAATATATACCAATAACAAAAGATGAATACAAGTCATGTTTCATTTCTGCAATTACAAGAGGTGCTCAAAATGGTTACTATCCTCATCAAGACATTTCTGATTACGGTGAACTACTGCTTGATCAACATTGACCAGTGTCCACTTGTATACATTTTTTTTGGCACCCCCACTATATGTTCATGTCACATAAGTAATAAAGGGCAAAACCACAGCGTAACTCCAAGTCAAATGACCTCAAAATCCATGCTTTATTCTCCCCAAATGCTATCAATTTATGCATCCTAACCAAAGACATTACTTTTTTAAGAGATTGGCAGAGCACAGGACTACCAGGAATTAATTGGTGCTGCTGTTTTTTCTCTAATTTACTCTAGCCTTAGGCTAATTCCTGACACTTGCTCTTCTCTAGAGCCTGTAAAAAGGGGTTCAGGTAATTAACAACTCAGAATAATTGTTACGAGAACTAATTAGCCGCTGTTTACAAAATACTCTGAACATTAACAATAAGAGCGTCTTCACTCTGAGTATCACATTTCCTTCCCAGGAAATCTAGATACCGCTATCTCTGTCCTTCCCCAACTTCCACATCTGGTCCTTCTCAGGTTTCCCTCTGTTGGCAAAACTAATAACCTAGTTATGAAAATGAGAAGCCCAGCAGTCATCTTTAACTCCTTTTCTTTCACTACATACATTCCCTAGTCCTGTTCATTCTACCTCTGAAATGTATGTTGTATCCATCCACATCTTGCCATCGTCGATGCCACCAGTCTGTTATAACACAGCATCCTCTCTTGCATGGAGGATTGTAATCACTGACTAACTGGCCTCCTCCATCTTGCTCCTCCCCAATGCATTTGCCACACAAAAAGCCAAGCATGACCTTTGAAAACAGAAATTAAAACATATAATTTCCCCAAACTAAAAAGCTTCTGCATAGCAAAAAAAAACATCAACAAAATAGAGGCAACCAACCAAATGGGAGAAGATATTTGCAAAGAATTCCTCCGATAAGGGGCTAATATCCAAAATACATAAGGAACTCATACAACTCAACAACAAAAGAACAAATAACCCAGTTTAAAAAATGGGCAGAGGACCTGAATAGACATTTCTCCAAAGAGGACATACAGATGGTCAATTGACATATGAAAAAATGCTCAACATAACTAATCATCAGAGAAATGCAAATAAAAACCACAATGAGATATCACCTCATGGTTAGAATGGCTATCATCAACAAGACAAAGAGAGGCTGTGGAGAAAAAGAAACCCTCATACACTGTTGGTGGGAATGCAGATGGATGCAGCCGCTATGGAAGGCAGTGTGGAGGTTCCTCAAAAAACTAAGAATAGAATTATCCAAAAAAATCTGAAAACACTTATCTGTAAAGATGTATGTGCTCCAGTGTTCATTACAGCTTCATTTATGGTGGCCAAGACATGGAAACAACCAAAGTGTCCTTCTATAGATGATTGGGTAAAAAAGATGTGGTGCATATACACAATGGAATACTATTCTGCCATCAGAAAAGATGAAGTAGTGTCATTTGCCACAACATGGATTGATCTTGAGATTGTTATGCTAAGCAAAATAAGTCAGACAGAAAAACTAGAGAACCATATGACTTCACTCATATATGGGATATAAAACTGAAAGCAACAAAGGAACAAGACAAGCAAATAAAGAAACAAAAACTCGTAGATACAGACAACAGTTTAGTGGTTACTAGAGGGTGAGGGAAGGGTGGTAGATGAGGGTGAAGGGGGTCAAATATATGGTGTTGGAAGAAGAACTGACTCTGGGTGGTGAATACACAATGTTACATATAGATGATGTATTATAGAAATGTACACTTGAAACTTATATAATTTTACTAGCCAATGTCACCCCAATAAATTTTAATTAAAAACAACAACATATCATTTCCCTATTTAAAACCCTTCAGTGACTGCCTATTGCACACAAGGTAGGTACAACCCCCTACCATAGCTAGAGTGACCAACTCATCATGTCTTGCTCAGGACTTTCCTGATTTAAGCACTGAAAATCCCATATCCTAGGAAACTCCTCAGTTCTGGGCAAACAAGGGTGATTGGGCACTCTAACTATGGCCTATAAGGCCTCACTCACAGCCTCCTCTCAGGCCACTGTCCTCTCAGTCACTACAGCCTTTCCCCCGCTGGCTTTTGCCAGGTCTTGGGACATCCTGACCCTTTGTATTTTCAATTCTGTGATTGCTGGGCTTGCCTTGGCCTTGGCCTGAATTGCTCTTCCCTGTGCTTGACTTTTCTCATCCTTTCAGGCTCAGCTTCAATGCTCCAGAAAGGCCTTCCCTGATCTAAGTTAACTCAATAGTTCCTTTCTGCTCTTTTTATTTTAGCATTCTTCTACTTCCCTCCTAGCTCTTATCATTAGTCATGATTCATTTTCCATATACCTATTTACATGTTACTTACCATTAGAATGCAAGAAGGCAGGGATCTTGTCTGCAGTGTTGATTGTGGAATCCCCCAGCACAGAGCACATGGCAAGTACTCAGAAAATATTTAATGAACTTGTTTTTCAGTCTTGAGCCTCACCGCCACCACATGGGTATATCCCAGGCCCCAGGTCAAGGTCTTGCTAACACCAGAACATCTGGTCGACCTGGCTGCCCCCTGCAACCATACCCCTACTAGTGACTGAGACCTGAGCTCAAAAAAATTTTGGTTTCTCTGGAGGCCTAGAGAGGTTAAAGGACTTGACCTAAACGACACACTTAGTTTACATTTTACACAGACGGGCTAGGGGTGGCAAATTATTTAAGCAGATGCAATGCTTTTGCTCCTGATTCATTAATGCAATCAACAAATATTTGAGTTCCTGCTATGTGCCATGAATTGTTCTGGGCACTGGGGATACAGCAAAGAATAAAACAAACAAAGCCTTCCTGCCTTCCTAGAGCTTACATTCTATGGTGAGAGACAGATGATAACAAACAAACAAAAACATTTTTGTGTGTAAGCCGTAGAAGGTGGTCAAAGTGCTATAGAGAAGAATAAAGCAGGGTCTGACTGGCGGTAAGCACAGCTGCTTGAAATCAGATGGTCAGAGAAAGATGCCACTCAGAGCAGTGTTGTGAGTGAATTAAGGGAAGGAACTAGAGGACAACTGTTCCAGGGCAGGGGGAACAGATGTGCAATGGCCCTGAGGCAGCACAGGGTTTGGCAGAGTATAGAGAATGCCCAGGGAGGGAGCAGAGTAAACCAGAAACAGGAAGGATAAGTCATACTGGGAGCTGTGGCCAGGTCCTGATGGCAACTGCTTTTCCAAGCTCCTCCCTTTTAAACTGACATGTCTTTCTAAAGCTAATATTTACAAAGCTGGGCCTTGGAGAGAGGGGTTTTATGGAATGCATTTGTGTGTGTGTTTCAGTAGGTTAACCAGCACCACAGGATTTGCTTTGTCTTCTCCTAACTGCCTCTTGCTATTAGAATGTTAATCTGTCCAAATCCATTCAGTTTCGCTTGTTTGAAAATCAATCACCTGGTGCTTGTAGCCAAAAGGAGAGACCGACTAAGACATCTCCACAGAGCAGATAGTAGGGGCCACTCCCACAGATCACAGCAGAAACCTGAGCTATTGTTCAGCCGCTGGTTTCATGTTAGTTTCTAAAAATAAGAGTCTGAGTCATCCTTTCCTCAGAGAGAGCTTTATTCCTTGTTACCCCAAAGTTCCTGGTTGGTCAATACCTTACTTAGCAGCTCCCTGGGCTGGTCGGTCTGTCCCCTGTTGCGTAGGTGGTGTGGCAGTAAGGAAGAAGGGTGAACTGGCTCCTAAGTCAGGACTAAGGCAATGCCTGCCCTCACCATCTTCAGGAGGTAGCTTTAACTAATTTACTTAACGTTGGTGAGTGTCAATTTCCTCATCTCTAAAAGGGGGATGTTAATGCTGTCTGCGTGAGACAACTAGAGGAACAACAGCCATTCATTACCTTACAGTTCTGTAGGTCAGAATTCCCAGAGGGCATAACTGGGTTCTCTACTCAGTCTCACAAGGCTGAAATCAAGGTATCAGTCAGCTGTGTTCTCACCTAGAGCTCAGGGTCCTTTTCGAAGCCTATCCCTGTTCTTAGCAGAATTCAGTCTCTTACAGGTGTTTCCTTGCTGGCTGTCAGCTGGGGGCCTCTCGGCTCCCCAAGGCTACCCACATTCCTTCTCTGTGTTGCCCTCCAACTTCAAAGCAGGATCTACACATCAAGTCCCTCTCACACTTGGAGTGCTTCTGACTTCTGCTCTCAGCCATTTAAGGGCTACCTGCTTTTCATGACTCTCAGGGAGTATTTAGATCAGGCCCACCCAGATAATCAACCTTTCTTAAAGTCAACTGTGTCATATAACCTACTATAATCACCAGAGTGAAATCTCATTATAGTTACAGGGATGAGAGCAAGACATCTTTTTTTTTTTTTTTTGGGGGGGGCTGTCTTAAAACTTTTGCCTACAACAAATGCCTTCCTCAGAGAACTTCCTTGAAGATTAGAGACGATATATAGTCACATATGTATAAAATATTAGAAAATCAATTTAGCCAGTGTTACACATGAGGACCTCTTTGGTGCAGGAAGCAGATAAGTATCTGAGATAGTCAGTGAATCCAGGATAAGACAGGACTCTAATTGTCTACGGTAAATATTTATTATCTTTCTCATATTTATGGATGTTAAAATAGTATTTTGCACATAATAAGTGATCTCAGTTGTCATTGGTGCATTGATGTGTTAACTTGATTTGGATGTTCTTTTGACTTTATTTAACAAGCAAAAGATTGAGTGTCTCCTTTTTCTTCTGAGTTACATTACTTTTCTCTCCCTTATCAAATCATTTTGGCAAAGCTGCCTCTTTCTTTTCTTTCTCATGTACTTTGGTGAAGTTCATCAACATAGGACTTTGAGCTCAGGCTTTTTATGTTATAGACACCAAAAGAATTCTGGGAATTGACTGAAGTCCTGCCGCCTTAAAATGGGGGAAGGAATGGCCTCTACGTATTACTGAAGGCCCAGAAAAAATAAAAGGGGAGTGGGGTGAGGTTCTGAATTAATTTTTTAGAATATGACTATTTTGGTTGACTATATTAAAGATGATCAGGGCCACAGTTTTCACAGCATTACATCATGATGCACAACACAGCATCATCCATAAAGAGCATAAATTCTAGAGCCACACAGTTGGGGTTCGAATCCTGTCTCTGCCACTTTCTTTCTGTTACTTAAGTTACTTAATCTTTCTGTGATTAGTTTTCTCATCTGTAGAGCATCTACATCCTAGTGTTGTTATTAGGATTGAATTAAATATTTATAAAGTACTTACAACAGGGCCTGGTACGGAGAAGTACTACATAAGTGTTTGTTAAGCAAATAAATTTTCTCCATCACCACTTTCAGCAGAGCTGCTAGGAAGTAGCAAAAATAAATCATTTAAGGCTTCTCTCTTCCTCCCCAGCCTAACCTACTCTCTTATAAAAGACAGTGGCATGGATTTTTCAAATTATGTATTATTTATGTATTTTTCGAACTGGCAAAATTGGTATATCCTACAAAACTTAAAGATTATAAAAAGAGGTCAGCGCCACTGCCAGGTCTACCCGGAGAGAGCCGCTCTGGGGTTTCAGCTGCTGGGTGGCCAGAAAGTGCTCTCAGCCTGCTTCCATATGCGTCTACAAGTCAAAATGTAACATCCCTCCCCCCAGGAGAAGCCCTCCAACCCCAGTCACCCCCACATCTTCTTTAACGTGGACATAGGAGGCGAGCAAGTTGGTTAAATAGTCTTAGGTTTATTTGCAGACATTGTACCCAAAACTGCAGAAAACTTGCATGAATTGTGTATAGGAGAAAAAGGCATTAGACCCACCACTGGAAACCTCTCCATTGCAAAGGATGCCCGTGCGATCAAATTATTAAAACATTTATGATTCGGGGTGGAGACTTCTCAAATCAGAATGGGACAGGTGTAGCAAGCATAGTGAAAAATTGGAAGGTGAAAATTTTTTTTTTTATTATAAGCATGACAAGGACGGTTTATTGAGCATGGCAAGTGCAGGCTGCAGTACAAATGGTTGTCAGTTCTTTATCACAAAAGTTCCTCGTTTGGATGGGAAACATAGTATTTGGCCAAGTAATTAAAGGAATGGGCATGGCAAGAATTCTGGGAAATGTAGAAGTGAAAGGTGAAAAACCAGCCAAATTGTGCATTATTGCAGAATACAGAGAACTGAAGGAAAGGGATGATTGGGAAATATCCCCAAAAGATGCTTCTGGTGACAGCCACCAGATTTCCCCAAGAATGTAGATGTAGATTTCAAAGATGTAGATACAATATTAATAACAGAAGATTTAAAAAACATTGGAAATACTTTTTTACAAATCCCAGAACTGGGAGATGGCCATTAAAAAATATACAAAAGCTTTAAGATATGTAGAAGGTTCGAAAGCTGTTATTGAGAAAGCAGATACATCAGAGCTGCATCCTGTAGCTTTTAGCTGCATACTGAGTGTTGGTGCTTGGAAATTGAAGATGTCAAATTGGCAGGGAGCAATGTGGGCTCTTAAAATAGACCCATCGAATACCAAAGCATTGTTCCATAGAGCTCAAGGATGGCAAAGATTAAAAGAATATGATCAGGAATCAGCTGGTATTAAGATAGCACCAGAAGATAAAAAAGCTACCCAGGCAGAATTGCTGAAAGTCAAACAAAAGTTAAAGGCACAGAAAGATAAAGAGAAGGCAGCATATGCAAAAATGTTTGCTTAATAAGGAATTCAGTATTGGTTAAATATTACACATTGATTGTATAAAGGCAATAATAAAACTAAAAGTGTTTTCTCTGTTATGTATAATCCCTAATGTGTATCCTTTGATACTTCAGTTTCCTGTTGTTTACAGTTTAAGAATACTGATATGAGTTCTTTCTTAATAAAAGTGTTATAAAATATTAAAAAACAATTACAAAAAGATAAACAATAAAAATTAAGTTTTCTCCCACCCTAGGCATCCAGATAGTGAGCTCCCAGAAGCAATAATTGATACTAGTCTGTTACACAGCCTCCTAACAGTCTGTACAGAAACTATATTATGACTATCTATATGATAATACATCATATAGGTCATTTTCACAGATATGTTTTTAACACTTATGATAACATTGTATTCTGTTCAATGGATGAATGGATAAAGATGAGGTGGTACATATATACAATGGAATATTACTCAGCCAAATAAAGAATAAAATCTTGCCATCTGCAACAACATGGATGGGCCTTGAGGGTATTGTGCTGAATGGAGTAAGTCAGGCAGAGAAAGACAAATGTCACATAATTTCACTTATATGCGGAATCTAAAAAACAGAATAAATGAACAAACAAAACAGAAACAAACTCATAAATATAGAGAACATTTTGATTGTTGCCAGATGGGAAGGGTTTGGGTGAAAAAGAGAAAGGGATTAAGAAATATAAATTGAGGGCCGGCCGAGTGGCTCAGTTGGTTAAGAGCTCGCTCAAGAGTGCGAGCTGAGCTCTGAGCAACAGCTGTTCGAGGCCAGCCCGAGCTGAGTTGCCGTTGAGCTGCCAACAGGTGGCAGGATGGCTCAGCTAAAAAAAAAAAAAAAAAAAAAAAAAAAAGAAATATAAATTGATAGTTACAAAATTGTCATGGCGATGTATAGTATAAAGAATAGGAGTATAGTCAATAATATTGTAATAACTATGTATGGTGTCAGATGGGTACTAGATTTATTGGGGGTGATCAGTTCATAAGTTCTATAAATGTCTAATAACTGTTTTGTACACCTGAAACTAATGTAATATTGCATGTGAACTATAACTGAACAATAAAAAACTATTTAAAAAAAAAAAAAAGAAGGCCATTTTTAAGCCAGTGAGACAGGCCTTGGGAAAAACCAACCCTGCTGGCACCTTGATCTTGGACTTCCGGACTCCAGAACTGTGAGAAAAAAATGTCTGTTGTTTAAGCAACTCAGACTATGGTATTTTATTATGGCAGCTCTAGCTAACTAATACAGCGTGATCTTCAGGAAAAACTATACAATTTGAATGAGTTTTTGAGCATGAAGATCTCTCCCTCATAGAAGGATGTAATTTTTTGGGTATGTTAACTCTAGTTCAATTAAGAGCAGTTTCCAGAGAAGAGGGCAGCTATAAGTCATTAGCAGCCAACACGCAGCAGATCTGGATGGGTGCACCAACGGGAAAAGAAAACTTGGGCAGGACACCTATGGTATCCACCACACAGAAAATATTGGGGGAGGGGTGATTTGGACTTGTTATGAAAAGGGTGGCTCAAGATGCATCTCCTACCTTCCCCTTTCAATCAAATTGTCCCCACTAAGTCCCTTCAATATAGAAATTTTAGATGAACAGTGGCCAAATATGTCCACTTTCCTGATGTGTGCCTGAAATCGAATTTTGTTCAAAGAAGAGTATCTCATAAATTACCCTGGTATTTTCGCATCTCAGAAGGAGAAAACCATAAGGGAAAATACTATTCTGTCCTTAATTTTGACTGCCAAGGCTGAATGGAACCATGAGAGACAAGTATCATGACAGAGAAGATACAGAATCCTAAACTTTGAGAATGTCAATTTTCAGAGTCACCAGAAAAGGATAGCTTTGAGTCTCTGCTCAGAGACTCTCAAAGGGACTTGTTCAAGGAGAAAGAAAAATTCTAAAAAAGTGGAACATCAACTGTTGATCCCAATGGATATTCAGGGACGGCCCCCAACAACTATGTCTGTACTCTATGTCCTGCCTCTCTGGCCATAGGTGGTCTAGGAGTAGATGAGTGACCCAAACAGGGTCAGTAAGTTTCTAAGTGCAGGGAATCTGGACTGTTGAACTGAGAGTCTAACAGTCATGGTGATGTCCAGCCCTAGAGTGGAATCATGAACTGCCACTGACTATGACCCTGTCCTTCCAAGGTTTGGCATGCAAGTCTTCCTTGGAGCCTCTCAATCTATTCTGGCTAGGTTTTGTTTGTATTATTCACAACCAAAAGAGCTTTAAGAAATACAGGTCTTCGAGTCTTGCCTGAAGAATGACTTTTTTTTTCACATATAACTATTATTTTAAAAAATATCTATAGATAATATTAACAATTCACAAGTTAATTCTCAATTTTAGGTTGATAGTAACTTTTTTGCCATTATGTAGTTTTCTCACTCAATACATATCAAAAGCCCAAATAAAGTTAAAACATGTTGATGTTAATAAAAGGAGATTCCAGTAAAGGAGGTTGGGACCCGTTGCTCTAGAACTTTCTTTGTGAGATAATGACAGTGAAACCTAAACAGTTGATGGGCATACATTTAAGGTAGGAAATCACTGGTACCTGCTCAAAGTCTGGTGATCTAACCAGAACAACTGCATGGCTCAGTGGAAGTCTTGGGTGGAGATGCTTGCCAGTACCCTTGTAGCAGTTTTAGTCTCAATCTGTCCCTACCATCTTTGAGTAAGTTTTGAGAAGTCATCATGGGGCTGAGCAATGCACTTGAAAGGGTCCATGCTCCAGCGGAGTACTTTTTATGAAGAGCTATATATTCTGGGAGCTTACGCCAACCATATTCTTTTTGAACACCATTATAATGTGTGGTGGTAGAAGCTGTCTGTCTTTTGAAAGTAGACAGAATTTACCTTCCAATAGAAAAGGACCACTAAGATGTTGGCTTATGGCCCTTTTGCGCCTAACAAAGGTGGATATTTTGAAGCAAAGGCAGAAGTCAGTGTAAAGTAAAAATTGAGAGTCACTAGTGGTTAGATAGGAAGATTTCTAGCTTATTATTTCTCTTAAGATTTTAGTTTTAAATGATTATAACTATTGCAAATCATGATCAATCTATTTAATAGGCCAGCTCCGTACTCTTTGCAAAAAATAGTCTAAATGAGGGACCCCAATGGTCCTCATGCAACATGTGGTACATTTTTACCAATGTATCTGTTTAATCAATATTAAAATCTCACTTCCTGCTTTAAGAATATCTGAAATTTTAAGATAAATTATGCATTATCATTAAAAGCATATAAAATCAATAATAATTTCAGAATGTGATATTAAAAGCTACACATCACCAGCCCTACTTGTACACTGCCCTCTGCTTGACCCGCATGAGTCAGAGAAGCAAATACACCCTGAGTTCAGAAGCATTATTTACCGTCCATAGAAACCACCTTATATAACTGTTAATACTCAGTCTCACCAATTTGCTGACTCCTTACATTGGCATGCCATTAAGGCATAATACTTTTTAAGTGTATTTTGAAGATGGACAAGCTTTATCTCTGGTCTTTCTCACACAAAAAAAATTCAGCTTGGCCTTGTTCTCTGTCACAGAGGACTGAATCCCAAGCTAATCCACTGGTTTCAGCTTTGGGAGTTTCAGACATTTCTGAATGGGGGAATTCTTTGCCATTTGGGGAAAACTGCTGTTTTCAGGTAATATTACTCAAAATAGAAATAGGCCTTCAACTCTTTCTAAAATTGGAAAAAAATTTATTTAGATTATAACTTGAAAATACAAAGACATTCAGTGGGGGAAATGTATATCTGGACCCAAGTAATAATTTGCTTTCCAAGATACCACAGAGCCAACAGTGCCTAATGCAAGGAGAGGAACATGTCCAATCTCTGAAACCCTAACTTAATACCAGCAAATACTTCCACAGGACCCATCATTTCCATTTTTGTTCATTCATATTCATCTGAAATAACAAGAGTGATCAGGCCCCCTGGTCTATTACCTGAACAAGTTTAGAAAATGGAAAACCAACAACTACCGTGTCTATCCAAATTGATCAATACTGGGAACACCTTGTCAATACAATTAATTATGTTACATGATCTGATGTGGCTTCTCTATAAAGTACATTTTACTGCTAACAATAAATAATCAATATGTTCAAAGTCTTTCAGACCCAGTCTAAGAAAGAACTCACCTCAGAAACTACCTTCCTTTTGTTGCTTCCTTGTATTGATTCAGTTAATGTCTTTATAAAAATAAAACATAAAAAAAGGGACATTTCTGTTCAGTGACCATTAAATGTCTAATTTGCCAGTCCCTCTCCACTGTGTGGCCAGACAGGTTCTGCTGAAGGTATTATGTGCTGGAAAGAGGTGGCTACTTGGATAGAAGCTGCCACATTTGAAAAATAGCCTGTATTCACTCTAAGCTCGTTTTCAACTGGGAGCATGTTTTCTCACAGACACAATATGCTAAACACTGAATTGATTCCCTTGATAATTCAACAGATTCATTTAAACTTAATATATTGGCACACTTACCACATCACATAATATGCTTTTCCAACCAATGTCAACATGGCTGTACTATTGCTCAAATTCAACTGTGAAATTTTAAATTTCTTTTTTGAAATTACCAATGATGACTCACACCATTTTTGTATTTCTTTCTTTTGTGGCGTGGGAGGGTCAAAAAAACCCTCTGTTCTTGGCAAATGGGAAGAGATAAGTATTTCTGGAGGTATCCTTTTGCTTCCCCAGAATTGAGTTTCTGCTCTTCCCTTTTTCTCCCCTCTGTTAAATGCAGTCACCTCCAACTCCCAGGTCTAAAGACTAGCCCAATGGGTGGTGCCCCAGTTTTATTTTTTAGAAGTTTTAAAGTCCTGAGTCATGCCTTTTCTTAATTGGGAGCTACATTTGTCTCTTGATTAGTCATGTTTTCTTCTATCTGAAGACTTAACCTGCACAGACAGTTTCCTATGTGAATATTGTACCTTCTCCGAGTCACTGTGAGATTCTGTACTCTACAATACATGGGTGTCTGCAGGTTGATTGACACCCAGATTTCAAGATTCCTTTACTTATTAATTATCACATGCCCTCCTTACCTCAACCTCTGCCTTGGTAATGGTTATGAATTTTAAAGTGGAAGTAGAGGTAAAAGGTTCTGAAAGCTCAACAGAAAAAGGCTATTATGCTTAGCTAGGGAGACAATAAAGAGCTCTCAAGAAAGCTGCAGATTAAAGGAATAGTAAAAGTCTGCCATAGAAAGGGCAGCAATCCTTCCATAAAAGTGACTGCAGATGTTCAAAGCTATTAAAACCACATGTAAAAAAACAACAAAAAAAGTGCAGCCATAGAAGATTAATTAGACATATATTCCTGAGGTATTTTATCTATTGAGGGTTCTTTTTTCGTTACATCAAAAATATCATCATATAAAATATCTCAGGTAGTCAAAATGACAAAAAATAAAATTAGCTTTTAGTATAACAATGATTACCTCTACTTAATACATTATGCTACCACTTACATGACAACCATATTATTGAATTTTGAGATCAGTACTGCAATCCTCAGAATAAAAAAATATTGAATTACAAGATACTTTAGTTAGCACTGCTTTTATTTTGAAAATCTTTGCTAGTCTTAGATTCTGTTGTGTCTACAAAAAAAAAATGAAAACTTTGCCTATGTTGGTGTGTCTTAATTAATGAATTGTATTAAAAACAGAATTTCAATAAATAGTCATTTATTCATTCTTTCAATAAAGAAGCATTAAGCACATATTTGGTCCACACCAGGCACAGTGCTAGGCACTGGGGCTATAAAGATGAAGTGGGCACAGTCTTTGCTATTGAGGGCCACAGTCTAATAAAAATGGACAAGCAAACAAATAATTCATGCACAAAACAGGACTGTAACTAATTATTATGAGTGTATCCAGGTAGATTCAGAGAATAGGTAATCTTTGAGTTGTCTTGAAGGAGATAAGCAGTTTGTCTGGTGGACAAGGGAAGGAAGGGCACTCCAGGCAGAGGGAACAGCATTTGGGATGATATGAATGGGAGAATAAGTGTAACAAGAACAGGCAACAATGGTTGCTTAATGTGGCTGGATCCCAGGGGACCTTTGGGAAATCAGTGAGAGATGAGGCTGGAGAGGCAGGCAAGGTTCAGGCTGTGGAAGCCTTGACACCTGCTAGAGAATTTAGGCTTTATCAAAGTTAGGAGAAACGGAAGGATTTTAAATAAAGAAGTGAAATGATCAGATTAGCATTCTAGGAAGATCATTTTGGTGGCAGTAGAGTATATGAAGGAAAGGAAAAGGGTCAGAGACCAGTGGTTAAGAGGTTACTACATGGATTAGGCCAAGAATGATAATCACTAACATATATTGAGAGTTAACCATGTGTCAAGAACTCATTTAATTCTCACAATGATCCTATAAGGTAGCATGTAAGTCAGAACAGGTTAGGTTATGCTGTGACCAGAAACAACCCCTAAATCTTAGTGGCTTAAAATGACCAAAATAATTCTTTGCTCATGCCACATGTCCCATGCAAGTTGTCCCAGGAGCTTTGCTCCTCACAGCAGTCACATAGAAACACAGGATAATGGGGGCTTCATTTCAATATATACTTCAGAGCAGTGAGAAGGGATCATTATCACAGCAGTGGGAAGGGAACGTGGCTCATTGTGTTTAAGGTCTCAAAGCTTCTGCCTAAGTGTCACACAGCCACACCCAAAGGGGGCATTGAAGTGTAATTCTACCCTGTGCTCAAAAGAACAACCAAAAATTAAACACCAGCAGCAATTACTATCACATCCTAATTCTGAATACAGAGTAAAATTGCACATTTCTGACTTTCTTTTAAAGTTGGATGTGGACATATGACCTAATTTGGTCAGTGAAATGAGGGAAGCTTTAGGAACTAGGAGTCTTTAAGAACTA
This sequence comes from Aselliscus stoliczkanus, assembly GCA_033961575.1. NCBI lineage: Eukaryota > Metazoa > Chordata > Mammalia > Chiroptera > Hipposideridae > Aselliscus > Aselliscus stoliczkanus. The sequence goes on along the minus strand of CM066734.1, from coordinate 68,515,127 downwards.
AGAACTAGGATTTCTGATCAAGATGGTAGAGGAGGTAAATGCTGTACTTACCTTCTCTCAGGACCACATCAAAATTACAACTAAATTACAAAGCAACTGTCATTGAGAATCACCTGAAATCTTGCTGAACTGAAGCCCTACAACTACAGACATACAGAAGAAGCCACCACAAGACTGGTAGAAGATGCAGAGATGCAGAATGAGGGGTCCTACACCTGCTGGCAACCATTAAAAAATCAGGAGGGATATCTCAGCTGCAGAGGTCCCCCCCAGAGGATTGAGGGGTCCCAACCCCTTCCCAGCCCAGGGTTCCAGTACCAGGGCGAGAAGTCCCCATAATTTCTGGTTGTGAAAACCAACGGAGATTGCGGCTAAGCAAGACAGAGGGCAGCTGGAGTACCAAGTGTTCCTCTTAAACTGATGGCCCAGTAACTTAATGATAGAATCCCTGGCTCTGAGCTCCAGCATTGGGGCAGCAGTTGGAGAGGTGACAGGGACATACGGAGGTGGAACTGAGTTGTCTGGCTTCAGGACAAGGGCTGGAGGGGCAGCTTTTTTCCAGATGGGGGAGCTGGTAGAAGCCATTGTTTTTTGTTCAGCCCTCCCACTTCTCTGCGTGCAGACACAGGTGGACACCATATCTGAGTCTCCATCAAGCTGGCCCCGCCCAACTTTCGGGCACATCTAAGCCACTTCCAGTGGGTTTTTCATACACACTGCCTGCCTTGGCTCATGCTGCAGACTTTCCTAGGGTTTATCAAAGGTTTGCAGAACCCAAACAAGCAGCATCTGGCTTGAGCATGCCCCATACTTCTGGTTGAGCAGCTCTAAGCCCAGCACTAGCAGCAGCTGGCCTTGGTTCATGGCTTGGCCTCTCAAGGCACTTCCAACTATGGCACAGGCAGTGGCAATTTGTGTATTGCTTTGTGGCTCCTGCCAGGTGGCCCCAGGCTGCAGCTGAACTTGAACTGCAGCAGGGCCCCTCCCAGGTGGCCCTAGGGCTGGTGTTCCCAGTGGCCAGCTTCAAAACAAGCTGGAGAATCATGCAGCCACCTCCAAGGACAAGATTGGGCATGTACCAGACCCTGCTGAGGTAGATCCCACTCTGTAGGGTCAGCCCCTGCACCACAACTCCTCCACTATAGTCACCTCCAGTCCTCACAACTAATGAGCCCAAGGGTCAATCCCTCCTATTGATGTGCAAACAGCAACCAAGTCTCAACAACAAGAGGAGGGCATACACAACCCACACAAGGGACACACCTGGAGTACACAGCTCAGGTAACCAGGAAGACTGGACCACTGAGCTCCACAGTACACCTACTACATGAGGCCACTCTACTACAATAATACTGGGAGGTATAGCAGCCCTACCTAATACATAGAAACAAACACAGGGAGGCAGCCAAAATAGGAAGACAAATAAATATGTCCCAAATAAAAGAACAGAACAAAGCTCCAGAAAAATAACTAAAGAAAATGGAGATAAGCAATCTTCCAGATGCAGAGTTCCAAACACTGGTTTCAAGGATGCTCAATGATCTCAAGGAGAACCTCAACAAAGAGATAGGAAACATAAAAATGGAGATAGAAACCATATAAAAGAACCAGTCAGAAATAAAGAATACAATAAAAATGAAGAATACATTACAGGGAATCAACAGTAGATTAAATGAAGCAGAGGATTGAATCAGCGATTTAGAAGATAAGGTAGCAGAAAACACCGAATCAGAACAGCAAAAAGAAAAAAGAACACAAAAAATAAGGAGAGTTTAAGGGGACTGTAGGACATCAAGCATACCAATATTCACATCGTAGGGATACCAGAGGAGAGAGAGAGAGAGAGAGCAAGGAATTGCAAACTTATTTGAAAAAGTAATGATTGAAAACTTCCCTAACCTGGCAAAGGAAATAGATATACAAACTTAGGAAGCACAGTCCCAAACAAGATGAACCCAAAGAGACCAACACCAAGACACATCAAAATTAAACTGTCAAGGTTTAAAGACAAAGAGAGAATCTTAAAAGCAGCAAAAGCAAAGCAGTTACCTACAAGGGAGCTCCCATTAGACAATCAGCTGACTTCTCAACAGAAACTTTGCAGGCCAGAAGGGATTGGCATGAAATATTCAAAGTGATGAAAAGTAAGGACCTGCAACCAAGATTACTCTACCCAGCAAAACTATCATTTAGAATTGAAGGCCAGATAAAGAAGGTCCCAGCAAGAGAAAGGTAAAGAGTTCATCACCACTAAACCAGTATTACAAGGAACCTTAGAGGAACTTCTTTAAGATGAAAATCAAAGATATAAATAAAATTACAATAACTACATACTTATCAACAATTGCTTTCAATGTAAATAGATTAATAAAAAAATAGGGGAATTGAATGGATATGAGAACAAGACCCTTACATATGCTGCCTATAAGAAACTCACTTCAGATTGAAAGACACACACAGACTGAAAGTAAAGGGATGGAAAAAGATATTTCATAAAAATGGAAACAAACAAACAAACAAAAGTCTGGAGTAGCGGTACTTATACCAGACAAAACAGACTATAAAACAAAGACCATAACAAGAGACAAAGAAGGACCCAGTGATTCCACTACTGGGTATTTATCTGATGAAACCCAAAATGCTACTTTAAGGGGATGTGCTCATCCATATGTTCACCGAAGCATTATTTACAATAGCTAAGATATGAAGGCAACCTGCGTGTCCCTGAATGGATGAATGGATAAAGAAGAGGTGATATATATATACATATATATATATATATATATATATATATATATATATATATATATATATAACTCAGCCATAAAACAGAATGAATTCTTGCCATGTATGACAACATGAATGGACCTACAGAGTATTGTGCTGAGTGTGTAAGTCAGATAGCAAAAGACAAATGTCATATGATTTACTTATAAATGGAATCTAAAGAACAAAATAAACAAAACAGAAACAAACTCATAGATACGGAGAACATTTTGATGGTTGCTGGATGGGAGGGGGTTTAGGAGTAAGTGAAACAATAAGGGATTAAGAAGAACAAATTGGTTGTTACAAAGTAGTCATGGGGATGTAGGGTATAGCATAAGGATTATAATAAATAATATTGTAATAATTGTGTATGCTGTCAGATGGGTACTAGATGTATCAGGGTGATAGATGGGAGTGGGGTTGGGGAGCAGGGTGAAAAAGGTAAAGGGATTAAGAAGTACAGATTGGTAGTTACAAAATAGTCATGGGGATGTAAAGTAAAGCATAAGGAACATAGTCAATGATAGGGTAATAACTATGTATGGGTAGTAGACTTCTTAAATTATACAAATGTCTAATCATATGCTGTACACTTGAAATTAATATAAAATAATATTGAATGTGAACTGTAATTTAAAAATTATAAAGGGGGGAAATATAAAGAGGAACAAGAGGTTCAAAATTCCAGGTATAAAACAAATAAGTTTGGGGATGTAATATACAGCATAGGAAATGTAGTCAATAATATTGTGATAGCATGGTACACTGTCAGGTGGTTACTGGATTTATCATGGTGATCACTTGTTTAGCATATGGAATATAATCAATAATATGGTAATAACTATGTATAAAGCTAGGTGGGTACTGTTGAATAACTATGATATACACCTGAAACTAATATAACGTATGTTAAATACATTTTAATAAAACATTTTTAAAAAAGGAACTAAGAACTGGAATGTAATTTATCAGGCTCTTGCTTTCCCTCTGCCATGGCAGCTGGCAATATTCCACGCTGTAACTGCTCCTTTAGTCTGGGTTCCAGAGCGAGAACAATATATAGCAGAGGCCCCAGTGACTTCCAGTAGGCATATAGTGTGAGTTGCAGTTGTAGGTTATTGAAATTTGAAGGATGTTTGTAACTGTAGCATTCCCAGTCCACCTGGGACTGTTAGAGGAGATACAGAATATTTCTGAGCAATATAAAAAATCTCCACAGATTTATTTATTATTATTATTGTTCCCATTTTATAGATCAGGAAACAGACTCAGAAAAGTAAAAACTATGCCCAAAATTGCACTTATTCATTCCATTGTCTTCTGTTCTCTCTGATTTCTGACAAGAAGTTGATCTTATATCCTCATCGTTGTTGCCCTACATGTAACATGTCATTTGTTTTTGGCTGTTTTCAAGTTTTTCTCTTTATTTTTACTATAGTATTTTTTGGCAGTCTGACAATGATGGACCTAGGTATATTTTCCTTTCTATTTATATTGCCCAGGGTTCACTGAACTACTTGAATTTAAGTTGACATTTTCATCAACTTTGGGAAATTTTCAGCCATTATTTCTTCAATTATTTTTCTGTCTCATTCTCATTATCTTCTTTCAGGACACCAATTACATATATATCTGATATGGTCTCACAGATATCTTAGGATCTATGCATCTTTCTTCAATTTTTTTCTTCCACTCTTCAAATTTGATAATTGCTGGATCTTCAGATTTATTAACTCTTCTGCCATCTTCCATCTGCTGTTAAGTCTGTAGTGAATTTTATTTTATTTTGAAAAGTTCTAGAATTTGCATTTGCTTTTTTTTAGTTCCCATTTCTCTGCTGAGATTCTCCGTCTATTCCTTATTTATTTCCTCATTAAGGTCATGTTTCCCTCCATTTTGATCATATTTGCCTTTAATTCTTTAATATTGCCTTAATATGTTTTTTTACTAAATCCAATATCTGAATAATCTTAAAGTCAATTTCTATTTTCTACTTTTGTTTTCCAACTTTTTCTTTTTGCATGTCTAATAATTATTTTTTTATTGTAACATCGGAGGCTACAGGTGATACATTGGAGAAATTTTGGATTCTGGATTCTATTATCTTCCTCTAAAGAGTTTTGATTTCTGTTCTAGTAGACAGTTCAATTATTGTCTGTCCACTTTGAACTTGTGTAGGCTTTGTTTTTTCCTTTTGCTACAGTAGATCTTTGGAAAGTATAAAATATCTTCCCAAGCGCCTCTAACTTAGTGTGCTCACAACCTTCAAACTGTTTCCCCTGCAGATCTGGCCAAGACTTGGTTTTAGTGATTGTAGGGCAGATATAGTATAGATCTTCCTCTAGGGCAGTGGTTCTTTTTTTTTTAAAGATTTTATTGGGGAATTGGCGGAGGGGAACAGCGTTGGGGAATCGGGGAAGGGGAACAGACAAGTTGCTGTCTTTTTGTTCTTCAGTCTAGTTGCAGAGGATGTTGCTTCACTGTTGGTATCGTCATTGCGCTCTTCCCGGATGAGGCAGATCAGTCGCTGGCCTCTGGATGTCGCTCACCGCGGCTATTGGCAGCTCACGCTTGGCTGCCAGCCGCTCATGCTGGCTGCGGGCCACTCACTGTAGCCTATGGCAGCCCACTGCAGCAGGGGCTGCAGCCCACACCATCACCGGGGCTCGCACAGCCCAGCTCCAGGTGGAGCTGTTGTTAGCTGTAGAGGGCAGTGTCACTGGCCCTCATGTGGGATCCGAACCAGAGCCGCTGGCATCCCAAAACCAGCGCTTAACCAATGCGCCACTTGGCCAGCCCTAGGGCAGTGGTTCTTGAATATTAGCATGTATCAGAATCAGCTGATGAGCATGTTGAAACAATGTTCTGGGCTTCTTCCCTGAGATGGGACCCTAGAATTTGCATTTCCAACAGTATATGTAAAAAATTTTCAGGTGATGCTACTGGTCTGGGGACAACAATCTGAGAAATGTTGCTCTATAACATGATACTCACTTTTATTTTATTTTTTAATTTATTTTATTTTTTTGAGGGCAGTGTCACTGGCCCTCATATGTGGGACCGAACCGGGGCTGCTGGGTTCCCAAGCCAGCGCTGAACCATTGCGCCACTCGGCCAGCCCAGATACTTACTTTTAAAATGTGATCTTTGGGCCGGCCGAGTGCTGCAGTGGTTCAGCGCTGGCTTGGGATGCCAGCGGCTCCCTCATATGAGGGCCAGTGACACTGCCCTCAAAAAAAAAAAATTAATAAAATGAAATAAATAAATAAATAAATAAATAAATAAAATGTGATCTTTCTGGTGTCCCAACTGGATGCCTGAGGTGTTACTAATGAAATATTAATGTGGCTTTCCACTCAGGCTGAGCCAAAACTCCTGCTTAAACTCTAATATCCCTCTCAGCTTTCAACGCTACAGAAGTTGGTATCTCGTAATCCTTGAATAGTCTCACCTTACACATGTGTAACCCAGCTCTCAGCCAAGTACCCACAGGAAACTCCCACAAGGATTTGGGAACTCTCCCTCTGCAAAGCTCCCTCTTCTCCAGTGCACTACCTTGCAGATTCCAACTGTACTGCCTTAAACTCCAGTCTCGGCCTGCTCAGCTCAGCTGGTCCTCCAGCTCCCTGCTTCCTGGTCAGGAAATTGCCCTTAGATAAAGAGAAAGAGTGATTTTGAGGCTCACCTCTTGGGATTCTCTTCACTTAGGGACCACAGACTTGTGCTGCATGAAAGAGTTAACTCATATATTTTGTCCAGTTTAGTGATTAAAAAAAAAAAAAATGCTGGATGGCTAGTCCAGTACCAGTTTCCTCTCCATCGTAGCCAGGGATAGAGGTTCTGGTTTTAGGCCTTTTGAATTTAAGAAGCCTTGAACTATCCAGATAGAGATATCAACAACAAAACGTTAGCCTAGGGATAATGGTTTACAAGGCATCGACGTATATACAGATAGTGATTGAAACCAAGGGCAGGAATCACATAGTAGGTTATACAAAATGAGAAGAGTAAAAGATCAAAGATAGAATCTTGAGGGACCTGCCAATTTTTCATGGATGAGTGAAAGAATAGTGTTGGTAAAAGAGGCATAGAAGGAGTGGTCCAATAGGCAGAAAAACCACTGTCCCAGAAGTCAATAGGGAGAGTTTTTAAAAGATATTTTGAATTCTTACTATGTCTTCCCCTATGCTAAGAGGTTTACAAAAAAATGTTTTAAACAACTTTCAATCAGCCCAATGACACAGTACTAGTATCAATCTCACTTTATAGGTGAAGATGATGATGCAGATAAAGAAACAGACTGGTTAAGTAGCTCCAAGTCATATAGCTGGTAAGTGGCAGAGCCAGGACTTGAATCCGGGCATTCTGGCTCCAATACTCCTAAATACCACAGCTTTTCCTCCCTCCCAGACGGGAAAGGATGACAAACGCTCCTGGGTTGTCCAGGAAGCTGAGGATTAAAAAGTGTCTATTGGATTAGGTTCTATGGCCACTGGTGAGCTCAGCAGAAACTCACTGCAATAAACAGTAGGTGTTAATTAACTGCTCAACAGTATCAGTTCCTGGGTTTAACTCGTCTTTTGGGCCATTAGAGTGCTAATGTGGATGGCATGTCTCAGCCCTGCTTGCTTTGCCCTCCTCCTCAGAAACCTGCTCCAGGTTTCTGTTCAGAAAGAGGAGACTCACTCCCTGACTGCATTCAGAGAAGACAAGAGCCACTGCTCCAGCTTCCTAAAGGGGTAAAGAGAAGTAAGTGTGAGCTGCCTAATTTATAGCCCAGGTACAGCTTTACATGCATTTGAACATAGCATCAACTCAGTTACCTACCTTCCAATGAGCCTCAGCAAATATTAAGTGCTCACAGCTGCCTTCAGGTGTTCAGGGGATTATTATGGAGAGATGTCGATCAGCTGTTCTCCATGTCGCCTGTGGATAGAACAAAAGCAAAGAGGCTTAAATGCCAGCAAGGGATTTAGATGTAAGTGAGAAGTGAGAATGCTATAAGGCAGGGAGTTCCTGTGTACCCAAGCAAGAGTTTCCAGCCTTTCTGTTTTATTAAGCCCTCAATATTCCCTTCCCCACCACCCTACCTGGTTTTGTTTGTTTGTTTTATAACAAAAAAGACAAAAACAACAATAATAGCAAATGATTATACAGTTCTTACTTTGTGCCAGGCACTGTTATTGAGCTTTTAAATCATAGTCACTCACTTAATACTCACAACAACATGATGAGACAAATACTATTGCCATCCCCATTCTACAGATAAGAAAACTGAGATACTGGGTAAATAATTTGCCAAAGGTCACACAACCAACAAATGGTGGCGGAGCCAACATTGAAGCCTCATGCCAAAGTCCATCCTCCTAACCACTACCCTATTCTGCTAATCTGTAGACACTGCCCTCAAACAGAATTCAAGATAAGGCCGACAAAGCATGGAGAAATACCAACAGATAGGCAAGGGGGCTGTAGTAGATTGTTACGAAATGAACTGTGTGTCTCTGAATTCATGCCCATGCGTAGTCTCCTTCCACACTGAACCCATACTAGCATAATGACTCACTTGACCAATTGCATGTGATGGAAGCAAGTTCTGGGATTTGAAACCCAGGCTTTAGGAGGTCAGAACCCAACTGCCTTGTAAAGATGTATAGGCTGTCTCTGCCTGTAGAGAGAGGCCACATATACAGAGAAGCTTTGAAGGCTGAAAGGCATGTGAGAAAGAACAGAGGCACCTCAGCTAAGAGCCAGCACCATCATGGTAAATGAAGTCATCTTGGATCGTCTAGCCCCAGGTGAACTGCCCCAGGAGACACTATGTAGGACAAACATGAGCTGAGCCTGCTGAGCCTGCCCTAAGCCCTGTCTAAAGGGGTTGTGTTTTTAAGTCACTACATATTTCTTTTTTATTGTGGTGAAATATGCATAACATCAAATGTACCATTTTAACCATATTCTAGGGTCCAGTTCTATGGTATTAAGTACATTTCACACTGTTGTGCTACCATCACCACCATCCATCTCCAATTAAACAATATGCCTCTCTCCTCCTAGCCTTTGGTAACCACTATTTTATTTTATGTCTATATGAATTTAAGTAAGTTTTAAGATGGTTTGTTAGGTAGCAACATATAAATTCATACAAGATTCTGATAGATTTAATAATCTGCTTTTAGAATGTATTCATGTATTTGTTAGTTTATTAAATACCAGAGAGCTGTAGAAGCATCGGGAACATTCCCAGAGCGTTAGTTCACTGTGTCATTTGTACATGTAGTTCCAATGTGTCATGGCCTGCAATGTTATAGGTAAAGTTATAATTATACCTAACATTGACATTAAAGTTGAGAGGTCAGTTTCGCAATTAATGTATCATCTGCCTTTCACAACAGCCTTGTGAAGTAGAATTAGTTTTTCATTTCATGAATCAGGGGACCAAGGATCAAAGAGTTTAAGTGACTTGTTCAAGGTCCTAGCGTAGGATAGAACAGGTTGGTCTGCAACCATTTATTGATCACTCCTATTTGGGAAGAGAGACGAGGAAGGGGTCCAAAAGACAATTCAAGAGCTTGAAAAAGGAGACAAAAGCCTGGGCCTCAAAGAGCATCTGCTCTCCTAGGACACACCCACGGATATGCCTACAGGAAAGCACTTTGATCATTCTGAGTACCAACCAAGATGGCTTCCAGTGAAATGTTTTATAGGGTGTAGCTGGGTTCCACACTAAGAAACAACTATGTTGGCTGTAGTTTGGGCAGGAGTAGCATGAAGAGGCAAGCCAGGCCCATCCTCATTGACTAATGTTATAGAATCATGTCCCATTAATAAAAGAGATAAAACCAATTCAGTGGGTCACAAACTATTTTTTAAATAAAATAAAACAGAATTCATTGACAGTAAGGGCCAAGTGTTTTTCTGTGGAATTTACTTCATTAATATTGTATATACATACTTGAACCTTCATAATCATGTTATTTGGTTTGGGGGTTTTTTGTTTGTTTGTTTTTTTGAGGGCAGTGTCACTAGCCCTCATATGTGGGACCGAACTGGGGCTGCTGGCTTCCCAAGCCAGCGCTTAACCACTGCGCCACTCGGCCGGCCCATAATCATGTTATTTGGGATTTCGGTCACCATATAAAATGTATTTCTTATTGAGGATGCCGGTGAAAATACTTGAAAACCACTGTCCTACCCCACTTCTCTCTTGACCGCAACCCTTCTCAAATTGCAGAAATATTCTGTAGTCTCTGGGGAAATATAGCCTGTCTACATGCACTGGCCTTGGGCAAACATAGTACAAAAAAGATAGATGCCATTTTAGTACAGGACAACTTTCGAGAGGCGAGGATGGAATGACTGAAAATGTGGCATGTAAAATTTTGCCCATTGTCTAAGGTGATTTTATGATAGAATGACATGGTGATGTGATGCTGAAATCACTGGGTTAGATGTAGGGACACTGAGGTTCCAGTCTCAGTTCTCCATCAAGATTTTCTGGTCCTCCATTCAACCATCTCTAGAATAGAGACAGCAAACTAAATTATCTTTAGAGAAAGTCTTCCACCAAGAGAAGGAATGCTGATAAGATTTATGTCACAGCCTCCTCATTTTCCAAAGAAGAAGCACTGGGATAAAGAATGCAGAAAGAAAGTCATTCTTAAAAAAAAAAAAAAAAGTGTCCAGTTTTTTTGTTGTTTATACTTTTTGTGAGGTTGATAGGGACAGATATACATTATATTAGTTAATGATAAGGTAGGTAATGTACATTTCTGGTTTGAGCCAGGGGACTTACATTGAGTGACCCACTGAGGTCCATATGTCTATTTTTTTTTTTTTTTGAGGGCAGTGTCACTGGCCCTCATATGTGGGACCCGAACCGGGGCTGCTGGGTTCCGAAGCCAGCGCTTAACCACCGCACCACTCGGCCGGCCCCATGTCTATAATCATGAAAATTCCATTGTTTTATTTTCATGGATTAAACAATAAACTGCAATCATCTATAGTCAAGGCAAGACTAGTGAAGTCATGGTACTTCATCACATATAGAATTTCTTTCCCTATAATGATGCCATGTATATAAGAGGGTAGCTGAAATCCCTCAGGAGCTAAAAGCACACAGTCACGGTGATTCTGAACCTAGGAAACATGACCTCCTTGATGGTAGGATTTTACCCCTGGAGCTTACACAGAGGGAGGGCGGCTCTGTGACCACTGGCAGCTCCTGAAGTTAAGACAGGTTCCATGGCAGAAGAGAAGAAGCCTGGATATTGCCAACAGCCATTGTTTAGAAACAAAAAAACAAAAGTTGTAGAGCCTCAGCTGGAATCGTTCTGCTTCTGCCAATATCAGAAGGGAAACAGGTGCAGAGAATGCTGAAGACAGCCTTAGACATGGCTGAAGAAACGTCCCAGAAGCCTGTGCTTCTTGACATGATGGGCTGAATCTGGAGTGTTTCCAGGTACACTTCAAACAGGTTTGGGAGTGACGTGGAAACTTAGCAGCTCTGTATGCAACTTAAGAGTAGAAATTGTTTTTCATCAAACAGAAACTATCCTTGTCCATTTGAATTTAAAACAAAGTAATGCTCTCTGGGGACTGATTTAAGCAAATTCATTCTCATTGGGAAAATCTACGTTTTTGCTCAATTTAGGGAGAGTATAAAGGAATTTTTCAAATTGCTTCATTTATATTTTCTCATGGTATAGAGAAATTTATGTTATTTGATGACTAACTTTTTTTTCATGATAATTTTTTTTTTAGAACGCATTCAAACAAGATGCCCTTTAAAAGATTTGAATATTGCCCACCTCTCAGGATATGATAAAATGCACACAGGGCACAAATTGAAGGGGAAAGTAAGAAAAGGTTTTTAAAAGGGCAATGAATTTTATTTTTAGACCAGTGACTCCTTCCCTGCCCCCCCCATCCCCAGCTCCCAACCGACCCAAGCCCAACTTATCACAGTAAACCAAAGGAAATTTAATCTTAGCTTCTACTATATATTCAGTACATTCTGGCTGACATTTTAAACCCTGTTAGAATTCTGGTTGGCTTCCAAGCACATGCAATACTAGAATGGAGAAATAGTATAGATAACTATCTCATTTTTCTTTCTCTCCGAAACACTGACAATGATTCTTTGTAAAATGTCTCAGGACATTGAAGGAAGTTATCGACAAACATTTAGCTGAAATCTGTCAGAGGCTGATTATTGCAATTTATATAATGTGGATATTCCATTTCACGGGCTTCATTCATGTGTTGCATGATTAAAACAAGCATGGAAGGCAATGGGGTCTGTAGGCTGCCAAACATATGAACAACCAGGAATCAAGGTGCATGTTTGTAGAGTGATGTTTTCAGCTCCTGAGAGGACCGAATGAGGACGGCAGATGACATAAGCAGAACCACCAGATGCACACTGATCCCCTCTCAAGCAGAGCAAACATTAACCAGCAAAATGGGAGACACCCATAACTCCATCTAGGTGCTCAGAAATCCTTACAGATGAGCCGGTGTCAGTGGGAGGTGCCGTGGTAGAGTTCCATGCTATGTAGATGGGAATACCACAGACACTTGAAAGTCACAGATAAACCCAAGACCTTATTTCAGGAACTTAGTCTCACTCATCTGTCCCCAGTGCTCAGCTATAACCAAGGTCTACATGGTAGGCAGGATTTCACCCTCTTCCCCATCCCTATGCTGCAGAGGAACTGCTGAGTCATGAAGTACGTGACTAAATGTGCCAAGGCCATGGCTCCATGCCAAACTGGATTACAACCCTTTGGAAACAGAGCACTGGAGTGTAGTAAGAAGACTCCATCACAGTGTCACACAGTACAGCAGGTTTGTCTGACTTCTCAGATTCAACCACCCAAGGCAGTTTTGTATTTTTTTTCACTGATAAGTCTCACTTCTTTTTAATGTGTGGGAAGAGGCATATAGATCATTTAATTCTACTTGCTTTAGGGTTTTTAGATGGGATTTTACCTGTGCCCCCCTACTCTTTTCTCCAGAAACAGACCTGTCTGACCACTTCTCTAGGTCTACATAGTAATCTCATGCTTGCAAATGACAAATGAGCACTAGGTTAAAGTCTCATACTCCCCAACAAAGATGATGACATTTTCTTTCGTAACATTCTACTTCGCATGTCAATCTTTTTTGTTTTTTGAGGGCAGTGTCACTGGCCCTCATATGTGGGACCCGAACCGGGGCCACTGGCTTCCCAAAGCAGCGCTTAACCACCGCACCACTCGGCCAGCCCCACATGTCAATCTTAATTAACTATTTGCTTAGGTTAAAATTACGTGGAGTATATTTTTAAATCATTTCTGGATGCATGCATTTAAAATAAGCATTTATATGCTATATGCATATATGTGCACATATGTGTATATATACACATGTACATATACAGACATATATATATATATATATATATATATATATATATATATATATATACAATCAAAGCAACCATTTTTTTAAAGGTAAATTATTTTTGAGAACCATAATTTCAATTAGTCAATATGACTGTGTGAATCCATATTTTTTTGGTTAAGATAACTTAAATGACTAAAGGCAGTCAATTTGTCCATTCCATAAAAACACATCTATAATTGAATATGTCTCTACAGACAATAGGTAACGACGTGCTGATAGTTTCTGTAGAAATGCAAAGTCCAAAAATGCATCAAGATTCCTTTCCTCACCTCTGTTGGACTTTCACTTAATTGCTGGATGAAGAGAGCTTACTCATTCTGTTGGAAATTTGAGAGATGCCACCTTTAGGTTTCTATTCATAACACCCTCTGTGTAGGGGTAGTATTATACAGTTCACAAAGTATGCACCTGTTATTGTCTCATGATCTCCACAATATCCCTGAGAGCATGGGCAAAACAGGAATAGTTATTTCTACTGACAGATGAGAAACTGAAGCCAGTAGAGATAGAGGTAGTTGCCCTAGGCTATGGCACACACCAAGTCAGAAGCTGGAATTCAAACCTAGACCTTTTCAGTTCAAACCCACACTTTTTTCTCTACTTGGTGGAGAGAGAGAGAGAGAGAGAGAGAGACATGAAGGGAGAAAGGGAGGGAAGCAGGAAGGTAGAAAGGGAAAAGAAAAGAAAAGAAAAGAAAAGAAAAGAAAAGAAAAGAAAAGAAAAGAAAAGAAAAAAGAAAAGAAAAGATACTGGTCTTTTTGAGACAAACTAAAAATCCCATTTGGTTCCTCCTCTAAAAAACTAAAAACAATAAATAGATTACCAGGTGAGTTCAATACATGCAGCACTTCTATGTTACAACCAATGTAGGGGCACTTATGCACAGGACTGGCAGTCTATGCATTGTATGGCCGGGATCGAGTTTATGCAGTGCATGTATGAGGGACAAGTTTGTGGTCTGGCAGCAGCTGCCCTGAGTGTATCCTTGAAGGAGTTCCAAAGACCTGCATGTGTGCTGCAGCCACCAAATGTAGCCCCAATCCAGCCCTCAGGGCTCTTAGCCATCCCGATCTGCTCCCTCATCCTCTCATAAACTGCAAGAGTGGGGAAGAAGGTAGTTGGCACTGGAAAGAGTTGGTTCTGGGGGAAGGGTTGGCACAGCTTCTTGTAGATACTTGATGTGCGGAAAGATGCAAAGATGGGCAAGATGGGCCACAATTCTTGGAACTTTCTCCAACGGAGGGTGACAAGAAACTTTTGCACAAGTAGCAGAATGTGAAGTGTTGATCCTGGTTCTCCAAACTACAGTCAGTGAGCTGGGGAAGAAATTCGAGATGTCATCGAGTCCATCCCTCATTTATTCATTCATTCATTTATTCAACAAATAATTATTGCACACCTACTGTGCAGTGTATAGCAGGGAATAAATAAAGGTTCCTGCCCTCACAGAGTTTATATTCTAGTGGAGAGAGAAACAGCAAGCAAATAAATAGTACATCAGCTGGTGATAAGTGCTGTGAAGAATAGGAAAACCAAGTAAAAGGAAAGGTGATTCGGGCCGGCCGAGAGGCGCGGTGGTTACGCGCTGGCTTGGGAAGCCAGTGGCCCTGGTTCAGTCCCATATATGAGGGCCAGTGATACTGCCCTCAAAAAAAAAAAAAGGAAAGATGATTCTTGGCAGGACAGAAGGTACTACCTTACATATGTTGGTTAGGGACTGATAAGGTGCAACCCTCTGATAATGACATTTGAACAGAGACTTGAAGGAAATGAGGGAAGAAGCCATGGGAATATCTGATGGGAAGAGAATTCTAGGCAGAGGAGATAACAAGCACAAAGGTTTTGCTACAGAGAGTGTGCCTGAGAAGTTTAAGGAACAGCTAGGAGCCCAGTGGTGTCAGAGTGGCATGGGGGGACAGGGGGAATTGTACGAGATGAGGTCAGAGTAATTGTGGGGTCCAGACCACATATGACCCTGTAGCCCAGTGTTAGGCTCCAGGTGAGATGGGGTCCCACTGGGTTTTGAGCAGGGAAATGATCGTATCCTTTTTGAAGTATCCTTCTGGTTGCTGTGTTGGAAAACATGTTAGGGCTATGCCATAGAACATGATGAAAATCTACTTGATACTTAAAAGACCTTGTGTACTATTCAACTGAGATTGGTTTCCATGCTTCTTGCTTGACAGGTTTCCATTTGTCCTATTTCCAATCATCAGATTCTTTCAAATAATCTGATCTTGTCATCATTCCTTTAGAACCCCCAACATAGAACTTTTCAGTTGGTTTTCATGTACTCTTAGGGGAAAGTTTAAACTCTGTCCTCTGTCCTAAAAGTCCTGTAAGATTGAACCCTCACCTACCTCTCTCTTTTTTGCTCCTGTCTACCTTCCCCTTTCTACTGCAGACACATTGGCCTTTTGGTTCTTTCTAGTTCAGAGCCTTCCTCCAGGTCATGTCTTCTTCCTGTATGTTCTTCCAATGTCTGCATGGTTCATCCTTGCATATCCTGAGCCTAAAGGCCCCTGAAATTTGTTGACTTAGTTTAGGGGTCGGCAAACTGCAGCTCACCAGCCACATGCAGCTCTTTCGGTAAGTTCTGTCTCAAAAGCTTGCCGACCCCTGGAAGAGCCCACCCTGTCCCTCACAACAATTTAAAAATTATTCGAGAGCCGTTAATATATTTTTGCATAACCACCATTATGTGAATAGTACCCTTTAAAAATTTTATAAATGAAACTATGATAATTTTATTTTCAATTTCAATTTTACTTCAGAGCCACATGTATGTACCCAAAGAGCCACATGTGGCTCGCAAACCTCAGTTTGCTGACCCCTGGGGGCTCTTCTGTCTCAAAAGTTTGCTGACTCCTGACTTAGTTAATCAAATATGGTCTATAAAAATGAAGTCGCCACTGTTTGGAGTTATTTCTGCTTTAGAAGAAAGCTCAGGTTTCACTATTACTGAAAATCCAGTATTATTTTCGATTATATTTTAAATATATTTTAGAGTAAATATGCATGATACTAATAAATTATTTGATTATATTTTGGAGTACCTTTCCTAGATGTTATAATTTTTTTTTTTTTTGTTCAGTAATAAAATAAAAAGACCTTGATATTCCACCCTCCAAGTTACAGCTATTTTGACAATTGAGAGTGGGATGAGAGTGAAAGCAGGATGAGGAATTAGAAAGGGTTCCATGGCTGCAAGTCTAGTTCGCTTAGTTGTTTTTGGTTTTTTTCCTACTGGAAGGGCTCATCACCAGTTTCATTGAGAAGACAAGTGCTTCCGTCATGGCAAAGGGGTGGCATTTGGGGGGGGGGGGGCGAGGGAGCAACGGTCTTCAAAGTAACCCTTCTTCTCCTGGCGACAGTTGGGGGAATGCGGGTGCTGGTGCCACGACTGGCCACGCCGGAAGAAAAGTTGTTGATGTTGGAGGTTCGGCAGAATCCAGTTAGGCAGTGGGCATTGTCCAGGCCCGCCCTGGGATCGGAGGCTTGGATGTGAAACTGGTGCCGCTTACTCAGTCTCTCGATGGACTGACTCCTCAGTGGACTTCAGACCCTTCTCCTCTCGAATGGCCTTGGTGCTGAAGTTGGTGTGGTGGCGGCACCATTCCAGTTCTCTGGAACGCGCCTAGGATCAAAGGTTGCTACCACTCCAGTCTGCACACATTCGATGCACGATGAAACGGGCCGCTCAGATATGATCTCCCATGTTGATTCCTTCACAGGGTCCTATACGAAATTCCCACCGGGCGGCATGACCTCGGCATGAGTCCTTGCGGTCTTGATGCCGGCAGACTAGCAGGCCTGATAGTGAGTCTCCATGATATCCTTGCCCGAGGGCTTGACCGCTCCCACGCCACAGCAGTATGGACCTCGTGGTCCAGGAAATCCATTGGAAGGTCAACCAAAAGGGTGCCCATCTGTGCTCATGAGAGTATATTCTTGCTCCATTCCAAACCAGGGGTGCTGATTGCTCACCATTCCATTGCCTGTTAACAGGTATGCCTTAAATCGGTCTCTGCAAGCTTTGGGTTATACATGAAGGCTTAACAGAACACCAGCTCATTGGGGTCCTTGCAGAAAGGGTTCCGATACATGGCAGCAGGGACGACATACATGTCACTGTTGGAGACTTCAGACTGAAAAGTACTAAAGCCAACAAAATTCCACTTGGGCAACTCTTCTATACACTCCGGCTCTCTCTTCAGGGTCTGGGTCTTACAGCACAGTCCTTTTCCCGTACCATCAATCCAGATCTACATAGCTTAGACTCCATCACTCTAGGGCAGGGACATGCACACCTGCTTGATGCCTTTGTTCCAGGGGGAATTTACTGAGGTGGCCATGGTGTGAGATGCTCTGGGGCGAGCAGGCAGCAGGCTGGAAGGCCACAAGAGCAAGGTGCAGAGAAAAGGGGAGGGAAGAAGAGTGGAGGAGAGATGGCCGGGGATGCTGCTCAGTGCTTGGTTCTTCTCCCATCCTCGGCTCTCTAGATGTTATAGTTCTAATTCACCTTCCCACATCATTGCAGCATGATAAATTACATGAAAAATCTTGTTAAATAAAGCTTTGTTTGTCATGAAATTTAGTGTGACTCTTTGCCTATTATGGATTTCTCCATTTTGGTATCTTATTAGCAACCTGAGAGATTCGTACCAGAGTTATATTATTTTGTCTAAGTCTTTGTTGATATCTTTCTAAATTCTGGAATAACACTGTTTAATATGGTACCCCAGCAACACATGTGACTTTAAATTTTAAGTTAGTTAAAATTAAAGTTTTAAAAATCCATTCCTCAGTTCACATGTGGCTAGTGACTGCCATACTGGACAGCCCAGATACTGAACATTTCCATCACTGTTGGGCAGCATTGTTCTGCAGCCTACCTTTCACACCTCCCTAGCGTTTTGATATAGCCTGTCCCTAAGGAGATATCTGCAACAGGGTGGCAATGACTCTTATCAGTTGCCTTTCTTTCAGTGCCTATATTCTGCCAAGAAATGTGGTAAGAAAGTACCATATATACACATATTATCTTATTTATTCCACATAGGATTAAACCATGAGCCAACTCAAGGAGGCTATTCTACAGTATCAGTGTAATAAATCAGAAATTCGACACCCATTAACTCAGGTTTCTATATTCAACTCCTCAATCAACAGGCAAAATGTAAATTGGTCCCAATCCCATAAAACCATAGAGACCTCTAATGCAAATTAAAGATAATTCTTGCCAGTACGGATCTATGTCTTTTTAGAATCTGTAGGGCTTACAAATTCAAATATCACAGGACACAAACCCTGAGGTCTAAACAGCCAGAGAACATTCAAAACTAGAACTAGTGTTCTTTACTGAGGAAGGTCAATTATCCTTTATCTTTAAAGTTATAATTTTTAATATATTCTCCAAGAAATCGTCTGCTTTAGAAAATTATATACATGAACACTTATATGTGAGTACACAAACATATAAACTGCGAGAATGAGATAGAAGATGGTTTACAAGTCTAGAAAGCAGGAAAAAAGGCCTTTAAAATGTATTTTGAATGATATTTAATAAATATATTCATGCAAATTAGCTTAATCCTTGGTGGCTAAGAGTAAACAATATAGTTGTATGTGATACAAAAAGCTGCAAAATAAAATTCCAAATAATTTAGTATAAGAAATTCCTTATTTTAAACATCAAAAAATGGTGAGCAATTTATTTTTGTCAATAGAAAATCAGTTTCTCTTCATTCCCACTAACAATTAGTAAAGAAATATTTTTAAAATATTGATTTGAAGCAAAGGCACAACAAAATCAATACCTGTAGTGTCCTGGTGGTCTGTCTTGGCTGTAGAACTAAATATGTTTACTGACATTTTATAGATAGGAAAACTGAGGCTCAAAGAAGTTAAATACTGTATTTCTTTGGTAATAAGTGGCAGAACCAAAATTGAAACCTGGATCTCATCAGCTCAAGAATTTCATTCTGACTCCCTCTTAGGCAGAATTGACTCTCACTCATCTTTCTTTGGTTTTTATGGTTGAATTCTGAATGAAGCCAGAATGTTAGAACATCAGTTTTAAAAACTGAAATAATACCTGAAGGAAGCAGCCCGGACTTTTTTTTTTCTTTTCTTTTTGTTGTTGGTTTTTTTTTAGCCAGAACACTTTTGATGCAAGACCAGTTTAGCTTTCAATTCAGGATATTCTTCTTTTAAACCAAATTCATTTTAAAGATTATGCTTCAATCCATGGGAAATATCTAGAATTGTTTTTAGTTATTTAAGAGACTACATATATTTTCATTTCATATAGTTTAATAAAGTTTTTCCATCCATTAAACAACCTCAAGCATGAGTCAGTAAACTTCTTCTGTAAAGAGCCAGTTAGTAAATATTTTAGACTTTGAAGGCCATAGGGTTTCTGTCATAACTACTTAAATCTGCCATTGTAGTCTGAAGGCATCTATAGAAACTACATAAACAAAATACCCTGGATATATTACAATAAAACTTAATTTATGGACTCACGCTGTATAAAAATGTATGGCAGGCTGGGTTTAGCTTGTCGTCCATAGTTTGCAAATCCCTAGTCTACACATGAAATCAAAATCTGGAGAAATAAAGAAACTTGTTTAAGAATATAGAAGAGCTAGGACTATGCTCTACTTTTCCTACTTACTCAGCTTAATGGGTTGTATCCTATCATAAAGACATGAAAATAATGAGAGCAGAAGATAATTTAATTGTATGCGGGGAAGGAGCATTTTAAAGCCATGAGTCAGAACTGCTATGAAAAATTTCTAATAAAAGCAAAGCCAGAATGCCTGCCATTATTACTCCACATGCCTCATCCGTTGCACAGTGGCAAAAATACAATATACTCTTTCTATTAGCAATGTTTCCTTCCTTCTGCCACAGAATTATATACTATTATTAACGGCAAACTCTGCAAATATTAAGCTAAAATGCAACATTGGGAGAAGAGTAGTAGGTTGAACAATTTTAAATTACAATATTTGTTGTCACAACCTAGAATTAGTGGATTTAAGGAAACATTTGCTTTAATATTCTCCACTAATGGATAATTTACATACAATCCATATATAATTAATATATCATTACTTTGAAGATTTCCCAACTGGGCTCCTCTCTTATATCATTCAATATTTACTGAGGGTTTACCATATACCACACACTATTCTAGGCTCTGAGTATATTGTGTAAACAAATTCTCTTATATCCTCTCTTTCAGGGGAATGTACAATATGAAGTTCTTCTTGCTGACAGACTTTAGCTTCAGTCTGCTACCATTATGTTTTTTATATGACAATCAACAAAATGGATAAAATACAATAATAACAGCTACCTGATTAGTTCATTCTTTCTTATGAAGTGTTTTGAATCATAAGGAACAATACTAATGTCACACAAATTCAAATCAATAAGCATTCACTTACTATAATATTTGCAAGACAAACTATAACTGGTATACATTTAAAAAATATTTTGTAATAATATGTCTGCTGAACTTTGCAAAAAACTCAAAGAACTTCACAACGATTTTCTCTTTCTCACCTCTTTCATTTCTTCCCACATTCTCCATGTCAAATAGGTTGAGGAAATATGATCCTGGCAAAATACAAGGAGTTGTAGAAGAACGTGACTAGTTTAAGCAGGGGAAGTATTAGGGTTAGAACCCAGGTCTCCTATTTTGAAGAATATTCCTTTACCCATTATTTCCTATACTAAAAATTTAAGTAAACCATTAATCAGAAAGGCAGCTCCAGTTGTACAACAAATCTACTAGTCACACACAATATTTCTGTTAAAAGTACGTGAAAACAAGGAAACATTTTTTTCTTTTCACTCTCATTCTACAAACATAGAAAACTAGAAATACCAGATGGACCTGAAGGTAATTAATGCACAGCAAGTTGAACTTTTTACCTGCAAGATCACTTTATAATTTCAATAAACAGCTATAATTGAAATGTGACGATTTAACTAAGTCACTGGGTTAGATGGCTGACTTTTTCTTCAATAAACTGTCATTTTGTCTTCCCACTGTTTCAGTTCCCATCTCCCGGTCTAACCACTGGAACAACATTGCTAGTAAAACTCATGATTTCATCAGTATGTTTGGTCCACTTCTGACTTATGGTTTGGGATTGCCATTATTTTTATACTTTTCTCAAAGCATTTAGTGGCAAATTAAGGGATAAATGTGGTGGTTGGGGGGGGGGCGGGGGGAAGGTGTTGGGAGAGGGATCCCTTTTAGCATGGCCTGGCTCAACCTGAAACCTCTGGGCTTGCTTCAAGGGTGAAAATCTAAAACCAAGATGATCCAGAGCTGGCTAACGGCTATCCCCTGAAATTTGAATCTAGTTTTGGCAGATTCTAAGAACCTGTGTTTTTCTGTACGAGGCCTGGCAATTAATTTTGTGAACTGGTTGCAATGATTTGCTAACCATTTTTGATATCAGAAGGATTATTTATTATGAATTTGTACCAATTGGACAAACAGTTTACTATTTGGAAGTGCTAAAAAGGCTGTGTGAAAAAGTCAGACAGCCTGAACATTTTGCCAATGCATGACTCTTGCATCACAACACTGCACCAGCTCACACAGCACTGTCAGTAAACAAATAACTGTATTGGAACCCCCTCCCTACTCACCTGATCTGGCCTCCAATGACTTCTTTCTTTACCCAAAGATAAAGACAATATTGAAAGGAAGACATTTTGATGACATTCAGGACAACAGGTGTAATATAATAATAGCTCTGATGGCCATTCCAGAAAAAGAGTTACCAAATTGCTTTGAAGGGTGGACTAGGCACTGGCGTCAGTCCATAGCTTCCCAAGGGGAGTACTTCAAAGGTGACCATAGTGATATCCAGAAATGAGTTATGCAGTGTTGTCTCTAGAATGCATTCATGAACTTAATTGTCAGACCTCATAAGGTTTCAAGTCAACTACAGGTTGCCACAAGTAATTCTCTTGTCAAGATTAGCTTTTGGCCTGAAGCTAACCAGCACCTGCACTCTGGTGGATATTGAAACTGGCATAATTCTCTTCAAACACAGCAAGTGAGGAGATGGGGCATGTTCAATGACCATATATAAACAGTCCCCACCCCACATGTCAAGTCTCACTGCACCTAAGCGTACACTTGCTGGTTCTTAATCTTTTTTTGCACCATGGCTCTCTTCACTCCTTCTAAGAGTAAAGGATTTAAATGAATGAAATAAAATATATATGACTTATAAATAAACTACTTATTGAAATACTATATCAAATTTTCTTAAGCAGTAATGTATGTGTTTCCTTATTAATATACTAAATAACAAGATCTGGTTTCTAATAACTACATAAATTTGAAGGAGTTTAAACTACTAAGATATTGGCTACAACCATATGTTATGAAAATATCTGTCCTTTCTTTTAATGAAAAGTCACAGGTACTACTAATACCAGTGTGGTGTGTTGCCTACAATCATTATTGAAGGAAATGTTAACTTATTTAGAGGTTACTGGAAGCAAAAATTTAATTTCATCCAGGATCATTCTGAATTCTATCAATGGACCCCAGCCTAACAATCCCTGAGAGATGTGAAAACAAAAACCCAACTAACAGAGTAAAGACCTAGCCACTGCTGGTGAAAAAATGTCCACGCTGGGGAACCAACTATTTTACTTGCACATCTCAGTTCTATTTACCCAATGAAAGATTTTTCCTGCCCACTTTGTCTCCCAGTTATTTATTGCAGATGGTTCCAAGTAGGTGCTGGTCTTTCTGATCATTAAAAAGCACCCTCAAAGTAGATCCCTTTCTAAAGGAGACATGCCACTCAAAGACAATTATTCAGATAATTTAAAATCTTCCCCAAATTTAGGAAAAATAGAACACTTATCTTACTGATTTCACCATCAATTATTCTGCTTTCAGCTCCTTTAATTGTGGAAAAATGAGTCAGTTAAATGCCCCGTGTACCTCAGCCAAATACTCTTTTGATGAACCTATAATTAGAGGTCAACAGATGATGTTCTAGAAAAACCTAGTTTTGGGGTGATTAAGATTGGGCCAAAGTAAAAGTACTGATGATTACAACCTTGGAATCATCTTCAATATTAGTTTTTTTTAAATATATCTTATTAGCAGAAATGAAACAAAAATGGTAAAGACAACTGTTATTATTGCCAGAAATAATAGCAGCAACAACATCAATTAAGTCATTATTTTCATACAATGAAAATATTATCACAATGGTTAGCAAGAGGGACTTTTAAGCTTAGGAGGTGATTTTTTCTTTGTCCAAATAAGTTCAAAAACCTCAATTAATGGATAAGGAAATATAATTTCATTTCTATTCCTGATTTAAAAAGGGACACTATGGGGCCGGCCGAGTGGTATGTTGGTTAAGCGCTGGTCTTGGGAAGCCAGCGCCCCGGTTCGGGTCCCACATATGAGGGCCAGTAACACTGCCCTCAAAAAAAAAAAAAAAAGGGGACCCTATGATATACTAGTAAAAGAAATACCAATATGAAAGTATTATGTGTAACTACTTTTATAAATGATTAGTATAGTTAGGCTTCTAGCTAGCAGTGACCTTTATACACGAGTGTGTGTGTTTAATGCTACAAAGAATGTGTAAATGATTTTAATAGTTTTCAAGGACACAACTGCTTAGGTAGACAAGGAGAGTACTATGCTTTATTCTAAAGTAAAATGCAAGCCTAGAAAGTTAGCTCATATCAAAATATGCTTACACAATAATTATCACCCATGTAAATAAAGTTTCTTTCCTTTCTCTCTCTTTCTTTCTTTCTTTCTTTCTTTCTTTCTTTCTTTCTTTCTTTCTTTCTTTCTTTCTTTCTTTCTTTCTTTCTTTTTCTTTCTTCTCTGTCTCTCTCTCTGTCTCTCTCTGTCTCTCTCTGTCTCTCTCTCTCTCTCTGTCTCTCTCTCTCTCTCTCTCTCTCTCTCTCTCTCTCTCTCAAGGTCCTGATGTAAATTGGGGCCTTGTTCAATATCTTGCTTAATCTGAAGACTATAAAAAGCTGTGCTTGATATAAACCTTGACATTTAGAGTGTGGCAATCTGAATTCTAGCTATAGCTATCCAGAATAAGCAAATAAGTTACGAGAGAGCTACATACAAGGTTCCTGAAAAACCAAACAATTGAAAAATTGCTTGTTTCATAAGTAAATTTGTTAGTTAAGTGCACAACTCTCATTTCATTTAAAATTGTGACAAAATAAATTTTACAAATTATTTTTTTAATTTTGCTTTTTTGTATTACTCCCTATACTCTGCTTTCAATTAATTGAGGCCAATAAATGTCCCTGAAAAATGTAACAGAAATGAAATTTGGTGTGAAAACCACACTCATAAATAAAATTTATATTAATTGAAAATGAGTTTCTCTGTTTCCTCTATTTTAAGCATTCCAAATGGTAATATTTTGCAACAATTATAAACTCTTTTGGTTTATAATTTCCTGGTTTAAACATAGGTAAACAGAACACAATGTGATGAATAAGTACAGCAAGTTCGCAAGGTCAAAATAGAAAAATCAACCATATTTTTGTATACTCCAGATATACAATTTAAAGTGAAACAAATTAAGAAATTATTCAATTTATAACAGCATCAAAAATAATAAAATAATTAGTAATATTTCAACAAAAGGCATGCAAAACTTATACTCTCAAAATTATAAAACATTGTTGAAAGAAATTAAAGATAAAAATAATAGAAAGAAATCTCATGTTTATAATGGAATACTTAGTATTGTTATGATGACAATGGTCTCCAAATTGATCACAGATTCAACATAATCTATAAAAATCCCATCTTATTTCTTTGTAGAAATTGACAAGATTATCCTAAAATTCATATGTAAACTCAGGGAACCTGGAATAGTTGAAACAATCTTGAAAAAAAGATGAACAAAGTTGGAGTACTCACATTTCTAAATGTCAAAGCTTACTAAAATGCAACATTATTCAAGATAATGTGGTACTAGCATAAACTATACATTTATATCAATGCAATAGAATTGAGAGTCCAGAAATAAATTCATATATTGATGGTCAATTGGTTTTTGACAAGGGTGTCAAGACAAAAAGGATAACCTTTTTAACAAATGGTGCTGGGACCACTGGGTGTCTCCATGCAAAAGAATGAAATTGAATCTCTACCTCAAACCATATATTGTAATAAATGCAACGTGGATCAAATACCTAAATGTGAGAGCTAAAACTATAAATGTCTTAGAAGAAAACACAGGAGTAAATATGTATGACCTTAGATTAGGCAACAATTTCTTAGATATGACACCAAAAGAAAAATCAACAAATGAAAAAACAGACAAACTAGATTTTATCAAAAGTTTAACTACACATCTTCAAAAACAAAAACTTTAATGATGCAAAGGGCACTATCAAGAGAGTAAAAAGATAACCCATGGAATGGGAGAAAATATTTTCAAGTCATATATCTGATAAGGGACTTGTATCTAGAATACATAAAGAACTCAATAATAAGTCAAACAGCCCAATTTAAAAATAGGCAAGGATCTGGACATTTTCCAGTTGGATATTTTCCAAAGAAGATATACAAATAGCTAATAAGTACATGAAAAGACACCCAAAGATTCACCAGGGAAATGCAAATCAAATCCCCAGTGAGATACAGTTCATGCCCACTAGGATGGCTAGAATAAAAACAAAACAAAATAAACAAAACTGGAAAGTAACAAGCACTGATGAGGATGTAGGGAAATCAGAACCAACATACACTGCAGGTAGGAACATAAGACAGTGAAGTTACTGCAGAAAACAGCCTGGCAATTTCTCAAAAAATTAAACATATAGTTACCATTTGACATAGCAATTCATTTACTTTTAGGTTTATGCTCCAGAGAAATGAAAACAAATGTCCACACAAAAATGCATACATAGAACTTCTGGTCAAGGTAGTGGAGTAGGTAAATGCTGTGCTAGCCTCCTCCCATAACCACATGAAAATTGCAACTAAATTATAGAACAATCAACCTGGAGAACCACCTGAAGATTAACTGAGAAGTTCTCCTATAACTAAGGATAAAAAGAAGAAGCCATGCTGAGACTGGTTGGAGGGGTGGAGAGGCAAAATAGGCTGGTCCCACATTCACGTGAAGTGGTTAAGAATCAGAAGGGGTATCTTGGTTGTGGAAGTATACCCTCTGAGGAGCAAAGGGTCACAGCCCCACACTGGGTTTCCCAGCCCAGAATGCCAGGAAGATAAGCCCCCATAACATCTGTCTATGAAAATCAGCATCTGGGTGAGATGGAGGGCTGTTATAGATTAGATCCACGAATCCTCTTGAAAAGCCTGAGCACAGACTTACTTGCTCACACTGGCCCTAAGCTCCAGTTAAGAGAGAGTGGCTCGAAAAGTGCCAGGGACTTATGAGGAGAAACTGATTGTCTATCTTCAGGGTAAGAGCTGGAGAGGCAGCTCTCTTCAGGATTGAAGTAGTGGCAGAAGCCATTGTTCGTTTGTTGAGCCTTCCCTCATATAGTCGGCAGTTGCCAAACCTGGGTATTGATTAACCTGACTAACACTACTTGCCTCACCCTGGCGATTCCCTGAGACCCCCATCTCACCCAGCTCACAGCCTGACTTGAACCTCTTCAAGCAGAAGTTCCACACAAGCAGCCACTTGGCTCACATTGCAGACTTTCATAAAATCTCTCAAAGATCCATAAACCCCAAACAAGCAGTGGCTGGTCTCAATATGTCCTATACTTCTTGCTAAGTGGCTGCAAGCATGGCACAATTGGCAGTCAGCCTTGGTTCAAAACATAGCCTCTTTCAGGTGCCTCCAAGTCCAGTACAAGAAGTGACCAAACACAGATCATTTTGTAGCTCCACCAGGTAGAACTGGGCTGAGCACAGGCAGCAGCTGACCTGGGCCTGCATCAGAGCTCTGGCCCACTCAAGCGGCCATAGAACCAACACATCCAGTGGCCAGCTTCAGACCATACCAGAGCACCACCCAATTAGCTCCATAAATGATACATCCAAAGGATGGACTCAGCAGGCACCAGAGCCTCACTAAAGTGAATCTTGCTCCATGAGGTCAGCCCCTGCATAACAGCTTATCTGCTGTAGTCATTGCCAGCACACAAAACCAGTCAGCTTGAGGGTCAACCCCACTCACTGATGTGCCAACATCAGTCAAGGCTCAAGTACAACAGGAGGGCATACACAACTCACACAAGAGACATCCCTGAGCACCCGGCTTAGGTGACCAGGGAGATTTTGCCAGTGGGCCCCATAAGACAACTACTACACAAGGGCACTCTACCAAGACTGGGAGACGTAGCAGTCTGTATGTATTATTTCTATCTAAAACATAGAAACAAACACAGGGAGGCAGCAAAATAAGGAGACAAAGAAACATGTCCCAAATGAAAGAACAGGACAAAACTCCAGAAAAAGAACTAAACAAAATGGAGGCAAGCAATCTACTATATACATTCAAAACATTGGTTATAAAAGTGCTCAATGAACTTAGGGAAGGAATAGATAAGCTCAGTGAGAACTTCAACAAAGAGGCAGTAAACACACAAAAGAAGTCAAAAATGAAGATAAAATGTCAAAAATGAAGAAAAAAAAGTAAAAAAATAACTGAAATGAAGAATACATTAAATGGAATCAACAACAGATTAGATGAACCAGAGGACTGAATCAATGATTTGAAAGACAAGTTGGCAAGAAAGACCCAATCAGAACAGCAAAAAGAAAAAGGAATCCAAAAAAATGAGGATAAATTAAGGGACCTCTGGGACAACATCAAACATAACAACATTTGCATCAGAGAGGTAACAGAAAGGGAAGAGAGAGCAACAATTAAAAATCTCTTTAAAGAAACAATTTACCTAAACTGCAAAGAAAATAGACATACAAGTACAGAAAGCACAGACATTCGCAAACAAGATGAACCCAAAGAAGTCCAAACCAAGACACATCACAATTAAAATGCCAAAGGTTAAAGACAAAGAGAATCTCACAAGCAGCAAGAGAAAAGCAGTTAGTTATTTACAAAGAACCTTCCATAATCCATCCAGCTGATTTCTCAACAGAAACTTGGCAGGCCAGAGGGATTGGCTGGAAATATTCAAAGTGATGAAAAGTAAGGACCTACAACCAACACTAATCTACCCAGCAATGCTATCATTTAGAATTAAAGAAGAGATAAAGAGATTACCAGACAATAAAAAATTAAAGGATTTCGTCACCACCAAACCAATATTACAAGAAATGTTAAAGGACTTCTTTAAGAAGAAGAAGGGAAAAAAGATAAAAAATATAAATAGTACCCCAATGGAAAAAAACTCACTAACAAAGGCACACACATAATTAAAGCAGTGGATCAACCAACTATAAAGCTAGTACAAAGGTTAAATGGTAAAAGTCAGAAGATAATGTGTAATTAGAACAGTAAATTAAGAGATCACACAGGCACACAAAAAAAGTAAAAAATAATGGCAAAAACATAAACATTGACACAACTCTCCAAATTATTAAAAATCATTGAATTATACACTTACAATGAGTGAATTTTGTGGTATGTATGTAAATTAGTCCCCAATGAATCTGTTTAAAAAATAAATTGTGGGGCTGGCCGAGTGGCATGGTGGTTAAGTGCTGGCTTGGGATGCCAGCGGCCCCGGTTCAGATCCCACATATGAGGGACACTGCCCTCAAAAAAATAAATAAATAAAAAATAAATAAATGAATAAATTGTGCATGAAATGTCATAAGCAAACAAACAAATGTGGAAAGGGTGAGTAAAAATGGTAGTGATTTTAGTTTGTGTTTGTTTGACTTTAAGTGACTATCAACTTAAAATAGACTACTATAAACATAGTGTGGTATATATGAAGCACATAGCAACCACAAACCAAACGTATTCAAGAGATATACAAGAAATAAAAAGAAAGGAATCCAAAGACAATACTTCAGAAAGTAATTAACATAGAAGAGAGCATGAGAATAAGAAAGGAACAGAGAAGAACTACAAAAGCAATTAATAAAATGGCAATAACTACATACTTATCAATAATTAATTTGAAAGTAAATGGATTAAATGCTTCAATCAAAAGACATAGGATAGGGCTGGCCGAGTGGCACATTCGTTAAGAGCTGGTTTTGGGATGCCAGTGGCCCTGGTTCAGATCCCACATGAGGGCCAGTGACACTGCCCTCTACAGCTAACAATAGCTCTACCTGGAGCTGAGCTGTGGGAGCCCCGGCGATGGTGTAGGCTGCAGCCCCTGCTGCAGTGGGCTGCCATAGGCTACAGTGAGTGGCCCGCAGCCAGCGTGAGCTGCCAATAGCCGAGGTGAGCGACCAGCCAGAGGCCGGCGACCGATCTGCCTCATTCAGGCAGAGCGCAATGACGATACCAACATGGGCCAGTGAAGCAACGTCCTCCACAACTAGACTGAAAAACAAAAAGACAGCAACTTGTCTGTTCCCCTTCCCCTATTCCCCAACGCTGTTCCCCTCCCTTAATTCCCCAATAAAATCTTAAAAAAACAAACAAACAAAGACATAGGGTAGCTGAATGGATGAGAAAACAGAGACCCATACAAATGCTGCCTACAAGACACCCATTTCAGATGGAAAGAGACATACAGACTACAGACTGAAAGGGATGGAAAGGTATTTCACACAAATGGAAATGAAGAGCCCTAAAGATTACACCAAAAAAACTATTTGAACTGATAAATCAATTTAGTAAAGTAGTAGAATACAAAATTAATAATTAGAAATTGGTTGCGAGCTGGCTGAGTGGCGCGGTGGTTAAGCGCTGGCTTGGGAAGCCAGCGGCTCCAGTTCGGGTCCCACATATGAGGGCCAGTGACACTGCCCTTAAAAAAAGAAAAAAAAAAAAAGGAAAAAGAAATTGGTTGCATTTTTATACACCAATAAGAAACTATCAGAAAGAGAAGTTAAACAATCCCATTTACAATTGCATCAAAATAAAATGATAAACTATTTAGGAATAAATTTAACCAAGAAGGTAAAAGACCTGTACTTGGAAAATTATAAGACATTAAAGAATGAAATTGAAGAAGATACAAATAAATGGAAGCATATACCGTGCTTATAGATGGGGAAAATTAACATCATTAAAATGTCCATACTGCCCAAAGCAATCTATAGATTCAATACTATCCCTATCAAAATACCAATGGCATTTTTCACAGAACTAGAACAAATAATCCTAAAACTTATATGGAACCACAAAAGACCCTAAATATTGCCATAGCAACTTTGAGAAAGTACAAAGTTGGAGGTCTCAAGCTACCTGATATCAAACTACACTGCAAGACTATAATAATCAAAACAGTATGGTACTGGCATAAAGCAGACACATAGGTCACAGTAAAGGAAACCACCAGTGAAAAGACAATCTGCTGAATGAGAAAAGATATTCATCAATGATATATCTGATAAGGGGTTAATATCCAAATTATATGAAGAACTCATATAACTTAACTCCAAAAAACAAACAAACAATGTGATTAAAAACTGCATGGACGGGCCGGCTGTGTGGCACAGTGGTTAAGTGCTGGTTTGTAAAGCTAGCGGCCCCGGTTCGGGTCCCACGTATGAGGGCCAGTGACACTGCCCTCAAAAAACAAAAACAAAAACAAAACTGGGTGGAGCACCTGAATGGACATGTCTCCAAAGAGGACATACAGATGGTCAACAGACATATGAAGAGATACTCAACATCCCTAATCATCAGAGAAATGCAAATTAAAACCACAATGAGATATCACTTCACACCTGTCAGAATGGCTAATATCAGTAAACTAGAAAGTATTGGCAAGAATGTGGAGAAAAGGAGATTCTTGTGCACTGTTGGTAGGATTGCAAATTGGTGCAGCCACTATGGAAAACAGTATGGAGGTTCCTCAAAAAAATTAAAAATAGAACTACCATATGACCCAGCAATCCCACTTTTGGGTATTTATCCAAAGAAATCCAAAACACTAATTTGAAAAGATGTGTGCATCCCTATGTCCATTGCAACATTACTTACAATAGCCAAGATATGGAAACCTATGTGTCCATCAATAGATAAATGGATAAAGAAGTGGTACATATATAAAATGGAATATTACTCAGCCATAAAAAGGAATAAAATCTTATCATTTACAACAACATGGACAGACCTAGAGGGTATTATGCTTAGTGAAATAAGATAGAGAAAGACAAATATGATTTCACTCATGTGTAGAATTTAAAAAACAAAAAAATGAGCAAACAGAACAGAAACACTCATAGACAAAGAGAACAAAATGATGGTTGGCAGATGGAAAGGGTGTTGGGGGGCTGGGTGAAAAAGATGAAGGGATTAAGAAGTACAAATTGGCAGTTACAAAATAGTCATGAGGATATAACTTATAGCACAGGGAATATACTCAATAATATTGTAATAACTATGAATGGTGTCAGGCAGGTAAGTAGACTTACTGGGGGGATCACCTTGTTATAAATGTCTAACCACTATGCTGTACACCTGAAACTAATATAATATTGATTGTCAGCTGTCACTGAAAACAAGTTTTAAAAAACATACATGAAATTGAAACACCTACCATGCTCATGGATAGGAAGAATTAATATAGTTAAAATGTCCATACTGCCTAAAGCAATATATAGATTCAATGCAATTCCTATCAAACTACCAAGGGCATTTTTCACAGAAATAGAAAATATAATCCTAAAGTTTATATGGAATCATAAAAGACCCAGAATAGCCTCGGCAATTCTGAGGAATAAAAACAAAGTCGGGGGGATCACGCTACCAGACATCAAAACCTACTACAAGGCCACAGTAATCAAGACAGTTTGGTATTGGCATAAAAACAGGCACATCGATCAGTGGAACAGAACAGAGAGCCCAGAAATAAATCCAAGCATTTACGGACAGTTAATCTATGACAAGGGAAGCAAGAATTTACACTGGAGTAAAGATAGTCTATTCAATAAATGGTGCTGGGAAAATTGGACTGACACATGCAAAAAAATGAAACTGGATCATCTCCTTACGCCTTATACAAGAACAAATTCAAAATGGATTAAAGACTTAAATGTAAGACCTGAAACCATAAAAATCCTAAATGAAAATATAGGGAGTACATTTGCAGACATTACCCGAGCAATATTTTTACTGATACATCCCTACGGGCAAGGGAAGTAAAAGAAAAAATGAACATATGGGATTATATCAGACTTAAAAGTTTTTTCACAACAAAGGAAACCATTAATAAAACAAAAAGGAAGCCTACTGAATGGGAGAATATATTTGCCAACGATATATCTGATAAGGGGTTAATATCCAAAATTTATAAAACACTCATGAAACTCAACACCAAAAAAACAAACAACCCAATTAAAAAATGGGCAGAAGATATGAAGAGACATTTCTCTAAAGAGGACATACAGATGGCCAACAGGCATATGAAAAAAGTTCAACCTCACTGGTCATTAGGGAAATGCAAATAAAAACCACCATGAGATACCACCTCACTCCAGTCAGAATGGCTATCATCAACAAATCAACAAACAACAAGTGCTGGCGGGGCTGTGGGGAAAAGGGGACCCTGCTGCACTGTTGGTGGGACTGCAGATTGGTGCAGCCACTATGGAAGTCAGTATGGAGGTATCTCAAAGAACTGGAAATAGAGCTACCTTTTGACCCAGCAATTCCACTCCTAGGTATTTATCCTGAAAAAACCAAGACACTTATTCAAAAAAAGTTATGCACCCCGATGTTCATAGCAGCACAATTTACAATAGCTAAGACTTGGAAACAACCAAAATGCCCGTCAGTAGATGACTGGATTAAGAAACTGTGGTATATTTATACAATGGAGTATTACTCCGCTATAAAGAAGAATGA
Source organism: Aselliscus stoliczkanus (assembly GCA_033961575.1). Taxonomy (NCBI): domain Eukaryota; kingdom Metazoa; phylum Chordata; class Mammalia; order Chiroptera; family Hipposideridae; genus Aselliscus; species Aselliscus stoliczkanus. The sequence continues at coordinate 68,481,936 of CM066734.1, read as the reverse complement.
AATCGTGCCATTTGCAATGATATGGATGGACCTAGAGACTATAATGTTGAGTGAAATAAGTCAGTCAGAGAAGGACAAATACCATATGATCTCACTCATATGTGGAATATGAAAAACTGTATGGATGAGCAAAGTAAACAGAAACTGTCTCATAGATATAGAGGAAAAATCAGGGTTGCTAATTTGGAGAGGAATGGGGATGAGGGAGATGGGGAAGGGATTAGATAGCAAAAATAGGCAACTACAATATTGCTACTGGGATAGGAAAAACAGTTTGGGGAATATAATTAATAATGTTGTAAATATTCTGTGGAATGTCAGATGATCATAGGTCTTGTTAGGGAGACCATTTCATGGATGGAGTAGAGGTTTGATCACTGCACTGTTTTACTAAAGTGGAGGTGGTATACCTACTGTAATTGAATATATATAGATAGTCACGGGATGTGGATTATACTGTGGAAGAGAGTCAGAGGAAGAGTAATAGATATATATGATATGGGGGGGAGTGGGGTGGTGTATTGGGGGTGGGGGGTTTGTCACTTTGAGGGGTAAAATGTATAACTATTGCACTGTGTTGTACACCTGAAACTAATTAAAAAAAAAAATACATGAATGTTTATATTCATAATAGCCTAAAAGTAGAATCAACTTAAATACACATCAACGAATGAATGGATAAACAAAATGTGATTTATCCATACAAAGCAATATTATTTGTCCAGAAAAAGGAATGAAGTACTGATATATGCTATAGCATGGATGAACCTTCAAACAATTATGCTAAGTAAAAGAAGGTGGTCACAAAAGACAACATATTATATGATTCTATTTATTTGGTGTAAAAGTAATTGCGGTTTTTGCATTGTTGAAATTTGTCTTTGATATTGGAATACATTCTTAAATAAATGTGGTTATGTTATACATAATTTTAATGCACATTTCCTGTTTTATGTTTTTTTTTTTTGCTAATGACTTATTACTTGCTGTTTATTTTATATGTATTTTAGACTATGGAAATGATTTTAGACAAAAAGCAAATTCGAGCGATTTTCTTATTTCAGTTCAAAATGGGTCGTAAAGCAGTGAGACAACTCGCAACATCAACAATGCATTTGGTCAATGAACGGCTAATAAATGTACAGTGCAGTGGTGGTTCAAGAAGTTTTGCAAAGGAGACAAGAGCCTTGAAGATGAGGAGTGTAGTGGTCAGCCATTGGAAATTGACAATGACCAACTGAGAGCAATCATCAAAACTGATCCTCTTACAACTACTCGAGAAGTTGCCAAAGAACTCAACATCGACCATTCTACAGTCATTTGGCATTTGAAGCAAACTGGAAAGGTGAAAAAGCTTGATAAGTGGGTGCCTCATGAGCTGACTCCAAATAAAAAAACAACATCGTTTTTAAGTGTCATCTTCTCTTATTCTATACAGCAACAATGAACCATTTCTCTATCAGATTGTGACAGGCGACGAAAAGTGGATTTCATACAACAACCGGTGATGACCAGCTCGTGGTTGAACCTCGAAGAAACTCCAAAGCACTTCCCAAAGCCAAACTTGCACCAGAAAAAGGTCATGGTCACTTGTTGGTGGTCTGCTGCCGGTCTGATCTACTACAGCTTTCTGAATCCCGGGGAAAGCATTACATCTGAGAAGTATGCTCAGCAAATCGATGAGATATACTGAAAACTGCAACGCCTGCAGCCGGCATTGGTCAACAGAAAGGGCCCAATTCTTCTCCACAACAATGCCTGACTGCATGTTGCACAACCAACACTTCAAAAGTTGAATGAATTGGACTATGAACTTTTGCCTCATCCACCAGATTCACCTGACATCTCACCAATCAATTACAACTTCTTCAAGCATCTTGACAATTTTTTGCAGGGAAAACACTTCCACAACCAGCAAGATGCAGGAAATGCTTTCCAAGAGTTCATCGAATCCCAAAGGACGGATTTTTACGCGAATAAACAAACTTTTTTCTGGTTGGCAAAAATGTGTTGATTGTAATGGTTTCTATTTTGATTAATAAAGATGTGTTTTAGGGCCGGCCGAGTGGCGCGGTGGTTAAGCGCTGGCCTAGGAAGCCAGCGGCCCGGGTTCGGTCCCACATATGAGGGCCAGTGATACTGCTCTAAAAAAAAAAAAAAAAAGATGTGTTTGAGCCCAGCTTTAATGATTTAAAATTCACAGTCACAAACTGCAATTACATTTGCACCAACCTAATATATGAAATGTCCCAAATAGGCAAATCTACAGAGACAGAAAGTAGGTTAGTGGTTACTTAAGAGCTGGAGGAGATGGGGAAGATTACTGGGGTAATAGCTAAAAATCACAGGGTTTCTTGGAGGGAAGTGATGAAAAAAATTCTCAAATGGATTGTGGTAAAGGTTGCACAACTCTGAATATACTACAAGCCATAAATTGTATACACTTTAAATGGGTGAATTGTGTGATGGGTAAATTATACGCCAATAATACTGTTACAAAAAATATAACGTGACTCAAATGACTTATTATCTTGAAATCAGATTATTAAATTCCCATGAAAAAGATCCAAGGTGCATTCATTCATAGACATAGAGTAAGAAACAGGAGGAGGAACAAGTTTGTAGGTAAAATCAGTTTGGGACATGTTGAGTGAGAAAATCTAGTGGAACATAATCCAATAAGAGAAGCCCAGCAGGCAATCAGAGATATAAATCATTACATCAGGGGAGAAGTCTGTACTGGAGTTATAGATCTGGGGATCATTTGCATATGGTTCTAGTACTCAAAATGTTGAGTGTGTAGAAAATGTGTAAGGCAGGGTTTTTTGTTTTTTTGGCAAAATACACATAAAACATAAAATTTACCACCTTAATCATTTTTAACTGTACAGTTTAATAGTGTTAAGGATATCATGTTGTTGTGCAACCCATCTCCAGAACTTTCTCATCTTGCAACACCAAATCTCTATGCCCATTAAACGGCGACTCCCAACCAATCTCCAGAACTTTCCCATCTTGCAACGCCAAATCTCTATGCCCATTAAACGGCGACTTCCATTTCCCTTTCTCCCCAGTCCCTAGAAACCAGCATTCTGCTTCCTGTTTCTATGAAGTTGACTACTACTCTAGGGAACTTATATAAGCATTTTTCTTTTCTTACTGGCTTATTTTTTTTAGCATAATGTCTTTAAGGTTCACTCATGTTGTACCATGTGTGGAGAATTTCCTTCCTTTTGAAGGCTGAATAATATTGTATTGTATGTACCTGCCACATTTTGCTTAATCCATTTACCTCTTGGCTATTGTATATAATGCTGGATGTACAAGTATTTCTTTGAGACCCTGCTGTTAGTTCTTTTGGTGTATACCCAAATGAATGCTGGATCACATGGTAATTCTATTTTTAATTTTTTAAGAAACCAGCATACTGCTTTCCATACCAACTACACCATGTACAGTCCTACCAACAGTGAGCAACAGGGTCCCAATTTCTCCACATCCTTGACAACACTTGTTATTTTGTTTGTTTGCTTTTGTACAGTAACCATCCTAACATGTGAGGTGATACTAGACTGTGGTTTCAATATGCATTTCCCTGATAATTAATGATGTTGAACAGTTTTTCCATATGTTTACTGGCCATTTTTATACCTCTTTGGAGAAATGTCTATTTAAGTTGTTTGCCTATTTTTAATAGAGTTATTTGTTTTTGTTGTTGTTGAGGAATTCTTCATTTAGGGTACATGGACCACACCCTAGTGTGAGTGGATGGGATTTAAGTAGTCACAAAGACCTTGATACTATATACTAAATTGTATGTGTATATTTTTTTTCCTTAAGATTTTCTAGTTCTTATCAGATTTGTTTTCCACAGAGAAAACTGGCTTTTTTTCCCCTGAATGTGTAAATAATGTATCTAAGGAAAAAAAAAACTAAAGATAAAAGTATATTTCCAAATCTATTGTTTGTTTATTGCTTTCTTTATGTCTTTTGTCATACAAAGACAGCCATTTTTATGTAGTCAAATATGTTTATCTTTTCTTTTAGAGCTTTGGAATTTTTCAACCATGGTTATAAAGGGATATTACCTTACCCTTTAGATTGAACATATAATAACCTAGATTTCTTTGTGTGATATCTTCATTGAGTTATGTTTTTAATCTCCCTGGAATTTATTTTATATTAATGCAAAGTGGGGATTCTTTTTCTTTTCCTCCTAGATAGATGACAGTTATTTTAATTTATTTGTTTGCCAAAACCTATAAGACAATGTAAATAATACTGTAAAAAACATCTTAGTTTTGATTGAAGTGGGTTTTGTGATTTGCCATTGTATATTTGCTTGCTGAGTTTTGCTAATCTTAAATATACTTAAATGGTTTCCTTCTATGTTATTTTTAAAAGAGATTTTATCAGGAATAGTTGCTGAATTCTATTGAATATATTTTTAGTATTTATTGATATTGATATGACTTTTTTTTTTTTTTTTTTTGAGGCAGTGTCACTGGCCCTCATATGTAGGACCTGAACCAGGGCCACTGGCTTCCCAAGCCAGCACTTAACCACCACGCCACTTGGCCGGCCCGATATGCTTATATTTTTTCCTTTAGTTTATTGATACAATATATTATGTAATAGATTATTTGATAATGAATCATTCTTATATTTCTGGAATAGTTCCTGTTTGGTCATAGTATACTATTCTTTTGTTACATAGTAGATTTTGTTTGCTAATATTTTATTTTGAATTTTTGCATCTATATTCATAAGTGAGACTGATCTATATTTTTCTTTATGTTGCTATACTATATTTTTCAAGTTTTGGCATTAAAGTTCGTTGTTTTATATAATGAATTAGGAGAGCTTCATCTGGAATGGTAAATAACTTTGTGGTTATCTGTTACTTTAAAGTCAGATAAACTCAGCTGGGAAGGCATATGGTTTGGGTGACTTTTTTCGATAGAAGATTTTTAATTACCTTTTAATCTCCTATAGTAATTAATTGGTCTGTTCACATTTCTATTTTGGGGATCAATTTTACTCACTTGTTTTCTTTCCAAGAAATGATATACTTTTTTCTAAATTTTCAACTGCTTCCATAGAATTGTGTGAAGTAGTAATAACTATTTCTTTAATCTCTCCTATATCTGGGAATCTGACTTATTTTGCATCACTCATCTTGTCTTTTTCTGCTCCTTGCCAAGAATGAGGAGGGAAAAGGGGAGGGGATGATATCTATTTCATTAATCTTTTCAAAGAACTAGATTTTAGATTTATTTGTCCTCTCTACCAGTTTTTTAAATTTAACTGGCTTTGCCTTTTAGCTTTACTAATTAAGTATTCCTTATGTCTTTGGTTATTTCATTTTCCTTTTTCTCACTGTTAATTTTTTAAGATAGATTCTTAGGCCCTTAATGTTTATTTTTGTTTTCTAATGATGGTCTTCAAAATTTAGTGTGTATTTCACACTTAAAGCATATTTCAATTTTGGCTAGCCACTGTTCAAGTGCTCAATAGTCACTGGCTGCCTGACTGGACAGCACACTCCACAGGAAGGATGGTAAATACAGCACAGTCTCAAGCTCTCCCACACCTCACCGCTGGTGGAAACCACCAGTTAGCTATGGCATCCTTTCTTCATAAGTCCTGGTATGGTCTCCTAGCCCTTGTCAACAGAGCCTGACAGACAGGCTTCCTATTAGAGTTGGCACCCAAACAGAAGTTAAAGTCCAATAGAAGGGCAATTTCATGAGGACGGGGTTTTGGTCTGTTTTTGTTTTTTTTTTCAATTATTATTATTATTTTTGTTAGCTGAGCCATCCTGCCACCTGTTGGCAGCTCAGCAGCAGCTCAGCTCAGACTGGACATTGAACTGCTGTTGCTCAGAGCTCAGCTTGCACTCTTGAGTGAGCTCTTAACCAACTGAGCCACTCGGCCTGCCCGGTTTTGGTCGGTTTTATTCACTGCTATCTTACAACGCCCAGAATGTAATGAACATTCAATATACACTTATTCAATGAATTATATCTAGTTGCCATCCTACTTGTACAGTAGTGAACACAACTCATTTCTAGTAATTATTATTGTCTGAGAATAATTTTAAATTAAGCCTGACCATTATAAAGAGAACATTTTCAAAACCTGCAAACTAAAAGAAAATTCTAATTCAATTGTAAAATGGAAGGAGCCAATCTCTTGTCTCATACTCATAGTGCCACTACTGAATATGAGTTTTAACCTTTAAAAATTTTCAAGTAGGCATTACATTATGAAAAAAAAAAGGGAAATCAGCCCATGGCTGTATTTATCACAATGTCTACAATCACATTGTTTGCTGAATACATTACTATAATACTATATAGTAAAATCCAAGCACTTTGCAAAGTTCTCCATAATTTCAATCTATTTCTTAACAAATTCCCTTAAGAAGCACAGGATCAGATGAGCAAGATATTTTACAGCAACCGGTCACAGTATTTCAGAGTTAAGTCCTTGCCTTTAAGAGTTTAAAAAAGCCCTAATAAAACTTGAATAATTATGATCATTATCATGATTATTATAATAACTGTTCCTTGTTGAGTGCTTATTATGTTCTAGGAATGATGCTAAGGCTTTTCACATATATTATCTCATTAAAGACTTAAAATAATGCTAATAGTCATTTGCTTAAAGTCTTCCAGCTAATACATGAAATAGGATGAAAACCCTGGTCTGCCTGACTCTCAAGTCTGGAATTTTGTCCACTCAGTTAGTCCACCCTCCCCATTTTTTTTTATAAGATTTTATTGGGGAATTGGGGGAGGGGAACAGCATTGGGGAACCGGGGAAGGGGAACAGACAAGTTGCTGTCCTTTTGTTCTTCAGTCTAGTTGTGGAGGACATTGCTCCACTGGCTCATGTTGATATTGTCATAGCTCTATTCCTGGGTGAGGCAGATTAGTCGCCAGCCTCTGGATGGCTGCTCATGGTGGCTCTTGGCAACTCACACCAGCTGCCCACTGTTCATGCTGGCTGCCAGCCACTCACTGTAGCTTATGGCAGCCCACTGCAGCAGGGGCTGCAGCTACACCGTCGCCAGCGACTCACAACAGCCCAGCTCCAAGAGGAGCTGTTGTTCATCATCTTAGCTGTAGAGGGCAGTGTCATTGGCCCTCGTGTGGGATCCTAACCGGGGCCCTGCTGCTCAGAGCTGGTGTCCCAAGCCAGCTTTTAACCAATGCACCACTCGGCCATCCCCACCCTCCCCCATTTTAAAAGTAGGAATACCCAAACCTAGAAAAATTATACGATTTGTGCAAGATTGTATAGCTAGTGAGTGTCAGAGCCAGAGCTAAGATCTACATTTCCTACTTCGGTACCAGATTCTTCTTCTCTCTCTTTTTTTTTTTTTTTTAAAGATTTTATTGGGGAATTGGGGGAGGAGAACAGCATTGGAGAATCGGGGAAAGGGAATAGACAAGTTGCTGTCCTTTTGTTCTTCAGTCTAGTTGTGGAGGACATCGCTTCACTGGCGCATGTTGGTATCATCATTGCACTCTTCCTGAGGCAGTCGCTCACTGGCCATTAGACGGCCGCTCACGGCAGCCTGCTGCAGCCTCATTGCAACCTGCGACGTCGCTCATAGGTGACTCACGGCAGCCCAGCTCCAGGTCAAGCTGTTGTTCACCATCTTAGCTATAGAGAGCGCAGCATCACTGACACTCATGTGGGATCTGAACTGGGCCCTGCTGCTCACAGCTCGCATCCCAAACCAACTCTTTTTTTTTTTTTTTTTTTGAAATTGGGGAATTGGGGAAGGGGAATAGACAAGTTGTTGTCCTTTGGTTCTTCAGTCTAGTTGTGGAGGATGTCACTTCACTGGCTCATGTTGGTATTATCATTGCACTCTTCCCGGGTAAGGCAGATCAGTCGCCGGTCACTGGATGGCTGCTCACAGTGGCTTTTGGCAGCTCACTCCGGCTGACGGCCACTCACACTGGCTGCCGACCACTCACTGTAGCTTATTGCAGCCCACTGCAGCAGGGGCTGCAGCCTACCCAGATGCCAGTGACTCATGGAAGCCTAGCTCCAGGTGGAGCTGTTGTTCACTATCTTAGCTGTAGAGGGCAGTGCAACTGACTCTCATGTGGGATCCGAACTGGGACCCTGCTGCTCAGAGCTAGCATCCCAAGCCAGCTCTTAACCAACGTGCCACTCGACCAGCCCCCAAGCCAATTCTTAACCAACATACCACTCGGCCGGCCTCAGATTCTTCTTTATACAATAGTCTGTCCATAAGCAAAGCATGGAATAAATCATTTATTCAAAATATTTTTTAGTCACTGAAATTAAAAATTTGACCACATAGAGAAAACTAGTGATTACTGATTTTTAGTTCATTTAGTCATTAACTGCAAAGTATTTTATTTAGCAGTCAGGATAGGGGTTAGGAAAGCAGGATTAGGGCATTAAGGAGAGTACATGTTTATTGATCCTTGTCCCAAACTAAGTGAATGAAGTGAACCATTATCTGTGAAAGTAGTCACTGATTAAAGGTCACTGTGGCATAGCACAATAGAGGGACTTCATAGAATACCACAGAAAGACTTGGTTGGAGCTAAGAAACATGAAATATGATTTGAAGGGGAAAGAGCTGTCCTAGATTGCTCACAGAGTGGAAACGGTTTTTCCAGATCCCTCCCAAAGCTTTGCATTGCTAGCACCTGGATGGCTGGCAGCCAGAAGATGGGGCAGTGTCCCAGCCCTGGGTGTTTTCAGGGCTGACCTGAATGATCAGCTCTGGAAAGCAGCAGGTGCCTGTCAATCTCCATAAGCCCCAGGAGAACTTAGAACTAAGGACTTCTCAGTTCTGGCAGTCATGGCAGCTTTCTTCAAGACCACCTCCCTTACATTTAAGTCCTTTTTTATTGAAGCCAGTTGAATGCAGTCTTATGCGCATTAAGGGGGCTTGGGTTGCTCTCAGCCACAGTTAGATTTTTATGCCACCTGGCATAGAAACTCACTTTATTTCCAATGTCCCACTATTTCAGTAGATTTTTTTACTTTGAAGTTCACAATTAATTTTTGGTCAGCAAGGTATTAGATGAAAGGAAAACTAGACTGATACACAATAAAATACTAGCTGGGTTATACAGAAAGTCCAGTGTAAGTGACATGGTAACTAATAATCAACTGTGAGAGGTATGCTTACAGGTGTCTCAGTTTAAACAGCTGAAACTGTTCCTATAACTCCCCTTGCTGGCCACTGTGAAGAGTTACACAGAAAAAAAAAAATTCTGCACACTTCCTGTCACCCTGATACTTCTTCCTCTTACTGCATATCCAAATACCTCAAGGTTAGAAAAATACAATGGTAGGAAAAAAAAACCTAGTGTGAGGGGACTAAAATCAATAGCTTTATTTACTATGTTTTCCAGGGGTCAGCTATGCAAGTGGAAATGCAGTGAGGTAATTACTTTGATGAAGAAGAAAATACCCTCCCCAATATGGAAACTGCATGCCATTCTCTTTCACTTAAGAAAAAGCATAAATTATGTGGGCAAGATTTTTATCGTTAGCACCAGAGAGGCTAGCTATTTCAAAGACATAATATCCAGCTAATCTCAGGGGAGTGGGTGAAAATGAATTATATTTGTTGAATCTGGCACTAATCAGGATGAATTGCAAGCACAAGAATACCATCAATTCAGTTATCACACTGAAATGACATTTTTAATTCAGAAAAAAAATTCCTGTAACACATACATATTGAGAAATTAAACATTGGCACTACACTCAATTTACTTAATCTTAGGGAAAGGTGATATGGAAAATGTAGTCCACCAAATACACAGATTTCTGACAGTTATACTCCTTAGAATGTTTTAGAAGATATAGTGGGTATCGGCTATAAAATCTCATTGTCATTTGAAATTAAAGTAACAGTTCCTATGCCCTGGAGTCCTGTTTTGTAATAAGAGATTTGTTCTTTCTTGCGGTTCTGCCATCATTAACAGTCCCATCACTAGGTCAGGTTCTCATCTATCCCATACAAATTCTGTATAATCCATAGAAAGGATTTTGCTCCCTGTGGTGAAACTACTCTAAGAAAACAAGCTTATTTGAAGGCCATTTTGAGATGTTATATTAACTCTCTGAAGTTTCCCCGTGTTACTTAGTACTTTTATGTTCTTCTAATAATTGGCAAAATGATATCTTCATGGCAATTGTATTTGCTATTGATAATCTAGAGTGAATGTATTATTGCAAGATATCAATGATTATTCATTGGTGATGTTGGTCAGTTAGCTAATGCTGAACAAAAAAGATTTTCAAACATCAGATCACCCCCACTAAAATGTTTAAAGGTCTTCCTATCCTTGCTTCAGTTCATTTATTCTTTGGTGTGAATAATGGTGGCAAATTCTTCTGATGACACTGGGCATTGCAATCTTTAAAGTATGATGTCTAAGATAGACAACATAGTCTTTGATGGTCAGACCAAGCTGGAGCATCATATAAGACTGAGGAGCTTGGGTCTGCATGTCACATTCTGAAAGTGGTATCGCCAAACAGGAGGGCCAAATTGCAAAGATGAGACCAGGATAGTAAGGGGACTCAAAGCCCCCTTAATGTAATACCAGAAAAACATAACTACTGCACCTTCTCCTTACCTATCACCTTCCCCTATCTTTACCTCTTTCCCTTTACAGTCTAGGTCCATGGCCCATAACTGCAGCTACTTTCATGCAAACAGCATCATCATCCTTCTCCACTTAGTTCTTCCATCACTACTGCCAGATAAAAAATAGCTCTGGATTAAACCACCTACCCACTTCTCTGCTGAGAGCCCCAGGCTGCTGAGCTTACAGGAGAAATCATACAACTGAGTACATGGCCTCCATCATAGACTAATGGTTGCCAACCTCAGCTGGTCCCTCAGTGCAGTCTGCAGTCACTCAGTGTTTTCCTAGGTGGCTCTCTGTCTGCCCTTGCTTCAAAGAATTCAACCTCTCTTCACTTTCCTCCAACCTCTGACACCAGCGTGTAGTCTGCCTCTCAGCCAACAGAGAACACAATGCTGTTCAGACAGGAATTTCTTTACTTCCCTACCCTGACTAGTGGTGTGCTAGTAAATGCCTAGTAACTAACTCTCTGGGTGTTAGGGTATGGGGAAATTCTGATTTGTAGTGTTTGCCAATTTCCATGATGTAAATATTCTCCCTGTGGCTGAATTCAAGCCATTAATAAATGTATAGTAGCTAGGTCTCAACATTTCTAAAAATTTAACATTGGCTCCTGTGAACTACTGATGCTCCTCAACTTACAATGGGGTTACATCCTGATAAACTCATCGTACATGGAAAATACTGTAGGTTGAAATGAATTTAATGCTACACTGTAGAGTATGGGTTGTTTGCCCTCATGATCGCTTGCCTGACTGGGAGCGGTGGCTCACTGATGCTGCCCAGCATCATGAGAGAGTATGGCAACACGTATTGCCAGGGTAGGTAGAGGTCAAAATTAAAAATTCGAAGTATGGTTTCTACGGAATGCATATTGCTTTTGAACCATTGTAAGGTCAAACCATCATAAGCCAGGGACCATCTGTCGTAGGAGCTGGCTCCAGCACACGCTGCATGAAGCCCAGAAACTTAAATACATCCAGAACATCCTCTCCTCCTTCCCCGTTACAAAGGAAGACATGTCTCTCTTATTCTCCTTCTGCCTAATGTAAAAGCCTCCTGCCTTCTCTAATATCTTGTTCTATCTATTAAAATCCTCTCTTCCATCTTCAACTTTCCCTCTTTATTGGCTAATCATTTTTTATCATTTAAATTTAGCTAACTGTCTCCCACATTTTGTGTTTGTTTAAGAAAACTTCATTTTACTCCACATTTCTCCTCCAGCTATGTCACACGTTAATTTCTTCAAAGAAATTGTTTCCATTGTCTAGGTAAGACAAGTGTCTTGAGATCACTTGTCTACTTACTGGAATCTCGGTTTCCACTGAAAACCCAAAGTAACCAACAACTTCCTTGTTACTAATTCAACAGAGAATTCTCAGTACTTTTCCTACAGACTTCTTCTCAGGATTTGACACACCTGCCCACTTCTTCCCTTCCTTGGCTTTTGTGACACAAAGATCCTCTGATTCTCCTTCTTCCTCTTGGTTTCTCTCCTCCCTTCTGTCCTTTTCTTACTTGTTGGTGTTCCTCAGGATTCTATCCTGAGACCCTTTCTCTTCTCATGCTACTCCCCAGGGTCTCATCTCATACCATGGCTTTGGTTACCATCTTGTTGTTAACTCACTGGTCTTTGGCTTCAGGCCAGTCCTTCTCCTGAGCTTTAGATATGTACCACTGACTGCCCACTAGATGTATTCACTTGGATATCTTCAGAGGTACCACAAGCCTAACATTTCTAAAATTGAAATTTCCCCAAATCTCCTCCCCTTCTGTGCTCTCTGCTCCATGAATGGCCCCAAGTTGCCCATGCCAGAAACCTTGGAATAATCCCTGACTCCTTCCTAATACCTCATTTCAATTAATCATAAAGTTCTGCTGATTCAACTTCCAAAATATCTCTTCTAGCTGTCTACCTGTCATCATCTCCAATGTCACTACCCTGGCTCAGTCACAATATCTCTCACCAAGATTATCCCTGTCAACTAGCCTCCCTGTCTCCAGGCTTTCCTCTCCCTAATCTATTCTCCAATCTGCAGTGATCTCTCAAAAACTCAAATTGGATCATGTCACTTACCTTCTTGAAACCATTTGATGGTTCTCCACTACTTTTAGGATGGCATCCACACTCCCTGACAGGACCTCTGAGCAAGCCTCTGTGTGTTCTGACCCCCACTTGGAGTCTTTCCCTGCTTCCTACCCTGTTCTCTTTGATCTACATTTTTTTTTCAGGTCCCTAAACATGCCATGTGCTGTTTCATCTCTGGGCCTTTGAGTATTCTGTTTACTTTGCTGGGAACGCCGTAATTCCTGCTCCTTCCCATTCCTCTTCCTCTGACTAACTCGTACTCCTTCTTAGAAGTCACTTCCTGCCTAAGTGCTGCTGACCCAACTACCTTCACTTCTTCCACCATTGCATTTAACACACTGTATTGAAATGGTTGTTTTGCGTGTCTGTCACCCTCATAGACACTAATCTCCACGAGGGCAGGAACCATGTCATTGGGCCCCCACCACCCTCCTGATTTTAATCAAGAAACCTCATATCCATTAGCAGTCACTCCCCAGCCTCTGGCAACCACTAATCTACTTTCTGTCTCTATGGAATTTACCCCCCTCAGCAAGTTAACTGTGAGAAATATTCAGGCTACTTCTAACTTTTAAAATAAGAATATTAAGTTAGCGACTCGTGGAAAATTATTATTATTTTTTTTTTTTGAGGGCAGTGTTACTGGCCCTCATAAGTGGTACCCGAACCGGAGCCGCTGTCTTCCCAAGCCAGCGCTTAACCGCGGCGCCACTTGGCCGGCCCTCGTGGAAAATTATTAAACCATCTTGTACCTTATTTTTCTTAACTTTGAAAGGATGCTTCCTCATTCAAGGATGCAGGCCATAAGATGACCAAGTACATATCAATTGACTTTCACAAAAACATTCTGCATTGTTCAGATTCTCACTTATTATTCCCATCTATTATTTTGGTCAATTCATAGAATTTCCAGTTTCATGAGTGTTGGTTTCTAATTAATGCCAGAAGCAAAGCTTCGAAGAACCCGCCATCAGCTGTGGTGGTTCCTCATGTCCCTGCCTTCTGCCTAGCATCCTCCCTGTTCTCTAACCATGAGTTTCTTCCATTCTGATATCAAGGAACTTGGATCCCTGCAAGCTGCTGTTTTAAAACTTATCTTACACACAATATTATATTACTTCCATTCGAAACCTATCTTTTAATGATGACTACTTTCGGCTTTTAGGGTTGTTATTTTTTTTAAATTGGGGAACAGTGTGTTTTTCCAGGACCCATCAGCTCCAAATCAAGTAGTTGTTTCAATCTAGTTGGGTAGGGCACAGGTCAGTGGCCCATGTGGGGATAGAACGGGCAACCTTCGTGTTATGAGCCTGCACTCTAACCAGCTGAGCTAACCGGTCACCCTCGGCTTTTCGTTTTTGTTTTCAGAAATATGTAATAAAAAATAATAGTGAGAAAATAATAGACATTATTTTAAGGGAAAAACACATCTGCCATCTCCAAGAACTCCATGGCTGCTTTATGAATTGTAATTTGAGAGGAAGGCTGATTAATTAACCTTTACCCCCAATATCACAGTTAACATTAATTGAAGACTATGAGGTTCCAGGTCCTCATATAATGCTAAAATCATTATTTACATTACCCTTAAACTCAAGGCAACCCAATAAGGTAAGAAATATTGTCATCTTTCTTTTACAGATGAGGAAACTGAAGCTGAGAGATTACAGGACTTGCTCAAAGTTACACAACTAATAACTGAAGGTGAGAACCTCAGTCAGTCTCTGACTGTAGAATCTAGAATCCATTATGTTCTTTCTGGAGAAAAAAAAATTAAATGGCATCTTAATTTCATGCTGTCTACCCTGAAAATAGCATTAAATCCTCATTTAAATGTTTATGGCATCCAATTTGAATATTTCTTTGATAATAGAAAAATATAAATATATATGTATGTTTAAACATGGGCCCCTTGAGAAACATTTGTGTTTCTTAGCCATTAATTTCATTGCTTCTCCATTTAGGTTGTTAATATAATTATGACTGAACCCGGGAAGTTCTACAGTGAAACAGACCTGCTGTTTAAGATTATTGAAATCCCTTTTATTTCCTTCCCATAATGCTAAATTGTGTCTTATTTTCACTTTTATAATAATTTCAATTATCGGGATTTAGATGCCTGGCACATAGTAGACACTCACTAAATATCCATTGAATGGATTAATGTGTTTGCCCGTTTTTGGAACTCCATCACACTTACTTCCTGAAGTCAGGACAAAAAGAGAAGTTTGAGACAAGAGTACTAAGAAACACTCAGCATAGCAATTCTAATAGTCTGTACATAGCATTCAGTCCTAATATATATACTTGCTCCCTAACTGCTTCAGCTGTGTTAGTCTTGTTTCCTTAATATAGTTCAAGCAAGTAATGTCATTGAATTTTTATAGAAGCCCCATGGAGCCAAGCACAGTGCTGGTCTTACAGTACATTATCTATCAAAATGCTCATTATATTCTCTTACAAATGGTGAAGGTTTAATAAATATTTGTTAAGATGGCTATAAAAATTATTTTAAGTTGATAAATTTTGTTAGAACCATCGCCAGCTTCTTTCTGCCTAATTTTCATGAATTGCAACTTAATTTTCCCCCCAGGTTAATATGAGTACAGAAAATAAAGTATAATTTTGTACTGAAATTTTATGCCAGGTAAATACAAACAATGTAATAGCATTATAAAGAATTACTCTAATGTTGCCTTTATGTTTATAAATCAGACAAAATTAATTTGATTACATGGTTTATATGGGTTTAATCTCAGATATACAGGGCATTTTTTTCTCATACAACTTTTTATTGAAATACAATTCAAATGCTTAAAATTCAACCTTTTAAAATATACAACTCAGTACTTTCTAGTATATTCACAAAATGGTACAACTATCACCACTATCTAATTCAGCACATTTTCATTAACCTGAAAAGAAACCCCATTAGCATTCAGTCCTTGTTCTTCCTTTCCAATCCCTGGCAAACAATAATCTATTTTTTATCTCTATGGATTTGCCTATTGTGGACATTTCACATAAACGGAATCATAAAATAGGTGGCCTCTTGTGTCTGATTTTTCTCATTTAGCATGATGTTTTCAAGGTTCATCCATGTTATATTATATATCAGAACTTCATTCTTTTATATTGGTTGAATAATATTCCATTGTATAGATAAACCACACTTTGTTTACCTGAACATCATGTAATAGATATTTGGACTGTTTCCACCTTTTGGCTATCATGAAGACTGCTCTATGAATGTTTGTGTGTAAGTTTATATTTGAGCTCCTTTTTTTTCAGTTCTCTTGGGCATATACCTAGGAATGGAATTGTTGAGTATAACGGTAATTTTATGTTTAAGTTTTTGAGGAATTATCAATTTGTTTTCCAAAGCAGCTACTCCATTTTACATTCCTATCATAATGTATAAGTATAATTTTAGACTTAAAATGAGCACATTTCTCTATGTCCTCACCAATGCATATTTTCCGTGTTTTGGTTTTGGGTTTTTTGGGTTGTTTTTTTTAAAATCATTATTGTACTAGATGTGAAATTGGTATACAATCATGATTCTGATTTACATTTCCCTACTGACTAATGATGTTGAGCATTTTTTCATGTGCTTATTGGCCATACATGTATTTTCTTTGGAGAAATGTCTGTTCAGATCCTTTGTCTATTTTTTAATACTATGTCTTTTATTATTGAGTAGTAAGAGTTCTTTGTACATTCTGGATACACTTCCCTAGTCAGATATATGATTTTACAATTTTTTCCCCATTCTGTGCGTTGTCTTTTCATTTTCTTTTGTTGTTGTTGTTGTTGATTGTTTGTGTGTTTCAACTGTCACTTTATTGCAAGATGGTAGAATTAATTGCAAATTTAAACTATAACTTAGGTGTCTTTAGTCAGGCACCAAGTTATATTAAAAGCAAACTGCTTATTCAGAAGTGATCATGGAGATCACTTGAAATGCAGAGCAAGAAGGACAAGAAACATCTCACTGTCCAATTGATTTATTTTAATCCTCTCACTATATGAAACTCAAGCTTTTCATATTTAGGTAGGATAAACTGTAACTTCAGTAGACTGTAAGACAGATTTTGTCACACAGATTATTTTCCATTTAGTCAATTAACTGTTCCTAGCTATCTCAGTTGAGATAGATGCATTTACAGAACTGGCCATGTTTGGGCCTTCTTTGCAAGCAACTTTAGATCTGCAGTACACTTGGCAATTGTCTCTTTTTCCTGCTGTGCAGAGATGCTCTGCACCACACTTTTCTGCCCAGTTTATTATGTGCTCTTGTTCCTTCTGTCTCATCATATTCTGCACAGAGTTAGGACAGTCCAGGTAATTCTTTACCTCCTTGTGTACTCTATGCAGCTGTTCCCTGTAAGTCACCTCCAAGACCACAGCAATGTTATTTCTCTGGACATCAAAAAGGTAATGGTGCTTCTGAACCAGTGCCTCCCATGACTTTTCCCAATCAATTGCATCCTGTATGCATTTGATGGAAGCCTGTTTTGCCCCTTCTGGTTGGGCAATTTTTTGTTCATTGAGTTTATCAGCAAATTCCTTGATAGAAGTACCATACTTTTTAATTACATAGACAATCAACTCTATTGTTGATACGGCAGAGATGGTCTCTGGGGTAATCACATATGTTTCTTTGGATAGAAAATATAAGATAAGCCCAGCTCTGGTCACATAGGGTCCTGTTATACCAATTTTAGGATAAAGGAACTGGAAGAATACCTCAGGGATCAGCCCATGCTGAACTTTTCTTCCATATTCAGGAAGAGGTGGTACAGGAGCAAGACTTGGCTGTCCAGTGTGAAAGATCCTTATTGCCGGTAATTCCCAGGGGGCGGAGGGCTGCATTCCTCACAGAGGGGGCCACAATGGTGGCAGCAGAATGTACCACCTGAGACAACATGGAGAGCAAGGGTCTATTCAGTGGTCATGGTGTCCCATTGGCCTAATGGGAGAGTGTGTCAGGGGCAGGAGCAAGATGGCCACTCCTCATTTTCTTTCTTTCTTTTTTTTAAAAAAATATTTTATTGGGAATTGGGGGAAGGGAACAGCATTAGGGACTTGGGGAAGAGGACAGCCAAGTTGCTGTCCTTTAGTTCTTCAGTCTAGTTATGGAGGACGTCGCTTCACTGGCCCATGTTGGTATTGTGATCATTGTGCTTTTCCAGTTGAGGCAGATCGGACGCAGGTCATTGGATGGCCACTCATGCCAGCTGCCAGCAGCTCACGCTGGCTGCCAGCCACTCACTATAGCTCATGGCAGCCCACTGCAGCCTATGCTGTTGCTGGTGACTCATAGTAGCCCAGCTACAGGTTGAGCTGTTTTTCAACATTTGAGCTATAGAGGTCACAGCATCACTGGCCTTCATGTGGGATCCAAACTGGCAGCCCTGTTGCTCAGAGCTGGCTCTTCCAAGACAACTCTTAACCAACGAGCCACGCGACCAGCCTTCCTCATTTTCTTGATATTGTCCTTTATATCACTAAAGTTTTTATTCTTAGTGATATATATGTAAGCTTTTAATGAACTCCAATTTATCTATTTTTTCTTTTGATGTTTCTGCTTTTGATGACATAACTAAGAAAGTATTACCTAATACAAGGCTACAAATATTTACTTCTGTGTTTCCTTCTAAACATTTTATAGTTTTTAACTCATATATTTAGATCTTTGATCCATTTTGGGTTAATTTTTGTATATGTTGCATACACTAACATTTTAAATTTCCCATGTGTAATCATATACATTATCTACCGTCATTTATGCAGAGGTAGTACAAATAATTACCAATTTAAATAACAGAAAATGACAATTTTTAAGTAATCAAGCTTATTAAATAAGAACTCACAGCAAATAGTTACTCTTAACAAAAAATCAGAAATTTTCCTGTCTTGAAGGTAATAAGTGAAAATATAATAACAAGCTTCCTTTGTACATTACATTAAACTTAGCAACTTTTCATAGCATTTGCTTAATCTTTATCTGCAGATATCCTGCTGTAGTATTATGAATAGGTAAGAGGAATTTTGATAAACCTATCATACACTATCTTATATTTTCAGAAATATAGCCAATCTTAAGTTGTCCTGTTTAAATGAAGTAGAGGTAATGAGAAGATTAGAGCTATTTCCTTATTCAATATTTGATATTGGGAAGTTTATTTGAAGCAGAGTAACAATGCTGTTGAGTAGTAAAGTCATCTATTTATCAGTCCTCCTGAATACTTTTCCTGAACAGACATTTCAACCTGAAAGCAGTTTAACAACAGTAAAAACTGTAGACCCAGAAAATGGAACAGAGAGCAGCAGGATTCAAGAAGAGAACAAAGAAACAAAGATCAAGTAGGTTTGCCAAACAGTAGGTCTCTGTGTTTAAAACAACTGGAGAGCTTTGTTAGCAATTCCATTTTAGAAGTTTCCTGTAAACTAAAGATTAAAGTCCAAAGCACAAAGCTCACTTGAGAGATGAAGAAACTATTAAATTATTGGGTTAAATGTATCAGTTATAGAATCCTCCATAATTAGCATTGCTTATTTCTCAGTACTATTATTAAATTCAAGTTTCTGAGAAAAAAAATTGACAACAATAAAAAAGGACATTCTCTTAAAGAAGGTTTTGTTTTAAAAATTAATGATCAGGGCCGGCCAAGTGGCATAGTAGTTAAGAGCTGGCTTGGGACGCCAGCGGCCCGTGTTCAGATCCCACAGATGAGGGCCAGTGACACTGCTGTCTTAAAAAAAAAAAAAAATAATAATGATCAGAATTAGAGTAGAGGGGTTTTACCTGGAGATTGAACAGAACCTATTTTTTAGTAAAAGGCAAAAGATTTATACGATCTGAAGACAAACCAGAGTATACAACCTATTTTTAGTTTTCAATAAAATTAGAAAGATTGCCTATAGAGCATTGGTGGCTCCAAAAATATAATTTACTTCATATTTTCAAATGCCCTTTCAGTTACTGTACCTTTCACCCTCAAAAGAAATCTCTTTCAGCAACTAGAGATGATCATTTTCAATTGGCACACATACAAAACCACACATAGCATTGTGGTTGTTTTTTGGGAACAGCAGCATCCAATCTTTTTTCACTGTCTTTCTAGTTGAATATTAAAAATGTTTTGTTTTCAGAAGGTTTTTCCACAAGGTTGACAACAAGTTGACACCGCTATGGAAGCAAGCCTGCCTTGCTCAGGATGATTATTCTGGGCTCTCCTGCATCATGAAAATTGGTGAGTGGGTTTTTCCTTAGATTCTCTGAAAACTCTTTTGGTGATACTCACTTGTTTGTGACCTGGGAGCATACTATGGCTGTGCTTTTCAAATTGGGGTACCAATGTAAGTTTCGTGGTGGCAGAGACTGTCTTGTTATTGCTATAGCCCTATTGTCTAAAATAGTGGTATAGTGCTGAATAAATAACTATTGAATAAAAGAGAAGAGGAAAAAGAAGGAGGAGAGGAAAGGAAAAGAGATGGAGGGAGAAAGAAGTACAGACAAAAACAAAGTCTCTGTGCAACCCACAAAACACCAAATAGCTCCCTCTCCCAGGTAATACTAGTCACTATTGCTCTTTACCTTTAGAATTTAACCTCGTTCTAGTCTGCTCTCCCTATAAATAAATATTGAGATATCGAGTCATAGATTGTCCTTGCATTCTGACAGCACTCAATCCAAAGTGAACCCTGCTTCCTTAAACCCTCCCACAAATCACCCAACCACAGCCCAAATCCTGTAATAGTTCCTTTCTAACACCCTCTTACTGAGATGCTCCCCCCCCTTGATCCCCATGGTGTGCATCCTCCCTCACTGTAATGAGTAATAACCTCTGCAGGTGTGTTCTTGGTGGCTTTGGCTGGAGGACATTGCCTTTTTCAAATATATTACTTAATGTAATCTTCTTAACAAGGGAATAAACCTGTATTTACAGATAATCTTGAGGCTCCTAGAAGTTAATTTAATTCAGAATTATTGGCTGAAAGAGATAAAGCTGGGATTTGAACACAGGCCCTTTGAGTGCTTCTCATTACCTTGATTGACTGAAGATGGGGAAAAAAATAGAAAGAAAAATGTCCAAAAAGAGACAAAATGATTTTTTCCTTATCCTCTTTAACTGCCACTTTCACTGAGCAATATCTCCATCTTGTGATATTTTATAATGCAGGTTTTAATTAAATAGATTTTTCAACTATAGGCAATCCTTCAGAAGCAACCAATATTTAAGAGAGTACATTTTCTTGTAATTTGTTCCTCAGGCAAAACAAAACTAAACCATTAAATTAAAAATCATAGCTATGGGAGAGCCAAGATGACAGAGTAGATAAACACTGTGCTTGCCTCATCCCATAAATACATCAAAATTACAATTAAATTATAGAATAGTTAACCTGGAGAACCATTTGAAGTCTAGCTGAACAGCTTTATAACTAAGGATATAAAGAAGGAAGTGATGTCAAGACGAGTAGATTGGGTAGAGATGCAGAACTGGCTGGATCCAAACCACCATGTGGTGATTGAAAATCGGGAGACATATCTCAGTCCTGAAGGACTGAGTGACCCCAGCCCCACACCAACCTCCCCAGCCCAGAGTACTACTGCCCGTAATAGGAGCCCCCACAATTTCTGGCTATGACAAACAGCAGGGATTCTGACTGTCCAGGTGGGAAGGAAGGCTGTGGGAAACCCAGACATCCTCTTAAAGGGCCCACGGAAGCACTTACCTTGGTCTCCAGCAAAGACATGGTGATCTGAGGGGTATTGGAGACATATGGGGAGAGACTGAGTTGTATACCTTTGGAGCAAGGACTGGAAGGACAATCCCCATTTTCCCTGTGTGGAGGCCTCCTCCTGTGGAGCCAGTAGGTAGGCACCATCATTCCTGTGTTGAGCCTGCGCCCCCGCCCAGGCCACATCTGAATCTAATTGGTCTGGTGAGCTCTGCTGCTCCACCCTGCTGACTCGCTGAGACCCTGCCTCACCCAACTTGCATACTGTAGGAGGCTTAATCAGCAGCTGTACCTTATAGGAGCCAGCAGGTGGCAGCAGGCCTCAGAATGTCCTGGCTTTTTGCAGAACTGCCCCAGACCTGGTATTGGTTATCACTTTGTAGCTCTTACCAGGTAGTCCCTGGCTGGTCACAGGCAGTGGCTGACCTTGACTGCACTGGAGCCCCTTCCAACAGGCCCCAGAATGAACATACGTGGAGGCTGGCTTCAGACCATGGCAGAGCACCACCCAATTAGCTCCACAAGAGACACACACAGAGGGTGGTCTCAACAGGCACCTGGGTTGGCTGGGGCGAATCCCACTCCATGGGGTAAGCTCCCTGCATAACAGCCTATAAGCCATGGATATGGCAAAACCCCACAGACAGTCAACTTGAGAGTCAATCCCACCCACTGACATGCCACAGCAATCACGGCTCAACTATAACAGGAGAGCATACAGAGCCCACATAAAGGACATTCCTGGAGCACTGGACTCAGGTGACCAGGGAGACTTACTACATAAGGCCACCTGGCAAGACTGAAACACACAGCAGCCCTACCTAATGCATTGAAACAAACGCAAAGAGGCAGCCAAAATGGGGAGACAAAAAAACACGTCCCAAATAAAAGAACAGGAGAAAATTCCAGAAAAATAACTAAGTCAAATGGAGGCAAGCAACCTACCAGATACAGAGTTCAAAACAATGGTTATAAGGATGCTCAAGGAACATAGTGAGAACTTCAACAAAGAGATAGCAAGCATTAAAAAGGACATAGAAACCATTAAAAAGAACCAGTCAGAAGTGAAGAATACAGTAACTGAGAGGAAGAATGCACTAGAAGGAATCACAGTAGACTAAATGAAGAAGAGGATCGAATCAGTGATTTGGAAGACAAGGTAGCAGAAAACACCCAATCAGAACAGCAAAAAGAGTCTAAACAATGAGGATAGTTTAAGAGACCTCTGGGACAAATCAAGCATAACAACATTTGCATCATAGGGGTAGCAGAAAGAGAAGAGAGAAAGCAAGGGATTGAGAATCTATTTGAAGAAATAATGACTGAAAACTTCCCTAACCTGTCAAAGGAAATGGATATACAAGCCCAGGAGGAACAGAGTCCCAAACAAGGTAAGCCCAAACAGGCCCACACCAAGACACATCATAATTAAAATGCCAAAGGTTAAAGACAAAAGAAAATCCTAAAAGCAGCAAAAGAAAGGCAGTGAGTTACCTACAAGGGAGCTCCCATAAGACATCCAGCTGTTTTCTCAATAGAAACTTTGCAGGCCAAAAGGGATTGATACAAAATATTCAAAGTGATAAAAAGCAAGGACCTACAACCAAGATTACTCTATCCAGCGAGGCTATCATTTAGAATCAAAAAACACATAAAGAGCTTCCCAGACAAGACAAAGCTAAAAGAGTTCACCATCACTAAGCCAGTATTATAAGGAATGTTAGAGTGACTTCTTTAAGATGGAAAACAAAAAAGACAAAAAAGATGAATAATAAAATGGTAATAATTATATATCAACAATTGGTTTCAATGTAAATGGATAAAATGCCCCAATCAAAAACACAGGGTGGGGACAGCCGAGTGGCGCATTGGTTAAGAGCTGGTTTTGGGATGCCAGCAGCCCCGGTTCGGATCCCACATATGAGGGCCAGTGGCACTGCCCTCTACAGCTAACAACAGCTCCACCTGGAGGTGGGCTGTGCAAGCCCCGGGGATGGTGTGGGTTGCAGCCCCTGCTGCAGTGGGCTGCCATAGGCTACAATGAGTGGCTGGCAGCCAGCGTGAGTGGCTGGCAGCCAGCGTGAGCTGCCAATAGCCGCGGTGAGCGACATCCAGAGGCCAGTGACCAATCTGCCTCATCCAGGAAGAGCGCAATGACCATCTGGGAAATGCGCAATGACGACACCAATATGGGTCAGTGAAGCAACATCCTCCGCAACTAGACTGAAGAACAAAAAGACAGCAACTTGTCTGTTCCCCTTCCCCGATTCTTCAACGCTGTTCCCCTCCCCCAATTCCCCAATAAAATCTTAAAAAAAAAAAATACACAGGGTGGCTGAATGAATAAGAAAACAAAGCCCTTACATAAGCTGCCTATAAGAGACTTACTTCAGATTGAAAGACACACACAGACTGAAAGTAAAAGGATCCTTCACTCTGGTATTTATCTGAAGAAACCCAAAATGCTACTTCGAGGGGACGTGTGCATCCATATGTTCATGGCAGCATTCTTTACAATAGAAAAATGGATAAAGAGGGTAGTACAGATATACAGATTAATACTGCTCGGCCAGGGAAGGGAATGGCAGCATGATGGACTTGGAGGGTATTTTGCTGAGTGGAGTATGTCAGACAGAGAAAGACAGATGCAATGATATTTCACTTCTTTGTGGAATCTGAAGAACAAAAAACCCAAACAAAACAGGAACTGTATCTGTTTTCAGAGATACAGAGAACATTTTTTGATGGCTGCCACATGGGAGGGGTTAGGATGCTGGGTGAAAAAGGGCAAGGGATTAAGAAGTACAAATTGGTTGTTACAAAGTAATCATGGGGATGTAGGGTATAGCATAAGGATTACAGTTAATAATATTGTAATAACTACATATGCTGTCAGATGGGTACTAGTTTTATCGGAGTGATAGATGGGAGGGGGGTTGGGGAGCAGGGTGAAAAAGGTGAAGGGATTAAGAAGTACAGATTGGTAGTTACAAAATAGTCATGGGGATGTAAGGTAAGGCATAAGGATTATAGTCAATAATATGTTAACAACTATATATAGTGCCAGGTGGGTACCGGACTAGTCAGGAGGAATCACTTCTTAAATTAGTAAATATCTAACCATATGCGATACACTTGAAATTAATACAAAATATAAAATAATGTTGAATGTCAACTGTAACTGAAAAATTAAAAAGGGAGGAAAAGGTGAAGGACACTCAGTGGTTCAAATTTCCAGGTATAAAACAAATAAGCCATGGGATATAATATACAGCATAGGAAATACAGTCAATAATATTGTGATAGCATGGTACAGTGTCAGATGATTGCTGGACTTATCACAGTGATCCCTTCTTTAGGTATATAAATGTTGAATAACTATTGTGTACACCTGAAACTAATATAATACTGTATGGTAACTATATTTTTAACAAAAATCTTAAAAAAAAAAGTCATAGTTACGAGGAAAGAAATGTCTTTTATTGTTCTCTATGGTACTTTTTAGTCTCTTGAGAGATAATGCTATTGCATCCTCTTACTTCAAAATAATGTCCCAGAAGATAACTAAAGATCACATAGTGTATATCGGTTGCCTCTGTGTCAAGGAACTCTTAGGTGCTTGAAGAATGGAGATGGGAGACTTTCCACTGAATATCTTTTCTTTTTTTTTTTTTTTTTTTTTTTTGGCATATGTTGGTTCCTTTTTTTTTTTTTTTTTTTTTTTTTTTTTTTTTAAATTTTATTTTATTTTTAATTAGTTTCAGGTGTACAACACAGTGCAATAGTTATACATTTTACCCCCCAAAGTGACAAACCCCCCACACCCAATACACCCCCCCACACCCCCCCATATCATACATATCTATTACTCTTCCTCTGACTCTCTTCCACAGTATAATCCACATCCCGTGACTATCTATATATATTCAATTACAGTAGGTATACCACCTCCACTTTAGTAATACAGTGCAGTGATCAAACCTCTACTCCATCCATGAAATGGTCTCCCTAACAAGACCTATGATCATCTGACATTCCACAGAATATTTACAACATTATTAATTATTGAATATCTTTTCATATTTTCTTTTTTTTTAAAAGATTTTATTGGGGAATTGGGGGAGGGGAACAGCGTTGGGGAATCGGGGAAGGGGAACAGACAAGCTGCTGTCTTTTGTTCTTCAGTCCAGTTGCGGGAGGACGTTGCTTCATTGTCCCATGTTGGTATCATCATTGCGCTCTTCCCAGATGAGGCAGATCGGTCACCGGCCTCTGGATGGTTGCTCA
Organism: Aselliscus stoliczkanus; assembly: GCA_033961575.1. Taxonomy (NCBI): domain Eukaryota; kingdom Metazoa; phylum Chordata; class Mammalia; order Chiroptera; family Hipposideridae; genus Aselliscus; species Aselliscus stoliczkanus. The sequence goes on along the minus strand of CM066734.1, from coordinate 68,456,145 downwards.
CCGTGGCTATTGGCAGCTCATGCTGGCTGCCAGCCACTCACACTGGCTGCCGGCCACTCACTGTAGCCTATGGCAGCCCATTGCAGCAGGGGCTGCAGCCTACACTGTCGCTGGGACTCGGGCAGCCCAGCTCCAAGTGGAGCTGTTGTTAGCTGTAGAGGGTAGTGTCACTGGCCCTCATATGTGGGATCTGAACCGGGGCCACTGGCATCCCAAAAGCAGCTCTTAACCAATGCGCCACTCGGCCAGCCCTCTTTTCATATTTTAAAAAAATTTAACACCATGTAGATGTATTTCACATATACTTGAATTCAAAACATAAATGAAAAAATTTTAAAGGTAAAAAAAATATATAAATGTATATACTTTTTGCTTTGTTAAAGATAATTAGAATCTGGAGCTAAGGTACAACAGGGAATAAAATGAATTCTCTTTGAATTCTTCATTTACAGTTATAATTGACCCAGGTTCATTACATATGAAACTAGTGTAGTATAGCAGCAGGAAAGAAAAACAGTCAAGGAAAAGGAGCTCCGTTAAGAAATGACAAGGAGTCTCAGGTATAAGATAGAATAGAGAAAGACAAATACTTCCTCTGGAGCATGTGAATATAGCAATGAATATATTCCTAAATAGTCATACTATCTGGATTTCAAGGACCTATTCTGAGTCACCTAAAGGGTGAAATTGTAAATTTAAAACAAGGTAGCATGGCATACGGAGCAAGTACTGTATGCTAAAAAATCATGTGTTGTTTATCTGAAATTTGAATTTAAGCGTTCTGTAAATTATCTGGCAAACCTAACTAAATACATATCCGTTAAAAAAAATCATATCTAATTCATCAATTTACCAACAGATGGCTCCAAATCTAGTTCAGAATAATATAATACACTCAAACCTACTGAGGATCATATTGTATTAAGGTTTTTGTTGTTCTGAGTATATATTTGTTTGATTGGTCTGGTGTAGTTGAGTTAGTTTTTGAGGGAGGGCAGGAATTTTTTATTTAGTGATATAAAAACATAAAATATCCCTTCTCACCATTTTATGTCTCTTTGTGATCCTTAAATTTAGATGTAAAATTAAAAGGAAATTATAATTTAATTTTTTATATTTTCTTTCATACTTTCATTTTCATTCAAGCATTTACATATTAAGTCAACATGTGTAATTTCAGTGTAAAGCGACATTTCCCAAAGGGATACATACAGTTATTATGTATTCTGGGCATTAGAGCTGGATTCTCCATAAAAACCATACCTTTACCTCTTCCACACAATGTGATTTGCTAGGATATTCTAACATTGAGGGATGAATTTAGTTTTGACCCCAAAACATACACCCAGTGCTCCCAATGAAATCATTGATCAACAGAATTTTTAGACCTGCCACAATTTTATTAACCCTTGGCCCATGCCAGAATGTCTTGACATGTTCAAGTTTGTGGTTTATTTTCTAAGAAAAAAGTGTTCTCAAAGCAATTGTGTCTTACAATATCAGTATATTTTGTCTAATAATGGTATGGTCATTCGAGCTCTCTTTTGGTTCTAGTTTGCATGGCTACAGTTTTCCATCCTTTCACTTTAAACATATTTGTGTCTTTGAATCTAAAATATTTCTTTTGTAGCCAGCATATGGTTGGATTCTTAAATTCAATCTACTGACCTCTGCTTTTTAGTTGGAGTATTTAATCCATTTACATTTACTGCAATTACAGATTAGGTAGAAGGGACATCTACCATTTTTCTATTTGTTTTCCATTTGTCTTATATCTTTCTTGTTTGTTTGTTTGTTTGTTTGAGGGCAGTGTCACTGGCCCTCATATGTGGGACCTGAACCAGGGCTGCTGGCTTCCCAAACCAGCACTTAACCACTGCGGCACTCGGCCAGCCCTGTCTTATATCTTTGTTCTTTTATTCCCCCATTTCTTCCTTCTTTGGTTAAAACAAACTTTTAAATAGACATTTTAAATAGATATTGCTAAATAAATATTTAAATAAGTGTTTAAATACCTTTCTCTTATTGACTGCCAATCTTAGTCTCTTCAAATCCTTCTTCCACTCATTTTTTTCTTAGTAATAAAGCATAGACCTAAGCACATCAAGAAACAAATATAAAAAGTCAAGAGACGTGCTTCCTCATGACATTAGGACTAAAAACCAGGTCATCTGATTCTATCTAGTTTTAAAATTTCCACTACCATATAAGTGGACTGAATTAATCTGTGACATGAAATCTTTCTAATATTTTTCTGAATTTGTTGTATGTTCTCCCTATTGTTTATAGTTAAAGGAAAATATAGTTAAAGGAAAACCACTTTTCCTTTAACTAACTCTTGAACTTAAATTGCTTAATGCACTGTTTTCTTAAATGTGGGGCCAGCACCCCTGTAGGTATGAGAGATGATTTGAAGTAGTATGCAGATTTGGCATTTAATAACAACTAACCACACAGTGAGAAAGCTGCTTTATTCAATACTCTTCTGATCCTTCTGACAAGGAGACAGTCTCATTTTTTATACCTGTGTTTAACACTTCTCTAACATTGCCCATCTCCCTTTTTAACAAGAATATTCAACCTCAAGCCTGGAGACTTGCCATAATTATTTCTAGCTAGAATTTAATAGTATTGTTTTGTTTTTATTGTGGTTATTTTCATTTATGGCAAATCATACTGATTTTCCATTTGTAGTTCTATTTAAGTAAAAAAAGTGAGTCTGATTTAAAATAAAACATGGAATAAATAATATAAATAGTAGTATTTGGGTATGGGGGGAAAATCTTGAAAGTGGTACTTGAATGGCTAACTTTGGGAAATTATTGTGTTGATGCAATCTATTACAATGATTGTCTATTGTAATCCTTGTTTTTCCCAGGCTACAAAGGATGATCCAGGGCTGGAATAAGTCTTCTGAGTCCCATTTTTCCCTTGCATCCTAGGTAACGCAGACTCTTTCTTTGTTGCTGTTGTTATTTTTGGCTTCTACAATAAATCTCAGAGCATCGTTTTAATGGTACTGTCTCTGAACCGCTATGGTGTGGACTTTTGTTCCTCTCCATTTATCCACTCCCTTCATAATTCTGTTCCATCCCAGTTTTCTGCTGCTGCAAATTAAGGGAGCTCTTTTCTTTCCCCTCTGCAAGTGGATATGGCTCTTTTGGCTAATCTTTGATAAATCTTGTGTTAAAGAACACACCCACAATCATCTTTTGATTTTCCTAAAGGGGTCTTTGCATTATCAGCTTACCTTTTCCTTTTCAAGTTGTTTGGAACAAGTTGCCACAAGAAATAGGCAAGAGGACACTTGAGTAATTCTACCCTTTATCACATGTAAAGCATTCTTCATACCAGCTCTCACCCAGCTCAGGAGATGATGTTCATCCATCTAGGGTGAGTTTCCTGCCTTCTTGGGCATCTATCCTTCCTCCCCTCCTTTGGGGATGGTATATTTCAGTATTTGACTATCAGTCTCCAAATGCACCTTACTCTTGAGGCCTTGAGGATCCTCAGGCCCATCCTCATATTTCAAAGTTCCAAGCTGGGTATAGCTTAGGTACACAAGAGAACACTAGATAACTTTATGAATGAAAAAAGAATAAGGGAAAGAATTGTTGCAAAGAAAATTGACTGTACTATTTCTAAATTGCAATAATTATAAATTGAGTCCTAATGTTTAAAAATACAAGTTAAGGGCCGGCCGAGTGGCGCGTTGGTTAAGCGCTGGCTGGGGACACCAGCGGCCCTGGTTCGGATCCCACTTATGAGGGCCAGTGACACTGCCCTCAAAAAAACAAACAAACAAAAAAGAATACAAGTTAAAATTCTTTATATTTCATATGATTTTTACATTTCTGTAACAGGCTTTAGTGGAACTGAGCAGTGTTATATGCTCAGATCAAATTGAAGCAAGTGAGCAAACGTATTTTGAATACCTGCTTGGCTAACATACAGGGGCTACTCTGAGTCAAATGCAAGGAATGCTAATTTACAAATATTTCAAATACTCTATTCCTCAGGAAAGAAAATCACTCCTTTAAGTCCCTTTGGCAGAAAGCTCCAGGTACCCAACTATTCCATCTCTGATTTAATGTTCTGATCATATTACAGAGTGCTACTTAAAGACTCCTTTTTTTACTATTCTGCTTTCACAACAGTTGAATCCACACACCTATCTCTATGGTTGCTTTTGTACAGTGCTTACTGAGATTTAATATGTTCCCCTGGGGCCCTCCCCTCTACAATTAGCCATCAACCAGGACTGAGAGGTAAAAAGACAGGTTATACACACAATTAGAGTAAATAGTAACCATGAATTCACTAACCCACAACTATTTGCCTAAGCTTTACTTTGGGGTAGAGACTCTCATTAAATCTTGTTTTCAATACAGTGAGTTGTCACTGACATTGATCTATCATAAAAAAATAAGAAGCTCTTCAAATTATATTTTGAAATACAATAGTATTTTAAGTTTATAGTTAGCTTTTACTTCACATTTTCAGCAGATTGTACTGTGTACTGTGTGATGCATAATAAAATGCATCATGATCCCTCAGCCACCTTATATTTATAATCTTGTGCATGTGTATGTTTGTGAAAGACAGTGATATTTCGCTAGCATCTGGAAATAAAAAGATATATCAGAAAAATAAAAACTACAATAAAACTATTTTAGAGTATGTGTGTTGTTCAGGTTGTACAGGTAGGAAGATGGTAGAAGGTGGGGGAATACAGATGTGTACACAAACATTTATAATACACATTGAAGTATATTTATCAAGTATATCTATCCATTGATTTCTTGAGGGTAAGGTCTCTGATCATTTCTATACATTGATTTTTTTACTCTAGGGCAGAGCATAGTGCCAGGTACAGTAAGAATTTAACATATACTTGTTTAAATAATGAATGAATGCATGCATGTATGCATTAGCTGGTGAAGGGGTCAAGGAATAGAGGTTTGTAGCAGAGACTGCTAATTGTTCTCCACTACCCAGTCTCCCCTTCTTTTGTAGTAATAGTTCCCTTGATTTTTAGCTGGACACATTTACCAACCCCCTTTGCTGTTAGGTATGCCATGTGACTAAGTTCTGGCCAGTGGAATGTCAGCGAAAGTAATGTGTGCATCTTTCAGGTTACATCTTGAAAGGAATCAGCATGCCCTCCCTTTCCTCTTTTATTCACCTAACCTCTGGCCAGAAATGGACATGGTGGTAAGCCATCTTGAACTACACTGACAAGAGCAAAGCCCTCAAATGCAGCCTAAAAGAGGAGTCTGAGTGTCTGATGACTTTGTAGAGGAGAACCACTATGCCAACAAGACTTTATGTGAGAAATAAAGCTCTGCTTTATTGAAGTCGGTGATTATTTGGGTTTCTGTTACAGAGATTAAATGTATATATCCTAATACAAGTAGCAGGAAAAATTTTATAGAGGTGATACCTGCACTGAGTTTCAAAGATTGGGTAGGCATTCACCAGATGGACAGAAAGGAAGGGCTTTTAAAATAGAGGGAACAGCATGTGTAAAGATATAGAAGTTTGGAGAATGGGTTTAGGATGCCAAGCAATGAAGCTGGAAAGGCAGAGTAGACAAGGGCCAGATCACAGAGGACCCTGTCTGCCTTACTGAAAGGTTTGCATTTTTTCTGGTAGACAAGAAGATACTGCATGATAGGTTTGCAGGACAGCGAAGACATTAGAGTCTCACAACTCATGCAGAATAAACCAGGATGATTAATCTGCTTTGTAGAAGAGGGAATAGAAATGCAGAGAAGCTAAAGGATTTTTCCAAGTTAGAGACAGAGGCAAAATTAGAACCGGTAGTCTTTGAATGGTACCAGACTTTTTCAAACTGTGGTCTTTGGACTGACTGCATCAAAATAACTTGGGTTACTGCCCAAACTGCAAATTCCTGGGTTCCACTCCAGATCAACTCAGCATGTCTGGGGATGGCTTCCAAGAATTTGCATTTTTTTTAAAGAGTCTATTGGGGAATTGGGGGAGGGGAACAGCGTTGAGGAATCGGGGAGGGGGAACAGACAAGTTGCTGTCTTTTTGTTCTTCAGTCAAGTTGCAGAGGATGTTGCTTCACTGGCCCATGTTGGTATCGTCATTGCGCTCTTCCCGAATGAGGCAGATGGGTCACTGGCCTATGGATGGTTGCTTACTGCGGCTATTGGCAGCTCATACTGGCTACCAGCCACTCATGCTGGCTGTTGGCCACTCACTGTAGCCTATGGCAGCCCACTGCAGCAGGGGCTGCAGCCTACACCATCGCCGGAGCTCACGCCGCCCAGCTCCAGGTGGAGCTGTTGTTAGCTGTAGAGGGCAGTGTCACCGGCCCTCATATGTGAGATCGGAACCGGGGCCGCTGACATCCCAAGCCATCTCTTAACCAATGCACCACTTGGCTGGCCCAGGAATTTGCATTTTTAACAAGGACTTCAGATGTTTGAAAGCTGAAAACCACTGAACTATACCAGCCTCTCTAAAAATACCCCTAAATGTTTATAAACAAGGCAAGTACATGGACTGTAGTAAAAAAGTCTTTCAGATGTCAGTTTAACAGACTTTCTCTGTAATCTCATATCTTCTAGGATCTAAATACTAAAGAAGCTGCTTTATAAACAAAGCTTCTAGAGCGGGGAAAGGAGGAACTAACAATTACTGAGTACTTACTATTTCCCAGACACTCTTCTTGGCACACATCATCTCATTAAATCCTCACAAAGATCCTCAGAGGTAGTCATTACAGTACCCCCTTATCTGAGGTTTCACTTTCCATGGTTTCAGTTGCCCCAAGTCAGTGCGATCTGAAAATATTAAGTGGAAAATTCCAGAAATAAACAATTTGTAAGTTTTAAATTGTGCACCTTTCTAAATATTGTGATGAAATCTCACTCTGTCCCACCCAGGATGTGAATCATTCCTTTGTCCAGCAGATCTACACTATATACCTCCCCACCTATTGGTCACTTAGTAATCTTTTTGGTTATTAGATCAATTGTTATGATATCACAGAGCTTGTGTTCAAGTAACCCTTTTTTTACTTAATAATGGCCCCAAAGCACAAGAGTAGTGATGCTGGCGATTCATATATGCCAAAGAGAAGCTGTAAAGTGCTTCCTTTTAAGTGAAAAGGTGAAAGTTCTTCCATTTGATAAAGAAAAAAAAACATCACAGGCTGAGGTTGCTAAGATTTGTGGTAAAAATGTATCTTCTATCCATGAAATTGTGAGAAAGGAAAAAGAAATTCATGCTAATTTTGCCATTGTGCCTCAAGTGTGTGATAAGTGCTTAAGTAAGATGAAAAAGGCATTATTACATTTGTGGGTGGAAGACACAAACAGAAAAATATATATACCGGGGGGTGCCAAAAAATGTACATACATGACTTGTATTCATCTTTTGTTATCGGTATGTACTATTACAATTTTAATATAGTTTTTTCTTTCTTAAAATGTGTACATATTTTTTTGCACCCTCTGTATATGATTTAGTACTATCCGTGATTTCAGGCACCCATTGGGAGTCTTAGAACATATCTCCTATGGATAAGTGGGAGTGCTGTACTATCTCGGCCTTACAGATGCAGAAACTGGGGCCAAGGGTTGTTAAGGACTTCCTCTAGATTACTTAGATTGTAAGTTTATCAAATGCCAAAGTCTATCCTTTCATGTTTAACACACCCACAAAAGGACTAGAGAACACATTTTGAATCCCTGAGTGATCCTAACTGATGTTAGTGTATATGTAAATTTTTTATTTTTTATTTTTAGCTGAGCCATCCTGTCACCGGTTGGCAGCTCAATGGCAGCTCAGCTCAGGCTGGGCATCGAACTGCTGTTGCTCAGGGCTCAGCTCACACTCTTGAGCGAGCTCATAACCAACTGAGCCACTCTGCCGGCCCTGTAAATTATTCTTATTGTCCAGATTGGACCGCTTCTACAAAGCAATTGGACAAATTTCTGAGATTCCTAAGCAGTAGTGTCTCTGGGGTTATCTAACTTGAGCATTTTTAGCATGTTTTTGCTAAGTATTGGGCTTGCATTTGCAAGCTTTTCATATGACTTAGATCTTAGTTCAGAGTTAAGAGCTTCATTCAAGTTTCAGGCTTTGGTTTCTTTCTCTTTTTTTTGAGGGCAGTGTCACTGGCCCTCATATGTGGGACTGAACCGGGGCCGCTGGCTTCCCAAGCCAGCTCTTAACCACCGCGCCACTGGGCCGGCCCCATGGTTTCTTTTGCATTATGGAAGAAATGGAGACCCAGTATCCAGCAGATTTTTTTTCTTTAAATAGATATTAGCATCTATTGTACTGATTTTTAAAAAATGATTTAATTTTTTTTTTTTACCTAAAACTTTAAACATAATTTGTCAAGTTTGTTCCATAATACAATGCCTGGTTCTATTTTACAAAAGGTTTTTCTATACCAGGCAAGAAATGTGAAATACACACATGTTACATTTCATCTCGTCCTTTATGTATTCACATTTGCATTAGTTCATTCAATTTTATTGTAAAATAAAATTTAGAGTGTATGCAAAAGTGGCTCTAGATATTCTGACTGGCATTAAAATCATTAGACTACGAGACCTATTGAAATTTGCTGGAAAAGTTTCAAAGCGGCAATAGGAAAAAAAAAAAAAAAGACTATCTTTTCTTTCCCTTTTCGGTTTTAATGCATGCACTTTACAGATAACAAAATGGTTAAAAAGCCATCATCAAAGTGTTTTAAATGCAAATAAATGCAACAGAAAACTTAAATCTCAGTCATTTGGTTTTATTCTAGAAATAAAGTATTTTTCCACTACGCATAAGAATGAGCTCAGCTGATTCTTCTCTGATGCAGACTTTGCCCACCCTATGAAGACCCTTTGAGGAAGTTATACACATTCCCAGTTCCTTTCTATGATTTGGTGGGTGTGGCGAATTTAATCGTTTGTAGGTCCATTTCAGCGACGCCATTCTTTGCAGGCAACTTCTCGAAAGGAGGGATGCGGTCTTCAATTGGCCTAGATCTTTCCACAACTTACTCCGTTACAGTCCGTCTAATGTTATATCTATTGTTCTAAAAAACACACGACAACACGGAAATAAAGTAGGGTCATCTTTTTCTTTTCTTCAATAGTTCTACACGCATCTGTGTTAACATTTCCTGCGCCCGTGCTGGACCTGCAAAGCTGGGGGCTGTCCGCCACACAAAATCCTGGCTTTCCAGGAGACAGGAGGGGACGTGTCGGGAAAGAGGGGCCCACTCGCGAATCGGAGGGAGTCGAGGCCCCTCAGGACGATACGGCGCAACTAAGAGGCGCGGCGGGGCTGGCGCAAGAAGCCCGAGAGGAGCGAGGAAGCGCACCCCGCCCAGCCAGAGGCGGCGCCCGCCAAATCCCGCGCGAAGGGCGGCTTGCGCGCGGCTCGCGGTTGCCATGGAGTTGCCATGGAGATCTGGGTCCCGGGCGGGCGCACCGCGCGAGGCGGGGGAGGCGCGCCGTTCCGCGGCAGGAGCCCGCGGGTCCGCCGGAGGCGCGTTCCACTGGGCTCCCCCACCAACTCCGCAGAGGGTGACCGCGCGTGGCCCACGGAGGCTCCGAGGCGAGCCCTCCGTCCCGGCACTGGAGCGAAGCGAGCGCCGGAGGCCGCGACCCCCCTGCCCCGAACCCGGCCGGAGGGTGAGGCTGCATTTGAAGCAAACGGCCTTCGCTGGCCGCTGTCGCCGCGCCGCGGTCGCGGGGCTCCGGAGGGCGCTGTTTCAGACACCAGCCCCGGGTGCGCGCGGGGCAGCGGCCGCCGCGTCTCCGTCCCCAAAGCCCCGGGCAACATCCGTCCCCTGGGATAAGGGAGGCTTCGCGGGGGCCGGTAAAAGAGGCGCCCGTGGGGCCGGGAACGCGGCTCATTGGGGAACTCGACACCCCCCCAAACCCGGCCGGGGGAAAAGCCTCTTGTCCCTGCGGAGACGATTTCCCCGAGCCGTTTCCACCCCGCTTCCTTTTTAAATTCGTTGGGGTTTGCCCAGCTCGAAGTCTGTAATGCTCAGATTGGCTAACAAATGCCATCTCTTAGCATTGGAGTGGGCCACCAGGTGGGGTCCTGCTGAGACAGCGATTTTCCTCTTTTCTGTTCACAGAGACGATGCTGACGGTACAAGGAAACCCATTTCCTGGAACACCTGAATTGTAATTCATTCTTGAGCGACCGATGACAATCAAGAAGCAAACATGTTAAACTCCACAAGGGAACTGCAGTTTTCCAATGCAAACACTACCGAGATGTCCCAACTCGCTTCCCTGGCACTGTCAAGGGACCCCGCATCCCTCGGAAAAAACGCCACTGGTTTACCCGAAAAAACGGGCTATCCGGACTCCGTTTACGTTATGGCAGCCAACATTTTTCAGGGTATTCAAATCGAAAAGTCACCAGAGAGGGTCTTAATCAAGTATGGGAATGAACCTCTGCGGTCCTTGTCCGACTCGAAGGATGAATCCTTTCAGCGTTTGTCCTACGAGCTGGCTTTCAGTGCCCTGAAGTGTGAGTAGTATCAGTCTTGAAGATAAGCCCTAGAAGAACATGAGAGAATTTGTGGAGTGCAGCCTTCCTGTCTGCCATCTCACACCCCATATTCTGTTTTCATGCCTATGTATATCTTTGGTGGGTTGCAAATGTCAGGGAATCAGGAGAGTTCAGTAAAACAAGCTCTCTCAGGCCAGAACTGGTTTTCACTGTAGATTTTGCCAGCATCGTGTCTTGTCCTGAGATAGATGTAATGCAGTCATTACATGGAACCAAAAAAAATTCCATTAGCAGGAAGAACAAGAATCCATTGACATCTCCAACTATACCTTCCCTCTCGTTGGGTATTTCTTTGCATTCTCAGTGTTTACGTTTTGTATTTCAGTGTGCAAACTTTCACAAATATAAAAACCAGTAAGGAGCAGGGGAGAGGAACAGAGATAGAATAAGAAATAAAGATGGCGATATATTAAAAATGAATATCAAAATTAAATCAACCCCAATTAAGGTGATCCTATTCATAGCCAATAGCTTTAATTTTGGAAGCTTGTAAATTTATGCCTCCAAATTTTGGAAGAATTTCCCTTTCCAATTTGCTTCTTGGGTTTCAGATGGAATGTTTCAGATTCAGTGATGGTTAATTATCCGCTTCTGAATGTGGAGCTGACCCTAGGACAGAGCCAAATATTGTTACTATGAGAGCAAGCAGTCAAAGAACCTGGAGATACTTGTTTTTGTACTAACTATAAACTTTAATGTAATATAGTACAGTATATTATAATTTAAAATATAAAACTTACGTTGGTTTTTACTGACTGAATATAGTTCCAAAACAAAGTTCCAAAATATTTGGAGTATTAGCATGGTTGAAATGATGAGCACGTGGCGTTCTAAAGAGATAATCTTGAAAGGGCAACCAACGCTCATTTGCATATTTATTTTTAGTATTGATATTTACTGGGCCTTGCACATAGGCAGTTAACAATTGTTCAGTTGAATTAAAATGTCCCATTAACTTCTTAGACATTGTTTTATATTTTTGGTTGTCTGCAGAGATGATGTAGTTTACCATGAAGCCAGGAATTTGCCAACATAGAGAAAAATTTGTTTGGTGTTAAGAGGCAACTTGCCTTTAGTTTTCATTTCTTGGTTTTCTCCTGCTTGTGTTTTTTTTTCTTTGAAAAATCTGTCTTAACGATTTTTCCTCCTGCAATTTAATCTTTCAGATTGTTTCATCCCTCATCCCTTCCTGCCATCCCCTTTAAAAAATATAGTTTTAATAACAAACCAAAGTGTTGCACTTGAAATAATCAGTCAAATGAACGTTGTCACATTTCTCCTTGCAACAGAGAAATGCAGACTGGGAATCTGTGTTGATTAGTTGGTATTTAATGTTAATGCCAAAACCCTATTATAGACAATTTGTTTTCCTAATAGAATATTGATTCTTACCTTTAGAAATTAATTCTAAAAGCCTGAAATTATTTTATGTAAAATTATACAGTAAATAGATGGTCATGTGTGTAGAAGAGTTTTTCTCTCAATCTTTATTTTTGTTTTATGAGGGTCTCGTTACTCTTTGATATCTTTTTAATGACTCAGAAAATTCCATTTAGATAAATTATTGTCATAGGCCTTTACAAACCTGCTTTTGCTTGAAATGTTCATTTTTATAAGTTCAAATTCTAAAATAAGATGGCTTTGGTTGTTTACTTGGTACAAATATTATTTTCTTACAACAATAATATACTGCTTGAATTATCATTTGAATAATTTCTGATTGTTTCAATGGCACAAAACCAGAATTCCTAAAGGCAGTGATTTTCCAAGATAATTAAGAGCCTGATATTGTGCTTTAAAATATTGGAGGCTCTTGTGCATTTTATGTTCATCTTTTGCATTTATCACTGTTTTATCAATACTTTCATATTTGTAAACTCACACTTGGCTTATACAATATAGGTTAAGGGAATCACAGTTCAAGAAAGAAAACTCCAGGCTTCTTCCCTAAGGTTTTATAGGAGCGGTAAAGCACAAACTAAAGGGAGCTTAGGTAATGGTCCCTTTTAGTGCTGTATTTGTGAACAAGTGATTAGATCATGTTACCATATTTTTTGAGGAAGTACAAGGCAAAGAAAAAAATAATAGAAAATCCCTTAATTATATAAATGTTAAGTATACTCCTTTGGTTGTATTTTATAGTTTTCAGTTTATTGTTTGCTCCTTTGTTGATGTCCTCCTTCTTGTATAAGCTCTTTCAAAGCAGAGTGTATTTATCCGATTAACATTTTAAAGGTTTAAAGGGTTCATTATGTTTTTGGAAGTAAAGACAACCAGTAAGTACTCTGGTTTCACTAAATAACCCCAAGGTCAGTTTTCTGCTAAAGGAGGTGATAAAGAGGAGCTTACTTGTATTCTTATTAAGGTTGACTTTTGTCAAAGAAGTAGAGTACTAGCAGCTAATTTATTTTTTCAAAGAATCTCTGGATGTTTCAAGGAATACTAAATATTAAAAAAGAAGAAACTGGCAGCCGTTTAGCTTGGTTAGAGCACAGTGCTCATAACACCAAGGTTGTCGGTTCAATCCCCACATGGGCCACTGAGCTGCGCTTTCCACAACTAGATTGAAACAACTACTTGACTTGGAGCTGATAGGTCCTGGAAAAACAATGTTCCCCAATTCAAAAAAAAAAAGAAGAAAGAAAAGAAAAAGTAGCAAAATGATTTCTTAAAAAATAAATTAATGAACAACAAATAAAGAAATAAAACAACCTTGAGGAAAGAGATGTCCCTGAAATTGTTGATCTTATTCCTGGCTTAATTCTTCAATCTCTCTCTCTCTCTCTCTCTCTCTCTCTCTCTCTCTCTCTCTCTCTATATATATATATATATATATATATATATATGTTGTCGGAAAAGGCATGGGACATTTTTGCAACAAAAAACATAGAAAAAATATGTCATGACTTTTCCTACAACCATATATATCCACAAAAAAGTATACACTTTTTAAGAAAACTATTAAAATTGTAATACTCAATATATATCCATAACAAAAGGTGAATACAAGTCGCATTTGACTTCTGCAATTGCAAGAGGTGCTCAAAGTAGTTAGATCAGCATAATTTCTTTTTTTTTTTTTTTTTTTTAAGATTTTATTGGGGAATTGGGAGAGGGGAACAGCGTTGGAGAACCGGGGAAAGGGAACAGACAGTTGCTATCCTTTTCTTCACGCTAGTTGTGGAAGACATTGTTTCACTGGCCCATGTTGGTATCATCATTGTGCTCTTCTCATGTGAGGCAGATCGGTCACTGGCCTCTGGACAGCCGCTCACAGCTGCTCTTGGCAGCTCACACCAGCTGCCAGCCACTTAGGCTGGCTGCCAGCCATTCACTGTAGCCTATGGCAGCCCACTGCAGCCGGGGCTGCAGCTATGCCGTCCTGGGGACTCACAGTAGCCCAGCTCCAGGTGGAGCTGTTGTTCACCATCTTAGCTGTAGAGAGCAGTGTCACTGGCCCTCATATGTGGGATCTGAACTGGGGCCTCTGGCGTCCCAAGCCAGCTCTTAACCAATGTGCCACTCGGCCGGACCAAGAGTAATTTTAATAGAGTTTTTTCCTTTCTTAAAAGATGTATACATTTTTTTTTTGGCACCCTCTGTGTATACAGTAGTTGGTGAACTTTCAGTCCCAGGAACTGGGTGTGGCATTAACCTGGTCATTTCAGAATCATCTAACCGGTCAGTGAAACACCTTGTAAATGCTTAGTGTATGGTTTGGTTATGGTTTTGGTAATTAATTGTAGTTGTGGGTCCCCAAGATACCCTCAGGGTCAATGATTTTGTTACCAACCTTGGGTTCTTAGACTCTCTATGTAGTAGAAATTGACAAGAGACCAAACCAGAAGATCAGACAAGGTTTATGGTGCTTATGCTCCAGCACAAGGGAGAAAACAGAGTGAGAGTTCTCCTGCTGACTCTTGGAAGGGAGCTGTTGGGGGTTATTATATAGGGCAGAGTGAGGGAGGGCTTGATGTCGGCTGGGGTAATCCTCTCCTTCCTGGTTATGGTGTTTGCACAGACACTGGATGCTGGGGTTCTGGCGCATCCTTGGTAGGCCCAAGGTGGTGGTGCTCTTCATACCGCCACCCCAGGAAGGTTGTATAGCAGTCAACTCAAAGTTGTATGTCCATGGGATGAGGGCATCGACTGCCTTGGGGAAGTTTTGCATTCAGAAAGTTGCTTATCTCGGCTTTCAAAAGTAGCTGACCTGGGGCCGAGTGGCGCAGTGGTTAAGCGCTGGCTTGGGAAGCCAGCGGCCCCAGTTCGGTCCCACATAAGAGGGCCAGTAACACTGCCCTCAAAAAAAAAAAAAAAAAAAAAAGTAGCTGACCTGGGTGGTGCTGGATCTGGCAGTTAAGGGAGTGGAGCTGAGCCCTGTCCCTGTTTTGTCTCAATCTCACTAGAGGGACTTGCAAAACTCAGCAAAACTGTTATACTCATGGTTACAGTTTATTACAATGAAAGTTGGAAAGCATTAGGTTGTCAGAAAAGTCATGAAGTATTTTTTCTATGTTTTTTGTTGCAAAAAGTGTCATGACTTTTCCAACAACCCAAGAAAATCAGCACCAGAAAAAAGTGCACTGGGTAAATAGAGTTTGGGAGAGACCAGATTCAGGCTTCCTGATGTCCCTTCCCAGTGGAGTCTTATGGACGGTGTGCTTAATTTTCCCAGCAACAATGTACACGAATGAAGTATTGCAACCAGGGAAGCTCCCCCCAGCCTTGCTGTCCAGGGTTTTAATTGGGGGTCAGTCATGCAGACAAGGAGAGGCCAAACCTTACTGAATCTCTCACTTTTCTAGAAGTCAAGCTGATACTATGTTGCCCAAGGCCCCAGGTGAAAAGGACACTTTTATCAGGCAAAATAGTCCAAGAGTTTATAGAGATTATCTCTCGGGAGCCAGTTAAGGGACAAACTATTCCTTGAAATGTGCAAGGTTTGACCACTCAGGCTGCTGAGTTAATTCTTGATTGTACAGTGTGATTCATTAAAAAAGTTATCTAGATCAATAACCTCTTAAGCTCTGGTTGTCACCTAAGAGGTCAAAACAATTCTTTTTTTTTTTTTTTTTTTTAAAGATTTTATTGGGGAATTGGTGGAGGGGAACAGCGTTGGGGAATCGGGGAAGGGGAACAGACAAGTTGCCGTCTTCTTGTTCTTCAGTTTAGTTGCGGAGGATGTTGCTTCACTGTTGGTATCGTCATTGCTCTTCCCGGATGAGGCAGATCGGTCGCTAGCCTCTGGATGTTGCTCATTGTGGCTATTGGCAGCTCACGCTGGCTGTGGGCCACTCACTGCAGCCTATGGCAGCCAACTGCAGCAGGGGCTGCAGCCCACACCATCACCGGGGCTCGCACAGCCCAGCTCCAGGTGGAGCTGTTGTTAGCTGTAGAGGGCAGTGTCACTGGCCCTCATGTGGGATCCGAACCGGGGCCGCTGGCATCCCAAAACCAGCGCTTAACCAATGCGCCACTCGGCCGGCCCAAAAAACAATTCTCTTGAATAATAATAATAATAACAATAATAATACCTTATATTTGCATAGTTCTCTGTAATTCACAAAACAATTTATATCATTTGATCTACCAGTCCTTTGAGATAGAGGATTCTCATTTCGCAGATGGAAAAATTGAGGGAAACTCGAGATTAAATGATGTACCTAAGGTACTGAGCAAGAAGAAGGATACAAAGAAGCATTTCATCTGGCTGAAAGGATGTTAGAATAGCAACCTCATGCCTGATTCTATTTTTTTATGGTTCTAAGTTGTTTTATTTCTAATTATATAATGATTTTGTATTTAGTGATGCCAGCTTCTTTTCCCTGGTATTTACTTCTCTCAAACCTCCTTTTAAAAATATTAGTGGCTATTCTTAACGAATTTTGCCCCAAAGACTTAACTTTGTTGTTTCCCTCCTTCCATACGTACAAACCCCCATCTTATCTGTATTCTATAATTCATGAAGGTCTAGAGGTCCCTCATATGAAGGAAACTCTATAAGCACATAGTGAAAATAGAGAGGGAGAACCTAGAGAAGAGTCAAAAGAAGAAATATCTTCCATCTTTCTACCAGAATGGGAGGGATGACCAGATGGACTATGTGAGTTTTAGGGGTCCAATGAATAGCACTCCTCCTTTACACTTGAGTTTGGAACTAGTTGAGAGGAAGAAGATGTTTGAGGATATGGCTTTAGATCTCTAGTCAAGTGGCTTGCAAGTATTTCACTCCTGAATCAGAGACTTCCATCTAATCCATGGCACAGCTGAAGAAGAGCAAACCCCTCCACCTCACTACACAAGGCAGGTGGCATAGAGCAGCCTGGAATTCATACACACCTCCTGCGGCAAACTGGCAGAAGGGGAGAGGGAGAGAAAGGGAGAGGGAGGGAGGGGGATGTACTCTGGCTCCTCTCAATTTTCACAATCTGGATTATAAACTCGATTTCCCATTCATAGGGAGTGGTGAGTACGGGGTAGGGAGAAAGCCAGGAATGTTTCTCTAGGAAGGCCTTCTACACTGAGAACAGGAGGACTGGAGATTAAGAAAAGATGCTTTAATTAGTGGGGGACAAGAGAGAACTGGAGCTATTGTGCTGAACTAGAATAGGCAAGGTTTGCCATCCAGGGTGTCCTGATTACACAAATCAGGCATTAGCAATGTCTTATTTAGCCTCTGTGGTTTCTGATAAGAGTAAGATGAGGAAAGGGAACTGTTACGAAGAGCATATATCTTGGTGCCAGACTGCCTGGGTTTCAATCCCTGATCTGCCCATTACTGTGTTACTATGAACATCTTACTTAACCATTCTGTGCCTCATATAAAATGGGTTAATGATGATATCTAATTCATAGGATTGTTAAGAGAATTAAATGAATTAATATAATATAATTAATAAAGCACTTAGAGGGCTGGCCGAGTGGCGCATTGGTTAAGAGCTGGTTTTGGGATGCCAGCGGCCCTGGTTCGGATCCCACATATGAGGGCCAGTGACACTGCCCTCTACAGCTAACAACAGCTCCACCTGGAGCTGGACTGTGCGAGCCCCAGCGATGGTGTAGGCTGCAGCCCCTGCTGCAGTGGGCTGCCATAGGCTACAGTGAGTGGCCGACAGCCGGCGTGAGCTGCCAATAGCCGCGGTGAGCCACCATCCAGGGGCCAGCGACCATCCGGGGGCCGGCGACTGAGCTGCCTCATCCGGGAAGAGCGCAATGACGATGCTGACGTGGGCTGGTGAAGCAATGTCCTCTGCAACTAGACTGAAGAACAAAGGGACAGCAACTTCTCTGTTCCCCTTCCCCGGTTCCCCAACACTGTTCCCCTCCCCCAATTCCCCACTAAAATCTTTAAAAAAATAAATAAATAAATAAAGCACTTAGAACAATGTCTAGCATATAGAAAGCACTATCTAAAGTGTACATCTATTATTAATGCAGATATTACTATGTTAGAATGTTATGTAAATTACACATAAATTGTACATATGTATGTAAATTGGGCATCATGCTGAGAAACTGTGAAGTAGATAGGAATTGGTTTACAAGTACTAAGGGTATGAAATTAAACTTCATTTTCCTTGTAAGTGAAATGGGGATATTGTTTTGTGCAATACATCCATAATTGGTGGCTATATTATGGATAATGATCCTCAAAAGATTTCCTATGAAAATTGGAGTCTGTGCTCCCAAGTTAGTCACCTTTTCAGTTTTCTCATCCCCTAAATAAAAACTGAAATTGAATGTGTGCCCATAAATGTTGAATGAATTGAAGGTAGCCTAACTTTTTGTTCAACTGATTAAAATGTTTGTTGTATGGTGCATATGTAATTTACATAAGTATAACAAAAGGAATACCTGTATCCTGTGGAGATTTTTAAAAATGTTCAGTTATTTCCACTTAGTACCTTTGCAGTTATCCCTCTGCCTGGAATGCTCTCTCCCCACAGATCTTTACGTGGGTAATTAGCTCCTTGTCATTTGGACCTTACATTAAATGTCACCTTATCACATCTTATCAATGGCTTAACTAGTGAGTTGTACCAACTATTTAAGAAATAATACCAATCTAACACAAATCCATCGAGGGACTAGAAGAGGGAACTCTTCCCACTCACTTTGTAAGGCCAGCATAACCCTGATACCAACATTGACAAAAATATTACAAGAAAAGAAATTATAAACCAACATCCCTCATGAACAAAAACATAGAACAAAATTCCTAAATAAGATATTAGCAAATTGAATCCAGCAATATATAAAAAAGATAAGACATTGTGAATTAGATCTTTAATATTTATCAAAAGACATATAAAGGTTGGAATTTCTTTATTATAATACTATTGTGACTATTCAGATAATGTGCCTTTGACTATGATTCCATGTGGAGCCTGGGTCGTAAGGATCCAGAATTCATAAAGACTACAAATATTTCATCATGTCATTGTAATTTAAATCTTTATCAAGAATTGAGGTATATTTTAGATATGAAAGTAAAAGTATTTTATGACGTGTCTAAAGTGTATTTTGATTCCAAAGTTTTCAGTTTCAGCTTTGGTCTATTCAGTAACAGACATTTCCTTGTCTTACAGATCAAGATATTTTGGAAACTATATTAATAGATAGCTTTATCTTTCCAAGTACCACAATAGTAAGTAGACCACTTTTATATAATTAGCAGTCTCACAATTGTTATTTAGAAAGTACTAAAAAGCCTTCAGATTTAAATAATAACTAGTTTGTATAATGCTGAGACCTCTTCAAAATATATTCTTAATTCTTTCCTACTTCTAGTACTTCTAATACTGACTCTAGTCCTTTCATTTTGATGAATATACTAGAAATTGTCTTTGAAAGGTTTATTTACTGGACCTTTTTTAATTTTGAAGTCTTTACCTCCCAATCCAACCACACTATGTAAAAATAGTCATATTCTTGCTCTCTTCTGAAAAATAATGGAATGGAAAATATTGCTGTTAGATATTGTTTGTATACTCTTCTTTATGTGTTTCGCTTTGATAGCCAGATCATTTGAGCTGTCTGATTATTGTGATGCTGTATGATTTCCAAGATAGAAAATTTGAAGCTCGTTTCCTTTCTGATAATGAAGATTCCATAACAGAAGTTCAAGAAGTAGAGAACCTTCTTAACAGGTGATTGTAAATGTGAAAAAGATGTTGTATATGAAAGCGTTATTAGTATTTTCACTGGTAAGGTTTTATACAGTTTAATGTGTAGATAAGTGTTAAAATTTATAGAGAAAATATAAAAGTTCATAAGTTTCTTAAGCTCCTTTAGTCTTGAACAGGTTAAATAGTCTGTTTAAAATCAAGTTGTTTTTGAAAGCTTCAGTTGCAAGATTCAACTTGTAAGTATTTGGAAAATCATGAAGAATTCATAAGAATTTTAGCACATAAATTGAATTTTATTTGAAACTATTATTATTTGTTTACTTAGCTTTGTTTGTAGCTTTAAAAAAAAAAATCTAACATGTATCAAATGATAAAATTCCAACAGTAAATAAGAACCCACTGATTTGCCAAGTTGAAAAAAAAAAAACACCTTCTACTTAGTTAAATAAAAACTAATATGTTTTGATTTTGTTTAATTTTTATCCTAAATATCAGCAGAAACTTACTATGGTGATAATAATAAAAAGGTGGTAAGAAGAACTAATTAAACTAATGCATGTAAAATGCTTAGATTAGACCCAGACACACAGTAAATGGTCAATAAATGTTATTTATGTGCTACTGTTGTTAGAGCTTCTGTTATTATGCTGTTGCTTAATGGAAAGCACAATATAGCAACAACAACAATTTTGTGAGATTTTTACCTAGTGAATAATTTGAAACAGTTGTCAGTATGATACCAATTTTATGCTGTTATGGGAAATTCACATAGTTTTATTTAAATTAATGAAGGCTGAGACCGGAGGACTCAAATAATGGAGTAATATTAATAGCTTACATTTACTGAGCACTTAATATGTATTAATCACTGTTATGAGAAGCTCTTTATGTGCTCACTTCGATAACACATATACTAAAATTGGAACAATACAGAGAAGATTAGCATGGCCCCTGTGCAAGGAAGACACTCAAATTTGTGAAGCGTTCCACATTTTTCAGAGATATTGAGGAAAAAAATGATGGTTGCTAGATGGGAGGGGGGTGGGGATGAGAGAGAAGGGGAAGGGATTAGACAGCATAAATTGGTAACTACAATATTGTCACAGGGATATGAGACAGTTTGGGGAATATAATCAATAAAGTTATAAATACCTTTTAGGGTGTCCGATGGGCATATGTCTTCTTAGGGAGACCACTTCATGGACAGTGTAGGTGCCGGACCACTGCAGTGTACACCTGAAGCTGAAGCGGAATAATACTGAATGTCAACTATAATTTTATATATATATGTATATATATGTAGTCATGGGATATGTAGTATAGGAAATAGAGTCAATGGAATTGTAATAGAGATATATGACATCAGAGGAGCAATGGATTGGCAGAGGGGGGTTATCACTATGAGGGGTGAGATGTATAACTATTACATTGTTTTGTACACCTGAAACTAATAATAATAATAAAGCACCATATAATTGGTAATGAAAGGAAAAAGAAGAAATGTCATCAATAAATTTTGAAAGGAAAAAAAAAAAGAAGCTCTTTATATACTCATAACAAATTACGAGGTAGGCACTGTTACCAACCTGCATTTTTACACCTAGGAAATTTGAGGCACAGAAATGTCAAAGGAACCTACCTAATGCCATTAAGCTAGAAAGGGGAGTAGCCAGAATTCACATTTCAGGAAGGCTGACTCCAGAGCCCAAGCTTGAACCGGCTGTATGCTACACTCCTTCCACTTAGGATAGTGAGGCTTGGCTGAAGTACTCTGGAAGATTAAAGATATGACATAGTAATATGTCAGTTGTAGCCATGAGAATTTGTGAGATGGAGATTTAAGCGACATAGCTACAATTGAACATACAAAAAGAAAGCTCTGGCTGTATGTACAACAGGGATATTGGTAAAAAGAGATAACTGAACAACGTTCTATGATAACACTCAAATTGTAGCAGGAGATGGACTTCTGGATAAGGAATGCTGGGAAAGGCTCTTTTTGTCTCCATTTTCATCATTGCAGTCTGCCTTACAGCTATGGAAGAAATTTTTTCATAACCACAGGATATTTCATTTACAGAAGTAATATGTCTGGTTATTCTAATAACATTGAGATTTGGTCTTTGTCCTCAATCCAATATTGTATATTTTTGTAAACATCTTTATAACTATATATATATATATATATATATATATATATATATATATATATATTAAAATTCTCAGTCTGAAATGTTTGCTGTCTGGAAATTTGGAAAATTATTTCTCCTGTACTCACCCCATATACACAACACATATATTTTTCTAGGCTTCATGTCTCTAATTTTCTTATTTCATGATTAAATAATTTAGTCAATTGCATTTATTATGATAAATTTGAACGATGTAGGCATTTGGAAGGGGTGTTTAATCAAAAATAGTCTGTACGTAGAATTATCTTCCAATGTATAATATAGAACAATAACTCACCCCCTTTATATTACTTTATTCTTTGATGTGCATTAATGTATTGTGTAATTGGTTTAGTATCCCTTGCTGTAGCTCTGTGACATTAGGACACAAACCTAATTTTATTGTAGTGCTAGAAGGCTTAATGTTTGATAACCCTTCCCTCCTCTCCATCTCTCCCTTCCCACTTTGCCTCCCCAACTTCCACACTCCCTAAGTCACGTATGCATATTTACACATAAATACATTCTTAGGTGAAAAGTTCTACTGAGTAGATAGTAAGCGTAATTTTGTTAAGCTTTTGGCAGCCACACACACCACTCTGGTTATACTTGACTTTTGTGGCATCTCTTCCCCATTTCTCACTCAAGGTTATCCTTGAGGTTTATTATTTAATTCGATTCCTACTGTGGAATAATATGAATATGGGTCAAGAGTAAGTCCTGTATTCTCATTTATTAAAAATTTGGGCTATGAGGGCCAGCTGAGTGGCACATTGGTTATGAGCTGGTTTTGGAATGGCAGCGGCCTCAGTTCGGATCCCACGTATGAGGGCCGGTGACACTGCCCTCTACAGCTAACAACAGCTCCACTTGGAGCTGGGCTGTGCGAGCCCCGGCGACAGTGTAGGCTGCAGCCCCTGCTGCAGTGGGCTGCCATAGGCTACAGTGAGTGGCCGGCAGCCAGCGTGAGTGGCCAGCAGCCAGCATGAGCTGCCAATAGCCGCCATGAGCAACCATCCAGAGGCCTGCGACCGATCTGCCTCATCCGGGAAGAGCGCAATGATGATACCAACATGGACCAGTAAAGCAACGTCCTCCGCAACTAGACTGCAGAACAAAAAGACAGCAACCCATCTGTTCCCCTTTCCAGATTCCCCAGCGCTGTTCCCCTCCCCCAATTCCCCAATAAAATCTTTAAAAAAAAGAATTGGGGCTATGAGATCAAGAAACATGATTGGGTCTTCATGGTGATGCTAACCAATTCTTATTTTTCTTTTTTGTTATCTGGAACTCTGAGGCACAGGATAATTAGAACTGGGAAGGGCTTGATACAGATTCGTGCAAGTTCCTTAATTTTATCAAGACTGTACTGTTGCCATCTTGAGGTCACACAGCTAAGTGACAGAACCTGAATTTAACTTCAGATTTGTCTGACTCTTAAGTTCTACACCTCTTTCACTACATCAAATTTGTCTCAACCAGCAGTTGATATAAATATCTGAAGAGATGTACAACTATACTGGGGCAGCAAAAACTGAAAAAAAGAGGCAGGATTCTTAGATTTCTATTTTCAAATATGCCAAATTTTTATTTTAGACTACAAAAAAATGAAATAGAATTACTAAAAGATTTAAAATTTGAAATCTAATTTGTAATATTTCTAATGGAAAGTTGATAGTCTTGTCTTGAATGCAATCATCACCAAGAATGGATTTTTTTATCTCTAGTTTTAAGACAAAATTGGCTGCGGCATTGGCAAGATATCGAATCAAACATGATGCCCTTTCAATTTACCACATTCTTCCAGAAACAGTTAGGAAACAGGAACTAAGGGCTTCCACTTTGCCACTTTATGCTTGGATAAATACTTATAAAAGCAGGTAAGAGTTTTAATCAAATTCTTTATTCATATTTCAAGTTGCTAACCTTTCAAAATAATGTGATAATGGGAAGGCGGCACATCTGGGGGAGTAATTGAGGAATCTTAACTTAGTTCGGGATCTTATCACCATATTATCAAAAGTAATTACATAAATATGTTAACTTTTCTGTCTCTGTTAACTTATTGTTGGCTAACATTGTAAGTTCTATTAGATGCAATATATGCACTGGTATTTTTTTTCATTATAGGAGAAAGGTGCTTGTGTTAAATACATTCTTAATGTATTCTATGCGTATTTGTAACTACAACCTAATGTTGTATATTTATTTACAGCCCTGAAGATGTTTACCATAGTTTGAAGGAAAAAGGATACAATAAAGTCGAATCTATATTGCATATTGATGATAAAGTTTTTGCTGTAGACGAACATTGCTATGATGTGTTAATTTTTCCATCTCATCTAAAAAGTGATCTTCTAAATACAGATCTTTTCAAAGATTATAAACTGATATTTCAGGTAAACTAACATTTACATTCATTGTGATTCTCAATAATTCTACTTACCCCAAGAATCCCTGCATTTAAAAATAAGACCTGGTGGGCCGGCTGAGTGGCGCGTGGGTTAAGAGCTGGTTTTGGGATGCCAGCGGCCCCGGTTTGGATCCCACATATGAGGGCCAGTGACACTGCCCTCTACAGCTGACAACAGCTCCACCTGGAGCTGGGCTGTGCAAGCTCCGGCAACGGTGTAGGCTGCAGCCCCTGCTGCAGTGGGCTGCCGCAGGCTACAGTGAGTGGCTGGCAGCCAGCGTGAGCTGCCAATAGCCGCGGTGAGCAACATCCAGAGGCCAGCGACAGATCTGCCTCATCCGGGAAGAGTGCAATGACGATACCAATATGGACCAGTGAAGCAATGTCCTCCACAACTAGACTGAAGAACAGAAAGACAGCAACTTGTCTGTTCCCCTTCCCCAGTTCCCCAACACTGTTCCCCTCCCCCAATTCCCCAATAAAATCTTTTAAAAATAAATAAATAAATAAAAATAAGACCTGGGCCGGCCGAGTGGCGTGGTGGTTGGGCACTGGCTTGGGACGCCAGCAACCCCGGTTCGGGTCCCACATATGAGGGCCAGTAACACTACGCTCAAAAAAATTAAAATTAAAATTAAAAAAAAGAAAGACCTAATATTTTACAGATTGTCAGGGAGGTTCATAAGGTCTAATTTTTACCTTTAATAGAATTAATACTTCTACATTCAGTGTTCCTATCATACTTTGGCATCTTTGTCCCATGTGAAGTTGTAGAACAATCTTCCCAGACTCCATAGATGGGAGACTTATATTACTGGCAGCTGTATTTTTCTCTCCCAAGGGAGGATTCAAGAGAAAGTACAATGCCTAACCACTGTGTTATACCCCTGAAACTGAAACTAATATAAAATAAATTTGAATGTCAACTATTTTATATATATATATATAGTCAATTATATGTATATATATATATATATATATATGGTCAAGGGATGTAAAGTACAGCATAGGGAGTATAGTCAATGGTATTATAATAGCTATGTATGGTGTCAGATGGGTAGTAGGCTTGTTGGGGTTATCACTTTGTGAAATGTGTAAATGTCTAATCATTATGTTGTTTTGTACACCTGAAACTAAAAAAAAAAAAGAAAGAGAAGGTACAGTGACACCTTTTCTTCCATTTCTGGGGAAGATGCTAGTGCCATTCTGCATTTGAAAATGCAATGTGTAATACTTTCCAGTTATGTCTTTGATATATTATAGTGACACCCTATTGAGCACTGAGATCAATTGCAACCCCAATCTGTCTAGCACTCTTTTATATATTTGTTAACCATCTTTTAATCTCTGTGAACTAGCAGCAATTTAGATGAAAATGTAATGGGGAAGGAAGAATGGCAGTAGCAGATGAGAGGAGTTTTCATCAATGGATAAGAATGGGAGCTAAGGCAAGATATCACTAATCTATTAATTACACGTTTGGCATTTTGGTATTGCCTTAGTACTACGTAAAAGTTAAATGGTAACAGTCATAATTTAGGCTAAACAAAGTTAGGTCTCTGTTTTAAGTCAGTTTATATCAGTTACTTTTGCTAACTTTGTATTTTAACATATATTAAGATGTTTTAAATTAAAATGGGTTACGTATCTCTTCAAAATTCCTCCAAGTACTTTCTTTTACCTAAGGTAAAAAGAAATAAGTTCATGTTTCTAGTCAGACCCTTTGAAATTCTAATCATACCATTATCTTGTAGGACAAATCTCGAAGTCTTGCTGTTCATTCTGTAAAGGCTTTATTAAATATGGATGATGATATCTTAATGGTCAATACAGGTTCGTGGTACACAGTTGCCCATCTGTCAGCCTTAACAAATAATAATAGCTCAAAAATTTTTGTGTGTGGAGTACAATCACAAGCTAAGCATCCTGACCTGAAGAACCTTTTCACAAAAATGGGATGTAAAGGTATGTACAAATATTTGTTTGATAATATTCTGCAGGATTTAGAAATATTTAAAATGTTTGACTATTATTTTTAGCAATGTAAAAACTCTATACATGAAATATATTCTTAAAATCTTCACCAATCCATATTATTTCAGTCTGTTCTTATTGTTTAAAATTTGTTAAACTGCAATTTAAATTAATGAACATATTAATAAATAAGAACACAGTTATAGCAGTGCTTAAGGGACAAAGATAAAATCTAGGACTAGAAGCTAAGTCCCTTAGGGTTCTTATTTTATTTTATTTTTTTTTTTGAGGGCAGTGTCACTGGCCCTCACATGTGGGACCGAACCGGCGCTTAACCACTTCCCAAGCCAGCGCTTAACCACTGCGCCACTCTGCTGGCCCTGGTTCTTATTTTTTAAAAGTTTTTCATTAGATCATGCAGAAACTAAAGATAATGTTTTATAATATGCTCAGTGAGGCTGAAAAACTATTTAAAAAAATAACCAAAACTTTTGACAGATTCACAGGGCTAGGGAGAGGAAAAGTAGAATTCAGGGCTTGACCAGGAGAGGAAGACTGGTAAATAGCCAGGATTTTACAAAAGAATTATACCCTGGATAGTGATAGTCCTCCAATGAATTGAAGCTGAAATGCCAGTCATCTCAATTAGCAGTTGGATTAAGATGATCTGGGATTACTAGTGCTGAGGCTTGGCTGCCTACCAGAAGCAAAAGTAAATTAGCTCAGGAAGAAAATAACATCATCCTTGGTCTCTTGTTATCTCCTAAGTTTTTTCAAATCCAATGTCTGGCAGTCAAAACAAAACAAACAGACAAAAAACCAGACAAGCAAGAAGAAAATATACGGCTGTAAAAAAGAGAAAAACACTATAATAGAAGCAAGTCCACAGAAGGTCCAAATACTGGAGACATCAGCTGTGGACTTCAAAATAACTATGATTAATATGCTGAAGAGACTATATGCCAAGTTGTAGAATTTCAGCAGAGAACTGGAAATCATTTTTAAAAAGTCAAAAAAATTTTCTAGAACTGAAAAATACAATATTTGAAATTAAAAAATAGATTTAATAGATTAGACAGAACTAAAGAAAGAACAAGGGCACTGATAAGCCAGAAGAAAATATACAGTCTGAAGCTTTGGGAGACAAAAGAATGAGTAATTTGGAAGAGATCATAAAGCACACATGAGACTCAGTGATCCAGTGATATATGTTGTGATTGGGAACCCGGAAAGACAGGAAAAGAGGGATTGGGAAGAAACAATATTTGAAATTCAGACTGGGAATTTATCAAAATGGATGAAATAAATTAAGGCATAGGTTTAAGAAGCCCTATGAACTCCAATAAGAATAACATATGGAAAATATACAAGGCATTTCATACCATAATTACTGAAAACCAAAGACAAAGAGCAATGTCAGACCATGGAGATGATATTATATATATTATTCTCAATGGAATCAAAATAAAACTAAAAACTTTTCAACAGAAATAACTGAAGCCAAATGCCTATGAAATAATATCTTCATAGTGATGAAAGAAACTGCCAGGTTAGATTTTTATACTCAGCAGAAATATCCTTTAAGATGAAATGAAATAAAGACATTCTCAGACAAACAAATTCTGAGAGTTTGTCACCAGCAGACAAAATAAAGAATATACTAAAGATTATTGTTTAAATAGAAGGAATATTATCTCATATAGAAAATTGTAGATGCTGGGAGAGGTGAACAATGGAAAAGGTAAGTACATAGGTAAATCTAAATAATTATAGTCTAGTGTCTTCTGGGATTGTAAACTAATGTCTTGTGGGGTTAAAAATATGTATGTTATATGTAATTAAAATAAATTACAACAATGGCACATCGAAGGAAATGGAATTAATGTGTCCTGTCATCCTTGCTTTGTCTATGAAATGGTAAAAGTAGTAAATTATTAAGTCAGTGTTATAATATTTGGAGCAATCAATAAATAATAGAAGAATGTATAACTAATAAAGGGGGAAGGAAATGGAATATGGAATTGGAATACCATATTAACATATATATGTTATATGCTCTATATATTTTATATAAACTGATGATGAGTTTTTATCCATATTGTATAAGGAATTCTTACAAATTAACAAAAATAGATGTTTCCTGCATATATGTATATATAAAAATGTATATAGTGCTAAAACCACTCAATGAGGAAGGAACAGCAAATGGTGCTAGGACAACTAGATAGCCACTTGCAGAAGAATGAAGTTGGACTCCTACCTCAAACCATATACAAAAATTAATTCAAAATGGATTAAAGACCTACGTGTAAGAGGTAAAACTATAAAGTTCCTTGAAGAAAACACAGGAGTAAATTTTTGCAACCATGGATTTAACAGTGGTTGTTTAGATATAGAACCAAAAGCACAGCAACAAAAGAAAATAAATAAATTGGACTTTATTCAAATTAAAAACTTTTGTTCTTTGAAGGTTGCTATCAAGAAAGTAAGAAGACAACACATGGAATGGGAGAAAATATTTGCAAATCATATTTCTGATAAGACTTGTATCTAAAATATATAAACAACTCAATAATAAAAAGATATCACAACTAAAAATGGATAAGGAAGCTGAATTTAATCTGACTCATCAAGAAAAAGATAATAAAACAATTCTGTTATCAGCAGTAGATAAGGAAATATCACTACAGATCCTAGAGACAGTTAAAACATAATGAAAAGATGCAATGAGCAATATAATACCAACAAACATGAACATTTAAACAACATGGGCATATTCTGGAACAACACAGCTTACCAAAACTGACAAAAGAAGACATAGAAAATCTGAATTCTCTTGTAACTATTGAGATCTTAAAATTAGTGGATATTAATGTCTTTTGAATTCATAATTGAATTCAAAGCAACAAACAAAAAACAATCAACCCTCGCCCCCAAAGAACAACAACCAAAAAACCCACTTCAGTCCTAAAGGAAGAAATAATACTTAAGAAAATAGAAAAAGAGGGACGGACTACTTCCCAGTTTGTTTTATAACCTTGATATCAAAACCTGAAAAGAACATTAAAGGAGGGAAAAATTACAGGCCAATATCACTCATGAGAAGAGTTGTAAGGAATAAATATTAGCAAACTGAAATTTTATAAATAAGATATTAGCAAATTTAATTTAGCAATATATAAGAATAATACATTATAAATAAGCTGGGCTTATTATAGGAATACAAAATTGGGTTAATTCTTAAAAATCAATTTCTGTAATCACATTACTGGAAGTAGGAAAATCATAATCACCTTAGTAGATGCAGAAAAGAAATTTAATTTTAAAATTTTTTTCAATACATGACTTTTATTGCATCTTTAAAATATCACAAATAAGTCTGAGGAATCACCCAACATCTTGGTGTTTCTATAGCTGGACAATTAGATCTTATTCATCAGCTTGCTGAATTGTTCCTTTTTTAGAAACATAGATACCATCCAAAAATTTTCCAATCTCCTTGTTTTTAACTGTGGTGGCTTGTTGAATCAAAGCAGCTGAATTTGATACAAGTTCAGTATCATTTCCTTCAAGTATTAACTCATCTTTATGGGCTTGAGATACTGAATAAGCAATACCTGACCTCATCTGAACACTCCAAATGTGTTTTCACCCAAGAAATTTCAGATTTCAACAAAAGAATCATTATCCTGAATAATGACATTGATGGGGAAGTGAACATACACAAACCTCATCTTTTAATGGAAGCCCCTCTTCTTTTTCTTTCCAAGGAGACTTGAGTTCTACATTGATGTGTTTGAAGTTCCTCCACAGGGTGCCTCTGGGGCCCTTCATAATAATTGTGCGTCCCTTCAGCGTGATGTCCACATTTTCTGGAATGTTATCAGTCTGATTGCTGAGAGTGATCTTCATCCTCACAGTGGATGCAGCAAAGAGAAAAATTTGATAAAATTTTTACATTTATTCATGATATGTATGCAGCAAACATCATATACTTATCACTGCAGAGTATTAAGGAAGAGGTGGCCTTTTCAGTAAATTGTACTGGGAAAAAATGAAACTGACCCTTACTTCACACCATATCATACAAATCTAGAATCTAGAACTTGTAGGATAAACACTTCATGACCTGGAGTCATTGAAGATTTATTTATTTTTTTAATTAAATTTACTAGGGGTGACAATGGTTAGTAAAATTACATACATTTCAAGTGTACAATTCTGTAATACATCATCTAAGATCTGAAACGGCACAAAGCACTAACTATAAAAGTGTGATAAATTGGACTATAGTAAATTAGAAACAAACTGTGCATAGAGAGTGTAAAGGCAAACTGTAGGAGGGAACATACTCGTATAAACTGATGAAGAGTTTTTATCCACAGTGTATAAGGAATTCTTACAAATTAATAACAACAACCAAAAATACAGATAACCCAGTTGGAAAACATGCAAGACATGACTAGGTGTTTCATAAAGAGGACATCCAGATGCCAAAAAAAACACAAACTGCCCCCAAAAACACCTTATGTAAAAGTACCCAACCTCACTAGTAATCAGGAAAATGCATTAAAATTACAACCTACCACCACACACCCATACATCCAGAATCATTAAGATGAAAGAGACAGGTAGGACCATGTATTGGCAAGGTAAGGAGCATTGGGAATACTCAAAACAATGGTGGGATTGTACATTTGTACAACTACTTGAAAATTAGTTAATCATTAAAATTGAATATTTAATACTTAGATGTCAGGAAGTTCAATAAGAAGTATCTAGCAAAGGATCCACTAGAGAAGTGGGATAAGAATCAAGAAAAAGTAGGTTGAAAAGCTTTCCAGGTATCACTTGCCCTGCTTTGTGGTCCTGGAACTATACTCTGCATACTCCATTTCTCCGTTGCCAGCTGGCTCAATATTAGGCACTGTCATTAGAAGGTGCTGGAGAGACATTGCAAGATTAGAAGAGGAAAAATAAGACGTTTCTTCTTCTCCCAGTGTTTAGTCCTATGGTGGCTGTGCAGGAATCCTGGTAGTGTTAGTCTTGCCCCCTTCTCAGACATCCGAATCCAAATCTCTGCCCTGCAGGGGCTCCACTCCTCAGACTTCCTAAATTCCTTGTTCACTTCTCTCTCAGACATAGTGGGTAGTGGCTACTCTGCAATTATTATCTCTGTGCACATTAGAGTTCTAACCAGAGAGTGGGTTGTTGACCACCCTCACAAGGGAGAATAGTTAACAAGGGAGAATAGGAACCACTGTGTAACCAAGTGGTAGAGCGAAGCAAGTGTCTGCTTTTAGAAGTATTCCAGGTAATAAATGAAAAAAGGATGATAGAATTAGAATACATTGTTCTTTATCTGTAGGGTATATGTTCCAAGACACCCAGTGGGTACCTGACACTGTAGATAATACCCAATTCTACATATAGTTTGTTTTTCCTATACATTCATACCTATGATAAAGTTTAATTTATAAACTAGGCACAGTAAGACATTAACAATAATAATATAGAACAGTTATAACAAAATACTGTAATAAAAGTTATGTGGATGTGGTCTCTCTCAAAATATTGCACTGTACTCACTTTTCCTCTTCTTGTGATAAGATGTGAGATGAAAAAATACCTACATGATGAGATAAAATGAGGTGAGTGATATAGGCTACTATTGAGCCTAAAAGGAGGATCACCTGCTTTGGGTGATCCTGGATCATCAAGCCATGACAATAATGGTTGGATGTCAGGAGCAGATGTTGATGGTTGGAGAAATGTAATATTGTTGGACCATGGTTGACCACAGAAAACTGAAATTGTGGAAAGCAAAACCATGGATAAGGTGGGGGGGGGGCGTAGACTACCATATGATGAGTTTGTAACCTCTGCTGATACCACAAAGGCAGTGTAGTGGATGAATATGACACCATTTGTGAAGTAGTTTTGCTCCCCTCCCGCCACAAAAAAAGAAAGGAAAAAAACCTGAGAAATTAAGTTTCTAAAGATCCAATTTAGAAGCACAGATCTACTTTATAGGAATCACAGAGACAGGACCATGTGAAACTACACTCTAGGGAAGCAATTAGCAAAATCCAAACTGGGAAATTCTGGTCGTACAAATAACCAAGTTTCATTAGGAAATCAATGGTAAGAAAACGTGGAAAGGAACCTGTTAAAAGAAATTTAAAATAAGCTATATCATCCAATTCAATGTATGTATCTTGTTTAGATCCTGATTCAAACAAAGTATAAAAAATTTTTGACATGTGTGACTTGGGAAATTTGAGCCATGATTGGATACCATTATTATTTGATGATAATAAGGAAGTATCTTTAAAATTTTTGTGTGGTTTTATTTTAAAAGGAGTTCTATTAGAGGTGAGATATATGGTGAAATGTTTATAGATTCAAAATAATATGGGGTGATGGAAATGGTGACGGATGCAGATATAAGTGAAACAAGATTGGGTGAATGGGTTCACTTTTGAATCATGGTAAGTGCTTGAGAATTTATTATATATTTTGTCTCTTTTTGTATACATTTGAGTTTTTCCAATAAAAAGTTAAAAATAGTGGAAAAAAGAGAAAGGCCCACTTGATTAAAAAAACAAAAACAAAAAAAAGCCACACCAATTTCAAAAGAGGTAGGAATAGGGAAAAATTGATCAGGCAAGAGGAAGGGGGTGGGTGGGTCAGTTTCAGGAGTGACTCCTCAGCAGGCAAGAGGAATGGGGGCCATTACAGAAGTGGAGGGGTGGCCTTAACATAGGGGCACAGCGAGTTATAACTTGAGAGAGGGCAGACTCTCTTAAACTAAATTTCAAGGTCCCTAAATTACTACTGTGCCTCTGAAATAGTACTGATACCTATTTTTTTTTTTTCTGGGAAAGATAGAATATCAAAGGGGATAAAAGATAGGAAAGGAGAATAACCATTACTGAGCATTTAGTGTATACTAGGCACCATGCTAAGCTTAACTACTTTATCTTAGTCTTCACCACAGTTAGATGAAGTAGGCATTATTATTCCATTTTATGAATAAGGAAATGGAGGCTTGGAGAGATTAAGTCAAGTAAATAGTGAAGTTGGGAGTCAAACTTGGGTATTTCTGCCTCCAAAGGGATTTCCCTCCACCACAGCGTATTGCTTTAAATGGAATCTGAAGTTCAGAATGGAAAACTTAAATTATGTTTTATGTAGAAGACATTTAAACTTCAAAGTCATTCTCTCAAGTGAAGAGAAAACACTAAAAATTCATGTGTTAATTTTGGGAACTTACCAGAGAAGAATAGTCCTCTTATCTGACTACATTAAAATGACTTTGTGGTATTAAGGATTTAAAATGAACAATGATAAATAGGTATATTTATATATTGCATTAAGACTTTTAATTAATATTTTTACATTAATTTGTCTGTGTGTTTTTCTCCCAGATATTGAAATACTTCACCAGACATTTCTTAACATTGAATCAAAGGATAATAGATTACAGAAAGTTAAAGTGATTCTGCTGCTACCTCGTTGTTCTGGACTGGGTATTAGCAACCCAGTAGAATTTATTTTAAATGAGCATGAAGGTACTTGTTTTCATTTTTAATTTCTAAATTATTTAAATTTGTTGATAATTTTAAAACTAAAATTTTAAAAAATCATTAAAATTACACCAGATATATCTGGTTTATGAAATAGCTTCTATGTATAAAGTACTATCTATAGTGTACTTTATATCCATTACCTCATTTAATCATTAAACTGATCCTGTGAGATATGGGCAAGTGTGATATTCAAAATATTTAATAACTGGAATGATATAGGCAACCAAAACAGATACTGGCCAGAGCTCAAGATATAGGCATTACAATTTATCAGCTTTTTATAGATAAAGAAACTGAGACTCAGTTCATTTTTATAAGGTGACATAACTTGTCAGTAGCAGAGCTAGGATTCAAACTCAGAGCTGCCTGACTGTAGAATTTATCCTTTAAACACAATCCTAATCAAG
This sequence comes from Aselliscus stoliczkanus, assembly GCA_033961575.1. Classification (NCBI taxonomy): domain Eukaryota; kingdom Metazoa; phylum Chordata; class Mammalia; order Chiroptera; family Hipposideridae; genus Aselliscus; species Aselliscus stoliczkanus. Next base: position 68,421,888 of record CM066734.1, on the reverse strand, counting down.
TCATAATCAACTATTTCAAACTCAAAACTTCCTTCACTCCCCAATATGCATGTTTTATGATATGAATACCTCAGATTAAATATATATTTTAGGAATATTTTATTTGCCTCTTTAATAATCTTAAAAATATCCTTTAACATTAACTTAGTGAGCACTTATATGTGAGGCACTGAGCTAAGCACTTTACTTGGATTATTTCACCAAATTCTCATAAGAACTCAATGAAATAGTTATCCTTATTATCCCCATCTTACACATACACAATCTGAGGCTCAGAGTTTGAAGCCCCCCAGAGTCATTTGACTAGAAAGTGTCAGAGCCCAGATTCAAGCAGAGCCGCTTTGACTTAGAGCTGGCACTTGGAGTCACTCTCTTAATCACAGTATGTTGCCCACGTTAACTGAAACTGATTCTTACTCTACTCGTGATCCATTATTTATATTGAAAGGCATCGATAAGACTAACTAGAATATTAGACGAAGAAGACATTCCATCTAATTTTCAGAATATGGTGAGCAGCTGTTTTCTGTTTCTAGAAAGTACATAATAAAAAATGGAGAAAAAAGAAATGGAGAGAAAGGAACTAATATTTATTGGATACAACTGTGTCCTGAAGTCAATATTCTCGGTAGTGCACATGCACTATCACTTAATATTCACAATACCTTTTTGAGGATACTGTTATTTTATTACCTCTATTTTACAGAGGGGAAATATCCAAGACTCAGAGAAATTGAGCAAGTTGCCTAAGGTCATGTAGCTAGTAAGTAAGGAAGCCAGGATTTAAACTCAAATTAATTAGCACATTTTTTTTTCCATTTTAAAGAACTATCAATACATTATCTTTAACTGGACTTACACTGTACCATGTGGAATTTCAACCTGCTATAGAAAATCTCTTGCCAGTGAGAGTTAAACAGAATAACTAAATCAGATGGGAGAATGGTAGGCTGAGAAAATCCCTGCGCTATCTTTTGGAAATGATCAAAGAGGAATTAGTAGACACTGAAAGAAGAGGGGAAGAAATAGCAGCAGCTATAATAATCATCTCAGTCAAGGGAAGGAGAGCTTACGGTTGTGAGACTCCGGCCTTATCCTGGGCCATCTCAGAGTGAGAAGGCAGAACTAAACAAGCCACAGGTAAAAATAAACGAGAAGCTGGGAGAAAAGCCCAAAGGAAACTACAGATGATTAAAAGGGAGGAAGGTAAATGTTTCCTAGGTACTGGTAATGTTTTGAGGCGACAGGATAAGCCAAGAAGAGGTCTTTGGCAAACCTGGAAAAAATGGGGGCTTTTGAAGGAAACTGCTCTCTGAGGAGGTAGCAGCCAGAGCAAATGAGCTGCTGATCTTTGTGATTGATGAGCCAAGTAAAGAGTTAACCGAGTGGGCTTGTGAGCTGGCAGGATGGGACAGGCAAGAAATTAACAGGAGCAAGCTTGTGGGCTAACCTGAGCAAGCTTAAACATTAACCGCTTGGCTCTAACTCCCCTGGCCAGCACTGCACCTGCAGTGTGACAAGCACCTTACATCCATCATAGGTGGGAACAGAACAGTTCCCAGGGGAAGACAATTGTAACAGCAGCCCCTCTGCGGGCTGACAAGCACCACACATCCTGCTTAGAAAAATATAAAACCCCAGCACTCCTTCTCATCAGTGCAGCTCTCCCTATTGGGCTCTGTCCTGGCAAAACTTCTCTTTGCCAGAACTTTGACTTTCAATAAATCTTTGCTCACTCTTGTAGAGTCCCGTAAATTCTTTTTACATTCTGCAAACGACCAGGGGTTAATTCTACACCAAGACAGTGATTAGGGTGGAAATAGTAGCCATCAACTTAGAGATGTACCCAAAAGATTGTTTTATCAGACTCAGATAGTAGGTGGAAGAGAGCAATCATGAGTTCATTTTGAAAAACACTTTAGAATTGAAAACTATTAGAACTATTGAGGAATATATGGAGTTGGTCATTGCTAACAACTTGGAATTATTTTTAAATGGGATGAAAAAGGTAACTGATATGGTTTTAGAGTATGATTAAGTATAGTCCTTTAAAAAGTGATGGATACTTTTAGAATAAAGATGGAAAAATGTGAAGTGTAAAACTAAATTGGGAAGAAATACAGTTTAAGTAATATTTAGTGATATTACTGGAATGGGGAACAGCCAAATATATGGTAAAAATAATTGGCTGTCACAGTCCAGGGAGTTACTGAGAGCCAGAATAATACAAAGCTTAGAAATCTGGGCTCTGTGTTCAGGTTTCTGAGCTAGAATCCTGGCACTAAACTAATAGCTGTATGACCTAAAACAAGTTGTTTAATGTATGTTTTTAACCCTCAATGTTAAAAGGGTTATTGAATAAAATGATCTATGTAAATATGTCTTACTTACTATTACCAAATATGTTAAAATTAGTTTTAGAAATTAGAAGTTACTGTAAGAGTTTCTTGATCTGCTGTTTCTTGATCTATTATGAAGATATACATTTGCTTTCCTGAATTTTTTTCTTCTAAAATTTCTTTTGTTACGTCAATGGTTTTAATTGTATTCTTTTGTGTTCTTTCCTACTCAGATCTTACAGAGATCTGTTTCTACCTTGGAAAATAAATTCTTATTTTTTCTTTTCCTCTATTAGTCTCCAGACTGCATTGTCTTTTCTGTACCTAAATGACTTACTTGGTTAGTTGGATGATTATCTCATAAAAACTTGGAGAAAAAAGAAAAACAATATTAAAATTAAACAAAATTATCTTTGTCAATTTAGTTTTTTAATATTTAAGTCAGCGTTTTAGAATACTATCTAATTAGTTTTAATAAGTATTTTCCATGAAAACTCTCAGTAATAGGGAAAACTAAAAAATTAAATAATGTGGTAATAGCAATGTATGGAAACAATTTAGTAGTGATATATTTTAAAGCATTTGTTTGCATTTAGATACAGGTTTACTTAAAGATTTTTCTCAAGGAGGCACGTCAGAAGGTAAACTTCATGGTCTTGCTCAACAGCAATATGAACAACTAACACATGCAATGAGATGTAAGTTTGTTATCTGTGCAATCTTAAGACATATTATGAATCTTAGAAGCATTAATACTTCATTTCTCTATTATAATCAGGTAATCATGGGGTGAATTTCTCAGAACAATCAAGTCTTAGCACCTTCAAATAACAGAATAAATATTTTCACCAGTTTAATCTAAATCTATTAAAAATATGCTTTATTATCATTTTTAGCAGAGGTGAGCAAGTATAATTGACAGCTTCTTAATGCTGAAGTGAAATAATTATGTACATCCATATTTGTACACTTTCATCTTCTCTATTTTTCTTTGGCTTTTTACTTTTCAATTACATTTGACATACAGTATTAAATTTGTTTCAGGTATACAATGTAGTGATTAGACATTTATATAACTTACAAGATGATTACCCCCAATAAATCTAGTGCCCATGTGAAACCATACAAGGTTGTTACAATATTAATGCCTATCTTCCTTATGCTATTCTTTACATCCCCATGATTATTTTGTAACTGCCAATTTGTACTTTTTTATCCCTTCCCCTTTTTCACCCATCTCCCCAAGATCCTCCCGTTGAGCAATCATCAAAATGTTTTCTATATCTATGAATTTATTTCTGTTTTGTTTGTTTATTTTTTCTTTAGATTCTCCATATAAGTGAAATAATATGGCATTTGTCTTTTTCTGTCTGACTTCATCTACTCAGTATTATATACTCTAGGTCCATCCATGTTGTCGCAATGGCAAGATTCCATTCTTTTTTTTTATCCCCGAGTAATATTCCATTGTATATATGTACCACCTCTTCTTTATCCATTCATCAAGATGGACACCCAGGTTATCTTCATATCTTGGCTATTGTAAATAATGCTGCAAATATGGATGAGCATGTCCCCTTGAAGTGGTGTTTTGGGTTTCTTTGGGTAAATACCCAGAAGTAAGATTCTGGGTATTATTATTATTATTATTATAGCCTTTGTTTTAAAGTCTATTTTGTATGGTATAAGTATTGCTACTCTAGCTTTTTTCATTTCTATTTTCATGAAATATCTTTTTCCATCCCTTTGCTTTCAGTCTGTGTGTATCTTTCTATCTGAAATGAGTGCCTGGTAGGCACCATATGTAAGGGCCTTGTTTTCTTATCTATTCAGCCATCCTCTGTCTTTTGATTGGAGTATTTAATCCATTTACATGTAAAGTAATTGTTGATAGATGTGTAATTATTGCCATGTTATTATTCACATATATATTTTTTTCTTCTTCTCCTTCTTCTTGTCCCTTTAACATTTTGTAATACTGGTTTGGTGATGATGAACTCCTCTAGCTTTTTCTTGTCTAGGAAGTTCTTCATCCTTCTATTCTCAATGATAGCCTTGCTGGATAGAGTAGTCTTGGTTGTACGTCCTTGCTTTTCATCACTTTGAATATTTTGTGCCAATCCCTTCTGGCCTGCAAAGTTTTTGTTGAGAAATCATCTGACAGTCTTATGGGAGCTCATTTGTAGGCAACTAACTGCTTTTCTTTTGCTGTTTTTAAAATTTCTCCTTGTTTTTAACTTTTGGCATTTTAGTTATGATGTGTCTTGGTGTGGGCCTTTTTGGATTTATCTTGTTTGAGTCGCTCTGAGCTTCCTGAGCTTGTATGTCTATTTCTTTCATCAGGTTAAAGAAGTTTCCTATCTTTATCTTCAAAGAGATTTTCAATTCTTTGCTCTCTCTCTTCTCCTTCTCTTACCCCTATGATGCAAATGTTGGTACGTGTGATGTTGTCCCAGAGGCCCCTTAAACTATCTTCATTTTTTTAAAATCTGAGCCATCCTGCCACCTGTTGGCAGCCCAGTGGTAGCTCAGCTTGGGATGGGCATCGAACTGCTGTTGCTCAGAGCTCAGCTCTCACTCTTGAGCGAGCTCTTAACCAACTGAGCCACTCAGCCGGCCCTTCCTCATTTTTTTTTATATCTTTTTTCTTTTTGCTGTTCTGATTGGGAGCTGGAAAATTCAGTTCTTCTCTGTATGTCTCTGTCACCTTTTGGGCTGCTGCCCCAGTGCTGGAGCTCAGAATGAGTGAGTCCATGAGTGAGTAACTCCTCATGTGCAGATCCTTTAAGAGGAACGCCTGGGACTCCGGCCGTCCTCTGTGTCACTCAGCCACAATCTCTGTTGGTTTTCACAGGTAGAAATTGTGGGGACTTCTCCCCCTGGCACTGGAACCCTGGGCAGGGAGCCTGGTGTGGAGCTGGGGCCCCTCGTTCCTCATAGGTGTTTCCCACCCGAGATATCCCTCCCTATTTTTTAACAGCCACCGTGGGTGTGGGACCAACCTGTTCCACATCTCTGCCCCTCCTACCAGTTTCGACATGGTTTCTTCTGTATGTCCTTAGTTGTAGGACTTCTGTTCCGCTAGATCTCAGACAATTCTCAACGATGGTTGTTCTGTAGTTTAATTTTGATGTGGTGGTGAGAGGATGCAAGCACAGCGTTTTCCTGTTTGACCATCTTGACTGGAAATATCTTAATGTAATTTTTTTGTTGTCATTGTGCCTGCCCCTTACAACTTTTCTACAATCCAAATTTTAATCAAACTCATATTTCTCTTAGTGCTAAATAGAGAATAGAGAGGTGCAGTTACAAATTAAGTCTAGATCTCTTAATTTAATGTCTAACTAACAATGCTCTGTAAGTATTTATATCATTACTTCAATCACCGCATTTAGGTTTGAGTACCATTTAGATCCTGAGTACCACTGCCCTTCAACATGTGGATATGAAAATCTAGAAGTCTCTGAGAAATTATATAAATTTTTGTTAATTCAGTGCGTATTTATCAAATGCCTACTGTGGATCAGGCATTAAGCAGGGTGTTAGGGTATTAGTATGAATAAATCCTGACCTCTGAAGGCTCAAAGATAAGTATAGGGTATTGATAATTCAATATAAAGATATAGCATACATGAGGTAGAAATAAGGACAAGTGTGAAATACAGAAAAGATCTGCCCTTTTAGTTGATGCTACTAATAAACATTAATTTAAACATAGTATATATATGATCTATGAACTTGGTTGGAAGATTAGGAAGTTGTTAAATAAATTTTTTTGATGCTTTCTCTCACCATTCTATTTTAAATTACAGTATCATCTCCTGAAACTAACTATCCTCCATACCTGCTTTTTTTTTCTCTATAGCTTTTATCACCTCCTAACAATGCTATGTAATTTTTCTTTTTTTTTTTTTTTTTTTGATTTTTTTTGGGGGGTGTGTTTTTTTTTTGTTTTTTTGTTTGTTTTTTGTTTTTTTGAGGGCAGTGTCACTGACCCTCATATGTGGGACCCGAACTGGGGCCGCTGGCTTCCCAAGCCAGCGCTTAACCACCACACCACTCGGCTGGCCCTGTAATTTTTCTATTTATTTATGTCTTGTCATGCCAATAAAACATAGACAATAAGCTCCCCAGGGGTGGGGATTTTTGTCTATGTATCTAGAATGGCTAGAACAGTGCCTACCACATAGGAGGTGCTCGATAGATGTGAATAAATGAGTTGCATAGATAGTATTATCTTATTTCACAGATGAAAACTTTGAACGTTTAAGTCATTTTCCCAGATTCGTAAGTAACAGAATTGGGATTCATATCTATGTTTGTCTGTTCCTAGAGTCTTTTTAACTAATTATATGATATGGCTTATGGAAGAATGCCTGGAAGTATCAAGCTCATGGTAATCCACAGTATTTATTTGTCTGTTTGTAACTAGGTTGGTCACATTGTTTGAAGTTTCAATTTTCATACAATTCAGTTAGACTTCCTTTACTTATTGGCCACAGATGACATTAATAATACATGCTATAAAGGGGAGCCCTGCAAGCATCTATGGAGATCATTCCCATTAAAACCATGCAGTATTAGTATAAACAGATGTTTGGAAACATAGCAAATTTGTTTAGGATTATTAATGGGGTCATTGTGTTAATTACATTTTCTTTAAATATAGTTACTAAAGCTCAAGCAGTTGTTTACTGCACTTGCTCAGTTTATCCAGAAGAAAATGAAGCTGTTGTTAAGAAAGCACTAGAATTTCAAGACCATGGGATTAAAGTACAACCTTATAGGTAAGAAAAGACAGGATTCTTTTAAACAACTCAGTCAAATATTTTTGATTATGAAAAATTATGATTTTCAAAGATATTCCACCTCCTTTTTATGACCAAATAGCCCAACTTCTTACAACTGTAACATAAATTCTGTAGAGCCGTTACAATGGCTTGGTATGAGCATTCTTTTGTACACTAGGTTCCTGTTGTTATTGTTAAAGCTAAAAGTCATTTTGGCTTTGACTTGATTGGTTTCTGGAAAAAATGAGTCTAAACTTTATATCTGGAGTATTACATATGAGATCAGACAAGTAAGTTCACGAACTCATCCTAGAAAAAGTGTTCTATACCTCATTGCTGAATATCACTATGGTCACCTTCAAAGCATTCTCCTTGGGAAGCTATGCACCAATGCCATTGCCTAGTCCACCCTTCAAAGTGATTTTGGAACTCTTTTTCTGGAATGGCCATCAGAGCTGTCATTGTATTACCCTTGATGTCCTGAATGTCATCAAAAACTCTTCTTTTCAATATTTCCTTTATCTTTTCAGCACTTTCAAATAGTAAACTTGGTTAACTGTTTGTCCAGTTACAAATTCATAATGAATAATCCCTCTGATATCAAAAAAGGTTAGCAACATCGTTATAATAAGTTCATGAACTTAACTGTCAGACCTCGTACATCCATGCTTCAGTAGAAGAAAAATAAGTATATAAAATAACCTTAGAAACTAGAGGGAAAATTAGATGTTTGTTATCTGAAAACATACATTTCTTAGACCCTTTTAGCCTTTGACACCTAGAAAAACTGAGGTAAAAATATCCTAAACAATTATAGTAGCTTCTGGGTAAAAATGCTGCAGCAACTAGAGGTAGAGAAGAAAAACAGTAGTACTACATTTGAACTATGGACATGAAGATAAGGAGTAGAACTAAGACACTGTGACACAATTAGTTCCTCAAGACTGTGACAATTAAGAAGGTATTGAAAAAGGTTTCCTTCTATTTTTTTTACTTGTGCTCATGTTCTGAACTTTTCCTTTAATTCTTATAGTAGCTTCTTAATATGCATATGGTTTGCTTCCTTCTTTTAATTTGATATTTTTCCTTTGCCCATTCACAAGTGGACATGCTAATCACATCTGTATTTCCCTTCTTATTTTACTTACTTATTTAGTAACACCTGTTCGTAGCTAACAGCCCCAACTTATGTTCTGAGCAATTCTCCACAGAGCATTAGCTAAACCACCATCTAGTGGCAAAGAGAATTATTACAGGTATATAACCAAATGCATCATTGCAGATGACTCTTCATTTGTCAGGAATAAGGTTTCTAGAATGTGATATGGCAAAAATGGAGGAACATCTGTATGTTATTTCATTAGATTTTACTTCAGGTAAGCCATGATTATTAATCTCTAGTATGGTATAAAATACACAAGTAATATTTGAGGATATATTATAAAGAGAATAATCTGAGATTTGGGCTCAAATTGGAGTGTTTATAAAAGAGGTTTAAACTACTTGTTGGCGAACTGTCAAAAGAAATTATGAATCACTTAGGGAAGTATACTATATGGCCTCTAAGAATCATTTCTTCCCAAAGTGGAGAATTTAAGGTTGAAAAATTACATGCCATCTAATCTAATCACCTGTTCCTAACATCTCAGAAATATTCAGCTCATTTTGAACTTTAGCCATCATTACCTTTGTTAATGCAACTTTCTTTTTCTTGTCCCCTATTGTAAAAACTTCAAAATTTCAAAATTACAGAAATACTAACTTAACAAAAATAAGTTTTTCCAAATCTCACCCTTTTAGGTATAATCATTATCAGTTTGATTTGTAGTCTTTTAGGTTTTCCAGCACCAAAGGTTGTAGACATTTTAAGTTTTAATTGGTATTGCCAAATTACCCATCAAAATACAGAGGGTGCCAAAAAAATGTATACACATTTTAAGAAAAAAAAAAACCGTATTAAAATTGAAATACTCAATATACACCGATAACAAAAGATGAATACAAGTCATGTGTATACTTTTTTTGACACTCTCCTAAACCTGTTTCCCCACAGCTTCACAAAGCAGGGTTTTATCAGACTTTTAAATCTTACCAGTCTGAGGGGTGAAAAGATGAAAGCTCATTGTTAATTACATTTTCATTTCCCTCTATCAATTGTCTGGGCACATTTGCTGTCCACTTACTGAGCTGTGTAGTATGGGGGAACTTAAGAGTGAGGGTTTTAGAGCAGCAGTGTTCAAACATTTTTGCCATGTTCGAAAGAACACTTTTTCAAACACTCCCTAAAATTTTTTTGAATAAATCTATGATTTTTTCCTATATATTAAAGTTGACATTTAATCTTTTTCATTGTAAGTTTAAATAATTGCAAAATATATTGTTTCTGGGATTTTATATTACATATGTGATTTAAATATATTTCTGTTCAATCTTTGGATCTGCAGATTTATATTTTTCAATGTATGGAAAATGCTGAATTTATCACCTATTTTACAAAACTAGTTCTCATTGTCAAAACCAGATTGACCTTGTCAGAAAGAAAAAGTCTGACTTTATTCTTTAATTTAAATAAACATGGTTATATGCCTCCACGATTTACTTCTAATTTTAATCTAAGATAGATATGTAGAAATGAGGGGAAGGAGAAAGAAGAAGAAGCGGGGGTGGGGGGCGTGGAAGAAAAGGAGGAAGGGAGAAAGGAGTAAGTTCAAGAACAGAGCTTTTTCAGTGTTTGCATCCTCTGAAAAAATTTCTTACCTAAACTCTGCTTTGCCATTGGGGAAGAGAACCACATTGGTGAACTGTCCCTTTGTTTAGCATCCTGGAGATTTTAACACCCCAGGACAATGTCTTTCTTTGTTAAGTGGGAGAAGGGTGATCTGCCTTTCTTTGTTAAGTGGGAGAAGGGTGATCTGAAAGGAGAAGGAAAAGTGGTTGTAACATTTATGGATTATACTACCTACCTCAGTGCATCTTTGTGAGGATTGAATGTTTTAACACATAAACAGTACTTGGCACATAATAATGTTAAATAAATGTAGCCTATTTTTTACCACTTTTTCAACTGTATTATTCATCTTTTTCTTCTTTTTTCTATGTTATATCATTGTATATTAGGGATATTAGCTGTTTTCATATAAGCTACAAATATTTTTAAATAAAAATTTTGATAATTTGCTTTACAGAAATCTCAAATTTCTGTGTAGTTCTATCAATCTTTAACTTATGGCTTCTACATTTTTTGCTATGTTGATCCTCGGCATATAAATTCTTTTACCAGTTTTCCTTTAGTATTTTTATATTTAAATAATGGATTTATCTGCTGTTTATTTTGGTAAAGGACTAAAGTACAGATCATGCTTTATTTCCCTCCCCAAATACTTCCCCTCTCTTCTCACTGATTTAAAATGCCACTGTTTTTATATACTATAACCCCATATATACTTCTATGTGAGTCTGTAATTTTATTCTATTCTATTCTGTTTGTTTGTTTGGCTGTTTCTATACTAATATGACAATGCTTCAACTACTGTAATTTTAAACAGTTTTCTTCTCAAATTTTATTAATTTTGAAATTGCAAAAAACCCTATCCACATCTATGTATCAAATAAAACAATCCAAAAATACACAACAAGGTTAATAATTTCCTTTCTGTATCTCCCCACCTCCAAATCTCCAAGTGTCCAGCAGGTGGAGCAGAGTCCTGGAGGTCTCTAATGAGGCAGGTGTAACTCTTTTTTTCCTTTCTATTATGTGGAGGTCTGGAGGGACACTAGGAAAGCTGGGGCAGTTAGAGGGCACCAAGCCCAGAAGTAACATTTTTACCACCAGTCCAGCCATACCTGTGTACCAGTCAAATACCAGCCATATGAATGTATGTGTACAGGCATACCTTGGAGATATTGCAGATTTGGTTCCAGACCACCGCAATAACACAAGTTGCAATCTTTTTGTTAGTGGAGGGTCTTGCCTTCAATCTGTAAAAAAAAAAATGCAACACCTGTGAAACACAATAAAGTAAAGCACAATGAAATGAGGTATGCCTGTATATATTGTTACAGATAATGTATATTCTAAATCTATGGAACTGTTCCTGTTTTAATAAGTTTTCAAACTTGAAATGTAATTCACAAGCCATAATTCATCATTTTAAAGTGTACAATTCAGTGCTTTTTAGTATATTCAGAAAGTTGTGTAACCATCACCACTAATTCCAGAACATTTTCATCACTCCCAAAGAAACATCATACCCACTAAGCAGTCACTTCTCATTCCCCTGTTCCCCTAGCTCCTATCAACCTACTTTCTGTCTCTATGGACTTGCCTATTCTAGCCATTTCATGTAAATGAAATCATACAATATCCAAATATCATCAACTCAAAAACTCCCAAATGTCATCATCTAAGTCAGGTTTGAGACTCTATGTATGAACTTATTATTCAAAGAAATGGGTTATAAATTAGGGTTTGGAAATCATTTTGTTATGTACAGGCAATTTCTGTAAGGTAATGTGACCAATCTTAATTATGGATTATTACCATTAAAAAAGAGCCTAAATGTAAGTTGAAATATATCATAGTCTAGTAAATATTTATTGAATACTTACTATGTACCAGGCACTCTTCTAGATGCTATGAATGTATCAGTGAATTAAAACGGACAAAAATCCCAGCCTTCATATTTATATTCTGGAGCTAAATATGTTCCAAATTGGTAAGACATAATCATTTTTCAGAGAGTATTTTTTACCTTATAAGTGACAATTTTTTTTGGTGACTTCTATTTGTGTAGAGAACATATATGAATAGGCCTCAGAAACTCAGTGTGTTTGTTACAGGGTTGGTGGGAGAAGCAACTAGCTCTCTTGCCGTTAGAACGTACACAGCTCAGTTCAGCTTAAACATTTATTAAAGTGCCACCATTTGCCATACTCTTTGGAGTGTTATTTGAGCTCATGTGAGTGTGCCCACATACTAAGTGACCTCCACATCCCCTTACTCACCTTATATCCCAGACACATGGAAATACTTACTGTACCTTAAACATACATTTTCATGACACTTGGGCTTTTGTTCATGTTTTTCTTTGTCCAGAATCACCTTCTGTACTTCATTGGAAACTTACTGATTCTTCAAAAAATAGCACTGATGCCACTTCCTCTTGACATCTTCATATTTACCATTTCCCAATGTCAGAGTCAATTGTACCTTATTTTGTACTGCTGCATAATTTTCTCTCTCCTTGGCTCAGCATTCTTATCTTCATCTTTATATTATTTTAAACTGATTAGTTTCAACTAAATTGTAAACAATTTAAGAGAATCAATTAGTATTTTATTTATGTGCTTTGCACTTAGTAGGCAAATAATGAATGAATATACATTTTAAATGGTTTTAAATTTCAGAATATACAAAATTATTAATAAGAGAGTTCCTGATATTTTCATGCATGTAGAAAAGTGTTTATTGTTTTGATTAAATATATTTTAATTGTAAAAGTATGGGAGTATAAGAATTATTATTTACAAATCAACTACTTAGTAGTTAATGAGAAATTAAATATTAAATATAAAAAACAAAATTTTATTTTAAATATATTAGTGATTAGAGATTTTTATATTTTTGACACAAAGTCTTTTTGTTATGTACTTTCTTGAACACTACATAAGTCATGCATTAATACTCAAGGCAGTTATTGGGAAGAATAATGTAGTTAAAATGATAGGCCATTGTAATTGTGCAAAAAGAAACAAAGAAGGAAGTCACACCTTTTGTATTTTTATTGGGGAATTGGGGGAGGGGAACAGCATGGGGGAATCGGGGAAGGGGAACAGACAAGTTGCTGTCCTTTTGTTCTTCAGTCTAGTTGCGGAGGATGTTGCTTCACTGGCCCATGTTGGTATTGTCATTGCGCTCTTCCCGGATGAGGCAGATTGGTCGCCAGCCTCTGGACGGTCGCTCACCGTGGCTATTGGCCGCTCACGCTGGCTGCTGGCCAGTCACTGTAGCCTATGGCAGCCCACTGCAGCAGGGGCTGCAGCTATGCCGTCCTGGGGTCTCACAGCAGCCCAGCTCCAGGTGGAGCTGTTCCTCACCATTTTAGCTGTAGAGGGCAGTGTCACTGGCCCTCATATGTGGGATCCGAACTGGGGCCGCTGGTGTCCCAAGCCAGCTCTTAGCTAATGCGCCACTCAGCCGGCCCCAGGATATTTTGGATTGTACCTTGTGATTAATATACTTATTTACATGTTTTGATAATGGGAGGCTTTTTTGTTAACATACTAATGACTTGAGGGAGTTTTTAATTTGTTGAAAGGTTGGTATTCTTGGCATAGTTGCTTCAGGATGGAGGACTTGGGAAGTAACATAAATTATGAATTAATATGAAATATTAGTTTTAAAATTATAATAGTATTGCTGGAGGCTCACGGGGATGTCCAAGAAAGGACTCAACCCAGAGCGGAGATAATGAGATTCTTATCCCACAAGAGAAAGAATTCAAGCGGGAGACAGGTGCCAGAAAGCACAGGGTGTCTACTGAAATGAAAGTACACATTTGAGAGGGAAGTGTGGGTGAACGCAGAGAGCGAGTGGCACCGAGGGAGTCCTGACCAGGGGTACTTCTACCTCCCAGGGGCAGGATTTGGTGGCATCCCATTGACCTGGCCCCTCAGCTTCCTCCCGGTAGGTGGGACCCTCAGTTTCTTCCTTATTTGTCTCTTCCGGAACTGTCATGGCATCAGATGTATGATGGGAGTTGTACTAACCACAGTGTTAATGAGACTGTAATGATGTTGTATTAGCTACAGGTCAGGTCCTGGTCCTGGGGATTAGCTGTGCTGGATGAAACTGGTTTTGGTTCTTCCTTAGCAGCAGGTGCCAGATACAGCTGTGTGACCAGTGAGGCGCCTCACGCCGCATCCCGGAGGCAGTTGCCAATTTGCTAGGCTACCACCTATCCTGCCTCAGTAGTATTGTACTGCTTCAGCATTTTATCATTGTTTGGGATTTTTGTTTAAATGATTGGTTAAACATAGTAGAATATTTGTTGCGGTTTACTGTCTCCCTTGATTGGCAAATTAGCCATTCTAATTATGAACTGTTTGCTCATATCCACTGCAGGCTTAGTCCTCCCGTTCTTCCCCTGTGCTCCTTAAAGGAAATACATTTGTCTACTGATAAATTTTTCAGAATGGAACCATCTGAAATTACCAACGGCTGCTTTCTTTCTGTTCTAACAAGGGAGGTAAGGGGGAAAAAAAAATCACAATGCATATACTTTGTAATTAAGAACCAACAAAGCCTCATAAAAGGGACCTGGTAACTTTATGAGCATTTTGTAGTGGCGTGCTTATTTTATAAATAGCTAAAGGGCCGGAAAATATAATTACTGTGTAGCAAAATACATACATACATACATACATAATTTTAAAAAATCCCTACTTCTATCTTTATTATTCTTTTTTCTACTTCTTTCTACTTCTCCTGAGGGTTCCTTTCTGTCTGAGCTCCACCCCGACTTCTACAAGCACTTTGTCAACACCTAGTTAATCTATTTTGCATATAAGAAATAAGCTCTGTAATTCTTTTTTGGGGGTCAGGTTCATAAATGGGGTGGTTTAAGGACAAAAAAAAGTCATTTGCTGAGACTTATGGGATATATTAGGGACTAAAGCCTAAAAAAATTTTTTTCTTTTAGTATGCTATACTCTTTATTTTTGCTTAAACACTAATAAATATTTGTAATATACACACTAATAGTTAACTCTCACATTTATTAACTGCTTCTTTAATCGTAGCGGGACCCATCTGAGACAGTGTCTGTGAAAGATGTTTTGGCTCGCGCTGCGGCAAAGGGTCTACTGGATGGGATCGAGTTGGGTAAATCTTCAAAACAGGAGAAAAAGAAGAAAAAATCAAAAACATCATTGCCAAAAGCTTCCACTACTGATGGTAACAGCATCCAAATGAAAATTGCTGAGTTCCTGAATCGAGAAACTAATGCAAATGTTAATCGGTCAGAAACATCAACAACGAAAACATCTCTTCCACAGAAAAATACCACTCAAGTGGGTCCTTCCTCACAGGTCAGGAAACCCAACAAGCCTGCCACCAACCCTTTAGTACCTGCCTTTATGAAGAACACAGCTCCCCCCAGACCGTATGAGCGTCCGACACACTTCGTAAGACATCGCCCAGAGGACAGAATGGTTGCACTGAAACCCGTGGAGATGGTTTTGCCTCCAGTATTGCCATTTTCAAGTCCCCAAGGGATCAGACCTCAGATACCAGCTCAACATTTCTACTGTCATTGGGTTGGACCCAAGACGGTTGTGTCCAGCTACCTTTCCACACCATTGCTATCCAGAAAAGGGGGAAAACCTAAAGAAAACGTACCTTTTTCCCTACTCAGATGTCGCCGACCATGGCTTTGACTGTCTTGTTTTTTTACAGGGGTCAAACAGCAGTTGATTTTTTTTTCAAAGTCTGATATTTCTCTGAAGGTTAGACATTCCTACACAAGATACTCATCCTTTCGGTCACTTAATTTCGTCTAAATGTGATAGTACCTTCAAGGGAATTAAGACAAGTGAGAAACAATAATGGAGGTGGTTAAGCAAAACAAAATGAAGAGATTTCAACAGCTCAATGCTGATCTGTTCTAGAAATGTCCACTTGTAGACTCAGTATCAGCTGTTGGAACTTGTCTCACTCTTGTTAACTTTCAGTGTGGACTTAGGACACCATTTTTAAAAAAAAGCTGCAACAATTTTTCCAGAAGGGAAACACTGTTTGCCTTCCTTATTATGACAGGGTTTTTTTCAAGCTTAATTTGCGAGGCAGTTTATGAGAAAGCAGATATGGAAAAGATGCTGCCCTCTGCACCAACTTCAGATTGCTTTTCAGTGTCTAGTCAGTTGTAGTTTAACATTTTCCATCATTATGGAGGTTCTCAAATATCAAGAGTCTTTAAGCAGGGGATGACATGAGTTTTGCAATGAGGATGAGTGGGAAGGATAAGGAGTTCCAAAGTTCCAGGTGAGGGTAGTTCAGATGTCAGTTAGAGTGAAAGCTGTTTAGAGCTTCCAGGACCCTGAGCAGATTTAACATGATCAGCTCTCCCTTCTAAATATTTATGCCAAATACTGTTGTGAAAAAGTGACTGTAAGCAAATTTCCATCTAAATAGTAATAATTCTGAGGAAGAGGCAAACTGTTGAATACAAGTGACATCTATTGTTGAAGAAACCCTTAAAAAATTCTGGTTCTATTAAAAAATCAGATCAAATACTAAAATTTACAAGTCATTTCAAATGGCGCAGAGTAATCAAATTTTGGTAAATCATTTCTGATGCACAATTAAAATATAGCACTGTTAATTATATTAAATGTCAATCTTGAATGTATTATCAATTGCCTACAAAAAGTTGGTATGATCAATTTCTGGGTCTATTGATCTTTTTTCATCATGGCAAAAGAGACTGCTTGACATTAAATCGAGTTAAGTTACAACTATAAATCCTAGTGTTTAAAAAATGTACAGAGACACAATCGTAGTTTAAATTTAGTTCTATTTTCAGAATCCTGTTGTGTTGAATAGGGTTACATAAATTCCTAAATGTTCAATTCAGGTGGCCTGATTTTAGGAAAATGTTATCTTCTTCTAGATGAATGTTTAGGTCTATTTCAGCTCTTAGAAATATTCTGTATTTTGTCACTTGAAGTGAGGATAAGAAACGATGAATATCATTTTAGTAGTAATAAGTTATTTTTATTTTGGCTGAAGATTTACATTTATCAGTAAAATTTGTCAGTGAAGAAACAAAACCAGGCCTATTGTATTTTAAATCCTGAAAGAATTCTCATATAACTCTTAAAATGTACAGCAATATTTTGAATGCTCAGCTCATTTTACTAATTTCAGAAATCAAAAACTACATATTGCTTTACTCTAAAAATTACAGTGTTTCGTTCTCTTACTCCCACTCTCCGGCACAGAGTAGTCCATACCTTTGGGAGGCCGATGCAGTTTAACTGAACTTGGTTCGGTGAAGAGCTGCTCTTTTATCCCAGGAATCTTTTATCCTTTTTGGGCCCTCTTACTTTTTGCCCCAAGCTGAAAAGTAAGAACTCCATTGTGCAACAGTAGCAGGTTTGAGATTATCATTTTTTGTGATGTTATAAAAACTGATAAAATAGTTCAGGATATTTTTCTTATCTCTATAGAAGCACGTGATACGTGTCATGTCACAACTAACCACTTATATTCAGTATCTCCTAGCATGCACCTTGTCACTAAATTATTTTTCTCTTTAGAAGTATATGGAAACTCTGAATTAAACCACTCATTAATTAAACCTGCAGTTTCTTTTGAGGATCTTTTTAAAATGACATGTCAATTATTTTAAAAATTTAAATAGTAAAAGGTACTTGGGATAAAAACAGTATGAGAATACTACCAAGAGAATATTGGTTAACACTGATATTCTTCTTTCTTGAGCTTAGAATAAAGTGTTGCAAATATCTAAAATGGAGTTACTGTTTAGATACTCCAATAGTGAATTCAGTTTATCTGAAATTATATAACACTATAATACCTGAAACCAAAATGAAATTTTGTTCCTTGAGAGTAACTGCCTTTAATATCTAACAGTTAAACTAAACCAGATTCAACTGCCTTTTCTAAAAGTTACCTTTGACTTGAGATTCAGTGCTTGTACAACTCTATTCTTCTTCGTGTCAGGTTTTTAGAGGAAATCAAAAGACTCTCTTAGTACTAGAAAGACTGCTTGCACAAGCCTCCAGTTGGTGGCTCAGTAGCCTTGCACATCCAGAATGCCGGCTGTCCTTCCAAATAACAGTGTGATGAATAATCAACATTTACTTTCTACAGTAGTTCTTACCAGGTGGAAATAGGCAATAGCTAATCACAGCAGAATCTTACTAAAATGATTTTTAGTTTGAGGTAAGAATAATTTTGAAAATGATTAGTGTGGAGGCACTAAACTTGTGTTTCTATGCCTGGATATATATGACTGAGATGTCAGATAAATGAGTCAAACACTTTATGCAGCTAAGTTTATTCTCACAACATATTACATTTAAATGTGTAAAAGTGGTCAACAGCAAAAGGGGCAGAAAGCAAAACCAAATGTTCTTTCAGGATTAACAAGCTGCTTGGAATGGCAGGGGGTGCTCTCATTGATAAAGTATGAACAGTATCTTTTCCCTGAAGTTGGAATTAAACTTCATTTTACTGGCTGTTATGCTGTGTGTCATGTTAAGTAAGCCTGGCACACTAGAGAACGAATGGTTTCACTGGTTAAATTGTGCTAATATCAGAGCATTGTTTTTCATGAAGTCTTGAATTTGTGTTGCAATGCTTATGAAACAAGCGTCATAGAAGAAAAGGAGGAAAGATTTAGGGCTTCTAGTAAATTACCTTCTGTAGAATCGTCTTACCAATGCCCATCATAAAATCATAAAGTGGATTTTTTAAAAAGCAGCAGTGTCAACAGTTTACACCAAGAACTTATTTTAATGGAAATGAGTCTAATGTGCCTTCATGCATCAGACAGACAAACAAAAACAATGGTCCTCATTAGCTACAGGTGGAAACAAAAGGCATGTGGGCTTGTGTCTATTGGATGAGATCACACTGTTGTGAAGGGTATAGAAATGAAGCACCAAGCAGTGCTTCAGTTTGCAAAGGAAAACTTTTCGCCACAGGTATGTTGGCCATTCCCCTTGATGCCGCTGCCCAGGAGCACACAGAGGAGGCGGTGGGTCTGGGTCTGTCTAGCTGCTTTCAAAAAATAAAAGGAACTTGAAGCATTTTGCCTTTTCTACCTTCTCCAATAAAATGTGACTACAAGCCATTACAAAACCACCTCTTAGGCAAATGTATATCGTTCACTGAGATTACGTAGATCTGGATACAGTGTGAGATAATATCCAGGGAAGATAATACATTAACACAATAATGCAGTATATTTCCGTAAAAATAGAATAAATAAAATAAAAATATTTTAAGCGGTATTTAACAGGTTGATTAAAAAAATGATAAGACATACAAGGCATAGTGAACATGGCTGCCTGTTTACCAAGTCAGATACAAAGAATGCATAGATAACTGAAGTGTCACTACAATATCAGGTAAAACGCTGGCATCCTTTCACAGAAAAATACACACATACTTTCTTTCATACATACTTTTTGGCCACGGCAGAAAGTGTCTGAATATACTGTTTAACATAATTAATTCTACAAAATTAATTCGCATTTAGTATGCAAAGCTATCTTCCAAACAAAGTATCTGCAGTAAAGTTTTCAATACATAAAGGCTATCATTCATCTTAATGTATCCTCTAATTGCATATATAAATCAGTTTGCTACTTAACGCTAGCTCGGTATTCTTGATCCTGAAAACAAACAAACAAAAATGAACAGGGGGTTCTGGTAGATTGCCAATATAAAAGTGGACTACTTGTTCCAAATTTTGAAATTTATCACACTAAAACATTTCACTATGGAGATCAAGATGAAAGATCATGATTGAATTTTGAACAGCTCTCAAAGGGCACAGGATTTTCTTAATGCAATCATTTCTTAAGATGGCATTGGTTACTGCATAGAAGTACCTAGGCTGGTGAGCAGAATTCATTTCTAGAGTGGCATCTTTTTTGTCCTAACACTGAGGTGCTAGCAACAATTCCAGAATTCTGAGAGACAGAGGCAGGAGGCAAACTCCTCATTTTATCATGTTCTCTGGTAGCCTATATCATGAATCAGAAAACTCTCTAACACATGTAACATCATCCCTGGAAAATCTGGCTGGCTGAACAGGCGGTACTGCCTGCGGAATCCTGGCCTCTGTAACCCCTTCGAGGCCCTGCAGGGAAACAGTCCTGCACAGACAGAAGGCAAGGTTTATAATTCATACCACCGTGTGAGAAATTTGAATGCATTTCCCTCCTTATCCAGGGAATTCTAAGATTTCCTGACCATAACTGGATATACCCCGAGTAATTGTGGAGACTTCCCGGCTGGTGTGGAAACAGCGTAACCCAGTTGGGAAGCCTGGGTCCCGGGCCCGGTTTTTCTCATTTTTGTGAGATTGTTGGTTGGGTGACTGAGCCACCTATACTTCCTGCTTTTCTCAGACGTGTTTAGAACCTTCTCACCTTATAAGCCTCAAATGTGACAAGAATGTGGAAACCATTTGACAAGTACATAGCAGTGAATAAAGCAGTTACTTTTATTACTGGGTGTTGTAAAATGTTAGTTTTGACATTAAAAAACAATACTAATGTTTAGATTGGTCTCCTTAGTGAATTCCTTTTAAAACAATGTCAACAAGGGTCTAAATACATGAATCTTTACAGCTAAATTTTATATCTATATAGAGAGATGCAGGAAAAGTTCTATTTTGGGGAAAGTTGTTAAATAGTCCATTGTTCTTGTGCATATTTTACTCTGATAGGAAATTTTAAATCTTGAAAATAAAGTGGAAAACAATTTAAAAATATATCTAGTAAAGTACAACAAATTCTAATATGAAATATATAAATTCAAGAAAGGTTCAATTTAAATTGTAATTTGTTGCCATGGACAATACATGATGGACAGACAGCTTTCTGGGCAAAAAGCATTAGGGTAAGATTGAACTAGATGCAGAATGCTAGCACAACTTGTACTTTGGAGGTGGACTTGGACTAACAAAATAACATGGTGGTGAAGATCTGAAATATAAATGACATTTCCTCAACTCCAAATTGCATATTTGCTAATTCGCAAACTAAGGATGAAAGGCTTATGAAGAATATTCCATTTTAATGTTTATGTAGAGTGGCCATAGTGAACTCTAATTCTCTAGCTGCATTGTACAATATAAGGCAGAAGTTTGAGTATGTCCCACCCAAATGCATTATGATTTTGTTAATCTCTTTCTCTTAGTAATCAGTTTGAAAACCATCTGAAAAAAACGGGCTAATTTTTTCTAATATAATTTCTAAAATTTGATTTGTTTTTCAATTTTGAAGTTTCACTTTTTTCCCCCCAACATCTCACAAACAGCTGTAGACATGAAATGGTGTCCATGTATTAAGGAGCTCATCAAGGAAGCTGCCAGCTGGTTTCTATACTGATGCCAATAGCCAAATCTGTCAACCAAAAGGTTCAATTATGTGAATAACTAAAACAAATCTCATCATCCTATTGGTACAGCATTTCAATGGTATCTGGTACAGTGTCTACTCCAATGTCGAAAACAGGGCAAAGTGCTGTCGGACTTAAAAGTTGCTTGTGACAGATCCAGTCAAGACGATGGGGAAACTACTTGAGGTGTCATTCACTTCAAGGACTCAGCGTTAGTTCACGAGGAGTGGTGTGGCCACATTCTTCTCTGTGTGTGAAGTTAAGTAATGTTCACGATATTTACAATAAGAAAAAGACCTTCCACTGCTCATGATGTAACTTACTGACAGCAAAAAAATTAGTCATGCTTCTTTTCATATCACATGATGGTGGCAAGACGCGAGAACATGCTTGTCTAACACTGTGTGGTTAGGGATAAATTCTCTGAAGACAAAGCATCAGCAACTGAATGGAAGGTCGGATATCAGTTCATCTTTAGTGTAGCTATTCCATCTTCAGGTACATACTACAGAGTCCTGTAACATCTGTAGCTATGGCGTTTCTGTGACAGGGCGTTTCTGTTTCAAAGTGTCAATGAGGGACAAGACCCCTCGTTTTACATTGGTTGTGACTCTTCTGGTCACTGAGTCTGCTGGCGGAGGAGGTGGTCGAAGTTTCTGAGAAGGCGGCCTCGCTACCAAGCACTTCTGGTATCGTAACTGAAATAAAACAAAGCATATTTTATGGTCATTAATAATGTATCCTCCCTTCTTGTTTAATGTGATTTTCATTCATCACTAATACATTTACTACCAAAAGTTAACGACCTAGCTCCCAAACATGAAACCAAGAGTTTATTATCTTTTTTTATAAGTGGAGTGTTCTAAATTCTCTTAAAAGATCATTAGGCTCCTCAAAGGTGTTTTGGATTCTGCCATCTTTTTCTTCCATCCATCTCCACTCTTCATATTGACAGGCTTCCATTCACATACCTCATAGTCAAAGAGCTAATAAAAAAGGATTGGAAGAGGTATTAATTAAATTTTTCCTCAGAGACACATACAATGGCTAATTGAGAGAGACAACATGGTTGAAAGGTCACAGTTTCAGTCTAGGCTCTACCTACTGCTTCTGAACCATACAACTCCAAGTTATTAACATCTCTGAGTCTCAGATTCTTCAGTTGTAAAATAGCTGAAGAATGGGGACCTTTACAGAGAGTGTTATGTTAACGGAGTACTACTAGAATGCCTAAAATAGGCCCAGCAACACAGAGGGCAATCATAAATGCTTGCTCCCTTCCCTATTTCCTGCTTTAATAAATAAGATTGACATCCTAACAGACTTTAGGACACATTTTATATACAAGTCTAAATCTTAATAGATTAAAAAACCATTAGCAATGGCACCATAGACAGTTTCTATCCTTCAAAATGTAACGACACAATCTACCTGAGTTTATATTAATGCAAAGATACGTAATTCTTCAAAGATAAAAAGGTTACAATTTATCAAATAGTTTTCTAATCCAGGCACTTCAAAATAATTCCATGGCTGATTTTTAAAAATCTATTTCAATATTAATAGATTCCTTAACACTTTGTTGAACAGGCCGATACTTCCTCCGAGAAGCATAAGCCATCTACAGCAAGACGCTGGGTCACAACACTGTTAGAGCCCACAGGCCACAAAACTAGCCCCTCACAACCCAATCATACCAAACATGATTCATCACGTGTCTCCTTTGGGTAAGGAATCTTGCTAAGTCTGCATCACAACCCAGACCACATACTTCTAAGGCATGGCAGTTATGTTCATTGGACTGGGCATTCCCAATGCTATTTATGTGCATCCAGTCTGAGTCAAAACTGCACTTCATGAATTCATTAAAGAGTCCCTTGTTTTATTCTAAATTTCAACAGAGTAGCTTCAGCTGGGTCTCTACCACACAGCTGCAAAATATGCCTCTAAATTAATTAGATTCAAAAGAATGTGTTTTCACTATAGGTATTTCAGATGGTATAAATTCATGCATAGATATTTCACATGGAGAATCATACAGATGTAAATCAGGATCTGAGTTAGAAACACTGGATTCAGAGTGTAAAGAAAGTTACGATTTTTATCAGCATGCCTTATACAGGACTGGCTAAGCCACTTCAGCTAATGGCCATAATACAATTAACATAGTAAGCAAATGAGAGAAAATGGGTCTGAGAATAAGAAGACTACCTTAACCAGTGATAAAGCTAATTATTTAACTGTCGTCAGCATTTGAAATGTATAATTAAGGCTGAAAGCCATTCATTTTATAACTAAGACCATGTGTTACGATTCTTTTCAGTGTCATGAAATATCTAAACAGTCACTCCCCATTTTTGGTTGACTGAACTTTCCCAATCTCTACTTTCTCACACAGACCCTTCATTCCATCTGGGTGTCCCACACCTGGTCGGGGGTTCATGCCGACCCCTCTGCCACCCTTGCTCCCCTCCACCCGGCCCTGCTCCC
The DNA here is from genome assembly GCA_033961575.1 of Aselliscus stoliczkanus. Taxonomy (NCBI): domain Eukaryota; kingdom Metazoa; phylum Chordata; class Mammalia; order Chiroptera; family Hipposideridae; genus Aselliscus; species Aselliscus stoliczkanus. Next base: position 68,398,111 of record CM066734.1, on the reverse strand, counting down.
TTACATGCAGGCATCTCTGGGTTAGAAACCTGGCTCCGCAGAACGAGGAGAAGTTGTACATCTAACGAAGGACTGTGATAAGAATAAAGCCAGGTAATGAGTACACACCACCAGGTCCCCCCTTCCTTTCTCCCTCCCTCCCTCTCCATTTCAAAGGCGTCTTTTACGATAAAAGTCAATCAGCTCTCTTTTCTAATTCCCCACCTTTGCCATCTGCCATCCACCTCATCCTTTCCCCTCATTAACTCAGCAATGTACTATATGTAAAAACCACAGAACTCGCTCGATTTCTTTAAACTCTACCCAATCATGGATTCTTGGCATCTTCTGGCCAGTGTCAAAGTCACTCTAACCCAATCAGGCTGAGCCACTCTCCCACGCTCTTACCCTGCCACTCCGACCTGGCCCAGCTACACATATGACCCCATTTCAATTCAGTTTTACTGGTTCATCTCCCTCAGCCTAAAAAACGCACCAATCTCCCCCATCCTAAAACAAGTGAGCAAACCCCTCGATGCTGTGCTTCGAGCTACCACCCTTCGCTGTCAGACTCTGAGCGATCCACTTCCAGGGCACCCATTTTGGTTTTCTCCCAGTCACTTCTCAACCGAGTGCAATACTATACTTCTAGTTATAACACTTCCTACGCCAACAGAATCTGGGTTCTCATGTCTCCCCCGTACACCTGAACTCCGTAATGCAAGGGTCATATTTTAGTCTTACTAAAACTTCCAAGCGTGGTTTAGATGCTCCACAGCTTTCATCTGGACCGTAACCTGGACTCCGGGCTGACCTCCCCACGTCAGCCTAGTCCTTTCAACTAGTCCTTCGCTTTGTTTCATTTCCTTTTGTTTTGGAGTACACTTTTAAAATCTAATAGGATCAGGTCACTGTCCTGCTTAACAATCCTTGATGAAAATGGACACCGTGGCATGACAGGCCCTTCATGATAGGGACCTCGCCTCCTTCCACTGAGTTCCACCAACCCAACTGGCGACTGCTGGAACATATCATGCATCCGGTGTTGATGCCTACATTCCCTCATTTTACCAGAACTTTTTCAGTGCCTGGCATCATAGGTGCTCGAAGGGTATTTGCAGAATGAATGACAGAGTATTTTCATTTGTTTGAAATCACATATGTGATGCAAAGAGCAGTGGTGTTCTAACCCTGGAAATGTGGGGCTGCACGCAGACTCTGTCACCTACTGCCCCTGGGCCATGGGGCCCGTGCTTTTCTCTGAGCATCTGTTTTCTCATAAATAAAACAGAACTAATAATTTAACAGGGTTGGAAAGATTATTGAGTTCACAGATACAAAGTAAATAAAATATGTAAGAACAATGCATATAAACTATTTGAAATAAAAATTGTTCAATGCATTTTTAGAAAACTACTGAGTTGGTTCCAAACAGCGCCAACTCATGCATGACCAACATTCCCTGATCGCAACCGGAATTAATTAGGGATGAAGAATTGAGACGCCTGAGATCTGTGGTTTGGAAGGCCATCTTTTCCAGTGTTACTGGGGTCCTGACACAATCTGGCTCTATCTGGCCCTGCTTCTTGGAGGTGCCCCCACCTCTTGAGACAGCAAACTGCTTAGCGTATTAATTCTGTCCACAGGACTGAGGGCGTTACACAGTAAAGCATTCCTTTCAAGATCAGGCTTTTCTTCTTGTCAGTGAGTCGGCTCTAATTTATGGCACATCAAACACAAGCAGGGGGCATGAGTGGGGAGAGCAGTACAGCAGGTGGGACTCACCATGCAGGCAGCCTGCACTGCCTCGGATACATTCCCGGCATTCGGCTCGCACCAGAAAACGTGGCACTCAAAGCGCTGGCTCCCAGTGTCCATGATGAAGGCAAAGGTATGGATGTCCTTCCCGACGCCCATGAAGGACAGAAATCGCACACGACACTCCACTAAGATTTCCTCTTCGCTCTGCAAGAGACATTGTTCAGCAGCTCGCTCTCTGGGGAGCCGGGCAACAGGCACAAAGATGCTCAGACCTTAGAGCACAAAATCCAGCTTAGAGTGGCCACCTATAGGGACTAGTGTTCGAAAACACATAGCCAGGCTCAATTTAGAAATGACTTGTATTATTCTATTTTTTTGTTTTTTTTTTGAGGGCAGTGTCACTGGCCCTCATATGTGGGACCCGAACCCGGGCCGCTGGCTTCCCAAGCCAGCGCTTAACCACCGCGTCACTCGGCAGGCCCCGACTTGTATTATTCTAGAAAGGCAAGTTTCTACAAGTGGCTGGAGAGACCACCATTGCTGTGGGTGTCTCGCTTTGGCACTTAATCTTTCTCAGAACTGCACTGCAGCCGTGGCCTATGTGTGCTCCCTTCTCTGTCCACTAGGCCCCAGGCCTGTGAGTTTACTGCGGCCAGGACAACGCCATGTACGCTTCTTCTATCTTGTCCATACAGGGCACTCTGTGGCCAGGTGAACCCACTGGAAACCCCCAGAACACTCAGAGAAAAGAAAAGGAGCCACGCAGTTCCTTCCATCCAGTTCGTCTTCCCAAGCTAAACAGCACATTGCATTGTATTTCTATCTAAACCCATGTAAAACAAAAAGTTGCCACGTCATTTGTTTTCTTCTTCACAAATCTGTATCCATATGGTATCCATATAACACAGTGTAAAGAACTATTCGGAATTCATTCTTATGAACACCATGTCCTTTGCTGCAACCATATACAATTTTAAAGTTAGTAAACCCATCTAGCATGTTGACTTTTGAACCATTAACACCTTGGCTTATTAAGTATTCACTCAGGTGCTATGGGATTGTTTAACAGGCAGACTAAGGTGGTCTGAGAGGCCAGGAAGTTTCCTTGGGAGAAAACATGTTTAGGTTGAAGCCTGGGTAAGACAAAGGGGTGGAGCAAAGAGGAGTAGAACTTGCAAAGAAGCCGAGGTAGGAAAGGGTGTGACATATTTGAGGACATAAAGAAAACTCAGCAGGGCCGGCCGAGTGGCTCAGTTGGTTAAAAGTTGCCTTAGAGTGCGTGCTCTGAGCAACAGGGCGGCTGGTTTGATTCCCACATGGGCCAGTGAATGCTGTGCCCTCGCTGAGCTGCCAACAGGTGGCAGGATGGCTCAGCTGGTGTAACAAGATTGCCTGTTCAATGTGGGTTATGCCCACCGGCAACTAAAGATTGAACTCGGCACCTTGAGCTGAGCTGCCACACAGATGGCTCAGTGGATAGAGTGTGCACTCTTAACAACAAGTCTGCTGGGTCGACTCCCGCATGGGATGATGGTTATGCCCACCAGCAACTAAGACTGAACAGAGCACCTTGAGCTTAGAGGCCATGAGCTGCTGATGGGAAGCCAGATGGTGACTGGTGCCCTCCACAATGAAGACTGAAAAACAACTTGGCTGGTCCCTTCCCCCAATTCTCCAATAAAATCTTTAAAAACAAAACAAAACAAAAAAAAGAAAACCCAGTACAGCAGGCTGGAGGTGAACTGGGCTTGAAGGTGACCTGCTAGTGGACAGAAAAGCAGGCCAAGGACCTGTGGTCTTTTCATAGCAGGTCCTTCAGAGGCAGAAAGTTGTAGAGTCTAGAGCTAGACCACCTGTATGCAGATCCTGACCCTGCTACTTCTAGCTCTGTGACCTTGGGTAGTTAGTTAACCTCTCTGTGCCTCAGTTTCCTCAACCACAAAACTGGGAATAATCTGAATTGAGGCTAATACTGGCCTCTCAAGATGACTGAAAGCCCCTGCTACTATCAAACCACAGGACTTTCCATAACAGAAGCATCTCCTGCGCCCCAACTCCAGACTACAGAGCCCAGGCAATACTGGAGCTCAGAGAGTATGGAATGAGTTACTGCTTGTGTCAGACAGTCACCTCCAGCAGATGACTTCAATCTCTAGGGCACTGAGGAAGGAATCAGGAGCCCCAGAACGGAAGCTTCTGGGTCCAGTGGAATGAAAGGGTGTGTAGAGATCCAGACACAATGGGCACAAATTTCTTTTTTTTTTTTTTTTGAACATAGACTATTTTAATCATAAGCAAGCACAGCTTCCCAGAGGTTAAGCCTTGGCTCTGTGTCTAAGTTTCAGGGAAGGTTATTGTATCCAAAATCACACTGTAACCCAGATGGGCCAAACTACACCTATGATCCTTCTTACCTTTTCACTGATGACAGTCACAGTAGCATCAGCCACATTCATGTTCACCGATGGCCAATCCTCCTTATTGGATGAGGTCATGAGGTTTTCTATGGCGTTGTTTAGGGTATCCATTCCTATGGATGGAAGGGATAGCTGAAAAAGGTCCTAAAGCTATTTGCCACTCTCAAATGGGGACCCAAACTGATCTTTTCTTTAATGGCCCCAGAAGACATTCATTTCTCATGTTTGCTTAAAAGAAAGGCCATCTTTTCCAGAAAGAAGAGCAATGAGAACTTTCAGAGACGTAGCATGTAATGTCCTATCTCATCAGACCATGGTACTCCTTTCTCTTTCTCTCTCCAAAGGCTCCCCAGCCCTGAATGTATAAACAGTACTTAAGCAAATGCGACCTTTTTTCTTAGCACAGAACCTTGGAAAAGGGACACAACAGAAGGCAGACTACCCTAATCTTCCTTACCTTATTTTGTTACTTAAATAAGGCCAAGTGTGGTGGCACCTTTACAAGGGTTGTGTGTGCTATTCAATGGGGTACTTTTGCTGGGTGTTCCCACAGCTGGGTTTTTTTTTTCCTCTGGGGTGGATGGGAATAACAACTTTATTGAGATATAATTCACATAACATATGAGTCACTCATTTAAAGTATACAATTCAATTGGTTTTTAGTATATTCATAGAGTTGTGCAACCGTCACCACAATCAAGTTTAGAAAATTTTCATCATCCCAAAAAGAAACCTTGTATCTTTTAGGAGTCATCCATTTCCTCCTTATTTAATTTCTATCTCTAGAGACTTGGCTATTTGGGACATTTCATACAAATGGAATCATACGGTATGTGGTTCCCTGTGATTGGCTTCTTGCATTTATTTAGCCTAATATTGTCTATGTTCATCCATATTGAGCATATTTCAGTACTTTATTCCTTTTCATTGGCAAACAAATTCTATCGTATGGCAGTAGCACATTTTATTCATCAGTTGATGGACACTTGGGTGGTTTCCATTTTTTGACTATTACAAATGATGCTGCTGTGAACACTCACGCACAAATTTCTGTGTGAAGAGATGTTTTCATTTCACTTGGGCACATGCCTAGGAGCAGAATTGCTGGGTCAAATGGTAACTCTACGTTTAACCATTTGAGGCACTGCCAGACTGTTTTTTGGGTCACACCTTGAAAGGAAAACATGAAGGCTCCCTTGAAAGGAAAACATGAAGGCTCCCTCAGCCCTTCCTACCTGCCCACCAGTTGACGGGGACTAAAGCAGGTGCCCTGGCCCCAGACATGGAAGCCCCACTTGAGAGCGGCAGAGCCATTCTACAGCCCTGGGTCCTGCATTTCTGGAATGCTGGGCAAATGCAAAATATGTGCCTGCTTTTGTCAAAGACCCTATATTCTGGGGATCACCCGCCAGTGCAGTGGCTTGATTCAAGACAAGGAAAGGGAGTGACATAGCAGACCCACCCTTTTGGGATGGTGACCACCTTCCATGAGCTCCCAAACACTTGCAAAGTGGAAAGACTAAATGTTTCACATACCGACTGGTTTGTCTACAGGCAACATGCCCAAGTACTGCACGTGGAACTTCTGCACCAGCTCAGTCTTTGGCGTTGGGAAATCTACTGCAGGGAACAAAAGCAACATATTTTCTCAGTAGTTTCAACATACACATAAAAACAGGCATCATTCTGTGTCATCTGGAATGTACCCCCTGTCCCATAATGTCCTATGTTTCCTGAGGTAAACGAGGCCATTGTTCTATAAGAACAGAGACAGTGGGCTCTATCAATCAAAATCCCATTCAACTTTCATTTCTAGGTAGAAAAACATTTGAAAGCAGGAACTGGAATCTATGTGTTAACGCTCTTATTATCTCTTTGATGTATGCTAAGTAACAGCTTTTGATGTCCTATTTGTTAGGTGTGGCTTACACCCAGAGAAAACTTAACCACAGAGCCTGTGCCCCCCTGCCCAGTACCCCATAATAACCCACATATTTTTTAACTAGCTGGTCCTCACCCTGGCTCTACACGTGCTATAAAACCACTAGATAATATTCTTCAATCTTGTCCAACAACAACAAAATTCATCATCTTGGTCCTTTGTGCCTAATCCTACTGACACAAAATCAACTTTATGCCGGGGGAGGAGGGGGCCCGAGTGCACAGCTCAGCACATTTGTTGGGCTGAGCATGGATTTTAAGGTGATCGGACGCACCAGGGAACCATCTGAGCGCCTTGTGGCTCCTAACTAGGATGGAGGCACCATTGTGAAGGGAGCCGACTGCCGACCTACCCTGCAAAGGAACGTCGAGGTTCACATTGGTTCTTTCCTGTAAGGATCTGCAGGCCAGGGCTTTGGCATTCTTCCTTTCAGCCATAATCTGAAGGAGGGAAAACACAGCTTTGATTTTTAGTTATGGACCCCATGTCTTCAGCTATTCCAGCCAGTGAAGTGCCTGAGCTGATTTTACTTCCAAGTTAAACCAGCTTCAGTCTACTGCTTGACCTCCCATCGCTGAATCACTGAGTTGCATATTTGGAGAACTGTGCTCATTTTCTCTGAGAATAAGAGGTGAACGACTATCCCTCATAGTAACAGTCTCCTAATTGGTTGAAATTTATCCTTCCATTCACCAGACTCCCATTTCTACTAAAAGAATCCAAACAAATATCTCTGGTCTTGCGGGACCTGCTGGCCCAGTATGGTCAGTGGAACACGGAGCAATGGACTTCCCCCAGTGCTTCTGGATAATGACTTTTAGGTATTCTTTTCAGGGCTCTGGGGACAGGTTATAGCAGTTCCCCCTGATCCATGGGGGATATGTTCCAAGACCCCAGTGGACGTCTGAAACCTTGGATAGTACCGAATCCTATATATTGGGGGTGCCAAAAAAATGTATACAAGTGGACACTTTGGTCAATGTTGCTCAAGCAGTAGTTCACTGTAATCAGAAGTGTCTGGACGCTGATGGTAACCACTTTGAGCACCTCTTGTAATTCAAGAAGTCAAACGTGACTTCTGTTACTGGTACATATTGAGTATTACAATTTCAATACAGTTTTTTTCCTTTTTAAAATGTGTACACATTTTTTCGGCACCCTATGGCACCTCTGTATACTATGTTTTTCCCTATACGTTCATACCTATGATAAAATTGAATTTATAAATTAGGCACAGTATGAGATTAACAACAACAATAATAAAATAGAATAATTATAACAATATGCTGTAACAAAAGTTATGTGAACAGCTTTGGGGCCATTAAGTAAAACAAGTGTTACCTGACCACAAGCACTGTGATACTGTGACAGTGGATCTGATAACCAAGATGGCTACTGATCGACTAATGGGTGGGCAGCAAATATAGTGTGGACACACCGGACAGAGAAATGATTCAGGTCTCAGGTGGAACACCGCGGGATTACATGAGATTTCATTACACTATTCAGAATGACACACAATTTACAGCATGAGTTCTTTATTTCTGGAATGTTCCATTTGTTTTTGAACTGAGGTTGACTGTGGGTAACTAGAACCGAAGAAAGTGAAACTGCAGATAAGGGAGGACTGCTGCACATGGGCTTAAATCCCACCTCTGCCACTTACCAGCTGGGTGACCTTGAGTAAGTCACCTGACCTCTTGTGTCTCATTTCCTCCACTCTACATGGGGATGATAATAATAGTTCTGTTCCTAATAATAATGCTATGTCAGTTCTGAGGATTAAGTGTAAGCACTCAGAAGTATCTGCTGCTATCGCTGTTGTTCTTCTCTGTTTAAATCTGTCAGCTGTCTTCCAAATTTTCTCTCTTCTGTTAGGTACAGTAGTGTCTCCTTTACTTAATTTTAGGGACTGAAAGAAGCACATCCTTCAATAACCCCAAAAGCAATTCACATCTTCATTCCCAATCCATGCTTTCCACTCCTCCCCAGAGCTCTACTCAGCCCATCTCCAGATGTGTCCGGGACAGTGGGCAACAGGCTGCTGACAATAAGACAGAATATTTATTGAGCACTTACTCTGTGCCAGGCCATGTTTCTGAGTGCTTTACACTAGAATACAAGCTCCAGGAAGGAAAGGATTTTGTTTTTTTCTGTTTTGGTTTCTGCTGTCTTCTCAAACAGTGCATGGCACATAAATAATGTTGTATTTATTGCGTGAATGAATGGAGAAACTGAAACCTGCGAAAGATACAGCCATGCTCCAGTCCTGTGAATCAAGTATATGAAGACGGGCACCCACCCTGCATGTCGCTGTCACATGAAGCAGCAGGCTGGAGGGCTATTTCTTTCGGGACTAGGGACAGCTCCCTGTCCCATCCCTCCTGCAAGAACTGTGGCTTGCACCTGCTTTGCTCCTGCTGCTCAGATACCAGGCTGTGGCCATGGCCTGGGCTTAGCCAGCTCAGGAGGAACTGTGAGAGTAACGCTGAGTCATGGTGTCAGCACAAAACCGGAAGACATCAAAATCGGAAAGGTGATGTTCAACAGAGGTGACAGAAAAGTCCTGTTTTTAAAAGATTTGATACATATGTTTGGGGAATGGCAAGGCCTGGCTGCAGGAAGTTGGTGATAGTGTCCTGGGGTATGGCCACCTACTATCTGAATACAAGCCAATGGGTGAAGTGGTTGTTAAGAACATTAATCACCCCAGTATTGTATCCTTGGAGGTCACATGACAGGGTGGCCCACAGTCTGTTCTCCACCCACACACTTTGGGAACAGAGTTCACTCAGGGGAACCAACCAGGTTATGCCCAGAAGTAGGAGCCTGGGAACCACGTGACCTGCAAGGGGCTAAAGAGGCAGCGTGGGGATTCTGGAGAAGGGGGGAGTCAGGAGCAGAAAGACTCGAGATACTTGTCCAGCACCTTTACATGTGCCAGGCACAGGGCACAGCTTCAAATATCTTCAAACAACACGGGGCTGCCCAACAAAGGGACAAACTAGAAGAATCTGTCTCTGCTGCTATAGACCACAGATCTCAAGTAAATACATAGAGGTTCTAGAGAGGAAGGTTTCAGGCTAACACAAGAAAGGACTCTATAAACAGCCAGAGACATTCAATAATAGAACGTCTGAAAGTACAAGATCCTGTCAATGGGAGTCAAGTCAGTGGAAGTGCTGGGAGAGGGTGGAAAGGCTTGTGTTAGGGTGCTGTGCTGGAGGCAGGCAGTGAGGGAACAAGGCTGGGCTGGTGCTGCCCTACTGTCTGCTGAAACTCTGTGACTCAGCTTAAGGAAGCGGGCCCCTCACCACTGCGAGACAGGAACCACAGTCCTGCCTCACAGCTGGTCAGAGTCCAAGAGCTGCTGTGTGTCCACATGAAGTCAGTGTGTGTTCATGGGAATCCTCAGCTGCCTGTATTTCCACAGGCCCCCAAGTGGTTTCTCACCACCCTCTCTGTGTGTTTACTCTCAGATCAGGTGGCCCTGTTCCGGGAAATCTGCCCTGATTCCTTGGCCCTGCTTTCCAGCTAGGATCACTGTATCTCTGGAGCGACTGCACCTGCCACTGTTCTGTCCGCCTATCAGGCCCCCAGACGGTGGGCGGGGCCAGGGCTCTACTCATTGTGTAGATGGAGTGCCTGACTTAGAACAATGCCTGACATGCAGCGAGGGCATATCCACGAGGCTGGCTGAACACAATCTGCCTGCCTCTCTGGGCCTCAGCGTGTAGGCTCGTGTGCCCACTCTGCTGCCCTTTCATGCCCCTTTCCCTGCTCGAGCACTGAGAAAAGAGAGAGGGATGAATCACTGGGCCCTAACCCACCTTACCTTGGAACAGATTTCGTGGAGGCTTGTGGCGATGGCTTTTGCTGGTGTGTCACATCGAAATACATGACATTTCAAAATTCTTGTATCTTTGTCTCTTGCTACATAAGCAAAATCTCTGTGAAAACAAAATGTATCAGTACATTAGAAAAAGAAACCCTTACCAACACAAATTCTGATGATGAACATTAACTGAACTAGTAGCCAGCATGTTGGTGGTAAAAGGTATGCAATGGTTAAGACAAAAAATGTCAACAGCAACGTAAAAGAGGAACAGTTTTATGGATATCATGAATTTGTTTCTGAGTAAAATAACTATAGGCATGTGTGGGTTACACGCCATTGAGTCGGCTCCGACTCCTGGCGACCCATGAAGGAGTGATGTCCACAGTGTCCTGTCCTCACAGCCTTGCTCAGCTCCTGGAGACAAAGCCCATGGCTTCTTTCAAGGTGACTCCAGTCAATCCATCTCTTATTTGGTCTTCCTCTTTTTCTGCTGCCTTCTATTTTTCCCCATCATTATTGTTTTTTCTAAAGAACCCTGACTTCTCATGATGTGCCCAAAGTAGGACAGCTCCAGTTTTGTAATTTTTTTTTTTTTACCTCCACTGATATTTTAGGAATACCTCAAGAGATATTGCCAGTTCAGTTGCAGACCACCACAATAAAGTGAGTCACATGAATTTTTTTTGGTTTCCCAGTGCATATAAAACATGTTTAAACTATACTGTTGTCTATTAAGTGTGCCATAGTGTTATGCCTACAAAAACCCAAAACAATGTACATACCCTGATTAAAAACACTTTATTGCTAGAAAATGCTAACCATTATCTAAGCCTGTTGGAAAAACATTGCCCTTAACTGGCTTGGCAATTTGTAAAAAATGTAGTATCTGTGAGATGCAATAAAATAAACTGCAAAAAAAATGAGGTACACCTAAACATGGTCTGCTATACTCCTGGAATTTCTAACAACTCTTAATGAAAACTGAATTTAATTTTTTTTTAGCTGAGCCATCCTGCCACCTGTTGGCAGCTCAGCGGCTGCTCAGCTTGGGCTGGGCATCCAACTGCTGTTGCTCAGAGCTCAGCTCGCACTCTTGAGTGAGCTCTTAACCAACTGAACCACTCGGCTGGCCCTTGAAAACTGAATTTTAAAGAAACCGTCTAGCCGGCCAAGTGGCGCGGTGGTTAACAGCTGGCTTGGGACGCCAGCAGCCCGGGTTCGGACCCCACATATGAGGGCCAGTGACACTGCCCTCTAAAAAAAAATAAAAAATAAAAAAGATAAAAAATAAAGAAACCGTCTATCTAGAGAAACAGCAAATATTATGATTATAAATATGATGATTAAAAACAGAAAACAGGCTTCAGATGAACATGAATTTGTATGAGTGATATTGCGACAAACATGGTGGCACAGCGGAAGCAAAACAATAGGCTCTGATGTGTAAACAGAGAAGGGATCAGACCCACAGCTGCTGGACGGAGTTGACAGGTAATCACAGGATGGGTTGGAACACACAGATGCCATAGAATGAAATCCTGCCACAGGCGTTTGGGCACTTCTCAGACCCCAGAGCTCAGGGCGACAGGTTGACTTAGACGCCACGGCAAGCATACAGCTGGCACTGGTTTTAGTATCTATTTTACTGATGAAAAGGACATTGACTGTGACAGTACCTGGCTTCAAAAGAACCATGCCAAATTTCTCACTGTTATTATGGGAGGACACTGGTTTAAAGATCAATGTGTTTATGAAAAACAAGTGCTCAGATGTACCCCTCTAGTAATAGATTGCAATGATTTCGTTGCATATGCTGCTAAGCGAGAATACTGCCTGCAGATATAACGACAGGTGAATTTAAAAAATCTTTTCTCTTGTATTTCTTTTTCTTTTTGAGGGCAGTGTCACTGGTCCTCATATGTGGGACCCAAACCAGGGCTGCTGGCTTCCCAAGCCAGCGCTTAACCACCACGCCACTCGGCCAGCCCCCCCCAAAAAATAATTTTTTTTTTCTCTTAATGTAAGCACTGGCGGTCTTTTCACTGACTATGTTTGATACTTTCCTCAAGATATGCTTGGCTTCCTTGGAAAGGCACAGACATCAAAGCACTGGAGGCAACTGGCCATCATGAAAGCCTGGCCTGGAAGGCCTGCCCCCCCACTCCCCTCCATCGCCTTGCCGTGCCCCAGCCAGCCCCGCAAGGGGGCTCCCTACACGCAGGATCGAGGTCAGGGGGCATATTTACCTCGCTGCCCCACAGGCACTTGAACCTCAGCCTGTTCACATCTGACCTCAATGTCTGCTTTCCCCAACCTTCTTGCTCTCATGTTCTGTCTCAGTTGGTGTCCTCCATGCTAGAATCTTCTGATGCCCTCTCACCCTTTGTACCCAACCGCCCCACGTTCAGCCTACATAACTTCCTGAAAATGTCCTGAACCCAGTCCTTCCTCACCAGCCCTGCCACCCTTCAGGTGTTCTAACCAGGTTCCCTCTTCCCTGCCTTTCCTCATGAGGATTCCAGGCCCCTGCCATGGTTCAGGAGTCAGCCAAAGCTGGGTGAGCACCCTTCCTGGTGCTGCCTGGCTCCGTGTACACCACACTTACCGCTGGCTACCATAAGTGTCTGTTTATTAGTTTTTCTTCCCCACAACTCCTTGAAGCTCGGTGAAGATGATTTGTGCCTCATTAATCCCCAATACCCCATCCTGGCCTGGTCATCCTAGGTAGTGAGTGCTCCCCCCTCCCTAAGCACAGGTCTGCAGCACACACCCTGACCCTCCTGTCAAGAAAGCTGGCCCTTGGTCAGAGGCGTGACAGGGTCCCAGTGGGCTGAGCTGTGGGGCTGAGCTGCCCTGGGCCCAGACACTGGGGGGGTGGGGAGCACAGTCTTCTTCCATGTTAGTTTCTTCTGGCCTTTCCATCCCAGTCTCAACCACCACCAAGGCCACATATTACTCAAATAAGAGCTGAAGAGAAAAAAAACATCACTTGGGGCCCAGGCTCAAGGGAAGTTCTATTTTTGGTCCCTCTCCCTCTGGCTACTCTTCTTTCCTAGATGAATCCTAAAGTACTACACTCAATGTCTCACCACACACAACTCCTTTCCTTCAAAATTCCATGTTCAGCCACCATTTTTCTGAGGCCAAATTTCTTCAAAGCTCTATGGTCACTCATGGAAAGTCCAGAAACTTTTGTCTGGATCTTAGGAGCTCCAAAATGTGTCCCATCAAGACTTCCAGAATCATTTTTCCAACTAAGGAACTCTCCCCTCCACTCCAGAAAGATGGGCCTCCATGTCCACTCAGGGTACTGCCCCTCACCTGGAAAGGGCTGACCTCCCTGCACTGTTGGGAGTGCAGGGACTGCGTCTACTCTGTCCAGTCCCGCCCAGAAGCCTGCCTGGCCCTCTGGCCCTCAGGGCCTTGCTGGTGTCTAAAGTTTACAGCGGTTAAATTCTGTACTACAAAGGACAAGATCCCATTACAAAGGATAAAAGCTCCTTATCCTATACAGGTCTCAACTCTGTCTGTCCCCTCTCAGGCCACCCAAATTCTGGTCCTATTCGTGATTCCACTGAGGTATACAACCTTTGGGACGGAGACTAATCTCATCTCTAAGGGGGAATGTTCAAAGAAAAAAAATCATGAAAACCATGATTTCCAAGGGCCCTTTCTGGTTCTAATACTCTATGATGTAAGCGTCCAGGTCCATCATATTCTCCTTGACTGTTGGCTGGCCTACAGGTGTAGCAATTCCCAGGTAATCAGGAGGGAGGATGAAACAGGCCCTGATCAGTAAGCAATGGGTCACGCCTATCAAATTCATCTCTGTGCCCTCTGTTATTTCCTATGCAATCCCTTAGGGGTAATTTTAAAAAAAAAAGTTATTAATCTCCATTTTCTTCTGGCTCAGGAGAAAGTGATTAACATCTAAGACAGCCATCTGGAACCCACATCTTACCAAAGGGAACCTCAGGAGCCACAGGCTTTGTTTAGGGGATTCAAACAATTTGTTTCACAGCCTTATCTTTTCCTGCTCCCTATCAGGGAGGCAGAAAGCTGTAGGTCCATGAGGGTGGTAAGTCAGTAACTAACCCTCTGGGGATTTCATCTGCTTCCCAGGGAAAAAAACCACCAAGTTTTCTCCTCACTGTGGAGGTCAAGAGATTTGCATGTCTCTTTTATTTTACTGCCTTATCTCGACTCATCTTAAAAACAGCTGAAAGCCCCCTAACATGGGAATTTGTAAGGGGCGGTGAGGCCTCTTTTTCAGACAAGTTGAACAACTTCCTTCACGTGCAATGAAATACATGGCTGACCTAATCTCACTATTATATAGAATGAAACCCAAACACCTCTGAACTGGTTGTTTTAAAAGCTTGGCTCTTTAGCACCTGACTTCTGAAAACCGCTGCTGTGGGAGACAGAAGAATGACCCTCGCCAGATAGACATGCCCTAATTTCGAGAATCCGTGTATATGTTACCTTACCTGCAAAAAAGAGATTTTGCAGATGTGATTAAATTAAGGATCCTGATATGGGGCTTATTTGGGGGGCCACAATTACAAGGAAAGGAAGCACGCACTTTCCTTCTGAGGGAAAGAACAGGAAAAGGGGCCATAAGCCGAGGAAGGCCGGCAGCCTCTAAAAGCTGGAAAACTGATTTTTCTCTTGGAGTCTCTAAGAGGAACACAGCCTTGCCAGCACCACGATTCTGGCCTGTAAGACCCAGGTTTAGATTTCTGACTTCTCAGAACTGTAAGAGAATTTGTGATTCTTGAAGTCACTAAGTTTGTGATAATTTGTTGTAGCAATAGTAAACTAACACAGCTGCCAGTTGGCTTTATATTTTAATGAAATTATGCTATAGTACTAAAGGCTTATATTTAAAAAAAATATTTAATTCACTTCCACAAATACCTTCTGAGCCACACTATTTTGTGCCAGGCACCAGAGAGGCAAACACAAACAGACGAGGTTCTAGACTAGGAAACCCACGGTCTAATGACAGATGTCCAGGGAGCTCTGAGCTGTATTTTTAACACATTGTATGCGGGCATTTGAGCGATATGATGAGTTTACTCGTTTCCCACATTCACATTGTAAGCGGGCATTTGAGCGATATGACGAGTTTACTCGTTTCCCACAAACAATGTGTTAAGTATCATATGGACCTCACCAGGTAAAAAGGGCGGTGGATGACTTAAAGAAGCTTCAAAGGAGCGTGAGCAAAGGCACGGAAATAAGACAGCCCACCGTGTTGGGAAGGACTACAGTCCCCATGCATATGCCCGCGGGACTGTGGTGCGGGGCAGTGGTGTGGCTGGGGAAGGTTGTACAGTAGTCTCGAATCAGTCTGCAGGGTGTCATGTGACTGCCAGGAATCTGGCCCTTCTTCTGAGCCAGCCCAAGCCTTGTCACATGGCACATGACCCCATCTGACGTGTGTTTTAAAAAGTTCCTTCTGGTGGAACGCAGTGGGTCAAGAAAGGAGACTCGGAGGGCTCTCGTGACGGCCCAAGTGAGAGACGGTGAACAAGGCGCAGGCTGAGTGAGCACCATGAGAATAGGGTAGAAGAGACAGATGGAAGACAGGTACTGAAAGGGCGGCTGGCAGGGCTGATGGGTGTAGATGAGGGAGAGAATCAAGAATAATTCTGGGGTCCCTCATTACTAAGCACCCTCATTACTGGGGCAGGGCAAGGGGAGGGATTTGGTGAAGGAAGGTGATGGGCTCCAGGTTGACAGTAAGTGTGAGGCCACCTGAGGGACACCAGGTGGCCAGGCCCACCAAGCAGGTGGACATGTGGTCCCTGAAGACAGGGGAGCAGATGGAAGTGTGGAGAACAAGAAAGCACAGAGCAAGGCCTAAATCCTGAGGGAGAGGGGTATTTAAAGGGTTAGTTGAGGGGAGGTTCCAATTAGTGTTGGGAGGGGAAGCCAGGACAGGCTGGCTCCAAAGACATCAGAGAAAGGGTGTTTCAGAAGAAGTTCCCAGAGCTGCAGAGGCTGAGCAGCAGGAGACGACAAGGAGGTCTGTGGTGACATTGGCCTCCTGGGCCCTTTCCCTGGAGAATGGAGCGTGGGACCTGGCTTCAGGAGACCAAGGAGTATAGGAGTGGAAAGAACAGAGGACATAGGCCTTTTTCTTTTTTCTTACACTTCTTATTCTGGGACTTTTCCAACATTCACAAAAGTAGAAAGGATAGTCAACGAGCTCCTATGACCTCTCATCCAATTTCAACAAGGAGCAACACATTGCCCAACCCGGACTTTCAGGTAGAGGGTTTTTCCAATCCATGTTATGAGCCTAAAAGACCATAAACTCTTTGCTCACATTTAATATTTTTTAGAGATTTTCCTGTATTCTGTGGGGGACAAGAAATTGCTTTATGATAAACACACCTCCACAGCTTGAGTATTCCTGACAGACTGTGGAAACCAAACTGTCAGCCCAGCACCACTCAAGTGAATCTGGGAGAAAAGAGTGTCAGGTGCCATCGGGTGTCACACAGCCAGGCAGGGCCCACAATGGCTCTGACACTGTGTGAGGTGCGGGTCAGTATGTTGAAGGGACATTTTAAGAACCTTCACCTATGCTGCCCTTGAGGGCGCTGCCACCCCCTACTTGTCTCCTCAGAGCTGCCAGTAGCCCTTGGGCTGCAGCTGCCTGGCCTCTGCCACACCGAAAGGGTCCCATCTCAGAGCTGAGATGGGCTCAGGTGGGCTTCTTTGCCACCCCCAAAGGACCAGGTCACCCAGAGCTCATGCTGCTCAGCTATAAAACCACAGAGTTGGCCCAAATGAGCTCTGAGGTCCAGTGAGAACACATATCCTGTCTTTTCCAAAAAATTCTTCTAGAAGTCTGTCTGTCTGACACTCAGCAGCAGGAACTGTTTTTGTCCTTTGTTCCAGCTCACTCCATTTACAACACTGGACCAGGAGTAGGCTGCTAAAAGAGATGCTGGCTGGGTCCCCTGCTCCCTCCACATGGTGTTTCATCCTACTGATTTCTTGAAGTCATGGGAATCACAGAATTTCTTTGATAAACCAGGAAGTGGAAGGTTTATAGCTGTAGCTTCTTTTGTCTCTTCTGTAAACAGTACCAGGAGTGAGTACCAGGAATTGACTGCCTTGCACTGTTTGTTTACCGAGCCCTTGTGTGTCCAACTGTTTTCATTCCTCTCCTTTTCCTGTTCTTCCCGTAATAATTCCCCCAGTGGACCAGCCTCGAGTTCTGCCAGGGAAAACGGTCAGTGCTAAGACATCTTACAATGACAGCTTCAAATTTCTTCATGGCAAAGAAAGAGGACAAAAGGTTGCTTTTATTGTTCCAGTTGAACAGCATTTTAATCACCTTGTCAGAGCTTAATCCATCTTTATGGAACAAATGAACAATTCTTTATTCAAGTACACTTTATTAAAAAATAGCCAAAACAGAACTACTCCCCCTTTCCCTCAATCTCTCCCCCGTGACTCTCTTACGTAAATGGAATTTGTTTATGTGTTTATCTTCCTCAAAGGATTTTAAGAGGCACCTATGGACCTCTTACTGGCTACCTACGCTAACATTTCAAAGTCCCATCTACAGCAGCCTGGACAGGTGGTACTTAGAATATTTCAGTGATATGAAATCTCACTTAATGAATCAGCCTGTTCCATTGCTGGAATGTTCCTGGTGAACCAAAATATATTTTTTTCTAAATAATGAACTGAAAGATGCCTCCCTGCAACTTTTGCTTGTGGGCTCGAGCTCTGCTTTCTGGAGCAGCCCAGGCGAGTGGACCTTGTCAGCTTCGTGACAGTGCAGATGCATCTGGCAATAACCCTCCCTTCCTTTCTACTAGACCCCTTTTCACTCTCTCCCCAAACCAACTCTGTTGGTGTTTCTCACTACATCTACCCCAATCTGATACCTTCTTTCACACAACCTGTATTTGCTCAGGTCAAATACACATGTTTGATGCCGGGAATTGGTGAAGGGTGGCACACAATAGGCTTTTGATGAATGGTAGTTATTATTATAAATGTGGTAAAAGAAGTAAAACAAAACAAAACAAAACAAAACAAAAGCCCACTTTGAAATACTGTCATCTTATCCACAAAAGATACTTTAATAACCATTGGCACTCATATGAATTGTATTAAGATCTGCTGAAATGTACTTAAAAGGCCCTTTGCTCCAGGCTTATCTTTCTGTAGAAGATATAAGTCACCAGAGTTGTCACTACTGCGGAGGCCAGGCCTCACCTGCAAACAAGGGCAAAACAGCAGCAAAGAGATTTGACCCAAACATCCCATTTCTAGCTCTTTATGATAAAGGGCTTTCTCTCTGTTTCAATTGCACAGGGCCTGGAGGGAGGAGGGGTCCTGTTTCAAGACTTTGCCTGCTTTTCTTTGCCTCACAGCTCCTATTTTCTGATTGTACTTTGAAAGGGGGCTGAGAAATGTCATCTTCCTAGATGGCCAATCCAGCGGGTTATACACACACACACAAGACTTTTTAAAATTTTACCCAGTGGCACATGCACCAAAAGTAGGCATCACTAATTTCACAAAGCTCAGGCTCTGGCTTGGTAAACTCTCTTTTTCCTTCCTTGGAAACTTAAGAAGATACTAAGTTCTTAAACTCTAAAAGGTGCATCCCAGGAATTTATCACACATTCTCCACAGGGAATCCCTCACCAGGTACCTTCATGAGACCATAAAGACTATGCAAACAGCAGTTCTGAAATTCTACCACAAGCCAATAATCCAGGTGGCAGTGGGCAGACCAGAATTTGTAGCCCTCTCTAGAACAGTGTTGTTACTGTTCATATTCAGAGCAACTGCTACTCCATGGGGAGACCTTAGGAACTAGCAAACATCTAAAAATATCCTTACCATTGGCACACACTTTAGATGAGGGAGTCTTCATCCTCCAGACCCTTGCACCACCTCCAAAGGTCAAGTTTGCAGATTCTCTTAGTCATACCCTCTGGAGCACTGATCCTGTAAGTGTTCCCCATCCTGTCTATGCCATGTCCCTTTGCATCCTCACCACGGAAGACAGACAGCAGCTCATCCTCAGGGAAGAAAATGGCCTCCAGCTGGAGATAGCTCAGCCTCAACCTGGTGGGAGTTTACCTGAGATGGACTCTAACAATGCAAAGAAGAGACTGCCTCTACGTCTTTACTTTGCCCAGCAGTAACCACAGTCATTCTTTCAAGGAGGAAAATTTCAAAACTTTCTTCTTCCATCAACAGTGGAGCTATTATTAAGTGACAGAGCTAAGAATAGTAGAGCTCAAAGGCCCCCAGTCAGCCATTTGGGCAGGCTGACATTCAGAACCCTAGAAACACATACATCTGAGGTAGAAATGTCTTCCACTTCAGAGTTATATGCTTTCCATAGTAATAGATGTGGGAAAGGAGAAGACTTCCATATATTTTGGCTAATAATTGAGATTGAAACGAGTCAGTCCTTCTAGCTATTAGCCTAGAGCTAAACCTTACCAACAAAACCTTAGAGAATACAACATGTAAGCATGTCCTAACATCAATTCAAGGTGCATGAAAAGCCTCCTTGTATAACATGGCACATAACCTAAATATTACCATCACATTTACTCCCTGGCCTACTGATTAGAATTTTCTCAGCCATTACAGACAGTGACCAAATTCCTGTTACACTTGATCACACTGTCCATCACTTTGCCCCAAACAGGGTCAAAAGCAACAGAGGATTAGACACCCAGATGCAATTCCACACTCTGTTTTCAATGTGGGACACATCACAATGATAACGATAAAAAGTTAAACAAAACTAAGTTTTGCCTTTCAAAGACAATGGTGGCTGTGACGACAGTAACACGGCATGAAGAAGGCAAGTGAGCTTTGCCAGACACTTAAGACACGGGGAGGGGGAGAAGTGAAAATCGGTTGGTTACCTCTCTCTGAGTCCAGGAAGGCATGAGGGAACAGAGCAGAAACAACACGTTAGCATTCACACAGCATTCGGTAAATAAAACAGTCCCATGAATGGCAACTCTGAGCCCCGACACCCCATCTTATTTCCCAACTTTGCTGCAATTAATAACCATCCAGCGCTTATTTCGGCTGAGCTCTCACACAAGAGTGTGTATTCTGAGCCACGTGAGGATGAAGCCAGGAGAGGCCAGCTGAGCTTAGAGGCAACATATCAGCCCGGGGAGGTAAGCGAGCTTAAAATATCACAGTCAAATACAGGAAACCGTTTGCAGTAAACACTGGCAGAGCACTTCATTTTCCAGCTCCACCTGTTCCCAATAAAAACCATATGGAAACAATGACATGGAAACAGCCTTACCTGGTTTGCTAACACTCCTGACATTCTATTAATAGAGCTACAACATTATAACCTAGGTACTTTCCTGAAATGCATCATGAGAGAAACAGAGCAGGACAGAACAGAGACAAAGCGGAATGTGAAAGGTAGAGGTGGGGAGTGAGGGTGCCAGTAAATGAAAGCTCAAGAGAGCAAGGAAACGGAGATGTGCCAGGAAAGAGAGGAGCGGAACGTGGAGAGAAGCTGAGAGTGATTTGGGGTTTGGGGCCGAACGCTTTGAGTTCCATCTCCAGAGCTGCTCTGAGCCGCCAGGGTTACCCTAATGAAGGCAGTTAACCTCCCGAACCAGGGTGCTCACCATCCCTTCTGGCCAATTTCAAAGGGCATGAGGACAGAGCGTTCCCCCCCACCCCCCGCCCCCTCAGTCGGCTGCATACATGCGTTACAGGTAAAGCAACTGGGCTGCAGGAGGCGGGGGCGCCAGGTAACAAGGAGGCAAGGAAGAAAACCAATGAAACTCAACTTCCACAGAAACCTGCTCTTTCAGGTGTCCTGTGGCCAGGGGCACAGAGCAGCTGGCAGGACCCTGCAGAGATGTAAGCTACAATCATGGTGTGAAAAAGCAAGCACACTGACAATGGAGCCCCAGTCATTAAATGGAAAGGCGGAGCTATACATCCTGATTATAGAACAACGACCATGAAATAGTACTAAGTGGGGGAAACCCAACAAACAAACAATCCAAGCCACAGGTAGATGGTCTCATATGAAAAATCAAAGTTTGAGCGTGTATTTTACTATATGCATAGTAAAAAGTCTGGAACATAACATCCAGGCTGTCAACTGTTATATGGAGGAGGGATTATGGAGGACTTTAATTATATTTGTTAAAATATATTATTTAATATATTTAATAATATATTTAATATATTTAATATATTAAAAGCACCATGTGACTTCTATAATGCAAATAGGTAAATATCTACCTGGACATTTGAGGGAAACCACTGTGACGAGCAGTCCCCAAGGCACAGGCTAACAGCACTGTAACATAGATGAGTACCACAGTCACATCCGCAACAACTACCCTTTACTGAGTTTTGCCTCCATGTTGCCCTAATAGCAGCCCAACAAGCAAACTATTACTGTTCTGCTAGAAAAGGAGAGGTTGAGGAACTTGATGAAGGTCACACAGCTAGTGCACGGGGAGGTCAGGGTCTGAGGGTGGGTCTGCAGGACTCTCTCTCTATCCTAGCCTTCTTAGAATGCACGTATGAGGGGATATGCCATACTTCTTCACAGGCCTGCACAGCCATCTCATGGTTTGTCTCCCAAATGACCCAGGTTACTACACATAGGTGTTCAAGACAAGCGGCAAAGGGTTTGGCAAAGAACCTGGGATTTTAGCTCTTCCCTTTCCTTGGCCTGTGAACTTTTGAGAGGGAGGAGGTAGCTGAATATTCCCAAGAGAGACCCTTTAGGCTAAGTGGACAGAGCTTGTTCAACTAGTGCTGGTAGCCGTGTTCCTTTGGGGGTGTCACTCAGCTTTCCCTTTTCCCGGGCTTCTCCTATGTGCCGGGCACATTGTTAGATGGGGTGCCCCGGGAACCTTTTTCCTCATCAGTGAAAAAGGGATAAGGACACCTGGCTCAGGGCACTTATGAGAATGAAATGAGATGGCATGTGTATAAGAGCGTACCTGGCATGTAACTGCGATAAACTGCATCATTATAGTTCTTATCACTAAGCCATCTGCCGGTTTCATGTCTCATGGGTTGTGCTGGGCAGCATTTGAGATGAAATGTCTCCCATGGAAGGGAGGTCACATGGGGAAGGATTGGTGGCCCTCTCCCTGGATTTGCTGGGCATCACTGACCACAGAATGAGGGGCAGTAACTTCCCACTATGTCCCTGTGCATTGCCTCGGCCCCACATCAAAGTTAGTCTTTGCAGGCAATTTAGATCATCAGCAAAGAATCCAAAGACCCGGATTCTGGTCTAGTGTTGAGTAAACATTAGGCAAGTCACTTAATCTCTCCAGTTTTGGGCTTCTCATCTCAGATGAAATGGTCTAGGAATCGCCCAGTGCTCAGATTTCTATCAGAAAAGGATTTAGGTGCTTTGACTCTTGCTACAAAGAAGAATGATGAGTAGTAGCATTTCTCTGAGGAGCTCTTGATATATACCAAATGTTATAATTTTTATTCTTAATAAAAAGCTTATGCCTAGTGTATGGCAAAAACACTGCCCAATAACCTTCAATCTAGAGACCTAAGGATACTACCTGTTTCATCTGTGTATAATTATTATTGGAGCCTTGAATTTTTTTTTTTAAATTTTATTTTATTTTTAATTAGTTTCAGGTGTACAACACAGTGCAATAGTTATACATTTTACCCCTCAAAGTGACAAACCCCCCACCCCCAATACACCACCCCACACCCCCCCATATCATATATATCTATTACTCTTCCTCTGACTCTCTTCCACAGTATAATCCACATCCCGTGACTATCTATATATATTCAATTACAGTAGGTATACCACCTCCACTTTAGTAATACAGTGCAGTGATCAAACCTCTACTCCATCCATGAAATGGTCTCCCTAACAAGACCTATGATCATCTGACATTCCACAGAATATTTACAACATTATTAATTATATTCCCCAAACTGTTTTTCCTATCCCAGTAGCAATATTGTAGTTGCCTATTTTTGCTGTCTAATCCCTTCCCCTTCTCCCTCATTCCCATTCCTCTCCAAATTAGCAACCCTGATTTTTCCTCTATATCTATGAGACAGTTTCTGTTTACTTTGCTCATTCATACAGTTTTTCATATTCCACATATAAGTGAGATCATATGGTATTTGTCCTTCTCTGACTGACTTATTTCACTCAACATTATAGTCTCTAGGTCCATCCATATCATTGCAAATGACACGATTTCATTCTTCTTTATAGCGGAGTAATACTCCATTGTATAAATATACCACAGTTTCTTAATCCAGTCATCTACTGACGGGCATTTTGGTTGTTTCCAAGTCTTAGCTATTGTAAACTGTGCTGCTATGAACATCGGGGTGCATAACTTTTTTTGAATAAGTGTCTTGGTTTTTTCAGGATAAATACCTAAGAGTGGAATTGCTGGGTCAAAAGGTAGCTCTATTTCCAGTTCTTTGAGATACCTCCATACTGACTTCCATAGTGGCTGCACCAATCTGCAGTCCCACCAACAGTGCAGCAGGGTCCCCTTTTCCCCACAGCCCCGCCAGCACTTGTTGTTTGTTGATTTGTTGATGATAGCCATTCTGACTGGAGTGAGGTGGTATCTCATGGTGGTTTTTATTTGCATTTCCCTAATGACCAGTGAGGTTGAACTTTTTTTCATATGCCTGTTGGCCATCTGTATGTCCTCTTTAGAGAAATGTCTCTTCATATCTTCTGCCCATTTTTTAATTGGGTTGTTTGTTTTTTTGGTGTTGAGTTTCATGAGTGTTTTATAAATTTTGGATATTAACCCCTTATCAGATATATCGTTGGCAAATATATTCTCTCATTCAGTAGGCTTCCTTTTTGTTTTATTAATGGTTTCCTTTGTTGTGAAAAAACTTTTAAGTCTGATATAATCCCATATGTTCATTTTTTCTTTTACTTCCCTTGCCCGTAGGGATGTATCAGTAAAAATATTGCTCCGTGTAATGTCTGCAAATGTACTCCCTATATTTTCATTTAGGATTTTTATGGTTTCAGGTCTTACATTTAAGTCTTTAATCCATTTTGAATTTGTTCTTGTATAAGGCGTAAGGAGATGATCCAGTTTCATTTTTTTGCATGTGTCAGTCCAATTTTCCCAGCACCATTTATTGAATAGACTATCTTTACTCCAGTGTAAATTCTTGCTTCCCTTGTCATAGATTAACTGTCCGTAAATGCTTGGATTTATTTCTGGGCTCTCTGTTCTGTTCCACTGATCGATGTGCCTGTTTTTATGCCAATACCAAACTGTCTTGATTACTGTGGCCTTGTAGTAGGTTTTGATGTCTGGTAGCGTGATCCCCCCAACTTTGTTTTTATTCCTCAGAATTGCCGAGGCTATTCTGGGTCTTTTATGATTCCATATAAACTTTAGGATTATATTTTCTATTTCTGTGAAAAATGCCCTTGGTAGTTTGATAGGAATTGCATTGAATCTATATATTGCTTTAGGCAGTATGGACATTTTAACTATATTAATTCTTCCTATCCATGAGCATGGTAGGTGTTTCCATTTATTTGTATCTTCTATGATTTCTTTCTTCAATGTCTTATAATTTTCTGAGTACAGATCTTTCACTTCTTTGGTTAAATTTATTCCTAGGTATTTTATAGTTCTTGATGCAATTGTAAATGGGACAGTTTTCTTAATTTCTCTTTCCATTAGTTTATTATTGGTATATGCAAATGCCACTGATTTCTGAACATTGATTTTATATCCTGCTACTTTACTGAATTCGTCTATCAGTTCCAATAGTTTTTTGATGGAGTCTTTGGGGTTCTCTATATACAGTATCATGTCATCTGCATATAGTGACAATTTTACTTCTTCCTTGCCAATTTGGATGCCTTTTATTTCTTTTTGTTGTCTGATTGCTGTGGCTAGAACTTCCAGCACTATGTTGAATAAAAGAGGAGAAAGTGGACAGCCTTGTCTTGTTCCTGATCTTAAGGGGAATGGTTTTAGCTTTTCCCCATTGAGTATGATGTTAGCTGTAGGTTTATCATATATGGCTTTTATTATGTTGAGATATGATCCCTGTATTCCCACTTTGCTAAGGGTTTTTAACATAAATGGCTGTTGGATTTTGTCAAATGCTTTTTCTGCATCTATTGAAATGACCATGTGATCTTTATCCTTCATTTTGTTGATGTGGTGTATCACATTAATTGATTTACGGATGTTGAACCAGCCTTGCGCACTAGGGATGAATCCCACTTGATCATGATGTATGATCTTCTTAATATATTGCTGAATTCTGTTTGCTAATATTTTATTGAGAATTTTTGCATCTATATTCATCAGGGAGATTGGCCTATAGTTTTCCTTTTTTGTGATGTCTTTATCTGGTTTTGGAATCAGGGTGATAGAGGCTTCATAAAAAGAGTTTGGGAGCCTTCCCTCCTTCTGGATTTTTGGAATAGTTTGAGAAGAATAGGTGATAGTTCTTTTTGAATGTTTGATAAAATTCACTTGTGAAGCCGTCTGGTCCAGGGCTTTTGTTTTTTGGGAGCTTGTCAATTACTGATTCAATTTCCTTGGTAGTAATCAGGGTATTTAGATTTTCTGTTTCTTCTTGCGTTAGCTTTGGAAGGTTGTATGCTTCTAGAAAATTATCCATTTCATCCAGATTGTCAAATTTGTTGGCATATAGTTGCTCATAGTAATTTCTTAGAATTTTTTGTATTTCTGTGATGTCTGTAGTCATTTCCCCTCTTTCATTCCTGATTTTGCTAATTTGAGTCCTCTCTCTTTTTTTTTTGATGAGCCTGGCTAGAGGTTTGTCAATTTTGTTTATCTTCTCAAGAAACCAGCTCTTGGTTTCATTGATCTTTTGAATTGTTTTTCTGTTCTCTATATTGTTTATTTCTGCTCTGGTCTTTATTATCTCCTTTCTTGTACTCCCCTTAGGCCTCTTTTGCTGTTCTTTTTCCAGTTCCCTTAGGTGTAAGGATAACCTGTTGATTTGAGATTTTTCTTCCTTCTTTAGGTAGGCCTGCACTGCTATAAACTTCCCTCTTAGGACTGCTTTCGCAGCATCCCAGAGATTTTGGGTCGTGGTGTTTTCATTTTCGTTTGTCTCGAGGTATCTTTTGATTTCTGGAGCCTTGAATATTTTAAATCAGACCCATTACTAGTGATTCACTTAAGGAAATAATATTGATATGTAGCCACTGTGCTTTTCCCTGAAGGCAGAACTTAGAGAAACAACACTGCCAACTTTTAACAGGGTTAATTCTTTTGGGGTTAATAGATACTGCTTGATTTAAGTGTCAACGTGGAAACCAGCCATAAATAGGGACTTTAGAGTGACCTTTGAAATGTCATTTAAAAAAAATGCCGAAGAGTCACAGTGGCAGCTGCTCTACCGATTTGACACCTTATAAATTTGCTAGGGAAAAAAAACATCAGCCCAAAGCTGGGCTTCTGGCCGAGATGTACCATTCTGGGAAAGGAGAAGGCTAAATTTAGAGCCAGGCACAAGCTTACTCCCTACTCACTGAACAGGACGCCAGCAGGAAAAATTACACCCCAGGATTAATTCCACACCAGCAGTACATCCAAGGCTGCCTGATCAGCAAGCTCTTGGCGGCTGTTTTTTGGGAAAACGAATGTAGGAGTAATTGGCATTGTTTTCATTAAAATAAGTCTGAAATAACGGAACTACTTGGCGTGTGTAACTGGTCATACGAATGAATAGGAAATCCCTCAAATGAAGAGTACATCAGAATGTCAATGTCTGTTCCAGCTTTTTGGAAGTGGATGCCTCTCCCAATTTCCGGCCCAGCCACCTACTTCTTACGCAACACATAACCAGACCAGAGTCTACTTTTCACAAACTGGGCACAGAAAGCAGACTTACCAGTGTGTGCTTCATGCTCCATTTTTGCAGAATTCACTGCTTTGTGCTACTTTTTGATGCCTGTCTTCCACTGGGGGGTCTTTCCAGCACCAGCACAGGCCAGCCTTCTCCACGTGACAATGAAGTAAAAACTAAAACTTTCTGTCACAAAAACTCTCATGCCAACTCCTGAACCTGATGGTGATGGCCCTGGCATTTATTGGCTGTTTGCCCTTGGTTGAGGCCCTTGGCCTCTTGGATCTTCAGTTCCCTGCTCTGTAAAATGAAAATACCAGTGGTACTCATGTCACAGCATGATGGCATGCAGTGTGGACTTGTGTGTGTTGCTAAGCAGTATGGCAATCAACTGCGGGGGGTGGGGGGAGAAGGGGAAGGTTCCTAACCTGTTTTGGGTGATGGACTCTTTTGGAATCTGATGAAAACACTCCAGAAAGAAATGTGCACAGACCTAGAATTTTATGCACAATCTTAGGAGGGTGGGGGCAAAGTGGGGGCAAAGATTTAATAATTCCTGATGAAACTCATTCGTAGGCCCCTTTTAGCACCCACACCCTGCAGGTGGAAAGTCCTATGACTTAAACTGAATTTTGATTTTATGCAAATTTACCATCTGGTGTCCGGTGAGTTTCAGATAATTCCGCTCAGGGAAAGGTTCTGTCCTTCCTGGGACCAAATGGCGACAGAAACAACCATCTCTGGCCAGGTGTGCCTTACTTTGCAAAACAAGTTCCCTTCCCGCCTCCGTGCACCGGCCCCCAGCACTGCACAGCCTATACCTTTAAGGGGAGTCAGAGTTCCAGCAGGACTAAGTATGAAGCTGAGGCTGTCAAATGGTGCGAGGTTATTGAAATTCAAGGGACACTCTTCTAAACAAAGGACTTTCTCATCCCACTGGAGAGAAGACACAATAGTTACCACTCAGCTTACTAATGAGGGAAAAAAGGATATCTGACAGCAACCAGGAAATGAATATGTTTTTAAATGACCATCTT
The DNA here is from genome assembly GCA_033961575.1 of Aselliscus stoliczkanus. Lineage (NCBI taxonomy): Eukaryota > Metazoa > Chordata > Mammalia > Chiroptera > Hipposideridae > Aselliscus > Aselliscus stoliczkanus. Next base: position 68,370,256 of record CM066734.1, on the reverse strand, counting down.
TGAAGACAGTACAATTTAACGAGTGTCTGCTCTCACCTATTTTGTATTACAGTTAAAAAAAACACAACAACCTTGCTTCTCTATCTGAGTGAAAAGAGAATGCACTCACAACTTATATTTAGTTGTCAAGTGAGAAATAACTCATGCCATGTTACGATTTTATAGTGTAAAGTTTAGAGCATAATCAAAGGATAAAATTACGTAAATTATACCTGAGTTGTGAAACCATGCGCTGGATTCCTTCCTGAAAGTTCGGAGGGTATTAAAAAAAACTCAAAATACAGTAAAACCTTGGATTGCAAGTAACTTGGTTTGTGAGTGTTCCGTAAGACGAGCAAACATTTCTAATATATTTTTTTTGGTTTTTTTTGTTTGTTTGTTTTTGTTTTTTTTGAGGGCAGTGTCACTGGCCCTCTATGTGGGACCTGAACCGAGGCTGCTGGCTTCCCAAGCCAGCACTTAGCCACCACGCCACTCGGCCGGCCCTCTAATACATTTTAACGTGGTAAAAGAGCGATGTCTTGCAATATGAGTAGTTTGTTTCCGGAATGAATTATGCTCCCAAACCAAGGTATTACTGTACTTGCTACCCAGAAGGCTCCTATCTGACAATGGACAGGGATGTGTGAATGTTTAAATACTTTGATACAAAGAAGAGAAGATGACAGCTCTCCACACTGGGAAAGTAGTTTCCATGCAAGAAGTGCCACGAGGGCACATGCACTGGCAAGGAACAGGCAAGACCCCTGGTTAAAATTGCGGTGAGCCCGTAGGTGAATTCTCCTCAACTCCATGCACCCTGCCACGGGAAGCCTCTTGTAGGAAAGGCACATCCTTATGTCAGCTTCTAAATTTTCAAAAGAATTTAGGACTATCACTATATAGCCAATTCCCATTTCTTAGTGCAGACAGAAGGAATGCTAATGTAAATAACATAAAAAGCCAAGATGGTTGGGCTTCATTTGAACTTTGGAAACTTCCATGTTAGATACAAGTGTTCCTGACACTCTGTAAACTCAATAATACCTAAGCAAAAATAGACATCAACACTAGTGACTGATTGCTAATCATAAAATAACAGCAGCAGCTCCCATTTATCGAATCGGCTACCCAGCCAGGTTCTGTTTTTGACGCATGTTATGGCCAAGCCACACAAAAACATGGCAGGGGAAGCATTTCATGACCCTCATTTTACAAACGAGGAATCTAAGGCTCAGGGAATTTAAGTAAACATGCTCCAAACCCCCACAGCTGGAAAGTGGTGGACCCACAAATGGAACACAGGCCTGCCTGGCTGGTCTGTTCTCCTTTGGGCTATATTTTGGGGTCACCTGTACCTAAGCCTGGCTCTCTCCCAATTAATGGGCTCCTGAAGACCCCCCCTCGAGGAAGAGAGGTGGCCTCAGCTTACTCCTCCTGTCTCTGTCCCTACTGGATTTTTTGCTTCCACCACTGCTGGACCTGGTGACAAATACTAAGTGCTGTGTTTGGTCTAAACACCTTTCCCAGGCAAAGGCTGAGGACGTCATCCTTTACCCAGCAGGCTCTTATCCTGCTGCTCCCCCACTATGAACCCCTGCCCCAAGCCCCCCATCTCTCTCTCTGAACTCACTTCCTGCCTTGCCCACGCACGCTGGGCTCCAGCCACATCCAGCTCCTCCTGTTCTCTGACCAGCTCATAGGCCTGTTTCTGCCTCAGAGCCTTTGCTCCCTCTTCTGCTGCCTGACTCACTTATCCCCCCAGGTCTCCCATGGAGGACCCCTCCTTATTGTCATCGCTTCCAAAAGAACCCTCTGGACCATCCAGTCACTGCCAACACGCACAGACACCTAGAGCTACCTTGCTCATTTGTTTATTGTCCTTCCTTCTCTCCCACAAAAAAGTCAAGTCTGTGTGAGCAGGGACCTTTCTGCCTTGTTCACTTGCAACTGCCTGGCACATAATAGGAAATCAGTAAATATGTTTGAATGGCTGAATGAATAACTAAATAGGGCAATCAAAGGACTTGCCCCCCCCCCCCTTATATCCTGATCACGCTGCTGAGAACCTGAGGGAACAATGCCGTGAATAACAAGGAGCTGGTTGGATTTTTTTTTCCTCCTGCTTCTATTAATCACAGACAGCACTTTAAAAAGGACGAGCTCATATTCCGTTTCCATGTCATTTGAAATGTTAGTAAAACACAAATTTCATCTGAATGGGCAGGCGGCGAGTTCTGAGATTATTATTAACCTCTTGTGACTCTATTCCAAGGCAAAGCAAATCTATGCTCTGATCCTCTCCAGCAGGAACAACAATATTGTTTCCAGAGCCTGGAACTAGATTCCTTCTTCAGAACATTTGTCTTAGTGAAAAATGACTCTCCTGCTCCTAAAGAAATCAATATATAAATTTCCCTTGTATATTGATTTCTACCAAGCTTTATCAACTCCCCAGATAATTTTCCCTATATCTGTGCTCTAAGAGAAATAAACCTTTGTGGATCATTTAGGGAAAAGACCCGGGACCTTGCATTCCCATCAGGCTGAGGCAGAGAAGCAGGAAGAGCGGCGCCCCCCACAGGTACGACGCTCTCTTTGCAAGAGTTCACTTCTTGATACAGGTTGGAAGAATATGTCTTTTCTATTTAGTGAGGTTACTTTTTATATACAGCTAGTCTCCTTGTTTCAGCATCTTTTTTTTTTCCCATCAAATATAAGACATCTTGAAGAAAACAAAACAAAACAAAACTGCAATCCCATCATGGCAGCATCCTATTTTTACCGTCTGAGTTTACCTTCCTTTTATTGTCCATATTTGTTTGTATTTGACAAATAAACATACCATCTTGAAGAAGCTCAAGTGTGGGCTTTGGGATGTTCAAATAATGGTTTGCCACAGGAAGTGCCCCAAACAGCCCAACCTTCTCCAAGAATTCTTTTTAGAGCCCCATTTTCAAAACACCACAAAGCTGGTCAAAAGTGCCAGAGCCTTCTTACTTCCAAAGAGCAAGGTCCCTATTTCAGCTCTCACTGTGGGATCCATCTAGATCCTTTAAATCAGGGGTTGCAAACTATGGCCCTGGATCACAACCATCTATACTGTGTCTGTTTTTATAAAGAAAGTGCCCCTGGAACATGGCCATAGCCATTCAATTATAATTGTCCAAGCTGCTTTGATGCTACAAAAAAACAGCAGAGCATTAAAAACAAGTGTGCATTAAATCTAGTGCAACTGGCCAACGTGTTGGAATAATCCTTGTTGCAGGCCACAAACTCCAGGGCCAGTTAGATTTAGGAATAAGAGCTCTTCCAACGTGTAGCTTCTGTAGAACCAAAATATCTTCTGCTCAAGTGAGATCTTTTATGGACGTCCAACATGAGAACCAGAATCGATATGGCGTTCTGCCCCAGTCACTTTATTTCAAGAAGGTCACTAGCAGACTATGACTCTTAGAATGTTTAGGGGGGACAGGGGAAGAAAAATAAAAAACTAAAACACACAACTCTTTGAAAACCGCAGTTTCGTGTAAGCTGGCAAACAGATGATTTGACATGACAGCATCAGGCCAAACCAGCCTCAATTGTCAACTGTGCTCTCTGCAGCTGCTTTTCCTCTATCATAATTATTTTACCTGTCATAATTTATTCATCCCCCAAAAAGCTTACATGTTCCAAGGTAGCCAGTCCAGGCTTCCAGATAAGAAGGACTGGCAGCCCCAGTTACTTCTGCCCCTTCTCATCCGCCTAAAATTGCGACTGCAGAAAAAATATTTTCTGTATCAACATTTTTTTCGCAAGACCAAACTAGTTGGTTTTAAAAGAAAAGTTCCCCGATAAAGACACTGTAAGCTTTCAAGTACACAAATCTTAAGATAGAAGGAGGGTACTACAGATCCCATCAGAAACCATATATTTCACTTCTCTACTTTATAAATACAAGGAAATGGCTTTTCTAGCTCACACGCTCAGTGAATTTCCTGCAAAGTTACTAGGCATTTTACTCTTTCTGAGTTAAAATACATATGGAACAGTTTTATTTATGACAGACTATCAGTTGTTGGAATCATGTAGGATGTTGTATGTGAAGCAAATAACTTCAAATGCAATTTTCAGTGGTTTCTTATAAAACCACTGAAAAAAAGTGGAGTTTATTCCATATGGATTAAAGCTTAAACCTGTCTTCTTTCTTACTTTAATCCCTCAGTTTTATGACAAAACAAAGAAAATACTCAAAGGTGTGATAACCAGTTGAGAAGGATAGTCAGGGCTCTGAAGAGTGAAAATGTCTTAGAAAAATGGCCAAATGCACAGCACTCTACTAGGTATGTTTGCTCATCCACACTAGAGAATAAAACAAAATTAAGTCAAGGTCCTGATGCAACATAAATGGAAAGTGAGTTGCTTTCATTGCTTAACTGTCCTTATATAATCATTATTTCTATCGATATGTATTTCTAACAGAAATAAATAATAAATCTAAAATTCTAGGTATGGCGCTAGATTACTCCTCTTATTGCATCTTCTACACTCAGTCCTGCCAGGGCAATCTCCACAACCTGCCTCTCTGCATCCCCTCTGCCACTACTTTGATCTTTCCTGGCCCAAGGGCATGCTAAATGGTCCCTCAGCTTCTACCTCTGTTCCCCACATCCATTGCCCATAACAGCATTCACTGAGATCTTTTTAATGAAATATATCAGATCATGGCACTCCCCTGGTTACCACCCTTCAAAAGCTTCTCATGGCATCAACAAGAAAAGCCAAACCTTCAACCATAGCCAAAAAGTCCCATCTACCCTTTCGATCCCATGCACGCCACTGGCCTCCTTGTTCCTGGTTCCAGCCATGATAGCCTCCTTTCAGATCCCTAAACATGTTGAACACTCCTTCTCCTCAGACCTTCCTACTTGCTCCTCGCATGCCTGGCTTTTGACCTCCAAACTCAATTCCAATGTCAACTCCTAAGATGGGCTGCCTCTTGGTGACCCTTTTACTCACTGAGCTACTTAATCTCTGTTGCATTGGCCTCTCAATTCTTCATGGCACGTATCCTAATCTACAATATATCATCTTGCTTCTGAATTGTTTTTCTGACTTATCTCCTGTCTCTCTGAATCTTGCCTGTCTCATTCCCTCACATACCTCACAAGATGCCTGATACACAGCTGTTCCATATTTGCCAAACAGCAAATTCATCTATAGATTGTAAATATCAAGTACATGTGATGGTCATAGTTAAACCCTAAGGATAGAAAACAAAGTATTTTCATCTACATTCATTCATCTGCCCATTCAATGATTCAATTACCTTTGGAGAACATCCTATGCCAGGTAGTGTGTTAGGGCCTGAGAAATCCAAAGGTCTAAGAATTTCTCAAAAATGTTACATTCTGAGTTTAAAATAGGCACTTAGAAAAGAACAAGTTATACTACTATTTAGTATGTTTTTATGTGACCATAGGGATTTGTAGAAAAGTGTGAAAACTCAGACTAGTAAGAAATTATGTGCCATCAGTACACTCCTCTAAATCCATGACAAGTAGAGAGAGTAAACATGACAAGTAGAGAGAGGGATTTTCCAAGTGTGTTTCAGGTCTCTAAACTTAGGAGTCACCTCTTCACACTTGAGAGACTGTGGACAGATGTAAAGCTTTGCTCAGTCAGTGGTAAAGAATGAAATTCATTTCCCTGAGGGGTCGTTGAAGATGAAAGCTGTGAGGTGAGACCAGGAGACTGCATGACTGATAGTTCTTAAAACAGACTGGAATTACCACATCCAAATAAACAATGCCACTGTTCAGACTCTTTTAGAACTCAGCCTCTGGCCCTCCTTGCAGTCCCACACTCCTCTGAGAGGCATCCATGATAAGATAAGCAGGTTCAAGAAGATGACTACGGTGCACCATGATCCACTGGTCTCATTAATTCCTCCACCCTTGGAGTGGAGGTGTCCTCTGCCCACCGGTTTGCAGCAAAAGCTCTGGGCTCAGCTGACCTCAAGGGCAGCAGCCAGCAGCAAGTTCCCCTTGGCACCTCAGTGTCATCCACACTGCTTCCCAGGTCTATGCTTCAGTTCATAGGACTAGAAATGGGCCCTATGCTAGCAGTGTGAGATCCAAGAAAGCAAGAAGGTTCCCGTTACATTTACCATTTAATCATTATTGCCAGTACATAGTAGGTGTTCAATAAGTACTTGTTAAATAAATTATTGCCGTTGTTCAAACGCTAGGACCTGCTAGAATGACAGAAGAACCTGTAAGTACACCAATTGTCAGAAAGGTGGAGTGTCTGGGTTGGGCCATGTGTGGCATGCTCGCTAAGAGTTGGCTTGGGGCGCTGGCTCTGGGCAGAAGGGCCCCGGTTCAGATCCCACATGAGGGCCAGTGATACTGCACCCTCTACAGCTAAGATGGTGAACAACAGCTCTACCTGGAACTGGGCTGCTGTGAGTTGCTGGAGACGGCATGGGCTGCAGTGGGTCTGCAGTGGGCTGCTGTGAGCTACAGTGAGTGACTGGCAGCCGGAATGAGCTGCCACGAGCTGCTGTGAGTGGCTGCCCAATGGCTGGCGACCCACAAAGATAAAACGAACATGGACCAGTGTAGCGATGCCCTCCACAACTAGACTGAAGAACAAAATGACTGCAACTTGTCTGTTCCCCTCCCTCAATTCCCCAATAAAATCTTAAAAAAAAAGAAGGTGGGGTTCCTGATCAAACCAGCACATAGCCCACACCTTCACTCTGAGCCTTACTCACCCTGCCCCTGCCGAGAACAACAATGGCCCCTTCTTCAATGATAATGGCTGATGCTTTGTGGAAAGTTTTCCCCCCATTATGATTTTTGTTCACATTTGATTTTGACAACACAGCCATAACTTTGAAAAAATTATAGACAAAATTTACAAATGCAGAGTTAGAGCTGTTTTCCTTATAGTACTCTATGTTTCGAACGTCTTGGAAAAGGCCTTGGGGCACCTAAAGATCCCATTCACAAAACAAATTAACTAAAAGGCAGCGGCAGCAGTAGCAAAAGATCTGAGCTGTAGAGAGAAAACTTATAAACTGCTTTTGTATCAGAGCAAGCCTGGAGGACAGACTGACTGTTTAATGGTCTAAGAAAACCAAAGGGAGAACAATGTGAGGAAAGCAGTCAGAACCGACCATTTAAGATACAAGCCAAACAGCCTACTGAATGGGAGAAGATATTTGCCAACGATATATCTGATAAGGGGTTAATATCCAGAATTTATAAAACACTCATGAAACTCAACACCAAAAAAAAAAACAACCCAATTAAAAAATGGCCAGAGGATATGAAGAGACATTTCTCTAAAGAGGACATACAGATGGCCAACAGGCATATGAAAAAATGTTCAATCTCACTAATCATCACAGAATGCAAATAAAACTACAATGAGATACCACCTCACTCCAGTCAGAGTGGCTACCATCAATAAATCAACAAACAACAAGTGCTGGCGAGGCTGTGGGGAAAAGGGAACCCTGCTGCATTGTTGGTGGGACCGCAAATTGGTGCAGCCACTATGGAAGTCAGTATGGAGGTATCTCAAAAAACTGGAAATGGAACTGCTGTATGACCCAGCAATTCCACTCTTGGGTATCTACCCAGAAGAATCCAAGACACTAATTCGAAAAAATATATGCACCATGTTTATTGCAGCACTATTTACAATAATCAAGACTTGGAAACAAACGAAATGCCCATAGGTAGATGACTGGATTAAGAAACTGTGGTACATTTATACAATGGAGTATTACTCCGCTATAAAGAAGAATGAAATTGTACCATTTGCAACGATATGGATGGACCTAGAGACTTTATGTTAAGTGAAATAAGTCAGTCTGAGAAAGACAAATACCATATGATCTCACTCATATGTGGAATCTGAAAAACTGAATGCACGAGCAAAGTAAACAGAAACAGACTCATAGATATAGAGGAAAAACTGAGGGTTGCTAGTTGGGAGGGGGATAGGGAGAAGGGAGAAGGGGAAGGGATTAGACAGCATAAATAGGCAACTACAATATTGCCACAGGGATATGAAACACAGTTCGGGGAATATAATAATGTAAAAATTTTGTGATGTGTCAGATGGTCACATGTCTTGTTGGGGAGACCATTTCATGGATGCAGTAGAGGCTTGATCACTGCACTGTACATCTGAAGCTGATGTTGTATAATATTGTATGCCAAATGAATTGAATATATAGATAGTCACGGGATGTGGAATATACTGTGGAAGGGAGTCAAAGGAATTATAATAGATATGTATGACATAGGCGGGGGAGTGGGGTGGCGAACTGCGGGAGGGGGGTTGTCACTTTGAGGGGTAAAAGTATAACTATTGTACTGTGTTGTACACCTGAAACTAATTTAAAAAAACGTTTATTTCACAATAAAAGAATTAAAAAAAAAAAAAGATACAAGCCAAAGCCAGGCTCCAGCTGCAGCTAAAAAAGAAAGGAGGAATGGGTTGCCTCCTCCTCCACCTTCTCCCACCCAGGGCAGTAATGAAGATTCACAGCTAGCACATTAATTAGGGAAATCAACAGCCATGTCTCATTACAATACTGGTACAGAAAACACATGATAGAAAAGGCACATACATATTCCCTGAGAGTCCAAGGAAGTGTTGTTGTATGCAATGTTTAAATTATGTTTTTCTTTAAAAATAATTGTTAAAAAAAATTACTCCTTTTTCAATGCCAGGAGCAAGCTGCTTTTCTAATATTTTGGAAATTTGAGACATTTTCTCATATGAAGTCACACCAATATTCTAAGTCATATAACAAAAATTATTTGAAAATGCACAGTATTTCTACACCAAAGGACACTGTTTTTAATTTTAAAAATTGGATTACCCAGATCTTGCAATTGTTTCGCACTCCTAATAGACAAGAAAACATAAATGTGATTCACCCAGAGGGCATGTGAAATAAACGCACTCATTTACTAAATCCTATTAACACTGGGCACAACAGAAATGCCCAGTATCCACCATCTGAACAGGCCACCATCGAACAGCTTTTTGTCCGCTAGGAAATTGGGATCAAAAGACTCCAACCCCCTCCCCCCATTTCATACGTTCCTTCTCCCTTCCTCCAGCGAGGCACACAGACCCCTCCTCAGCCGTCCCGGTCGCCCCGCACCGGGCACCTCGCTAAGCGCGGATTCGGTGGGGGGGACGGAGGGCGCAGCCTTTGTCCCGCGCGTCTCCTGGGCCCCGCCACGCTGTTCCCGCGAGCGAGCTCGGGCTCCTACCCCGTTCATTAGCTCTGCACACACCTGCAGACAAAGACGCGCAGCCTCTCCCACCTTCCTCAGCTTCGCCTGGGCCGGGGTGGCGCCCCCGGCGCCGGGACGAGGCCTGGGGTGCCAGCCGGGAGCGATCGCTCACACCAGCAGCAGCGCGTGCCTGGAGTTGAAGCGAGTGGCGTCCGCGCCTCCCGGCGTCCAGTCCACCCGCGCTCCCCACCCACCCCTTCCTCCTCCGCCGCCCATTGGCTGCTGCAGAGGTGCGTGGCCGCCGCCCCGCCCACTCCGCGCCACGCCCCCGCCAGGTGCCTCTGCCAGGTGCTCCCAGCTGCCAGGGGCCGGGCCTAGGGCGAGCAGAGAAGGGTAGACTACTTCCACGGCCAACATACCCCTATTCTATGACAAACATTTCCCTGTCTGGGTTCCCGAGACTTGGGAAGTTCATTCTAATTCCACTGAACCTCTTTAGAAAGTGGACATCCGCGGCCTGGGTTTCTGGTTTCCAATAGGACCATGCCTGATCCTTGTGAGGTGGACGGAGGTTCGGGGGAGGGAAGGGCAGTACTGCGAGCCACAGCCTGAAAGCCTGTGCGACGCCCAACTGTAGTTTCCTCAACTGGGTAGTGAGTTTTGAAGTGAGCTGAAAGGTATTTCTCACAGATTCCCTGCCAATTTACAGGAAGCCCATAACAGTAATTCACCCCTACACACCTTTCGATCACGGTCTTTCTTAAGGCACCTTTCGTTAACTGCTCACCTGAAGCCAAGATGACACTGGCACCCCAACACTGCCATCTCTAGCTGAGAACTCATATACATGGAAGCAGAAAAGCACCCAGTTGCCTAAGCGAGATTTTAAGTAAGAGTGCTGGCCAGCTATTGACCAAAATAGTTTGAAAGGAAAATCCAAGGTTTCTGACTTTATTGTGTGTGCACTGAAAGTATTTCCTCTTTCTAATTGTTTCTGAGCAAGAGTAAGTTGCTTGATTGAGCAATTAATAAAGTGAAACAGGCAGGGGACATGAACTACACTTTCTGCTATATTGAAAGTTCCATACACTCCTTTTATAGGGAAATAAACAGAAAACACAAAACATACGTGGAAAATCAAGGGTATATGTAACTAGGAGGTCTTATCAGGATTTAGTAAAATACATCATAGGTGTACTGGGAGATCTTTTTAATGCTCATGATTTAAAAGAGGATTAAATATCTACTCATTTGTTCAACACTTATTAAGCTCTTCCTAAGTGTCAGGCTCTGTGCTGACAATTTTATATTAGGCTTTTCTGGTTAATGGCTGTCTTTCAAAGGGGCCAGTGGGGCATGGGGGGATGATTTAATTCATGGTGTATCTGAATCTATGACCACTAATACTGCAGTTATTTAGAAGAGTTGTTTACAATGAACTGCCCTCGCAACCACAATTGTTTGGAACACAGCCCAAAATGATAGTGGGGGTGGGTGGCTTTGAGGCTTGGGGTTCAGCAGCCAGAACAAACATCACCAAGTCTAGAGGTATAAACCGATTTCACAGGATTGCACCTGTCACCCCCCTCAGAGACTGCCCTCCTTCCAACACATAATTCTAATCAGTTTGGTTATCTGATACTCTGCCTATAGCAGAATAGAAGCAACAGAACAGATGGGGCTGCCAGATGCCCATACGTGACAGGACAGTGTGACAAACCTGAGGGTCTTTTGGTAGGGAAGTCATTCTTGACAAGTCCTGCCAACTCTACCTGACTTCTCTCTCAAACTTGTGCCCCTCTCTCCAGCTCCACAGCTACTACCTTAGTTCCAAATGCTGTCTTCTCTTATTGAGATGGTTGCAAAAGGTCTTCTAACAGTCACCCTGTTTCCATTCTTGTCACCAACTGGCTAGTCTCACGGCCACACAGGCATCCATTTAAAAAAATAAACCACAGATCTGAGCGTCCGTGCTCCTGCTTTAAAACTCTATAATGGCTTCCCACTGACGGGAGGTACACAGTTCATAATCATTTTCAGGGTCTCCAAGGCCACTTGGGGTCTGGTTCCTATTTTCTCTCTGGTCAGTGCTGCAACCCCATTTCCTCCTCTTTCTCTCTGCTCCAGCTTCTTCTTCCAGTCTCTGGAACATGTGCAGCTACTTTTCACCTTAGAGCTTTTGCACCAAGTGTTCCTTCCTCAAATGCTCTTCATGGCACTGTACCTGGCTAATCCCTGTCGTCCTTTAGATCTCAGTCCATTTCCTTGGGAAAACTCATCCTAACGGGCAGTACAGCCTACCTGCATCCCCCAGAATCCCAGGCTTCTCCTTCCTGGACCTCGTCTCCTTTCACTTAATGGTGAATTTTATAAACTTATAGTAGTGTCTAATTTTGTTTTTGTATAGTAAGGAATGCAACCTTGACCAAAGAGAGCTGGCCTTTGCCCTTGGCTTCTGGAAAGTGATAGCTCTAAGACCATGGAATGTCATGCCTGATATGAGTGTTGTTTACCTGAGGGTCTTAGGTCACACTAGGTAGTCGCACAATGTGGTTTAGGGTAGGGCCTTTGGGTCATTTGGCATCAATTCTACCTCTTGAGGGACCAGAGACTGAGTTCAGTCATGTGGGCAGGCAACCATGCCTTTGTGATGGAGCCCTAATTAAAATTCTGGACACCAAGGCTTGGATGAGCTTCGCTGGTTACCAATATTCCATGCATATTGTCAAACATCAATATTGGGAAAGTTATGCTGCCCATGACACCAGGGGAAGAGGACAACTGAAACTCCATGTCTGGAACTTTCCTGAACTCTGCCCTATATACTTCTTCTTTGGCTGATTTTAGTCTGTATCCTTTAGCTGTAGTAAAACATTAACTGTGAGTTTAATAGCTTGCAGTGAGTTCTGTGAGTCCTTCTAGAAAACTGTAGAACCTAAGAGTGGTCTTGTGGACTTTTCCCCAGTGTATTTTCAGCAGCAAGCACATTTCCTGACACAGTAAGTGCTTCATATACTTAATAATGATCAAATTTAAGAAATTAATATTTTGCTACAGGTATGTTTAAAGTAAGCATGCACACAGCCTGTAATGCCTTTACAACTTCAAGAATAAATTTCTATTTTGCAAACTCCTACTTCTGAGTCAAGGTCCAGATCAAATGCCACCTCTTCCATGAAGCCTTCCCCTCCTCCCCAGGGCTCGTCATTCTTGCCCTTGTATACTCTGGCCCACTGCTCCGCATTCTCAGCAGTCAGTGGTACGGGAACATTTGTTCTTGTGAAGGCCCTATGTGAGATGAACTCTGAATCCTGGCATTGGGAGTGGCGCTTCCACAGAGCAAGTACACAAAAGGTGTTTGCAGAACAAAGGCAATTTTTAAAAAAAGATTTGGTATATAGAAAGATAGGTTCGGTTATCTGTGAAATTCTGGTACATACTACGGCTCCTTGCCGGAAAAATGAGGTAGCTGTTACTGTAGTAATTGAGCGTTGTAATAGTATTCTACTCTATTATTTTCTTTTCTTCTTTCTAAAAATAAAAATGTTCCTTAAGGGCCGGCCGAGTGGCGCATTGGTTAAGAGCTGGTTTTGGGATGCCAACGAACCCGGTTCAGATCCCACGTATGAGGGCCAGTGACACTGCCCTCTACAGCTGACAACAGCTCCACCTGGAGCTGGGCTGTGCGAGCCCCGGTGACGGTGTGGGCTGCAGCCCCTGCTGCAGTGGGCTGCCATAGGCTACAGTGAGTGGCCGGCAGCCAGCGTCAGTGGCTGGCAGCCAATGTGAGCTTCCAATACCCACAGTGAGTGACATCCAGAGGCTGGTGACTGATCTGCCTCATCCAGGAAGAGTGCAATGATGATACCAACATGGGCCAATGAAGCAACAGCCTCCGCAACTACACTGAAGAACAAAAAGACAGCAACTTGTCTGTTCCCCTCCCCCAATTCCCCAATAAAATCTTAAAAAAAAAAAAAAAAGTTCCTTAAAATTTATCCACTTTAAAAGCCTGACATGCTTTAAATAAAAATACGCAAGCAGATCATCAAACTTTAAAAAAATTATCTAACTCCCTAAGTAGAATAAAATATTACAGTTTTTTACATTAAGTAAAAAAAAAAAAAAAAAAAAGAACCCAACCACTAATCTTTCTTTCCTCTGTACAAACCTAATTGAAAATTCAACCAGCATACCAATAACCTATGATGTCCTCAAGTAGCACAGAAAAATCAATTTTATTTCCTTCAGACCTGCATTTAAACTGGATAATAACAGCTATAATAACAGCAACCGCCATAATCCAATTTCAATTTGTTTGATTAGCTGAGTATAAATACTAAACAAGAAAGTCACAGGATTGTCATAACAATGTTCACACTGTTAACTCATTATAGAAAAAAACATTTTAATTTGATCCTAGGAAACCTGCTGCCAGAAAAATACATAAATATGAATTTGAACTATCCTTAGATCGCATCCACAAATATCCATACGTTGTCTCATCCAAAGGTAAAAGCAGCTCTGAACTTGGAGGCCACTTGAAACTCTCCCCGAATGATTCCTAAAATACTTGAGATTGTATTTAAACATCCCTTCATATCGCACTGCACAATCACTGAGGCTATCAAAGCAGCCTGGGTCAGTGGTTCTCAAATTATAATGTGCCTAATAATTGTTAAAATGAAGATGCCAGGGTTTCTCTCAGCATGTAACTCAATCAATACGTCAGAAGTGAGCCCCTGTTCTTTTCACATCAGCACCACACCTTCTGACCCAAAGGATTCGGAGGCAGGTGGCCCGTGGACTGTACACAGAAGGGGACTGGGACTCTGTGGGCGAAGGAAGTCAGATGAGACAAAGACACTGCACAATACGATGCTGTATCTCATTCTGTGTCACTCACTAGACTCTGAATTCATTGAAGCTCAACCATGCTTTATTATGTTTTGCATCTTTATGGAACAGCTCAGCTTAATAAATGTATATTCATTAATAAATAAAATAAATAAATTACGTTGATTTGTAGCAAAGTGGCAGGTACGCACACTTGTTCATGGACACCAGAAGAATTCATGAGGGGTGAGTGAATTTCTGAGGGTCCCACATAATCCTAATAAGGTTATCAACAGGGCAAGACCTTGACCTCAATCAGTGCCTTTCAAACCAGTGTGCAAATGAATCCTGAGGGGAAGCTTTAAATGCTGCTTCTGATTTGGCAGGTCTGGGGTGGGGCCTGCATTCCTAAAAAGCTCCCAGGTAAAGCTGATGCTGTAGTCTGGAGGCTCCACTTTGAGTGGCAAGAACCAGATGCAAATTAGCCAAACAATGGCCACAACACAAATAAACAGCAAAAAAAGAATTCAAGCTCAGATCTACAATGAAACCGGAAAATGAAAGCAGGGGAGATGTGGACCAAGAGTATTTCCCCAACTCATTTTCAAGGGCTGTGTACCTGATGGTTGTTAGCTCTTGGAAGAATCTGTAGTGCGCATTTGTAAAAAACAAAACAAAACAAAACAAAACAAAACAAAAAACCCAACCAACCACTAAACAAACAAAAAAAACCCCCACGCCCCCATAAAACTTAGCAGATCAGCAGAAGCTCTGCTTGTACTCACATAAGGGTGCAACTTTATTCTAAAAGACCTCCAGGTTTTACCACAGTATCTCTGACTCAACTCTAACAAAAATTTTGAAAAGAAAACACCAAACAGTTCTCCTGTCCAATGGCTGGGAGACTTCCTGTTCTGCACTATAAAACACAAAGGCTATTTATAATACATGTGCACAACAAAAACCTTTCTAAGTGGAAGACATCTCCAAGCCCCAGGCAGGGGGCACAGCTCATTTTCTTTATGCAATATTCGGCAGATAGAACATCCCACTAGATCAAAGACAAGTGGGCAATTTGTTGGCATTTTCTGTACTATAAAGAGATTTGACTTACCCTCTTCCTACCGCCTCACCCAATAATTCTGTGGCCAACTGCTAGGTGGTGGGAGGTGAGCATGATCTGTTACCCTCTATCATTCAGAATCCTAATAGAACTAGGACATTTCATTCTTAAGGGGCATCTGCTCAACCATCTCCCTAGTCAACCCTTTACCTTGCTCTCGCTGAAAAGCAGAATTACGGGAGGTGCAGGGGCAGTGAAAACAGAGGAGGAGGAAGATAGAGCCCACCCAGGAATGAAAATAAAGGGCCAAGAAAAAGGCTTGCTGTCTGGCAACTTCCATGATAAACATGAGAGAAAAAC
The DNA here is from genome assembly GCA_033961575.1 of Aselliscus stoliczkanus. Lineage (NCBI taxonomy): Eukaryota > Metazoa > Chordata > Mammalia > Chiroptera > Hipposideridae > Aselliscus > Aselliscus stoliczkanus. Next base: position 68,354,767 of record CM066734.1, on the reverse strand, counting down.
CATTGTATTAGAAACTCAAGCTTCAATTGATGCTAAATCCTTGGGGAAGGCTGAGGCAGGGGTAAGAGGGTGGGGGCTGGCAGAGTGAAGCTAAGAGAAGTTCTTAGGAAAAATTGCATTTTCCTTCACCTCTAACCCACCGCGGATCTGGTTGCTGGCTCTATAGTTTTGCCTTTCCTGAGAATGTCATGTTTATGGAATCATATCATATATAGCTTTATGAGCCTTGTATCTTTCATTTAGTATAACTGTGAGTGTATCACAGCAGCTCATTCCTTTTTATTGCTGAAGATATCATTGTACAGCGGGGCCACACTTTATTTATCCATCTACCGGTTGATGGATATTTATATTGTTTCCACTTTGGGGCTATTATGAATAACGCCAATAATAAGAAAACAAACAACCCAGTTTTTTAAAAGGGCAAAAAATTTCAACAGACACTTCACCCAAGAAGACGCATGGTTTTCATAAGCACATGAAAGATGCTCAATATCACTATTTGTTATTGCAGATTAAAATCACTGTGAGTTACCATGCTGCACATTTTAGAATGGCAAAATAACAACAAAAACTTACAAAGAAACAAAAAACTTGGAGACACCAAGTGCTAGGATGCTGAGCAACTGGAACTCTCTGATGTTGCCCGTGGGAATGCAAAATGGTATGGCCACTTCAAAGAGTGGTTTGCCAGTTTCTTATAAAGTTAAACATGCTGTTAACATACAGCCCAGCAATCTCACTCCTGGGTATTTACTCAAAAGAAGTGAAAATTTATGTTCACACAAGAACCTGTACATGAATGTTTATAGCAACTTTCTTCATGGTTCAGGATTAGCTTCCCTTTTCAGATGTACAGGCAACTAACCTGTTTCCCCGAAAATAAGATCTAACTGGAAAATTAGCCCTTGCATGATTTTAGGTGCCAAAATATGGCACCTGGGCATACTGAATATTTTAGGCTGAAGGAGTTTGTGGAAAAGGTACCCTTCTCCCTGAAACAGGTCATAAAACCCTCATGTGAGGCGTGTGTGCCTTCCATATCCTGGAGGAATCAGGCTACGGCTTATTTTCTGGCTGGGTCTTATTTTTGGGGAAACACGGTATCTTTTAATGGGTTTCCTAAAACTCCTTTGGTTGATTTTAGTTTTCCAATGTTCACAGACCTCAGCATATAAGTGACTAAAAAAAAAAAATAGTTAGGAGATTACAAAATAGAACCACTGTTGGTCACAAAACTCCATCTTAAACGCTTGCAGTTGGGGCTGAATCCCAGAGGAGAACTCACCCTGTTATTCCCCTTACAGCACCAGGAAACATAAAAAGAAACAAGCTGGTGTTTGGACCCTTAATTGTTCTTAACCTTGACTCTCTCCTTCTCCCGGTTTTGCCTTCCCTATTCCACTTCCGTGCCCTCATTCTCCAAAGAGATATCAGCTACGTCCAGGGACTACAGAAAGCAGGGCAGATAAAATTTGCCAGCACTTTGATCTTTCAGTGTTGAGTTTACATAAAAACATCATTTATAATTGCTAGTATTTGTTTTATCTTCATGCTCAATTGGAAATTCCTAATTTTGAAGGACTGTGGCATTTTGGATGAATTTTGGTATATCATCTAGCATAGCTGCCTTTGTTTTTATAAATAAACAAAGCTTTATTGGAACACAGCCATGTCCATTCATTTATATCTTGTCTTGGGTTGCTTTTGCTTTACACTGGCGCAGTTAAGTAGTTAAGACAGAGGCAGGGTGACCCACAAAACATAAAATATTTATAGTCTGGCCTTTTACAGAAAATGTTTGCTGACTTTCGATCTCATAGGATGGTCCTTTAATCATTCAATTAACACGAACTATTAATGTACTATTTGTGTAGCACAGTATGCTACTAATTACTAACATTTGTGTAGCATTTTATATCTTCAGATATGAACAAATGTCTGTTCATAGCCATCATTTAATTAATTACCCATTAGCCCTATTAAGTTGGCAATTATTATTATTACTGTCTCCTTTTTAAAGATAAAATAACTCAGAGAGAATGAGTGAATTTATTTAAAAGAGGTGAAGCCAGAACTTGAACCCATCTCATCCTTCAAATCTGCTCTTGTCACAAATAAAACAAATAAGTAGAAAATAAAATAAAATATAGCACACATAGCAAGCTTGTCATTTAATGGGCAAGCTAAGATCAACTTAGATTTCCATCTGTCTAAATGACCCACTGAGCTCATTCAATTAAAGTAAACTTTACACAAAATTCACATATGAGGCTCATGTCCCCACTTACCCTTATTTCTGGCACTTCGGGACTGCCTAACCTACAAAAAAACTTCCCTTTGTTACAAACTGTATTCCTTTCATATATGTTAGTTAGTTATACTAATTAATTAGCAGAGAGTCAATTCAAGTTTTATGGGAGCTAGAACTTAGACAATTTCTGGAGCCCTCTTTAAGAAAAAAAAAAAAAGTATCTTCCTTTTGCAAATTTTGCGAACACCATGTGAACTCATTGGGCCTGGAAAGGGACCCTAAATTTTAAGCTTCATTATCATAATAGTAAATCCTCCTCTCTGTATTACCTTCCCCCCCTTAAGAGAAAGGAAACTCATATATTCCAAATTGAGTTCCTAGTAGAGTAGAGCTTTCTGGCTAAACAAGATGATTATTTAAATCTGTCACACACACACCCCCCCCCCCCCCATTGCTTTCTCTTAAAGCTATAAGACTGAAACATTCATGCTGCTTTTTGGCAAATTCTTTCTTCAGTCTAGAGCACTGGTTTTCAAAGTGTGGTCCACAGATAAAATTAGCGTCGCTTGGGAACTTGTTAGAAATGCAAGTTCTCAGGCCCTACCCCAGACATACTGAGTCGGAAGTCCAGTGGTCTCCAGACGAGTGATTCCACTTTCTCCACTCAGGTAGAGAACTTTTCAAGAAAATGGGGGGAAACTATATACTTTAAACAAGTTTTATAATTTCCCTTTAGAAACACAACAACCCAATGATCAGTTTTAACAGTAAGCAATCCCATTTTAGAATTTTAGAAAAATATGACATATGGGATGTGTCAGGATTAACCAGGAGAGACGCAAATGCTCCCAGCTCAGAGTCTACTTTGATGACTTCTGAGCGCACTGGTGATAAATTCAACAAACTCATGACTTATTGAGTAGAAAATGTATATTTAAACACTCCTGATTTAGTCAGAAGACTGAATCAGTAATTCTGAACTTTGATTCATCTTAGAAGTTGAAGGAACTTCCCACAAAAAAAGCTAAATTACTTGCCTCAAGCAAAATTTCTTAGTATTAAAGAGCGGTAGGTTGGACCAAATTGGTCCTTTTAAATACCAAAGAGCCATTTTATTATTTTAGCCACCAAAGACCTCCTATTTTAATATACACACAGCGTGCCCCCAAAAAATGTATACACATTTTAAGAAAGGAGAACTATTAAAATTGTAATATTCAATATATATCGATAACAAAAGAAGAATACAGGTCAAGTTTGACCGCTGCAATAACAAGAGGTGCTCAAAGTGGCTACCATCAGCATCCAGACACTTCTGATTACGGTGGACTATTGCTTGAGCAACACTGACCAGTGTCCACTTGTATACATTTTTTTGGCACCCCCGGTACAGTTCTTGTACAAATAAACTGATTTGATTTGTTACCTCACCTCTTTTCTTGCTAATCAAAAGTATATTTAGCCACTAATCATAACTTTTGATCAGCATTAGTTAACCAGTATTGCCACTTTGAGTTGATATATTTTAATTCCCACCAGAAGCAAAGACTCAATATTTTAACTGGCCTGTGCAGCTTTATATTGCAAAAATGCATAATTTTCCTTTCCGGCTTGCCTCATCTACAAAATGCAAATAATAAAATTTGGCTCTAAGGCTATTCTAAGGATTAAAATAAAACGAAAACAAAACAAAACAAACAAAACCAGATATAAGTAGCACTATCCGGCAAATGGTAGGCAACCCAAATATGGCATTTGTTATTCCTATGATTATTAATTAAGCTGTTTGATATTTTGAAATGAGCTCGTTAGTGGACACTTGTTGGCTTATCTGTCCTGGAGAAGTTCATCCTGACACTATTTCAGACCCTGTTCTATCCTCAAGGCTTGGCCACCCTGTTTCCTTTGGGTTCTAGAAGACAACCAAATCCTCTTTGGCTTAAGATTGCTCAAATTGTTTTCTGTTGCTTGCAATCAATGATCATTAATACCTTCACCTTCCACTGTGGAAGAATGCCATGAGGTCTAAAGTCAATCCCAACTTGATAGTATGTGACTCCGAAAGCAATCACCGGCTGGTAGGATGACTGTTTTCTCAGCACATGTCCAAGAAGACGGATCTTCCCACACGTGGAAATCCAAAACCAAAGGCAATACACTGTAAATTCAGAGTAATTACAGTTGAAGGTACCAGCCTACCCAGAGGCCGGTAAAAGGAGAGACTTAGTGAAATGGGTTCTATGCTGGGGTCTGTCACCCACAAGGTGTAGGATTCTCGTTAATTCACTTCACCTCCTGAGTCTCAGTTTTCTCTGAAGTATATGAGACAATGATGACAACAGCAGTAATCACAATAACAACAGTAAACACTTGCCTAGTCTTTTTATCAGTCCAGGCACAACCAGGAAAACAAAAACTGTTCTAAATATTTGAAACAGAAAATTTAATGGAATTAGTGATCTGGGTGACGGAAGAGTTAAAAAGCAAACAGGAAACAGAGAGGAACTCAAAGATTAACAACAGCAGGAAGCAACTTACCACGCCCACGCTTAAGGGCCCAAGCCAGGAGGTGGTAGAACCAGGGCCCTGGGGTCAAGGCCACCCAGAACAGCCACAGCCAGGAGGCCCACACTGGGAAGGGGAACACTGGCTTCTCCTTCCTCCAGCCTTCAGCGCCTCCTAGTGGCCAAACCCAGGCAGAGCCTGGAAACATGGCCTGCAGGGGTCTGAAGCTAGCAGGGGAGGACTAGAAATGGAAGGGAAGGCAAAGGGACTAGTGCACCTATTAGAATATGTGCCAGACACTGTTCTCAACTTTTAGCAAGAGTAACTCATTTACTCCTAGGAGGCAGGCAATATTATTATCTGATGAGGAAAACTGAGGTAGAGAGAAGGTTATATAACTTGCCCAAGAACCCATAAAATAGTGCCAGGGCTGGGATTCAAACTTTAAAAATTTTCTTTCTTCCAGAGACGTGGCAAAGAAAAACAAATGCCACATTGTTACAAGCACTATGTGTCTGTTGTTAGACAATATAAACACTTTCAATATTTAATGCTGGAACACTACATTTATGCTGTTTATCCACAAATGAATGTACCACGTACTGGGTGTTGTTGGGCATTCTGAACAGTGCATAACATGCCAGGAGTGGGTACAAACTCAGAGCCCTCCTGATTCACAATCAGGTCCTGAAAATGAGTTTTCCCTTTGTGACCATGGTCACAGTTTTCAAGGCAAACAATTCTTTCCTTCAAAAGATATTTTCTAAGAAACTACTAAATTTCAGCTACGATGTTATTAACAGTATTCAATATTTGACACTTTTTTTTCTTCCCAGTTTTTACCTTTCTTGTATAAAAGTTATTGTTAACTGATGACTCTGGGGATAACCTATGTAAGGGCCTAGGTGAAGTGCATTCCAATAAGTACTTGTTTATCAATCATGCTGTGTCACACCTTTGCTATTCTAGCCCATGGCCATGGCAGACATGACTAACAGATCACAGAACTCTTCACCAAACTTGGTTTTGGTCTCATGGCTCTTCTCAACCTGGCATTTCAGGCCCCTAATGTCATTAGGTCAGAGATGGAGAGTAACCCCTACTTATTATTCTAGCATTAGGATCAAAATTTCCTAAAAATAAAACAGATGTCTGAGGGATTGCTTAATAAACAAACTAGGCCAGAATTTTTGATTCTGAAAGTAGACAGTGAATGTATGTGAAAATCACAAAAGCTTCTTAGGAAAAAAAAAAAATGGCATTGTTTTTTTTTGGTTTATGCCTTTGTATTAGTCTCCTTGCCAATTATATATTTGTTACTTTTTCTTTATAGTCTTAATGCTGTGAAGGTTTATTACGTATGGTATTCATTACTAAACACTTAGAATTTAGTAAATAGTAGAATTTACTGGAATTTATGTGCATTCATATAGACCCTATACATTGCTTTAGAAATGGAAAAAAGGTGAGGTCCACCCACTATGCACATGTGCATCTCTTAAAAGGAACAAAGTGCAAATGAACATGCACTGCACTAGCTTCAAGTTTAAATGGAAGAAAGAAAAAACATCCAAGTGTCTAAAAACACAGACACCAAATCATGTTATACATCATTCTGGAGGAAGACATAGTTCTCTGACAGCAAACTGCTCACCCATGAAATGAAATAACCCTTCTAGGAAAGGATGATTAATTATTTAATAAACATCGTGTGTTTTCAACTTCCCTGAGAAAAATAAATGGGAGGAGGTGCTCTAGGAATCTCACTGGGCGGCACCCTCTGTCTGCAGCCCAGGGGGAGCCTGCATGAGGGAAAGGGCAGCTGGAGGGGCGAGGCTCTCTGCCAGGCCTGGTCTCGTTGAGTATTTCATGCCAAGCCGCATGGAGACTCTAGAGCCTCCGTCTCCCCACAGGAGGACCCCAAGGCTCAGACTGAGTAACTCGCCGGGAGTCACACAGCCAAGAGGCAGATCCAGGAACCCATGGGGGCGCGTGTTGGACTCCAAAGGTCTTTCCAGGATACCACATCATCTGTACCACCCAGAAGGAAGAGAGCTGGGGGAGGACAGAGGAGCAGAGCAGGGGAGAAAACAGCTGGGGCAGCAGAGGGGGTTCCCACCATCCTGACTGTATAGGCTGAAAAATGGTGCCAAAGGCATCAGGTCCTAATCCCTGGAAGCTATAAATGTTATAAGAAAAGTGTCTTTGCAGACAAGATTCAATTGATGATCTTGACATGAGGATACTGTACTAGATTATCTGATAGGCTCTAAATCTAATCACAAATGTCCCCGATAAGGGAGAGGGAGATCACACAAGCAGAAAAGAAGGCTATGTACAGAGGACACCCAGACTGGGGTGCTGACCAGAGCCAAAGAATGCCGGCAGCAACCAGAAGCTGACCTGCCAGCACCTTGATTTTGGCTTCCCGAAACTACTGCTGAACTTCTGGCCTCCAGACTACGAGAGAATACGTTTCTATGGTTTTAAGCCAGCAGATTTGCAGTGATATGTTACAGCAGCCACAGGAAACTAACACAGTGACCTGCGGAATCCAAGCTGAGAATGGATGCTGTGCGCCCCTTCCCCTTTGCTGGGATCCAAGTACCAGGAAATATACCCCCATCCTGGTCAGGGGCTTCCTTCTCCCTTCCCTGTGAGACCCTCAGCACAGAAAAAAAATGGGGTGTTCATATTAACAACTAAAAGGGTTGGAAAAGCACTGGTTCAGGATTTAGAATTCATGGGTTCAGACATAGGGCAATCATGTTTATGTTTTGTGCAACACTGAACAAGTCATGTGAAAGTGCTAGGTTGCAGTTTCCAGATCTGCGAAAAGCATAATACTATGTCCTTTAGTCTCTGAAAAGATTAAAGGAGATAGCACGTATAGACCCTTTGTAAACTATAAAGCATTATATGAAAACAGGGAAAGAGTTCTGATTATTCTCCCTTCATTCTCTCCTTGATACAATCAAAAGCATTTTTAAGCACCTAATATAAGGATAGCATCATGCTGAGTCACATACAAGGACGTATATGACACGGTGCTAGCTGACAAGGGATCTGTAACCTTACTAGGGAGGCCTATACATCTATAATGTTAAGTAACAACACAAGGTTGAAAAGATTAAGTTCCAATAAGATCTACATGATTACAGATATAAAAAGAGATCCAAGAGATTAGAGGGCAGTAGTGTGAATATCTGGTCCTCTTCCTAGAGGAAGAGAATATTTCCCCAACCCCTGAAGTCAGGCTTGGTCACGTAACTTGCTCTGGCTAATGAAACATGAGCAAAAGTAGTTCAGTGTTGTTTCCAGGCGGAAGTTTTAAGAGTCAGCGCATCTTTTAGTCCTGCCACCATGTGTGGTCTCCATAGTGACTGTATTCTCGGTCTTGGATGCAGAATGAGGACCATTACAAGGAGCCGTGCCTGCAGCCAACCTGCCATGGACATTTAGCAGAATGAGTTGTTTTAGGCTACTGAGCCTTTGGTTGCGGCAGCATAACCTAGCCAGTGCAGACTGATACAAATGGTGGTCGGAAGGGGTTATAGAAGAGGTCAAACATGGATGAGGCCACAGAAAAGCAACACCATATAACACTTGTACAGGGCTTGATAGTTCTATTACAAAGTGCTCCATGGACCCAAGGACTTACGCAATTACTTACAATTCCACTTAGTACCTCATGTGAGGGCAGGGACCACGAAGTTCTTGTTTATAGCTACTATATCCTTGGTGAAGCACAGTGGCTGACACATGGTGGAGACTTAATACATGAGTATCTAATACAGACAGGGAGATGGGGCCATACAACAGAGGAAGAATGAAGAAGAAAAGAAATTCCATAGCTTCACACCTCAAGGTAGGAATGAGACAATATGACCTTGAGCATGAAGAAAGCCAACGTGACAGATCACTTAAACACACAGGTACAATTATGGTTAAATTATAATTATAAAGCTTGAAAAAAAAAAAAGATGGTGCCCCCCTTAGATGATGACAGCTGTTTCTATTCTCCTCCTGCCCTGATTAATATAATTCTTTGGTGTAATCTATCTGCTCTAATAGCGTGGTTCCAAGGCCTAAGAGAATGATTAACAACCTTCTGATTAAAAGTGAACAAATATTTAAAGACAAGATAGGGACCATCTTCTTTTTTTTAAGAAGCAGTCTAGGGCCAGCCGAGTAGCGCGGTGGTTAGGAGCTGGCTTGGGAAGCCAGAGGTCCTGGTTCGGATCCCACATGTGAGGACCAGTACCACTGCCCTCTTAAAAAAAAAAAAAAAAAAGAAGCAGTCTAATTTGTACAGTACAGACATATTAAAACCCTATCTTTAATTAAAAACAAATTTCCCTCCCTTTATTTTCAACCTTTGACTTACTGAATTTAATGAATATGATTAGGTTTTCTTCCTTAATAAATATCTTCTATAGCTTCTGTTATGTCAATAAAAAAGACAAAAAAACTATTTAGCGAGAAGCTATGTAGAGATAAATCAAAACATTCCCTTTAGTCAAGCAAGGGGCATAGATAATTACTTTAGGCCACTGAATTTGTGGGGGAAATACATTAAGAAAGTCCACACTAGATGTAATGCTTTTAGCAATAGCTGCTTATCTTTGTAACAGGATCCCTGGTGGTGGAGAAAAGTACTTTGGTAAGCCCCTTTGGGGCTGCGGTGGTTTCTATGACACTATGATTCTCTAATTCATGTCCAATGCCACAGATGTCACTTGGATCAGTTAATAAATACTAACTGACTGTAGAGATAAAATTTTATTTATTTATTTATTTATTTATTTATTTATTTATTTATTTATTTATTTATTTTTTGAGGGCAGTGTCACTGGCCCTCATATGTGGGACCCGAACCAGGGCTGCTGGTGTCCCAAGCCAGCGCTTAACCACCGCGTCACTCGGCCGGCCCATCGAGATATATTTTTAATGTTGGTGTTTTTAGCCACTCAGGAATTCTACCAAAAAAGAAAAAAAAGAAATCCCTCAAAATACTCCTGCTGCACAATGTGTCGCATTTCCCAATTACTGAATAATAGAGAAGTCAGGAAAAGTATCTGTATTTTAAACACCCTATTGGTTAATGAAGCATTATAGCTGGACTCCGGTTATTAAAATTTATATCCTGAAAGAATTTGCTTCCCAAAAGAATTAAGTGATTTACAATAAAAGGCACACATTCTATGAGGGTCTTAAAGTAGAAAAGGAATATTTAAAACCAAATAGAAGGAAGAAGTAATTCTGTAAATCAGCTAGGCTAAATATTGATTTAAACCACATTCAACCATTTCTGATCCATAAAAGGGGCAGTTGTATGGTTCAATCTAATGTTATTACTGCAACTGAGGATTTAATTTAACTTGAAACTTCCTGGCAATAAGGGAAACATGATAAACTACGCAATTATCATCATTAACCAAATTCTTAAAAGAGAGACAATATTCACGGACTGCAATGAAAGCAATACTCATAAGAATACAACACTTTTCAGTGAAGGCATGGAGGGTGAAGTATTAAACAAATACACAAGTCTAAAAATTTAGCTTTGTTATAATAGAATTTGATATAAGAGTTATCGTTCAGAATCCCTAGATCAGTGTTCTTTGGTGTCTTCTAACCTGGCAGACTCCAGAAATGCTGATCCTCTGGAAGTTCATTGGTATGAAGCAAATAATGAGTTTTATGCTCACAAAGTGTTAACCGGAGGAGACAGAGCCTTGAACTGCTAAGCTGTATATTCGGGGCTCTCTCTGAGTGCAGGATGTTGCATGGGATCTCTTTTTCTTTAAACACCAGTTATTAATCTGGAAGAGTGTCTGGCTTAAAAACTTTTTGGAAGAGTACTGTGTGCAATTTTTGTTAGTTATATATGAGTAAAGGAGACAGGGAGAAGGAGAGAGGAGGGTGGGTAGGGGGGAAGCCAGGTCACGTCATAAACTATATTTCTTATTGGTTAAGACAAAATAGTTTGAAAACCAATGACACAGAGAAAAATAGATGACTAGAAAGAATGTAGGAATTCACGATTTTTAAAAAAATCTAGTAACTGTCCTTGCAGAATTTATTTTCATGTGGGTAAACATACAAATAATCAGCAATTAAAATAAAGCTTCCTTCAGTGTAGCATGTATACCTACATACAATGGAACACTATTTAGCCATAGAAAAGATAAAATATTGCCATCTGGGACAACATGGATAGATCTTGAGGGTATTATACTAAATGAAATAAGTCATATGGAAAAGGACAAGAACGGTATGATTTTACTCGTACATGGAATATAAAATAAAAAAGCAATAAACGAACTAAGAACACAAACAAAAATAAACTCATAGACAGACAACAGAATGGTGGTTAGTAGAGGGGAAGAGAGGTGGGGGGAGGGCGAAGTGGGTATAGGCGGTCCAATACATAGTGATGGAAGGAAACTAGATTTTGGGAGGTAAACATGCAGATATCTAACTCTAACGGACAGCCCAGGCCTAGGGAGCTGCAAGGTGAAGGCACAATCCAGGGCAGCTGGGTACATTCACTTGATCACAGTGCTGGATGGGTGGTTGGGGAGCTGGGGAGAGGTGGCTGAGCAGCAGGCAGGGGTGGTAAGACCCCATGTGTCCAACCACAGTGTCTAGTCTCCATCTTGTAAGCAGTGGGGAACAATATGTGTTTACCTGTCAAAAAGATTACCTGGGTTGTAGTTGGCAGGTTATTTGCAAGGGAGCAATAGGGGATGTAGAGAGAGAGGATGGGGGGTAGAGATTGGGGTGGAGAGAAGAAGAAAAAGAGGGAGGGAAAATGATCCAAACTTGAAAAAAAGCAAAAGCAGGACTGTATGCTTTTCAACGTCATACTGGAGCAATATTTAACAATATTAATCAATTAAAGATTGCTTAATTGGAGCAATATTTAACAATATTTAATCCTCCTAAAGATGCTTAATTCTCTAGTGCTGTGCTGTCAATAGAGATATAACGCAAGCCACACAGGTCATTGAAAATGTTCCAGTAGTCACATTTTTTTAAAAAAGGAAAAAGAAGCAAGTGAAATTAATTAATAATATATTTTTAATCTAATGTCCAAAATACCGTTGTTCAACATGTAATCAATATAAAATGCTGCTATGAGATATTTCACATTATTTTTTTTGCACAATGTCTTTGCATTCTGCTGTGTATTTTTAACTTTAAGGCACATCTCAATTCAGAATCACTACATTTCAAGTGTGACTAGTGGCTGCTGTGATGGAGAACCCAGTTCTAGGGAAACGGATCTCTGTATGACTTTTATTAGTAATTAGGGCTCAGGTTCTGTGAAGTTAGTTGTAAATTCGTAGAAGATTAATAAATTGCAAATAATTTCTGTAACTTGGCACGGGGGTGGGGTGGGGTGGGGAAGATAACCCCAAAGTTGAATATTTTATTGTTAGTATAACGTTTTTCCTTTGGCTGTTAGCACTTTCTTTATGATGCGCCTAGGCGGCAGAGTGAGAGGGGTGTGTGTGTGTGTGTGTGTGTGTGTGTGTGTGTGTGTGTGTGTATTTAATTCCTCCTATTTGTGGTCTTGGTGACTCTTGAAAGCACATGTACTTCCTGGTGGTTTGGTTCAGTACTGGGAGATTCTCAGGGTTTCCTCTATTCCTTTGAATTGGCTTTGGTGTCCTGCTGGTTCTCTCTATAGTGAGTTAAATAAATCTTTGACATGTTACTCATTACATATTTTTTAAATTATACTTTTAAACAGCCTTATTGAGGCATAGTTGACATACAATAAACTGCATATATTTAAAATATACAGTTTGATAAGTTCTGATATGTATGTATACCTGTGAAACTATCACCAAAATCAAGACAGCGAATATATATATAATTTCCAAAGATTCCTCTTGCTTCTTTCTAATCCCTGCCTTCCATCCCTCCCCAGGTAATCACTGATCTGCTTTCTATCAATATAGATTAGTTTACCTTGCATTTCCTAGAATTTTATATAAATAAAATCATACAGTGTATACCCTTTTTTTTTGCGGGGGGGGGGTCTGGCTTCTTTCACTCAGCACAATACTTCTGAGAATCAGCTGTGTTGTATATTATCAAGAGCCGATTCCTTTTTACTGCTGCATGGATATCCACTGCATGGATATACCACAATTTATTTATATATTCACCTGCTAATGGATATCCGAATTGTTTCCAGTTCGCTTATTGCTCTCTTGCACATATAAGAGTTTGTTTTCTACTTTTTATCCATTATATTTTGACCTAAGTACTAAAGAGACAATCATTAGGGCTGACTGCATGCTGGGAGGGTAGCAGGACCCCTAAGTTGTTGACTTGTGCAGCTGATTAGATGGCAGAACCATTAACCACAGTGGGCTCAGCAGGAGTTGAGTGAACACATGCATGCATATAAAAAACGAGTGAATGGACGCATGGATCTAGCACACAGAATAAATAACTTGGAAAATGGGGTTGGATGTATAAAGATGTTACTCTCAGTTGTGACCATACTGAGTTTAACAGATTTGTTTTGGCATTCCAGCAGACAGCTGTCACTAAACTAAGAGCAAATGTAACCTGGATTAGCCAAGTAGGGGTCATACACACTAGCTGTGACCTTGGGGTATTCAGTTAGGAGAGAACTTTTCTTTCAAAAGACAGCTGAAATGGAGAGCTGAGTTCTTTGGGCTTCAGGCAGCTGCTTGTAGATTTAGGAATGACTTGTACCCTCTTATCTTGATCCCGATCCCCATTCCAGTTATGTCTAAAGGCACACGGGGTGTGAAGGCTGCTGAAGGGCGGGGGCCGGGGAAACTGGATACTTTTTTTTTTTTAAATTTAATGTAATTTAATGTTTATTTTTGAGGGCAGTGTCACTGGCCCTCATATGTGGGACCCGAACCAGGGCCGCTGGCTTCCCAAGCCAGCGCTTAAACACCGCGCCACTCGGCCGGCCCTGGATACTTTCAATTAGAACTAAATATCTATTTCACAGATTTGGTAATGCAAAAAAGGCTGACTCTAAAAAAAAAAAATTAAAATGGTACTGCTTCCTCTGTGGGTGCTGTCTGTGAAATGCCTGCAGAACTTTACCCACTGGAATTGTTCCCTGTTTAGTGTGCCTCCTGAGACAGACCTGGGTTCAGTGTCCACATAGAAATGTCTCATTCTGCTGAGTGAAAGACTGAGGTTTAAATTTTTCTGGCTTTGTTTCCGACAAATGTGCACTTAAGGGGGTAGCAGGAAACGATTTAGGGACCAGGAGGCAGGAGCCATGAATGATCTTCCAATAACAAAGTGACTTTTAACTCTATCATGACCTGTCACATCCTGGGCTGGGCAGCTCAGGGCACAGGGCGCAGGCCCATGAGCCCTGCCTTTAGGTGGATCCCAATGTACCTGGGTGCTCTGTGCAGGAAAAAAGAAGCCCTTGAAAATGCAGCTCATAGAAAGGGGCAGACTTGGTAGGTAGGTGACTGGGCATAGAGAGAAGCAATTAGAAGCACAAGGCATTGTCAGCAGACAGAAAGGCAGCCACGTCTGGTTGGCTTGCTAGTGGCCACCCTCTGTCCCCATTACTCACGAGTTTGTGCGCCATGTCTGTAGGCCCGGTACCCAGCCCTCCCCTCACCCCACTCTCCTTTAGAGCCTGCAATTGTGCACCCCTACCCCAACCTGTTCCTCTCTAGTACTTTCAAACACTTCTTCCCCTTTGTGAAGTTTCTGGTGTAGGATATCTGAATGAGAAAATGTTCTAGATTTGGTTTCTCTTACTCCCTCTCCTACCCGCTCCAACTTCTCTAGATAAGGAATGGTGCTCGATCCGGTCTGTCACCCACTCTGTGTTCCTTTATTTATAGCCTAAATGAGTCTTCCTGGGTTGAGACAGATTTACCCTTTCCATTTAGAGACAGATTTATTCTTCCCATTTTAAATGAACTATTTGGCTCACTTCTTTTCACTTGGCTTAAAGTCTGATTTGGTATTTCCATCCTCTGGTCGCTGTGACCATGATTCTGCTCCCAGGACTTTTACCTTCAGAAATTGGGTCCTTCCTTGCTTGAGGATCCTGACTTTAATATCTTAATTTGTGTTTGTTTGTTTGTTTGTTTGTTTTTTTCCCTGAGGGCAGTGTCATTGGCCCTCATATGTGGGACCCGAAGCGGGACCGCTGGCTTCCCAAGCCAGCGCTTAACCATCGTGCCACTCGGCCGGCCCTTAATTTGTGTTTTTTATTCCCTTTCTCTTCTTCTCGTCTTTAAAGAGCAGTTCCCCAAGGTACTCTTTGGGAAATAGTCTAGAAGAAAAGAAACCCCAGTTGAAGTTATAAGAAAGAAGGATGAGACATAGTGCCTGCTCCCAAAGGTTGTGTACCGCTAAGAGGTAGAGCAGGGAATGTAATCTGATTATCTTCTTGCCTAAGGAGAGAGGCCAGCGAGTAGGAGGGGAGCAGAAACATGGGAAGCTGATGCAGCTCATGCTGACACATTTATGACATCAGCAGGAAGCCACAGAAACCAAGTGACTGGGCTGAAAACTCATCATAGGGTAATTTTCATAAATTCTCACTTTACTCCATTAAAAAAAAAATCACTCCTCCACATACAATTCATTCCAGGGGTTTAATTCATAGCGGTGATACTTAAACACCAAGTCTGGCTTCATAAGAGGGTTAGAAAAATGCAAAGCTATTTTGGGGAGGTGGGTTGGGGCTCTAATTATCCACATGAGCCTTTAAGAGATATCAACACATCAGTCAAGACGCACAAGGAACCAATATCGGACAATTTTTAGATATTTAAAGTCAAAAACAGAATAATGTTAACCTCCTATGTGTTTAATTTTCTCCCAATTTTTAATAATATGTTACCGTTGAGCCAGGGCAACATCTCAAGAAAATTTTACTAACTTCATAAAAAGTGTGCCACTGGGGACAATGCATGATGCTTCTGCGAAAGCACCTCCACATCTCTGCCTTCTCAGCAATGATCCCCACTGCAGAGGTAGAGTTTGGGACACTAAGTGGCCCCAACATCAGTACAAGGAGCGAATCATGATTAAAAGCAAATGGTGGGATTCCTACTCCAGTGTTCCTTCTGTTGACCAATTCTAGCTCTTAAAAACTTGACATAATTGGACATGATAGACTCCTTGAGTTCCATCTGATGTTCTCATATCTGTCTTCTTCAGTGACCAGCTGTCACACTGTAACATAATAAGAATTACATATTTGGTCTTTCAGTCTCACCTCAGACTTCCAGGGAGGCAAGAGGGCTTGAGATTGAGCTAATCACCAATGGTCAATGACTTAATCAGCCATACCTGCATAATGGAACCTCCATAAAACCCCTAAACAACAAGGTGGGGAGAGCAAGATGAAAGTTGTTCAGGATCAGCATCCGAATTCCCTGCTCTCTTGTTTGACACCACACTTCACGGGCTGGTGCTAAAACATGCTTATGAGAAGTGCTGAAGTACGCACTGAATCCGTTAGCAAAATGGATAACGCGATCTTCAGAAGACTCTGTCATCTTCATATGTTCACCAACAGGGACGGCATGGCCATGAAAGATCTGCCTGAAAATGCCTCCACACATTCCTCTGAGGAAAACTTTTCCTGGTCAGTTACTTACAATGCCTTTCCTTAAAGGTTATTCTAAGCTGAAAGTGTTAGCAAGCATCTTAGCATGATGAATAGAAGGCAAGGAAGCCACTCCTAAAGAGATAAAACATAACTACAGTGTAAGTCAGCAAAATGGTCAAGTAAATCCCAATGTCTCTGCTTATCACAGGGCTGTATTAAAGAGAAATGAACTCCAGCGGTCAAGGTAACACTGTGGAGTAGGGAGAGAATTATAGCGCTGTCCCTGAAGATCTTTCTCCCTGAGGCAAGACAGCACATCCCCTAGATTAAACTTTTATCAGCAGACCTTGGAACACCATCCATCTTTTATTCCTGTCTGTCTGGGAGAACCCTTCCACTAGATGTCATTAGGAAGCTCTCCATCCTGCAAACGGAGCTCCCCCCCACCCCCCACCCCCTATTACTCCTGGGAAAAGAAACAATGGCAGAGCAAAAATAGACATAACTTTCAGGTTAGCTCAAAAACCAAGAGGCCCACTATTTCCAAATCCCTGTCACCTAAAACAGGACTGCCCTTTATCTCTGACAACTTCTACCAATTTAGAAAGAGTCTCCTTGGCACAAGGGCTGTTGTGTTACCCACAGTGTGGCGTAGCTGAATTGAAAGGACAACCACCCTCACTCACTTGCTCCAAAAAGCAGCTCTCTGGAATACCCTCCCTAGGGCAGGTGCCCTCTGCACTGTGGGTAAGTGGCTGCCTCTCAGCGCTAATTCAACTGAAAGGTCAGCCAGGGAGAGAGAGTATAGGCAGGAGACAGAAACCATCCTGGTTACTGGAACAGAGGGGAAATCATCTACAGCATTTAGTTTCCTAAGTAGGAAACTAAAATGGCCAAAAGGGGACATGGAGAGGTTATGATGAAGGCAGTCAATTGCAAGAGGGGGCTGTGACCTAAAGGGCTGAGGGAACAGAGGACAGAGGTGGGAATTATTGAAGCTTAGAAGGTTGAAGGTGGAGCCCTAGGGAGCAAAACCTCTGACACTGAGGAGGAATCCCTGCGTGGCGGCTGCTGGGATCTCTAGGCTTGAAGGAAGGGCCTCAGGGGCTGAGGACCCAGATCGCTAAAGACAGCATGTTAGCCAGCTGTGCTGGTGGCTCTGAAGAAGGGGCGTGATGAAGAAGCATTTCCAAGATGATGCTCATAGAAACAGGAAGCAAGTTCCTTCTTCCTCCTCTTGCCTTGCAGTCTCCTTCTAGTCAAAGCCCAACAGGCTACAAACTAGAGAAGAAGAAATGTGTTTTGCAGAGTCCCAGCCATGGCCTCACAAAGCGGAGCAGAGAAAGGTGGGTTTGGAGCTGAGATACAGCAGCTTGATAACTGGTTCCCTTTCCCAGAGTCCTTAGCAGCTATGTGTGGCCAACAGGATGTGACCAGGATGTGAACCCAATGTGAACATAATGTGAGGTATGCAAGTTCCAGGTGGCCTTACACTCAGAGACAAGCTCCTTGGCCTGGTCAGACTAGGATGACACTGGAGGGATGGCAGAACAACCATCTAGAAGGACTGAGGCTGTGTGGCACAGAGCTGCCCCTGCAGACAGCCCCAGGAGAAGTGATCTCTAGTATTCTAGCCAGTGGACTTTAGAGTACTTTGTGCAGCAGCCTGGCCCGTACCCTGTTTAATACACAAAGCAAGGCTGAGAAGTGCTTACAGGCACCCCAGTAAGGCTGACAAAACTGAGACAAAAGTGGGAAAGGAGAGAAGAAGCAGAAAGACTTGCCCTGTCCACAATGACTTCCTACAGCAGCCGCAAGATCGCCTCATTCTATTCTGAATGCATTACTGCTCTAATGCTCTTTCTGTAAAGAGCCAGTCAAACTTACTGGGTCCCCCACATTGGTGTTCTTTTTTTATTGTTATTTTTTGAAACAGCCCACTAAAGATGCAAAGCCATTCTTAGGTAGGAGGCCATAGTTTATCAGCCTCTGGTTTCAATTCACACCTGTGTCTTACCTCCCAATTGCCACTGGGATATGAAAGACAGTTTGGGGAATATAATCAATAATGTTGTAAAGATTTTTTTGTAGGGTATCTGATGGGCACTTGTCTTATTAGGGAGACCATTTCATGGATGGTGTAGGTGCCTGACCACTGCACCGTACACCTGAAGCTGAATAATAATGAATGTTAACTATCATTTAATATATACATAGTCACAGGATGTAGAGTACAGCATAAGGAATAGTCAGTGGAACTATAACAGCTATATACAATGTCAGAAGGGTAGTCGACTGAAGGAGGGGGGTATCACTTTGTGAGGGGTGTAAATGTCTAACTATTACATTGTTTTGTACACCTGAAACCAATAAAAAACAAACAAAAGAAGCCAGATTCCTAAGGGCAGGGAACAGGCCGTAGAGCCCCGCCTCCATGCTGACCTCAGGCTAGTTTAGACTATCCATCTCTCTTGTCAGGATTAACAGAGGAGTGGCCTATTTAGACAGAGGAAAATACCAGGAGTCTGTTCTTTGCCACAATTAGACGGGTCATCTAAGGTAAACCACCCTCTTCTGTCCTCAGACTCCTAACCTCTAAAATAGAGGTTGAAAGACATTGGTACCTGAACCACTTTTTAAATTTAAACCCCTATGAGTTAAAGTTTTGCATATTTTAACTAATTAACTCCAGTATTTTTTTTCCCCTACCCCTCCCAAATTAAACAGTGTTCTCAAAAGAAATCAAAACAA
Source organism: Aselliscus stoliczkanus (assembly GCA_033961575.1). NCBI lineage: Eukaryota > Metazoa > Chordata > Mammalia > Chiroptera > Hipposideridae > Aselliscus > Aselliscus stoliczkanus. The sequence continues at coordinate 68,335,658 of CM066734.1, read as the reverse complement.
AACAACACTGGCAGGAAAAAAAGAGCCTGAACTACATGTGGCAGCAGCCATCTAAAACAACTTAAACCAGGGGCTTGTAGAAAAAATCAGTTGGGAATATTCTAGTAGAAGAGAATAGGAAAAAAAATATTCAGTACACTTGAGACTTACTATATTTTTTAGGTAAAAATTCCCTGATATATTAACCAGATGAAAAAATTAAGTAAAAAATAAACTCACTTGGAAATTTATGAATAATTTACCAAATGGTAAGATTTTATTAAAAATTGATTATCCAAACCAGAAAAGAGATGTATAAAACACTTTTTAGGAAAAGAGGTTTTGCTATACAAACTAAAGCATAGGTCATATCACAGGGTCGACATTTAACCTGCCTAAGGAAGTACCTTTAATTATAGTGAATGTCAAGTGCAACTGAAAAAACTGTACTTTTTAGGAAGCACTTGTACACAATGCTGTGAAGGCTGCTATTAATTATGAAGGCATTTTATTTTCATTACAGCAGGCCTGATGGGGTCTCCACTTATAATATAAATAGTTGTTTATTAAAAGTAATTCCAATTTTTCTTAAAAGTATAAAAAAGCAATCTAGTGTTGCCATTAATTTAATGAGTTGACTGACCAGAGCAGAACTTCCTAAAGTGTGACCCATGTGACAGCATTTCCATGAAAAGGAACCACCCAAGAGGGTCCAGACGGGCCTGTTGCACTGTGTTTAACTCAGTTTCCCAACTGACCCTACATCCTTTTCCTTTTCTCAAGAAAAGTCAATGAACATCTTACCTGATCAGTGCTCCACGGAACACTGCATGGAAGCTGCCTGGGAAAATCCCCCTTACGGGTTCTGAAATGCTCTGGCTATACCATCCACCCATTTTTCTTTCTCATGGGAGACAGGTGGGATTAGTGCACCCTCCTACCTGTTGGCAGTGTACATAAGGATCTGTGTGTCCAGAAGATGGCCCCTTATCTGCCACAAGGAAAGAGGCCAGTCCCTGTTAAAAATCCCCTATGCTCAGAAATTATGTTGCTTGCTTCTGATTGCTCTATAAAAGAACACAGATAAAGCTCTTCCCAGGGCCCCAATGAATAGAAAGAGAGCTGTGGCCAGGAATCAGCTGGGCCTCTGAAATCCCTCCCACGCCAGCGTTGGAAAGGCAGGCCCACAGAGACGAGATGAGAGGTGGTACTGTCTGCCCCAGTCACGAGGGCAGAACGCTAGCTCTAAGGCCCAGAGCAGTTCATGCCCAGAAGGATAGCCTCCTTCCCACGAGGGCGGGAGCAGAGCAGGTCAGTCTGGGTGCCACCCATGCAGCCTTTGATTGGAAACACAAGGCTCACGAAACCCCTTTCACCAATCTCCATGTCTGGGGGCCTTCACATGTATCTCACTGTGATCAAAAGGAACAACACTACGGAACAGTCCAGAGAAAGGAGGTAGCTCTCCGTCTGCCTAGCAATAATGCAATGTGATCCAAGGAACTCCAACAGCAGCAGACAGAAACTTCAGCCCCAGCAGGCAACAACCAGCAGCCCACCCCTCCACTCCCGCCCAGAAAATCAACATCTGATGACTGTAACTCCTTTGTAATAAGTGGTTTCTCCGAATCAATCTTAGGGATCAGTGGGGGGTGCCACAGACATCGCCTCCATACCCAAGGTAAACTGACTCCGAAGGAATTTCTTCAGAGCAAATCAAAACCACTCAAAAGCCTTAAGAAAACGCTAAGCCCCAAATAACTTGTAAATTCTAAAATTACATGGCTTAGTGAAGCACTCAGAATTTCAAGAAAGAATTTTGTGCCCTTCAGGCCTCTGGTTTACATACATTTCTTCTTCATTTTAACCAGAGCAAGAAATTCCCTAAGAGATTCCATTTTCTCAGCAAGAAAAGTTACCAAAGAGAATGCGAAATAGGCTCGTTTACACAAGCAAAATGAAACGCTTTTATGTTTTATTCATGCAAAGTGAAAACCCCTTTCCTTTGCAGCATTATAAATTGAATTTGCTCTTGTAAATTGCTGTTAAAAAAAAAAAGAATCCAAACCAAAAGAACGTTAAAAAAAAAAAAAAGGCAGGAATACAAAGGCCCCTTCTTCTAGGGAATAAAAACTCAGGGGACCAACTATCACATGAGCTTGCTGAGGTCCTGACAGCTGACAAGGAACCCTGAGTGAATTTCTAAATTACACCTATCTGCTAACACTGAGTAGGAATAAGACGTGATTTAAAAAACACGGGTAACCAAGCCTGCCTTTCAAAAACATAACCAAGGCAATGTAACCTAATTTAACCTGATATCATTGGGGGGATGGGCAGAGCGGGGTGGGGGGGGTGGGGGTTCTTCCTGCTTTGTAGGACCACTGAACTCACAATGTCTGGAATAGCTTCTTATCCTCTGTATCAAATAATCAACTGTTCTTGAAACCTCCCTGGGGTCTGGCCTCTCCCATAGCCCCACCCTGTCTTTGAAGGGAAGCTCTGTAATTAGCTATATCCACTAGCATGTACTGCTTTAACAAATCAAGAGCTAACGTTCATTAAGCATTTGTCATGTCCCCATCTCTGTGCCAATTATTATACATACACACAGGCAGATATTCACATGCCTTGTGGTCCTGATTATGATCCCCATTTCACAGAGGAGAGAAACTGAGGCTCACAGCTTGAATAATTTTGTGAACTGGAGTTTGGGCCATTTTTTTTTCTCTCTGACCATGTAGTGTTTGGCTTCACTTTCAAGAGTTGGGATAGGCTGAAAACCTCATCAGTGAAATCTGCTCACAGCTTAACCTTAAGAGAAGACTACCCCATCTAGTTTTGCATGTATAATCATTTTTTATTTTTTTTTTTGAGGGCAGTGTCACTGGCCCTCATATGTGGGACCTGAACCGGGGCCGCTGGCTTCCCAGGCCAGCGCTTAACCACCATGCCACTCGGCCGGCCCCGCATGTATAATGATTTTCACGTTGGCTTCAACAAACTTGGAGGACACGAACAAGGGAAGGATCAAGCATCTTACACCTTTCCATCAAAGCTAAACATTTTTAATGATGAGCAAACATCATCAGGTATTGTTCTTGTAAAATTAATTCATGTCAACGCACCAACTCTAGTGCTACAGCTCTGCCAAGCAAGTGAATGGCAGGTGAGTACACATAATCTATCCACTCATTTTTCCCCGAAGCACCTGTCCCAGCTGTCACCATTCATCACTCTATTACAAAAGCTCAAAGACACAACTGTGCTCCCAGGAAGGTTTATCCAATCAGCTGTCAGCTCTCTTGGGCAGATCATTACGCGAGTCTGGTGCCAGCAAAAATGCTTGTTCTCTGACTGGTGAATGTGTAACCATTTTCCTTTCTGGCTCAGGCCTTGGAACTGAATCAAAAGACTATCAAATCCACTAATGCCCAGCCTTGGTAGACACAGGCTGGGATAAGCCAAGGCAGAGCCCTCTAGGGAGGACCACACAGACCAATAAGCGAAGATGCCTAAGAATGGAACCAGGAGAGTCATCTGTCTCCAGGATTTGCACCCACATTTGCAATGACAGCTCATCCTGAAATGTTAGGACATCCTCAAGTACCTTGAGAGTTGCCAAAGATTAACCATACAGTTGGCCCTTGAACAACGTGGGGGTCAGGGATGCCCAAGCAGTCAAAAATCCACTTATAAGTTGGCCCTCACATACTCGTATTCCCAGCCACAGGTAGAAAATATAATTGATCCTTGAACAACACAGGTTTGAACTGCCGGGGGCCACTAAGAGGCAACCCACGCAGTTCAAAGCTGCATCGTTCAAGAGTCAACTGTAATTTAAGAGTTAAACGCATTTAATGTAGACAAATTACTTAACAATGGTATCCAAGTATGATGTCTCTGAAAACTGCCACTTTTTAAGTTAGAGTACATATTTGAAAATCAGAACTTCCTTTTTCCAGTCATCCTGGAGAACAGAAAATGCACAACACATCCAAGTAAGACACTCTGCTATAAATAACAAATGTTCAGTAGAATTTCAGAAAAATTATACATTGAATGGGATTTTGGTATGACCAGATGTTTTCAAGTGTTAAAAAAGTTTAGCCAACTTCAAACCCCAAAAGTTCATGATTATGATGACTTAATGATCTAAAGCGTGTGATTGAAGGTTGTAAACCTCTCCCTTCACTCAAGCCCTTTAAAAAGAAAATACCAGTAGGAGGGTGCCTGAGCCTGAATGAAACCGAGGATTACAATAGACTGCAGAGAAGCTGAGGGGAAAAGGTGGGGATTCAGAGAGCCAGGGTGAGTTGGGAGCTTAGATGAATGAAGATGAGCAGGAGGAGAAATATGCAGAACGCAAGGCAGCATCCAGAGCTGACAAAAGCTGCGCTGAGGTGCAGAAGCCAGGAAGGGAAGTGGCATAGAAGGTTTATGAGGCGGGGACAGAGAGATATGCTTTAACTTTTTACATTCAGAAGAGGCTCTCCTGTCAAAGTTGCATATTCAGTGAAGTGCAGTAACAGCAAGACCACACCTTGGTATTAAGCTCAAACTGGTGACAACTGACCGCGCCACGCCAAGGCACTCACCGGCCATTGTCGCGGCCCACGCCCCACACTCGGATGCTCACGATGGGCTGCGCGTGTAACACGGTGCGGTCCATGGGGTCGACCAGGCTGAGCGTGTCGTTCTCCAGGGTCAGGTACATGTCTTTCCCCTGGAGTCAAGGAGAAGGCATGTTATTCTCCTCGGGAAGCCACATGCCCTCAAGTTGTGGCTACCCGGGAATGTCATTTCCACGATCAAAAGAAGCTACCCGCTGGGTCTATAATTTGTTTTCCTAGGAGAGAAACATCCTCTCCTAACTAAAATATTCATAAATCTTTCATACTCCCCTCACACACCCAATTTCTCTCCCTTTCCAAATCCTCTGAAATGTGTCCCTAGCCCGCTTTCTAGCTTGGTCTTATTTTTAATTATTTACACTTCTGAATCTTTTAAGAAAAAAGGGCTAATGGCAGTTTCTCTGAGAATCCGGTGTCTTACTAACTCCATGCCCAGCCTTCTCTCATAACCCCTCTTTCCCCATTCCTTCCTCTCTGGCCAGACCCCACCAGGCATCTCCCGGGCAGCCTCCACAGACCCACGATGATGTCCGTCTCTAATCAACTTTTACACCACTTCATATCTTTGTAATGTGGCTGGCAAATAGCAGACACGGCTCTGTGACATTTCTCAATGCCACCACAGCTAACGTTTATATGACTTTTCTTTTTTTTTGTCACATCTCAGATATTATGCTACATGCTTAAATTAAGGTTTGCTGATTCATGAACGCTCCAACGTGCCCGGAGAGCTTGGTTTGTTATTATTTCCAATTAGCAGGTGGGGAAAAGAAGGCTTCAAGGTTTAATAACTTGCTTAGGGTCTGACACAGAACCTGCGATGCCTTCAGCTGCCTGTGTTAATAACAGCCTAGCGGGAGGCCAACGTTTCTCATCTCTTATATCTCTAGTCAGGTTTCCAGGTTTTGGTCTTCTGTCTCCCCAAGTATATTGGCTCTCTGAGGGCAGGAATGCTAAACTATTCAGTTTTATTCCCCTTGCAATTCCTACGGCGTAATTTCTAAGAAATTATTAAACTTTGCTGGATGACTGAAAGACTGTCTCCTGAAGGTCATGGTCAACCCAGATGCTGTACTCTTGAAGTTAAGGCGGTCTAGCTTGGTGGGTCTTGAAATCCCAAAGTGGGACACGTAAAGTACTCTGTGGTCTGGTTTTGAGAATTTCAGATCCCCATCCAAGGTTCTAAGAGCGACCACAAACACTGCTGCTCAGGCAGCAGACATGGGTTTTCAGTGCCTCTGCTGGCCAACGCTTAAGATGAGAGTCTACTGCTGAGATCCAGGATGATCTGAAATCTTCCCAAAGGGTGGGGAAGCCATTTCCAGACAGGTGCCCTTGCAGAAAACTCCGCTTGTGCAGACTGTTGGACGGCAGACTCCACAGAGCCTGGAGCACAAAGCTGTGAGCCACCTCAGACCTACTGCCCCGTGCGGCCTCCCATGTCTGTGGGGGGAACTGTAGCTCTTTCTACTTGGTGCTGGACAAGGCCTTTGTCTGCAGACACTTTAAGGTCACAGACGTGTCCAGACCTTGGGCAAAGAGCCAATTCTTAATTAACCTGTTTGCAGACTAACGATGATGGAGTTGCAGGTCTAGAAAAATTCAGCTGCCTAGCACCTCACAGAAGCTGGCTAATTGGTCAATAGCTGAGCAATGGTTGGCAGAGCCAGGAAAAGGAGCCAAGCTTACAGAGGTGGGCTGCAGTCCCCCACCCAGCCCTCATTAAAGGCTGGGCTCCTTTCCTCCAGCCTTCAGTGGGAGTCGCCAGGCAGCGGTGGTCAGGAGCTGCGTAATCACAGAGCCATGGAGAGCTGGGAACCAGAGTGGAGCAGGTCCCAGGGCCCCCTAGGGCCAACCAGTTCTTGATGTGCTTTGGGATAACTGAGAGCTGTCTGAGGATTTTTGGTGCCTTGTTCTTCTTTCTATCCCTTCTCACCAGGAATCAAGCACTGACTGTAGCCTAAAGGAGATGTTGGTCTAGACTCACCAGTCAGTGGCTTCTTGTACAACTCCCACCTGTAACTTCCTCACCCCCCTCATCTACCCACCCACCTTCTGTGCAGCTGCTTTATGGCAAACATCTCGCAGGTACTATCAGACTCAGAAAGCCTTGTTTGGGCTGACATTACCACCTGATATGTTAACATGCTTTGCAGGATGTGACCCATAGCAAGGTCAAGTGTCCCCTCACTGAGCTGGGCGATACACTTCCTTTGGGCTGGTTCATTCTAGAAGCCACACCTGGTCCTCCCAAAGGCAACAAAGGCTCTGTTAACTGGGGAGGGGTCAAGTGGAGCAGATTCATGTAGCAAGCGCTGCTCCAAGACACTCCCAAGATGCTCGTACTACAGGTCTCAGAGCATGGTAGGAATATGGCTTTTCCCATCTCACATGAGTTTTAGACAAATTTGGTATTTTAACATTACTTTCCTTGCTGAAATTATCTCAACTAACATTTCAACATGGAATTACTTTGTTCAAAGAGAGAAAGAGTATACACATACTGATTCCAAAATTCATGCCTGGTGTTGATTTTCAGATTGCAAATAAAGAAGAATGTGTAATAAAAGGGTTACTTGTCAACTTTTAGAGCAGGGGCATCAACATCTTCATGTGTGTATGTAGGGGTCACATTCCCCTTTGAGGATACTTGGAGAGAGCCATGAGTCTTCTTCCTGGAAAACTGCTCTTGTACCCAGGCACGCCCAATTTTGAATGCAAGTTTAAGGGGTTTCTGGGCGCTCAATGGATCCCTGGGGACTTGGGGATGCCAGGTTAGACCCTGTCATTTAGGCACTCAGCAACGTTCTCTCCCAAGGCCCCGTCCTCACTGGGACCTGGCAGTGCTAACAGGCAGATCACGGGGGCATCCTGCCTACGCTACCTGCCTTTAGGGGAAGATGCACCTGAGAAATACCTGTAGAGCCCCTCAGCACCATGCGCCACAGAGCCCTGGGCTTTCATGGGCACAGCTACTGTAACCAAATTTCCACATGTTACTTACCTCTCCCCAAATCCCGACTGTATCCCGGATGTCATTTTTGCAGTAAGAGAGCTGCCTGATGCAGTTGTTGACAGCAACGCTACTCTTCCCAGGCGCGAGGTCCTCCTCCGCCATTTCTACCCATCCCAGAGAGCGCACCGCAAAACACTAGGAGACAAAGTCAGGGAACATGCAATTACGCTTTGGTCACAGGTCAACCTGTAGCAGAGTATCCTAAAATCTTCTACAAGGCATGCTTAACGAGTCCTTAATTGCTACATAATGTTCAGCCATCAATGTTTACTCATGTAATCCTCTACTGCTGGAAAATTAAATTGACTTTTTGTGCTACTAGAGATAAATATTAGAGGTAAGTCTCTTCTTGCCTAACTTTCTGTGTGTGGTGTGCATGGTCAGGCTTTTTTCTTAGAATAGATTACTAAAATTAGAATTATAGGGCTAATGGATATAACAATTTCTAAACTCCTGTATCTATTAGAAGGCAGTTTTTTCATAGTAAGAAATGCAACCCTATGAAATCTATTACTTGCTAAGCACCTAGAAGAAGACAATAGGACAGAGAATGAATTAAGTCCATGTTAGGCACTTGTTTCTAATAACAATGAAGCAAAATGTATTCTTTAATACCCCAAAATGAAGGAAAATGGGGGAAAACGTGCTTTTATACTAAGAATCCTTGGGTGCTTCAGCATTTGTTATTAGCTCCAAATCCTGGGAAGCCTACAGAATGGACACACTTGTGAGATACCTTAAAGCACAAGATATTCTATTATCACTTAAGAGATATTTTATGTGAGATCATGTTCCTTGTCTTCCTTTTTAAAGTTCAGTTATTCAATTATTTTGAAATACAAAAAGTATTACATGCATATTGTAACAAGTAAAAAAATCCAAAGATGTATAAAGGAAGAAATTCCTGGGACATGTGAGGACGATTCAGCTATAGCATCGGCCTTGCTGCTCACTGCCAGGGTTTCTGGAGCTGGGGCCCTCATCCCCACCTGTGGCCTGGGGTCCCTCCCCACCTGCACAGCAGTTGAAGAGACCACCTTCCCAGAAAAGGAGAAGCAGACAAGATGCTAGGCTTCCATGGCAGCCAAGAGGCTGGCTCTCTGGTGAAGTTTCCTAAAATGAACTTCATAAGAAAATGAAGAAATGCAGTGAACTGTCCCAAAGTGACCACAAGCCTTCCCCATCTCAGCCCCCAGACCCAGATGGGGCGCCTCCTTCCCGAGTTGCTCACCACACTTTCTCAGGGGGAAAAGCATACCAAAATACCAAAGACAATCTATTTAAGCCAAGTGGGCGTGGATCCTCATGTACCCAGAGGTACCTACCGAGCCACCTGGAGCAGAACAGCTGCCATAAGCTGATGGTGCATATGGGCCGTTTACAAATACACCAGAAGGAGAAGGTCATCCCTGTGACAACTGCAAAAGCTCCTCAGGACCCTGTCTGCTGGGGAGCGGTTTTGGGAGATGCCCTGACTTTGCATGTGGCGCGTGTATCTGCTGCAGTTCCACTGCTCCAAGGTGCAGAGGACGCCCGCAGGCACAAGGGCTGGCTTGTGACCAAGTGAGGGCCGGCGTCTGGTCAGCAGCTGAGATGTTTCTTAGCTGGTCTGCCTGCCCCTCTGCAGCTCTGCTTCTTTAGCCCCAGACTAGCTGTGTTTCTCCAGGTGGACACGCCAGACATGTCACAGGTGCACACTATAGCACATCTTCCTTGTTCTGGTAGGAACCCAAACTTCACGCGTCTGAGGCCGGGAGAGCTCACTAATCTCCCTCCCTTGTTGGTTCCCAGCAGAATCCCTAGTCAGTAAAATCATAAGGTTACAACCTACTCCCTGTCCTGCCATTTTCATCTCATTACCTACCAGCTCCATGTCCCCCTGTCACCTCAAAAAATAAATAGAAACTCTGATTTGGGGAATAATTATGTTATTCTAAACTACTTTAACAGCAGAAAATAGGCACAGCTATGGTTTTATCACCTGACCCAGCAAACAAAGCATTCTTAGAATATCAAAGGTATTAACTCATTTCATCCTCACCTCAAACCTTTGAGGTCGATAGTAAGTTAACTGTCGCCATAAAATAGACGAGGGAAGTCATGAAGCACAAGGTTATTAAGCGGCGGACCCAGGATTCAAACTCAGGCTGTCTGACTTTGGGGCTCTACTCCTAACCACTTCACTTTATGCCTGAGATTTTACTGGAGGGACAGTGTCAGACGGGGCTGGGTCCAGAAAGGAAGCCCGAGAACACAGTCAGTAATGTCAGTACAGTTCTGAGTGCATATGGCTCTGGAGTAGAGACAGCCTGGATTTGAATCTGAGCTGTCAGATTTACTGGTACTGTGATCTTGCACAGGTAACCTAAAAGTTCCTTTTTTTTTTTTTTCATTTGTAAAAATAGGAATAACAATAGTTACCTCAGAGGGTTCTCACAAGGAGAAAACAATGAAATACAGGTAGAGAACCTAGCGCATAGAAAACACTCAATGAACATTTGAGTGAAAGAGCAAACCAACACAGTGCCACATATCTTCGCTGACGTCATCAAAGGGGGAAACGAAAGGAGTAGATTTGCAATTAGCACGACCAGACATTTCAACTGTCACTAGGATAGCCCTGGTTCATGTTTGTTGTTCTGACAAAATTACGAAGGGCAGCTCCTTTTATTCTTAAGAAGTGCCCCAGTTTGGACAATAAATTATTGGGTTGTCGGAAAAGTCATGGCGTATTTTTTCTATGTTTTTCGTTGCAAAAATGCATCATGCCTTTTCTGACAACCCAATTATTATAGTCACTCTAGTCAACATTCCAGTGAATTCAGCCTCCATGGAAACAGGCTTGGATGGGATATTGAGATATGCCCTAGTGGAAAGGGGCTCAAAATCAACCGAGCTGTTTATGAGTAGAGCATCCTGGGTGGGAGGGTAAACCCCAAGACACAAGTATAATGTGCGATGCTCGTATGCCCTTAAAACTAGAAGCCAGGAATCTGAAAAACTGTATGAATGAGCAAAGTAAACAGAAACTGTCTCATAGATATAGAGGAAAAATCAGGGTTGCAAGTTGGGAGTGGGGTGGGGATGAGGGAGAAGGGGAAGGGATTAGACAGCAAAAATAGGCAACTACAATATTGCTACTGGGATATGAAAGACAGTTTGGGGAATATAATTAATAATGTTGTAGATATTTTGTGGGGTGTCAGATGATCATATGTCTTGTTAGGGAGACCATTTCTAGGATGGAGAAGAGGCTTGATCACTGCACTGTACACCTGAAGCTGAGGTTGTATAATATTGTATGCCAACTGTAATTGAATATATAGATAGTCACAGGATGTGGATTATACTGTGGAAGGGAGTCAGAGGAAGTGTAATAGATATATATGATATGGGGGGTAGGAGTGGGGTGGCCAAATGGGTGAGAGGGGTTGTCACTTTGAGGGGTAAAAAGTATAACTATTGCACTGTGTTGTACACTTGAAGCTAATTAAAAATAAATAAATAAATAAATAAATAAACTAGAAGCCAGGAACACTTTTTTTTTTTTTTCTCTCACTTTCTTTAGTTGCCTACTACAGACTCCTACAGCCTGTGGCTACTCAAAAGAATTTATTAACAATAAGGAAGGTAAAACAGAATACTGGCTGCTTTTTGTCCTTTGAGCCCAAGAACACGTAGATTTCAAACTAAACCGGCTTGCTAAACATCAAGGGTATTTTTCTTGGCTAAGAAATACAAGTAGTTAACTAACCCTATAATAGTACATTTTTGTCATGCTGATAAAAAGACGGGAGCCCTACATTTATAATTATAATTAATTTAAGTCATTTTCCTTATATATTCCTCCTATTGTAATTTAGTTTCTAATCTGAAAAGCTTCACCACCAGTCCAAAGCAAACAAGTATATGGGGGAATAACCGAGCTCCAATGGGCGCAAGCTCTGCTTTGTCCCAAAAGATTGAGCAGCAAAGACCAACCAGTGCTGTTTTGTGCTGTCCCCTTGTGGCCAGGAGGGTTTATAACCACCATCACTTTTCCTTAAGCATGGGAATTATGCTTACTGATCAGCTCTGGGAATAAAAACTCGTTTCAGAATATGGCAAGAGCTCAATATTTAATCAACCTGATTTTACAAATAATTTTTCAATTTTTGAATAAAGACCAACACTTGCCCTTTGATTGATGCTCATTCTTCAATAGCTCTTAACCAAAAGTTCAAAAATGAATAATTGGTTCAGGGTATGGACTGTGTCATCAGATGGATCTGGATTCGAGTCATACCTTTGCTATTTACCAGCTGGTGACTTTGGTCATGTCACTTCAGGTCTCTAAGTCTCAGTTTCTTCATCTGTAAAATGGGAATAATAATAATAGTACCTATACTTTATGGTATTGTTGTGAGGACTAAATAAGATAATGCTGGTAAAGTGCTTAGCATAGTGGCTGGTATATAGTAAGAATGCAATAAGTGTTTATTATTATTGATAAATTTTAATTCTTTTCTATGTATGGATTGCAAAGATTTCTCTAGTTTAACAAATTTCAGCCAAAGCTAGAATTGGAGGGGAGGTATTGTAAATTGCGGTATGTGTGAACACATCACCCAGAGGGTTTTATTAAAACACAGAAAACTGGGCCCCATCCCCATAGTTTCTGATTCAGTAGGTCGGGGTAGGGGCCAAGAATCTGCATTTCTAACAAGCTCCCAAGTGATGCTGAGGTTGTTCATCCGGGGACCACACTTTGAGAAGCACTGCTGTGGACAGATGGCTTCTTTCCTCACCCACTGTCACGCTGTTCTAAGACTGGTCCTGAAAGTCAAGTCTGGGTTCAGATCCCAGGACTGCCACTTACTATTTGTGCTCTTAAGCAAGTTTGTTGCCTCAATGTCCTCATCATAAAACGTAGATACTAGAAATATCGGCCTCACAATAGTCTATCCCGTGTTGTGAAGATCAACTGGGCTACATGAGTTTTCCGCTGTTCCTATCATTATTTATAATCAGCACAGACTAGGACCAGGGTCACGGCTGGATTACAAGGGACACAGCTCTAGGCCTGAGGCTTCCTTCTCTCCATCTGTTCCCTTTTTCCCCAACACTGGAATCAAATTGTCATATCTGTCTGGAAACACAGCTCCTGTCTGCAACTTCTATTTGTCGGAGTCCTGTTTTAATAGAGAAATCTGCCTGGAGAGAACCTCTTCCTAAAACATGGAGAAAGGACACAGGGCAGAGCCTTGGCTTCTAAGGCCAGACAGTGCTGGGTTCAAATTCCAGTACACCCATCAGCAAGTGCTTGGCCTCCATGAATCTAAGTTTACTCAGTTGAAGAATGCTAATAATACTAGGCTCACAGAGCTTCCAGGAGATCCAAAGGAAATGAGGAAGGTCAAGTGGCTGGCACATAGCAGGCCGTCAGTAAATGTCCACTTTCTTCTCTTCTCTCTGGTTCCAGAAGACTCTCTCATTTCATTTTTTGTTTCCACGGGCCTTTGGTTTTTATCCTTCCCCAGAGCTTTAAGGAGGGGAAGCAAGATGAGTGTATACTGGCAAAAACTGGGGGGACCTCGCCCCTGGACCATAAAGTGGGGTGGAGTAGGGGAAGGGAGAGCCGAGGGAACTTGGGTTATAGGAGAGGAGGGTACTACCCTTGCCTCTGTGCAGGTGAGCTAGCCTGCACCAGAGAAGATGGAATTTAAATAAACAAGTGTCCATAAAGCAGCACATTTGATGCCCAGAAAATGGCCAGTGCTCTGCAACTATTGAGGGCTGTGACAAAAAGGGAAATGATCCTAGAATTGATAGCAACACTAAATTATAGATATTAAAAAATGAAAAAAGTTCACAGAGAAAAGCTACTGTTTGGTCTAGCATTACAAATGCAATTCTAATTAACACTCATTTATAGGAATTACTTACCACTTAAGCCTAATTACCCTGTAGCACAATAACAACTGTGTATTCAAGTCAATAAACATCTATTGAGTGCCTATTAGTTCCTGGAGACATCGAAAGATGAGACAGTCACGGCCTCAACTCTCGAGAAGCTTGTAACCGAGTAGCCATGAACGGGAATCTACAACTCAGTGACATGAACTAAGGGGACACAGAGGCACACACAGATGCTGAAAGCTCTGGGAAGCAAGTTTTTTTTAACTCAGAGAGAGGGAGTTAGACACCTTCCTGAAGGGTGTGGTATTGAACTGAGCCTTGTAGGATGGATGGACTTATTCGTTTAACAAATATTTATGGATACCTACTATATGCTAGGTACTGGAGACAATTTGATGAACTCAACAGAACAAACGCTCTGCTCTGAGTAGTATTTAAAAAACCAGAAGGGCATATTCATTTGGCTGCCACACCAAAGGTCACACAGCTCCATGGATATGGACCAAGACAGGTGAGGTTCAACAGTATGTAAGGGAGCGGAAGCAAGAATAGTGGCTTAAAGCTTGGGTTTTCAAGTCACTGACCTGAGGTCAAATTCCAGGTTGGCCCCTTATTGGTGGTGTGATCTGAGCCGAGTTAATCAATCCGTTTCCTCATCTGTTGCAGTGAGGAGAATCGTATGGACCTCTGGTACTGGCACGATTAGTGGGATGGCTTATGATGCTAAGTACCTTTATAGGGCCTGGCCCAAAGGGGATGGTTGAAAAAAGCTGGCCACTATTTTCTCAAGGTATCTGACCCCTGCCAAATGTGTCAGGATTGGGGAGTGCTGCCAACAGCCAGCCAGTAAACCCTGTTTTGTTTTTCCAACTAGTGATCAAGAGTCACTAAGGATACACCTTTGGCGACTGGGGGCAGGGAGAGATACAGTGTCTGCTAGGGCCTGGGAGATCCCTGAATGGGCTTCAGGAAGTTCTAAACCTCCTGAAAATATCAAAATTGTGTGTGTGTTTGCCTATTATGAGAAGAGGGTCCAGAACTTTCATACTTTTCCAAAGGCTCTGAGGTTATGAAATACTTTAGATACCAGAGTACTCACTCACCAAGACATCCATTCAGGCACATGGATTGCGGTAGGAAAAGCTTACTTGTTCTTTTTTGAGATGTGAATGAGAAAACTGGTTAAATGATCAGGAATTTAGGGGAGAACAGAAGCAATGGCTGTGAAAAGGAAGTGGGGTGAATGAGAAAGGGCTGCACAACTCCTGGGGGGGCAGGCATGGCTGAATGACTTATAAAGATGAGGGGAGTCCAAAACCAGGAACCATTTTTGATGCAACAAAAGCCCCCTGGATATCAACCTTGATGGTCCAGCAGAAGCCTGTTACAGAGATGGCTGATGTCACTGGGGGAAATTAAAGAAAAGAGTGTCCTTCCCTGGGGAGATTCTTGGGGGAGAAAAAGCAACAGGCAAAGTCTCAGAGTGGAGAAAGGGAAGTCAACCCAAGAGAAACATATGCATCTCTGCCACAGAGGGGCAGAACTCTGGGGAGGACCCACAGACTTTTGCAGGACACGAGACTGGGACTGATACTTGCCTCACTTAGACCCTAGGGCATGGTGACCCTAGCTGTGGCCTGAGTAACACAGGGCTGCTCTGTGGATGCCTTTCATGTCTGTGCTCTTGGGGTCAGGTGGAAAAACAAAAACCAAAAGAAAACCAAAAACATGTATTCTTGCTATATGTGACTATGAAGAAGGACCTTTTAAATAATCATATAGCCCACATGTGATCAGTGAGAGTATCCTTTCTTTATTTCATGTTGGTGGCCAGAATAAGACAGCCATTTTGGGTACAGTCATTACATTAGAAAGCCTGTGCTTCGGGGTGTTTCCCTGAGTTACGAACAGCCCTCCACCCTTCCACTTCTCAGTGACTGCTTGCATTAGGGACAGCATGGAACTGATTTCTGCCCAGAGGAGGGTCTTCTGATTGTCCAGGTTTTGCTGAGAAATAAAGCAGCCACTAAGCAAAGGGACATGATGTCAAACGACTTTCACCAAGTCTGTTCTAAAAATGCACAGGTCTTTCAAGTTTCAAAGCATCCTCCTTGGACATTGCCTCTGTCATAGGGAAGTCCTTGGTAAATCGGTGTTTGTGGTCATTACATGCAGGAATGTAGATCATTGTCATTACAGACACAGGTTGAAATAAAATTAGGATTTATTTGCTATTGCGTTCCTCTGAAACACTGAAATGCTTTCCAAATCCAGCATCCCAGCGGGCTCTCCTGGAGAGGTGCCTGGGGATTCTGGAGTGGAGTTTGACCCAGTTCTCCACTTGGCTGAAGCAATGAATCAGCCTACTTAATTTTTCAGACTGCCAATGACCTCAACAGCCAGGGAGGACCCAGAGCGCATGTCTATACTGACCCAAATGAGTGCTTCAGCCGTTCCTGCTGCACCCACCCCAACCCCAAATATCTGAAACATGGTGAGCATTCGGGCAGAATGCAAGATGCCTGGCCCTTTGGGGCCCTGAGCCCACTAGTGTCATTTACTTAACTTTCCCCCTTTACTATTTCTTTCAGACCGAGACTATCCTACTGGAAAAGAGGAATGTTAACGTTCTATGCTGACAGGTTCTTCTGCAAAGAGGATAGTCACAATGATAGCTAATATCCATGAAGTGCTCACAATGTGCCAGGCACTAAGGATTGATTATAACCAAAGTACTGTCTAGGACAGTTATCTCCTTGCCTGCCTGCTCGCCCCACTACTGCTGGGGCAAGCAGTGTGTGCGTGTCTGTGCCAAATACTTTCTTTTACATATCTTACTTAATCAACTTAATCCATATGGCAACATATGATGTCGCTGGTATATCATTTCTAGTTTACAGATGAGGAAACTGAGGTGCACAGTGGCTTAAACTGTGTCCCCTCAGAATTCATATGTTGAAACCCTAACCCACAATGTAGCTGTGTTTGGAGACAGGGCCTTCAAAGAGGTGATGAAGATTAGATGAGGTCATACAGGTGGGCCTAATCCAATAGGACTGGAGTCCTTATAAGACGAGGAACACACACCAGGGGTGCCTGCACACAGAGGAAGGCCAAGTGAGGACACAGCAAGAAGGTGGCCATCTGCAACCAAGCAAAGAGGCTGGAGGGAAACCAAATTTGACAACACGTTGATCTTGGACTTCTGGCCTCCAGAACTGTGAGAAAATAAGTTTCTGTTGCTGAAGCCACCCAGTCTGTGGTAATTTGTTATGGCAGCCTGAGAAGACAATTACAGTGATGTATAAACTTAAGGTAACCAGCTAACATATGGTGGAACTTGCATTCAAACCCAAGTTTATGGACTGACAAATTCCTATCACCATGCCATGCTGCCTCGCAGGAGCGCAGTCATGCTGGTTTTCCGGAGGGAGCGGGAGGCAGGCATACCTCACTCTGTACCTGGGGATGTCAGAGAGAACCTACAGATCCTCTCCAGACATGTAGGGCACTATGCATGACTCCTCCCCCATAATCTTAAGTACTCACCAGCTAGATCACACTGATACCAGAGGTCAAGAACGCCTGGTCCCTTTCTAAAGTGGCCCTAGAGAATTCATGGCCAGGAGCACACCAAGGAGAAGGAAATATCACTGGAATGAGAAGTGAGTACTTCAAAGCCCCCCACGTCTAGATTTAGTGATTCAGCTGGATCTCAGATATATGGGAGCCTCCACTAATGAGCTCTGCAGAGCACTGGATGCCCTTTTGCACACTGTCCAGCAGCGGGGGCCATCAGCTCGCCTTCCTCCCTTCTCCCCTCCCTCCCCAACCCCCGACACCTGGTAACAGATCACTGAAGGTAAAAAGTCTCCATGGAGACAGAGGATACAACTGTAATTAACTGATGCCAGTGCTCAGGTCCACTGTCTGCCCATCGTCTATGGCACTGCTGTTCACACTGCGTTCTGGGATGGCCTGGTATTGTTAGGCTCAGGGGCGAACTGAGGGAGGGGCCAAGGGGCAGCCAGTGGGCCTCGGCAGACAGAGTCCTGCTATTTCTCTTCCACAGAAGGCATTCTGCTATTAAAAAAAGACCAGTGCTCCATGGCAATGGCAAATTGTTTACAATGCCTGGTCCACAGTGACTCTTATTAATCTGCTGAGTAGGGCGAATCATCACGTTATGAGCAATTTACATAAATTAAAAAAAAATAAAAAACCAGAACGTCTATTTATTAATTTGCAGACAGAGATGTAAGTCTGACCGGATGCTCAGGTTGGCTAACAAGAGGATTAGTTCCCAGGAGAAAATCCACTCCTGTTTTTAGTCACCAGCCCACTGCAGGCTGAAGAGCAAAAATGTAAGCAGAGGAGCCCACTTCAACAGCGGAATGACCAAGATCCTCAGAGATTCATCGCCCGTGTGACAGAGATAGGCCTCTGGGTTGGGAATTAGTACGTAAACAGTTAATTGTATTAGTCATTTCCTGCCCAGGAACCAGGCTGGCATTATGAGGCCTATTTTTATCAATGGAGAACTTGAATGGAAGCAGGTTCAACCAAGAGACTTAGCCCAATGCTTCAAATATCCCAGAACAAATGATGCATATGTGCATATTTGAACATAAACTTGCAGGTGTATCACATTAGACATCTTCAAGTGTGATCATCATCATCTTACAGCAGAGATCATATAGCAAGTGCTTGCTCTGTGCTGAGTATTTTATACATAAAATTAGGAGCCTGGACTTGGTGGGGAAAGCATGAGGGAGAGCACTGACATTTACAGATCACTTTGCAAATACAACACGTGAAGCAACATGTAACACATGTTCCCACCACTTTACAAAGTATGAGCTCCATTTGTTATTTTATATATGAGAAACGGAGGTTCAGAGAGCTTAGCTGAACTGCTCCAGGACACGCAGTAAATAAGAAGCTAGAGTTTCATCTGAGGTTTAATCCTCGAGGTAGATTCTTATCTTGATTTTACAGAAGAGGAAACCAGTTCAGTCAAGTTCAGCAAAGCGACACAACTGAGGACCAGCTGGGTCCTAAGCCTAGTCTTGATCCTACTATTCTTTGTTCTATATTAGGTGTTCTATACACAGGAACGCTAAATCCAAAGGAGGCTATTTGAGGCCAGGCCTGTTCTGTGGACCTTTGAAGGCCCACTACCCAAAAGATGGCCCAGCACATACTTTGTGGTCAGGAACTTTAGTGTCAAATGAAGACCCTTGAGCTGGGATGGTGGCAAGAATGAGCTACATCTGGTTGGGAGTCCTGGACCACCACTCCCTGGATGTGTCCTTGGCAAGCTAATTGTCTCCAGTTTCTGCATCCTGGGATGGATAACCTTGCCCTTGCAGGCACTGGTGAGGATTTAAGGGGGTGTGTGCTGAGCCCTGGCAGAGACCCTAGCACAGCCATTTTTACTATAGTAAAATGCATGTGGCCTGGAGTCGAAAGCCAGAGCAGCCAGATTCCTACTTAATTCCTGTGTGATGCAGGACAATTATCTGCCCTGTGCCTCAGCTTTCTAACCTGTGAAATGGAGACAACGGTAGTACTTCTGTACTAAGCAACACTGGGAGCAACAAGTGGTATCATACATCGAATGTGCTTACAATGGTATGTGGTAAGCATTCAGTGTGTGAGCTATTGTTATGATTAGCTCTAAATTATTAACAAATGCTGATCTAAGCCACACCTAGTGATATCAAAGTCATGTAAAAATATCCATTTAGCCAGTACTGGGGGGCGGGGTGGGGGAGGTGCTGGGGTCACGTATCGTGTGCCTCTAACTGCCTCCATTGTGAGACCCAAGGGCCAGTCCTTCTGGAGGGCTAACGCCTGCCCAGTGCCCAATGCAATACTTACTGGCTTCCCAGGAGCTCCATCTTCATTACAGGGCGGGGCTCTGACACAGGCCTGCAGACTGGAGCCCACATTTCAGTGTCCTGGGGTGCTTGGACAGACCGAGAAGCAAGCTGAGCTCTTGCTCTGTTCGCAGTCCTTCTATCTGGGCTTCCAGCTGGTTCCTGATTGATACTCTGGGCACCCAGCTAGATCCAGAATCCTGTCCTAGAGCTGAGCCTCCAAGCAGAACTTGCTGCTAATTTCCTCTCTAGATGTCAATGGAATCAAGACAATTCCTCATCATGATGTCCCTCTGACCCAACCCTGACAGTTAGCTTTAGGTCACTAAGATGCCCATGTTACAAAGACCTGCTCATTAGATGGGCATGAGCAGGCCTGCTGAGTCTTTGGGGGGTATGATTTGGACCATTCCTGCACGTATCTAAGCAATGGGCACAAGTATAGATTCAGTATTTTGTTGACCTCTTCAAAATTCAACAGCTTCCACAAAAGACTAATTCTTATATAATGTTAAATGGTGGCTCTCTTCAAAGGGCGGAGGTGAAAGAGAGACTTTTTAAACATGACACCTGGCATGTCGCATTAGGGCATCTTTCAAATCCTTCTGGTTAAACTCCCAATCACAGACCCTCTAGGATGGTCCCAGCCCACCACAGCCTAAGGCCCAGGACAGGTCAGAGTTGTCACAATTTATAAGAATCATAAACTGACAGTAAATACAAAAATTTCTCCTGGTGGGACACTGAACATGCTACACAAAAGGGCGCTTCCACTGCTGGAGACGCTCAAATGCCAAGAAAAGCCGAGTCTGTGGCAGTAAACATCAGATTCCTAACCCACACTCTGAGAGCTTTAGAGCCTGTGCAAGTTCAGGCCAAGAAGCTAGGCTGGCAGGATCCCGCTTCTATTCCTGCAGAATAGTAGCAGATGTCTTCACTACCAGGAAACCATTCTTACTCCCGGGAAGTGTGAATGGCATTGTAGTTTCCCCTGCAGGAGTCTTGCAAAAGGCTGAAAGCAAGTTCTATGGTCCACATGGCTGATTTACACTACAGATTCTGTGTCTGCTGCTGTGAAGTTGAGAAATGTGATTTGCAGAGTAAGCACAGAGTAAAACCATAACGAATACCCAAGCTCTCAACGTAAAGAGGGCCATTTTATTTTGCGGTGGAAAGCAACATGGCCCTGTTTGAGCTCCAGGGGAGATGCTGATCCAAGGAAAGCAGCAGAAGGAGTCTGAAGTCAGGAGACAGGCTGTACCCTCTGGGCTCGGGGCTGGGGAACTGAGGCAGCAGGGAACAGTCAGAGCTTTGTCACTGCGGGGAAGATGGGGAGTTACACAGCCCAATCTCAACTAGTAACAAGTCTATTTGTAATATGGGATTTGCAGTACTCGAATAATCAAGAGTGTGCTTCTTAAATTGGCCATCGTGTGCTCTGCAGACAGTGTATAGGGTAATTCAGAACTAATTTGGTCATCTACTCTAAAATGTGCCCAACAGATGACTCTAAGACTGGTGCCACTTGAGTCTTGAATAAAGTCCATCCTCTGGACATCTCAAATGCAAATCTAGTCAATCTTCGTTATTTGTGGATCCGGTATTTGCAAATTCACCTACTCACTACAATTAACTTGTAACCCTAAAATTAACATGCATGGCACTTTTGTGGCCACACATGGACATTGTAAAGAGTGGCAAAAATTTTGAGTTGCATGACGCACACGTTCCCAGCTGATGTTGAACAAGGCAACGTGCAGCCATCTTGGTTCTGCTCTCATACTATATATATGTCCTTTTCGTGGTGTATTTAGCAACTGGGTTTTTTTTTTTTTTTTGTATTTTTGTGGGTTTTGTTGGTGACTTCACTATTTAAAATGGCCCCCAAGTGTTGTGCTGCAGGGCTGTCCAGTGTTCCTAAGTGCAGGAAGGCTGTGGCATGCTGTACGGAGAAAACGTGTATTAGGTATGCTTTGTTCAGGCATGAGTTACAGGCGATTGGCTGTGAATGCAATGCTAATGTATCAACAGTACACATTAAATAAGGTGTCTTTAAACAGAAACACACATATAACAAGGTTCTGTGTTGATCGGTTGATGAACATGTTGTGACCTGAGGCTCACAAGAACCTAACCCTGTGTTTCCCTTGGAAGGAATGCTGCAGCATTTGCTAATTCAGGGTTGGCAGCACCTTTATAGCACTTTATAGTACTACTGCTAATAATGAGAATTGACTGTGTCTGCCCCTCATCCCAGGCAAGGAGGTGGACTTCACTACTTGTAAGCTTTCTAGATCTTGGTGTAGCAGGGTGTAGATGCGACTAGGAACCATGAAACCCTGGATTCTTGTCCTGGTGACTACTTTCAAGAAGCCACCTGATTTATCTAGGCCTCATTTTCCTCATCTGACAAACAGGAGAGGAGAAGGGGTGAATTAAGGAGGGAGAAGGGTTTGGGCTAACGGACAGCTCAGGACATCTCCAACTGTAAACTACCGTATATTGCCATGTATAATGCATACTTTTTAAACCAAATTTGTGAGAGAAAAATAAGGATGTGCACCATACATGGGTAATACTAATTCAGTATCTATATAAATGTTTTTAGTCTTTTATTTATGCTAATGAGTTAAAAGTGTTACTCTAGAAATCAATAACAATATCCATATGCAAAAGAATACCCTGAAATACGATAATTGGTTTTGTTGAACTTAAAACAAACTTTCAACGAGGAAGAGTTCTTGGTCTTCTATGGCATATAGATAGTGTAAATTTGTTATCGGTACCTAAAATTTCTGGTACCATAATATGTTAAAAAATAAATGCCAAAATTCCCTTTTAATACCAAAAAAGTACCTAAATGTAAACAAATACAAACTTGAATTAAAAAATTAAGACAAAAGATTTTTTTCCCTGAAAGTTTGGGCCAAAAACGTAGGAGAGTATTATACACGGGAGCACATTATACATGTCAAAATAAGGCATGTCTCAAACATTTTATCCCAACTCTCGTCCCTACTGATTACTCACTCAGCTCCCACCAGACTGGCCTCCAGGCTGACCCCTCCTCCTCCAGGCAGCTGTGGGCTTTCCTCCTTATCTACCTGGTCCCTCCCTCACCTCTCACTCTATGTTACCTTCTAAGGAGGCCTTCCCTGACTATTAAAAATTGCACCCTCCCAGCACTATCTACTTTTCTCCCCTGATTAATTTTCCTCCATAGCAAGTATTTTCACGCAAGGTACTTATATTCTACTTCCGTGTTTTGCTGTTTCTCTCTGTCCACATTGGAATTAAATGACACGGAAGCAGGATTTGGTCTGCCATACGCCCGGCCCCTGAGCAGAGAACCTGACTGCTCTAAGGGTTAAATGAGTTCATACGTGTAAAGTCAGACTGTGAGCGGTAGATACCTAGTGCTGGTACAAGTTAGCTCTAATTATCATCATCATCATCAGGACTGATGGTACTGTGTATTGTTGGCTTCTAAGAAAAGTTGTACTGCACTACTCACCAAGAAACAAAAAATCTGCAACGTTTTACAAAGTGTCTGAGATGAACTCAGTGAGTTTGTCAAGCAGAAAGACCTACAAAGACCTCAATTAAAACCACTGCTGTTACCAGCCGTAAAGAGAGCACCTGTGATGTTCTAGTTCTCGAAGCTGACTGACTCCTGGAAGTCCAGGCTGTACTCACACGGGAGAAGCATTTAACCACAGCACAGAGACGCGGAACACGAGGCTCTGGGGACCTGGAACCTGACCACCTCATTTCACCAATGAGTAAACCCACGTCCCGAGAGCATTCCCCAGGACTGCTGCTAACAAGAGTGAGGTCTGCCTCGTGTGGAGTGGAATGGGCGCAATGGGCCTGCGAGTGAGTGGAAGCCATCATTAAAGGGAACCCTGAGTGACCACCGCCCGGCACTGTCTGTGAACAGGAAGATGAAGTGAATAAGAATATGTGCTCTCCCAAGATGGTAATAGCAATTTAAGAAGAAAGAACAACTTTTAAGTAGTAGTTTTAAAGAATTTGCTTTACATTAGATATATTAAATTTGTAGGGTAGGAATATATGTACACAGAGCTGAGATAGTAAAAAGGAGGAAATTTTCAGCCATAGGCTAGAATAAAGGCAAAAACCTAATCCCAGGGATGATAAGGTGTCTGAGAAGCAGACGTATCTTGGTTTTATCTGAAGACAGACAGACTGAGGAGACCTCTTGTGGCGTCTCCTCACAAGCACGTGCTGCCCCTGGCAAGCCTGTTTTAGAGATATCTCAGTTCCTTTCCACTTTGCTCTTCATCTGGAGGCTGGCAGCTCTTATCCTGTATCAGCTGAGCTATGCTTCTCAAAACAGTAGATGTGTTTCTATTTGAATGAAATAGCTTTGGCCCATTTCGACTTACATGGTTGTTTCCCGTAGGTAATATACCTGTGTCTCAAGCATACTCAGGTTTTAATTTGTGTTGTATGTGGACACAAGGAAAGATGGATAGAAGGGGCCTGAAGGAAGCCCAGTATCCCAAGAAACTGGAAACTATTCTAAGAGCAAGCATGACTAATCAACCCTGCTGATCACACAAAATAACCAAGGACAGGAGGGACCCAGAATGTGTTGGAAGGCAATGGATCCCCATAATTCCAAGAGGAGAAGCGACTCTGCAGATTGGATCCTGTCACAAAGCCCTGAGGTGGTAATGGGACATAAGGAGGTAAGTGGGGAGCAGAGGCAAGCTCTAATAGAGCTAGGGCCCAGGAAGGAGAAGCCCTAGGTGAGAAGAACGTGTTGGGAAGGATCAGAAGGAAGACGAGAGAACTTCGTATTATTCAGCATACACAGCTGGCAGCCTCGACACCACGGCCCTGGTTCTTGGCTGCACTGCAGACTTTTGCTGGCTCCTTGCATTGGCCAGGACTCCCACACCAGAACCAAGCCAAAACAGCTCATGCTCTTGCCTGGGGTTCATTACTGCCACCTGTGGGGCAGCTGGGACTCTGCCCCCGTGAATGAACCTGGGGTGGTTTAGTGATTTGGGGCAGAGATTGCTGGCCCAAGGTCAAGGAGAAGCCTCATTCCAAAACCCATCTCTCCTTTTTCCTAAACTCCTACTCAGTAGCTCATCTCTTAATGCTGTGCTAGTCTCTGAATTAATCCCAGTTTTCCAATTAGTCTCTGAACCTTGTTTCCAGAGCTGAACTCAAAGCTTTTCTTGTTCTCTTTGCTTGATTGATGAAGTCCATTTAGGAGGAGTGACTTGCCCAAGGTCTCCCGGCCTAGGAGTGACAGGCATGGATGAGCGAGAGGTCTCCTGATTCTCAACACAGTATTCCTGCCACTACCCCCTTGTACATCACTAGGGCCACTTGAGGTCAGAGACCCCTTGTACATATACTTTTTTCATATCTCACAATGCCTTGGTAAGTGCCAAGCACATCATCAGTACTTAATATCTGTTGATTAATTCTTTTCTTCTAACGAGAAGATGCAGAGTATCTAGAGAAAAATCATGAGTCCTATGAATTATAAAAGTATACCAAGATTATATTATGTATAACATATATCACATTACATTATAATAAGTTATAAAATTAATGTTCTCAGAGAAGAACGAAAAGTGTATCTGGAAGTATTTGAATGAGTGTAGGGCAAATGCCAACCAAAATTTGTCCATCTACATAGGGTATCAAGCAAGAGATGGGGCTTCAGAATTACAAGAACAATATGGACAGTGGTAATAGTGAACCTCTTTAGGAAAAGAGATATTAAAACATGGAATCCTCTACAAAGGGGCTGTGGGCTCTTTATCCCTGGGGCAAAGCTTTACAAACAGTATACTGAGTTCACTGTTCCAGTGATTTTGTTTCAACAAAGATGACTACGCCAGAGTCACTTGGTTTATTCTATGTCCTGGTTATGATTCTGTCTGCAAAACGCAATCTTTGAAACTTATTCCATGACAATGCATTAGAGCCTCAACCATCCCATCTTTCAAATTGCTTTGGAAAGAGCTTGTACGTCTTGAAGGAAAGGATGGCAGTTCACACCTAAGCACATAAAAAAGGACATGAGATAATCATTATTTCTATGTCTTCAGAATATTTTCACTTGCTCACAATGTGGTGTGCCCAGTGCTGGCCAAGCCACGTTATCTTTTTACGCAGCTTACTCTGGTGAGAAAGGGGACTAACTTCCACGAGTCTATCAGCAACCGCTACATAGCTATTCAGCACCTCCACACACCTGTGTCTGCAGACTTTACACAGGGAGAGGTCCGAAGGAACTTTGGAGGAATGGGCAGGTGTCCCGCATTTAAAGTAATGCCCAAATATGCTGTGGGCCACTGGGAAATTTCTCAGCTTCCTATGTCAACCCCCTTCTCTGTGTTAACTGTTTAACAAGTTAAAAAAAAAAGATTTTTGGAAAAATGTCTTATAGATGCTACATTATTTATCAGCAGTCTTATCCTTTGACATTAAGAGTGCTCTAATTTTGGGCCGGCTGAGTGGCGCGGTGGTTGGGGGCTGGCTTGGGATGCCAGTGGCTCCGGTTCGGGTCCCACATGTGAGGGCCAGTGACACTGCCCTCAAAGAAAACAAAAAAAAGAGTGCTCTAATTTTGTTAAAGGCGGCAGGCCAGGGGCTGCTGCGATCTCCCTTTTTGGCTAACCTTGTAATACTCTAAAAATCACTGCCAACGCTAGGGAGAAGTGGCAGACCAAGGTAAGGAGCAAGCAGGCAACAGTGTGCTGCAAAATGGGAACTTTGAAGTCAGTTAATATTTACATAGACCTTTGGGGTAAGTTTTTTTTTAAGCTAATATAAAGCCCCTGGTGTCTAAAAGCCCAAATCTCTTCAACCAGGACTCGGGAGGCTGAGACCAGCCTGGGATTCCACCATGGGCACTAGGAAAGGAAGACGTGTTACTGAACATCTTTATCCATTCATCCATTGATGGGCACTTAGGTAGTCAATTAAAATTATTAATGTGTTATTGCCTAGTGAACTGATCCCAAACATTGCCTTCAACATGAAGCACCTGAAATTCCCTGTCAGTTGTAAGTTATCTCTTTCTTCATTAATTCCAGTAACATTTAACTGTCATTTTTAAAAGAGGTTATTTTTCTCTGCTGTGTTATTCTCTTTAGCTCCCCTCCCTGGTCTGCTTGATCTCATATCCGCTTCCATGGAATAGCTGTTGAATACATATATGCCAAATGAATGGCTGGATGAATCCATGGCAACTGTTGAGAGCTGTCACTCTAGGTCTCAGTTTAGAAACAGAAACTATGGGAGCCCGCCTATGAAAATGATTTCCTCATAAGCAACAGAGCCAGGAGCAGAGGAAGAACTCGGGCTCTGATCTCTGTGGCTTCACACTGGAGATTTTAAATCGGAGTGCTAACAGCAAGGGGATGATGTGGCTTAGCTAAAATGGCTCAGCGTCGGAGTTACTCTAATAGTGCTATAGCAGGAAACATCATTTCTCTAAACATTTTATTAACTACAAATAAATAAGATGTGTGTATTATAACTTTGATACTGGTGCTGGTATTAAGTTCTCAGTCAACAGCCCCAAGGGAACAAGACCTAATATCTGTTGGTAATTTTCCAGGCAGCCTTGGAATGCCAGCTTCAGGGTGCCCCGGTCTTGGTCAGCTGGCCCTTCCTAGAGGACCCAGCCCTGCTAGACGAATGCACCGCTGCTGCCCCTGCCTGAGGCCACTCTGTTCGGTGACTATTCACGGCCCAGAATTCTCTGCCAGATCCCACGGGGCCAGGTTCACGCATCTGCTGCTCCCGCATCTGCTGCTCCCGCATGCTCATGATGCCCATCTCTGCCACTGCTGCTGGTTTCTGCCCATCACCTCATCTGTTTCCTGCTGCCTTCCTTCAGGGGAAGAGGGAAATCTGCCTTTGCTTGATTAGCCTTCCCAGGCATCAGCCACCACAGGGCACAGCTGCCAACAGTTGGATTACAATGCATCTCATTTCAACAGCACCCTTCAAAACCCTGGGGCTCACGTGGCTGCCAATTCCTCGACTGCTCATTCAGGCAAGTGTAGTGACCAGAAGTTAATGAGGGAAAGGAAGCCATGATTCTGCCAGGAACACAGCATTATGTTTGGCTCTGTTGGCAAATAAGGGAGGAAAACAGTTTTGCAAACATAAAAGCTGTCCTCTGAGCTAGGAGACAACTAAGCATCCGAGGCCAATGGCTCGGTGATCAGGAGGCAGTGAGGGTCAGCTCTGTTCGGTGGAAAGCCATGCTGGACCAGGCGCATGGGTCTTGCTCTTCTAAGACCAGCGATGCGTTCCTGGGCAGATCACATTGCCTGTCTGTGCTCCTTCCACTTCTCCTAAGGCTTGAATGAGATGGTCCTTTTCTCTTTGTGAATGTCAACCTGAAAGCCATGCACAAGATGATGGACTGCATTCTTCCAGGACTTGGTATGTCTGTCACTGGCTCTGTATTGTGCTTTCTTGATGCAACTGTGATAATAACCATGCTCTTCACAAAGGGCATTTTCATTGAGTGACTGAAATGTCACAGATTGTATGTCCCAAAGATAGCCACAATAAAGCCTCCCATCTTCTGTGCTCTCTGCAATGTGACCTTGCCACTCTCCCTCAAGAGATGGAGTCCATGTTTCCACCCTTCGTCTGGGCTGTGAGCTCTCTGAACAACAGAATCTGGCCAAAGTCATGTGGTGCCATTTCTAGGAACAAACAGCCTTGTTTCACCTGGTGGCTTCAAATTCCTGGTCCTTGGAAGCCGGACACCACATGAGAAGCACACCTGCCTACCCAGAGACCACCACTGTGAGAAGCTCAAGCCCGATGGAGAGGCCCCGGAGGCTGAGATGCCACATGAAGATAGTGGCTAAGGAGCACTGCGTCGCTAGGGACAAGAGTGAAGAAGCCATCTTGGAAGTGGATCCTCCAGCTCCAGCTACCCATGTGGATCAGAAAGGAACTGCACGTCTGAACCCTTCCAAAATTCCACAAAATCATGAGCAAAGTAAAGGGCTGTGTTAAGCTACCAGGTTTTGCTGTGGCTTGTTACGTAGAACATAAGATTAGATAACAGAAACAAAGTTATCTGTAGTATTGGACAAATAAGGATGGGACTTATCTTAATAGATCTGTTCTTAAAAGCATTTGCTGAAAATGAACACAAAATTCCATATAAAATTATTTTTAAATCTTCTGTACTTACATTTATAGAAATGGGGAGAATCACTAAATTCTGTTGCAATGCAAGTACACTCATTAGCTTAGGCATCATCTCCTCTGGGGAAACCACATGAGCCACCCCTTACAGCCAGAGTAGATGCCCTTGGCACAGCCTCCATTCATGACACAATAGCTCAGCATTTAGCACAGTGCACTGCATTTGCCCATTTGCCATCTGTCCCTTGAAACAGGGGACATATCTATTCCCTTTTGTAATAGGAATAATAGTAGCGGATAATGCATGAAGAATGCTTATTATGTGCCAGTGCAGTTCTAAGCACTTGACTTATACCTTATCAATTCACCTCATGTTTACAGTAGCCCTGTGAGGTAGGTACTGTTATTATCCTCACTCTACAGAGGAGGAAACAGGTACAAACAGGCTAAGTGGTTTGCCCAAGGCTGAGGAACTTACACAGCTAATAAGTAGCAGAGCCTGGCTTTGAACCCACACAGTCTGGGTCCAGAGGCCATTACATCACACAGCCTCTCCTTTAGCATTAGGCATTCCAATAAATGTTTTTGACATGATTAATGAATCTACAAGAGAAACTGAATCCAAACTTCTCATACAGATCAGGATTTCTGAAAGAAAAAAGCCTGTGCCACATGAATAAAAATCAATTATAAGAATTACATGCAGACATAAAATCCCATATAAATGCTAAGTAATGATAATGAATTTGCTACACAGACCAGAAATAAATCCAAATGAGAAAAGATACTCCTTTCCCTTCCGGTTTATCTATTAGTGCTAATCTAGTCAGTAGTCGCTAATATAATTACTTCATGAAAATCTATGCTAATAGGAACCAAGGGAGGGCACAGATAAAGCTCACAGATGAATATTAGAAACTCATGCTCATTCACCATTCATTTCAGAAAGTTCCTCTACCAAACCTACTAATCCACTGATTTGTATTGTCTCCTTACCCTTTCTCTCCATCTGGGGCAGGTTATAAACAAAAGAGGAAGGAGACAAACAAAGCTTTCACAAAATCCAGTGAGTTGTCTGGATAAAAAAAATCTGCAAGCAGTTGAGGACTGGTTGCAAATGGCCATAAAAGAACTGGAAGGTTTGTGTAGAAACACTATGTCTACTTACTTCCCAGCAGAAGATACACGAAAATGATGCATTTATCAGGTTTCAAACTTTTAAGTGTTGCTACTCAAGGTGCTGCCTGTAGATCCGCAGCTGCAGCATCACCCCAGAGCTTCATATAATAGAAACGCAGTCCCTCGTCCTGCAACAGGACAACTGAATTTTCCAACATGTGCAGGAAAGTTCGGAAGCAACTACAAATGACTGGGCCACATGAGTCTGGGTGATGGCGAGAAGAAAGAGGGAGTCTGTCCCGAAGCCATGAGGCTCCTGTTCCCTTGCCATGCCCTGCCTCCAACATCTCTGCTACCTCCACCCAAACACCCAGGCAGCCAGACTGACCTGAGAGCTTAGAGAAGCAATGACATGGAGTGGGCAGGCAGGACACTTTCCTGGTCTTGGAGTCAAATACTTCTGAGTTCTATTCCCAGTTCTACCAGTTATTAGCTGTGTGATTATTTAACCTAGTCAAAGCATCTGTTTTTTAATCTACAATATGGGGGAAATAAGAATGAAGCCTGGTGTTTGCAGGAAAATTGCCTAAGTGCCTGTGCGGAGGGCACAGGCAGAGTGTGTGTTCAGAAAAGGGAGCCAGCAACCCGTCTCTGGCCCTGGAGAGGACGCCACAGGAAATTATTCTTTCTTTCCTTCTCCAGATATGACAATAGGTCAGGCTGAGCTATTTCATCTCCAGATATCACAGATCAGAATGACTACATTCCATTTTAAATCTTAAAATCTCTCAGAACCAGAAGTGACTTCAGACATGCTATTTAACAGATACGGAAATCCAGGAAATTCAGTGCTTGGGATAATATACTCTCCCTTACCCAGTTTCTTTATTATGGATTTCAAAGACCAGTGTTCTAAATGCAGTTCTAAAAACCTCTCCTCACAAATATCCTGAAAATGATTTGTTATTCACTGAGGGAAGATTGGATGGATTGGTCAGAGACTCAGGAGACCATTTTTGAATGTCATCTCCTCTGCTAACGAATTGTGTGACCCTAGGAATGATTTACTCAAACTTTCTAGGACTTGCTTTTCTTCACCTGTAAAGGAGGACTGTTAGCTCATCTCTACTGTCACTTTCAGCTATAAGCAATTCAGATTCCAAATGAAGTGTAGCTTTTGCCAATCTCTTTAAAGGTGTGATTTTCAATATTGTCCATAAGGTGGCAGAACATCTTTTCAGAAGTCCAAGCAGAGTGAAACAAAGGATGGGCAAGAACTCTAAGAAACTAGTACATATTTTCCAAAGCATTAAGATTTTTACAGTAATTGCGATTTTTTTTTTTTAGTGTTGATTATTCTAAGCAAGTATTTGGCCAGCAATGTGCCACATGTCAAAGGAAAAGGAAAGTGTTATAGAGCTAAATTCGAATTTTAAGGTATTAAAATTGGATGAGCACTGGGGCAGGCTGTAAAATAATGGGAATTTAGACATGCAAGCTAAGTGACCACCCAAACATGGCAAGGAGTTGCCTTCTTGACACATGAAGCATGAGAGGCAATTATCTACAAAAGGTTTGAATATACAGAAATTTTAAAACATGGAAAAGTGACACAAAATAAAGAAAAAATGATTAAACTATTTAAGATTATAATAATGAACAAAGTTTCAAATTTAAAAATGCACAGGGATGAAAAACAATGTGGTATCTTGAATTATATCCTGGAACAGAAAAAGGACATTAGAAGAAAAAACTGGTAAAATCAGAGTAAGTATTTAGCTGAGCTTTGTACCAATGTTAGTTTCTTAGTTTTGACAAATGAACTATGGTTATGTAAGGTAGGGCCTTAGGGGAAGCTGGATGAGAGTAAGAGAACTCTCTGTACTATCCTTGCAACTTTTCTGTAAATCTAAAATTATTCCAAAATAAAATTTTTATTCTTAAAAAATGCATAGAATAATAAGAGGAAAAAATAGCCAAGAATGGTAAGAAACAGAGTTTTACAAAGAAAATGTCATGTCTCAAAGATAATTTAAGAAGGGTGAGTTTTAAACTAGGAGGTAGCAGCTCACATGCAATAAAATAAAGATGAATAAATAAAAATGACAAAGCCTAAAGTGGACAGTGGACAAAGAGGGTATATTCCAGGATATTACTGATGGAATTATATGCTGCTGTAGTTTTTCTGAAAAGCAATTTTGCAATAAGGGACAGAAGCCATAATATGATAGCCTTTGACCTGGTAATATCAGTTTTAGGAACCTATATCAAAGCAATAACTTAAAAGAAAAAAAGTCACCTATTTTCATGAAGTGGCAGCTCTACTCTGCAGTATTGGTAACTGCTCCTGTGGTCCCTGGGTGCCTAGACAGATCACGGTGCCATGAATTACATGGAAAAATATACCGGAATTAAGAATGACAAATCTGAGAACTGTGGAAAAGAATATGTGAAATGATTTTTAAAGAGCAAAGTAGTATCCTACATTTGGTCCTGAAACAGAGAAAGGATATTATTGAAAAAAATGTGAAAATGTGAATAAAGTCTATAGTTCAGTTAATAATATGGTATAAACAGTAACTTTTTAGTTTTGACAATTGTACCATGATTGTGAAGATGTTATTATTATTAAGGAAAGCTGGGTGAAGGGTATATGGGAACTCAATCTTTGCTACTCTTTTATAAATCTATAATTATTTTAAAATAAAAAGTTAAAGAGCTCAGAATTATTTACAAACTCACACACATTGTTATCAACTACAAACACATTTATTGTGTAAAAAGTTAGGTAGGCTTGGGCCGGCTGAGTGGTGCATTGGTTAAGTGCTGGCTTGGGAAGCCAGTGAGCGGCCCCAGTTCGGTCCCACATATAAGGGCCAGTGACACTGCCCTCAAAAAAAAAAAAAAAAAAAAAAAGAGCTGGCTTGGGACACCAGTGGGCCCTGTTCGGACCCCACATATGGAGGCCAGTGACACTGCCCTCTATAGCTAAGATGGTGAACAACAGCTCCATCTGGAGCTGGGCTGCTGTGAGTCGCCGGGATGGCATAGCTGCTGCCCCTGCTGCAGTGGGCTGCCATACGCTACGGTGAGTGGCCGGCAGCGGTGTGAGCTGCCAAGAGCCGCTGTGAGCGGCCGTCCACAGGCCGGTGACCAATCTGCCTCACTTGAGAAGAGCGCAATGATGATACCAACATGGGCCAGTGAAGCAATGTCCTCCACAATTAGACTGACGAACAAAAGGACAGCAACTTGTCTGTTCCCCTTCCCCAGTTCCCCAATAAAAAAAAAAGTAAATATATATATATATAGATAGATAGATAGATAGATAGATAGATAGATAGATAGATAGAGAGAGAATTAAGTAGGCTTGAAATACATTTTCAGAGTTATAAAAATACTTTGCTCTTTGGGGATGGGCAGAGGGAAGGGGAGAGAGAGAGGGAGGATATATGTGTATGGTCATTTTATGTTTCCATTGCTACTTAGAGGTGTCACTGAACAAATAATTATCAAGATGTCCAGA
This sequence comes from Aselliscus stoliczkanus, assembly GCA_033961575.1. NCBI lineage: Eukaryota > Metazoa > Chordata > Mammalia > Chiroptera > Hipposideridae > Aselliscus > Aselliscus stoliczkanus. The sequence goes on along the minus strand of CM066734.1, from coordinate 68,302,430 downwards.
CTCAGAGTGGCTGGAGAGGATCTGGAAGTATCCACATCCTCATAGTCTAAAAATGAGTTTTATTTTTTTAGCATGTAAGTCTCCTTTCAGGAGTAAGACATTTTCCACAATAATCTTTTCAGTAATCATTCCTCAGGGACTATATTTAGAATTTCATGGTACATGGAATTAAATACTTTTTCTTTTTTTTTAAAAAATGATATTTTTTGCTTATTTTGGAAGACACTCAGTTCCCTGGTCCTTGGCAGGGAATCCAAAGAATGTAAAGGATAATCTAAAAAAGTAATGTCCACAGAGCTTGTATATTTGGAAAATCCTTGGTCTTGCCACTTGTCCCTTCTTATGTGTCCTGGGCAGCATTAAATAGGCGAGGAGTAACTAAGAGCACAGAGGGGAGAGGAGAAGATGATGGTGATGGGGAGCTCTTCCAAAGTGTCTTCATTCAAGTCAGGTCTCTGCCGGCTGAGTGGCGCGGTGGTTAGGAGCTGGCTTGGGATGCCAGGGGTCCTGGTTCAGATCCTACATATGAGGGCCAGTGACACTACCCTCAAAATAAATAAATAAATAAATAAATAAATAAATAAATAAATAAATAAAGTCAGGTCTCAACTCACTGACTTCTTTAAAATTTGTAAAAAAGAACTGCATTTAGTGCTGTTGGATTTTGAGATAGTTGGAATTCTGAAAGAAATCTTGGCTTTCCCTATGGGGCTTCCCATGGCCCCCTTCCATTAGGCGGTGGCGTGACCATGCAACCTGAGGAGGAGCACAGCAAGACACCTCAACTTCCTCAAAGGGCATCAACCCCACCACCTGCATGGTGGTTTGAGAGGGCGTAGATCTGCTGATCACCAGCAATATAGATGATCTCCACCCCTATCCCGGCTTTCTCTTGTTCTGGGCCGAGAATTTATCATAAAATTAGTTGGAATTATACTGCTGATGGGTAATCTGAAAAAAGCTGTCTCTATTCCACTTCTAGAGTCTAGCCTTATCTCTACCTCAAGTCAGGGCAGAAAGCTGGTCCAGACTGTCATAATCTTCCACTGATTTACTGGAAATGAGTTTTGCTTGGGTGTTTGTCCTTTGCTTCCAATGAGTAATGTAAAGAAATACCAACTGGAAAACCCCAAATTTCTCTTTATCTAAAAACATTTGGAATATTGTTGGGGACACTGATCACATTATTTGCTGGTGGCCCCTCAATGAAGCTCCAAGTGACACCTTTCTCTAGACAGCCTAGTGAGCATAGGTTCTGGAGCCACACAGCCTAGATTCAAATTCTGACTCTACTACTTACTAGCCGTTGAACTTTCCATGCCTCAGTTTCCTCATGTGCAATGGAAATAATGATACTTGGCACACTGAATTTATATTAGGATAAAAGTCAATAGAAATAAAGTCTTTAGGACGATGCCTCACAAAAAGTTAGCACTTAAATATTAATTATTACAATTATTTTATAATGAAGCACTAGAAAAACCATTACGTTCTATAAGGAACTGGGATGCTCCTGCCTTATATATAGTGTGATTAATTAATATAAAGTAGGGTTTGGAAACCCTTTTCCCTCTCAACATGATTGGGGTCCTCAATAGTGACAGTGACTTTCTGTGGCATGGGGGACCTTCAGAATCTAGGATGGGCAGGATAGTTAGAAGCAGGTGTACTTTGCAAAAATCCCTTCAAGATTCTTAGTTGCCCTTCCATGGATTCATGCTATTCACCCTCAATGGGAACACACAGATGCACCGATTATTCCCTCATATTTTCTGTACCTTTTAAAGAAAGTGTTTGTTCTCGTAAGTCTTCTCAGATCTTTTATGGAACAAAGTAGGATATAAAATAAATAATGCAATACACGTACTTAGTTTAGAATTAAGTATAACTTCAGTAACTTATGACAAAGCTAAGCCTACCTATTAACACAAACGAATTCATAACAAGTACTGGAATAGACACAATGGCCACAGAAAGGTGGCAGATGAAGAATTCAGTAAGCAATACAACTGGGACAAAGCACCGACTTAGGCAATATTTCACCCAGGCCTCCTATTCCTGGTACCAAGTCCATCTCCATTCTAGGCATTATCCTCCCTGCCCATTCTTGTCAATTTCATACAGTGGCTTTACCGACATCACTGCCCCAGCCCTCATGGGTAGAGAAAGATACTGCGGCTATTCAACCCTCCTCCTCCAGCCTGTCCTGACAGCCCTTGTAAAACACCTGGTAGCAAAGCAAACTTTATTCACAACCCACCTTCCTGCTTTACTGCATCCCTTCCTTGCCATAAAATTCTTCTTTAAAGGCCAGCATGAGAGCCACAGCCCAAGGACTTGTTCAGTACACCGCTGGCTCTAGAGCGGCTTTCCTCTGATCAAGCTTTGCTCAGAATAAAGCTGAGTCGACCAGGAGCAGCGGAGATTTCAACTGCAAGCCCTGAGAGTCGTACAGAACCGATGGCAATATGGCAGTTTGTGGCAAAGAAGCCAGGGTTTTGAGTCTGTGTGGTATAACTACTACTAAGGGAACCCATTTGCTGTTTTATTCATCCACACAGAGCTGCTTTGGGATTTAGAAAAAATACCTAGGCTAGCTTCATAGTTTGCAAATGAAAATGAAATATGCAAAATGAAAATGCATAGCCCCTTGCTCAAAAAGCAGGAAAAAAATTTAATACTTTAAAAAAGTATTAAAACATGTAACTTTTCCCTTCTCTCTCTTAACTTGTTTTCTTTTTTTTTTTAACTTGTCATGCTAGTTATTTCATGTCATGCTCCCTCTGGCAATGGGGACCCTTGCAGGCTTTGTGCAGACCATCACAGGTGCCAAGGGTTCCTGCCTACCCCACAGATCATCAGCTTCTGGGCTCCCCCTCCCACCAGCCGCTGGACGAATGCACCATGCCCTGGGTGGGGGTGGGAAAATTGAGTCCGGAATCCCTGTTTCTCAGGGATTCATCCGCCCACCACCAACCCACAGAAAATGGGTGACCCTCAAGTTTATTGCAACATCTGTGCTAGGACAGGCTAGGTATCTAGATTAGGGGTGGGTGGGCCTCACCCCCACTGAGTCACCCACTGAACACCCCAGGTGCTGTCAGCCTGGGCTGCGCAGGCCACTACTTTGACTGTTCAAAATAATGGAGCTTGTATGCCCAGTACCAACCCTCCCCGGGCTTATAGCCAGGCCCCTCCAGGGGTGGAAGGCTGAATGGGGACAGAGGAGGGAGATCTGGAAGGGCCTGCGGTGTTACTGAGCCAGGGAATGGGCAACCGAGACCCATCTGGGGACATAGGGAGGTGGCAGGACTGTGCACGAGCAAGGCTCCAATCCCCGGGTGCACACTCCATTGCCCCACTGGGCTTCACTTAATAAAACTCACAGTCAAAGATAAAATTAGGAATTTCAAGATGGCGACCACACAACATTAAACCTCAGGCTTGGGACCCTGATTCTTGGCACTGGGCCCTGGGCAGCTTCATGGCTACATGCACACAACGCCAGCCCTGCTGGTACCTCACCAGAAGCCCAGAAGCACAGGTTCACTCTCACTCTCCATCACGAAACATGCCTGTGTTTACGACAAGGACGGCAAAGAGCTTTTACCTTGCCTAGGTGTGATGCTGCCCTGCAGGGGAAGGGGGTGAGGGGTCTACCACCACCTGTTCAGCTCTGCAAGGCAGAGCCTGGTTTACCTTACAGCCTTCTGAAACCCACCCCATCAAACAAGTCTAACTTATTACATTGTGCAAAGAATTAATGTGCTGAGATGCAGGCAGAGTCGTGATGATTACAGAAATCCTCCCAAACCTACCTTGGCCTAGGGATTTACTTTAAGTGTCGGGGAGATTAGGAAAGAGAGAGGATTGAGGGATAGTAACTTAATAAGTGGATCTGGGTAGATGGTTTGTAACAACTGGGCCATTATCCAAAGTCATTACTTTGATGCAAGACTATCACCTGGTTGCTGACAGCACGTTTCTTACAAACCTTGGCTTCTGGGTCGCTGTTGATGCTACAAGAATCGTCATCATCAGCGTGTGGGGCATTTCTAGAAAGAAAAACAGAGAGAACTGGACTTAGAATTCTATCGCAAACTCTGGTGGCACCAAGTCACACATCATGGCCAGTCTTTTCAATGCCCTACCTGAGTTTCAAAGATGCATAGCGTAGTGTTGCTCCTTCAAACTCCTTGAGACTGGGGTCCGGGTTAACTGTGGCTGCATGCAAATCCTAGAGGAAAACAGATGCCTGTTAATGGAGAATGGGGGAGGGTCCAAGACATGGCCTCAAATATCATGGCGGAGAGGAGTCCTCCCGGCCTGAGGCAGAGAGTACACGTGAGCGTAGACAGAAAAAGGCATGCAAGGGCTGCTGGGTGCTGACTGGTGCAAGTGTCGCTGCTTACAAGATAACAGGCAACCTGAGGCCATCAGCTTGAAGTCATTTACAAGTCAAAAAAAGGCAACATATGTGTGAGCTGGGCAGCCCTAGCAAGAAGCCCCAGCACTCTGTCCCTGCAGAATGCACGATGGTCACAAGGAAGAAACAGATATAGCCACAGCCATGCAAAAAGGGCAGAATATTAAATGGTCTAAAAGCTGACAATATACTTGCCTTCCAAACGTCACTATTAATCTTTCCCCCATTCAGAACAGCAAAATCACTCCATGGCTGTTTCTAGACATATAATTATTCACATAGGAAAAAAGCACATTGATTTAAAAAAAGAAAATAAAGAAAAGGAAAGGGAAAGAAAAAAGAAAAACAAAACACAAGACACTGTTGTTAGCATTGATATTCACAGGATGGGTTAGGAAACAAATTCACCCTAACTGCGACTTCTTAGCTCACTCTCTCTAGATCTCAATTGTAAAGACTAGGCAGGAGGAAAGAGATGGCGCTTTACTTACCAAAACAAATGACTGAACATCATTAACAGATAAGTTATTTTCTAAATGTGGTCTTAAAAGCAAACAAAATGCTTCCAAATGTTAAATGCCTAGCATATCTAATTCCACAGGAAACTTTTTCTCTCCTATTAACCGAACAGAACTGCTTTCTTGAGGTCAGGGTAGAACTGGGGATGATACTTGTCAAGGTGCTGGTTTGGAAACTGAGGAATATCCATGGCTATGGGCATAAAAAGCTGAGGGGTCAAATTATTTCTCTTAAAAAAAAAAGAACAATAAAGGGGAAAGACAGTTAATAAGGAACACAGTCTGACAGCATCTTGCTGGGATTTAGCCTAACAAAAAATAGCCCTGACTAAGTCCTATTTCCTGGCTCACAAATTAATATCTGTTCACAAAATGACATTCCAAACATAATTACAGAACAAAGCATGAAGTCTTGCCTTGTTGGTAGCACTTTTACAATAGATCTTTGAATTTAAACAACTTTATTCACCTCAGGCAACAAGGAAACATTTTTTATTTTCTACTAGATTGAGTGAACATTCAAACAGTTTTCATGTAAGATTTGGGGAAATCATACTACTAAAACTCAGGGACACGCTTATGACTTCGTTGCACTGACTTGTCAGGCAAAATGTCTTTTCTCAGATAACAAATCAGTAACACAAACTTTTCAACTAAGTAACGTTCAAAGTTCTTTGAAAATGAGAAGGGGACTGACTCGTAACTTCTGCTCACAGCATTAATACAATTTTTGGAATAACTTAAAGCAGAAGCAGCTAAGTTCAAAGGTCCCATGTGTTAAAAGATGCATAGATCTAACTTGGTAGGACCCAAGGAGGGCAAAGTCATTGTAAATTTAGACCCATTATCACTCCTCATTAGTTGGTGTCACTGGTGCATTCATTTTTTGGACTAGGCATCCGAACTGCAGTTTTTCAAAATAAAATAAAACTTAGGCGACTGTATTCATCTCTGAAAATAATCTCGTTTATCGGGTGAAAAGGCAGAAATGCTACCCAGCCGCCTACTTCTCTCCTTACTCCATCCCCAAAAGCAGTGTTCAGTTTTCACTCAGGAGTAAATTAATCCCATTCGGAGAGTCTTAACCTGTTAGCTGAGAGAACCTGTGAAACCCCTGAAATAAGTGAGGTTTTGTGCATGTGTGTTTTCCTGGGGAGCTGATCCCCAACTTTTCTCATATTTTCAGAGGGGCCAGTGACCAAAAAAAGGCTAGAGTCACCACTGTAGGAGTATTAATAAGTAAGTACTCAGGATAAGGACCTGAACTATCAACTGGAAAATAAAATTTTAAGCTCAAGTTTCTTAAAAAAAACAAAAAAAAATTCTATTTAGCCCCAAACCATTATCATTGTATCCATGTGAGCAATAGTTGGTTTTCGTTTAAGTTGAATTTGAAAAAGGATTTTCAGATAATGATTTAGGAAGACTAAGGTAATTGTATTTTTGTGGAGAATTTTTTTTTTTTTTAGAGGTTAGGTATTTTATAAAAGGAATCTGAAATCAGAAATTATACTTAAAAGACACTCTGTTGGGACTGGACAGCGTGGAAAAAAGGGTATTTAAAAAAACCAAGTATTCAGAAAAATCTTTAGCATTTAATAAAATAGTTCTCTCTAAGAGTGTGTGGTTTTAAAATTTTTTTATGTATTTACTCTTTGGACAAAGGGATCCCTATAAAGTAAAAGTTGATTATAGTTCTAAGACTGCATGAATCTAGCTTTTAGGCTATGGAGACATGAGTCAGCTGGCAAACTTCCAACAATCACTTTTTATAGATTTAAATAAACAAAGGCCCTATACAGTGATTTTGTGAAAACTTAAAATAACACAGGTACTCCTAAAGAAACCCTTTAGCACAAAACTCAAGTAAGGAAAAATGGAAACTAACATTTTATGTTACGATTAGGTCAAAGACCTTTCCCCCCACCCCTTCCTTCTATATTTAAAAATAACCATTTAAACATTTTTTTTCTCTCTAGTAAGTGACCACAATTTTCTTTTTAAAATTAAGGACAATGAAAGACAAAAACCATGTGTTTTAAATTTTAAGAACTACATATTCTATTTTTCTATTTTTTTTTTTAAGTTGCAGAAAAGAAGTTTATTAAAAGTAAAAATACATTTCAAAGAAGCAGAAACAGGCCCGAGAAGTATAGAATGGCTCAAGGGCCATTATTAGAAAAGAAACTCCAAAGAGTTTGGAGCAGGCTGAGCAAAGGAAGCTCAAAAGGTATTTGTCTGTTTTTTTAAGAAGACAGAATACAACATTTTTGCTAAAACATATTTAAAACAAAACAAAACAAAAAAAAATCCAACCCAACAAAGCTTCTTTGGTTCTACAGAAAGTCTGTAGCCACCCCAGACTGTAGTCTTAAGTAGTGGGAATGAGAGATGAAAGAAGAGAGAAAGAGAAAGACAAGGAGAGGTAAAGGCAGGTGGGGCAACATGCCTCAGGAAATACACAGATCCAAGAGAGGGAACAAGGGTAGTAAAGGAAGAACAGAGCCATCTTCCATGAGCAATGGCATCCCAACTGATAATCTTTCGGGCAATGCAGCTAAAGCCTTGCATAGCTGAGTGGTTTCTGGTGCCAGAGTTATATATAGCTGGGGATATGCTCTCCTGGTGCTTGCCTTGACCTTGTCCAAGCAGCAGTACCCTTGCCGGATTATAGTGATAATGCTCAGTTCTAGGACATCCCTGGAGCCTTAGCTCATCAGAGGCAGTGTCTGCGGGGACTGACCCGGGCTCACAGCATGGCGCCCTTCGTGACCACACAGCAGAAGCTGTGTGAGGGTGGACCCACTAAAGGAATTCAATTGTATATAACCTTGATGACTGAGAGCTTTCTTTTTCTTCCATATTTCTCTTCTGAGATCTTGGAAAGGAATTCCACAGATCAAACAAAAAGGGTGCACTGCCCTTCTGCTACAAAAAAGCTAATATTAGGGGCAGCCGGTTAGCTCAGCTGATTAGAGTGCAGTGCTCATAACATCAAGATTGCCGGTTCAATCCCCACAGGGGCACTGAGATGCACCCTCCACAACTGGATTGAAACAACTACTTGAGTTGGAGCTGATGGGTCCTGGAAAAACACACTGTTCCCCAATTTAAAAAAATTATTATTAAAGAAAGCTAATATTAGAGTTATTCTTGAAGACAGGCTCTGAGGAGCTGGGAAAGTCCCTATGAGACGCTAAGGAAGTCTCTATGAAGTCATATCAAAATGCAAACTGCACAGCAAGAGTGGAGGGTTGAGCCTGCCAAGAACCAGGTAGAGAGGAAAGCACTTGAACGTTAAGCAGTGGCTTTGATGGAAGCGGAAATCGTATCAGTTCTGTGTGTACTTCAGGGGTTCTGCTGGAAAACCCAGGTTCAAACCCTGCCTTCTTTCTGCTCTGCTCTGTGACCTCAGTTCCTCATATCTCAAACAGGGCTAACAGGACATCCCATCACAGCGTGGACCAAGTGAGATTAAGAACGTTAGTCCTTAGCAGACACTGGCTGCCCATGGATGCCCAGGAAATGGCAGTTTCCTTATTCTCTATTCTTTCGATGGAAAAATAAAAATAAGGTCATGTGTAAGAATAAAAAGTTGGGGGACCCACGGACTACAAAATGTTAGAAATGATGCTTCTTAATCCTCTTTTGTCAAGACTGGAGCTTTGGTATGTGTGGCCTTGATGTTAAACAGCAGAGCACCTGGAATTCTGGAATTCTAAGGAACAGGCCAGGAAGCATTAACGAACATTGTGTTTATCTATGTGTGTATATTTTTCCTTTTTAAAACACTTTCTGTGTTTTGTTGGATGCAACACTGTAAGAATAGAGTTATAGTTTATTATACAAACACAATCGAGTGAAGTAAAAAAAAAGTCAGGCTAGTAAACAGACAAATCCTTGTGCAATTAAATGTGGAAACTGCAAGCCAGGGGAGGGTCAGGGGGCCTGGGGCTCTAGTGCTGGGTCTGCCATGTCAGCACGTTAGCTAGCTTCCTTGGCTATGCAGCTGGTTTACTCCTTCATTTAGCAAACATTTCATAACCTACACCATGTACCAGGTACTGTGCCAAGTACTGGGGACACAAGATGAGGGGGACAGGTCCCAATCCCACAGAAGAGAGACTGATACGCCACAAATAATAACACTACAAAGACACACTATGAAATAAAGGGTTTTCAAAGCAGAGGTGTGAGGGCCATAATTCACAGGAGATGCTAGCATGAGGCCAAAGAGGAAGTGACATATAGATAAAAACAGGGAGATTACATTCACTAGAGGACCAGCTCTTATGCTTACTAACCATAGAATCACCTGGAAAGCTTCTGATAAAGGCATATTCCCAGGCACCCCCTTAGAAAGTCTAGCTCAGCAGCCTGCGGTAGGACCAAGGAATCAGCATGTACTATAATTCCCAGAGGTCATTCTTGGCTCATCTAGGCTGAGAAATACCGTAGCATTCACTAGACCCTTCTCGAAGTTTCTTACAAGCTCTACAATGTCATGATAACTTGATCGGGTCAAGAAGTTCAGTAAATTTGATGATAGACTGGCCCCTCTAGGCTGCCATCTTTTTTTTTTTTTTTTTTTTAAGATTTTTATTGGGGAATTGGGGGAGGGTAACAGTGCTGGGGAACTGTGGAAGGGGAACAGACAAGTTGCTGTCCTTTTTAGTCTAGCTGTGGAGGACATTGCTTCACTGGCCCATGTTGGTATCATTATTGTACTCTTCTCAGGTGAGGCAGATGGGTCACTGGCCTCTTGACGGCCACTCACAGTGGTTATTGGCAGCTCACACTGGCTGCCGGCCACTCACTGTAGCCTATGGCAGCCCACTGCAGCAGGGGCTACAGCTATGCCATCCCGTGGACTCAAAGCAGCCCAGCTCCAGGTGGAGCTGTTGTTCACCATTTAGCTGTAGAGGGCAGTGTCACTGGTCCTCATATGTGGGATCCGAACAGGGGTCGCTGGCGTCCCAAGTCAGCTCTTAACCAACGCGCCACTCGGCTGGCCCCTGCCATCTTATTTCTAAGTGTATATGGCAATCCACAGGTCTAACATAATGCATGGATTTTTCCCCTCCTAGAGAGTTAGTGCTCAAGGCTCCCATGGACATCACAAACAATGTAGCAAGAACAGAGTGAATTAGATCAAGAAGAGATCATGGTCCTGTCCCATTTTCTCTTCCATACACTTTTCTTAAGGTGCTAGGAAACACCTTTGGTTGGAAAGATTATAAGAAAGACTTGCCTATGGGCTAACAGCTATTCATAAAAATACGTGTGGCTCCCTCTTCTAATACTTAACAGCCAAGTCGTTTGGAACAAATCACTGGACTCGGGGGCGGCGGGGAGATGATAACGGGCCAAATTTCAGCAGCAAATGCTTCCTGGCCAGTTTATAAACTTTCAAAAATACTGCTGGCATGTGCAGACGAAACATTATCTGCTGTGCTTAACACTTCCCCAGTAAACTTTGGAATGTGATATGTAGAATTTTCAAACTGTAAGGAAGCCTTCAGTCCTAAAGTTTTGTGAAGCTTAGTCAACAGCTTTGGCACTTATTTTTTTAAAGCCAGTTCAGGGAAAAGTTGAATAAAATATGCCTTTTTAACACAACGTACTACAAGTTTCTTCTCTCTCTTAACATTTCGCTTTTTCTTATGTTTGCAAATTAGTTGAAATAGATTCTAGTTAGGAGTCAAAAGAATGGTGTCCGAGAAATAGTCATTTTTCTTCAGCTGTTATTAGCACTCGAGACCATGTTATCAAGAGACGTAATTTTCTGGAAGCCTCTGCATATGACACAGCCCTCCCTGAGGATAAGGTGAAGAGGCTCTACAAGCCCCCTAATACACAGTATAGTGAAGCTTGGGGGTCAGTAGTCCTTCATTCAAGCTTGACTTCACCATGGATTATGTGAGTAATCTTGGGCAAGCTCCTTCCCCTCGCTGTGTCTCACTGCTGCGATATATAAAAAGAGAACCATGACTATTGTAGCGGATGCACAGGGTTTTATGAGCAGTAAGGAGATAAGGTACGAGCCTAGTACCGTACACTCTTGACTACCCTTGGTGTCTCTGATTTAATATCCGTTTCAGTATCTGCACTTCCTGGGTATGTGGCAGGCTGGGTCTTTTCCCCAACTCTCCCCTTCCTCTTTTCTCTACCTGCTTATGATTTTCATTTATTGCCTGCTAAATCTGCTTGGTTCTTTGGCTTCATGGATGGCCTTGTGTACAGGAAAAATGTGTATGAAGTGAACAATTGAAAGGTTGATCTGAAGAACACCCATCCCACATTAAAATGCTGGAGATGGGAGTGATTCTCTGAAACTTCAAACTACACATCCATTAAGAAAGTTCACTGGAGGGATAAGACTGTCAACACAGTGGCATGCTTAGCAACAGAGGAGAGGGGTGGAACCAACAGCGAGGTGGAGGTTCACACAGTGCTGGGCGGAGCACAGGATCTGCAGTCAGAGAATGGCATGTATGCCATCCTAACACCAGATGCGGGTTCCTCAACTGAATGAACCTCAAGGGTCCGTCTTTTCTTAAGTAGGGAGCATAATGGCTGTCTTCTCTGCCACTTGAAGGAACACATGAAATGACATTTATGAAAACATTCTGAAAGTCACAAGTCATGAAGAGCAGCTGGGAGGCTGAGCACTGGGGTAACACCGAGCTCTAGGAGGAGAGGTGGGAGAAAGGGCCATGAGAGGGGACCCTGATGGGAAGGAGGAAAGAAGCTGGCACGGACAAGGGCAAGAATAGGCAAAAGTGGGAATCGAAAGGAGGCTCAGGGATCAGAAGTGGACTCTGCTACCTAACGATTTTCCCCAGGGCCAGCCGTCCACTTGTGTTGCAGTCTTCCCCAAACATGGGAACAAACGAAAGTCTGCCATGTTAATCAGAGAAGTAAAAACCTGAGCCACAGAAACGTCAGGATGCCTCCCTTGGACTCTACACACCCACACCCTGGCCCCAGGAAGCAGGCTTTACAAAGGACCTCATTTCTTCCATATCCAGAGGACAAGAGATTCACTGAACAGAAACAGCATCTCAGAATTACTCTAATCTCCTCACCTCTGGGGTGATAAGAAAGAAAGCAGAGTAGGCTGAAATCTCAAAGCCAGGGAAGTTGAGTGAGAAGAACTCTGGCCTAGGATTCAGAAACTCTCAGTTGCTGGTCACTGGCCTCAATGTGACTCAGTTTCCCTGCCTAGAATGTATAGATGCTGGTATCAGGATCCCTTCCTACCCTGGCATTCTCTGGTTATAGGGCCCTTTTCATTAGTGAAGATGGCTAAAGGGAATGAAGCCCTGAAATGGAGAAAGAAATTCTAAAGGAGATGCCAAGAGCACAGACATACAGGTAAGGAAGAGAGGGTATCTGCGCCTTAGTAAGAGCAAAGGCTGCGTCCTGGCTGGCTTAGCTTCTGGGAAACCACTCAGCGGTCCAGGGAGAAAGGCCAAGATGCGACTGGGCTGGGATAAGAAGAGGACTCCACTACATGCTAAGCTCCTTGAGCACCAAGGCTGTGCTGTGTGGGTTCATTTTTGCTCCCCACCAGTGCACCTAATACCTGAATAAATGACTGAGCAGAATTTGCTCAGGGAGTAGGAACATGATGCTTCAACAAAACTTGTCAAAATTGCCTAGTGATAAGCAACAAAATCCTATGTGGTTCAGTGGAACCAAAGTATGTGCCTGATTGTCAGGGCAAAATACCAACAAACGAAGGCCTTTGTCTACGAATGAAGGTACAGTTTGCGCCAACCTATCACTTTAAAGATGGAGGGTCTGAGGTCCAGGCTGCATAAGTGAGATGCTGAAGCCTAACAACAGAAGGATATGGTTGGAATGTAGGTTTTATTGCCTCCCAGGGGAGAACAAGTAAATAATCAAAGAAGTCTTTTTCTTGTTTCCTATAAGGAAAGGTGGTAATAGTTGCAAATATACAGAGAGAAGTTTTGAAGCTTTGCAGGTAAAAGATACAGTTCAAATGCCATCCATGTCCCCAAAGTAAAAGAAAATGGATTGTTTAAAGAAATAAGATTGTAGTCACAAAAAGGCAGAAATGCCTTGGTGTCAACGAACAAATCACTTTACTCAAAAAAAAAAAAAAAAAAAGCCAATACTTCATTGTGACCTTTTTCCAAATATACTTCTCTTGAATATTTTGTTATCAGGATTCACAAAGGTATACTGCAGGAATCTTTATATTAATAAATACCACAATGGGATTTTTTAATGCCTCAATTCTTTGTTTAAACACTCAACTTTCTACCTAAGGGATAGCAGAAATTTATGCTGTTCATTATTTCTAAAATAATGTCACTTCTGCTAAATAAACAGGTCCTTTTTTTAAAATAGAAATTGAGCGTTTAAGGGTTCTCAAGGGTTATTGTTACAGATATCCTCTCCGTGCAATCAAATGAACCTGAGAATAATAAGATATGCAGTAATTATGAGACGTCTGGCCAAGAGGCGTTCTTCTGTGTAAATATTTTATGGAGTCAGCACCATGTAGTGGCACTACAGAGTAAAATATTGCCTCCTTGAGCCCTGGGGAATCTTAACCACTTCTCATTAATCAGCCCCTCTTACTTTCTCAACCTAGAATGGTGTTTTGAGAGATCAAAAGCCATTAAAAAATGAAAATACCCCTGAAAGATGGTATTAACGCTATTTATTAAGAGGGAGTATTACTGGGATTTCAAATGCAACATGCGTGATCATCAAAAAGCTTACCTCGATGACCTGTTGGGGCAGACGCAACAAGTCTAAAGAGAAATCACAAGTTACACTCACTCTACTAAGTGATTAAAAAGATACTCCATTTTACCTCGTTCTCTGGAGTGGGAGATGGCGTTACAGAACTAAGGGACCCTTTCCTAGAGCCCCGAAGCTCTGCTGGGATGGAGACAGGGCGTTCCCACTGAGTCGTTCCTGTTGGTATGTGCCAATAATAGGTCCCGGCTACGTCGATGATTCTTTTCCAGCCAGGAGGCAAATCTGGATCGGTCTGAAATGAGTGATCACTCCATATATCTGCTGGAAACAAAAAAAGAGAGGGTTTTGTTAAAAGAGGAAACCGATTACAGTCTCTGCAGTTCAGTAGCAGTCATTGGGAGAATCTGATAGGCAGATGTGTGCGTAGCCCAGATGAGGAGAACCACAGCCATCCTACGGATATAAAATATGGTAAGAGAAGTGATATGGAAAGGAACAAGAAAAGAACTGGAAAGGAAAGCTGACACTTGGGAATATGGACATAACAGACCTACTATCAAGTCATCCAACAGCTCCAAGGACCCTATGAACAAGCTAAAGCTCCAATGTTGTTACGTGCCTTTGAGTCAGCTCCGCCTCCTGGCGACCCATGGAGTGATGTCCGCAGTGTCCTGTCCTCACAGCCCTGCTCAGCTCCTATAAACTCAAGCCCATGGCTTCTTTCATGGAGTCAATCCATCTCCTATTTGGTCTTCCTCTTTTCCTGCTGCCTTCTATTTTTGCCAGCATTATTATCTTTTCTGAAGAACCCTGCCTTCTCATGATGTGCCCAAAGTAGGACAGCTCCAGTTTTGTCATTTTTGCCTCCAGCGATGTTTCAGGCTTCATTTGCTCCAGTAGCCACAGTTAACTACCCCTTTGTAAATACGTGAAGATTCACTGGTTGGTATATAACATTCCCAGCTGGTATATAAGATTCTTATTTCCTTTAACCGCTTTCTATAAATGAGTACTATATTTATATCTTCCATTGTCTTTAACAACTCTTCCCATTTGATTATAAAGACATGCAAAGTAGCAATGTTTTTGTAATACTCTACAATTCTAAATTGCACAACAAAAGATTCCCAAGGAAGGCAGACTGGAAAAGCCTTGGAATTCAAGAAGGGACCAGATTGACTCTAAAACAGGGTGGGTGATGTAAATATACCAAGTAGGGTAAGGTGTGCAAACAACAGAGAATGGTGGGGACTGTGGCACACTGGCAAACACATGCAAGGTCCAAAGGCATTCAAATTCAACCATAATTGCTTAAACACTGTTGGGGGTGGGGCATGGCGGTAAAGAAAATAAATCTACTGGATAGTTTCAGTCATCTCTGGCCTATGTGAATACGTTATGTATTTCTGAAATAACTATTTGCTTTTAAAAATCTCATTCTTGTTCTTCTTTGAGTTAAATATGAAATGGATTACAGTGCTAGAGAAGAAAGGAGAGCGGGGAGGATTGGAGTAAGAAATTCATAGAGATGGAGGCATAATGGAGGAATCCCAGGCGGCTGTATCAATGCAGGCAGGTAGAAAAACTTAAGAAACTTGAGCTCTAATCCTGGGGGTCACTTTATGCTAAGGATTAGGCCCTTTTCTGTGTGGCAGGAAGAAACTGGAGCACTTCACAGCAATTCCAGTGAGAAAAAGTTAGTGGGCCTTGCTCTATGCAAATGCCTTCGCATCATGTGGGCAGGCATCACTGAGGCTGTTACAGATGCAACAAGAAAAAAAGAACCCGAACAAAGAGCTTGATTAAGACTAGGGGCACAGATGTGCATTCATGAGGCTGTAGGGATCCCAGCATTCACTTTCTCATTTAAATCTGCCAGAGGCAAATTATAATGTAAATTTCCCCTCCCCGTACAGGAAATTAAGCATGATTAAATAATTTCAAGTTACCCAAATTTTGCAGAAACAACTCGAAACAAACATATGCATGAACTCCTATGTCCTGTCTTCTTTTTAGGGGGTTGTTTTTGCTATTATTGTGTTTTCAGCATCTCAACTGAGACAGGAAAGGTAAAATAAATGGGTTTCTGGATTACGCTGCAGAAAACCCTATATTGCTGAGGGGGTTCCTGTCCCACTCTAGGGGCTCACAGACAAGCTCTGGGGCTAAAAACTGAAAGGATATAAAGAGGCTGCGAGTTACCATTTCTGTGGTTTTTGAAGTTTGTGGGCCTGAATTTACACATTTGTCCTGGTTGTCTCTATAGCTGGGGCATTAGCATATATGAAGAATAGCTACTTATATAGCACTATCATAACATGAAATCATGTCAGACCAAGGACAGAGACCAAGGTCAGTGGCCTTCAGATTTGGCTGTCTGAGGAGAGCTTCAGATGCTTACCTATAAAATGGGGATCAAAATAGTACCTACCTCACCAGGTAGTATGTAAAATATTCAGAATAAAAGGTTGACATATCATAGGCATATTCACTACATAAATGTTCGCTGTCATTGTTATTATCATTATTATATTATAGGTCTTCAAAACCAACAATATAATGTTAAGTTCACTAAAGTCGCCATAAAGAAAATATTTTTATATGCCCAAAGGAAAATGCTCACTACAGAAGTTATGGGATTAAATAGTCACGAAGGTTCGAAGAATAAGAATAAAAGATGGTAGTCTTATGGAGACTCTCCTTGGGGAAGGAGGTCAACCAGGTTTCCTCAGCAGGAATGGAGTCTGGGGATCTGAGCAGGTCAGGTAAAGTCAGATTCTACCCAGCATACCTTGCTGGACTTCCCATGCACCATGCCCCTGACCGGCTGTACCTTTGCTTCACAGACACCTTCTTTTTCTTTAAATATCTGTGTCTCAATTAATGTATAGGCAAAAAATACATATATTACAAAATTTTAAAATTAAAGATTTATGACCCCTGTTGCCCGGTTTTAAGCAGATTTGCTAAACTTTTCTTGGGTGTCTCTCAAACACACCATCCCCAAATAAGAAAGTTGCCTTGTATTTGCATGATTCTTGAGTTTTCCCTCCTCTGTGGGTCTGGGGCCCTTATTAAATAAATAAAAAAAGTTCCCCACCCATCAGGTAAAGCACATCTTCACACATTATCACATTTAATGCTGACATCAATCTCAGCTAGAAGGCATAAGCAGGAATATTAACAAGCCAGGACAAGAATTCGGGCCTTTCAGGGCTTAAACCTAAGTCCTATTAATGCTGCCATGAGGTTCCAAGAGCCAGTAACAGCAATACTGTTAATAACAGTAAAGGTAACACGGATATGGTGCTGACAGCGGGCTGCAGCGCCCAGCTCTCTTGTGCTTTACTGCAGGAGCCCATGGAGTGTCCAAGGCCGCCCTGTGAAAGCCACTCTGTTGTTACCCTGTTTCAGAGAGGACAGCAGTATAGTTCAAAGTCAAGGGAGTAAACTATGTCCTTATGCAGACAAGGATTTTAGTTTTCTAAAAACCTGAGAAAAATCATTATGGGGAAATCAGAGGGTGAAAAACGGGGAGAAACAAAAGGCTGCAAGGCTGAGGCGATGAGCCCAATCAGCTGCCCTGACCACGGTCAAACACCTGGTAAGTGATGGCACCAAGATTCACCCCAGGGGAATGGCCCTGAGCCTGTCAAGTCCCATGAGGACACTTCCAATGCAGGCTTTACACAGGGTCTGCCTTTCTGTGCCTCCCTCCCTAATTTTGCTTACAGTAAATCCGGGTATCATTCCAGATGACCACACACCTGGGCCCTCCCATTAGAGGTCTTAGGACCAAATTCCACCCGCAGGCACACTGCGGAGATTGAGGTCCCACCTATTCCTCCTTCCTATCCTTCCTGCAAGATCTTGCACGCAAGGTGCTTTACAGTCTTCCATCATCACTGCATCTCACTGAAGGCAAAGTCACAGTGACAGGGAATGGTTCAGCGTAAGAGTTGAAAGCCATAAGCGCCCTTTCAAAGTGGCTCTGTGGCCCTTTGTTGTTCATGGTTTTGTTCTTTTTCTGAGGAAACAGGAAGAAGGGTCTGGAAGTCAGAGTATAAAAATAGCCAGGCTGAGAGCCCCAGAAAGTCCCACTTGGGACTCTGCTGGGAGCCTCTTGAGCCAAAAGCAATACTTGGCGTGGGAACAAGGAACCCATCTGTGAGCAGCAAGGATCCGCCCCTTCCAGCCACCTCTGGCGCCTGGGCCCCTGGCCTGGCTCTACCCCAGCATCCTCACAGGGACCAGCTCCTGCTCCCCTGCCTGGTGGGGTCTGTGTGTGAGGCAAGCCCGCCTCTAACCATCTTCTCCCCTGGGCTCACTTGCAGGAACACCAGGGTCAAATGAAAACAAATTAGCATCTACCAGCAGCAGATGGAAATTTCCTCTCCTGCTCTGGAGGCCACAGGAATGAGGAATGGGTGGGCTGGGATTCTAAATTTGGCAAGGTCTACAGCGCAGGGCACAAACGCTTTCCCTCAGGTCCTCAGAATGGCACTCATTCCCTACCTCAACATTTGTGCATCCAGCGCCTTCGGTGTGCAGGGCACGGGTGAGGGGGTGGAGAGGAAAGAGGAGACAGATTGATTCATTCAACAAATCATTTCCTGTCTGCTTTGTGCCAGGCATTGTTTTAGGGCTGAGGATGCAGAGGTCATCAGACAGGCCCAGGTCCTGCCTCAGTGACCCAGGGCAGTAGTTCTCAAGCGTCAGAGTCACCTGGGGAACACACTAGAACATAGATTGCTTGCTGGGTGCCAACCCCAGGGTTTCCAGCACAGTAGGTCTGGGATGGGGCCCGAGAATTTGCCTTTCTAGCAGTTCCCAGGTGGACCAGGCTGCTGGTCTCCAGGCCTCATTGGCTTAGGAAAACAGAAACGGTCATCACTCTTTTCCAGGAAACTCCAGCTAACTAATGGCTCCACAGGAAAAAAAAAAAAAAGTGAATGTATATTCAATCATTCATTCATTCATTCATCCACTTACTCATCCTTTTGTATTGAGGGCTTCCTATAAATGTCAAGCACTATTCTAGAAGCTGTGAATACAGTCATGAATAAAAGAGGCAAATTCGGTAATGTGATCAGTTTTGTCTGGGGATGGGGTAGCCAATTTGGACATGATGGTGTGGGAAGGTCTCTGAGGAACCGCGTTGCCCTAAACTAGAAGGGTCCAACCCTGGGAAGAGACAAGTGAACAGCATTCCCAATAGAGGGAACAGCCAGTGCAAAGGCCAACTGGCAGGAAAGCGCCTGTCATGTCATTACGGAAATGTAACACAAGGATAAGGTTTAAGGCAGCAAGGGCTAAGAGTTCACCCTCTCCATAAAGGAAAACTCCTGAAGGCCTTGTGTGAACTGTGTTTTCAAAGTCAGAAGCGTAATTTACGCAACGCTCCCATTCCTGGTGAAGAAAAAACTCTCTTCCCAAGTTTTAGTTATGGCTGTTGCTAGCTACTCTTTTGAGCAATGGTATTCCTGAGGGAGCAAGATGCTTTCATCCAGATGATCTGAATTTAGCTTTAAAACTCCTTTCTGATCACTCTGTGGTCCGCTTCCTTTGCCACTTTCTCTCTCTTTCTCTCTCTCACTACCTAGTACTTTTATTTTTACTGGACTTAGGACTTCATTGTCAGAACACAGCAAACAAGACTTTTCCTTTCTTTTAGTTTCATTACCAAATTTTGAAGACAATAGCACAGAGCCAGAACTCTATGCTAGGTCGTTAATTATAGATTTGCTAAGGGTTCCAAGCAGCATATAGAGGTTGCTTAGAAATGGTGCAAAATTATCCTCAGCCAAAGGAACTGGCAAAAACAATGACGATGGAGACAAAATGAGCCCCAAAGTGTTTAAAATCTGTGAGCTTTCGAAATCCTGACCCACTAGCCTGCTAGACACAGAGGGAAGGAAAGCTTACCAAAAACAGTTTCAGGGCCTCGTCTACTTCTTGATATTTATTTGCAAGGCATAATTGAGATTCTGAAATGTCTATCACAGCCTTAGCTCAATTGAGCTTTCCTAGGGTAGCATTCCTTTAACAGTTGTAATAAAACTCTTAACAGTTTGGGGAGTGTTAATTTCCTAACACTTTATCCCATATTTTTCTTTAAAAAAAATAATAAGAATTTTGAGTGTCCTTGAAATAGAGAGCTATTTGTAGCTGAGGATTTTTCTGGTAAAATATTCTGAGAACTGACTATTTAAATAGGCCTTAAATTTGGGCCTTGTAACACTACACACTTTGTATCTTTTTATCAAGTTTTTTGGCATAAAATCAACACAGAATTTCTTAATTTAAACTCACTAGAGACATAGTCTTTGTTGGGCTTATGCTACTAAATTTGCTTCAGAGCCATATTACTATCAGACAGGAGCTCTGGAGTCAGCCGACAGCCTACATCTCAGCTCCAACGCTGGCTAGCTGTGTGACCTTGGACAAATGGCTTAATTTCTAATGGCCTGTCTGATCAATATATGAGAGAGCTGCTGACAGCTCCTACCGTATAGGGCTGATGTGGAACAAAGTGCCCAACACAAAATCAGGCACACAGAAATGGCTCAGTAAGTGTGTGTTATTATTAGCTATCAACTGCTTCATTCAAATGTGGCTTTGGGGAAAAAATAGTCTGTAATATAAAACGTTTTAGAAATGGCATCAATCACAGTGCTTTTCATTTAAAACCCTAAGATTTCTGACAGTTTGCAACCACCAAATGTGTTTTTATGAAAAAAGGAGTTTTTATTTACAACAAGAAAACTAGATGATAACCGTGGCCACTCGCGTGTCGTGTAAAAACAGTGCAGCCTATGCAAACACGCTGGTTTGAGCGTGTGGCACCTCTTCAATCAGCACGGGGCTGTTTTTTACCATGCTGTTGAGCCACTAAAGCAGCAGAAATGAAGTCCAAACAAAATAGTTTGCTAAGTGTGTGGTATTCTTTAAGACATCTTTCTCTTGAGAATGCTTCTGCTCTACCTTCTGTCCTCATGAAAGTATGGAAATAGGAGCTGATCTGATGTTGGTGGAAGATAAAAGGGAAAATACGCCTCTCTGTTCACAGACTGTTAACCAAAATCGAAACACAATATAGCACTCAGGGGGATTCTGAACAGACAAATTTAAAAACTAAAAGGCATGAGATGTAAGCAGCTACAAATTATTTGGAGGGAAAAGCTGGTATTTGTCTATATCCATCCATCCCTCCATACCTATACATACATATGGCCTGGCTGCAGAATATTTTAAATATCAGCAGAAGGCCTCATTCTAAACACCTAAATACACAATAAAACATGCATTTTCTTACAACTTATGAAAAGAGATATTAAAATCTTAAGATAATATATCACCTAAGAATACTATTTCCTTTTAGAGTGTGCACAAAGTACAGAGTAGCATAATTTATACACATTGCTGAGAAGCCACAAGCCTTAGGGTCTTCCCCCATAAAAAAAGTTAAAAATAAAAACTTAAAACTTGAGTTTTCATATTTTACTTTAAGGCAGCTACAGACCATTCCAGTAACCTCAATTTTGTTTTTCTAAGAAGTGCTGGGAAAGACCTGTGGTGAAACCAACAAATGTCCAAAACTCAAAAGTTTTATCATAATAATGAATGGAGAATGGGTATGGGTGGCTATGCTCTCGGAATCAGCAATTTTTAAACAATTTTAAAAAGCAAAGATCAGGGGCTGGCCGAATGATTCAGTTGGTTAAAGAGTGGGCTCTGAGCAACAGGGTTGCCGGTTCGATTCCCACAGGAACCAGTGAGCTGCGGCTGAGCTGCCAACTGGCAGTCGGATGGCTCAGCTGATGAGAGCACGTGCTCTTAAAAACAAGGTTGCCAGTTTGACTCCTGCATGGGATGGTGGGCTGCACCCCCCTCCCCCAACTAAGATTGAACATGGCACCTTGAACTGAGCAGCCGCGAACTGCCAACGGGCGGCCAGATGACTCAGTGAGCAACAAGGTTGCGGGTTCTACTCCCACATGGGATGGTGGACTACACCCCGCCACAAGTAGATTGAAAGTGGCAACTGGCCTTAGAGCTCAGCTTGCATGCTCCACAACTAAGATTGAAGGACAACTTGACTTGGAGCTGATGGGTCCTGGAAAAACACAATGTTCTCCTTCCCCAGTTCCTAAACACTGTTCCCCTCCCCAATTCCCCAATAAAAAAAATCTAAAAAAAAAAAAAAGCAAAGATCATAACATATGTATGTAAAATTGGTAGGCAGGTTTATTACTTTTTTCCTCCAGTTCTCTGACTATATCACTCACCTACAGAATAGCAGCTATATATCTTGTTCAATACCAGACGGGACTGACCAGGTTTGACAGAAAGATCAACAAATCAGGCCTAATATGCTTTGCTTTCAAGTTTGGGTATTTAGTGCCTAATCCTAAACCCAGTGTTCTAGGAAGATCTATAACTGTATGGAAATTAAGCAAAGGGTAACTGTACAACATTGTCCAGAGAATGTGTCCAGGTGCCATATCCTCAGTCAACCCAGAGACATAACTTCCTCATTTGATCATCCTTTCAGGGATGAGAACCATTTAGAGAAGAGAAGACAAAATACCACCATGAGCAGGGATCTTTGTTTGGCTTCCATACAATTAGACAGAATCACTACTGGCACTGTACTCTTTCAAGGTAGACAGGTTTTAAAGTATATTAAATAGAGCCAATTTTCTTTTCCATTATTTTGGCAGGGTCTTCAATATACTTTTCTCTTAGAGCTGTGTTTTAAGGCTGGAGCACAATAGCAATGATGACAAGGTGGAAGTTATTTCACGGGTTGCCTTGAACAATTTCAAGGTCATTATTATTTGAAATTGTGGCATGCTAGGACTTGACTTCCCAGCTACGTTAAATATTACAACAAAAGATGATTATTGAGAATCTAGGAAACAGACATAATATTCAGTGACAAACTACAATTGGCCTTTCATCAGCACATTAAAAGAGCAAGCTGAAGTAGAGGCCATCTTTTCTAAAATCGAAATCTGTATGTGGGAGCACACAGAACTATACACCCATAGATTAAAATGCATATATTTTGTTTTCCAATATAAGAACAAGAGTATACACTGCTAGACTTTCAGAGTGCTGTAACTAATCCAATCTCATTTGATCACACAAAATCTTGTGACACAGGTAGAGGAGATAATATCCTCATTTTACAAGTGAAGAAATAGATTTCTGCAATGTTAAATAATTTGATCAAGGTTAGGAAGCTGGTTACTATTGACTATGGAGAAATCTCTGTATTTTTGTTTGGGAACCATTATATTTGTTAAGTGTATTTTTAAAGGTTAAGTGCCCTTAAAAAAATCAGCAGAACTGAAGTAAATTGTTCAGTCTGCCAGAGTGATTAGTGGGCAAGCTTTAATATTTGCTGTAAAATAGAATTTTAGACTATGGATGGGGCAGAGGAATTCAGGGAAAATGTCTTTCTGAGATTAATTTTAAAAAACACATTTGAAAGGATCAGGGTCTGTTTTTTATTACTCCTCTGAGATATTCTCTACCTAAATTAAAAGAAAGCTGTTTTTTATTACTCCTCTGAGATATTCTCTACCTAAATTAAAAGAAAACTTGAAGCAGCTTATATAAAAGATATATTTCAACCAACAAAATAACATGAAGATACAGCCATGGAGTTGAGAAGAAATTTAATTTCTTGCTTCAAAAATTTACTAAGTTTCATTTATCTAATAAGAGAAGTTTATCAAAAAAGAAACTTTTTCTATGTGCCAAATCTAAGAGGAACTTAGCATGTGGAAAACAGCACTGGAGGCACAAAGGCAACAACTGATAATGAAGGTTTCACATTGCATCTGGATGGTTTTAATTTGTAAATCTTGTTTTTAAATTGTAACCATGTTGCACAACAGGTAATTAAGTGCAAACAATTAAAAAAATAACAATACAGTTAACTGGGCAAGCCATTCTGTACTTTTCCTTTTGTCTATGAGAAGCCTGGTATTTGGGTTTCATAAATAAGGTGCCTGTGGCAGACACTGCAAGGTGTTTATCAATATCCAGTGTTTTCTTTTAAAACAATAAACATTTCTGATTGGACACATGACCACCCAGAATACAGAATCCATTTCCCAGCCTCCTTTGCAACTAGATGTAGCCAGGGAGGTAACATTCTAACCATTGGGGTGTAAGCATAAGAATTATATGGCAGCTTCTCAGGGCCTTCCTTAGAAAATAGCTGACATGCACACTTTTTCCTTGCTGTCTGTAACAGACATACCACCTTAGACCACGAGGATACAGGCTATACCCTAAGGATGGTGGAGTAGTATGGTCGAGGAATTTGGGTTCCTGAGGTGCCTGGGGAGCAGAGCCACCATATCAGTGGACTGCTGCTGCCAGGCTTCTATGTGAAAGGGAAATCAATTTCCATTGTAATAAGCCACTGTTATTTTATTTTTAAAGATTTTATTGGGGAATTGGGGAAGGGGAACAGACAAGTTGCTGTCTTTTTGTTCTTCAGTCTAGTTGTGGAGGACGTTGCTTCACTGGCCCATATTGGTATTGTCATTGCGCTCTTCCTGGATGAGTAAGATAGGTCGCCGGCCTCTGGATGGTCGCTCACTGTGACTATTGGCAGCTCATGCTGGCTGCCAGCCGCTCACGCTGGCTGCCAGCCACTCACTGTAGCCTATGGCAGCCCACTGCAGCAGGGGCTGCAGCCTACATGAGCTGGGGCTCACACAGCCCAGCTCACAGGTGGAGCTGTTGTTAGCTGTAGAGGGCAGTGTAACTGGCCCTCATATGTGGGATCCGAACCGGGGCCGCTGGCATCCCAAAACCAGCTCTTAACCAATGTGACACTCGGCCGGTCCAAGCCACTGTTATTTTAGAGTCTTGTATTACTAGCAGTTGGTACTGACCCTACTCATTCATCTAATGGCAGAAAACTGAATTCCAGACCTAGTACCTAGGAAAGAAACAGCTTCTAATGAATTAGCTTTGCAACCCCATATTTAATCTCAAATTATAGGCATCTAAATTATAGAGTTAAGAAACCCAGGCTCCTGACTCCCAAATTCTCCAGCATTCTTTCAACATATTGAACACTCAAAACAGCATATTGTTGGAATATAACTTCATTGGTTATCATTCATTCATTTTCCACAACCCACCAATCCAAGCATTGCAACCTCATCGCCAACTCTTATCAAAAATACCAAATATAGACACTGTATTGGGTTTAATTTTTCACAGACCTCAAGAAGTACCTAACAGGATTCAACCAACCACAAGCAACATCCAGCCATTCATTTGATTCAACATTTTTAGTTCTTTGATCTAAACCATCCTCCTCCCCCACCAGCTCCAATTTTAGGTCAGAAGAGAAAAGCAAAGAGTCTCCAGAGGAGAACAAAATAGTAAAACCAATTAGCTGTTGCACACCTGTGCAACAGCTTGTTTTTTTGTTTGTTTGTTAATTTTTGTTTGTTTTTCTACCAATGAAAGAGTGATATGCAGAGCCCTGAGATTTTCAAAGATGCTAGGACTACTGACAGAAAGAGGCGGGGGTACTTATGGCTCCAATCTGCCACAGATGCATGTGTAGAAAGTGTCATTGTTTTATGCTTCTCAAAATAGAGTCCAGCTTAAGACAATATTAGATAATTGAATAAAAATGAACCAAAATTAAAGAAAAGGATAAGTAAATGAAATAATTATTCTCAAAATCTCAAACAAAGAATTAGTGCTCAAAGTTTAGAAGCACTTCCTTTCTGCCAAGATTAGGATATGGCACTATTAATATTTGGTGTTTAAATTGTGGGTCTTCAATAGTAAGAAGTTCAAAAAAAAATGTGTCTGAGATGCTATCAATCACAAATCAAACAGATATAAGTTCCTTAAAGCAAAGACCAGGCTTGTTCTTATTTAACCAACCAAGGTACCACAAACATGTCTCATGCATAGTAGGTGTTGCAATGTAAGTTTTCTGAATGTAAATGAATGTAGCTGGGAGTGGCTCCCTTTTTCATATCTGATTCTCTGAAACTACAGAAGCTGCCTAGGTCATACCTATACAAATGAGAGCTATAGGAAAGAGGAGATCAATGAAGGGAAAGGAGAAAAGAAAGAAGGGAAAACGGGAGTGGGGGCATGTACCACTAAGCTGCCTGCCTGCTGAGTCTGAGTTGAGTTTTACTTTGCTATGGCATCCATAAAGGAACTAGAATCACTATTGCCATTTTTTATTCACACATGAACGTACTGGTTAACCCTCCAGGTCTCGAATTCCAGCCAATATGCTGTAATTATTTTCCTACTAGAAAAACGCTCTTGAAGCATTAAAGATGTCTTATCTGCAGGGTGTCTGGGAAGGATTCCAAATTTATAATGCTATAGAAACAGGTTTTTTTTCCCCTCGTCTCAAAATCTAAGCCTCTCATTTATGAAAACTCTGATTCACACAAAATTTTTATTCTAGGTTAGCTCCACTTCTTTCTTTCTAGATCTGTTGGTAATTAGTGACCATTTGTACATGATGGTCTCTCTGTTCTTGAATTCTGATATGTTCTAAGTATCTTCCTCAACTCTGCCTATTCCTTTCTCTCTGAAAGAAATGACTATCCTTTCTATCTGAAAGAAATAACTATAACCTCAAAGCCTTTGAGGGGAGACTCTACTCAGCACACACAAATGGTCCTTAGATCTTAGAAGTGGGTACAGAGGAACATTCTTTTGAGTCAGATGCTGTGTCAAAGTCCTCCTTGTTGCAGACAAAACAGGCCGACATCAGTGTGGACAAGTACACAACTGTGTGGGGAACTGTCCTAAACAGTTGTTTGTGCTTCCTTCCTTGTACAAAGTCTGTGTGTCTTCTTGTATCACAGATGCACTTTGATGAATGAACTGAGAGCCTTTACCCCTCCCTTTAGAAAATATTACAGTGGGAGGTAGTCAACCATGGAGCCAAGGTCAGAAAGGAGTCGAGTGAAAGAAAATACTGTGCTTTTTAAAAAAGATTTCCTTTGGGGAAACAAACAGTATAAATTATTTTTAAAACTAAGAGAGCACTTTCAGGGTAAATTTTCCATGTCTTTTTTTTTTTTTCTTTAAGGGTAATAACTTTTTTCTTCCACCTTCTGCTTCCATGACGAAGTCATTTAAAAAATATATTATGCTCTGCTGATAGAGCAAGAATTGCAAATTTTCTTATTGCAAATAAAGGCTATGCTTGCACTTGGCACAAATTCCAACTGGTCACCCTGGGAAAGCTTGATCTTTTTCACAGCCAGTCTTGGTCTGCTGGAGAAACATATCCATAGGAACTGAATTAGTTAGCTACTCCCAAGAAAAAAAGAAATCCATGACTTGATTTACCCTACCAATCAAAAGGATCTGATTCAACAAAGAACTGCTATGCTTTATTTTTCACTGAACAAAATTATATAAGTGTATCATCAATAAAAATAAGATAAATCATTTTTTCTTTAAAACAGGTAAATAACATACACTCTATAACTAGCAATACTAAGTATATATTCCACACAACTTCTCACACAGTTCCATGCAAGGATGTCCCCTGAGGGATTATTCGAGGTACGAGAGAAATGGAGGCACCCTGGTAAAATGTGTTGGATTCACACCATGGAGCAACATGCAACAGATAGAAACAATGCATTAGATGTACACACAGCCTTATGGGCAGATATCAAAAACACAGCACATGGGTAAAAACAACACCCTTTAAATAAATTAAGAACACACACAAAACAACAGTGCACATCACAAGTATACCTTTGAACAAAAAGTTGCACTAAAATGGTTCCCCATGGGTGGAGAGAATGAGAGTGAGGTAAAGGAATAAAAGCAAGTAAATAAATAAGCATGTAAGGGCCGGCCAAGAGGTACATGGTTAAGAGCTGCCTTGGGATGCCAGCTCTGAGCAGCAGGGTCCCGGTTTGGATTCCACATGAGGGCCTGTGATGCTGCACCCTCTACAGCTAAGATGGTGAACAATGGCTCCACCTGGAGGTGGGCTGCAGTGAGTTGCTGGTGACAGTTTGGCTACAGTGGGGCTGCCGTGAGCCGCCGTGAGTGGCCCTCCGATGGCCGGAGAGCAACTGCCTCACCCGGGAAGAGCACAATGACGATACCAACATGGGCCAGTGAAGCGACGTCCTCCACAACTAGACTGAAGAACAAAAGGACAGCAACTTGCCTGTTCCCCTCCCCCAATTCCCCAACGCTGTTCTCCTCCCCCAATTCCCCAATAAAATCTTTAAAACAAACAAACAAAAGGATGTAAAACAAGAGAGGTTTCTTAAGTGGACCAGTGATGAAAACACATCATGATTATGGCATACAATTAACTCAACTGTTTGTAACTGAGGTCCAACACAAACTCACTTTCTTACATTTACATATCTTCTTTAACAATAAAAACACCAATGAAAAATCATCAGAGATAACAGCCATTGTTTAGGTTACTGAAAGCTCTACATTCTAGAGCTGTGCCAGCCAATAACGTAGCCATTGTTACACGGTGCTACTGAGCACATGAAGTGTGGTTGCCAGTGTAACACACACACTGCATTTGAAAAAGTACAATAAAAAGAATACAAAATAGTTTGTTAATAATTTTTATATGGATGAAATGTTAAAATGATATATTTTAGATATATTGGGTTAAACAAAATACAAGATTAAAGTTAATTTCACTTGTTTCTTTTTACCTATTTTAATGTGGCTATCAGACTATTTAATATTACATATGTGGCTCATATTGTATTTCTAATAGATGGCACTGTTCTAGAGGCTTCCAGTGAGCTGGAGTTCAAGAAGGATCCTTTTTGTAAAAAATTCTTTGGAGCCTCAAGTTGGAAGGTCCTAAAAAACATAATGTGGGCCCCTGACTAGAATGATATAAAAGTGGTTCAGGATTAAATATTAAAATTCTAGGTCAGGAATTGTCAACAGTTTTGAAGCACTCACAATCTTCCATTGTTCTCATTTTAAAATTTCTTTAGGATTAATTCCGCTCTTCAGAAACACAAACTCAGTTCTTAAAACTGAAGGATAAGAACATTTCTACTATAACTCATTCTGAAGCTATGATTTAAAATAATAAGATTTAGTTGGAAAAAAAAACTCGATATAATTTATCAATACAGATGCACAAATATATGATTTAAGCATCCAGGGAGATGCTTTTAAAATCAAAATGACCTTGGCATTAACGATTTACAGAGATTCTGTACTATTCAGTAATCCCCGCCCCCACCACCATTCTCTCTCTGTGTCACATGCGGCTATTTTTCCTGCACCCTTTTGTATGGACCAGCTGCCATAAAGGTCTGTATATTCCTTTATGACAAGACCCTTGCATTTTCATCTTTGTATCCCCAGCACTGAGTGCAATGCGTGGCACATGATGGATGGTCAACAACTATCCATCCAATTAATTAGATGTGAGTGTTTCCAGAGGAGCACAGTGAAATGTCTGGTGAAGAACAGGGTCGGATAACTTACTTTCTTGAGATTGCTTAAGGAAATTATTAAAAAGTGCCAAATACTCTGCAATGTTTTCACAGTCCAGCAGCATCAGCATCCACAAGAACGTTTACTGAGGAGTTTACCATGTGCCAGGCACCGTTCTATGCACTTTACATCCCTTGCTTCATTTTCTCCTTATAAGAATCTTTTAAGGTTGGTGTCACCTTATCCCCATTTTATAGGTGATGCATAGAGAGCGTAACTGACTCATGGTCACAGAGTTAGTAACAGCAGAGCTGGGATTCAAAGCAAAGCTGGGATTACCAGAACATGTCCTTGTAAGTACATGTCAATCAAGACATAAAATCATCTGCTTCAGAAATTGAATCCAGAACAATACGGTGCTCTCATATTCATGCCCTGCTTTCCAACCTCCACAGCAGGACGTCAGTCCAAGCTCTTGCAAGCCTTACCTAGATTTGAAAATGGTTCATAATCAATTATTGTGATGATACTGTTCCCTCTAATCATACCACAGCTAGTAATTCCCAGAGAATGTCCATTTGAACATCCTGTATAATAACCAGACAACCCTTAGTACCGCAGTGCATTCTACGTCCCTTCAATGGTTTCTGCTCCCTTTGACATCTCACTCCCTTTCGCCTCTTCCAATCCAGGCTAACTGGATAGTGGCTGGTCTTACAGGACCACACACATTTCTGCATCCTGTGCCTCTGATTATGCTGCTTCCCTCGACTGGAACCTCCTCCTTCTCAACCTGCCCCTGAACCAAAACTTGGTCATTCTTCAAGGGTTGCTCCCTCCGTGAAACTTTTCTTAATCATCAATTTAAAAAATTAACCTGTTCCTCCTGGGATTACCACCTCCCTTTAGAGACATATTATTTAGGTCAATTTTCTACTTAGAATTACAGTTTCCAGTGTGAGACACTGACCTCCCTCAGCTCCTAAAGAATGGAGTCAAGGGTCATATATGAGTGATTCTCAATGGATACCTTTTCGAGAAAGTTGAATGGGAGGTGGAAACTACTTTTCACAGGGCTTAACAACCACATCCATGAGTTCAGAATTTGTTATATGCAACAAAATGCTACCAAGAGGTTTGATCAGGAAAATCCATAAGTTTTGAGACTATCATTACTGACAAGATAGAAAATAGATGAGATGAAGTTGTGTGTATTAATGTACACATCATGTCTCATAACACATGTTCAAAATTTTCATGTCAGTAATAGAAGTGAAAATATAGGGCCCAAATACCATATAATTACAAATTCTACATTCCTATTTAATTGTGCTATCACTGTAAATCAGTGATTAAAAACCCAGTCACTGTCCATTTGAAACAGTCCTTCCTTCCAGTGTATAACTGTTGTCATGACAACATGACTTCCAGCTGTATCTCTGTGAACAAGCTTATGCTTAAAGGGAGAAGATCAGGATCAATCAGGTTACATAAAGAATATGTTGACCAATTTTAGAATGCAAAGGAAACATGTTTTCAATCCAAGGTTACCCAATATAATCTTTTTAAATCCTCTCAAACAACAGAACCAACCAGGCCAGGCTTTTTTAATCAATAAAATTGTGTTTAGCATCTATATTCCTTACAGATAACAATAACACATAAATTCTACACACCAGCCCTGTAACTAGTCAGGGTATTTTCAAAACATATTCTGCCCTTAACACTTACAGATATCATCCTAAATCTTCCAGATTTAGTCAGAGGCCGCCCATCTTTTTTCTGCCTCATCCTTTCTGACGGATGCACTCTCACTAGGAACTGATTCTCTGATTCAAAGGAGACAAGATGGGAAGTGGGCTGGAGGCTGATTATCAGTCCTACCCATCCAGATTATCTGAATTTCAGACATCTTGCATGACTATATAAATTAATTTGAAAATTATGTGAGAACCAGTAATTACTTGTGAATAAGACCTACAAATGCATGAGAACTTGACAAAAAGTTTATGTACAGAATCAATTTCCTCATTTTTCACCCATACATTGGATTTTTGATTAGTATTGCCACCTCTCCCCACTTCTCTTTTTTTGTACCAATGACATTTAAATTAACTGCATTTGGGTGTTTGTTTGAAGGCTGAAGATAGTCTCCTGCACCCACCTTACTTCAGCAATGGTCTTGCCAATGGGATCAGGGTGCCCCAACATGCTGGGCTAGGCTCTCCAGGGACAGTTCCTACATCTAGGGGGCATTTGGAAATGTAGGAGAGTGTTGGGGGTTCTCATAGTGGCCACGGGGCCCTACTGGTGAATGGGGGGCCAGGGATACTGAATATCCTGCAGTGAGCAGGGTAGTCTAGCAAAGGTAACAGACAGCCCTGGTCTTCCAGGGGCTTTCCTGGTTTTAGCACGAAAGTGCTACATCCTGGAAATCGCCCCCAATCCTAGGCAAATGGTCACCTTAAGTCCAGCACAAATGAAGGACTGTCTCTGTCAGACACTGGAGACTTTCCTTTTTTAAGGAAAGTAACTAAACATTTGCACCACATCTCCTAAGAATTCTCAATGGCTCCATAACTCACTAGTCCCTTCTGACAGTGGCATGTATTTAGAGTTTATATCTCAGAGAGAAAGTAATTTTCCTCACACTCTTGTAACCTTAGAAATTTCTAGTATGGGTGAACCCTCAAACCAGATTTTGTGAAAATTCCTACATCAAGGCTATGAAATGTCTTCCTATTGCTCAGCATTATTCCTATCGACTGATAAACTCCAGCAAAATCTAACAATGGGGAACTGCTAGCACAACTCTTCCTTATGACACTCAAATTCTAGGAGGAAAAAAAAAATTTTAATCCCAAAATTCAAACTGTATATTGAGAAACAGACCAGTGGCTTTTCAAACCTGTCCTCTCTTATTTTTGGTTTTCTTCATTATTGTATTTACAAGTACTTTCCTCAATTACTCTTAAGCTGAGAAGGCGTTTTATACTACTGACAAGTAATAAAACCTAAATTCCCTACGTACTCATTCAAATAAAGGTCACAATAATTGGAGTGAGAATCTCTAAGGATCACATCCTACATCTTTATGCAGAAATGGTGGAAACTTGCTGTGGGAAGAAAATGGTGAAATCAGCTGCTTTTCATTCTCTTTAAATTTCCCCATCCTGAGGCTACTAGACAACATAGCTGCTCAAGGATTCTGCAATATTTTTCCAAGAAATGTTTTCCTTGGATGATCATCAGAGGAGCACTGGTTTCTGTTTGGTAATGGCACTTTGGAGGCCCAAAGGACTTATGAATAATAACCCTAACTTAATACTAAAAAATGTTCTAAGAGCAGGGAAAGAAAGTCTATCACACAACTGCTCCTTTGACACCTTTTGGTTCTTAATCTGACACTAGGTGGCAGGGAATTTGCTTTAACAAAGAAATTAGTAAAGGTATGCCCCCAAATTGTTGCTCTACATTTAAACCACTGATTTAGATGTGAAAAGGGAACAGTACATAAGAAATCCTTTCATATTCACATTCAAGCTTTAACCTCAGTGTATATTCTTATGGACCAGTTTATGAGAACGATGAACAAAGAAAACCTTTAAAATTGAACAAGAGTGCTCTCAACAACAACAAAAAGAACTCCCCAAAATTAAAATCTAGAGTTATAAAATAGATAAATTATTGACAATTTTGTTTGAGCATGCTTGCTTGGTAAAGGATTCATTTAAACAATCCTTTCAAATAGCAAAATTCGCTAATGCAGTTAATTTGCCCAATTTTATAGATTTTAAGCCACCCAATAATTTTCAGTATTTCATAAATAGTAAAATGAAAGGATCTAGAATACACCACTATCGCACAGAAATTACTTTGCAGTGCAAGCATTTGAATTCCTGACATCCCTTATCTGCCTAAAAGCAGAGGCTCCCAAAAGAACTCAACTGTCATAAATCCCCTTCTGGGGAGCAACTCTAATCTCTTCTGGGAGATGAAAGGTTCACACACAAACAGATTGTCATCAAACTATCTTATTGCCCATCTATTCTCATCAAACCCCATTTATCTTTCCAAAAAATCATTTGTTTTTCCATAAATGCCTCCCCCGCCTGCCCCCAACCTTCTAAAAGGCATTTTGTTTTCCCAAAAGTGCCCCTCGGCCCATTTCCATCCCCTGGTAAAATGGTATATAAGCTTCAAATTCTAATAGCCTTCTTGAGTCACATTTCTTTGTGAACTCTCATGGGCACACTCAGTATGTAATTAAATCTGTTCTTTTCTATGTTATGTCAATTTAATTTGCAGGCCCCAACTACTGAACACAAGCAGGGAGAGGAGAAGTTTTTCCTCTCTGGCAAATACAAGGCACCCACTCATGCATTCATGCATCAATTCATTCAGTGAACATCTGCCAGGAGCCAGGAGTCAGGCTAGGTGTTGGACCTGCCCATAAACATGAGAAAGCCCCTCACTGCCCTCGTGAAGCTTGCAGTCCACAGGGGAAGAGCGACATCCAGTAAGTAATTTAAACTTACACTGAAACTACACTGTTATGAGAAAAGCAGAGTCCTATGGAAGTTTTAACCCTTGTTAACATAGGTGGTCTTCACTAGACTTAGGGAAGTTCTGTAAGGGTAAAGACAGAGTCTCTTGCTCAGTCCTGTCCCCAGGGCTGCCCAGTACCTTGCACTACAGTACGTGCTAAATAAGAATCTATTAATGAATTCTACCACCTTGAAACTTGGACTCCAACATAAACAATTCTAGGAATCCTATAGCCACAATCACAGTATTTACTGAGAACGGGATCCACAGTACTATCTTAGTCATGAGATTCTTTCCTTCTCATAATGTGCAGACACATTGGAATGGCGTACACCCCTTATTCCAAATGTGTAGGATAGTCTCCAGTTCCCCTTCTAGATCTACTATCCACCCTTCCCACCCTGCCCTAGGCCCCAGAGAATAAATTCTTGACAGATTTGGCTGAGGAGAGGCTCAGGATGCAATAGGAGGGCAAGAGGAGAAAGAGGTCAGAGTATGAATTCCTCACTCCCTCTCAAGAGCACAGGTTGGCTGGGGCTACAGTCAGGCCGGCCTCCTACACCCACAGCTGCAAATGTAGCTCTGCCTGCATTCCAGGAAACTTCCCTTCACTTGGTTCTTCAACCTGCAGCTGCCCACCCCAGAAGGCTTCCCTGACCCTTGGAAGTTCTTCTTAACTTTGCCCAAACTTCTGTGAACAGTGCCTTCTTGAAACTCCCCCTAGTTACCCCGCTGGAGTGATCATCTATTTCCTCCTAGAACTCTGATTCATGCAGAAATGGATTATAGCTGTATTCTATTCCTAGGGCTGCTGTAACAAAATTCCACAAACTGGATGGCTTGTAACAACAGAAATTTACTCTTTCATAGTTCTGGAGGCTAGAAGTCTAAAATCAAGGTGTTAGCAGGGCCATGCTCCCTCCCAAGCCCAGGGGAAAGAGCCTTCCTGCCAGCCCTAGGCATTCCATGGTGTGTAACGGCATCACCCCAATCTCTGCTGCCATCTTCCCATGGCCGTCTTCCTTCTGTGTCTGTGTCATGGTGCTCTCCCTGTGCATCTGTGTCCAAATTTCCCTCTTTTTACAAGGACAGTCATATTGGATTAGGGCCCTCTCTAATGACCTCATCTTAACATCTGCAATGACTCTATTCCCAAATAAGGTCACACTCTCAGGTACCAGGGGGTAGGACTTCAACATATCTTTTTGGAGGCCATAATTCAACCCAGAACAATAGTTAATGGATTTAGAGATACCATCTACATCCAGAGTTATTTGAGGGCAGGGGGAAATCTTTACCAATCTGTACCCATAGGATCTCACTAGGGTCAAGCACACAGAAAGTGCAATATATGTGTGATCAAACAGACCCAACAAATCAGTAAATCAGTAAACGAATGGCATATGGAGTTAGTACAAAAAGATCTGTGGCTTTATTAGAGTTAAAAATAAAAATAGCATGGTAATAGAGACATGATAACAGAACAGAAGCTGCAGAACCATTTCTTCTCTGTTGCAGAATTATAGCAGAGATGCTGTTTGCCCAAACATTTAGTTTAGTGCATATCTAATTCTAATATCTCCATGAAGAGCTGTCTAGAAAAGCAATCCTCTTTAATCTAACAGAACGAGAGAACATCTACTGAACAGCTCACAGCTTTGGGCTGGACTCATATAAACTCTGAGAATATTGATATGAATGAGGTATGGCCACTGCCTTCAAGGAATTCACATTCCAGTGAGGCCAAAACCTTATACACAAACGCAGAGGGCCTTGTGCTCATTGCTCATTTCTCTCCTTTATTAAAGTGCTCAAATCATGGTTTTACCTCTTTTTGGTGACTCAAGGCCATTACTCCAAATTTTAACTGTTACAATGAGACACTTAAACTCTTTACGTCTACCACTGATAACTGACATGTTCTTTGAGCACTTAAAATGTCACCTGGGTCCCTTGCCTTCCCGCCCTGCCCAGATACATGCTAAGCTATTATTTTACCTTGCTAACATTGGAAGGCCTGGCTTTATCAGCTTCATTCATTCTCCTAACCCTTCCTTCCACCACCAGCTCCCTTCTAACCCACTAAATCTAATCCCTTACCTACATGCAGCCATGTTAAAATTGTGTCTGAATTGGAGTAAATAGGCTTGGAGCAAGGCCCAGGGAGCTCTCCAGTAACTGAAGTGAAAATAGCTCCGTACTGAGACAATGAGGCATCTATTTCTGGCTTCTCAAAAGGCTTTTGCCCTTATTTCTACTTCTCATGGCTGATCTAGTTCTATTCCTACCCACTACACCAGGGTGGTTTTCTATGTTGAGCAATGATCACAACTCATTTTGTCCAATTATATGTTTAATTACTGTGACTCCTGCAATAGGATTTCAGCTCCTTGAGGCTATAAATGGAGCGGATGGATATAATAGATCATTAGCATGTTGTGCAATTCTGGAGACATGCTATATGTTGTTAATAAACACCTTCGTTATCTAAATTTACGACTCCTTACTACTCCAGGCACTGTAGGCTTTATCTCATATAATCCTGTTTGGACTAGAAAGGAGAACATCCCCTGTCCAATGCATATAAACAGCTTTTAGGTCAGTAAGAGACTTGAATGCAGCAAGAAAAGAAAAAAACCCCTACTTCTCCCTAGGTAAACCTATTCTTTACAAAACAGAGAAAACCATTCTTTACTTATTTCTTGACTCAGAATTTGGATTCACTCTAATTCTAGGGAATCTCAGGATACATTCATTCTCATTTAAGTTTCTCAAAGGCTTTTAAAAAGTGAATTTTTATCCTTCCTTATGGCCAAATTTATTAGGAAAACTACTATCAGTAACAAAGTTTATACAAACTCATTAAATATAAATAATGTTTAAGGCTATTTTTGTTTCACATAAAACAGTTATTTCTCTCTATAAAATTCAGTGCTACAGAGTTAACAGTATATATAAAATTTACTAAAATTAAACTTTAATTCCAAATTATGTTTTAGATCTGGAAAAAACCAACAATGCTGAATACAAATTCAAAAATCCTGGTTCTATAGTAGCAAGACAGGAGCAAATTCAGAATTGTGCCTAATCTTATGTGAAATGTATAATAATTTACTGTAATAATTAAATAGTGAAATTAATGGCACTCACGATGAGAAGTAGTGAAGATGCTAATTCTTTTTTTTGGCTGACCAAGGAAGACTGAGCTACGCCTTTATTCTTTCCATGAACTCAATTTTTTTAAAAAGATTTTATTGGGGAATTGGGAAAGGGGAACAGACAAGTTGCTGTCCTTTTGTTCTTTGGTCTAGTTGTGGAGGACATCTCTTCACTGGCCCATGTTGGTATTATCATTGCACTCTTCCTGGGTGAGGCAGTTGCTCGCTGGCCATTGGACGGCAGCTCACACTGGCTGCCAGCCGCTCATGCTGGCTGCCAGCCACTCACGGTAGCTTACAGCAGCCCACTGAAGCAGCGGGGGAGTTCAGCTCCAAGTTGAGCTGTTGTTCACCATTTTAGCTATAGAGGGTGCAGTGTCACTGGCCCTCATATGGGATCCGAACCGGGCCGCTGCTGCTCAGAGCTGGCATCCCAAGCCAATTCTTAACTAATGTGCCACGCGGTCGCCCCCCCCCCCTTTTTTTTTTTAAATTCCAATCTCCTGAACCCCTCCACTTTGGGAACCATCAGCATCTTCTTTATATCTATAGGCCCGCTTCTGTTTTATTTATTCATTGGTTTTGTTTTTTTAGATTCCACATGTAAGTGAAACCATACAGTACTTGTCTTTCTCTGTCTGACTTATTTCACTTAGCATTATACCTTCTAGGTCCATCCTTGTCACAAACGGCAAGATTTCATTCCTTTCTATTGCTGAATAATATTCCGCTCTTTTCTACTGCTGAATATTCAGCACACACACACACAAACCACATTTTCTTTATTCATTAATCTACTGATGGACATTTGGGTTGCTTCCATGTCTTGGCTGTTATTAGTAATGCTATAATAAACATATATCTTTTCAATTAGTGTTTTTGTTTTCTTTGGATAAATATCTAGAAATAGGATTGCTGGATAGTATGGAAGCTCTATTTTTAATTTTTTAAGGAACCTCCATATTGTTTTCCACAGTGGATGCACCAATTTGCAATCCCATGTACAGTGCATGAGGGCTCCCTTTTCTCCACATCCTCACCAGCACTAGTTTGATTTATTGATGATGGCCATTCTGACAAGTGCGAAATATCTCACTGTGGTTTTGAATTTCATTTCCCTGATTAGTAATGCTGAGCATCTTTTCATATGTATGTTGGCCATCTGAATGTCCTCTTTGGAGGAATGTCTGTTCAGGTCCTCTTCTTACTTTTAATTGGATTGTTTGTGTTTTGGGGCTGTTATGTTGTATGAGTTCCTTATACATATTCGATATTAACCCCTCTGTGAATGTATCATTTGTTAATATCTTCTCCCATTCAGTAAGTTGTCTTTTGATTTTTATCTTTTGATGGTTTCCTTCACTGCGCAAAAATTTTTTAGTTTGATGTAGTCCCATTTTATTTTTCATTTTGTTGCCCTTGCCCAAGGAGACATATCCAATTAGATATTGCTAAGAATGATGTCAAAGACTTTATTGCCTATGTTTTCTTCTAGGAGTTTTATGATTTCAGGTCTTACATTTAAGTCTTTAATCCATTTTGAGTTTATTTTTGTATATGGTATGAGAAAGTGGTCCAACTTCATTTTTTTGCATGTATCTGTCCAGTTTTCTC
Source organism: Aselliscus stoliczkanus (assembly GCA_033961575.1). Lineage (NCBI taxonomy): Eukaryota > Metazoa > Chordata > Mammalia > Chiroptera > Hipposideridae > Aselliscus > Aselliscus stoliczkanus. Next base: position 68,263,953 of record CM066734.1, on the reverse strand, counting down.
AATACCATTCATTGAAGAGATTGTCTTTATCACATTGTATATTCTTGCCCCCTTTGTCATACATTCATTGACCATATAGGCATGGGTTTATTTCTGGGCTCTCTATTCTATTCCCTTGATCTATTTATGAGTTTTTATGCAAGATGCTAATTCTTAACCTGACACCAGGTGGCAGACATTTTACTTTAACATTAAAATTTATTGAGGCATTTCTCTAAATCCTTCGGTTCAGACTAGAGATCTTTGGGACTCATATTACTTACTGTAGGAATTCCCAATTTCTGAAAAGTAGAAAACTATGTATCTACATGTTAAAGAGTATTTCCTAAAAACACATACCTGCTATGATGACAGAGTCTTTGACCACTAACATATGTGCTACCATATGAGGGTCATTCCGTAAAACTGCATCATAGATAGACATAGCCCTGGGGATCAGAAGCTTCCAGTCTAGGGGTGGAGGTGAACATTGATCAGATAGTCATTCAAATAATTAACACACTAAAATGGTTATTCGTGCTACAAAGGAGAAGTACTGTCAGCTTTCTTCCACACCTCACAGAAGAAACATGGGGCCAGAGGTTTGGAATCAGGAAATATCCAAAATATCTCAAAATGCAAAGTACTTTGCTAGATGCTGATGGGCAATGGCTCTCAACATGCAAGCATGAGGGTATCTTTAATTGTAGGGTAGTTTTTCTTGTATTCTTAGTAAGTACTGGTTGAGAAATTACCCAAATTATAATGAAGTCAGCATTATTTTAAAGAAACTTGTGTTTTTTCCTTCTCAAGAGCATCTAAATACACGTGAGAGTCACACACATATAAAACGCTGGGTATGTACACTGATACGCAGGCTCGGAAATATCTTGTTTCCAAAGATCTGAGACCCACAGACTAGGAATCACTACAGTGTATAACAGATACAAAGATGATCTCTAGAAAGACACTGGAGATGCTATCCCTGACCTCAATGAACCTTGGTTCTAATGGAGATTTAACAAATGGACAAATGAGTTTCACATAAGGTAGAGTGAAAAACACAAACCCCAAGCTCTAGGACACAGGAGGGTGTGATATAGTAGGTAGCAGATAATAAGAGGCTTCATGATGGCAGGAGAAGTAGCAAAATGATTCAGCCCTTCTCATGTGAATGTAAGAGAGGTCTTCATTTGTACCTGTAACCAAGCACTGAGATGTAAGAAGATGGAAGAGAGGGTCATCAGAAATAGCCTATGGCTGCATTGTTTCTCCAGTCTTGGGAATTCGGTTCACTAACATGCCTTGACAACTGCCAAAGAAGTGGCCCAGACTCAAGTCAGCAAACAATGCATTGCTTCACTCCAAATCAGGCAGCTCTGAGGCTGGGCTAAGTCACATACTAGTCCAGTCATAATGCAGGCTAAGGACTTCCTATGCCTACCCAGTCTCTCATGGGGACAATAACTAGATTCTCATTGGGTAATAGTTACTATTCAACCTAAGAGGGAGTCTATCCACCTGTGGGGTCATTTAGCAGTGGGTTGTTTGGACAGGAAGCTTGAATACAAACTGCCATGGAAAACACTGTTCTGTCAACAGTAAGGTTTTAGAAGGAATGCAAAAATATTTAATCATAGTTATATTTAAATTGATTTTAAAAACTACCAAATATCAGTGAATATGGAAATAGAAGCATAGAAAATTACTTAATGGCTGCCAATCCAACTGTCAACCACAAGAAAAGGCTTTTTTTTTTGTGAGGCAGTTGGATCATAAAAGTTTTCTCTAGTTCCTGTCCCCACCAGCAGCTCTACAATTTCTTGACTGCATGAGTCATCATGAAAATTATGAAGATTATACAAATACAAATAAAGACCCAAAAGCTCATTTTATCCAATTCCATTTCACTTAGTAACTAATGGGGTAAACACAGTAGAAGAAAAATGTTCTAATTCACAAGGCAATAATGGGAAACAAAGAAACCTGTTCATTAACATCAGCAAGCTCCAGATTAAGAGTACTTGGGCCCGCCGAGTGGCGCGGTGGTTAAGCGCTGCCTTGGGAAGCCAGCGGCCTGGTTTTGGTACCACATATGAGGGCCAGTGACACTGACCTCAAAAAAAAAAAAAAAGAGTACTTGGAGCTCCTCTTTAAAAAACAAACTTACAGACACACAGGAAAGGAAATAATAGACAAGGCCACCAGGCTTCCAGCCTTTCTCTGCTCCGTGACCTTGGTGCCACTGAGACTGTTTCATTTGTATCAGGAGTGCAGGTAACTGGATGAACTCTGGGGTTTTCTAGCACTCTGTGATTTCAAATTCTGGAAACAAAGACTAGAGATACTTTATTCAGCTTAACAACATTTCTCAAAAAAAGTTGCAGAGTAGAATCTGTATAATTAGAGATTCCTAGAAATTAATATTTTTATAGAGTTTCTAACCAATTGATAGTCAATAGGTTTGCTACCCAATACACAATAAACTACCTTTGGACTAGTAATAGGTATAATTCTAAGATGGCCCCAGGGTTCCTGCCTCCTGGTATACACACTGCACAATTCACTCCCTGAGTAAGGCAAGGGATATGATGGGCGATGTTCCTATAATGATGGTACATTGGAAGGGGAAGGGATTTTGCAGATTTGTTTAAGCTCCCTAATCAGTTGATTTTGGGTTAATTAAAAGGGAGATTATCCTGGATCAGCCTCACCTAATCAGATGTGCCCTTAAAGGGCATAAGTAGCAGCAGATGCTGACCTGGAAGTAAGCTGCCATATGTAAAAGGAAGGGACCACATGGCAAAGAGCAGAGGGCAGCCTCTACAGACTCAAAGAATGGTCCCGGCCAAGACCTAGCAAGAAAGCGAGGCTGTCAGTCATACAACTGCAAGGAAATTAACTTTGCCAACAACCAGTGACTTGGAAGAGGACCCTATGCTTCAGATGAGACTGCAGCCTGACTGACTCCTTGACTTTGGCCTTTAAGTCTCTCAGCAGGAGACCCATCTAACCCACGCCCAAAACCCAGACCCACTGAAACTGTGGATGTTGTTTCAAACTGCTACGTTTGTGGTAATTTGTTACTCAACAACAGAAAACTAATACTGGACATTTAGATTTTTGGACCAAAGCCAGGGCTGTTTCCTCATCTCACCACCAGCTGGACCTTTCTTGGTCTTCTCCAGTTTCCAGTTTCCTGAAAAGCACTCTCTGCCTCCTCATGATTTTTTTTCTTTTTCATCCATTTTGGATTCATTTACTTTTCTACAGCCCTGGCCTGAGAGAGCAGTAGCGATTCCACCATGGGAATGAGAAAAAGAAAGAATGTCCATGTATGCTCCACAAGGGGACATGGCAGAGCCAACAAGTGTCCTATTAAATCATGACCATTCAGCCAAAAAATCTGCAGTACCAGAGAGGGGCAAGTCGGGGACAATATCAAAAACCGTAGAAATTATAGACCTAAAGTTAGAGAGATCTTTTTCCATTTTGTGCAACCTAATAGTCTGTTTATGAGCTCACAGCTTAATAGCTGCACGTGGGCACAAAATAAAATTTAAAATGCATACCTTTGGGGACAAGGACCAAAAAAGGCAGTAAGAAGTATCCAAAATTTACTGTTTCTCAAAGTCTATTCCAGTTTCCAATCTCATCTCTTTTGATGAGCATGAGAGATCTCAGATCAGGTTCTCGAAGTAGGATGGGAGGACCCCAGTGTCAGATTCACGTAGGGATGCTTGCTAACAGTAGAGATTCCTGGGCCCCGTCTAAGACCTTACTGACTCAAAACTCTATAGCGTGTGGCCTAGGGAATGCACACTTTTTAACACATCGAATCTTTTGCATGCTAAATTTGCAAACCAATAATCTAACTTGGCCAATCCCATCCTTTTATAGATGAGGAATATGAGGCTACACAATTCGTTTATGGAGACATGGTTAGCAAGGAAGAGAGCTAGAGTTACGATCCAGGATGTAAAACCTGCCAATAGAGATGAGGAAGCTGGAAATGAATCAGTGTCTGCGTTATGCACACTAATATTCCCCTCCATTAGCGTAGATAATTAAGCAGTGAAGATAAAATGAGTTTGTAGTGACAGAAATACATAAACAAATTAGGATAAAAAATTCCATTTCACCAAGGTCTGTGATTATTAATTAGCATTTTACGGTTCATGCAAAATTTGAAGGTACACTAAATTATCACTGAAATGGCTTGTGAGGAAGGTTCTTTGTTGAACATCCCCTCCTAACTACCTACCAGCTCCAATGAGTGTCCATCTGGCAGCACCCCTTTGTCTTTGCTCCCGGTGGACGAGGAGGCTGCCATGATGCTGTGTGCAGGCTGTCCCTGCTCGCTCCAGTTGCAGTCCTATAATTCTCCACTGCAGCAGTCACAATCTTGTTTGGGACTATGCAGAGCATGCAGTGAAGTAGAATAGGTCTTACAACACCTATTGTTATGGACTCAACTGTGTCCCTTCAAAATTCCTATACAGAAGCTCTAACCCCCAGTACAAAAGAATCTGACTGTATTTGGACACATGGCCCTTAAAGAGGTGATTAAATGTGGCTGTTAGTGTGAGGCCTTATCCAATAGGACTGAAGAAGAGGAAGGGTACCAGTAGTGCGGGTGAACAGGGGAAAGGCCAGGTGAGGAGACAGGAAGAGCGCGGCTGACTGCAGGCCAAGGAGAGAGACCTCAGGAGAAGTCACCCAGAACTGTAAGCAAATACATTTCTGTTACTGAAGCCACCGAGTTTGTGGCCTTTTGTGATGGCAGCCCTAAGCAAGCTAACACATTGATCTATAGTAATAGCTATCACTAAATATAACATAACAGGTTGTATGATAACCAGAATTAACAAATTACCTTTGAGATTGCATTCTAGCCATTTCTTTTTCAGATAATCAATCTGATTAAAACAACCCTTCCTCCCCCCGCCCCACAAGATTACAGAACACTTAGTCAATGAATTTTCAAAACCCGTATTTTCCCTGCAAGTGTTCAAATGTGGGTATTTCTGTGGTCATGAATTAAGTAACAAAGAGTCAACAAAAATAATGCATATTGATTACTTCTGTTCATCGCTTAAAAATAAATCTTAACTTTTAACAATTAAACCTGTACATATATACAGGAGGTCAATTCAATGGAGCAAAAAGCAAAACCACTCTCCTGCTTCCCCAGAATGAACTGCGATAACCCACATACACAGACACCAAGGTGGGAGCAACACCGTGTGGGCAGGTGTCCTTCCCACCTGTACTCCTACCAGGACCCAGCCCACCAGAGGTGTCTCCTCCTCTTCCCCAGAGATGAAATATCACATCTGCAAAATACCTCTACCTGTTCAAATGTAGCAAGTAAAACAGTAGCAAACCAAGCCCCTTTGGGGGCCAACAGTTGACAGGCTGAAGGAACTCTAACTGTCCTTCATCAGGCCATTCTAGCTTGATTCAGTCTACCAGCTGGGGGAGGGGAAGGATGGAGGTAGACAAGGGAGACACATGACCTACACCCCGGGTTGCAAAAGTAAGTACAGTGGCTGACTGACATTTACTGAGCACTTCCCATGAGCCAGACACTGTTCTAAGCACTTTTTTGTATTACTTGTTTAATTATCAAAACTTCCCGTTTCACAGACCAGGAAAACGAGGAACAGGGAGGTTAGGTGGCCTGCTTGAGGTTATACAGCTAATAAATGGTGCCACTGCGATTCAAATCCAGGCAGTCTTGTTCCACAGCTCTTAACCATTATACTCTTTGCTCTCCCCTAAGAACTGAGACTAAAGCAAAGAAGGTTTAAAACTTTCTTTCAGTAAGGTGCCTTCCCATCCATGTCCTGAAGAGTACTGTTTACGGAAAAAAGAATGAAATACACGTTTCTGTAATTTAAAAACGTAAAATATTGGGAACTAGCAAACATTTCCTGGACATTCTCTTCCCTGCCATTCTAAGAAGTAGGTAAATATTGTTTCTGTCATTAATGGACAAAACGGCTGAAGCTGTCTTAGCACAACGTCACAGCAAGTCTTCGTCCCTACATCCAGAGTCCTGTTTAGTAGGATTTTTTGGTCCCTGGATCATGAGGTCACTTGTAGGGGGAAACAGAAGTCTCATTTGCAACACGGATGGTGAATTCGCTAGTTAATTAAGTGATCCAAAGGAACGCCTGGCTCACCGACCATCTAGTTAAAATGCTGGGGGTGGACAACTCCATAGATGCAGAACTTTGTTGTAATCTTTGGAGGCAGAAGAAGGCGGTGGCAATGCACAACTACCAGTGTAAGGGATTGCTGGGTGAGGTTTAAAAATTGATGGCCTGTCCGTCTACATAAATCACAGACACAAGAAGGCTTTCTCAGGTGGATGAGGGCAGCAGTCAGGCATGAAACCCACAGGGTGCTGACCTCCCGGGAAGCCAGCCAGTCTCAATACCTCCAGCATTTGTGTTGTTTGCTAAAAGTTCATGCCCTTGAGCCTAGAATCAGCTCTCTTTGAGTGAGTTCAGAGCTCGCTTTCTTCCTTTCAGGGACCGTAAATGACTTACTTTCTGAGAAAATGGAGGACAAAAGTTGATTCAGTAAATGAACATGGCTTTGGGGGTTCTGAAAGAGGGTACGTCTTCACTGGCCAAATGAACTTCCCCATTGAAGCTGAGGGCTGAGCAATGGTGGGATTCAGAGAGGCAGAGCTCCCTGACTCCCCACAAGAGCCTCTTGCTCTGTGAAAATAGTCCAGGCCAGACCTGGTCATTTTGGTTCACCGCAGGTGACGTGTTCTTCTAGTGCCATCCAGGCTCTTAGGCCCCCAACAGGTGGAATGACACTAACAAGAAACAAAGAGGCAGAGAAAATCTGCCCCGACAAAGCTGGGAATTCAGTATGTTGTGTAAAGACTAGTTTGCAGTAAAGATGTTGCTATATGGTAATATATAGTAATATTCATATTATGGGGTGTATATGAAATTAGTAATAAAATATGCTTTACTAGATTAAAAAAATACTATACCCTCTCGGTGAATACTGTATTTAACATTCTTGCTGAGACCTTGACACAAGGAAACAAGAGATTTATGAACTCACTGTATAAACTCAGCATTGTTTACAGTAGTAAATCCCCTTGCCAGAGGTATCTGTCAAAAATTCCTTACCTGGGTAACTACTCTGGAAAAATATTTGCCTATATTCATAAGATGTATAAGAATATTCACAGAACTAGCTTGTCATGAGGAAAACAAGAGATGACCTAAAGGCCCATCAAGAAGAAACAATAAAATAAATGTAATATACCTATATTCTAAATTATTAGGCAGCAGGATGATGGAAGCTTTTGTAATAAACTTGGAATCTTGAACTAGACTTGCTGTATTTAACTCCTAATTCCACCATGCCTCTGCCAGCTGCCCCTTCCAAGGTGTATTACTGTAAACAATGCTGTGACAAACAGCAGTTCATGGATCACTGTTTGCCTGTTTAAGAGTCTCAGTATATGACCTTAGGTAAACTTTGTAAACTCTCTGGGATTCAGTTTCCTGATATGGTAAATGGCAGATAATAATAGTTTTCTTATAGGGCTCATGTGAGGTTTATGAGTAAAGTGCTTAAAACATTGGCTGGCACCGAGTAAGGGCCACAGAAGTGTTAGCTATTAAGTAGTATTATCCGCGATACATGCCTCTTGCATGCTTGTGTGGGAGAATCCATATAGATTACACCATTTACATGAAGTTAAATCAACAAGCCACAACCACATATTCACCTACCTATCTCTCCCTCTCACACACGGTTTATCTCTAAAGAAGACAGAAGGTGGAATGGGGAATGGGTAGGAGCGGGAATTTTGATTCACAACTTTATCCTTCAGAACTGTCTGAATCTTTTAGAACCTGAATCATCTACACTAGCTTTCTCCAATTTCTTACGTCTTACATCAAATTGCATTCCACTCATATCACATGTCTAAAATTACTCTCATATCACATCTCCAAAATTATCCTCCTCTGGTCATTAGTAACCTCTTGATGATAAATTCAAAATATATTTTTCAATTCTTATTTTACTTCGCCTCTTAAGAGTCTTTCAACACTATTGACAAGACTCTTTTAAGAATGGCCTCCGGGAAACTACACTTCCTGGCTATTCCCCTGCCTCGCACCACTCCTCAGTCTCCTTGACCATCTCATACCCTCCTCCAGGGCCTTCAGTGTTAAACGCTGATCCTGGACCTTTGCTCTGCTCACTTGATTCACCTTCGAGGCTGCCTCATCAGTGCCCAGGGTTCCAGTTACCATCTCCAGGAACATTCCTCTGACACTTACATCCCCACTCCAGATCCTTCCTCGGAACTCCTGAGAATATCGGCTGCCCACCTGGAGTAGCCATTTGGCTGTTTTTATGTTCCATGTCCAAGGCCCCGTCTTCCTGTTCCCATCACTCCCCATCTCATCCATCCAGCCATGGAAGCCACATATTGTACTTCAGGCTCCTCCTGACATATCCCTCTTTCTCGTGCCCCCAGATCTAATCCTAGAAGAGTCAGTTAGTGTATCTCTCTCGCATCCTTCCCTCCCTCTATCTCTACTGCCACTTTCTTTAGGCTAATACAGTCTCTCACCTAGGGCACTGCAATTGTCTCCTAACTGGGTTCCAGATTTTACTCTTGTTTTCCTCTCAGAGGTTCTTAACCCAGGGTCCATGGACTTCCTCCCAAGGGGTCTGTGGATAGAATTCAGGTGGCCAGTGAATTTGGATGAGAGAAGAAAAATTACATCTTTATTTTCATTAATTTCAAACTGAAATTTAGTATTTCACTCAATTATGAATGTTCGCAATAAACCACACTCTATAAGGACAATACTCCTACTCCAAAACTGTTGTGATTTTGCCACTAACAGAAATCAGATATTTTCATACCACATGACAGTTGTTATATAGCTTCCTTACTGTCATCACACTTTGAAATTACAGTAGCCTTTAGACTCCCCACTAATTCTTATTATTTATTATGCTAATAAAGCACAGATAGTACAACACTGTGTGTGTTTAATATTTTGACAACTATATTTAAATGTAAAACACATGTAATCCTATGTGTTTTATTTTATAGATTTAAAAACATTATTCTTGGGCCAGCCGAGTGGCGCGTTGGTTGGGAGCTAGCTTGGGACGCCAGCTCTGAGCAGCGGGGCCCCGGTTAGGATCCCACATATGAGGGCCAGTGACACTGCCCTCTACAGCTAAGATGGTGAACAACAGCTCCACCTGGTTGCCTCTATATCTAAGATGGCTGGCGATGGTGTAGGCTGCAGCCCCTGCTGCAGTGGGCTGCCATAGGCTATAGTGAGTGGTCGGCAGCCAGTGTGAGCTGCCAAGAGCTGCCATGAGCAGCGATCCAGAGGCTGGCAAGTGACTGCCTCACCCAGGAAGAGTGCAATGATGACACCAACATGGGCCAGTGAAGCAATGTCCTTCACAACTAGACTGAAGAACAAAAAGGGACGGCAACTTGTCTGTTCTCCTTTCCTGACTCCCCAACGCTGTTCCCTTCCCCCAATTCCCCAATAAAATCTTTAAAAAAAACCAAAAAAACAAAAACAAAAAAACCCCCACCATTATTCTTACACATTGTCCCTGAGCTTCATCAGATACCCAAAGAGGTCAATGACACAATAAAGGCAAAACTCCTGCTAGCTGATTTTTCACACCACAGTCACAGTTGTTTTCTCAAAATACAAATTTGATATCACTCTCACATGGCTTCCCACTGCCTGGCTAATAAAGGCAAAGTGCTCAATAATCTGGACCTGCCCACCTCTATGGCTTCTCTGGCATCACTTGTCCCCTAGAATGCAGCCTTTCAACAACTGAAACTTGCCATCCCCCACTGGTCCCAGGGACTTTGCTCATGATCTTCTCTGCCTGCTAATCCCTAACTCCGCCTGTTGACACAGCTAACTCTTTCTCACTCTTCAGAATTCCTGTGACCATCACCTTCTTAGGAAGGCCTTCCTGGGACCCGAAGACCATACCTTCCCTTAGCTCTGCACTCTCAGAGCTACCAGAACAGTCCCTTCAAAGCACTTTTCATGATTGGTAATCAGCTCTTCTGTGTGGGTGCATCAGTTCCATGAGGCAGGGACCAGGCTGCTTTGGAATCTATTCTACTGTTGGCCCATGCTAGGAAATAAGCTCATATTTGTCAAATGAATGAGTTGAAGAAGAAAACCAATCTAAATGTCCAAAGATGGAACTAATTAAATAAATTACGGTATTCTACACACAAGTTACTGGGCAGCCATTAAAAATCATATAATAAAAGTACATTTGCTGACATGAAAATTTATCAATATATCTATTAATATTAATGTAGTAAGTGAAAAGGGCAAGTTACCAAATAAATGTTGAGCAATTTCACTTTAATTAAGAAGAAAATAGATATATAAACATGTAAAGAGGTAAGATAGTGCCACAGAACAAAGTCTAAATAGATATTCATAAAATATGTTTCATAGTTCCTATCTCTAGGGTAGTAAGTAGAGTTAAAGGAGATTTTAAGTTGTATATGCCTTAATCTTGTCTTCAATGAACAGGACTTTATTTATGCATTTAATAAATTAATAAAATTTCATACTATTTACTTAATTATACAACTCATACATGGTAAGGTCCATTTCAGCAAGAAAAATCTTCAGAGATGAGCAGAAACTTCAGAGGCTACATAAAGGATTGTAGAATCTAAGTATATACTTCACAATGAGCACAGTGTCAATTGGAAGCACTCCATCACCAGGACAGGTCTTTTCAGGTTAGTACTGATGTCATTATCTTGTCAAATATACTTAAGTTATACTGAATTCCATATTCAATATATCAACTAATCCACAAACTGTAATAAAGGTGAAGATAAAAATCATAGCAATTTCATTCAGTATTTAAGGCAGATTTCTTACCAGATATACTGAAATGAAAGTAGTCTTTTTTCATTCTTTTGCAGTTTAACCACATTAAATGTGGTTTAATACTTAAACCACATTTAAATATTGAATATTAAATATGGTGAGAGATGGATTCATTCTCCCCCACAAAAATCAGATTCTACTTGTGCTATGAACTAAATTCATGTTTCCTCACCAAGCTGTGTGTCTTGCTTCTAATGGGGAGCTGCACTGGAGACATGTGAAGGAGGATAGGAAACTATTGAGAAATGTAACTCAAAAACCCAAAGGACGCTGGTAGCAGATCAGCTGAGAGTGGATTACACTGTCACGGCGAGTGGCTAAGTAATCTCTTATTATGTACAGTATTTCATTGGTCATAACTTGCTTCTGAATTAACTATTAAAACAATAAAAAGATAATGACACCAAATAAATTAATTTGAGTTAGAGTGATGCTGGGTAAAAAGATGAACATCAGTAATTTCTGGAAAGTAGCATTTCTAGATATAAGTCAAACTGTGTGAGAAAAGCATTGCCGGGAATAATAACAAGTCTTCAGATTCAGTTTCTATTTCATTATAGTAAAAAGTTACCTCGCCTTGCACTAAAGCCATTTGGCTGAAAAGAACTTGCCGATTTATATTGAGTATAGACTTTTTCTACTTGAATAACTTAATAGGTTGTCCCAGAGAAAAAATTAGTGACACATGAAGGAGGAATTAAGTTTTTTAACAGATTCTAGCTCTGTATGAAAACCTTCAAGCTCCATGGATCACCATTTACAAACTATACCCCTTGGACTACAGGAAAGCCAAGAACTTTAATTTGAGACATCTCTTTAAAAGCCACTCTATCAATTCAAAATTGCTCATTTCCTCTTTTTACGATTCCCCCTGCCAGTCTAGCAAAAATAATAACAAGGTAAAAAATGAAGTTCCCAGGCAATCCAGAAGCAAGCTATCACCAATGAAATACTGTACATAATAAGAGATTACTTAGCAGCTCGCTGTGACAGTGTAATCCACTCAGCTGATCTGCTACCAGTATGCTTTGGCTTTTTGAGTTATATTTTCCCAAAGGTTCCTATCCTCCTTCACAGGCTTCCAATGCCGCTCCCCACTGGAAGCAAGGCACACAGCTTAGTGAGGAAACACAAATTTAATTAGCACAAGTAGAATCTGATTTTGTAGGGGAGAATGAATCCACCTCTCCCAAACACATTTGCCTAAGCATCACGTTCCTGCAGCTCCACATACAAATGGCATCAATGCCTTCTCATCCAAAAGAGATGAGAACAAGATAGCTGAGAAGAGTGTGTTCATCACTCGCTTCCAATTTGAAAGACACTGATGCATGATCTGACTTACTCCATTCAAGAGATGAGATTCAGAAACAGGGCATTTGGACCAGGAATCTATTGTACCTATCTGTCATCCATGATTGATACTAAATAGTCACTAAACAGCAAAAATCCTTCACACATATACCTTTCTTTTAATCACAAGAGAAGCCATTCAAATAGTAGATCTTTATTGCACATTGTTGAGATAAACATGGAAGGGAGAAAGGGGAAATAATGAAAAATTATAAAGACAATTTTAGGAGAAAAAGATTCTCCCTAAGGTTCTTAAACTTCAGTACTTCTCAGGAGCACAGCAGGAATGGTAAAGATTTTGTGAAAGGCTATTAAAGAGAGTGCTATTCTCATCAGAAAGTCCCCCCCCCCTTGCAACCATAATCAATAATTCCAAGCAAAGCCAAAAATCACATCAACCAAAATGACCAACAAAACTTTTTCTTGCACAGTATAGAAGTAAAATTTAAATTAGTGACTGATAAGAAATTATTACTCTTAAGAGATTAGAGTGAAAACTTTAACCCTTTTCTACAACTTGCCAACATATTCACTTGAAAAGACAAGGTCAGTGTTAAACAACATGATACCAAGTAGAGTAAAATCTTGGATTGCATGTAACTTGGTTTGCGAGTGTTCTGCAAGACAAGCAGTTTGTTTCTAGAACAAATTATGCTCGCAAACCAAGGTATTACTGTATATGTATTAAAATAATAATAAATTAATCCTTTTTATTACTCAGATATCTGATTTGCTGTCAAATTTTAAAAGATCGATTTGAAACTTGGCAGGCACAAAACATTGTTCAGAACTTGGCAATATAATTATAAAGAGTTACTTTCTTCCTCAGTTCAGCAAATTTCTTAATCTAAAGTTACAAAATAATCAGCAGGAAGTTTTGATGGTTCGATTACAAATTATACTGAACCATTTCTTTATTTTAATGTGCCTTGTTCTCTTTAGGTAATGATTTCTATGTGCCCTAAGGGATAAGGCAGTCTACTTAATATTTCATAGGACTTTTTAACTTGACATTTCAATCCAAGGACTAACTCTTTGAAATACATTTAAAACTAGAGCCATCTTTTCTCAAAGTGAAAGATTGAGGAACATGAGGATTGACAATTAAGTTTGCAAACTCATCCTAAAAAAAAGTGCCACATACCTCATTGCTGAATATCACTACAGTCACCTTTGAAGTACTCCCCTTGGGGAGCTACGCACTGACGTCAGCGTCTAGTCCACCCTTTAAAGCAACACTGGAACTCTTTTTCTGGAATGGCCATTAGAGCTGTAGTCGTATTATCCTTGATGTCCTGAATGTCATCAAAATGTGTTCCTTTCAATATTTTCTTTATTGTTGGATAAAGAAGGAAGTCATTGGGGGCCAGATCAGGTGAGTAGGGAGGGTTTTTCAATACAGTTATTTGTTTACTGGCTAAAAACTCCCTCACAGACAGTGCTGTGTGAGCTGGTGCATTGCCATGATGCAAGAGCCATGAATTGTTGGCAAAAAGTTCAGGTCATCTAACTTTTTCACACAGCATTTTCAGCACTTCCAAATAGTAAACTTGGTTAACTATTTGTCCAGTTGGTACAAATTAATAATGAATAATCCCTCTGATATATAAAAAAAAAGGTTAGTAATATCGTTGCAACAAGTTCACGAACTTTATTGTCAAACCTCATATTCTCTGTATGTATAATTTCTAAGTAGGGCATGAGAATTCCCATGATGTTTCTGGCTGATAATCACAAAATGGAACAAGTTGAAGAACTCTGGCAAGTAAGATATGTACCACCATGTTCATGACTGCCTGTTTTTAACACTTTTTAACTATAATTGATTCTGTGAGCCATCAAGCATCTCTCTAAGAACTTAGTGAATTCATCCTAAGCATGTGATGAATGACCATCTTTCTAGGATGGAACAGAAGGGAATTAGAAGGGAAATGGAGTAGATAAAATCTAAGGTCCCTTCAAATTCAAACATTCTATGGTCTTCCACTGCATTAAAATGAAACTTCACATTGAAACATTAGCATGCATCAGACAAAATCAGTATCTTCAAACTTTAATTTCTATTTCTGAAAAATGGGAATAATTATATTCAGGATTATTTTGTAAACGGAATGTCATAATGAATATGAAAAGACTGTTCATATAGTGGGCAAGAAACAAGTGGTCACCATGACTAAGTGACTATGCCCCAACGATGATTCAAAGCCAATTCTGACACAAGAATTTCAGAGCCGTATTATAGCCATACACAATCTCAATAGTGGCTGAACCAAACTCAACCTAAAATGTACTGTTGCCATTGCTATTATGCTGAAAGCCTTCATTTGAACATACACCACACTCAAATGCAAATGAATTAGAACTTCATTCTTCCCAACAATCCACCCTTTTGTTCTAAATATCAGAGGTGGTTCCAGTCAAGATGGTGGAGTAGATTAATGCTGTGCTTGCCTCCTCCGGAAACCACATTAAAATTGTAACTAAATTATAAAACAATAAAACTGGAGAATCATCTGAAGGCTGGCTGAACCTAAGTCTTTTAACTAAGGAGGGGTGGAGGGGTGGAGACACAAATCCGACTGGCCCCACACCCATATGTGTCAGTGGAGAATCAGGAAGGATAATCCAGCTGCAGAGGACCCCATGTGCCAGAAAGAGATGCACCCATGGCACATGGCAGTTAAAATCAGTGGGCATTCCCTGGGACTGAGTGAAACAGAACACTGTGGGAAACCCAGCATCCTCTGAAAGGGCCCACACATAGACTCTTCCACTCCCAGGCATGCACTCTGGGCTTGGTAGGATGGAATGTAGCTCGGGAGGTGCTAAAGTCATATGGGAAGAGACTGAGTTGTGTGTCTTCAGGATGAGGACTAGGTGGAAAGCCAGCATTCTCCTTGTGCTGAGCCCGCCTTCCATGTAGCTGGTGGGCAGATGCCATCTTTCCTGTCTTAAGCCCTCCCCATACACAGCAAAATCTGAATTTCCAGTGGCTTGATGAGCTCCATTCACTCTACCTTGGTGACTCCCTGGACTCTGCCCCACCCAACTTGTGCAATGCTAGAGGCTTTTTCACAGCTGGCAGGCGGAGGTCGAAGGCCTGTGCTCCAGTCTTTCTTGGACAACCCTTGGGGGTCTGCAGACCCCAGACCCTAGGCCCCAGGCAGGCATCAGCTGGCCTCATTGTGCTCTGAGACTTCTCCATAGTAGAGCAAGGATCAGAATTGGGGTGAAATCAGAATCAGCATTAATATGTTGAACACCACTTGCCCCACACTGATTACTCCCTGACACTCCACCCCACCCAACTCATGAATCACCCAAGACTATATCAGCAGTTGAGCCTTATGGACAACTGGCAGGTGAAGGCAGGACTCAGGTGCCCTGGATCTTTTGCTGAGGAGCTGGTACTGGTGAGGAGCTAAGGAGCTGGACTCAGGGCTGGTACTGGTGATGGCTGGCCACGGTTCCCAGTGTGGCCTCTCCCACTCACCTCCAGGTCCAGCAAAAGCAGTGATCAACTGTAGATCACTTTGTAGCTCCTACCAAGTGACCTTAGGCTGGCCACAGGCAGCAACTAACCTTGGCCTACATGGGAGCCCTTCCAAAGAGGCCCCAGAACCAACACACCCAGTAGCTGGCTTTAGACCACCACAGTGCATTACTCAATTAGCCCCACAAGCAGCATACACAAAGGGTGGTCTCAGCGCACCAGAGCCCGATGGGGTGAGTTCCCAACCATGAGGTCTGTCCTGCACAGCAGCTCATATGCTGTGGTCTTGGCTAATCCTTACATAGAGTAAGCCTGTGGGTTAGTCCCTCCCACTGATCTGAAACATCAATCAAGCATCAACTTTAACAGGAGAGCACACACAATCCATACAATGGACCACGCTGAAGTATCCAGCTCCAGTGAACAGGATGACAGCACCAGTGGGCCACACAGGAAACCTATTACATAAGGACACCCTGCCAAGACTAGGAGACATAGCAAATCTACCTAACACAAGAAACAACAACAACAACAAAGAGAGACAGCCCAAATGAGGAAACAGAAAAACATTTCCCAAATGAAAGAACAGGAAAAAACTCTAGAAAAAGATCTAAACAAAATGGAGGGAAGCAATGTGCCAGATACAGATTTCAAAATAATGGTTATAAGGACACACAAGGAACTTAGAGAGAACTTCAACAAGGAGATAGTAAGCATAAAAAAAATTTAAAAAAAATACCAAA
Source organism: Aselliscus stoliczkanus (assembly GCA_033961575.1). Taxonomy (NCBI): domain Eukaryota; kingdom Metazoa; phylum Chordata; class Mammalia; order Chiroptera; family Hipposideridae; genus Aselliscus; species Aselliscus stoliczkanus. The sequence continues at coordinate 68,247,418 of CM066734.1, read as the reverse complement.
AACATAGAAACCATTTAAAAAAAACACAACAATCAAACTATAAAAGAATATAATAACTGAAATGAACAATACACTAGAAGGAATCAACAACAGATTAAATAAAGCAGAGAATCAACTCAGTTATTTAGAAGACAAGGTAGCAAAAAACATCCAACAAAAGAAAAAAAAATACTTAAAGGGATCAAATATATGGTGATGGAAGGAGAACTGATTCTGGGTGATGAACACACAATGTAAGATATAGATGATGTATTACGGAATTGTACACCTGAAACCTATGTAACTTTACTAACAATTGTCACCCCAATAAACTTTAATCTAAAAAAAAAAAAATTTTTTTAAATGAGGATAGTTTAAGGGACTTCTGGGAAAACATGAAGTGTAAAACAACATTCCCATCATAGGGATACCAGAAAAACAGAGAACAAGAGATTGAGGACCTATTCGAAGAAATAATGACTAAAAACTTCCCTAACCTGGAGAAGGAAATAGATATACAAGCCCAGGAAGTGCAGAAACTCCAAAACAAGACAAACCCAAACAGGCCCACAAGAAGACACATCATAATTAAAATGCATAAGGTTAAAGACAAAGACAGAATCTTAAAGGTAGCAAGAGATAGGCAGTTAGTTATCTACAAGGGAGGTCAAATAAGGCAGTCAACTTATTTCTCAACAGAAACTTTACAGGAAAGGTATTGGCACAAAATATTCAAAGGGATGAAAAGCAAGGACCCTACAATCAAGATTATTCTACCCAGCAAAGCTATCATTTAAAATTAAAGCAGAGACAAAGAGCTTCCTACATAAGAAAAAGCTAAAGGAATTCATCACCACCACATCAGCACTACATGAAATGTTAAAGGGACTTCTTTAAGAAGAAGATAAATAAAAAAGAACATAAATATGAATAATAAAATGGCAATTAGGGCCGGCTGAGTGGCTCAGTTGGTTAAGAGCTCGCTCAAGAGTGCGAGCTGAGCTCTCAGCAACAGCGGTTTGATGCCAGCCCGAGCTGAGTTGCCGTTGAGCTGCCAACAGGTAGCAGGTGGGCTCAGCTAAAAAAAAAAAAAAAAAAAAAAAAGGCAATTAACTACATACCTATTAATAATCACTTGAAACATAAATGGATTAAATGCTCCAATCAAAGATATAACAGTAGCTGAATGGATAAGAAAACAAGACACTAATCTATGTGCTACCTGCAAGAGACCCACTTCTGATTGAAAGACACACACAGACTACAAGTAAAGGGATAGAAAAAGATATTTCATGCAAATGGAAATGAAAAAAAGAAAGAAAGAAAAAGCTAGGATAGCAATACTTATATCAGACAAGATGAACTTTAAAACAAAGTCTACAGTAAGAGACAAAGATGGACATTTCATAATGATAAAGAAATCATTACAACAAGAAGACATAACCCTTGCAAACATTTATGCACCCAATACAGAAACACTTAAATATACAAAGCAAATATTAACTGACATAAAGGGAAAGATTGAAAATAATACAGTCACAGAAGGGAACTTTAACAAACCATTGACACCAATGGACAGATCTTTCAGACAGAAAATAAATAACAAAATTGAAGCCTTTAATGACACATTATATCAGCTGGATTTCATTGACAATTTTAGAGCAATTCACCCCAAAGCAGCAGAACACACATTCTTTTCAAGTGCAAATGGGATATTTTCCAAGTAGACCACATGATAGGCCATAAAATGAGTCTCAGTCAATTTAAGAAGACTGAAGTCATATCAAGCATCTTCTCTACTCACAAAGGTATGAAACTAGAAATCAATTACAAGGAAAAAAACTGAAAAACACACAACAACAGAGGCTAAATAACATCCTACTAAACAATGAATAGATTCACAATGAGATCAAGGAAGAAATCAAAAGATAATCTTGAGACTAATGAAAATGAAACAAAACAACCCAAAATCTATGGGACACAGAGAAAGCAGTCCTAAGAGGGAAATTCACAGCAATACAGGCCTACCTCAAGAAATAAGAAAAAAATCTCAAATAAGCTACCCTTATACTCAAAAAAACTTGAAAAAGAATAGTAAAAGTAAACAAACCCCAAAGTGAGTAAAAAGAAGGAAATATTAACAAAATCAAATCAGTAAATTTTTTTTTTTTTTTTGAGGGCAGTGTCACTGGCCCTCATATGTGGTACCGAACCGGGGCCGCTGGCTTCCCAAGCCAGCGCTTAACCACCGCGCCACTCAGACGGCCCTCAAATCAGTAATTTAAAAGCTCCAAAAAAACAAAAGTCCTGTGCCAGATCCCTTCAGATGACCTTTCATCAAACAATGGATCAAACATTCCAAGAATTAACACCTATTTTGCTCCACTTATTCCAAAACATTCAAGAGGATGGAAGACTTCTCACCTCATTTTATGAGGCCACCATTATTCTGATTCCAAAACGAGAGAAAGAAATTACAAAAAAAACAAAAACAAAATAGGCCTATATCCCCAATACACATAGATGCAAAACTCCTTAACAAAAATATCTGCAAATCGAATTCAACAATACATTGAAAAATATGCACACCCAAATTCATTGCAGCACTATTTGTTATAGCCAAGATATGGAAGCAACCTAAGTGAGTACATCAACAAGAGGTGGTACATACATACAATGGAATATTACTCTGCCATAAAGAAGAATGAAATCTTACCATTTGCAACAACATGGATGGTCCTGGAAAGCATCACGCTAAGTGAAGTAAGTCAGACAGAGAACAACATATCATAGGATCTCACTTAAACGTGGAATCTAATGAACAAACAAAACAGAAATAGATTCATAGATGCAGGAAACAAGCCGACTGCTGCCAGATAGGAAGGGGGTTAGGGGTCTGGTGAAGAGAGTAAAGAGATTAAAAAGTACAACTTGGTAGTTACAAAATAGTCATGGGGATGTAGAGTAAAGCATAGGGAATATAGTCAATAAAATGGTAATAACGATGTATGGTGCCAGGTGAATACTAGACTAGTCAGAGGGGTCACTTTTTAAATTATATAAATGTCTAACCACTATGCTGTACACCTGAGACTAATATAAAATAATACTGAATGTCAACTGTAATTGAAAAATTATAAAAGGGAGGAAAAAAGTAAAGAGAAGTAAGAGGTTCAAACTTACAGGTATAAAGCAAATAAGTCATGGGGACGCAGTGTACACCATCAAAAACATAGTCAATAATATCATGATAGCATTGTACAGTGTCAGATGGTTGCTGGACTTATCACAGTGATCACTTCTTTAGGTGAATAAATGTTGAATTACTGTGGTGTATACCTAAAATTAATATAATGTGGTATGTTAGCTATAGTTTAATAAAAATCTTTTAAAAAGTACAAAATTTAAAAAGACTCAGGCTGGCCGAGTGGCGCATTGGTTGGGAGCCGACTTGGGATGCCAGTGGCCCCGGTTTGGGTCCCACATGTGAGGGCCAGTGATACTGCCCTCAAAAAAAAAAAAAAGGCTCATAATCCCCCCAAATTAAATAAATAAATAAATATAAATGGGGCTAGCACATGGTACATACTGCTGTAATGATAGTTAAATAAATGAAGGCGTTTTCTTCTACTGTCCAAAGTCTATTTCTGGATTTCACAATGTTCATATAATATGTGAGAAAGAAATGGATTTTCCAGTGGAGTAAAGAGAGAGAAGGTTGAAAATGTACCCTCCTCATTATTGATGCACCTCATTTATTGATGCACAGTATCAACAGTCAGGTGATCATTATTATTTCCTTGGACTCTCAAAGGAGGCAGCTATCCCATAATGCCTTGCCTCTTATTGTCCTTTTCAATGGTCTGAGGCAGAAAGCCATGCTCAGGCCAGGCGGGGTGAGTTCTTCCCTCAACTACTGGCTGATGCACACCAGAATGAACATGAAAAACGCCATCCAGAGGTGGGCGCTCATCTGCAGAAAGGGATCATTTCCTGGAGGCAAAAACCAAAATCTCTGCATCTAAAATCTATGCCTTCAAAAATTATGGCCTTTCTTTCATCACTTAGCTTGTATAAAAACAATGTGCAGATGAGCTTAGTGGAAATCAATAAAACACAGGAGTTTTTAATTTCCCTTGAGTAGACCAGAAAGTATATTTTTTCCCCAAAGCTATCCCAAATGTGCCAGTTTTTCAAACCAGCTATATATTTACTTTGTTTCATACCATGCTTGTTTGTGTATTTATTCCCTACTTACTCTAATAAACAATTTATAGTGACTTACAGAAATGCATGCATCACACAGGCTATTATAAAAACTCCTATTGACTCTTGGTCTCCGTCCTGCTGAGCATTAGAGTGAAAACACTGTGTCACCAGAGCTCCATCAAAAGAGGAATGTGTTTAAATGTAAATGGATTAAATGCTCCAATAAAAAGACACAGGGTGGCTGAATGGATAAGAAAGCAAGACCCCAGCATATGCTGTATACAAGAGACTCACCTCAGATCCAAAGACTCATACAGGCTGAAAGTAAAGGGATGGAGTAAAATATTTCATGCAAATGGTACTGAGAAAAAAGCTGGAGTAGCGATACTTATATCAGATAAAATGGACTTTAAATTGAAGAATATAACAAAGGACAAAGAAGGACACTTCATAGTAATGAAGGGATCGATCCAACAAGAGGACATAACTCTAGTAAACATCTATGCACCTAACATAGGAGCCCCTAAATATATAAAACAGATATTGTCGGACAGAAAGACAGAGATCAACAGTAACACTATCATAGTAGGGGACTTCAACACCCCGCTGTCACTAATGGACAGATCCTCCAGACAGAAAATCAATGTGGAAACAGCGACCTTAAATGACACATTAGACCAGCTGGATTTAACAGACATTTTCAGAGCATTTCATCCCAAAGCTACAGAATATACGTTCTTTTCAAGTGCACATGGAACATTTTCTAAGACAGACCACATGTTAGGCCACAAAACAAGTCTCAATAAATTTAAGAAGATTGAAATCATTTCAACTGTATTCTCTGACCACAATGCTATGAAACTAGAAATCAATTATAAGAAGAAATCCGGGAAGCTGACAAATAAATGGAGGCTAAACAATATGCTGTTAAATAGTGAGTGGGTCACAAATGAGATCAAGGAGGAAATCAAAAGATACCTCGAGACAAACGATAATGAAAACACCACGACCCAAAATCTCTGGGATGCTGCGAAAGCAGTCCTAAGAGGGAAGTTTATAACAGTGCAAGCCTACCTAAAGAAGGAAGAAAAACCTCAAATCAACAGGTTATCCTTACACCTAAGGGAACTGGAAAAAGAACAGCAAAAGAGGCCCAAGGGGAGTACAAGAAAGGAGATAATAAAGACCAGAGCAGAAATAAACAATATAGAGAACAGAAAAACAATTCAAAAGATCAATGAAACCAAGAGCTGGTTTCTTGAGAAGATAAACAAAATTGACAAACCTCTAGTCAGGCTCATCAAAAAAAAAAAGAGGACTCAAATTAGCAAAATCAGGAATGAAAGAGGGGAAATGACTACAGACATCACAGAAATTCAAAAAATTCTAAGAAATTACTATGAGCAACTATATGCCAACAAATTTGACAATCTGGAAGAAATGGATAATTTTCTAGAAGCATACAACCTTCCAAAGCTAACACAAGAAGAAACAGAAAATCTAAATACCCTGATTACTACCAAGGAAATTGAATCAGTAATTGACAAGCTCCCAAAAAACAAAAGCCCTGGACCAGACGGCTTCACAAGTGAATTTTATCCAACATTCAAAAAAGAACTATCACCTATTCTTCTCAAACTATTCCAAAAAATCCAGAAGGAGGGAAGGCTCCCAAACTCTTTTATGAAGCCACTATCACCCTGATTCCAAAACCAGATAAAGACATCACAAAAAGAAAGGAAAACTACAGGCCAATCTCCCTGATGAATATAGATGCAAAAATTCTCAATAAAATATTAGCAAACAGAATTCAGCAATATATTAAGAAGATCATACATCATGATCAAGTGGGATTCATCCGTAGTGCGCAAGGCTGGTTCAACATCCGTAAATCAATTAATGTGATACACCACATCAACAAAATGAAGGATAAAGATCACATGGTCATCTCAATAGATGCAGAAAAAGCATTTGACAAAATCCAACAGCCATTTATGTTAAAAACCCTTAGCAAAGTGGGAATACAGGGATCATATCTCAACATAATAAAAGCCATATATGATAAACCTACAGCTAACATCATAATGGGGAAAAGCTAAAACCATTCCCCTTAAGATCAGGAACAAGACAAGGCTGTCCACTTTCTCCTCTTTTATTCAACATAGTGCTGGAAGTTCTAGCCACAGCAATCAGACAACAAAAAGAAATAAAAGGCATCCAAATTGGCAAGGAAGAAGTAAAATTGTCATTATATGCAGATGACATGATACTGTATATAGAGAACCCCAAAGACTCCATCAAAAAACTATTGGAACTGATAGACGAATTCAGTAAAGTAGCAGGATATAAAATCAATGTTCAGAAATCAGTGGCATTTGCATATACCAATAATAAACTAACGGAAAGAGAAATTAAGAAAACTGTCCCATTTACAATTGCGTCAAGAACTATAAAATACCTAGGAATAAATTTAACCAAAGAAGTGAAAGATCTGTACTCAGAAAATTACAAGATACTGAAGAAAGAAATCATAGAAGATACAAATAAATGGAAACACCTACCATGCTCATGGATAGGAAGAATTAATATAGTTAAAATGTCCATACTGCCTAAAGCAATATATAGATTCAATGCAATTCCTATCAAACTACCAAGGGCATTTTTCACAGAAATAGAAAATATAATCCTAAAATTTATATGGAATCATAAAAGACCCAGAATAGCCTCGGCAATTCTGAGAAATAAAAACAAAGTCGGGGGGATCATGCTACCAGACATCAAAACCTACTACAAGGCCACAGTAATCAAGACAGTTTGGTATTGGCATAAAAACAGGCACATTGATCAGTGGAACAGAACAGAGAGCCCAGAAATAAATCCAGGCATTTACGGACAGTTAATCTATGACAAGGGAAGCAAGAATTTACACTGGAGTAAAGATAGTCTATTCAATAAATGGTGCTGGGAAAATTGGACTGACACATGCAAAAAAATGAAACTGGATCATCTCCTTACACCTTATACAAGAACAAATTCAAAATGGATTAAAGACTTAAATGTAAGACCTGAAACCATAAAAATCCTAAAAGAAAATATAGGCAGTACATTTGCAGACATTACCTGGAGCAATATTTTTACTGATACATCCCTACGGGCAAGGGAAGTAAAAGAAAAAATGAACATATGGGATTATATCAGACTTAAAAGTTTTTTCACAACAAAGGAAACCATTAATAAAACAAAAAGGAAGCCTACTGAATGGGAGAATATATTAGCCAACGATATATCTGATAAGGGGTTAATATTCAAAATTTATAAAACACTCATGAAACTCAACACCAAAAAAACAAACAACCCAATTAAAAAATGGGCAGAAGATATGAAGAGACATTTCTCTAAAGAGGACATACAGATGGCCAACAGGCATATGAAAAAAAGTTCAACCTCACTGGTCATTAGGGAAATGCAAATAAAAACCACCATGAGATACGACCTCACTCCAGTCAGAATGGCTATCATCAACAAATCAACAAACAACAAGTGCTGGCGGGGCTGTGGGGAAAAGGGGACCCTGCTGCACTGTTGGTGGGACTGCAGATTGGTGCAGCCACTATGGAAGTCAGTATGGAGGTATCTCAAAGAACTGGAAATAGAGCTGCCGTTTGACCCAGCAATTCCACTCCTAGGTATTTATCCTGAAAAAACCAAGACACTTATTCAAAAAAAGTTATGCACCCCTATGTTCATAGCAGCACAATTTACAATAGCTAAGACTTGGAAACAACCAAAATGCCCATCAGCAGATGACTGGATTAAGAAACTATGGTATATTTATACAATGGAGTATTACTCCGCTATAAGGAAGAATGAAATCATGCCATTTGCAATGATATGGATGGACCTAGAGACTATTATGTTGAGTGAAATAAGTCAGTCAGAGAAGGACAAATACCATATGATCTCACTCATATGTGGAATCTGAAAAACTGTATGAATGAGCAAAGTAAACAGAAACTGTCTCATAGATATAGAGGAAAAATCAGGGTTGCTAATTGGGAGGGGAATGGGGATGAGGGAGAAGGGGAAGGGATTAGACACAAAAATAGGCAACTACAATATTGCCACTGGGATAGGAAAAACAGTTTGGGGAATATAATTAATAATGTTGTAAATATTCTGTGGAATGTCAGATGATCATAGGTCTTGTGAGGGAGACCATTTCATGGATGGAGTAGAGGTTTGATCACTGCACTGTATTACTAAAGCGGAGGTGGTATACCTACTGTAATTGAATATATATAGATAGTCACGGGATGTGGATTATACTGTGGAAGTGAATCAGAGGAATAGTAATAGATATATATGATATGGGGGGGAGTGGGGTGGTGAATTGGGGGTGGGGAGTTGTCACTTTGAGGGGTAAAATGTATAACTATTGCACTGTGTTGTACACCTGAAACTAATTAAAAGTAAAATAAAATAAATAAAAAAAATAAAATAAAAATAAAAAAGAGGAATGTGTTTGCGCTAGAGGATGGTGTTACAGATGCCACATTCATAGATTAAATATCATGCCACCAGACTTTCTAGTCCAATGGCAACAAAGATAATAATCACTGGGTATTCAGGAAGACCAAATCCTGGTCTCAGAGAGATCTTCAGTAGACTGTCTGTTCAAGTTAGAAAGAAAAGAAGAAAATGAAAGAACACATATAAATGCTAAAACAGAATATTGAGGACTGCCTGAAGTCCTAGGTAAAGTCCTAGGACAAAGGACATTCAGAAAAAACAACCCTGTGACTCATAGGAGGCATGGGCTGATCCCACACCCACTTGTGACCATTAAAAATCAGGAGGGGCATCTCAGCTGCAGAGGTCCCCACAGGAGAAACAAGGGGTCCCAGCCCCAGGGGCTCCCCAGCCCAGGATCCCAGGGCTGGGTAAGAAGTCCGCACAACTTCTGGCTGTGAAAACCAGGAAAGACTGAGGGTGGTTAAAGCCCTAGACACTCCTCTCAAAGGGCTGGTGTGTGGACTCAAGTGCTATTGATAGATTCAGTCACTCTGAGCTCCAGTGCTAGGACAGCAGCTTGACAGGCGCCAATGAAATACAGGAAGGAACTGAATTGCCTGGCTGGAGGGAGAAGGCTGGAGGGGCAGTCTGCTCCCTGACAGAGAAGCTGGTAAAAGCCATTGTTTCATTGTTAGGCCCTCCCTGCCCCAATGTGCACAAGCAGATAGCCGCCATATCTGTGTCTCCATCAACTGGGCTAATGCATATATATGAATAATAAAATGGAAACAATTGCATATCTATCAACAATTACTTCATTAATATGTCCCAATGAAAGTTAAAATAGGACCTTCAAGGGTTTTAACTCATTATTTAAAACCTAATTAGTAAAGGCATAATTATCCCCATTGCTCTCCTTTTATTTTTTATTTTATTGCTTCAGTTTTTGCTTTTTTTTAAAGACTCTATTGGGGAACTGGGGGAGGATAACAGCACTGGGGAATCGGGGAAGGGGAACAGACAACCTGCTGCCCTTTTTGCTCCTCAGTCCAGCCGTGGAGGACGTTGCTTCACTGGCCCATGTTGGTATTATCATTGTGCTCTTCCCGGGTGAGTCAGCCGCTCACTGGCCATTGGACGGCTGCTCACGCTGGCCTCCAACCACCCACAGCAGCTCATGGCAGCCCATTGCAGCAGGGGTTGCAGCCCACGCTGTCACCAACGACTCACGGCAGCCCAGCTCCAAGTCAAGCTGTCATTCACCATCTCAGCCGCAGAGGGTGCAGCGTCACTGGCCCTCATGTGGGATCCAAACCGGGGCCCTGCTGCTCAGAGCTGACCCTCCCAAACCAACTCCCAACCTCGGCCGGACCCCAACTGCTCTCCTTTTAACAGTCCAAATTTGGCTGTTCTTAAATATCAAAAACATAATGATACCTCATGGTGGATTACTACAACCTTAATGCTGTGGACCCATCCATGAAGAGTGCAATACACCTCACAGAGACCTGTGATGCTTGCCAGAAGGGAGGGGAATGGAGCAATGGGTGAAACAGGTGAAAGGAAATAAGGTGAACACTGCCAACTAAAAAATAAATAAGCCACGGGCATATAACATACAGCATAAGTAATAGAGTCATTAATATTGTAATAACTTTATACAGTAGTGGATGGCTACTAGACTTATTGTGGTGATCCCTTTGGAAGGTATAAAAATGTAAAATCACTATGTTGTACACCTGAAACTAATACAGCCTTGTAAGTGAAGTATAATTTAAAATAAATTTTAAAATATCAACATCAAATAGAAAATTAGTTTAAATGTAAATAAATTAGATGCGCCAATCAAAAGATAGGGTCACTGAATGGCTAAGAAAACAAGACTATTACACATGCTGCGTATAAGACTCTGACTTCAGATCAAAAGGCAGGCTGAAAGAAATGGGATGGAAAACAGATATTTCATGAAAATGGAAACAAACAAAGCTGGAGTAGCAATACTTATACCAGACAAATAGACTTTAAAACAAAGGATATAACAAGAGACAAAGAAGGACCCAGTAATCCCACTTCTGGGTAATTATCCAAAGAAATCCAAAATTCTACTTCAAGAGGACCTGTGCATCCATATGTTCATCGCAGCATTATTTACAAAGCCAAGATATGGAGGCAGCCTGGGTGTCTGTCAACAGATGAACGAATAAAGTAGAGCTGGTATATATATACAGTGGAATATTGCTCGACCACGGAAGGAAATGGGTTCTTGCCATCTGTAGTGGCATGGACGGACATGGGGGGCGGGGTGTTGTGCTGAGTGGAGTATGTCAGACAGCGAAAGACAGATGCAATGTGATTTCACTTCTTTGTGGAATCTAAAGAAATAGAAACAAACTAATATACACAGAGGTCTTTTTGATGGTTGCCAGATGAAAGGAAGGTGGAGGCGTGGTAGAAAAAAGGAAAGGGAAGAAGTACAAACTGGTTATTATTATACAATGTAGTCATGGGGATATAGGATATAACATAAGGAATACAGTCAGTAATATTGTAATAACCATGTATGGTGTCAGATGTGTAATAGATTTATTGGGGTAATAAAATGGCAAGGGAGTAGGGAAGAAGGGTGAAAAAGGTAAAGGAATTAAGAAGTACAAATTGTTAGTATAAAATAGTCATGGGGATGCAAAGTAAAGCATAGGGAATATAGTCAATGATATAGAAATAACTATGTATAGTGCCAGGTGGGTACTAGACTAGTCAGGGGGATCACTTCTTAAATTATATAAATGTCTAACAATATGCTGTACACCTGAAACTAATATAAAATAATACTGAATGTAAACTGCAACTGAAAAATTATTACGTGTGTATGGAGGGGAGAGGTAAAGGGGAGTAAGAGGTTCAAATTTCCAAGGATCAAACAAGTAAGTCATGGGAATATAATGTACAACATAGGGAATAAAGTCAATAATATTGTGATAGCATGATATAGTGTAAGATGGTTGCTAACTTATCATGGTGATCACTTCTTTAGGTATTTAAAAGCTAAATAACTATGGTGTACACCTGAAATTAATATAATATTGTATGTTAGCTGTATTTTAATAAAAAGCTTAAAAAATAAATAATCAATAAAAAACAAAATGCTAAAACTATGGCATCAAATAAGAGGTCCAAAAACGGACTTAAGAACCTTAATTAACACTCCAGAAACAGACTCCTTTCCCCTTATTGTTCCATTTTTACATATCTGACTATCATTCACATTTTCAAGAAAGAAAGGAAAGGAGGGAGGGGAGGGCAAGCGAGGGGTGGAGAGGGAAGGGGAGAAGGTCCTCACTACCAAACCAGTATTACAAGAAATGTTAAAGGGACTTCTTTAAGAAAAAGGAAAAAAAAAAAAGATAAAATGCGCATAACTACACACCTATCAACAATTACTGTAAATGTAAATGGATTAATGCTTCAACCAAAAGACATAGGTGGGGCCAGCTGAGCAGAGCATTGGTTAAGAGCTGGATTGGGACGCCAGCGACCCCTGTTCGGATCCCACATCTGAGGGCCAGTGACACTGCCCTCTACAGCTAAGATGGTGAACAACGGCTCCACCTGGAGCTGGGCTGCCGTGAGTCTCCTGCAGCGGCGTAGCTGCAACCCCTGCTGCAGTGGGCTGCCATAGGCTACACTGAGTGGTTGGCAGCCAACGTGAGGGGCTGGCAGCTGGTGCGAGCTGCCAAGAGCTGCTGTGAGTGGCCGTCCAGAGACCAGCGACCGATCTACCTCACCTGAGAAGAGCGCAATGATGATACCAATATGGGTCAGTGAAGCCATGTCCTCTACAACTAGACTGAAGAACAAAAGGACAGCAACTTGTCTGTTCCCCTCCCCCAATTCCCCAATAAAATCTTTAAAAAAAAAAGACATAGGGTGGTTGAATGGATAAGAAAACAAGATCCTTACATATGCTGCCTACAAGACACTCACTTCAGATCAAAAGATACACACAGGCTGAAAGTAAAGGGATGAAAAAATATATATTTCATGGAAATGGAAACAAAAAAACCGGGATAGCAACACTTATACCAAACAAAACAGACTTTAAAACAAAGGCTATAACAAAAAAAAAAAAAGAAAGACCTAGTAATCCCACTTCTGCATATTTATCCAAAGAAAACCAAAACACTACTTGGAAGAGAACTGTGCATGGATGTGTGTTCATTGCAGCTGGGTGTGTCATCCATGGAGGCATCCAGGTGGTGCTCCAGCGCAGGCATGCTGGCCCCAGGACCTCCCGGGAGGGGTCCCACCACAGGCCAAATTCAGCTGCTGCCTGTACCCTGCCCAGGGCCTCCTGGCATGAGTCACAAAGCAATCCACAGATGGCTGCCATCTGTGCTGGGCTTGGAGGTGCCTGGGAAAGGTCAAGCCTAAAACCAAGGTTGGCTAGCACCAATGCCAGGCTTGGGGCTGCTCAGCAGAAGGTATGGGGCACACTGAGGCCAGAGGTTGCTTGTTGGGGATTTGTGAACCTTTGAGAGATTTTAGGAAAGTCTGCAGCAGAAGCTAAAACAGACCATTTGGATGAAAAAGTCACGGGAATCTGCTTGGGTGTGCCTGCAAGTTGGGTAGGGTGGGGTCTCAGGGAATCACCAAAGTACAGCAACAAGGCAGATCTAGGATTCAGTTATATCTTCCTCTAAATACCATTCGTTTTCCACTATACCACTGGAATGTGCTGAGTGTAAGAAATACACTTTCTCATTATGGCCCAGTAAATAGACATGTATTTATCCAACTGTAAAAACTGTTTCATAAAATAATGCTTAACCTACAACTGACCGTCTATGCCTAGTTTGTTGCCCAGTGTTATGGGAACGGTCCAGCTATTTTGGGTATCTAACCAGAGAAAAAGTGTTTTTTTTTTATTAAAGTACCTAAAAACAAGTGGTGAGATTCCAAAGTTGATCATTTCTCATGAAAGTACTTGTACCATAACCACTTTTTATACAAAACAAACAAACAAACTCAGCAAAAAGTTCAGCATTTCATTAGCCTACCATTCCAAACCTTTCTGACATCCAGAGGCTCCTGATAGAAGCTCCTGGGGGAAATGCATCACTACAATGGAATCCAGACCAAATATGTCATCATGCAGGAAACACAGGGTGGGTCTGAGAGCACCCACATGGGCAAAGTAGTAAAGATTAAACAGTGATTTATTTCATCCCAAACTACATCTATCATTTTTTTTTTTTTTTTTTTTTTTAGCTGAGCCATCCTGCCACCTGATGGCAGCTCAGCGGCAGCTCAACTCAGGCTGGGCATCTAACTGCTGTTGCTCAGAGCACAGCTCTCACTCTTGAGCGAGCTCTTAACCAACTGAGTCACTCAGTCGGCCCTACATCTTCATTTTAAAACTATGTTTCACCATGCTCCTTCAAACTGAACATAGTATCTTTTCTTCCATGTCTTCCAAAGAAAGCAAAAACTCTGGAATTCAGCTCATGAAAGTTGAAACTGGTTTTATGTGCCCGAAATAACAAAACGGAGGAAAAGAGAAGTAGGGAGAACCCTGAATAGTGAGAGTAAAGTGAGGGATTTAGCCTGCTGACTACAAAGACTTCTGGTCATTCTGCATTGGGTTTTGATTTTTAAATTTCTATTTTGCTTCCTGGTATTGCTAAAAAGTCCTTGGAGAATCTCATGCACTTTGAAACTTTCACACCTGTTCAATCTGTTGACATCAATCTGGTCTATCCTTAATATTAAGAATATACTGCTCAAAACGCTTAAAATGAAATTATGGTGGGCCAGGGTAATATATACTAATGATGCTGTTTATTTTTTTTAAACCTATGCAAAGAACACAACTATAGCAATTTCCTCCTGCTTCATGGTTATGAGGTTGAAATGGGATGACTTTGTTGTTTGTTTGTGGCAAAGAGCAGAGAATAAAAATTAAGAATTACAGAGGAGCTCTAGACCCCTCTTCCCAAAAAAGACACACTTTTTAATTTAAAGCTTTGAAAATTCCCTAATTCAGCTTATCCCCAAGTCTTCTAGATTTCATTCAGAATTAGGAAAATACCAGAGGGTATTTTAGCTGAGGATGCTACTCATCTTAACCCTTTCAGAAGGTAGGCTGAGGGTCTCTTAAGAAACTTTTCATCTTCTATGAGAATGTTCAGAAGAGTCTGAAACTAGAAAGTAATAGAAATTCTATCAGTGACAGCATTCTACAATCTGTAAAACATTTGTTCTCATCCCATCTCTCTCTGTCCTCTCTATACCTCTCTCTGTCTCTCCCTCTTTCACATACACATATGAGGTGTGATCAAACAACATGGTGAATGTTTAAATTTTTAAAAATATATTACAGTTAAAGACACATTGCCATGAATTCCCCTCAAAATACTCCCCCTTGCTTCAAACACTCTTATCCCATTGTTCTTGCTATTTTCTAAAGCAATTCTGGAAGTCCTCTTTCGTGAATGTCTTTAGTTGCCCTGTTGTGGCTGCCTGGGTGTCCTGAATTGATTCAAAATGTTTACCTTTCATGGTCATTTTGACATTGGGGAAGAGCCAGAAGTCACATGGTGCCAGATCTGGTGAATAAGGTAGATGAGGACACACTGTAATGATTTTATTTGACAGAAACTGACGTATCAGAAGCGATGTGTTACACAAAGCCTTTCTTTCCATTGTGATCACAAAATACGGTGAATGTTGCGGCCAAGTGCCATTCAGCGGAAAGGCAGGAATCTTTGATATGGGAAGCAGTGTGTGGAACCTTAGTAACAGCGTGTGACAAGTTTCAACTTGTTCGGTGCAGTCAGTCTGCTGTGAGCCATGGTTGAGCAAAGCTGGGTTTTAAAGTGTGCCGTAAAACATCCTCCATCACGACAATGCTCCGTGTCACACATCACTTCTGGTATACAATTTCTGTCAAATAAAAACATTACGGTGTGTCCTCATCCATGTTATTCACCAGATCTGGCACCATGCAACTTCTGGCTCTTCCCCAAAGTCAAAATGATTCAGGATATTGCGGCAGCCACGACAGCACACCTAAAGACACTCACAAAAGAGGACTTACAGAACTGCTTCAGAAAGTGTCCAGAACTATAGGATAAGTGTGTTCAAAGTGAGAGGGAGTATTTTGTGGGCGACTAATGGCAATATGTCTATTACTGTAATTTTTTTTTAAATTTAAACATTCACCGTATGCTTTGATCACACCTCATTTTGATCACAAACTCATATTGAGATCAATGGAGTGAAAATCATCAATTAAGACTAAAAATTCTAGAGATAAAAGCATCTTTTCTAACACTTTCTGCAGTTAATGATCAGAACAACTTTTTGAGGATGAAAACTGTGATATCCCACCTGACTGGTTATATCAATGCAGCTTCTTAGCTCACTTCAGTAGCTATAGATTCATCTTCTGATATAATTAAACAACATTTTAGATATCTCCTAGACAGCATTTTTGGATGCCTCATAAATATGTAGTAAAGAAGAGAGGAAAATGACACTTGGAAAATTGTTCAGTGAGGCGTATGGAATGGCTGGATAGGAACATTGCGATGCTCTGCAAGTTACGCTGGCATGAAGCTAGTGAGCAGGGGTCTCACAAGCAGAATAAGTGACTTTAGATGTCCAGACCCAGGGGACTCAGGACCCACCGTCTTCCTCACCTTTTCAACTAAAGCCAGTCTTCATGGGGAATGACCGACTAGCCAAACTCTGTAGGGCTTGATGAAAGAAAGCAAGCCAGCCTTCCATTGGCAAGGTCTCTGTAAAGAACTGTCTCTTTGTCTACACCTTTTATTCTGCTGCTCATATGAAAGAATTTTGTTTGTGTACACAAACACAGTCCCCTTTTACTCTCTTTCTGTGCCTTTCGTTTAGTGGGGGTTAAGTTTCCACACAGTAATACTTGTCAAGTTTCCACACAATAAAATTAGTAAAATAAAAAAAAAAGTTTCTGCTGAGCTCTGAGTGCATGCTGAGTACTGTGCATGTACTAAGCGCTCTGCACGCCTTACTTCATTTAACCCTCGCAGCCACCCACGAGGCAGGTACGCATGTGCTGCTAATAACCCTGTTTTATAGAGGAAGAAATGTGTGATGTTACTTGGCCACCATCATCCATTCAGTAATGACAGAGCTGGGGTTGTAAATATTCAGTCTTTATGCGACATGAAAGCTTATCTCACAGATACCATTTTAGGGGCAAGAGCCAGAGAAAAGGCTTCCAGTGATTTAATTTCTGGAACCGAAAGCAATTAAGAACTCTGCTGGTGGCTACCAAAAACAAAACGAGGCAGTATTTGATAAAAGGAAATGAATATGCCTTCTTTCCTGCCAGCTCTCTTGAACTTCTCTCTCTCTCTCTCTCTCTCTCTCTCTCTCTCTCTTTCTCTCTCTCGCCCCCCCTCTCCCTACCTGCCCTTGGCTAGGCCCCTTCTCTTCCCTGAGAATGTATCACTTAATAAACACTGCTTGCATATTAAAAAAAAAAAAAAAAAGGAAATGAATGTCTTACACATGTTTTTCATTTGGATTGTAATTCTTGTTAAGTTTTGGCAGATCTGTATCAACTCTAATAGGAACACTGTACTTACTTTAAACACCACTGAAGGCCCTGACTAACGCGATCCTGTGTTAGAAAGGGGGCTGCGCTGCCCATGGTTGGTGTGTAAAGGAAGTTTATGAAGGGCTGGTTAAAATGCAGGTTCCTGAGACCCCCCTTCCGGTCAAATTCTGTAAGGCACAGATGGGGCCCAGGCATCTACACTGGGAGCCACGCCTAGGAGGCTCTGATGCAGGTAGACCACAGGCCAAACCTACAGGAAACAGTGACTTAACAGCTACAATGAGATTTCCTCCAAGACTTAACATGAAGGAAATAAGGTTTTTGTTGGAGTTATTATGTAACAGTTGAATCAGCCGATGGAGCCAAGCCAAGAAACAAACGGGATAAGAATGAGACAGGATGACTTCCTAACATCATATGACTGATATTGTGATATAATTAGAAATATACATTTGGTCTTCATCCCGGTTCCTGGAGAGCTCCTAAATCCCTTGTATTTCCTGAGTGATTCGGGTCAGAGAACATCTTTTGTTATTCATAATATGCCAATCAATCACACCTGTGTGTATAATAATCAGATGACTCTAGATGGGACCTCAGATAGTTTCAGGATATGGGCTGGTTGCCAGAGGAGAGCAAAATCAGAGGGTTGGAACTTTCAGTCTCCTTCTCCCATGAGGGGAAAGGTGGATGATTGAGTCAATCATCAATGACCAACGACTTAATCAACCATGCTTATGTAATGGAACCTCCAAAAATCCCCAAACAAAGGGTTTGGAGAGTTTCCTGGTGGCAAACAAAACCACATGCCAGGAGGGTGGCACACCCCAACTCCATGGGGACAGAAACCCCTGCACTCAGGGTCCTTTTGGACATCTCCCTATGGTACCTCTTCATCGGCTGTCTATTTGTATCCTTTATAATAAATTAAAGCATAAATATGTCAAGTATTTCCCTGAGTCCTGTGAGCCATTATAATAAATTAGCATTCTGAGGAGAGGGTCTTTGGAGCCCCTAATTTGCAGCCAAGTTGGACAGAACTGTGGATAGCCTGGGGGACACATGGTTGTGACTGGGGGGCAGTCTTAAAGGACTGAGCCTTTAAACTTTAAATCTGTGCTAACGCTGGGTAGTTAGTGTCAGAACTGCATTAAATTGCAGGAAGCCCAGCTGGTGTCTGCAGAGAACTGAAGAAGTACTTGGTATGATAAACCTACACATTCAGTGTCAGAAACGTTCCATGTAGGTAAAAACAGGTCGTAGTGGTAGAAATGGCTTACCTTTAACTCAGCAGAAAATATTACTATGTCTTAAGAAAGACTGTGTCAATCAGAAACCTTAGGAAGCTTCCAAAAAGCAGATCACAGAATCAAATTCCAAGGAAAAGGGAACATTAGCCAACGCAATTCAAGGATTCTAGGTCCCTGGTAGCATCCTCCCAAGTGGAAAAAGCACACACTCTCCAGCCTGATGCCATTTAAACGTGTGATTCCTCTGACTCCCCTTAGGTGAAGACCAGGCTTCCCAAGCAACCTTTTGGGTTTCCTGTGTGGTTGTCTAGAAGGAGAGAAAGGCTAGTCATACAGTTTAGGGCAAATCAAGCCATATAATAATGATTTCTGATTGGGAAATAATACACTAGCACTGAGAATATGCACTGATTTTGTCATATCAAAAAATGCAGGGGCCGGCCAAGTGGCGTGGTGGTTAAGCACTGGTCTTGGGAAGACAGCGGCCCCGGTTCGGGTCCCACATATGAGGGCCAGTGACACTGTCCTCAAAAAAAAAAAAAAGTACTTTTTAGGCCAGCCGAGTGGCGCGGTGGTTAAGCGCTGGCGTGGGAAGCCAGCGGCCTCGGTTCAGGTCCCACATATGAGGGCCAGTGACACTGTCCTCAAAAAAAAAAAAAGTACTTTTTGGGCCAGCCGAGTGGCGCGGTGGTTAAGCGCTGGCGTGGGAAGCCAGCGGCCTCGGTTCAGGTCCCACATATGAGGGCCAGTGACACTGCCCTCAAAAAAAAAAAAAAATGCAGTACCTGGGAGAGTGATCCCACTCTCATCACAAATAAGCTGATATTTTGTCTGTAGTATTTCAGTCTTGTGAACTTGCTTAATGAGTCCATCCCTAAGATAGAGATCTGCTTTTAGAGCCTGGTTTGGAACCTGTCATAGACCCGAGGCCAATGTCATGAATGCCACCTGGTAGTCAGTTGGGTGTCTTATCTGACTGAGACATCAACAGCAACTTATGAGTGGAAGAATCTGCTTCTCTTTCTACATGTGGCCCTTTCACATTATTATACAGAAGTAAAAATAAGAGAAATGGAATGTGTCATCCCTGTACAGTTCAATCACTGGTGAATGAACTATGCATGGCTAAATCAAGTTTAATAGTTAAAATGGGAAAAAGAAGAGACTGGTTCATGCCATCATAACTATTTCATTGGTTTTTTTTGTTTTGTTTTGTTCTGTTTTTTGTTTTTGGGAGTCCTACCCAAAATACGATCCAACCTGGTTAAGCCACCCATCTTCCCCCCCACCCTCATCCTTTCACTCTTCTAAAGCTATGTATGGTTAAAACAACACACCAAGAAAACATACAAAAGTTCCAGGTGTAGCAGAATAATCTGATGTCCAAGTAAAGCCACAATTCTAACTGCAGGACATTACCTGCTGGCTATTCCCACATTATCTCAAACTCACACATCTGAAATCAAAAACATCATCTTTCTCTAAAAACTAGTTCCTCCTCCCACCTTTGCTATTTCTGAAAACCAGAATTTTCTTAAGTCTTCAAGCTGAAAACCTGACATCTTTCCTTTTCTCATAACCATCAATCATGTTTCACTAACAAAAGCAAGTTCACATTTAAGTATTAGCATTCTCCAATCTGGCCTCTGCCTACCTAATTGACCACTCTCGGAATTATCTCTCATTGTCTCTCCTCTCTGACCAAATTGTTGGAAGCAGTGACCCTCACACCAAGAGCAAAAGTTCCCAAAAGGGATTTCAGGGGGCCTCTGAGGTAGAAATTATTTCCATAATACTATGATGTTATTTACAGCCTTTTTCACTGTGCTGACATTTAACTGAGAGGGTGCAAAAAATAATGGATAAAATGGCTGGCATCTCAGCAGGAAGCAAGACGATGGCACAAACTGTACTAACAATTATTGTATTCCCCAATGCTACATACTCCCGCTAAAAACACTGCCAGTTTCACCTAAGAAGATCCTTGTGGAAGCAGTAAAATTTTTAGTTTTATTAAATCTCAATCCTTAACTATATGCATTTTTAATGTAAGTATGCATAAAGCACTTCTGCTGCATAGGGAGGTATGAACTTTGTTTCAAGGAAAAGCACATGGAACATCCTTTTTACTTGAAAGACCCACTGACAAACTATGGTTATTCCAATTTGGGAACTAGGCAGACATTTTCTCAAAAATGAATGAGGTGAGCCTGTCACTTCAAGGAAAACAACTGACAATATTTGTTGCCAATGATAAAATGTGAGCTTTCAAGCAAAAATTAGAATTTTGGAAAACCTGTATCCGCCACTGAGAGCTTGACAGCTTCCCAATAATTAATGACTTTTCTGATGAGATGTGGTGAGATTAACGAATATAATGTTTTCATGTTGTATAATGAAAGGTGTCAACATTTGGAAGAGCTTCATAACTCATTGAACCAATATTTTTCAAATTACCAATGCATGATGTTACAAAATTATGTATGGGTAAATCACCCACTAAAAATGTATGATAGGCCACTGACTTTTAACAAAACAGCACAAAAAGTTTACTATTGTGGTTTTGGATTCCACATTGTAACTAACTATTAAGAAACTACCAATTACCAAGTTTCAGTGTAACATCAAAAAAGAATATCCACAATTGTCTGAAAGACTTACTAAAATATTCCTCTCTTTTCCTTACATATCTGTATGAGGGGAGCAGGATTTTCTTCATCTACTTCAATCATGATACTTTATTGAGACGTACTAATGGTAGAAGCAGGTAAGAGACCAGCTGCCTTAGATTAAGCCATTCATTGAAAAGGTTTTCAAATAAATACAACATCACTTTTCTCACTAAATTGTTGTTGGAACAGTAATGGGTTTCTTCTTTTTGAAATAAATAAATTTTAAATACATGTGTTTTAATTTGTGATACAATAAATACTGATAGATATAATTCATGTAAACCAAAGATCTTTAGGGTTCTCAATCATTTTTGAAGGTTGTAAAGGTGGTCTCCAAGACCAGAAAGTGAGAACACTGCCTTAAAACAATCTCTTCTTTTGCTTTCTTCCAGTTTCTATTTTCTCTGTGGCCATTACTTCTTTGCTTTTCTAAACCCCATTTGTCTTTCAATTCTGTCCTCTTCTTGTATCACATGAGCCTTCCAGGACAAGAAATGCCTCATCTGGAACTCAATGGCCCTTGTCTGTCCTATATACTTGGCAAAAATCTATGTGGTATCACTAGTTATATATTGAGGTAAGTGTATTTATGCCACCTTGGTTTTTCACACAAGCGTGTCCCAGCACTGTGTATTCTATTGCTCAGGATATCGCAGTGAACAAAACAGATGGCACTCCCTGGCCCCGCAGCGTACAGTGCAGTATTACCACTCACAGTGTGGTCGAGCAACAGAAATATGGACCAACATCCCCAGAAAGAGCTTGTCAGAAATGTATAATTTCCACAATTTAAAAAATTCAATTTTAATTTTGAACGCACAATCTCATGCCTCAGCTCAGACCTCCAGAACCAGAATCTGCATTTCAACAAGATCATTGGATTTTTCTCACATTAACATTTGCAAAACACAGGATTTATGCATCTACTTAATCATTGTGAACTTCTTGGAGGTAAACTATTATCTTTCATTTGTGGTATTGCTAGTATAAATAATGTAATTTAATTGATATGTGAATCACTCTCTCAAACATGAGTACCCAGTGAATGAATTTATATCTGGGGTTTAAAAGGAAAAACAATGACCAAGGCAAAACAGCCTGTATCCTGAAGAAGCTTTCCATCTCATAGCAAAGTTATAATCATAGCTAACATTTTAAAACACAGTTTCTGTGGGCCAGTCTTGTGCGAAGGGAGTTATGTAACACTCTTATAAGGTAGGTTCTATTATTACTCCCATATTAGAGATAAGAAAGTTGGGGCTCAGAGGTGAAGAAAGTGATGGAGCTGAAATGAGTCAGGATGTCTGACTCTAAAACCCAGAAATTGGTATGTGCTATATAAAGAGATTTAAAAGAATTTTGAGGAAGGAGCCTGTGAATTCCTTGAAGGAAACATTATGCCTCAATCTTAGAATCACCCAGGAGGACACTAGCTCAGTTCCTTACTCATGTGAGGAACTCAGGAGACATTCATCAATAGAAAGTATGTGATTAGATTAAGGCTAACCTATCATTCTTACCTGAAAGTATCCTAAAAATAAACAGTCTAGATTTTACCAATCCAATAATCCTTAATTCCATTCAAGACATAATGGACTTGATTCCATTCTATGGCTCAGGGCCCACATGGAGGAAAAGTAAACAGGAGACAGAGGGACAAGACATCAGCTAAAAGGTGAAAGCCACTCAGAAATCATGAAGAAGCTGATGCTTGTTCTGGGCCAAGGAAGGAAGGGCAGGAGGACATGGACTGTGTTCTTGTCTACAGTGAGCAAGGGATGAAAGGAAATGTTGGTCAAAGGTCCCCCACAGGACACTTCCTTGGAGCAGACACAGAAACGCAGACACAGAAAGTATTAATAGGAACTGGACAGTTAGGCAATTACTAAGAAGTCTCCCTAGATGCTTCCAGCACCAGGTATCTCACCACCCTCAGCCCTTGAACTTCCTTTGCTATACCTCCCATCATCCGCTTCCCAATTATTTGGAGTTGGGGTCATCTCCATTCTCTCACTTTCTGACAATTGCACATAGAACAATGACCACATTTTCTTTTATAACAGTCTGAGAAATGGTTCTAAGGTTATATTACTATTACTCTACATGCCTATTAGGGATGAAATAGGCTTTCATGAGCCAGCCATCTTGTATACTTACTCATCACAGATACTATGCGTGTGAGGGCAAGTGCCTTGGTAACAAACAAACCAAAATCAGCTACCTAAATAGGATAAACATCTACCTTTATAATATCCCAGATGTACCGATTCAGTGCAGTCCTATATGAAGACTTCTTCAAGTAAAACTGAGGGAACAAAATAATCATGTAGCAATGTCCCTAATGATACTAAGGAAGAACCCTTGCAGGGATTAAATTCAATCATATTCAAGAGTAAATCTATGGAAAGCAAACCAGAAAGAAAAAAATGAAAGGTCACATACAATAAATATCATCTCCCCTCTTAGGTACCAATAATATTCTGGAGTTGGAATCATCCCATTCTCTAACTTTCTGACCATTCCACATGGAATGCAGACCAATATAATTTTCTACTAGCCAAATGATTTGATTATTCCAGTCAAATATGTGTGAATATGAAGCTGTTATTCTACTGTTTTGCATCCAAGGGTTCTGATAGGGAAACACATATATAAATTTTAAGGGTAATTGGTAATTATCCTCACAATCATGAAAGTGAACTGGGTATATTAACTGAGTCAGACTTGAGGCACAAATTTATGAACCACCTACATCCTAGCTTTTGAAAGCTACATGTTTTCCCTCTTCTAACCAGATTAACAGATGGAGAGCTCTGGAGAAGTCATCTGAAGATGCCTTTGGAAAATTTCAAGCATATTTTGCTTAACAGTTCATGTCACACTTTACAATTCTACCAGAAGGTATGGCACTAAGACTAGGGCAGCTATGATTAAGTCTGTACATCCATGGATGTTGCCACTATGGGATTCCACTTGTATAACTGGCAAGACTAACGTTAGCTTCATTCTTTCTACCATAATAGTTTCATGTGTCCATGACAGCTGAGTCCACCGACACTTGGAGGTGGGGTCCACAGCCCAATGCCCTGCACTTAGGATAGGATCCATTTAAGGGCTGTTGCTGACTGGTGCCTCCTTAGCATTTCAGCCCAGTATTTTACAACACTGGGTTTACAAGAGAACTAAGAGACCCATATTTTTTATGTAAAATTAGATGCCAATTTCTAAGCATTGGCATCTAATTCAGTTTTCTAAAACCTTACTGGACAAAACCTGTCTGCGGGTTGCCTTCACACTTCCCAGCACTGCCCATTTGTGATCTCTGAAGCCTTCTTGGCATATATTACTTTCGCATTGCCCTAGAGTTAGGGTCCTATCTTTTTCTTTCATATTCTACAGAGCTCCTAAGAAAACACTGTATGTTTGGAAGGCCATGTCTCTTAAACAGTTAAGAAAAACATTATTTGTATTCCTGTCTGTCTATTCTTAAGCTTTGATCAAAAGAAGAACTCCATCTCCATGTCAAGTTCCTCAAACTGTCCTACCCTCCAGAGAGGAGCCATACTATTAAATGTTAAGCTTTACTATATTTTTATTATGTTTTTCTGCCTTTTCCACATTTATTCCCAATCTCATCTGGGTTTGTGGTTTCAGATTACCGATATCAGGTCCATACTTAAATTTCCTCATCTTAACAGTAAAAAATTTGGACAAAGGCAACCCAAAACTATCTTGAGGTCTATTACAGCCTATTTTATTCACTTATCATTTCTCATAATACCTGCAAATATTAGCTTTCCTTCTTAAAAAATTTGAATATGATAATTCTTGCAAATAACCTCTCCCATCTCCTGTGTTGCCTACCTTAAGGCATTACCTATGAAGACATCTGTACTGGGTTGAATGGTCTCCCCCAAAATTCAGTCCACTCAGAACCTCAGAATGTGACCTTATTTGCAAATAGTGTCTTTGCAGATATAATCAATTAAATTACGGTGAAGTTATACTGGATTAGGGGATGTCCTTATAATGAGCAGTGTCCTTATAAGAAGGACATAGGAAGAGAGGGACAGAGTTGCAGTGATGCAGCTACAAGCCAAGGAATGCCAAGCATTGCTGGGAACTGTCAGGGCCTTGGTGGAGTCAAGGAAGGAGTGTTCCCAACGACCTTGATTTCAGACCTTCAGCCTCCAGAGCTGTGAGAGAATAAATTTCTGTTGTTTTAAGTAACCAAGTGTATGGTAATTTGTTACAGCAGCCCTGAGAAACTAATAAAACATGTAAACATCTTTTCTTTGTTTGGAAACTTAGGCTGCCCAGGCCCTGGAGGGGGGGCTTTATCTTTCGTACTTACTGAGATGTGACATGTGCAAAATGCGACAAAGAACCCATGGATACAGTTCAGAAGGCACTCAACAAATGGTGAGGACTTCATCCATGGAGACAGGAAACTGTATGTGAACTATATGAGGTCATAGACTGGTTCTAATGTATTTCTATGTCTTGGGCATCTAGCACAGTCCACAGAGTAGACTTTACAAAATGTTTGGCATGTGTATGTAAATATGAATGAACACATTAGGAGAATGAATGGATGAACAAACAAAGCGATTATGAAAAAATTCACAAACTCCTGAACTGTTGTTAACTTCCACGGATAATGCTGCTCAGTGAAAATCATGATAAAGTTACAGATCCAGTTCAGCTCCCCATGGATGTACACAAGTTCAAGCATGCTGGCTAGCTGGATGTTTCTGTAGCCTCTTGGCTCTTAAAACCACAAATCTCTCTATGTATTTATTAATAAAGGTTCTATTGTGAGGATAATGAGTCTAGGCAGATAATTCATGATGAAATTTGACCAGAAGGGGGGTGACCGGTTAGCTCTGTTGGTTAGAGCACGGTACTTACTGATAACACCAAGGTTGGGGGTTCGATCCCTGCAGCAATGTGAAACCAATGACCACGGTTCCCTCCACCCCACCAAAAAAAGAAATTTGACCAGAAAATTTCTGAAAGTGGCTGGTAGTAGTTTTGTGGCTATGGGTCACTGAGTCACATCCTTAGAGGCGACATACCCTCCATTCAGGGCATGAGCGCATCACCTGGAATTTCTGGGAGCACCTCATGCAGGACTACTAGAGGACTCGACCCCGTCACTTCCTAAGTGGCCACTCTCTGTCCACACTATCCTCTCCCCAGAAGCAAACAACTTGTTAAACTAGGAGCTAAAATTTTTATTTTCAAAGTAAAGCAGAGAAAAGAGTGAGGAAAAAATCATGAATTAAACTTCTTTAGTGATTAACAAAAAAAGAAAAGAGATTCCTTACTATTTAACAGCTCTAAGGGACAATGATCTCCCCAGATCTCCATCCAATGGAAATCTATTTAATCTCCAACATAGATTCGGGTCAGGTGCCCAAACTTTCACATCCTAGAACAACTCAAGTTTTTTCTTCCTCTCAGCGCCCTGTTTCTGACAGCACTCTTTCCTGTCACAGCCCCTTCTTGGTTCCATCTGGAATATATCTACTTACTTGTACTCATTACCAGCCTGTTAGATATTTGCTGCCATTCATTTCACTATATTTTCCTTTTTATCCCCTGAAGTGCCTAGTATAATATTTTATAATGGAAGGCAAACAAAAACTATCTGAAATGTCCAATCGAATATATATTTTTCTCAGAACTTTTCTAAAAATACTTAATTGGGAAAAATCAATTTCTTCCTTAAGTTCATGGGGTGAGATAAGAAGTATTTTTATACGTCTTACCCCCAAGATACTAAAATCTAATTTGGAAATCACACCATCTAAAGTGTGTCCAAGCTATTTTGGAAACATCTCACATCTGTCTTCTTGAATTCCTCCTGTCACATCATGGAACTCTCAAATGAGAAGACAAGACAGGAATGCCAGTGAATCACTAAAGGGTGTTTAAAAGATTAAAATTAATTCAGCCAGGCAAACCGGCTAAAAACTGAGTCTTTCTTACATCCTAGAATTTCTTTTTTTATTTTTAAAAAGATTGGGAGCTTTGTAAAGGCAATTTAAAAATCATTTATGGTTGCAATTATCAGAAACAATTTGACATAAAATAATATTTAGAAGAAGTTTCTAAAAGCGTTAATAACATAAATTCATCCAAAGCTCTAACACTCTTAAGCTATTTAAAGCCAGGAATAAGAAGTGCTGCCAATTATGTTGACATGATTAGGTTTGTGACTTGACTTTCACCCTCACCAACTATCCAGCTTGCAAAAGAGTTCCACTTTGCTTACTTTGAGACTGGAAATTAATCAATTTATGATGTCACCACTTTGCTTACCGGGAGACTGGAAACCAGTCAATTTATGACGTCAAAGGATTCAAATTCCCCAGCAACAGAGATCAATTTGCAATGCAAGACAACTTAGGAAGGCAAGTGAAGCCGAAAAGGCCCCTTTCCTTGGCACTGGCCTTTCTGACTTGTAGACCTATAGACTCCAATACAAAGAAATGTTCGTGATAGACTGAACGACTGGCCCCAACTCATCCCTTCCAGGAGCCTAGAATATAAATAAGAATCGCCCTGTCAGGTGCTCTAAACAATTATTTTATACAAGCTGTGCTTCCTCTTTCTATTTCTATAGGCTTACTGATGTACCAAACCTCCGGGAACATGCATGTTTGTCATCTGGCTCCAGCCACCCAACCAGCAAACAGATAACATTTTATGGCACCTCTTATCATGGGTTATGTGGTGCATGAAGAGGTTCATTTCCACACACATGGTGAAGACTTCGCTCCTGCTTTCATGGAGCTCTACATCTAAATGGGAACTTCAGAGTAAGGTTACAAACTGTTGAGAGGAACATGACAACCGAGATCTGGAAACATTGCACTGGGGTACAGAGAAAAGACTTTCAACAGTTCAGAGTCAAGGAAGGTTTCGCAGAGGAGAAGACATTTGAGTTAAATTTTGATTGCTTACAGGAATGGAAAGATCCTCTAAGATACAACTTTCCATTTCCCAGATTCTCAAGATAATGACCACATACTTCTAGCGAAAGTGAAGTCTGATATATTCCGCAGCTGAGGGCCACATGTGTACATCTCAAGACTACACTACAGTGGAAACCCTGCATGCCGGATCTGAGGACCTTGCTTCAAGTCCCAGCATGGCCCCCTGAGTATGAGAAAGTACCATAAACAAGATCTGGCACATAGTAGGCCCACAGAATTTCACTGTGCCTACCCCAATAACTGGTTATTCAGCCCCACCTTTTATAAGGCAACATCATCAATTACGTTATAAAATATGTACTCAAAGTTAGACATCGATTAAGATTAAATATCAAATGATTTACTCAATACAACAGAACCATTTAGGGCTATATAGATGGCTCCATTTTTATTCAATTAATCATTACAGACTTACTAAGTTTACCAGCTATATTTCAGGCACTGACAATACAAAGATGAAGACAAATCAATCTCTGCTCTTACGGTGCAGAAAGTCCTCACTAAAATCAGTGTCCAAAATAGAGGTGATTCATAATTAAGAGAGAAATAAGCTTTTATACCCCACTTTTGTACTGATAGCAATCACTAATAATAATAAGCACTAATATTTATTAAGCTTTTGCTATATGCCAGACACTGTTCTAAGAACTCTTTGAAGATGCTGTCACTTAATCCTTACAACAGGTCTATGCCAAAACCCTACTATCACCCCCATTTTACAGATGAGAGGCTGTGCAAGCTGCCTATATGTAACACAGCTAGGATGTGAACTCGGGAAGTTGACTCTAGAGTCCATGCTCTCAGTGATAAGTCAATCAAGCATCAGACCCACTGTGCACCGTCTAGATTTGGTTTTCTCTGTGTATACTCTGTCTTTGCATATTTCATTTAGTAATGAACCTAACTGGGCAATGGCTATTCCCTAAGACCCGCAGCTTCAAATTCTGTATCTTCAATTTTATTAAGCCCCAAATTAAACCTAAGGTACATGTTGGTACCAGTAAGGTGCTAAGTCCTGTACCCAGGAAGCATCAAAATGTTGTCTTTCAAAAGTTTTCATGAAGCAAACATGAAACACCAGGTGACTAACAGAAAAACTACACACAATCTGACCCACCTGCAGTTATCCAAGTAACGTGCTTACCTGGGACCACTGAGGGAATGGTATGTCTGGCCAAACCTAGCAGATTAAAACTTCTCACTTTCAAGTATCAAAACGATGCAACCCTTTCTTTTAGAATCAGGGTCAAGGACTTCTGTTGAACTTTCCTAAACATCTATGAAACTTAGTAATTTCACAAATGCTTTTCTTTTTTCTAATAGCCTCCTGTTGTCTCAAAGGACAGAATACATAGGAGAAGGAGCAACATACTGTACACACAGGATTGTGCAAAAGAAAAGTTATTAAGATGCTGGAGGGGCTATTCAGAAAGAAAGGAAATAGAAAGTAGTGAATCTCTGGGTTAGGCAGTTCATTTTATTTTACAAATAGCATTCTAAGTTGGTAAAGATACCTCTAAGGTAGAAATGAGTCCGTTCTATTTTTCTAGGCTTCCCAAAGCACAATCTACAATCCAAAGATAATTATGTTATGATTTAGTCGTAGAACACACACCAATAAGTATTAATACACAGCAAATATGCAAATATATATAGTTTTTATATATGTACTATGGCACTCTATACCAGTATCTTATAAAATGTTTGCACTTATTTTTTCTTCTTTCAACAGTTAGTATTTGTGTTTATTATATATAAACACAGATATACTATATAAAACATATATTTATAATAAATACTAATTTTACTATTAGAAGTGAAACATACAATGTTTAATTTAAACTGACTATGATCATTGTAAATACTAATGGTATGCTTCACTGGAAAGATGAAATCAAAAGAAATACCAATTCTGAATCATCGCTTATTTTATTTTACTCATTAATTTATGTAGTGGACACTAACTGAAACTCGGAAGTGTGATCTAGAAGTAAGAGGTTTCTTTTCAGTAGGAGTGCATAACAGGCTCTCAGAAAATTCCAAAAGACTTCCCAAATATGATTAATATTAACATTCTGATAACATTCTGAGATATTAATCTAAGATCCCAAAGTGACCATTTTGAAGGATAGCACAGGTTTAGCTACTAGGATATTTCTTAAAAACTTAATCTCTGTTTTAAGAGTCACAGCTAACACATTCTTTTGAGCGTATTTGATTCAAAATGCCTATCCTTAAAGACCCATTAAGGGCCATCACTTACTTTAAAATTCAAAGGTCTTCAAAACCAACCTAAGAAGAGAAAAATAAATGCCAGGAAACTCTAATCTAGTTCACATCATGTGCCAAGCACTGTAATGGGTTCTGTAGAGAAAACCGACAGGAAGTAATGCCAGAATCCTGAGCAAAGGAGTGGTGACAGAGGCGACCTGGGAAGGCGACCTGGAGCCAGCGAAGCTACTTGATGGCGCGGAGTGCGCACTTTCAGCTTAAGCTTCGTGCTCTCCACAGGCCTTACTGCCACCAGCGCTCAGTGAGAGGTCTGTGGACAGAAATAAGCTAAATACTCAGCAGTGAGGACATTATTCAATAAATCACAGTGCTTGAATATGGTGGAATAGCATGTTTAGTATTTTAAAAAGCCTGATGTAAAATAAATAAATAAATAACAAGGCATGTCCTGATATGGACTGTTCTGCAAAATACATACTTAAGTGGAAAAAGCAAAGCATTTATAAAACAATCTAATGTGAGTAATTTTTTTGTTATAACATTTTAATGTACAAAATCTTAAACATACAAAATTAGAGAGAACAGAATAATGAATCCTCATAAACCCACCCTTAACAACTGTCAGCTTATGGACAATTTTGTTTCTTTTTTTACCCCCATCCCAATTATTTTAGAGATAATTCCATATATAATATTATTTATATTAGTGTATATTATATAATGTTATGTTATATATATTTTATTAATATATATATCATATATCTCTAAAAAGTAAGGACTTTTTAAAAATATCATTATCATAAAATTTGGGTGAATTTTAACATTTATTATAAACGCAGGTATATGCCTAAAATGTTTTCCAAAAGAAAAAATAAAAATAAAAAAAGGTAGTGGTTGTCATTGGGGTAAAGAGCTAGAGTGAGGATCAGTGGGGGTGGGGGTTGCTGTTGATTAAATAACTTTCAGTCAAATGTAAAATTTAACTACGACAGAAAGGAAAAGCTGTCACAACCTGAGGAAGTGTATGAGGCTTGGGGGTGAGGTGGGGGCGCTGCGAACAGGAGGTAGAGTTTGGATGCGAGATAGATACTCAAGGAGTTCTCTACATAGATTCAAACACCACAGCGACCATCAGCTATCGGATATGAATTTTCTCAATGGGTAAAAAGTAATATAGAGTTGTGAACTCAGTCACATTACTAAACATAATTATGCTTCCAATAATGTGCAGGTCCAGACGTTTAGAAAATGAAATAAATGAACTCACCTCAACCTCCCTCCTGCCATTATCCTGTTACAGCAGGCTGATGGAATCTATCATTTAAGGTACTGTGATTTTAAAGGGCACTTCAAAAACATTTCTTCTTCTTTTTTAAACAAGTTAACATCTTAACTTTCCCCTTCTCTTTTCCTTATTTGTAGTCCTTATAATTTCTCTGCCTAATAGGCTGGAAAAATATCATTTCCTTCCCTGGTGGTTCACTCTGTCATATCCGCATCCTATTCGCATTTCCCGGGACCATCTAGGGTAGCTGCAGGGGTTATGTGACAGAAACAAGCCTTTGCAGTGCTTGTTTACATTGAATTCAGATACAACAAAGTTCGCCACATCTTTTAGTCTTACGCTCTGTAAATTGGGAGGGGATGTGAGAACATGAAGTTAAAAAAGTAGCTGACTTTGAGGACCCTGTTCCTTTCTGTCACAATTTTGACTCCTCCAACAAATCCGACAATAGTATGGATACAGACAAAAATCAAGAAAGACTGGTTTCAATGAGACCATCTAAAATTCTAAACTTCTGAATATACCTATTTCTTAAAAGCCACTACTTTTTCACTCTCAAATATCACTTGAACAAGGCTAATAAAATGTTCACCAGTAAAGGTCAGAAAGGGAAAGAAAAGGTCTTTAATGAACAGATTTTGAACTTTTTAAACTTTTAACTTTTCATTAGCTTGAACATAAAAATGTTCTGAGGACTTTAAAATAGTTGGTTCTCTTTATCGGGTTATAGCTTGCCCCAGACAACTGAATTTCTTTTATTATTTTGCTTAAAGAACCCAATATTTCTAGATAGTATATAAAAATAGTTGACTTGAGCACCGGCAGTCTAATTTCTATAGATGATGTTTTACTGTACTGAACACCAAGGACCCATTAAAAAAAAAAAATGCTTCCTAGAACAAACGACTTAATGTATGAATCAAAAAAAAAACCAACTGTTGAAGAATCTAACAATATTTTCCACACACATTGCTCAATTTTACCCCAAGAGACTCACATTCTCCTCTGCCTGCAAATGGATGTTATGGGTCAGACTAGGATTAATTTCATCAATAACTGAAAACACCACAGCAAAGTGCCGCCTTACTACACCTTCCCCACGGGTACCTGTTTCATCTGGGGGGCTGGGCGAGGCACTGTCTTGGGACAGTGTGGTCCAGCTGGACTCTTCATCGCTGGGTGCCAGGTTCTGGATTCGATGGAGCGCACAATCGGTTTTGGCACCTGTTTTAGGATGGTCCTTCTTGGTCTCTGGGCTGGATGACACCGTGGCTACTTGGCCATCTTCAGGGCTACACTGGGGTTTGTTTGGTTTCTGCAGCAGTGGATCGCCATCCCCAGTGATGGTGGAGGCCTGGTCCTGGCCCAGCGGGGACTTCTTGTCCACATCCCCATGTTGGCTGCCTAAGTTCTGCTCTACTTCTCGGGCTGAGGTTTCCAGGTCTGCATAGTAATTCAGGAAGCTCTTGGTTCTCCTGGGTTGGGAGGGTAGAATTTCACAGCCCGAGGAATCCCGTGGGGGGGGCTCTTTCCCTTCTAACTTCTCAGAAGTTATGTTGATGACTGCAGTGGGGCTGACATTTTTGTTGGGGTCCTGCTGCCCTTGTTCTGCAGCCTTTCGGAGCTGGTTCTCCCCATTTTTCACCAGCTTGATGTTGGCAGAGCCATTTCCCAGCAGGGGCTGTGCAGCTGGATCTGAGAGGCCCATGGCCGCCTGGATGTTAGTTAGTGCGTATTTTTTCCTACATTTTGGAGGGGTGTTGTTCTTGGTTTCTGTGTGTTTTATTTCAGCGTTCAACAGTTCATTGTGGGAGGAACGGAGGTTAAGGGTATTTGGTGGTGTGGCCAGGCTGTTCCGATTCGTGACATCTGTGGTTCCGCTGCTGGCCATAAACACCGCCAAAGTGTCTACACCTGAGTCAGCTGGAAAAAAAAGAAATCTGGTCATTAGATGCCTGGCATGATTACACTACTTAGCATACAGAGTAAACATTTTTATATAGAAAATTGAAAGAATTAATGCTTCTCTTGCTTATGTTCTTGTAGAATTGACCCATTTTCCTCTTTATTTTCAGTTTGCTCATATATCAAATAGAAGCAAATGAAAGACTTAACGTGAATACACAAAAGCTAATTTATAGAAAAGCTGAAAGGTCTGAGGGTCCAAATTTTCCTCAGCATTAAAAAGTGTCTCTCTTTTGAATTCACATGCAAGCATTTTCTTCTGATGGCTGGTCTTCATTTCTCACAACCATGAAAATCATCCCCTTTCTCAACATTTACACCTCATTTCTATTTTGTCGTTCCCTTAAGCAACAAACAAAGTTGTGCAAAAATCCTCTGGGGCTCCAGCTTTCTTAAATAACCTGAAAGGTCACTCCCTGTTCAATGATGCACCATACGTCTAAGGTAATTTTTCTCAACCACGTTTAGAAGTTGTGTTCTGAGTGTCCAGACAAATCAAACCTCAATTAGAGTGTTTTGCTAATGTCTTTGGGAACATTTTTGACTTGGGCTTAGTGTTTGTACTAAACAGAAATTTTGAGGAAATTCCTTAATTGCAAGAACACACACACACACACACACACACACCCCTATACTAATAATGTAGGGTTCAGCCCATGGCTACAGACGTGTTAGAGCCCCAAAGGAGTCCGAATATGTTCCACTGAATTAAAATAGAGACTCAGCTGTTTGCAGCCACCATGCGCCCTTGCAGAACTCCTAGGAAACTATCTGACAGTTGCATTTATCTCAAATATTGTTCACACCATCAGTGATTTATTCCATGTGTCTCTTGCTAGGAAGAAAGAAAGGTTTCTCAGATTAAAAGGGAATAAAATTCATCAGCAAGAATTCCTAAGGTTTCACATTCCTCAGGCCAGGAGGACGACTTCTTTCTTATCTGATCCTTTGTCCTCTACAGAAACCTCCCTGAGTTCTACACCAGGGGTACATAAGCCAAAGCACACTTCCTAACATTCCTAAAATTGTATTGTGACAACTCCCTCTTCCTCCCCCATGCAAAACAGGGACCTTCACAGGAGAGGAAGGTAACAAGGTTCCATCTAGGAGTTTAGAAGTACCTCTTTTTATCATCAAATATACAGGATGGGCTATTTAGAAAAAAGTCCCACACTCATCCTAGAATCTGTATTATTCTAGAAAACTAGGCAACGTCTGTACGGTCTAGGCAGCGTCCACATTTATAACAGAATGACCGTGTGGCCCATAGAGATAATTAAGGGCTATAAGCCACAGGGGTTAGACCTTGGGCTCCATTCTTCAGAATTATTACTTATAAGGATCCCTGCTTGCCCAGCACCTCACCTCAGCCCTTGGGCTTCATTTTACAGGAATAGAGAATCTAGTGTGTTTCTCCCTTTTAAACAGTGCTCTGATGACTAAATTAAAAAATCATAATAATTAACACTATTTTGGCTACTGTTACCATTTTATGGAAAACACATGTTTCCATTATAATTGAACCTCACTCAAGAGCAGCATTTGATATGAGACAGGCCCATCTTGAACCCACATGAAGTTTTCCCTGAGACACATATCCATAACATAGTCACACAAGAGAAAATTACATTTAGACTCTGGGCATTTGGAGTGACATTATTATGAGAAAGCTGGAAATCTGCTGGCTTTTTGAAAGGCATGGCGAAAAATTTTTATGAGGCTATTTTATGTTAGGCACTACATTCTAGTGATGTTATTAGGGAGGAATTTGTATTTACATTGTTCATAACCTTAAACATTTCCAGAAAGAATACCATCAAAATTTCTAGGTGATTTAATATTTGGAGTAGCTTTCATATCCTGGATGTGACAGACAAAAACTTTTAGCCATGTTCTCATCAGCCTTTTAGATCCCATCGCCCTCTCCCTATGCCCTTTGTAACCCTTCTGCTTGCTAGAAATCGTAATGGGGGAGTTAGAACACGAGGACCATCCTATACAAAACAGCTCTGTCTGGCTGTTTTTATAGAGCAAAGCCTGAGCACAGTTTGAATGTTAGATATTAAATGATGGTATCATCTGGAGTCAAACTTAAGGTTCAGATCTAGAACTAAGGCAGCCAAGGTAATCCTATAAAGTTACCGTTGTCTCCAGGCATTCATATACCAGCTGACAGTCATTTGGGCTCAAGCAGGTCCTGAAGTATTGGGTTGTTAGAAAAGTCATGACGCATTTTTGCAATGAAAAGCATAGAAAAAAAAAATACATCATGACTTTTCCGACAGCCCAATAGATAGAGGTTAGTAAAATCCTAGAAAGAACAAGGCTGTGGGAGGAAGGAGCCCCCCCCCCCCCCAGTGTGGGAGGCAGTGCCCATGGGAATAAGAGCGGAGAACTCAGAGTCAGAGGCAGGCTCCAACCCTACCGGTCTCCTTACTAAGTGAGTGATCTGGGGCATGGGGCCTTCAGTTTCTGTGTCTCAAACATGGGCACAGTAATAGTACCTGGTTGTGAGGATTAAACGAGAAATGCCAGCAGAAAGTTTAGCAGAGTACACAGCAATGAATGTGGGCAACCTTCACCCATTTTTGGCCAAGTGACAGAGCACGAGGGCTGCCTGCCAAGGCCCCCAAATTAACCACCCTGTTTGGTCTGAGTGACAGAAATGGTTCTGTTGCAGACACACAGAGTAAACAGACTAGCAGGAAGGGAAAAAGAAGTTGGGTCTAGAAGGATTTAATTATGAAAACAAAAACCAAAGAGCATTCTTCAGGTTTAAGAGGAAGGTTTGTGCTTCTTTTTTAAAGTAAAGACAATCTTACAACGTCTCTTTAAACCTTCTAATATCGAGCTATTTTCTTTGGAAAAGAAGCAAAAAGCCCCAAAATAAGTCCAAACTCCTTGACATAACAGACAAGTTACTTAAACTCCCCATTTCTCTACTGTAAAATCAGGAAACAGTGTCTACACCACACTGAGCCTTGCTAGGGACTAAGAGAGATAACTGGCAAGCATTTAACCTAATGCCTGGCGTATCATAAGAGCGCTACATGTTAGGGATCATTATTATCCTGCAGCTCTCTCCTCGCCTGCACACTTTTGTCTAACCACCATACCTCAGGCCACCATTTATTAAGCACTTTCTTCTTGCTAGGCACTGCGCTGGGAATGGGGAAGACACGCAAGGTCCCACCTGCTAAGTGCTTTCAGCCTTGTGGAAGGCAGATACACAATAAAGGGACAGAAATCAACTAGGGTGGGAGTAGGGAGGTGCAAAGGAGTAAGTTCTCTTCCCACCATAGGCCAGAGAGGATTTGAAGGTCAGAGAGGGTGGATCACCATCCAGGGAGTCTGAGCAAATCAAGACATGAAAGTAGAGGTGGTAAAGAAGGAGGGGGAATCAGGGAGAGAGTCCTACAAGACATGCTCTAAGAATTTACACTTGACCCTGAGAAGCAGATCCAAAAGTTCAATAGCAACGTGAAGAATGAATCTGAGGCTGAAGAGTGTGTGTGTGTGTGTGTGTGTGTGTGTGTGTGTGTGTGTGTTGTATTCCTTTATGTGGTGGGGGAAAGGGCATCTTTCCTCCAGAATATTATCCAAGAAGGAGATGACTGATGAAAAGGCTTTAAGGAATCAATGTAAATTAGCCAATGAAAACATCAGTGGTCATCTGGAAAGAGTAGACAGAGGGTGTCTCCCTAACCAAAGAGGCAGGTTGGCCCCATCTTCATGCTCCTCTATCTGGTGTTAGAGCCTGATTCTGCCACTGACTAAAGGGGAGCAAAACCCAGGCATGGAGACCAGCTGGAAGGCTACTGCAATAGTCTAGTCAAGTCAGTAAGATGAGAACAAGGTAGGAGCGAGAGACTTAGATTTGGGGGCAAGTCTTTCTCTCACACTGTCATAATGCCACCTCTGGTCATTCACCTCCTGACCAGGAAATGAAGACAAGGTCTCCATTAGCCGCCTGGATTTAAAAGTAAAAGAACCAGGTACACTGAGTGATTATAACGACACTGGTGGCTTCTGCCTCATCAGCTCCATGAGAATGGCAGAGGTGGGCTGAGAGTGACCTTAAGGAATTTCACTATGAACAAAACAGGGGGAATGAGAAGAGCAGCTGGAGAACAATCTAGGGTTGTGGGGAGACATTTTTGTTTTCTGAAGATGGGAGTCGTAGCCATGCTTTATTATTTATAGGCTGGAAAAGCAGAGATCAGTGGAGTGGGGGAAACTGGAAACACAAAAGAGGAAAAAACCATAAGGTAGAATCAAGGTGATGAGAGGAGAGGAGGGACCATGGCAGATGTAGAAGAGTCGGCCTTGCCCAAAACCAGGGTACTTCATGTGAGAAAGGAGAAAAGGAGTAAGCATGGGGACAGGTGCATGTCACTGCAATGACACAAAATCGAGGAAAAGCAAAGCTGATTGCTTCAATTTTCTCTATGACAGAGTCTTCCCCTGAGGGGAAGCAATCTCGGGAAACCTGAAGAGATGGACAATGTTTACAAATAGTCACGAGGGAAAAACACAAGAATAATGACTTTAAAAAAGAATTAAATTTTGATGGCTTAAAAATAGACATACAAATCAATGGAACACAATAGAAAGTCCAGAAATAAACCCACGCATATGGGGTCAATTAATTTATCACAAAAGAGCCAAGAATATACAATGGGGAAAGGACAGTCTCTTCAATAAATTGTGTTGGGAAAATTGGACGGCAACATGCAAAAAAATGAAACTGGACCACTATCTTTCTATAAACAAAAATTAACTCAAAATGGATTAAATATTTGAGAGTAAGACCTGAAACCATAAAACCTCTAGAGGAAAGCAGCAGGGATAAGTTTCTTAACACAATTCTTGGCACTGATTATTTTAGATTTGACACCAAAAGCAAAGACAACAAAATCAAAATAAACATATGGGACTATACCAACCTAAACAGCTTTTGCTCAGCAAAGGAAACCACCAACAAAATGAAACAGCAACCTATGGAATAGGAGGAAAAAGAAAGAGTCGTAGAGGGTGATGTGATTAAGGTACAGGTGTAATCCTGAGGACAGGTCGTCAATACAGAGGTGGTTCTGCTCCTAGATTTCTCTGGAAGGCGCACAGGGCCCATGATTTTGCCATCACTTCCTCATCTATTCCTCATGCTGTTCTGAGTGTTGCCTATGAAGATCCAACATCAGTTCAAGAGGATTGATTCCTGCTCCAGAGCTAGGTAAGAGTTCAGAGTTAAGAGTGTGACACGAGCTAATATGACTGCTGCCACCAGTCTCCTGCACGATGCACGATGGAGAAACATTTAGTATAGCCTGGCATGTGCTTCCTTCCTTTTCTGGTAAAAGCCCCACAATTTTTATTGAGGAATCAGCCTTCCTCCATGCTCACTCAACAGATTTTTTTTTTTCCTGTGTACTACAATGCAACAGATACAGTTCTCACTGCTGATGATACAGCAGTACACAAAACTGACAAAATAAAAACACCTACTTTCATGGAGCTTACATTCTAGGGATTCAGCCCCCGTGTTTCAGGTGGAGATGACTCCACCCCTTACTTCATGAGGCACATGACCCAGGCCCAGCCAATCAGAGTAGCAAATCCCCATGGCTACAGTAACTGGTTCAAGGAAAGGCATGTGACCCGCACAGAGCCAATCCTACGAGTTTTGCAAGAACTCTCAGTGGTCTCTTTTCTCTTTTTTGAATTAGAAGATATAGACTTCAAGGGGTGCCATGGAAAAGACAACCTGCAATAAGCAAGAACCTAATAAATGGGCGAGTAGAGCCAGGAGGCAGAGAGAAAGAGAGTGAGCTTTGATGACATTGCTGGCCTCCCGGAAACAAGCCATGCCTGAAACATGATACCCCCAGAACTTCTAGAGTATCTAAGCCAGTAGATTTGTTTTTTCTGCTTAAAAACTTAAGCTGCTTTTCTCCTTTTAGCAACTAAAGGAGCCTTTTGGAATACACAGAGTTATTTTTTATGAAGCATGAACAAAATTAGGTATGACAGGGTCATTTTAACTTCATGGCTAACAAAGCTTTCCTCAAACCCAGAATCACACAGAGCACCGAGCTGTAACCCCATAACTCAGATGATATCCTAACACAAAGCTGTGCTGGAGCTTGTAGTGAAACCTGCTCTCCTCCTTGTCTTTTCTGAGACCTCTAGCCATCTGTCAAATAAAAAATTTGTCAGGAATGACAAGAAACTCTTCTCTTCAGTGCCCTGTTTTCCCTCTGCTTCCCTGACATGCTTATAAAATTGTAAACTGACAAATGGGCTCAGGGAAGCCCAACGTTTGCCCCGCTCTTAAATGAGACTTCATTTTTTCTTCATTTTTATTTTTTCTGCTATAAAATTTTATTTCCATTGAGGAGTTAACAGTAAAACTTCTACCATGAGGAATGTTGCCTTTTGAACTAGTTCTCAAAGAATGAAGGAAATGAAATAAACTCAGACTTTTTTTCTTTTCGGAAGGAGAGGCAAAATAAAGCTGGTTTCCTGAAATTACTCATGAAAGTCAACTCTCAATGTGACAAAAATAATAAGAACCGTCTCTGTGAGCAAAAGACACAACGGTTATTCAGAGGCAGCTTGGGTCACTGGGTCAGAGATCACAGGATTGATTAGTGCCTTGGCAGAGATCACAGGATTGATTTAGTGCCTAGGAAGTTTACAAGGCAGGGGAGCAGCTTCACTCAGCTGATTCACAGGGCAGCTTCCAGGCTCCCCTGGGCTCTGGAGATAAAGGGCAGATTTCAAGAGCTAGGTTTTACCCACCAAGGGTTTCCCATTCCCCATTCAACTCAATTGCCTGAGGGCTCACTCTTTTCAACATCCCAAGTGGAACTGAGGAGAATCAAGAAAAATGTACCTAATGCTTTCCTTTAAGAAACTCGGATAGGGCAGTGAGAAAGATAACTTACTTATTACACAAATTTGCAATAGCTAAAGTAGACAGAGGATCTTATGAGAAGAATGTGTTAGGGATGAGGACAGAGGTTTGGGGAAGGCTCCCACAAAACAAAACCTGGCATTCCAACATCGCACCTGGCACATGCGATGATTGGTTATTTGGGAAACAAATTAGAATATCTGTATTCAAATAAGAATTAAGACAATCAAAGTAGTCTCCTGGGGATATGATGTGCTTATCTCAAGGCTATTTCTCTGTTCAATTTCTAAGCTGCTTTCATTGTTTAGAAGAGCCTCAATGTCTTCAAAAGATAAATTTTATTTTATTTTTTAAATATAGCTCTAGACATTTATGGCCAACTCTGATGAATATAGTCAATGATCAAGCATGGGAACACTGGCTTAGATGAAGAAAAAGTAGGTAAGCTATCAAGTAATGACACAGGTTTTTTTGAACAATAATATGCTGGCCTCAAGTCAATTCCAAAAGGGGGGAAAAAAAATTAAACACATAAAGAAGCCTTAAAATAGGGTAATTACTTGACTACGTCACAGGCTAAGTCCTATTTAGAAGCCACTCCTAAGTTGAATCTTGAAGATTCAACAAGAATTTTCCAGGCAGATAATGGCATAGATTCTAGTATGTTGGTTTTTCAAAAGGCTCTCTGTAGTCACAACTCCTACGAGATGAAAAACGAGACTGGCATACTTTATCCCAGGTATTGACTGGTCCAGACTCTCCCTCACTAGCTGCCATTTGAACTTTCAAGAAAAAAATAGCTAGAAATAAAAATACCATTTTCCTTGCAAAATGTGTTATATCCTATACCAATGCATGATGGTAGTAGCTGTTATCTAAAAAACCATGCTGGATAACAGTTTCATTATCTGTTATGTAATTATCAAGGAATGAAGCTATTTGATACCAGCAGGAAGAATGACTACATCAAAATAACAAAACATAGTGACAATAAGAAATTTCTACAACTTTTTTTTTTCCTACAACTTATTTGATAAGTTCACCTTCATTTAGAGGAAAACACATCATTTTATATATTCACCACTTTGTTCCTAAAATGTTTCCATACTGAGTATATCCTGCAGTATAATAAAAGATTTTAAATGCTAAAGAATTCCTGAAAGGAATTATTCTCCACATTTAAAATATCTTTTAAAAGGCCATGTGTGTTTACCTTGATTTTCAAAAATTAATGTCCCTATTCAAATATGTATTTACAAAGAAATTCTGCTCCCTGGCACTAAATTTTCACAGTATTAGATGGCCTCTAAGAATCACCTCTAAGTTCCTAATTTTCCAGTGTGAACTTAGGTTTGTCTCATTGCTTTTGGCTGATTTTTATAAATAGGACACTCCTGTCACTCATATACCTCTACTGAGCTTGTTGTTTGTTTTCTTATATTTTATTTTGTTCTCTGTTGAAATGTAATGTGTAGTATTATATAAAACACAAAGGGCTTGAACATATTTAATGAATTTAATTTAAAACTAAGGGACATGAATTATCTATTTGTCCATGATTAAAATCAACTTCTTTAAAGATTCAGAATTTGCTGAGTGGTGTGTACTCTTATAAATATGGAATCTCCCCAGATGTATCTGCCACTTGCAGGCCTATACTACGTTTAATTCCAAATATTATTGCAATGGCTTTTTCCTTATTATATTACTGTAAGGCTAAGAATTAAATCCCACACCATTTTGTGTGTAGACTAACATCCATCATGTCACAAAGAAAGGAACACACAATAAAATTAAGGTGGTTATCTTAAGGTCTGATATTAACCAGCATTAGACCCAAGGGGAACACTGAATTGGGGAGCTCTATTTTAGACAAATCCCACAATGGCGAAAATGATGTTTACAGAGACTCATTACCAACAGCTCCTTTGCCCTTATTTATTTATTTATTTATTTAAAGATTTTATTGGGGAATTGGTGGAGGGGAACAGCATTGGGGAATTGGGGAAGGGGAACAGACAAGTTGCTGTCTTCTTGTTCTTCAATTTAGTTGTGGAGGATGTTGCTTCACTGTTGGTATCGTCATTGCGCTCTTCCCGGATGAGGCAGATCGGTCGCTGGCCTCTGGATGTCGCTCACCACGGCTATTGGCAGCTCATGCTTGGCTGCCAGCCGCTCACACTGGCTGCGGGCCACTCACTGTAGCCTATGGCAGCCCACTGCAGCAGGGGCTGCAGCCCACACCATCACCGGGGCTCGCACAGCCCAGCTCCAGGTGGAGCTGTTGTTAGCTGTAGAGGGCAGTGTCACTGGCCCTCATGTGGGATCCAAACCGGGGCCGCTGGCATCCCAAAAACCAGCGTTTAACCAATGCACCATTCGGCCGGCCCCTCCTTTGCCCATATTTAATTGTTCACAGGATATCATGTGCAATGCTAGACGGAAAAATTTGACAGTTTTAATTTCCAGTTTTAATTGGACTTTAATACAGTTAAGTCCAATTGATTCCTCCATCTTAGTTTAAAGATTCATTTTTCTATTATATTAATGAAGAACAATGAAAATCAAAAACACATTATTCCAGCAAATCATACTTTTAACATCAAAACAATTATCTATCATACACATTTGTTAAAGTTCTAATATTCAACTGCTTCTCTACATTGAAACATGTTAAAGTGTATCTGACCTGGAAGTCCTTCTGACATGGATCACTGGACGTCAAAAAAAACAATTATCTATCTTACACATTTGTTAAAGTTCTAATATTCAACTGCTTCTCTACATTGAAACATGTTAAAGTGTATCTGACCTGGAAGTCCTTCTGACATGGATCACTGGACGTCAGCAAGGGTGCAGGACATAGGTTATAATTTGAAATCTGAAAAGAGGGATCATTTGAGAAATTAAAACCCCAAATAACAAAGCATAAAAGAAAAAAGGCACAGCATTGAAAATCCTTCCAAAAGCTGCTTAGAAAGTTATATACATTTTGGCAGATAATGTCCAATTTTTTGTTAATTTATAGTTGGACATACCACGTTTGACTAAAATTTGAATTCCTGCTTAGTCACATTTCCCACAAACATTTCTTGAGATTTTTCCCATGCCAGGCTTAAGTTTATCTATCTATCTATCTATCTATCTATCTATCTATCTATCTATCTATCTATGTATCTATCTAAAGTTTCTACTACTTTTTCTCACTAAAAACACATAATTCAGAAGCTAATAAGGAAAAAAATGGTACATTTCACCATATAAAAATTTAAACCTTCCATTTAGGACAAAATGGCTATAAACACAATAAAGATAAAACACAAACTGGAAAAAAAAAATTAACACCAAAAATAACATACGAGAGCTAATTTCCTTTATATAGAAAGAGTGCCTTGAAATGAATAAGAAAAGTACAAATAAGCCTATAGGAAAATGAGCAAAGGACAGGTACAAGTCTGAAGAGAAACACAAATGTCCAATACACATATAAATAACTAACCTCACTTAAAACTAAAGAAAATGTGAATTTAAATAATAACAACTTACTGGATTTCCCATAACAGACTGCAAAGGTTAAGTCTTGACAACACATAACCTAAGACAAGAACACTGTAAACAGGAGTTCTCAAACCTTGCTGGTAGGAATAAAAATTTGCAAAGCTCTTTGGAGGCCATTTATAAATACCAGAGCAGATAAAAAATACATGGACCCACTACTCAGCAGCTCCCTTTCTAAGAATTTATTTAATAAACTTACATGGACTCTGTTGTTCTAAAAGTAAAGATCAGTAACAACCTAACTGTTCTTCAGTGGACAGCTGGCTCATTAAATTATG
Organism: Aselliscus stoliczkanus; assembly: GCA_033961575.1. NCBI lineage: Eukaryota > Metazoa > Chordata > Mammalia > Chiroptera > Hipposideridae > Aselliscus > Aselliscus stoliczkanus. The sequence goes on along the minus strand of CM066734.1, from coordinate 68,202,956 downwards.
ATACATCCATATAACAGAGAACTGTGCCGCCACTGGGAAAAATGAAGCAGGTCTACAGGAGCTGATGGGAAAAGGACTTTAAGACCTATCACTGAGCGGTGAATAGCACACACCGCATAGCATGATTAAACTTAAGTAAAATTTTTAAAAGCATATAAATGTGCATGCAAGCGCACATACACATATACACACTCTTTTCTTTGCAGAGAAAATTCCTAAACAATTAATAAAGAACTAGATACAGCAGTAAGCTGTCAGTTTACCAAATTAGGTACATAATGAGGAAAACCGAAAACAGACCTTGTTCAGAGTTGCCATTAGAAACGTCACTTAGAATGATAATCTGTTACATTAATTCAAATGCAGATACTTCAGGATTCCATTTATATAAAGTACAAAAACAGGAAAAACTTATCTATGTCAGGATGATGACTGACCCTAGAGGAAAGGGGGAAAAAACAAGAGGGTAGATTCTGGGACGCTGTGATGCACTGTTTCTTGATTTGGATGTGAAAACTCATCGAGCTGTACCCTTATGTCCTCATGTCTGTATGCTTATTGCACTTTCATGAAACGTTAAAAGAAAAAGTTTCTTTTAGAAAAAAAGAAAAAGAGGCTAGAGGTTTTCTAAAGCACTGTTCAAATTGAGAAACTTTGTATTTGCAAAAACCAAATTCTAATCTAACCTTTCTAAACTAGTAACCTTTAATGGGTATTACTTCCAACTTTATGATTCAGATAATGACCTGACAACCTGGTCGACCGGTCCACGATACACTGTTAATCATATTTTCACAGATAGTGGGCAAGGCTCATTACTCTGATACAATTAAAACGGTGGGTTTATTTTTAACTGTCCTGAAACAGCAAGAGATGCTTCCTCTATCACCTTTGCTTTTGTCCTATACCTGTCTCAGCTCCTTAAAAGTATTTCACAGCTCAGTTTTCCTTTCTTTTAGTTTTTGTCTTCCATGCACCTTAAGTTAGAAGCAGAGACAGATGTAAGGTGGTAGACAGATCAAGAAAATGAATGAGAAAGCTAAGAAAAGGCATACCTACAGGAATATTCTGAAAAGGCTTGAACAACACCTAAATATCTGTACACGATTTGGTGTGTATACTCCTTAAAATAAAATATTCCTTTTTTCCCAACATAAAACAAACTCCAACCTCTACAAATTTAGGAACTGAACAATCTGCTAATCACTTCATATTTCAAATGGCCCTATGGTATTCTTATCTGACCAATATTTACTCCATACTTGTCATTTGCCATGCATTATACTAGGGGCAGGGAATACTTCAGTGAACAAAAACACGTTCTTCCCCTCTGGACATTAATCACAAAATCATTCAAATCAGTATGTGTGTTTTTGGAGGAAAAGAACTCAGTTCTAAGAGAAAACATAATGAAAAAGGAACATGTGCCAGACTGGAGAGCCAGGAAACACTTCCTTGAGAAAGTGAAATTTGAGTAAGCCTGAGGACTAAAGAGGATTTAGCTAGGTACCATTTATTAAAGCCCTACTATGCGAAAGGGACTCCCTGGCCCTGCAGAACTGTTTTCCCCTAGGCACTGATATCCTTGATGAATCAGTCTAATCTAGTAAAACAGTTTCCAAGGACTTTGTGGCAAGGGCTAATTCTACATAAGTAATAACCTGAGAAAACAGAAAAGCACTTAAGTACTGTACGAAGAGTAATCTATAACTGTGCTCTCCAGTATGATGGCCACTGGAAACAACGTGGAGCTACTAACACCTGAAAGATGACTAATACAACAGAGAAACTGAATTTTTAATTTTATTTAATTATAATTAACTTCAATATAATTTATAAACTGATGCCTGGGGAACACTTAAGTCAGTTTGGCACTCCCTGGGTAGGTGAACCTACTTTTTCAACTATAAATTTTATGAAATCTAAATACAGATTAAGTATTTCCAATGAAAATTCTGCATCCAGGTTGAAAACTATATATGTAAAACACATGATGACTTTGGAGACTTTGCATGAAAAGAAATGTAAAGTGTGCCATTAATAATTCTTAAATATCAATCACATGTTGAAATAATATTTTGCATATCATGAGTTAAATAAAACATATTGTTAAAATTAATTTCACCTGCTTTTTTTTGTTTAATGTAGGTATGAGAAAATTTCAAATTACACATGTGGCTCACATTATAACTCTACTGGAGATATGCTTATGTAGATAATGCAGACACATTCTGAAACTTTATCCTAATCAAAATATTACCTACCTTTCCCATAAAAGCAAAGACAGGCAGAAATGCTACATCAGCTGTAAACCTGGCGAAGTTTAGCCAAAATTCAGAGCAAGTGCCCTTGTTTCCATGAAAATCATATACTGAGTTCAAAAACACCCAACTACCGGGTAGGCCACTACAAGCTCAATGTTAAGAATACAGTTGTGATTTTAAAACAAAACATAAAACTATGTAAGTGAGACAGCCTAGCAATAACAGCTTCCCCGCCAGTAGCATTTTCATGTGTCCCATTAATGAAAATCCCTAATGCTTATATGCATATGCCTTGTAGTAATGCCATTGGAGCTCAATCAATGTCCAACAGGACCACAGAGAAGCGTCCCCAAGCAGAAATCACGAAAGCACTATTAAATACATAAATGAATAAATTATTGCTGACTTGTATAAGTTCAGTATAAGATGCTCTGTACACATTCCCCCATTGGACATAAATATAGATATTCATATATATTAACTCAACTTTCTGTGTTCAGTATAAGATACCACATATTTTCTCCTCATCGGGGATATATATATTCAACTTTCTATATAATAATCCAATCTTCAATGTCCTTATTTTTGTCACCATAATATGACCCTGACCAAGAATGCTACAGTAAATCATCTCACTATAATCGTGCCCTTATGTGTTGCACTTGTATTACAGAATGTACTTTTCATTTGTGATACTGTGTTCGTAATTAAAATAAAAAGACTTTTCCCCTTATTTTTATTGTGTATTTTGCCTTTTTTCAATATGTAATTACATACTGTACCCATCAGGTTTTAAGTAGGAAACAGATGACACAAATTGAATAATTTGAGAAGGGTTTAATTAACGAACTGTTTAAAAAAACCAAAAACAGTTGGCAGGGTAGGAAAACTAAAAGGGACAATGTAGACCCCAGAACCAGTAAGAACAAGTTACCACCCAGGTCTGAAGGAAGAGAGAGCTGTGTACATAGAGGACGCCACCGCCCAACATGGCCACCATCTTCCACAGGGGCGCAAGGCTAGCTGTCAGTAAGCCTCTGCAAAACTGGCTTCTCCTGCTCTCCCTGCCTGATCTTTGGCTAGGACAATGAAAATGTATTATTCCTAAGTAAGCTAAAGTTGTGTGTAACTCCTCTTTTTCAAAGCAACAGATGAAAAATCACATGTTCATCCATTTAGATCCAGCTCAAGTATTAACATCAAAGAAAATGGATAAAATTTTCTTTGTTACCTGTTTTAATTACTCTCATCCCACCACTGAACTTTATACATATTTCTATTAATACACTTAACATATGACATTACATTTTTATTTTTATCTTTTCTGTTTGTTTTTAAAGATTTTATTAGGGAATTGGGAAATCGGGGAAGGGGGGCAGACACGTTGCTGTCTTACTGTTCTTCAGCCTAGTTGTGGGGGATGTCGCTTCACTGGCCCATGTTGGTATCATCATTGTGCTCTTCCCGGGTGAGGCAGTCGCTCACCGGCCATTTGATGGCCTCTCACTGCAGCTCACGGCAACTCACAGCAACTCACGCAGCTGCCAGCCACTCACGGTAGCTCATGGCAGCCCACTGCAGCAGGGGCTGGAGCCTATGCCATCGCCAGCAACTCACGGCATCCCAGCTCCAGGTCGAACTGCTGTTCACTATCTTAGCCATAGAGGGTGCAGCATCACTGACCCTCATGTGGGATCCGAACCGGGGCCCTGCTATTCCAAGCTGGCATCCCAAGCCAACTCTTAACCAACGCGCAACTCGGCTGGCCCTATTTTTATCTGTTTTCCTAATAGAGGATAAATTCCTTAAAGAAAGGACTTTCTTACTTATTTTTATTTTATTACTTTTTATTGAAGTATAATTGACATAAAATTATACTAGTTTGAGGTATACAACAAAATGATTCAGTATTTGTATTTACTGTAAAATTATCACCACAATATGTCCAGTTAACATCAATTACCATACATAGTTACAAAATCTTTTTTCTTGTGATGAGAACTTCTATGTACTTTTAAATGATGTCAGAGAGGGACAAAAGATATAAATGAAAATCTAAGATTTTCACTCTACCTGTCTCCCCCAAGTATAGTTAAAAAAAGTCTGACAAATTCTTCTCAATTTATCTGTTCTCTGTTCTGTCCACTCCCCCTTTGGACCTTTAGTAGTTCACTCAGTTCCATATTCCTCTCTCGGCTTCAGCTTAATGCCTCTCCACACCTCCTCCCAGATCTATCTAATCCAGTTTCACTGTGCCAGATAAACCCTGCTCCATTCACAATCACTCCCTATCCCAAACCTCCAGAACAAAGTTCCTTCAGCCATTGACAATCTAATACCCAACTGATTCTAGAACCTCTCATTACTCAAATACTTCATTACCCAACAATCTCCTGCCATAACAAGTAGTGTTTTATAACATCCCCTTTACTATCTTGAAGTGAAACTCATAGATAATATAACCTACTTATACACATAAATTCCAGAAAAGGACAAATAAAAGGAGAGATACAGGGCCGGCCGAGTGGCACGGTGGTTGAGCGCTGACTTGGGGAGCCAGCGGCCCCAGTTCGGGTCCCACATATGAGGGCCAGTGACACTGCCCTCAAAAAAAAAAAAAAAAAAAAAAGGGAGAGATACATTTCAATAAGCAAATTCTCAGGCCTGATGACTCCAGTGGTCTTAGTGAACAGTCATCAGATGCTTGCACCTATGGGTAGAATCACTGAGTGTGACAGCTACAAATGCAAAGTGACAGAGGAGTATGTTGTGTTGTCAACCCAGATATCATGACTTGCGTTGCTGTCAATAACATCAATTTCAAAATGCTGAACAACTCTTAAGAAAATTTCAAAAAATTAAATATATTTACTTATCAATTAAAAGGAGTTTTCACTTCTGGAACATATAGTGTATATTAAAGCCATAAAAACACTTTATGTTTAGAACTGCTAGGCCTACAAGAATATTTGGTATGATATTTGCAAGCTTTGCAGAGTAAGGCATTTTTGTTACACAGTGTTGTCCTGGGTATCCAAGACATTTATCATCCCTGGTCTTCCTCTCCTTAACTCATTCAATACTTAGGTCTTAGATGATCTTGAACCAATACTTACTGTCTGATGCGTGTCTTATTCAACTGCAAATTGTGGTTATCAGCAATCTGACAGTTACTATGAAGATCAAATGAGATATGACAGATTGGTATCTTCCAGGCATTAAGCAAAGCAAGCAAACATTCAATAAATGCTAACTGCTATTACTCATTATTATTTTTTTTTCTTACACATGTTGCCTGTTTTCTCAATGAGGTTGTACACAAGGTGTCTTAGAGGTCTTTGCACATTCACTATAAGTACTCAATAAACTTTGGTGGTCCAAATCTTCCGCATTCTCTCCCTGCCCTGTCTTGCCCTCTTGTGAAAATGTTTCACAAATAATAAGCTGAGCTCAAGAAAATGCAGCAAAACTTAATAACTGTCAAACTTACATTGAAAATCCTTTAAATTGCCTATTTAGTACAATACACATAATTTCCATTGAACAACTAAAGTGGGCTTAATTTTATGATTTTAGTAAGTATATGTACAAGAAACATTTTTCAGTATTTTGTATTTACACAGAGAAGAGAGTAGAGGCATGGCATATAATAATTGCACTTTATGGGGATAAATGATATTTTAAAAAACTTTTGAGATATAATTACTAATAACAATTTCTTGCCATCTGCACACCTGCGTGCTGCATATCTGCTGCTGAGAATCACTGTTCTGGAAGAGCCTAAATTTATCACTCATTATAACTTAAAGTAGAGAGAAAAAAGCAATAAAGGTGCAGGGAACCAATTCTATCTCTAATGTCTAAATCTTAAGCAAAACACCTAAGGAGATTGATTTGTGATTGTAGCTCTTTATCTTTTTGTTGTTGCTGTTAATTGTCACTGCACCATTTTTTTTTTAAATTTATGTTTCAGTTACAGTTTACAAACAATATCATGTTACTTCCAGGAATACAATGTAGTGATTAGACATTTATATACCTTACAATAAGGTGGTTGCCCCGATAAATCTAGTACCCATCTGACATCATACATAGTTATCTAGCTCTTTACTGTATTAGATTCAGTGTTCTCAAAGCAAGATTTCAAAACTATTTCCTAAAAGACTATCAAACAAAGAAAAGTATGCCTAGAAGGGAAATCCCTGTTTCCTGAAATGAATCTCAGGGGAAAACACCAACGACTGCAAAAGACATATTTTCAAGACAGTACTATAAATGTAGATTTTTTTTTCCATTTATGAGTTACCCTTATAACTCATAACAAGATATTTCTTAAATGAAGCAAAAGCTTTATGCTTCCCCTACAAATATACTTGACCCCGTATTTTCATATTTCAAAGGCATAACATCTGCAGTTTAGAAATAACAGCAATGGTTAACACTTCTAAGAAGTGCCAGTTTAAAGTCTGCTGCTGGCTAGCTGCGGAGGACGGCCGCATTAATGGCCGTAATCAACAACCTCTGTATCCTCGCCCTGTGCTCTGTGACATGCAGACTCAGGCCTAGCTATGTCACTTGCTCTGGGCACTAGGTTAGCAAATGAGAGATGCAGAAATCTGAAAAGCATAGCCTGTTTCCAGCCCCACAAAAAAGAAACAATCTGTGCTACTGCCATGAGCATTCATTCCGCCAGGCTGGCCTGCTAGAAGGATGCCGGAGACCTGGGTAGGATGCCTGACCTGAATCCTCTTGGCTGAAGCCATGTGAGACCAACTTAAGCCAACTGACCATCAAACAAAAGGGAGAAGAACGCTGTAAAGACCTACACGCTATACCAGGAGTGGCTGCAGGCACGTGAGTGAACTCAGCACAGCTTTAAAGGATCACTCAGCCATCCTGTTGATACTGTTTAAGCTGCTAAATTTGGGGGTTGCTCCTTAAACAGCATTTTTGTGGCAACATATAAATCTGACACAACCACCAAAATGAGATAACAGAAGAGCCACTGGGATTAAACCTGAATCAATCCAGGGGAGGTGTGATGCTATGTGAGGATCCCATTGTAGGGAATCAAGTTTTTTTTGTTGTTGTTGTTTTTAGGTTATAATGTCTTACTTTTTATATTAATTGAGGTAACATTGGTTAATAATATTATGTAAGTTCCAGGTGTACATTATAATTTGATATCTATATACACTGTAGTGTGCTCACCATTAGAAGTCTGGTTTCCATCCATCACCATATATTTGATCCCCTTTACCCATTTCACCGTCCCCACCCCCTTCCTCTCTGATGACTATCAATCTATTGTTTGTGTCTACAAGTTTGTGGGAATCAAGTTCTTTCTTGGAGATTTATGCCCTTACTAGATTACACAGGGCTGTCTTCAACAAGGCAGGCTACATCTTTGGCCTCTGCCTTTGTTCATTCACAACACACAACCGTTTACATTTTGCACGTTAAAATACCCTGTGACAGCGAATTTTAGGAATTTTTCCTAAAGACATATAGGCAACATTATTTCTACTAGGAACAAAATCAGAAAAAAATTAAATGTCCATCAATAAGAAACCGATTAAAGTATCACATCTATACAACTTTCGTAATCATGAAGTCAAAACATTGTTAAATCGAACCATTGTACATCGGCGACTGTCTATACATATTTTCTAATTCAGATGTACGCTGTTCTTTCATGTCTTGTGTTATTTTTAAAATAATCTGTTTAGGCCAGCCGAGTGGCACGCTGGTTAAGAGCTGGCTTGGGACGCCAGCGACCCCTGTTCGGATCCCACATATAAGGGCCAGTGACACTGCCCTCTACAGCTAAGATGGTGAACAACAGCTCCACCTGGAGCTGGGCTGCTGTGAGTCCCCAGGATGGCATACCTGCAGCCCCTGCTGCAGTGGGCTGCCATAGGCTACAGTGAGTGGCCGGCAGCCAGCGTGAGCGGCTGGCAGCCGGTGTGAGCTGCCAAGAGCCACTGTGAGGGGCCGTCCAGAGGCCAACGACTGCCAAGAAGAGCGCAATGATGATACCAACATGGGCCAGTGAAGCAACATCCTCCACAACTAGACTGAAGAACAAAAGGACAGCAACTTGTCTGTTCCCCTTCCCCGGTTCCCCAACACTGTTCTCCTCCCCCAATTCCCCAATTTAAAAAAAACTTTAAAAAATAAAATAAAATAAAATAATCCATTTACTTTCTTTTGAAATAGTATACTATAGATTTCATTATAAATTACATGAAGTAGTCAACACTTTATTATAAGTTTTGTGTGAGATGATTTTGCCCAACTATAGGCTAATACGTAAGTGTTCTGGGTACATTTAAAGGAGGTTAGTCTAAGGCTATGATGTTGGGCAGTTTTGATGTATTAAACGCATTTTTTACTTACTATATCAACTTACTATGGGTTTATTGGGCCATAACCCCATCATAAGTTGAGGAGTATCTATATATAATTTATATCATTTAATGTCTCTCTTTCCCTAATTTGGAAAACCTCCATGAAGCCGGGCCTATGTCTGTTTCATTCAATACATTCTTATTACCTGGCACATGGCAGACGTTCAATAAATAGTTCATAAAGGAATGAATTGAAAAGCTCATCAAAATGTTAATAGCAGTAATCTCTGGGTAGCAGGATTTAGAAAAATGTCTCCTAATGTTTTTATACGTTGCTGATTTATGTAAATTTTTTATAATGAGTATGAAGCATTTTCATATTCAGAGCAAGAGTTATTTTCAATTTGGAAGAAGAAATAAAGTTTGTACATGAACTTATATATGTACATTCCATATAGCTTTAAAAATAAAGAAAGAATAGCATTCCAGCCCCCCTACTCTTACTGCATATGTCCTCTATTCCTAAGTGAAGGCTCTGGGATAAAAGATGATAAGACTGAGTTTTACTAAGGGGGACTAGGATTAGAGTTTGTGAAAAGGAAGACAGCAACCACTCCCATCTGCTTTCCAGGCGATAGTTGACAGATTTTAGTCTGTAGCTCAGAACACACGTTAATAGGACTTCTCATGGTGAGAGGAAAGGATTAAAAAAGCAACAACCTTGTTGTGATAGTTTGGCACTATATAAAAAAATGGCTCACAGTGCCTGGAATTTATGGAACAAAGATAACATCTTTTCATAAAATCTACACTCCAAGACATCACAAATACACAACCGAGAGAAGCTGATAGCAGCGATGCAAAAAGCACCAAAAGCAACAATCCCAAACAAGAATGAGATGAAGCCTTAATTTGCTTAACTGGGCCCTCATATATCTGTTAGAGAAAACCTAAGAGATGAACTGCCTCCTACAGCAGATGGTCTCCTCCAGTTCTTTTTTCTTTTTTTCTTTTTTAACAAGATAATTAAAGGAAACAAAAGAGCAAGGATCTTGTTATTTTGGCCAAGGAAAATGATTTCATCTGAAGTAGAATGCATGAGTTTTTGAAGAAAGGACTTCGAGTTTCCCCAGAGCTGACACAGGTCATTTGGTAATGCATATATTAGAAACAAAAGCCATTCCCAGACAGCCTTCTAGGCAGCGTGAAACACCCCGGCAGGCCTTATTAACAGAGGCAAGAAGACAGGCTGAGGGGGAACCGGGACCGGTTAAAAGAGCACTGGAATGGGAGCCAGGATACATGGGATTTGACTTGACCTGTGATTCGGAGGAGCCTCGCTCACTTTGTCACCTGCTCGTTTTTCTTAGCGAAACCCATTATTCACTCCCCTATCATATCTTGGTAGTGAGAACAAATGAGAGAATGAGAAACATCTCTGCATAACAGAAACTATAAACACAAAATTGTTAGTTTATAATGGAATTTCGTTTCATTGCTAGATATAAAAGTCCCATTGTGTAGTATTGTTGAAAATTAAAAATCAGGGGAAAGGGAAATGAGGATCTAGGCATTCTGATCCCAACAAAAGAAGAGACTGTGCCCATTTCTGTTCTCCTCTAAGCTCTGAGACACTTTTTTGAGGGAAAGGAGAGGCAGGTGAAAGTATACCTCAAAAACAACTCAAGATTCCATGCCAGATTCTGGAGTGAGAGAGCGATTAGAGCAAGGGGTCTTCTACGGTCCTGGCTGGGATTCAGGCAGAAAGCACTGCCCCAAAATGTCACCACGCATGGCTTCCCTACTGTGCCTGAATTTCTAACCCGAAAGCCCAAGGGATAATATTAAGTAGCTAACAATTATTTTTATTTATTTTTTTTAAAGATTTTGTTGGGGAATTGGAGGACGGGAACAGCGTTGGGGAACTGAGGAAGGGGAACAGACAAGTAGCTGTCCTTTTGTTCGTCAGTCTAGTTGTGGAGCATGTGGCTTCACTGGCCCATGTTGGTATTATCATTGCGCTCTCCCCGGGTGAGGCAATTGGTCACTGGCCTCTGGACGGCAGCTCACAGCAGCTCTTGGCAGCCAGTTGCTCACGCTGGCTGCTGGCCACTCACTGTAGCCTATGGCAGCCCACTGCAGCAGGGGCTGCAGCTTGCCGTCCCCGGGGATTCACAGCAGCCCAGCTCTAGGTGGAGCTGTTGTTCACCATCTTAGCTGTAGTGGGCAGTGTCACTGGCCCTCATATGTGGGATCCGAACCGGGGTCACTGGTGTCCCAAGCCAGCTCTTAACCAACACGCCACTGGGCCGGCCCAGTAACTAACAATGATTGAGGGCTTCCTCTGGGCTGATCAGAACTAGTGTGGACAATCTCTCTTGGCTCCCACACTCCTGGTAGGTAGGTGCCATTATTTTCCTTGTTTTACACAGAGGACATGGAGCTATAGCAATGTTAAGAAACTTTCAAAACATCAAGCAGCTAATAAGCAGCAGGGCCCAGACTGCAAATCTGGTCTACTGATTCCAGAATCCTTAGTTTAATATTCTATGCTACTGCCTCTTCCAGGAAGTGGAAAGAAGGATGAAGTTGGTGAAACAGAATCCAAAGATCCCACTGGCAGAGTTTATCAATCCCTCACCTACTGATTCCAGAAAGTGAGTGTCATAACCAAGCGGTTCAGAAATGGCTTCTCTTCAGCCACATCACAAAAGCAACACAGAACTTTCCTTCTGATCTGCCTTCTAATTATCTCTGAATCGCTCCTGCTTTCCCCATACTTTTGAAATCCTTTCTCCTCTTTCCTCTGGACTTTTCCTGATGCTTCTAACATCACTTCCCCAATCCCTCTCCATGAAAACCAAATCCATTCTATGTTTCAACAATTACAGTTAAGTCTCATTTCAACACATTATGCATATGAATCAATCCTTATTTTATCATATAGTGGCTTAGGAGGCACTTAGTAATTTTCTTAATAACAATTTCTAATACAATAAAACCTTGGATTGCGAGTAACGTGGTTTGCAGGTGTTCTGCAAGACAAACAAATGTTCCTAATACATTTTAACGTGGTAAACAAGCGATGTCTTGCAATATGAGTAGTTTCTTTCCAGAATGAACTATACTTGCAAACCAAGGTTATTACTGTATTTATATTTCATTGACTATTTACCAAGCATTGTCTTAAGGCTTTATATATATTTACCATTTCAATCCTTATAACCATCCTTTAAGGTGGGAACTATCATAATCCCCGTTTAATAGATAACAGGCAGGGAGATACTAAATAATTGCCCGAGATTACACATCTAGCAGGTAGTGAAACTATTTTGTTTTCAACCATTCTGAACTTCAGCCCTCTCATCTCAAAAATAAAAATAATATTTACTTTACATGGTTACTCGGCAGAAATGAAATAAACATACAATAAAGCAGTTTAACACTTATATTCCCTCTTCTCTCTCTAGTATTTCTGGGATCCTTCTACAGTAGGATCCATATATTTTTAATTAGATAAGAGACATGCTCAGTATTCTTTCAGTCATGTTGTCTCATTTGTGCATGACACACCCCTTTTGAAGTAAATATTACCACCCCCACTTCACAGATGATTGATTAGAGAACTCATGCATGGATATTCTGCTAGTGACTGAACCAGAATGCAAAGCCACATATGCATATTGTCTTCCCAGTGTTTTTTAGGGAGCTTCAGGATAGGGATGGCCAAGTCTTCTAGTTCCCTTTATCGTCTCCATATAGCCATAACCAGAGCAGTGCATGACTGTATCAATTCCATATGCAACCAACGCTTGTGACATGCCAGTGTTACCTTTCCCTGAGAAAGCAAGATGGAAAACCATAATCAAAGATAAAAATGGGTGCACTCATATTTACTGGTCCTGTATAATTAGCAACTTCTCTGATAAAAAAAAAAGGAGGAGAAAGAGAAGGAGGAGGAGGAGGCAGAGGAGGAAGAGAGAGAGGAAGAAGGAATGATGGAAGGAAGGACAGAAGAACAGAAGGAGGGAAGAAGGGAGAGAGTGAGGGAGGAGAGAAAGAAAAGGAGAGGGAGAAACAAATGTCCCGACTGGAGAAATGGTAATGAAACATAAACGCAAGTTGTCATCTCAGTGTTTCTCATCCACTTCCGGATTTGTTTTTGTTTTTTTTCCACAAGGGTATCAGCTACTATCTTGGAACAACGTGCTGTCCCTTCTGGGCCCTTGGGCTGAGGCCTGGGAGAAGACACTCTCCCTGCCCCACCCAGAATGACCCTTCTCAGAAAGGTAGCAGGAGGGCAGAAAACTGTAAGCAGCCCTGACCCACAGGCTGAGGGCACCACCAGGAACAGGGCGTTCCTCTCCACACAGGATGCCCACTCACAAAGAAACACCAATGGTCTCCTCTAGCTCTAGCCATGAATGCCTCTCCTTGTCAAAACACCAGGGCAGACAGGAAAGCGGAAGGCAGGAATCACAGCCAGGGAAGCTGAAACAAAGGTGCCCCCCACCCCAATGCAGAACCACACCCATTACCTCCTGTTCTTGTGCTGGGAAGAGGACAAGTGCCTTAAAAGGCTACAAACTGTCTAAAAAAGCTATTCAGATCTACTGTGGACCCAGTGCAATTTCTCTAGTTTCCCCAGGTTAAGAACCACTGCACTAGTTGATTCCAGTGAGAAGAGAGGGTTCTGTAAAAACAGATCATCACCCTCCCATCAAATCTCCTTTTCGGCTTCCCTAATCTGTCCCTCCCCAGCTCCCACTGTGCCAGGGCACCAGTGATCTGTGCTCACACGCTCCTGGCATCTGGGTTCTCCTCCCTTCATTTCCAAGGTCATTACCTAGGCCAAGCTTATATTAGCTCTCCTGGAGGTCTGCAGTCCTGATTGGCTGCCTGCCCTCACCCTGGTCCTCCTGTACATGCCTACAGATTCATCGTCCTAAGAGAATGCACCACCTTTATCAGCACTACACCTGAGCTGCAGACCATTAAAAATGGGAATTTAGGGTCAGACCACCTGGGTTTGAATTCTGTCTCCATTCTCACTTCCTAGGAGGGTCTCTTTGGGTAAATCACCTAGTCTCTCTGTGCCTTAGTTTCCTCAACTGTAAAACGGAGATAATGAGAGTACTTACATGACAGGCTTGTTGGATAATAGAATTAGACAGGTTGAGGGCGTGTGAAGCACTCAGAATGATGGGGGTACACAGTCAGTGCTATCCGAGTATTTGTTATCATCGCCATTATTACTTTAAAAGCTCCTCATTGGCTCCCAAATACAAGTTCTCTCCATCGATAAATAGGACCTGTCAAGACCCTCCACACACTGGCCCAAACTGGCTGGAACCAGCCCCAACTTGTCCTTCATCTCTGTAGTTGTAGACTTTCCTCTACCTCCTAGTCCCAAAGGGGCGGCAGACTGGACTCTGCACTCTTTCCTGGACCCACTGAAAACATGCACCTTGCAAGCTCCCACCATGTGCTCTGCCAGGGATGCCCTATCTCCTGCAAACCCTCACCAGGTCTCAAAGACAAAAACACTGATCCCACCTAATACACTGCCATCAAGAATTCCAACAGAAGGCACCAAAGATGTAAATGCATATAACAGGTTTTGTGGTCCTGTCCCTACCTGCCCAAGAGTCACCTGTCCACCTCAAAGACATAGCCTTTCCTCCTTTCTGGGCTTCGGTTTCCTGTCTAGAAAATGGCACATTGGAACAGACGGTGTATAAGGCCTTCTTCTGAAGGTCCCTGAGGCGACACAAACCATGCTTTCTCAGTCCTTTGAACAATCTTTCATTAAAGAAGAGGGTGCATGTGTGTTTTTATTTTTTAAATAAATGACATAAATTGTTTTAGATGTCAAGCTCTGAGGTTATGAAAAAAGTAGAATTTTACCAGACAATATCTAAAATCCCTTTCTCTTTACAGTTTGTCAGCCCTAGGACTTTTAGTCCCTATTTTCCTAATAGTTCAGAAGGTTATTTTCATTTTATACCCGATATTATCTCAACACATACCACATGGCCATTTCTACCTGCCATGTGGAAAACAGTAAACTGAGTGCTTTGTGCTGAGTCCAAGACAGTTAAAAAGAAAATCCAAATTGGTTCCCCTACCCCTCTTTTCAGCAATCGAGAATTCCAGGATAAATAGTCTTACATAAAAGTACAGAACCAGTCCCCCAATTTCTTGAAAGCACCAAGGTGGAACTTAGCCATAAAAAGTTTGAAAAAGTAGCAGAAAATTTAATAATACCATTACCCTGAAATCCAATAAAGCCTGCTGGAGCTTCACATTTTTAAGAAATCAGACTATTTACGCTATTACCCTTAGTATTGCTATCGTTTCCTGTGAAGCCATAAATATACACAGCGTAGTTCCCAGAACACTGACTAAGACGGTCATAAAAAAGGCCATCAGGAAGATACTGGCCATGACGTATGGCTCTACGGCGCGTGCTCCAGCAGGCTCATGCAGACAAGTTCATTTATTTTGAAAATTGCATTTCTTAGTCCACAACTCATCACTTTCAACTGTGAACAACATTTAATACAAGTTAGAACTTCCTTTTCAGAAGCTGTTTTCACACAGGCTAAAGGTCATACTGAACATCACGGAACATTTATAAAGCAATTACAGCACACAGGAAAAAGCTTATAATATTTGTAACTTCATATTTGCTTCAGCTAGCACTGCATTCAGCTTTAAGTATCAGAAAAACCTAACAAACAGGAAGTAGTCAGAAGGCCCAAGGTGCTGGTGCTGGTTCAAGAGGAACTCTGTTAGAGCTGGTATCTCCATGATGCTCTTGGCTTCCCCTTCATGCTTGTCACCTCATGGTGACAAGAGGGCTGCTGTGCATTCAGACATCTAACCAGTATTCAAGGCAGAAAGCAGGGGAAAGCAACGAAAGGCACTGACAGGCTCATTTGTCAGGTTTTATCAGGATAAAAAATGCTTTCCCAGTAACCCCACCCCCACCCCAGTGAACTTCTTAGGTCTCACCAGCCAGAGATAGGTCACATGGACACATTAGTTACAAGGAATGCTGGGAAGTCAGGGGTCAGGACTGGTATGCTGACTTAGACCATCCCAATCTACTGTCTGGGGCTGATTACCATGCCACCCTGAATTAAATCCAGATCTGTTAGCAAAAATGGAGCAGGTTATGGATACTGAGCAGGCATTCACTATGCCTCCATTTTGAGTTTCCATCTTGGGAATAAGAAAGTCATCCAATAAATAGAAAAGATAATAGAGTATTTCCAAAGTATTTTCTGCTCCTCATATCAAAAGCATCTATTACATATAAAGTAATATTTAAAAAATTCCAATGCCTATAAAAACAAACAAAAGTTGTTTAACCTTTAGGTTCACATGCTCTGAGATCTATTTATCTATCTATTGATATCTATCTACCTATCTATATACAGGTATAAATTGGCAGTCAAAGAGCTACAAGGTGAAGTCTTGCTGCTGTGGATTCTGATCACAACCTGAATGCTAAGAAGCTCTACCTGAAGTGAGCTTCATCTTTCCCTCAGCAGAAAGGCCATGTTAGCTGTGATATACATTTCTAAGGCACCAGATGGGGAAGAAGCATCCTGAACGTACTTTCTCCACACACCCCTTCCCTCTGCTCTCATCCACCTCCTTGCCCCTGCCTGATCAAACCGGTGCATCTATTTAGCACTCTGGGTCTCCCATGGGATCCTGCCACCCATCTACTTGATGTTCAGTGGCTTCCCACTGCTCTTAGGAAACAACCTAAACTTCTTACCAAGGTCCTCAAGTCTGATTTATCCCACCTTCCTTCTCCACCTTCAACTAACACCCAGCCCCACCATGCCCACTGCTGGGGCACCTTGTCCTCCTTCCCATCCATTGATCTGTTTCTATTTCTATGGACTGGAATGATCTTTCCTCAGTTCTTCACATGGCTGGGCTTTTCCCATGCTTTAGATCACAAGTCACCTGTCATGTGGGCCCTCCCAGTAATTTTCCATCATGCCACTGGTTCCTCCACAACATGTACCACAATCAATCATTAATCTTCTCCTGATGTCCAAAACAACAGGAAATTCTCTACCTCTAACCAAGCCCCAGTCACAAGGATAGGATGGTAGCAGGTATGCATGATTTACCCAAATCATATTGGATTAATTGGTATCAAGTTCTAAATAAGCAATATGTAACTTAAACTCTTTGGGAGATATCTTGTATCCTGGGAGATTGGAATCAACTTTTCCCATAATTGGATACCTCTAAGAAAGATTTCAAAGGAGAAAACAAATGTAATCTCATGGATTTAAGTATTTTTCATAAAACTGAAAGAGAATCACTAAAAGTCTAGATATACCTTTAATAAAGCATTCTCTATAGAATATTCAATAGTACATGCTTGCTATTTTCTCTTTATATATATTCTATCTATCCATCCATCCAAACATATACACATAACTACACACACACACACACACACATACACACACTCACAAAAGAAAGTCTAGGAAGGTTCAGAAGCTAACAAACTGACCTATCTCGTGACTCTGAAATATGCCAAGTCATTCCTCTCAGAATTTAATGGGTTTCATTTTGCAAGGATTTTTTTGGCCTTCATTCAGGTCATCAGAGTTCACGTCCCCAGAGAAAATTTTCAGGTTTGCACAAAGGAGCAAAGTGCTTAGGAAATCTGGAAAAATACCTCTGTTTGCTTTGGTTTCAAAATTGTCCCATAAAGAGAAATACGCATTTTTCTTCTTTCCTTTCGGGAGGCTGCTCCCAGTAGATAGGTTTTAAGATCCCAAAGTTTGGTGGGGCATTTCCTCCCAGCCATTCCGTTAGCAGGATCTGTCTTGGCCACCCCCACAGACAAAACATTCTTTTCATCTCTCTCTAAGTGACAGTCTCTCTGCATATACAGAAGGGATCATTTCTATCTACAGCCACCAACCAAGCCCTCTCCACATGGAGTATGACGAAAAGGCTGCTCAGAATCTCCTATAGTTGTTATCCCACAAAAGCTGGGCATGAGGTCCACAGGTACTCACCACACCCTACAAGCAGGTTTCCTTAGAACAAGAAAGCTAATCTATGGAAAGAGAAAAAGGAAGTCACACTTAGTTCCCTCCCAGGACTATTCTGCCGTGTTTCCTAGTCTGATTCCGCAACCTAGGCAGCTATCAAGCAGGCTTCTTTCCAGGGTGTTGATTCCTACTTCTGAAGACAATGTAGGGCTTCTTGGTTCTGCTCTCTCTTGTTGCTACCGAAGGGGAAAATGCTAGATCCAGAGCATCTATGTGAAGAAGCGACTTTTCTTATGACTGAAAAATAAAATTTCAAATCTCCACCTCAGAGGAGGTAGATTACAGAGGGGGTTTAAAAAAAAAAGAAATTTACAAAGAGTGGATTTTAACTTGAATTGTGGAACTTTAATTTCTCTCTTCAGAGAAAGATAAAGTTAGAAAAGTAAACTTAATATCAAGATATAACCTTATTTACTAGACATGAAAGCAAGCTCTATATTTATGAGTATCTAAAAAATATTGGTAGTAGACAGGCCTCAGGTAACCGATTTCACAGGCTGCCCATTTTATTTATTTATTTATTTATTTATTTATTTATTTATTTATTTATTTATTTTTAGCTGAGCCATCTTGCTACCTGTTGGCAACTCAGCGGCTGCTCGGCTCGGGCTGGGCATCGAACTGCTGTTGCTCAGAGCTCAGCTCGCACTCTTGAGGGAGCGCTTAACCAACTGAGCCACTTGGCCAGCCCACAGGCTGCCCATTTTAAATCCAGAGTTCTAGACCCAAGGGCTCCATCTCCTATTTTAAACTCCCCAAGCTATTGCCGTATGAAACACCAATTAATTGTCTCTTTAAAGAATCAGACTTTTAGCTTAAAAACCAATACAACCTACCATATTTTGCCATGTGTAATGTGCTCCAGGGTATAATGTGCCCCCACATTTTTGGCCCAAACTTTCAGGGGAAAAAAATCTTTCATTTTAATTTTTTAATTCCAATTTTTATTTGTTTGCATTTAGGTACTTGTTTTTTTGTATTATAAAGGAATTTTAGCATTTATTTTTTAACATATTATGGTACAAGAAATTTTATGTAACAAATAATTACAAAACACAAGAACAGATACAAGGTACAAGAAATTTTATGTACTGGTAACAAATTTATGATATTCACACATCATAGAAGGTCAAGAACTCTGTCATTGCAAGTTTGTCATAAATGCAAAAAAACAGATTATTGTATTCCAGGGTATTATTTTGCATACGGATATCACTATTGATTTCTAGTGTTACACTTTTAACTCATAAGCTTATATAAATAAAAGAATTACAACATTTATATAGATACAGAATTAGTACTACCCATGTATAAAGTGCACCTTTTTTTATCCCTCACAAATTTCGGCAAGAAAGTATGCATTATACACGGCAAAATACGCTACATACAAGTCACATTATCAACACAAGTCAACCTTACATTAACTTTTTACGTTTGCATCACATATATATTAAGGTGGCTACTGAACAGATAAAAAAGTTAAGCCTCACTAATTAAGGAAAAGCAAGGAAATAGAAATCACAACAATGAAGACAGCATATCTCACCTATCATACCGGAAAGGGTTTTTCTCTGTTTCCAGAGTAGGAGGAAGTGGGCAGTCTTCACAAAAGGATGATAGAATGGAAATAAATAAAACTTCTCCAGGACGGTCTGGAGGTGTGCAGCAATGTTTTTAAAATGTGTAAGCACAACCCTTTAACTTAGCAATGTAACTCCTAGACATTATTTAAGTTATGAGCCATGATTAAAGGATAGCTAAAGACTGGAAACACCTAAAATGTTCAACAATGGGTGATTGTTAATGATGATACATCCATGCAATGTAATGAGCTATAAGATCATTAAAAATCACATATGGGAAGAATACTTAATAATATCATACATTTCCATGATGAATTAAGTGACATAAAGCAGGTCATAAAATAAGATGTATAGTATGATCACAATTAATGCTTAATATAAGGGTATAGGTGCATGTATACACACACACACTGACCATACAGACACATGCAAAATGATAAGAATATTCTTTTCCTTGTGCTTTTTGGTATTTAATCATTTTCTAAAATAAATGAATCTTTCTTTTTTCCCTTGGACAGAATAAAAATCTAATCAGTGTTATTTTAAAAAGCTGTGTTGCCTTTAACCTTTTCCCAACTCCTACATGAAGTCTTCTTACTATTGAGTTGTCGGAAAAGTCATGACTTTTTTTTTTTCTGTTTTTCCTTGCAAAAATGCGTCATGACTTTTCTGACAACCCAATAAAGCTGTGAGGCTCCCCATGGACTCTTCTGCTATGATCACCTGTGCCTGGGCAATCTGCAGGACTCCTTCCCACATCAGGAAAAGCAATCAAAACCAGAGCAGAAAGCCCCTCTCTTGGGACACCACATCGTATCCTGCCTGTTCCGGGCAGTGAGACCAGCTGGCTGTTAATGACCTTGAGCACTCTTCACAGGCTCCTGGTCTTAACCCCAATTCGAAATGTGTCCTCCTCAAACCCTGGCTAAGTTCAGAACTACCTCCACCAAACACCTTGCAAACACCAGTTCTGCCCAAGCACGCTCTCCTATTGCATGATATCTAGGCCAGTGCTCTTCAAACTGAGAATTGAGACCTACTAATGGATGGCGAAAATCCATTCAATGGGTCTTGACTAGCATTTTTTTAACCATGATACAAGTTCCTTCTCCTATCAAGGTGAATCAGCCTCTGCATTCACCTGCTTTCACTGCCTCTCTCTGTTTGGAGCATCACATAAATAAGCCCACCACAGGCTACAGCTACTTCCAAGTTGCTATGAAAGCAAATGTCCTGGTCTAGAAAGTTATTTATGGCACTTGGATGGGGAAACACAATGTACAACATTATTGCATTTCTGTGGATACACAGAATAAATAAATATATTAAGGGGGAATAGGTGAAGTATTTGTATTTAACGAAATGTTAAAAGCAGTTATCTCTTGGTGTGTAGGGTTTGTGAGGACTTATGTTCTCTTTTCTTTAAAATTTTTCTATATTAAACACACGTTATTTTATGAAGGCTAAAGTGTTGTTACTATTACTATATTAGTATTACTCTTGCATCATGAGGTGCTCTCCTCAGGCCTTCATATTACCTTTGATTACCGGGCTTAAATAATGGATAAAAGAAGAGATACAGGGCCTGCCGAGTGGTGTGGTGGTTAAGCGCTGGCCTGGGATGCCAGCAGCCCTGGTTCGGATCCCACATATGAGGGCCAGTGACGCTGCCCTCTTAAAAAAAAAAAAAAAACAAGAAGAGATACAGACAGATGTCAGCATCCTTTGATGCTGTATCTTTTAGGCCTTTAAGACCCATATTACCAAAAGCTCTGGTGGAAGAACAGGTGAGTAGACATCATTTAAATAAGTGACCACCCAGGTGACCAGCAGGTCATGAGAAAGATGGGGTATGTGTGTAGCAAAGAGCACAGATATGGCGGGGGGGGGGGGCGAGGATAAACGTAGGTTCAAACTGCAACTCTGCTCTGACAAGTTACCCTATTTGACCTCATCTGTCAAATGAGGATAAAAAGATGAACCTTCCAAAGTTCATCAAATTCAAAGTGAAAAACGAGTAAATTCAGGACATGGTGTATGGCATAGTGGCGGAACACAAACAAAACCAATGTCTTTCATCATCAGTGAGAGCAGGGAAGTCAAGGAAGGGAGGCCAAAAGAAATAATCATACGTGCCTGTTACTGTTTCAACTTCTTAAATGGCAATTTCTTACATGCAGAAAGGGAGGAAGCACCCACCCTCTGAGAGGGAAGGAGCAGCACACGCACGCACTGCACACGGGCTTCCCTGAAGGCCCTGATTACGCTCCCTTGGCCGTGACCTATGCTAGCTCTGCCAAGTGCTCCGGAAATGCTTTAAGGGGACAGCTATTATCCAGTCCCACCCTCCACCCCCAAGCCCATAGTGATGCCACAAATATCCGAGCACCGACCACAGATAAAGCACTATCCAAGCACACAGATGAGAGAAATGAAAAAAGAGTTCAGTGTCGAAGTTTAAAGTATACCCACATGCCAAAATACAAAGATTAATGTGGGACACGAGCTTCAGGAAGGAAACTTAAGAGCTATAGGAACAAGTGATGCCAGCTGGGAAACCAGGGAAGCTTCCTGGGAAAGAGGGCAATTCTGCTACACCCTGAAGTCAGAGTATGGTTTTAGCAGGTCGTCAAAAGATGGATCCGCTTTCCAGAGAGGGAGCAGCATGGGCAATGGCACAGTGACCCGAAGGCTAACAGTGTGTCTGGGCAGGAGTGCCCACTTAGGCTAGAGCGGGGCCAGCAAACTTTTGAGACAGAAGAGCCGCCCGGGGTCGGCAAACTGTGGTTCATGAGCCACATGTGGCTCTTCGGGTACGTACAAATGGCTCTGAAGTAAAATTGAAAATGAAAATAAAAACGATCATAGTTTCATTTATAAAATTTTTAAAGGATATTATTCACATAATGGTGATTATATAAAAATATATTTATGGCTCTCAAATAATTTTCAAATTGTTATGAGGACAGGATTGACTCTTTCGGGGTGGGCAAACTTCTGAGATGGAACGTACCCAAAGAGCCGCAGGTGGCTAGTGAGCCGCAGTGTAAGATATCCATTCAGGAGTAATACTACAAACAAGAACAGTAACAATTATTAACCATGAAAAATGGGTATTAAAGTGAGGAGCGGTGAAAGATAATGTGGAGGACTCAAATGTCAGAGTGACCTTCTGGATAGTGGGAATCTGTTAACATTTCTGGCAGGGAAGTGGTATGATCAGAGCTATGCTTCAGTTAGATTAATTTGGCTTTTATGAACGAGTCAAATATGCTGGGAGGGAGATGTCAGGCCAGAGATGAGGCTATTACAACAGTCCAGGTTCTGATGACTGGGGTGAGAGCATAGCTGCAGTCATGCAAAGGAACAGAGAGGCACAAGCAAAAATCAATAAGGATGCAATCATATTAGCAATTCCCAGGATAGTTGAACTCTAGTTCTAATACAAGCACAGAAATCTGTATGAAAAGTTGGGAGAGAAGTCAGCTCTAGCTCTTGACTTCTTAATTTGGTGCTGAATGGATGCCATTCCACATTCCACCAAACAGCATCCCGTCATGAAAGAAAATAACCTTGAAAGGCAAAGCAATGATCACAAAACAGAAGGAAAGAAAATCTAAGCTCCAAGTTGCCATGTGAGCTTCAAAAACAATTCAAAGGGGCCGGCCGAGTGGCACATTGGTTAAGAGCTGGCTTGAGATGACAGAGGCCCCGGTTCGGATCCCACATATGAGGGCCAGTGACACTGCCCTCCACAGCTAACAACAGCTCCACCTGGAGCTGGGCTGTGCGAGCCCCGGCGATGGTGTAGGCTGCAGCCCCTGCTGCAGTGGGCTGCCATAGGCTACAGTGAGTGGCCAGAAGCCAGCGTGAGTGGCCGGCAGCCAGCGTGAGCTGCCAATAGCCACGGTGAGTGACCATCCAGAGGCCGGTGACCAATCTACCTCATCTGGGAGGAGTGCAATGACGATACCAACACAGGCCAGTGAAGCAACGTCCTCCACAACTAGACTGACGAACAAAAGGACAGCAACTTGTCTGTTCCCCTTCCCCGATTCCCCAACATTGTTCCCCTCCCCCAATTCCCCAATAAAATCTTAAAAAAAAAAAAAAATCCAGAGCACAGCATTGTGTACTACCAACTCCAGATGATGGTTCTGACCACACTTAATGACAAAATTATAAACTCCAGAGAATTGTTTCCCGCTGAAATAGCTTCCCTTCTCCAAGGCCCAGGCCTGGCCCAGAGGCCCCAAGTCATCTTAGACTTCTTGTCTGAGGTGACAGGAAACCGAGCAGCTGAAGTTAAAGTTTCCCACCACAGAGTGGCCATGAAACAAGGTCAGTGGAGGTTTCAACAAGACAATCTTATTTAACAGTCTGGAGAAGGGAGGTACAAAGGGGAGAGGGGGAGGACGGAAGCATACCACATAAAATAAATGATGATTTTATTGTTTGTTTTTTGTTTTTTGGGTTTTTTCGAGGGCAGTGTCACTGGCCCTCATATGTGGGACGCGAACCGGGGCCGCTGGCTTCCAAAGCCAGCACTTAACCACCGCACCACTCGGCCGGCCCTAAACGATGATTTTAATGCACTGGACTAAGGGATCAACAATACTGAAAAAAATGAAATGGAAAGAACAAAAGGGTGGAAATCACATTCTAGTACCAGGAAAAGTCCTTTCAAGTAACATGTGATGCAGGCACACTGCAGGCCAAGGAACCCTCCTGTGCGCCCCATGGGAAAGGCACCCACTCTCCCTCCTTCCCACCAGAAAAAAAGCAAAAGGGACACACACTTAGCAGAGGCCTGAGGTAGCAGTCGCAGCCATCTCTATTCTGGAGATGCCTAGGAAGTTCCTGGAGAGTTCTTGGTAAGAAATAAGTCAAGTGAAAAAGAAATCTTCCTTTCAACTATTTGACAAAATGCGGCTTTGTAGCTCGGAACCCTCTGGAAAGCTCTGGAGAGGATAGATATGATGAATCATTCACCAGGATGATGAAAAACGATCAGGTCCATATTTGTGAATTTTCCAAGAAAATTTACATCTCCCACTCCAATAAAACAAATTTTAGAATTTTGACCATTTGAAAGCATTTCCTCAAAATATACTAGATTAAACCATATGAAATAAGAATTTTGGTAGGTCAAAACTGGTCAAATAACAATTTCATATAGTTCCATCATAACAGGTGGCTTCCAACTTTCTTCTACAACAGGAAAGGAAAAAAAAAATTAATAGGCTAGAGCATAAATATTTTATGCTCTGAGGGGCAAGAGAAAAAATAGAGATTATGTAGGTATTTATATAACCATTTAAAATGTAACCATTTAAAACTATAAAAGCCATTGCTAGCTCCTACAAAAATAAGTCTGGGCTGGGTTTGGTTCATGGGACACAGTTCGCCAACCTCTGTTCTACAGTATATAGGTAAACTTTTGCTGATAATGTTCACTATGAAAAGTGCTCATTTTAGAGTAACATAGGAATTCCTTTAGAGGATATGCAAGTCTGTGTGTGAAAGCTGTCTATCCCACCCCTGCAGTGGTTGGTTTGAATTCACATTGTTGTCAGCTCTCCCTTCCATTGCTGCCCATAACGATCTGGCTTATGTTAGAAGCAATTATCTGGGTGTGGGTTTGAGGGTGGTTCTAACTTTCCTAGGAGGAAAAAACTGAACTGTACAAGGAAAGGGGCCTTAAAGGTGAATACGAACAAGCATAACTATTCACAGGATATGGGAGCAAAGGCACGGTGGGGAATTGCCCTAAACAAACACTTGATTTGAAGCCCAAATTCTACAGGTCCACAGGGAAGCAACAAAAACAAAAACAACTGGCTTAAGGCTAAGGGGAGCAAAAAATAAATATGCGACAAACTCTCCTTTATAGAAGAGAGATCATTCAATGGGTAATAATCATTTTTCTCCTAAGTTCATCAGGGGCAATGACAAATAGGAAAAGACTGCAATTGTAGCCATTTCTGTAAGATATTACTGGAAACACTTAAGTGCTGTGAGACACTGACAGTCATCACTGAGGGAACCAAGAGTTTCTTCCTTTGGACAATGTTAAGAACTAAGAGTCAGGGATTCTCTCCCTAGCACTTATTCACAATGACATACGCAGAGGACCTCTCTTCTAGGTCCATGATTTTTTTTTTTGTTTCAAAAGAATTAACACAATTACTGGGAAATGCTTTTCATTTCTGGTATTGCTATTCTTTCAAATTTTATATACTGTGATGGAAAAGGAAAAACAAAACAAAAAAGAAACTATATAAGACTGGATGCCCTGAAACAGAAAAGGGAGATTACTGATATATATACACTCCCAGTCTTACAGGGCCATTGGATTATAAAAATTTTAATTTAGATAAGATTTCTCATCACTGGATATTAAAAACTTACCCTGGAGCAATTTAGTCTCCTGCGTTTCTAAACACTGTCAGTTAAATCTTATAAACCTTCAGCAGTTCAGTATGCTGCCATATTCTACAATGAAAATTAAAGGAAAAAAGAGAGAGACCAATCGCATACGTACATGAGCTGCCTGGACGACAGTGAGCCTCTGGGTACCGTCTGCCCATAGCGACCAGTCAGCGCATTGGCAAGGTCCTCAGCAGTTTCCAAGTACTCAGGAAAGAATGAGATGGTTAGCTGTGGGAGGTGGGGAGAAAAAAAAAAAAAGTAGAAGCAAAACAGAGATTTAGAAGAATGACTGCATTTTTTTCATTAAAATGCTAATGATGACCACAAATTTCCAGATAACTACATTTATGAATTATTCATAGTCACATCCGAGATGAAGTCTCCCTGTCACTGCAGGCAGGCACGGAGCTCGCTGATGATTAGCATGTGGCCCCTATAATAAGTGTGACAGGACCTCAGGTCACTTAAAGTCTATCCCTCAGGGCCAACCTCTCTGGCCCTCTTTAGAAGACCAGGCAATCCCATCAGTATTTGGTTGACGCTCTCTCATCTCACTCTTCCTTAATATCAAGGAACAGCACAGACCTGGTTCTTTGTTGTAACATCTGAACTAATATCCTGAAAAACTCCAAAAGCTTTAATGGAAAAATAAATTTTCTGTATCGGGGAGATAAGACATCCGGCTGAATTTTAAAAAATTTTTCGTTGACGTCTAACATAAATATAGAAAAGGACACACACCACAAGTGGGCATCTCTATAACTTTTCCTAGATTAAACACACCAGGTCAAAACCCAGAACATTATCAGCACCCAGAATTTACCTTTAGGCCCCCTCCTAAAGCTAACTACTGTGCATAATTACTTTTGCCTGTGTTTGTAAACACCAAATTGATGTACCATCACTACAATTTCTCATTTAAAAGCCATATGTTGAACACCTACTATACGCTAAGCACTGTGCTAGACACTGGACGTACAGAAATGAATAAGACACAATCTCTGTCTTTTAAGGAAAATGAAGTCTAGTGGGGCCAAGAGACACACACGACGAATCCGGCAGGGCAGTGGGATGAGTGCAATGACTCAGATTTATGTCAAGCAGGGGTACGCAGCCCAGAAATGGAGAGGTCAGGCTTCCAAGCAAAAGGGATGCCTGGCATGCCCTCAGGCTGGGTAGGACTTAGCCAAGCTGGGAATGGGACACAAGACAATGGAAAGGTAGAAAAAAGAAACAGCATGTATGGTTCAGGGCTGTGCACCCACAAGGGCAAGGCCAGGAAAGGAGCCTGGAGCACAGCATAACTCTGTGTGCCTATCCAAGAACTCTGACTTGATCCTGATGGCAGACAGCCACTGAATGGTCAGATCTGGGTTTCAGAGGCATCACTCTTTCTGGACAGATTCAAAGTGGGCAGAGTGGAGGCCAGTTAGGTTGTTGGGTAGCAGAGGAAGGATGGGGATTAGGGCAGCACAAGTCAGTGGGGGGAGGGAAAGGAGAGAAGAATCAGTAGTTGGGCAACATCCAGACACCAAAAGCAGAACAACTTGGTGATTGACTACATGTGGGTGGATGGGAGTGACAACTGAGGTAGAGAATATGACAGAATGAACAAATTTAATAAGGAAGAAAGGGGTTTAGTTTGGGGCATTAGAAACTATAGAAGTATACAAGATTTCGGTAGAGATACCCAGATATCCTTGAGTGTGAAGCTTGGGGAAGAAGCCTGGGAAAACCTTAAAAGCATATGAGTGATCATTACACAGAGAGTGGCAGAATTGTTAGTGGGAAGGAACTTGGATAGAATGAGAAGATTAGAGAATTAGTGCTGAAAGCAGAACACTAGAGAACATGAACAATGAAAGAATGGGCAGAGAAAAAAGATCTTTTGAAAGAGACCACAGAAAAAAGGCAGAGAGGTACCATGGGATACAATGAGATGAATAAAGTAAGAAATGAAAAATGTACCTTTGGATCTGACACTTAAGCAGTTACAGGCTACCTTGATTGAAGGCAGTTTCAGTGAAGCAGCGGAAGCAGATATAACAGAGCAAGCAGAAAAGAAGAGGAACGAGAATGAACAGTTGTTGGAAGGGATACGTGTTAATGGAAGTCCATACTGATAAGCTGAGGGAATCAGAAGAGAGAGAAAGGTTGAAAGTACAAGAGGGAGGAGGAAAGGATGGAATAAACTCCAAAACGAGGTGGGAAAAAGGCTCAGGGTTACAGAAAAACGGGTGACCTTGAAGAAGAAGGGGAATCCACCATCCTCCTATATTAGAAGAATATCAGAGTTGTTATAGAAGAATACAGAAATATGGTTATAGTTAGACTGCAGGTAACAGCATTGAGATGTTGGATGCAATAGACCAAATGACATCAGTATTGTAGATAAAATACTTGGCAAAGTTCTTTGCTGAGAAAAAGTTGACACGTAAACGGTTTGAGGACATAGATCTTGAAAATCTTGGCTTCTGGCATGTTACCCTCCAAAAATAAAGTAGTCCAACTCCGTGTTCAGGTAAATACACATACATGCCAGTATACATCATATGGAAAGAGGTATTTAGGGGTAAGCACACCCACAATAGAACTTAATAGCATCAAAAAATTCTAATGGGCCCGCCGAGTGGTGCGGTGGTTAAGCGCTGGCTTAGGAAGCCAGCAGCCTCAGTTAGGGTCTGACACATGAGGGCCAGTGACGCTGTCCTCAAAAAAAAAAAAAAAAAATTCTATACAAGCAAAAAATCCAGAAGAAAGCTCTTCTTAAAATAATGTTAGGTTTAGGGTGCCAGTCTTTCCAAAGGTAACATATAGTTTCATTAAGTGAAACTGCGATCCATCATCTTATAAGGCTTCTTCAGCTCTTCAGTTCAAAGTTCACTCCTGAGTATAACCAACTGAATGAAAATGGATTTGGACGTAAAGGCAAGAGGAGGGTGGCGTTGGCAGCAGCACCAGCCCCTGAAATTTCCTAGCGTAATGCAGAGATGGCTTCCCACTTCGGTCTCCCACCCACTCTTCAACCTCAAATTCTAGCAAATTCTGAAGTGGGTGGAGTGACTTGGTTCTTGGAAAGCACTCCAATAAGGCCCAAAAGTAGCAAGGATCATTAGAAAATCTAATGCAATGAAAACGCCTTGAAAGGCAGATTTTATGTTCTCCAGGCAGTCTATGTGACCTAAAAAAAAACTCTGAGGCTACTCCACAGTTTGTCTGTTTAGTTAACATGAACATCTCCAGACCATCTTTGGAAGATAAAAGAATTTAGGATTCTAGAAGAACACGTTATCATCCCTGTAGTCAGCCAGGACTGAAATGGTTTCAAAGCCATCAGGTGCCTGCTGACTGGGCCATTCATCTTTGTATCCACAGGACATAGGTTATAGGGCAAGCAGTCAATAAATATGGGATCAATTGATAAACTGATGCATAAGTGAAGAGTTTGCACAACTAAGATGGAGTCCAATTAACTAATGAGAACAGAAATAGTCTTTCTATTCCTTCCTTTCCCACCCTAATTGACTCAAAGCCAAGCTGCAAATCGCATTGAATTACATTTCCTTTCCTCTTCACAGAAGAAAATCTTTATGAACTCATAAGTAAATAGTATGTGTTAAGAGGATTCAGAAATAATAAAATTATAAAAAACAAGATGCCTCTGAAATGAGAAAATAGGTAAGTGCGAACGTTTTGAGCATACAAAGAAATAGAAACTGCCCATTTTACATCTGTCTGCCTTCTTTGTTATCCTTCTGTGTGAAGGACAGGACATCATTACTCTAACAGCATGGTGCCTCTCCTCCCAGACGCTCATTCACATGGCAACCTGCTCAGGTTCAACCCACTGGGGCAATAGACAGTAATAAGATCATCAAGTCTTGCTTCCTTGAAAATTCACTTGGTTACAGTTCTACGGTTTTGTCCTAATATATATATTATTCATCATTTCATTTCTGTTACAACACAAGTGCTCTGAGGGATTGCTGATCATATTGAACACAATTATACATCACACAGAGGTACTGTCTGGAAATTAATGACACAGTTTCCAAAAGCAAGGAATAGTGGTTGTTTGTTTATTCTTAGTATGTACTATTTTGTTTGTTTATTCTTAGTATGTGACATTTTGCTGAAATGTTAAAAAAGAACTTGGTCCTGAAAACATCCAAGGATTCTACCCATCTGATCAACAAGATCTTGAGAAGAAAACAACCCTTTGAGGCTGCCAATCTTCTTTCTATTTGTGATTAAAAATGATAAGAAACCAAGATAAACAATACACTGTTCACTTGAATGTAAACCATCCAGGGGAGAAAGGGAATATTTATGCCAATCCATAAAATGTTTACTGTGCAACTTTTTAATTGCTATGTTTACAGTACTATCCGTAACAGATTCAGTAACACACGCTCTACAAGGACATTAATCCTGAACGGAGATAGTAATGCTTCCTGCCTCTCCTACAAATTCTCATTATGCTGATGTGGGGCAAAAATGCCAAGAATTCTCTAAAAATAAACATTTCATGTCAACAACCACTTATTCTACTATCTCCCTTTCCAACTATTTTATGGTATCATTAATATTTCCCCGTAAGTATTTGCTGCTATTGACCTGAAAGACAAGTTTAAACACAATGTGTTTTTTTTTTAAAAAGGCTTTGTTTAATGCAACTTTGATAGGAAAGCTGTGCAAGCTACTAAAAAAAGTTGGTTATGTGCTTCAAAAAGAATATATTCTATAACATTAAATTACAGTTCTCTGAATCACTCTACAGTTATGTTGTATAATCTCTCTTTTTAAGAATCTCAAGGGGTACGAAGGTATTGAAAAGTGATCAAGATTTTCATAATAGTTGAAGGACTACCCATCTAGGTAATACAGTAAGTTTACTTCTAACCATACTGGATTAACTTTTTTTCTAAAAGGTAATGTTGTTACAAAGAATCCAGAATATGATTAATTTTTGGTGACATGGAGCATCAATATGGCTGTCAATGATCTTGCTCTATTGGAACATGAGAACACTGACTCTGGCCCAGTGAATACGCGGCAGAAGCAGTTTCTAACAGATGAGCTGACAACAGGCTATCAAAGAAAGCAACAAGACACTGAGAATCAAAAGGAAGGGATTGCTGAAGTTCAAACACTAAGGAACGCACCGATATAAGTACACTTTGGAGAGTCAAAGGTGAGTTCAAGTTATAGATAAAGGTCTAGAGTCAAGTAGGGTCTGGATCTGAGTGGAAGATAAATCAATGGGATAGAGGAACAGGGTTTAAGATTGGCACTAGGTGTACATTGCAGGTAACCTGACTAAACCACCTTATAAAGGCAAGACAACCTTCCAACGCACAGAGGATTTACTCCTCTACTCGAAGGCCACTGACTGCTATGCTTTGGGAAATATTTTGTCTGCCTTTAATAGTTTGGTTATCTTCCCTACCTTGCCTTCGAGAGTTAAGTCTCATTGCTGTCTGAGTACCAACCTCTCCCTTCTTCAAGTCAGCTATGATTTTGGAAACCAATTAAAATAAAAATGTATAAGAGAACTAAACTTAAAATTCCAAGCTCCACATAAGGTCTGAAGGGTGCACTGCACAGACCCTGAACCCATACCTGGGCAGCTGAAATCTCTTTCTTGTTTGTTCCTTGGTTCTTAGAGAATTCAAATACTAATCCTTAAGTAGGACTCATTTGAAGTCAGTACAAAGACAGTCAAGCCTAAAACATGTCCTGGAGGTGTTATTTGTAGTTGATCACTGTTATTTAACAAGAACTTATTTTAGAGAAATCTGGTAAGTTGAATATCAAGAAACACAACAGATCAATTGCTCTAATGTAAAGTATCTGTGGAACGGTGGAAATACACGAAAAAAACTAGAGAATGGAGGGTTTTGTCACAGGATAAGTAAGTGTCTGTGGGCAAGTCAATTATCCTTTCATGCCTCATCTGTAAAATGGGTTAACTCTACCTACCTTGCAAAGGTATGAATGAGAACAAAATGAAAGGCTCAGACGATATCAACAAATTAAATTAAACCTTAAGTGGAAACACTACAGAGCCTGCTATGACACACAGTTCTTTATTTAGAGCGGAAAGAGTCATCTGCCTAGTGGTTTCTATCACCACCTCATATGATATAGTATTTTCTTTCCAAATTATTTTCAACAGAACTTTCCTTTTTGTCAATAAATAAAATGTTTTAAATGTAACTGCTTAGTCAGTACAAGTACTTGTGCATTTTCAGATTTAAAAAATTAGAATGCAAAACTCTCCGATTATGACATTCCCACTTTGTTTCTTCCTTAACTTTTTCTCATCCAAGCTATTTTTTTTCTTTCTCCCACTTTTCTTTATTCAATCTTTGTGGATCTTTGTTCTTACTTTAAGTTAAACCCTTGCAATAATAACAACATCTTTATGTTATTTAGCAGTTTGTAAGTCACTTTCATATACATTATTTCCCTTAAATTGCTTCTACTTTCTTAACTTTATTTTCCCTTGCCTCTTTCCAAAACACAGGCAGAACTTTTTTTTTTTTTTTTTTTTTTGAGGGCAGGGTCACTGGCCCTCATATGTGGGACCTGAACCGGGGCCACTGGCTTCCCAAACCAGCGCTTAAACAATGCGCCACTCAGCCGGCCCCAGAACTTTTTTTTTTTTTTTTTTTTTTTTTAAAGATTTTATTGGGGAATTGGTGGAGGGGAACAGCGTTGGGGAATCGGGGAAGGGGAACAGACAAGTTGCCGTCCTCTTGTTCCTCAGTTTTAGTTGCGGAGGATGTTGCTTCACGGTTGGTATCGTCATTGCTCTTCCCGGATGAGGCAGATCGGTCACTGACCCCTGGATGTCGCTCATCGAGGCTATTGGCAGCTCACGCTGGCTGCCAGCCGCTCACGCTGGCTGTGGGCCACTCACTGCAGCCTATGGCAGCCCACTGCAGCAGGGGCTGCAGCCCACACCATCACCGGGGTTCGCACAGCCCAGCTCCAGGTGGAGCTGTTGTTAGCTGTAGAGGGCAGTGTCACTGGCCCTCATGTGGGATCCGAACCGGGGCCACTGGCATCCCAAAACCAGCGCTTAAACAATGCGCCACTCAGCCGGCCCCAGAACTTTTTAAAATCAGCAAAAAAGCAACTTCTCTCCTTCCAACTGCCAAGACATTAATACACAATACTTTGCAGAGCTGTCTAAAGCAAGTTAGACTATATACAGCATACCTAAATCCTAACACATCCAATTCTTCTTGTAAATAATTTTTTCTCTCCTGTGATGATCTTGTGAAGTTAAAATACAGTGAGAAATGTGTAAATGTTAAACATGTTAAAATAAGAGAGGTGAATCCCTTTAAGAATCATCGAAAATAATAAATGAAAAATAAAAGAAAGGTCAAAAGACTTGCAGAAAGAAAAAAGAAAAAGAATAAAATTGTTGCTGTTGTTTTAGCTTTCAGTAAAATTTCCATTATTTATATTCCCAGAGCTATTCTTCTCCAAGCTCTGAATTAAATAATCTGATCGTTAAATCTGTGAGAACGAAAAGGGATGTACTCAACTCATTAAAAAAGATGATCTTTTGAGTTATGATAATGAGAAAGAACATCTATTTTTTATTTTAAGAACAGAAGTGCATCTTCCTTGTTGCTCAGAGGCAGCAACACTTCTAGTAAGCTTTAGCACAAAAACAGATGCCTGGCACTCTTTACCTATAGTGATGAAAACGGGAACCTTCAAATAGAAATGTTTCCTTTCAGAACCTCTGCATACTCTCAATCTTCATTTATTAACAAAGAACATGAAGTGTCTGAAACAGAAAATATTAATTCTACCATGTGAAGGTAAACATTATTTTTAAAAAGAAGACTATTTAAACTCTAGATTGGGAATCAGATCAGATTTCCTGATAATTAATTCAAACACTACAGTACACAAAACCTTTAAAATCTGGATTGGCTTCCCTTTGCTTTACAATGGTTGAATAAGGCCCATAGTAATTTACAATAATTCTTGATGTATCTTAATATATTAAACATTATTTTAAAAATCAGTTGTTACTGTTAAAATTGGACTACTAATAAAATTTAAGGGAAACGTTGAAAGAGAGATCATATATGGTCCTGATTCTGCTGTGGTATTTACATGTTTCATAATGTAAGCCTTTTGCATATTATAAAACCTGTATTTTCCAAGAGACACTCTTGAGTGATTTTATCCTAGGAATTGAGAAGAATGTCATGGTCCTTTTACATTCTTCTACAGAATCTAGAGATGCCTCATGAAAACTCAGTATCCAGAAGAATGTAGCTGGGACCACTGGGTAAAATGAAAAGAATGTTTTTCCAACTTAGACACAACTCAAGTCAAACTAGTAGGAAATCTAAGAAAGACTGACCCAACTGGGACAAGAGCCATAGTAAACCCCAAGCAATCAAAGTCATTTCTTTATACTGTTGGAAATTGTATGTTATTCTTAATTATGGGTCAGAGGTCAGACTTGGCATTTATACCTTAGACATAAAAGACCCTTTTTCCCATGACATACTCAAATCAAGGGTGACACCAAAGGTTCCTGTTGAGATGGCATAATAGGTAAACACTGTGCTGGCATCCTCCCTAATGACATTAAAATTACAACTAAATTATAGAACAATCAACCTGGAGAACCATCTGAGGTCTAGCTGAACAGAAATCCTAAAACTAAGGATATAAAAAGGAAACCACATCAAGACTGGTAGGAGGGGCAGAGATGTGAAACATAGTGGCCCCACACCCAAGTGTGGCAGTTGAGAATTGGGAGAAATGGCCCAGCTGCAGAGGTCTGCCCTGAGGAATGATGAGTCCCAACCCCAAAACAGGCTAAACAAGCCAACCACCACTGCTGGGAAAAGAAGCCTTCACCACATCTGGCTATGAAAATCAGTGGGGCTTCTGTCCATCCAGTTGAAAATGATGGAAACCCAGGTATCCTATTAAAAGGCCCATGCACAGACTCTCTTACTCCCAGGCACTCACTCATGGCTCCAGCAGAGGGACAGGCTGTGGCTCAGGAGGCATCAGAGACACAGAGGAAGAAAATGAATTGTGTGGCTTCATGGCAAGAGCTGGAGGAATAACCGTCATCATCCTTGTGTTCAGACCTCCTCTTGTGCACCTGGCAGGCAAGCACCATTTTTCCTCTGTTGAGCCCTTCCCCCATATGGCAAAATCTGAATCTCCATTAACCTGATGAACCCAAGCTCCCTCTGGACGACTCCCTGAGACTCTGCCTCACCAAACTCACGTACCACACAAGGCTCTTTCAGTGGTTGAACCTTATGTGGAGCTGGTAGGTGGTAGTAGGAATTGGGGTGCCCTGGGTCTTTCGCTGAGATTCCCCAGGCCAAGTGCCAGTGGCAGGCAGCTTCAGTTCCCTGTGTGGCCTCCGCCACACGCTGCCAGGTCCGGCACAGGATCACATTATAGACCCTATAAGGTGGCCCCAGGCCAGTCAGAAGCAGTGGCTGATCTCTGCCTACACAGAAGCCCCTCTGAAGAGGCCCCGGAACCAGCACACCTAGTAGCTGGCTTCAGACCACAGCAAGGCGCCATTAGATGAACCCCACAAGCAACATACCCAAAATATAACCTCAGCCGGCACCAGAGCCAACAAGGGCGAATCCTGTACAGTGAGGTATATCCCCACACATTAGCTCTTACACTGTGGTCGTGACTAATCCTCACAGCAAGTCAGCCTGTGGGTAAATGCCACCCACTAACATGTCAACATTAATCAAGGATCAATTACAACAGGAGGACAAATACAACCCATATAAGGGACACTCCTGGAATACCTGACTCAGGTGACCCTGGAGACTGCACCACTGAGCCCCACGACACCTACTACATAAGGCCACACTGCCAAGATTGGGAGACATATCACACCTACCTAATACATAGAAACACACACAAGAGACAGCCAAAATGAGGACACAATGAACATGTCTCAAATGAAAGAACAGGACAAAGCTCCAGATAAAGAACTAAATGAAATGGAGGCAAGCAATCTACCAGATACAAATTTCAAAACACTGGTTAAAAGGATGCTCATGTAACTTAATGAAAACTTCAACAAAGAGATAATAAGCATACAAAGGACATAGAAACAATAGAAATAATCATTCAAAAGTGAAGAATATAATAACTGAAATGAAGAATACTCTACATGGAATCAACAGCAGATTAGATGAAGCAGAGGATCAAACTAGTGATTTGGATGACAAAGTATTAGAAAACAATAGGAACACCAAAAAAAAAAAAAAAGAAAAGAATTTTAAAACATGAAGATAGTTTAAGGGGCCTTAGAAACAACATAAAGCATACTAAGATTTGCATCATGGGGTACCAAACAAGAGTGAAAGCAAGGGATTGATAAGCTATTTGAAGAAATAATGACTGAAAACTTCCCAAAGCCGGCAAAGAAAATGAACATACAAGTCCAAGAAGTGCAGAGAGTCCGCAACAAAATGAACCAAAGAGGCCTACACCAAGATACATCATAATTAAAATGCAAAGGTTAAAGACAAAGAAAAAATCTTAAAAGCATCAAGAGAAATGCAGTTAAGTTACCTGAAAGGGAGCTCTCATAAGACTGTCAGCTGATTTCTCAACAAAAACTCTGCAGGCTATAAAGAGTTGGTATGAAATAGTCAATGCAATGAAAAGAAAGGACCTAAAACCAAGACTACTTTACCCACCAGAACTATCCTTTAAAAATTGAAGGACAGATACAGAGCTTCCCAAATAAGAGAAAGCTAAAGAAGTTCATCACCAAACAAGTATTACAAAAAATGTGAGGGCCAGCTGAGTGGCACAGTGGTTAAGCGCTGGTTTGGGAAGCCAGCGGCCCCGGTTTGGGTCCCACATATGAAGGCCAGTAACACTGACCTCAAAAAAAAAAAAAAAAAAAAAAAGAAATGTGAAAGGGCCTTCTTTAAGAAGTGGGGGTGGAAAAAAAAACAAATATAAATAATAAAATGGAAATAATAACATACCTGTCAATAATCACTTTAAATGTTAATAGAGTGAGCCAATCAAAAGACATAGGGTAGCTGAATAGATAAGAAAACAAGACCCATACATATGCTTTCTATAAGAGACTCGCTTCAGATTGAAAAACACAAACAGACTCAAATTAAAGGATGGAAAAAGATATGTATTTCATGCAAATGGAAATGAAATAAAAAGCTATGGTAGATACTTATGTCAGACAAAATAAACTTTAAAAGAATAGCTATAATAAGAGACAAAGAAGTAATTTCCTAATGATAAAAGGATCAATCCAATAGGGTCAATCCAACAAGAGGATAAAACTCTTATAAACATTTATGCACCTAATTCAGGAGCACCGAAATATACAATACAAATATTGACAGACATAAAGGGAGAGATAGAAAGTAATACTGTCATAGTAGGAAATTTTAACACCCCACTGAAATCAATGGATAGAACTTCCAGACAAAAAATCAACAAGGCAACAGCAGCCTTAAATGACACACTAGAGCAGATGAATTGAATTGACATCTTTAGAGCATTTCACCCCAAAGCACCAGAATAGACATTTCCAAGTTCACATATGTAGAACATTTCTGAGATAGACCACGTCTTAGGCCACAAAACAGGCCTCAATAAATTTAAGACGACTGAAGTCATATCAAGCATCTTCTCCAACCACAATGGTATAAAACTAGAAATCAATTACAAGAAAAACACTGAAAAACACACAAATACATGGAAGCTAAGTAACATGCTACTAAATAATGAACGAGTCAACAATGAGATCAAGGAAGAAATCACACGTACCCTGAAACAAATGAAAATAGAAACACAACAACTCAAAATCTGTGGGATACAATGAAAGCAGTCCTAAGAGGGAAATTCAGAGCAATAGAAGTCTTCCTCAAAAAACAAGAAAAATATCAAATAAATAATCTAACTTTACACCTAAGGGAACTGGAAAAAGAACAGCAAGCAAAGCCCAAAGTGAGTAGAAGGGAGGAAACAATAAAGATCAGAGGGAAAATAAACAAAATAGAGTCTAAAAAACAATACAAAAAAAATCAATGAAACCAAGAGCTCATTCTTGAAAAGATTAACAAAATAGATAAACCTGTAGCCAGACTCATCAAGAAAAAAATATAGGACCCCAATACAATCAGAAATGAAAGAGGAGAAGTGACAACGCATACCACAGAAATACAATGTATTATAAGAAAATGCTATAAGCAATACATGCCAACAAATTGGACAAACTGGAAGAAATGGATAAACTCCTAAAAACATATAATCTTCCAAGACTGAAGCAAGAAGAAATAGAAAATCTGAACAGACCAATTCCTACTGACAAAATCGACTCAGGAATCAAAAACTCCCCACAAACAAAAATCCTGGACCAGATGGCTTCACAGGTGAATTTTACCAAAAGTCAAAGCACTAGCACCGATCCTTCCCAAACCACCCAAAAAAATCCAAGAGAAAGGCTCCAAGTACATTTTACAAGGCCACCATTACCCTGATTCCAAAGCCAAAGACATTACAAAAAGAAAATTATAGGCTGATATCCCAGATGAGAGTAATAATCTCTGAAGGAACCTAAAAAGTATAGTAAATAGAATCGATCCTAGAGCAACCAAATTAACTCTCCTTTAATGGCCCAGACAACCATGTACCCAAACCGAAAGACCAAACCTCAAAAGCTCATTGATAGGGATTTTCCGTTGTATGTGGTCGGTTACACTTGTGTGCTTAACTTCATTCCCTCCAGAACTCCACTAAATGACACTAAGCAAGAGGCCGAGATAAACTCACAAGAAGAAAGAATGGAAGAGGAGAAAGTTAACAGAAAAAAATTTTGGAAAATGGAAAGCAGATGGGCTAATAAGTGAATTTTCAAAGCAGGGACTGAAAAAAGTTAAATGCCTACAGACAGACTGTCAGGAAGAAGCAAGCTAGTATAGGGCACAGAACCTTGGGAAAGTGTAAGTTAAGGCACAGTTTCATCTAACATGGAGGTTGGATGGAGGGAACAGTGGGAAGGTGGCATTGAAAACTGGAAGACTACTTTCAAGACATTATAAGGAGTAAACCTCCAGAAACTTCCTCAGCCATGAAGCTTGTCAACTGTCTCTTCTTCCACCTCAGGTTTGCTCTTTGCAAAGGTTAAACCTGAGAAGGTCTGGACTCAGGGATGCTAGGATGTATGGTGACTGGATAGAGGCACCATACACAGAGAGAGGACGGAATGAAAGGGTACACACTCTGAATGGAGAGATCCACAGCCCCTTCCTTTACTGGGATTATAGAGAACAGGCTAGCTAGGAGACTGGAAGACTTTTCTGGAAAAACTAACCAGCCCAAGAAAAGATCCACAATTACTAAAACTAGGGAGAAAGGAAGCTCCTGAAAAAAGGAAGTCATCCTATGTTGAGGCCACCAGTTGACAAGAGAGTTTGTCAACTTGGTCATGCACAGAGTTTCCAATGCCTTCACATAAATAAAAAGAGACAGCAAATGATCACCAGAAATGTGATGAAGAGTCTAGCATGACAAACAGAAACTCTAGGAGAAAACAGAGTCAATTCTGGGAGCAGGAAGAAACTTCATATATACATTATTAATAACTCCAAGGGCACAAAAGATGTTGTATCCATAAAGCAAAAAAAGAATAGGATGCTATAAAACATAAATATTGTGAGAATAAAAAAGAGTTCCTAGAAATTAATATGATCATAGAAATAAAAAATCCACAGAAACATTAGAAGAGGATAGAGGTAAATGTTCCCAAGAGTAGAACAAAAACATACAATGATAGAGACCAGGATTTTTTTTTTTTGAGGGCAGTGTCACTGGCCCTGATATGTGGGACCTGAACAGGGGCCGTTGGCTTCCCAAGCCAGAGCTTAACCACCGCACCACTCGGCTGGCCCGCAGGAATTTTTTTTTAACGATACAGTAAGTTGGAGGAAAAAACACAACAGTTCCAGCATATGACAACTAAGAGTTCCAGAAACGAGAGAATACAGAAAACAGTGGGAAGAAAATCATTCTTCACCACCCTCTGCAAAAATCTTCACAATGAATGAAAAAAGTTACACATCAAGGCACATTATGATGAAACCTCAGAACATTACAGAATTAAAAAAGAAAAGAAACTCTCCAAGTTCCCCTCTTCGTCTAAAAAGTCACATATGAAATACCCAGAATCAGAAAAGCATCCAACAATTCAATAACAAAATTGGAAACAGAAGAAAATGGAACAAGTCCTCCAAAACTCTGAGGGAAAATAATTTCCAACTTTAAATTCTATATCAATCATATGTGAGGAGAGACTAAATGATATTTTCACACATGCCAGATCTCAAGAAAATTACATCATATACACACTTTCTCAAGAAGCAACTGGGCAACGTGCTTCCCCCAAAAAGAGAAGAACCCAGGAAAGCTTCCATCCAGTAAACAGGTCAATCAAGAATTCCCAACATGATAGCAAAGAAAAATTCCAGGTCAACAGCTGTGCATAATGCCTCAAGAGTAAACAGTCCATAATAGAGCGGGCAAGTGGAAACCTCTGGGGAAAAGACCACACACAAAAATGAACTGAGAGACAAGCCATTGTATCTGACCTTAACAGAGAATTTGGGAATAAATAAGTACTACATCAATAGAATATGAGGCCCCCTGCAAAAAAAGAATTTTTTAATATGCTGTACAAGAAAGAAAATAAAATCATAGTACACTCAGAGTTCAGCTGTGAAAAATGTTTACATAAAAACAAATCAAGGACTGGCCGAGTGGTGCAGTGGTTAAGAGCTGGTTTGGGAAGCCAGCGGCCCCAGTTCGGTCCCACATATGAGGGCCAGTGATACTGCCCTCAAAAAAAAAAATCAAAAAAAAAAAAAATCAAGAGGGCCGGCCGAGTGGCTCAGTTGATTAAGAGCTCACTCAAGATTGTGAGCTGAGCTCTAAGCAGCAGCAGTTCAATGCCAAGCCCGAGCTGAGCAGCCGCTGAGCTCCCAACAGGTAGCAGGATGGCTCAGCTAAAAAAGAAAAAAAAAAAAATCAAGATATAATTATCTTGGAGAGTGAAGGGCAGGGGTATTTAAGTGAGGAAGAATAAAAGAGAGACAACTCTTACCTTCCTTAATACAAATTCAATGTTTAATGTCTAAAATTAAAAAGAAAAAAAATCAAGAAATATGAATATAAACATATTAATTAGCTACATGGCAGTAAATATCAGAAGAAGAGCTAACAGAATTGACAGTAGTTGCCTCTGAAAAATAGAAAATGACAATGCAAATAAGCAGGCAGGAATTTGTAAACTATACATATTGTTATAAACAAAAAATAAATTTTAAAAAGAGTAGAAATTGATTAATAAAATATATAAATCACCCAACCATATAAGATAGTTACAATATGAAATTTTACTTTATATTATAAGGAAATACATAAACCTTAAACTGTTCCTTCTAATCAAATTATAAAAATTCTATTTAATACGTTTTATCATTAAGTAGTAAGAAACATACTGTGAGAGGTCAAATATGCCTAAATCATCAAGTCACACCTCTAGCTTTAGTTAACATATGGTGAAAGGGTCCCTGAACACCAGTGCACAGGAAAGATCAGCCATCTTTGTTATTAAAGAAATCATTAACTACAGCTTCAGATACTTAAACATGTCTGCCATTCCCCTTCAACCAGAACTGCTACTTATAGTAAAGATTTGTCCTTATAGAAGGAGGAAGGATGAAGACTATCCAGCATTTAAATCCCATTCCTATATCTGGGGAATTTCTCATCATATGAGTATTGACAAGAGCCACATTTTTAGAAGTAAAGGCAAAAATGGCTAGACAGTCACTTTCCCAGACTCCCTTGCAGCTAAGAAATGGGCACATGACTTAGCCTTGGCCAACCCTGAATCAAGAGCTGGGAGACACAAAGAGGCAGAGGCAGGAGAAAATTATCATGGCTGAGGGCAATGGTAGCAATATCCAGTGCCCAGTGGCAGCAAAGGCTGAGGTGACAGAGTTGGTTACAAGTATCTGGTACCTAATGGTGTGGTTAGTATGAACTAGCAAGGTCCAGTGTTCAGTGATCAGGTCCATCATGCATAGAGCTAATTATATCATATGACTTTGGCTATGAATCTGGCTGGGTAGTCTCGATTTGCTCCTGTCCTTTTATCAACTTCCAGCAGTTCCAGAAACTACCCAGTATCATCTCAATAAGTACTCCTCTGCTTAAATCAGCCAGTTACCACTGCTTCTATAGAAGAATCCTGCCTATAAACTGCCCCAGGACACATGTAGAAATAGGTGGCTATATACTGAAGTTAAGAATGAAACGTTTATATTCCTTAAGATACCAAAGCAGAACCAAGAACATTTTCCACAAGGAAATATGGGGGAAGGTTAGGTTTTAAGGTACAAATAAAATTATGCTGCAGGAATGTTATGGGTTAAAGAAGTTTCAATAGGCTCATCTATTTTTTGAATTGTTTTCTCCCATTAGAAAACACATTCCAAGTTCAAAACCACTGATTTTACAACAAGCCATGGGAATATAATCAGTTTGTGAATTGGGATTTGACATTATTTATATCTGGCAAACGATTGTTATTGTTCCAGTGGGCAGAAGAGCAGTAGGTGAGGAACAACAATTTTCTTTGTCTTTCTACTTAAAATAGAGCTTTCTGAGAGATGAAGCCATTTGAAAACCAGTGGTCAAGAACTGCACATGAATATGAAAATGCAAACCAAGCCATCCAAAGATTTATATCTAACTGGAGCAACATCAATATTGCTGAAAAGCTGCATCCATCAGTTCAGCACACTGCAGCATATTTAGTTCCAAGTCTGAGAAAGCTGAACCCTAGGCAATTTATCTGCATATGTCTCAGGCTAACCACACAAAATTTGCAGACCAAGCTAGAAGTTAAGATAGATAGCTTAGAACAAACTGTTGATGTGACCAAAAGGGCTTCATAAGAGTCAAATGCAGTAATAGTATTAATAGAAACGAGGATGCAAAGAAAGAAAGCCTGTCTGTTCCACCCATTGTTTCTGGAGACTGAGGAAGTCTTTCATGACAAAGTATAGCTACAGTTAAAGTCATGACAAAGTGTAAGTACAGTTTTTGTTAAGTTGTACAGAACAAGGCTATACACACCCCACAGAGAAGGTTAACAAAATAAATAAATGCAAAGCCTGATGAAGGCATATAATTTCCTGCCTGTGGTGCTATTTCATAAAGACGTGCCAAGAGATCAATCCCTCAATCACAGAAGCCAGGCTATTAATCACCTGGGCAAAAAATTAATTTTATTTCAGTTGGTGATGTAAATGCTACTTCAAATTCTATCAACTGCCAAGAAGTCTTTAGAAATATTCTGGGCAGTCAGTGCCCATGAAATAATCTAATGGCCGGTAAAACAAGAGTATTATTCTATAGTTGTCCAGATGAATTACACTGTGTTCACACAGTGTTCTGAAAACTGAGATAAATTTATCTCAGTCAATCTTAGATCCGCCCCCTCTTTGCTTCATTTGGAGATCACAATGGACAGTGATTCCGCAGTGATATGTGCACAGTGATATGTGCGTGCATCAAAGTAAATATATAACCTAATCACCACAGCTCTGTAAGGAACTACGTACAATTCTGCTACTCAGGTTTCAGAAATGAAAAAAAAAAAAGTGGGGGATGCCAAGAAACAAGTCTCAAAAGCTGTTTCCAAGGCTACCTTTTTGACAAATTTAAAAATCAGGGTCAGTTTCTTATACACAAGTACAAAGGAGGCAAATTCATAGCTAGTTAATGAATTTCAAAACGGTTCATGGAACCCTGAATAGCTATTTCCAAACCAGCCATTGTACCCAATGCCTGAATTAATATTTAAGTATATAGAAATATTTCTTTGTTTTTCCTCCTGAACAATGGCTTAAGAGATCATCCCAAAATTTATACAGTGGGGTTTTATTTTGTCCTCTATAAGATTCTGCTTCCAACCATCAAAGGAAGCAAATTTTTAGATTTTATTATATGAATCTCTATTGGATTATACAATCTGTCAAATACTTTCATAATTTGATTTTTTTAACTAAACATATGACAAGATGTAATAAAAACAGCATTGATTTCACTAATATCACACAATACAAACTGGTATTTCAACAAATCCAAGTGCTATTGGAAGATGCTCCACTGTTTTATATACTAAGAATAAGGACAAACCTGTTACCAATAACAGTTGTAAAATGTCAGCAACTGCAAGATGCACCAAATTTCAAAAATGTTAAAATGTGAAAGATGTATACATTAGAATCAACGAAATAGGATATACTGGATTGTCAGAAAAGTCATGACGCATGTTTGCAACAGATGGTGCTAGTACACTTTTGGAAGTACTAGAGTCATTCACATCTATGTTATTGCTATGTCATTTGACGGCTGACAGTTCTAGCTTCATTCTTAAAAAAAATTGAGTGATTTGGTTGAGTTTTGGAGATTTTACAACAAGTTGAAGATGGAAGACCAATCTGTGCATTTTTGCCATATTTTACTGTTTTACTTCCATAAAGGGAAGAACACGTGTCAAGTTTGTGAAAAGTTGCATAAAATTTACAGTGACAATGCTCTACAAGAACATCAGTGCCAACGTATGGTTCATGAAATTCCGTGCTGGTGATTTTGATTTCAACGACGCTCCTGGGTCAGGGAGGCCCACTGAGGTTGATGATGACAAAATAAAGGCACTGATTGAGTCAAACCCATGTTACATGACATGAGAAATTGCAGAGACATTGAACATCCATCATTCAAGCATTCATGACCACCTGAAGAAGCTGGGATACATAAGCAAGCTCGATATTTGGGTTCTGCATGAACTCAAGGAAGTTCATTTGACAGCACATATAAACATCTGTGATATGCTCATTAAACGTGAGGAAAACAATCCTTTTTTGAAGCGATTGATAACTGGTGATGAGAAGTGGATTGTTTACAACAATGTGGTGTGCAAACGGTCTTGGTCCCGACGTGATGATTCACCTCAAATGACATCAAAAGCAGACATTCATCAGAGGAAGGTTATGCTCTCAGTGTGGTGTGATTTTAAAGGTGTCGTGTTTTTCAAGCTCCTACCAAGGAACTGAACAATCAATTCGAATGTGTACTGTTGGCAATTAGACAGTTTGAATGAATCCATCATTCAGAAATG
This sequence comes from Aselliscus stoliczkanus, assembly GCA_033961575.1. Classification (NCBI taxonomy): domain Eukaryota; kingdom Metazoa; phylum Chordata; class Mammalia; order Chiroptera; family Hipposideridae; genus Aselliscus; species Aselliscus stoliczkanus. Next base: position 68,157,962 of record CM066734.1, on the reverse strand, counting down.
TCCAGAGCTTGTTAACTGTAAAGGAGTTGTGTTCCACTGCGACAACGCAAGACCATACACAAGTTTGACCACCCATCAAAAATCATTGGAGTTTGGATGGGATGTGTTGCCACACCCACCATACTTGCCTGACCTTGGGCTGTCAGACTTCCACTTGTTTCGCTTTCTCCAAAACTCCTTGCGTGGTATAACATTCAATTCAGATGAGGCTATAAATCAGCACCTTGTTCAGTTTTTTGCAAATAAAGACAGGTCCTTCTATGACTAAGGTATTATGAAGCTCACTGAAAGATGGCAAAAGGTTATCGAACAAAATGGGCAACATATCATTGATTTATCTTTGTTCTTTATATAAATAAGTGATCTTTGAAAAACATAAACAAAATACTTCATGACTTTTCCGATAACCCAATATTATAAAACAACTGTCTAAGTAACTATTTTACTGGTAAAATAAAAGTGATCATTAGTAATGATTAGGTAACCAGAAACTACCAAATCTATGGAAAAATTGGTAGAAAACTCTTAACAAAATAAAGTACTTGATTCATAAACAAAAGGTCTACAGAAGAATTGGGGTAATGAAAGGAGGAGGACATTGCACAACAGAAGGCAAGTCTTCATCATGCCCCTGAGATTAAATGTATCTGCTCCAAATGGATACAGTAAACGGATTATCAATAAGAAATTAAGGGAAACTAAGAAACATGAACAAGATGTTTAGCTCTTGCATAAAAGAAGTGATGAAATGAATTGTTTTGAATGGTATTCCCTTGAAAGTAATGCTGCAATTGCCTATTGGCTCATAATTGCAGAGAGGGCCACTCAATGAATTTTGGTAATGACAAGATTTTTGCATGACTGATCTTAGATTTGGGAGTACCACCTTAGCGTGTTGGCAGAAAAAGTCTCCACACAAATCTGTCTCCCCCCAACCCAGTTTTATTGAGATACAATTGATATATAGCATTACTTTAAGGTTTACAATATAATGATTTGATATATGTATATACAAAAAAGTATACACATTCTAAGAAAGGAAAAAACTGTATTAAAATTGTAATAAAATGGGGCCGACAGAGTGGCACGGTGGTTAAGTGCTGGCTTGGGATGCCAGCAGCCCTGGTTCAGATCCCACATATGAGGGCCAGTGACACTGCCCTCAAGAAAATAAAAAAGGGAAAAAAAATTGTAATACAATGAATGACACTAGCATTAACTTGATTAACACCATCTTTTGAGCAAAGGTCATACTACACATTGCTGTAATTCAATACAACTTCGAAAAACAACATATATAACATCTCTTAAAATATGTACATTTTTTTGGCACACCCAGTGTTACAAAATGATCACCACAGTAAATTTAGTTAACATCCATCACCACACAGTTACAATTTTTTCTAATTATGAGAATTTTTAAGATCTAATCTTTTAGCGACTTTCAAACATACAATACAATATTGTTAACTACAATCATCATGCTGTACATTACATCCCACAACTAAATTATCTTATGTTATTAAGTTATCTGGAAGTTGGTACCTTTTGACCACCTTCATCCATTTTCCTTCAATCCACCCCTCACCTCAGGCAATTACCAATCTGTTCTCTGTTTCTGTAAATTCAGAGTCTTTTTCAGGTTCCACATATAAGTTATACCTTACAGTATTTGTCTTTTTCTGTCTGACTTATTTCACTTAGCATGGTACCCAAGATCCATCCATGTTGTCGTAAATGGCAGGATTTCCTTCTATTTTGTGGCTGAATAATATTCCATTGTACATATGTATCAAAGTTTCTTCATCCATTCAGCTGTTAAGGGACACTTTTGTTGCTTCCATGTCTTGACGATTGTAAATAATGTTGCAATGAACACAGGAGTGCAGATATCTCTTATAGTGATTTCATTTCCTTTGGATATATACCTGCAGTGGAATTGCTGATCATATAGTAGCTCTATTTTCAATTTTTTTGAGGGAACTCCATACTGTTTTCCATAGTGGCTGCACCAATTTCCATTCCCACCAACAATACACAAGGGTCCCTTTTCTTCACATCCTCACCAACACTTTTTATCTCTTGTCTTTTTTATTCCAACAGGTCTGAGGTGATCACCAAACTATTTCTCAAAGATGGTTAACTACATCAGTATATGCCCAATACGGTTACACCAACTCACCATGCCCTAGGAAAGAAAACTCCTAGGATTACATGAAAGCCTTTGCACTGATACTGGACTTTTGGATAGCTGTGGCTATTGCTGTCCCATCCTATGGCAGGGGGCTAGGGTCTGCCCTGTGAGAGGGGGGACTTCCCAATGTCAACTGTACTGGAAAGAGGCAGAGCTTGAGTTAAGAAATGGGAACTAGCAAGGAAATCCTCCTCCTTCCAGGGCCTCAGTCTCTTTGGCACCTGGACTCTCCATCTAGATGCGCTGACACTCACTTCTGGGGTTGGGGGTTTGTGGTCTAGGCCAGAGAGGCAACCTTGTACAGGGACCAGTGAGGATGGCAATTTCACGGGACTCTCAGAGTTGAGTCATAAACTCAACTTTTATCTTTTCTAGGGAATTAAGGGCATGTTTCCAGCTTATGAATGGAGTAGAAAATGGGAAAGCATGGTCCCCAAAGAACTATTACAATGCTAGCAGCAATGATCAGCAAAGTCCCCAAAGAAAAGGGGAAACTTTGGGACAGGAATCCATGCATGAAGGTTAGGCTCACCCCATCATATGAAGATGGTGTCCTTTCCTGATTATCTCAGAGGAGAAGGCAATAATTTATAACCAGGAAACACAATGGGTTTCCTTGCAAATCATCACAAGTTAAACACAGGTTTGTTGATACCAACAATACAGGCTGATATTCAGGGAGAGAGCACCGTGATGAATATCCAGGATGTTCACAGTCAGCATCCATTCTAATTGGCCAGAAACTGGTTGTTATGTATTCCGAATCTCACCCTTCCAACCATAACACATGTCTCTCTATCCTCAGTATCTGGTATGGATTCCGAAGCCGAGAGCACACTAACCTTTGTGTCATATGCTTAGTGTTTACCCTCGATCCCGGAATGAATAAATATCATAATAATACACTCTAAGCAACTGATATCATTATTCCCATTTTATAGGCTAGAACTCACCCATAGATAGCCAGTGGCAGAGCCCTAGTTTAATTCCAAAACATATAGAATTTTAGGATTATATAAGAACAGTCCCTTCTGCTCTAGAAATCTACCCTCCTACAAAAGATAACACTGCAAGGAATAAGCAACAATGAGATTTGAAGGTAAATGCATTTATCTCATAAAATATTAATATGGAAATGGCTGATCAAAAGCATCATTTTAATGCTACACCCAACTTTTATACAGCAATTATTGTCAAACATCCCCTGAATACCTAAAGCTTTTACATACTCATATATCTATATGACAAAATACTAGTTTGTTTCTTCAAATACAGGTGTACAAACTACAAAAACCAATTTAATTAAGGGAAAAAATCCAACATGCATTCTATTAAAGGCCCTATGTGAATGTATCATTTTATTAAAATATTACCATCTTTTCCAACAAAAGACATACATCCAGACATTTCTTTAAATCTCTGAGAAAAACCTCTGTCCTAAGTAATTATTTCTTTTACTTTGTACTTAAAGAACAAATGAAAATGCATCTGAATTCAATTACCATTGCTGTGCAAACACTGAAACTCTAAATCAAAACTAGTGATGATGACAAGATTTTCTTGAGGGATGCCAGATTCCCTAAATACTACCCAACATCATGATAACCTTTAAATGCCCTTTCTCATATGGCTATGCCAGCCACCAGCTACAATTAAAGTTCATTTTGTTGAAATCAACTTATTTTTCTCTACATCTGATTCTTTTCAGCTACTGCTCATTTTCTCTCCTTTCTATTTATTTTAAGAGATTAGACACTAGTCTAATATATCATTTTACTGGTACTACATGCACATTAAGTTAATTCATCAGAGTAGTCTGAATGCTGTAAAGGTTTTTCTTTAAAGTTATAAAATGCCACCAAATTCCCTTCTTAGTAGGGTGGTCATCTAGTTTATCATCCAAACCAGGACACATGATATTGAAGGGGAGTATTGTGAAAAATAACAGAAAACAGGCATAGTTACATTTATCTCAGCAAAATGACACATTTGGTCACCCTACTTATTAAGGAACCAGATACTGTACTTAAAAGACAAAAATCTTAAAAAAGAAAAGAAAGAGAGAGAGAGAGAGAGAGAGAGAGAGAGAGAGAGAGAGAGAGAGAGAGAGAAAAGAAGGAAGGAAGGATGGAAGGAAGGAAGGAAGGAAGGAAGGAAGGAAGGAAGGAAGGAAGGAAAGAAGAGAGGAAGGAAGGAAGGAAGGTAGGAAGGCAGAAAGAAAAGAAATAAAGACCATGGTAGGAAAGAGACATAATGGGTTTATGTGTGAATAGGAAATCAGAAGAATCAAATTAGAAGTTCAAAAGAAGGCTGCAGTCTCTCTCAAGCACCCAAACACAATGGCATTTCCAGGTTCCCTAAATGTAGCTCCTCCCGCCTTGATTATTAAAAAGGTTTTTATATGTCAATTAAGCCTGTCATATGTTATATGCTCTCCTTGCTTATTCATCAGTTTATTTTACTGCTACCCTCGCACTCCTCCTTGACATTACCTTAACTTCTCTCCCTCCCTATGAGTTTCCTGTCCCCTCTCTTCCGTCTTTGATTTCCCATCACTGAGCCAATCACCCAGAGGTGCTGGTACTTGCTACATACGTACCATGCACTTCTTCTAAGTACCTCCTACACAAAATGAGGAATCCAAAGCTGAAATAGATACAGTCCTTGCCAGGTAATTGTTCAAATTTTTGTTTACAACACTTTGAAACTCATTACAGTTTCATTCCAACCTCCATTTCTGCATGTCCTAAGCAGCCCAAGCAAGGAGAATAGTTGCAAAGTATTCTAGCGACCACCCCTCTGTCTATTTGTGGGTGATTCAGTGTATATACTGATGTAAAAGAATAATAAACTAGGGCCAGCCGAGTGGCACATTGCTTAAGAGCTGGTTTTGGACTTCCCTACCCTGGTGAAGGAAATCAACATACATGCCCAGGAAGTGCAGATGGTTCCAAACAAGCTGAATCCAAACAGGTCCACACCAAGACACATCATAGTTAAAATGGCAAAGGTTAAAGACAGAGACAGAATCCTAGAGGCTGCACGAGAAAGACAGCAGGTTACATACAAAGGAACTCCTGTTAGACTAACAGCTGACTTGTCTACAGAAACTCTGCAGGCCAGAAGGGAGTGGCAGGAGATACTCAAAGTAACACAAAATAAAGGCCTACAACCAAGATTGCTCTACCCAGCACAGCTATCACTTAAAATTGAAGGAGAAATAAAGAGCTTCTCAGAAAAGAATAAGCTTAAGGAATTCATTACCACCAAGCCAGCATTGTAAGAAATGTTAAAAGGGCTTTTTTAAACAAAAGAAAGGGGTAAACAAGCTAACACAGGGAGACCAGGAATACAAATAACAAAATAGCAATACATATGCACCTATCAATAATCATTTTAAATGTGAATGGGCTAAATGCTGCAATCAAAAGACAGAGAGTGGCTGAGTGGATAAGAAAATAGGACACATGTATATGCTGTTTACAGATGGAATAAGATATTTCATGCAAATGGAAATGAGAAAAAAAACAACAACTGGAGTACCAATACTTATTTTGGACAAAATAGACTTTAAAATGACTACAATAAGAGACAAAGGAGGGCACTATAACCCTAATAAACATCTATGCACCTAACATAGGAACTCCTAATTACATACAACAGATTTTAACAGACATAAAGACAGAGATCAACAGTAACATTATCATAGTAGGGGACTTCAACACCATTGTCACCAATGGACAGACCCTTTAGACAGAAAATCAACACAGAAAGAGTTGATATAAAGGAAAAACTGATGGTTGTTGGCCGGGAGGGAGTAGGGAAGAGGGAGAGGGGGAAGGTTTTGGACAGTGTAGATGGGACTACAATGTTGCCGCACGGAGATGGGGGCAGTTCTGGGAATGTAATTGATAATGTTGTGAAGAGACTATTATGTTGTGTGAAATAAGTCAGTCGGGGAAGGACAGGCACCATGTGATCTCACTTGTGTGTGGAGTCTGAAGAGCTGAGTGAACGATCAAAGTAAACAGACTTGTAGATGTAGAGAAAAAACTGAGGTTGGCTAGTCGGGAGGGAGGTGGGGATGGGGGGAAAGGGGAAGGGATTAGACAGCATAAATAGACAACTACAATATTGCCACAGGAATATGAAACACAGTTCGGGGAATATAATAATGTAAAAGTTTTGTGGCGTGTCAGATAGTCACATGTCTTGTTAGGGAGACTACTTCATGGATGGAGTAGAGGCTTGATACACTGCACTGTACACCTGAAACTGATGTTGTATAGTATTGTATGCCAACTGTAACTGAATATGTGGATGGTCACGGGATGTGGAGTATACTGTGGAGGGGAGTGAGAGGAGTTGTGATAGATATGTATGATATGGGCGGGGGAGTGGGGTGGCGAACTGGGGGAGGGGGGTTGTCACTTTGGGGGGTAAAGAGTATAACTATTGCATTGTGTTGTACACCTGAAACTAATAAAAATAAATAAATTTAAAAAAGAGCTGGTTTTGGGATGCCAGCAGCCCCGGTTCGGATCCCACATATGAGGGCCAGTGACACTGCCCTCTACAGCTAACAACAGCTCCACCTGGAGCTGGGCTGTGCGAGCCCCGGCGACGGTGTAGGCTGCAGCCCCTGCTGCAGTGGGCTGCCATAGGCTACAGTGAGTGGCCGGCAGCCAGCACGAGCTGCCAAGAGCCACGGTGAGCGACCATCCAGAGGCCGGTGACCGATCTGCCTCACCCGGGAAGAGCGCAATGATGATACCAACATGGGCCAGTGAGATGACGTCCTCCACAACTAGACTGAAGAACAAAAGGACAGCAACTTGTCTGTTCCCCTTCCCTGATTCCCCAACACTGTTCCTCTCCCTCAAGTTCCCAATAAAATCTTAAAAAAAAAAAGAATAATAACATAAATAACTTTTGTTAAGGTATCAACATTTCTACGTCTCAAAAGAAATGTATGAAAGTTTTCCCTACCAAGAAGCTGCAGCTTTTAGGAGCATTGTTTGTTGAATCCGTTTCCTCCTTGAAGCTGGGGAGGGGCTGATCATGCCTTGCCCACCACTGACTGTGTGGCGTCTTTCAAAGTGTCTAGCACAAAATATGCACTCAATAAATATGTTGAGTATATGAATGAATGAGGGGGTATTGGTTAACTGCTTTATCCTCATGCAAAGTCCTCAATTTCTTCACTCCATTGATTATCTCCTCTTAAAAGGCAACCCCACTGTAGCAACAGCTTTGGGGTCAGCCCAAAAAATACCCATATCAAATCCCCGGCCACTTAATGGCAGTGTAACCGTGAGCAAGTTTTCTAATCACACTCTATGACTTATTATTTTTTTTAATCTATAAAATACTCCTAATCACTCTACATGCCGTATTTTTCTCCTCTATTAAAGATAACAGTATCTCTCGTTTGCAAGGTTTTTGCGGTATTTGTGAGATTTGAAAACAATTTATGTAAAGGGCCAGGCAGGCACCAGATAAATGTGAGTTGAGTGGAAGAATAAATTAACCATTCCACTCTGTGGCTCCAGATCAAAAAAATGTAACCATCAAAATCTAATTTGCCAAAGCTGATCTTTATTCAAACAGCAGATATGTTCCAAAAGCTGAGACACACAACTGAAGTCAGCCTGCTGTTGAACATCAAAGGAAGAGTTTAACATCTGCTTTTAAATGCAGGAAAACAATAATTACTTCCCAAGTAAAAGGGAAAGGTATGCAGTCTGAGTTCATTTTCCCCACCGAAATATCCATGTATTAAGGGATTACCAGCTTACTGCAGAGCAAAGCTTTTTTTGCAGGGGTCACATAGTGGAGGAAGGTAACTCCGGAAATGGTTTTCAGACTCAGCGTTTATTATAGCTCTTGCTTTCCACCGGCGAGAATGCACACGCCAAGTTTGCCCTGACTCTAAAGTGCAAAACTAAGCAGTCAAAAATCCCAAGAAGAAGACTGTCAGAGGAGTACCATTATCTGACTTGCCTGCTCTTCTAGCAATCTAAGAAAACCTCAAAAGGGCCTCGTAACACATGTGCAACTTCACACTGATGAGAGATAACAAACCTGTGGCAGACAGGCATTGGGATAGCCATGTTCTGAGACCCACTCTGCTGCTCTTCCCTTCAGGCCAAGCAGTGGCCAAAGGGAATAGAGGCTCCCTGGTGCTTATTTCCAGTGCACTTGAACTTACCATTTACGGGGGCTATGGGAGCTACTGAAGGGCCAGTACCGTCCTCTTTTCCAGTAACAATGGCAGAGACAAGCTAGGAAACTTCCTCCAGGGTCTGGCTTCCTTTCTCACAGCTCACTTGTGCTACTCTTCTAGAAAATGAAAGAAACCCCAGGGTTTCTCAAAGCCCAGAGGCAATGCTGCTCTCAGGGAACATTTTCCTTCTTCTTAAATGCCATCATTTCTTAGTCTCCTCAGGCACAGAGCAAAGCCTAACCTGCCTGCTTAGAGGTCACAAAGCACACGCAGTAGTTACAAGAGAATGTGAACTGCGCTTTAAAAAAAGCAAAGGCTCATCCTGGGATAACACAGGAGCCAATACTGAAACATCAAATTCTGCTCAACAAGCTCACAATCTTGGTCTCCTTTAAAGGGTATCTGAACAAAAATGGCTCCCATCTGGATGAGGATTTTTTCCCCCCTAACTTCTCAATGAACCTACTGACAATGAACCTATTCTCACAAGAACCACCTGTTTTCTTATCCATTCCCATTTTAAGATACTTTCTTGCCAAGGATCACAGGGCTCATAAACCAAGAAGCTGAGATGCAAACGGAGGCAGTCTGACCCCAGGGCCTCTGACAATATGCCCTGAACTGGGGTAGCACATCTCTTTGTTGTCTAAATCTGTGTCCAGCTGGGACCAAACAAGTGTGACCTTCCGCACAAAGGTTCCACAGGAGTTCCCATCCTTACCTGCATGAATGACAGTGTAACATTTTTTATGGTCTCAAAATTATCATTTAAGACATTTGAGAAGCTGTACGCACAGCTTTAGAGCCTACAAAAAGAGATTGCAGGGGCCCGCCCAGAGGAGCAGTGGTTAAGAGCTGGCTTGGGATACCGGCGGCCCGGGTTCGGATCCCACATATGAGGGCCAGTAATACTGCCCCCCCCAAAAAAAAAGACAGCAAGTCACAAATTATTTTTCAGATAAAATGGCAATTAGGAACTTCCTCAAACTTTAGCAATCAATCTAGATATCAAAGTAAAATCCCGATGACTCCTTTTTCAGTGATCCTTGACCATAATGGCAACTGAAGTTTTACTTTATATAATTTTAGGAGACAGAAAAAGACCTTAGACATTATTCATCTTATCAAGGCATATTTTATTGAGCAAAGAGTTACGAAGGACGAAGAGCAAATTAATAAGACCGGATCCCAGTCCTCAGGATCTCAGTCCAGTAAATTAAATAAAATATCATGTAAAATAACTATGACCCAATTCAAGTTAAAAACGATAAAAGATAAAATTAGAGTATGTCATCAGGAAGTTTCAAGTAGGACGACAGTAAGGAAGTTCAACACATAGAAAAGATGACTTCTTAAGCACAGCACAGTGCTGAAGAGCTAAACATGAGAGTCCCACAGAGCTGGGTTCAAGTCTTGACTATGCCACTCCCTAGCTGGGTAACATTAGACAAGTTATTTAACCTCGCTGAGCCAAAGTTTCAAAATCTTTAAAAAACAGGCAATAACGTCTATCTCTCAGAATTGACATAGGGTGAAATAAGATAAAACATGTATAATTCTTAAAACAGTTCCCAGCACTCTCAGGGTTAACTGCCAGCAGTGGCTTCCAGTCCCTGAACTAGTATTTCTCCATCGCTAGTTCCTTTTCTTACCAATGCCCCTTAATTGCTCTGTCCAGGGCCCTGCTAGATTCCTACTCTCAGCTCTTCCTTAAAGGTTATGGAAATAGATTTTGAGAGGATGGGGGACAAGCCCAGCATCATATAGTTGGGGCCACCATGTGCACCTCCAGACTCCTAAGCCTTAGGGTACATGATTATTTCTTTAACCAATCTAATCTGTCCTATTATTTTATAAGCAATTAAAAGGCAACTAGAGCATCTTACTGTGAAAATTTTAAAAGGTGCCCTCTCTAGGCAGCCCCAACCCCAAGAGTACACATGCTGCATGGTTATTAGTTCCCACCACTCACATATACCCTTGTGCAGTGAACAATCTATACAGCCTCATATGGCAGCCCTGGGTCTCCGGTCTCCAGTTTTCTCTTTTGCAATCTATATACCCAAGTGAACTTTGTAAAACTCCCCCCCAGTTATGAAATTTCTATACCTTAAAACTCTGATGGCCATACATTACTGAGAAACCCCAGGTCTCCAGGATGGCACACCCGGGGCCCTTGTCACTCTGGAATCAAGGCTTTGCAACCCGAGCATACTCTGCTCCCCCACATGCCCCAGACCCCAACCACAGTGGAGTTCTTGCCATTCTGAACTTGCCATGAGCTTCCATCCCTCTGCGCCTTTGCACATGCTTTTCCTGCAGCCCCAGCGACTATATGTATATATATATATATATATGTGTGTGTGTATATATATATACACACACATACATATATATATACACACACACATATATATAGGTTCTAATTATAAAAAAATATGTGTGTATACACACATACACACATAAATAATGTTTTTAAAATCACTGTTCTAAATTTATCATTTTACTTTTTTCTATTTGTTAATTTAATTTAACAAGTAGTAGCAAGTAGCAAAAGTTTAAGAAAATATAATGGAAGAAAAAAACTTGAAGATTAGAAAATTCTATTCATGACGTGTTTTGGAGTGGGGGATGGGTCAATAAATATCATTACTGAATTTTACTGGTCAAACACCTCATCTAAGAACGTCCAGCCTACTGCTTGTCACGTGGTATATGGTGAATCAATGTTATTTGAGTTCCGAATTTGAAATTCAGATTAAATTCCTTGAAGTCAAGAGCATATCTCTGTAAATTTTGAATAATGAGCTCCCAACACAGCGCCTGGCACATAGGAGTTGCACAACATATTTTGGCTTAATACATAAACTTAAAATTGAGAAAACATGCAATGCAAAAGTCTATAAAACATTTTGTGGGGCCGGCCGAGTGGCACAGTGGTTAAGCGCTGGCTTGGGAAGTCAGTGGCCCTGGTTCGGGTCCCACATATGAGGGCCAGTGACACTGCCCTCAAAAAAAAAAAAAAAATCATTTTGCATCTCCAACTAATATGGATTGCAATTTACTCCAATAAATTATATTCCAAAGTCTATGAAATATTCCTACTGTACTTTCACCTCACCTGAGATATTTAGAGTTTCTTGGGTAAAAGCAATATGTAGGTAGAAATAGTGATGAAGACAGCTAAGGGACAAGAACGTGTCACCCACACTCTTGTAATGTAACGAAGGGAACAAAGAAGACACAGCACTTTCTACGTCGTACCTGTGAGACAGTGACACTTAGAATTTTGAACGTGTATTTAATCCCATGAGTTTCCTTCAGAACACGCCTGGTTACCGTAAACACTGTAGAGATTACAGAAGAAGAATCCTAGTCTATTCTCTGCTTGCAGATGAAAACCCTGCACTATGTATCTCACATATTTACATTCCTTTCTAACTGAAAGGCAGGATAGCCTCAAATTTAACAAAAAGCTAAGATCCAATCATTTCGCTTTCACTAAATATGATATTGTAAATAAATATTTATTGGCATAGTTCATTATTTATTGTTAAATAGAAAAAACAGACTATTATACAATTTGTAGCATATTCTACTATTTTATAATAGTATTAACATACTATATATATTAAATAAGGACATAAAATAGAAGCTATTTTTTACTCATTTTAAAATAATCCATCGCTAACTTTTCAAAAGTACATCTCATTTTGTCAACATTACAGACTCAAGTTTCCAGAAATCTACCTCCAATAATGAAATAAAATGCTTGAAACAAGAAAGACCTTGAAAACACATGTGTGATTAAGAAAAACATAAAAGTAGAGGACAAAAAGGAGTTACAAAGAAGTGTGAAGGTTGTTTGGGGTTCTGAATTTTCCTGAAACAGAATTTGCCTCTGAAAAGAAGAAATCACCAATACATTTAAGGACCCATTACAGTCTTTAAAGTATGTAGTGTCAAAAACAGTCTAGGGTGGTAGACGAGGGTAAAAGGGATCAAATATATGGTGATGGAAAGAGAACTGACTCTGGGTGGTGAACACACAATGTGATATACAGATGATGTATTACAGAATTGTACACCTGAAACCTATGTAACTTTACTAACAATTGTTACCCCAATAAACTTTATTTTTTTTTAAAAAAACCAAAAAACCATCCTCTCATGACTTGTAAATTTCAGAAAGGGTTTATCTCCTCTCCCCCCACCCCCACCCCCACACACAGCCCTACCTTTTTCCTTAATGTTTCCTTCCATATAGCTGGTTCTTCAGGACTAGATTTATATGAATCATACTTATATATTATAACCATCTTCTTCTCTTTTTTTCTAACCTAAAGATGAGCTGCGAACATCCTTTGGTGCACGTAAATATTCACCTATGACATCAGGTTCAGTAACCAGGGACCTGTTTGCCATGGTCCCTCTGGTGACACACTGTCTGCCTTTAGCTTATTATTGTTAGATGCCTTGCCTCTACAAAATAGAAAAATAACTTTTACAACAACGTCACAAAGAAAATATTTTGGTATAATGGAAGAAAAATATTTCACCAGAGATCATATTAAATTTTCAAGAGATGCTACATTATTTGAAAGGTAGTTTAAGCAGCTTACTTTCTGAGGCTACGTTATAGTTCCAATCTAAACACGACTGCAAATATCTGGATCCGGACGCCCAAAGAATTAATCTTTTGCCCTTTTCATTCCATTTCTGTGGACAGATTGGTGACTTTCAACATAATCCTCTTTCAAATATCCTTCAAGATGGAATAACAACTACAGCACATAAGGTTTCCTTTATTTTAAGGTTAATATGTGAATACAAGACTACAAAATTCAACGAAATAAATTGCTATCATTTTTAAAAATTCTGCTGACAACGTATTTCACTACTGCAAACATTTCCCTGTAACAAAAGAGCTGTTTTGGGAGAAAACTTTTAAAGTCTTTCCTTTCAGCAGATTTATATTAGCAGAGACTTGACAGCCCTCAGAAATTATATTCATGGTGTGTGCATACTGTGTATGTGTATAATATTTTTTTCAGTACAAATATCTTAAACTTCAAACAGGGATCATAATTGAAGACCCTTATCTTATTATAACAAAATAATACACAATTTCATTATAAGTAACTTTATGGTAAATACAATATAACAATAAAATCTGATCTTACTATTTAATACTTTTATGGAACTTCTAAAGCAAAGTTCTTTTCTGCCTTGCTTTATTTTTGACATGTTTCAACTAGCTCACTTATAGTGTCAGAAACGTAGAAGAGCTGTAAGACACAAGGTATACCACGTTTAGAAAACTATCTATTAATTTAATGGGTGAACAGTTCCTATTGTCAATGATATTGTCTCTGGAACATGCCAGAAAGAAGAGTGAGTGTGAGAGAGAGTGTGTGTGTATGTTTTGCTTACATTCTTCTGGGCCATGCATACTTTCAAGTACTGTCTACAAAAGAGCAGACTACTGACTTCATTATCTTTAAGGACTATTTTACTTTTTCAGAAAGATAGGAGAATAAAACTTTATAGCCCCAAGTAATTTTTTTCTAAAAGATAGCAAAACCATTCATACAGGTGTCTCAATCTTCCTACCTTTTGCAGGTAGGAAAGAGAAGATAGAATCCTATTAACTTTTGTCTAATAAAACAGAAAATCCCCAAAGTCTGCATGATAATAACTTTAGTTAAAACATAAGAATATCTTAAAGTACCTCAAGAAGGGTATAAAATAATAAAATTGCCAGGTACATCAAACCTTCTAAGACCAAGCTTCATGAGGGGCTTATTGAACAAGAGATTCCACTTTTTGTTTTCCTTTGCAGGCAAGAAAAGAACCAAGTGGATTTCATTCTTAGTCTATAAGTTCAGAACCAAAGAGCCCTACCTAAAAGTCTAAAACACGAGAAGCTCAGAAAACTGGACTCACTTTTCTGTCACAACATACTACATTCCCTTACTTTTAAAGTTTAATCCATCTGTTGCACATCTGACAAAAGATTTTATCACAACCTTGAATACTCAGTTTATGAAACTCCAAAGAAATGGCACAATGCAGAAAAGTTATCCTAATATTACTCTTTAGAAGGTTTATTTTTTCAAAGGTCTCCTGAGTCTCTTTCTTGTTTCAAATCCATAAGAGCACATAAAACTTACAAAGCCAGGAAAGAAAGAAAGTAGAAAAGCCATATAGTCACTGTTAACTTTCTAAGAGACGTATAACAATTTTTTTTTAAAGCAAGTTAAAAATTACTTACTCTGTCCACGTCTTTGGTGCAAAGCTCAGAAGGCAAGTTCCCTTTTCCCACAGTCTTGTTAATTAACAGCAATCACTCAATGAGCTCAGGCAGCCCAAATATGTCTAAAAATTGTGTAGAGGCAAAAAGTTAAAAATTCAAAGTCAGATTGGAAATTAGAAATCAAAGCACCCCACTGCTTGCTATTCAGTCTCTCTGCATAATTAAAATAGATTTCACTGGAATATCTAAATGATGAGCTTTGTTAGCCACTTTTCTTTCCAAACAATACTAATAAGGCTTGCTAAATCTAGATGGTAGTTTGATCTCTTGTCCTATTAAAGTTACTAAAGCAAGAATCAGCAAGGCTTCTTGGCAATCATTCATGATTTAAAAAAAAAAAATGTCCTTCTCAGGGAGTCATAAAAAGCAATTGAGGGAGGATCTGGACTTCTAATTATACCTTGATTTGGAGAGAAGGTCTTTGGAGGTCACACTTGCTTGGCCCACCTTCCAAAGAGGAGCTCACCCCACAAACAGAGGCGGATGTAAATAGAAGTGAACAACAACAACTTAAAGAAAATCATCGTCAACTTTTAAATGCCCTTCAAATATGTTTATTGCAGTACCCTTCACTTTTGCAGGTAGGAAAGAGAAGAGAGAATCCTGTTAACTTTTTTCTAATAAAACAGAAAATCCACCAAGTCTGCATGATTATAACTTCAGTTAAAACATAAGTTACTTCCCCAACAATCCTGTAAATGGATATAACTCATTCTTAAGTTTAAAAAGTTTGATGGGCCGGCCGAGTGGCACGGTGGTTAAGCACTGGTTTGGGATGCCAGCGGCCCCAGTTCAGGTCCCACATATGAGAGCCAGTGACACTGCCCTCAAAAACAAAACAAACAAACAAACAAAAAGATTAAAAAGTTTGAGTAACAGGGCGGCCGGTTAGCTCAGTTGGTTAGAGCGCAGTGCTCATAACACCAAGGTTGCCGGTTCGATCCCCACATGGGCCACTGAGCTGCACCCTCCACAATTAGATTGAAATAACTACTTGACTTGGAGCTGATGGGTCCTGGAAAAACACACTGTCCCCCAATTTAAAAAAAAAAAAAAAGTTTGAATAGGTAAAACAGATGCCACATAACCTAAAGTCTGCATTCTCCCATTCTGGGCCTTACAAGTAGATGTAATTCAAAGGGGATAAACTCACTTAAGAGCCATAAGAGACTGAAAAACAGGTAATTAGAAGGAGGCAGGAAGAACTGCTACAGTAGGCAGTCATAACTGAAATGTAGACAGAATCCCAGAAACATCACTAGGCATCACTTATTACTATTGTCATTGTTACCGTCAACACTTACACAGTGCTGACTCTCATACCAGATTGTTCTCTAAGTATTTTACATGTATTAACTCTATGTAGGATAGAGATGAGCAGAATATCCCTTAACATCACCGTATTACCACACAGTACACTCAGTTCTGCTATAAAGCTTACTTGTTCCAAGATTGATGTAGGGAACAATGAGATCGTAACTTGAATTTCACATTTATTTATGTATGACTTCATTGCAAGCAATGCTAGGTAGTAGCAGAATGCTGCACCCAGGTAAAACCCAGCTGCATAAGGATACACACAATGTACAAAGCCCAGGCCTGAAACATTTGCCGTGGATCTCAGTTTTCACCAGTGTGTTATGCACCACACCCCTCCAACTTTCCTTCCGACTTCAGGAAACCTCCCTTCGAGCACTGCAGAGTAACTCACAAGCTACCACCCTTCTTCCAAGACCTTGATCCACGGGAAAGGTCAGGATTTCATCAAAGGAAACTGCCATATTTATTATACAGTTTAATTATTCCTTAACCATCTAATATATGTGAAACTGTGGTACAATTTTTATTCCTATCTTACTTTTTCAATGTATCACTGGGAAAGACTGGGAAAGGCTTTTGAGTGTAGTGTCCCTGATCCTATGTGCACCCAAGTTCTGTGGGTTTTACTGTGTGATTTTGCATAGTACGGTGGTTTTTGGAAATGCGTGTATATTGCATTTTAGCAGAACTGACTGTATCATAACTAGTGTTTGTAAAGATGCTTATGATTTAAACCAGAAGGGGTTAAATTGTGATTTTTGTATCTTTTAATTATGTTAAAGGGGATAGCAACATATGCAATACAATTTAAGAAAGATTCTCATTCACAATGTTTACAATTCCCAAGCACGAACCCTTAAGGGTCTGTTTTAGTTATGTGAAAAACATATTTATGATAAGTTCTCTAATGGTGTTAGATAAATGAGGTGTTACTGAACCATTCCGTACAGACCAAGAATATGGTGTTATAAAGATAGAGTCTTGCAGACAAGAGGGCTTAACTGTAATTGCTAATAAGAAAAAAATGATTGAATTACTTTTCATTCCTTGACATCAATAATTTTTTTTAAAAAACCTCTGAATTTACCCTAAAAAAGTCTAAGATACACATAAAAATATGTACAAAGACGATTTCTATTATAAGTAATATCATTTTAAGCAAATTTAAAAATATAAATATTCAACAATGGATAAAGAGTGATTAAAAATCTGTAAGATATTTAATTAAATGGGGGGATGTTTTTAAGCAATGTTCACTGGGAATGCAGACTATAAAGCAATATGTTCAATTTTGTTTAAAAGTATTTATATCTAGAAGAAAACACTACAAGGAAAAAAGTCAACATGGAATAGCTGCTAATTAGATATAAGAGAGTTAGAGTAGATTAATTTTTACTTTCTTTTATTTTTCCTGCAGTACCCAAATTTTCCACAATAATCACATCTAATTTTACAATTAAAAATAACAATATGCAACATAAAAGTAAGACTAAGGCATTTGGAGGAAAAACCTCTTTTTATCCCCATTGTAATTTCACATGTGAATCCAGCCAACAGAATGAAGGCCAACCCAGGAACAAGGACACCAAAAGCTTCCTCCTCAAGTATTAACAGGTCCAGTCTCATGATGGAACCCGGCAAAGTATTTTTTTATCTCTCAATTCAAGAGCAAATACAATCCCAACAGGGATGTTAAAAGTATATAAATCCATTAGAGGCCAAAATATAATTTGCTTTTACTGGCTAAAACAGTCATGGATTTGGTGAAATCCAGACGAAAGGAGATTTTTAATTATATAATTGTATACAAGCTCTCTTGATGTCTCAAAGAAATTTCATTCTGAATGAAGAAACTGTTCTGGATAAAGCTCCTTTCAAACAAGATCAAGATTAAAGAAATACAAGCAGCAATGGATTTGGGCGTAGGGATGAATGCCTCACTTGGACACTTGGACATTTTAAATAGAAAAGAAGAAAAGAGAGATTGGTCTTTATGACCTCGAAAAGAACTCAGTAATATTAAAATGTTCCCAACAACGACAAAACTTGATTTTGAAAATAATCCATTTGCCAAAAATGGTGACTCCTTCTTTATGAGTGTGCAGTTTAATCCCAGACCCTGACTGACATCACATAAGCACTGAACGGTGAAATACCCAGGAGTCGAGGGACAATTTGGGACAATTTGGCTGCCACACACCGGAGCTCACTCACCTATGTTTACTGGCAGCACATTCAAATGATGTGTCCCTTTCGATTTTCAATTTAACCTTCCTCGCATACCATACATTCAGTAACTATTTGGTATACAGCTGTTGCTTTAATATGACTCTCCATTCTCAAGAAAGTACTGAGGATTAAAAGTCAGTAGTGTGTGTGTTTGTGTGTGTGCGCGCACACCACGTACGGGGTTTATTTAATAAAATTACAAAGCATCTGTAACATTCAGTGTATATCTCTGAATAATAACCATATTCGTGCTGCACAAAGTTTAGATGTAGTAGTCTGTTTTGTTGTTTTGTTTTTTTATTTCCAAAAATGCTAACTTCAATGAAAAACAAAACCCTTCTGTTTCAAATAAGCTTTTGTATTTTTAAGCATTTTCATACATTCCCTATCAAATGGAAACAAAAGCTACTGGCATCATGTTTTGTTTTGTTTGAAAGACTAGAATAGGCAAGTGAACATTTTATAATAACTATGCCAGCATGTAAGAGATCACAGAGAAGATATTGAGTTCCAGAATAATCTCTCAGTTCAAGTTCAAGATCCCCCTCAGAGACTCTATCACTTTATCAAATGCATGTTGATTACTTTGGAAAATAACTCTGAAATTCTTGGTTTCTGTGTCTCACAAGTTGCCTAAAATGTTGCATATGTGCACCTTTAATAATTTGCAACCAAATATTATAATCAGCAAGTAAACTGAGACACTATATTCAATTGCAAGCATTCAAAACAAAAACTATGAATTTTAATTTTTAAAGGAAGACATGCTGAAATATGCATTCATCTACACATTCCTCACGCTGACGCTGAAAATATAGAGCTCTTAGAAACTCTCAGTATGGAACGTATATTAAATTGCTGTAAGAAATTAGCACATGGATAGTTCAGGCAAATAACAGTAGGGTAAAACTGGGTAACTGAAGTTTTCAGGGTCTACCTGGAAACCAAGCAGAAATTACTTTCTCAGGCTCTCTAGTCACTCCCTGGGCTGAAGCCAACATAATCTAAATCGATCTTTGGCACTTTCTCATATCCCTTTTTGCATCATTGTGCCACCTCCAGTGCAAACCCAAAGACCTTCACTTTCCATGAACCTCCTCCTCTCAAGGGTCCTTTCCTTCCAACTTCTAAACTCCCAATGCCACCATGGGAATATTTTAGCAGAAGCTGGGGAATGGGGAAACTTAAACAAATGATTAATGGCTTTTAACTTTCTCTGGATTAAATGCAGTTTTAAGAAAAGTACCCAGATCTTTGTTTCTAAATACCTTCTCTCTTTGAAGAAACAGTTGGGTTAGTTGATTGAGGCAAGGAGAGCACAAAATAAACCTAGAACATCTTACTATGCCAGAAAGCAAGGAAGTACTCGAATTTAACAAAGGCATGACAAAAGGACACAGGAGCTGTCTTGAAAGGGCTCCCACTGGCCAAATGTGGGGCCGTTTGAACAACAATAAAAAAGGAACCATAAATCCACAGATATTCATTAAAAATAGCACGGTAATGCTAAACTCATCTTTATAAAGAATGCCAGCTAATAAACACCAAAGGCATAGCAGAAATAGAAAATCATACTTTGCAACCACGGAAGCAATAACCGATTCAGTCAAGGATCATTAATGGATGCTAAAACCATTAGGGAACGGGTTGCTGTGGGACAGGATACTCACAATCTGAGTATTACCCCGTGGGTTACTTACCGCTTACCTAAGCATAAGCTCTGACATTCCGCCTTACCCAGGCAATGGCTGGTATCATCAATTATAGGACAACTGAATATCATACATCTCCACGAGAACTGTGCAATATGCTTGTCGAAATACTTAATTTGTATCTAATCATAAAGTAACAAACAAGTCCAGATTGTGTTACTTTCTACAAGACAATTGTTTTGGAATCTTCCAAGATGCATGAATGACAAAAACAAAACAAAAACAGGGTGACTGGTCTAGATTAAAGGAAACTAAAGAGACAAAATGCAACAAATTATTGCTGATGAATCTCAGATGAGAAGAGGGGTTCTAAAAGGCATTACTGAAATAATTGGGGAAGTTTGAACAGGTGTTTGAATATTACCTGTACGTGAAATAATATTTCTCGGTGATAATAGCATTATTGGTTATGTTGGAGAATATTCTTATGCTTGGGAGATACATGTTAAAGTGTCTAGGGCTAAAGGATTATGATCGCTATAAGTAACTCAAATGGTTCAGCAAAAGGTTTTGAGAGAGAGAGAGAGAGAGAGAGAGAGAGAAAGCGTGTAGAAAGTGAGACAGACACAAAAACAGAGATACAGAGACAAAGCAAATTTGACATGTTAGCATCTTATATGGCAGGCTAGCTGTAACCCATAAAAACTAGTAACCATGGTTACTTGTAGGCTCTGTCTATTCTGCATTAAGAGGGATCATAAAGGAGCTTATGGTTGAGAGGATATTGGCACAAATAGGAATACAGGCCACAGGGGTTAGAGTATTTAGTCCACTTTTCAAAAACTTTTTCCAATTCATCTCTGTTCTGTAGCAATTAAGGGTTGTTAGCTGGAAGGAAGCCCACTGAAAAAGAAACCCAAAGAAGAGGATGACAACAGATAAAAATCAGCAAGAGAAAAGTTCAGTTCTCCTCCATCCATTCTGAAGAATCAGGTCTCAAGTTTTTTGTTTTTTTTTTTTAAATCTGCCTTGTTTCCCATCCTGGTGAGAAACCCCATTTGGATGGAGACATTTCCGACCAGCCAGAAAGAGTCCCTTGGCAGGATTTATAGTGACCAAACGCCCTGAGCAGGGCAGGCTGTGGGCATCACTCGGTGCCCAGCCCCAGTCAAGCCTAGGACAGGGGCACGCATCTGAATCAACTCTGAGGAAGCAAACAAACATTCTAGACCTACAGCTTTCAGCAGCTGTCTCCAACTCTATGTTTCAAACACAATTCTCCCCACCAAACCTGATCTCGTTTCTGTTACCTCTTTTCTTAGTCTATCCAGTCTCAACACTGCAGCTTCTATCTTTCACTTCAGTTCCCAGTGGCCCATTCTTCACACGCTCTTCTTTGTTCATGTACTCAAGGCCGTATTGGCCACAAGGTCTCTCATATTCCAGCCAGGAACGACCTCTCTTTTCTTCGTTCTTCCTCAATATTTTTGTATGTGGCACTCGCGTGGCACTCTCTTAATATCTTTGCTACACAGCATTGATTCTGCACCCACTTGCAGGCAAGTGCTTTGCTATGTTATCTTATTTTAAATCACTGCAGTTTATGTTATTTGATTACTATTTCACAAAAAAAAAAAATGGATACTCGGGCAGATGAAATAACTTGTCTAAAGTCACCAAGTTCCAAAGCTGAAATTCGGACCCTGGTTCTGCTCTAATACCAAAGTGCTTTGTGTTATTATTAATAGTTTTACACACTGTCTCCTGTCCTTAAGTCCAGCATATCATCCTTGAAGGAAGGGATACATTTTATCCAACTCTGTGCTCTCTCCAGAGCCTAGCATCCTCATAACTCATGTTCACTGATTTCTATTTCTAGACTCAGCCCAGAGGCCATCTGTCTCCCTGCTGTCCAGCCCCAATCCCTACAGATCCAAACACCCAGCCTGCCTGGCCCTCTGTGTGCTTCTACTGCAGTGTTTGCACGTCTTAATTGCAGGCTGCATGACGGCTGCATGTGTGCCTGGACCACAGCAGGCACCTCATGAATGTTCGCTGAATGAAATGTTTATGCATAACATACACAGTGGGGTTTCTCAACAGGACTGCTATGGCTTGCTTAAAAAAAATTTGGACCTCATTTGTATCATTACTGTATAGTAAGGAAAATTATTTTAGGAAAGAGTGATGAGGGGAAAATGGGGATGGAGAGTACGGGTCCTGGCCCTTTGGGTCATATCCACGTCACTTGCTGCCCTGGATATGCTATGTTCCACAGCTTCCAAACCTTAATGTATATGTAATATTGTTCAATACAAATTATGATTCAGTATGTCTGGAGTGCAGCCCAAGTTTCTGCATTTTTTACAAGCTCCTAAGAGATGTCGATGCTGCTGATCTACAGACCACACCTTTGAGGAGCAAAAAGTTCTAGACAGTGAGAGTGAAATTATGTCCACTTAAAGAGATACAGCATATAGGGCCGGAAGAGTGGTGCGGTGGTTAAGCACTGGCTTCCCGGTTCGGGTCCCACATATGAGGGCCAGTGGCACTGCCCTCAAAAAAAAAAAAAAAAAAAAAGAGATACAGCATATAGACTAAAATGATAATACATAAATTCACAGAGTGCTAATGCTAAACATCTCTGCGTTTTCTTCTTTCTGCCTTTCTATAATTTCCAAGTATTCTATAAAGACTCTTGCTGATGGAAATAAAAATTTTAAATGCATTAAAAAAAACTATACATTTGGACATTTTCACTCTGCATGGCTACATCTTTATTTAAGAAACAAATGTACTTAAACAGATTAGACTTGGGAGATAACAGGGTGGTGAATTTAGCAATTCCCTACACACTCATTTTAACATGCAGATTAACATAAAACAGCAATTACACTTAACAAGCAGTCACCATCACAAGCATTGTTTTTCTCAGGTTCCTTTCCCTTAAAAGAAAGAGAAAGAATCCATTCAGCTAGAATACAATAAAAGGCAAACCAAATTAAGGACAGAAGACAAAACCAGCAGGTGCTACTCTGAACCTCTTCCAAGTCGGTCAACAGAACCACATGAAAGTTGGAACAGAGGTGGAAATGTGTGTCTCCCAGCAGAGGCCACATGGGATGGGCTCCACAACAAGGCTAGATGGAGTCAATTAAAGCAGCACTCACTGCGTTAAGTACAAGTGAGGTGGAAAGAGCCCCAATTCCAGAGCATAACAAGGAGAGGTCAGTAGGAAAAGGCAATATAGGTGCACCTCTGCAAGAAAACATACCCCAAATACCCAACTCCTCTTAAGTGGAGCTCCAAAGGCGCCAGGTTTATTCTATAAATTGCAGACATTGCAGCCCCAGCAGGCGGGCATTTCACACCCACTACAGTTCTAGACACCTGCCTGGTTATACGTGTCTGTGACTCGGAGCGGGCCTAAAGCAAAGACGCCCAACCACCTCATGGCATAACCAGGGTGTTCTGGGCTGCAGTGGGACGAACCAGGTTTGCACCCTCTGCCTTGCATCTCAACTTGCTTCCAACTTCCCAGTAAGAGGATCTCTCACAGGCTTCCGGGATTCAGGCTACCATTTTACCCACAGTCCTAACTGATTTTTGGCCTTAAGGAAAGATTGTGAAACTCAATGTGAAATTACCTGCAAGGATTGGAACTTAGTGCCTGGAAGGCTTATATACACAATGGAACTGAAAATCACTCCTGTGTGTCTATCCAGTACTAGTAAGGGGGTGGCTTCATCCCTGTAAAGTTTAGGCACACTGGACATTTGGCTCAACTGGAAACAATGCGTCATTGTGACTGCTGAATTCTGTGCATCTAATGCCAGACTACTCAAGACAAGAAGGCATATGATGAGTTATTAAAAAGTGTGATCGCTTGGGATTTCAAGAGTAGCATCAAAGTCATCATCTTGACTGGGGGAAAATGTTAATCTATTTAGACTTCCTTCCATTTATTTTACTGAAACTCAGTATTATTTTTATTTTGAATTATACCAATGGTGGTTAGGGGCAGGAGAGGGGAAAAGCAGTATAAACTTCTCAGTGCTCTCAAGTCTGAAACTCTTAACATCTTAGTGGGAATTTTAAATTTAAAGGAACTTAAGAGATGTGACAATAAATAAATAAATAAATAAATAAATAAATAAAGTAATACATGGTCTTTTGCTTGGCTTCTCCTTTAAATGCTTTTTTAAATGCTAAAAACTTGGGGGACAAATTTGGGGAATTTGGCTATGGACTGTTACTAAATGATATTTGGGGATTATTGTTAATTTTGTTAGGTGTCATAATGGTATGTTTACTTATGGCAGCTTCCTTACTTCCTGGAGATGCATGCTAAAATATTTAGGGGTAAAATATCATGATGTCTCTAATTTATTTCAGCAAAACATAATACTATATGTAAATTTATACAGATGATGTAAGTAGGAAAGAATGTTAATAATTAAAATTAGATGGGTGTTCTATGGGTTTTCAATGAGTGTTCACTGTAGTATTATTTCTACTTTTTTCTATATTTGAAAACTTTTAGAATTACAAGTTTAAGTTTCTATCAATAAAAACCATTTATGGCCTTGAAGTTGTATCTCCCTTGTCCTATTATCTTGTCAAATTAGACTAAAGTCCATTTATAGTAGCTGGTTTTCTTTCCCCATACTGGTTTCTTCTCAAGTCTCCTGTAAACCTAAAACTATTCTAAAAAAATAAAGTCTATTTTAAAAAAGGAAAAAAGAGTGTGACTATGAATTCGGTTTTCTCGCTTGGCTCATACGCATGCTACCTCTTACACCAATTCCAAGGAAGAGTGGTCCAGTCATCTTTCACACGGGTGAAATGCGTAGACAGGGCAGTACTTGGGGACTGAATTCCAATAAAGCTCTCCAGCTGAATGTGTGGCATCTGTTTTTAAAACCTAATCTCATACATTTATATCCCTCCCGTCATTGAAAAGTAATATGTTTCAGGCTCCAAGTTCTTCAGCTTAATTTACTATGTTTCATCAATATTCCTAGGAAGGGCTCATACATCTTCTACTTCCATGAGAACTCACGTTCTTCAAGTAAGTCTCAGAAAGACTCTAGGAAGTTCAATTTTTTTAAAAAATAGTGTTAGTATTTTTTTCTTGAAAATGAGAGTCCCGATTCTCAACTTACATAGCCAGTTCAAAACTGGAACTTTGGGCATCTGGACTTTAACATATAACACTCAACCATACTATGCCTGATTCTTCCCTAAAGAAGGGAGGGGTGTTTCAGATCCCCTTTCCAGGGAATCCTCTCCACTGAACCAAATGACTTTCTCCACTGCATTTGTGAGATGTGCTATACTTCCACATATAAAAACCTTCCTATGTGGTGCTAGCCTAATAAATCACCGTGAGTAATAATAACTCTTTTTTGGATCAAAGTCCTAGAAAACTACAGATCAGCAGGAAACACACAAATGTGACAAGTATGTAACTGTTTAACAGGCACCATTTGATAACATTAACTACAATAATAAGTTACATTAAGATTACTTCACTGTTTTTCAAATCACTGCATTTTGTGATTTCGGTCTTATTAAAAGTACAATGATAGGAGGTAAAGATATCACCATTTTATAGGTAAGGAAAACTGAGGTTTATAATTGAAGTCACAACTCATTCAATTCCACCACAGCTGATTTTAATCCACTCAGGATCCTTCCAGGCATAGCTTGGTACCATCTGTGTTTCTGCTCTCTCCAGGGAGAAAGACGGGAGCTCTCTCACCCTGTAATGGATTGATATTCTCTCTCTGTCTCTCTGTCTCTGTCTCTCTCTCTCTGTCTCTCTCTCTCTCTCTCTCTGCAGGTCATATATCTGTTCATGCATCCAATCCTCTCAGCAGAATTATGTAAACAAACTCAAGACTAGGACACAGTCTCAAGAATGCTTACAGCCCCCCAACAGGTTAACACCATGTCTCCCTCAGGGGGTGCTCCCCCAACTCAATGGCCCATGACCATATGACCTGCAAAGCCTACCCACAGACAAAAGCCATGAAACAAAAACCTATCCTGTCCTGGTTCTTGAAAACTAATGAGATGGTCAATATGACTTGTTTCCTTGACCTTAAAGCAAAATAAATTATGGTTCTGTTTTACAAAAATGGCTGATAACCAAAAATAGAAAAACAAGTTTCGTTTTCCCCGAGTCCCCAGCTAGGCCTCCAATTTGGGGCCAAGAACATTTGGGGAATGTGCCACAGGTCTTGGTTTTCATCCAGATTCCAGAAAAAGGGGAGAGGAAAATAAATTGTACCATCCATATCCCCTGAGTTCCTCTTACAGGAACCACCCTTTACAAAATAACACCTAAAATTGGCTCTGTGTATTTCTCTTTCTATAGGCTTGCTAGCCAAGTTGACACATTTTGTTATTAGAACCTTTGATTCTCAGATTCTAAATCAAATGAAAAGTCAAATATTTTTAAAAGATCAAGTCATTAAAAAAAAAAAAATTCTCCTCTGCCCTCTGGTAGAAATATAAAGTTCCTGACTTGGCACAGGGAGAGGCTAATTCAGAGTTAACTGCTGCTGCCTACAAGGAAACCAAAGGCTTCCAGGGTACCCGGACATCACAGAAGTTGCTGAAAGAAACAGTTCACTGAATGGTACTTCTGTGTCTTCAAAGTTTTAATACATCCAACGGTAGAAAGCTAAAACCATTTGGATCAAAGAGACTAAAAGTCAATGCTTGCTTTGTTTTTAACCAGAATAACCAACATTGAATACAGTTCACCGAGGTTTTAAATTTCTGCCTCACTGTATTTTTCCTTCTGTGTCCAACTATACAAGAGACTTTTTAAAAAGTAATAAAATGTTTAATTCTACCTTCAGTAACGAACACGTGCTTTGAATTTTTTATCAGGGATGAAAGATGGAGTGTGGAGAGCTATCAAAACTCCTCCTTACATATACAATGGCATATATTATAGAAGCAAACACCATAGGAATAACTAGAAATGTCCTCAAATTTTACCGTTAATGAATTGCTCCATTGCCTTCATCAGAAAAGTGATCACAAAATACCAGAGGGGACAACTTAGGGATGTGTGTGTGTGTGTGTGTGTGTTATGTACACTTTTGGGTACTTGTTGGTGCTGTGTCTCGGGGCAGGGTTAATGTGGGGGAGGGCAAACATCAGAATGGGAACTCATAAAAAGTGCCTCAGGTGTCTCCTAAGGTCTAAGATTCCACTTCTTTGTTTTTCTACCCTTTGCTCCAAGTCGTTGATCATTTAACAACAGGCACCTCTGGCTCCTGTTTGGGTTTGGCCAATGGAGAGGTTCTCACTAGAGGGCACCCCGAGGAGGGCAGAGGGGGCAGAACTCCCGCCCCTCAAAGTCCTCTCTGGCCAACAATTCTGTCAGGTGGCCACTACACAAAACTCTCTGTCTCCTGGAAATTGCTCCCTCCCGCACCTCTCAGGCTCACATTGGAAGGAGCTTGGCTGCCACAAGCCCAAGAGCACTGAATTGCCCTATGTGGTCCCCTACACCCCGCCCAAGTTCCCAATTTGTGCCACCTGTTCCCTGATGGGTCCTGGACTGACACATATTCCTAACACCTCTGAATACTCACCTAACAAGAGAGTGCCCTGTAATTAGTACTGTTTTCAGCTGGCTTTTCTGGCAACCTGACATCAATTACGTTGAAGAAAAGTCACTACAAAAATATTTCAGGACCTTTCTTTTTTTTTAGAGTTTCTAAGCATTTTTTTTTTTTTTTAAATTGGGGAATTGGGGGAGGGGAACAGCGTTGGGGAACCAGGGAAGGGGAACAGACAAGTTGCTGTCCTTTTGTTCTTCAGTCTAGTTGTGGAGGACATTGCTTCACTGGCCCATGTTGGTATCATCATTGCGCTCTTCCCGGGTGAGGCAGATCAGTTGCCGGCCTCTGGACAGCCGCTCACACTGGCTGCTGGCCGCTCACTGTAGCCTATGGCAGCCCAAAGCAGCGGGGGCTGCCCCTGTGCTGTCACCAGAGACTCACAGCAACCCAGCTCCAGGTGGAGCTGTTGTTCACCATCTTAGCTGTAGAGGGCAGTGTCCCTGGCCCTCATATGTGGGATTCAAACCAGAACCGCTGGCGTCCCAAGCCAGCTCTTAACCAACGCTCCACTCGGCTGACCCACTTCAGGACCTTTTTAAAGCTCACTGTTTTGGCTGGTAGGCTGACATGTTTTTGTTTGTTT
This sequence comes from Aselliscus stoliczkanus, assembly GCA_033961575.1. Classification (NCBI taxonomy): domain Eukaryota; kingdom Metazoa; phylum Chordata; class Mammalia; order Chiroptera; family Hipposideridae; genus Aselliscus; species Aselliscus stoliczkanus. Next base: position 68,129,796 of record CM066734.1, on the reverse strand, counting down.
TTAAATCCACAAACTGTCATCACCTCCAATTAACTACACAGTGGAAAACAGTTGTAGTTTAAATGATCCTTTTTTTTTTTCAAGCCTTATTGAGGTATAACTGACATGCAAAATAATGACATATAAAGTGTACATCATGGTAATTTGATATATGTACACACTGTGAAAGGATTCCCCCATGTAGTTAATTAACACATCCACCACCTCACAGTTATACAATTTTTTGTGTAAGGAACTTTAACTTCTATTCCCTCAACAAATTTCAATTATATAATACAGTGTTATCTACTATTGTCACTATACTTTACTTAGATCTTCAGACCTTATTCATCATATAACTGAAAGTCTAACATTTTTACGGTCTTTCTATTTTGCCCACCACCCAGCCCCTGACACCTAATTTTCTACTCCCTGTTTCTATGTCTTTAATTTTTTTGAGTCCATATATAAGTGAGATGATTTGGTATTTATCTTCTCTGTCTGATTTACATCACTTCACCTAATGCCCTCAAGTTCCATTCACGTTCTTGCAAATGGCAATATTTCCTCCTATCTCATGGCTGAATAACATTCCATTGTATATGTATGCATATGTGTGTATGATTCTGTATGTATATATGTGTGTATATATAATACATATGAATATATATGAGTATATATATCACATCTTCTTTATCCATTCATCTGTTGACAGACATTTAGGTTGTTCTATATCTTGACTATTGTGAATAATGCTGCAATGAACATGGGGGCACATATATCTTTTTGAGTTAGTATTTTCATTTTCTTCAGATAAATACCCAGAAGTAGAGTTGCCAGATCATATGGTATTTCCATTTTTAATTTTCTGAAGAACCTCCGAACTGTTTTCCACAACAGCTGCACCAATTTACAACCCCACCAGTAGTGCACAAGGTTTCCCTTTTCTCCACATCCTCACCAGCACTTGTTGTCTCATCTTTTTGATGATAGCCATTCTAACAGGTATGAGGTCATATCTTATTGTGGTTTTGATTTGCATTTCCATGATGATTAGTGATGTTGAACATCTTTTCATGTACCTGTTGGCCATTTTTAAGTCTTCTTTTGAAAACTGTCTATTTAGCTCCACTGCTCGTTTTAAATGGATTGTTTTTTGCCATTGAACTGGATGAGTTCTTTATATATTTTGGCTATTAACCCCTTATCTGACATATGATTTGTGACTATGTTCTCTCATTTGGTAGGCTGCCTTTTCATTTTGTTGATCATTTCCTTTGCTGCACTGAAGCTTTAGTTAAGATGCAGTCCCAGTTGCTTAAGTGATTCTTTTAAATATGTAAGTCAGATCAAGTAAGCTCTCTGCTCAAATCCCTGCCATCTCTCGCAGAAATAAATATTTTAGGTTTTTATTCTGCCTTGTAGGACTCTTCATAATCTGTCCCTCATTCCACCCGTTTGTTTCTTTGTTTTTGCTTTTGCTTCACCTTCACATCACTCTTCCCTCTGTTCCCTCTGCTCTAGCCTCAAGGGCAGCTTTATTCTTTCTCAGACATGCCACGTTGGCTCCCATCTGCAGGCCTCTACCCTTGCAATTCCCTCCACCTCCACTCCTGGGTCTTCACATCAGACTCCTGCACACCTGTACCAGCTCTAGGAGGCCCTTGCCCATCACCACCTTTTAAGCAGCCCTGTCTTGCCTCCTGCCATCTCTCTTCCCTTGATTTTTCTTCATTGTGCTTATTATGTGGACATATTATATATTTTTGTATGGTCCATTTCCTCCCATGAGAATCCATGGTCCCAAGGATCAGGGACCTGGTCTGTTAGGATCACCGCTCACCCCCACTGCCCACAACAGTGAGTGGCATACAGTCGGCACTCACTAAATATTTGTTGAATGAATGAATGAGTTTGTTAGGACAAAATAAAAAGAACTGCTGGTCTGTTCTCTTAATGACTACAGCTACACTTCCTGTGACAAGAAGATATTTCGGTGGCCATCTTTTGAAGATGCAATACAAGGGATTCTGTTTAAATTAAATGATGCGTTTGCAGAATAACATGCAATCCTACATGAGGATTTTCCACAATGCACATGAAAACCAGTAGAGTACAGAGTAGCCAATCAAAAATATGAATAAATTTAAACCAAGACAGCAAAGATTTTCTATAAAGGGCCAGACAATAATAGCTTACACTCTGCAGGCCACAGGATCTCTGTCACAACTACTCAACTCTGCTGTTGCAACATGACAGCAGCCATACACAACACATAAATGAATGAGCATAGCTGTGTTCCAAGAACACTTTAATTTATGGACACTGAAATATGAATTTCATGTAATTTTCAGGAGTTGTGAAATATTATTCTTCTTTTGATTTTTTTTCAAACTATTTAAAAATGTGAAAACCTTTCTCATGTGGGTAGTATAAAAACAGGCAGCAGGATAGATTTGGCCTCTGAGCTGTAGCTGGCTGACCCCTGGTTTAAATCATTTCTAAGGGTAGCTTGCTTTCTTTAGATAAAACATGTCTAGCCCATGAATCTGCTGGATATCTACAATTAATTAGTCATGGAATAACTGCATTTGTTAAAGAATAATAAGCTGGAAAAACAGCTTACAGGGTGAATAAAAATTAGTAGTTCACTATTCTAGGACTATCTTTCACCCAGATTTTGGTCATTTCAAACACAAAATCTGTTAGCATCTTTTCCTTAATCTAAGTATTTTATTTTCCATCCTAGTGAAAAAAAAATCTGTCCTAGTCCTTTTTCCTTTATCAGAACTGTAACAAAATCTTAGGACAGAGAAGAGGATGGCTTCCCAGGTTTGGGGGCAAGGCAGATTCTTGCAAAATGTTTTATGACTAAGTGTATAATATGCTGCTTACACTTTGCTTTCAAGTACTTTCAAACACACCCTGTTGTGTGAGCTCTGGAATGAGAACTATTTTGATTGCAGGTGCTGCTAGAATTCAGGGTCATCTGTCCCCACGAGCCAGAAATTTTGCTGAAAAGGCCAGGCAGGGAAAGAGTATGGCCGAAACATGTTATTTCAAAACATGCAGCAGAAGATTTTAAGTTTTGCTCAATTATAATAATACCTTCTTTATTTCTCTTACACAATAGCAATATATAAAAATAAGGAATTTCAAGAACTCTTCGTGGCATTACTCAGAAGAGTCGACTAAACATAGGAAGAGGTTTAATTAAATGAAAGATGTCTAGATAATAAAGAGTAGAGAATGGGAACACTTTACTTTAGGTGTCCAGATGTGTGTCCCAGAAACCCGATCAAGAAAGAATGAAAAAGGAAAACTTCTCGACATTTACTCACCTCATTTTCTCCAAGCCTAGGAGACATGGAACAAACCCAAAACTTATTATAATTACGAATTAATTACTAAAGACTACACTTGACCTACCCATTTTGAAAGCAGATCTATTGAAATGTGAAGTGAAAAAAATTTTAAGTTTTTTGAAAGACCTCTAGTGCTCTATTTCCTGAAGAACTTCCAAGTATATCAAATTCAAATAAACAGGCCGAAGGAAGCCAAAGGTTTTCCAACTCTTACTGTAAGTAAAACACCCTACAGATTTACTGGGAAAAACAGAGATTAAATTAAGCTTCATTTAAATTCCAAGCTGCCAGGGACAGTCTCCTGAGAAAGCAGGTTTGGCTTGATACCCTGGCTTCTCACACACATGGTCCAATCCACAGCAAAGACAACCATCCACAAAGCCACCCTGTCCCCGCAGGAATAGCCTTCATTCTGCTGAGTTCGGAACTATCCACATAAATGAAAGCTGGTGGATCGAATCATAGAAAGTTGTAAAGTAAGTGCCTCTGGTTCATCTCACACTCTGAGTTTCTCAGGGGAATGCCAATGCTGACAAGGCATGCAGCTGCCAACAAAAATGATCAGAAATTAATGACTAAACCAAGGAATTACCACTGCAGTTGTCACACAATCCTGTGAGCATTCAAAGAAGCATCTTCTTTCTGAGAAGACCCAGGGAACCAATGAATCACCCTCTTCCAGGCATCCAAGGAGACTGATGCTGAAACCGGGTAATGGAAGAAGTCACCGGAAGGAAGCTACCCCTAACAGTCTTGGCTTCTGCTTGTATCAGTCAGCTAGCCTGCTGTAGCAAGCTACCACAGACCTGGTGGCTTAAACAACAGATGTATGTGTTTGAGATCAACGGGTCAATATCAAGATGTTGGCAAAGTTGTGGGTTTTTTTTTCTGAGGTCTTCCTCCTTGGCTTAGAGATGGCTGCCTTCTTGCTGTGTCCTCACGTGGTCTTCTTCTCACTATGTATGTCTGTGTCCAAATTTCCTTATCTCATAAGGACACTAGTAATATTGGATTAAGGCCCAACTCAATGATCTCATTTTAACTTAATTACTTCTGTAAAAATGCTTCTCCAAATACGCAGTCGCATTTTAAGGTACTGAGGGTTAGTTAAGACTTCAACATATGAATCTGGGGGGAACACAATTCAGCTCTTTACCCTGCTGACATGACATCCATGGCAAGGCTCTATGGCAAGGCTCTATTTCTGTCTATTCTTACCAGTGTCAGAGGCTAGACTTATGCATAATAAACTGATAACTGAATTCTCCCTTTTTTTTTTTAGATTTTTTTTTTTAATTGGGGAATTGGGGGAGGGGAACAGCGTTGGGGAATCGGGAAGGGGAACAGACATGTTGCTGTGTTTTAGTTCTTCAGTCTAGTTGTGGAAGACGTCGCCTCACTGGCTCATGTTGGTATTATCATTGCGCTCTTCCCGGGTGAGGCAGATCGGTCACCGGTCACTGGGTGGCTGCTCACGGCAGCTTTTGGCAGTTCACGCTGGCTATCAGACACTCACTGTAGCCTATGCAGCCCACTGCAGCAGGGGCTGCAGCCTACACCATCGCCGGGGCTCGCACAGCCCAGCTCCAGGTGGAGCTGTTGTTCACCATCTTAGCTGTGGAGGGCAGAGTCACTGGCCCTAATGTGGGATCCAAACCGGGGCCCCCCTGCTCAGGACTGAGTTCCCAAGCCAACTCTTAACCAACGTACCATGAGGCCGGCCCGAATTGTCACTTTTTTGAAAATTAACTATTTTTCTTTCATAATGAAAGATATTATATTCAACAATGTTCTCACACTACTATGATTTTGATTACAAAAAGAAAAGCAACATATAATTTTCACTGCCTTTATAAAATACTTCACTATATACCAAATCCAAACATAAAGTCTTTGGGGGTACAGGCACACCCAAAAGATTTCTAAGTACCGGCTGCCAGCCCACATTTTAAAAGCAATTTGTACTGTAACAAAGACCCAAAACAAGGAAATAATCAGGACATTCACTTGACATTCATCATAATGGAACAAAGTATAAAAAAATATATCCTCACTCATGTCATGTGTGCCTTTTCATGTAGACATTCCTGTCTCTGCATGAAGGTTGTGTTAATCAGTACTGCCTGCTCCTTTAAAATGGGTTTTAAAAAATAACACTATTAGAGATCAAGACTTCTATTCACACCAGGTGTATGACCAGGAATATCATTAGCAAAATGTGACATTTTTAGGTCCTTGATCTAAATGATCATCAAAGCCCTTTTTATTTATTTATTTTTTTTGAGGGCAGTGTCACTGGCCCTCATATGTGGGATCCAAACCAGAGCCGCTGGCGTCCCAAGCCAGTTCTTAACCACTGCGCCACTTGGCCAGCCCCATCAAACTCTTTTTAAAAGAAACACCAGGGCCCGCCGGGTGGCTCAGTTGGTTAGAGTGTGAGCTCTGAGCAACAGGGTTGCTGGTTCGATTCCGACATGGGATGGTGGGCTGCGCCCCCCTCCCCGCCCCCCCCCCCCACACACACACACAACTAGATTGAAAGTGGCAACTGGACTTGGAGCTGAGCTGCGCCCTTCATAACTAAGATTGAAGGACAACAACGTGACTTGGAGCTGATGGATTCTGGAAAAACACAAATGTTCCCCTTCCCCAATTCCCCAAAACTGTTTCCTTCCCCAATTCCCCACTAAAATCTTTAAAAATAAATAAATAAATAATATAAAAAATAATAACAAACCTCTGAACAAATATTTAAGAAAAAAAAGAAGAAACACCAAAAAACATTCTATTTTAATGAGATTAATCTCAATTTAAGCCTTCGAACAATTTATGACCTTATAACAATTTATATCCCCCAAATTCGACCACACTATTGATTAATTCCATGAACACTTGCTGAGATTGTACTATACAGAAGGCAGTGTTCTAGGTGCTCAAGTTATATCACTCAACAAACAAAACCGCTGCCCTCATGGAGTTAACACTCCGATGAGATCCACACGTCACTTCCCACTGCCCTGCCAACACATGTCCCCTCCCAGCTTCCCTGAGGGCACATGTATCTGCAGCCTCCTAGCTTCCCAAAGATAACACTAATGAGCTATTTTGTATGTTTCACTCTCCTTCACATCCTCCTGGCATCTTTGATCACCATTTCTGCCCTGCCACCTCTGCCTGCCTTTCCTGATATAGTAACATTATCATCATCTACCTAAAAACCCCATCTATGAATCAGATGGGCCTTCTTCCTCCCCAAGCACTCCGTGCCATTCACCAAACCCTGTTCATCCCACACCTGGAATCCCTCCTCAGTCTCTTCGGCCTTTCCCTCCCCACCAACACAATCCAGGTCATTTTCCTTCTCAGCACCAGGTCCTTTCTAGAAGACGAAACCCATACAGCAGGAACAACGAATTACTCACTTTTGAACCCCTAGCACCTAGGCACAGTACCTGGCACACAGAAGGAGCTCAATAAACATGGGAAGTCAATCCTCCTGTACCTGGCATTCTAGGCCCCTTTCCACGTGACCCCACTTTCCATTCATAGCCTGTGTCGGTCTCTCCCCATCACCCACACCCTCCTGACGACACAGACAGACATGGAGGTCTATGAATGCCTCTGTGCACATTCCTGCCTCCACATTAGTTCATGCAGCTTCCTCTCCCTTAAATGTCATCAACTCTTTCCCCACCTGTGTGGCTTGGGAAGTCCAAATCAACACTGTAGGCCTGATTCACAAAGGAAGAATGACCTGCTGCTTGACTTGTGTTTGCACAGAACTCTGGACACACTGCAATACACTTTGTTTTCTGTCTGTCTCCTCAAAAGACCATGTGCTCTGAGGACAGGGCTTATGTTTTATTGTTTTCTTCTTTTAATTTTTATTCTCAGTGACTGCTGTTTAGTAGATATTGACTCTTGAAAGCTACTTATTCATTCATGCAACAAATGTTTATCAAGCACCAGCCCTCCATTGGGCACTATTCTAGATGATGGGAATATATCGGTAAAGACAAACAAAACAAAACAAAACAAATCCTGCCTTTAGAATTACTATTTACATAAATTCCTCTTGGAATTTATATCATAGTGAGGGGGGAATGATAATAACTTAAACCGTAAGTAAAGTATGTTGTGTGTTACAAAGGGATAAGTTCTCCAGGAAAAAGTAAAGAAGGATAAGGACTTGGGGGAGACGAGCAGGAAGGTTTGCAATTTTCAGTATGTCACTCAGGGTAGGCAGAGTAGGTTTCACAGACAGGGTAACATTAAATAAGAGACAAAGTTAGCCATGTGGCTATCTGAGGAAGGAAGAAAGAGAGGATGTCAAATCCCTTAGGCAGAAATATTCCCAGTGTATTCATTCAAAGGCCAGTGTGGGTGGAGCGGGGTTAGCTGGGGGGAGACTATGAGCAGATGAGGTCAGAGAGGAACGCAAGGGCCCCATATGGAACGTTCTGGGCAATCATACAGACTTCATCCTTTACTGCGAGGACAAAGAAGTTACTGCAAGTGTTGAGCACAGGAGTGCCATAATGTGACTTGGCTTTTAACGGAACCATTCTATTGAGAATAACGTTTGGAAGGACAAGAGCAGAATTAAGGAAAGCAATGAGGAGGTCCTTGGACTGATCCAGGCAAGAAAAGATGGTGGCTTGGGTCAAGGTGGTAACAATGGATATATTCTGAAGATCAAGTCAATAAGCCTTTCTGATGGAGTGAACCTTGGAAACAGGTCTATATTTCTTCCATTTCATAGAGAATGACGAAGCCCCAGTCTAGCTCTTCTCCTCATTCCAAGATGGCTGCGAAAAGTCTCAAATTTGTTCTTCCCATCCTCAATTCTCTCCTCTCTTCATCCTACAAACTGCAGCAAGATTGGTGTTCAGAATGGTGCTCAGAACCTGGTCAAAGGGGATTTCTCATCAGAACACAGACCTGCTCCGAAGCGCTATACCTACGCCAGTCTCCACAGTTTTTGTCATTAATGATACCCAGTGACAAAGGTGTTGTTTCAGACTTTTCTATATTATAAACATAAATAGTCAATTACATACCTACACAAATATATATGCACATATGTATTTTGAACACTGTCTCCTTAATCTCCCTAATAGATTACAATTCCTACACTGTGGTGTCAAGTACCTTGAAATATGGGGGTTATAATTCCTGCCACAACTAAGAATAAGCAGGTCAGGTGTCAGTATACAAGCTATAAAGAAACAAAGGAAAACAGGGCAAAAATAAATATTACTAATTCTGATGAGCTATGTATCAAATCATTTTAGGAAAAAAGTAATAAAAATTCATTTGAAAGTAAAAAATTATATGGCTTGTTGATTTTTTAAAAATGAAACATCAATTATTATACACTGCAATTGGACAGATAAGGAATGTCACAATGGGTTTATTCTCCAGACCACCATAACCCACATTCTAAAGAATAATTATCATATCCCTATCTATTATTAAATTTCAGCATTCAAACTAATACCAAAGGAAGTAAATCACACAACAGAGAAATGAATACAATAGTCTCAAGGCAAGCCTATAAAGAGTTGAAGAGCTGAAGATTTCTGGTCAAGATGGCAAAGTAGGTAAACACTGTGCTTGCATCCTCTCATGACCACATCAAAGTTACTACTAAACTATAGAACAACCATCATTGAGAATCACCTGAAGTCGAACAGAAGTCCTAAAACTAAGGACATACAGAAGAAACCACCTTGAGACTGGTAAGAGGGGCAGTTAAAAATCAGGAGGGATATCTCAGCTGGGGAGGACCCCATGATGAGCAAGGGCTCCAGTCCCACACCAGGTTCCCCAGCCCAGGGTTCCAATGTCATGGAAAGAAGTCACCATAACTTCTGGCTGTGAAAACCAACGGATACTGTGGCTGAGTGGGACGGAGGGCCCTGGAGTCTCAGGCACTGCTCTTAAAGGACCCACACGGAGACTTACTTACTGATGGACTCACTCACTCTGAGCTAGAGCGCTGCAGCAGCAGCTCTAAAGGAGCCAGGGACATGTGGAGAAGAACTGAATTGTCAGGCTTCAGAATTAGGGCTAGAGGGACAGCATCCTCCCAGACCGAGTGCTAGCAGAAGCCACAGTTCCTGTGTTGAGCTCTGCCCCCACCTGGTGTGCGGGCGCAGGTGGAAGCTATATCTGAGTCTCCATCAACTGGACTGACACCCTTCAACCTGCCCTGGTATTTCCCTGAGACCCCGCCCCACCCAACTTGTGGGGCCCTTCAAGCCACTCCCAGTGACTTTTCCATGCAAACAGCCTGTCTTGGTTCATGATGCAGAGTTTCCTAAAATCTCTCATAGGTTCACAAATCCCAAACAAGTAGCGTGCAGGCTCAGCATTCCATGTACCTCTTAATGAATAGCCCCAAGTCCAGCACTAGTGGCAGCCAGCCTTGGTTCATAGGTTAGTCTCTCCTAGGCACCTTTAAGTGCAGCACAAGTGCAGGCCATCTGCGGATTGCTTTGTGGCTCATTCCAGGTGGCCCTGGGAAAAGGCACAGGTTGCTGCTTAACTTGGCCTTCAGAGAGGCCCCTCCCAGGAGGCCCCAGGGTCAGCACACCCTGAACAAGCTGGAACACCACCTGCTGCCTCCATGGACAACACACCCAGATCGGGTGACCAGGGAGACTGCACCACTGGGCCCCACAGGACACTTACTACATAAAAACACTCTACTAAGACAGGGAGGCATAGCAGCCCTACCCAATACATAGAAACAAACACAAGGAGGCAGCTAAAATGGGGACACAAAGAAACATGTCCCAAATGAAAGAACAGAACAAAGTTCCAGAGAAAGAACTAAACAAAATGAAGACAAGCACTCTATCAGATGCAGGATTCAAAACACTGGTTATAAAGATGCTCAGTGATCTCAGGGAGAACTTTAACAAAGAGACAAGAAACATAAAAATGGAGACAGAAAACACAAAAAAGAACCAGTCAGAAATGAGATTATAATAACTGAAATACATTAAAGAATACATTACAGAGAATCAATAGTAGACTAGATGAAGCAGAGAATCAAATCAGCAATTCAGAAGATAAGGTAGCAGAAAACACCCAATCAGAACAGCAAAAAGAAAAAAGAATGCAAAAAAAAATGAGGATAGTTTAAGGGACCTCTGGGACAACATGAAGCATACCAACATTCACATTATAGCGGTACCAGGAGAAGAGAGCAAGGAATTGAAAACCAACTTAAAGTAATGATGGAAAGCTTCTCTAACTGGAGAAGGAAAGAGACATACAAGACCAGGAAATACAGTGTGTCCCAAACAAGATGAATCCAAACAGGCCCACACCAAGTCACATCATAATTAAAATGCCAAAGGTTAAAGGCAAAGAGGGAATCTTAAAAACAGCACGAGTAAAGCAGTTAGTTACCTACAAGGAAATGCCCATAAGACTGTCAGCTGATTTCTCAACAGAAACTTTGCAGGCCAGAGGGATTGTCAGGAAATGTTCAAAGTGGTGAAAAGCAAGGACACAGAACTAAGATTACTCTACCCAGCAAAGCTATCATTTAGAATCGAAGGACAGATAAAGTGCTTCCCAGAGAAGAAAAAGCTAAAGAAGTCCATTGCCACCAAACCAGTATTACAAGAAATATTAAAGGGACTTCTTTAAGAAGAAAAAGGAAAAGAAAAAAGAACAAATATAGCAGCAATTAAATGGCAATAACTACATATCTATCAAGAATTATTTTAAATGTAAATGGATTATATGCTCCAATCAAAAGACATAAGATGGCTGAATGGATAAGAAAACAAGACCCATACATATACTGCCTACAAGAGATTTAGATCAAAAGATACACACAGACTGAAAGTAAGGGGATGGAAAAAGATAATTCATGAAACTGGAAACAAACAAAAAAGCTGGGGTGACAATATTTATACCAGAGAAAACAGACTTTAAAGCAAAAGCTATAACAGACAAAGAAGGGCCCAGTAATCCCACTTCTCAGTATTTATCTAAAGAAACACAAAACATTACTTCAAGGCGATGTGTGCATCCATATATTCATTGTAGTATTGTTTATAACAGCCAAGATATGAAGGCAATGGGTGTCCATCAATGGATGAATGGATAAAGAAGAGGTAGTACATATACGAGGTCAGACAATTAAGTTCGAGAACTCATCCTAGAAAAAGTGCTACAGGACCGGCTGAGTGGCGCGTTGGTTAAGAACTGGCTTGGGATGCCAGTGGTCCCGGTTTGGATCGCACATATGAGGGCCAGTGACACTGCCCTCTACAGCTAACAACAGCTCCACCTGGAGCTGGGCTGCGTACCTGGAGCTGGGCTGCCTGAGTCCTGGCAACGGTGTAGGCTGCAGCCCCTGCTGTAGTGGGCTGCCATAGGCGACAGTGAGTGGCCAGCAGCCAGCGTGAGCGGCTGGCAGCCGGCGTAAGCTGCCAATAGCCGCGATGAGCAACCATCCATAGGCCAGCGACCGATCTGCCTCACCCAGGAAGAGTGCAATGATATAACCAACATGGACCAGTGAAGCGACGTCCTCCACAACTAGACTAAAGAACAAAAGGACAGCAACTTGTCTGTTCCCCTCCCCCAATTCCCCAATTAAAATCTTTAAAAAAAAAAAAAAGTGGTACATACCTCATTGCTAAATATCATTATGGTAACCTTTGAAGTACTCCCCTTGGGAAGCTATGCACCGACGTCAGTGCCTCATACACCCTTCAAAGCAATTTTGGAACTCTTTTTCTGGAATGGCCAGCAGAACTGTCGTCATATTACCCTTGTGTCCTAACTGTCATCAGAATGTCTTCCTTTCAATATTTCCTTCATCTTCAGGTAAAGAAAGAAGTCATTGGGGGCCACATCAGGTGTGTAGGGAGGGTGTTCCAATATAGTTACTTGTTTACTGGCTAAAAACTCCCTCACAGACAGTGCCAGTGAGCTGGTGCACTGTCGTGATACAAGAGTTATGAATTGTTAGCAAAAAGTTCCAGTCGTCTTTTTCACACAGCCTTTTTAGCACTTTCAAATAGTAAACTTGGTTAACTGTTTATCCAGTTGGTACAAATTCATAATGAATAATCCCTCTGATATCTAAGAAGGTTGACAACATCATTGCAACAAGTTCGTGAACCTAATTACCAGACCTTGTACACAATGGAATATTACTCAGCTATAAAAAAAAAAAAGTAAAATGTTGACATCTGCAACAACATGGATGGACCTAGAGGGTATTATGCTGAGTGGAGTAAGTCAGACAGAGAACAATAAATGCCATATGATTTCACTTATATGTGGAATCTAAAGAATGAATGAAAAAAAATAGAAACAGTCTCCTAGGTACAGAGAGCATTTTGAGGATTGCCAGGTGGGAAAGGCATTGGGGGCATGGATGAAAAGATGAAAGGATTAAGAAGTACATATTGGTAGTTACAGAATAGTCATGAGGATGTAGGGTATAGCATAAGAAACATAGTCAGTAATACTATGTATAGTGTCAGATGGATACTCGATTTATCGGGGTTATCATTCATTAAGTTATATAAATTTCTAATCACTATGTTGTATACCTGAAATTAATATGATATTGTTTGTCCACTGTAATTGAAAAATTTTTTAAAGACAGAGATTTGGCTTCCAGTTACAAAATAAGTCATGGGATATAAAGTACAGCATAGGGAACAGTCAAGACATCATAATGACTACAAATGATGACACACATTTACTAAACTGATTGTGGTGATCACTTTCTAAGTTATATACATGTTGAATCAGTATGTTGTACATTTGAAATTAAATAAAACTGTCAATTATAATTAAAATAAATTAATTAAAAAGAAAAAAATTGAGGAGCTAATTTTGGAGGAGTTTTAAGGAGTCATCTCCTTTGACCTCTGACCCATGTCTAGGGGTTTTAATTAAGAGGAGACCAAAATCTGGACACAGAAGTCAAAAGATATTTAAAAGGCACATTGGCTTTATCTGTGTATCAGTCATTACTTCTAGTCCAAACAGGCAGGCCTTTCTTAGCAAACAGATTTCCTGATTAGCAATCAGATTTTGGAAACTTCCAAGGCTACCTCCAGCCTTAGGGTCTGAAAAGCAAACACAGTTCAGTCCAAAGCTCATATTTAAAGCAAACAAGCTGAGCATACAGGTACACTTTCAGACATACTTGAGCACGATGGGATTCTTTCCCCTTCAAATCACACTTGGTAAATATCTGTCTTTTTCCTTTCTCTTTCTCACTCAATGTTTTCACTAATAAGCTTTCAAGAGAATGTTTGCTGGTTTAGCACATACTTTACCACTCCTCCTGCAAAAATTACGTACTTCCTCTGCATGCAAAGAGGACAAAAAAGACTGACAAATGAACATCAGGAAAAAATTTACAGTGTTTTTAAAAATACTTAGTAGAGTTTTTACAAACTACATTAAAACATAATGAAGCATAATGATCCATGATCATACTGCCCAGCTGACTCCTGATTCTTTTTTGAAAGGGAAGAAAATAAATACATGAACATGGTTAGAAAACTCAAATACAGAAAAGAAAAAAAATTAATAAAAGTTTTCCAGTATGTTCATAATTCATATCTTTTCAGGGGGATAAAAGTATATACCAGCATATATATGTTTTTTTTAAAAAAAAATATTCAAAAGGGAATGGTATTCATATGATTTTGCAAAACATTTTTTCATTTTATATAGACACACAGACACACACACACAATGCCAAGTCAGCACACATACAGAGCTATTTCATTCTCTACAAACATGCTATAATTTATAAAATATATTGGCATAGTTTTAAGTGAACCTATTTATGTAATTGCTTAGCAATGTTAAGTTTTGAAATATATTGCCCAATTACTCTCCAATGGTGTCTATTTTAGAAAATAATTTAATTTCAAACAGTAGTCCCTTTTCTGATCTGTTTTGTCTCAAACTGTATCACAGAGCTGACAGACAACCAACCCATCACAGACCATGTAAAGCTCTTCCAGACAACACACTATGAACCAAACCAGAAACACCTTAAAGCAAAGCTAGATGTTGGCAATTGCAGCTTCGTAAAGAGTTCTGGATAGCTGTCCTTTTGCTTTTTCCTACCTTCTTTGTCTAAGACACAACTGCAGGAAAAGAAGGTGGAGAAGAGGAGGGATTATCATGGGCTGGATGCTAACTTAGTCCATTTGGGCTGCTATAACACCATACCACAGGCTGGGTGGCTTATAAACCACAGAAATTTATTCCTCGCAGTTCTGGAGGTTGGAAGTCCAAGATTAACATGCCAGCATAGTCACATTCAGGTGAGGGCCCGCTCACTGGTTCACGGCTGGTCTTCTCGCAGTGTCCTCACATGGTGGAAGGGGCTATGGATCTCTCTAGAGCCTTTTTAATAAGGCATGAATCCCATCCATGAGGTCACTACCCTCGTGACTCATGCACTTTCCAAAGTCACTGCCTCCTCATACTATCATCCTAGAGGGTTGCGATGTCAAAGGATTTTGAGGGAACACATTCATTTAGACCATAGCAGTACTGAGCTAAGAATACTAGCAGTAGAAAATACTAGGAAACGGTAAAAAGACAGGAGTCTCAAACCATCATGGAAATAACACCTTGGACCCTCCCCATTGTCAAAGTCTAGGGAATTGCTATGGCTGTCAGTGCAGGAAAGCTCAGTCCCCAAACAAGGAATGCAGAATGAGGGTGGGGACAGTCAGAAATGTACAAGAAGGAATGTCCTTCTTCCTTCCTTCACTAAGTAGCTGCTCAAGAATGTCTGATTCCCCCAGCAACCAGATACCTGTGGGTAACACAGCAAGCTGGTGGAGTGCAAGGCTGGGCCACGTACCTGGGCTATAGAACCTGGGACAAACTCCCAAAGATGCCCTGCAGGTTTATTTCCACCTCTGAGGGTCTGAATAGATATTTTCCTCAGGTAAAAGGACTTGAAAACCCCATTTCCGGACAACTTTCTACCTCCTACTCATTCATCAAAAATAATAAAATGCCACTTCTCCAGATTAATCTACATCCACATTACTTTCTCCTTGAAAATTCCAAAGCATTCTACTCATATATTGCTTTGGGCCTTCATTATCTCATTAGTTATAAGAATAATGAAAGAAATAGAGCGAGTTTTCCATAGGTCAACCACTTTATAGCAGTGCTTTTATTTATACTGGTATATGATAAAGTTTGAGAAAAAGTTCAGACCCAAATTTAAATTAGTAAATGTGAGACTTGGACAAAACCATTTGATCTTTCCAATCCTCAGCTTCTTTATCTACAAAATAGGGTAACACTGTCTCTCTCATAGGATTGATGTGAAGATCAAATCAAGTTCCTTTCCCCATTCCCACCCCCATCTAAGGCTGAGAAAGTGCTTAAGTGCTTAGCATACTGGACATGCTCAATATAATGTTAGGTCTCCCAAAAGAGCTTGCATTCTGGCTGTCTCTCCCCCAGGATATTACATTTTATTCCCTCTATCAACTACCAAAGTAGACTTCCACAGAGGATACTATTAACAAGTTAACTTGGAGTGTAACTGAATTGCACTGAACTAAGTAAAATTCAGCACTTCTTATCACTCCTAAGTGAATGCCTGCTCAAGTCAGTGGTCATTTAAAATCTAATTTTACAATCATTGAGGGCCTAAAGTCATGGTTGAAACTACAGACTTTTTATTTCGGAGGTAAGTCTTTGGTAAAGTCACAAATTGCCCTCTTACTTTCCTGGACAGTGTCACGCTTAAGCCAGATACCAGAAAAGAGTCACAGCACTAACAAACCATTTGCAACTTTAAGTCTTCAAAAAAATCACCTTTATGAAACCTAGCACAGAATCACTACTAAGTTTCTAAAATCTGTTCTAATGGGGCCTCAGCTGTATGATGATTGCAGGAAAAACTGTTTTCTCTAATTCTTAAAAAGGGTACGATAGCAAATTGTACACAGCAATTTCCTAAGGCAAGCTAAATTGACATTGATATTCACTTTTAAACAAATTACTAGGCTTAGATGCTATGTAAAAACATCCAATAGACTATTTTTATTTATGAATAAAGCTGAGGATCGATTCTGATTTGAAAAGATAATAATCAATTTGGAAATTTCAGAAGTTCTGAACAGTTCATGTGCCATGAATATAGATCTTATTCGAACAATACAATCAAATTAAATGTTTTATTCATCATAGGTCATTATCAGACCGAGAAACCACTGCTTGTTCTTACATCAGTAACTACATTAAAATAAATAACGACTGACTATATATGTCACTCTACTATGGTATCTTTGACGGCTTTTAAAGGAAACCTACTACTTTATAGATTACTTAACATAAAAATATAAAGACAGGCAAAAAAACAAAACATGTAATATTCCAAACTCTATTAACATATTTGTCATAAACATCCTCATTACAGATTTACACAAAAATGGTTTCTCCAAATGAAAACAACTTGCAGGCACTCTCTTTATTCTTGCATTGGCTCACTGAATGTGACTAAGCTGATCTGATTTTTCTCCATTTGCAATCAAATGATTAAAACTGAGCTGGAGCCTTCACAATGTAATTGTACCACAACTCAAACTTTCAACAGCTCAATCATTTTGAACCCCTAACTTCATCAGCACAACGGTCTACTCCATGTAAAGGGCAGTTATGAGGTTACCATCACCCAGCTATATTTTGTTTTAACTTCCTAAGAAAAACAAGACAAACAAGACCAAATCCTCCTAGAACACTGTATTACATTCCTCATAGGGTCATTCATCATTCTGCGAATAGGTCACAAAGATATTTAAAAGGGCACCAAAGAGAAAAAAAAGATTTAAAGGACTGAGTGGGTTAAAAGATGTGTGATACCCACTTCCAGGATCCTAGGGATATAAATGAAAGCTTATCTATAGCTTTTTCTATTAAATGAATAAAAAGAATTACTCCACATTGCTCTGTGGACGCATTTTTATGAAGTGACATTATCAACCAAAGGACTGCAAAGGGGTCAGGTAACAAACATCTCAGTTTCCATCAAGCTGGTCTCCCAGGTTGAAATGAGATTACAAAGAAAGAACAGGAAGCAGATAAGTGATCCTGGAGACGTGAGCCTTCCGGAAGGTGGAAGGCATGCCTTGACCTACTAATGGAACTGTAGAAAACATGTTTTAAATCTAACAAATGTGATTCTAATCCCTGAGTAAAGCCCAGTGGCAGAAATCAGCTTTTAGCTATATGCCTGAGAAAGGAAATGTCTCTGAATTTCACCAGTACCAAATTTACATATGTTTCCACATTAAAAGTCCCCAAACAAAATTATAACTTTACTACTAGAAAACAAATGATAGAAGATGGCCAACTAGATTCCAAACATCTGGATTCCAAACACTGACGTTTCTATTCCTTTTCAATCTATGCATTCACAATTTTTAGAGTTGTAACTAAAGAAGAGATATAAATTTACAGTCTTTACGTTTCCCATATAAATATGTTCATGTCTGAACAGTAATCTATTGAGAACTATACTACTGGGTAGTCGGAAAAGTTATTAAGTATTTTGTCTATGTTTTCCAAAGGTCATTTATTTATATAAAGAACAAAGATCAATGAATGATATATTGCCCGTTTTATTCAATAACCTTTTGCCATCTTTCAGTGAACTTCATAACTCCTCGTTCATAGTAGGACCTGTCTTTATTTGCAAAAAACTGAACAAGGGCTGATTTACAGCCTCATCTGAATTGAACGTTATACCATGCAAGGAGTTTAGAAGAGAGTGTGAAACAAGAGGAAGTCTGACAGCGCAAGGTCAGGTGAGTACGGTGGGTGTGGCAACACATCTCATCCAAGCTCCAATAATTTTTAACGGGTGATCAAACTTGTGTGTGGTCTCGCGTTGTTACAATGGAATGCAACTCCTTTACAACTAACAAGCTCTGAACATTTCTGGATGATGGATTCGTTCAAACTGTCCAACAGCCGACAGTACACATTCAAATTAATTGTTTGGTTCCTTGGTAGGAGTTCAAAAACCACGACACATTTAAATTACACCACACAGAGAACATAACCTTCCTCTGATGAATGTCTACTTTCGATGTCATTTGAGGCAAATCATCACATTGGGACCATGAGAGTTTGCGCACCACATTGTTGTAAACAATCCGCTTCTCATCACCAGTTATCAGTCACTTCAAAAAAAGGATCTTTTGGGCCGGCCGAGTGGTGTGGTGGTTAAGCGCTGGCTTGGGAAGCCAGCGGCCCCAGTTTGGGTCCCATATATGAGGGCCAGTGACACTGCCCTCAAAAAAAAAAAAAAAAAAAAAGGATCTTTTCCTCACGTTTAATGAGCATATCGCAGATGTTTATATGCACCATGAAATGAACTTCTTTGAGTTCATGTGAAACCCAAATATCGAGCTTGCTTATGTATCCCAGCTTCTTCAGGTGGTCATGAAAGCTTGAATGATGGATGTTCAATATTTCTGCAATCTCTCTTGTCGTGTAACATGGGTTTGACTCGATCAATGCCTTAAAATATTTTGTCATCATCAACCTCAGTGGGCCTCCCTGACCCAGGAGCGTCACTGAGATCAAAATCACCAACACGGAGTTTCATGAGCCATCATTGGCACTGACAATCTTGTAGAGCATTGTCACCGTAAGCTTTAAGTAATTTTTCACAAGCGTGATGCGCGTTCTTTCCTTTATGGAAGTAAAACAGTAAAATATGGCAAAAATGCACAGTGTGGTCTTCCATCTTCAACTTGTTGTAAAATCTCCAAAACTCAACCAAATCACTCCATTTTTTTAAGAATGAAGCTAGAACTGTCAGCTGTCAAATGACATTAGCAATAACATAGATGCGAATGACTCTAGAACTTCCAAAAATGAACCAGAGCCATCTGTTGTAAACATGCGTCATGACTTTTCCGACAACTCAGTAACACAAAGACAAAAACAGGAATAGCATAAATAAATATAAAAACACAGCTAGCATTTTATTATGAAAAATGTCCAATTTTCATAAGACATAAAATCATACTATATTCTGAAAACCCAAGACATAGTAACTCATAATTTTCCATTTAGTAAATAATAGTTTTGTGAACTGTAACTTTTTCTGTATAAAAGACCCAATTCATATAATCATTAATGAAAATTCTTGAAATAATATACCAAACTTTTAAATCCTCAGTTAGTAGTTATTGGTAATGATTAAGACACAAGTAATGAAAAAAATTTAATCTGTTTTATTCAAATAGATAATGGGCATAAAAATGCCTACCATTTTTATGAAAAAAAAAAAAAGTATTTCTTAAATTTCTTTAAATTTTTCAATTACAGTTGAAATTCAGTATTATATGAGTTTCAGGTGTACAGCATAGTGGTTAGACATTTATATAACTTAAGAAGCATTCCTTCAGTAAGTCTTGCACCCACCTGACAACACACTAGTTAATGTATTATTGGCTGTATTCCTTACGCTGTACTTTACATCCTGGTAACTATTTTGTAACTGCCAATTTGTATTTCTTAATCCCTTCACCTTTTCACCCAGCCCCCCAACTACCCTTCCCTTTGGCAACCATCATTTTGTTCTCTGTATCTATAAGTTTGTTTCTGGTTTGTGTGTTCATTTGTTTTTTAGATTCCACATGAAAGTGAAATCAGAAAAAAGGTATTTTTGATTTAAAGTAATGTATGTGGCAATCTAGAAAATGCATTTAGATTGATTTGTATTCTCTTCTACCATTTCAGATTCTCATAGTTATCCCACAGAGAAATAAGCGGAGACCAGTACTTTTAACAGAATGACTCAAACAGGAATGGAAAGGAAGAGTAGCAAAAATACAATAGTTTATTTAAAAAAAAAAAATAGGAGATATAGTGCAGCTTATACCCATTTCTTGAAAAAAACATTTTCATAGAAAAACTGCACTACAAAAACATAAGTGAAGTGTGGCCTTGGGGTAAAGAATGGAACTGAAACCAGAAATAAAACCTTACATTTACGGTCAATTAATTTTCTACAAAGGTACCAAAATAAGTCAATAAGTAATGGACAGTCTTTTCAAAAAATGGTGTTGGGACAACTGGATATCCATATGCAAAAAAGAAAAGAACAAAACTGAACATACACCTGAACATTACACCATACACAAAATTTTACCAAAAATGGATCATAGCCTTATATGTAAGGACTAAAAAAACAAATGTTCTATTTTAGAAAGAAACATTAGAGAAAATATTTGTGACCTTTGGTTAGGCAAGGAATATTTAGAAACAAAAATCAGGAAGCTTTGGGGGAAAAAATGATAAACTGAACTTTATTATAATTAAAAACTTTTGATCCTTAATAAACATCATTAAGAAAGCAAAAAGACAAGCCAGATACTGAAAGAAAATATGTGAAAATTCACATATCCAATAAGACAAGGATTTGAATAGGCATTTCCCCAAAAAAGATATAGTAGTGGCTAAGAAGCTCACTGATTGAATTACTAGCTTAATTTAAGTATGAGGAGATAAATTTCATAATTACCATCTTCTGTCCTTTTCAAAAAGCTATATAATATTTCATTAAAAACACCAAAACATGTTACTTAGTATTTCTCATATCAGTAAAGTTTTCACTGTAAAAAATAATGATAACATTCAGACTGCACAAGAAATAAAACTACCTTTAGTCACAGATGATATAATCTGGTATGTAGAAAACCCTAAGGAAGTCACATACAAAATTTAAAAACTATCAGTACTGATAAACAAGTTCAACAAGGTAGAGGCAAACAAGAGCAATATACAAAAATCAATTGCATTTCTATACACTTAGCAATGAATTCTCTGAAAATAAAATTGGAAAAATGATTCCATATACCTGAAACTAATAAATAATAATAATAACAATATCAATGATTCCATTTATAATGGAATCAAAAAGAAAAGAATACTTAGGAATAAATGTAACAAGCACAAGCTGTATTCCCTAAAAAAACAAAACACTGTTGAAAGAAATTAAAGAAAACCTAAATCAATGGAAATACACCCCATGTTCATGGATCAGAACTCTTAATATTGGTAAGATGGTAATACTCCTCAAATTTATCTAGAGATTTAACACAATCCCTATCAAAAAGCCAGTTCCACATTCGAAGATCAATTAATATAATCCATTATATCAATAAGCAACAAAAGGAAAATCATATGAGCATATCAATAGATGCAGAAAAAAACATGTGATAAAAATCCAACATCCACTCCTGACAACTCTCAGCAAAAATTACGAATATAGGAGAGCTTCCTTAACTTGATAAAAAAAAAAAAAAAAAAACCTACAGCTAGCATTATACATAATAGTGAGAACTAATGTTTTCCCACTAGATCAAAAACAAGGCACGATGCTACTACCTCTCACCACTCCCATTAGACATCATATTAGAAGTCGTAGACATCATATTAGAAGTCGTGGGCTGGCCGAGTGGCGCGGTGGTTAAGCACTGGCTTGGGAAGCCAGCGGCGCAGGTTCGGGTCCCACATATAAGGGCCAGTGACACTGCCCTCAATTAAAAAAAAAAAAAAAAAAGTCGTAACTAGGGAAATAAGACAAGAAAATAAAAGGTAAACAAATTGGGACGGAAGAAATAAAACTGTCTTTGTTCACATATGACATCATTGTCTATGTAGAAAATCCCAAAGAATCAATGAAAAAACTCCTGGAACTAATAAGCAATAATAGCAAGTCTACAGGATACAAAGTTAATACACAAAAGTCACTTGCTTTCTTATATGTTAATACCAGTAATAAACAATTGGTATTTGAAATTAAAAACACAATACTATTTATATTAGCACCAGAATAAATGAAATACTTAGATATAAATCTAACAAAATATGTAGAAGATACATATGAGGAAAACTACAAAACTCTGATTAAAAAAAATCAAAGAAGATCTAAAGAAATAGTTATTCCACATATATGAATAGGAAGACTCAATTGTCAAGGTATCAGTTCTTCCCAACTTGACATACAGACTCAACACAATCTCAATCAAAATCCCAGCAAGTTATTTTGTGGATATTGATAAACCGATCCAAAAGTTTACACGGAGAGGCAAAAACCCCAGAACAACCAATAAAATATTGAAGAACAAGAACAAGGTCAGAGGACCAGCAATATTGACTTGAAGATTTACTATAAGCTACAGTAATCAAGACAGAGTGGATTGGTACAAGAACAGACAAATAGATCAATGGAACAGAACAGAGAGCCGGGGAATAGACCGACACAAATATAGTCAACTGATCTTTGATAAAGGAGCAAAAGCCATCCAATGAAGAAAGGATAATGATTTCAGCAAATTGTGCTGGAATAGCTGGACCGCCACATAGAAAAGATGAATGTAGACAAAGACCTTACACCTTTCACAAAAATTAACTCAAAACAGATCAGAAATATGAAAGTAAAATGTAAAACTATATAACTCCTAGAAGATAACATACGTGAAGACCTTGGGATGGCAATGACTTTTTAGATACAAACCAATGATCCATGAAAGAAATAACTGACAAGTTAGACTTCGCTGAAATTAAAAATTTCTGCTATAAGAAACAGTCACTCTTTCCCATCTTGAAAAATAGTGGGTGAAAAAGCTGAGAAGCCAGACATTAAGGAGAAGAAATCTGATGCCAAGCAGGCTGATGCTGGTGGCAAGGTTAAGACGGGTGGTCTCAAGGCCAAAATGCCTAAGAAAGAAGGGGAAGTCCACTGCAGCCGAAACCCTGTCCTGGTCAGAGGAATTGGCAGATGTTCCCAATCAGCTATGTACTCCCTAAAGGAAGTATTCAGCAGCTAAATCCAGGATTAAAAAGAAAAAGAAGGAGAAGGTTTTTGCTACCATCACAAAACCAGTTGGCAGTGAAAAGAATGGTGGGACCTGAGTGGTTAAACTTCACAAAATGCCTACGTACGATCCTACTGAGATGTGCCCCAAAGCTGTTGAGCCACAGCAAGAAACCCTTCAGTCAGCACGGGAGAAAACGGGGCCAGCATCACTCCCAGGACCACTCTGATCAACATCTTCACTGGGCGCCACAGAGGCAAGAGGCTGGTTTTCCTGAAGCAGCTGACCAGTGGGCTTGCTGTTGTGATTGGACCTCTGCCCCTCAATTAAGTTCCTCCATGCAGAATACACCAGAAATCTGTCATCGCCACCTTCACCAAAATTGGTTTCAGTGGTGTGAAAATCCCCCAACACCTCACTGATGCTCACTTCAAGAAGCTACGTAAGTTCAGACACCAGGAGGCTGAGGTCTTCAACACAGAAAAGGAAAAATACGAGATTACAGGGCAATGCAAAGTTATCAGAAAGCTGTGGACTCGCAAATTCTGCCAAAAATCAAAGCTGTTTTCAGCTCCAGGGCTACCTCCACTCTGTGTTTGCTCTCACAAATGGGGTTTATCCTCACAAACTGACGTTCAAAATTTATTACGAAGAACCTAATTAAATGTCTGATCTGTTTAAAAAAAAAAGAGAAGGTGGTGGTAGAGAAGGAGGAAGAGGAGAAGAAGGAGGAAAGAAATTGTCACAAGAATGAAAAGACAAGCCACAGAACTGGGAGAAAATATTTGCAAAAGATTTCTTTGATAAAGGACTGGCATCCAAAATATACAAAGAACCTTTAAAGCTCAACAATAAGGAAATGAACAATCCAATTAAAAAATGGACAAAAGATCGGAACAGACACCGCACCAAAGAAGATATACAGGTGGCAAACAAGAATGTGAAAAGATGTTCCACGTCATACATCATTAGGGAAATGCAAATGAAAAGAACAATGAGATATCACTCTACATGTACTAGAATGGATAAAATCCAAAACACTGACACCACCAAATGCTGGAGAAGATGCAGAGAAATAGCAACTCTCATTCATTGCTGGTGGGAATATAAAATGGTACAGATACTTTGGAAAACAGTTTGGCAGTTTCCTATAAAACAAACATACTCTGACCATACAATCCAGCAATTAGGCTCCTTGGTATTTACCCAAAGAAGCTGAAAATTTATGTCCACACAAAAACCTGCACACTAACGTTTATAGCAGTTTCATTTAGAACTGCCAAAACTTGGAAGCAACCAAGATGGCCTTCAGTAGGTAAAGGGATAAATAAACTGCAGGTACATCCAGACAATAGACTATTACCCATCATTAAAAACAGCTATCAAGCCATGAAAAGACACGGAAGAACTTTAAATGCACACTGCAAAGTGAAAGAAGCCAATCTGACAAGGCTACATACCATGTGATTCCAACCAACTGACATTCTAGAAAACTATGGAGACAGTAAAAGACCAGCAGTTGCCAGGGGGAGAGACAGAGTGATAAATAGTTAGAACACAGGGGAGTCTCAGGGCAGTGAAAGTACTGTGTGTGATAGTATAATACTGTAACGGTAGATAAATATCATTAAATAATTGTCAAAGCCCATAAAATGTACAACTGAATTAACCTTATGTAGACTATAGACTTTAATTAATAACGGATCAATACTGGCTCAATAATTATAACAAATGTATCAAACTACTTACTACAAGATGCTAATGACTGGGAAACCAGGTGGGGGCAAAGAGGGGGAGACACTCTATACTTTCTGCTCAACTTTTCTGTAATCTATAACTGCCCTCCCCAAAATAAAGTCTATTTAACTTTTTTTTAAGCAAATAATTATTAAAAAAATAAAATAATAATAATAAAGTGTAACATTAATAAGAGGAAAGAAATCTTTAAAATTCATGAGACACTCGCAATTCTGCTTAGAACAAAAAGACAACTGAGATTTTGGTGAGAAAAGCATCTGTTACCCTGTGGTGTTAAAATAAACTCTGGACAGCTCTCTGATAACCTCTCATTTGGCTGTTCCCGAAACAATTGTGTTTATAGTAAATACAAAGATTCTACTACTAGCAAGCTCTGAAATTATCTTCCTTATCTGCAATTTATTTTAACTACAGGCTCTGGAAAGCCTTTCTTTCAGACTCAGAAAGCAAAAGCAACTGAATTAAGTATACTTTTGAAAAATGTTTCTGAAGACTAAATCCTATGTCTCTTTTGTTAAATAACAGCTCTCTCTGCTAGTCCACAGCCCAGCAGAATTCATAATTTCATCTCTTTACTCCCACAGAGCTTAGTTCTTACATCTAGTGATATTTTCACACTGACAGCTAGCCGAATACTGACCTAACCTATCCCCTACACCTGCAGCTCCTGAACACAGGAGCTGTGCCACAGCCATGTCATGCTAAGCCTACAAGGCAACACCAATCACGTTTGTAGATGTTAAGTGAAGGGCACCTAACTCAAATTAGCTCGCTAACCTGCCAGGAAATTGAACCCAGAGTTGCTGGCTTCAAATGCTGTAGAATCCCAAAGTGTGTGTATCCATGTGCGTGCGTGCGTGTGTGCGTGTGTCTGTGTGTGTCTGTGTCTGCGTGTGTGTCGCCAACCCTTCCCCATCCTCATCTCATTTCCTCCATCTCCCTGCTCTGATTTCCTCTGCGTTGACTTCATTCTCAAAAAGGCTGTCCCCCACCAGCAGCTCCAACTTAACAAACCCACAAAAAGCAAAAACTTTTTTGCTACGGTTTCAGTGACAATATCCTCCATAAACTGATCCTTGTGACCCTGACTAGTCAAGCTTATATCACATGCCCATAACAGAGACAGTGGAGTCACCTCCTCTAATTATATAGGCTGAAAACAAAGCAAGGGTGACTGCCCAGGGAAAATGTGGGTCATTTGTTGAAAGAAAAGGATGCTGGGGGAACAAAGTCAGCAGACAGTCTCTACGTCACACGCTCTCAAGGCTGCTCCACTCTAGTGCGTATTTATCGTTATTATGTATAATGCCGAGTGACCCACTGAATATCCAATAGAAAATCTTTGCAGTGTCTGGCCCTGTACAATATACTTTCTCAAAATGAATTATTTTCCACCTGATTGCCACAGGTGAGGTTGTTTATACAGTTTCATTCTCCAGCTCCATAATAAACCTACTTTGTACTTATTTATACTCCTATTATTTTCAGGACATTTCTTCTCCTTCGTCCTATATGTATATCTTAATACCAAAAGCATGCTGCTGAAACCAAACGTGTTGCTAGCTTCTTTTTTTTTTTTTTTGAGGTGGGGTGGGGGAATAAAAGTAAAAACTTGCCAAGCAAACTAAAGTACCACAGAGTGGCCCCCACCAAAAAAAAAAAGTCAGGTTTCCATGTTCCACCCTTCAAGATGTAAAAACACAAATGAGGGCAAGTCTCTGAAAGCACTAATACCAGTCCATACTTTCTCAGGGTCACTGCTTTCTCTCCAAACTAAAGCCAAGATCACTAAGTCTGTTACGGGTGGCCTCTGGTTCTGGCTTCTTATATATGTGTGTTTGAGATCTTATTCCTCTCTTCTCTGAGAGAGGAGAAGAACATCTGATGAGAGAGAGAGGGTGGGACAGAGGAAAGGAAGAGAAAAAGAAGACAACAACGCACTGTACATAGAGGTTTGTCAGGATGTATCTGCCATTTGTATGATGCTAGGAATCTCTCAAATAACTGAAAGGATTATCTTGGGTTGTTGCAAAAGCACTTCATGGAATAAACAAAGCAACTTTTCCTCTTGGAACCCACTCCACTTTATCCAGCCTCTCTTACCTTATACCAACCTGATTTTGCTTATGTTATGATCCGTTCGGGCTTTCACAGCAGCTTTCTTTTATGGATTTTCCATCCAGCAAATGTTTCTGTTCCTCGGCTGGGCAGATCCGACCACAGCATGCTTGGCTACCGACCACAGCAGCTCGCCCACGGCAGCTCCAATCTGGAGGCAAAGGCCAGAAGCCGTTATAGGGGTTCAGATTCACAAACTAACTCTCTCTCTCTCTCTCTCTCTCTCTCTCTCTCTCTCTCTCGTATATTTGGCAGAATAACCCCAAAACTCTCCCAAATGTTTAAAATCATTACTGAACGGAGACAATAGCTTACAAGGTGTTCTAAATACAAGCATGGGCTATTCAGAGGGGAGGGCTGAAATAGTATTTAATCATTATTGAAAAAGGTTTGGCCAAATGATTATGCTCTGTTTGTGGAAAACTTAAAAGCCAGATGTTTTAATGAACCCCAGAAAACACAAGCTGCAACTAAAATTTCATGAACACCCTGATCTGCCCTGTGGAAAACCACAGGAATGTTCTGGCAAGGCTCAGTCTGAATTCTTGGGACACAGAGGGCTGGAATCATTCCCCTTAGGAACTTGAACAGAAAATTAACTTGCTCAATATGTTTTTTAAAAAGTAAAATGAAACCCAGATTTAATCTCAATCAAATATAAAAACATTTCAGAACTTCAAAGTCACCACCAAAAGACACATAAGGGAAAGGTCATAAAAAAATTCCAGAGTGGTTCAGGATTTAGAACGTACTTTCAATGCAAAGTGAATGGTGCAACAGAAAAGTTTTATAGGCTAAATAATCCAAAGGAGAACCAAATCACCTTTCACTTCATAACAGAGGAAAACGATATATAAAACCAATATTCAACACATGAATCATAAATATTATCAAAAGTATAACAGTTGAGCCAAAGGAATCTCTTAACTATCCTACTTCATGCCAAACCTGTGGCTTAGCCCCCAGTAGGCAGCTACCACCCTTTATCATGAAGAGTCATGGCATCCAGAAAAACAGTGTTAAAACAGTGTATGCTCACTGATGTCAGCTAACAAGTCTGGTACAGACATCTAAAATGAGGGGACCTTATAAAAGTAATTAGTAAATAAGAACTAATAGATTACTACGTCTTCATTTGTTAATTATAGTAATAGTCATGACAACATCTATACATGCTAAATATTGAAAACCTATTCAAGAGGGAAAAGGACAAATGTTATTTTCAGATACTGGGTGCATAATTCTATTTCTGTAAGTCAAAACAGACCCCATCACAAGCATAATATTAACATTAATCTCTACCTTCATTAGAATCTTAGTCCCAAAAATCCTCTCAAAAGGAACACAGCAGGAAAAAAAGCAAGGTATCAAGTTATGTAGGGATGATATGCTACCAATTTTGTTCTACAAACTGAGTGCGTATAATCTAAAGACACCAACATATGAGCAAAAGCTATTTCTGGGTCATAGAATTAGAAGATATTTGTATTTTCTTCTTGGTGTCTTCCAAATTTTCTACAATTAATATGTATTGCTTGCAGTATTAGAGTATTTTTAAATAAGGTTTTTATAAATAATATGGGAATACAAATCAGAAACGGGATATGATACTATATTAGCCTGATCTGTGGGCTTCCTCTTATCTGAACAATAAGGACTAATATATTAAGTCTTCGTTTCTCTGAACTCAGTAATTCTTAATTTAAGAGCTCAAAACTCAAGTGTCCAGTAACACTTCCAAGGCTAACAACGGTCCTTTCCTAAAAATGAGAAAAATTTGTTCTTATTCTGCAAACTCACCACAAAGAGACAGGTAGAACCATGGCTATTTCCCTCCCTAACTAATGCACCCAAACTTCTCCATCCCTGGCCATGCCATACACTTGTTGCTTAATTAAAAAGAGCGCCTTAAGACCGGCCGAGTGGCGCGGTGGTGAAGCGCTGGCTTGGGAAGCCAGTGGCCCCGGTTCGGTCCCACATATGAGAGCCAGTGACACTGCCCTCAAAAAAAAAAAAAAAGAGTGCCTCCTTGGTGTTGCCTACGATTCCACAGGAGAACAGCCCTCAGTGAACACTGCCCCACTCCATTTCTGAGACTCTCAGCATCTCCAAAAACACAAAACACTACGGCGGAACCTTACCACTGGAGGACCTGGCCATCCAGCATTCCAAGAAGCCCCACCCCACCCCCAGTTTATAAATGAAGACACTGATGCCAAGAGAGGTCAAATGTTTTAAGGCCACACAGTCTGCAGGGCAGGGACGCGAGTCCAGGTCACCAGCCTCCACCAGCCTCCACTTGGACCAAGTGCTCTTTCTACCACGACGATGTCTCAGCGCGCACTCTTTGAAATACACGTTTGTATGAACCATCCTCCCATGTTAAATTCATATCAGCAAAACCAGAAGAACAAGACAGAAATCTGTTCCACTAAAAATGAAATGCATGCAGGAAAAAAAGCCAAGGCTCAACCCGCAGGCTAAAAAAGACTGCCCGGAACACGCTCAGTCAGAGAACAATGGGAGCAGTGTGTGCTAGGCGGCAGGTGTCCTGCACAGAAACTGCCTATCACACGGAAAGCTTTCTGGTCCTGGTACTTGCACATTCCCACTGCTCAAAGCTGGACAGGAGATTTTCAACAAGATAAGGCTATACTTGTACCAAGCCACCTGTGAGACACAGGTAGGATGCATGCTCACCGAAGAGGTGGAAATAAGTGATTTATTGACATCACATCTGGTCTCTTCCTTCCAAAAGGACCTAAGTCTTAGGGGAGAGGCATTGATGATTCCAAAAATTCAAAAAACAAGAGTTGCTAAGAACTAAATTAAAAGAATGCAAATGCTTCATATCTTATGTCTGATGTGACCTTACAGAGCAAGAAGGATTTGTCTCTTTTCTTGTGATTTATTTGAAACATTGCTCACCTCCACTTCTTGCTTAGCATCTACCTATAGGGTCTACACCACACCAATCAGAAACCAAAAAGTCCCTTGCAAAATGTGAATAGCCTGAGAAGATGGGGAGAGAAGAGGACGATGGCAATGACAAACTCAGCATCGCTGCATGAAAAGCCTTCATTGAGCTCACTTCTGGTCACCCTTCCCCTGCTGTGCAGCACAGCAACAAAGGCAAGAACTGTGAGGCTGCTAATAAAAAGCCACACCAAGGGATGATGTGATCCCGTTTTGTAAGAGCCAGAACAAACACAACGGCTCTGTGCTGCCTCATCTGAGAAGTCAGGCACCTCATGAGAAATGAAAATGTGTTTTTTCCACCCAAAACCACTCCTCAAGTCTCCATATATTTCCATGGCTGGGTCCTGCAGAAGGGACCGCATAGGCAGTTTATTCCTGTCTATATATACCTCAGTTTTAACGCTAAACGTTAACGTCCACCGAGGGCACAAGGAAATATTGTAGATTCTTGTTGTTATTTCACAATGAAATCAAAGCTTTGTGGTGAGTATTGTTCAAGTCATTTGTAAGGTAATGGCAGTAACTTTAAATCTAGCAGTCGAGTAGAATGAACTCTGACCTATTAATGAAATCGGGGGCAATCCTGCCGAAGTCAACAAATCGTCTTTCTCCACAGAGACTAAAAGAGAAATTAGAATTAGATCCGATTCATAGACTTTAAAATCCTTTCTTACTTGGAACCTTGGCTGTGTGTGGTTGGGGATTTTTTGCCTTTGGCAAAATGTGCACGCAGACATTGACACCATGTGAGAACCTGAAAGGTTTGGCTAGCATTTTTTTTTTTTTATTATTCTAATGCCACAGGGAAGGTTTCTTTTTCTTGAGCCTGATTCCAGAAATATCTGCCAAGCCAATTCCATACTTCCGAAATTTCTAACTCAAAATGACCAGAAGAACCAGGCAAATGAATATGGTAGAGAACGTTCCCCTCATGGCTTTGGAAATTTTATTTTAAAAACTTAGATTCACAGTATCAACAACTTTACATCTTACAATGTTTGGGAGAGGGAAGTTAAATTCTATGAAATAGTGATGGCTAGTTTTTGTGTTTCTTTCCCGAAAATGCTATCACAGATACCCATCACAGGCAACCAAATGAATAACCCAAACTGGCAACCAACTAAGTTTGTGGCCAATGAAGACATTATGGCCATCTGGAAAAGGTTTCCCGTGGTAACTTCCTCATACTCTCCATTAAAGAGAATTTCAATGGGGGGGGGGGGGACAGGAGGGAGGTGCGGAGAGGGGAAATTTATGTTTATTAATGTTTTAAAGATTGTTCTGGAAAGAACAAGGGATGAAGAAATGAGCACAGTTAGAAGTTAGAGTCCCAGCTCTGCTACTTATGACCCAAGGTTTTCTGGGGCAACTAACTAACTTACTCTCTTTAACCTTGGTTCCATCACTTGTAAAACTGGGATGATACTACCAGCCAACTTCATGGGACTGTCAACCGATGAAGCCAATGCAAAAGCAGTATAGAAATTTTGAAGGCACTATGTATTCGTTCAACAAATATTTACGAAGAAGCTACAGTGCTGCCAGACATGGCACTGCGACACAACCAATCAAAAGGTGAAGGTGAAGGAGGGTACAGGGAACTGTGGGAACACTTGGGCAGCCTCTGATCCAAATACCAGACACATATCAGGTATTGTGACTTTTGCGAGCCCTTGAGAAAGTTTCTCAGTGAAAAGTGGTAGGTGTAGTTTTTAGTTTTAGTCATCTAGTTGTTAGCTCATTCATTTAGTACACTTTTTATTGAACACTCACAACTATATGTCAGGCACCATTCTAGGTGCTGGAGACAGCACTGAACAAAATTTCTGTCCTAATGGAACTGATATTTCAGTCAATGCTAATCCATAGGGAAGGTAAAATATATTAACTAAACAGGCTTAAGCAGCAAGGCTGCTTCTGCTGCAATACAATAGCCTTTTTTTTTTTGGAGGGCAGTGTCACTGGCCCTCATATGTGGGACCAAACCGGGGCTGCTGGCTTCCCAAGCCAGCACTTAACCACTGCACCACTCGGCCGGCCCTCATCTAGCAGTGAATTTTTATCATCAAGGACAAGTAAGAAAAATAAATGAGGCAGAATTAAAATCAAAATAATGTATTCCTGCCAAATGAAGGTGCTTTATATGAAGAAAGGTTCAAATGCAGGGAAGTGGAAGGACAGCTGAGTTTCACAAGGATCTCGGAAGAACCAGAACTCTGGCTGTCAGAACCATAATCACATTTTCAAGGAGAGGCTTAATTTTAGTCAAACGAAATTATCTGTCATGATAAATTAAGCTTAATTTAAATTGTATTGGTTTTATAGCTTTGCTTGACTTTATTGCATAAATCTGGCATTGTTTTATATATATGTAAGAACTGGAAGTATAAGGAGTTTATACCTAGTTTTATATTTGGGAATATTTAAGCTATTTCATAATGAAAATGTTTCGTAATAAAAATATTTCATAAAAAATAAAAAAGAATTTTTTTCTTTAAGTAAAGAGGTCTATAAATTATTAAGACTTAAGGAACACTGCTCTTTATATACTTTGCCATCTTTGATACATTCATAACTCTCTTCATAAACAAATAGAAATGGAATATAACAGCACAAGCAAAAAATCATTTATTAAACTCCAGTTCTCCAGCTGTTTGAACTAACTCAATACTGATGAATCTGTTAAGGCAGCATGCTTTGTTTGTTTCCTCTAATAGTGGTTTTTACTAAGTAAAACGACAAGAAACAGTGCTATGCCCAGTTCCTACCATCACCCACTTCTACTACAATTTATATATTGGTACATACGTACCTGGCAACAGTACAGCAAACGAAATGTGTCAAACAAAGCACAGTCCCTGCCTTAAGGAAGTCCATTTCCTGGTTGGGTTTCAATAACTGGGAAGCTTGTTAAGTATAGCATTGTTGTTCTGAATGATTACAATAAACTCCCAATCATTTCTTTTCAACTTCTATATTCCTATTCTTTATGGACTGATGGACTGTAGTTCCTTCAGCCTCTAGATAATTCACTTTAAAAGCCCCCCTACCAAGATAAAACTACTGACCCATGTGTTGACATCTTTTCTCTTCCCACAGAGTCTGACTCAATCAGAACCAGAGGGGAGGCCACAGCACATCCATGCAATCACTTGCTGGACAGAGGAACACAGTGGGGCCCAGAACATTGAAAAGGCTTCCCTGGGGCCACATGGCTGATGGGCAGAGACTAGAACATGCTTCTATCAAGTGTTGCCACCCAGTCCAACTCTGTGACGCATCTGACTCATTCTAAATCATAAATTGTTTGAACTAGGACTTCAAATTAATGACTTTGGTCATCATTAATTCTGCTTCTTTAAAGAAGTTATGTAATTTGATATTTTACTAATAATAATTTGAGGGTGGTTCACGCAGTTGTTTCAATCAAAGTATCTCAAATTCTGAAACCTAATTCCAGGATTCTTTTTTTTTTTTTCCTTTTAATTGGGGGAGGGGAACCATGTTGGGGAATTGGGGAAGGGGACCAGCCAAGTTGTTTTTCTTCATTCTTAGTTGTGGAAGGCGCCAGTTGCCATCTGGCTGCCCATCAGCAGCTCGTGTCCTCTAAACTAAAGGTGCTGTGCTACAATCTTAGTTGCGGGTGGGCGTAGCCACCATCCCATAAGGAAGTCGAACCAGCAGACTTGTTAAGAGCGCACCCTCTATCCACTGAACCATCTGGGCAGCAGCTCAGTTCAAGGTGCCGAGTTCAGTTTTAGTTGCGGGCGGGCATGGCCCACCATTAAACAGGTAATCTTGTCATTAGGAGCATGTGCTCTCACCAGCTGAGCCATCCTGCCACCTGTTGGCAGCTCAGCGGCAGCTCAGCTGGGCACGGCGTCACTGGCCCATGTGGGAATCAAACCGGCAGCCCTGTTGCTCACAGCTCATGCTCTTAAGCTAACTCAACCAACTGAGCCACTCGGCCAGTCCCAGGAGTCTCACTTGCAAGTTTTTTGCTTTTGTTTTTGTTTTTGCTTTTTAATCAGAGTACATTAACTCAGGGGGAGAAAACTGAGATTACCTTTTTTTTTTGAGGGCAGTGTCACTGGCCCTCATATGTGGGACCCGAACCGGGGCCGCTGGCTTCCCAAGACCAGCGCTTAACCACCGTGCCACTTGGCCGGACCTGAGATTAACTTTTCAATTCAAAGAAAGAAAAAGAACATTCTACAGATAGTTTTAAAATAACACAGTGACAACATGTAACTCTAATTCAGCAATTCTCAAATCAGATCTGGGGTAGGGCATAAGAATATGGATTTTTAACAAGCACAGCACAGATGACTATAATGCTGATGGTCTGAAGGCTACTTGATGGGAAACATTAGGCTATTCGATATTTTAAAAATTAAATTAACTTTGGTACTACTTCTACCTAGCCATGAAAGTTAAAACAAATAAAGAAGAATAAGGGAGAATCCAAAAGACATACTTTACAGACGAGACAGACAGACATGGTGTTACCCTTCAAGCATGTGAAAAAGTGGCTTTCATGGAATAACATTTCAAAATTCTGGCCTAATAAATTATGCTGAGAGCTGCTGCTAAGAATTTTTAAAACCAACTCAAAGCAGAAATGGCACTATCACTCACAGAACAGGTGAAATCAAAAACCAGTACAGGGTTTGGAAGATTTCAGGCCCTCAGGAAATATTTGTTTAATATAGAAGCAACTGCAGCTCTAGCTGGAAATCTATTTAACCACAGAAATGAAATCATAATATTAATATGATCACATTTTATTTTCCCCCTGTGTTTGTTTCCTCGGGGCATCTATAATGGCTAAATTAGAAATGGAACCATAAATATAACAACATTTGTTGGAAAACTCATCCTATATTTTCTTTTTTTTTTTTTAAGATTTTATTGGGGAGTTGGGGGAGGGGAACAGCGTTGGGGAATCGGGGAAGAGGAACAGACAAGTTGCTGTTTTTTTGTTCTTCAGTCTAGTTGCAGAGGACGTTGCTTCACTGGCCCATGTTGGTATCATCATTGCGATCTTCCCTGATGAGGCAGATCAGTCGCCAGACTCTGGATGGTCACTCACTGCGGCTATTAGCAGCTCACGCCAGCTGCCAGCCACTCACGCTGGCTGCCGGCCACTCACTGTAGCCTGTGGCAGTCCACTGCAGCAGGGGCTGCAGCCTACACTGTCATCAGCGCTCGCAGCCCAGCTCCAGGTGGAGCTGTTGTTAGCTGTAGAGGGCAGTGTCACTGGCACTCATATGTGGGATCCGAACGGGGCCGCTGGCGTCCCAAGCCAGCTCTTAACCAATGTGCCACTCGGCCGGCCCTCATCCTATATTCTCATAATTCATAAGTTGATGCACAGCTTCTTCTCAGACTTTTTCAAAAAATATGAACTTTTAAAATTACATACATTATCCACCTAAAACCAAGTAATACTGGCAAGCAAAACCTCCTATTAGAAAGGATAGGTGGGGAAAAAAAGGGGGCGGGAGGAAGAGGTATAATCAACTAAGGGGAAAAAAAATTAAGGCGTAAAGTCAGGAATTAAAATGTAGCTAAAAATACAAATTGCTACTTCAGGGGTCAGTTATGTACTATATCATTTTTAACAAAAGACTTATTCAGAAGAAAATTATCAGAGCTCCTGAGGACACAGAAGGAGAGGTCTCCCTGTGCTCTCTAAATCCACACCAGTTCAGCTTGCCTCATTCATTCATTCACTCACTCATTCATTTCTTTTTATTTCTTCCATTTCACGGTAACATTTGGCAGTGCTTATTTTATTCATTTTATCCAAAATAAAATTCTGATGTTATATTAGAAAAGAAAATTTTTACTTACAAATTAATACCTTCTGTGAAGCTGAG
Source organism: Aselliscus stoliczkanus (assembly GCA_033961575.1). Classification (NCBI taxonomy): domain Eukaryota; kingdom Metazoa; phylum Chordata; class Mammalia; order Chiroptera; family Hipposideridae; genus Aselliscus; species Aselliscus stoliczkanus. The sequence goes on along the minus strand of CM066734.1, from coordinate 68,093,838 downwards.
AGCAGTTTTCTTTCACAGAAGAGACAAAGTATTACAGAAAGATCATGGAAGTGGAAGTCTGAGACTAATGGTTTCAAATCCTGACTACCCCACTTATCTACACTACCTTGAGATGCGTCATTTAACTTTCTGAGTCCATTTTCTCCTCTATACCAAGGAGACCATAACATCTACCTCTGGATGCAGTGAGGTTAGGGACAAAGTGTCCTAAAGAACCTAGCACAGTGCCTGGCACACAGCAAGCGGCCATTTTTTTTAAAGATTTTATTGGGGAATTAATTAGGGGAAGGGAATAGCACTGGGGAATCGGGGAAGGGGAACAGACAAGTTGCTGTCCTTTGGTTCTTCAGTCTAGTTGTGGAGGACGTCACTTCACAGACCCATGTTGGTATTATGATCATTGCACTCTTCCTGGGTGAGGCATATTGATCGCCAGCCATTGGACGGCTGCTCACAGCGGCTCACAACAGCCCACTGCAGCCCCACTTCAGCCTAGGCTGTCGCCAGCCACTCAAAGGCAGCCCAGCTCCAGGTTGAGCTGTTGTTCATCATCTTAGCTGTCGAGGGCACGGCGTCACTGGACCATGTGGGAACCGAACGAGTGGCCTTGCTGCTCAGAGCTCATGCTCTCAAGCCAACTCTTAACCAACTGAGCCACTCTGCCAGCCTCAGCAAATGGCCATTTTTATTGTTATTTCACACCTGCTGCATTTGCCTGAGGGCTCCGCAATTTTCTGTCTGGGCAGCAGAGTCTACAGCAAGTACTCCTCAAGCTATCGAACACTCTGTTCCAGGCTGCAAAGGGCACTCGTATGAAAGCCCTCCGCCAATGACCATCTACCACCACCAGAGTTGTTAAAGCTGGGAGCCTGTCCACAGGCCCTTGGAACTGTGTTCTGTTCTCTCCTGAGTACAGATGAAAGGAAAGGTCCTCTCCTACAACACTCCAAAGGCCATTTCCAAGAAAATCTTATTTGTAATTAAAAGATGGATAATGCCAGAAACAAACAAGGTCACTGACTCCTGAGCCAGGTTGCCTGGGTTCAAAACCTGGCTCCTCCCATCCTAGCTGTGTGACCTTGGACATATCATGCAAAAATGATAGCACCTAACTTGTTGGGCTGTTGTTAAGAACTGAATGGGTTAATGTATGTAAAAGTTGGCTATTATTGTTACTATGAAAGAATTACACCCCATTCTCATTAGTGAGGCAATGTGTAAGAGGATATACTATTTTCTCAAAATAAAGACTATACCCAGTTTTACCAAATAAAAGAGGCTATACCCAAAAAGAGACTATACCCAAACGGAAGTCCCATAAATTGAATCGTACACTAGACACACCAGAAAGTCATTCTGGTTTGTCTAAAGCAGTGGCTCTAAGCCAGGGTAGCATCAGGCACACCTGGGAAGCTTTTCCAAAAGGTACATGCCTGGGCAGTAGGTCTGGTTTGGAGCCCAGAATGTGTATTTTTGACAAAGCACTGTTTCCCTAATGCCCACCTGGAGGTAGGAAACATTGGTTAAAAGCAAGCCCCAACTTTATAAGACCAGCCCTTCTTGGCAGGATGGGGGCAGTTCAGGGGTGTTGCAAGGGTACCATGGCCCATAAAAATGCCTCTGTAACCTGCCTGCTGCTGCCTGAAATTCATTTACTAGGAGCTTTCCATTGCACAAATCAGAAATACATTTTAAACTAGAAAAGGAACTAACATTGGCTGATCATCTACAGCACATCAGGCCACATACGTGTATGTGTATCTGCCCACTGCACCATACTACCTCCCAGCCTATCACCTGTGCTCAGAAACCCACAGTTCTAAATCAAAGACAATGAAACTGGACTGCAGGAGGAGCTCCACACAGACACCATATCCCACCCCCAGGTCTTCTCTCAGTCGTACTAATCCAGGAATAGGTTGAAGTTTAAGGATGTAGGTTCTTCCACTTACCTCTCGCCCCCTCCTCAGAAGGTGTAGGGCAAATCTCAAACTCATTAGCCTTCATGCTACATTTACACAACAGAAGTGTATTAGCCTCAAATCTCTCTCTCTTCTTATAGGTAAAAGGAAAGGAATAGGTGAATTAATGGAAATAGTTAAACATGAAGAAAATGACCTGATCTACCTCAAAAAACTGCTTTACTAGAAAGCTCAAATAAGATCACAATACCCACTATAATAATATCTAATATTTACTGAACTTAATACCAAGAACACATTATCTCTCCACAACCCCCAGAGATTCCCATTTCTCAGGTGAGAAAACTGATAGCAAAAGGGCAAAACAATTTGTCAAAAGACCCACGGGTTGTGAATGGAAATTCAAGCCCAGGATAAAATCTAGCCTTTTCAACTCAAGTCTAGTATGCTATTTTGTCTATAAAATCACGATGTAATCTGTCAAGTCTTATAGAGCTATTACTTTCCGTTATTAGGACATTTCCATGAGCCATAATGTCCCTCAAAGCTGCAGAAAAAGCAAAGGGGTGTGGATAATCTATAAACTGGAATAAATAAGAGAAGCTTGTAAACCTATTTTCAGCTTAATGAATAGAAAATAAATAGAAGTATCCAAAGCAAATGAAGGCAATCAAAACTGAAATTAAGACAGAAAGCAATAAGCTTAGAAACAAACAAACTAACAAAAAAAATTGCAAGATGCTGCTGTGTGGGTGCTGGAGAAACAATACTACTCATTGGGAAACAGCAAGGATGAAAAACAAGGACAGGGAGGTGATCCAGAAAACTGGAAGACAATGATCCAGGGCCCAAGGCAAGCTGGCTGTAAGGAAATGGTGGGGCCTCACAGGTGCTGCCAGCCTGGGCCTGAGATCCCCAGGCCTGACAGAGGAAATGACGGAAGCCCTGCTGCTTAAGCAATTACTCAGAGTCTGAAGGACACCACACTTCCTCTCACTCCTCCTCCCCGCAAATGCTAAGGCATTACCAGATATCTCAACAGAAGGGATGATTTTTAAGTACTAGATAGAACAGGCAGACAGGACTTCTCTCTCCACCCTGCATCCTAGTTAGCAGTTAGGATGCCAAAAGAGACGTCAGGAAGCTGAGCTAAGCGGCAGAAATCCCCGGTAGTTAGGAAGCCTGATTCCAGATGGGATTCCATTAATGCCCTGGCTATGCTACCTCAGGCAAACCCCCAGCAACTCCAACCATCAGCATCCCAGGGAAGGGCAGACAGGGTGACCTCACTCCCTTCCCGAGTTACCTTGGTCTCCCTCTCAGCTCCCATGGACCACAGTGAGCTCTCCACTGTGCTTGTATCCCAAAGAGAGGGAGTGAGGAAGAGAGAAACTGAGGATAGTCCCTATGAGAACTGGAAATCAAGGGTCAGTTGGTTAGAGCGCAGTGCTCTAATGTTGCCAGTTTGATCCCCACATGGGCCACTGAGATGCACCCTCCGCAACTAGACTGAAAACAACTACTCAACTTGGCGTCAGAGTGGCCAATTAGCTCAGTTGGTTACAGCGCAGTGTTCATAACACCAAGGTTGCTGGTTCGATCCCTGCAGGGGTCACTGAGCTGCATCCTCCACAACTAGTTTGAAACAACTACTTGACTTGGAGTTGACGGGTCCTAGAAAAAATACACTGTTCCCCAATAAAAAATTATTTTTTATTTAAAAAAGACACAAAAGAACTGGAAACCCAAAATATAAACAAGACTAATGGAGCTGATAGAAATGATATCTACTGGGCTGGCCGAGTGGCGCGTTAGTTACAAGTTGGCTTGGGAACCCCAGCTCTGAGAAGCAGGGCTGCAGTTCGGATCCCACATGAGGGCCAGTGATGCTTCGCCCTCTACAGCTAAGATGGTGAACAACAGCTCGACCTGAAGCTGGGCTGCTGTGAGTCGCCAGCAACAGCATAGGCTGCTGTGAGGCTGCAGTGGTCTGCCATAAGCTATCATGAGTGGGCGGCAGCCAGCGTGAGCTGCAGTGGGCCGCCATGAGTGGCCATACCAGAGAAGATCGCAATGATCACAATACCAACATGGGCCAGAGAAGTGACCTCCTCCATAACTAGACTGAAGAACAAAAGGACATTAACTTGTCTGTTCCCCTCCCCCAATTCCCCAATAAAATCTTTTTTTAAAAAAAAAAATGATATCTACTGTTTATTGAGTCATTACTATGTGCCAGACATGTATGCGCTCATTTATTCTTCACAACAACATTCTAAGGAAGGTAGGTGAAGGAATTTGTCCAGGGGACACAGCTTGCTGGGACACAGTTTAAGCTGGGATCTGAACCTGCCCTCCAGAGCCTGAGCTCTTAATCACTTCACATACAGCATTTACCCAGCTAATTATATGACAGCTTCTTTGCTCTTTGGCTGCAATTCTATCAACTCAAACTGACAACATGTATTGCCGAATGCTGCTGGTTTCCCTGGGGAAGAGGAAGTGACACGTTTGCAACTACAATCGGGCAAATACACAGTTTGAGTGAAACTATGCCCTTTACAGACATCACCCCTCTATTCTAGAATCTGTCTTCCTGAGAAAATGTCCCAAGTCTCTTCCAAGAGGACAGCATTCCAGGTGACCAGTCACAATGAGGACCCCGCACAGATAAGCAACACCAAGCCATTCAAGTCATTAGAGAGCCAAGGGCTAGAATCTGGGCCTTCTATTATATAACCCAGTTCCATGTTCTTTCTTTCAACTCTTTAAAAACAAGACCCATGTTTTATCCCTACATTTTATCCTACACATTTTATTATAAAAACTTTCGAGCACATAAAAGAAGTACAAAGAACGAATCCCCACACAGCCATCATCCAGCTTCAACAATTACCAGCTCACCACCAATCTGGTTTCATCTCCACACCCACCTACTACTCCCATTCTCCTCCACTTGAAAGCAAGTGTTTAAATCACAACCTCAATCTCTTAATTCACAACTGATTTTGAATGTACACAAAAAATTTACAACCAGTAGTTTAGGACTAGAAATTTCCGAGACACTGACATAGGGTACAAGAGAAGGTTCAATTTAGAGAAGATCTCAAGACACATAACTTCACTTTGTCTAATTAAGAGAACACAATATATTACTTTGTTTGTACCAGACAGCACAAACCCGATTAAGTGCTTCATCGATAGTTTTTCAAAGGGAATTTATCACAAAAAGTAACAAAAAAAATCTATAGTTTATAGATTGCCTGAAAAAGTGAAATAATAGCATGTCTCCTTAAATGTTAACTCCTTAAATAACTAAAATAGCTATTTTATCCTCTGAATTTCAAACCCTATATCACACTAGTTTTAACATAGGAACAAACTATAAATTCCTTATGTTTTTAGAACCAGAAGTTGTAGTTTAGAAGTTGATTCCTGTCACTTAGGACTATTCTTAAGTGAGTCCTTAACATATGGCTATTTTTTTAGAGGACTAGATTAAATCTGCATGTTTAAGTACATACAAAGGTTAACACAACGCCCACCTTCTAAGAGTAATGCTGGATTTTCATTTTCCTTTTTAAGTCTTATTTTACAAAGGATTTTAAGTGGGTATATTTTCCCTTGGGCCCCATTAGCAGAAATTTTCACCATCAGAGTAATAAACCATTTCCCAAAACCATTACATCCTAACACTTTTTTCACAAAAATACTGATTATTTCACATTTTACTTGAACATTTGAGATGTCTGCAACAAATCTATGTAGAGGAAGGCAATTTGAACTTAAAAATCTAAAGAATCCCAGGTGTGTAATTTTTCCCTCTGTCACGTTGGACAAGTCATGCACCTGTTTAATCACTGTACACTAGGGTCATATAGTACTCTTAAAACATGAACAAGGATCCAGCACCATTCTCCTAATCACTGTGAAGGGCTTTGAGTTGGTCCAACCAATATGAGGCTCAATACGTTTGAACAATAAATGGGAAAACTTTTTTCCTAGATACACATCATTTTGGAAGCTACTGGCAGCCATTCAGCCTCCTTGAGGAGAACCACGTTGGGGGGAAAAAAAAAAAAGATGGCAGAGGAGATAAACACCAAAGCAGTGCTTTTCAATAGCCTGTAACAGTCTATAACACGGCCAGAACAAAAATTGAGAATAAGCATATTTAGAAACATATTTATAGCAATTTGACAGCATTTTACATCTGTTGAATTTAATAATTAAAAATCTAGGGTTCACATTGCTTTTGCAATTGCAAAACAAAAAGAATAAAATACCTAGGAATAAACTTGACAAAGAATGTGAAGGACCTATACACTGAAAAATACAAGACATTAAAAGAAATTGAAGAAGACAAAAAGAAATGGAAAGGCATTCCATGTTCATGGGTTGGAAGAACCAACATATTAAAAATGGCCATATTACCCAAAGGAATATATAGATTTAATGCAATCCCCATCAAAATCCCAAAGACTTTTTTTTAAAGAAACAGAACAAAAAATCATCAAATTTGTATGGAATCACAAAAGACCCTGAATAGCCAAAGCAATCCTGATTCAAATTATACTACAAAGAGACAATAATCAAACTCCTTGACTTCAAATTATACTACAAAGAGACAATAATCAAAACAGCATGGAATTAGCGGAAAACACATACATAGAACAATGGAATAGAATTGAGAACCCAGAAATAAACCCACATGTATATGGTCAAATCATTTTTGACAAAAGGAACCAAACACATACAATGGAGAAAAGAAAGCCTCTTCTAAAAATGGTGCTGGGAAAACTGGAAAGCCACGTACCAAAGGGTGAAATTAAACTGCTGTCACCATACACCAAAATTAACTCACAGTAGAACAAAGACTTAACTATAAGAGCTGAAACAATAAACTGCATAAAAGAAAACATAGGTACTAAACTTATAGACCTTGGGTTTAGAGAGGATTTATGAATTTGACCTCAAAGGCAAAGGAAGTAAAACAAAAATAAATGAATGGGACTGTATCAAACTAAAACGCTTCTGCACAGCAAAAGAAACCATCAACAAAACAAAGAGGCAACCAACCAAATGGGAGAAGATATTTGCGAACACCTCCAATAAGGGGCTAGTACCCAAAATAAATAAAGAACTCATACAACTCAACAACAAAAAAGAAACAATCCAATTAAAAAACAGACAAAGAGGCCCGAACACACATTTCTCCCAAGACATAAAAATGGCCAACAGAAATATGAAAAAAGGCTCAATTTCACCAGCTATTAGGGAAATGCAAATAAAAACCACAATGAGATACCACCTCACATCGTTAAGAATGGTTATCATCAACCAGACAAATAACAACAAATGTTGGAGAGGCTGTGGAGAAAAAGGAGCCCTCATACACTGCTGGTGGGAATGTAAACTGGTACAGCTGCTATGGAAAACAGAATGGAGGTTCCTCAAAAAATTAAGAATAAAATTACCATTGACCCAGCAATCCCTCTTCTGGTATCTATCCAAAAAGTCTGAAAACATTTATCCGTAAAGCTATATGAACCCCCTGATGTTCCCTGCAGCATTATTCATAGTGGCAAGACATAAAAACAACCAAAGTGTCCTTCAATACATGATTGGATAAAAGATTTGGTGCATATATACAATGGAATATTCCTCGGCCATAAGAAAAGATGAAATACTGCCATCTACATAGCAACAACATGGATGGACCTTGAGATTATTATGCTAAGTGAAGTAAGTCAGACAGAAAAAGTCGAGAATATTATGATTTCAGTCATATGTGGGATATAAAACTCAAAGCAACAAATGAACAAGACAAACAAAAAACTCACAGACACAGACAACAGTTTAGTGGTTACCAGAGGATAAGGGAGGAAGGGGTTAATAGAAGAGGGTTAAGGGGATCAAATATATGGTGACAGAAAGAGAACTGAGTCTGGGTGGTGAGCACACAATGTGATATATAGATGATGTATTAAAGAATTGTACACTTGGACAGGCTGAGTGGCGCATTGGTTAAGAGCTGGCTTGGGATGCCAACAATCCCAGTTCGGATCCCACATATGAGGGCCAGTGACACTGCCCTCTACAGCTAAGATGGTGAACAACAGCTCCACCTGAAGCTGGGCTGCTGTGAGTCCCTGGGATGGCATAGCTGCAGCAGTTGCTGCAGTGGGCTGCCATAGGCTACAGTGAGCAGATGGCAGCCAGTGTGAGCTGCCAAGAGCCACTGTGAGTGGCTGTCCAGAGGCCGGCGGCCAATCTGCCTCACCAGGAAGAGCGCAATGATGATACCAACATGGGCCAGTGAAGCAATGTTCTCCACAACTATACTGAAGAACAAAAGGACGGCAACTTGTCTGTCCCCCTTCCCCAGTTCCCCAATGCTGTTCCCCTCCCCCAATTTCTCAAGAAAATCTTTTTTTTTTTTTTTTTTGAGGGCAGTGTCATTGACCCTCATATGTGGGACCGAACCAGGGCCGCTGGCTTCCCAAGCCAGCGCTTAACCACCACGCCACTAGCTGGCCCCCCAATAAAATCTTTAAAAAAAAAAAAAGGATTGTACACTTGAAACCTATAAAATTTTATTGACCAATGTCACCCCAATAAATATTTTTTAAATGGAACAAAAATCTGGGGTTTATTATTTGTCTTTCTAATTTTCATTTTTCTAGTAATTCATTTGTATTATATTTTATAAAAGTATTGGTCTACATTGATTTAGAGCTGTTTAAAAGTTCCTTTCCTCAGATAGCTTGAGAAGCACTAGCCCAAAGATCTGAGAAGACGAACTCAGCCCTGATCAAATGATACCTAAGCCTGACTCTTGATCTCTACCTTTTAGTTAGGTGAGTCAACACCTTTGTTGCTTGAGCCTGTTTGAGTTGAATTTTCTGCCATTTAAAATAGAAACTATTCTACCTGATACAGGGAGCTAACTAACTACCAGCCCAAAGTAAAGTAAGAGAAAGGACAACGATGGAGTTATAAGATAAATCACAGGCAAAGGAACCAAGAATTCCAATCATTATGTAAAACTCTACATGAAACTGAAGAAGAAAATATCCATTCAAAGATGTATAATCAGATAAAGGCTTTTCACAGCCTTGCAATTAAATAGCCACCTTGACAGGATTTCCTTCCTTTATACAATAAGCCCATGCAAACATTTCATTGTCTCACCCACTTCAACAACTGCCAATTTTGAGCCAAATGAATTATCTTCAAGTAAATGTCACACACAGCGGGTAGTGATTTCAGTTTCCTAAATCATTGTCAAAGCTTTGCATATTGAAGTCTCCAAAAAGGAGAACTGGAAAAATGACAATTTCGAGGTGGGAAAGAAACATGAGTTATTTCGAAGCAGCAGCCTGTGATATGCTGAAATCTTTCTTCTAAAGTGCCTCCATCTAACATTTTTCCAAACTGCAATCATTTCAACTGCTGGCTTTCACTACATTTATGCTAAAAATTTAAGCCAAAAATGAACAGAGAGAGAAAAAAAAAAAAAAAAGGAAAGGAAAATATTACTGTGGGGTTGTTTTTTTTTAAGTAAAGATAAAAACTATAAATGGGAAGAATTAGGAAAGAATTAAGAATAAACTTTGTTTAAAAAATGTTGATTAGTTTTATTTATTAACTTAAATACTCCTAAAACAAAGAGGTTACCCTAAGTTAAAAGTCCATGTATAATAGACAAGGTGAGAAGCCAATGTGGGGGATGAGAGGGGAGAAGTACCCACCCTAAACAATCAGCTCAAAACTAGGAACTCCCACATCCCTTAGGAAAATGGTATAATCTCTAGTGAGTGAGGCAGCTAGGGAGGGAAATGCCAGAGCCCCCTCAAAGGTTCCCTAATTGTGGGGTGCAGGGACATGTTCCCCAGGAGTCTGAAATTTTGAAACTTGCGATTTCTTTTTCTATTTTTAAGGGTAGATTTTTTTTTCTTTTTTTTTTTTTTGAGGGCAGTGTCACTGGCCCTCCTATGTGGGACCGAACCGGGGACACTGGCTTCCCAAGCCAGCGCTTAACTCTTTTTCTATTTTTAAAATTCATATGTAATAATATAAGTATATCGTAGGCCATGCAGGTGCCAACCTTATTAGGGTCATGTAATCTCAATTCCTACATTTGCATGTATAAGCACGCTCGTACCAAGGTCGCTTAAAATGAGAGCTATTAACACTAGTGGTTCTCAAGCTGCGCACAGTGCCCCTGACGTGGTCTCAGAGGTCAACATTATCTCAAGTTTGGGAAACTTTAGCCCAGTTATAACTATAGCGTTATCCATTTGGAAGGAAGAAAAAGTAAATTAAAAACAGAGAAAGGTGGGGAGCATTTGAGATCTTGCTCAAATAAAGTCTCATAAAAATTCCAAAGAAAAGAGTAACATGATGCCTCGAGAAGCACACATCACTTCCATAGTATTCTAAACAAAAATGCACAGCATTTTTTTGTCATGAGGAAACAACCAATAAGCTCGAATTGAGAGGCATTCTACAAAATAACTGGCCAGTACTCTTCAGAGTGCCAAGCTTAGGAAAAGACAAAGAAAGGGGTGAGGCACTGTTACATACTACCACTAAGGAAATACGACAATGGAATGCATGCAACATGTGGCTCTGGATTGGATTCTAGACCAGAAAAAGAACATTGATGAGATATTAACTGGCAAAGTTTGAATAAGGCCTCCATATGACAGTATTAAATCAATGTTTATTTCTTGATTTTGGTCATTTTATAGTGGTTATGTAAGATAGAAGCATTTAGAAAACCTGGGTGGAAAATGTAAGGGAATTCTTTGCACTATTTTTATTATTTTTTTGAAAGCCTAAAATTATTTAAAAATTAAGAAGTTCAGAAAAACAAAATGCTTTAAATAAATAAGAAATGGTATGAGCCAATAAAATGGAAACCCAAACAGCCACAAACTGTTCAATGTCTCTTAATGTCCAGCCAACTCAAGTGTCTGGTCCCCTCTGCAGAGATACCCCTTATGGAGATCTAACCAACATACAATGTGAGACTCCCATTTAGCTTCCCATGTAGATTCCCCTCCAGAACTGGTGTCCATTCCCCTTGTTATCTCTAGTCTTCACTCTGACATTAACCATGTGGTATTTCCGTTTACATGAATCTCTTCTGATCTGGGTTAATGTGGAGTTCAGTCACTTTATAGGTGTACAGATACTGAGAAAAGAACTGATTTTCCAGGTTAGCAAATCTGAGAGCCAGGCCTCAGGCTAGGGTGATAAAGAGCTACTTGCCCAGTAGGCCCTCCCCAACAACCATTCTGCAAACCTGTAACACTCACAGATTGTTATTGTTCCACTGCTTCCTGCAAAGATAACAAGCAGCTCCAACAAACAGGATGTACTCTAGGTACAGTCACCTTGTCAAGTAGGAGGTGTCAAGAGCAAACTTTGAACCTTGTCCAATAAACAATATTATAAAGGACAGAACAGCTAAGGGCCAAGAGCCAAACCCATGCACAATTCAGCAAAGGTTTAGCAGATTGTTTGTGTAAGCTGAGTAACCCTTTTATAAGACTCCATGAGGACATGTATCCACAGTGACACAGCATGATCCTTATAAAACATAAATCTATCCATGTCTCTCCTCAACTTCACGTTAACTCTTAGTTTCCCAATGCATTGAAAATGAAGACCAGGGCCGGCCGAGCAGTGCGGTAGTTAGGCGCTGGCTTAGGAAGCCAGCGGCCCCGGTTCGGATCCCACATATAAGGGCGAGTGATACTGCCCTCAAAAATAAAATAAAATAGGGCCGGCTGAGTGGTGTGATGGTTAAGCACTGGCGCCCCGGTTCGGGTCCCACATACATACGAGGGCCAGTGACACTGCCCTCAAAAAAAATTAAAAATAAAATAAAATAAAATGAAGACCATACTCCTGGTGTCAAGGCCCCGCCTGCTGCTCCAGCGCCTCGTCAGCAGCTCTCCCCCTTGCACACTGCAGTCCAAATTAGCCTTGATCATCACTTTAAAGACTTAGTACAAACTGTGATCTGTGTCTAGAATGTCTTCCCACCCACCCGTTCCCCACCACACACACAACTTTCCCTTATCAATATTTATTTAAGGTTCAGCTTAAATATCACTTAATCAGGAAAGCCTTCCTTGTATGAGCACCCTCTGTTTCACATTCTCATAGCACCCTATAATTTCTCTTCAGAGAATCTGCCACCATTTCTCATTATATATTTGTAAGGCTCTTGGTCTCCCACTAGACGAGGAGCATCCAGAAGCCAAGGACTAAGTCTGGTTTGCAGACCACCACATGCCAGTGCCTGGCACAGGACTTTGCACTTCAGCCATCACAGGGGAGGATGCCACCCATCTCCTCAGCTGATGTCAAGGATGAAAAGAAATGAAGTATGCCAAGAATATGGACATAGTAAGCACTCAATAACTGACAGCTATCAGAAGTATATCCAAAGACTCTGCTCTAAATATGCTTGAAATCCACCACTGCTTCTTTCTCTTACCCGATGGATAGGAGTTGGGGGCGGGTGGGGGGAAGCCTAGCAAAAGATGCCAAGTCATCATTTTGTCAATGATACTTTTTGATTGTCAAGTCAGCGCATTTTAGGCTACTAACAAACTTCAGATTACAAGGAATAACATCAAAAAAGGAAATGCTTCTGAAATTAACAAACTACACTTTTTCTACTCTGAGATGAATATATGCTCGTCATCAGTGCATTTTCACTTCCCTCCACAGCCTTCATTGTCACCTTCTCTTTCAAAAGCTTGGTTGTTAGCATTACAAGGACAACTGCTTCCTTTTCCAACACAAATAACTCTCATAAAAACGAGTTTCAACAATGGCTAAAATTCCATTTGCTTTAAAAACATGAAAAATTTGCTTTTATCTCAACTATAATGAATAAAGGCAGGATAAATCAGCTATCTCAAGTAGTCCTTGCTCATATAAGGATTTAAAATCATTTAAAATTGTAATCTAGGGACCTCCGAGTGGCGTGGTGGTTAAGCGCTGGCTTGGGAAGCCAGCGGCCCCGGTTCGGGTCCCACATATGACGGCCAGTGACACTTCCCTCAAAAAATAAAAAAATAAAACAAATAAATAAATAAATAAATAAATAAATAAATAAATAAATTGTAATTTAGGGCCGGCCAAGTGGCGCGTTGGTTAAGAGCTGGCCTGTGATGCCAGCGGCCCTGGTTCAGATCCCACATATGAGGGTCAGTGACACTGCCCTCTACAGCTAACAACAGCTCCACCTGGAGCTGGGCTGCTGTGGGTCCCTGGGTCAGCATAGCTGCAGCCCCTGCTGCAGTGGGCTGCCATAGACTACAGTGAGTGGCCGGCAGCCAGCATGAGCAGCTGGCAGCCGGTGTGAGCTGTCAAGAGTCTCTGTGAGTGGCCGTCCAGAGGCCGGCGACTGCCGAGAAGAGTGCAATGATGATACCAACATGGGCCAGTGAAGCAACGTCCTCCACAACTAGACTGAAGAACAAAAGGACAGCAACTTATCTGTTCCCCTTCCCCGGTTCCCCAATGCTGTTCCCCTCTCTCAATTCCCCAATAAAATCTTTAAAAAAAATTAAATAAATAAATAAATAATAAAATTGTAATTAAAAAATAAAAATGAGGGATTGAAGCACCCAAACTGATTTTTTTTTTTCAGGATGTTTCACTGTAATGAATTCTGCTAAATTTCCCTGGGCCCACAAATATACTCAGGCAAAGGAAATAGGGACCAATACTAATTTCTTAGAGGATAGATTAACTAGACAGAATCCTATTGACCAGAAGAGAAAGGAGAATTCAAGAGTGTGTTGTTTCCTTAGAATAAAACTACGCTTTAGAAAACTTGGCTTTAGAAAATGCCTCCAATGGAACGGTTACATTCCAGATTATGTATTACATGTAGCAATATCTAGCAGATACATGCAAAACCCAGTAATTCAAAGATGGATGGTCTAGGGGAGGAAGACTTTCCTTCTACCCTCCTAGGTTCCATAGCTGGGTCTATGAAATAAACTGACAACACGCAGGTTAACAGGAGAAAAGGTATACAAATTTATTAAATTTTAATATGATATGTACAAGAACATCACAGGGAAAAAAGTGAATACCCCCAAAAGTGATGAGATCTGAGAGCTTAATACAGGAAGGGAAGAGAGGATTGTAGGCCTCTCAGGGGGGAGCAAATTATTTTTAGGAAAGACGAATGGGAACTTAGAAGAATAGATGGGCGGTATGATAGTTTGTCATAAAGTCTACGTAGGTGTGGTGTGTGTTAAGAGTCAGTCTTCCCAGGTTGATGAAACTCCCACGGAAGAAATTTATGACAACTAAGTTCTTTTTGGAGGGTCTGTCTTTAGGTAGGTACCAGGAGTTCAGAGAAAGCCTCTCACTGCATTTGTTTTTCAAGTTTCTTCAGTTCAAAATAATCAATATACCAAAGCAGCAGATTTTGGGGTGGCATGTCCAGAACTCCATCAGATGAAAGCATGATCCCTATACTCAAAATCACAGGATAAATATATACATAATAGATACAAATATACACCCATATACATCTGATATTTTGAATCTCATGAAAGCTATGAACCTTCTCCCCAGGGGACAAAAGAAAAAAAAGTTTATACAAGAGGCTCTCTTAACTGATCTCCATATAACCACCTTGCCAAATTAACTAGCACATCCCACTCCCTCTGTAGAACAAATAGTTGCTATTTGAGCACCCTAGCAGCTCAAAACTAATAGGAGATGCCAGTTGAGCAGAGAGCTTCACAAAGTGGGGTCCAGAGACAGATGCCAGTCTGCAAACTGTTACTGACTGCCCAGGAAATGGTGATTGGGCATTCAGAACAGCGGGTAGCAATTAGACATGGTTGCAACACCCAAGTCATGACTAATGGACTTCTCTCACTGACCAGTTCTGGTGTTGTTGACCTTATAGGGTGGGTTTCATGTGGCACCAGCTGCCTACTGATCAAGCACTGTAGAACCTTGTGACCACAAGCGATACTTTAAGGTTACTTTGTCAACTGTAGTACAAAAGTATTAAAATCCCAAATCCACTTCCTCCACAGAAACATTTTTTTAAATTTGACCATAAATTTAAAGGCTACAGAGTTTGAATTGGCTACTGAAGAAGGACTGAAGGTAAATTTTGACAAGGTAGTAACACTTGCTTCATTTTGGAGAAAAATTAAAAATGAAGATCTTGACCTTGCTGAAATTGCTTTAATATGTCTTTCTGCATTCTCATCAGCATCCCTCTATTACACCAGTTCTTTCACAAGTGTTACTAAAACAAAACAATAAATAGTTTAAATACGCATTATACTTTAGCTCTGAGATACACTGTCACCAACTCAGCCTAGAGTAGATAGGTTAACAAGAAAGTTCATTTGTGACATGAAAACCCTTAAATATACATACATACATACATATACACATACAGAAAGAAAAAGAGAGAGAGAGAGAGCGGTTGTTCAAAGTACACACAGAGTGTTTAATATGGGGAAATCACCCTTTCACTCTTTAACTTTTTGTTTAGTTATAACTGAAATAACAAATTAATAAGAGAAATAGTGGCTCTTTATGTGAACATTGCCTATATGCATGCTCTTGAAGAACATATAGAGATTTTATAATTGTTTTGTTTCCCTGTATTGTTTGTCCTGATCATATTTAATAAAATGTAACTGTATTTCTGTTGTTTCTAAAACTAAGTTAAAAATTAAGGCTTGTATTTTATGTCTTTATTTTATTTTTCAATTACCGTTGACATACAATATTATATTAGTTGCAGGTGTACATAACATAATGATTAACATTTATACCTCACAAAGTGATAACCCCAACAAGTCTACTACCCTCTATGCTTTTTTTTATTTCTTCTTTTTATTATTTACAAAAGTCCAGGTCCATAACAGCTTGAAAACCTGTTAAGACCTGAACCACATACGGAGGGAAAGCAGTGAGGTGCTCCCACCAATCACGCTGTATAGTTCCCTCGGGTCAGACGTGTTTACTCCTAACCTATTCATGCCAGTTCTTATCATTTAACTTAATGGCATGTAAACACATAGAAAATTATATATAAACAGATAAAATACGAGTTCAGAAAAAATTGTTTCCATGAAAATGAAGATGAATTTTTTAATAATATGGAATGAAAGTGAAACACTACAACAATTACCCTTATATCAGGTGTCAGGGAAAAATGGCAAAGGACCAGGAGGCAAATTAGAAAAATCTGCAAGGATTCTGCA
Organism: Aselliscus stoliczkanus; assembly: GCA_033961575.1. Taxonomy (NCBI): domain Eukaryota; kingdom Metazoa; phylum Chordata; class Mammalia; order Chiroptera; family Hipposideridae; genus Aselliscus; species Aselliscus stoliczkanus. The sequence goes on along the minus strand of CM066734.1, from coordinate 68,077,634 downwards.
CGAACATAGTTCACAGGTATCTATAAGACCTTTAAAGCAACCCCAAGTGAAAATCAGGTAGACTGTATGTCACAGGTGCCATTTATGTGCAAAAACCAATACAGAAACCACTTATCAGGCCCTACATCAGAAATAAGCAAACAGATGTACATCTATATATTTGAGTTTTAAACAAAATGTTTAAGATGTGACTATAATATTTGTTTTTACGTAGCTCCAATTTAACTGACCCGCAGCTGATGATGATAATCCCAGATAAGAGAGCTTTTAATGTAAACACAAAATTCTGAGTAGAATCTTCAGGAGCCTCTGACTTCCTGGCTCTTACTGAAACATAACTGGTAGGTGATAAAACAGGGACAAAATACAATGTATGGAAAGACTCACACCAATCACAAAAAGCACAAGGAGTCCAAAAAGAGATTCTATCCAAATAAAGAACATGAAACAATCTGTGAAATCGCAAAGCATATGTCTCTTTCTTAGTAACATTATATCCACACCCAATTCCCACAGAGAATGTGCTTTTTAGCAGTTAGCAGCATTAACCAAACTAAAGCAGAGCCCTCGGGGGACAAATTTCCAGGCAGAGACCAAAGGTCGAGAAACAAAAACAGAATCAAAAAGAAATATATTTAAAACAAAAGAAAAAGCCTTTATGAGATACTGTAAAACATTTTCTCTGACTATAAATACAAAAAATGTCAGTGATTCTGAGCCATAAACAGAACTAATTCAAAGACATGGGTTTAGCTTAACTTTGTTTGTTTTTTGAGGGCAGTGTCACCGGCGCTCATATATGGGGCCTGAACCAGGGCTGCTGGCTTCCCAAGCCAGAGCTTAACCAAGACGCCACTAGGCCGGCCCCAGCTTAACTTTGAATTCAGACTTTTGATAGCATATCCACACTGACCCACAGTTTAAAGTTTTAATTCAGTGTTAGTAAAAGTAAGCAAAACAAATGAAAAGTATAAGAGTGTGATGAGCGAAATTAACACATAGTAAGGCTCACTTAATAAAACATTCTGGGGCCGGCGAAGTGGCGCATTGGTTAAGCGCTGGTTTTGGGATGCCAGCGGCCCCGGTTCGGATCCCACATGAGGGCCAGTGACACTGCCCTCTACAGCTAACAACAGCTCCACCTGGAGCTGGGCTGTGAGAGCCCCGGTGATGGTGTGGGCTGCCACAGGCTACAGTGAGTGGCCCGCAGCCAGCCTGAGCGGCTGGCAGCCGAGCGTGAGCTGCCAATAGCCGCGGTGAGCGACATCCAGAGGCCAGCAAGCGATCTGCCTCATCCGGGAAGAGCGCAATGACGAACTAGACTGAAGAATAAAAAGACAGCAACTTGTCTGTTCCCCTTCCCCGATTCCCCAACGCTGTTCCCCTCCACCAATTCCCCAACAACAACAAAAAAATCTTTAAAAAAAATAAAATAAAATAAAACATTCTGAGTTGACAAACACTACAGTTATAGAAAATAATTTTTTTAACGTTTTATTAGTACATAAAGTGAAATAATTTGAACACACACTCATTTTGGTTGTTGTTTTTTTGAGCTTTTATATTTGAGTTTATTCTTCATTTAACTTTTAAAACACTACTATAGTTGAATATTAAAACAAAAACAATAGCAAGTAGCGAGCATATGATGATTCTAGTCCTTCACTACTGCATATAAAATGCCAGCAGTGAGTGGTCCTCACTGGCCCCATTAAGAGGTCTGACACTGGACACCACCCCTGGGATGATGGTCATCATCCTCATATGCTTCTCCGTTGTAATGGCACCATCTTTCTTGATTTGGATCAAAGTCTACCGGTTCTACCTGGTCCATTTCATCAGTCTCTTCTACTTCCTTCCTTTCAGGTAGGAGTTTTTCAAGCAAAGAGAGTTTATCAGGAGAGAGAAAGCCGCTCTCAGGAAAGTTTACCTTAAATTCGATGATTAAACGACACTTTTCATATGGTCTACGATAAAGTGGCATGCCTTCATTTAGCACACACTTGATATACCCATGCTTGACAATCTGACCTGGATGAGAGGTGATGACTATGGTTCGGTTGTCAAGAGTAGATATTGGCTTTTGAAAGCCACACAATGCTTCAACCAGCTGTATGTCCATACACATGAAAAGGTCTTCTCCTTGTCGAGTAAAAACAGCATGGTCTTTCTGATCTAAAACGATGATAGTATCTCCGGGCTCCAGTCCTGGTTCTTGGTCTCCTTCACCATGGAATGTTATCTTCTGACCATCTTTCATGCCTTTGTCAATATGGACTTCTAGAATCTTCTTCTCTCGAACTATCTTCCTTCCATTGCAGCCTTTAAATCTATCTTTAGGACTGATCCGTTCCCCATGGCCCTGGCACTCCATGCACACACACTGAATTTGTTGAACCATTCCAGGTCCTATCTGATAAATTCTTATTTGCATCCCAGTACCTCGGCAATTGGGACAGCACTCTACTGCTCCTTTTTTACCACCTCGGCCTTCACATTTGTCACAAATCACATTCTTTTGCAGAGCTAGTTTTCTTGTTGCACCATTATATAAATCTTCTAAGGTTACTGAGAGTTGATGTACAACATTTTTACCTCTTCTTTCTCTCTGCATCCTTCCTCCTCCTCCAAAAAACATATCAAAGATGTCCATGGGGGAGCCAAAACCACCACCTACTCCACCTTCTTTAATTGCCTGTTCTCCTCCTTTGTCATATAATTCCCTTTTCTTTGCATCAGAGAGCACTTCATAAGCTTGAGAAATCTGTTTAAACTTTTCTCCTTCATTTGGACTCTTATCAGGGTGGTACTTCAAGGCCAGTTTCCGGTAAGCCTTTTTCAATTCTTCCTGGGTGGCATTGGGTTTGACTCCCAAAACATCATAGTAAGTGGTTTCTTTCACCATTTTTGACAGCCCGTGAGAGGGCCGAAGCCAGTGTTGAGGAGCGGGACGGAGCGCGTTGCTGTGCGCACCTCAGGCAGCCGCCGCTCCTCCGCTCCTCACCCAGCGTTCTGGAAAGTTCCGCCCACACACTGATTTTGAACCAACAGCCAGAATGTGTCCTATCCCCACTTCACAGCATTGGGACTTAGCTAAATTAATATAAAATGTCACTGTCAATTATCTTACACAAATGAAATAGGATGGAAATGATATGTAAAAGAAGGCACGGAAACATGTAGGGAAGGGAAAATAATTTTCCTTCTACCCTTCTGAGCTTTCAGCTGAGATCCCTGTAATAAAAGAAAAACACGCAGAAGTTTATTAACATGTATACATCATGTACACATGGGCAATATCTAGGGGAAAATGAATAACTCAAAGAGATGGCTTAGAATTCAGGCTTAAATACCATTTTAATAGGAAAAGGGGAAGGGGGATATAGGCCTCTCAGGGGAGAGTCAATGATTTCTCAGAAAGATAAATGGGCCCTTAGAAGAATAGATGGGAGGTATGAAAGTTTGTGACCAAATCTGTCTGGGTGTGGCAGCTATATCTAGTCTCCTATTTTGTGATAAGACTGTCTTCTCTAGTTGATGAAATTCCCAGGGAGAGGATCAATGACAGCTGAGTTCCTTTTGGAGGATCTGTCTTCAGGCAGATAAGAGAAGTTTCAAGCCTCAACCTCTATTTCTTGTTTTGCAAGTGCCTACAGTTCAAAATAATCAACATATCAAAATGACATATTTTGAGGTGACACAGTCTGCTGTCCTTCACATGTGAGGCTTACACAGGCTGTGGGGGAGCATCGGGTTGACGTCCAGGTCCTGGTGTCCAGGTCTGGCTCTGCCCAGAATTAGCACCACGGCCCTGCAGAAGTGGCTCACCTTAACTTTGGGGTCCGTGTCTGTGAACTCAAGGAGTCAGCTTATGTACACACCACAGGTACTAACCACACGAGGGTTCTACTGGCCCAGAACTAAATATACAACTGACACTGAATGGTAGCTCTTATGGGCAATGAAAGGAGGGAGGCAAACACAAGATCCACCTACCACAGTGAGCAGCTCTGGACACTCAGTGACTCTGCTGATATTTATTCTAAATGAAACAAAGGGGGAAAAAATGGGGCAATGTGCAGGCCAGAGAGCAATGTCAAGGACCACCAAACTTTTGTAATCCTTCATGGCAAAAATGCATAAAACCACAACATAGCTTTAAAAAAATATTTGGCCATAAAATAACCTTTCTTCCTAAGTTTGTAGTTAACAAAAAAATTTAAAAAAAAAAAAAAGAAGAAAGAAGTATATTGAGACGAAGAGATTCACAGTAGTTATTCCAGGATTGGTTTACTGGCATCTTTATCCTCTCTGATAGCATGTTCAATTAATTCTTTCTAAGCAAAAAGGCGATGATGAAGTGATTAGGAACGCACACTTAGAATTGGTTGGCCTGGGTGTGAGTCCCACTTACCAGCTGTACAGCCTTGGGCAACTTTCCGTTTCCCATCTGTAAAATGATGATATGGTCTCAACACCTCATAGGGCTGTTGAAAGTTAATAAGGAGTTAATATATATACAGCACAAAGCCCAGTGCTGGGGACACACAGAAGAACCAATATATGCTAATGTATGTTAATATTTCATGGCAACCATGCTTAACTAAAAATAGATGTTCACTGATTACCAATTGAAAAACCATATAAACATCAAGCTCCTAGAAAACCTCACCTAAAAATATCAACATTAAACATGTAAAACATCAAAACAAAATTAATTCCAGGGATATATATGACGTATATGCCGTATGACAGATACAGGATCTATTGACAGCAGCTTCGTTTAACTATTCTCTCAGACTCCAATCTTTGGTAAATCTGTCCTATATGTAGCCATTAGATTAAATTTACTAAAGCAATGTTGGGTTTAAGTTACGCCCTGTAAGAGCCTTTAAAGGCTCCACACAGTACAGGATACACCTCCAACCCCAGAGCCAAGCTCTACCCCAGCCCAGACTACAATGAGCCTCTAGCCTTCTGTACATCACAGTACTTAGAACAGTTTGTAATTATATATTTGAGTGATTGGTTAATACCTTTCTCACCCACGAGAATGAAAGCCCAGGTGGTAGGCCTGTGTTTTACCCACCCACCACTGTCTATCCCGGGCCACGGTCGGATGCAAGTGCTCGGTAAGTATTTGATGGATGAATGAACCCCATCACCCATCAAGGTTCACAACACTACCTAACATGTATGGCCCTTCACAGTGTGCAAAACACTCTCATATCAATTTTCTCTCTGAGCCTCACAGTAAGTAAGCCTTGGGGGACGGCAGAGCAGAGGAGAAAACCAAGGCCCGAAAATGCACTGAGTCACCCAATGTGACATTCTCGGCAAATAGCAAAGGACCACAGTATTAACTCCTACTTGGGAGTTCCTTGTAGAACATTCTGCTGCCTGAGTTAAATCCAATACAAAATACTGAGGCCTTCCTTGGCCTTGCCTTGCCTTGCACTTTCCAGCCTCTGCAGCTCTTTACTCTTTCCCTTCCACCCACCTAGAACTGCCTGCTACCTCTTCCCCCACTTTTCATTCATTAAACAACTATTTATCAAGGACTGTGATTGATGGGCAAACCCTCCTCCTTCCTCAAGGCCTACCTCTGTGTCACATATGTGCCACTTCTATCGAATGGATATGCATTTATTCACTCAATGAAACGTTTTCATTGTAGGGACACTTATTTGTTCTTTCAATACAAATGCTAAGTGTCACACTGTATAAGGTTCCAATGAGAACGGTACAGTGGGATACTGATATTCCAGTGTTCTGAAAACCTACTGGGGTTCCTAGAAGAGAATAACAATGTAAATCAACCAGATTTAAAAGGCAATACAGGGATGACCAGTTAGTTCAGTTGGTTAGAGCGTGGGGTTGATAACACTAAGGTTACTGGTTCAATCCCCGCATGGGCCACTGTCAGCAGCAGTGCCCTCCTTAAGAGACTCAGCTATGCCATTGTAGCACGAAAGCAATGTATAACCAATGACCATGGCTTTTCCCCAATAAAATTTAAAAAAAAAAAAAAGTAATATAACTGCTGCCATTCACAGAGCGTGAGGTACCTTAATTGAGGGGTAAAGCAGACACTGATATCCATCAAAATATAGATTATATCAAATTTTATGTCAATTGAAAAAGAAATATAGATTAAATTTATCTATCATTGTTAAAAAAAAAACAGATTCATTCAATGACATCCTGAAGCAAAGTACCCCTACGTCTGCGCCACCGAAATGGTTATCAGTCAGGTCTGTGACATAGTTAACAGCCCTTCTCAGACTTGTCAGCTCAGAAGCACACACAATTAAAAATAGAAACAACAGATTCAGGGATCCTGTTCCTCTGAGTTACTTGCAGAGAGCCACAACTCTAAACACAACAGCAATAAACCTGCAATAATCCTCGTGAAATATAGTATCAATTAAATGTGGGTGCAAGAAATGTAACGCAGAATTACTGCCGTGTTAACACTCCCTGAAGATAAATCACCCAAGACTTTAAACAAGTGAAAATCAATTACATGAATATTTAACACAGGTGGCTTTATTTAAAATTTCCCATAGCAGACATACATTGCCATGAAAAAGAGCTACAAAGGGTTAATAATGCTAGATTGTATAGGAATTCAGAGTGTCTTCCTTATCTTGGACATGACAATATTTTACAGCCTCAAGGGAAAGCAAACAAAACAGTATTGGATAATAAGTTAACATATTAAAGGATTTAATAGTAAAAGTACCCAACTAATCCTCCTCTTTCTTTCCTACTTAAATTTTAATCCTGAACATCAGTCAATCTCAGATAGACACCAAGGCAGCTACAAGAACAAAATACCGCTTGGAAAGGACAGAAAGCTAAGAAACCATTTGTCTGAGTGGGCAAAGATTTGAGTCCAGGAAGGACTCCATCAGTATAAGGCGGCATGTCTGTGTTCCACCTCACTATCTCCTATGCAGACACAACTGTTTTCAAACACTGTGGACCCGTAGGGTCTTCAACAAGCCTAGGTAAGCCTGCAGGGTGTTGGGGTTGTGCTCATTTGCTTGCTTCAAGGTCTTTAAAGGTAGAGTAAACGTGCCCAGATGTTTTCCTATATATTCCAGTGGACCAAATGGAGCCCCCTCCCCTCAGTGTCTGATCACCCTGACTTTCCCACCCTTGATCACTTATGAGGCAGAGAAACCATAACCAGCCTCAAGAAGCCTCATTAGGAAAAGTATCCCTTTTACTAAATCTAAAGCTCTTCTCTTTGTGTAGTTTAATTCCACTTCTTTTTTTTTCCTCTGTGAACTCAGATGGGAATACACCCCTGAAAGAAAAAGCCGCTTTCATCTCACAGAAATAATCACATGTGGTCAAACGAATTCTGTGTTAACAGACTAGGTGCACTCTCAAATGGGTGCCCTCTTCATAAAAAGGAAAGAAATAATCAAATTAAAAGAAATAATCATTTGCGTTAACCAAAAATTCAGATCTAATGTGGCCTTGTAGAAACGAGGCATTTAATATCTCCTTTGATTCTGAAATTGTACAGGTCTCCCTGAAAGTTTAAGTTCACACCTTCACCCACCTTCAATTCCAGCAGGAGGACAATGCTTTTACTAAATGGTCTCACTGAGCATTGGGGAGCAGGAGGAAGACACAAAGCCCTTTTGTTTCACTTCACTCTTTCAGTTGCCCTTTGAGTCTTCTGCTCTGTCACCTTGGAAGGCTGGGAAAATGAGAAGAGATGAAACTCAAGTCTGTTCATTATCCTCTTCTCATAACCCTTGATTTTAAGATACGTGAAGGAAGAAATTGAAAAGCAGTTAAAAGTGTTTTTGGATGTAAATTATCCTGAGGCATAATTATGTATAATTTCTTCATTTTCTTTATTCAAACAAGTGAATCTCAGATAAATTTCCTTTTAGGTCAAATATTTCTTCCCTTATGACTAATCCTATATAACCCTAACACTCCCTTACTCACCCCTCAGTGTTACTCTACTAAAAATCCTGTTAGAAAGAAAGGAGCTAACACTTGTCTGAGAAGGCCTAACGAATGTTATATGCTTTGGCATGAAGCTATCATTACTGGGCAGAGTTAAAGTTAAATAATCTTGCAAAACCAAAGGGGAGGGAGTCTAAAAAGTGTCTGACCTCCATTCTAAGACAGTCATCTAAAGGTTTCCCAAAGGGTTTTCTGTCTCTAGCATTCTAATTACTCTGCATCTCTGGGATGAACACAGGTCTTCAGTAAGCTAGTCACAGATCCAGTCATAAAATCAAGAGCTGTCTATATATGCAGTCTCCACTTTTTCTCCTCCACTGAGTTCACTCCAATCAAGCTTTTGTCCCTATCATTCTGCCAAAACTGCTTTTGTCAAGGTCACCAATGGCCTCCGTGTGGCCAAAGCCAAAGGTCAATCTGAACCCTCATCCTACCGGATGATTTACTCTGTCTTGAAACGCATTCATCACACGCTCCATCCCATTCCTTCGGGTTCTCTTCCTACCTCACTAACCCCTCCATCCAAGGTCTTCTTTACTGGTCCCTTCTCATCTTTGAACTCAATTCCAGAAGCTCTCATACATCCAAATGCGTCCTCAGTATCTCGATATGAGTATCTAACAGGCATCACAAACTGAAGTTCTAAATAAATTCCTAATGCTACCCTCAAACTGGCTCCTCCAAAACCTTGCCCATCTCAGTAAATGGCACCTCCATTCTTCCAGCTGCACAGGAGCCATCCTTGTATCTGAGCGCGCTCTCTCTCTCTCTCTCTCTCTCTCTCTCTCTCTCTCGCTCTCGCTCTCGCTCTCGCTCTCTCTCGCTCTCTCTCTCTCTCCCCCCCTCCCTCCCTCTCGCTCTCTCCCTCCCTCCCTCCCTCGCTTCCCCACCCCCCACCCCCACATCTAATCTAACAGAAAACCAGCTCTACGTTATATCTAGAACCTGACTACGTGACCACTCACTATTGTCACCTTTAGAACCCCAGCCCACTTGCCTAGGTTATTGCAACGACTCTGCTTCATTCTAGTCTCTATAAAACAGTGGGATCCTGTTTTGAAACATAAATCAGATCATATTATCAATCTATTCAAAACCCTCTAATGGCTTCCCAGCTGTTGTGGGTTGAGCTGTGTCCCCCATGAATTCATATGATGAAGTCCTAGCACCCAGGACCTTAGAATGTGACCTTATTTAGAAACAGGGTTGTTGCAGATATAATTAGTGGAGGTCATTAAGGCGGGCCCTAATCCGATACGATTGGTGTCCTCTGAAGAAGGGGAAATTTTGAGACAAAGCCACACACATAGGGAGAAAGCCATGTGACGATGAAGGCTGAGATCTACAGGTCAAGGAAAAACAGATATTGCCAGCAAACCACCAAAATCTAAGAGAGAGACAGATAACAGGTTCTTGCTGACAGCCATCAGAAGGAACCAACTCTACCCAGACCTTGATGATGGAACTTCTAACATCCAGACAGTGAAACAGTACATTTCTGTTGTTTCAGCCCCCCAGTTTGCGGTTCTCTATTACGTCATCCGTAGCAAACTAATACATGATGTCATACGGAATAAAAGGTGAACTCCTTGCAATGGCCAAAAGGCCCCACATGGCTGTACCCCGGCTCCCATGCCAGCCCCCTTTGTTGTTCCCCCAACACACCAGGGACACTCCTCAGGGCCCCTGCTCTGGGCTCTCCCATCAGCGCCCTCAATATCTGAACATCTCTGTTCAGGTACCTCCATAAAGCCTTCTCCTCCCTCCCACACTCTCTATCCCCCTCATCCAGCTTTATTTTTCTCTATTATGTGTCACCAGCAGGTACTTTTTTTTTTTTATTGTGAAATAAACTTTTTTTTTAAATTAGCTTCAGGTGTACAACACAGTGCAATAGTTATACTTCTTACCCCTCAAAGTGACAACCCCCATCCCCCAATTCTCCTCCCCACTTCTCTCCCACATATCATACATATCTATTACAATACCTCTGACTCCCTTCCACCGTATAATTCACATCCCGTGACTATCTATATATTCAATTACAGTTGGCATACAATATTATACAACATCAGTTTCAGGTATAGAGTGCAGTGATCAAGCCTCTACCAGCAGGCACTTTAAATACTTACTGTGGTGCATTGAGAGATGCACTGACAGGACTCACTGAGCAGCTGCAGGTAGCTGGCCTCCAGGGCCCCACCCCTCAGGGTTGGCCTTTGCTAAGTAGAGCTACCCCATCTGCCCAAGGTCACACCCTTCCCAGAGACACCCAAACCTGGTAACAAACCTGGTCAATGACTGAGGTTACCACTCAGTGCAGACACTCTGACAGGTAAAACTCCTTCCAAGGTTCCCTGGAGGGTTGGTAGAGGCCTTGTCAAATCTGCAGCACAGTGCAGACTTATTCCCCTGCCCAACCCCATCCTCTCCTGTTCATCTCAAATAAACATCTCGTTCCCCAAATTCCATCCATCTCAGCATCTGCTTCTGGAGAGCCCAACCTTGAGACACTTCTCTACCTCCCCCAACTAGTGTAATTTTATTGAGGGCAAGGACTTTGGTTTGATGTGTCCCCAAAGCCTAAAAAAAGTACCTGGCACAAAACAGGAAATGACTGAATGAAAATATTGGGAGGGAGGGAGAGAGGGAAGGAGGGAAAAAAGGGGAGAGAGATGGGGAAAGGGGGAAGGGAGGGAAAGGCACTATTTGGAGACTAGTCCCAGGATAAAACAAAAGCCTCTTGATATATATGGTCATTATCCGGAATAGACATGATGAAGCTGTGTGAGTTTTCTAACATGCACTTTGTTGTTTGCTTTTAGAAGAAAAAAAAAAGTGTACAAAGTTTCTAAGATTCACTTATCTTGATATTCCTAACACTTCCTCTCCCCCTAGGATTTTAAATTTTGCAACCTCAAATTCTATCACCAAGAGGGATTCAGGACCCTAACCTCTAAGGTGGGGAATATACTATATAATTACCATTCAATAACTTTATGATATCTTGTATGTTAATACTTCTTAACTCCCACTAACAAGAAACTCTGCTCTGAATGTTATCATAATAGACAGATTATTGCTTTTCTTTTTATTGATATGTATTATTTCGAGCCTCACTCAAAATATTTTTTTTTCTTTCTCAGAGATTGTCTTTCATTTTATAGCAAGACTAACTGCATTCAGCAATTCCATCAAATGATTTAAAATGTATTTTCCATGCTCTACAGTTGGTTACTCACACCCACATAAAGTTGATTTCTACTTGGGCATATATTTCATGCCAATTCAGTCAAGAATATATGAGGCCTGACTATAAAGTAAGAAAGCTGTGGGGAGGAGGGAGTTTCGTTTATAGAACTTCTTTACATATTATTGAATGAAATTCTAAGGGAAAAATGTAAAGACACATTTAACGCCAAAAACAACAAAAATCACCCCACTATTACTAGTACTAGTGCTATTAACACTAATACTAATATTAATACTAATATTAATACTAATACTAATATTAATACTAATAGCACTAGTACTAGTACTTCACTAGTCTGAACTACTCTAAGACAAATGGATTCAGAACACTGTGTGTTTATACCACAGGAATGCCATACATAGATGTACCTGAAATGTTTTATAACCATAAATATGAATAACAGTCTTCCCAGTCAGACCTATCTAATTTCATCAACCTTCTGGAATTACATCTTTCGCTAAATCAGCCTCAGGGCACAAATGCAATAAGATAACATTAATTAAAATACATAAAGCCATCCAGGAGTAGCAAGGAGTATACTACATTTTTTTAAAGGGTAGAAATTGAACTAAAAATAGTAATCACTATTTTGCCAGCTTAAAACGCTAGGTCTTCCATAATGCCTGAAGCTACAATTCTACCAGACTTTCTCCAAGATAGGATAATAATTAGTATGTTCTTCATTCGTCTGGTATGCACCTAACATCGCGGGGTTGTGTGTACATGCTCAGTTTGCAACCACAAGCTTCACTTCTCTGCTGCCTGTCCGGGAAACAGAATCCAACAAGTTCCAAAGTACAATGTGCCATCCCTTACCACCATGCCAACAATTCTACCACCAAAAAAAATAAAAAGAAGATTCTGTTCAATCCTATTGAGACACCCACTATTATCACTGCTTAAGTTCAGCTCTCTACTGCATTTGAAAACAAACTACTGTTGACAACAAATAAAGGACCATCATACAGTTACTAAAATAACCACAACTGCCTTGGTGCTGACATGATCTCACTGCCTCTTCAGAGCGACCCGGTCAGGTGATATTATTCCAAATATTCAGATGAGGAAACTGAGGCTCGTGCTGATTAAGAAACGTGCTCGAGGTCATACAACTAGGAATCAATGAAGCCAGCACAGGGACCCTGGCCAGTCAGACTCCAAGCCCCACGTACTTGACTCCATTATATGTTCCTCTGGAAATTATTCAAGTGTAAACAAGTATTTAAGGTACACAGAAACGAAGAACCTAATTTTATCACTGAAATTCCTGGCTTCTGCACATGTATAGGAATCATCAATGTGAGAATGCCATTTGGTATTATGCCTTTTCATTTATTATAAGATTCTTTCAAGTGTTAGTATTCAAATAACCACAGCACAGAAATGATGTCAGCCTATAGCTTCAGCAAGAATTTTGTTTCCTGGGCCAGCCGAATGGCACATTGGTTAAGACCTGGTTTTGGGATGCCAGCGGCCCCGGTTCGGATCCCACATATGAGGGCCAGTGACACTGTCCTCTACAGCTAACAACAGCTCCACCTGGAGCTGGGCTGCGAGCCCCAGAGATGGTGTAGGCTGTAGCGCCTGCTGCAGTGGGCTGCCATAAGCTACAGTGAGTGGCCGGCCGCCAGCGTGAGCGGCCAGCAGCCAGAGTGAACTGCCAATAGCCGCGGCGAACGACTGTCCAGAGGCCAGCAACCGATCTGCCTCATCCGGGAAGAGCGCAATGATGATACCAACATGGGCCAGTGAAGCGACGTCCTCCACAACTAGACTGAAGAACAAAGGACAGCAACTTGTCTGTTCCCCTTCCACAATTCCCCAACGCTGTTCCCCTCCCCCAATTCCCCAATAAAATCTTTAAAAAAAAAAAAAAAAAAAAAGAATTTTGTTTCCTAATCATGTGAAGACATGATACAAAACAGGATCTCAGGTAACGAAGGGCAACAGTCCTTTGTTTTCCATAATATTAAAAACAAAAACCTATCTAAATAATGTGATTTCAGGTGAAATTTTGAATTTTATTTTTATACTTCATTATATATTGTTGTGTTTTCTACTAAAACTTTCACCATTTTTATGACATGAGCAAAGACAATAAGGGTGTTTTAATTGGAGAAAAATAAACAATAAAACATTGCTGCAAATGGGCAAATATTTTATATAAAATGTATACATACTTTGTGATTCCTAACTTTAGGTCTTGTCTACAGAAGTCATATATAAGACGACTTAAATTTAATTTAATGACCACAGGCTATGAAGTCAGAAGGCTGAGCTATACGTACCAAGCCATCAAGTACTGTCTATATGACCCTTGGTAAGTCATCCAGCTCCTCAAAGACCCTATTTCCTCTCTTGCAAAAAAAGGACCTGAAATACTAGCTATTTAATATGGTTGTAAGAATTAAATAAGAAACACATGCATTTATGTACACACATACACATTAATATACTGAAACATGCCAACTAAGAGTTATTAATAATAATCAAGTTCTTTTCATTTAAACTGAAAGATCCTTAAATAGATAGTACTCTCACTCATTCCTGTGACATGACTGTATCTGTTCCCATTTTAGATTCTTTTATAAGCCAAATCTTACTGCAGTGGCAAAGGGCAAAAGTGTGTGAGTGTGAGAGAGTGAGTGTGTGTGTGTGTGTGTGTGTGTCCCAAACGATATTCTCAATAGACCGAAATATCATTATTCTGTAACTCTTTCCAATATATATTTACGCAAAGGAGTTTAAACTTTACATGACAGCCAATTTTAAATTATATTCCCATTCAATTCATATTAAAGTGCCTATGAATTTTGATGGGTGCTTTTAGTATATATCCTTACATTCTAGGAGAACATTTAGAGATTGACTTATAGCAAAGAAAATCTAGAGACACAACAACCAATTATCAGGCTTTACCACTCTCAAGGTGAAAAAGAAAAAAAATTAAGACATTTTGGGAATGAAAAGAGAAAACAGATTCCAGGGACATTTTGGAACACTGGCCATTCCTGTTGATGACCTACTTGGATGAGGCAAAAGGAAAGAATCTTAAAGAGACAGGAAAGTTTCCAGTCTTGGTGCATGTAAGGATGGTGGAGCTGTTAACTATGGTGGAAATCCTAACAGGGTTAAAAAATGGTACCAATATCCATAGCTGGTGGGGATGTAAACCTGAACAACCACTTTTAAAGACTATATTAAAGCTAAACAACATATGTATGCCTTACGACCCAGCAATCCCTCGCTTAAGAATATACCTAACAAGGGCCGGCTGAGTGGCGAGGTGGTTAAGCGCTGGCTTGGGAAGCCAGTGGCCCCGGTTCGGTCCCACATATGAGGGCCAGTGACACTGCCCTCAAAAAAAAAAAAAAAAAGAATATACATAACAGAAATGAGTGGTTTTACAAAAGGCATATAAAAGAATATTCACAGCACTGTTATCCTCAATAGCCAAAAAAATGGGAATCCAAATATCTATCAACAGCAATGTGGATAAGTTGAAGTATATTCATATAATGGAATACTATACACAATGGAAAAGAATGAGTAACTGCTACTCATAACAATATATATGGATGGTTAAGCAGACGACAGCTGTGGGGGAAGAAAAACTTTCCTCTACCCATCCAGGTTCTTTTGGCTGGTCTAATTAAATCTACATAAGATAGAGTAACAAGAGGAAATGACCAAATTTAACTATATGCATACGTATGGGAACTCCACATGCATGAGTCAGAAGCCCCATTCAGAGGCAGAAAGGGAAAATGGGGTAACTATGATATTCTGAGCTAAGGATGAGGTAAGACACTTTGGGGATTCCGAGGGAAGGAATGTCATTTACAGGACGATAAGGGCACATGTTCAGTAATTAGAAGTTTGCCCTACCCTATAGATAGATCATAAAAAGTTATTTCTGGTGATAACTCATATTATGCACAAGGCATCTAACTTCAGTTCTTTAAGGGACAGGTAAAACTGTCTCATGAGCCTGCAGGGTCTCAACTGCCTTCAACTCAAAATAATCTGCATGCCAAGAAGCACATTTTGGGGAAGCCTGTTCCAAAATCCTCCACAGGCAACACAAAAGAGCATATACTATATGACATATTCATTCCATTTACGTGAAATTCAAAACAGGGAAAACTCATCCACAGTGACAGAGGTATAACGAGAGGTATAACGAGTTACAGAGGTATAATGACAGGTATAATGAGAGGTCTGGAAGGGGACAGGAGGAAAGCCAAAGGACAGAGGGAAATGTTCTCTGTCTTGATCTGGCCAGATGCACGCATACAGAAAACTCAACAAGCTGTACACTTAAATTTCCGCACACTGGATAGAAGTTATACCTTAATTTTAAAATTGCATGAGTAGATAAAATTCTCCTAGCCCCACAGCATTACAATAATAGCAAATCCCCTCCCGAAAATATCTCACTGACCACTGCTGCCTGATAACAAAACAGGCTTCACTTCAAAAGTCAAGCAATAAAAGCATCTCAATGAACTGAAGTCCACAGTACAAGTAAATGTATGTTTATATACATCTATACGTACTATATAATATATAACATTTAGCTTTCCTGAGGAGGTCATTAGATGTTCTGGACATGACTTAGATTCCTTAGATGTAGAACCACAGCCCTGATATTGTATATTATCCCCTCTCTTCTACTGTCTCCAAAATCTCCAGACAAAATGTATTGATCCCATTTCTGTGTTAGCACAACAGGTCTCTATATGATATCACTTATCTGTCAGCCCCTGGGAGACAGTCCCAGGTCTCATTCACTTTTGTCTCCTATGTACCTTATATATGGTCCTCGCACATGTCTACTGTGCAGTAAATGTTTACTATAGTTTGTTCGAACAAATCAACACACTTTTAAAAAACACCCTTAAAACTTCATGGCTGTCTTCCAAGACTGAATCAAGAAGAAACAGAAAATCTGAAAAGACCAATGACTACAAACAAAATTGAATCAGTAATCAAAAGGCTCCCAACGAAAAGAAGTCCTGGGCCAGATGTCTTCATGGGTGAATTTTACCAAACATTCAAAGAATTAACACCTATCCTTTTCAAACTATTCCAAAAAATTCAAGAGGACGGGAGGTTCCCAAGCTCACTTTATGAGGCCACCATTACCCTGATTCCAAAATCAGACAAAGTCATTACCAAAAACGAAAACTTTATAGGCCAGTATTCTTAATGAACAAAATGCAAAAACCTTGAACAAATTATTAGCAAACTGAATTCAGCAATATATTAAAAAAGATCATACACCATGATAAAGTGAGATGTATTCCTGGGATATAAGATTGGTTCAATATCTGTAAATCAATTAATGTGATACACCACATAAACAAAATGAAAAGTAAAAATCATATGATCATATCAATAGATGCAGAAAAAGCGTTCGACAAAATCTAGCATCCATTTATGATAAAATCTCTCAGCAAAGTTGGAATAGAGGAAACATACCTCAACATATATGACAAATCAACAGCTAATATACTTAATGGGGAAAAGCTAAAATCAGTCTCCTTAAGATCAGAAGCAAGACAAGGATGTCTATTTTCACTTTTACTCATCATTGTACTGAAAGTCGTAGTCACAGCAATCAGACCCCCAAAAAAGGCATCCAAATTGGAACAGAGGAAGTAAAACTGTCGTTATTTACAGATGACATGATACTACATAGATAGAACCCTAAAGATGCCACCAAAAAACTATTAAACTGATAAATGAATTCAGTAAAGTAGCAGGATACAAATATTCAGAAAGCAGCTGTTTTTTATATACCCAAAATGAACTGTCAGAAAAAGAAATTAAGAAAACAATCCCATTTACAATTGTATCAAACATCAAATCAAATCAAATCAAATCAAGTACCTGGGAATAAATTTAACCAAAGAGGTAAAAGACCTGTGCTTGGAAATCTGTAAGACACTTAAGAAAGAACCTGAAAAAGAGTCAAATAAATAGAAGCATATATCATGCTCATGGATAGGAAGAATTAATATAGTTAAAATGCTAATACTGCCCAAGGCAATCTATACATTCAATGCAATCCCTATCAAAATTCCAATAGCATTTTTCACAGAACTAGAACAAATAATCCTAAAATTCATACAGAATTACAAAAGACCCCGAATAGCCACAGCAATCTTGCAAAAGAATAAAGTTGGAGCTACCTGATATCAAACCATACTACAAGACAATGGAAATCAAAACAGCATGGTACTGGCATAAAAACTGACACATAGATCAATGGAACAGAATGGAGAACCCAGAAATAAATCCATTCATATATGGTCATTTAACATATGACAATGGAAGCAAGAATTTACATTGGGGTAAAGACAGTCTATTTAATAAATGGTACTGAGAAAACTGGACAGATACATGCAAAAAAATGAAACTGTACAACCTTCTTACACCATATACAAGAATGAACTCAAAATCGATTAAAGACTTATATGTAAGACCCCAAACAATAAAACTCCTAGAAGAAAATATAGGCAGTAAACTATGTGATATTGGTCATAGTAACATTTTTTTCTGATATATCTCCTTGGGCAAAGGAAACAAAAGAAATGATAAACAAATGGGACTACATCAAACTAAAAAGGTTTTGCACAGCAAAGAAAACCATCAATAAAACAAAAAGACAAACTGCTGAATGGGAGAAGATATTCGCAAATGACACATCTGATAAAAGTTTGTATCCAAAATTCATAAAGAACTCATACATCTCAACACCAACAAAACAAACAATCAATTAAAAAATGGGCAGAGGACCTGAATAGACATTTATCCGATGAGGATATATGCAGGAGTCCAACAGACATGACAAAATGCTGAATACCACTAATCATCAGAGAAATGCAAATTAAACCTACATTGAGATATCACCTCACGTCTGTCCGAATGGCCATCATCATTAAATCCATAAACAAGTACTAACAATGATGTGGAGAAAAGGGAATCCTCATGCACTGTTGATGGGATTGCAAATTGGTATAGTCACTATGGGAAAGTTTGGAGGTTCCTGAAAAAATTAAAAATAGAACTACCATATAACCCAGCAATTCCACTTCGCAACATTAATTTGAAAAGATACATACACTGCTATGTTCACTGCAGGAATATTTAAAATAGCCAAGATATGCAACAACGTAAGTGCCCATCAATAGACGAATGGATAAAGAAGATGTGGTACATGTATAAAATAGAATATTACTCAGCCATAAAAAAGAAAGATACAGAACAAAATGAAGGTTGCCAAATGGGAGGGGTGTTGGGGAGGCTGGGTGAGAAAGGTTAAGGGATTAAGAAGCACAAATTGGTAGTTACAAAATAGTCAAGGGGATGTAAAACAGAGGGAATATAATCAACAATATTGTAATAACTATGTAGAGTGCCACGGGGGTACTAATCGGGGATCACTTCATAAATAATATAAATATCTAACAACTATGCTGTACATATACCTCAAATTAATATAAAATATTTAATGGCAACTGTAATTGAAAAATAAAAACAAATTTAAAAAAAAAACACCTTCATGGCTTAAGATCAAGTGTGACATCTTTTATAATTATCCAAGTAGGTTCAATCTTACACATGCTATTATTTTTCATTATAAAGTTGACTTAATCCCCCAATATTATCATCTCTGAATACATAAAAATATCTACAGCTTCACGTATTGCTTAGCCTGATTTCAATGCAGTGTATTTGCTTTCTGAAACTTCCCATATCAAAACAATTCCTTGCATACACTGTTTCTTAAAGTTCTGTCTGTGATCATCACATCAGAATTGAGAAAAGAAGAGCAAGTATCGGGCATGAGAAAAAGGATGCACGGCCTCCTCTGTATAATCAGGTTTGACTACTGAGTGTTTTGTTTTCCAGTGTTTTGGTGCACAAAGTATGCGTCACACACAACTTCATACTAGTTTTTCATATCTGACCAGATAAATAATGGTTTGACTCCTGGAGTTAGCCAAACTTCACCTCTTCAGTAAAATAAAGCAGTTGAGCCCAGATTAACATTCCAAAATGTTAAGACTCTTTTCAAAGAGATCTCAGAAGAAAAAAACCCAATGAAAAAGCAAATCTCCCACCTCTGGTTATGGAGCTTTGGAGAAATGACTCTTAAGGAGCTGGAGGAACAAAAGCAGCAAAAGGCCGGGGGAGGGGAACCCAGACCAGCTATGAGATAGCTGTGGTTGGCCCACCATTTCCCATGTAGATTGATGCTTTGAGACCTAACTGGATCATTTTAACTCTCCCTAGAGAGCAACTCAGCAGGAATCCAATGGAGTCAGGTCCCATCCAAGAGGTCACAAACATCACCTGACAGCAGCCTTGCCCACCCAAGAGGAAGACTGCTCAGATTGTGAAAATATGCCACTCATGGTCCTTGCGGACTGGGAGCATGGAAAACTCGTACCACATGTTTTCCTTCTTTGTCCACCTTAGCCCATAAACAGCCTCCACTCCATCTTATTAATGCCTGCGTGCTTAACATGATTAAACCATGGTTATAAACAATCAGTAACAGCCTATTTAATTCCTCTGCCTCATATGGGACCCACTGACAATGTCGACAGCTATTACATTATTTTCCAAGTTTATTTCTATGCATTCATTTATTTTTATTTTTCTTCCAACCCTCCCTAGAAAACCCAAATGCAAAAGAAGATTCAAGCCCCTCAACCAGTGGGGTGGCCAGCCTGAAAACGATCGTGGGAGTGCCACTGGATTGTGCCTCTGGCGCATTAGGTGGTCCTGACTCAGTCACACACACCCCACTGCGGTGGCCAAGGCCAATAGGAAACTCTTGCAGGACTCGTTATTTATCAGCAATGACAAAATAAATGAAGTCATCTTTTCCCACTTGTTCATTTTCAACCCTTTCATTTTACCACCGTGATTAAGGACCTATTTTCTCACCAACCATAGTTGATGGTATCTAGTCAAATGATGCTTTTGACAATTAAAAGCACATCGTCTGCAGCTGAGATGAATCTTCTGAACTGTTATTCTCTCCTGAGGCAGGAGAAGAGCATAGGTGGGCACAGCACTAGTAACAGAGGTTGGATTTCTAGTTGCTCTTTTCCAGAAGATCACCAAACTTCTGGCAGTGTGAGCTTGACAATGAGCCTGTTCACAGTGAAACATAAAAGCTTACTGGTTAAGAAACTGGGTTCAAAAAACAACTGGTAGAGCTTTAGTCTCAGGTCAGCTACTTTATGCACTAAGATTCTTTAATCTCAATATTCCTTTCTAGATAACCAGAGTATATTAAATAATATACCTCCAAACCTTTTCCATCCACCAATTACCTTAACAGTAAAATAGGGAAAAAATAAGAAAGGCCTGGGGGAAAGAATGAATATAATTGGTGCCTACTATGTGATAAGCCCTCTCGGGCCCTTTTCCTTATGTATGTTACCTTCTACAATCCTCACATTTTGAGGTAGAAATTGGAGCCTCCAGTTCATGGATGAAAAAAAAACTGAGGTGTGACTTGTCCATGGTCACACTTAGGGACAGAGCCAGGGTTTGAAGCAAGGACCGAAGGACGCCAAGGCCTCAGACCTTCCCCTGGACTGAGATCCTCGCACCGGCACTCCTGAGCTCTCCAAATGGAAACCGGGGACTCCCCAAGGCTACTTTCTTCAGCAAGCTTAACACATCCCTTATGGAGGCTGCTATTTTCTGCATCATTACATCTGTGGCTCTCCCAGGACCCAGCTGGGTACACGACCATTGTTGCTGCTGTTACAGCAGCTGTTGGAAAAATACAGCACAGCCTTGGGAAGGATGGAGGAGCCTGAGTGGGGAGTAAGAGAAGGAACGCATGCCATGCACACAAGCAAGATGTACGTGTGTGTATAAAAATCAAGGTGGTAGAACACATGTAAAAATAGTAAAACTAACTGCAATTAGGAAGTACAATTTTAAGACATCCACAACAGTGGACCCATTTCCTTCATACAGGTAGTAGGTACATTAGTATCTAATACATTAGTCTCTACTCACTGGGATATTTGCATATGTGAAATATTTTGTTGAGACAAAAATTTATTGATAAAGATACACAGATATCAATATACTCGTAGATACACACATACTCTCTCACACACACATCTGGAAGGCTACTCAGACTATCAACTATTAATTAACAATGCTATCTACAGGAAATAGGAAGGGAGCATAGGGCATTTATACTTAACACGATTCTCGAAAAATAAATAAAACCTAAAAGATATATGTAAGTTTTCAATAATTACTACAGTTTTACACAGAGATGTGATTTACTTTTAGATTTGACCCAGCTGATCACTTCTGTCACTTGAAATATGTCTTCATTTGGCTTTTGAGACATCACACTCGCACCTCACTGGCCACTCTTTCTGGGTCTTCTTTGTTCTTCCTCATCTCTCTAGCCCTAATTTGTCAGTATGATGCTTACAAGTCTTCTCCACCTTCACTCCCTTCCTGGATGATCTTTTTATTTCCAAACCTATAGCTGTGGCTCAGATCTTTCCCCTAAGCTCTAGACTTCTAGGTCCAACTTCCGGATCCATATCTCCAATGGGCTCCAACTATTAAACACCTCCAATGATCATATCTGAAGCTGAACTCCTGATCTGCCCTATCTTTGTCCATTCGGGCTGCTATAACAAAATACCACAGACTGGTGGCTTATAAAAAGAAACAGAAATTTATTTCTTAAGGTTCCGGGGGCTGGAAATTCCAAGATCAAGTCACCAGCAGATTCAATGTCTGATGAGAACCCTCTTCCAGGTGGCAGACTGCCCGCTTCCTGTTGTATCTTCACGCAGTGGAGAACAGAGGGTTAGCAAGCTCCCTCAGGACGTGTAAGGGCACTGATCCCATTCATGAGGACTCCACCCTCATGCCCGCCTCTAGTCCTAATCACCTCCTATATCATCACATTGGGGGTGGAATTTCAATACATGAATTTGGGAGGATACAAATATTCAGTCCATGACAATGACCCACCAAAACCTGCTCCATAGAATCATAGTCTTCTCCATCTCAATTCAGGCAGCCTCAATTCCAGCTGCTCAGACTAATATCCTGAGAATCATCCTTGAGGACTCAGTTTCTATCACACTCCACAATGAACCCATCAATAAAATCTGTTGGCACTACTTTGAAAATATGTCAAGAACCCAACTTCTCACCACCTCCACTGCTACCACCCTTGTTGAACACGCCATCATCTCTCAAACCAGATTACCACAAGTCTTTGTTGACTGATGTCCCTGAGTCCACCCAGCACTCCTAAAATCTAGTCTCACCCATTATCAGATGACACTTGTAAAATGTAAGCCACACAGTCACCCTTGGCCAGGAGCCCTCCAGCAGTTCACATCTTAACTGGCATGAAAGTCAAGGTCATTTCAAAGTCCTAACCTCCCCTGCAGGACGTTTCACCACCTTCACCCGCCCCCCTTTTTGTCTATCTGATTCCAACTACTCCTTCTCTTTTCATTCACCCCATTCTAACTATGCTAATATCTCCTGCTCCTTGGAACACTCCTTCCCCCAATGGGCACAACACTGGCGATTCTCCCACGCTCCTATCAAGTTTGAGTCAAACACCACGTACTCTGTAAACTCTTCTTTGATTCCTCCCCCCTTTAATATTGCATCCGCTCCTTACAAACTTCCCCCCACCCCCCCACAACTTGTCCATCCCTAGTCCGGTTCATTGTTTCTCCACAGCTCTTACACCTTGTTATCTCAATTATTTATTTTATTCAGTTACTATCTAAAATCCTGACAATGGTTGCAAATCCCATACAATCTCGGACTTTCGCACCTAGATGGTACTCAATAAATGACTAATACATAGATACAGCCTCTTCCCAGATGCTTACTATCTTATTATCACCAACATTTTAAACGAATGGAATGCAAAAACAATTCCATGATTACTATTATGTTGCTTCTGCCCTGAATTTTCCAGAATGATTTCTAATTAAGCATCTCCCCAAAAGCCTCACTCATCAACCTGCCCTGTGTCCAAAATTGCTCTTGGCTGTCCCTACGGTCAAGAAAGGCATTTTGTTTTTGCAAGCAAGAGAAGGCTTAGAAGGCTCTGATCCAAGTCTTAACAATTATTACCTCCAGATGTTGAACTTTCTAGTGATGTTTACTTATTATTTTCTTTTTGCCTGAGTCTTGTCATAATAAGCCCACTATGATCAAAGAAAACCACAATTGGAAATGACCCTTCCCCCCACATTCAAAAACTAAAAATAAAAGCAGGTGGGACCATGGCTGAAATCATGTATTTGCCTCCCACCACTCGGATTAGTGTATCCAAAGAAATCCTGGGGTCACACACCTCCTTTGACCTCTGAACACACGCCAACTCAGGCAGCACCAGCAGCGGGCTGCGTTCCAGTGGTGGTTGTTTATAAACTTACATTGGTTTAGAACAGACTGATGGCACCAGATAATTTGGAGACAATTAACAACAAACCAAAGTCATCTTTAAATTGATTGCTTAAAGATACAGGTGGTTCACCAGATTTAAATACAAGACTATGTTGGCTCAATATTCTGTTTATTTTTTTTATTTTGCCTAATCAGCAATCTGTACACAGCTTTGTGCCAATGTCTGGCCTGTTTTAATCACTTTTTTCCCCTCTATTTAAACAATGTGCACTGCATTTTTGTTCACCTCCCAGTCACAATGTTCAAATGGTGAAACTTGTTTTCAAGAGACTATATGGACTCAAGGGTACAGCATTTATGCAAGTCCCCAGGAATAGCTGCACTCTTAATCTTGTCTTCTAATAGCAGATACAAGAGTAATGACATTAATTAGAGCCAATACTTTTGAACACTTACTTTGGCCAAACACTGATCTAAGCACTTCAAATTAATATACTCATTTAATCAACCCAAAACCTGTTATCACTAGGTAAAGGATGAAAATACACAACAGAGAGGTCAAGAAAGTAGCTTAAGGTCACACGGCAGTAAGTGACACATTTTGAAGCCTAGCTCTCGTACCACTGTGAGTAACCACTGGGCGTCTCCTGTACCATGGTGTTTAGATGCCTTGCCTTTAAAAATACTGCTCCCATTTCCCTAATGTTCTTTCCCTCCTTTGTTTGCTATCTGGCAAACTCCTATTTAACCTCTAAAACTCGTCTTTGGGAAACCATCCCTCATACTCCCAGGAGAATTAACCATGCTTTTTCTACTTACCACAACCAATGTCTTTGTTCAGATGCTATTACATATCATGTAAATAAAGAAATCTCCCCCAATTTGACTATGAGTTCTATGTAGAAAGGAGCTGCATCTGATTTGTACATGAATTCTCCACACTTAGTATCAAAAGAATGAATTAATTTACAAATTTGAGATCTTTCAGAGTTCATTTAATAACATAACAACATTTACTAAGTGCTTACTATTCTAGGCACTTGATATATTGGATTGTCGGAAAAGTCATGACGCATTTTTGCAACAAAAAAACATAGAAAGAATACATCATGACTTTTCCGACAACCCAGTATTTTAACTAATTTAATGCTTACCATAACCCCACTGAGAAAGGCAATATTATTGTCTCCATTTTGCAGATGTAGAAGCAGAGAAATTTAAAAATTCTATTATAGCCAATGGTCAGAGCTCCTGAGAAACAGAATTTGACCCCAGGCAGTCTGGCTCCATGCTAACAACCTCCCCAAGACACAGGTTCTGTACTTGACTCTCCGAGGTCCAGAGAAAAGGTTATACCCAGTCTTGCCCATAAAGATGCCACATGGAATCCACTTTTCTTTTTCCTTCACATTAATAGTGGGGAATGATCACCTGAAGGATCTACAAGGGTCGGATCCTCTCTGCTTGGTTCACCCTAAATACTCACAGCGTCTGTCGTTAAAAAGGAAGCTCAACAGATATTTGTCCAATGATCAAAAATCATTTCCATTTAGCTTTAAAACAATTGGGATTTTTTTTTTTTACATATAATAGCACCAGGCACTGTTTAAAGTATTACACATATATTATTTTACCTTCAAAACAACTATATGAGGAAGGTATTCTTTTTTGGCCCTATTTTACAGAGGAGGAAACTGAGGCACTGTGAGGTTCAATAACTCACCCAAGATTACAACATTAGAATACTGAAGTCAGAAGTCAAACTCAGACAGTCCGACTCTAAAGTCCTATAGTTTCCTGTAACAAATAATCCCAAACTGGGTGGCTTGACACAACAGAAATTTATTCTCTCACAGTTCTTGAAGCTAAAATTCTGATATCAAGGTGTTGGCAGGGCCATGCTCTCTCCAAAGCCACTTGAGGAGGGTCCTTCCCAGGCGTTCACAGCTCCTGCCAGCTCCAGGGTCTCCATGGTGTGTGGCAGCATCACCCCAATCTCTGCCTCCATCTTCGCATGGCTATCTTCCTTCTGTGTCTGTGTATCTCTGTCTTCACATGGCGCTCTTTCTGTGCGTCTGTGTCCAAATTTCTTTTCTTATAAAAACACCCGTCATAATGGATTAAGGCCCCACCCTACTCTAGTATGACCTCATATTGACTTGATAACATCTTCAAAGACCCTTTTCCAAATAAAGTCACATTCACAGGTACCAGGGGTTAGGACTTCAAGGTATCTTTTCAGAGTGGAGGGGGCGGGGGGGACACACAATTCAATGCATAACAAATAGGCTACATAGAACTGATAGGCTACATAGAACTGATTCCAAAGATATAGGGAAATGACTCAGTTTCCTTAATCAGTTACCCTCTTTGACTGATGCAAGATCTACCAGTTAAGATTTGAGATTCTAGGGTTTCTTTACATACAAGGTAAAGAGAGCACAACCAAAATGTAGACATACTTTAAGTAAATGAGAAACTTTATCATTAAAAAAGTATTTCCCTAGAATGCAAGCCAGTTAATATATCAGAAAAATTTAAAGAAAAATATTCATAATCTGCTTACCTTCCCACTCTCTTAATTCATTATACACCTCCATTTCTTCCATTTGAGGCAATATCTTTGAATTTTGACCAATGAACAATAATAAAACAATAGTCTATAATAGTGATTTTTAATAATTTGTTATTTTAATTTTTAAAACTCTTAAAAGAAGTGCCCATTTCTTTTGAAAGCTAATGATTCTTTAGGGTCTATAGCTAATGATTCAAAATTATATGCAACCTTCAAATTTTGATTAACAAAAATTAGCCTGCAGGGAAAAATGTAAATGAAGTACACAATTATTCAAGTAGATGGTTGTGTTTCAAATTTCTCCCATTGACAGCTTCCCTATCCTTCTAGAGTCTAGAGTCAAATTTATACATTCATGCTACATCAATAGTGCTTTGTTCATCTGGAAATCATGAGAAATATATTCACCACACACTAGCAGCCTGATTTTTTCTGTATGCTAGGGAAGCAACCAGAAATTTCCAAAACAGCCTAATTCAGAATTTAAGCCCTTTAAATAGACTTGGGGAAATTCTCTGACCTGAATAATTAACTGTTAACCAACCTACTACTCATTTGGAAATGGTTTTCTTCGGTAACACCACTGATAATTAAATAAATACATTTTGCTAGCATCACGTTCATGGCAAAAAGGACCACACAGGTTGACTGTTAACTCATTTTAAATATTAAAATATTGCATTTGGGTCGGAATGCACTGTAGGCAAAAGCTACTCACAGCAAACATAGTAGGGAAAATGGTACTTCCTAAAATCAAATTTTTGACCTGAAATTTGATCTGCTTTCTTGTATTCCATCAGTTATCCTGACTCAAATACAAATGGAAGTACTGTCCAAAGGACAGTTCAGTTATTTTGGAAGAAACAAATGACCTATATTTTAAAAATAAATAAATAAATTAGCCTTCCTCTAGAAAAAGATCATTATTAACAGGGAATAAAACAGCAAGTAAAATTCTGTTTTAGCACTACACCGCATCACAATGCAATTTTCAGGCTAATGTATTAACAGAGCATTTCGAGACCACCAGTTGCTCAGCCCTTGCGACTGAGCTCATCCTCTGTAATTATACCAAGATATCCTCGGGATAGAATGCTCAATGATTAGAGAAAATAACTGATTTTTCTCCTAAAGAAAAACATCACAACCCCAGTTACATCCTTTAAAGGTATATTATCACCCTACAGAGTGTAGAAATTTTCTTTGTTTAAAAATGCAATCAGAAACACACACACACAGCAACTACAACTACAACCAAATACAGTTTATGCTTCTGACATGAGCTTGCTCACACTGGTTGGTCCTCAGACACTCTCTACCCTCCTGGGGAATCCCGATTTTGCAACCTAATAGCTCTTGTGTCTTAAGGAAATGACTAATTTGAGGGGGTGGGTGGGGATTCTGTATTCACATTTACTGGGTGCTTTCCTCTATGTCAAGTACTGTACTCATAATCTATATTCAGACCAATCCTCTCACCTGCTCTAGCTGGGTGCCCTTGGACAAACTTGGTGAGCCTCAGCTTCCCTGCCTGTATTTGAGGATAATTAATTACAGCAGCTACCTCATAGAGGTGAGGGGCCAAATGATATCCTCCATATAACGCATCTGTCACAGTGACCACTGTCTTAACAAAGTGCTCCATAAACAATAACCCTTATAATTTCTAAAGGATCCTCCTATTGGGGGGGGGGGCGGGGGGAGAAGGTAACTTGTTTAGTCACCATGCCTCACAGCCTGACCCAAGATCAAATCCCAATTATAGGTGTTCCAAACTTATCGAACTATGATCTGAGGCATCAAACACACTGAGGGACTGTCTTCCACACTTTTTGATAATAATAAAAGGAGAAGGCAGAGGTAACAATAAAAATCAAGACCATGTATGTAGTTTAATACAAAGCATTAAAAACTTACTACCTGGCCGGCCAAGTGGCGCGTTGGTTAAGAGCTGGCTTGGGATGCCAGCAGCCCTGGTTCGGATCCCACATATGAGGGCCAGTGACACTGCCCTCTACAGCTAAGATGGTGAACAACAGCTCCACTTGGAGCTGGGCTGCTGTGAGTCCCCGGATCCGGCATAGCTGCAGCCCTTGCTGCAGTGGGCTGCCATAGGCTACAGTGAGTGGTGGGCAGCCAGCGTGAGCAGCTGGCAGCCAGTGTGAGCTGCCAAGAGCCGCTATGAGCAGCTGTCCAGAGGCCGGGGACCAATATGCCTCACCCAAGAAGAGCGCAATGATGATACCAACATGGGCCAGTGAAGCAATGTCCTCCACAACTAGACTGAAGAACAAAAGGACAGCAACTTGTATGTTCCCTTTCCCCAGTTCTCCAAAGCTGTTCCCCTCCCCAAATTCCCCAATAAAATCTTTAAAAAAAAAACAAACTTCCTACCAATTACAAATGTCTCCCCAGCAGCCTTTCTTAAAGAATCATCTTTTAAAATTTTTAAATCATAAATAGTATGTATGCATAAGTTATTGATCAAGGACCATCTTCTATAGTACAATAACAAATGTGGAGTTTATCTAGATGTCTGGTCAACCTACTGACCATTTCAACTGGAAATCAAGAAAGTAAATATCTTTATCACTTAATAGCATGCATTTTCACATGATATCACAATAAACCCTCCCAACCAATAGGTATCATTCTAGATATTTCACAGATGGAAAAACTGTGGCTCAGGAAGGGCAACCACCTATCCACCTATTCCATGACACAGCCCAAACTAAAGCTTGGCTCTATCTAGATCTAAAATCTATGTTCTCTTTAGAACAAGATGGACAAGGAAAAAGAAAGATTAGGCCACCTAGTTGCTTGTCTTTGAAGGTACATTCAACAGAATAAATAGGAAAGGTGCCAGTTTTTGCAGATATCCACAATGAAGAAAAAAATTTTTTTTTTTTTGGAGGGCAGTGTCACTGGCCCTCCTATGTGGGACCCGAACCGGGGCCACTGGCCTCCCAAGCCAGCGCTTAACCACCACGCCACTCGGCCGGCCCGTGGACTTCTTGAATATGTTTTTAAATTAAGATAGTTTATGGATTCATAAGGACTTATATCTTTTTTTGTTTTTTGTTTTTTGTTTTTTTGTTTTTTTGAGGGCAGTGTCACTGGCCCTCCTATGTGGGACCCGAACCGGGGCTGCTGGCTTCCCAAGCCAGCACTTAACCACCACGCCACTCGGCCGGCCCCATGAAGATACATTTTTTACCAAACTATTTCATATCCAACGTAGAAGTCAGTAGTAGACACAGCCAAAAACATGCCCCACATAGAGCATACCCAATTCACAATTTTATATTTGTCTGGATCACTGTTCATTTCACATAAAAGAATACTTTGGAAAAGACAGGAGCTCAGTATCAGATCCAGGTGAGTGGTACCTATATTGGGGTCTGTGCCCTCCCCACCCCTCAGAGGTTGCACTGAGGTTAGGACATGCCCGGAACAGCTTCAGTCCAATACAAACTCAGGTTCTAAACTGACAAGGCAAGACACCTTGGGTCATAATACCTGGGCTCATGAGGACACAGGGCCAGTTCTCTTTTCCTTTTTTCTTTTTTAGATTAAACTCTATTGTGGTAAAATATACATAACAAAATTTACCGTTGTAACCATTTTTAGGTGTACAGTTCTGTGGCAGTAAATACATTCACATTGTTGGGCGACCATCACCACTATTCCTCTTCAGAACTTTTTCATCTTCATAAACTGACACACTGGACCCCTTACACAGTAACTCCCACTACCCCCTCCCCCCAACCCCTGGTAACCACTATTCTATTTTCTGTTGCTATGACCTTGACTATTCTAGGTACCATAAGTACATTCATACAATATCTTTTGTGACTGACTGGCTTCTTTCCCTAAGCATAATGAAGGTTCTCTTTTGTTCCAAGTTAGTCTCTTTGAAGAAACACCCTGAAAAGCACATCCTCTAGAGGAAATAAAAATGAACACGTGAGAATTGTTTTTACCCCACTTACTCATACCTAAAAGAATATAAAAACACTACGGATGGTTGAGGAGGAAGAGCGAGAAAGCCAACAAAATCATCCATAATCCCACCATGAAACCACTCCATATTCATGTCTACTCATTCTTTCATAATCTTTTGCTTTATGCAAATAAAATTTGTATAATTACATCATATTGTATATTCTCCTTCTTTAACTTAACCATCTATCAAAATGATATCATCTCCAAGAGTTTCAAAAGTTAATTGTCAAGATCAACACTAAGGAAAAATAAATGTGCTTTCATGAAAACTTGTTGCCTCCGAGCTCTCTTATGGTAGAAATAAGTTAAAATTGCCTGAAGTTTCACTCTGATATAAGGAAATCGTTCTTGGCAAGACAGTTTCATATTGTTTAATAGCTGGTGCAGAAAGAAGACAACAACTACACAAATTTTTCATATAAAATCATTTAATCATTAAGCAAAAATGTATATAAAATGTAGCCATCCATCCTACTAGTATATCTCTCAGTGGAAAACAGCATAGCAGCATCTAATGAAAATCCTGTTTTATTTATAGGAAATAAAGATAATAATGTCACAAATAAACATTCTCCCCAGTTTTGTTTTGTTTTTATTATTGATTTTTGTTGCAATCCCCATGTTCTCAGAACTAAGGCAGGAAAAAAATAAAATTCAATAAAACTCCACATCTTATCTTTGTTTCTTATTTCTATTTGTGGCTTGTAACTATATATATAACAGCAGGATCTAGTACCAGTAAAGGAAAAGGATTTAAGCTGAAATAAAACTCAAGACAGCAGGAGATGACTTTGATCGGGAGACAAATATATGTAAGTTGATGGAATGCAAGACTTCCTTTATTTATTTTAGTAGAAATAACCTCAAGTCCTAGGAAAAAAAGACATTTTTAGAAAACGACACTGACCTAGTTGCTAAGTCTCATGAATAAGAGCAGCAAGTGTTACTTTTGTTGCACCACTGCTCCTACATTGTCTGCTCTAATCATTGGAATACATTTAATTTGAATGAGGAAGTTTTTCCCCCTGATTTGGGGATATTAGATGATTGAAAACATAAAGATCCTGTCCACAGTAACATTATCCATCATATCCACTGTTCATACTAAATTTCCTGTCTCATTTAGGGAGAGCACGAACGCCATGAAAATGGATCAACCCAACAAGGGAGATCCAAAAGGACCAATCATTCTAAATTTAAAGTCTTAAGTCCCCACAACTAGAAAGGACACCAAATTCTCCCTTACACTCAGGGCCTGGTTCCCTCCCAGGGTGGGCTGTTTCTGGGTTGTTCCATTTATATCTGCAGCTTCTTTTAATCCTCTTCTCAGTTAAGTCCCCCTGCCTCTTTCTGGAAATTGCTCCCAGCATAAAAAAACCGCAGCACAGGATAGGGGCCTCCTCTTATCCCTGACAACTGAGCTAAATGCTCTTTTACTCTCAATTATTCTACCTACATAAATATTCTTTTCAAAAAGACTCATCCTGGGGTCTCCCTCAAATGAAAATTTTCAGTGAGCTTGCCCCCACCTTGTCCCTCTCTCGGTTTGCTGTGCCAAACTAGAGCCACAATGATTATCAGAGAAGAAAACTCTTCAAAAAGACAGATCCCGGGCCGGCCGAGTGGCGCATTGGTTAAAAGCTGGTTTGGGACGCCAGCGGCCCCGGTTAGGATCCCACATGTGAGGGCCAGTGACACTGCCCTCTACAGCTAAGATGGTGAACAACAGCTCCACCTGGAGCTGGGCTGTGCAAGCCCCGTCGACGGTGTAGGCTGCAGCCCCTGCTGCAGTGGGCTGCCAAGGCTACAGTGAGTCGCCGGCAGCGTGAGCTGCCAATAGCCGTGGTGAGCGACAATCCAGAGGCCGGCGACCGAACTGCCTCACCCAGGAAGAGCGCAATGACGATACCAACATGGGCCAGTGAAGCAACGTCCTCCCCAACTAGACTGAAGAACAAAAAGACAGCAACTTGTCTGTTCCCCTTCCCCGATTCCCCAACGCTGTTCCCCTCCCCCAATTCCCCAATAAAATCTTAAAAAAAAAAAAAAAGAAAAAGAAAAAAAGGACAGGCCCCGTCCATCTGCTCTGACTTCAGGAAGGGCCAAAACTAAACATACCTGAACCAAAAGGAAATGTAAAAGTCACAATTTTTCAGTCGGGATTAAGATTTCAAAATGTCGGCGAAAACCCAGGATAGAGTTAACCAAGTCCAACCGCCAGTTTATTTTCTCATACCTAACGCTCACTTTAGCAACTCCAACAAGTCAGTCCTCCCTCCCTGCTTCTGCTCAGGGTCAGCCGACATGCCAGGCAATGTCTAAACACCCAAACGATTTAGGATGAAGTCATAATTTGAACAAATCAAGTCAGAAACCACTCTCTGGTAAATTCACTGAGGCAAAAGCATAAAACGGCGTGAATCCTGTGTGACATTATAACCAGCTCTTTCCTGAACGCAGCAAATGAGCAGCGATCTCCAGGACTCTAAATGCCATTTACCTTTGGACCCCAGGCAGTGGGATTGCCTAGCTGGGCACAAGGCACGAGAGAGACATGAGAAGTCCTGTCTCCACCAAAGATCCCGCATCCTTTACAACAATCAGAAAGCCACTGAAGGGTGAGTGGAAGAGTACAGAGGTCTCCATCAACGTGAATCGCTCTTTCATGTGTACACAAAGCAGGACCGTTAATGCTACGTGTCCAAGGTGTGCACCAAGAAACACTAGTTCTGGGGAGACTGCAACATGGTTCCCACAAACAAACGCTGGATTCAAGGCAGTGAATCATTTTCTTTTCAGCAGGACTTCTTGAATATGTTAATGGGAAGAGAAGATGAACATCATGGCAGAAACCTTTATTCACAACGTATTTCCAATTTCTCGGGTTTCAAGGGAACCCACTTTGGGAAGCACTGCTTTAGATGCCATGGAAATAAGAGCTGAGGCCTGAATAAGGAGGCACAGTATAAGATGGCACCTACCCAATGCTCAGAACTACAGGGGCAGGAGGGCTCCCTGAAGCCATGTTTCAAAATGAGGCCTTCTGCGCCATTCTCTTGGCGGGCAATTGCTCCTCTCCATGTCATGACCTTGACATAACCATCGCTTAACTGTCACTCAGGACACAACTTAATCGTCACCTACTCAGACCTCTTCATCTAAATGAGCCCATTAGGCACTTTGCATCACATCACCTTCTCCCTATTTTCTTCATAGCACCTCCCACAAAGACAGCACAGGGTGTTTTACTCATTGCCGTATCTCTAGGGCCTACTGGCACACAGTAGGTGCTCCACAAACATGTGCAGAATGAATAAGTAAATGAAGTATTCTCCTTCTGGCTTAGAGAAATGATTAGTTAAACATCTGGTTACATTTAATTTCAGTTCCATATGATTTCTTCTTTCAAATAAAGAGGCCATGCTCACGCTATGGTTACTAACTTAAATGACATCTGCATTTCCTTTGGACACATATTTTCAGACTGAGCCACTACAAAACAACAAACTACGCTTTTTGAGTCATTCCAGAAACAATAGTGGGTTCAAAGTGAGCTCCTTCCCTAGACCTTTCTAGAATTTGGACACAAAACCACAAAGTTAACTGGCTCTTATGTTCACCAAACTCATACTGACCTCAATAAAATCCTGCTATAAGAACTATATCATCATAACTGGGGAAAAACTCTCAGAAAAACTAGCTGCTAAAAGTGTCCTGGGGCACATTAAAGCCTCCAATGACAAAGTTTATATATTCATTCTTTGACACATGTTTATTGGGCACCCAAGGACTTCGGAAGCCCTGGGAACATAGATGGAGGAGCAACAGTGCCATCCCTGCAGAGGCTTACAGACTAGAAGAGAAGCCAGGACAGTAAAGGGCTGCGATGCAGTGACCACAAAGGTGCGACGCGAGTGGGTGTGCGGAGCTCGCGGTGGGAGCAAGAACAACCCGCTGCCTGATGATGATGTGCCCCAGTGGTCTTCCAACCATGGTCCCCAGATCAGCAGCATCCCCTGGGAAATCATCAGAAAAGTGCAAACTGTCATCAGGCCATACCACAGACATATGGAATCAGGAACTCTCAAGGTGGGGCCAGCAAGGTGTGTTTTAACAAGCCCTCAGATCATTCTGACACACACTGAAGCGGATGATGATTAAGCTACTTCCTGAAGGAGGATCAAAAGTCAAGCAGGTAAAGAACAGCAAGGAAGGATGGTTGCAGGCAATGAAAACAGAGGATGAAAGGTTTTCTCGGAAGGCCAGAGTTAACTTGGCGCGCTGGAAGAGCAGTGGGGCTCAAGCTCAGGGCATGACAGAGGGGACAGCAGATCGTGAAGCGTGTCAGGTGTGGCGTCAAGGGGCTGGGACTCCATCCTGAGTGCAGCGAGGAGCCCCTGAAGGGTTGGGATGGGCATGTCCTGACCTGCAGAAGATTTCAGAAGATCACTTTGGAGGCAGCGTAGAGAACAAACACAGAGAGGCCATGCAGAAGGCAGCTGTAGGCTCCTAGATGTGAGGGTATGGTGGGAAGCAAAGTGGAGGGATCAGAAGCAGCAGGGATCCAAGAGGGAGCTGGGAGTCAGGAGTGCGTCACACAGCCACAGAGATGGGTGTACCAGGTGCCCTGTGGGATAGGCTGATTTTCCCTTCCCCTGGGATACCCCCTATACCCAACCCGGGTAGGTGCTGCTCTGGGAAACACTGAGTACTTCTCCTTCTAGTAGCACACATCCCATTTCATCGTAGTTAGCTCTTCAGCGATCAGCCTTTCCCGATAGACTGACAGCTTCCAGCAGGTAGAGGCAATGGCCATCCGGGTCAGTTTCCACATGCAGCATCTGGAACAAAGCCCAGCGCTTGGAAAGCCAAATGAATGAATGGAGCTAGAAGGCCATGGAGAGGCCACTGCTCTCATTCGGGAGAGAGATGGCTGTGTCATGGGGAACGAATTAGAAAGCTATTAACAGCTGAACTTAATTTTTCTCCAGCCTGTTAATACCATTCAAACCACGGAATCTTTACAAGTCAATTATGTTACAAAAATTCAGCGGTAAATCTGAGCTGTTGAGTGCAATCCACGAGCTCATCTTCCTGTAGAAAATCAAAAAGGACCATGGTTTGAGTGCTTTTGCAAGTGAATGCAAGACACAGTTCTATGCCACCAAGACAGGGTGACCTAATTGAGGTAAATTTGCTTTCTTTTGTTTTCAGGACAACTCTGCAAAGTCTCGAAGTAGATGATGGAGACCTTTCAAATCCCACTGACATAGTCTATGTCTTTGCTTTGATTTTTAGAAATGATTTCAAGCAGGCAGAATGTTGTGACCCAATTACAGCGTATTTTGGAAGCAGCAGGCACCTAACTTGGGGGTGGAGCTGGTGGGCGTAGAAGGAAATTTCTAAGCAAGCACCACCACCTGCCTCTCAATCCTGCCCGGAATTTTATAGAGAAGGGAGCTGTGACAATCAGGAAATAATGCAACATCTCCCCTGACCTGCTTCCTGTTTTCTCACCGTTCCCAAAATAGACTGAGCTAAGGAAAATCATAAATATATTTCTTAGCCCTCTAGGAGGAAGTTCATTAAGGGCATAAATTTGGGTCCATGCGGGGGGGGGGGGGGGTGACAGCGGGGAGAACAAAAGGATGAAAGGCAAGACTACCTTAACTCCTAGAATCCAGAGGTGAAAGCTGTGGAAAATGAAACCCATGGACAAGAAGAAACCAGAGAAACAAAAGCTGTGGCCAATTCTTACACCAAAGCTGACGGCAAGGTGGTGCCACAAGCTCAGCTGCCCTGGATTCCCCCAAAATCATAATAACTGTTAAGGTCAATCCGCA
Organism: Aselliscus stoliczkanus; assembly: GCA_033961575.1. Taxonomy (NCBI): domain Eukaryota; kingdom Metazoa; phylum Chordata; class Mammalia; order Chiroptera; family Hipposideridae; genus Aselliscus; species Aselliscus stoliczkanus. The sequence continues at coordinate 68,041,513 of CM066734.1, read as the reverse complement.
TGCCAAGTATAGTTCATATGTCATATATTAAGTCATGGTATCATCACAACCACATGTGGGCACCACTAGTATTCCTGTTCATGGATGAGGAAACAGGCTCTGTGAATCCTGTTGCCTAAGTATAATTCCACTGTCCATAGTCATATGGCTATGAAATTGCAGAGCAGTGCTGGAACCCTAAGAGGCTGGCTCTTCACCACCAAATCCCTGCTTCCCCGGCGCAAGGCTGTCCTCTGCGTGCCCTGGGGGCTGCAGAGTAGCATCCTTGGCGTCTGCTCACTAAATGCCAGTAGTACTCGGCCCACAGTCATGACAATCAAAAATGTCTCCAGACATTGCCGAATGTTCCCTGGAGAGCAGAAATGGCCACTGCTATAGAGATTTGAAAAAACCAAATCTCTAGGTCTCCTACAGAAACTGTGGCAAAGCCCAGGCGTTGTGAGGCTACAATAGTTCTACTAAGGGAAGGAAAAATGGAAAAGGTGACAGCTGAAGAGTTTTCAATAGCAGGGTTTCAAACTACGAGTCAGGCATCCCTACTCCAGCAGACTGAGGCCAGCCGCCCTCTCTCCACTCCCTCAGAGCCTCACACATATGCCTCTACTGCAGCACCTTATAACCATGCTGTGATACATTCCTCTCTGTCTCTCTGAACCCCACACAGTGCCTGGCACAAAGTATGTGCTCAATAAACATTTACTGAATAAAGGCATGAATAAATGAAGCAGAGGTTTCACCAAATGAGTGCATGTCTGTCTTCAGTAGGGATCTGGAAAAGGAATAAATAAATAAAACTAGGTCTTGGGGAGGTTAAGAGGTTCAAATCAGACCACTAGAAGAATGTGAGGTTGAATCAGTGCTTCCCGAAGGATCTATACCCCCAAGTTCGCTGTGAGTCCAAATCATGTGTGTTATGTTCAGAAATTTCGTTGTATTAGTTCACTGAGGAAAAAAATCAATTTGAGAAACCTAACTCACACTAAGGAAATACTAATTTATTCACTTCCACCAACAAACAGGACTGCCTGGCAAATTGGGGTACTCAGTGTGGCAGGTCCACTGACTCTCTTGCCCAGGACGAAAGTCTACTTGGGAAACCAAAGGAAGATCAGAAGGTAAGACCAGAGCCAGCAGCACTGTGTGTGCCGGGGTGGTCCCAAGGGGAGGTCCCGTTATCCAGACCAACCACTCTAGCAGCCAGAAGTCTCAAGTCCGTCACGAGCTGCTGGAGAAGCCCTGCAAATCATCACCTTGCCTTTTTCCCAATGATCAGAAAACTCAGTCATCCCAACATTGCCTCGTGATTGGCACGTGACAACCAATCAGATTCTGGTGTATTTTATTTACAATAGATACATTCTAGACTGGAATCTTCCCTGAGAGATTCAACACAGCAACCCCTAGTTTGAGACATATTTAGCGATTATATTTGGATTTTCCTACTACTCAACTTGTGTTCACATGAAAGAAATGCACATTGGGGCCGTAATTTGGAGGAAATAGTTCTACCACTAAATATGCAGATTTAGGTTGACATCCATTTTGAAAATGGATGACCGGTGAAATTTTCACCTTCTCCCCAAATGCTGAATTTAGGAAGGTGTCGTGGTATGGAGGAAAGAACACTGGCTTTGTTCAGGCCTGAGCAAGTCCTTTAACTTTTCTGAGCCAGGCTCTCCTCACCTATAAAAGGGGAAGTCAGAAGGAGGTAGCCTAAAGGGCTAAATGAAATGTTTCCTATATAGCACTAGGCCAAGTTGGCCCTTAATTAGTAAATGTTATTGCTTCTTCCTGTCAGTCCCTCAGCAACTCATGGACTCTTCTGTATTGACTACAGTTCCAGGGCAAGCATCATTGTTTACTGTGCAGCCTTTGGTAAAAAGGACCTCAGTTTCCTTATCTCTAAAGTGGGAACAGCATCACAGTGTTTTGTAAGAATTAAACAGGGTCACAACTATAAAGCTTCTAGTATTATACAAAATAAGAGCTCCACAGTAACAGTAATAATATATTTATTATGATGACCAGTGAGATCGAGGTATTACTAAGCACAGATGTTTACAGTATTATCTGTAATATGTTATGTTCTTAAGCCACTATTTAAAACTCAGAAATAATATGGGTTTTGCAATTCCATGAGAAAATTATTCTTAAGCTCCCTCTAGAGACTCATCAAGCCTCACCCTGGAGGGTACGATATTGCACAGGTCCAAAGCAAGCTGGCTATTATACAACTCTTGGTTCTATGGCTTTGACTACATCAGCATTTTCTAGAATCACCAACCACCCATTGCTAAAGTATGCTGTTTTGACAGAAAGAGGCCTGCATGCAAAGAAACAAACAACAAGATCCATCATTTTGAGGCCTGCTAAAATTCATATTTCCATCACTTATCCTTTCTGCTCTCATCTTTCATCTTGGCACTTTCCTTGTCATTCTTAGCCTATAATTCAAAAATATTCGCTGGTTCCCAAAGCACTTTCAAAACTAGCTTCTTCTCAGTTTCCAGGACCTTGGGCCTATAACCAATGAGTCTACATTCCTGGAAGGCCCAGAGGCACCATCAGCTTACCCACAGGCTCCAGTTGGGTCTGGCCTTCACCATTCAACTTGATCCTGAGAGTAAGACCCTCTACATCTCAGGCCTGGACTCCCAGACTTACCAATTTCATGAACCGTTAAACTGTCAAGTAAAAATATTCCCATCAATTCACAAAAAAAAAAAAAATCTTGCCTCCAAATTGGAAGGGTATAATCTCAGAGAAAGGGACACATCTCTTAATTTGAACACACTTATGAAGTATTCACTACACCAATCATCATCACCATTGCATATAGTAGGTACTCAGTTACTTTTTTTTTTTTTTTTTTTTTTTACTGGGGAACAGCATTTTTTTCCAGGACCCATCAGCTCCAAATCAAGTAGTTGTTTTCAATCTAGTTGTGGAGGGCATTTTTCCAGGACCCACCATATCCAATTCCAGTAGTTGTTTCAATCTAGTTGTGGAGAGCGCAGCTCCCTTGGTCCATGTGGGGATTGAACCGACAACCTTGGTGTTATGAGCACTGTGCTCTAACCAACTGAGCTAACCGGCCACCCACAGCACTCAGTTAGTTTTAAACTGTAGGGAACCTAAGCTCTGATTCACCAGGCAGCAGGTTTATAAATGCTACACCCCATCCACCCAGGAACACAGCACATTCCTTCTTCAACAAGGGCATTTGCCTTCACTCTCTGGATCTCTCAGGTTGTCCCCAACCTCATCCTCCTAGGTGCACACTTGCAGCTGGGTTCCACAACTGCATTCTTTTCAGTCAACTTTAAAGGGAAAAAAGCAGAACCACTCTTCCTCCCACTCCAAGCATTCCTGAAGCATACTTTCCAGGAGAATTACATTTCAAAACCCTCAGTTATTACCTAGCAGACAAAATTCTGCAAGATTTCTACAAGAGGCAAAGGACAGAATGATTCATTTGATGCATATTTGTAACCACTATCATACCATTAATAAACAATAAAGGAAAGCTTTAATCGTAATTCTATACCATACATTTTTTTTCATGCTCTCTTCCCATCTTTGCCCATATGAATCTGTATATTTTATATATACATCAATAAATTATATATTGGGACTTTTTTCCTGATGATGAAAACAATTCTGTTCAGTGCTTAGAAGACTAGGTAAGACACACATATTACGGAAATAAGATAATGTAAAAAGAGAATGTCTCCTGTAACTCTACAGCCAGAGGCCTCTCATACAGATCCAGTCTTCTACTTGCCAAACTGTGATGACTTGACTTTCTGCCCTTTCTGCCCTCTCTGTCCTTCTGATAGCTCTCATCTCATGTTTGGAGTTATTGCTCCACTCCTACCAGGGGCCTAGCAAACTCTGGAGCCTGGTTATGATTAGAAGCACCAGACTCGCTAGCCGCTTTTTTTTTTTTTAAGATTTTATTGGGGAATTAAGGAGGGGAACAGTGTTGGGGAATTGGGGAAAGGGAACATTGTGTTTCTCCAGGACCCATCAACTCCAAGTCAAGTTGTTGTCCTTCAATCTTAGTTGTGGAGGGCGCAAGCTCGACTCCAAGTCCAGTCGCCGTTATCAATCTGTGGAGGGAAGGGCTAGTTCAATATCCCATACGGGTGTTGAACCAGCAACCTTGCTGCTAAGAGCACATTTTCGCACCAGCTCAGCTCAGGCGCAGCTCACTGGCCCATGTGGGAATCGAACCACCACCCTGTTGCTTAAGAGCTTACATTCTTTTTTTTTAATGATTTTTTTTTTTTTTTTTTTTTTTTAGAGGGCAGTGTCACTGGCCCTCATATGTGGGATCCAAACCGGGGTTGCTGGCATCCCAAGCCAGCTCTTAACTAATGCGCTGCTCAGCCAGACCAAGAGTTCACATTCTTAACCAACTGCGCCACGCAGCCAGCCCAACAATCCGTTTATTATCAACTATGTAAGATAACAACTCTGGCTTCTCCTCACCTGCCTCACTTAAAGGTTAATGAGGCTGCATTTTGTGAGCATCTTGAAAGTAAAGTGCACTAAAAACACCAAATGGGATCGGTTTCCTTTGCTCTCAGCCCCATCATCATAGCTTGTCAAAAAAAAAAAAAAGTTCATGATCTTGCCAACAATGTGTGGGCACATTCCAAGAGCCATCACTCCTACTGCTGTAGCAGCTGACCATGGACACCAGCCCAAGACAGTGATGGTGCTCGCATTGAATGATAATGGTCATTTTAGTCCAGAGACCAAGGGGTGCATTTCTGATCAAGGGCTGAGAAGCGAGGACAGGGACATGGGAAAAGCTTGCCAAAATGTCATGTGGGTGGGGCCCCAGCAACCAAGGCCCAGGGCACCCTCCCCTGCAGCCCCTGTGGAGGCTTCTTTCTCAGATTTTCCAAGAGCACAGTCTCCCTCTCTGAAGATGCTATCAAACAGTTTCAAATATCTAATGTGCTTTCCCAAATTTAATTATTCCCTTATCTCCTACCTAGTCTAGATTGGGCCACAAAGAGTTAATTTTATGACAACCATTCTTGGACAAATAAAAACTAAAAGGGAGGTAAGAATTGGCCAAAAAAGGAAGGGCATTCAACAAAGCAAGGCAGGCCAGACTTAGTGAAACACAAAATCGCCCTCATCTAATGGCTTTCCACGAAGCCCTGCCTCCTCAAAGAGCTGTATAACAGACCCTCAGACTGGGACAAGAAAAAACCCAATAGACACCCAGAGGGGGCATTCTACAGCAATTCCCACATTTTACACATGGAAAAAACTGCTGCCCAAAGAAGTGAGCTGGTTTCCACAAGGTCACCCAGTAAATTAAAGCAGCAGAGGAGCCTCGCCCAGAGGCAAGACTTAGGAGCCCCTGGCTGGCGGTCTTTCCACCAAATCCTACTAGCAGGGGTCGGCAAACTTTTGAGACGGAAGAGCCAATCCTGTCCCTCACAACAATTTAAAAATTATTTGAGAGCCATTAAACAAATGAAATCACCATTATGTGAATAATATCCTTTAAAAGTTTTATAGGGCCGGCCGAGTGGCGCGGTGGTTAAGCACTGGCTTGGGAAGCCAGCGGACCCGGTTCGGGTCCCACATGTGAGGGCCAGTGACACTGCCCTCAAAAAAAAAAAAAAAAAATTTATAAATGAAACTACGATAGTTTTATTTTCATTTTCAATCTTAACTTCAGAGCCACATGTACGTACCCAAAGAGCTGCATGTGGCTTGTGAGCTGCAGTTGCGACCCCTGACCTAGACCCTTAATTATGGAGGGTCTGTCAATCTGCCTCTGACAAAGTATTTCAACTGAGAGAAATGCCAGCAACACAATATCAACATGCAGAATATGCACTAATAACACATTAAAATTAAAATGTGTAATCGGGGTTTATCTTCCTTACATTTATTTGTTGGTAGTACAACGTTGTTGAAAATAGATGAACACAAAACAGTTTTTAAATCTGGATGGAAGCTTCTTAAAAACATTTCAATCATTTTGAAGAAATGTTCCAATCAAATCTAATTCTAAACAACAAACCAAAGATGTTTTACAGAAGAATGGTTATGAATAATAATGAAACCAATTGAAAATATTCTCCTATGAGATAAAGCTCTTAAGTTCTATTGCTGTGCAAAGAACTGTCCACCCAGAATTTTTTTCTTTGGTAGCTGACATTTATGTCAAAGATACTGATATATAAAATAATATGTGTAAGGAGCTTAACATCAGACTTGACACATAGTCACAATTGAACAAATGCTAGTTTTCTTAACTCAGGGTAGGAAAATATGTATCTCCCTCATAACTAGTAAAACCTTCTTACTATACTTTCCTAAAAGTCTGTCCTACACCCTTGGAGAACTTAAGGTTATTATATATCGTCAGGGTATTTTATTTTATTTTAAAAGTGTAACTGAAAAAGGCATAGAGAGACACTGTATTTTTCTTAAAGCACAAATTTAGACATCTGAAATCAGGGAAATCAACACTATTCCAATATTATGGCAAGGTTTTCAGTATTAATTGCTGCTATAATAGGTAAAAAAGAATTCAGTATTTGTTACTGTTTCTCTGGTAGCAGGAAAAGAAAACAGTCATCAAAAGTTGAAACATGACATAAAAAGAGTAACAGTTTAAAAGTATTTTATCTTTGTACATGTGGATTCTTGCAATGTTTAATAGTGTTTTCCTAAACAATCATGTAGCAGTATTCACATTACTCAAAGTTAAGTGTGAAACTTAACTTTTACACTCAAGCTCATCAAGATTTTTCACTACCACTTTATAAAAGTTTCAGAAAGTGGAACCGTGCTGGCTCCATGGAGGTGAATTACTCAGTCCAAAAGTAGACTTTGGAAGAGAGAATAATAGTAAAAGATACAAACACCTTCCCTGGAAAAGGATCTCAACTTTAGAGTTCTTTCTCAAAGGCTCTGAGCAAATATCTAGGGACATCCCCAGTTTTTGAAGACCCTGAGTGATTTTTCAGGGTCACACAGTAAGCCAATGACAAAAGGACAGCAATAAAAATCTTGTATCTGTCCCCTTTAGTGTTTCAACTACCAGCCCATTGTACTCTACTGCCACCTGTGTTCTCTCAACATTTCCCCCAGCATGGAGGTTCCTCATCCTCCTGACAAATGTCATCCTTTCAAAAACAGTGCCATTTCTAGGATTCTGCAAGTTAGCATAAACAAATGTTGAACAAATATTGCTTTCAAGCTACAAACTGAAAAAACGACAAAGCTGCTACCTACATTCATAAAGAAACCCCCCCTCAAGGATTCTGTCTATTCCTGAAAGTCCAGCTACACCAATTCAGATATTCTTAATTAACGCAGTCGTTTAAGGACAAGGTTTGAAATATAAATCCATGACAAGGGGGTTAAAAATTCAAAAGATTTAAAAGACCCAAATCCAGAACAACAAATCAGGATGCCACTGTTTGTTTTTCAAATCCGTGAAATATTAATGACAAACCAATGCCAACCTCACAAAGTTTCCTCATTTCTTGGAATTCAAACACCACTGTTGGCATCACTTTATGATAATCCTTTGGGTATTTCACCTAAGTAAGTCATCAGGCGTAATGTAAAGCCAGTGACTGAGGGACTTCTTAAACAAAATTGTGAGCCCAGTCTTACTGGAGCTTAGGACACTGACCTTATTCTCTTCTCAATGTTAGCCCTCCCCAATCCCTCACTCCATCCAAAAACGTTTGTGACAGTAATCGCTCTAAAAACTGCGGAGAACTTGACTACAAAACGGCCACTACTCTAATTCTGATTTCTCCAATTTATTATTTTTTTTTAATCAAGTCCCATGCTCCCTCGGCCCTTTGCCCCAGACTGAGTTCTATCTCTTCACCCATTGTCGAGACCACCTTTCATTGTTTCTAAGGGACTCCGCATGCCACCCTCTGTTTAGCAATGTTTCCTTCGCACAAATGTCATTTCTAGTTCATCCCTCCATTCCGCTCGGAGAGCAGCGGAGGGGGTTTCTGGACCCAGATTCGGTCCCCTTCGAACAGCCATTTTCTAGTTAAAACGCTCTCGGCCTCCGAGGGGGAAAATGAACTTTTCCCCCTTTGATCTCTCAGTCTGGTCTCTGAACCCCAAAGAAGCCAGCCCCGTCTCCAACTCCCCGGCAAGAGCGCGCTGCCTCCCCAAGAGGGACAGCCCAGCCGCACGGCGGAGGCCGGTGCCAGGACAAGGGGGTGTGCGCTCTTCCCCGTCAGCGCCCACTCTCACTTTTCCCCTCGGCAGCCCCCACCCGGGCGTACCCCCTCCAACCTTGTCTCCCCCGCCCCAGGCCCTGCCAAGCCCGGGATGCCGAAGGAAACAGGGATCCGGAAAGCAGGAGGGATGCAAGTCAAGGAGTGAGCCCGCAGTCGCCGTGCCACCCGGCCCTGCGGCGAGGGCGCAGGGCGCACGGGACTCCGCAGCGGGTGCTCGCTGCAGATGCGGCGGCAGCTGCTGCAGCTGTGGCTGCGGCTGGGCGGGTGGCATTGGCCGCGCAGCCCCCGGGGCCGGGAGGAGGAGGAGAGGAGCGGCCGCCCGGGCTACTCGCAGCCACTCGCCGCATGCCGCTGCCACTGCTCGGGTCTCTGGCCAGCAGTCTAGGGCCATCCCGAGGTCCAGGGCAAAAGCAAGGAAGAAAGCAATTCTCACCCGCGGTTCGCGCAACGCTCGCCTGAGCTCCGGCGCCGGGCAGCTATGCTCCAGTCCCGCCCTCCGCGGAGCGCCCGGATCAGCTGCGGATGCAGCGCACGAGCTTCCTACTTGAGACCAGAACGGGCTCCGGCGATTGAGCATGCCCAGTGCCGCTCCGCGAGTCCCGCGCAGGGAGCGGCACCGGCGAGATTCCACTTCTCCAGGCTTTGGCAGAGGCTGCGCGAGGAGGCTAGAGGGGCCCCGCCCGGCGGGGACAAAACGGGAGAAAGGCGGGGCCGGGGGCGGGGGCCGGGAAGGAGGGGGCGGGCCGCGCTCCTAGTGCGACCCCTGCAGGCAGAGGCTGCGGAGCCTCAGCTATGCACGGTCCCTTAATTGTCTGGGCAGATGGTAAGGAGGCAATGGGGGCCAGAGTGTGGAGATCCAAAGGCCGTGAGTCGGGGTACAGCCGGGTATTCCTTCCATGTGGCCTGGCGTCTGTCTGCACCAAAAGGCAGTTGGGTAACCTTATCCCTGGCTTGCCTTTTCTCCCACATGTCTGCATTCCCTTACAATGGGAAAATGTCCTCAGATGAGAGCTGCCCACATCCTCCCAGCTGCAACTTGTAGGCAAGACATCCTTCTGCCTCATCATCCAGAACCCCAGGCATATGCCACACCTACACCATTCCTTGGTGTGAAAATCACAGCAAGATCACCTCAGGAGAGAAACACACCTGCGGGGAGGGGAAAAGCATAATTTCCTTTGCACCCTCAATTGTAAGCCAACAAGCAGGTCCTAATAAGAATGGGTTCTCTGTAAGTAGTAATCAGTGCTCTACCCAGACACTGTGAATGACATCCCAAAGCATCTTTAGGGTTGCTCTTCCCCAGTAGAGTGATTGTCAAACTTGAGCCTGAGTCAGAATTGTTTGCAGGATTTATGGAAACACAGATTGCTGGGTCCCACTCAGAGCATGTGGGTAGGTCTGTGATTGGACCCAAACACCTATATAACTAACGAGTTCCCAAATGATGCTGGTGATGCAGTTCTGAGGACCACAACTGGAGATCTACTACTCTACACATACACACAGCTTTACCTATGATCTCCTTCAGGAAGATTATGCTAAAAGTAAATGAATAGCAACAACAAAGTGATGGCTCCTCTTCACGCGTCCTTATCCAGAAATCTTAGAATGTACTCCTTCAAATCACAAAGTTACACCGGCTGGTCTTTTTCTTCACGTGAGGACTCTATGAGGACTCGATGCGGTTGGGGTAGGCATCACTTTATTCCTTTAAACATGTATTTACTGAGGATCCACAAAGTCTTATAGTAAGCCTGGGATAGCAGTGAATAAAAAGGCCCAGACCTTGGCCTTCAAAGAGCTTCCAGTCCAGCGAGGTGGACAGACATCCATCAAATTATCACTCAAAAATGTAATTTCAAACATGCAGAGTGCTAGAGGGAAATCTACTAGATGTGTTTGCAAGAGTGTATAATGGGACCCTGAGGCCGACTCAGTGAGGTTGGAGGGAATTAATGGTAGGAGGCAGCAGCCTTGGGGAAGGAGTTTTTCCAGCTTTTGCAAAATGTCCCTCAGACCTGCCTGGAGGATGGCAATCGTGTCGCTCCTTCCTTTAACAGAAAACCAATACTACACAGAGAAATCCCTATACACTCATGAAAATGCTCACCCTTAGGGCTCTCTGCACCCCAAGTTCCCCCCTATCGAGCCTATGGACCCTGGATCGTCGGGAGCCCACTTTGGGAAATGTAACCCGCTTTGGGAAGCCTCCAGCCTTCCAGGCAGGTCCCCTTCCTGCGGCACGGTATTCCCTGGAACCCCAGAGCTCCCCCTTCTCTCCAGGGTCCCCGGGCAGTCCACGGCGCCTGCCCCGCTCGGCTGGGTCTCCCGCGGACCGGGAGGAAAACCCGCGGTGGAGTGCCCGACAGCGGGGCGGGGCGAGGCGCGCAGGCGCAGCGGCGGGCAGGTCGGGCCGTGGAGGCGCCCCGCGCCACACCTGATGCAGGCAGCCTTCCGGAAACGGGCCCGGCCGCAGCGCTAACCCAGGAAACGCTTCTGCGCTCTCCGCGGGCCGCCGGGCCCCGCGCTGGGGCTGCAAGCGCTCTCGGCGCCCTATCTGGCCCGCGGAGGGCGGCATTCGGCGGCCCGCTGGGGATCCGCAGGAGGAGTGCGGACAAGTCACCGCCTGCAAAAGCAAATGCCCGGGTTGCTCTGACAGTGACGTGGAAACGGCCACCGAACGTTCCGTGGCCGCAGGAGGAAAGGCCCTTAATGATGTGTTTCCAGGGAAGACGGGCGGTGGCCGGGGACGGAGGGGAAGCTTGTAACCTCTCTTTGCTTTTTTTCCCTCCTTCCTTGCTTCGTCCGCGCCCGACACATTTGCATTCTCCCTCCCTGAAAGGAACGTTTATAGTAATAGCAGTTTTAAGGGAATAGAGAGAGGGGCTCCTTGATGTTAAATATGTATTAAGACGTTAGCGCTCCTACAGAAGGCCTTTCTCCATGCACTCCTTTTATAAATAAGTAATTGGCTTCTCTGTGCCTCATCATTTCCGTTTATACAGAAAATCATTTCTCGTTTCTCCACCGCATGCAATTTTGAGTGGGTTTTTTTTTCCCACTCAAATCTATTGTTGAGTGGTTTTTTTCCTTCATGCTGACTCACTGATGAATTGTTTTCCAAGGAAATGATTTATTTCAAGAGCATGTTTATAAAAACATGGAACTAAAAATTAACTCTGTAAGTCCTTTAAGGCCAAAGGGAAAAGGAAAAGGCAGATTCAAGAAATTCTAGTTGGAAAGAGACTTAGGAGATCATTCTAGAGTTAAGTGTGGATCAACACAGATTCACAGAGGGTATTTTCCTCTCAAATGAAGGACAGACCTGGCACTTGAACACAGATTTCTTGACAACTCAGCCTAATGAAAAAATATTTTTTTTTTGCACAAACGCTGTATAAAGTACAAGACTATATTATTGCCATGCTTTTTATTTAATCCAGAGGTTACAAACTACAAAATCCGCAGCAACAAAAGGGATCCTATTACTTGTTCCTACTTCTGAAGTCATTAGTCTTTAAATAGTCCTTGATTTATACAACCTATCCAACCACTTCTAAGATAACCAGAGACTAGGCATTAAGTGTTTCAGTTAAAGTAGTATGAAATTCTTCAGAACCTCAAGACATCAGAAATCTTTTTGAGTCAACATTTAGAGCCTCTAGTATTTTTGCTTGATCATGTGGTGTGTGAACTGTTTGAGGTTAAGCCAAGGGAATTATAATGAATGCAACAAAATATCAGTTATTATTTGCCACCGTACTGATTTAAAATACTCTAACAATGGAAATCAAAGTGAAATACAAAAATAACTGCAAAACTGATACCTACGATATGGTACCTTTTCAGAACTCTACCTACCTTTTATCTTGATGAATATGTATTTCTTTTTGGAATAGTCTCACATTTAGAGATCTGGAAGAATACCTTTAATTATGCAAAACTAGAGTTGAGTAAATGTCAAAATACAGAGATGCAAAGTACAAATTCATCACAAGGTACTGGTTACACAATAGCTAACTTTTACTGAGTGCTTAGCATGTGCCAGATACTGGCTAAGCATTTTACGTAGATTGTTTAACTCCATCTTTACAACTACCCTCTGAGTAGGGTGTTATTGTTATCCCTATTTTACAGGTAGTGAAAATGAAGTTTGAGAATGTGAAGTAATTAACTCAAGGCGCAACACTTTCAGTGGCAGACCTGGAATTTGAACCCGGACATTTGCCTGGAGCTTGAGCTCTTAAATAATACTTGACACAGAAAAAAATGTAAATACAGAGAAAATAACTGTGATTTTCATCTCATATAAAAAAAGGAAGTGGAGGGCTGGCCGAGTGGCGCATTGGTTAAGAGCTGGTTTGGGATGCCAGCGGGCCCCGGTTCGGATCCCACATATGAGGGCCAGTGACACTGCCCTCTACAGCTAACAGCAGCTCCACGTGGAGCTGGGCTGTGCAAGCCCCCGTAACGGTGTAGGCTGCAGCCCCTGCTGCAGTGGGCTGCAATAGGCTACAGTGAGTGGCTGGCAGCCAGCATGAGTGGCCAGCAGCCAGCGTGAGTTGCCAATAGCCGCGGTGAGCGACCATCCAGAGGCCGGCGACCAATCTGCCTCATCCGGGAAGAGCGCAATGACGATACCAACATGGGCCAGTGAAGCAACGTCCTCCACAACTAGACTGAAGAACAAAAGGACAGCAACTTGCCTGTTCCTCTCCCCCAATTCTCCAATAAAATCTTTAAAAAAAAAAAAAAAAAAACCCGAAGTGGAGTAACGTATCTACTCTCCTCCCAAAGATAAGACTTGGTAAAATTACTTTGTTGTCCACGCTAGGAAGAAAACCCTTCTAAACCGTGTTCCCCAAACTTGGGACCAGTCCTATCCACAGATAGGAGGTAGATGATCAAATACCTAGTGATTTTCAGGGGTAACACAAGGCCTCCCCTCTAATGGATCTTCTTTCTCCATGTCTGGTTGGTTCCTCTAGTCCTAACCTATCCAATATGGTAGTCACTAGTCACATATGGTTAATTTTTAATTAATTAAGATAAGAATGAAAAATTCAGTTCCTCAGCCACATTTGTGCTTAATAGCCACATGGGCTAATGGCTACTGTATTGGATAGTATAAGTGTAAAGCATTTCCATAACTAACAAAAATTTCATTGGACAGGGCTGCTCTAGTCCTTTATCCCAATAGTGTAAGGCTTTAATTTCTCTTCATTCTGCATGCACCATTCCTCCTCTGAGAAGACCATGTTGTTAGCTTTACCTTTCCCCTGAGATTGCTTCAGTCCTATTTTTCCAAACTAAAATGATTATCAGCGTGTGGAATACTATCATGGAAAGGTATGCACTTTGGAGTAAGGAGTTATTTCACATTCCATCTCTTTTTTTTTTTTAACCATTTGTGTGGACTTTGTGCAAGTTACTTAACCTCTTGAACCTCAATTTTCTTATCTATAAAATGGGCATCTTAATCTTTTCATATGGATTTGTTTAGGATTAAATGAAATAACACATGTAAGGATTCTGGTAGGCCTCACATAGATTTCCTTCCTTCCATTCCAATTTCAGTTACAACATCACCAGTTACTCAATTTTCCAAACTAGATACAATCAGTCGTCTTCAATTCCTCCTTTCTCCTCAACCACCAGCTTCAAATTAGTCATCAAGTCCTGTTGCTTCCACCTCAGGGATGTCTCTAAAACCTGGGCCGTCCTCTCTGTCCCCACTCTCAACTGTCCTCATTGACTTTTCATACACTATTTCAGGATCCTGCTAAATGACCTTGGTGACACCCATCACTTCTAATCCAAGCCTTTCCTCCGTGCTGCTGCCAGAGTGATCCTTCTAAAAAAAGATGTTGATGATGTCACTGCCCTCCTTTAAAACCGCTGATGACTTCCAGTTGCTTAAGAATAAAAACTAGTAAACCTAAGAACTCGCGTGACCAACCCCTCATCCCATTTCAAACCTACATTTGGACTTCTTTATTACAACCTCCCTCCCTCAGCTCATAACTTTCCCTATAACGCCCCCTCTACAATCCCTGTGCCAGTAACCAATGTTCCATGAGGCAGTCCTATAATAGGTAATGGCCTTTCATCTTTTTGCCCTTGTATATAGCCTTCTCAGGCTGAATTGATCCTTTTACATCTTACCTGGCAATTTCCCACTTATTCTTTTAAGGTCCAGTTCAGATATTACCTCTTCTATAAAAGCTTAGTTGACTCCCCTAGGGAAAGGTGGTGGTGACCAGGTCATCTATGGTGCCAGTGATTTAAGAATGTGGATGCTATATTCAGGCTCTCCAGGTTTAAAGCCTAGCTGCACCACAACCCCACTGGTGATTTGGGGAAAGTGACTTACCCTCTTCCAATCTCAGTTTCCTCACCTTGATAATCATAGCATGTACAACTTAGTGTTGTTGAAAGTATATGATGAGATAATTCACATTAAGTGTATAATAATGGGCCCAGTCATTGGTAAGCACCCAATATATATTACCTTGAAATTACTACTATTATGATTAATTATTTCTGCCCTTTATCCTTTTGTCTCTCTGGGTCTCTTTTTTACATTTACATAAATATTTTTACTTTCAAACAATTTTTATATTTCACATGTACATTTGATTTTGCATTAAATAAAAAGTTTTACTTGATATTCATTGAACAAAATTTAGGAAACACTGATAATAAACCAAAAGGATGAAATTCTCTATTGTTTGAGAACTTCTTGGTTGCAAACAAAAGGAATCTTCTCTAGTTAACTTATCCAGAAAAAAAAATTGCAGGAAGGTCATCTGGTAGTCCACTACATTAACAGAAACACAGAGGATTCGTTCAGAAAAGCATCGGAATTTATGGAAGGCTGGCAGCAAATAACACAGACCAGACTATGGCACTGTATGTCACCAATGGCCCACCCCACTGGCCACTTGCTATGACCACTGGTCCTAAATCTTTGCAATTTAGCATCACATTCTCCCTATTCAAGATCACAGGTAGAAATATCCAAATTCACATACCTATACCTCAGCAGCCAAAAGGCAGAGAACAGGGTGTTTGCCTCACTTCAGATCCCCTATGGGAAGTGGGGCCCTCCTACCACCAAAACTCAAACAATAGGGGATTCACAAAAAATAGAAAGAGGGCCTTATTCTGTCCCCTTCCCAAATTCCCCAACACTGCTCCCCTCCCCCAATTCTCCAATTAAAAAACAAACAAACACAAACAAACAAATCTCCCTCACTGAAACAGCAACTACATTTGTCACAGAATAATAAACCAATAATTAACAAAAACAAAAACAAAACTCAATTTATGAGCACAAAAGCACACAATAAAATTCATCACACTCTTTGTCTCTGCCCGCCCTCCAGGTTACCAACAGTGATTATTGCATTTTATTGAACTGGCTCTGGCTACAAAGAATTTATGTTTCTATGCTTGGGGAAATCTCCTTCCCTATCTATATTATATCCTCTCACCCCTCTCAAGATCCTTGTTTTGCTTGTCTTCTGACAGTAGAAATTTGAGTCAGAATACCAATGAGCATGGTGTCTCACACATAATCATCTGAACAGATAAGGGCAAGAATTTAAATCTTATAAATGGAGGAAAACCATCACCTTCATGTTCAAAGGATATAACGGAAATAATACTATCCAACCAGGAGAAATATTCATTTTAAAATTCATATAAACATAATTAAATAGAAAAGATTCAAATCTGAAATGAAGAACACTGAAAGACAGAAGAGGTTATGAAAGAACCGGAAATCACTGACAAAAGAAAAAATGCTTCACTCATACCAGAGATAGACAGAAATATGTTGTTAATTTGCAAAGGAATTGAAGTCTCCTTGATCAACCACAGAATTTATAATCTCCTTTCTCTACTTGTTTTGCCAAGTGTCTTACACATTTAAGCGCCTCATTACAAGGTCTACAAGAAGGAAGGAAGGAAAGAAGGGACGGAGGGAGGGAAGGAGGAGGATGAAAGACAGAGAGGGAAAATGGAGAAAAAGACCTAGAGATCTCTTTGATTTAAGAGATTGTTATTATAAGGGCCAGCTGAGTGGCTCAGTTGGTTAAGAGCTCCCTCAAGAGTGCTAGCTGAGCTCTGAGCAACGGCAGTTCAATGCCAGCCCGATCTGAGTTGCCGTTGAGCTGCCAACAGGTGGCAGGATGGCTCAGCTAAAAAAAAAAAAAAAAAAAAAAAAGAGAGAGAGAGATTGTTATTATAAGTAAACACTTGTCATTAGGTTAAATGAAGCCTAGCTCTCTATAAATTTCTGTGAGTATGAAAACTGAATTTGAAAGGGGAAGGGATATTAGTATAGAACAGGATCTTAATTAAAAGTAGCATGGAGGTTAGATATTAGGGAAAAAAAATATTCTTGGTAAGGTCAGTTAGATAAAAAGGAAAGACTTCAAAGGGATCTAATAAGTATTCCATCCCTTGAGACATTTAAAATTAACCTGGACAAAGAACTAAAATATATTTTGTGGAAAGCAATCCTTTCTGACAAGCTGGTAGATTAGCTCTAATTGATTTTTCCAGCTTTAATTTTTTTGAATCTCTGTAATGCTATTCTTAGAAGACAAATGAGTTTTTTTGAGAATGAATTTTCTGTCTTTATTTTAATGAAGATATGATTTCTCATGAAAAGTTTCCAATCTTTGCAAGTAATAATTCTGTTATTTAGATTATAAAAGTTAAAATCAAATTTATAGCATTAGTAAACATGATGAATTACAATATATTTTCTTCCATCATGCACTAGCGATAGTTTTGGAATAAAATTCCCAATAGGCGTAGGAATAGGATACAGTCCCAAAACAGGAAAGGTGCAGCATGCAAATATTCTACCAGTTTTTGTCTTTTTGGTCTAGGTTCATATCCTGTCTAGAAAGTTATCACTAAGAGGAAAATATTTAGTTCCATTGAAATTATGTCAAATTTTGTATTATTGAATCAGATAACAGTTTTGAGTAGATAAGGGGCAATATCATCATATAAATGTTATTTATTATTAGAAAAGAGCTAAATTAGCAATGTGCTAGAAAAGCCTTTCCCTGATGTATTTGAATTTTCTTAAAGAACACTTTGCTTAGGACAAAAGGGGAAACAGTAAGTGAAAAAAGGAAGTATATCTGTTTCTCCTTACATACAAGTATAGTGTGATTTTCAATGCAGTTCTACATACTTTGATAAATGTTATTGTTTTTCCACAAATAAAAATATGGTCGGAAAAAAATATTCTTAAGGAAGACTTTTTTTAATCTCTTGGTCATAAAAATATCTCTCCCTATTATAATTTAATAGGTTTCAAGTTTTGTGTGTTTTATGTTTTTACATTTGAATCTTTAATTTGCTTTTATAATATGGTGTGAGATACAGATATAATTTTACAAGTGGAAAGCCAACTGTTCTAATGCAATGTATCAAATAATCCTTGTCATCTTCAATACCGCTTCTATCATATACCAAGTTCTCATTGGTCTGTTTCTAGTCTCTCTGTGCTATTCCACTGAATAATATTTCTATCATTGTGCTAATGTTACACTATTTTAATTTCTATACCTTTGTAATACATCTTGACATCTGGCAGGGTAGGTCTCTTCTTCTTTATTAAGACCTCCTTGGGCCGGCCGAGTGGCGCGGTGGTTAAGAGCTGGCTTGGGAAGCCAGCGGCCCTGGTTCAGTCCCACATATGAGGGCCAGTGACACTGCCCTAAAAAAAAAAAAAAAAAAAAAGAGAGACCTCCTTAGCTCTTCTTTCACAATATCTCTTCCTTATAAATTTATAGTAAATATATATAAAATATAGTAAATATATATAAAATATAGTAAATATATAAATTTATAGTAAATATATCATGAAATATCTTTAGGCTTTTGGTTGCTATTACATGTAATTTAGATTGGATGTCACAATTCTTTTTAAAAAAAAAAAAAAAAAAGGTTTTGAAATCATGCATAATCATCCCAGAGTAGATGGGTTAGGCATTTGAGGAGAACTGACATTTTTACACATACTCAGTTGACTGTGAGGTCCCTTTTCTATGGTAATAAGTAGGAATATTTCCAATTACCAGAAGTGCTTTTGTTTTCATACCATCTGCCACTCAGGGTACGTTAGACATTAGGCCTGTCACAAGTATTCCAGTTGCCTTCTTCCTGGGAACATAATAGAACTGCATTTCCCAATCCCCTTTGGAAATCAATCATGGCTTTATAGCTTGCTTTGTCCAATGAAATATGGGTGGAAATGATATGTGTCAGTGCCAAGTGGAAACTTTAAAAGGCAGTATGTTTTTTGCTCATGTCAAAGTGTTATCCCCTTCAGCGTAGATCACCAAGCGACTGCAGTGAGCAGAGAGGCAGTCTCCCCCTGGCCTTCTCTGGATGTGTAGTGTGAGCACTTAGTCACCATTGCTGTTTAAAACCACTAAGATTTGGGAGTTGTTTGTTACTCCAGGATAACCCATCTACTCTGGGATGAATATGCATAGTTTCAAAACCTTGTTTTTTGTTTTTTTTTTAAAGAAGAATTGCGACATTTAAGCAACTTTAGTCCAGAAAACATTTTGTTGAATTCTATTACTAATTTATAAGCTATTTTCCAAAGGTATCTATTGCTAGCATTTAACAGTTTATAAACTGACTTGTAGCTTCCCCAAACTGAAGCCATTCTCATTCCTGAAGGAGGGCTCGTGAGCTTTTAAGACTCTCCCTCACTGTGTCCGTTGACCTGACACATTAACCACCAACAGTTGGCAGAGCTTACAATAAAGAAAACCAACACTGAACATTAAATATGTTAGATCTGCTGGATTTCTGCCATCAGAAAACAAACACATTGGCTCCTGTTTTCACCATTTAAAAAAAACAAAATAGAAAATAGCTACACATGAATGGATTGTAAAAAAAAAAAAAAAGAATGGCTATCATAGGCATATGCTATGAGCTGTAAAGGTAGAGTTCATAAAGATCACCTAGTATTACTTCATTACTAAGCAATTATTCATTTGTTCATGGGTTCTATAGATTTCTACAGAAATTTTAAGTAAAGTGAGTAGGAATATCATACATTTTGCACGTTTGAAGCATAATATACATGTAAGTTGAAGAGCGGGTATAAGAACTAGGCAGTCAAGAAACAGGAAAAGTAAGAAATATATAGAACAGTAAAGAAACAAAGAAAAATAAGGCTTAAACAGAAGGAGATTTAGAGAATTAGAATATTCTTTTAAAAGCAAATGTGTACAAAATAAAATGCAATGCAAATGATTGATTCATGGAAATTTATTAATTTGGGAACATACTAAAACCTGATTTTCTATATTATAAATTGTTATATATTATATATATAATATATGTATGTTTTATATATTCCTCATATATATGTTTTATATATTTATATTATACTTATATTATATATTTATATATTATATATACATATTATACATAGAGTGAGAGTGCCAAAAAAGTATATACAGATTTTTTTTTTCTTTTAAGATTTTATTGGGGAATTGGAGGAGGGGAACAGTGTTGGGGAATCAGGAAAGGGGAACAAACAAGTTGCTGTCTTTTTGTTCTTCAGTCTGGTTGCGGAGGACTTTGCTTCACTGGCCCGTGTTGCTATCGTCATTGCACTCTTCCCGGACGAGGCAGATTGGTCGCCGGCCTCTGGATTGTCGCTCACCGTGGCTACTGGCAGCTCATGCTGGCTGCCAGCCACTCATGTTGGCTGCCTGCCACTCACTGTAGCCTATGGCAGCCCACTGCAGCAGGGGCTGCAGCCTACACCATTGCCAAGGCTCGCACAGCCCAGCTCCAGGGGGAGGTGTTGTTAGCTGCAGAGGGCAGTGTCACTGGCCCTCATATGTGGGATCCGAACCGGGGCCCGCTGGCATCCCAAACCAGCTCTTAACCAATGCGCCACTCGGCCAGCCCTGTGTACACATTTTAAGAAAGAAAAAAAAAACTGTATTAAATTGTAATCCTCAATATATACCAATAGCAAAAGATGAATACAAGTCATGTGTATACATTTTTTGGCACCACCATCATATGTATATAAAAACCATATATATAGTTTTTCTCTCAATTTCCTTGGCCTAAAAACTATCCAAAAGTGTAAAACATAATTTCACTTGAAATGAAACTTTAAGGAAAAGCATTTTCTTTTTGAAACTTTCCTATAAAATTGAAATTATTGTTGCCCAAATGACCCCCATTCTCCTAATAGGCTTACTACATATCTCAAAAACTGGGGAGCAGGCAGGGTTCCCCTCTCCTCAAAACTGCTTAAGCCCAGTTCCTTGTGTGGCAAGCAGTCATGGTCTGACCCATTCACCAGGTCAGGGTTTGAGATGCTTGTCTTTTTGTCCTGAGTTCCTTGGGGGCAGCCCTCATTAAACAAACATTTAAGTGCCTACTACAATATATGCTGGGCAATGAGTTGGTCATTGTGTTGTTTGACCTGCCATCCCAAAAGAAGTTCAACTATCAGTGTATTATAAAAGATACAAGCCATTATCAGGCCTACACAAATATGAACACTGGCCCATTGTTATGGGTTAAACTGTGTCCCCCTCAAAAAAAGATAAGTTGAAGTTCTAACTCAGTACTTCAGAATGTGACCTTATTTGGAAATTGGATCAGTACACATGTAATTAGCTGAGATGAGGTCATACTAGAATAGGATGGGCCTCTAATTCAGTATGGCTAATGTCCTTATAAAAACAGTCAAGTGAAAATACAGAGACATGGGGAGAATGCCACATGAAGATGGAGACAAAGATTGGAGAGTTGCATCTACAAGCCAAGAATGCCAAGAATTGCTGTGTCAGCAGAAGCCAAGAGAGAGGCCTAGAAAAGATTTTCCCCAAACAGCCTCAGAAGGAATCAACCCTGCTAACACCTTGGTTTTGGACTTCTAGACTTTAGAATCGTGAGGGAATGAATTTCTGGGTTTTTTTGTTTTTGTTTTTGAGGGCAGTGTCACTGGCTCTCATATGTTGGACCCGAACCAGAGCCACTGGCTTCCCAAGCCAGCACTTAACCACTGCACCACTCGACCGGCCCTGAATTTCTGTTGTTTTAAGCCATCCAGTTTGTGGTATTTTGTTACCACAGCCCTAGGGAAAAAAATACATCCATCCATTCCAAATAAATACCTTTATAAGTAGAAAAACATTGCACAGAAAAATGTTTATTAACATAAACTAATATTTCTAACCTTTGGAGATTGTCAAAGGTATCAAAGACAACATTGAAAAGTCTGAAAAGTTCTTGCAAAATGTTATCGTCCTCTTCTGTGGTGACACATTGACAACACGCTAAGGAAAAAACTCCCTAGATTTGGAGTTATTTTACCTCCATTTTATTTCAGTATTGATTTTGTAACAATATGTAGAATGAACAGAAAATCTGATAAACGGATACCCCAAAAGTGATTTGCAGTAACAAGAGAGGCACAATCAACGTCTCATGTTTTGGAGCAAAATTTCCCTCAGGTATTGGCCTCACACATGCTTCTGTATTTGCAATATAATGAATCCTGCTGCCAGAGGCTTGGGACAGGGACAAATAAGGTATTCGTTTTTCAGAGTTTTATTGTTGCAAGACGAAAAGAGTTCTAGAGATGGATAGTGGTGATGGGTGCACAACAGCGTGAATGTACTAATACCACTGAACTGCACACTTAAAAGTGATGAAGATGGTACATTTTATGTTATGTGTTTTACCACAATTACATATATATATGCCACATTAAAATAAATAATTGATGTTTTTTCCCCCACAGCATCTGAGAACACAGATATATATCTCATAGAGTAATCTGTATTTACAAAGTAATTCTCACTTTTTCATTGGTGTGGAGAATAGAAAGAATCTTATTAAAGGTGACCCACCATATTAGTCAGGGTGCTGTGAGTCACAGGGCCAGAGCAGACTTGAGCAAAAGAGAGAATGCATCATCACACATAACTAGAGAGCCTAGGTGTAGGTTGGTGATGACCGGAACCCGTGGATTCAGAGGGTATCACCAGAAATGGGCTCTCTGCTTCTGTCTGGACTGAATCACCTTTCGGAAAGGCCTCTCCTCATTGCAGCCTCCAGCTGTTCCACACCTGCACACTCCTGGCCCGTAATTTCATCAGCTCTGGCCAAAGCTCTGGGTTTGAGGACCTGACCTAACTCCCCTGCTCATGCTGAAACAGGAAACATCAGGGGGAAAGGGTCCGGCCCCAGCAAAGCAAATGGCTGGGGACTGATGAGGGTGTTCCCACCGTTTCAAAAAATGATGTGTTGTTAATTAAAAAAGGAATGAATGCTGAGTAGGCAGAAACAACAGATGTCCGTCCGCTACATGAACCAATCAAATGTCTTCCTAAAGTAATGTGGGATAATTATATTTGTTAAACATATAGAAAACAGCCTCTATTCCCTCAAGCTTCTAAATGTCTCACTAACAGGTTATAATTATATACAGATATGTCCAATTCTCTTAGTTTGGAGAAGACACAGATATAAATTAGGATAAATTAATCCAAAAGCGTCCATAGATCAAAGTAGCTAAGGAACTCAACTGTGAGCATAGTAGCTTCCATTCGCCAATCCTCACAACCTTTCCAATGAGGGAAAGCTCTTTCCTAAAAGTCTGCCTGGGAATGTGCCTGTGTTAGGCTGTTCCTCCTTCCCATTGTCCCTTTCACATTCAATCTTAATCCTCTTTACAGATAAAAGGCACTTCTTTGTCCCAACCTGATTCTAACTCAGGTCCATTGCCTCAGGTATAAAACTAAGCAAAGGTACAATTCAGATTGCCAATGGTGTTGAGGCAGTTAAAGGCTATAACCACTGACTGGACTGTTTTACAACTGTAGTGATTCCAATTCTTTGCAATCAACAAAATTGAAGGTGGGAGGAATTGCCAACTAATAGATGACCAAACATAATTTTCATATGATTTTTAGCATATAGGTTAGATGGAGTGCAAAAAATGCAGTAACATTGCTACAATGAAATACCTTCCATCCCCATCTATTGTTTCTTTTTTGTGAACAAGGTTTGTTAGAGTTATATCTGTAACACTGAAAAGCAGTTAAGCCCACTCTCAATAGTAGAAGAGGGTTTCTATTATTACTATTAAACCTTCTAGCAATAGTAGTACCTGTATTACTCCACAAATACATAAACTAATTTTTTTAATGCAGCTTCACTCATCTTATTAAGAGATGCACTTCTCAAAAATTTTTACTTATGTTTCATAATTATAAAATTTGTAACATATTTATGGTGTTTTGATTAATAATATGCTGGTAATAATGATAACTCAAATTAGAAGATATTTTAAAATATTTAAAGATTTAGATCACAGGAAATAAAAATGAAATTTAGTTCTTATATTACAGAGAATTATGCTAGAATGATAAATAAAAGACTTTTAGGCATAAAGATATATTACATTAGGATAAAATTTTCTGGGAGACATGGGATGGAAATATGAGTTAAAGAGCAAAAGGAACAATGTAAAATTTGCAACTGTTAATGAAGAGCTGGCAGAAGAATTTTAAAAATACATGATGATGAGTATCAAATTGCTGTATTTAATTCCATTGGATACATTTAAAAGAGTAATAGTTTATTAATATGTCTAATGTACCAGCAATTATAATCTTCGCATTGATTTAAACTTATGATAAAAAAGTTTAGATGTCAACTTAAAAATGTATGAGAGGAGTACATTGTTTATGGCCCATTCTAGCCAACAATGTTTGAAAAACACTGATCTAAAGGAAAAGACAAAATAGATACTTCAAAATAAGAGTAGCCTCATTAGGTAATATACAGAGGCTGCCAAAAAAAAAGATATACACATTTCAAGAAAGGAAAAAATTGTATTAAAACTGTAATACAATGAATGATGTTAGCATTCATTTGATTAACGCCATCTTTTGAACGAAGGTCGTACTACACATTGCTACCTTAATTCAATTCAACTTTGAAGAGTAATACATAAATAACATATCTTTAAAATGTGTCCCTTTTTTTGGGTACCCCTGGTATATACATAAGGGAGCCCACAGAAAAGTAGATACAAATGCTTAGGAGGTGAACATCCCTGCGGTGGTTTGAGAGAAGGTACAGAGGAAGTATGATTCCCAGGGGAAAGGCGAGCTGGCTTCAAAAACTGGGTCAGAGTCTGTGCTTCTGGTCCCAGATGCATGATTTGGTCATAGTACTTCATAGTAATACTTCATATTCATCAATTACTTATTAACTTATAGTAAGAACTGCAACTGTCACATCCGGTATGATGTAACATAAGCCAAATTGTAAGCAGAAGTCATTTGCTAGCTCCAATGGAATCAGAATAGTAGGGAGTTGGAATGGTGTGATGCAGGAGTATAATGACCTGAAGTCACAGAGCCTGCTGCACCTACCTGATGCCACAGGAGGTCCCCTGCCATGGGGACTAGAAGACTCCACTTCAAGGGGTAGGCTGTGGTCATGGGCAGGGCTGGGAGGGGTCCTGCTAGCTCCTGGCTCTCAGGGCTTCCTTGTCTATGCTAGGTCATGATTTCTCAGATCCATTGTATTAGCATACCAGGAGCCTATCAATTATAATCCAATCCCAATCCTGTCTTCTTTAGTTGACCTGCTGGTCCTAAACTGAACTGAAGTTTTGGGCAAACCCATTCCTCAATCACATATTTACAGACAATATCTTGGCCTCCCTCCAACATAAGATGAATTACATCCATTATATGTGGATTTTTTTCTTTAATTATCAGGTAATATTATTTCCAAATAGCATCCATTATATGTGGATTTTTTTCTTTAATTATCAGGTAATAGTTTATTTCCAAATAAACTATTTGTGGGTATAGGGATGGTGGGGATCTCATTCCATGTATCATCATCTATGAAACATATAATAAATTCAATTATGAAATTAAGATTACTCACTGCCCTGCACTGATCACAGCCACTTTGAAGATAATTAGCTAAAAAGGAAGCTTAATGAATTCATTGCACATTTACTGAGCTCCAACTAATGCATTAAGCATACCCGGATCAGGGGATAGAGAAATTAGGCAGACTCTGCTTCTAAGCCCTCACATGCAAGCAGGTAATTCTCATACTATGTGATAAATGCACAATTAAGGACTAAAAGAGGGTTATAGGACGCAATGGAGAAGAATAAAGGACAGGCTCCACAGAGGAGACATTTTATCTCTCTCTTGAAGGAAGAGTAGAAATGTTCTAGGAAGAGACAGGGAATAGCCATCCAGTATCGAGAGCACAATCAATATGTGGAGACGTTCAGAGGCATTGCATCTTTAGAGAATGGTGAAAAATAGTTCAGTGTTCCTAGGACTTAGGGTTTGGTGGGGGAGGGTGCAGAAAGTGAAGGCAGTTTGGATTTTGCAGATCTGCACTGGGAGAGTTTGAGTATGATTTCACATAGATTGGACCTGTAGGCAAGCAGGGATGTAGCACCATCCTAGCCACCTTGAAAAGACACATTGGGCCAGATGGTGGGATACCAAACACAAAAATTCAGGAACCTACCACTGCAGTGAAATTTCCAAGAATCCAGAGGTGTGGGCCATGTCAAAATATCCCTTCCAGGGGTAAGGACAAGTTGCTTCATATGGCCCCCTTATCAATAAGAAAAAGCTGAATGTCTAGTGCTGTTAGTGTATTTTGGAGACAATATACCAGTTTATGATAGCTACTTTCACCCATTTATCCAACAAACCAAAAGGCTTCCCCATTTTGAGTGGAGTACAGAGGAAGAGATGACTCTCCAACAGGTCCAGACAGCTGCTAAAGCTACTGCCACTTGAGCTCTCTGGCCCAGGAAATCCCATGGTGAGCAAATTGTCTGTGACAGAGGGATGCTGGGAGCCTTTGGCTGACTCCTCAATTCAGACCTTTAGGGTTTTGAGCAAAGCTATGCCATCTCCTGCAGATAACTATTCTCATTTTGGAGAAACAGCTTCTGGCTTGCTGTTGGGCTCTAGCAAAGACTGGACTTTCTCAGTCTGAGATGCCCATCATGCTCTGGATATTAGCTGACCCATCAAGTCGTAGAGTTGGATATGCACAGAGTACTCCCTCATCAAGTGGAAGTTGACTGGCCTCTAGCACGTCTTGAGGCACAAGTGTGTAGTATGAGGAGGTAACTCAGATCCCCATGGCTTCTATTCTTGCTATAATGCCTCTTTTCTCTCAAGCCATGCTTGTAGCCTGTGGGAATAGAAGAAGGAAGTCATAAATACGAATGATGATCATGTGATCAACTGCAGAAAGGACTATAGTAGTTATGACTATTTCTTCCTTACTTTGATAAGAGTATATGTGTACATATATTTTCTTTTTTTCTGTTCCATCTCCCTACTCTTTAATATAATGTTAATACATATATATATATATATATATATATATATATATATCATGTATATATAATAGAATGTATAATCTTAAATCTCAGGATTTATGTTACAAAATATCAAAGAGAGACTTAACTCACCTAAAAAGGTATGAATTAAATAACTCTAATATGGATAAAGTGGAATTTCGTGTTTTCAGCTGTTTGAGAAATAGTGGCATCATGTTAAGTAGAGGAACACTTTTGTTCTTGTCTTTACTTGAAAGTTAAATATGTTTACAAGACCAGTCAAGAGTGGTCCTAGTCTCACCACCAGACACTTGGCTACAAACTCACAGAGGCTGTAACTACACAGAAGAAACAGATTCCCATAGCTTTCACCACAACTCCCCCTTTGTGGTCCACTTTAGTGGACCACATCTTGACTTCTCAGGTTACCCTGCAAGCTCTGTCTTGTACCAGTGCTTTGGAGAATTGCTTAGTGACTTCCTGAACCTCCAAATCCACCATTCCAGACTTTCACTTCCCCAGCTGGTTCCACAGCTGGGTAAAATCTAATTCCTATAATAAATCCCTTATCTCACAGCACTCACAATGGCTCCGCTTCCCTGACTGAACTCTGATAGATACAAAGATATTTGAGTCAAAGCCTGAAGAAGGTAAGGGGTTGGTCATGGGGCTACAAAGGGAAGAACATTCCAGGCAAAGGAAACAGCAGGTGCAAACGCCCTGAGGCATGGACGTGACTGAGAAAACTAACACGGTTGATGAAGTTAGCGAAGCGGGGAGAGTAGGAAGAGATGAGATCAGAGAGGTAAGAAGGGAGAGAGGCAAGGTCATTAGGGCCTTGTAAATAACTGCAGGCTTTTTCTCTACTTGAGATTGGAAGACAAGGGAGCTATAAGCAAAATGACATGATCTGACTTTTTTTTTTTTTTTTGAGGGCAGTGTCACTGGCCCTCATGTAGGACCGAACCGGGGCCCTGCTGTTCCAAGCTGGCATCCCAAGCCAACACTTAACCACCGTGCCACTCGGCCGGCCCGATCTGACTTATTTTTAATGAGCTCATTCTTGCTGCTATGTTGAGAAGAGACTTAACATAGGCCCTGTAGGAAGCAGATAAGGGCAGAAGCAAAAAGATTAATTAAAAGGCTGACGCAATAATCCAGGTAAGAGATGTTATGACTCAAACCCAGCTCTTGGCAGTGTATGATGTGGTGACAAGTTGTTAGGATCTGGGTCTATTTTAAATATAGAGACATTAAGATTTGCTGTTAAATAGAATGTTGGGTGTGAGAGGAAAAGAGGAATCAATGATGACTCCAAGGTTTTTGGCTTGAGCATTGAACATTGGGATTTCCATTTAATGAAACAAAGAAAGCTAGGGGCAGAACACATTTTGAGAGTAATATCAGAAGTTTAGATTTAGTCACTTTAACTTTGCGATGTCTATTAGATAAGTAGGGGCCTTATGTCAAGTAGGCAATTGTATAGACACATCTGGCCTTCAGGGGAGACATCTGAGATGGAGACACAAATTTTGGAATTGTTCATGTACAGATGGGGAAGATCATTAAGGGAATGAGTGTAGTAAGAAAAAAGAAGGGTTCAGGAGTGAGCTCTAGAAAAGTTGGAAAGGTTGGAGATGAGGAATAGCCAGAGGACTGAGGAGAATCATGAGCTCACCCAAGTGTCACAATTCTATGTTACTCCATCTTCCTCGCAGGCAGGGAACGTGTCTTATTGAGCTGTGATTTCCTGACATCTAGCATGGTATCCATTATTTATCAGGTGCTCAATAAACAGATGGTGAAGTAAGGGCTGTGCAAGATGACCTAGTGGAAAGATAACCCCCAGAATGAAAGAAAATATTTGTAAATTATATATCTGTTAAAAGACTTGTATCGAGAATATGTAAAGAACTCTTACAACCCAATATTAAAAATGGGCAAAGGATCCAAATAGACATATCTTCCCAGAAGATTTATAAATGGCCAAACCACACATGAAAAGATGATTAACATCATTAGCTATCAGGGAAATGCAAATCAAAACCACAATTAGATACCAATGCAAATCAAACCATAATTAAATACCACTCACACCCACTAGGATGGCCATAATCAAAAGTAAAGCAACAAGTGTTGGCAAGGATGTGGAGAAATTAGAATCCTCATACATTGCTAGTGGGAATGTAAAATGGTAAAGCCACTTTGGAAAACAGTTTGACAGTTCATCAAAAAGTTAAACATAAGGCCAGCCGAGTGGCTCAGTTGGTTAAGAGCGCGAACTCTGAGCAACAGGGTCACCGGTTTGATTCCCACACAGGCCAGTGAGCGGTAAATGAGCTGAGCTGCCACTGATCTGCCAACAGGTGGCAGGATGGCTCAGTGGTTGGACATGTGCTCCTAACAACAAGGTTGCCTGTTCGACTCCCACATGAGATGGTGGGCTACGCACCCCACCCCACACTGCTTCCCCCGCCCCCTCCCGCAACTAAGATTGAACACAGCACCTTGAGCTGAGCATCGGAGAGCCGCTGACAGGCAGCCAGATGGTGACTGGACTTGGGGCTGAGCTAGCTGCGCCCTCCACAACTAAGATTGAAGGACAACAACTTGGCTGTTCCCCTTCCCCAATTCCCCAGCACTGTTCCCCTCCCCAATTCCCCAATAAAATCTTTTTAAAAAAAAGTTAAACATAGAATTACTGTTTAACTCAGAAATTTCTTAGGAATATAGCCAAGGGCGCAATTACAATAAAGAGCAAGGTCAGATTGGCCATAAAGAGGCAGCCTGACTTGCAGATTTATGAAGATGGAACATGGTATCCCTCAGGGCAAAACACATGGGCAATTGACAAAGTTGCCACTTACCAGTAGAAGGAATCAAGGATGAGAGACCACAAGGCTAAGAGAAGATACCCCAATAAGAAGTTATAACTCCTCACCTGGTTCCAGGACCAAATTCAGTTTTTAGACTCGGTCTTACTGACTGAGTCTCCGAGTCTCCAGGAATAAGAATTCTGCAAAACCATAGTGAGTATGCATGGTAATAATAGCCTGAGTTCCTCTCAAAAGGGATCTATGAACATTTGCTTAAGTAAATGTACACTGTGGAAAACTAATGCCCAGACATTCCAAGGACTACTGGACAAAGGGTCTGACTAGAATTGCTATATTATCATAGTCCCTGTTACAGTAATAGAAGGAGATCTGGCCAAGGCCTGACTAACAGTGGGTCCACTAAGTTTATGGACCTATCCAGTGATTATTTCTCTGATTTTCAAATGTAAAATAGGAATTTTACATATTTGGCTGTTGATTCAACCACCTCATTAGGTCCTTGGCCTGTGGGCTAATAGCTCTGAAACTGTAACTCCTGGGCCAAGATAGTAAATAAAAAAACAATATCATAGGGCCAGCCAAGTGGCGCATTGGTTAAGAGTTGGCTTGGGACACCAGCTTTGAGCAGCAGGGCCCTGATTCAGATTCCACATGAGGGCCAGTGACGCTGCGCCCTCTACAGCTATGATGGTGAACAACAGCTCAATCTGGAGCTGGGCTGCCGTGAGTCACCGGCGTCGGCGTAGGCTGCAGTGGGGCTGGCCGGCAGATGGTATGAGCTGTCATAAGCCACTGTGAGTGGCTGTCCAATGGCCAGTGAGCGACTGCCTCAGCCGGGAAGAGTGCAATGATAATACCAACATGGGCCAGTGAAGCGATGTCCTCCACAACTAGACTGAAGAACAAAAGGACAGCAACTTGTCTGTTCCCTTTCCCTGATTCCCCAACGCTGTTCCCTTCCTGCAATTCCCCAATAAAATCTTTCAAAAAAACACAAGACCATATCCTAGGAATGGGAGATAGTGGAGATTAGGGCCATCCTTAAGAACCCAAAGAATGCAGAAGAAGTGGTCTTCATCATATCTCCAATTCACTGGTTTGGCCCCTGCAGAAACCGGATGGAACCTGGAAGATGACTGTGGACCATGGGTGGTAGCTTACCATATCTACCTGTGGGATGTGGCATCTTTGTTAGAATGGATTAATACGGCCTCAGTTACATGGTATGCAGTCAATGATTTGACAAACATGTACTTTTCTATTCCAGTCCAAAAAGAAAGGTAGAAATAGTTGTCATTCACATAGAATTGACAACAATCTACATTTATGGTTTTGCCCCATGGCTATGCTTCCTTTCTCACCTTACATCATAATGTAATGGGAAGAGATGTGAACTTCCTGACATCCCACAGAAGGCCACACTCATCCATCACAGTGACAATATTATGTTATCAGGCCATATGATGATAAGGTGGTTAGCACATTGCAGGCCTTGGTGAGACCTTGATATGGCACCATTCCCCAAGGAGACCCACCAGCCACGTGGTGGGATAATGACTTCACTGGACCCCTTCCGTTCTGAGAGTGCAAACAGCTCATCTTAGAAGCAGACATGTGTGAGTGGTATTGATTTGCCTTTCCTGCCTGCAGGGACCCAGCACCACTCTCTGAGGACTTAGGGATTTTTTT
Source organism: Aselliscus stoliczkanus (assembly GCA_033961575.1). Classification (NCBI taxonomy): domain Eukaryota; kingdom Metazoa; phylum Chordata; class Mammalia; order Chiroptera; family Hipposideridae; genus Aselliscus; species Aselliscus stoliczkanus. The sequence goes on along the minus strand of CM066734.1, from coordinate 68,010,296 downwards.
GTTTCCTCCTGGCATGGGAGCACATGTAATATCTTATTCGCCTAGGAGATGTGGGAGTGAGCTCAAGACTAAAGGGATCCACTGGTTGTGTCCCCAACTGCATCACCCTGAAGCTTCCAGCCTGATGGAGCATTCAAAGAGCCCACTGAGACAGCACAGCCAGCCACTGACTGATTCTGGGGTACAGAGGCTGCCACCATTTCTCAAAGGAAGGATAATTCTGCAGGGTGGGTCACATTCCAGAGCTTTCCTCCCTGTGGACCAAGCCAAGGACAGACTTAACCTGAGACCACATCCTCACTTGGCTCTTTCCCCTTCTTTATTTTGCTTCCTTCCCTCCCTTCAAGACTTTTCCTGGATAAAGGATTTCCCAACAATAATAAATCATGGTGCACTGAAGTCTTCTCTGCCTCTGCTTCTTCAGAACTAGATCTAAGACAACCAGAAATAAGGAAATGCCCCTGAGCGAAGCAGCATCCAAAAAAATGAAAGCCACGCTGGCTGGCTACAGGTCCTCAGTGAGGTCAAATTCCTGCTTGAGACAAAGGATCTGCCTTCATTGATTCTACCTGACTAAACAGGTCCTAGGGCTGGGAGTCAGTCTCCACTTCCCAAACTGGGTTTTAATACCCCAGGAACATGCATCCTCATTCCAGGAGTTATAGGAAATCATAGGGTAAAACTGCATTGGAGTGACAAATGTGCTAGAAAATGTGGGGGAAATATTTTACACTATAATGAATGCACATCTATTATGAAGTAGAATACAAAATGGGCCAAAAAATGTAGATGCTACACATGATACCAAAAGACACATCTCCTTTGAAGCAGGCAACTGAGGAGGGCCCCAGAGTTCAAGGTTCTTCTACTGTAAGGGGTACTTAAGTGAGAAAGTTCAATGAGTGTGGACAGAGCTGGTGATGGCTGCTTTGAAAAGAGAGGAAAACAGGCTCTCTCCTGAAGACCAAGGCAAGAAAAAGAAGGAACCCAGATTCCAGAAAACCAACTTAAAATATGTTTTCAATTCTCCCTCTTGTAATAACTACCATATTTGACAGCTTTCTATTTGCTAAGCTCTTTTTGTTTGTTTGTGCTGACCATAAGTTTAATTTTATCTACTTTGGGCAACTTATAGAGTAAAAAGAAGCTATATACATCTAGGATGTTAATAAACATGAGAAGTTGTACTATGAAAAAGACATGCTTCTATAAAATTGTAAAATCATGTATTCATAAATTTGCCACAGCATAATGATATGTGGCATGGGGATGTCAAGTATAGCATAGGGAATATAGTCGGTAATGTTTTTTTTTTTTAAAGATTTTATTGGGGAATTGGGAGAGGGGAACAGACAAGTTGCTGTCCTTTTGTTCTTCAGTCTAGCTGTGGAGGACATTGCTTCACTGGCCCACACTGGTATTATCATTGCGCTCTTATTGGGTTAGGCAGATTGGTCGCCGGCCTCTGGACGGCCGCTCACAATGGCTCTTGGCAGCTCACACCGGCTGCCAGCCACTCACGCTGGCTGCCGGCCATTCTCTGTAGCCTATGGCAGCCCACTGCAGCAGGGGCTGCAGCTATGCCATCCCAGGGACTCACAGCAGCGCAGCTCCAGGTGGAGGTGTTGTTCATCATCTTAGCTGTAGAGGGCAGTGTCACTGACCCTCATATGTAGGATCTGAACCAGGGCTGTGGGCATCCCAAGCCAGCTCTTAACCAACGTGCCACTTGGCCAGCCCTCAGTAATGTTTTAATAACTATGTCTGGTGTCAGATGGGTATTAGGATATCAAGTACCCTAGTATATACTTGATATAACTTATCAAGGATATCACCTTGTAAGTTATATAAGTGTCTAACCTCTATCTCGTATATTTAAAACTATATAATATTGAATGTCCACTGTATTTGCTAAGCACTTTAAATGCATGAACTCAATCCCAGGAGAGCTCTCTGATGTAGATACTATGAGCAACTTCATTTTACATATGGGAAAAGCGAAGTTCAGAGAGGTGAAACAGCTTTGCCAAGGTGATTGGAAAGTATGTTGGTCCCTTCATCTCTGTGTGTGCCCTCTGTTTTCCCCAACTCATTGTGCTCATAGAATGTAGGACATATAAAAATAGAGAGATCCAGGAATGTGGTATCTCTAGAATACAATGTCACCAAAGTCAAAAGAGTTGAAATCTGGCCTGAATTTAGAACATTTCATTTCCCAACTTTTACCCTAATGTTCATTTTATATTTCTGTGCTCTTGGTTCCATGGTTTGCAATAAGATATTTTAAACTGAAAACTTTGACTATTTTCCTTTTACCATGATATATTTATTTCTCTCTTACTACCTATATAAATTTTGCCCTGTATATAACCACTTAGGCCTGGATTGATACATAAGAATAAATAGAAGATAAGTTTGAAAATATCAGAGATCAGAACAAGCAATTTTCACCAACACGGAGGTCATAAAGAATCTCTTTGTAAAGGTTACATTTTTTTTTATGTCTTTATTAAAAATTTGCCAGTGTCCACATATACAGTTTGTCTGTCTCTGCAATACACTTAACTGCTATTTCAGGATCTCATAAATAGAAGCTCAAATCTATAATTTTTCAGGAGAAATTATGGAGGTAGACTTGTCCCTCCCTCATCAATATATCATTTTAATCATTGTTTAGTACTTTCTTCATACTCTGCTGAGTTGCTGGACATAAATCCAAGAATATGAGGCATATATAGCCAGACTCTATAGATGGTTTCTAGGGCTGGCTGAGTAGCGCAGTGGTTGGGAGCTGGCTTGGGACGCCGGCGGCCCTGGTTCGGGGGGTTCGGGTCCCGTATGTGAGGGCCAGTGACACTGCCCTCAAAAAATAAACAAATAAATACATACATACATAAATACATAAATACATAAATAAATAAAGATGGTTTCTATTCCTTTCTTGATTGCAGTTTTATAAGTCCATCTCAATCTCATGTATCAATTAATGTTTATTTGACATATTTCCACCAGAGTATTCTAGCTTACATTTGTGATATGGGAGCTGCTATTACATATTTCTTGTATCTCTTTATATATACTTTGCTACAGTGGATATAGAATGTTATTTTTCATAGGCTATTTAGCCAAGATCCTCAGAAAGTTTATCAAAACATGGTTTCTGACATTTAGCTTTACATTCATAGAGTACAATAGTTGCACACAATTAAAATAATTTTTAAACAGAAGATGTAAAACACTATGAAGTTTGTTTCCCTGCCCTTTTGACAACCACTCAATAATTTCAATACCTTTTTCAGGGTATTGTCTTATTGCTTATTATATACAGTAGTTCCCCTTATCTGAGGGGGATATATTCTAAGACCCCTAGTGGATTCCTGAAACCACAGATAGTACTGAACTATATATATACTGCTTTTTCTTATACATTCATACCTATGATAAAGTTTAATGTATAAATTAGGCACAGTAAAAGATTAACAACATTTACCAATAATAAAATAGAATTATAACAATACACTGTAATAAAATTTATATGAATGTGGTCTCTCTCTCCCTCTCTCTCTCTTTCTGACAACTGACCTGATAACTAAGACTAAGTGAATAACGAGTGGGTAGTGCATACAGCATGGATATGCTGGACAAAGGGATGATTCACATCCCAGAAGGGACAGAGCTGGATGGTGCGAGATTTTATCACGCTACTTAAAACAGTTCACAATTTAAACTTATGAATTGTTTATTTCTGGAATTTTCCATTTTATATTTTTGGACAATGGAAAATGAAACCATGGATAAGCAGGGACTACTGTAAACTGTTCTCTACCTTTTTAAATTTGTATTTTGATATGTAAACAACTCCTAACCCACAAATTAAACTTTGCAGGTGCTTAAAAGGTGTTCAAGGTAAAACTTTTGTGATCTCTTAGATCTAAAGGCATCATATAAGTCTAATAAATATATTATTTAACAATCAAGCTGTAACAATATAGCAGTTTTAGGAATCACAAACCAAGAATTTTTGCTCCAGTCCCATGCATTACTCTGGCAATCTAGGCCACCTAAGGTATAAAGCAGTGGTAACAAAAGTGACAATGAGGATTCACTGTAAATGAATACTTCAAAAGAGAAAACTGGAGGGAAAAAGAGAAAGGAAAAAACAAAGAGAGGAAGGGAGGGGGAAAGAAGCAGAGAAAGGAGGGAGGAAAAAAGCCCAAACTACCAGCGGTTTTCTTTAATCTCAGCTCAGGTGTCGTTCTAAAGAGGACAATAATCCACAGAAAATCAAATACAGTTTCTAAAGAAGTCAATTTCTCTGTTCTGACGAATTGAAAGGAACTGTGTTGAAGGAAGCTTTTGTCAGAACATACTGCGTAGGATCTGTCCAAGGCCATCAAGGTCTTGGGACTTTTGAAAATGTGGTCTTAGTGAAATCTAAAAGGAGCCATCATGCTCTTTCCAATAGCCACATATATAAGCAAGAGGCATGTGGCATAGTGGGTTTCTGTCCTAGTTTGGTCACTCACTGCTATTACAACTTTTGACAACTAATTGAACCATCTGGGGCTTCACTTTTAACACACTGACGTGACAAGCAGAGCTAGATTGGAATTCCAGGGCCTTGCTTATTACTGTATGATTTTAGGAAAGATATATAACTTCTGTGAATTTATTTCTTTTATCATAAGATTTAAACAAAACATAAAAATGTTGTTTGGGAGAAGCCAGTCAAAAAAGAATACATAACATATGATTAGATCTATATAAAACTCTAGAAAAGCCAAACGAGTGTATGGTGAACAGAAAATAGATCAGTGGTTGAGGGGCAGGAAGAAAGAATTACAAAGGGATACAAAGAAAGTCTTTAGGATGAACCAAGATTGGCTGCCTGTATGAAAAACCCACTGGAAGTCATTTGGGTAGGTCCCCAAATTGGGTTGTGAAGGATCTCAGGGAATCACCACGGCAGGGTGAACAAATGTTAGCTAGGGTGAGGGAAACTCAGATTTGGCCACTGCCTGTATCAGCATGCCAGGAGGAGAGAGGGCTCAACAAAGACACAATGGCTTCCACCAGCTCCTACATTCAGGAGAAAGCCCCTCCAACCTTCGCCTTGAACCCAGACAATTCATTTCTTCCCCATTTGCCCCTGCCAACTTTCAACCTGTTGCCCAGCATTGGAGTTCAGAGCGAGTGAGGTGGTCACTGAGTAAGTCTGTGTGTGTCCCTTTAAGAGGAGAGTCTGGGACTCCAGCAGCCCTCTATCTTAGTCATTCATAATCTCTGCTGGTTTTCACAGTCAGAAGTTATGGGGATTTCTCTCTCCAGCACTAGAACCCTGGGCTGGGGAGCCTGATGCGGGGCTGGTACCTCTCGTTTCTCCAGTGGGGGGGACCGCTGCAGCAAAGATATCCCTCCCAATTTTTAATGGTCACATATGGGGGTAGGACCAGCCTGTTCCGTGTCTCTGCTCCTCCTCCCAGTCTCAAGGTTGTTTCTTCAGTATGTCCTTGGCTGTAGGGCTTTGGTTCAGCTTGACTTCAGGTGATTCTCAGTGATGGTTGTTCTGTAGTTTAGTTGTAATTTTGATGTGGTCATTAGAGGAGGCAAGCATAGCATTTACCTACTCTGCCATCTTGACCCGAAATGCCCCTGACTTCTTAAGTTGGATACTTGGCTCACTAAATATCCACATTTCTTCTTTTCTAATATAAACACTTCATTTTATACATTTCCATCAAGTATTACTTTCATTGCATCTCATAAATTTTGATATATAAACTTCTATTATTGTTTAGTTCTAAATGCTTTCAAATTTTAATTATGGGGGCCAGCCGAGTGGCTCGGTTGGTTAAGAGTTGGCTGAGAGTGCGAGCTCTGAGCAGCAGGGCCACCAGTTTGATTCCCACATGGGCCAGTGAATGGTGTGCCTGAGCTGAGCTGTTGCTGAGCTGCCGGCAGGTGGCAGGATGACTCAGCTGGTGTAACAACAGGATTGCCTGTTTGATGGTAGTCGACACCCACCTAACTAAGACTGAACTCAGCACCTTGAGCTTAGCTGCCGCCTGGATGGCTCAGTGGATAGAGTGTGCGATCTTAACAACAAGGCTGCCAGGTTTGACTCATGCATGGGATGGTGGCTATGCCCACCTGCAACTAAGACTGAACTCAGCACCTTGAGCTTAGAGGCCACCAGCTGCCAACGGGAAGCCAGATGGCGACTGGCACCCTCCACAACGAAGACTGAAGAATAACTTGGCTGGTCTCCTTCCCCAGTTCCCCAATTCTTTAAAAAAAATTTTTTTAAATTATGAATTCTACTTTGACCCATATTGTACTAAAGAGTGTGCATTTCTTTTTTTTTTTTAAGGTTTTATTGGGGAATCGGGGAAGGGGAACACGCAAGTTGCTTTCCTTTTGTTCTTCAGTCTAGTTGTGGAGGATGAAGTCTCTTCACTGGCCCAGGTTGGTATTATCATTGCACTCTTCCAGGGTGGGGCAGTTGCTTGCCAGCCATTGGACTGCTACTCATGGCAGCTCATGCCAGCTGCCAGCCAGCCCCACTGCAGCCTACACCATCTCCGGTGGCTCACAGCAGCCCAGCTCCAGGTCGAGCTGTTGTTCACCATCCCAGTTGTAGAGGGTACAGCATCACTGGCCAGCATGTGAGATCCGAACCGGCGGCCCTGCTGCTCAGAACTGGCGTCCCAAGCCAACTCTTAACCAACACACCACTCTGCCAGCCCAAGAGTGTGCATTTTAATTTCCAAAGTTTATTTTATAAGTTTAATTTGTCATTTTATTGTATTTAAATTAATTGCATTACAATTAGAAAATATGGTCTGGTTAACACTGATTTCATTTAATTCGTTGAGTCATGCTTTATGACTAGGCACTCAATTAATGTTTGTGAAATGCTTGAGAAGAATGTACATTTTTTAATTGTTGGGTACAGAGATTTATAGATGTCCATTAGATTAAGATAGTTAATTTTGGTGTTCAAATTTATTTATTTATTTATTTTTGAGGGTGGCACCACTGGCCCTCATATGTAGGACTGAACCGGGGCCGCTGGCTTCCGAAGCCAGCGCTTAACCACCGCGCCACTCAGCTGGCCCTTCAAGTTTATTTTTAAAAATCTGTATGTCAGGAGCTCAGCCAGTTGAGCCCGCGAAGCAGGGGGGGGGGGCGACGGTTTCGGGGAGGGAGGAATAGAGGGAGAGGGCGGGAGGAAGGGAGGGAGAGAGAGAAAGAGAAACTGAGTTGCCAGGTGTCAGAGTGGCCCATTAAAGCAACAAACCAAAATGAAAGAATTCTAAGCCTTTAATCACTTAATACTGTGGTACAAGTAAGAGGCTCAACAGAAGTGCAGACTCCTCCTGTTCCATTTCCCCCCATGGAATGGTGCACTGGTCGAGTTCATGTGGATCAATGTAGGGGTCATCTCACTGTTGAGGGAGCCCAGGAACAAAAACTCCAATAGTTTTATGGATGCTGGTGTCAGCGGAAGGGCAAGGCAGAAGGGCTAGGCGTGGAAAAGTACTGAGGCAGTCTGGAGTAAATGTGCCTTCAAGATTTCCCCGCTCTGCTCCCCATTAGGAGGCCTCAGCAGAGGGACTTGAAGAAGCCCTCTGCCCAAGGCTCAGATAAAGAGACCTAGAAGTAAAGGCTCAGGAAGGAGGAATGCAAATATTCAAAAGAACACTGATGGACCAGAGGGGCCTGAGTCCTTAACTGCAACTCCTCTCAGAGGCTGCAAATGCATTGGTGTGCCTCAAGCCTGGTGGGATGGGCATATTTCCATTAGGAGGCCTGCCAGGTAAAGCCATTGTAATGGTCTATGGTCAGGCCTGAAAGCCCACACAAAGGTTTTAACCAGGAACTATGCTCCTCATTGTATTGTTAGTTTGCTTTATAAATTGAGACAGGTGGGTTCATGGTGATGGTGGATTTATGTATTTTTCCCTGTGGTCCTAGCAATTTTTGTTTTACACATTTGAGGCTACTTTATTAGGACCATACAACTTTAGAGTTTTTATATCTTCCTAGTGAATTAAAATAATCATATTGATATCCTCTATGTCTAATAATGCTTTTGGCTTAATCTGTTATGCTGATACTAATGTAGTTATACTATGTTTCTTTAGTGAATATTTTGTTCTGGAAAGATTTTTCCCTTTTTCTTTTAGTCTTGCCATATTGTTATACTTTTGGCATGTCTCTTAAAAATATCACATATCTAGATTTTAAAACTCTAATTTGATAAACATCGAAGTTTAGTCCATTTATATATAGTATGATTTTTTTATCTGGACATTTTTCTATCTTACTGTTGTCAGAGAGTGGGCCTTTCTCAGCAACTCAAGCAAAGAATTGAACGAGATACCAGAGTAAAGCAGTAGAATAAGTAGTTTATTAGAAAAGATAGTACATTTAGAAATAAAAGTAGACCTGAGTACTAGAGGATGGCTCAAGGGCCCATTACCAAAGAGTGTGGAGGGGGCACATGCAAAGGTGAGGCTTAAAGGGGAGAAGTGGTAAAAAGGAGCAGGGAAGAAGCAGCAGCAGAAGAAGCAGCTGCAACAGCAGAAGCAGTAGCAGCAACGTGCCTCCCAGGACTTGGGGTTTTTATCATTTTTCTCTAGAATGGGCTGTTCTTTCTGGGCGTAGGACCACTTGATTGGCACCTGTGATTGACAAGAGGTACTGCGTAGGTGTAAGTGACTGGTCTGATCTAGTTGGATATTTTGTGTCCACTTGCTCTTCCTGCAGGGGTAGGTAATTACAATACAACGGGGAGTTTTGGGTGGAGAGGGGAAGTGCCTCAGGCGGTTGCACTCTGTGAGACGTCTGTGTAGGAATGTAAAGACCCAATGCCTGCCTCTAACTGCCTACCTAATTTTTCCTTGAGAGATGTGATCCCCATAAAATCTCTATGGGAAGCTGAGGGACAAGAGGTCTCTTCTTCTGTATCTGCTTCCTGCTGGGCAGGGGCGTAGAGCTGTCCCTGCCTATTGGGGTTCACAGAACTCTCACCCTAGCTGGTCTCAGATGAAAAGAAAGGGTCTCAAGCTCCACCTGGAAGACCGTGTTGGCTTGTTTGTTTGTTGGGGGTATCCTGCATCCTCAATGCTCCTGAATGAGGACAAAAATATAAATCTGTTAGTTCTTATGAAACTTGTGGTTATTTAGTCCATCACTCAGGTGGAGTCAGTTGTCTGGACACAGAATGGGTTTGACATTTAGTTTCCTGGCCTGGGGGATATTAGGAAGTCTCAGGCTTTCAACTAGTTATGAAGCAGGGTAGGAGACTTATATTGTTTCAGATTCAGGAACTGATTTACAAAGCAATTAAGAAGCAAGGGGGATCTTCCATCCAAGATTCACAAACTGATTAGAAAAGCAATCAAAGCCCAAGAGCTAAGAAACTAAAGAACTAGGGAGGAGACTTAACATTTCTATAGAAAAGGAAACATTCAAGTTTTTCAGTGGTGGGGGTTGGTGCTGCTCAGTTGGCCCGTAACATTACCTTGTTATTCCTATTTGTCCTAGATTTTCTTCTGCCCCCCCCCCCATCTTGCCTTTTTGGGTGTTGGATTATGGTTTTTCTTTTTTCCTTATTTCATTTATCTCTCATCATTTGAATTTACATACTTTTTCTTTTCCTTATTAATTTTTCTTGAGATATTACCATGAGTATTTAACGTAAAATTTAAAGTTAAGTAATTTCTTAATCTCTGCCAGAACAGGGGATTTTGAATACCTTTACTTACAGTGGCTTTTTCTCACCATACATATTATTATGCAGAACAGTATTTTAGTACTATTCTCTTTATGAATACCATAAACTAGGTATTATTATACACAAATGTTATTTATTTGGATTTACATGCATGCTTCCACTGAATATTATTTTAATCCTTTTTCTCAGACCATCTACCGAATCATTTTCTTCTTTACATCCTTTAGAAGTTTCATTTGTGCAGGTCTCTAGGTAGTAAAATCAGCTTCTATTTATATACAAATTCTTTTGAAAGACAGTTTTGCTTAATGTGAAATTCAAGGATGATGATTATTTTCTCTCAACATATGAAGGTATTATTCCACTGTCATCCGGCTTCCCTTTGTTGCTATTTGAGGAGATGGATATCATTTTCATTTATGCTTTCTTAATGGCTGATTCTAAAATCTTTCTTGGTTCTTGATATTCTGCAGTTTCACTGCTTATATCTAAGCATGGATTTCTTTTTATTTTTCTATTTAGAGATATAATGTGCTGTTTCTTTAATTTGTCTTTTTTTGAGATACAACCGGATTTCTTGTAATTTTCCTTCTTGAGATACAATGCTTCCCGCTCTCATTAAGTGTTCAGACTCCTCTTCCTGAGATAGACATGAGGCGCTGTTCTGGTTAGTTTTCACAAGGGCCGTTTTTAAGGAGTAGGGACTATTAGTCAAAGTTTGGTAGTGAATAAAAACAAAATATCGATAGATTTGAGCTGGGGCCTGAGAAAGCAGTATGGAGTTGGGGACAGAACAGTAGGCAGCCAGGTTAGGAAGGATGGAGGGAATAACTTTTCGTTGGGAACCCAATAAAGCTTGCTACACAAATGACAAAGTATTAGAATGGATATGTGGAGAAATTCAACTGTAAATTTCTTAGCGTGGTGTTTTTTGGGGTTATGAATTCTTTTTCAGTTTAATTTGTTCAGATGTTCTTTATCTTTTCTTTTTTTAAAAAATTGCTTATACTCTTAGACCACTGAAGCTAAAATGTCCAGGTAAGACCAAGACACTAGACATCTATGAATTGATTTATTCACTCTAAGGATTCTGACCAAGAAAAACAAAAATGCTTGGTTAGACCTCAGCAGTGTTTTCAAAAAGACATTTCTTCCTGGTTTATTTATACATTAAAATTTTTTCTGCTTGTTGTGTTCCTCATTTACCAATCTCCTGGTAAAAGGAAATCTGTAACAGCAGTGAAGCACAATTCAGAAACCAATTTTAACTGATAAATCTTGTTTATTATATCCTACTGACATTTAAAGGGCCTTTTGGCAAAAGCAAGGAATTAGAGATGAAAGTAGATGTAAGCCAAATTTTTATATGATTGGATCTACGTATCTTTTATTTTCTGCTGCTCAAGGTCCTTGGTATTCTAGAATTGGAAAAAATCTTAGAGTTCATGTAATCCTCATTTTACTGTTGAGGGAAATGAGACACAGAGAAATTAATTAACTTGTTTATGTTCACACCATTGGTAGCTGGTCTAGGCCCACCAAAGCCCTCTGATTTCCAATTTTACCACTCCACAAGAATAATAACTGACTAATAACTAGGGCAGGATCTCTATTTCACTTGTACTGAGTGTACCTCTCATTATTTACTACCAGTTACATCATGTTTCTCCTATATGCTCAGCCCTTTTTATGCAGCTTAGGAACATAAGGCATTTATCTTTCCTTGTGGACAGTGCATGCTGTTAGCCGTCCTGAACACAAATTGATTGTGAAGAGATTGATAAAAAAGAACCAGTGTTTCCTTATTTCTAAGATGCACATGTTTTTCAGGGTTAAACCTTTTGTAAAGAGAAATGTCTCACAATTGACAACTACATTTGATACACTAGGTGCCCTCTTCCCTCTGCCACCAAAAAGCAGCTTTTACATTGATGAGTTATCTGAAAATTGATGGCATTTAAAAAGCTAGAAAACATGGTCTATACCTTACATTTCTCATCTGCTAACCCTACCCCTAAGCCAGGTAAGCCTACTACAATGTCTGCACATAGTAGGTACTCAGAAAATGTTTGTTGACTGAATATATAAATATCTGAAGGTATAATTCAATGAGAATAGGTGTTCTCCTTCACATTTATCTTTCTTCCTTCAGATGTACTCGTGACTACCCAGTTAATGAACTACTTTTAGGAAACAGGAGAAAAATTGACTTTATCATGGGAACTAAGTATGGTATTTTCTTTGCATTATATATCATTTTTACTCTGTTAGTTTTAACTTTACATATATCTGATGTCAGAACCTTACTTCTGGGGAAACATTATTGACAGAGGAACTGCCAAGCAAGTTTTAAAATGTTGAAAAGTATGTTGTCAATAATTAATGTCATGCTAATTATAAATTCAGTCTAGGCTATTAGACTTCAAAGTGAGCCATGCTTATCAGAGAGTTGGGTGACCTGCTCTGGCCCTGGACATTGCAGAAATGATTTAAGTTTTTTCTTCTCAATGGCTGAGCTTAATACTTATTTCTAGTGGTAATATGTAGCTAAGGCGGTAGGGCTGGGCATAAGATGAAAGCAGACAGAAGAGATGAACATACACAAGTTTTGAAGTCAAATCAGATTGGGTTGAAACCTGGACTTGGACACTTACTAGTTTTGTGAACTTTAGCAAGTTAAACGAATAGTCTCTGGGCCGGCCAAGTGGCATGCTGGTTAAGAGTTGGCTTGGGACGCTAGCTCTGAGCAGCAAGGCCCCAGTTTAGATCCCACATGGGCCAGTGACCCTGCGCCATCTACAACTAGGATGGTGAACAACAGCTCAACCTGGAGCTAGGCTGCTGTGAGTCACCAGCAATGATGTAGGCTGCAGCAGGGGCTGCAGTGGGCTGCTGTGAGCTACCATGAGTGACTGGCAGCCAGTGTGAGCTGCTGTGAGCCCCCGTGAGCAGCCATCCAATGGCTGGCGAGTGACTGCCTCACCTGGGATGGTGCGAACATGGGCCAGTGAGGCAAAGTCCTCCACAACTAGACTGAGGAACAAAAAGGACAGCAACTTGTCTGTGCCCCTCCCCCAATTCCCCAATAAAATCTTTTTTTTTTAAAAAAAGAAAAAGTCTCTCTGAGGCCTTAGTTTACTTATCTGCAAAATCAAGGCAGAAACATGGATCTCAGAGGACTGGCACGAGGATTCAACAGAGTAACAAATACAACGTCCTTTGTATAACACAAAAAGCTTGTACTCTTTCCTTCCTCATCTCCCTCCTTGGGAAACTTCTGACTTCAGGCAGAAATACCCACTCCTCAAAATATTTGGGAAGTCTTACTTTAGTCCTTGAGGATCCTGCCTTCATAAATACACTGTATATTCTACCCCTTCAATTAGTGCGAGTCTTTTGTCATTAGAACAAAGTTTTCCCGTCTTTGAGATTTGTGAATGACTGCTATGAGTTTTGCAATATCCTCATTACCAATAATACTATTTGTTTAGTATATGTTAGACTTGCCCAAAGATTTAACATCTGTGAAATCACACACTGGATATCCTAATTATATACTTGTACACATACAAGCTTTTATGGTATGCATTAGAACAAATAATTATTACATGTTTGTGATTCACCTAAAATCATCTCATGTATCACTATTGGTATGCACACAGTCTCATACAGTCTATCAATACAAGAGTCCAAAACTACCCTAGATATTTTAAGTAGAAAGGGATTTTTTTTAAAGAAATTTTATTGGGGAACAGTGTGGTTTTCGAGGACCCATCAACTCCAAGTCAAGTAGTTGTTTCAATCCAGTTGTGGAGGGCACAGCTCAGCTCCAAGTCCAGTTGCCGTTTTCAGTCTAGTTGCAGGGGGCGCAGCCCACCATACCATATAGGAATTGAACTGGCAACCTTGTTGTTAAGAGCATGCGCTCTAACCAAGTGAGCCATCCAGCCACCCCCAAAGTAGAAAGGGACTTAATACAGGGAGTTAGGTGCTTACAAAACCACTAGAAGTGCTGGAGGACTAACCTTGGGGATGAGCCTTCAGGATTGACTCCCATAACACAGTAGAACTGTCCTGCTGAGGATATTCAAATCTCTGTCTTATTAGTTATCAGAATCATAAGAGTTTCTAAAGGGTATATCCTAAGTCTTCATTATTACTAGAACAATAATACTTATGATAAAAAAAAATCCCACTGCTGGTGAATCAGAAATGACATCTGTACTTATGAAGGGCAACTTATTCATTGATTTTGTTTCTCTACCTATAATAGGTCTGCCTCATGTTTACCCTAAATGTTTAATTGATTTTTAGAAATGTTTCTTCCTTCTGATCTTTGTGTATTCATTTTTAAATGGTCAAAATCAAAATGCTGTGACTTGTTTTTCAATTCATATTTTTATTCATATTATATAACCCATTTTTATATTATTATAATACATATCATATATAGTAAAATAAACTATTACTTTTATAACCATAGAATAAAAAAAGAAAAGTGAATATGGGCCAGCTGAGTGGCGCATTGGTTAAGTAAGAGCTGGCTTGGGATGCCAGCTCTGAGCAGCAGGGCCCCGGTTCAGATCCCACATATGAGGGCCAGTGACACTGCCCTCTACAGCTAAGGTGGTGAACTGGGCTGCTGTGAGTCGCTGGAGACCGCATAGCTGCAGCCCCTGCTGCAGTGGGCTGCCATAGGCTACAGTGAGTGGCCAGCAGCCTGCATGAGCTGCCAAGAGCCACTGTGAGTGGCCGTCCAGAGGCCAGCGACCGATCTGCCTCACCTGAAAGACTGCAATGATGTTACCAACATGGGCCAGTGAACCAATATCCTTCACAACTAGACTGAAGAACAAAAAGACAGCAATTTATCTGATCCCTTTCCCCAGTTCCCCAACACTGTTCCCATCCCCCAATTCCACAATAAAATCTTTAAAAAAAAAAGTGAATATAAAGATCAACTGTGTGTACTAGGAAAATTGACATACAGAGCTTCACACATATCCCTACTGAATTTTTAACTTTATTGAGATACGTCCACCCATTTAGAATTCTGATATATTCATGACAGTGTAAAACCATCACCAAAATCTCTATTAAATTTCATCATTTTGTTTTTAACTCATTTTTCTAAATATCATAATTCTGTCAGATTGCTTATTCTCACTTGCATGTGTGCTTTCTCTCTCTGCTCTGATAAAAACCACACAAGACAGGGTTAAACCCATGGCCAGGTGTCTGCAGGTTGAGATTACTCTGTTCAGCAACACTTTAAGGGTAGAATAATTTAAATGAGCTGTAAAACCACTTCAACTATAATATCAGTTGATGCCAATCCAGGCAGCATGAAGAATACAATGAGAATTCTGCCTGTCCATCTAGTTAATAAACCCAAAAGCAAAGGAAATGAGTGCTGGCTGACATAACTTGTCCCACATGCAACCATTCTATTTTTTCTAAGAGTTCACAAATTATGAGTCCTAGAATCTGGCTAATGACTGATATCAAATCTCCTGGACTGCGGTTTCAGCAATACATTCCCTTCCCTCTCCTCAAAAAAAAAAGAAAAGATCAGGATAACGTTTGCTCATGTCCAGTCTCTGGCATCTTGTAAGCAGGGCATTTGTTTAGTTGGGTTTTTTTTTCATTGCTCTGATGTTTCCTGGCACATAGGCACTCTCTCTATATTTTTTTTTTGAGTGAGTGAATGACTGCCTTTAACAAAGATTTCTCATAGCATTTTCATGACCACTCTAACTATCTATTTTGGTAATAACTGTCATCTGCTAACTTCTACTTGTTTATTAGTCCTTCTCTTAAATGTGGCTTACCTCCAGGAGCCTTCCTGATTCCCTGCACTAGGGGAGGTGCTCCTGAGCTCTACTCCTTTTCACATGACTCTTGTTACTGATAAAAGCTCCATGATGGAAATTTCCATGTTTATTTACTGTGTTCACCTTTGTATCTCCAATCCTAAACTCAGTGCCCATCATGCAGTAGGTGCTTAATCAGTATTTGTTGGGCAAATGAACCAAATTGGGATAGAATTTGTCTCTGAAGGTAAGAACTCATTCAACATATCCAGTATTCTTGTACCACCTGTTCACCTTTCTTGACTTTTAAGTCATTGTCTTATTTTCTTAAAAAGCAACTTTACTTTATTGAAGCATAATTTACATATCATAAAATTCACCTATTAAATTCTTATTATTTTTTTGTCTCTGATTTCCTGTGTGGTCATTTTTCTAATGGATAAAAAGAAAACGGAAGTGGAATTTAGTGAAACTTTGGGTACAGAATACTTTTGTAGAGCCCAATTTACTAGGATTTATATCCGTTTTACTTTTCTATTGTGACCATAAGCAAATTAACGTTAAGTCTTGGATTCTGATCTGTAAAACTGCACTAATAAGAGTTTCTTCGTTGGATACTGTGAGGATTAAATGAGATGACAATCAAAAGATCTGGTTCACTGATCCACTGTAGAGGTATTAGCTCCAAAAATGTATATTCCCTCCCTTCTCTCTGTCATTTATTAACCTTAGACTCACTAAACATGAGGTCTGCTCTTTCACCATTATTGTTTTGTTCTGAGCATATTTTAAAAAAATACCTGACCTTCGTTCTTGCTTCGTTAGTATTTGTGCAAGCTCCATTTCATTTGGAGGTTTAGCTTTCCTGGCACTATTCTTATAGATGTTTGTCCCCCTTTTAATTCACCCTTCAGCATATGCTTTCTCTCTCCATCTTTTGACTAAGCCAGTAGGAAAAACAAACCCCACCTGAGGTCATTAGAAAACAGTGGTTTCTTTGGCTGCCATTCCCTTTCTTCTTCACTGTTTATTTTTTTGGAACTCAGAATTTTATCTTTCAAAGTCTCCCATTCTTTTATAAATAATTTTCCTTTTATATCTTTTCGTCTTGAAATCATACCTGTCTTTTCCTCGAACTGTTTCCCAAAGTCTCCCACCGCCTGCCTGTTTGTTGTATTACGGTCACACCCCCCAGGTTGCCACAGCTCCCCATGACCAACCAGTTCTTCCCCGGGAGTCACGTTACATCAGCATTACTAATGCACTATCTATTATATTCCAGACTATGTTTTATTCTAGGAAGTCAATTAAAAACGAACCTCACTACTGATTTTATTTAATATGGAGGACGATTTCTCTAAGGTCAACTGCAAACTGCTGCGAGATTTGGGAGACACACATTTCTATTCACATTAAACATATACCTGTTGAATTTGGGCTTTTTTTTGTCAGCGTTACAGAAACGCTGAGCTTTCAGGTAATCGGGGTAGTGGAAAGGGTTCCCAAAAACTTCGCAAAAAAAAATTAGACTCCATCAAAAATATTTGTTTATACACTCAAGGGACGCCAACCAACAAAACCCATCCCCACAACTACAATTTATCTCACCAGCAAGTGAGACTGCAAGGTTTGGGGGCCTGGCCGTACCACTGTGCGCTGAGCATAGGGGGGGTTCGTGCCAATTTGGCTGAGACTGACCATTTCCCCCTCATTGGTTTTGTCCCGATCCCCCTGCGCAGGCACCCACAGTGCGTCAGGCCGGCGCTTTATATAGGCAGCCTGGGCGGCGCCGCTGGCTGTTTTTCCTGTTTTCTGGGGCTCGTGGCTTGTTCTTGTTTTGCGAAGATGCAGCTGAAACCGATGGAGATTAACCCCGAGGTGAGCATCAGGTGCACATTCGCCCGGGGAGCGCAGGACTGAGGGTCAGCCCTAGCCAGGGATCTTTATCACTGACTGTTTTTTTGTCTTTTCTTTGCATTTGCCTTTCAGATGCTGAACAAAGTGAGTGGTGCTGCCGCTGTCCCCCTCCACCAGGAGCACCGAGGCGGAGGCGCCCAAGGCCTCCGGCTGTTTCACAGGGACGTAGCTGCGCCCTGCGCGCTCCAGAGGCGGAGGGCTGGGGCGCGGTCCGGACGCCCTCTCTCTGCCCCTGCATCGGGGGTGGGGGTGACTCTGCGAAACCGTTGGTCAGGGGTGGGAATGCAGGAGGAGGAGGATGCGAGCGAGGGGCCGAGGTCCCGAGGGCCTGGCGCGCGCAGGCCGCACGGACTCTTGTGCCGGGCTTCGCGGGAGCCACGTGTGGGCCGCGCTTTGTGCTGTATCATCGCGCCGGCAGGGTGAGGGGCGGGGACGCGGCGGAATCGGCCCCGCCCTCCGGCAGGTGTCCACCACTCGCCTGTCTCCACGCGCCTGGCCCCTTTGTTTCCTCTCCGCAGGTGCTGGCCCGGTTGGGGGTCGCCGGCCAGTGGCGCTTCGTGGACGTGCTGGGGCTGGAGGAGGAGGCTTTGAGCTCAGTGCCTGCGCCTGCTTGCGCCCTGCTGCTGCTGTTTCCCCTCACCGCCCAGGTAGGGCGTGGGGCCCGCGGGCTTCGGACGATGCGCGCCTCTCCCTAACCGGAGTGAGGCGTTGAGGACAGTGTATGCTCCCGACTTCCCTCCCCATCTGGCCTGGGCGCCCAGACCTGGCCAAACTGCCCCCTCCCTGTGGGGAATAGAGGGAGGAACCCGCACATTTGTGGTACCTATTCATTGGAGCTCTTGTAATAGAGCTTATTGCTTCCTCGCTCGTCCATCCAGCATTGCATTAAATTTGGAAGAGAACCAGCATCTCAGTTTCATTATCCCAGTTTTGCAGGGAAATAATCCGAATTGTGAGTTCGCTTTAACCTAGGATTTTCTGAGCCTTGAAGTCCAACGCATGGCTGCTGTTTCCGTGTAAGGGCTGTCACCTGTTAGTATATTGTTTGGTTCTCAAACTCCCACCTAGCTATTAAAAGGAGGGGGGTGGGCTTTCCTAAATCGCCCCCACTGCCTGGGTTTCCGGCGGACTCGGGGTTCTTCCCACTCCCTACAATGTGCACACTTAGATTTTAGCCTCTCCAGTGTGCTTCGTAAAAAAGCTTCATCATTTGTATATGGTTCTTGTGTGGGAACCTTTTTTCATCTCTCTAATCCTGTTTTTTGGCTTTGTAGTTAAAAGAAATAGGTGGGCAGTGGAGTAATCTTGGGAAACACCTTTTTATTTCCCTTTAGATAGTCTTCTGTAAGTGTGCATGGGCATATATACACATGGGGGTGCCACAAAAATGTACACAAGTGGACATTTTGGTTAGTGTTGCTCAAGCAGTAGTTCGCTGTAATCAGAAGTGCCTGGATGCTGATGGTAACCACTTGGAGCACCTCTGGTAATTGCAGAAGTCAAACATGACCTGTCTTCTTTTTTTGTTATTGGTATATATTATTACAAATTTAATATAGTTTTCATTTCTTAAAATGTGTATAAATATATTTTTTGGTACCCTCTGTATATACCTCAAAGACTGAGCATTAGATATAAAAGGTAGCTGGAATAATTGTTGTCATGGGCTGTATGGAATTCCACTAATCAGCAGGGATTATCTATCTACTATTGCTGCCATTTGACCCCTGATTTGAGAGTGGTTGAAATTTCCTTTAGCAAAACTTGAGACATTAGCATTTTGGGCATCATTCCAAACAGAGTGAGCTTAACTGAAGCACCATCCTAAGGCTGGGTGTTCTAGAAGCATCCTCAGCATAAATTAAACCCTATGGGAAGTTACAGGCGTTCCTCCTATAAATGGGATAAATATTGTGGGTTAAAAACCCTTTGTAAAGCTATTAGGATAATCCCACTAACATGTTTCTTATTGCCAAAACCTTTTTTAGGTAAAAATGGAGCTGTCAGATAATTGCAAGTCAAATTAGCTTCCCTATTGACCAGATCAAATGCAATTTCTCTCTGGTTAGAGCCCCTCACAGAGCTTTCTTACTAGAGGAACCATGATGACTCGGGGGTTTTGAGCAGCTCTCAGAGGCAAGGCCTCTGGGAGGCAGTGGTGCAGCGTGTTTGTCTTTCAAAAGCCCACTGCTCTCCTTTTGCTGGATCAAGCGGGTCTTGTTAGAGAACATTCTGCTCTGAACGTTTTATGTTTGCAAGAGCTAGATACTTAGTCCTTTAGCTCCAGTTCAGGCTTACCAGATTTATTGAGCACCTGGTTCTGTGACACAAAACACCCACTGGGCTAAAACACGAAAGCAAATTTAAAGAGAAGTTAAGGTTTTTGCCTGTTGACTTCCAAACTAATGTTAATTTACAAAGCATCTGATTTTGTCTAAGAATATTATGAAATACTAAATGGACCACTTCTGAAATGTTAGTTTTAAGTGATAATGAAATACTTACAGAAGCGACTCCATGCAAGTGCTCAAACAACCCTAAAGGATAGTGTTGTCCCATATTTTTTTTTTTTTTTTTTTTTTTTTTAGATTTTTTATTGGGGAATTGGCGGAGGGGAACAGCGTTTGGGGAATCGGGGAAGGGGAACAGACAAGTTGCTGTCTTTTTGTTCTTCAGTTTAGTTGAGGGGGATGTTGCTTCACTGTTGGTATCGTCATTGCGCTCTTCCCGGATGAGGCAGATCGGTCGCCGGCCTCTGGATGTCGCTCACCGCGGCTATTGGCAGCTCACGCTTGGCTGCCAGCCGCTCACGCTGGCTGCGGGCCACTCACTGCAGCCTATGGCAGCCCACTGCAGCAGGGGCTGCAGCCCACACCATCACCGGGGCTCGCACAGCCCAGCTCCAGGTGGAGCTGTTGTTAGCTGTAGAGGGCAGTGTCACTGGCCCTCATGTGGGATCCGAACCGGGGCCGCTGGCATCCCAAAACCAGCGCTTAACCAGTGCGCCACTCGGCCGGCCCAGTGTTGTCCCATAAAATAAAAAAAAATTAACCCAGGGAAGTGAAAAGCCTTAATAGTCGTAAGTAACTCAATACAAGGAAACGGTAGGTACGTGATGCTTAAACTGTCTACTAGTTAAGGTTTAAGTTGATCTTGTGGGACAAGAAATCATATTCCTGTGATGGTGCCACACACAGACCAGGCTTAAACTTCAATCCCATGTCATGAAGGCTACTAGAACTGGACATATGCTTCTGGTGTTCTGTCCAAATTATACTGGTTATACGAAATTAGTGTTTCTCTAGCACGAGCACCCTGCTTGTAACTGAGAGGTCATACCTGTAAGGTCTTTAAAACTCATCAGTGAGAGGTTCAGACAAGCCCACTAAATCACTGAACAAAAAGCTAATGGATCCTCTGAGGAAAACTACCTCTAGTCTCATTTGTTTATTGGCCTCTACCCACCTCTGTTGCCCCATCGCAAACCTGTCCTCAAACTGCATAGTTGGCTGGGACAAAGAAGTGTCACATCTACCTCTTGTAGGATGAGGAGAGAGTTTTGTGGAATCACAGCACCCTAGACCAGTTGTCTTTCCTTCCTAAAAAAGAGAGGGGGAATAATTTTTTAAATTGCTCCTTGTAACAGTTAAGGCTTGTTTTGTTTTTGAAGAGAAGTATACTTGGATAGAATAGAAAGAACTTGAAAGAATAGTGGGATATAAACTGGTTGGTGTTCTTGTTGGGTGTTACATTGACCAAAACTTGATTGGGATGCCCATGTGAAATATAGTTATTGTTGGTGTTAAAGGAAGAAAATGATGTGGCTCTTTACATTTCTATTTAAGATTCTGACGTTATATAATGAACTTGTCTGTTTTTCTGACTTCATGACACCATCCATTTGTAGCTAAAAGGTTGCAGTGGTGTCTAGACAAAGCCTTGGGTAATATCCAAGGCTGTTACTGCACTGCAGCATCAGGGTGGAGTCTCAGAGCCTTTCAGAACCCCACGGGCATGCGTGGGTGTGGGAGGCAGACAGGCCATTCTCTGGGCATTGGCCAGCAGCTAGAACCAAGGCTCCTGGTCACACATCCTACTTGTGTTTCCATTTAGATGGTAGAACTTGCTGTGCTACCGTCTGTTCTTCACATTCTCATGTTGAGATATTAACATGTTTTTTGCATTCATAGCACGAGAACTTCAGGAAAAAACAGATTGAAGAACTGAAGGGACAAGAAATCAGCCCTAAAGTGTACTTCATGAAGCAGACCATTGGGAACTCCTGTGGTACCATTGGGCTTATCCACGCAGTAGCCAATAATCAAGACAAACTGGAATTTGGTACGTGTTGAGTTTTGAGGCTGGTCATCCTCTAGTTGACCTCTAGTTAGCCATAACTCTTTAATTCCAGCCACCTGCCATTATCCCAAGGGTCTATTTAGCAAAGTCCTTGCCTTTAAAATATTTGAAACCTGAGCCGGACGAGTGGCGCAGTGGTTAAGCGCTGGCTTGGGAAGCCAGCGGCCCCGGTTCGGTCCCACATATGAGGGCCAGTGACACTGCCCTCAAAAAAAAAAAAAAAAGAACAATGAAACCTATTTAGCCAGATGTAATCAGTGGGTAAGCTTTTGTTCCTCCTTTCTGAGGGAAGGGAACTCATTTTCTAAGAAGCATGGTTAGACTTCTTCCACCTGAAGAGGAAGAGTGAATGATAAGCAGTTGTATACTGCCTCCCTGCATTTGCAGACACTTAAGATGGGCCTAAGGTGAAGAAGAAACACTTGAGGGCCGATTATTATCCTGATTCTCCTGTTTCTGTTCAATTCTCAACAGTTCTAAAGAATTAGAGATGAATAGTTAGGACCTGTATTTAATGTTTCTGTTTCTCATAAGCCACAGGAAGACCAAAAGAGCTTAGAGCAGCTGGACACAGATAGTGGAGGTTCCTGCAGGGAAGTTGAGCAGTGGGTTGAAACCTTGAAAGATCTAACCGAACAATGTCAGGTCAGGGGCTTGAGCTTAGCTTAGTCCACCTTCAGTGGGTGCTGTGGAGAATGTAGAAGAAATCAGTGCATCTTTGCCTTCAAACTTGTCAGAGGCACGATTAGCAGCATTAAAATATGTCAAAATACATGGCCATTATGTAGGATTTAGGCCTCGGGTCAGCAAAGTTTCTTACAAGGCCAGAGAGTAATTCTTTAAGGGTTGAGGGCTATATGGTCTCTGCCCTAAAATCTTGATTTGAGAACTGTTATTAGATGTTAGTGCAAAAGCAGCCATAGACTAGATGGAAACCAATGGATGTGGCTGTGTTTTAATAAAACGTTATATACCAAAATAGATGGCAGTAATCTGATTTAGACAATGGGTGGGATGGCTAAGGATTGAATAATTTCAACTGATAGTTCACACCGTTGTTTGTAGCAGATCACATTTTTTTTTTTTTTTTTAAACAAGGGAAATGTGGCCAAGACACGATCTTCTACTGGTATACTTTTGGGGAAAAAAAAGAAAGAAAAAGAAATGACTTGCCCCACCATAAATATCCAGGTTTTCTAGAAGTTGCTTTTTCTTTCATGTATTTATTTATTTGAGGGCACTGTCACTGGCCCTCATGTGGGACCGAACCGGGGCTGCTGGCTTCCGAAGCCAGCGCTTAAGCACCGTGCCACTCGGCCAGCCCTGAAGTTGCTTTTTCAAATGTTGACTGAGCCATATTAAAAAGTTGTAGGGCTGGCTGAGTGGCGCGGTGGTTAAGCGCTGGCTTGGGAAGCCAGCGGCCCTGGTTCGGTTCCACATGTGAGGGCCAGTGACACTGCCCTCCAAAAAAAAAAAAAAAAGTTGTAGCTCGATCCTTTCTGTTTCTTCTGCGGTAAATCTCACTTTATTTATTTTTATTGATCTATTTATTTTTAATTAGTTTCAGGTGTAGAACACAGTGCAATAGTTATACATTTTACTCCTCAAAGTGACAACCCCCCACCCCCAATTCGCCACCCCACTCCCCCGCCAATCTCACTTTATTTAGAGGACTGTGTTCTTGAGGTCAGGAGATACTGTGCTGCTTTTGAAACAGGGTCAGGATGGTGCCAGCTGCTTGGCCCGAATCACAGCCCTCCTCATAAAGTTAAGAGGATTCCCATCACTTCCAAATTTTGATGTCACAATTGAACAAATTTTACTCTTGCTCTAAGTTGAGAGCTGAAAGTTCAAATTGAGGTCTTTTGAAATACAAGTTGCTCTTGCTGTAGCTGTGTAGTCAGTGTCTCCTAGAGTTATCCACACTGACGGAGCAACAACAAAACATGCCAGCTGTCAGCCAGTCAGTTGTCTCTAGGCCAGCCTATTTGGCTCTTTACATTTCTATTTAAGATCCTTAGGTGAATGTCTGTCCAGATAACTGTATTGCTAAGCTTGCATTTTTCTCCCCTGGAATAAAATTCTTCGATTGACAACTGTTACTCGATTAGAATGCTATTGTTGGCGTGTGTGTGCAATACACATTAACTGGGTTGCCAAATTCTGGAGATAACAGCAATAGACAAGATAGTTCTGTCTTTACGACACAAAATCTCACAAATATGTGTTGCAAATGGATAAGTGCGGTAACAAAGTGATGACAAGCAATATGAGAGATGGGTGTGAGGTGGGAGGTGAATGGGGCTGGGGAGTCACCAGGAGCAGAGGCAAGAAGGCCTGGTACCTGGAAGGAACACAGAGCTCTCTGGCTTGAATGCGGTAGGGAGTGGTGGGAAAAGGCTGGGGAAGAAGGGACAATTCTTCCAGTCCCTGGAGCCCACAGTAAAGATGCAGGCCACTAAACATGACCAGCTGTGCACCAGCTTCAATCAGCAATAATGTGCATCCATTTGCATTATTTTATCTTGGTTTTCTTTTTTAAAGAGGATGGGTCAGTCCTGAGACAGTTTCTTTCTGAAACGGAGAAGTTGTCCCCTGAAGACAGAGCAAAATGCTTTGAAAAGAATGAGGTAGGAAAAGAACTTCCAGAGCATCGCTTTTCAGTAACTCTGGGAAGTTTTTGTGCTAATGAGTCTCTCTTCGGCAGGCCATTCAGGCAGCCCATGACGCTGTGGCACAGGAAGGCCAGTGTCGGGTAAGTGCAAATACACATCAGGGCCAGGCTGCCAGGCGCCACCTGTGTTTTCCCTGAAATGTGTGCAGGAACCCTTTACTGCAACACAGCGAATGTAGTTTTCCACCCAAGGCCAGTTAACACCGAGAAGCTGTACTGGAATAATGCTTGGACCAAACCGTTTCATAAAAATAGTTCTCGGAAATATAACTGGCAGGTGACATAGTCTTGAGTAAATGCATACTGATAGTATTTTGTGTAGATCCAGATGAGTCTAATAGGGCGAGTAACATCCGTCCTAGTGATGGGGCATTTTAGATATTCTTCTTGCAGACTGTTGGGGAGGTATACGAACGATATGGCATACCAACAAGGACTGACAATTTCTAGAATGCTTATATGTACCATTCATCTGAACACAGCCTCCTAGTCAACCGTTAAATTAGATTTTAGTCAGTGGTAGTGCCTCTATAACCATCGTTGGCTCTGCCACTTTCTAGTCTTGACCTTGGATTGGATACTTAACCTTCTTAAGCCTTAATTTCCTCCTCAGTAAAAAACAAGTCATTGAGTTCTGACAGTCTGTCCTCCTTAATGGGCTTAGATTGGGGCCTAGTAGATCGGAAACACATAAATATTAGCTATAATAATTTAAAAACTACCCAGGTCTGTTCAGTCATATACTTACTACATATTACATTTATTTTTAACAAATTAAGTTCTGCTTATTAAATACTCATTTCCAAAAAAATTTCTTGGCTCTCTTCAGGTAGATGACAAAGTGAACTTTCATTTTATTCTGTTTAACAACGTGGATGGCCACCTCTATGAACTTGGTATGTTTTATTCCATTTTTTGGAATCTAATATACTTTCATGCATTCTTGCATATATAATTCCTCTTACAGTATGGGCGTGCAACTTGATGTCACTTAGTATCATTGTTTATGAAGACAGAACAACTGGGTATTCTCATGGGGGGACTTAACCCTTTATCTTACCCACAGCTTCTTCCCTGCGCAGCTGACCTGCCAAATGAATGACTTTTGTCACAGACTAGTAAAGAGAGTAGATCCACACCACTTCAGGGCATGCGTGTTCAGATTTTTCCTTCCCATCTCCCACTATAGCACTGTCAGTATAGGATCTTTACTATCATCCTTTTCAGATAAGGAATACTTTTGGGCAAAGATAAATGCCTAAATATGACCTTGTTTATATAAAAAGGATTTAGACATGTTGGAGTCACGAAAAAGATTATCCACCTTATAAGAGTCACACTCTTTGTATTAATGGCAAAAGACTTTGATCTGTGTTGTCTTAAGTCAGGATACTGCCTATGGGCAAACAAAGGTAAAGGAGACTTGGAGCTAATCCTCCCAGGAGATGGGGCCCAAGACCTTCAGCAGCTAGATTGGGCCTCTGATCTTGTTACTTGCAGATGAGAATTGCCTGGAAATGGATGTCTAGGAACACTTGAAGCTCATTTCCAGCCTGTTACTTCACCACGAGACTCCCCTTTGCGGGAGTGGTATTTGAAAGAATCTAAAATTTCCCTTTAGGCTGGACAAGCATAGTAGCCAGAAAACGTGCAGAGAAAATTGACATGCCTGGCTTCTTTGTTGTAGATGGACGGATGCCTTTCCCCGTGAACCATGGCACCAGCTCAGAGGACTTGCTGCTGCAGGTAAGCTTTGGAATCCAGTTCCAGTAGGGCCCACATTTCTTTAGCCAAGCTATCTGTTCTAAAGTGCTAACGCTTTTTCAGTACAGCCAGCACCAATCATGTGGGTTAATAGCATTCTTTGGGACTTAACAACCATTGATCTTACTAACTCTATCTACCTTTATAGGTATTTTGTAGGATTTTTTTTTTTTTTTTTTTTTTTTTTTAGCTGAACCGTCCTGCCCACCTGTTGGCAGCTTAGCAGCAGTTCAGCTCTGGCTGGGCATCGAACTGCTGTTGCTCAGAGCTCAGCTCGCACTTTTGAGCGAGCTGTTTACCAACTGAGCCACTCGGTTGGCCCTATAGGTATTTTAAAGGATCCTATAGAGCAGCTGAGACTAATGTGTATCCTGTGCTGTTTTAGTCCACAGTTTGAGTTAGCCTGAAAGCCATGATGTCGCTTCTCTGTAGGATTAAGGTGACCAGTGTCCTCTTGTCAGATTACGTCATAGCTAACAACTCATAGAACAGCAGCCTGAGCCTTTCCTTACCCCTCCCAGACGGCTGAATTTGGGTCAGTTTTGTAGAGAGTGTTTTATGGATTCTGGTTAGGCAGTTAACTTCAGGAGTATTTTCTTCCCACATGGCCCACTGTTACAGGATGAGAGAAACAGATTCAAAACATGCCTGAGAAGAACTTTTAAGATCCAGGATCACTGTAACCATCCTGGTACAAGGGACTTACAGAATCCCTGAATCCTGGGCCAGAGCTGGACCAGGCCTCTTCACCCTAAAAACGAGTCACTACTGTTGAATCAGTTTGCTGTTGCAAAGGGAAGTTGATTTGATAGAATAAAAAATGCTGTTCAGGTATAATGACTTCATTTACAGTAGTAGCAGCTCATCTTTTTTCAGCACTTGGGCTGCGTGCAGAACGGGGGTCGGCAAACATTTTTGGTAAAGAGCCAGATAGAAGATGTTTTAGGCTTCATGTGGCATACGGCTCTGTTGCAAGTATTTCAGTTTTGCCGTTTCAGTCCCAAAGCAGCCCAGAGACAATGGATAAATGAATGTGTGTGGCTGTTCCTCTGAAACTTCAGCCACAAAAATGGGCAGCAGGCTTTGGTCCACAGGCTGCAGTTGGCTGACTCCTGTGCTGGTTGTGATCGTTCTAAGGATACAATGAGGCAGGTATTCTTCTTATTCACATTTTACACATGAGGAAGCTGAGGTGCAGAGGTTAAGTGATGCCCAAGGTCAGTGACTTAAATGGCAGAACGGTGGCTGAAACCTAAACAGCCTGTCTCGAGAGTCTGTGCTCTTAATCACTGTAAAATACTGTCTTTCTATATAACAGAACTGTCTTTATAACGTCATCGACTAGATGACTGCACGGTGCTAGTGAGCCAAATTATGCCATTCTAGGAGGGAGGGCCATTTTGTGCTCTTCACTGTTACCTCAGATCAGCTGGAGTTAATTCTTGGACGTATAAGGGGGTATATGAGAATCGTAATACACAATGAGAACTAGACCTAGAGAAACAGGATGGGGGTGATTTGCATGAGAGAGGCAGAAGGTACTTGTGGGAGAGAGTAAGAACAGAGGCTACATTTCTGATCATGACCCATTTTGGGGAAAGACCCTAGTCCTTTTAATAAAGCTCTGAGGTACCTACTAATTCATATCTAACACTAACACCATAAAATGTACCCCACAGAGCATACCTAAAACTTAACATGAGTAGAATTTATGAAGTGTGCGGAAGGTAAAACTTTTTTGTTTAAAAAAAAAACCCAACTAATTAGAATCTCATTTTAAAATTAAGATAAACCAGCATCTTAGTGAAAATTCTTAGGTAAGGATGGTTCTATATGGTTAAAGATTGTTTTAGGTTGTCTAAACTATACACAAAATTAACTATTGCTAAACCAGTGAGAAAATACAGAAACAACCCAGATATCCTAAACTTGAATGGATTTATCAAATCATTGTGCAGGAAATGGCTGTTCTCTCTCTTTAGAGGGACACACTTAATAGTCAATACTGGATCCTCTAGGAAAGTCAAGTTGGGGAAAGAATATCAACATTAAAAATTCTGATAGAGAATAAAATAGGGGGTTGGTCTAGACCCCCGTTGGTTTTTTTATACGTTGTTCCAAAGCAGGAATGAAACTCCTGCCTGGTTGATGCTTTTTAAGGGAGCCACGTTTTGGAGTTGGTGATTTCTAGCCTTTGGGAGCTGATGATGTGGATCCCTGTCCTTCTCATCACATGATTTCTTTTTTCTCTTGCTTTGAGCCCTGGCTTTTAAGTTGAATGGGAAGTTCAAAGTTGATCAGGGTGAACTTTGAGCATTAAGAGGCCTGACTGGCACTTTTCCTTTTGAAGCTTTCATTTTGAGCTTTTTGCTGTTTGGAAATTAATGACATTCCTTCTTTTCAGGACGCCGCCAAGGTCTGCAGAGAATTCACTGAGCGTGAGCAAGGGGAAGTCCGCTTTTCTGCAGTGGCCCTCTGCAAGGCCGCCTAATGTGCTACGGGAAGGGACTACGCTTTTCCCCCCTCTCTGCCCTTCACTATGAAAATCTATCCTTACCAGTGCAGTCTTAAAATGCTTCAGTACTTGTAGAACACAGCTGTTCTCCTTTGGTTCGGCACATAGGCTCTTACCCTCACCCACACCCAAGTGCTAGCAGATAGCAGAGCTCAGCTGTCGACTGAGCCAAGTGTGGTGTATGCTTCACGTGGCGAAGCATTTCCCCTGTTGTGTCTTGTACTTTAATATCTAATGCTTTAAATGGCTACTTTGGTTTGTGTCTGTAAGTTAAGGCCTTGGATGTGGTTTCAATTGTTTGTCCTTAAAAAGAAATAAAACTTTTCTGCTGATAAGAAGTAAGCCTAAACTGGTTTATGTTGTCTGTTTTGCCTTCCTTCTAATATATCTCAAGTTATTTTGATAGTAATGTATGTAGATGTCTTCCATTTAAGTGATTCATACAGCACAGATAAGAATTACCATAAAGATATTACTGGTTGGTTTAGTGTCTAGACTTTATTTATTTTTAAATAAATAAATTGGGGTAGGGGAACAGACAAGTTGCTGTCCTTTTGTTCTTTAGTTGTGGAGGACGTTGCTTCACTGACCCATGTTGGTTTTATCATTGCGCTCTTCCCAGGTGAGGCAGTCGCTCACCAGCCATTGGATAGCCACTCATGGAGGCTCACGGCAGCTCACGCCAGCTGCCAGCCAGCCCCATTGCAGCCTATGCCCTCACTGGGATGACTCAACAGCAGCCCAGTTCCAGGTGGAGCTGTTCACCATCTTAGCTGTAGAGGACACAGCATCACTGGTCCTCATGTGGGACCCGAACCGGGGCCATGCTGCTCAGAGCTGGCATCCCAAGCCAACTCTTAACCAACATGCCACTCGGCCAGCCTAGACCTTAAAAATACATGTATATTACTACGTGTACCTGTAGACTTAAAAAATGTTTAAATATTTTATAGAACAATTGTAGATTTACAGAAAAATGGAGACGATATTCGAGTTACCATATATCCTCATCCACTTCCCCTATTGTTATGTTACTGTGATGCATTTGTTATAATCAATGAAAAGAATACTGATATATTACTGACTAAAGTCCATAGCTTACTCAGATTTCCTTAGTTTTAACCTAATGTCCATTTTCTTTTCCAGGATACCACGTTACATTTTGTTATGTCTCATTAGGTTCCTCTTGGCTGTGACACTTGCATAGGATTTCCATGTTTTTGATGACCCTGACTGTTTTGAAGAATACTGGTCAAGATTTTTTTAGGGATCTGTCTCATGCTTTTCTCATAATTAGACTAGGTTTATGAGTTTTGGGGGAGGAAGACCACATAGGTAAAGTGCGATTTTCATCATATACGGTACATACTATCAACACGATTTATCACTGTTAATATTGACTGAGCACCTGGCTGAGGTGATATTTGTCAAGTTTCTCCACTAGAAAGTTTCTTTTCCCATCCACCCCTTTCAATGCTGCCCTCTGGTTTTCTTCATGCACAGCCCACACTTTAGGAGTAGGGAGTTGAATTATGCTCTGTTTCTTGTGATTTGAGTATAAATTACTAGGCAGTTCTTTTGCAAAAGAGAACTCGTATCTATTCAATCATTTATGTCAGTATAAACTGGATATTTCTTTTATACTCTGGGTTATAATCCAATACTACATTTTGTTCAGATTGTTCCAGTTTTGACCATTGAGAGCTATTTCAGTTGGCTCCTGTGTCCATTTGACATACCCAAGTCAATGTAGGTGGTTTTTTGTGTGTGTTTTTTTCTTTTTAGCAATTCCTCACTTTCTAGAAATTAGGTGTTTTATTTAAACAAATGTCTTTGCCATTAGTTCTTAAGCATTACTATTTTATAGTTAGGGATACACAAATAAGTAAACATTAAATGACATTTGTTCTCAACAATTGATCCTTTCGGTACAACAGTTCCAAAAACTTTCTAGTTAACAGGAAGTAGGGAAGAAACCCCATGCTTCCTGTTCTTACTGTGATCTTCACAGAAGAGCTTCATTCTGTCTGTTGCCAGGAGTCTAGATAACTTGGGTCTCAGCAGCCTTCCAAGTTTTGAGCTCTGATTACTCAGATGATAATTGAGCAAAACCTTGGGTTGGGAATAACTTGGTTTGTGAGTGTTCCGCAAGACAAGCAAACATTAATACATTTTAACGAGTCACGTCTTGCAATATGAGTAGTTTGTTTGCAGAATGAATTCTGCTCGCAAACCAAGGTATACCTGTAATTCCAACTTTTAACTGAAGGATGTTTTGGTTCCTAGGAGGAAAGTCATAACTACTGTTAACATTCAATTTGGAAAACTAGGTGGTGATTCAGTTGATTCTAAATGAGTTGGAAGTCAGAGGAATGCATTTTTTTATTCTAACTTGGTGTGTGACTTCTGTACAATCACTTTGAAGATTGATTTTGGGGAAAGGAAACAAAACAAGGCTTCGTTCTGCTAATAGCTGGTAAAATGACTGCCTTTGGCCTCAAATACAGCTATGTTTAGTGGCATAGTTGTGAGACTTGATACTTCATGTATGAGACGCATATTTATTAAAATGCTTTCAAACTGTGTCATGCTTGAGCATGCCACACCATGTAAGGTTATGCAATAGCTGATGTGTGTGGGTGATTGCATCCCTGGAGATGCAGAGAAATTTCAGTTTTACTGAGGAAATAGGCAGAGGTTAGGAAACATGCTCAAATTCTCACTGTTACTCACTAGGAAGCCAGGACTTAGACCATGGACTGGCTTCCTAAAGGTAGTTAGCTAGGTTGGATGTCAATATACTAAGCTTTAGGGCTTATTAAACCTGTCTTTGACCTTCTGCCTCAGTAACTTTGGACAAAGGAATAACCCTCTCCCACATCTTCATTGTTTTATGTTAAAATAGACTGTGAAGATATCTGGGAAGGGCAAGACCTCTAGAAGTTTCCATTTAGTACCAGCATCTTCCCCGTTCTCCCTGAGGTCTCAGCCGTGTACAATGCCAGGATTATCATCCACTTCGTATTCCATGTGAAGGCAGTACCCCTGGAGTTAAGCAACTCAGAGGCCCTTGTTCCCCCAACAGCCTTTTTAGTTGATATCTTGGATTTATCAAAGATTTATGTCAAGTTGGCTTATTTCTTAAAATGATACTAGTCTTTGGTGATGAAGATGACTTTATAGTGCTTTCAGTAGGTCAAGTCACCTGATGCAAGTATCCATCCTTTTTAACACCCAAAATGTCCAGTTAAGGAGTCTAATTTTATATCTATTCAGTATAATACTTAGTCTGTCTTCAAGACCCAAGAATATGGAAAAATGTTCATACATGAAACTACTGGGATGGTTTTGTGAAATGTGTATGCATATATGTCTAGAGAAGGCAGGACCATAATAGTTAAATGTTTACTATATTCTAAGTTAAACTTTGTCATCATATGACATTGATACTATCCCCATTTTTCAGATAGAAAACTGAGGCACAACGAAGCTTAAGCAACTTACCCAAGGTTACTTGGCTAGTCAGGGATGTTGCTGAGCTTCAAACCCAAGCAGACTGGCTCTGAGAGCCCACAATAATTATTATTGCTGGGCAGAGGTGGACCTAACCTATGGTGAAGGAAGTTTAGGCTTTCAGGTCCCTTCCAACATCCTGGCTTGTGTGTCCTTGTGAAATTTGCGATTTCTCAAAAACATGGGTCTGCTCCTGTCTTTGGGTATTTAGGTTATGGGTGATTTTAACTTAATATTCTCCTCTTCTAAGCTTTCTAAAATTACTGTAATACTTCGCATAAAAAAATCTTAAGTTTCCCCCCTAGGACCTCAAATTCTGTAATGAGCTCCTGCTGGTTAATTCTAACTTCTTTCAAGTCTTTATTTTATGACTGATTTAGAAGTGGTCAGTGCAACTTAGTTTTCTGTCTTCTATGAGCTTCATTCTCACAAGGGGCTCCACTTGGGAACTTAAAATAATCTTTTATGTTCTCTTAAACTCCTGCTTATTTGGACTGTGTTCCTTTTCCTGCACGCCCTGCCATATTAAATAATGACTTGACATCCTGATTTGGCAGTTACTTCCTTTGTCCCTTAAATGATTTTATCTTCCTAATTCATTTGTATAATAGCATTAAGTTGTTCACCTGGTTTCTTGACTTGGCACTCACTAAGGAACAGGGTGTGGTTTGGCGTAGCAGTTGAGAGTGAGCTGCTGTGAAGTGCCTGTGTAGTCAGGCTGACTGGTACATCCTGTAGGATGGGAGTGATAAGAACTCTCCTCCAGGAGTATGAGGATCGAGCTAAGATACGGCACGTAGAGCTTAGTACATAGCGAGTGTGCCTTGAGTAATTATATTAATGTAAATGTAAATTCAGTTGAGTGTGTTTCAATCTATGAACAAAGGAGAAAGAAGAGACGTCTCAGCAGAAGAAACAGTATGGATTATGTTCCCTTCTAGGACTAAACATTTGGCTTTGGACAATTTAAGTCACTTGATGTTTTCCTTTCCCTGTTTTACAGTCAATATTCTTAACCTGATCCAAAACCAGATTTTATATGACTGTGTCTCCTCTCTTAGGAGTGAGATGCTTTTCATAGTGTTAATCATTCTCTAAAAGGTGGACTTTCAGCCAGCCGAGTGGCTCAGTTGGTTAAGAGCACGAGCTCTGAGTAATAGGGTGGCCGGTTCGATTCTCACATGGGCCAGTGAGCTGCACCCAAGCTGTGCACGAGCTGAGCTGAGCTGCCACTGAGCTGCCAACAAGTGGCAGGATGGCTCAGCTGGTGAGAGCACGTGCTCCTAACAACAAGGTGTTGGTTCAACTCCCATATGGGATGGTGGGCTGTGCCATCTCCCCTTCTGCGCCGCCCCACCCCCACCCCTGTCTTGCAACTAAGATTGAACATGGCACCTTAAGCTGAGCAGCCGCAAGCTGCCAGTGGGCAGCCGGATAGCGACTAGACTTGGAGCTGAGCTAGCTGTGCCCTCCACAACTAAGATTGGAGAACAACAGCTTGTCTGTTCCCCTTCCCCAATTACCCAATAAAATCTTAAAAAAAAAAAAAAGGCGGCTTTCTTTTTTAAAATACCTTAGTATGATACATGTGTCAAATCAATGAACTAACATTGACTCATTAACTAAAGTCCATACTTGATTCATTTTCTTCAGTTTTCACCTAATGCCCTTTCTCTGATCCAGAAGCCCATCTAGGATTCCACATCACATGTGGCTGTCAAATCTCAATAGGCTCCTCTTGGCTGGGATTTAGTAGCTAAAACCAATGGCGTTAACCCAGGTTGCTGCTTTGGCTCCAGCTCCTGACACCTCTGCTTCGCCCTGCTCTCCTAGGGCTGTGCCTTTGGGCAGCATAGCTTTCTGGTTGAGAGCTGAGGGCTGTGCCATCAGCTGGATGCCTTGGCCGACATGACCTCTCCCCCCACCCCCAAAGCCTGACTTCTTGTAAATGGGCTGAGTATCTGCCTCACAGGAGTGTTATGAGAAACACATAAGAATGCGTGTGAAGTTCTTACGGATGTGCCTGGAACCTCATAAATGCAATCGTGTTTATTTTCATCATCACCTATACTTTTGCGCCCTTCTCTCCTTTTTTCCTCCAGCCTAAATTCCAAGGAGCTGAAGTGTCATTTCCCGAGATAAGGTTCCATTTCCAAAATAACTTTTACTAAAAGTTAACCTAATCCATGGCTCTCAGTGCCTCCTTTGTTGGGGAGGAGGAGCGGGGCGGGGGGTACATTCTGGTTCATTTTAAGACCTGGACAATATAAATGTATCGACCCCCTTGTTGGATACTGATTTTTAAAAAGTGGAACATATGACTTTAACTTCCTAAGGACAGAAGTGTTTTGAAAATGGAGATTCCTTGTTTGCTTTTGTTGACATTAAGGTATTTCTAGTCATGAGAGGAAATAACCTTTAAATGTCCAATATTTGGATATTTAAGTCCAAATTGAATGACTAATACCTGAATTCTCTATTTCACATCCAAACACAGTAACAGAAGACAAAAGCTTTATTCAAAACTATACTTATTGTGTCCAGTAGGTGTCAGCATAGGAAAGCTTATTGCAATTTTGCAGTAAAGTAGCTTTGAACGAAGTTGAACTAGGAAAGAAAAACCAGTAGCTATTGGTGACTGTGGCCTTTTCTGGGCAAGATAAGGAAATGTGAAAGTACTTGGGCCTTCATTTTGGCCCCGTGTTTTGGACTGGGCTAACCAGTCTTAATACAGATGGACCAAAGTCAGCCTTGTGAATTGCTTGTTGCACTATTGATAATTTTGCCCAGGTTCTATTTTATCATAAAAATAGAAATAAATGGTAATAACTTCAAATCACAAGTTTGTTAAATGAATGCTTCCTCTGCTGATGTTCAGTTAGATATCCCAAATACAATTGACTTGATATAATCAGTTCTACATCTCATATAACCTTGCTTTCAAATCCATCTTAACATTAGAAAATAGTGGAATTAACTGTATATTAAATTGTTACATCAGCTCTTTAGGAAAATACTTTTCTCCACACTTCAGTTAAACAATATTAATTTTATTTTCAAGTAATTTCATATAGACTGATTTGGCCTTTCCATTAAGAGAACTGGGTCTGGTCCCAACATTGACATCAACTAGTTGGGTGACATGAACCAATTCCCTTTTCCTTTTTTTTTTTTAATTTTTAAAAGATTTTATTGGGGAATTGGGGGAGGGGAACAGACAAGTTGCTGTCCTTTTGTTCTTCAGTCTAGTTGTGGAGGACATTGCTTCACTGGCCCATGTTGGTATTGTCACTGCACTCTTCCTGGATGAGGCAGATCAGTCGCTGGCCTCTGGGCGGCCGCTGACAGCGGCTCTTGGCAGCTCCCACCAGCTGCCAGCTGCTCACACCAGCTGCTGACCACTCACTGTAGCCTATGGCAGCCCAGTGCAGCAGAGGCTGCAGCTACACCGTCCCAGGGACTCACAGCAGCCCAGCTCCAGGTGGAGCTGTTGTTTACCATCTTAGCTGTAGAGGGCAGTGTCACAGGCCCTCATATGTGGGGTTTGAACCAGGGCCACTGGCATCCCAAGCCAGCTCTTAACCAACGTGCCACTCAGCTGGCCCTCCCTTTTCCTTTTTTGGCCTCAGTTTTCCTCATTTTATTTTTTTAAATAAAAGAATTAAATAGACTTGAAGCCCACTGAAGTTCCTTGTATCGCTGTGAATTTATACACCATACACTCCACCACTCGTCCTCTTGGCTAATTACTTCAGCATGTGCACCCCTTGGCTCAGTTATTGAATCCACGGCCCGTTACCATCATGACGCATTAATGCCCCCTTTACTATCCTGCACAAAAGTTCATAGCAAATATAACCTACCGACATACCTAATTTTTAAAAATCCACTTAAAGGAAATGTGTTTCAACATCTAAGTGCTCTGGTATAACTACATTAGAAGACATAAAGCAAGGTGATGCCTGTACTTAAAATCACTGAGAACAACAGCTGCACCTGTGGATGGAAACGGGGGTGGCACATTCCATGCCAATTCTGATTACATAAGCAACCTTGTGATTGGTCATGTGATATTTCCAAAATGGTGAAAATCTTGGTAAAGTCACAAACAAAACAAGTGCATCCTTTCCCTTGATTTACCCACTAAGTACATTTATGGAAATTTCAGTGCAAAAACTGTGCAAAAATCATAGAGAAGTTCAGATAATTATACACAGATTTTTCATGGACATGAGTGCTTAGAAGAGCATCCGAAGCTGTTTCATGCCACATAATTTCTCACTGTGTGAGGCTGTGGTTTCACAACCCTGCCCTGAACACTGAATCCCAGTGAAACCTACCCCTCATCATTACAACAACAAAATATTTGCCCACGAACTTCTAAAACATCCATTAGGGGATTGGTACTACCACCCCTGAGGATTAGTTAGCTAGACTGGACAACCTTTCCTAAGTAATTTGTCACAGGCAGAATTCCAAAATGGCTCCCAAGACCCCCAGCCTCTGGAGTATAAACACCTTCTCCCAGGCATTCAAACACCAGTCTATGCTGCTTTGAAGGGATTTGCAGATGTAATTAAGGTCCCAAATAAATTGTCATTAAGATAGATTATCCTTAAAAAAAAAGAACTAGGCTTTTCCTGGCAAAGGAATGTGGGCAGCCTCCAGGAGCCAAGAGTGGGCCCCAGCTGACAGCAAGTAAGTGAGGATCTCAGTTCTAGCACAACAGGAACTGAATTTGACTAACAACCTGAGGGAACTTCAAAGCAGATTCTTCCCCAGAGCCTCCAGAAAGAACAGCCAACTTGTTAATTTCAGACCCCCCGGTAACACAACCCGTTCAGGCCACTCTCGTCTTCTGAAATAGGTATTGTTTGAAGCCTCTAAGTTTGTGGAAAATTGTTATGAAGCAATAGAACATTCACACATAGTTTAATAAAGCGATGCAACATCTTCACCGAGTCACTGGATTTCTTATTGTTTTCTATCAACCACCCATTTGCAGTCCCCTCCGCTGACTCCTGAGGCTGCACCAGGAAGAAATCACCTTGATTCTTAGTTCCTTGACCTCCCCACCTCCCTGAGTGGAGACCATACTGAAAATCCAGGGACAGAGACCCCTCCCTGGGGATGTTTAAGGTCACCCTGGTTCCCTGGTCCAGCCCTCAGCCTGTGTTTGTCTCAGGAACGCATTCATACCTCTGCTTATACTTTTCATCATGAGGCACCAGGTTGGTGAAACATAAACAGGAAAGGTGATATGTTACCTTAATCACTTACTAAAATCTGAACTACATGTTTTACTCATTGCTGCAAAAGAGCTCGTAAATCTAATTTGCATGAATATGATTTTTAAAAATAATGTTCTTCGAATGCATGGTACTGAAAATTCATATTTTGTGTGCAGTGAAGAATTTCAGGCCTTCAGGTATGACCTGCTGCCACTTTTCTCTTCTCTGTGGGACTATTTTATCTGTAGCTCCCACCTCCCTCAATTCTGCTCAGAAATGTTCGCAACAGAGCCCCTTTACTCTGCAAGGTTCCCTTTTTAATTTTTTTTTTTTTTTTAAAACATGGAAGCCACATTTGAGAGCTTTACAATTATTGTAACATTTAAAATCCATAAAACCCGCTTTGAAGTAAGCAAAGAATAACAGTTGGTTCAGAGACCAGGCCTGGCTTATCCATCTCATGTGCCTTTGTTTGTTTCTGTGGGATGCCATGGGCCCCCCTTTGAGGACATGTGGTGGCAGTACAGAGGTCCATCTGTTTATACAGAGTTCATTTTATGGACTTACAATTGGGGTCTCTTCTGATAGCCTTGAGCCACACAAAAGGAACCCTCAAATATATATAACTCTTTCTTCCTTTCTTTCCCTCCATCCCTTCCTTTTTCTTCCTTCCCTCCCTTTAAATCAATCTCTCTCTCTCTCTCTCTCTCTCTCTCTCTCTCTCTCTCTCTCTCTCCTTATGCTATACTCTTTATTCTTTATTTCCCAAACTTTAAAAATCACAGCATGCCTTTATATTACTTTCTTCCTAATCTTTCCCTCTGACTTCATTTCTCCCCCATCTTCTTAATAGTTTTATTAAGGTATATTTTGCACATCACAAAATTCATCCATTGTAAGTTACAACTCAATTACTTCAGCATATACAGTTGTAAAACCATCCCCACCAATCTAGTTTTAGAATATGTCTATCATTCCCCAAAGTTTCTTGTATCTGTTAACAGTTAATTCCTGCTTCCATCCCCAAACCCAGGTAACCACTGATATGTTTTGTGTCTTTCCAAATGTGCCTTTTCTGGATGTTTCATATAAATGGAATCATACGAATGTAGTCTTCTACCCTAGCTTCTTTCACTTAGCACAAGTTCATTCATACTGTAGCATGTACCAATAGTACAGTCCTTTTTTATTGCTGACTAGTATTCCATTGTATGAAAATACCTCAGCTTGTTTATCATTTATCGCTGATGGGCACCTGGGTTGTTCCCAGTTGGGAACTGTTTTGAAGAATGCTGCTTCATATATATGTGCTTATATGGATGTTTTCAATCCTCTTAGGTAGACTCCTAGGAGTAGAATTGCTGGGGTACATAATACATTTAAGTTTATAAACTGCCCCCAACATAGGGTAACATTCCTTCTCAAGAAGTACATACTACTCAAAAAGCATGACAGGGAATCAACTTTGTAATATGTATCAAAAGTATTACAAACATGTATCATCTGATCAAGTAACTCTAATTCTTAGAAATAATCAAAGGTCAGGAGCATTTGAGATCTTGCTCTCCCACATAGGTCCAGTTTGGCTCAAATAAACTCTTACAATAATTTAAAAAAAATAATCAAAGGTTTATGATTTACTAGGACTAAGATATTGCTCTTAATATTATAATAATGAAAAAAGGAAATACTATAACTGACTAACAGCAGGGGCATGACTACACACTATGACTTCATATAAAAAGGGCAAGGCCAACAATCTTTTGCCTTTTGTCTGCTAGACTCTCTATTAGAGAACAGGGAGTACAGTATCCTGTATTTACATTGGTATTCCCAGCACTAAGCCTGTAGTTTAGTGGACATTTAAGAAATGATTTTAGAAAAAAAAAATTTAAAGGGGTGGAAGGGCCAAAATCATGTTAAATAGGAGAAATATCCTATTTCCTCTGTATTTCCTCTATCTGAGAGTATGTCATGTTGACTGCAAGTAGTGAGGTGTGCTTACTTCTGAGGTACCCATGAGGAATAATTTATAACCTCTGGTGGGAAGGCTGAATGCAATGTCTACATCCACCCTTTTTCATGGGACCGGAAACAACCCAAGTCCCAACCCCAGCCCAACATTGACACCGAGAATAAGACCCTCAGCATCCTCAGCACCTAGCCTAGAGTAGGTGCTCAATAAATATTTATGTATTGATTCGACAGAGGAGAGCCTTAATGAGCACCTGGTTGCATCCAAAACATTGCTCAGGTTTGCACAATGCAGGAGGAGATCAAGAACCTGAAACTCCATTTCCTGAGGGGAGGGACTGACTGAATTTTCTGATGGGGGCTGAGGAATTTGAGATATGGCTCAGAAAGTATAGAGCACCTTGAAGGGTCCTTCATTAGATCAAATGCGTTACAAATCCAGGCAGAGAAATCCAGCCAAAGCAGTGACTTATATATAAGGGTACTCCTTACCTGGCTTTTCCTGTTCTGGCCCCTAGAATTTTGGCCTCCGTGGGCAGGTAGGGTTCAACAATCTAGTGCTTATTCCAGATGTGGAGATAATGAAATCATAAGTATTAGTAATCTCCCTCTAAATTACTCATTTCCATGTCTATCTCCTGGCTAGATGGAGAACTTCTGGAGAACAGGAGCCTGACTTTATTTAATGTTATGCCCTCAGTCATTACCTCAGGGTCTGGCACAGAATGGAGAGTGGTAATTGTTGGCAAAATTGATGGATGAGATAAAGATGCTGTTTCTTTGGAAATAAGAAAATAATGGTAAGTCTAAATTTATAAGAGAATATAAACTGCTGCATAGATAATAATCCATGCACTTTGATGTACTCTGCAAATACATCTGCACTCTGCAAATAACGTTCCAGTGATCTAGCCTTCCCCAAATAAATACTTTCTATTTCTATTCTTAGTTATTAACATCTGCTTCATATGGCTTAATTAACCTTTTATTTCTTTGTTCCACTTTCAATCGTACAATTTGAAGAAAATGTTCGTGCTTTCATCTGTGCTTTATTTTGTCAGTTGTCATTTTAAAAAAATTTTTCATTATTCAAAATTTATTTATTCATAGTTTGATTTCTCAACAAATGCAGTACGTTTTGAATTCCTCTACCTGTTGGATTTTCCACCTTCGACAATAGTATAGCATGAAGGTGGAGGATATAGAGAAGTAAACATTAATTTTCAGCCTAAAAACACAATAGGAAAACCCAAAAATTTTCGCCTAATTGATTGCTACACACAAAGGAAAACCACCACAACAATCACCAGCTGAAAAATGTGAATATCCACCAGTATTGGCACTGGTGACTTAATTTCCCATTGTGTTACTGCAGCCCCCCAGCATAACACCAGAGAAAGAGTTTTGGAAAACAAACAAACACTCATTTTCGAAGTAAGCTTGAACTTGGGCAACTTTTGTTTCATGAGCTTAACAGCAGCACAATAGTGTTTGCTACAATTCAATTTTTTCCTGAAGAATTTATGTCCGTGGGTCTTTATCTAAACTACAACTAACATTATAGCACTTAAAATGCAAAACACTCATGGTCCAGGAATACCAAGATGGTGCAGTAGGTAAACACTGCTTACTTTCACTCATGACCACATCAAAATTAAAACTAAACTATAAAACAACCACCACTGAGAATCACCTAAAATCTCGCTGAACCAAAGCCCTACACCTTAGGACATGTAGAAGAAGCCATGTCAAGACTGGTGGGAGGGGCAGAGATGCAGAACAGGCTGGTCCCACACCCGAGTGTGAGCATTAAAGATCGGGAGGGATATTTTGGCTGTGGGGGTACCACCCCAACCTCCAGAGGAGCGAGAGGTCCTAGCCCCACCTAAGGCCAGGATTCCAGTACTGGGGAGAGAAATCCCCATAATTTCTGGTTGTGAAAATCAGCAGAGATTGTGACTGAGTTAG
This sequence comes from Aselliscus stoliczkanus, assembly GCA_033961575.1. NCBI lineage: Eukaryota > Metazoa > Chordata > Mammalia > Chiroptera > Hipposideridae > Aselliscus > Aselliscus stoliczkanus. Next base: position 67,968,826 of record CM066734.1, on the reverse strand, counting down.
ACCGAGGGCAACTGCATTCCCAGGCACTCCTCTTAAAGGGACCATGCAGAGACTTACCCACCAATGGAATTATTTGCTCTGAGCTCCAGGGCTGGAGCAGCAGCAAGACAGGCAGCAGGGGAGTATAGTAGGGAACTGAGTTGTCTGGCTTGGGATGGGGGCAGGAAAGGCAGCTTTCTCCTGGAGAGAGGAGCTGGCAGAGGCCATCGTTTCTTGGTTGAGCCCTCCCATTTCCCAGTGTGTGGACGCAGGTGGCCACCATATCTGAGTCTTCCCACTCGTTCGCCATTCCCTGGCAATTCGACACTCCACCCCGCCTAACTTTCAGACACACCAAAGCCACTTCCAGCAGCTTCTTCATACAAACTGCCTGCCTTAGCTCAAGCTGCAGACTTTCCTAGAGTCTCTCAAAGGTTTGTGGAACCCAGACAAGCAGCATCTGGTTTAAGCATGTCCTCTGGCTGATCAGCCCTAAGCCAGCACTAGCAGCAACCAGCCTTGGTTTGCAGCTTGGCCTCTCAAGGTGCTTCTAAGCACAGCATGGGCAGCAGCCATCTGTGGATTTCTTTTTGGCTCCTGCTGGCTGGCCCCAGGTGGGGCATGGACTATGGCTGAACTTAACCTGCAACAGATTCCCTCCAAGGTGGACGTAGGGCTGGCATCCCCACTGGCCAACTTCAAAGCAAGCTGAAACATCACCCAGCCAACTCCAAGAACAACACACCCAAGAGGCAGATTGGGCAGGCATCAGAGTCCTGCTGAGGCAGATCCTGCTCTGTAGGATCAGCCCCTGTACTCTTCCATTGTAGTTAAGGCCAGTCCTCACAATGAGTGAGTCTGAGCATCAGTCCCTCCCACTGATATGCAATTATCAAAAAAGCTCAACTACAAAAGGAGGGCACACACAACCCACATAAGGGACACATCTGGAGTCCATGGCTCAGGTAACCAAAAAGACTGTGCTACTTGGGCCCACAGCACACCTACTATATAAGGCCACTCTACTAAGACCAGAAGATGTAGCAGCCCTACATAATACTAGAAACAAACACAGGGAGGCAGCCAAAATGGGGAGGAAAAGAAACATGTCCCAAATAAAAGAACAGCACAAAACTCCAGAAAAAGAACTAAACAGGGCTGGCTGAGTGGTGCATTGGTTGAGAGTTGTCTGGGTACGACAGATCTGAGCAGCAGGGCCCCAGTTCAGATCCCACATAGAGGGCAAGTGACGCTGCACCCTCTATAGCTAAGATGGTGAACAACAGCTTGACCTGGGGCTCGGCTGCTGTGAATTACCGGCGATGATGGAGGTGGCTGGCTTGTGCTTTTGTGAGCCGCTGTGAGCCACTGTTACTGGCTGTCCAATGGTGGAGGAGCAACTGCCTCACCCGGGAAGAGTGCAATGATAATACCAACATGGGCCAGTGAAGCAACGTCCTCCATAACTAGCCTGAAGAACCAAAGGACAGCAACTTGTCTGTTCCCCTTCCCTGATTCCCCAATGCTGTTCCCCTCCCCTAATACACCCCCCCCCAAAAAAAAAAGAAAAAGAACTAAACAAAATAGAGACAAGCAATCTATAAGATGCAGAGTTCCAAACACTGGTTATAAGGATGCTCACTGATCTCAGGGAGACCTTTAACAAAGAGATAGGAAACATAAAAATGGAGATAGAAAATGTGAAAAAGAACCAGTCAGAAATACAGAATACAATAATGGAAATGAAGAATGTATTACAGGGAATCAATAGTAGAGTAGATGAAACAGTGAATTGAACCAGCAATGCAGAAAATAAGATAGCAGAAAACACCCAACCAGGACAGCAAAAAGAAAAAGGAATCCAAAAAATTGAGGAGAGTTTAAGGGGCCTCTGGGACAACATCAGGCATACCAACATTCACATCATAGAGGTACCAGAAGAGGAGAGAGAGAGAGAGAGAGAAAGAGAGAGAGACAGACAGACAGAGAGAGAGAGAGAGAGAGAGAGAGAGAGAGACAGACAGACAGACAGACAGACAGAGAGACAGAGAGACAGAGAGACAGAGAAAGGAATTGAAAACCTCTTTGAAGAAATAATGACAGAAAACATCCATAATCTGGCAAAGGAAATAGATATACAAGCACAGGAAGCACAGAGAGTCCCAAACAAGATGAATCCGAAGAGGCCCACACCAAGACACATCATAATTAAAATGCCAAAGGGTAAAGACAGAGAGAATCTTAAAAGCATGAAGAAAAAAGCAGTTAGTTACCTACAAGGGAGCCCCTATCACACTGTCAGCTGATTTCTCAGCAGAAACTTTGCAGGCAAGAAGGGAGTGGCAGGAAATATTAAAAGTGATGAAAAGCACTTTTCAAAATTATGCTACACAGAAAAGCCATCATTTAGAATTGAAAAAGCTAAAGGAGTTCATAACCACCAAACCAGTATAACAAGGAATCTTAGAGGGACTTCTTTAAGATGGGAATGGGGTTAGGGATGGGTGAAAAGGGGAAGGGGTTAAGACGCACAAATTGGTTGTTACACAGTAATCATGTAGGGTATTACACAGTAGGGTATAACATAAGGAATATAGTCAATAATATTGCAATAAACCATGTGTAGTGCTAGGTAGGGACTAGATCTATCAGAGTGATAGATGGGAATGGGATTGGGGGTGGTATAGAAAAGGTGAAGGGATTAAGAAGTACAAATTGGTAATTACAAAATAGTCATGGGGATATAAAGTAAACCATAGGGAATATAATCAATAATATGGTAATCTATGTGTAGTGTGAGGTGGTATCAGTCGGGGGGGAGGGGTCACTTCCTAAATTATGAAAATGTCTAACCTCTTTGCTGTACACCTGAAACTAATATGAAATAATATTGAATGTTAACTCTAATTGAAAAATTACAAAAGGGGGAGACATCAATAATATTATGATAGTGTGGTCCAGTATCAGACGGTTGCTGGACTTATGGTGATCACTTCTTTAGCATAGGGAATAAAATCAATAATGTGCTAATAACACTGTGGAGTGCTAGGTGGGTACTGTTGAATAACTATGATGTACAAAGTTGGACACTTAAGTTCATGAACTTGTTGCAGCAATGTTGCTAAACTTTTTTGATATCAGAGGGATTATTCATTATGAATTTGTACAAACTGGACAAACACTTAACCAAGTTTACTATTTGGAAGTGCTGAAAAGGCTGCATGAACAAGTTTGACAACCTGAACATTTTGCCAACAATTCATAGCTCTTGCATCACAACAATGCACCAGCTCACATGGCACTGTCTGTGAGGGAGTTTTTAGCCAGTAAACAAGTAACTGTATTGGAACACCCTCCCTGCTCACCTGATCTGGCCCCCAATGACTTCTTTTTTTATCCGAAGATAAAGGAAATATTGAAAGGAAGATATTTTGATGACATTCAGGACATCAAGAGTAATATGATGACACCTCTGATGGCCACTCCAGAAAAAGAGTTCCAAAATTGCTTTGAAGAGTGGACTAGGTGCTGGCATTGGTGCATAGCTTCCAAGGGGTGTACTTTGAAGGTGACTGCATTGATATTAAACATTGAGGTATGTAGCACTTTTTCTAGGATGAATTTGGGTACTTAATTTTCTGAACTTATATACCTGAAATTAATATAATATTGTATGTTAGCTGTATTTTAATTTTAAAATCTTTTTTAAAAAGTACTAAATTTATGTAACATACACATGCACACAAATAATAAAATGCAAAACATTCAGAACCAACAGAGTGAAAGGAGTGGGCTGATTTTCATATATGTGTGAAAGACAATGGGTGGTATTGACTGTTATTTTATTTGGAACTCTACCTCATATTTTTCAATATAAAAACTCAGGTTTAAGTTAGTCAAAGAAGAAATACGTTGTCCCTGACTTTGGGTCAATGTAAAAGATGAACAGAAAAGTCTTCTCTTTCCTGAGAAGATCTAGGAAAGCTATGATGACATCCTTGAAGATATTATTTGCTAATGAGTAGGGTTGGATATAGATTCAGAGAACTTCTGCGTTGCATTTCATAACCCTCTTATTTGAGCACATGATTTATAGAAGCACCGAGGTCTAATACCTTATTGGTAGTTTGGACTATTTCTCAAATACATCCCAAATTTCAGGCTGGTCTTTCCTCTTGGTTGGAGGCTTCGGCTGTTCTCCCGTGACCTTTTGTGTTTCACTGTTGTTACATCTGTTTAGTACGAAGGTATAGGAAAATGTTTACTAAAGGAGATCTAGCATCATCAACACTTACATAAATTTTCACTGGCTAAAACATCAGTGTCTGACATCTCTAATACCCACTCTCATGGGACCTATGCCCTTCCTCACCCACATGGCCACTGTGGGAGAGGTCATTTTCATATTTGACTCCACCCCTAATATAAGCTGAGCTGGGTCTCTTCCTTGAATTTATTGAAATATGGAGAAAGCCAGTCTACAGTGACAGATGATAGAGCCAAAACGGAGTGAAGAGTCACCAAAAGAGGACCCCTGGCTGGTTTTCGGACCCTGGTTCTAGTTATTCCTTGGGCTCATCAATATCCCTACTCAATTTGGTTGTTCCAACTCTTCTTGGGTTGTGCAAATCAGTAAATTCTGCTTTCTAAGTTCTCAGTGAAGGGTTTTCTTATCACTTGAAATCAAACAAATACACTGTCAAGTATAATTTATGGTCACCTCCAGGCAAAGTTTTTTTCCCCCGGAACTTCTTTGAATGATTTGTGTGCTTGACTCTCTTTGGTTGCTAGAAACAGTATTATGTGAGTTGCTGTCTTCATTAGAATTTGCTGGAGAAGATTAAATGGGAGAAGTAAGCTTCATAAAGATTTGGGTTTTTTCCTTAATACAAAATGATACTATCACTGATATGTGATGGAATGTTTTTTGAATAACTTTTCCAACAATGATGATTAACTTTAATGTAATTCAAATAAAAAAGCATAGAATGACCACCTACCATATACCAGGCACTAAGCATACAGGGATAAATGTTTCTTCTCTACAAGAAGTTCACAGTCTAAGGCAGTGATGTTCAAAGTGTGTTCTTTGAGCCGGCTGCCTCAGCATCACATGGAAACTTGTTAGGAAAGCAAATGAAACAGAAACCCTGGAGGCAGCCCCAGCAATCTGTTTTAACAAGTCCTCTAAGTGATTTTGATGTAGCTAAAGTTTAAGAACCACTGGTCTAGGGACTTATTTATATATACCTGCCTACCTAACCTTCCTTCTCACTAGTGGCAAAATTTGTGACTCACCTGAACTGTCATGCAAACCTATGCCTCACTCCCAATTCAAATGACTGAAAATGGAAATCATTTTGAGCTTTCTGAACAATAAAACCAAGTGTAAAAATCCTGGGAAAATCTCTTACCTCCTTGCCCCAGGGCCAACAGGAAAGGAAAGTGTGTGCTTCAGGCACGTCTGAAGTGGCTCCAGTTTATCGAGGCCGATAAGACAACATATGGAAAAAACTGGAAAGGGTTAGTGCCTGCAGGCCTGGGCTCCATCTTGGCACTGCGTCACTCAAACCCAATCTGTGAGCAGGGATTTTGTGCCAGGGCCTCTATGGGGAGGTGTCTGAGAAAAGTAGGTGATATCGGCCCTCAAACCACATCAGAGGGCCTTTCTTCTTCTTCTATTAAAACTTACCACTTGGTGCAAAAAGAGATAGTGGGATAAATTGAGAACTCAAATCAAAAAGTGGTTAGAGAATGTTAAGAATTCTTCCACCCTGAGAAGTTCTAATTGGCATCATCTTTCTGAAGACTCGCTCTGTCTCCTAGCTGCCTTCTCTTGCAGAACTTTCTAATTTGTTGTTTTTCTGTCTTTCTGCTTCCTCATTTCTTAACTTTTCTATTTCCCATTGCTCAATTCAATTAAATATTCAGTGAGTACCTAGCGCATTCCAGGCTCTGAACCAAGCACATAGGGATGAATAAGATTTAGTGCCTGCAGTCAAGGAGCATGTAGTTGCTGATACTCCACAATCAGTCAGCTACTGTTTGATCTCTGAACTACATGCCAGGTATTGAGTCAGGTTCTGGGGGTTCCCAAATAAATGCAACATGATCCTGCACTGACAAAGTTTGTAGGAGGGGACAGGCACAAGCCAAACATGACAGGGGCTATAATGGAGGTAAGAAGGAGCAGCGAGACAAGAGCCATTGACTCTACCTGAAGGAGAGGAGGAAGACTGAAAGGAGTATCTACCCTTGGAGTTGTTGGCCATGTGAAGGGTGGTGGACAGGGGATGGAATGTGACAATATGGTGTGTTCTGAAAAAAGGAAAAAGTTCATGGTAGCTAGGGTGCACTTTTCATGGTGGAACACTAGATTCGTTGTGCAGGATTGCATATGCCACATGCCAGGCTAAGGAGCTAAGACCTGATTCTATAAAGTGTAGAAGTTTGCAGGGTTTTCTGAAGCAGGGAAGAGATATGGTCAGATTCAGACTTCAGAAAGAATTGAGAAGTAGTGTGGAGAATTCAGTTAGGGAGATAAAAGCAAGAAGTGAGTATTTTAGTTATCAATCACTATGTAACAAATGATCCCAACCTTAGTGACTTACAATAATGATGATCTAAGGGCCGGCCGACTGGCTCAGTCGGTTAAGAGCTCGCTCAAGAGTGCGAGCTGAGCTCTGGGCAACAGCAGTTCGATGCCTGGCCTGAGCTGAGCTGCTGCTGTGCTGCCAACAGGTGGCAGGATTGCTCAGCTAAAAAAAATAAATAAAAAAATAATAAAAAAATAAAAACAAACAATGACCCATTATTTCCCACAATTTTGTGAATTAGTTGGGTGGTTCTTCTGCTGGTCTCACCTGGCTCGCTTATGTGACAGCATCCAATTGGTGAGTCATCTGAGGGCTGGACCCTGCTGGGACACTGGGATGACTAGGCTTCTTTACCTACGTGGTCTCAAGGCTTTCCTCTCTTTGTGGTTGTTCATCACTCAATGTCTAGGCCATGTTTTCTTACAGAGCAGTGACAGCACTCCAAGAAGGTGAAAGCTAAATCTTCAAGTCTTCTCAAGGCCCACTATAGAGGTTGCACAATGTCATTTTCACTATCGTTTATTGGTCACAGCCATGTGGGAGGAGGTATCTACACAAAGACATAAATATAGGGAAGTATGGTTTATTTTGGGCCTGACGAAATCAGTGGGTTATTTTCAGAGGAAAAGCAATAGACAATGAGGGGCCGACTAAGGTAGTTGTTGTGCGAATGGAAGGAAGCAGGTATTTAGGAAATGAAAGAATTAGCCATTCAATAGGACAATGTATTAAAGCTCAGATGAGAGTTATAGGCAGAGTGCTAGTGAAGAACAGGTTGCAGGTGGAGTGGATGCTGTTGGTACTCCCTCCCCCATCCCTTTCATCTGCCAATCCACCATCCCTTAGCTGTTGTGAGTGTTGGCTGATAATAACTCACAGCTGTTTCTTTCTTTGGAAAATTGCCTTTGGCTGAACAGGAGCTATCTGCCAGGGAGGTTATGTACTCCACCCCCATGACTGATTGGCATAGGCTACAAAAGGCTGGCCCCTTGCCTCCGGGTGGGATTGACTCAATGGTACAATTTATGCTCCAGAGCTATCCTGTGAGATCAGTCTCCAGGTGCTCCCCCTGCCTTATGTTGCATCCCTCGCTCCCTTCCCCGGAGAGCATTCCCCAGCTCTGCTTCTAGGGAGCCCAACCAAAGCAGTGATGAGAAAAAGTATTCAAATAGGCGCTGGAATTTCTGATGGGCTTTGCACCTCCATGTTTTCTTAATTATGCCCTTTTCCCCATCTATTTTCAGTTCCTGTTTCTCTCTCTACTTTCTGTCTTCTGACCTATAACTTAGTTTTCTTTCTTCTTACAGATTTTTTTGGACTACTGGGAAGAATTACTTAAGGATGCATAAATGATTCCTTCTGTGAACCTGAATAGACCTAGCTGCAAAAGATATGGCCTTCACAGAAGTTTTAGGTTTACTTTCTAAAAAACAAACAAACAAGCAAACAAAACCCCTCAGTCTTATACAGTAATAGTTGGCCTATGGGCAAAAAACATGGACTGTGAGTTTGAAGACCTAGCATAATAGATATTTGTTATTTTTGTTCTTCAGCATGATTCACCTCTGGCAAATAGCCTGATTCCTCCCTTGGAACCAACCCTCTCTCCACCCTTAACCCATGTTCTTCATGTGGGGCTGCATTTCTGACTTAGAAGAAAGCATGTAACCTAGATGTAAACTAACCTGAACATGATATTATCCTGGTGTCAGTGATGGGTTCACGGATATGAGGTCTGACAAATGAGTTGGTGAACTCATCCTAGAAAAAGTGCTACATACCTCTTTGCTGAATATCACTACGGTCACCTTTGAAGTACTCCCTTTAGGAAGCTATGTCCCAAGCACCTAGTTTACCCTTCAAAGCCATTTTGGAACGCTTTCTGGAATGGCCATCAGAGCTGTCATTGTATTACCCTTGATGTCCTCAATGTCATCAAAATGTCTTCCTTTCAATATTTCCTTTATCTTTGGGTAAAGAAAGAAGTCATTGGGGGCCAGATAAAATGAGTAAGGAAGGTGTTTCAATACAGTTCTTTATTTACTGGCTAAAAACTCCCTCACAGACAGTGCAGTGTGAGCTGGTGCATTGTCGTGATGCAAGAGCCATGAATTGTTGGTGAACAGGTAGGTTGTTTTTGTCTAACTTCTTCACTCCACCTTTTCAGCACTTCCAAATAGTTAGCTTGGTTAAGTGTTTGTCCAGTTAGTACAAATTCATAATGAATAATCTTTCTGATAGCAAAAAGGGTTAGCAACATCGTTTTGACTCGATTTGGACTGATGAAACATTTTTGGTGGTGGAGAACTGGCTGACTTCCATTGTGCACCATGAGGATTTGTTTCAGGGTCAGATTGGTACACCCATATTTTATCACCAGTGATAACATGGCCCAAAACATCGTCTTGCCTCTCCAAAAGGTCTTGGCACTTCGACTCTCCTTTGCTTTTGTTCATTGGTGAGCTCCTTCAGGTTGATTTTTTGCACACACCTTTCTCATACCAAGATTTTCAGTTAAGATTTTCCTTATTGTTTTTTTTAAATCAATATTTACTTGGTCTACTATGCTTCTCACAGTCTGCCAATGATTTTGATGCACAATGCGATGAATTTTTGCAATGTTTTTGTCAGTTCTGCTCGTTATTGGCTGCCTTGACTTTTCTTCATCAGTGACATATTCTCTCCCCTCAGAAAAACATTTAATTCATTTGTACACTGCCTTCTTCTTCATGGCATTATCCGCATAAACTTGGACTAACATGTCCCAGATTTCACTTCACCACTTGCCAAGTTTAACAATAAATTCAATGTTTGTTCGCTGCTCTAATTCAAACTCAGACATTCTTGCGACAACACACAAAAACATGCAACAACAATAATGAACGCTGCACAGCAAGACACCGCTACACGTCAGCACGAACACAGCTGTGAGACACTGATATACCAAGGTTATGAAACCTTACCGAGGTATTTGTACAGTGCTGCCAATGTAAGCACACGGAGGCAAGTTTGTGAACTTAATTGTCAGACCTTTGTATTTACCAATATTAATTTTTGTAGTTTTGATAAATGAACTGTGGTTATAAGAGATATTTACAATCGACAAAGCTGAGTGATTGACATGTGGAGCTCTGTACTATCTTTGTAACTCTTGAAAATCTAAAATTGTCTCAAAACAAATTAAAAACATTAACAAAAAAATGGTAGCTACTGTATACTGGAAGCTATGAAATGTTACTGAATAAACAAGACTGAAGTAAATGGAGATATATGTCATGTTTATGAGTTGATGGACTTTGTATTTTAAAAATGTCAATTTTCCCCCAAATGATCTATAGATTTGATACAATTACCCCCAAAATCTCAGCAGGCTTTGTGTTTGTATGGGAATGAATGATTCTAATTCATATGGAAGTACAAAGAACCAAGACAGACAAGGCAATCTTGAAGGAGCACATCCTAGATAATAAGACTTACCATAATTAAGACAGTGATGATGCAAGGGTAGACAAAGAGACTGGAACAAAATAGACAGTCCAGAAACAGATCATCTATAGTCACTAGATTTATGACAAAGGGACAATAAATTACAAGGAAAAGAATGGTCTTTAATAAATAGCACTAAATCAACTGGATATCCATAAAGGAAAAAATATGACTTTTATTTTACACACAAAAATCAATTCCATATGTATTGTAGAGAAGCAAAATAAAGCTTCTGAGAGACAAGGAGAATATTTTCATGACCTTGTTATAGGCAATTATTTCTCAAACAAGACAAGAAAAGCACAAACCACAAAGAAAATAAGTGATAAATTGGACTATTTAAAACTAAGAATGTCCTTCATTAAAAGATTCCATTAAGAGAATGGAAAAAACATTAACATGAAAAAAGATATTTATATTTCATATATCTGACAAAAGATTGGTATCCAGTTTATATAACTAACCCCTACAAATCAACAAGACAATTCAACATATATATTCAACATACAAAACAATATGAATCTCACCAGTATGATAAATTCAAGGAGCCAGACACAAGAGAATATATGCTGTATGAGTCCATTTATATAAAGTTCAAAAGCAGGTAAAATTATTCTGTGTCATGCTGATTTTAGGAGAAAGTGGCTATGTAACTGGAAAGGGGCATGAAGATGTTTCTTGGGTCATGGTAATATTTTATTTTCTGATCTGGGTACTCTACAAGGGATTGTAATCTTTTAGGATTTGTACAGTTTTCTCTCTATGTATATGTTATACTACAATAAAAGTTTTTATTAAAATGCTATATGACTAAGCTGGCCAAGTGGCTCAGTTGGTTAACAATGTGAGCTCTGAGCAACAGTGTTGCTGGTTTGATTCCCATATGGGTCAATGAGTTGCACCCGAGCTGAGCTGCTGCTGAGCTGCTGCCAACAGGTGGTAGGATGGCTCAGCTGGTGATAGTATGTACTCCTAACAACAAGGTTGCCGGTTCGACTCTCACATGGGATGGTGGGTTACACCCACCTGCAACTAAGATTGAACACAGCACCTTGAACCGAGCAGCCGCAAGCTGCCGATGGGTTGGCAGGATGGCCACTGGATTTGGAGCTGAGCTAGCTGTGCCCGCCACAACTAAGACCGAAGGCTGTTCCCTTCAATCTTGGCTGTTCCCCTTCCCCAATTCCCCAATATAATCTTTAAAAAAAAAATGTTATATGACTTAGTGGGAGAGAAAAGTCTAGGTTGGGATTATATGAATAATTTTCTGATGAGCTGTTGAATTCACTATTGTATTATCTACTGCTGTATAACAATTATTCCAAAACTTAGTAGCTTAAAACAGCAAACATTATCTCATGTGATTTTTTAAAAATTGTTTACTAACAATTGTTAGTAAAGTTACATAGGTTTCAGGTGTACAATTCTGTAATACATCATCTATATATCACAGAGTGTGTTCACCACCCAGAGTCAATTCTCCTTCCATCTCCATATATTTGATCCTTTTACCCTCACCTACCACCCTCCTTCCTCCTTACCCTCTGCTAACCACTAAAGTATAGTCTATGTCTATGAGTTTTTGTTTTTGTATTCATTTGTCTTGTTCCTTTGTTGCTTCCAGTTTCTCCAAAGTGGATATACAGATGGCCAATGAAAAGATGCTCAACTACTCATCAGAGAAATGCAAATAAAAACGAAAGGAGATATCACCTCACACCAGTTAGAATGGCTGTCATCAACAAGACAATAACAAGTGTTGGAGAGGCTGTGGAGAAAAAGGAACCTTCATACACTGCGGTGGGAATGCAGATTGGTGTTGCCGCTATGGAAGGCAGTGTGGAGGTTCCTCAAAAAGTTACCATATGACCCAGCAATCTCTCTCCTGGGTATATACCCAAAGAAATCTGAAAACATTTATTGGTAAAGATATATGTGCTCCAATGTTCATTGCAGCTTTATTTATGGTGGCCAACACATGGAAATAACCAAAGTGTCCTTTGATAGATGATTGGATAAAGAAGATGTGGTACATATACACAATGAAATACTATTCTGCCATCAGAAAAGATGAAGTAGTACCATTTGCGACAACATGGATGATCTTGAGATTATTATGCTAAGTGAAATAAGTCAGACAGAAAAAGTTGATGATATGTGGGATATAAAACTGAAAGCTCACACAATTTTTGAAGGTCAAGAATCTGGGAGTGGATTAGCTGGGTAGTTATGGCTCAGAGTCTCTCATGAGGTTGCAGTAAAATGGTTGGCTATGGTTACAGTCATCTGAAAGCTTGACTGGAGCTGGAGGATCTACTTCCCAGCTCATTTGGCTTGTTGGCAAACCTTGGTTCCTTGCAGCTGTTGGCCAGGTCCCCAGTTCCTCATGATGTGGCCCTCTCCATAGGTTGCCTGAGCCTAACAACATGGCAGCTAGCCGAGAGAGAGAGAGAGAGAGAGAGAGAGAGAGAGAGAGAGCGCTGACAGAGAAAGAGTGTCCAAGATGAAAGCCACAATGTTTGTTTTTTTAAAAACCTAATTATGGAAGTGACATACCATCACTGCTGCTATATGCTATTGGCCATACAGATCAATCCTAATACAGTGACAGGGAACTACCAAATGGCACTAATACCGGGAGATAAGGGTCACTGGGACCCATCTTGGTGGCTGGCTCCCACACCCATCTTCCTCACCACCCCTTACTAGAATATTTGTAGAAATTCTAAGATTCCCAAACTTCCTGTATCTTCTGTTACAATTTCATTAATGTGCACAAAAGTCTTCAGCTGCTTTCAAACTGGTGACTCCATTGGAAGAACTTGCTGGGTGGAGTAAGGAGAAATCTGAGAAGAGGGACAAATTCTCCATTGCTGTCCCACGGGACATTTGTGCTATGAAAATGGCCTTTCAGGCCTATGATTACAGAAATTCTAGCTGGCCTCCTGTTCCTATTACCTCATCATAACTTCTTCCTTTGATCACTGATGCCTGAAATACCACTAGTAGAAATCCACACCATTAGCAAAAGATGTTTTCTCGTCAAATGCAGGCACGTTATCAGAGCACTACGGCAGTGGTTCCCAAACTTGGCTGCCCATTATAACCTCTTGGGAAGCTGTTATAACTATTCATTTCTGAGTCCACATAGATGTACTGATTCAGACCCTCCAGAGGGGGTCTCCCAGAATCTGTAGTTTGAGAAAACTTCTCAGGAGATTCTGAAAGAGTTAGCCAAGCATCTCACAATTGATCCTGCAGTAGTACTTAGAAACCACTGATCTATACCATTAATGTATACAGATTTCAGAACCTTTCCGGAGAGTGAGTTTCAATGAGGGGGAGCCATTTGTTCACAAAGAGTACCTTTTCCTTTTCACCTCCATCTGTTCAATGTGCTGAGTGAGATAATGCTTCTCAGCCTCTTTGAACGCTTTCTTGTTCCTCTGCCACACTTTGGTTCCCATCACATCAGCCTGGAAAGTGGAGTGGGCTGTCAGCACCATGGGCTTCTGATACCGGAGCTGCTAAATCAACTTTATCTCCTCAGCTTCAGACTGCCATGTGAGTCCAGGCTAGAAGGGGTCCAGGAACTTACGGTTAAGAGGACACATGGCCATCTCTTGACACAGCCAGGAGATATTTCTTCTTCGGCAATAAAATGACACAATGCCTTCTAGAGTTGCCACTTAAAAAAATGAGATTAGAGTTTGTGGACTGGACGAATCTAGAGACCCTTTTTTTTCACCTATGGGAAAATATGCAAGGCATGAGGAAATCCTTTACAGCAAATTTTTAAAACAAGTATTTGTTTTTTTCTTTCATTCCTTTGACAAATATTTATTGAGCATCTCTGACGTTATCTTATACACTCTCTCTTATTCCACTCCAGTCACACTGACCCTGTTGCTTAGAACATACCAGGCCCCTTCCTGCCTTAGAGAGCAGCCCTGCTTGATCTCTGGGCTCAGGATGCTCTTACCATGTCTCTGTTTGGCTAACTTCTTCACCTCCACCAACTCTGTGTTCAGATCCCACCTTCTCAATGAGGCTTAACCTGACCACTCTGTTGAACATCGCAAGCAGCTTCCTTTGCTGACCTTGCTCCGTCTTTTCTTTTTTCCAACTTTTCACATACCATACACATACTTTATTATGTGGGTCATGTATTGTTTGAGTGTTTGCTCTTGAATGTAAGTTTCATCAGGGCAGGAATCTTTGTTTTGTTCACCAAGGCTTCCCAAGCACCTAGCAGTGTACCTGACACACAGTAGACAATAAATTGATTTGGTGAATCAATAAATTGGGTGCTGGAATAGTGGCAAGTGGCACAAATATGATCACTGCTGTCACTGATTATCAGTCTCCTTATTGGAGGAGACGGTTAATAAACAAATAATTACAGAAATGCTTATTTAGTGGTAATCATAATGACTAGGGTGGAAATACATGAAATTCTATAAGAGCGTGCATGAGAGGCCCAACCTGTTAGGGTGTCAGGGATGGTTTGGAAGGCAGAAGAAGCAACATTTAGCAGTAACCCTGCTAAAAGCAGGAGAAAAGGCAGAAGAAACAATCTTGAATCTACTTGAATCCAGATTTTAAGTAGTTTACAGTAGCTTAGCTTTTTACAATAACTGAGTGTGCTCACAACCTCACCTGGAGGTGCCTCTCTTCTTTCCAAGTAGCTATTCACATTAAGTCTCTAAAAATCTGGAAACCATTTACTTCACCTCTAGTGTCAACATCAACCTCAGAAAATTTCCACTGCTATAGATAGATATTCTTAGGTGAATAAAACTCTTATCTTCTGAATTTCTCTACAATCAGATGAAAACACATCAATAAATAAGTTTCCAAGCCTCGTGGTTAAGTCCATTGAGTCAAGTTTAAATATGCTTGGCCATGAATCAAGAGTTTCAGAGATGTCTCAGAAACAAAACCAAATAAAGGCTGAGGTAAAAGTGCTTCATACTGAGACAAAAGCCTTAGTTGATGAAATGAGTAATTCTTCAGGTATTCTTCCAAGCACTTGAAATAAAGTACTTTGTATAAGGCAGCTAAAGAAAGCGTCTGTAGGGATTCGAAGGTCAACATTATCACAGTTAATAACCTGTTAGCGATTACCTGACTGCATTAGGCAGTTTCTTCCCTTTTATTTCTCAGAAGAACAAACACATTTATAAGAAAACACACAGTATGGAATAATGAGTAAGTGGTAAATACTGTGAAGAAGATTAGAAAAGCTCATGAACACTAACAGAACTTAAAAATTCACTTGTTATCAATGATGTGGAGAAAAGGCAACCCCCAGCACTGTTGGTGGCGATGTAAACTGGTGCAGCCACTATGGCAAACAGTAAGGAGTTTCCTCAAAAAAATTAAAAATAGAACTATCATATGATCCAGCAATTCCACTTCTAGGTATTTATTTGAAAGAAATTAGAACACTACTCAAAAAGATATCTGCACCCCCATGTTCATTGCAGCATTATTTATAATAGCCAAGACATGAAGACAACCTGTGTTCTTTGATGGATGAATGGATAAAGAAGATGTGATATCTATCTATCTATCTATCTATCTATCTATCTATCTATCTATCTATCTATCTATCTATCGGCATATTATTAAGCCATGAAAAAGAAGGATATCCTGCTGTCTGTGACAACATGGATGGACCTTGCAGGCATTATGCTTAGTAAAATAAGTCCGACAGACAGAGGAAGACAAGTACCGTGTGGTCTCTCTTATATATGGAATCTGAAACAAACAAACAAACAAAAACAAAAACAAAAACAAAACCACACACCTCCCGAAAGCAAAACAAAAACACCCTGAAAAAAAAAAAAAATCACACTTATAGATCAGAGCACAGATCGGTATTTGCCAGAAGTGAGGGGGTGGGCAAAATGGCTGAAGGTGATCAAAAGGTACAAACTTCAGTTATAAAATAAGTAGGTCATGGGGATGTCATGTACAGCATGTTGATTATCATTAACAATACTGTAGTATATATTTGAAAGTGGCAAAGAGATTAGGTCTTATATGTACTCATCAGAAAAAAAAAAGGTTGTTACATGTTTGGTGATTGATGTTAGCTAGATTTATTGTAGTGAGCATTTTACAATATATACATATATGGAATCATTATATTGAACACCTGGAACTAATATAATGTTATATGTCAATCATATTTTAATTTAAGAAAAAGGATAAGAAAAATTCACTCACCTCTGGGCACTCAACCTTGAAACTGGAAGCAGGAGGAAGCAACATCCTGCCTTGAGCTCTGTGTTCCCAGCTTCAGAGATGTCCCTGAGATTAAGCCACAGATGGTACTTGAGAACCAGACTTATGGCTTGCAGGAGCAACGTGTGCTCTTCTTTATCAGATGACTATAGAGCCACTAATAAAGCCTTTGGGGACTCAGTGTTCTTTTTGCTTTGTTCCATTTATTTATTTATTTATTTATTTATTTATTTATTTATTTATTTACTTATTTAGTTCAGCTAACCAGGTTATGTAGAGGAATGGCATACCTTCATTTGAGGGTTGTGGAGGTTGTGATCACTTCAAAGGAAGCAGTAACTTGATCTCAAGATTTCCTTCTGTATCAGTCAGGAAAGGCTAGGTTATGCTGCTTAACAAACAAACACACAACATCGGTGGCTTAAAACAATAGCGGATTATTTTTCACATAACACCACAAGGTCATTTTGGTTGGGCAGGAGGAATTGGCTTGCCATACCTAACCCTGTGGAAGGAGCAGGCATCATGTCAAACACAGTGAGTCACCAAACTAAGGGGAAAGAGATCTGGAGGGTTTCACACTGGCAATTCATTGGTCATAACTCATTGCTCAGAACTAGTTACACCCAACCTCAAGTGGAATAGGAAGTATAATCCTACCATATTTCTGGACAGGAGGAAAACAAGAAATATTTAGCAAACAACTTTAATAGATATCATGCCAATCCTTGACTTGGCCATTTATCCATGGGTGTAAAACCCTTTCTGAAAAACATGGGAGTGCTTCTTTGCAAGGGTCAAAAAAAGCCTGTAAATTGCTGTCCTTCTGGTCTTAAATGAGAAAGACACGATATGTCTCTGCTGAGTCACTGAGGGAGTAACTGAAGGGGAATCATGAATCCACATATGTTATAACTGTTACTTTTCTTTCTTTTTTAAAAATTAAATTTAGCTATAAGCTATTGTTTATTTTTTTAAATAATTTTCTATCTTTCAATTATAGTGGACAGACAATACTATTTTAGTTTCAGGTGTACGACATAGTGATTAGACATTTATATAACTTATGAAGTGATCACCCCAATAAATCTATTACCCACCATAGTTAGTACAATATTATTGACTGTATTCCCTATACTGTGCTTTACATAATCTTGACTATTTTATAACTGCAAATTTGTATTTCTTAATCCCTTTCCCTCTTTCACCCATCCTCCTAACCCCCCTCCTATCTGGCAGTCATCAAAATGCTCTTTTTTTTTCTTTAGAGGGCAGTGTCACTGGCCCTTGTGTGGGATCTGAACCGGGGGGCACTGGCATCCCAAGCCAGCTCTTAACCACTGCGCCACTTGGCTGGCCCCAAAATGTTCTTTGTATCCATGAGTTTGTTTCTGTTTTGTTTGTTTATTTATTTTGTTCTTTAGATCCTACATATAAGTGAAATTCTATGTTATTTGTCTTTCTCTGTCTGACTTATTTCAGGTTCATCCAAGGAGAGTCCTCCGAAGGTGACTATAGTGATATTCAGCAATGAGGTATGTAGCACTTTTTCTGGTATGTGTTCGCAAACTTAATTATCCTACCTTGTACCTCATTTTTCCTTTCTGTCTCTGAACCTCTCATGTATGTGAAGTCTCTGACTCATGTTTGTGGTGTTCCCATGCATACGCATGTATTAAATTTGGTTATTTTTTTCCTGATAATCTGTCTCATGTAGATTTAATTATTAGCTCAGCCAAAAGAAACTTGAGGGCAGAGGAAAATTTTTTTCCACCCCCACAATGGACTTTTAGCTTGTTTGTAATTCTTTTTTTCTTTTGGCTATTACAATGTTACAGAGAGCATTCTTTTGTCTATTTTTTGGCACACCTATGCAAGAGTTCTCTATATATCTAGGAATGCAATTGCTAAGTCATAGGGTCTGCCACTGTTCAATTTTACTAAGTACTTCTAAGTGGCTCTCCTAAGTGGTAATTCCCATTGATCAGTTTACCAGTAGATCAGAATTCCTTTTGTTCCACATCTTTGCTGCACATGGTATTGTCAGCAGAGGGTTGTCTTTTCATATATTTATTGGATGTTTGACTCCTTTAATGTTTTTAAAAATCTTATGTGGTGGGTATTAAAGCAAAACACAATTTAATTTTAATTTTGAATTTGTATTTTGCTACATTGATAGAAAATTAATCTTGAGCATTTTGGGTTTATTTCACCACTCTTCCCTTGGAACTAAATCTAAGTTCCAGGAGATTTATGCAGTTCCAAGGTGTTAGAGGGTAGGCCCTGGGTCCTTCATCTCTATGTTGACACTGAGATGCCCCTCATTCCTGCCAAGCTGGCCCTTCTGTCCCAGTTTTGAGTGGAACCAACTGCTCTTCCTGCCACGCAGGGTGAACAAATGTCTGTAAGTCTCTCTAAAGACCTTTTCAGGAAAAGCATGATGTCCATCCAATAATCACCTTCTGGGACTCAGCAACAAAAGTCTTATGTCTTTTCTCTGGTCTCCTATTTTCTTTCCAGCCTGGAAGGAAACTTTTCTTTGTATGATTGAGGATGGGGTGGAGTGGAGTGAGGGAAGCCCTCCCTCTAATCCCATTTGTCTATCATAGGAGTCTTTACTGGTCCCCTAAGGGTGTAGGCTTTTGGAAATAAAAGTCAAGAACGTTCTTTCCTTTCTTCTTTCCACCAGTCTCATCCTTCCCCTGAGGCAATGTAAAAGGAAAGGCCTAGATGCTTGACTAAACGGGAATCGGGATGGGAAGGGGTGATTGTGGCAATGTGAAATGGTGCAGCCAATTTGGAAAACAGTTTGGTAGTTTCTCAAAATGTTAAACATAGAGTTACCATATGACTCAGCAATTCTACTCTTGTGTATATACTTAAGTGAAATGAAAATATATGTTCACACAAAAACAATGTTCATAGCTGCATTATTCATAATAGCCAAAAGTGAAAATAACCCAAATGCATATCAGCTGATGAATGGATAAATAAAACACTTTATATACATACAATGGAATATTATTTGGTTATAAAAATGGATGGCGTGCTGGTACATGCTACAACGTGGATGAAACTTGAAAGCATTATATGCTTTCACGGAAGCTTGACACATAAGACCACATACTGTATGACTCCATTTATATGAATGTCCAGAATAGGCAAAACTATAGAGACATAAAGTAAATTAGTGGTTGCCTAGATCTGGGGGAAAGGGAATTAGGGAGGAATGGGGAGTGATTGCTAACAGTTATGGAGTTTCCTTTAAGGGTGATGAATGTTCTAAAACTGATTGTGGTGTTGATTGCACAACTCTGTGATTACACTAAAAGCCATTGAATTGTATACTTTAAAAAAGGTGGATTGTATGGTATGTGATTTATATCCCAATAAAGTTGTTAAAAAAAAAAGTGAGCCAATTGAAAAAATATTGGTTACTCCCCACCAAACTATTTTCTAACTTCATGCACATCGTATATAATACAGATAAATTGGAAGCAGATCCTATATACAAGTTATCCTACTTTCCCTCCTAAATATGTATTAGGCACCTACTTTGATCAAAGTACCATGGTGGATAGTGTGGAAATACAAAGATGGATAAGGCATGTCTCTTCCTTTGAGAAGCTTAGAATATGATTGTTTCCACCCGCTTTTCTTTTAGCTATTGTGGTCTGCAGGTGGTATCAATTATTCTTTTCACCTGTCCAAATTAACATCACAAACTTGAACGAGTTGAGAGCAGCAGTTAAAATAATCAAAAGGATAAGATTCTGTAAGAAATCATACTAAAAAGATTTAAACTTTTCAGTTAGTGAAGACAGATGTGGAAAAGGGCTAAATTGGCTTGAACTGAAATGTATGCTTGAAATCTAGGAATTCTCTCAGCTTTGAAACCTTTGAAAAATACCTGTTGTACCTATATTGATTAAGCCAGACTCTGGGGGTGAGATGTGGTCATAGGCAGGTCTTTAAAATGTTCCACTTGATTTCAGTATGCAGGTTGGGAACTACTGACTTAGACACTAGAACTGAAGCGGCCCGGTTGGGACCCCCTTAATAGAGGCCTTGCAATGTCCCCAGCCTCACCTTTCCTTGACCTACCTATAGCTTAACTACAGATCATCCCCCTGCGGCTTAAGCTCCAAATGTCCTCTTTCCCACCCAGTTCCCTGTTTTAGAAAATTACCCTGAAACTTACGGTTACTATCCTTAGGCTTTTTGATCACAATATCTAGGTCGAGCATTCTTTCCAGGCTACTCTCATCATTGTTCCTGGGTTGCTGACTCTATCAGAGAATCACATGGCCAGAGGGAAGGCTCCATGCAGACCCCCGAACCATTAGGTAGCCTCTGGAGGAACACCCAGATTGTCCCTTAAATACCCCAAGCCGGTCTGAGAATGTAAAGGCAGTTGTTTTTTTTTCTTTCCTTTTTTTATTTTTTATTTTTTTATTTTTTATTTTTTATTTTTTTTTAATTAATTAAGGCAGTTTTTGGAGGTGTTAACATGCTGTCTTCTCAGATCATGAGTGCTCTGATAATAAACGCTTATTCTATAGCCCAACTCCTGTATTGGTCTATTGGCTGAGCAGCTCAGGCAGCACAAACCCTGCACTCAGTTGGCCTCTGGTTTCAGAACGAAGTAATATGATGTGAATAAGGAAAAACATTACATTATCAAAAGGAGGAGCATTAACCTAGGGATGCATTATTCATCAAAGAGTATGTCCGGGCCAGCCGATTGGCGCGGTGGTTAAGCGCTGGCTTGGGAAGCCAGCGGCCCCAGTTCGGGTCCCACATATGAGGGCCAGTGACACTGCCCTCAAAAAAAACACACAAACAAACAAACAAACAAATAAACAAAAAACACATTCAAAGAGTATGTCTGGAAGGTTAGGCCAAAATTCAGTGTGACCTACCTGGGTGAGATGACAATGCAAATGTAGAAGGTGGCTTCTAATAAACATCCTGTTTGTGATAAAGAACTGTCATAGGACATAGGAGTTTACAAACCAAGAAATGGAACCTTGGGTTAGAATCCAGAAGAGGCAGTTATCAGTGCGTTAAAATGAAGAGGCTAAGGCAAAAAAACATGTTGAAGGATGTCCAAGGGGAATTGAAAAGGAGGAAGTAAGAGACACAAGAAGTTTAGGAGTTAATGTGGACAAAAACGGGGTTCTACAGAAGGTAACCTCACAGGGTGATGTGATCATCAATTCCTAACTGGGCAGGTCATGGTGGGTAGTCATACCTCAGGCCTATAACTTCTTTAGTAAAAGGTTGATTTTTGCCTTAAGCAAGCCCTGTCCATTGTTTTTGGGCATCTGGATTAACCCACCTTTGAAATGCCTCTTTTCAGACCCCTCAAACAAAACCACTCTCAAGACGGCACAGAATCTTGTTAGCTGTCCTGTATCCCAATCCATGCCTTTCTCCCACCTTCATGCAATCTTCATGACATTGCCTCCTTAATTCCAAATGCATAAAAGAAACTGCAAACTGTCATTTCTCCGGAGCATTTGAGATCTTGCTTCCTGGCAACTGTCATCAGTTTTGGCTAAAATAAACTCCTATAAAAATTCTCTACAGATTTGGATATTTCTTGTGTCGATAATAATGAGTGATAACTTTTTATTCATGACAGAGTCTATTTGGCTGGGCTCAGGGCGGAACTGTTATATGATTCAGAAAGGCTTATGAGGATTTATTGTCTATAATTAAGGGGAATTAGAGATATTTGGGGTCCATCCATAGATTTCGGGTTTTACATCATGAAGGGAAACTATACCCTTCCTTAAAACATGTATAGTCTCCAATTTCAAAATGTAATATTGGGCTGAATGGGTTGCCCTTGGGTCTGGCTCAGTGGTTCCAATGTTCTAATGTCTTACATTTATTTTTCCATTTTTTTAAAGGATTGATTTGTTCAGAATGAGAAGAGAATTATGACTGGAAGTCTTTGTCCACTGTATGACACAACAGGGACAAAGGTTTCTGTGTTTGCTCAAGGCTCTATGCCGAACAGGATGCACTTTAGACATCATGGTTTCTTGCAAAGCATTATTCCTTTAGTAGGAGTGGAATTAAACACAGAATGTCAAACTCCATATGATTGTGGTCTTGGCATTGGAGTTGTATTCTTGGCACTAGGATCTATTTCCTGGTACAGGAACCTAGAGGAACCGCTTTCCTGTTATGTTTCAACTGTCCAATTCGACTATCTTTTTTTCCAGAGGATCCATAGAAGCAGGCTAACTCAGCTGTGGGGAAACCCCACTCAGGCTTTTTGGACTGATAGGCAGAATTTCCCTTGACAGGAAGGCTGTCTGCAAAGCAGGAGCAAAGCATACATTGGAAGTGTCCAAGAGAGGGTCAAAGCACAGTGCTATGGAGAACCCTGGCATTCATTTGGGCAGTCTCAAGCGCATTTGGGTTAGCATCAAGCCAGAAGTTACTCAGCATCTCTGAAATAACCCTAAACTGAATATCTGAAGAGGTCTTACAGGGGAGCCATCTGATAGTTCATTTCCTTCTTTAACTATATTTTATAGTACATTTTTACCCAAGTTTCAATTGCTTATAGAATTTATCTCGGATACTTTGAAAAAGTTGGGATATTTGAGATTTTAAAATCCATGTGCTGGCAAAGATAAGGAATTCTAGAATTTTACTTCTTTTAATACTGTCACAAGAGTAGACTGTAGTTTTTGCAAAAGAAAATGGGTTTTGGGTTGATTTTATTTTAATTTTGATAGAACGAATTGATTACTGATATTAAAGCTGGAGAAATGGGTGAGATTTTGATATAAGGGATCCTGGACTTGTGTTATTTGTTCTAATATGTTTTTTATTTGGCTACTGGTCAAATCTTTGAGTTAGAAAAGCAAAGTTGTTAAGTGTTGGAATAGTCTCGATTTTGTTTTTACTTTAATATGTTCACAACGTTTGATTAAAGCAGTTGCACAGTTTATTTTCTTAAAGCTTATTATAGAAGCAACCAAAGTTCTACAGATTTGCAAATAAATTATATCTAACTGTACATAACCTGGGTTACATTCTTGGGTGAATCATATCAACATTGGCAGAACGTTTAAATAAACATTTTAGAGAAGGTTAAACAGAGGTTAAACAGTTATTCTCCCCTTCATACCAAGTTCTTTAGGCATTTAAATTCACCCTTAAAGTTTCTATTTTTCTCAACAAAAATGTCAAGAACAAAAAATGTCATGATCAATCTTAGTTAAAAACTGTTAATATTCCTTGATATGAAAGCATGTTAATCTTTCACTAATCACTCACTTAATCTAAACAGATCCTTAAAAAAAGAAAAAAAAATCACTGCTCCCCAATGTCACAATATAAAAAAATGTTTGCTAAAGAGATTTTTCTCACTATAACGCAAGTTTCAACTTTTAACATGGTTTATGGGTGGAGTGGGCATTAGATTAAGAATGATATGAATGGATGAGTTAGAACATTGGAATTCCTTTGTGTTGCTAGTGAGACCCAGCACCCTTAACTTCTTTGTTAAATATTCCTTTGAACACAGGGGTTGACACATAACCCAAGTTGGATCTTATCTTCATCCCAGTAATTGGCCCAGGATAGACATGTGATCCAAGCTGGACCAATTTTAGTGCTTCTTTGGAATTTTTGAGCCTGAAGTTAAAAATAAATAATTATTTTTCCTCTCTGATCAGGGAGGTATTAGGAGGTGAGTCCATCACCATAGGCTATCATATTCCTCTTTGCATAGAGAATGGACTTTGGGAGTATGAGAGAATGAGATCAACAGGCAAATAAAAAAGCAAAGAGAAACAGATATGGATACCATCATAGGAGAATTGTGAAAAACGGAAGACACTAGAGTACTGAAGTCCAAATTGTTTTTTTGGTAGTAGTTAGTAGTTAGTTAGTAGTAGTTAGGAATGGCAGGACGTTGTTGCATTTATTATTTGGATGCTACTGAAGAAGCTCACCCATTAAATCACTCAGTGTAGTCTTTGTAAGGGAATATATTCCCTACTCTTCTGGTTGCCTTGTGGAGAGAGATCCCTACTGTCACACTCTTGGCCTCTCTTGCTGGTCTCTTGCTGCTGCTTACTCCTCTGGTAGTGTGTAAGAAGCAACTGGGCATGCTCAGCTACCCTCTTCTCTCTTTCCTTTCTTTAGGGATCTGCCTGCCACCAAGAGCCTGTGCTCTGGTTTGGTTTAATGATTTGAGTGCTGAAGTACTGAAGGGAGAAAAAAATAAGATGGATTCATGCATAGATAGGATAGATGGATGCATAGTTATAGAAAAAAAATAAGAATAGTAAAATGCTAATGTAGAATTTAGGTAGTGAGTATATGGGTGTTAATTGTAAACTTCTTTCGATTCTAATGTATGTTTGAAATATTTTATAATAAAAATGTTGGAAGAAAACAGTATGCATTATGATGGTCTAACTTGACACACGCATTTGATCCAAGTTGGGAAGCAGACAGAGATTATAGTCCTTAAAAAGAGCCTGATATCAGATACTGAGTTTAGCAGATTACATTGGAATTACAACCAACTGTAAGTCTAGAGGTACAGATTCAAAAAGTAACCAAACAGGTCGTACTAGTGATTATCTAGGAGCAGCAATTCTTCCTCACTTGTAAAAGCTGTTGCTCTATTCACTGGCAGGAATTTTGAAATGCTACTCTTCTTACCAGAAGGCAAAGTAATGGAAACTAGATATTTCAGTAGTTGATGGGAAGTGGAAGGATAGGGTAGAGAAAAGACATTTTTGTAACTTAATTGAGATAACACTTGTAAAATGCTTAACCTGATGCCTGAATAAGTTCTCAATAAATGTTAGTTATTATTATAATTAGCTCCTTATGTAAAAAAAAAAATCAGATATAGGTGTAACATTGTAATGGGTTGAATTGTGTCCCTCCAAAAGATATATCCAAATCCTAACCCCTAGTACCTGTGAATGTGACCGTATTTGGAAATAGGTTCATTGTGTAATTAAGATAAAGATCTCTTGGTGAGAGCACGATGGCTTTAGGGTGGATCCTAAATCCTATGACAAGTGTCCAAAAAAAGAAAAAAAGGGATCCCTGAGACATGGAGATACCAGGGTGTGAAAGTCATGTGAAGATGGAGGCAGAGATTGGAGTTATGCTGCCAAAAGCCAAGGGATGACAGGAAGAGGCAAGGAAGGATTCTTCTAGACTATCAGAAAAAGTGTGGCCCTCCTGACACCTTGATTTGGAGTCCTGGCTTCCAGAACTATGAAAGAATAAATATCTGTTGTTTTAAGGCCCCACATTTGGGGTGATTTGCTATAGCAGCCCTAGGAAACCAACACGAATGTTAAGCCAAGAAAAAGGATGTGACAAGGTATTATATAGTTTGTTACAAGTGGATGGTATAGATTGTATTGGGAGTGTCTGAAGGAGATGTTTTAGAATCATCTGGAAGAGGTGTCAAGTCTCAAATGCATCTTCTCCAGGGAGGAGGCTATTAGACGGGAAGCAGGTCCTGCTTTACAAATCACTACGTTTTTGTTGGGAGTACATGGTATCCTCAATGGGCTGACTCTCAATAAAAGGAGGAGAATCAGTAGTATAGATAATAGTTGTGGTATATTGGATGGAGAGCAGATAATTATCATCATAAAGACATGTCACTCTATATTTTGCTGCCGAGGCAACATAGGCAAAGAAAATAAATTATCTGTACTTAAGCCATTTACATGAGATTAAAAATGTTAAGATATTGGTCTAGTATTAATTCTCAAGGTCTCTCAATGCCTACAGAGAGAAATGGCTCAGTCATTTTTAGTTATGGTGTTTATTGGAATGTTGAAAAAAAAATGCCTTTGTGGTGTATGAAGCATAATAAATGTCAATTTTGGAGCTTATGATCAGAACCCTAAGTGCCTCTTTCTCACCCTTAGTATTCATCCAAAGTATGTTTTAGCCATCCTCAACTTCTTTTAAAAAAATAAAATTAAAGTAAGAAAATAGTAACACAAATAATGCATGGCCATTGTAATAATTAGAAAATGCAGAGCATCAAATGTAAACAACATTTAAATTATTCATAATCATGTCAATCAAAGATTGTCACTGTTAACACATTGGTGAATACCCTCACAGTTTTTCATGCAAGTACAAGTATGTAGTTACAAGAATTTAATCATAATATGCACACTATTTGGAAACTTGCTTTTCTCCTCTTTAACTATTTAGTACAAACATTGGATATGTTAGTAAGCATTGAACTACCTCAATGATTACTAATGGCTATATATTGTTCCAATTTAACAATTTATTATAATTTATTTAATAAAACCCTTATTGTTGGATATGTTACTGTAATTATTCACTATTGTTAGCAACACTGAAATAAATGTGGTTTATATATTGATTCCATGTCCAATGCTTTCCTTAGAATTGGTACATAGTGCCAAAATACCCTTAGTGTTTATATTGGCTTATTCTCCCACCAACAGTATTTGTGAATGCCTGTTCCCCCACAATGTCAAAAACTGGTAATTATCAACCTACTTAACATTTGTCAATCTGTTAGGCAAAATAAATGGAGTCTGGTTATAATTTGTGATTATTAGTGATTTCTAAAAGATGGTATGGCACTTGTTTCACAATTCGGGTGTGCAAAAGGCACTATTTCTTTCTATTTCTGTACTCAGCCTATTTTCTCAGTCTTTGAGTCCTCATTCCACTGGGGAGATGGAAACTTAATCTCAGTTCCACAGACTTTTCCCTGGGATCGCAGCCAAATTCCAGGGGACTAAGGCATTGGGTGTGAGTATTGGTGTGTGTTTCGGGGGGATCCACCTGCCTGGCAATGTCACTTTTTCCACACTTAGTGTCTACTGGAATAAGATGGTCACCTATCCACTTGGTCCTTTATCATCTGTCCCTGTAGGATAAGATGTCAAGATGTCTCTTATTCCTGTCCAGGAGAAGCTTTCAGTTCTGACAGCTGACTGTGCCATTTCTGAGGTCCCCTTTGGGGCACAGTTATCATTGTGCTGCCCTGTGCTGGCCCTTGAGAGGGATTGTGAGGCTGTCAGAGACTCCCTCTGCCTGGTCACACCACCACTCCCCAGAAGGTAGTTAGTACGTGGACCTCTGAGCTGTGAAGTGCAAGGAAGGGCGGGCAGGGGAAGAAAGTAAATGTTCATTTCAAGCTACGTGCTAATGTTTCACAGAATTATCCTATCACATTGTTGGCCAATTATACCCACCCTTTTGTGAAATGCCTATTCTTTGCTCATGCCAACTACTTTCAATTTTCACAAAGCACCATATTGTCTTGTGCTTCTCTTGCTACTCTATGTGTTAGCACACCTTTTCTTCTGGTTTACTCCTGCTTTAATTCTGTGTATTCTCAGAGTTCTTTCTATTTCCTTCTCAAGTAACATCTATCATGCTATATACCATTGCATGTTCATTCATTTGTGGGCATTGTAGGCAATGAAGCCTGCTAAAACATTTATCCTTCTCATTGAACTTCTACATTCCTTGAAGGTAAGGGATGTGTCATAGACTTCTTTCCCCATCCTGAACATATTGTCAAATCAGTTTAGAAATAGAGAAATAGACAGTTCAACTTCTTCGTGAGTATGCTTTACTAAAAATGAGGATAAATAAGCAGCAGTGGTTTAATGTGTGGACTCTTGAATGAGAAATAATGAAGTGAAGCTGAAGTTTGTTATTTACTAGCTATATGACTTTGGGTGAGTTATTGATCCTCCTAAGCCTCCGTTTGTTCCTCCGTAAAATGGGGATCATGATAGTGACTGGACACGGAGTTGCTGTAAAGCACAGTGCCTGCTACTTAGTAAACAACCAACAAATGCTGGTGGCTATTATTAAACATTCTTCGGTGAAGAACAGAAAGTCGTTCTCCTTTGCTGATGCTTGATGGACAGTATCGCAAATGATTTAAAACAATTTATGCTGAGAATGAATGCTAGAAAAACCAACATAAGTAATTATTTATTTTGCTACTCTATGTGTTAGGCTGGTAAAATTACTTATTCTGTGAGCCAGTATATGTCTGAGTTTTTGAGTTTATGTATTACTCTTGAGGAAGCCTGCAGACCATGGATTGAAGTCAGGAACTGTGAATGAATGCAAGTGTTCTTGAGGCCAAGCAGCTACTATAATACTAATGAATGAAGCAAGCAAATGGAACAGGGTGAGGAGTGACATTGTGGCAAATGGGAGAGCCACGCCCCTCCCAGGGGGCCGCTGCTACTGAGCTTTGGCTTTGACAATGCAGGATTGCAGAGCCAGCCACAGCTTCCAAGCTTTCAGGACAAGTTGGAAATCTAGAGGGCTTCCCCTCCTCCCCCCATAGTGTTTCCTAATTTCTAGAAGTTGGCAACTAATTCAAACATTGTTTTAAAACACTGGGCAGGCCAAAAAACCATGTCTGCAGGCCAGAGCACATTCACGGATCACCAGCTTGTGAACTTTGATTCGAGATATCATTAACATTTTCAAGAAGCAAATAGAAATGTGGTCAATTTTAGAGTCTAAAGGGATGCTAAAACATCACACAAACTTAGTCCAATGTAATGTGAACTGTTTCTAATATCCCATCTAGTTAATTTGCATTAAACATTGGCTAATTTTTTTTTTAAAGTTCACACACTGTATTTTAACTCCTTTCATCCTTAAACAAATTCAGCATTAAGGATCAGCTGGATCTGTTTTCAGTCTTGACCTCCTGTAGAAAGAGTCCAGGGAGTTCCTAAGTAAACTTCATTTGCCTAACAGGCCTCTGCTGTGATATTAGCTGGAGAAAGTCCTGTAGCTCAACAGGCAGATGGCAGTAAGAAATTAACTTGAACTTCAGCAAGGCTGAGGTTTCCATGGGAACAGAGGAAGCAGCCATACTGTCTGGCATTTAAACTGAAAAGGAAACAGTCTCCCTATCAGCATAGTTTTAGAAACCATTTTACCACTCTCCCCACATACATTTAGTTTTCCCTCCTAAAGTGCTTTAACTTTAGTTAATAACAAGATAATTAATGATATTTAGGTACATGCTTAAATAAGTTAAAGTGTCCCTGAGTATCAGTTACTAGAAAGTATAAGTATCTAATTGCTGAACTTTAAAATCAATAAGCTTTATCAGTATTCATCACAAAAGCTATATCTTTACCAAGTGAACCCATGACAGGCAGAATTCATTGTTGTAATCACCTTTTGCTATAAACAATAGACATTCAATAAATTTCATTTTCCTGTCAATGTGTTTCTTTTTAAGGAATAAAATATCTTATTAATATGGATTTTGTCTGAATTTCCAGGCACTCAGCATGGGAGGGATAAGCAGCTCTAGAGAGTACTATGCTTTTCTAAATTAACGATTGGAGAGGATTCATCTCGCTTGTATCTATCTCATCCAGAGGCAGATTAACGAGGAAGCTAATCTTCACGTCACCTCACTTGCAATGGCCTCTTCCAAGGCCCTGGGGTGAGCTTTCAGAATGTTTCCATGGCCATATATTTTTGTTACATTTTTATAATGTTTGTTAAAGATATTTTAACTGCAGTGGTTAAGACTGCTTGCTGTCTCTTTCCACTCAGACATACCCCCATCACAATTCCCTCCTGTTGAGTGGTGATGAAATGTAGTATCTTTGGGGTGTGCGTAAGGGAAGTTGAGTTGGGAATATATTAAGTATGTATTTAATGTGATATATATTTATATGGGTCACAGTTTTGTGAATGGATATGTTGCTGCCCATTGTCATAGGAATAACTTCTAGTCATATTCCTATGCCCCACTATGTCAATTCATACAGCACTGTGACATAAAGGTGCTGCTTCAGAGACTGGATTGAGATTTGACCATGTCCTATGGTGCCTGGCACCCTGGGATGTGGGTGTAGGGGAGAAATAAGATTGAAGTGGAGCTAGGAGCTAGTCTGTGGAAAATTCTTTCCATTATGTGACATGTAAAATTATAAATGGTGGATCTGGTTCTCAATGAGTTCTAGTCAAATTAGAAATTCTAGCCTGTCAGAAATAGTCTTGATAATACAGTGTACATAATTATAAACTTACTGTGCAATTTTTATGGGAATTGTGTGATATAGCATTTAGCAAAATTCCTATGACTAATCTTCACTGAATTAACATGAAATACTGATGATAAACATAATATAAAACTCAGTACATAACTATCACAGGAACATTGATGACAGAATGGTTAATGAGAATTGTCAATTCAAAGAGTATTTCAGATGGGCCATTAGAACAGTAACTGAAATACAGGAAACTTGATAGGCCTGAAATCTTATAATTCAGTAAAAAACTTGATAGAAGTTTTCTGAAATTTGATAACAATCTTAAAAATGTACATCACATCATCAACAATGAACTGTGCAGTTTAAACGAACTTTTTGTTTGTATCAATAACAAAAATCAAGATTTTAATATTGTGTGCTAGCAACTCTTAACATTGCTGGTGATAAATACTCCTGTCCAACAAAATCTTCTATTGGTTTATGTTCAAAACAATTATTACTGTTACTGTTGACTTTTGATAACACAATGTATGTATAGGGTTTAAATTAATCCATTTTTATTACTCATTTAATAAGCATTGTATTCCACCTGGGAGTTAGGTTTGATAAAGTCCCAGTTATACAGTTAACCTCACACACATAGTGATGCAGTTACATGTGTTTTTTTTGAGTAAGTTCATAATAGTTCACAATCACTTTAGGTTTAGTGCACCTCTAGCCTCTGTGATAATAAACACCCTGCATTTAAACAATAGCTTCTAAATAAACAATTATAGCACAATGACTGTAAAAATGAATAAATAAAACTTGAACTATTTCAATGCTGTTATTCTTAGTGCAAATCAACCTCTGAACTTTGCAGAGTTAACTTTGGGAAACATGTTTTCATGTGTTCTCCCCAACTCCCACCCCATTTTAAAGAATACAGTAATGTAGCAAAAACTATTAGTTTATTACTGTTTTCCTTTTGTACTGTGATGTACATTGCATTTTTTATTTTTTTATGTTTTCTGTCAGGGGTATATAAAGTTTAATAAAGAAAAATTTTAGTGAAAAAAAACTAACCAAATGTGAATTCACCATGCTAAAGACAATACTGAATAATCTCTCTCTCACTTCTCTCAATAGAAAATGATGATGCAAAATGTTGTCATATGAAGAGGTAATCAAAGAGAATGCAATCCAAAAAAAAGTAAGGAAAAGCATTACATAGATGTATTAGGCAATTAATTACAAAAATAACTTTGTTATTTTTCTGAATTTTGTAATAATTATGGTAATTGACAGCTTTTTAAAATTTGTAATTTATTTATTTTATCATTCTAAATAAATATTCATTTTTCAAGTCCAATTTTGTATTTGTAACTTGTAAAAGCTTCAGGCCCAGTAAAACCCAGATCTACCTTTGTCTTCATTCCTCCTATAATGGCAGTCAGTTTTGTTTTTAAAAGGTAGAATTTACAGAGAGCAAAATGCAGGAATCTTAAATGTATAGCTCATTGAATATTTATATAACTGTATAACCACCAGCCATGAAGATACAAAACATTTCCATCATCCCAGAAGAAAAAATGTTTTTAATTTCTAATATATTCAGTTTTAAGAAGTTAACATTCCACAAAACAGGAATATTTTGCTAAGAAAAAGCAAGA
Source organism: Aselliscus stoliczkanus (assembly GCA_033961575.1). Lineage (NCBI taxonomy): Eukaryota > Metazoa > Chordata > Mammalia > Chiroptera > Hipposideridae > Aselliscus > Aselliscus stoliczkanus. Next base: position 67,936,807 of record CM066734.1, on the reverse strand, counting down.
CTCAAAGAACACAAGCAAACTCTTTGTGATAAAATTATAGTTACTAAAATTAAAAATTCAATGAAAAGACTAGAAAATAAGGTTAAGGAAGTTTCTCAGAACATTAAGCAGAAAGACAAAGCGATGAAAAATATAAAAGAAAAGATGAGACATAGAAGACTGCCAAGAGGCACAACTCCAACAAATAGGGAGTCCTAGAAGAAAGAAAATGGAAGGGAGGAAACTTGGAAAGAAATGAGAATTTTTAGACTTGAAGAATGACATGACCCCTCAGATTTTAGAGAGTTTACTACACAGAAAAATAATAATTCAGAAATGTTATCTCAGTATAATTTTTACTTGCATTTCTCTTATAAAATAACCTTAAAATTTTGTAAAACAAATATAATTGAACAGTGAAAAAGATTAAAAATAAATATTTTAGCTGCCCTATAAATTGATTCAAACTATTTGTTCTAAGATTACATTGTCATTTATTCATTCATCCACTCTGCACTTGCTTGATGATAAGCCATGGCAGCTCCAGTTTAAAAAAAAAAGACTCATTCCTACTAATATCTATCCATAATACAGTATTATAGAGCTATATAAAGAAACAGCTGTCTCAGTGTTTCTCATTGTCATTGAATAATGTCTTTTAAAAATAAATATAATGCTTTATCCTGGACTAATGCTTTGTGAATCTAATGACTCATATATTTCATTAATTCTAAATAATTCTAGCCATTAACTTTTGAAATATTGCCTCTCCTCATTTTCTTCATTCTCCCCTTCTACAATCCCTAGGAATTATTTTGTGGGATATTCATATTCTCTTAACCTTTCTTTAATATTTTCCCCTATTTTCCTATTGCTTTATTCCATTTCATTTCCAAAGATCTGTTTTCCAGTTCACAAATTCTTTCGTCACTTGTGTTTAACCCATCACTCGTGTTCTTGAAACCATCCTTTGAGTTTTAAATTTATGACTACAATTTTCTAGTTTTTCACATACTCTTTCATATTTGTTCATCCTTTTTTATTATATTTTGTTATTTTCTTCTGTTTTGATTTGTTTTCCTATGTCTTTCATCTTTTAAATTTTATTTTATAACCCTTATCTGTTAGCTCTGTCAAAAGAATTTTTGGGGAGCCTACTACTTGTATAGTCTTTGTTGTGTCTCTTGAATTTTGTTTGGGTTGTTATGGTTTTGCATTCATTTTGTACCTTTAGATTGTAAGCTCATCCTTAGCAGAGCTTGTCTGTGAGAGTCCAGTGAAGCTTGGATGGACGGCACATCTTCCAGAGAGATTTTTATATTTGCCTCTTCTTGTGCCCACGAGGTCCTAGACCAAATTCTAAGTTAATTTTTTAGTTTGGGGGTTCCTGGATCATATGTATGTTTATAAAGAGGACCAGGCTTTTGTTGACATATTTTCAAGGGAGGTTCACCCATACCCACCAACCAGAGCTGAGGTCAAGAAAACAAAACTTTCTTATTTTTCTCCTTCTGTAGTGGCGGTCCAATATTTTTTAGTTCAGCCATTCTCTGTGGGAGTAGCATGTGAGTGTGTGAGTGTGTGTGTGTGTGTGTGTGTGTGTGTGTGTGTGTGTGTGCTGCTTCTTGTTTCCAATTCTCCACATGGCACAGGCTCAGGGCTTCGACTTCTAGTACTAAAACCCTAGTCCTAAATTTCTGAGTCCTGCAGCCACTGCTCATTACTTCTCTCCATAGGGCAGTCAAGGGTCAATTCACAAGCTTACTGCTCTAGTTTTATGATTCCTTTCCATTTTGCCTTCTGGGGAATTTCTGCTAACTTCTTTTGAACTCAGCTATGCATGTGAAGAATACTTTTTATATGTTGTGTGGCATTTATAGGAATTTTGTAGCAGGCAAATTATTCAGTCTGTCATAGTCTAGGAAATTGAAATTGTTATTCAGATTACTTTTGAATGGCTTTTAAAGCAACGTTGAATTCAAAGAATTTTTCAAAATGCTCCCTAAAAATTCTTTTTTTTTTTTTTTTTTTTTTTTTTTTGAGGGCAGTGTCACTGGCCCTCATATGTGGGACCGAACCGGGGCCGCTGGCTTCCCAAGCCAGCGCTTAACCACTGCGCCACTTGGCCGGTCTCCTCCCTAAAAATTCTTATACCTACTTTATTATATTGAGAATCACTATGTTATGGGAACACAGAAGATGAGGTGACTGATTTTGACTCGGTTGCTGAGAAAGTACCAGAAAGGTGACATTTCAGTCATACCTTGGAAGATGAGAAGTTTAGTATGCTTATTTACCGCCAACCATAAATCTTCAAAGTATTACACACAATGAAATTTAGGATTAGTCTTTATCCAATTGATTTACCTCATTTTATATGTTAATAGATATAAATATTTTAATACATAATGTCATCAAGGTTATTATTAACCACTGATTTCTAAGTGCCAGGCAGGTGCTTTATCAATAAAACTAAGATGTAGGGGGCCAGCCGAGTGGTGCGTTGGTTAGGAGCTGGCTTGGGATGCCTGCGGCCCTGGTTTGGATCCCACATATGAGGGCCAGGGACACTGCCCTCTACAGCTAAGATGGTGAACAACAGCTCCACCTGGAGCTGGGCTGCTGTGAGTCCCCAGGATGGCATAGCTGCAGCCCCTGCAGCAGTGGACTGTCTTAGGCTACAGTGAGTGGCCGGCAGCCAGCGTGAGCAGCTGGCAGCTGGTGTGAGCTACCAAAAGCCACTGTGAGCAGCCGTCCAGAGGTCTGTTACTGATCTGCCTCACCCGAGATGAGTGCAATGATGATACCAACATGGGCCAGTGAAGCAACGTCCTCCACAACTAGACTGAAGAACAAAAGTACAGCAACTTGTCTGTTCCCCTTCCCTGGTTCCCCCACGCTGTTCCCCTCCCCCAATTCCCCAATAAAAATCTAAAAAATAAAAAAAATAAAACATATAAAACTAAGATGTAGAGAGGTTAAATAACATTTTCATTCCTGTGACATAACAAGTGACAGGGCTGGATTCAAACTTAAACGTGGCAACCATGAAATGAGTCCTTCAGGGAGCTTACCTGGCAAAGGGCCCCAGCTGTTGTGACCTAAAATCCATTGCCATGTTTTCATTGAGCCACATTTCCTGGCTGCTTCTGGCCAGTTACTGAATACCCTGGGGATGCTAACGCAGGCTCCTTTCTGGGAGACCTGGGTCTCCTCAATGGCTCACGAACCTCCTGATGGTCTTGCTGAACATTTCTTGGTCTGAAGGGCAACATACAATGCTTCCACCTGACCTTCCTTCCCTCTCTTCACTCCAGGTCAGACTTGCAGTGTGTTCTGTCTGCTTTTTCAGCATTTTCTGGCTCCCTCTGCATTTTCTCTCAGTCATTTCCCTAATGAAATCCTTGTATCTTTAATTCCATACTTCTAAGAAGACCCAGCGTATCATACTGATTTTGACCTCAAAACCCATACTTTTATAAAAAAATAACTAAAAATTGATTAAAGATCTAAATGTGAGAGCAATCAACTATAAAACTGTTAAAAAAATATACAGGCTTAAATCTTTGTGACCTTGGATTAGGTAGTGTTTTCTTAGATATGACACCAAAAGCATAAGCTAAGCTACTACAACAAAAAATAGATACATTAGACTTCATTAAAATTAAAAACTTTTGTGCTTCAAAGGACAGCATCATGAAAGTGTGAAAAGTCAACACACAGAATGGGAGAACATACTTGCAAATCATATACCTGATAAGCGACTCGTATCTAGAATATATAAAGAACTTTTTATAACTCAATGATAAAAAGAGAAATGACTCAATTAAAAAATGGACAAAGTATCTGATAGACATTTCTCCCAAGAAGATGTACAAATGGTCAATATGTACATGAAAAATGCTCAACATCATTGGTCATCTGGGAAATGCAAACTAAAACCACAGTGATATGCCACTAGGATAGCTATAAAAAAAGTTGGACAAAAATAAGTATTGGCAAAGATGTGGAGAAATTGAAACCCTTATACATGGCAGGTGGGATTGTAAAATGGTGCAGCCACTTTGGAAAACATTCTGGTAGTTTATCAAAAGGTTAAACATAGAGTTATCATATGACCCAGCAATTCCACTTCTTGTCATATTCCCAAGAGAAATGAAAACATATGTTCACAAAAAACATGTATGTGAATGTTTACAGCAGCATTATTTATAATAACTAAAAAGTGGAACCAACATGAATGTCTACCAACTGAACGATGAATACAAAATGTGGTATAGCTCAACAATGGCATATTGGTTCATAGAAAGGAATGAAGTAGTGATACATGCTTGCTCATGAATGAAAGTTGAAAACATTATGCTAACGGAAAGAAGCCACACACAAAGGACCAAATATTGCATGATTCCATCTATATGAAATGCCCAGCATAGGCAAATTTGTGGAGCTAGAAAGTAGATTAGTGCTTGCCAGAGCTTGGAGGTGTGGGAGATTTGGGAGTGGCTACTAAAATGTAAGGGATTTTTTTTGGAGAGATGAAAATATTCCAAATTAATAGTGGTAATTGTTGCACAACTCTGTGGCTATATGAAAAAACATTGAATTTTACATTTTATGTGGGTGGATTATATGGTATGTGCATAATATTGCAATAAATCTATTACCAAAACAAACAAACAAACAAACAAACAAACAAAACCATGCTCTTTGAATACACTGTATCTCCCATTTGACATTTATCATAGAACACTTTGCCTTGTGGTTATTTTTTTCCAATCAAAATGTTATTTCATATTCCTTAAATAGTGATGACCTTCGAATTATGGGGTTTCTTTGTTATAGTTTTCAAATTTTCCCCAGTAGGCATATATTACATTTATATTTGAAAACATTATACAGAAATGAAAATGTCATTTCATGAACAAAACTATTAGATCCTAAAGGGAAAAGTCTGTGTCCCTTTGTGGATTCTTCTGAGACTAGTACAATCTCTGATACGCATTAGGTTGTAGGAAAGGCCTTGACGTATGTTTGCAACAGATGGCACTAGTTCATGTTTGGAAGTACTAGAGTCATTCAGATCTATGTTATTGCTATCATTTTACAGCTGACAGTTCTAAAAAAAACACCGCGATTTGGTTGAGTTTTGGAGATTTTACAAGTTGAAGATGGAAGACCAAACTGTGCACTTTTGCCATATTTTACTGTTTTACTTCCATAAAGGTAAGAATGCTCACATGTCAAGCTTGTGAAAAGTTGCATAAAGTTTAGGGTGACAATGCTCTACAAGAACATCAGTGCCAACGATGGTTCACGAAATTCCATGCTGGTGATTTTGATCTCAACGACTCTCCTCTGTCAGGGAGGCCCGCAGAGGTCAATGACAACAAAATAAAGGCATTGATAGAGTCAAACCCATGTTACACAACACGAGAGATTGCAGAAACATTGAAAATCCATCACTCAAACGTTCATGACCACCTGAAGAAGCTGGGATACATAAGCAATTTCATAATTTGGGTTTCGCATGAACTCAAAGAAGTTCATTTGAAGGCGAGTATAAACATCTGCAATATGCTCATTAAATATGAGGAAAACGATCCTCTTTTGAAGCAACTGATAACTGGTGACGAGAAGTGGATTGTTTACAACAATGTGGTGCGCAAACGGTCTTGATCCCGATGTGATGATTCGCCTCAAACGACATCGAAAGCAGACATTCATCAGAGAAAGGTTATGCTCTCAGTGTGGTGGGATTTTAAAGGTGTCATGTTTTTCAAGCTCCTACCAAGGAACCAAACAATCAATTTGAATGTGTTGTGTCGGCAATTGGACAGTTTGAATGCATCTATCATCCAGAAATGTTCAGAGCTTGTTAATTGTAAAGGAGCTGTGTTCCATCGCGACAACGAGAGACCATACACAAGTTTAATCATCCATCAAAAATTATTGGAGCTTGGGGCCCGGCCCAGTGGTGCGGTGGTTAAGCGCTGGCTTGGGAAGTCAGCGGCCCTGGTTTGGTCCCACATATGAGGGCCAGTGACACTGCCTTCAAAAAAAAAAAAAATTATTGGAGCTTGGATGGCATATGTTGTCACACCCACCATACTCGTCTGACTTTGCGCTGTCAGACTTCCACTAGTTTTGCTCTTCAAAACTCAAAATTGAATGTGTGGTATAACATTCAACTCAGATGAGGCGGTAAATAAGCATCTTGTTCAGCTTTTCGCAAATAAAGATGGGTACTTCTATGAACGAGGAATTATGAAGCTTACTGAAAGATGGCAAAAGGTTATCAAACAAAACGGGCATATATCATTGATTAATCTTTGTTCTTTATATAAATAAATTATCTTTGAAAAACATAAACAAAATACATCATGACTTTTCTGACAACCCAATAGTAGGTGCTTAAACAATGATATGTAAAAAATATTGATAATGGCATTAAGGTGAATTCTACTGTGGTGTAAGTCTTTGGGTTTTTGGTAAGCTACAAAATTTGTTATTGGTAATAGATTCAGAAAAAGCAGGTGTTACTTTGTGATTATAAACCTTAGAAGCCCTAAGTATTTTCACTGAAAGACCAAAGTATTCTAGTTTGAATGCCAATTTTGATAGCAGATATTGTAGAGATATGACAGATTTAATCTTTTATTTTAAAGGATTTTTTTAAAGTGTGTTTTTCCAGGACCCATCAGCTCCAAGTCAAGTAGTTGTTCCAATCTAATTGTGGAAGGGCGCAGATCCCAGCGGCCCCAGTGGCCTATGCGGGGATCCAATCGGCAACCTTGGTGTTATGAGTACGCTGTTCTAATCAACTGAGCTAACGGCCACCCATCAAATATATAATCTTAATATTCATTTTCAGATGGATTCAGATATGTCTTTTAGGTCACCTGGCTTCCTTTCCTCCTAGTTATTCCATGCACTGTAACCTGAGTTAGTGTGGCATCTTGTGCTAGTATGCTTTCGTTGCAAATTATTGGCTCTGCCATGTTTCTTCATGAAGACAAGATGTTCTTCTGGCTATACTTTATTAGCCCTTTCCCTCCTCTTGCCTTCTTTACTCTTCTTTGTAACTTCTCTTTCGTCCTTTCCTTTTCAGAAGGCAGGATAGAAGGGATGGTCAGCTGGCCTGTACTGGGCATTATTTGCCAAGTCCTTTCACATTCAGAAATACTCGTCACAATGATTCTGTTGAGATATTGCCATTCCAACCTCATTTGAGATGAGGAAACTGAGGCACAAATTGTAAGTAGCCGAGTCTGGACTGGGACTGGCAAAGCAGCTTGGTGTGTCGTTAGGAGCAGATCTGGCGCCAGGATGTCTGGGCTTGAATCTGGGCTTCACTGCTCACCAGCTGTGTGACACCCCTCTCTGTCTCCTGGTTTCCTCATAGGGATGATAACAGTCTATCTTACAGGGTTGGAATACAGAATGAGTTAGTCAATTATTTGTAATGCACTTAAATAGTGCCTGGCACTACGCAAGTGCCATGTAAGTGTTTTAAAAGTAAATAAACTGAAGGCTGTCTGACTCCAAAGCCGGTAATGGTGGAATTTCAGGCCTGCTTTTTGTTTCATCCCCCAGTAAAGGAGCAGAATTGGACAAAGGCTAAACTTGGACTCTGAACAGGAAACAGAGACTTAGCTGCTAAGGCACCCATGGACTTCTGGCCCTGTACTACCCCTCTTGCCAGCAGCCATTCTAAAATGTGAATCCATTTAAGTTAGCTAAGAGTATTGAGCTGTTATATACCCAAGGCTGGACTCACCAGTGGATACCCATTCAACAAATCCCCACTGTCGTCTGGAATTTACCTCCCTCCCACTTTCCTGGGCACCTGGCGTGCTTTTCCCATGCTATCATTTCCACCTGGTTCTTTCCTCACACACTCCAGTTATTTCGGCCTTCTATGGGTTCCTTGACTCCCACCAAGCTCATTCCTACCTGAATGCCTTTTCACCCATCTGGAAATATTTCCCCAGATTGCTGCATAGTTAACGTCTTTCCCATTCATGTCACCTCACCACGTCATCTTGTCAGAAAAACCTTCCTTGATCATCAGCTGGGGTCTCATGCAAAACAGAAGGTATGCTCAAATACGGGTGGCTGAGAAGAGTTTATTAAGAGACCACTAGGAAGAAGTGGGCAGGGTGGGGAAACCAGAATGGGATGGGGAAACCTTTACCACCACCAGGCCTGGCACAGTGGGGTGTGACAAGAGGAGACAGGGAGCCTTCAGGGAACCCCAAACAAGCTCCAGACAGAGCTGTATGTAGCCTTTAGCAGAGTGGTGCAGCCAATCCCATGAATTTTGCAGTAAGGGGCAGCATAAATAACCCACTTCTCTCTCCTCCACTGGCCTGACCTCCTGCCTTCCTCTCATTGATGGAACCTGGACACACAGGTTAATCCCCCAGGTGGAAGGTGGTGAGGTAATGGAAGTTAGCCAATACTCTCTTCCCAGGTCGTAGTTTATCTTCTCTTCTGCTCCTATCTTCTTAATATATATCACTCTCCACAATTACTTTCTTTTGTTTAACATGTTTATTGTCTGCCCCCTACCCCATCCCTCTACAATGTAATTATTTTGAAGACTAGGACTTAGTTTTTTTTTTTCCCGTTTCTTTTTTCATCTCTGGGTCCCCAGCAACTACCTCATTGCCTGACACATACATAGGAGGTGCACAATAAATATGGGTTGAATTAATAGACTGGGACACAGGTAGCTTGCTTGGAGAGACAAAGGCTTTTCAGGGGCTTTCTATTTTTCCTACAAAAAGATCAGGTGACTGAACACTCCCTGGTGCCCGGTCAGAGGGCTGCCCCTGTTGCCACTTCTGCAGCTGGAGGGGCAGCAGGTGCGGCCCGGTCACTACCCGTGCGACCTCCTGCCTCGCTGCCGCAGCGCCGGCTCCCCGGGGACGCGTGCGCCCAGAGGGGCGCGCGTCTCCCAGGTGCGGCCCGACCCCCCCGGCCCTCCGCAAGCAGCCGGGCGCAGAGACGTGCGGGGCAGCCGGCTGAGACCATCTCCCGGTCCCGTTGTGGGCAGGCAGGTTATTTTTAGTCGGTAGCGGACACTTCTCCCCCCCCCACCCCCCTCACCCCCCGGCGGGGGCGGAGCGGCCAGGGAAGGTGGGGAGGAGAGGGCGCTTGGGGCGCCTCCGCGCCTGATCCCGCCCGGGACTCCCAGCGCGGCCGAGCCGGGGCGGTGCTGGGAACAGCTGGCGCGGCGTCCTCCAGCAGCAAGCGCGGCTCTCCGCGGGGACCTGCGCCGGCGGGGGAGGGGCGCGCAGGGGCGGGAGGCTGAGCGAGCCGGCGGGTGGGCGGGAAGGGGCGGGGAGCGCGCTCCGGCGGCAGCGGCGGCGGCCGTCCTCATCCCGGCGGCCCAGCACACGAGTGGACGCGGGGCTTCGCAAATGGCTGGTCCCGCGCTCGGTCTGGAAGCTCTTCAGCCTCTGCAGCCTGAGCCGCCCCCCGAGCCCGCCTTCTCCGAGGCGCAGAAGTGGATCGAGGTAGGCGCAGCGGCTGGCGGGCCGTCTGGCAGAGGCTTCGGGAGCCGCTGATCACCCCCCACCCCCCCACACACACATACACGTACAGGTCTAGCCTCGCCTCCCCCTTCGACCCCGTTTTTTTCTTTATTCCCTGCCTGCTGCTCGGGGTCACCCCCCAGGGCCTCCGGCAAGCTGCGATCTCCCGGCGCTTTGGCACTGGGGTCTCCAGGGAGGGTGGGTGCGAACGGTGGACACTGCAGTCTAGCTGTACGTGTGGGGGGCAGGAAGCGGTCTCCTGCGCCTCCATCCCTATCCTCCGCCAGCCGCGCAAATCTCAGCTCTCGCCGCTTCCAGGCGCTGCCAAAGGAAGCGCAGTGCGAGCAGCAGCGCCGCAAAGGCTCCGGAAGCGCGAACCCCCCAGAGTCCTTGCGGACGCCGCAGTTGGGGGGTCCTGCGCCCCGTCCCACCTTCCGCTTCTTTGCCCCCTCCCTTGCCCTTCCGGAGCGGAGTTGGCAGTGTCTCCACGGAAGCGCATACCCACTAGAGCTTCTGGCCGTGTTCCTGGCACCGGGTCAGGTGTGAGGTTGGCACAGCACACAGGGCCGGGGAGTCTGCAAGACCCACCTGCGAGCGTGCCATCCGCAGATACATTGCCCAGCCACTGGCAGCCCCCACTCCACCCCAGAGGCGGCGGGGCAGGCTCCCAGGTGCCGGGTACCCGGCCCCGTTGGCATATTTCACTTCTTAAATGACTCGGTGGCAGGCCAGGGAAATCACTGGAGCTCTTGGCTCAGTCCAGGAAGCGTTCTCAGGGTGATCCTGATTCTCGATGTCTATCTGTAGCTGCAGCTTGTTGGCCCTGTGCTCCCGAAATGACGTGTCTATGGGGGTCGGGACGTTTGAAGGGCGCGAGGGGCGGGGACGGTGCGGGGGAAGGTGACCCGCTATGATCCGTGTAATGAGCCTGTTTCTATGGGCGGCCTTTCGTGAGGCTTAGTGGAAGGCGAATTTGACCCTCTTTTCCTCATTGCGAGGCAGCCCTCCTTGGCTGGTAGTTCAAAAGAAGAAATGTACCGTTAAGTCATGACCCAGCAATGGTGAAGCCTGTAGTAACCAGACTGTCACTTAGTGACATCCCCCTGTGGCATGGCAGATCTCAAGATGCTGCTGGGGTAACAGCTACAGTGGTACAGATTGAAACCTTGTGGAGCTGCCTGCGGAAACCATGCTCACTGAATGTGGCTCTAGTGCTGAGGCAGAGGCCTGCACCTTGCAGGGTTTAACCTGCTTCACGTAAGCACAAGTGTTAGGCAGAGTTTAGAAACATCTGTTTAAAAATAGGGTTAACGAAACAGAAGAATAAACCCCAGACTCTCTTGCTAAAAACCTCAGTCATGTCTCTCATAATTTGATAGTTCATGATCAGGTGAGAAGAAGACCGTGGCTTTTTATTTTTGATATGTGCCTTGGGTGAGATTGGTACTCACCCTGTCTTTACTGCATACTTGGGCACACAGAGCGCACAGGAGACATTTGTAGCCACTGGCTTAGCTGAGAGTTGGAGAACTGTATTTTTCATGTTCTTGAACTTGAAAACCCTCAGGAGAGATTTTGGATGTGGATGGTGGTGAGGGGAGGATTAGGAGAGCACAGCACTCTTTCAGTTCTTGAAGGCAAGTGGTTTATTTCCAGTTTCCTTAATTGTGAGTGACATTGACATACTCTGCTTGAAAAGAATGTAGTGTGGTTTAAGTTACACACAGGAAGGTGCACAGACCTTAAGTGCATACCTCCATGATTTTGAAATATGTATATACTACTCTAGCCCCCACGGAGATCAAGATCTAAAACATATCCTTTAGCCCAGAAGATCACCGTCTGTTTTGAAGTGATAGTATATTTCAAGGTAATAATTAGGCAGTCCCAAATATCAGCTTTTGCCCTGGTGCCACAGGTTTAAAAGAAAGAGGGGCTTCTTTAAGAAAAGAGAGTCCGCGATTGAGGTCCTGCAGACAGTTCGGTATTATTCTTGATACTTTAGGGTGTACACCAATTTGAGAATATGGAAACCCGAATGGGGCATGCGTGGCTTTATGACTACGCGGCCGTGGACTCCGCTCTGCGTGTGCATTATTGAAGGGGCCTATCTCCTTTCACTTGAGGAGTTCGGTTTCACGGAAAGGAGAGCTTCCCCTCCCAGGCTGTATAAAAGGGTATTTGCTCCGGGGAGAGATAGAGACCTCCCCCCCTTCCCCCTCCTTCCTTCCCTGAGGTTCCTCTTGAAATGTAAATGCCTGTGTCTGCAAACCCGGGGAAACCCAGGAGCAGTAACAGATGGCTTTGCGCGCAGTTGCCGGGTGAACAAAGATTCCTGGGCCAATATAGCAATAATGTAGTACTTAGTACGAGTTGCATTCCCCCGGGGGGGGGGGATTGTTATCTCGAGACAATTGCACCTCCTTTGGGGGCCCCATTGTCTTCGGCAACATCCTCATTGGCAGGCTTTGTTTTTCACTTTTGTTCAGTTGGTGATTAAATTTCCCACAGTCCTTTTTTTTTTTTTTTTCCTCTTTTCAGTAGTCAAGAATTTCACCCTTTCAGAAAAATGTTCCCTTGGGTGTAGCAGGTTAACAAACAAACTTTGCCGCTTGCCTCTCCTCCTCAGTCCTTAGTCTTCCTGTAGTCTTGTGTTGGTGAGACAACTCAAGGAACAAACTCCCGGAGATAACTTGTTAGTGAGGAATTTCTCAGCCTGCAGTTTTGGCTATTTGAGGACTGTGTCACTGGGCAGGAAATGGTGGCCTGGGAACCTTGCTCGCACCTCGCCCTCCCTCTCCACCCTCCCCCCCCCCCCACGTTTTTTGCCTTAGCTGGCAAAGGTGAAAGTCCTGATGGAGGTCACAGACGATGTGGGAACAGCTCTGTAAACTCGCCCAGTGACTTTGTATAGCTGTAAGAACAGGCTGCATGTCTCAATGAGGGTTTTGGGGAGACTCCTAAAGGAAACAGCAAACTTCAAGTATTCACACTGGCTACCAGCAGGCAGGGACCTGACTAACTTCCTTCCACATTCCTTTTCTAGAAGGCCATCCTAAGCAAAGGGGCAGTAAGTACCGCACTGTGGTTAAGTCAGACTTTGGGGTTGGGCAACCTGGCTTTGAATCCTGGGTCTATGGCCTTCTAGCTGTGTGACCTTGGCCAGGCTGCGTTTCCTCTCCTGTTAGTTTCAAATATTTTCTTTGAAAGCTAGCTCTAGTTGTTTATAACAACAAAAATAACAAAGGGATATTGTTGAAAGCATCTGTTAAAACAGGAGTACTAATAATAGCTTACCTACCACATAGGAGTGCAGTGAGGATTAAATAAGTTAGCACTATATTTAAAATGTTTATAATAGTGTCTAGAACTTAGGAAGTACAGTATAATGGTTAGTATTGTTATCATTAGTATTACTACTGCTATTCTTCTTACTACCATTACTAGTGCTGTTACCATCACCACTATTCTCATTGTTAATATTACTATTACTGCTATTGTTGTTGTTGTTAATAACCAGGGCTGATTTTGAAAGAAAAATTTCGGAACCCTAAGTTTCTAGTGTAAAAAAAATATAATTCAATTACCTACTGATCTCATTCTGTTATCTTTACCTTATTAACTCCGGAAGCCTGGACTAGAAGTTAAATAGATACTATGTGTTACTGTAACTTGCATTACAAGATCTAGGGATCAGAGCAAATATCTGTAATATCTTCTCATAAAATGATCTGGTAGTCCATTAAGGCTTAGAAAATGATGCCTCACTATTTAAGTTGAATGTATAGCCTTTGTTACCAAACTCCAAGCACAGTGCTCACTGCCTCTCCTCTTGCAGACAGTTCAGTGTTAAATCATTAGATACAAAGTGGCGGTCTGAATATTGATCTCAGATGTAGCGGTGTTTTGTTCACTCAAGTGCCAACTCCTGCTAGGAAAAAGAATAATTCTCCCATTTATTTCCTTTCCTCCATCCTCCCTTCCTTTCTTTTCTTCCCTTTTTCTTTTTGAGCAGGTAGATGATTTAATTTTCTTCACCCCCCCCCCCGCCCAAGAGTATTTATCTATTCTAATCTGTACCTCTTCTCTGCAATGCCAAACACTTTCTGGGGAAACAGATGTCCCTGCAACTTGGTTTCAATTGTGATTTGAAACAGGTTGCCAAGTCTTTCAGGAGGGGTTGGAAATTTCAACCCAACTCAGCCCTAATTCTTCAACTTGAGAAGTTTCTGGACTCCTTTAACTTTAATCATAGCATGCCCATGGGGCTTGGTGATGAATATAATCTTATTTGTGACCTAATCCATATTTCACATGAGTGGGAACTAGTGCTGGAAGGGATCAGTTCATCATTTTGGGTCATTTCCCCTGCCCACATCGAATTATTTTCTTATTCAACGGGGACCTGATGTTGAAGATGAAAAGAACCAAGGGTACCTTAGCTCTCCAAGATGAAAAGATGTTGTATTGTTTGGCAGTTGGGAGAATTTATGAGTAGCCTTTGGGAGAATGTAGCGTTTAGTGGCCAGCAACACATGACATTTGTGATGTAATGATGACTGAACGCATACCATAAGTTATATGGTCTTTCTAATTCTCCGTCTCTGTAGGGACTTGATGACACATCCTTTTACTGCAACAGCTATTTAACTTTTCATATGGTTCTCCAGCTCTGCATGGAGAGCCTCAGAAGAGGAAGGAAACCTTTTTCTGCTTCAATCAAAAAAGGAGTAATGGTCTGAATAGATATGTAAATTAGAGCAGGCAGCATCTTTCTTACAATGACATTTAAATAGTCTGGCTTGTTTGTATACAAGGGCTGCTATGACACAATCCTGTCATGTGGTAGGAGAACAGTGAAATTCCATAGATTTTGGGGAAAGCAGAAGTGGAATGGGAGATAGAGCTGGCACTTCTAGCTCCTGCATCTCCCTGGAAACCACCTTTGCATCAAGTGAGCTCCAAATGGACAGACTGAGCTCTGGCCACCAGGAAGGGGGAGGTGGGGCATGTGTTCCCAGCAACTGCATCTCTCCGCCCCCCTCTCTTTGCGGGTGGATGACAATGGATCCATGATGCACACATCTGGCTGTGATTCTGTGGGTGGTAGTTGGTGCTAGGTGGGACCAGGCAACCTCTGGAAATTGGCCTGGCCTTCTCTTTTTGCTGTGGACCATTCTGAAACTTAAAAATGTCATAGTTAGGTAACAAGATAATGATAGTGGTGGTAATGAAGTTGATGTTCATGAAGATAAAAGCTGATAAATTTATTGAATGCTTACTATGTGCGGGCACTGGGCTAAAACATCTGTGTATGCATTACGTATTATTATTATCCCCATCAACAGGTGAGAAAATGGAGGCTGTAAGTATCTTGCCCTAAGTTACAAGTAAATGGGAGAACTAGGACTTTAATTCAAAGCATCCTTTCTTAATTTCTACAAATATATGTATCCAGACATACAAAATTTATAGTTGAGGAAATTGGGGCTTCTAGGAGTTAGGGGACTGCCCAGGGTTATCTAGTCAGTAAATACTTAGAATTAGGATTTGAACCCAGGCTATTTGATTTTGCAGCCCTTGTTATCTGATCCCTTATATTGCTTCCCATATTTAGCACCATGTGTAAAAATTCTTATAAGGACTGAGCTTCCTGATCCTGTGATGACTGTACAGAGTTGTCCCCCCCATCCCCGACTATATGTGGTAGCAGGATGCGGATTTCAGAAACTGTAGTTTCCTAGACTATTTCCCATAATTTGTCTCTTTTAGCTGCAGGACTGAGGGACTCTCTTCACTTGGATAGACCACCTTGGTGTTACATTGGGTGGGAGACAGGAAACCAAGTAGGTGGTACTACCCAAGCCCTCAGGCAATAAGAATGAGGCTCCTCACCTTTGTTTGCTGTCTTCAGAGCTCATGCTGCTCAGGCAGAGCTGGGCAGTGGGGTTGTCTGTAGCTCAGGTCTGCTGGAGTATAGCGTCCGTCTGGAGTATAGCTACTGCCATAGCTCCCAGTCACTCCACTGAAGTTTTATTAGGGTGAACAGCCAGTAGGTAAATAATGAGTTTAAAAATTTTTTTAAAGCTTGTTGACTCATTTCTTAAGAGGACAGATATTCTAGATACTTTATGGTTATGATACTAGGGAACCATGGCTCTCTTGTTATAGTTTTACCTCCTCAGCCTGTGGGACCATATGGGGATGAATAAATGCATAGTTCATGTGTGCTTTTAACGTTTTTTAATGGAGAAGGTGCTTTATTCTATATTTTACATTCCCCAGAGAGTTTCAGTAAAGACCTAATACCTGTGTGGTCTGTTTTGTTCTCCAAATATGGGTGTGAAGGTATATCTCTTCTCAGTGCTGATGTGTTCAACCTCTGTTGGCACCTCTGTCAGAGGCCTTTACCACAGCCCCTTCACCTTTACTTGAGAGCTCTCCCATCTGGACAAGATCTCACCTGGGAACACTTTTGTTGTTGATTTCAGCCAAGAGGCAGGTCCTTCCAAGAGAGGAGATTGGCAGCCTCTCCTGCTGGTCTCCAGGTCCCTTCCTGAAGAACTGAAGTGTCTGAACAAAGCAACTCTGTGACTTCTGGGAATCTTGGCTTATAATCAGCATCCTTATCACCAACATTCCAGTCTAACCCTACTCATTTTGGCCTTTATTTTCATGGCTGAGGACTGAATCACTTAACGCTGGTTGATTTCTGACTAAACTACACTCATTGGAACTGAATTTTCTTTGTAAGCCTGATTCACTGTTCTGTGATTTAGAAAAATGTACAGTACAATTTTATAATATTTCCCCTTATCTGTTCCGAAGGATGTATGTGTTTATATTTAAAGCAAAAAAAATGTAACAGATGTGATCTTTTTTTGGGGGGCGGAGATTAAGGTAGGAAAGAGGATGACTTCAGTGCATGCAATTACACGAGGAGAGGAAAAGATAATAGAACTTTGTTTTTAAATGACTGAGAAATATAAAAATAGCCTAAACTAGAGGATTGCTAAATGATACAGGAAAAAAGTAGCCCTTTAAAAAAAAGAGAGAGAAAAAAAACGACAGAGTATCGGAAAGACTTCTGCCTGTACATGAAGCGATGTTATATTTCTCGCTGCAAGGAAAAATGATGTCATGGAGTTCAGTTTGGCTGTGGTAAAATTCCATGTTTCCAGTTCTGAAAACAACACTCCCAAAGAGATGTCCTCATGTAGCCAACCCTGATGGGAATTATCTTTGGCATGAGGGGAAGAAATGAGGTGACATAGTCACATAACATGTACCTAAGCAATATTTTGGCTGACACCTTTTCCCACTATACTTTTGCTATCAACAAAACTGTATCCTTTATTTGTGCTGGGACCTTAAGAGTAAAATATTGGTTAGGCTGAGAAAGGTCCATGTTATTTCACTGTTCTGCATCCGACCTCTGATAACTACTCTGGTGCAGCTATTGTATTGGCCTTCTGGTCCACCTTAGAAGTTAGGGCCATACCCACCCATCTATCCCTGAACAGCTCATTAGGAGGCCATGTAAGAATGAACCTTTTTTTTTCTTTTTTTTTTTTTCCTAAATAAAGGTCAAGGGCAGAAGGGTTTGTGACTTTTTTTATTTAGATGACTTAATACTGTTATAAAAAAATCCTCAGCCTTATATTTTACCACGTGGGTGCATTAAGTGAGGAATTAAAATTATATTTATTGTGATGAGTCCACAGCTCTTTTTCCTCCCATAAGAAACATTTAAAAAAAGATATTCAAACAATTATTTTATTCTAATGAGTAACTGAATGAAAGTGATGATAGGCCCAGTCAAACGGTTTAAAAGATGAAAATAATTTTGTAGGATGCTTGGCTATTACTCCTTTGTAAGCTCACTTCTGTGTAAACACTAAAATATAAGCATTATGGTGGAAATAAGCGTTTAATGTGTGAAAGTATTTTTAAACAAATTTTAAAATTCATTTCCTAAATGGTGTTTTCTAAGCTCCAACAATGTACCAGGCATGGTGCTAAGAACCAGGATTCGATGGTGAACAAAAGAAACATAATTTCTGCCCACATGAAATGCACAATGTAATCGGGTGGGGAGAGAGAGCTTAAATGACAAATACATTATTTACAAATTGGGGTAAATGCTATGAAGACAAAGAATGGGGGAGCTTAAGAGAAAAGTACTTTAGGCAGGCAAGGACTCAGAGAGAAAGTAATATTTAAGCTAGGACCATTGAAGGGTGCTGAGCAGGGGAATTAGATTGATGCTAATTGACTGAGACAAGGGCTTGCATGGGCACACAATGCATACTTTTATTGTGATTATGCTTTGAAAAAAGTGGAAATGCTTTTGAAGTTCTCCAGGTGTGTTGAAGGTGTATGTATGGGGGGGGGGAAGGGGAGGGTGTCGTGTGGGGAAGGGAATTGAGCCAGACGTTCT
The DNA here is from genome assembly GCA_033961575.1 of Aselliscus stoliczkanus. NCBI lineage: Eukaryota > Metazoa > Chordata > Mammalia > Chiroptera > Hipposideridae > Aselliscus > Aselliscus stoliczkanus. The sequence continues at coordinate 67,918,849 of CM066734.1, read as the reverse complement.
TGAATGTTCTTGCTGGCCACTCACAGTAGGGTTTGCATGATATACCTCTGCCCCTCTTAGGACCAAGTGACAAATAAATGAAAAACTCTTCTAGGAGAAATGGCAGAGAGGACTAGGGGTTTATGTTTGAGCCTGGACTTGGGGGTTAAAATTCTTATACAAAATAGGGGCTGTAGAGGCTGTATTCCATTCTGAACTAAGAAGGGGGTTACAGGAAACCTGCCTGCTTTTCAGTAAGTGAGTAGAGAAATTTTGTGTGAGACTTGGGGTGATGATCCACAGATGTCCTCTGAATTGGGAACTTTCTCCCAAATTCCTCTAAAAGAAGGAGCTTTATAAACTAATAAAGTCACATGCCATTTGGGAGCCTATAATTTGTAAACATTGGAGATCTGTGACTTAGGTTTCTTTCAACGCTCGAACCCACTATCTTTAGACTCCCTTTCTCATGGTCCAACATGGCTGCTAGAGATTCATCATGACATCACCTTTTCAGGAAGCAGGATGGAGGAATGGAAAATGAAGAGTGAGTGCATCCTTCCCTTATAAAATGCCTTCTAGAAAATGCTCCCTGATACTTCTGTTTCTATTTTATTGCCCCAAACTTCAATAATATGGCCGCTCCTGATTGCAGGGGAGGCTGCAGTGTCCCCAGGTAACAGCCTGGGTTCTGTTCCTCAGGAGAAAGGGGAAAATGGCTGTCAAAGTAGGGATACCCTGGAATGCCACCTCTCCACTTTTCTAGAGACAAATCCTTTCAAGACAGAACTTAAATATGACTGCCTGTGAGGCAGACCCCCTGATTCCTAGCTAGGCCCATTAACCCGTCTCTGTGCACACCTTAACATTTGCCTGTGTTAGAAATGTCGTATTTCACTGTAACTAATGTATTATTGTATAGGATCTGCCTCCTTTGATAAACCGCACAGCTCTTGTCGCCAAAGACTGGGTCTTAGTCGTTGTACCACTCCTTGGTTTAGTCACACTGCTCCCTGTTCTGTTTCATAGCCATATTACACACTGCCTGAGAGATTTCTCAGTGAGCCTGTGCCCAGCTATAATTGCCTGATTGGCACTTGGCTGCAGTGGCAGCGAAAATAGACTCTGTTGCTGCCCTGACAGGAAGCAAAGTGGTTTTTTTTTTTTTTTTTTTAAAGACTGATTTAAAAAAGCAGTTTACCCAATAGTTGCCTGGAGACAGTCAGTGATTGGACACTTGGAAAGTCATTCCACTGTTGGCTCTCAGATAGGTGATATCAGTTGAAGGAATTATTTTGGAGGCCAACCTTGCCCTCAAGTTGGACTGATGTAGGGCTCACTGCACTTGGAGTTCCTGTCTTCAGGACTGGAGAGCAACCTTTGTTTTTTAAGTAAACATGCCCCCAGCATTCTGTCCTGGGAATCACCTTCTCTTTCATTCCTCACCTCAAAGCAATAAGTCAGCCTCCTCTCTCTCACCTCTTGTAGGAGTTGAGATAATTCCTATTTCTTAATATGAGTGAAAGATCAGAGTCCTTTCAATTATAGGGTATCTAAAAAGAAAAAGCACTGAGGAATTTTTATTATAGTGGTTACCTATGTGAGTTATTAGATATTTTTAAAAGGAAAATGCCCCACAAAAACTAATGACCGGTAGCTGGTATTAGTAAATGGCCATGGCTATGACTATTCATTTTCATGACCCAGTGGAAACACTGAGAAACAGCATCCTCTGTGCGTTTCTCACAGCAAAAAAAGAGGAATTTGTGGAGCTGAATGTTGTCAGCAGCCAACAGATGTGGTTGCCGCCTGTTTCCTCAGGAACATTGCAAGATGTCATGAATAGGAGGGAGGGGTGGGTGACAAGTGGAAGCCCGATTCATCATGTTACAAGAGTTGACAGAATGTGATAGTGTAAAACGACGAAGTGGCTAATTCAGTGCCAAATAAAAATAATTATAGTTAACATACTTCTCGAGCACTTTTCAAGTGTTAATGCTAGTCTAGATGCTTGTTTGAGTGAATGATATGATACTGATTTTATATATATATATATATATATATATATATATATATATATATATATATAAAATGAGATCATAGCTATGTCTATCTGTCACCTGTTACAGGGCCTGGCACATAAGGTAAGCACCATTTTATGCCCATTTTACAGTTGGGAAAATCGGAGCACAGAAAAGTTAACTGATTTGCCTGAAGTCACATAGCTAATAAGTGGAAGAGCTGGGATTTGAACCCAGGCAATTCTTATTCCAGAGCTTGAGCTTGGGGTGGTGACTGATATGCTCTAGAAGTAAAAGCAAAACTTCTAAAAAGATCATGATCCCAACTAACCATCTAACCAAGCAGAAGACCTGCTCCTCCCTCTCTCCCTCCTTCTCTTAACAGCTGTTTATTGAACATTTTTTTGTGTGTGTGCATGGTACTGTTAGTTGCTAGGAAACAGTTTCACCTTGATGACTTCTAAACACATCTCTGAAATTGGAGCCCTTGAAATGCTTTTAAAAGGATAAATTTTGGCAGGAGAGTGGTTAGGACTACGATGAAAAAAAAAAAACCATTATAGGAGCAGAATGAACCATAGTCAATGTGTGGAACTATTTTTATTCCGTTTCTCATCACCCAACCTCTTTACCCTTGATCATGACCTGGTTCCCCCTCTGTATTCAAATAGTCCTGGAATCTGAGATCGAGAACTGAAATTATTATTAACAGGGGGAAGAAAAACATATATATTTAGTGTGAGTCTCCCTGCTTGGCATTGTGTGGGTGCTCTGCATTTGTTATCTGTTTAGTCCTTGTGTAACACAGATATCTATTGCCCACTGTTCCAGTTCCAGGTTCTCTACTGTTTCTGTTCCAATAAGTGTCAATCATGTTAAGGCTGGCAGGCAGGCTGGTTGGGACTCTGATCTGAATTGGATCCCAGAACCTCAAATGGTGATCCTCATGGTGGACCTTCTCTTGGCGTACCCATCTGGTATCCCCTGGTCATAGCTCCAGTCTCACTTGGGATGGGCCCCTGGTATACGGGGCAAATACAGTTGTCTCTGCTTTAGTTTATTTTTCGTTGATGTGAATTATTGCATATGGAATTGGGAAACATATGCAATGTTTATCAGGCACAAATTGCAATGGTTCATGTGAGATTTTTCTTAGCACCTTAATATTTTGCATCACCTCACTTCATAAGGTATATAATGCCTAATTACTATGTTGTACCCCTGAAACTAATATAATATTGTATGTTAACTGTAATGGAAAAGTGAAATATTTTGCATCACCAAATAGCAGTAGTTGAAAGCCAAGTAGGCTGGTAGAAGTAAACCATGGAGGCGAGCGATCCTTGTTCTTCCTCTCAGCTCCATTTGGCTTTGTGCTTATTAAAAGGCCTGATTTTTCCAGAACTTTTCTGGGAAAAGTTTTTTTTTTTTCTCTGATCTTCATAAGCAGCAGCCTCAGTCCTTCCTTGCATGCTTTCCACCCTGCACCCTGGCTGCCACCCCACTTTTGGGATAAAAGTCCCATATTTATTCTGTAATAAGAAATAGAAAACATCTTTTTATCTGTGGTATAATTTCCAATATTCTTATTGTTTTCATTAATGTTTTGGTTACAACTTGAATGGGATTTGAGCCTTTTGCCCCAACTCTATGTTTTCCATAAGCCCTGTTATAATGTAGTATGTGGTTTTGCAAACTATGAGGTGTTTGCTTAGTTGTCTTACTTTGGGACATTATTCATTCATTTTCAAGCAATGTGTATGTTGTAGTGGATATGCTTGGATATTCTGTTTTGTGCAGACTTACATTTTGTGCAGATCTCACTCACATGCTTATACACATAGATGTATAAAACAACAGCTTGAAGATGCCTGATGCTGGAGTCTGGGATCTTGGGTCATAAGGAACTTTTTTAGGGACTTCACATTTTCCATCTACTATCTGAAGACCTTGGACAGCATTTCTAGGAGAAGCTCGTACTGCTTTTGAAGTAGTGGAATATTGCAATGGTTTTCCTGAGGCATTTTTCTTTAGGATTTAGTGTCTTGGTAGTACTTAATGCAGCACTCTTCCCAAGGAAAACCACTAGAGTTATTTGTTGTGGGTGAAAGCTCTCAGGAGGTGAGTTGGATACAAGAAAACTGAAACTTGAGGATAATTAGCTTGTCTAAGAGTTGTTTTTTTAAGCTGTTGATATTCATTGGAGCCTTCCTGTACCAGTGTATGTGTATGGGAAATTTGTCTCAGTTTCAGACATCATTCATTCGTCATGTATTTATCGAGCATGTCCTAGGAATTTGGCAATATATGAGACAAATGTGGCCTCTGCCCTGGTGGAGTTACATTCCACCAGAAAGCACAGATCCTGGATACACAGTTCTGTGTGTGATGCCTGTTAAGAAGAGCAGAAAAGGAAAAGCAGGTTGTGTGGAATATGGAGGAGGTCAGGACCTTTTTTGGTCTAGGGGGCCTTGAGCAGGCCTCTCTGAGGAAGTGCTATTTAAGCTGAAACTCAAAGGATGAGCAGGAACTGGCCAGACAAAAAGGAGCAGGAAATCGTGTTTTAGGTGGAGGCTGCTGGCTGTGTGGAAACTCTAAAGAAGGAATCAGAGGAGACCAGTAAGGTGGGAGAGTTGGCCATCAGGGCGAGGGGCAGCCAGAATGAATCTGGAATGTGTAATGGGAGAGCTGCTCAGCCCTGATGCAGAAGGTAGGAGTCTGCAGTGCTGCCTGGCCCTAACCTGGTGCCATGGCTGCTTCTCCCTTGGAGGACAGAAATCAGATTTTCTCTATACTTTTTTCAATTACTGTAGATCATGACAAAAGGTTTACAAGGGTTTATAGCTTGGCTATCCCTGTTCTAAGCATTTAATTTCTTAACCATCCTGTGAGCTAGGTACATATTCTTATTATTCCCATGTTGCAGAGAAATAAGTAAATAGCCAGTCTCATAGTCATCAGATGGTGGAGCCTATCTTCAAACCCAGGCAGTTTGGCTGCTTTATCTATGCTAGTAAACACCATGCTATGGGGCATGATACAGGCTCTTTGCCAAGCATGTCTGTGAGGGGTATTGGGGGAGGGGCATGAGCAATAGTGAAGAGAATACAATAACTGAAATGAAGAGTGCACCAGAAGGAATCAACAGAAGAACAGATCAAGCAGAAGATTGAATCAGCTATTTAGAACACAGGGTGGCAGAAAGCACCCAATTGGAGCAACGACAACAACAACAACAACAACAACAACAACAACAACAACAACAACAAAAAAGCATTGAAATAATGAAGATAGTTTAAGGGTCCTTTGGGACAACATCAAGTGTAACAACATAGGAGTACCAGAAGGAAAAGAAAGGAAGCAAGGGATCGAGACCCTATTTGAAGAAATAATGACTGAAAGCCTCACTAACTTGGTGAAGGAAATAGACATACAAGGCCAGGAAGTTCAGAGAGCCCCTAACAAGATGAACCCAAACAGGCCCACGAAAAGACACATCATAATTAAAATGGCAAAGGTTAAAGACAAAGAGAAAATCCTAAAAGCAGCAAAAGAAAGATAACATTACTTACAAAGGAACTCCCATAAAATTGTCAGCTGATTTCTCAACAGAAACTTTGCAGGCCAGAAGGGAGTGGCAGGAAACAGTCAAAGTGATGAAAAGCAAGGACCCACAACCAAGACTACTCTACAGCAAGGTTATCATTTAAAATTGAAGGACAGATAAAGAGCTTTCCAGACAAGGAAAAGCTAAAGAAATTCATTGCCACCAAGCCAGTATTACAAGAACTGTTAAAAGGACTTCTTTAAGAAGAAGAGGGAAAACAAACAAATAAATGATCAAAAATATGAATAATAAAATGGCAATAACTTTGTACCTATCAATAATCACTTTAAATGTAAGAGGATTAAATTCTCCAATCAAAAGACATAAGGTGACTGAATAGATAAGAAAACAAGACCCATACTATGCTATATATAAGAGACTACCTCAGATTAAAAGACACACAGACTGAAAGAAAAGGGATGGAAAAAGATACTTTACACAAATCGAAATGAGAAAAAAGCTGGAGTAGCCATAATTATATCAGATAAAATAGACTTTAAAATGAAGATTATAATAAGAGACAAAGAAGGACATTACATAACGATAAAGGGATCAATCCAACGAGAATATAACCCCAGTAAACATCTATGCACCCAAAATAGGAGCACCTAAATATACAGAGTGCCAAAAAAAATATACACACATTTTAAGGAAGGAAAAAACTGTATTAAAATTACAATACTCAATATATACCGATAACAAAAGATGAATACAAATCATGTGTATACATTTTTTTGGCACCCCCGGTATAAAAAAAATACTGATTGACATAAACGCAGGGATCACCAGTAACACAATCATAGTAGGAAACTTCATCCATCCCATTGACACCAATGGACAGATCTTCTAGACAGAAAATCAACAAGGAAACAGCGGCCTTAAATGACACACGAGACCAGATGGATTTAATTGATACATTTAGAGAAAGAGAAGTAAAAGGCATCCAAAAGGGAAAGGAGTAAAATTGTCGTTATTTACAGATGACATGATACTATATATAGACTACTACCAAAAAACTATTAAAACTGATAAATGAATTTAGTGAAGTAGAAGGGTACAAAATTAATATTCAGAAATTGGTTGTATTTTTATACACCAATAACAAGCAATCAGAAAGAGAAATTAGGAAAACAATCTGATATATAATTGCATCAAAAAAATACCTAGGAACAAATTTATCCAAGGAAGTAAAAGATCTGTACTCAGAAAATTATAAAACATTGGAGAGATTAATTAAAGAAGATACAAATAAATGGACGCATATACCATGCTCATGGATAGGAAGAATTAATATAGTTAAACTGTCCATACTGCCCAGAGCAATCTGTAGATTCAGTGCAATCCCTATGAAAATACCAATGGCATTTTTCACAGAACTAGAATAAATAATCGTAAAATTTATATGGAACCATAAAAGACCCTGAACAGCCATGGCAATCTTGAGATAGAAGAAAAAAGCTGGAGGTATTACACTACCTGGTGTCAAATTAAACTATAAGGCTGTAGTAATCAAAACAGCATGGTATTGGCATAAAAACAGACATACAGATCAATGGAACAGAATGGAGAGCCCAGAAATAAATTCATACCTATATGGGCATTTAATCTATGACAAAGGAGCAAGAATATACAGTAGGGTAAAGACAGTATATTCAATAAATGGTGCAGCGAAAACTGGATACATGCAAAAAAAGAGAAACTGGATTAACCTTCTTTACGCCATATACAAGAATAACCTCAAGATGGATTAAAGACTTAAATGTAAGACCTGAAACTGTAAAACTCCTTGAAAAAAATACAGGAAATAAATTCTCAGACATTACCCTTAGTAATATTTTCACTGTTATATCTCCATGGGCAATGGAGACAAGAGAAGGAAATATACAAATGGGACTATATCAAACTAAAATTTTTAGTAGAGCAGAGGAAACCATCAATAAAACCAAAAGACATCCTACTGAATGGGAGAAGAATTTCACCAATGATACATCTGATAAGGGATTAATATCCAAAATCTATAAAAATGTTATACAACTGAACACCAAAAACCAAACAATCCAATTAAAAAATGGGCAGAGGACCTGAATAGAGATTTCTCCAAAGAGGACATACAGCTGGCCAATAGACATGTGAAAAGATGTTCATCACTAATTATCAGATAAATGCAAATTAAAACCACAATTACATATCACCTCACATCTGTCAGAATGGCCGTCATCAATAAATCAAAGAACCACAAGTGTTGGTGAGGATGTGGAGAAAAGAGAACTCTTGTGCACTGTTGGTGAGATTGTAAATTGGTGCAGCCACTATGGAAAACAGTATGGAGGTTCCTCAAAAAATTAAAAAGAGAACTACCTTTGAGTATTTCTCCAAAGAAATCCAAAGCACTAATTTGAAAAAAAAAAATGCATTCCTATGTTTACTGCAGCCCTATTTACAATAGGGAGATATGGAAACAACCAAAATGCCCATCAATAGATGATTGATAAAGAAATTATGGTGTATATATACAATGGAGTATTACTCTGCCATAAAAATGAATGAAATCTTGCCATTTGTGACAACATGGATGGACCTAGAGAATATCATGCTGAGTGAAATAAGTCATACCGAGAAAGACAGATAGTATATGGTCTCACTTATGTGTGGAATTAAAGAACAGAATAACTGAACAAACAAAACAGAAATAGACTCATAGAAACAGAGAACAAACTGATGGTTGCTAGAAGGGAGAGGGATTAGGGGATGGGTGAGAAAGGCCAAGGGATTAGGAAATACAAATTGGTAGTTAGAAAATAGTCACGAGGGTATGAAATACAGTATAGGAAATATAGTCAATAATATTGTAAAACCTATGTATAGAGGGGTAGTAGACTTATTGGGGGATCACTTCATAAATTATATAATGTCAGAACACTAGGCTGTACACCTGAAACTAATATAAAATAATATTGAATGTCAGCTATAACTAAAAAATATATAGTCATGGAATGTACAGCATAGGGAATATAGTCAGTGGTATTGTAATAGCTATGTATGGTGTCAGATGGGTAGTAGACTAGCTGGTGTTATTACTTTGTGAGATGTGTAAATGTCTAATCGCTATGTTGTTTTGTATTCCTGAAACTAATAACAAAAAAATAAATAAAAAAAAAAACACCTGGGAAGAGGAACTGAATAGACATTTTTCCAAAGAAGACATACAAATGGCCAACAGGTATATGAAAAGATACTCAGTATCTCTGATCATCAGAGAAATGTAAATCAAAATCACAATGAGATATCGCCTCATACCTGATAGAATGCCTGTTATCAAAAAGGCAAGAGACTACAAGTATAGGCGAGGCTGTGGAGAAAAGGGAACCCTTGTGCACTGTAGGTGGGAATGTAAACTGGTGCAGCCATTATGGAAAACAGTTTGGAGGTTCCTCAAAAAAATTAAAAATAGAAATACTATATGATCAATCAATTCCACTTCTGAGTATATATCCAAAGAAAGGAAAACAGGATATAGAATAGATTTCTGCACTCCCGTGTTCATTGCAGCATTATTCACAATAGCCAAGACATGGAAACAACCTAATTGTCTGTCAATGGATTAATGGCTAAAGAAGAGATATGTGCGTGTGCGAATATTCTTCAGTCATGAGAATGAAGGAAATTCTGCCATTTGCAATAGCATGAATTGGTCTTGAGGGAATTACGCTAAGTGAAATAAGCCAGAAAAAGGAAGACAAATACTACATGATACCACTTACATGTGAACTCTGAAAAACAAAGTCGAACTCAGAAACAGAGAGTAAAAAAGTGCTTGCCTGGGGCTAGGATGGGGGAAAAGGAGAGAGGTTGGTAAAAGGGGACAAACTTTCAGTTATAAGATGAATCAAGTCTTAGGATCTAATGTATAACATGGTGACCATAATTTATAATACTGCTCTGTAGAACTTAAACATTCTCCCCTACACCAAAAAAAAAAAAAAAAAAAAAAAAAAGTGAAGTAGTGGGTGTGTTAACTATTGGGTTGTCTGAAAAGTCATGACATATTTTTTCTATGTTTTTGTTGCAAAAATGTATCATGACTTTTCGGACAACCCAATAGATGAGAGGAAGCCTTTTACAATGTGTACATATATCAAATTACCACGATGTACACTTTAAATACCTTACAATTTTTTCAATTATATGTCAGTAAAGCTGGAGAAAATATAGAAATGTTGATAGGCATTTCAACTCCTTTCTTCCCATATATGTGGACCTTTTTACTATTATAAAATAGCAGCTCTTAGAACATGTTAGAAATGAAAATGTCCAATACCAGAATCTGTTTTGTTTTCCGCATTGAATTTCCTGTTGCTCAGGTAAGGGTGTATCTTTTGGAGCCTGCAGCCTAGAAATAGCAACCCATGCAGTTGTTGTTCGCTGGATACTCCAGGGTTGGAGAATGTTCGGCTCTGTGCCTGCACACTCCCCAGGCATGTGGGGCCTTTCTAAAAGTGGAACGGCGGCTGTCGCCCACTGATCCTCTGGTTGAGTGACTCAGATTGGCACAGTGCAGCTGGGTCCTATGCAGAGCTCAGACCAGAAAGAGGAACGTAAAAATAAAAAGTGATTGAACAGTTTAGGCAGAGTCAGGATACTTGAAAGCTCACTGGTTACTTTGCTAGTCCTTGGTCAGATTCTCCCTTTTTTTTTTTTTTTTTTTTTTTTTTTGCAGGAGATAGTGGTTAGAATGATGGTTTTCTGGGTTTCTTAGGTTTGGTAAAATGGTTTCATACAGTACAGCAAAACAAAATTCTGGGTGCTTCTATATGCAGAAAATATAGTTTTTGACTTTAGGACATTTTGTCCTTGTCACGAGTTAGGCTGAGCCATCCTGCTACCTGTTGGCAGTTCAACAGCAACTCAGCTCCGGCTGGGCATCAAACTGCTGTTGCTCAGAGCTCAGCTCGCACTCTTGAGCCAGCTCTTAACCAACTGAGCCACTCGGCCAGCCCCCCAGTTTCTTATTTATCACATTATTCAACGTTTAAGTCTTCAATAAACTTTTTTCCAAAGGAAACTCTATGGAGTTTCTCTCTCTGAAATAAGTCTCTCCCTTTTTCTCTCTCTTCACCTCCTTAATAGAATGAAATGAGCTTGTTGTTATAGTTCTTTTGTAAAATATAATTTTCTTTGTTATCTAAAAAAAAAAATGAGTAACAGTGCTTAAGTATGATGTCAAATATCCAACAAGAATAGTTTTTCAATGCTGCCATTTTGGAGGATTTTGATATTTGTATTATTAAAGTGTAGATTTGCTTTTTTTTGAAGCTTTGGTGCATATTAATGGAAACTTTTGAGATTTTATTTTTGGCATTTGACCAAGAGATTATTATTTTTTAAAATGCAAATGCAGATTCTAGGTCATGTTTACCTTGTTACTGGTAGCTTTGAACCATGTGAAAAAATTTTTTTCCTCCTGAATGCTTTGTGGTTTTTAATGAAGCATCTCTGTGATCTGAAGACTGAAAATTAAATCCCCAAAAGGTCTTTGTCTTGCAATAGCAATTTAAAAGAATAGTAAATATTTTAAAAGAATAGTAAATATTCCCATATATTTAAAATATATGGGAAATGTGAGTATAACTTATTTAAAAAATAAAATGATCTTAACATACCCTAGTGGAGACATATTTCTGAGAAAACATTATTTTTCTGCAATGTTTATATCATCACTCCAGTTCTGATAAAAGAGTTCTTCTAGGAATTTCTTACATTTCCATGATTTAAGTTACTCATTTACAAAAATCTACTAAGAGACTGCTAATGGCTATAGGTTTCTGTTGGGGGTGATGGAAATATTCTAGAATTAGATAGTGGTGATGGTTGGCCATTTATTTAAAATACTTAATGAAAATACTAAAAAAACCCTGAATTGTACACTTTAAAAAGGTGAGTTTTATAGTATGTGAATTATATCTCAACAAAAAAATCTGTTAACAGCTGTTAATGTTCTGATCACTGTTCTCAGCCCTAAAGACACCTAAACATACACATGAAATTAAACTTCTAGGTATATATTAGTCAGCTCTTGGTACAACAGTGCAGTATAACAAACCACTCCAAAAATGCAGTGGCAGCTAGCAATGGTATTTTTTTTTTCTTACTTATGGATTCAGGGGTCAGCTGGAGTGGTTCTGCCTCTAGCTGTGGGTTGGCTGCACTTGGCTGAAGGCTGTGGGTCGGGTACATGTGTGTTTGCTCTCCTTAGGCCAGAGGCTACCTGGGGATATTGTCTTCATGGCAAATGAATGACAGGTGCACCAGAGCCCTGCCAAATCATGCAATGGATTTAAAGTCTCCACTTGCATCACATCTATCACATTCCACTGCCAAAGCAAAGAGTGTGGCCAAATTCAGAGTCAGTGGGACAGGGAAAGACAGCCTGCTTATAGTTGGAGGGGAGTGAATATTTTTGAATAATACTTTAAGTATTAGGGAATAAGTCTGTGCAGAGTTCCTGGGAGCCACAAAGGAAGAAGTGAATATTTCTCCTTGGGCAGGGATCAGCAACTGTAAGGAAATGGGCATTGGGCTGAGTCTTGAAAAATGAGAAAAGCATTGCCAGTTGGATTCGTAAGGGAAGGGTGAGGAGAGGTGAGAGTAAGGGCTTGAGAAGGGCCTTCTAGATCTTGAGAGTGGCGTTCTTGAACAGAGGCATGGAAATTTGTAGGAAAAGGGTACATTTAGGAAGCAGCAGGGCCGGAGCAGAGCATTTGGAGAGGGCTGCTGGGTAAAAACCTTGTGCTTTAGATGTTGGTACCAGCTGTGGCGCTGGTACTAACAGGTTGGGTTCCGGAGTCAGATAGTTTGATTTAAAACTTGACTCTGCCACTGGTGCTGTGACTGTGGGGAACTTACTTAGCCTCTCTGTGCCTTAGTTCGTTATCTGTAAAATGGTAAGAGTATTTTCAGTATCTACCTCATGACCTATGTTTAGGATTGAAAAGTTAATACACATAAGGATCCAAAATAGTGCTTGACACACAGTTCAGTAGGTATGAACTGCTGTTACTGTTTTTTAAATGGAGTTTGGATTTTATTTGTAAACACAGGAGAATAGTTGAAAAGTAAAGAAAGGACATAATTATTTTATGTTTTGGAAAGATGGCCTTGGTGGTAATGTAGGGAAATGGTTTTGGGGGCCAGTACTGAAGCAGGGAGGCCCTAGTGTTGTTGTAGGAATATAAACAAGAAGTGATGACGGCCAGAAAAGAGGGAGCAAATGCGAGAGATGTTAAAGATGTAAAATTGATGAGATTTAGTGACTGAACATAGGTGAGAGGTGAGAGAAATGGAGAAATTGAGGGTGTCTCCCAATTTTATGTCCCAGTTAACTGAGTGGTATGATTTCCCAAGATAGGGAACATAGGAAGAGGAGTGATATGAGGAGGTAAAGGATGAGTTCAGGTTTGAATGTGTTAAGGAGCCTGTGAGACAATCAAGAGGGTTTAAGAAGCAGGGTTCTTCGGCTGTAAGAGTTAGGAAGACAGTGTGAAGTTTTTGGAGTTATTGCAGTGATTACAGTGGTTCAAGGCATAGTGGGAGGTACAAAAGCCAGAAGAGGGAATATAGATTATTTTTTTTAATTAAATTTTTTTTTTTAAATTGGGGAATTGGGGGAGGGGAACAGACAAGTTGCTGTCATTTTGTTCTTCAGTCTAGTTGTGGAGGATGTCGCATAAGGTTGCAGTAATATTAATTTTGTTCTCTATATAAGGATGAGAGAAACTTGAACATATTAGAAAACTTTGTGGAAGGAGAAGAGACATTGATTATACAGCTGTGAGAAGCAATAATTGATAAAACAAGGTTCTCAAGATATACAGGGAGAGAACTGAGAGTAGATATTAGTAAGAGAAGGGACACTTCTAGATGTTTGTCAAGAAAACTGTCAAAAGTTTTGTGATGGTGTATTAGTTATGTATTACTGTGTAACAAATTAACCCAAAACATAGCAACTTAAATCAACACATATTTATCATTTCACAGTTTCTGGGAGTCAGCAATTTGGGAAGGATAAGGTGGATGGCAAACAAGGTGTTCATTGGGGCTGCAAACATCTGAAGGCTTGACTAGAGTTGGAAGTTCAGTTCTTCGATGGCTGTTGGCAGGAGGTCTTAGTTCCTTGCCACCTAGACCACTGCATAGGGCTGCTTATGTGCACTTATAACGTGACAGCTGACGCTTCTCCTCTCCCCCCCTGCAGCCCAGGCCATCCCGCTGAATAAGTGATTCAGGAGAGCAAGGAGGAAGCCACAATGCCTATTATGACAGCCTTAGACTTCATACACTTTCGTGTCTGCCACATTTTATTCCTTAGAATTGAATCACTAAGTATAGCCCACACTTAAGAAGACGGGAATTAGGCTTTATTTATTAAAGGGAGGATCATCAAAAAATTTGAGGATATGTTTTTTATTTTTTATTTTTTTATTTTTTATTTTTTTGAGGGCAGTGTCACTGGCCCTCATATGTGGGACTCGAACCGGGGCCTCTGGCTTCCCAAGCCAGCGCTTAACCACTGCTCCACTTGCCCAGCCCGAGGGTATGTTTTAAAACCATCATAAGTGGTTACAGAATCAACATGTACTTTTAACTGTAACAGCTTATGTATCATGTTTTATATATTATAGTATAACCAATTCAATAGTAGGTATTCTGATATATAATCATTTGTACTAAGCCAGTCCATTTGCATAAATGGTGAGTTTAAGATGTTCTCTCTAGATATATTTTCCAAAAGGGATTTATTCTTTTAGCTTATAAGATCGTAAACAGCAACAACAAGCAGCAATATAGGAATAAAAAGCCACTAAACTTGGAATCTCACTTATACAAGTAGTCATGTGCACGCACTACTTATACTTAAATCCGTGATGCTCAAAATTTTGCTCAATTCTGGAGCCTTTTGTTCCAACAAAATCTTAGAGATTTGGGATTTTCTCAAATTTTATTTTTTTAAATAAGCATTCAATCATAATTACTGCCTCCCTGCTAGTGGAGAACTCTAGCTCTAGTTCTCAACTCTGGCTGCACATTAGTATCAGGAGCTTTAGATCTGAAATGGATCAGGGCCTGGCATTGTTACTTCATAAAAGTTTCCCCCAAGTGATTCCAGTGTGCAGCCAGGGTGGAGCCCCAGCAGATGATAAAACCGGTGAGTAAGTTACACAGGGCAATGTTGGAAGATGTAAGAATGAAAACTTATTTCAATGATTATTTTCTGTGGGTGTGTGTGATGGGATGTGCATCCAGGGAATATAGTTATATTTTCTGCCAACAACGTCATTCCTAGTTCATAGGATGGAATAAATGATCAGTATTTCATGTTGGATTCTGCAGAACAGTATGAAGTTCTAGATCCCTAGCAAATATGACAGCTGTTTCTTTAGGAAAGCCCTCCTGCCTTCTGCATCAAATCACAGCTGTCCCAGAGTGTAAGCTCACATCAAAGTCACTGTCCTTTACACGAATGCCATCAACAGTTCTTGGACACCTACAATTTGCCAGGTACTGTGCCAAGCACTGAATGCCTAAGCAAGAATCAGGCATAGATTCTTTCTTCAAGTGAGCAACTTTCCTTTGAGTGTGGGATGCCAGCAAACAGATGAGTAAGAAGAGGCAGAGGTAGCAAACTTTTAAGAATTGTTATTAAAACAGCACAGAACCATCCAGTCAGAACAGTCCAGTTAGAGTGGTGCCAGCCACAGACAGTTGAGTTGGTTCAGTGCATACTGGCTGTCTCTCAGCCCTGAGGGTAGGGAACATAAAGTATAATAAATACTGAAAGAGGAATGTCAACAAGAAGGAACAGGAGAAGGGAATGCTTCTAGAACTCCAAATTAGTGTTTCCCTTGCAGAGGGAACAGAATTAGCATAGTTGCTTGCACCAGTTCTTTGTCCCGTCTTGCATCTGTACTCTTTGCCATGTAAGCAGTTCTTACTAAAGAGGTAGAATGAGCTTCCCTACTGCTTGGATCTGGGGAGGCCTTGCTTGCTTTGGCCAATAGAATATGGCAGAAGTGGTGAGATGCCAGTTCCACGCTCACACTGTGAAATGTCTTGGGCAACTCTGCTTGTTCTTGCTCCTCTGCCATCATGACAACAAGATGCCCAAGACAACCTGCTGGAGGATAGGAGACCATGGACAGAGCCAAGCTGCCCCAGTAGTCCTAGATGAGGCCCTTCTAGATCAGCTAACAGCCAGCCAACACCTGTAGCAGGGTTTTTCAGCAGCGGCACTATTTTCATTTGGAGCTAGATAATTCTTCGTCGTGGGAAGTTGTCCATTTTAGGATGTTTAGCATTATCCCTTGCCTCTACCAACTACATGCCAGTAGCACCCAACCCCCTCCAGTTGTGACAACCAAAAATGTCTCCAGACATTGCCAAATATCCCTGGGGGGACAAAACTGTTCTGATCGAGAACTACTGCCCTAGACTTAGATGAGTATGTCCATCCAAGACCAGCAGGGTTACCTAGCGGCTAACCCTAGAGGCAAGAGCAATAAATGCTTGTTGTTTACCACTGGAGTTCATGGTTGGTTGTTATATAGCATTACTGTGGAGTAGGCAGCTAATACAGTGAGTAAAAACATGCAAACATGAAAATGGGAGGTAGAACTGGACAATTCCAGTGTGGTGGAGCACGAAGATTGGATTTGTGGGTAGAATAGGGGTTAGTGTGAGGTGCAGACAACGCTGAGAAGCTAGGTTGGGGGATGATCCGTGGAGACTGCAGGTGACTTGGTATGAATTGTGGACATGATTATTCATGGGTAAAAGAGAGCTGATAGAGGTTTTATTTATGTATTTATTATTTATCTGTGGCACAGGAAACGGAGTTATCAGGCTGCACTTTAGGCAGCAGTAGGGAGGGGGAATTGGAGGCAGGAGGAAAGGCTTTGCAGCAGCCCAGCTGATTGGTGCAGAAGGACTGCAGTAGAATGAGTATATGTTTGAAAAGGAGGGCATGGCTGCCAGGAGAAATTGGGTATAAAATTGATACAACTTGGTAACCTGTACATTGCTGCCTTTGCACATTTTGGTCCCCTCTCCTCCAGTGATCCTTTGCTCAATCTTCAATACACAGATCAGCATTCAGGAGAGTTTTTTTGGTAAAATCTCCCATGCCTCATGAAGGAAAAGCTGCTGTGGCTTTTACCACTGTTCTCCCCCCAACCCTCCATAGCCTGTGTTAATCTTTTCATCATTGAATTTTCCATCTCATATTTTAAGTAATCAATCGTAGGTCACTCTTCTGTATTATAAACTCCTCATTCATTTATTAAGCACCTACTCTGTCTTTGGCTTGGTGTGTGTGGGGGTGCTAATACACCTGTGAATTAGAGAGGTATATGTTTCTTTGAGCTTATAGGCTAGTGGAATAGCACATAGATAAACAGTACATGCTGTGATGAGGGAGGTAAAGAAGAGTATACAAACATAGGAAGGACACTTAGTCTGCAACGGAGGGTGCCAGTGAAGGCATCTTGGAGGGAGCAAGTGGCAAAGAGGTATGATATAGTATGGCAAGAGCTAAAGCCAGGGAACTGTGGGGTTTATGGCCTGGGGTTGAGAGGAAACACAGCACATTTGAGAAACAGATGAAAATCAGCAAAGCTTGACCATGAAGGGACTTATAAATTATGATCAGAGTTGTGTTGGGAATAACCACTCCAACTGATTTTTAATCATGGCCATATATCAGAACCATCTTATGGAGCTTTTCATAACACGAATCCCTGAGCCCCACTCCAAACCTATGGCATCATGATGACCAGAGTGTGTGTGTGCGTGTGCGTGTGTGTGTGTGTGTGTGTGTGTGTGTCTAGGATAGAGACCTGTAGGCCTACAGTGAAGAGGAAGGACTGGAAGGAACGGGCAAGATTGCAGTCAAGGAAACCAGGGAGGCACAAAGTAATCGAAGTGGGTGAGAATGGTGGCTCAAGCTAGACTAGTTCAGCGCAATTGGAAAAAACGTGTAGACTAAGATATATTTACACATTAGAACCAGTAGAACTTAATGTTGATTGTAGGGGGATGGATGAATGTGATTCAAGAATGGTTCCCAGGTTTCTGGCATGACCATTGAGTGGTACGTAGTGCTCTTTACTGATCGGGAAAATGTCAGAGGAGAAGGTTTCTTGAGGTGAGAAAGGTAAGGCTTTTAGTTTTAGTTTGAAATGCTCAATGGAACTTTTATATAGAATTGTCCACTAGGTAATTGGTTATAAGAGTCAGGATAGGGCCGGCCGAGTGGTGCGGCGGTTAAGCGCTGGTCTTGGGAAGCCAGCGGCCCCGGTTCAGGTCCCACATATGAGGGCCAGTGACACTGCCCTCAAAAAAAAAAAAAAAAAAAAAGAGTCAGGATAAACACCTCGCCTGGAGATAAAGAATTGTAGATCATCACTGTGTACCTGACCCTTGAGGCTATGATAGTGGATGAAATTGACCAGAGAGTATGTGAGAAGTAAGAAGAGAACCATGGAGCACTACAACATTTAAGGGATGAGTAGAAGAGGGACCTCCTAAGAAAGGAGATAAAGAAGCCATAGATTTTGGTGGACAGCTAAGAGGGTAGACAACTTTTGGAAGCTAATGGAAGACAACTTTTCAAGAAGGAAGGGGTGAACACAATTTTCAAATGTCGCCAAGGAGGCAAATAATGCACTGAAAACTGACTGCCAAACTTGGCTACTAAAGGTTGTTGGAGAGCTTGGCTGGAGCTGGTTCAGTGGAGTGGTGGGGTTCCGTGGAGTGGTGGGGTCGAAGGCAGACTACAGGGGAGCGAGCAGTTAGTGGGAAGTGAGAAAGTGGAGGCAGTGAGGGTCCTTCACATTAGGTTCTGCTTTCTTGGTCATCATGGACTCCTCAGCACTCAAAATTTTAAGTAAATGAAAGTGTGGGTAACAGGAGAGGAATGGATTTAGGTTAACGTAAAATATTTAGCCTGGTTGTTTGGGCACATATCAATGGCTCTGGGCCCATAAATGTCGTTTACAGCAAAGCAGAAAGGGCAGCCTGAGTCTGGCTTTATGTTTTAGATGTAGAAGGCAGAAGATGCAAGTGGGGTTTGGCTATGTTGAGTCGGATGCTTTTTCTGATCCATAGGTTTTCAAAATCATTCTAAATTTTACCAGGGACTTCTTGCAGTTGACCAAAGCTAGCGTTTCCCCTCAACTTTATAAGCTTGGGAATGTGACAGATCTTAAATTTAAAAAAAAAATAGGAATGAAAAAACACTTTCTGGGTACAGGTGAACTAGAACTGGTGGAAGGTGGAACACACCCTTTTAGATGAGCAAGGTGGACTACATTTGTTATGGTATTTTCAAATTGCATATTTGATTTTTCAGCGTTATCTAACTTCTCTTTCCTTTTGAAGTCAGGAAAATTCAGTTGTACCCTGAACCAATGGGTAATTGTGACCTGGCTGTGGTCCACTTGGGCAGGCTTTGCTTCCTTAATGAGTGCACTTCCTTCATCTGTTAGTGATAAGCAGGCCAGTGAGGAATTCTTATCTGCATATATGGGTTCAACATCTGTTTCTGTTCCACTGTGTTTCAGTTTAAACTTCTTTGCTAAGAAATTAATGCAAACAAGTAAGCCCCCTTTTCATACAGCCATTTTGGACTGAGAGTATTGTTGTTATCTGAGCACCTTATATAGATGAAACTGATAATTCAGAGTTTTTTCCTGCTATTTTGAGTGATGCAGAAATCATTGTCATGTGTTTCCCTAATGTCTCCTGCAACGAGTTTTTTTTTTCTTAAATGTAATTTTGTGGATGGTGCCTACCAAGTTTATCCTATGGGTGATCAAATATGTTAGAGTGCTATAACACATTTTGTCTGCATATAAAAAACATTCCAGAAAGGAGAGGAGAAAAAAAACCTGCCATGGAAACTCTGTAGAACGCCCTTATTTGTTTTTCTGAAAGGAAATTCTAAAACTGGGTAATAATGTATAAAAGAGCAATGTAGGCTGTGTAGCTCGCTTCCAGGAAGTGAGCTCAAAAAAGAATGGATTTGGTGCCCTGTGTGTATCAGTGTAATGTAGGATCTCATTTCCCTTTTCTCATGAAGAAGGGCTATGAAAAGGTCCAGCCAACAGTCTGATGAATTTTTCTTTGGAATGCAACCTTTTTGCAAGTATCAGTGTCAAGGACAAATGGAGAGCTGCAAGGATTGGGGGGGGTGGGGGAAGGCACTTAAAATGCCTTTACACATGTTTTTGGCATCTTGAACACGGAAACAGTGCTATTTAGAGTAATTTTGATTAGAGTAATTTTGAGAAGGGGAGATCAATGTCTAAAAAGAAGTAATTAATGGTCAATGAATTGATACATCGATCAGTCAGAATTAAAAAATAGAATGAAACCCAGCAGCAGTTTTATATAAAGACTGGTAGGCAAACCAGTGTCAGTACGACATCCAGGAGCAACACCAGATTGGTCATCTATCGATAGAACTCAGTATCTGACCTCCAAAGGCTGCTACACTAGAACTGCTGGCACCTCCTTTGGAGAAGCACCATCAGGCCTGCATGGGCATCAGTCAGTGCACGTATACACATATTCAGTAGAGCGGGGATGAAGCGCTCAGGCAGAGAGCCGGGTGCACCAGGTGGGAGTTGCAGCCACACCATTAGCAGCTGGGAGTACTTGGGAAAGTTACTTAGCCTCTCTAAACTTCAGTGTCCTTATCTATTAAATGGTTATAATCGCACTTATAGAGTTGTCTTGAGGAATAAATGACTTAATACATAAAAAGCATTAAAAGAAATGTCTGAAACATGATAAGCACCCATCATTAGCTCTGATTATTCAAGAATGTGTAGTCGTGCTCTGTTTGGCTATGACTTTTTCTGAATTGGATATGTTTACAAAACGGCCAGTCAAGCAATTACTTGTTGTTGTTCTTTAGCAATTACTTTTTGATGAGTTAAAATGGGATGAATATAAATGGGGGTTGGGGGAGCTATATGGAAATCCAATTTTTAATCATGTGGAACACTAACTAGGAAATAATTGACACAGAACATTCTAGCCTGAAGCATTTAGGAAAAGTGTGGCTGTTTAGCAAAAGTGTGTCAAAGAGATACAACCTGGAAAATCATCAGGTCAAGGGTGGGGTTTCTGATGTGCATCAAATTCGGGGGTGGGGGTTGGGTGGTTCTGTTGTGTGCTGTATGAAAATGAATTGCATACTCTTTTAAAAACTAAGATGACCATTAGAGCTATGTGCTGTCGTGGACACTACAGCTTTTGGTCCAAAGGGCACTTTTGAATTATCTGGGCTTTCCTTTTCCCCAAATTCTGGAGAGTGATAAAAGAATTAGCTATCAGAATGTGCAAAAAAAATAAAATGGTATTTTACTTCTAAGACATAAGTTGTTACCCCTGCTAATAATGAAATAAATGATCGTGCATGCTGTATTGGTTTTAAAAAGTTAAATGATTTTCATTTGTCTTATTACAAATGGATGGAAATACAGAAAATCAGAAACTGCAGGTAAGTACAAAGAACAAAAAAATGTTCACAATTCCTTTCACATGGAAATCTACTTACCTAAATATATATATATTTTAAAGGGGCTCACATGGTTTCTATTTTAAAATATATTATAGACTCATTTCCTTTACAGTGAATATGCATCTACAATATCATTGAGCAATTCATAAAAATATAAAAAGATAGATCAATAAAAATTATGTAATGGTTACTCTGTTGTCAAGATGTGGGTTGTTTCCAAACATTTTTACAAACATGTTTTTAAAAAACCGGGGCTGGCCCCTTGCCAGCCATGCATAATTATGAAGCTTCTTCGATTGAAAAGTTATTTATTTTAATAGAACAAACAAAGCAGCTGCCCTCTGCATATACATCTTAGCTGGACCATTTCTTGATGAAAACATGGCTCTCTCAGCATTTGAGGAAAAATCCATATCAGTTTGTGAAGGAGACACATTAGTATTTAGTGAGGACCCAAGCGATGGACAAAATAAGAGAAGATAATTACCTTGGAAATCTACCCTAGGCAACTATTTCATAACTTTTGCCAATTAAAACTTGATGCTCAGTTTCTTAAAAATGTAACTTAGTATAGATCCAGCAATTCTACTCCTAGGTATCTATAAAAGACAATTGAAAACATATATTCACACACAAACTTGTGAGTGAGTGTTCATAGCCGCATTATTCACAATGGCCCCAAAATGGGAACAGCCCAAGTAGCTATGAACTGGAGGGTGGATAAACAAAGGTGGCACATCCATGCAATGGAATACTACTACTTAGAAATAAAAAGGAGCGAACTTCTGATAAATGCTACAGTATGGATGAACCTCCAACACATTATGCTAAGTGAGAAAAACCAGATGCAAAAGACTATACATTGAATTATACCATTGATATGAAATGTCCATCAAAGGCAATATACAGAGACAGAAGTGGTTGTTTGGGACTGGATTTGGGAGTGGGGATTAACTGCAAGTGGGCATGTGGAAGCTTTTTGGTGTGATGGAAATATTCTAAAACTGGTTTGTAGTGATGGTTGCACAGGTCTATGAATTTACTAAAAATTACTGAATTAGATATTTATAATGGGTGAATTTTATAACATGTACATGTAATTCACACATCCATAAAGTTGTTTAAAAAAACATGGATGCTCAACACTTGATAATCAAAACTTTAAAAAAGGAAGCTGATAAAAATATGTAGCAGAAGCTCCCAACCTGTCCGCTCATCAGAATCTTTGGGGAAATTTTAAAAAAGAGTCTTGGAACTGTCCCCAGCTGTGGGAGTCCCTTCTTTCAGTGATCTTCCTAGGTTGTTGTCATGGCTAACAGGGCTGGAAACCACTGCTCTGTGCCTTTAGATCCTGAACTACTATAAAAAATACAAAGACATGCAGAATGAATAGGTGCTGAGTTTACCTTCCTTTCTCATCTGTGTTGTCAATGACCAGTCCCACACTTAGATACCTGTGGTTTGCCTTGCAGGCTTTCTTCTGGTACCTAAAGCTAGATTTGGTGCATCTGTGCATTCACCATAAGGAGCTGACTCACCTCAGAAGCATCAGCACCATGGAATTTATTTATTTACTTACTTACTTACTGGTAAGATAGAAAACAAACATTAGCCACAGAGCAAACAACATTCCTGTTCCCCCTGAATCCTGGGTGTCCTCTTTCTTTGACCCATCCATCAACTTGATGCCATGTGCTTCCCACTTCAGTGCTTACCAAAGCTTGGGTGTCCCTGTGTATTCCTGCTGCACCTGCTTCTCTCAGACAGAGAGGGCTCCGTAGGCTGGGCAGCCTCTCTCTGCCTCCCTGGAATTCTGAGGAACACAGTTTTTCTTCATTTCGTTGACTGCTTGCTGCTTGTTTCTTATGTCTGCACGTGTGTCCTGCTTAGTTCAACTTAGGTCATCAAATACCTCCAGAGGGCATGTGACGTGTAGGAGGGTCTGTCATGTCATGGTGTGCGATGTCACCATGCCATGGGCTGTCAGATGGTATCAAGGTACCCACACTTTGGAGTCTGACTAGGGTTGCCAGATTTAGTAAACAAGAATAAAAAGTACCCAGTTAGATTTGAGTTTTAAATAAATAACAAAATGTTTAGTATCCACATATCCCTTTATCTGAAATTCAAATCTAACTTTGTATCCTATATTTTATTGGGCAACCCTAAAATTTCTGTCAGACCTGGCTTCACTCAGCTTCTCCACTTGGCTAGTTAGGATTTCAGCAGGTTACTTGACATCTCTGAACCTTGGTTTCTTTATCTGAAAATTAGGGTAAATATTGCCTGTAAGTGTGCGCTTCCCTCCTTCTGAGTGGACTCTAAGCTCATGGCAGGAGCAGTGGCTAGTCTTAGGTGCTGAGTTTAGAACTTCTGCTTATATTTTATTATCTGGAACTTAATCAGATGGCTCACAACTAGTGCCAAGAGTGGCTTGGATATGGCTTTTATTCTGAGCAACCGTGTGTCTAAGCTACAAATTGAGGATTCTGTCATGGGAAGAACTTGGGGATGATCAACAGTCTTGGCCATACATTTTGTTTTCTCTCTGTAATACTGTTAAATAAATGCTATCAATTAAACACAATTAATAAAACAAAGGGTATCACCCAGTTGCAACAATGAAGAGATTGTTTGTATCATTGCCAAGGATACCAAATGGGGGATTGTTCTGGGATTCACTTGTTGTTTTATCCTGCCATATTGGGAAACTATTTTAATCCTTCAATGCTCTACTTTTTCCATTTGTGTGGTCATATTGTGCCAAAAAGAGGAAAAAAGGTCTATGTTGATTGGGTCCACAGAAATAATCCTATTATATGGCTGAGTATTGATCCTGTTTTTGGCACGTTACCTACATTTTATAGACTTCATTTCTCTTGATGGCTGAGTGCAACTGGAGATGCATTTTTGCAGGCTTTAAGCTCTAAAGTTAGCACATAAAGCAAACATCATGTGTAGTTAAAAGTACTCCTGAGAGTGGGCTGATGTAGTGACTCACTTTCAAATAGAAATTGGGAAGGGAAAAACAGTAGCTTTATAGTGGAGGAACCTGGCAGCACCACCTTTACCAAGTATTCAAGGTTAATGTCATCAATAATAATAGTAATTAATAATAATTAATAATTGATCATTGATAATAATAGTTGACCTCATTTGCCCTCTGATACTATCCAAGAGAAGGGCACTTCATCTCTGTGTTATTCTTCTCAAAAATTCATATCTCAATTCGTCATGAGAAAGCATCAAACAAACGCAAATGGACATTCTACAAAATATCTGACGAAGGACTTTTCAAAAGTGTCTGATCATGAAAAATAAGGGAAGATGAAGAAGCTGTCACTGATTGGAGGAGATTAAGGGGCCATGATGAATAAACACAATAAGGATATTCGTGGGGAAAATGGTGGACTCTTAATAAAACTCTGTAGTTTCATTAATAGCATTGTACCAATGTTAATGTCTTAGTTTTGATAAATGCACCCTGGTTAGATAAGATATTAGCATTGGGAAAAGGTAGATGAAGGGCATATGGGAACTCTTTTTGCAACTCTTCTTAAATCTAAAGTTATTTTAAAAAAAATATTTTTAAAGTACTTCTGAAATTCTCTTGAGAATGTCCCACGTTGTGAATGAGAACCATGTGCTACCTCGAAAGAAGATTTGCATGTTTGTTTTTCTTCCAGTATTAGAGCGGATTACGTTTTATCAATAGATATTTAACTTTTTTTTCCAGTACTGAAGATAAAACAGTAAACAAAACAGTAAAAACAAAACAAAACAAACAAACAAACAAACAACCCTCCCCTCATAGAGCTTACATTCTAGTAGGGGGAGATAACAAATAAGAGAAATAAGCAAAATGTATAGTACTTTATGTTAAATACTTTTAAGTGCTATAGGGAAGAATAAAGTAGAGAAGGAAGAAATAAAGTGTTGGAGGGTTGATAAAAGTTTAGATTGAAAGCTCAAGAAAACCTCACTCAGAAGCTAACTTTAATGTAAAGACATGAAGAAAGTGAACAAATGAGTCAGGTAAACCATATAGATATTCTGAGGAAAAAGCTTCCAGACTGAGCAAAATAGGTCTTGAGGTGTCACATGCTTGGTATGTGAGTATTTGAAGAATAGCAAGCAATGCTGTTTGCTGATTTGAGCATCAGAGTAGCTAGTTTTCATTTAGGGTCATGATGCAGAAAAAAATATGTTATTTTTTAACTCCTGGAATCACACTCAGCTTGGTGAGACTCTTACACTCTACGAAAGGCATATGGGAACTCAGCCTGATTGAAAGGGCAGTCTTCTTCTAATCTTATCCAGTGCCATATGCTTATTCAGTAAAATGTCCATAATATTCAAAAATGTTACTTTTCTCTCTTTCATTTTTCGTTAAGCACATATGGTTTATATTGAATTTGTTCAAGGCATGTTAGATGTGACGACATAGTACGTTCATAATCAAGATGTGGAGTGTTGCCAGAAAAGGATGACTTTCTCTTTGATGGCTGCCAATATTCTCTGGCTTTCCTCATTGTGTGCCCACTCCCCTACCTGCTTGTGAGAGGAGTGGCCAGGAGTGTGCTCTGTCTTTATTCCCTTTGGTAGAGGACAAGAATGTGACAGCTGCTGCGGTCAGTAAATTATGATGATTCTGCTCTGCTCTCCATGAATGTCACTCTCACTGGCAGTAAAGTGTACATTAATAGGGTCTGTGGGATTGTTGCACCTGGTTTTGGCATACACTTTGATAAAGGATTCCTTTATTATAGGTTCCTAAAAGGCAGTCTCTTTAAACATGCCTGGTGAGACGGACTTGGCCAGTTACACAGATGTGTGTTCTAGTTGTTCCCTCATATGTAGCTAGTTAGTCCTTTGAGGGAGGCTGATTGGCTGAAAACTGCTGGAAATAAAAGAAAACGAGAGTTTCTCTCATAGAAGAGAGAAACATTGTATCATTTGGAGCCTTAGTACCTTATAACAAATACCATGGTTCTAAAACCATATAACAAAAACTTTTATCTTGACCTCTTCAACCTATAAAAATGGGTCCTTTTCTTAGCTATCTAGACTTGTATGTATGAATATATCAACTGTAAAATTGGAAAGACCTGAAGATGCTTGTACAAAAAGAAATAACTTTCCTTTTATTCAAAATGTATTTTTATCATCTGGCTCAGACTTTTTCATTTTTAGGAGATGTATAAAATGGAACCCTTTCAATTGGATTAGCTCAGCAACTATTTTTATTATGTCATTAGGAAAAATAACAATGGTTTTGGAATAAACATAAAATGTACTCGAGTCTGAAATATATGGGCTTAAATAGAAACTTTATATCTGAGGGCAGCTTTTTATCCCTGCTTTTGGGACTGAATTCTTTGTCTATGTAAACTTAGTCCATGTCATTTCTAACGTTAACTACATAAAGAATTTCCCTCCATTTCCGAAGTGTGCTATGCCAAAATAGGTTCTGTTTTATGTATTATTGACAGTTTGCGATTGAGCCCTATCAGCGCTGCCAGGAGAGGATTGTTGAGTCCCTTGTTGTGGTACGTTAAGGAATGAACACTTTCAATAGGACCCTGATTGTGGCATACTGATAGAATCAGAAGTGGGATTCTTGGGTTACACTTAAACCCTCCCAATGAAAAGGACTTTTTATTATAGTATGAAACGAGAATGAAATATTCATTGGCTTGGAACCTGTTAAATTCTTAAATTTCATATAGGAGGTGCAGAATAAAGACCCATTGTGGACCAAATCAAATCTGAAAATCTCTATCATACTCCCAGCAAACTGGAAAAGTTGTGCAGCTAGCTGCACTATTGGTCTTGGTATTTAAAACCTTTGGATTTCCTGAGACTGGTAGTGGAGGGGAGCGTAGATGTGAAAATGCCAAGGATATTGCTACTCTTCTTGATCTGGGACTGTATGGACCTCTGTGACCTTTAATTCAAGATTCCCTATTATGAGTCACCTTCATGTTGTCCTGGAAATCATTGTGTCAGAAAGCACCTAAGTAGCTTTCTCTTGGTTCTGTGATGGGTAAGTATGTATAGGGCAAGGCAGATGATTCAGAGCGCATCTTTGGTGGCTGCAGGAATCTGAGTGCTTGGAGACCTGGCAGCAGGTTGTGGCACCGATATGTAGTGCTTGGAACAAGGATCCATGTCAGAAAAGAAGCTAAGCATCAGACAAGAAGCTAAGGACCTTGCATGGGTTATCCTTTCAATCTGTGTAGACTGAGTCATTAAATCTGAGTTAACAGCCTCTCTTCCTTCCCTGGACAAAAGGACAAGACATGCTGCTCGATGCCTGAGAAACCAAATTGCAAATGCATTTACAGATAGTATTAGAGCACTGTCTGCATAAGACAAGGAGTACCAGGAATATATTCTTTAGCATCTTTGCTATTCTAAACCAGTTCCTCATTTAAAAAAAAAAGAGAGAGAAAAAGTTTGCCTGTGCTGTATGATTGTTAGGTATCCAGTTATTTAGAAAAATAGTTTGATTTGACTCCTTGTAGCTTACCTTGGAGAAGAACAATTTGGTATGCTATTTTGTAATTTGAAAATGGATTTTATTTCTCAGCTGGATTAGTAGAAGTGAATGTATTCAGTGGTGATACAATTATTTTTACTTTTGTCTTCAAGAAAGACAAGAAAATATACTATTCTGTTAAAGTACTTCTTGGTGACTAGGTCTCAATTTCCTTGCTCTTAAGCCTGGGTGTACTTTTGTGGAAGTTCTATATGTATTTTTTTTCTCGTTATGGTTCCTTCTCATCTCCATTCATTCAGCGCCTACTATGGGTCAGGAATTTTTCTAGCTCCTGAAGGATCCCTGTCTTCAGAGAACTTATATTCTAGAGGGTAAAGGTAAAAAAAAAAAAAAGAGGTAAATATATGTGTCAGATAGTGATAAGTGCTATGGAGAAAAATAAAGCAAGGCGGTTTAGACAGTGAATATTTGAAATGGAAATATGCTGTGTATTTAAGGTGGTTTCACTGGGAAGGTGACATCTGATCCGTGAAAGGAACCCGGGAGAAACCTATAGCAGCAGTTGAGAAAAGAGCCCCTCTGGGAATGGGAACAAGACAGAAGCCAGAGTGATGGAGTGAAGAGGGTGGGGGGGAGGAAGCAGTCAGAGCAGACTCCCGCAGAGAGGTCATGGGCTCAGATCTGTAGGATCTCACAGGCCTCGGGAAGATTTTAGATGTTTTCCTTTGTGAGTTGTATCCTAATGTGATCGCTGGCACTTCTGACTCACCTCTTTCATCTTATTCCTATGCCATCTCCAGTTGTTTCACACACCAGACTTATCAAGGTTTAAAAACAAAAACAAAAACAAAACTCTGAACAATGTGTTCATTGTAAATGATTGAGACCTAGGTATCTATTTCTATTAAAACACCCTTCTTTCTATGTGTCTTTGGCTGGGGAAAGCATTATTTGCGACTGACCTATTTAAATATGCTGAGCTCGGTGCCCTTCCCAGTCCAACAAAATGTACTTAATGCTCTGCGGGGATAGAAGGTTTGTATATTGTTTGTGTCAGGATTGAATTGTGTGGGTATTTGTGTGTCTGGTTTTGATGTTCACCTGCATCAGGGTATTTTTAGAAAGTAAGCTCTGGGAATACAGGTATGTTCTTGGTATAATGGTTGTTGTGGTTGACTCTCTGACATCTGGTCCAATCCACCACTTTTATGTCCAGTTCTTTGTACTAAGTCAGTTGTGGCTTTTCTGTGCTCCTTGCCAAGGATTAGTTGAGGAATGAGCTGGGGACTCAGTCATGGTCATGGCCAATGTTGGAGGGACTTCTATGAAGGGTGTCCTTGCTTCTAAGGAAGACATGAAGGGAAGGTTGTCTTTTTTCCTCTGGTCATTGCTGTGTCTCCATGTGATGCCTGGAACCACTGCAGCCATCTTGCTACCAGCCTGAAAATGTAGTCAGTACTTTCTGAGCCATGGAATCATCCAGCTCTTGAGCCCACCTGCATTGGGCTTTTTATGGTATGAGATAGTATATATCCTTATTGTTTGAGGCAGGATTGTTTGTTTGCTTGTTTCACTGACAGCTGAAAGCATCCCAAGGGATAAAGATGTGTTAATTCTCTTTCTGCAGCCCTTCCCAGATACATTATATGGATTTACACTTAGTGTTTTCCAATAATATTCAGCCTCCTGGGCTTTCAATTTCCTGAAATAATTTAGAAGATTAAAATGGAAACATGGCTACTCTAACTTGCCTTTGTAGAATAACTGGAATTTTGTATACATGAAAGGACTATGATAACTTTGTGTGTTTCCAGCGTTGAAAGGACTCTTTTGACAGCATTAATTGATTCTAATGGCTTTTACTCTGCTCTTTAATTTAACAGCATCAGAACTGACAATAGTAAAAAAGAAAAGGTAAATTTTAAGACATAAATCCGTGCCCAATGCCAGATTCATTGGGGCCTAGTCTTGTATAAACCCAGGCCCTTTAAGAACTTAAAAAAAATCGTCCAAGAACTTTGGATTTATCCCTTTGTCCCATTTTTACTAAGAGTAGTTATAAGCACAGGTGATGCTGGCAAATTGAGACACCGATATATTTAGGGTTCTAGGGTGGCCAGAAGTGAATTCTCCTCAGTGTCTGTACTTTTCCATCATGCCACTGAGTTTAGTGGCTCGGGAACATTACCACTTTCTTTATTGTGAAACAATATTTTTGGTGTTTTGTCCTAACTTCCATATCTCTTTTAGTAGTTATAAAGGCTTGGAGTAGAACCTTGCTTCTCAAAAGGGGAGTGAGCAGGTAAAATGAAAAGTTTGGCTGAGACCCTGGGAAAATGCTAACAGGGAGTGTCTTTTCTACATCAGAATTGAAATCTGAGAGGTTCAGAGGTCTGCACAAGGTAGCTTTGTGCACATTTCTCGGATTGCTGAGTCTGGAGTGAGCTACCTGACAGGCCTCTGATAATCAATTCCAAAGGACACACTGTTTTCTTTCAAAATCTACTAGGGAAAGGTGGACAAAAAAGTGTGAAATAAGTATTTTCTTCCCAAGACACCCCATCCCAAGCATAGTATCACTGCAGGATACTGACAAAGACTTAAAATTGCACATCTCTCTTGCTTCCTTCTCACCTGAATACAACATGCAAACACCAAATGCCTAGGAGGAAGATAGTTCCTTTTTTTTGGGCAAAATCGAGGCAATCCTTGTGTTATGCTATACAGAAACATAATAGGAAAATTCTATGAAAAGATTTTAGCTAATGAACATTTACGGGGTGCCCACTGCTGTGTTACCCTGTGATGTTACTTAAGCTTTGCAGAGATAAATTAAAAATTGCCTTTTGTATCCTTGCCTGCTTAAAGGGGAAAATAGAAAGGTGAAGTGTTATTATTATAAAGTAAAGAGGTTGATTTTCATGGGAGGCTTAGTACAGATCAGTCTCATTACTTTGTCTCATTGTTTATTGGAAAATCATGCTGTTTTACACAATACAGACCTCTTTGCTTGTTTCTTACATTAAGATTTCTCAGTGGGACAAATAAGAGGAAAAAAAATCCCATAAAAACAGAGGATGAAGAGGGTAGGAGAGAAGGGAGGGAATTTAGAAGGAGAAGAAATAACATGATTTGCTGAAGGTCACTGAGATCTGAGGAGATGGAAGAAGTGGAGATGTATACAATTAAAATAAATGAGGACATTTCTTGGCTGAGAGAAGCAAGACTCTCCTAATAAGATCTCATGTAGTTGATCAAATATGGTAGCTTCTAGACATACCTTTCAAGAAAAGCAGTAATTATAATAAGAATATTGGCTAAGGGTTAATGAATGTTTATCATACATGTGCCCATACTGGTGGGAAGCAAGACTTCATGTATGTTATTCAGTTAATTTTACTCTTAATTATCCAATGAGGTAGGTACAATTTTCATTTCCATTTTTTGGAGGAGAGACCTGAAGATTAGGGAGATTAACTTTCCTAAAGTCTCAGTTGATAAGTAATACAACCAAGATTTAGACCAAGGCTGTGCCCCTAACGGCTTCCCTATGCTGCATTTGAATACTTGAGAAAATAAAGCAAAATGTACAACTGAAACCACTTTGTATGCTTTTGTTTTAAAAACAGTAGCAATAGAAACTTCAGTAGAATTTTAAAGTTTAAAAGGTCTTTAGAGGTCAATTTACAAGAGAGAAAGCTGAAGTCCAGAGGGTCAGAAAGTTCTGAAACTGGTCATGTGGTACCTTGGAAGAATTCCAACCCTTGCGTTTCCATTTTTCAAAAAGCATAAAATGCATATTCTACACGTCAGCTTCTGTTGCAGCTGGTTGTTCATTATGAACATCGGCAGATATCAGTTTTAAATTGGACCCTGGCATGAGTAATGCTCAAAGCATTACATGTACTTGGCAGTCCATACTGAATGCAAAGATGGGATGTAGGAAATTTTTCTCTCTTGTACTATCTTTCTCATTATGCATAGGGTGAGGAGAATGGAGCACTTAATGCAGTTTATTTAGGAAGTGTAGTATACCAACACTAATTAAAATTATTATTATGCTATATTGCCAAAGGCTTCGAAATATAGTTTAAACATGACTTGATGTTTTGTAGATAGATTGTAAAATAGATATCAATATAATACAAATTCGGGTACATAAAATTGATGCTAGAATATCAATTCCAGGACATTTTGGTGAGAATGTGAGAAATTAGCCACAAATGACACTTTGTACCTTGAAATTTGCAACAGAAATTGAGCCCCCTTTTTTTGTTTTATTTTTAAAAAGACCTATCCAAATGTTGAAAATGAAATGAATAGGAATTACATAGGGATGAAATAGTTCATGCTGATGATTTTACATAGTTATCGTGACCTAAATGTTTTCCAAGTCCAAAAAATAAATAAGCCTAGTGAATCAAATCTAGGAAAATATACTGAATGCTGTAAAAATGCCTCAACTGCCTATTAGACATTTTATTACTAAATTTTCTCCCGGGGTGAGGCTAGGAGATGGAATTTCCTACTTGATTTATAACATGAAATTTAAGATATAAAGAACTCTGTTGCTCTTTCTATTTTAAAGGACCCACCAGAGTTTCTTGTTCGGTTCTTTGCCAGTTGTAACCCTGTAAGTTCCACCCAGCTCCTGTGTTGATCCTATACAATTTCCAATTCAGTACATTTCAGTTGACTTGCTTGTATTGAATTCCCATGGCAAGCCTTATCAATCTCATTAATACCATGCCCTTGTCAACTGCCGAGAAGAAAAGTTGGACTTGTGATGAATTTTGTTGGATGAAAAGATAGAATGATGGGAACCTCTTATTCTTTCTTTTCTTCCCTCCCTTTCTTCTCTTGTCTCATCTCCTCTTCCCTCCCTACCCTCCCTCTCCTCCTGTTTCCCTCCCCTGTTCTCCTCTCCTTTCTCTCCCCTCCCTTTTCTCTTCTCTTCTCTTCTCTTCTCTTCTCTTCTCTTCTCTTCTCTTCTCTTCTCTTCTCTTCTCTTCTCTTCCCTTCCCTTCCCTTCCCTTCCCTTCCCTTCCCTTCTCTCTAAATACTGTACTTTAAAGGAATATTATAAAAACAAATTGATTTCAAATAATTGAGATTTAATGAGTTGGGACAACTGATGAGTGTTTGATAGCGGGTATAGGGACAGGGAAATGATTTTTAGGTGTTTAATAGTGTGTGTCTGAGCTAGGATAGGCTACATTAGGCTTCAGTAACAAATAACCCCAAGATCTCAGTGGTTGGCACAATGGAAGTTTTTTCTCACTCATGCTGTATATCCAGTATGGGTTGGTACCCAGACTGACAGAGGCGTTCTCCATGACATCCTTTACCACGATCACCCTTACAATGGGAAGGGAAAGTAACTTTTGGCTGGTAACTGACTCACTGGGCAAAGCAAGTCTTACAGGACACTTAACTGCAGAGGGGCCAGATAAGAGCTATGTGGCCATGTGTATGAATAGGTAAGCCAGAAACCAGTGACAGGTAGTGCTATTCCCTGCCTTTCCCTGAGAAAGAACAATATCAATAAAGATTAAGGTGGGTGCAGTGCCAACACTTGAGTTTGGGGCTGCCCCTCCAAGAGAATCTTCTTTTTTTAAAAATTTTTTAAAAATTAATTAATTTATTTTTAAATTTATTTTTTACAACACTGTAATAGTTATACTTTTTACCCCTCAGAATGACAATCCCCCTCCCCCAATCCACTGCCCCACTACCCCCCATATCATAATATCTGTTACAACTCCCCTGACCCCACTCCCACACTGTACTCCTTATCCCATGACTATATATGTATACATTCAATCACAGTTTACACTCAATATTATACAACATCAGCTTCAGGTGTATAGTGCAGTGATCAAGCCTCTATCCCATTCCAAAAGCAGTCTCCCCAACAAGAACGTGACCATCTGACACCCCACAAAACATTCACAACATTATCAATTACATTCCCAGAACTGCCTCCCATATCCCTGTGGCAACATTGTAGTCCCTCACCTACACTGTCCAAAACCTTCCCCTTCTCCCTCATCCCCACCCACTCCCAGCCAGCAACCATCAGTTTTCCCTTTATATCTGCTTGATATGATTTCAATCTTCTTAAATTTACTGAGACTTGTTTTGTGGTCTAACATGTGGTCTATCTTGGAAAATGTCCCATGTGCACTTGAGAAGAATGTATATTCTGTTGTTTAGGGGTAAAATGCTCTAAAAATATTGATGAAATCCAGCTGGTCTGAAGTGTCATTAAGGCCACTCTTTCTGTGTTGATTTTCTGTCTGGAGGATCTGTCCATTGGTGACAACGGGGTATTGAAGTCCCCTACTACGATAGTGTTAGTGTAGATCTCTGTCTTTATGTCTGTCAAAGTCTGTTTTATGTATTTAGGAGCTCCTATGTTGGGGTGCATTGATGTTTACTAGGGTTATGTTTTCTTGCTGAATCGATTCCTTTATTATTATTTAGTACCCGTCTTTATCTATTATTGTAGTCTTCATTTTAAAGTCTATTTTGTCCAAAATAAGTATTGCTACTCCAGCTTTTTTTCTCATTTCCATTTGCATGAAATATCTTATTCCATCCCTTTACTTCCAGTCTGTGTGTCTTTTGCTCTGAGATGAGTCTCTTGTAAACAGCATATACATGGGTCCCATTTTCTTATCCACTCAGCCACTCTCTGTCCTATGATTGGAGCATTTAGCCCATTCACATTTAAAATTATTATTGATAGGTGCGTATGTATTGCCATTTGAGAATCTTCTTTTTAGAAAGCAATGAACAGAATTTGATAAACCAATATTACATATGGAGGCAGTGGTCAAATAAGTGATTCCCTGGATGTGTTCCTGTGTTCATTCTTTTTTTCTTTTATTTTAAGATTTTATTAGGGAAATAGGGAAGAGGAACAGTGTTGGGGAATTGGGGAAGGGGAACAGTCAAGTCGTTGTCCTTCAATCTTAATTGAGGAGGGTGCAGCTAGCTCATCTCCAAGTCCAATCGCTATCCAGCTGCCCAACCACAGCTCACGGCCCGCTCAGCTCAAGGTGCCATGTTCAATTTTAGTTGCAGGTGGGCCCAGCCCACCATCCCATGTGGGAGTTGAACTGGCAACCTTGTTGTTAGGAGCACATGCTCTCACCAACTGAGCCATCCTGCCACCTGTTGGCAGCTCAGCGGCAGCTCAGCTTGGGCAAAGCTCACTGGCCCACGTGGGAATCGAACTGGCGATACTGTTGCTCAGAGCTCATGCTCTTTTTTTTTTTTTTTAAAGATTTTATTGGGGAATTTGGGCAGGGGAACAGCGTTGGGGAATCGGGGAAGGGGAACAGACAAGTTGCTGTAATTTTGTTCTTCAGTCTAGTTGGGGAGAACGTTGCTTCACTGGCCCATGTTGGTATCGTCACTGCGCTCTTCCCAGATGAGGCAGATAGCTTGCTGGCCTCTGGATGGTTGCTCACAGCAGCTATTGGCAGCTCACGCTGGCTGCCGGCCACTCACTGTAGCCTATGGCAGCCCACTGCAGCAGGGGCTGCAGCCTACACCATTGCCATTGCTGGGGTTCGCACAGACCAATTCCAGGTGGAGCTGTTGTTAGCTGTAGAGGACAGTGTCACTGGCCCTCATATGTGGGATCCGAACCGGGGCCGCTGGCATCCCCAAACCATCTCTTAACCAATGTGCCACTCGGCCAGCCCATCAGAGCTCATGCTCTTAACCAACTGATCCACTCAGCTGTCCCTGTCTATGCATTCTTCATTCTTTTGTTCTTTCATCTCTTCAATAAATATTTATTGAGGTATCTATCATATATCAATTATATATTGTAAGCCTTTATTTATTTATTTTCTTCATTTTCATTTTACTTGTATAATCTTTAGTGTTTGTTTCCTTAACACATTTTTTACTGCCTTGTCAATCTCTTAAGTGTGTGTTTATTTTGAGTCTTATTTTTTAACTTTCTTAGGGTGTGGGTCTGATCTGTTTTCTTTACCAGGCTATCCATATATGTTCTTACAAAATATTTGACAATCAGTGAGTAAGCATAGTGTATTGGTTGTATTTTTCTCAATATTTCTATGAAGCAGTTAAAAAAAACCCCAACTATCCTAGTTTATTAACATTTTAATTAGCATCTTAAAGTTTTACCTATAAGACATTAGGATAATTTTTCTCTTGCTGTTCTACTTGTAAAGTCAAATGACTCCATTACATGTCACTCAAGTGAATAAAAACCCTCTGAATAATGAGTCAAGTTATTCTAGGGGAGGGATCTCATTTAGACAATGAAACAAGGCATGGTCCTTGAGTGTGACTAAAAATTTTTTTTCACTGGACCCTTGGTTCAGCTTTGCTTTGTCTTCACTATTTTTATTGTGTGGATTGACTTGTAATGTGGTCTTCTAATTTTATCTTCCTCAGAGCTGGGTGAGCATGAAAGTATCTTATCTTTGTAGCCTACCACCCCTTAAGCCCCACATAATACCTTGTACATAGCAGCTGTTCAATAATAGCTTGCTAAATGGATTTGATTTTTATTGTCTGTAGTGATTGAAATTTTGAGGCAATATAATGCCAAAAACAAAACCATAATCATTTAATAAAGGAAGTTGTTGCAGAACTAAGTCTGAGGAAAGATGGGACAGAGAGACTGCATTGAAGATTTTCTGTATGGAATGTTCTAGTCTGTTTAGATTGTCTTGATGTGTTTCAAGGGAGCAATTTGTTTCACTTTGCCTATATAAAATTAATGTTTCTAAAATTTTAAAAAAGTAACTTTTTGATGTAATGAAGCCCCCATCAATCACTTGTACTTTCTTCTTAGTAACTTCAGTATCTTCCTTTCAGGAGGGAGGCTGAAGTAAATTCTTCTGGGACCAAATCCAGTGTTTCTGCCTTGAAGAAACATAATTAACTGACATTTTAAAAGCTACTTTATAGTCCTGTTCTGAGTCTGGGCAAAAAATATTACTTGATTTATAGTTTATGTAAAGTCTACTTTCAGAATTTGGGTGTGTTTTATGGTAGTTTTTAAAGTTGATTACTTTCATTTTTATTCAGTAAATTATCTAGAACAGCTGTGTGATGCTATCAGAAGCTTGACTTTTACCTCACTGTGCTTGGAAGGCTGAAGCACAGGAAAATATTTCACAGTGAGAAGGGCAAGCATATGTGCACAAGGAGAAGGTAACGGGATAACTATCGTTAATGATTTCCTTCTTATTTAAGGGTTTAGATTTTTGCGAGGAAAAAATTATTGAAATGTCAAGGATTTTGTTTTGTGAGGTGGATTCTCTGAAGCCTTGGTCTCAGAGCCCAACAATGGAGTAAGTGTCATATGGTAAAGACACTACCAAGATTTTTGTCATTAACATAAAATTACAACAAAACATTGGATAATTTTACCTTCCTTTTGTGTGTATGGTAACAATTATTCAAGTGAACCAGATATATATTCATTATAATAGATCTTAACAAGGATACCATTTTATGTTTCAATGAAAAGATTCCCCCAGACTTACCATGCTTCAGGAAATACGATTAAGAGTTGGTGACATTGGTTCACAAGCCACAGGCATTCTTGGCCATTTGAGAGTATAGGCATGTGTGATCTCTGCTTCCAAGCGTATGCGACTATCATTGCTGACTGTTCTGAGGTATTCTAAGATCTCATATGTCAGTTCAAGTTCATGTGCGTGAGCCTGAGCCCCACTTACGTGATAACAGATCCTTCCAGCTTTCTAATAAAGAGGCTTTGTGTTGGTCCTTGTGTTGGTTCTTGGGATTTAGTTAGAAGAAAGAAATTCCTTCCTGAGTCCAGATTCCACGTTGGGCGCTTCCTGTGGCCTTCCTCCTCTGTGTGAGGCATGCTGCAGGCAGCAGTCAGTCTCCATAGGCGAGTGGTGTCAGGGTTGTCATTTGGCCTTTCTGTGACCTCTGGGGAAGGTGCCAAGCTAAGTAAAACAAAACAAAACAAGACAAAACCCAAACAGCCCAGGTCTAGACTTGAATATTTGAGTATTTGAAGGCATTAGCCAACTGCTGCTACTTTTCCAGGTTCTTGGGATTCAAATTCCAGGCTACCAATGTTCTGAATATTTCAGTTTGTCACTCAGTGGATATACCAAGGGCCTGCCGGACTTAGTTTTGTGGGTGTCCTTCAGAAAAGTTCCTGGAAACAATATAGGCAGGAAGTAGTTATAAAGCTATTGGCCTGGTCTCATTTCATACCTCCCCTCAGTCAGTGTCTTGTCCATAATTGGTGCTCAAAATACCAGGATGAATGGATGAAGAATGAATATCAAGCAGATTTCCTAATAGAGGCCATGAAGTGATCAAGGGGCAAGTGGGCAGGGTAGGGAGACTAGCCTGGGAAGGCTTGAAGGAATCAAGGAAAATGAAAGGCTCTCTGGGCTGGGGAGGATGGAGAAGGTTGAACAGCAATAGCTGGTTTGGAGAAGGAAAAATATCTGATTTTTTTGAAGCTGTAAGTCTGTAAAATGTTCTTCAGAACACAGAAATGTAGACAGGATAGGGTTGCAGTTAAAAAGAATTGGGCTCCTATCTATGCTCTGTCACTTACTGGCTGTGTCTTTGAGCTGGCCACATAGTGTCTGGGCCTTTTGTACAAGTTTAATAATTGGGATAATGTATTTTGCTCAGTATTATTCTGAGATAAATAATGCACATAAAAGTGGCTAACAACATTGTGTTTATGGATGTGTGTGTGTGTGTGTGTGTGTGTGTATAAAATTTCATTTTATAATTTATCAAGTGCTCAGGGCAGTGTTCTCAGCACTTTCTAAGTTTTAACTAATCCTCATAGCAACACATTAGGTTGGTATTATTTTTCTTGTTTTTCAGACATTGGCCAGAAACATTACATGCCCATAGTCATCCAGCCAGTGATCAGTGGTCTAAGATGAGGCAGTCTTCTAGATGCTTACAGCACAACACTTTCCATTTGAATTCCTACCATGGATATTAATGTTGGCTAGATGTGATAGTGAAAGTATCACAGATCATCACTGAGTCACTTTTTATTTTAGTCAAAGCTGCCATTTATTCTCCCACCTCCTTTAAAAAATACTGAGAGCAATTTTGGGGGTTAAATTGTTTGTATTTACTGGTTGTGTTACTATACAAGTCACTTAGTCTGTTAGCCTCAATTTCTTGAACAATAAAATAAAAACGTTATGTTTCTCAGCAGATTGCTAGAACAGGTGAAATAAGAGAATGTATATGAAAACAGTAAATTGTAAGACAACATAGAAATGAAGGGCACCATCACAGTATTTGATGTACTAGTTGTGATCAAATACATCTTTTATTTCCCTGGTCACAGCATAAAAAGAATAATTACTTATACTGGCTAATATTTGGTAAACATCTATGATGTCCTTATGCACCTGTGATATTTTAAACTTACTTCTGAGTCTCATGTTACATAGAAATTGAGTTTTGAACTTAAAGTCAGTATAGAAGGTGAAAAATGTATATAGTAAAAATTATTCTTAAAATACCTTGATGTGCATCCTTCCTTAGTTGAGCTTTAGGATATGAGCTCCAAGGAGTTTGTTCTTTTGTCCACTGCTGCATCCCAGGCGTAAAAGAGTGACCAGTACATATTTGTTGAATGAATTAATAGTTGATTTGCATTGAAGGGCTAATTTTATGAAAAGGTGACACCTTTTAATGCTAGCACCCCATTTGATGCAGTAAAAGGCTCATCCTAACAAATCCTTATGGGAACTCCCTTTGTGGAGTCTGTATAGTTGAATTTCCCTAACTTAATGCAAATATGACATGACTCCACTGTGTATGCTTTTGTACTTACAACAAGCTGCATAACACCTATTATTATCCCATTCAGAAATAAGGAACCAAACTCAGAAGAGTCAAAAAAATTTGTCCAGATTCTCACAGTCAGAGCCTCCCTGATGGCCCTCAAAATATGTACATTCTCATGTTCAAAATGCTGGGTTTTTCAGTCTTCCTCCTGCTGCCAACTGAATAGTGTCTGTTTGCCCTGAGCAAAAGTAGGGAGTGAATGAGCAATACGAGTAAGAACGGAGCAGTGTTTCTTGTGTGATTCTATGGAATCAGAAAGAGTAGTTGCATCAACAGGTATTGTTTCCACCTGAAATAGCATCATCATTTTGTTTAGCCCTTTTTTAAGCATCCATGACGGTTTCAATTTTGGAGACTTCACTTGGACTGTACTGAGGGTATGCTTCCAAGATGGGAAAATTATTGCCCCCAACAACTACTGCCATGGAATCTTCTAGCACTATAAATTGGTCCTGATGTTTCTGATAAATTCCAAGGATGATCAGCAATTTGGTCTTCAAATTGAGGCACTTTTGCAGCAGGAACCAATGATCCAGAATAAATTGTTGGCACCTGTATTCTGATGAAAAGTATTTTATGATATTTACCAGCCCTAACTTGGTCAGCACATGGGTTTTGTGTAGGTCAGTGTAGGAGAATGTGCTTGCTTCATTTTGAGGACTTTTTATTACATAAGCTTGGAAACTTGCCTTGAAATTCTGTGATATGACTTCTTACTCCTGAAGTGATGCCAGGACTTGGCTTATTTTTCATGCCAAATTTAAAAAATGTTGTTTGTAAGCAATTGTATTTGACTCATTATTACTCATAAGCACCTCATGTCAGTGGCTTGAATTTTGAGTCAGTTCATTAGGAAATATTCAGCAAACAACACTCCTTGGGGCATCTCTGGGTGTAGAATATCTAGAGGATTAATGTAGCCAGTAGATTGTTTATTCCATTATGACATTTCAAATGTGAAAGCTTCACCATTTAGGGGAGGCAGAAAATGTATCAAGTGATAACCAGCAATAGATATTGGGTAAATCTTGACAAATTTGATTAATCTTTTAAAAATATGGGCATCCTTGCTATCATTAAAAAGCTGTCACTGATACCTAAATAAGAAGGGTGATGATTTGGTCTATAAGCTAGTGGGATCTTTATTCAGAAATTGTGTTGAAATTCATTTATGGGGAGCTCCTGTAAACGAGGTCACAATACAGAAACACTATTAATTTTTTAGAATTACATTCTTGGCGCTTTTACTCCATAATGTTGTCAGATTTTACAGCTGCAGTGTAATTTGAAACAATGAGAGACTGCCCTTTTTATCAACCAGAAGGGGTTTTGCTAAATTAGCTTTCAGGTTACACGGGGATTGAGTTGAGTAATAGCCAACTTTATTCACTCTTCTGGGGTCCTTTTAATTGAAGCCTTTCCCTCAATTTACTCTTTTTGATTTAAATTCTTTATAAATGAAAGAGAAAAAATCCTAATAGTAGTTACCCTTCATCCTTTATCTGTCTCAGAATAGCTAAGAAAGAGTATTGTGATGGGAATTCCTCAAAATGGCACCATAAGAGGGCTTTATGTCTTATGCTACCAAAACACTTTTATGTAAACTTGAAGAAAACACCCAAACAACCCATCAGATTTTGAATGAAGTCACAGGGGAAACAAATGTCAGGGCTGATTTTAGTGGAGTAGCTGAGGATGAATGCGTTTTCATTTTATTGCCTTCCAGAAACAAGGGAGATGGCAATTCAAGGTCCAGCTGATACTTGTATATGTTCCCAGGAGGCTATGTGTAGGATTCCTAGGGCCTGTAGGTTGTATCTTTCACAATATTTGATTCTGCTTTCTTGTCTTGGTTAATTTAGTCTTCACTTTCTTCAGTATAGTTTCTTGTGGTTCAATTCAGATTTGGCCTCATCTCAGTTTACTTCTACTCTTTCGCTGGGCCCCGTGTTATTGGTGCTATAGGAAAAAAATGATTTCTTCCTCTCCCCGTGACTGTTGTTTTTATCAATGGTCCTTCTTTGCCTTCCCCTGAAGAATTTGCCCTCAGAGCACTTTACGTCTTGACCTGTATGTGATAGCTCTGATTGGATGCACTTAAAATAAAAAGTGGTGAAAAAGAGAACTTCTTGTATTTCATGCAAAACAGCACCCCTCCCCTATGATGTCAATCATTGCAGCAGTTGCCTCCCTCATCCTTGGGAGTCTGTGGGAACTATTTGGGCCCCAGACATTTGGGGCTTAAGTCATGTGCTTCCATTTTTGCTACATAATTGGTTCATTAGCCCGCCTTCTGGCATTAGTCAGCTCATCCCTGGATTAGTGAAACAGGCCTTTGATTTTTCTCCATACTTGCTCCAAA
Source organism: Aselliscus stoliczkanus (assembly GCA_033961575.1). Classification (NCBI taxonomy): domain Eukaryota; kingdom Metazoa; phylum Chordata; class Mammalia; order Chiroptera; family Hipposideridae; genus Aselliscus; species Aselliscus stoliczkanus. The sequence goes on along the minus strand of CM066734.1, from coordinate 67,876,930 downwards.
ATTCAAAAGAAATGCTATCAGGGCCAGCCAAGTGGCTCAGTTGGTTAAGACCTCGCTCAAGAGTGCGAGCTGAGCTCTGAGCAATAGCAGTTTGATGCCCAGCCCGAGCTGAGCTGCTGCTGAGATGCCAACAGGTGGCAGATGGCTCAGCTAAAAACAACAACAACAACAAAACAAAAAAACCCACAAAAGACTTACTGTCATCTTTTTGTTGGGTGATAGTAACCCTCTCGGACACCCCTATAATACCTATTGATTTCTCTCTGCTCTGTAGGAACCTTCTTATAGCCAAAGCCTTTTAATCTGTTTTGTACCCCGGATCCCCTTGACTGTCTGTCTGGTGTAGTCTATGGATCCTCTCTCAGAATAATGTTTTAAAGGTATCAAATACGATACATAGTTTTACAAGGGAAGTCAGCTACGTTGGAATAAGTTATGAAAATATTAAATTTATAATATAGTAACATGAATTTCTTTTTCAAAAAACTAATTAAATGAGAAGATTCCGTGGTGGGTCTAAGAGCTAGCATAATTTTAAAGTATTGACAGTAAAAGATGTTTTTGATATCTACAGCTGTAATAGGACAAAAAGAAATCTCAGATTTCTTTTGGTGTCAAAGTCACAGATTCTGCTCAAATTACTGTGGTTTACTAATTGAAGGAAATGTCGATTTTCACTTCGATTTAGTGAAATAACATGTAATTTTTCTTCATTCAAGTTCACAGACATCCTCAATGTGATCCACAGACTCCTATCTGTCTATGTATGTAGTCCCTCTTGACTGTTTGCTTTTAATTTACTTCCCCGTACCACAACCCCTATCTGCTTGGGACAATGATATCATCTTGTCTTTCCATCTCATTTTACTAGTCCTTGCTCCTCCCTGGCCTGACCCTCAAAGCCTTTACATGGTGTTATATAAATTAACCCCCTGCAGCCTTTCCTATTATGCTTGTAGATGTTTATACAGCTCAAGAAATTCTTCCCCACCTTTAGGTTATTTCTTTTCCCTTCTGTTAGACTCCAATTAAGACTCTCAGTCTTCTCAAACTCAACCATTGAGTAATAGCCTACATTTGTAAAACAGTTTTTACACTGTGAGTTTTTGCCAAGATGTCTCACTTGGTCTTAAAAGGGAAGAAAGGTATATATTATTATTCCATCCATTCATCCATCCATCCATCCATCCATCCATCCATCCATCCATCCATCCAGTATTTATTGACAGCCAACTATGTACTGGCTTCAGATCTAGGCACTTGAACATGGCAGAGAAATGCTTTGTGATTGCCCAGCATGGAGATCTAGTCTAACTTTAGGGATCAGGGAGGACTAGAGGCTAAGAGATTTACAATAAGATCTGTAAGATCTGGTGAAAGAGGATTGGGGGTGAGGAAATGGAGGGAATATCCCAGGTAGAAGAAACAGCAGGTGCTTTTCTACAGATGAGAAAGGAGAGTGTTCCTCAAAGTTCAACGACTTGTCAGAGCCACACAACCAGGAACCTGGGAATCCTTACCTCTTCACTCTGTGCCATCCCAGGGTTAGAAATGACATTATCTTCTGTATAGTGTTCTGCTTCTATTGACTATTTCAATTCATTGCTGCGTGGAGTTAGCCAATCTGATGTATCTGTTTTTTATCTTTCCCTTTCCAAGTTGGATGTTTGTTGAAGAAATGTGAAATGTGTGTGTGTGTTATAAACTCTAGTGTTAAAATTCTGTGAACTTACTTGGCATATTTAACATTATATAATGATGATATAAAAGGGTAATAGTTAACATTTATTAAGCCTTTTCTGTGTATCATGCACTCTTCTCTATTTTACACATATTCATTCACTTAAACCTCAGAACACCCCTCTGAGATAGAGCATGTTACTGAAGTACACAGGGAGCGAGTGGCCTGAGCTTACAAATACATCTAGCACATAGTCAGGCTGACATTTGAAACCAGATAGCTGGATTCAGTGCCTTTTTTTTTTTTAATTACTAACTTTTTTCTTGGGATAGTAGAGAGATAAAAACTTGCACAAACCCTTTGCTTGCATAACATTCTAACTCATTATAGCCAAAATTATCAGCCAAAAATTACTCTGTTGCTGTTTTGCGTTTGTTCAAGTGAGTTTGCCTTGAAAGTTTAAGAGACCTTCACACCTCACTTTTTCCTCTCTCTCTGGTTTGGCCACAGTGCCATTCATTGACTGGTTAACACTTTAACCACCCGCTCCTGTGGTTCACTACCTGCTGATGAGCTCAGCTCTTAGAGAAAGGAAGGGTAGCCCTAACACAGGTTGAAATGCCTGTTTAAAATCGATTGCAGGGACTATGCATTTTTAAAACCAACTCCATTAGCAAAGGTTACTAGCTATATATCCAATTTAAATTAAGTTCTTTTAAAAAAATGTTTTCTTCTACTTTGAGGCTGTGATCCACAGCTCACCCCCACAGTTACACTCTGGAGTTCTGCCATTGAGCAGCAATTTATTAGGTACAAACTGAAGATTTCATATGGAGCTCAGTTTTCCTCATGCCGCATGTAGCCAAATATTTTTAATTGTGTTTAAGAAAGCATCCAGTTGCAAATTAGAGGGTATTAATAAATGAAATATAATTATGTACTGAAGATATCCAACAGCTGTTGTTCTATCTCAACCCATATTTTCCCTTTACTTTTCAGATTTGAAGACTTTTATTATTATTTTCTTTAGCTGAGCCATCCTGCCACCTGTTGGCAGCTTAGTGGCAGCTCAGCTCGGGCTGGGCATCGAACTGCTATTGCTCAAAGCTCAGCTCACACTCTTGAGTGAGCTCTTAACCAACTGAGCCACTCGACTGGCCCCCAGGTTTGAAGACTTTTAGATAATTCTGGGTTCTATAGAGGTTACTTAAGGATACTAAGTGACTTGAACCTTTTTTTAAAGAAATTTTATTGGGAACAGTGTGTTTTTTCAGGTCAAGTAGTTGTCTTCTACCTAGTTGTGGAGAGAGCAGCTCCTTGGCCCATGTGGGAATCGAACCAATAACCTTGGTGTTATGAACCTGTGCTCTAACCACTTGAGCTAACTGGCCACCCCAACTTGAGGCTTTATAGCCATAAGGGGAAATAGAGGTAAAATGGGAAACTCTAAAATATTAATATTTAGGGCAGTATTTTAAAAAGTATGGTAATTAGGTCACATATATGCATGTGTACGAGAAAGACACATACATTGGAAAAGGGATATGGGAAACTTTTTTTGCATTGTATTTTCCTACTGTATTTTATTATATTGTATAACACACATATTAGAATAGTGCTTCATAAATGCTATGAAACTAGAAATCAGTTATAAGAAGAAATCTGGGAAGCTGAAAAATAAATGGAGCCTAAATAACATGCTACTAAATAGTGAGAGGGTCACAAGTGAGATCAAAGAAGAAATCAAAAGATACCTCGAGATAAACGAAAATGTAAACACCGCGACCCAAAATCTCTGGGATGCAGCAAAAGCAGTCCTAAGAGGGAAGTTCATGGCACTGCAGGCCTACCTAAAGAAGGAAGAAAAAGCTCAAATCAACAGGTTATCCTTACACCTCAGGGAAATGGAAAAAGAACAGCAAAAGAAGCCAAAGGGGAGTACAAAGAAGGAGATAATAAAAACTAGAGTGGAAATAAATGATATAGAGAACAGAAAAACAATACAAAAGATCAACGAAACCAAGAGCTGGCTTTTTGAGAAAGAAGATAATCAAAATTGACAAACTTCTAGCCAGGCTCATCAAAAAACAAAAAAAAAAAAGAGAGAGAGGATTCAAATTAGTAAAATCAGGAATGAAAGAGTGAAATGACTACAGACATCACAAAAATACAAAAAATTTTAAGAAATTACTATGAACTACTATATGCCAACAAATTTGACAATCTGGAAGAAATGGATAATTTTTAGAAGCATACAACCTTCCAAAGCTAACTCAAGAAGAAACGGAAAGTCTAAATAGCCTGATTACTACAAAGGAAATTGAATCAGTAATCGACAAGTTCCCTACAAACAAAAGCCCTGGACCAGATGGCTTCACAAGTGAATTTTATCAAATATTCAAAAAAGAACTATCACCTATTCTTCTCAAACTATTCCAAAAAATCCAGAAGGAGGGAAGGCTCCCAAATTCTTTTTATGAAGCCACTATCACCGTGATTCCAAAACAAGATAAAGACAGCACAAAAAAGGAAAACTATAGGCCACTATCACTGATGAACATAGATGCAAAAATTCTCAGTAAAATATTAGCAAACAGAATTTAGCAATATATTAAGAAGATCATACATCATGATCAAGTGGGTTTCATCCTTAGTACACAAGGCTGGTTCAACATCCGTAAATCAGTTAATGTGATACACCACATCAACAAAATGAAGAATAAACATCACATGGTCATATCAATAGATGCAGAAAAAGTATTCGACGAAATCCAACAGCAATTTATGTTAAAAACCCTTAGCAAAGTGGGAATACAGGGATCATATCTCAACATAATAAAGGCCATATATGATAAACCTACAGCTAACATTATACTCAATGGGGAAAAGCTAAAACCATTCCCCTTAAGATCAGGAACAAGACAAGGCTGTCCACTTTCTCCTCTTTTATTCAACATAGTTTTGGAAGTTCTAGCCACAGCAATCAGACAAGAAAAAGAAATAAAAGCCATCCAAATTGGCAAGGAAGAAGTAAAATTGTCATTATATGCATATGACATGATACTATATATAGAGAACCCCAAAGACTCCATCAAAAAACTGTTGGAACTGATAGACAAGTTCAGTAAGGTAGCAGGATACAAAATCAATGTCCAGAAATCAGTTGCATTTGCATGTACCAATAATAAACTAATGGAAGGAGAAATTAAGAAAACTGTCCCATTTACAATTGCTTCAAGAACCATAAAATACCTAGGAATAAATTTAACTGAAGAAGTAAAAGATCTGTACTCAGAAAATTATAAGACACTGAAGAAGTAAACAAAGATACAAATGGAAACACCTACCATGCTCATGGATAGGAGGAATTAATATAGTTAAAATGTCCATACTGCCTATGACAATATATAGATTCAATGCAATTCCAATCAAACTACCAAGGGCATTTTTCACAGAAATAGAAAATATAATCCTAAAATTTATATGGAACCATAAAAGACCCTGAATAGCCTCGGCAATCCTGAGAAATAAGAACAAAGTCAGGGGGATCACACTACCAGACCTCAAAACATACTACAAGGCTACAGTAATCAAAACAGTATGGTACTGGCATAAAAACAGGCACATAGACCAGTGGAACAGAACAGAGACCCCAGAAATAAATCCATGTATATACGGACAGTTAAATCTATGACAATGGAAGCAAGAATTTACACTGGGATAAAGATAGTCTATTTAATAAATGGTGCTGGGAAAATTGGACTGACACATGCAAAAAAATGAAACCGGACCACCTCCTTATGCTATATACAAGAACAAATTCAAATGGATTAAAGACTTAAATGTAAGACCTGAAACCATAAAACTCCTAGAAGAAAATATAGGGAGTAAATTTGCAGACATTACCCTGAGCAATATTTTTACATCCCCACGGGCAAGGGAAGTAAAAGAAAAAATGAACATATGGGATTATATCAAACTGAAAATTTTTTTCACAACAAAGGAAACCATCAATAAAACAAAAAGGAAGCCTACTGAATGGGAGAATATATTTGTGAATGATATATCTGATAAGGGGTTAATATCTAAAATTGATAAAACACTCATGCAACTCAACACCAAAAAAACAAACAACCTAATTAAAAAATGGGCAGAGTGAAATGAAGAGACATTTCTCTAAAGAGGACATACAGATGGCCAACAGGCATATGAAAAAATGTTCAACCTCACTGATCATTAGGGAAATGCAAATAAAAACCACAATGAGATATCACCTCACTCCAGTCAGACTGGCTATCATCAATAAATCAACAAACAACAAGTGCTGGCAGGGCTGTGGGGAAAACGGAAACTTGCTACACTGTTTGTGGGATTGCAGATTGGTGCAGCCACTATGGAAGTCAGTATGGAGGTATCTCAAAAAACTTGAAATGGAACTACCTTTTGACCCAGCAATTCCACTCCTAGGCATTTATTCTGAAAAATCCAAAACACTAATTCGAAAAAATATATGCACCCCTATGTTCATTGCAGTGCTATTCACAATAGCCAAGACTTGGAAGTAATCGAAATGCCCAGTGGTAGACGACTGGATTAAGAAACTGTGGTACATTTACACAATGGAGTGTTATGCAGCTATAAAGAAGAAAGAAATCGTACCATTTGCAATGATATGGATGGACCTAGAGAACATTATGTTAAGTGAAATAAGTCAGTCAGAGAAAGACAAATACCATATGATCTCACTTATATGTGGAATCTAAAGAACTGAATAAACGAGCAATGTAAACAGAAATAGTCTTAGAGATACAAAGCAAAAACTGATGATTGCTAGATGGGACTGGGGTGGGCATGAGGGAGAAGGGGAAAGGACGAGGCAACACAAACTGATAACTACAATACTACTGCAGAGACAGAAGAGACAGTTTAGGGAATATAATCAATAAGGTTGTAAATATTTTTCTTAAGGGATCAGAAAGACTCATGTCTTGTCAGGGAGACCACTTCATGGATGGTGTAGTGGCCTGACCACTGCACTGTACATCTGAAGCTGCTGCTGAATAATATTATATGTCAACTATAATTTAATACTTGTATAGTCATGGGATGTGGAATATAGTGTGGGGATGGAGTCAATGGAATTGTAATAGATATGTATGGTATCGGGGGTGGGGGCAGGGGAGGGGGCAGGAGTAGTCACTTTGTGAGGGGTGAAAAAGATAACTATTGCATTGTTTTGTACATCTGTAACTAATAATAATAATAATAAAGTTTAAAAAAAAAGAATAGTGCTTCATAGATGGACAAATGAGGCTTAGAAAGTTTAAATGAGTTGACCAAGAAGCTATGGGGGAGTGAGGACAGAGCCAGGATTGAAACACTTGGCTTTTGTCTTCTGGCCAAGTAGATGGCAAGAAGGATCCACTATGTGAAGATAAAAAAAATTGAAAGAGAAGGCATTCATTTTGGGGGCCAATGTGGTATAGTTGACTCTGGATTTTAAAAAGTACAGTACAACCCTGGGTGTACCAGCTTTGTAACCTGTGTAAGTTACAGGACCTGGGGCCTCAAGCTGGGAAATCCTCATACCTACTCTGAAAGGTTGTCTGAGAATTAGCTTACCTCCCATCTCTGAGATGAACTGAAATCATGTACATGAAAGTCTTTGGAACTTGATAAATGTGAAATTCCCTTCTCCTTCCTTTATATACTGATCTATAAGTTGTCTAAAATTTTCCTGATGACATTTGTTTTCTGATGTGTCTTATAAAACTTTATAAAGAATAATTTTATTATATTCAGCATGTAGACTTAAAACAAACAAACAAACAAACAAAAAACCACAGAGCTTTTGTGTAGGATGACTGACTGCTAACAGGTTATTATCTGGCTAAATGGTTTTGAAGTTTTGTGGAGCCATGATGTTGCTCTCTACAATTTAAATTTTAAGAAAACAGCAAAGATGTAACTTAAACACCAAGAGATACAAGACATTAACATTTTATGCTACTTACACTTGTGGCTGTGAATATGTATTTAGCATGGTTGTGATTTTTGTTGTTAGAGTGGTAGATGTCCAGATCAGTTCCATATATAATGGAAAGCTGACCTCACATAGGTGGAGGATAAATGGGTTAAAAAAAAAAAAAAAAGACTGGCAGAGGTTTCTGTGGTTTCTAAAAAGGAAGTGGTTGGGGGAGGAGATTGATGACTGAGGATTAATAGACCAAGGATAGGTGGTGCAGGGTTTTGCAGACCTTGAGGGTGAGGGGTGGTAGGGTCATGCCTCCCTCCTTTCTGGTAGAATGGGAAATATCATTAGAGGGTAATAAATATATTTAGTTTAAACTTCAGGTCTTTATGTTTATATGAGAAAAGATTAGATTACAGATTTATTATAACTCATTTGCCAAAATATCTGGGAGTGAATAAAAAACTAGGTAATCCTCCATAATTCATATTAACAGGATGGGGGAGGCAGGAAGAGGGTGTGTGTGGACAGTATAGAATAATGAATAATATAAAAACCACTGATGGCTGACAGACTCCCACAGAATCTTCTCTGTCTTCTGCCTGACCTTGGCTGACAGCATTGGACTCAGCTGAATCCTTTGCGTGAGGAAAGGAGATGGGGAGGAAGAGACAACTGACATACTACTGACAGTGGATGATCTTAAATTTCAAGAAAGCATTACTCCAACATCCCCCCTTTAAAACTCTTTTCCTCTCCACTTCCCACACTCAGAAAAATATACTTATAAGCCTCTAATGCCTGACTTGATCCTCACTGTAATGATTAGAGTCAGATGTTTAGACACGCTAGGCTAATGCGCTTTGACTTGGCCACAGCCGAGACTATAAATCCATATGACAGATACTGGTTGATTGCCATTTTTGTTATGAACATAAATTATGTGGGACCTGGGGCCTGATGTAAAATTATTCATTATGTTTCTGTGTCAACTCATCGTCACGGAAGCCTTTGTTTAATGTTGGTCCTGATTGTCTAATTTCAGGAGTATGAAAGGCAATAAAGGGTGCCAATTTCAAATTCAGATGTCAGCTGGCCATGATGGTAAGGTTTTATAAATGTGTATTTTAACGGAACTTAAATCTTGCAAGTGGTTCTCAATATATAAAAAATAATGTTGTTCAATGTTTTTGAAGAGTTTTGTGTACATATTGTACCTAAAATATTAAAAAATAGAACACATCAGTGATAAAATGGAAAGCAAACATAGTGGAGTGATTAGGAACATGAGATCTGGAATCAAACCTGAGTTTGAGTCTTAGGCCTGCCACTTACTAGTTGTTTAATCTCTCTCAACACCCTTTCCTCCATGTATACAATGGGAATAGCATAATACCTGTCTCACAGAGATGTTGTGATGATTAATTGAGATGATGCATATAAAGGCTTTAGCCTAGTTTATTGTGAGTACTCAAGAAATGCTAGCTGCAATTAATAATAATGTTAGACAGAAATAATAAAGTTACCACTCTTCATATCTTGAATTTATAGTACCTTCCTGAAAATGCAAAGGGATTAATGTCTGTTATTTATATTGTAGAACACATTTATTTTTGTCTATTAGTGCTCTTTAAAGCGATGTGGAGAATGCCAATCGTGTGCCCTGATGGTTTATTATTTTTAACATTCATAAGTCTGAAACTCACCCGTGTCCATGCATCTGTCTTCAGCTTTGGAGGAGAGATTTTGGGAACGTTACCAGCTCTTTCATTCTTCTGTGGTCCCAGTTAGTCCTTTCTTTCTTTGTCTCCATGTCTGGTACTACAATTTGTGTACATGCTCGCTATTCTGCTTGGAACACCATATAATTATTTTAAAAAAATAATGGTTGTCTACCCACCAGACTGTGAGTTCTTTTGGGGTATTTTATGAATCTTTATTGTCTCAGTGCCCAGCATAGAGCCTGGCACTGAATACTGACTTAGTAAAGATTTGTCTAATGATCCCATGGCCAGATGGAAGCATGACTTCAGGCTTACTTGCTGGGTGGTCTTGAGCAATTTACTCACTTTTTTCAACCCACAATTTCCTTGTCTTGCAAATGAATATTACACCTGATTTGTCTCCTACAAATCATTGATGTGAGCTCAAGTGAACAAATGTGAATATATTCTGTGAATTTCAAAATATTGGACAAGAGAAAATAATAAAAAAAGTCTAGTTATAATATTGAAAGCTAAGCTATAATCTTCATTGTGTTATGGTTTATAATAGTGAGCACTGGAAACAACGGAAACTTCTATCACTAGGGCATGTGCTAAATAACTGACGCTACATATATACACAATATAATACTGGGCAGCTGATAATGCTATTCATTGAATTTTTTATTATGTGCCAGGTCCTGTTCTAAGATTTAACAAATACTATTTTGTTTAATCCTTACAGCATCCCTATGAAATCTGGATGCCATTATTCTCAATTTACAGATGAAGTACAATTATATGACTAGCATAGAAAGAAGGACAGGACATTTTGGATGTGGATAAAAAGCAAATTGATGAACAATATGTAGAGTGTTGTATACATTTATTAAGAAGAAACAATCCTAATAGGCCATCCACCAAAGAATTAACAGTGGTTGTCTCTGGGGACTAAATTTATGGGGAAGCTTTTGCTCTCTCTAGGGTATTTTTCTATTTGGTTTGGCAAAACAATTGTACGAGCATGTATTATTTTATAGTTAATAATATAATGCAATAAATAGTTCTAAACAAAACAAACTTTTGCTTTCTTATTCAAAAGAAAAGGTACCCAAGATTTCTTCTCTTTTTCTTGCTCTCTCCACCATTTTCCTTGTTTCCTGGATCTCAGCAATTCACTTGCATTTGACTTTCATTTGCTGTATTTGTGAGGGTGAGTGAAGTTGCAGCTAGTAAATAATACAGTATGAAATCTCAGTGACTGTAAAAATAGGGTACAGGTTTCTAGCTAGAAAATGCCGCTTTCCATTAGGGAACAAACTCTCTAAGTTTCAAAAATTTAATATACCAAATGACTATCCTAGATTATATGGAAGTTGTAAAACTTAATTAAATCTGCCATCTCCATTCATCAGGTATGAGAAGGTCCTCAATCTGGGTGAGCCTCAGTTTAAGCAGCTGGCATAGGAATTCTCTGGTCATCCACGTGCATGTGTAGACTGTAATAAAGTCCGGGTTTGCTTGTGAAGTTCATCACTACTTGTTTATGTGCCAATGATGTCGCCGGGCTTCCAAGAGCTACACGGAGGCAGTGTGGCTGTAGCTCCTGCCATCGCACTGGCGAGCCTTCTAGCCATGGCACCTGTACGTTGTTGCCTGTGGTATACCAACTCTTATTGTTCCCTCAGAAATTTCTGTTACCACAGAACTTTCTCATACTCACTGGTCCAGATGTTTGCTGAATTTCAGGGCTAGTGTGTGTGGTCAGGCAGCCAAATTCCAATTTTAGAACTCTGCTTGTGACCGTGAAACTTGGTTAAGTTACGTTTCTAAGGGCTAACAGGGTGAGTGTGGTATGTGTGTTGTGTATTGGGGAAGGAACAGTAACAAAGAGCCATCAACAAGCAGTTTCCAACCAGAGAACAAGCACTATTTTGTTTTCCAGGGGCTTTGAATGTCGGCAGTGACAAAAGAAAGGTATTTGAAAGGTTGAATGGCCCTGGAATTTTAAATCATCCATATTTCCTAAAGGATTGCACTAACATTTTTTTTTTCAGAAAGATATAGTGCTCATATCATCTCTGAATTTCCAGTTACTTCAGAACTTTTTCAATAATATCACAGAATTTGACATTTGTAAGTTACAAAGTTCTTTTTCTTGCCTAAAATAAGCCCTTTCTCTTTCTAAAACTTACGGAGGCATCTGCATTTCCTCCCTCCCTCTTTCCTTTCTCCCTCCTTCCCTCCCTCTCTCCCTACCTCCCATACTTAAGTGCCTATTCTTTGACAGATACTGTTATTGGCATTGAAGCTATTAATACAACCTCAAACCAGATGGAAAAGTTCCCTTGCTCTTGGAAATTGACATTCTACTGGAGACAGACAATAAATTACATAAAAACTTAAGATAGTATTAAGTGCTATGAATAAAACTAAACAAGATAAGATGATAGAGAGGAGGTCTGAGAAGTGGAGTGGGGAGATGACTTGGTGTTTTAGAGTGGGCATCTAGGAAAGCTTCTCTGTGGAGCTGACCTTTCAAGTAAGACCTGAATGATAAAAAAAATTATGGGAGAGACTGTTGGCTAGACATGGAGGCTTCAGCTTTTCAGTGTGTAAATGGTGGCAGGTGGGGCAGGATGATGATACCTACCTCATAGCTTGTTTGGGATTAACTGAGGTAACATGCAAGAATGCCCAGCATAGATTTATGGTCAAGATGGCAGAGTAGGTAAAGGTTGTGCTTGCTTACTCCAATGACCACCTCAAAATTACAGCTAAACTACAGAACAACCATCATTGAGAATCACCTGAAGTGTAAATGAACTGAAGTCCTACAAATAAGGACCTACAGAAGAAACCACCTCAAGACTGATAGGAGGTACAGAAATGCAGAATGGGCTGGTTCCACACCCACGTGTGACCATTAAAAATCGGGAGAGATATCTAGGCTGCAGAGGTTCCCCCTGGAGGAGTGAGGGGTCCCAGCCCTGCACCAGGCTGCCTAGCTCTGGGTTCCAGTGCCAAGGAGAGAAGTCTTCATAACTTCTGGCTGTGAAAACCAATGGAGATTGTGGCTGAGTGAGACAGAGGATAGATAGAGTCAGGTGATCCTCTTAAAGGACCCACACAGAGACTTATTCACTTGCTGGGGTAGCAGCTCAACAGGCACCAGGGACATACGGTGAGGAACTGAATTGTTTGGCTGCAGAGTGAGGGCTGGAGGGGCAGCTTTCTCCCAGACAGAAGTGCTGGCAGAAGCCATTGTTTCTACATTGAGCCTTCCCTACTCCAAGCATCCAATGCAGTCCACCACCATATCTGAGTATCCATTAACCTGGCTAACAGTATTTGCCCCACCCTGGTGATTCCCTGAGATCCTGCCCCATCCAACTTTCAGGCACACCCAAGCCACTTCCAGTGGCTTTTCCATCCAGGACTGTCTTGGCTCATTCTATGGACTTCCTAAAATCTCTGAAAGGTTCACAAAACCCAAATAAACAATGTTTTGTTTTGGCATGTGTTGTACCTCTTCCTGAGCATCCCTGAGCCTGACACTATCAGCAGCCAGCCTCCGTTCACCACTTGGCCTCTTGAGGCACCTCCAAGCCAAGTGTGGGAAGCAGCCAGTGGATTGTTTTGTAGCTCATGCCAGGTGGCCCCAGGCAGGGCACAATCAGAGGCTAAACTTGGCCTGCAGTGGGGTCCCTCCCAGGAGTCCCCAGGTCTAGCATGCTCTGTGGCCAGTTTTGGACTGAACTGGGGCATCACCTGGCCACCTCCAATGATGACACACCCAAAGGGCATATTGGGCATAAACCAGAGCCATGCTAAAGTGAATGCTGCTCCGTAGGGTCAGCCCCTGTCATCATGGCCAGTCCTCACAACCAGTCATCCCTTGGGTCAATCCCTCCAATGATGTGCAAACAGCAATCAAGGCTCAAGTACAACAGGAGGGCACACACAACTCCCACAAGGGACACACCTGAGTACCCAGCTCAGGTAACCAAATAACCTGCACTGGTAGGCCCCATAGGACACTTACAACATAAGGCCACTCTACTAAGACTGGGAGACATAGCAGCCCTACCTAATACATAGAAACAAACACAAGGAAGCAGCCCAAATGAGGAGACAAACATGTCCCAAAATGAAAGATTAGAACAAAGCTCCAGGAAAAGAACTAAATAATATAGAGACAAGCATTCTACCAGATGCAGAGTTTAAAACACTGGTTATAAGGATGCACAGTGATCTCAGCGAGAACTTCAACAAAGAGCTAGGAAACATAAAAATGGAGATAGAAATCACACAGAAGAACCAGTCAGAAATAAAGAGTACAATAACTGAAATGGAAACTACATTAGAGGGAATCAACAGTAGATTAGATGAAAGAGAGGACTGAATCAACGATTTAGAAGTTTAAGGTAGCAGAAAACATCCAATCAGAACAGCAAAAAGAAAATCCAAAAAAATGAGAATAGTTTAAGGGACTTCTGGGACAATATCAAGTGTGCCAACATTCTCATCATAGGGGTACCAGAAGGAGAAGAGAGAAAACAATGAATTGAAAACCTATTTGAAGAAATAATGATGTAAACCTTCCCTAACCTGGTGAAGGAAACAGGCATACAAGCCCAGGAAGTGCTGAGAGTCACAAACAAGATGAACCCAAAGAGGCCCACACCAAGACACATCATAATTAAAATGCCAAAGGTTAAAGACAAAGAATCTTAAAAGCAGCAAGAAAAAAGTAGTTACCTATAAGGTTGCTCCCAAAAGACAGTTTGCTGATTTCTCAACAAAATCTTTGGAGGCCAGAAGGCATTGGCTGAAATTTTCAAAGTGATGAAAAACAAGGACCAACAACCAAGATTACCGAGCAAAGCAATCACCTGCCTTAAGCTCCCTTAAGGTTCAGCCACTGATAAAGCCTAGTGTGGTACTCAAGTTGGGTGAGACAGGGTATTGGGGAGTCACTAGAGTGGGAAGAGCTGTGGTCACCAGGCTAATGTAAATTTTTGTTTGGTGCCAGTGCTGAGCCTGAAGTTACTCAGCAAAAGTCTCATAGCACACCGAGGCCAACCATCACTCACCTGGGGTCTGTCAGACCATGATAGTTTTCCAAGAAAGAGTACAATGTGGATGAAGCTGGCTGCTCTTAAGAAAGTGCTTCCAGCATTGGAGGAGTTGAGTGGGGCAAGTTCCCAATGAGTCAGCAGGATGGAGCTGTGGAGCTCACCAGACCAATCAGATTCAGATTTGGCCATTTGGGGGCAGGCTCAACAAAGGAAAGATGGTGCCCACCTGCCACAGGAGAAGTACCTCCTCAAAGGAAATTGCCAGCTGTCCTCCAGCCCTCAACCTGAAGCAGCACAACTCAGTCTGCTGCCTATATGTCTACAACACCCACCCCCCGCCCCCCAAGTTACTGTCCCTCTGCTGGAGCCCAAGGTGTCTGGGAGCGAGAAAGTCTGTGTGCGGGACCTTAAACAGGACTCCTGGGTTTTCTGCCGCCTTCTGTTCCACTCAGATGGTCAAAATCCCCACTGTTTTTCACAGCCTAATGTGGGGGCCCCTCTTCCTGGCACCAATCTTCTGGGCTGGGGAGGCCAGTGTGGAGCTCCTCAGGAACCTCTGTGGCTGAGATATCCCTTCCGGTTCTCAAACACCAGATGGAGGATGTTTGGGATGAGCCAGTTCTGGGTCTCCGCCCCTCCTACCATTCTGGACCCACCTACCATTCTGGACATGGCTTCTTTATATCCTTAGTTATAAAACCTCTGTTCAGTCAGAGTTTAAATGGTTCCCCAGGTTGATTGTTCTATAATTTAGTTGTAATTTTAATTTGTTCATGGAAGGAAGCAGGCACAGTGTTTATCTACTCTGCCATTTTGGGTCTCCTCCCAGGGGGATCACTTCTTAACTTGCATAAATGTCTAACCACTATACTGTATATATGAAAGTTATATAAAATAATATTTAATATCAACTGTAATGGAAAAATTTAAAAAGGATGGGGGAAATGTGAAGGGGAATAAGAGGTTCAGATTTCCAGGTATAAAACAAATAAGTCATGGGGATGTAATGTACAGCATAGGAAATATAGTCAGTAATATTGTGATAGAGTTGTACAGCATCAGATAGTGCTGAACTTATGGTGATCACTTCTTTAGGTATATGAATGTTGAATAACTTTGGTGTACACTTGAAATGAACATAATGTATATTAGCTATATTTTAATAAAAATCTGAATTAAAAAAATGCCCAGCATAGTACTTTGGCATATAATAACCTTGAACTATAATAATAATTGGGATTTAAAATGCACCCCCCTTGCCTTTTTGCATGTCTGTTAGTTGAAGTGGTCATCATGTTATCTATATAAAAATCTGTTGGCAGTAGAAGTCAGAAGAAAAGGCCTGCTAGAGCCATGCTTTGAATTTAGAATGTAGAATCAAACAAGATGATGCCAGAATCTAGCCTGGCCTCTTGAGATTAATGGAGGGGTTAATTTTATTCCATTATTTGCCAACTTTATTTCAAGAGTTGGCTAGAATTTAGTTGTTTGATAGATGAGTTGTATATAGGACTTCACAGTCTGAACCACGCCTTATGTTACTTAACTCGATTTCTTTTCCCCAAGGAGGTGAATTGCAGGAAGCCCTAAGGCAGGGCCAGCATGCTAGCCTCACGAGCCTCCTGAGATATACTCAAATCTTGGCAGATCCTCCACTGAAATTCCCCAATTCTGCAGTGCGGAGCGTGGAAGAGATGGCTTTGGCTTGGGAGGATTTGACGGCAGGTGTTACCTTGTGGCTGCCAAGTGCTAGATGATAGAAATTCCTCATTGTAAGAATGCTGGAGAGAGCATATTTTGCTGTATATGGGCCAATTTGAGTTTATTCTTACTAGTTCATAATTGTAGACCTTATCTCAAAAGCTGCATTCAAGTTTCTTGAAATAACACAATAATGAGTGCTCATGTTTTTCTAGCATGTATACCTTGACCTGGACCTTACAACAACCCTCGTGGTTGCTAGAATTAGCCCAGGAATAATATCCCCAGGTAGTGTGGCAGATATCAATAAAGGCTATTGATGCTGTAAGCTACGCTTCCAGGAGCTGAATCTGGGTTCTACCACTAGTCGAGACCCTGGTTGACTTATTTAATTACTCTGTAACTTGATTCTACAGTATTCAGTCAGGAGTGCTGTGAGGATTAAGTTAATATACGTAACCCCTTAGAGCAGTGCCTGGGTGTGAACCCAGACTTTAAATGGCTGGTGATGGAGACTTCATAGGTCACTTAGCTGGCTTGAATGAGCAGATTTGCAGATCTGGGACCCAATGTGACTCTCTTAATTGTAAGCCTAGTAGTCTTTCTATTTTTCTCTGGTGATGAACAGGTATTATGATTTTAAAATACAAACTCAGAAAGGAGTATACTACAATATTTAAGGTTATAATAGTGCTATTAACTCTGCTTTACATATGGGGAAACTGAGGTACAAAGTAGTTATTTTGAAATGACTCTTGATGTTACTTTTGTTGATATTTTTAGTATGCCACTGGTCTCTTCATATCTTGTTCCTAATTTTATAATGAGTGTGAAAAACATAAGACTGAAAATGATATTTCCAGCATTACAATCAAATGAACTTTCCTATGAGGCAAAACTATGAAAGAATACTATTAAAAAGGTGAACTAGAAATGTATACGTCACAGTGAGCATTTTCCCTTCTAAAATAAGGTTATAGATTTCTTAGTGATGCTGTCATTCCTCAATCATACCTGAAACTTCTCTTTGGAAAGTGTCTGAATAATCAGCCTTACCTTATGTTAAATAAGTTTTTAAGGTTAATATTAATCTTCTCAATAAAAATTTATTTGAGGACACAGTTAGTAAAAACAACAAAATAAAAAAAAAGGAGAAAAATCACTTATTAGTTTTTTTCCAGAGCAGAAAGTGGCTTTAAAAGCACAACAAGAAAATGGTAGGTGAATAATCAATTTGGGGTTAAAAAGCTAAAGGTATGTCAAAATTGTGATTTTCCTATGTGGCTGCAGTGGACAGGAGGAGGATTTCAGATGCTGTCCTCTGTCACCCATGGCACCTCTATGCAAGAAGTGAATTCGCTCCTAAGAGGACTACTTGGAAGGTTAACTAGCATTCGTGGGGGTGCTTGATAGACAGATCTGGGACCCAATGTGACTCTCTTAATTAAGCCTAGTAGTCTTTCTATTTTTCTCTGGTGATGAACAATTACTATGATTTTAAAATATAAACTCAGAAAGGAACTCGTCAGAAACCATCTGTGTGATAGGAAGAAGTAATGAAGAATCAGCAAATTTATGAACTGCCCTGAAGTCATGATTTTTCTTTCCAAGGGTTATCGCTAAAGGGAAAGCCTTTTGGTCTTGACTATAGCCATCAGGGAATGGAGAGATTTAAATTTCATGAAGTTCAGGGACAGAGGTTTGGGTGAGATGTGCACCAACATGCACCAGTGTGCTCCAGAGGCTGTTAAAATGAGTTTTTCAAAGGAGCAAAAAATGATTGGCATTATATACAAATCTGTTGTGTAGGGATAAGAACGAATCTTGCAGAGCTCTGATCACTAGCCAGTTGATTTGGGAGTAGTGGTAGGAGGTGAGGTATTCTATTGAGAGAGACAGAGGAATGGGTAAGTTGTGGCTTGTAGAGAATTCCCTGAAGGAGGTAGGAAGCAGAGTTTTTCAAGGGGATGGGGCATGTCCTGAGAGTGTCCCTAGACCAACTTGATGTAATTACCCAGTTGGCTTCAGGGACCCCATGGACTCACATAGAGAGAGGAGGTGTCTGCTTGGAGTTATAGATTAGGAATATTAAGGTCTGGCCCTTCCCTTTGTCAGCGAAATCTACACAAAGCCACCCATTTTTATTAGCTG
This sequence comes from Aselliscus stoliczkanus, assembly GCA_033961575.1. Classification (NCBI taxonomy): domain Eukaryota; kingdom Metazoa; phylum Chordata; class Mammalia; order Chiroptera; family Hipposideridae; genus Aselliscus; species Aselliscus stoliczkanus. Next base: position 67,858,642 of record CM066734.1, on the reverse strand, counting down.
TTCAGGACTGAAAGCTATCCCTTAATTCGCCTGAGCTCGTACACTGTGGACATACCAAATGTCTTGACATGTGACACTTGTACTTTCTCCTAAAACTTTTATGTTAGACAGATAAAAGTCAGATAGTGTGTTTTATAGCTAATTTAATCTAGGATTTCCAACTGTAGCTGTGACACTGGTTGTTAACTTTCACGACAGCTTATTTTTCTTCTATTTTAAAAATTGAGTCCAAGGCAGTAATTTTTGCAAACATCAAATATGTGAATGCATGATCGTGTTCAGGAAATTGAAGCATCAGGAGATGATTTTAACTTGGTTTGAGAGTTGCTGTTTCAAGGTTGACATCATTATGGAGCATACAAGCCAGGAAAATGTTACTCAAACATCTAAATTAAAAAGACCCTTCCAGGTACCTGTTGGGCCTGGGGAAGAGAGTCCTTCCATCCAGGGAAAGAAACATGAGTGTCATTCTTTCTCATTTAGACTGCTGCCTTAGCTGGGAAATAGGAAAGAAAAAACTGCTCTGTGACCTTGAATAAGTATTCAACCTCTCTAATCTTTAATTTCCTCATATCTAAGATGAGGTTACGAATAGTATCTATTTAATTGGATTTTTGTGAGAATTAAATAAAACATGCATGGTACCTGGCATATGTGTACGTGAATATAAAAAAAGTTAAATGAAGTGCTGTTCTCACAGCCCAGTGAGGTAAGTGGCAGTCAACCTCTTTTTCTCTGGGGAGGTGACGAATCATAGAGTTCAAGTCCTGTCCTCATGGCCACATACTTATATAATGGTAGGGCTGGGATTCAAACTGAATGCCTTCTGAGTAGGAATTCATATTCTTCCCACTGCACTTACCTTTTATGATTACTAACCTATATGTTGTATAACTCAGGAAACACTAATTTCATTAATTTATTAACTCCACTAGTTTTTATTGAATATCCTGTTCTAGGTCCACTCTGTCTTAGCTGATTAAGTTACACAAGTTATTTCACATTTGTCTACCTCAGTTGCTTCATCTATAAAAAGGATGTAAGACTGGTATCTATATATGGGATTGTGTGAGTATTAAATAGTTGGAGCACGTAAAGTGCTTACCACTGGGCCTGGCACATAATATATGCTCAAGAAATGCTGGTCGTTATCAATTTTATTCTTACCACTGTTGTTATTGGTTTAGTGTTGGCTCATGGCTCATGATTCAAAAAGTTTCAGCTTCCAGTACTCTTTGATTCCTCCTTTGGTGGCAATAGTGGACCGAGCACTACCCCTCCAGGCACTGCTCTTTTTCTGTTATCAGCCACTAGAATTGCAGTGTTTGTTAAGAGCAGATCAGCATATTCACTAATATAATACAGAATATGTACACTATATTAACCTTTTAAAGTCTAGAAAATTCTGAAATATGAAACATACGTGGCCCCAAGTGTTTCAAATAAGGCTCTGTGGATCAGTGCCTGGAAGGATTACCTGAAATAGCCAATAAAAGTCTTTGAAGCAGGACTCAGGATATTGTTTTAGGGACAATTGTAAAATGAAATACAAATAAAGTGTTTAGTTGAGCAATGAGTCGTCAAGTTTATTAAGACATCATATCTCAGTTTTGCTTATGTTCTTTAATTCATTCAACCAACATTTTTTAAAGGCCCCACTGTGTGCCAGACACAGTGTTAGACAAAGAGGTCCAAAGTTCCAGCCTTCTTCTCAAAGTTTACAGCTTGGGAGAGAGGAAGAGGGAAAGCGATTTATAAACATACATTTCAGTATATCCTGGTTGTTGCTGGTTGCTGTGATCATCACAAGCTTGGAGAAGTTTTGGTTGAAGGCTGAGAACAGAGAAGTTAAGCTTTAACCTGAAGTTAGGCATGGGGTGTGGGGGAGAGAAGGTGCAAGTGTGTTGGGGAAAACTGTGAAGTAGCTTAGTGGTGTTTCAGGTGGCAGGACCAATCTGTGGATTATTTTCCCCATGAGTGATGTTCTAAGCCTTAGAATAATTAAAGTAAGGTTCTGCCAATGAGCTTTTCTCTCTTTCTCTCTCTCCCTCCCTTCTTTTTCCTCTTCTTTCATTTCCTTCCCTCCCTCTGTTAATAACTTCAGCAGCTATAGTGATTTTTATTCCTGATCTTGTTTTACATATAAGGCAAAAATAAAATTGAGGCCTTTGGAAATAAACACACCAATGCATACTCAGTTTCAAGCACATGGTGCTTTAAAAATGTTGGTTGAATGAGAGAACCTAGGTAAGAGTTTAAAACTTTTTCATAGATTCTTATTGGCAGTTTAAAGTAATCAAGCCATGTGCAGATCCATGGACTCTTATCTGAAACTCTTGGAGCCAAATATGTTTCATACTTCAGAATTCTCCAGGTTTTAAGAAGCTAATAGTGCATGTAGCATACATGTAACATTGTCAGTAGCAGCACCATGTATTCAAACACATTAATATTTTTTCTAATGAAACTTGTGACTGTTTACATTGAATAAATAAAGACAATACATGGCTTCAAGAACGTTCAGGTCCGGTGTTGTCACTAATTGAGTTTTTACCAAATTTATATACTTTTGGAATTTTGGAATTATGGATCACAGTAACTCTTTGAAACTACTTCCTGCTTATGCTGGGTTAGCAGTTGCCCTGTCTGCCTTTAAAAATTGGATTCCTCTGGGTCAAACACACAGAGTGGCTATCGATATCATTTGTCTTCTGTTTCCTGCAGGAAATCTGTATTTCTTTTATGTTCTACTCTCAAAGAGAAAATCAGAGGAAAATTTGTCTTTGGGTATCTGTGTTAGATCCTGATTAGTTCTGTCTCTCAATGATAAAAATATTCTTCTTGGCTACCAAGTCATTCTCCTACCCCTCTCCTATCAGTGCTCAAAGAACATGCCATTGTTCATTGCTTTCAACAATGTGAGTTTGGCCTGGTACAAATGGTTTATTAAATCAAGAAGAGCATATCTGTTTTTCTTCTGAACATTTAAACAGATTTTAAACAGTAATTTACACATTTTAACACAGGGAAATAAGGCCTTCTAATGGCTTCATGTCTGTAAAGGGTTGTGATCTCACGAATGGTTTCAGCCTCACTTTCCATGGGTAGTTTCCACCCTCACTTTTCAGTATTCTCAGGGAACCTCTTTTCTACCACCCATCTCTATTTCTGTTACCTGCTCCTTCCACTACCTGTTGCTTTTTAACCAGTTATAGCAACTTTTAATTATTTTTCCCTATAGAATTGGTGTCTATGGGTTAATAAGCACATTGCCTCTTACTGGCTCTTCATATCAGAGGCTTTTCTGAGATTCTGCTCACATATGCTGACATTTAACCTTCTAGTTTCATGGCTGTTGCAGGGGAACTGGGGTTTCTGGGCAATTGAGAGTTGAATATCTGAGGTGCTGCTGTTTTTAGGAACATTTCTATGCACATGAACAGTTTTGATATGAAACCAAGTCTAACTATAAAAATCTGAGAAAGTGAAAAGATTCTCATAAAATTCCAGGTGATTCTTAGTTCTTTTCATGGTATGTATATAAGAAGCGTTTTTCTACATTCTTCTTTATAATAGCGAAAGATTTATTCTGTATAGATATTTCATAGGCGACTTTAGTGAAATTTATGAATCATAACTCTATCTTGGCACTTTCACTTTAGAAATATTATATGCTTAGAGTAATTCAGGTAACTTAAGTCTTTTGAAGATTGTCTACATATTACTGCCTTTCACAGTTGAGAGATTTGGAAAGGATTGTTTTCTGGGTGTAAAGAGCCCCATATGTACTGCAATTGTTTTCACACAGCATTGTTGTTTCCTACCCGGGACTCTCCCCTTTGGACCTAGGGTTGACACAGAAACATTTCTTAAAAGAACCACCCTATTCCTGAGTGTAATTTGACAGGTCTTTGTAAACAAGACTTCTTCAGTCTTGTTGAAAGATCTAGGCTCTCACATTTACAGTTCAGTTATTGAGCAATTCTTGTTAGTTTCCTTTTCATCTAAAAGGTCAGATGCTAGGGAAAAATACATTCATTTATACTCTTGGTACAGAAAAGCACACCTGCTTGATTCTTTTTTTTTTTTTTTGTGACATTTAAGTTCACTTACAACTCACTGAGGCCACAGATGAAGATGTGGTGTGTTAGTCTCTACCTCCAACGCTTTGCACAATCCCTGGGCATGAAAGAGGCGTCCGATTCACAGTGGGGGAATGAATAAATGAGTGATCATTGGTTCATCCTGATTCCACCTGATAATCAATGAAAATGGCCAGAGCTAAGTTATTTACATCTGAACATTTCCTGGAAAGTTTGGAGAAGAACCTGTTTTGTAATTGATGGCTTGAGACAACTTGAATTTTTGGAGACTCTCCATTGCTCCTTCTGCTCCTTTCTTTTTTCTGCCATGAACTGTCTAGGGCCTTCCTGGATGCACTGTTCATTCCTTCCGACTCAAAGGAAGGCCACGCCATATGTGCTTTAAGTACCACATGAAGTTTGTCTTCAAAGTCCAGCTTCCTTTGCCAAGCTCACAAATGGTGGATTTTGTTTTCCTTCTGCATGAGGGTCAAGAGAGTGGGCAGTTTTGTATTTATCAGTCCACACGGTCATTTCCTCCCTCCTACCCTACTGCCCTGTCCTTGTCTTGTGCAAGAAATTAGCTGGTCCAGAGCAATGGCCTCCACTGGGCCCAGCACAATTCTGGGAGTCTTTGTGTGTTCATTTCCTTAAATAAGTGGAAGGTAAAATGTTTGAAAGCAGGGCAGCTGTGGGCTGTTCCAAAACATCAATGTTGGTTGTTTATTTTTCTGGATTTTAACAAAGGAACTTTTGCCAGAAGACCTTTGCACTCCTGCTCATACAATCCCCCAAATTACAAAAATACATAACAAAAATAAAACAGAAGCCAGACTTAAGGTTATCTTACCAAAACAGGACTCCTTCCTTCTTTAAATTGTCCAAACCAAATGAGTTCCCCAGTTAAGTTTCAATCAATCATTCCTGATGAATTCAGTGTAAGTGTTGCTTTATCTTTAACTCATGCCACATTGTCTAGTCCTTGGGGCTTTGGCTTGTTTCCTCACCTTGTTTACCCACCAAATGGTGAGTCCATTTGGAAAAAGAGGATAGTTTACTAGGTTTTTTTCCTTCATGTGTTCAGCAATTAGAGGGAAAAAAATAATTCTCCAAAATGTGTGCTGGGGAATGGAATAATAAGCAGTTTTTCTTGGGTGATCTTAACAGCTCAATGGCTAGATTGCTCTGGACTTGATTCTCAAAGGTGACCTCTTGATGGGACAGAGGGAGTGTTGACTTTCTAATCTTTGGGAGAGAATGGATGCGGCAATGGAGAGAGCTTGGGCCAGCGGTAAAGAATGGATCTATGAGGCCAGTCTATTTGGCTTTGAACCCTGGGGTCTGCATTTTTCTACCAGTGGACTCTGGGCAAGTCCCTTAATCTCTCTGTGTCTTATCTATATAATAGGGATAATAGTACTTGCCCCATATTATGGTGATTAAATTAGTTAATATTCCTAAGGCACTTAGAACAGTGCCTGACACATAGTAACTGCTATATAGGTGTTTGTTAAATAAACTTAAGAGAACTGGAGATGGGATAGTGCTATGAGAAATTAGTGCCAAGAACTCCAATGGAGGGAGTTGATTTCAAATGAGAAGAGATAATCAGCAGGGATAAAAGTGGCAGAGAAAGCAGGTAGTGGAGAATTAAAGGGTAGACAATAAGGTGGCCATTTGGAGATTTTAAATGGCTTTTAACTTTTCAGATATGCAACCTTAAGCAACTTATTTAACCTCACCATCTGTAAAAAGTGACAATCGGCTGTCTAGATATTCTTCTAGATTTGTTCCAACTCTAGATACCCGTAGACCTGGCTTCCATGTTTAGTGAAATGGTAGGAGCAGAAGCTAGACTGTGGTTTCACATAGAATAAAGGAAAGGTAATGGAGCTCACACCTGGTGTCTAAGCCATTTCCTGATCATGAATGAGGAAAGGGCATCACTGAGGGCAAGGCTGACGCTGGGAGTTCTTGGAAGTTGAGTTGCTTCATGAAGATAGTTGCTCCTTACTGTCTTTAGACTTTCATGGATTTCTTACATGTTCTCTTCCTTTCCCCTCTCAAGCATTTGGTTCCATTTCCATTTTTTTAAAAAAAATCTTTTCCCAAGAGGCTTGATTCACAGCTCCATGTTTCTTGTCTGCTTTGTAAGTTGCATGTGAAAGGCCCTTGTTGTTTTAAACCTCTGTACTTGGGAAGGAAAAAATGGTGTGCTTAAGAGACCAGCAGCGGAACTGGCTGAATGGCTCAATTGGTTAAGAGCTCACTCAACAGTGCGAGCTTCGAACAACAGGGTTGCTGGTTTGATTTCCGACCAGGCTGAGCTACTGCTGAGTTGCCAACAGGTGGCAGGATGGCTCAGATAAAAAACAAAACAAAACACCAGCAGCAACATAAATAGCTCCTACAAATACTCCAGGTGAGTTCCAGCTAAGGAAGCATGCCTAAGTGGCTGTGCTGAATTATTTCTGCCTAACTTGATAACATTTTCGATATTATAGCCCATCTGTGTTTTTAAATATTCCTATTCTACAAAGCATTATTTTTTTCTTCTAGATACCTGACTCCTGGGTTATTTGAATACAAATGTACTGTTTTTAGCCTTTGAGTGAAGGGTACTCATGTCTGAGGAGGGAACCTGTTATTCTGGCCTAAGATACACAAACAGGCTCTTCTTTACAGGTGTATCTTTAAGAGGTGATGCTGACAAAAGTGGCATTTGGTAGCATCATGCTCTAGTCAAGCAAATATTCAACTTGGTTGTATTAATGGTTATATCAGACTGTGGTAAGCACAGTGTTTGTAAAGAATTATGAAAAAAGAACAATGAGTTCAGTGGGAATGACTATTTCACCTATAATCTTTAAGTTTTCCTTTCTTGATTTTTTTCATTAAAGTTTTATTCAGACTTTGTTTTTTATTAGTCAGGCTGTGTTAGGTTATGCTGCAGTAACAAACAACTCTCAAATCTCAGTTGCTTAAAACAATAAGTTTTCATTATTGTTTATTTTATATATCCATGTAGACCTCACTTGTGGATGAAGGTCGGTGGACTCTTCCCCATCTGGAAGACTATGATGAGAGGAAGGAAACACAGTGAATTGTGCACTGCATTTTGTGGGATTTGGCCAAGAAATAATATTACTTCTGTTCATATGTCATTGTCCTGTAAACAAAGGCAAGCCAAGGCAAGTCAAATGGCCATGCCTAACTCCAAGGGGGCAGGGAAGCATAATCTTATCATGTTCTTGGAGGGAGGAGAATCAGAAATATTTGGTGAATGGCACTAACTGCCTGTTATAGACTTTACATAAACCAGAGACTTATGCTAGGGGCACAAAAATAAATATTGTGTCCTAGTACTAGATAAATTATTTTTTGGGGAAACAGCTTTATATAGATGAAGCTAGTATAGTTTATAAATGATTAAAAGAAATTGGAAATGTCTTCTTTATCATCCCATTTCTCCAGTTTTTATATTTTCCAAAAGTTACAAATAGCTATGAAATAATCTTCAGAACTTAAATCTGGTTAAGAAAAATTGGTTTTATTTCATTTTACATAATTTGGTGGTCCTCCTTTGAATCTTTATGAAACACACAGTTTTTGTGTTTTTGCCATGCTTTAACAGTCTAAAATTAAATGTGCCTGAGGAGAATAACTTCTTTATTACATGCTGGCTGAAAATGCAGACAAAATTCCATTGAAAGCCAATTGGTCTTTAAATTTTTTTCTATGTGTCCTTCAGTGCTGAAATTGGAAATAAACCAGCATTATGGCTTCATAGCTCAGAGTGTACAATTTTGCACAATACACAAGCAAATTTGTCATTTAAAATATCAGACATCTGTCTGAAGTTGTTGCTGACCTTCTCAACTGCAACTGAATGTCCGGACTGTTATTTCTCCATCCTCCTCAGAGGCATTTTCCATGCTGGGTTCACAACCCCATGCTTCTTGTCTGCTTCCTAGTGTGTTATGGGTTGTTTCCTAGAGTCTAGACATGAAATGAAAAAAATGATGGTGTAATCCATTTCCTGTTCGTCTCTGCAAAATTCAGAGGAAGGTCTCAAAGCTTGGAGACATACCACTTCCTCCTACTTGGTAGAAAGAGCGAACGTACAGGCCCTATAGACACAGGTTGAAATCTTGGCCAGGCTCTTGCTATTTGTAGAACCTTGGGCAATTTGCTTAATCTCTTTAAATCTGAGTTTCCTTCTCAGTAAGATGAAGACATTAGAACTGTTTCAAAGGGTTGTCGTGAGAGTTAAGAATATGGTTTATTTAAAATGCCAACAATGTCTGACATGTAATAAGCACCCAATAAATATTCCCTATTGGCACAAGGCTTACTGGTTTTCAAAGGATTTCATCGCATTTTATCTCATGGGAATAAATCAAGGAGCTGAAAAGCATATAGCTGAATTGTTTTTCCCCCCTCAAAAAACAAAGAAAACTCCAAAACTTTGAATTCTCTTAGAGTCATAGTTATGGATGACTTAGTAAAGATCTTACTTAATTATGATGTGTCTGTTTTTTCCTGATGAGTGAGGAGAAATGTGACTGAGTCCCTTTAACTACCTTTCTTAACTTATAAATCTTTTCCTCATGCACTTTTGAGTTTTGAGTCATTACTTTAGTGGAACAGTGATTAAGGGCTGAGGGGATTGGAGCCAATACTACAGGAAAAGAAAACAAAAACTTTAATAATAATAGCTAACACTAATTGACTCTGTGCCCAGCTTATAATTAAAGTTTTCTTTTTTTCATATGAAATCATCGTTAATGCTCCCTTAGCCCTGTAAGGTAGCTATGAGTACTCTTTGTATTATACAGACGAAGAAGTTCAGCCTAGAAAGTTAAGTAATTCACCCTAGGCAACATACTTAGGAAATGCTAATGAGCACTATTTCTGGAATTTGAATACGGGACTGTTTACCTTGAAATTAGTGTGTTTTTCCTCACTGAGCTCTATTGTACAGAGAAGTTTAAGTTCAAAATAGAGAGGTTATATATTCCTAGCAGATGAATGCTGTGTGAACACTGCTTTGAGGAGATGAATTGTGGCAACTAAAACTAACAGCGTATTTCACCTTTTTGTACAGTGAAAACTTGCTTGTCTGGAGGACTTTAAAATATGTGTGGTGCTGCTCTTGATTCCTGACATGGAGTTTTGAGATCAGAAGCCTGTCTTTTGTAACTTCAGATTTTGTATAACTGTGGGCCCTTCCTTTGCATCCATAATAGAAGGGTTGGTAATGAGAAGACAGGGTAAAAATGGAAACTAGAAAAACAAATAGGCTGCACCTTCCTGTCTAAATTACTCCCTCATTTTTCTCACCCATGACAGCTTTCTAAATAAATTGGTCGAGTAAGTAAATCCAGGGGTCCTCTGTCTTTGTTTGGGACAGTATCCGTTGGGCATGACTTTGCTGTCAGTTTTCCATTTAAAAACATTTCCTGAGGTAAATGTTAAGGACTACGTGACAACCATCAGTCAGGATTTTTACTCTGATGAGGCTGACGTGGCTGGACATCATTCTTAAATGATAGTGATCTTTCATAACTTCAAACCTGGCTGCTAAAATACAGAACACTTGGGAGATCTTAAAAGGATCAAGTTCTTATAATTTTTATTTTTTTAAGTAGGCAGTGGAAGCTGGTGCATAACTTTCTAATCTAGTTTCACGGTCCTTTTGATCAACCCCAAATAAAAGTGAGCCAGACAGTACCTTTCAAAGGGTTAATACCCTGAAATTCCACACTTAACAATTGGCATTATGTCCTCTGCATTCTTGAGGAATTTTCTCACTGATGTCAAAAGACTTTGGTTCCTTATGCAAGACAGTGGTCCAGTGACTTTGCATATCACATTCTCTTAATCATGAGGGAAACCCCTGCATGCTAATTAGGGAAGAAAAAAGTGGGGCAAGTGGTCCTTCGGCTACAGATGAATTAAATGAGGGTATTTAGTTAAAAAGTAAAGCATAACAGAACTCTTGCAAATGAGTGGGCATTCTGTTGAAATGGCTGCTTCCCATATTTTTGTCATTTTGTCATCTTACTACTGTGTCAGTGTGATTACATTTTTTAGGAAACACTTTAATAGATTGATATAGTTTGTTTTTCTGTTTGTTTGGTGTTTTTTTTTTCTGACTGTTTTAGTTAGCTGTTACTATCTAAGAAACGACTCCAAACTTAATGGCTTAAAAGGACAAGAGTTTATCATTTCTCAAGATTCTTTGAGCTGATTCTCAGCTAGGCAATTCTGTGCCATGTGGTGTTGGCAGTTCATTGTATTCAGTTGGTGTCAAGGCTGGGCTGGAAGGTCCAAGAAATCTCCTACGTGTTTGGTAACTTAGTGCTTCTCCTTATGGCCTCTCTACCTGGCTAGTTTAAGGCTCCTTTATAACATGGTGGTCTCTGGGTACTTGAGTTTCCAAGAGAGAGAAAGCAGAAACTACCAGTCCTCTTTATAATCATGCAAATCCCAGAACGTTATTCCCACCATATCCTGTTGGTCAAAGGAAGTTACAGAGTGAAGTCCAGATTCAACAGGAGGGGAAATAGACCCTACCTCTTGATGGCTAGAGGGCCTGTGCTTAAAGGGAAGGACGCAATTTATGGCCAAACTGAGACAGGTGGAGGGGAATACTGAAGGCAGAGGGGTTTGTTCTGGCGGACGGAAATGCCAAAGGCAGAGGCAAGTTTTGTCCCACTTCCTGTTTAGGGTTCCGGGTGGAGAATGCTACATGGAGTAACTTCATGCCAGCTTGGAAGGGGTGCACCGCAACATAAGAGCATAAAATGATAAGGTCAAGGGGAGAGAGGCCTCAGGTGCACTCACAGCCCTCCATCAGCTCCTGTGTGGTGGCAGAAGGAGCCAGAAGTTCTTGAATTCTTTCAAGGGAGGACTCAGAAAATAGCTGAGTTCAGAGGCAGTGGGCTTCGGTCCACTGGGAACTGGGTGGGGCATGACAGCCAGAGATGGCTGGAGCACCCCTGAAGGCCGGCCAGTGGCAACCCAAGGCCCTGACCATCAGCTGTGGATGTCAGAGCAGGTGCCTGCAAAAATATCTAGGGTTGGAGGTCTAGCCAGTCTCATTGCCATAGTGCCCAGGCCTCACAGCAGCCCAGACTAGCCACTTTGCTTGAGAGAGAGCCAGGAGCCAGAGGACACCATTTGATTTGTATTCTCCATCTACCATGTCACCATAATAATGGATACATACTTTATCTCTCCACGTACCTAGTTACTATATTGGAGATAAGCTGGGGGAGGGTAAGAAATCTGAGCAATTGATCATGATGCCTAAAAAGACTAGGCTTAAAGGAACTATTGAATTTATTGTATTAGATTAAATATTTTCCAGATTTGTCTACAATTAGGCCTCCCTCCTACTGGTAGTCTGAATAATGGCCCCCCAAATATGTTAATGTCCTAACCCTTGGAACCTCTGGCCATTCTAGTTTACATGGCAAAAGAGACTTTGTGAATGAGAATGAAGTTAAGGATTTTGAGCTGGGGAGATTATCCTGGATTGTCTGAGTGGACCCAATGTAATCACAGGGTCCTTAGAAGAGGGGGACAGGACACCAGAGAAAAAAAAGGAGCTAGGATGGTGGCTCCAGATGTCGGTGTGATACACTTTGAAGATGGAGGAAGGGGCATGAGCTAAAGAATGCAGGTGGCCTCTAAAAGCTGGACAAGGAAAGGAGAGCTCCTGTGAAGCCTGGAGAAGGAATGCAGCTTTGTCAACCCCGTGGTATTAGATTTCTGACCTCCAGGACTGTAAGAGAATAAATTTGTGTTGTTTGAAGCCGTGAAACTCAATGTGGCAATTTGTTCTAGCAGCAATAGGAAACTAACTCACCCCTCTCACCGCCCGACAAAGTCACTTGGAAACATTGAAAGTACAATTTTTTTTTTGTTCATGTGAGTGCAGAATGAAGCTAGAATTGGCTTTATTCTTTTATCCCGTTTATTCTTCTGGTAAGATATTATTGGGCTGTCGGAAAAGTCATGACACATTTTTGCAATGAAAAAACATAGAAAAAATATGTCATACTTTTCCGACAACCCAATATTTCTGTCTATTTGATAAGAACATTGAGGGGTAGGGAGTGAAGTTCAGTAAATTAGTCCAGATCGAATGGTTGATGATTAAGCCACCATTAGAACTGAGTTCTTTCAGAGCCATAGAGAAGGTCTCTGAGAACATCATGCAAGAGCATGGTCTTACATCAAAATATATCAAGTAGAATGTATCAAGTGGAACTCTATATACAGAGTAAGCTTTCAAACTCTCCAAAAATCATATCTTAAAAGTTCTGTACTGTAGCAACTTACTGATGTGATGCTTCCTAGAAATAATATGAAAACAGTTGCCGCTACATGAGAAAGCTATCCACTCACCCTTTCTTTTGAAGACTTTAATGGATTTCTTAGCAAATAACCAGTTTACTATATTTACTCTTCATAGTACAGGCAGTCTTTAATTTGTTTACAGCTTTTTTTTTTTTTTAAACAAATTCAGTTGTAATTTCCCTTGGTGGGAAAGGTCATAGAGCCACAATAAAAGTTCTTCAAACTTTGTTTTTCTATTAAAAATATACATTTCTGATTTTTAAATTGGGATTCCGGGAATCCTGTTCCACCTTTGGAGGCGATGTTGGTGATGGTGGTTCGAGACTCTCGTTTCCTCACTTAGATCTGGATGCCTGGATGCCAGGCTTGCTTACTCTTTGCACATCTCCATCTGCTTGGCACCACGGAATGGTTGCCTGAATGTGGGCACACCTCCAGTTCACTTCTCCTTGGGCTTTCTGATTTAGGAAAGGTGGGCAGTTCTGGCAGACTGGAGTTGTAGGCTTCCTTGGGGTTTGCTCATGAGTGTGGGTCATTCAGAAATACTATCCATATGTTGGGGGATAGCCTGCGTTAAGAATAATCTTTGTGAGCCAGTTAATACAGCGAGAGATTTTTTCCTAACATTGTCATTGTGCTATTTGCAGCACAAGTTCCAACAAAACAGCTTTTCCATTTTATCATCAGGATTGTAGAGGCAGCATGTAAAGTAATTAAAATAATGGCGCCAGGGCAATCTGTGTGAGAGATGCTTTCATAACTGGAAATGGAATTCAGACATTTCTAAATTTCTGGGCATAAGCTTTGGACATTCTCAAGGAACTTTAATATGTGTTTCAGTGCTTTGTTTGTGGAGGATGGCAAACCCAGATTTGGTCAGTATCCAGGTATATATTGGAAGTGTGGAGCTGGTAGGAAAAAATCCATTAAGAAGATAGAGAGTGGAAAATTAGGGTAAAAAAATACATGGTTTCTGTCTGGTCTTCTACATTTCTTACCTGAAAAACAAATTCTTTAATCTAAAAATGAAATCCATGTCCAGTGACCCTTAGGTAACATGTCAAATATGTCACAAAGCACGGATCTCTTTATTTACGCTCTTTGTTATTTTTGAACATGAGCCTGACACAACAATCTTCACTTAAGAAGGATTTCCAGAAGGGCCACTGTAGCTGTGTGCATGCTTTAGAATAAGTGTAAATCCATTTCTCACTTAAAAAAACCACACCACCAACAAAAACCCTAGTTTGTGTCCATGAAAAACATCTTTGCATGTCTAGACAGTAGTGTCGATCAGTTGCTTTTCATAAGGAAGTGATACAGAAAAACTATTATTCTCCTCAGAAACCTTGTAAGGTCCTATGTGACCCAAGTGACCTCTCCTGCAGCTGTGTAACAGGAGCCAGAAGTGTGCAAGGAGACTGAGCTTGATGACTGATGTTATAAGTCAGTCCTGGCATTTGGGCACTTTCCTGTTTTTAACCTTTCAAGGGCTTTTTTATTGAGAGTCCTACAGTTGAGGGTGAAAAATTTCAGAACGGCTGCGAGTAGTGTCACTGATGGACTGTGAGGTTTCCATCCAGATAACATTCATAGCAAATAGAAAGGAAACTCTAATGCCATTAACTTGGAAGGAAGAATTAAAGTACCAATTTAATTTTACAGGCAAAAATTGCATAGAAGGGTCAGAAGGGAACATTTATTTCCTGTCTGCTTTCGCCAGATATTTGCTTGGGGTGTTGCAGTTGGGCTTCACAATCCTGAGAAAAGGTTTTGTTTTTCATTTAGAGTGATCAGAATGGCCTTCTGCATGCTAGTTAGAAGTCATCTGTGTGTTTCCCTTTATTCTCCACATAAGTTACATTTTTTTTTCTCTTGTTCTCCTGGACATCTTCTATGTTTATGACTATAAGTCATTAAAGCCATCCCGGAAAGCTGTTTTTAGGTCTTCAGCTGTTGTTGAATGAGGTCGAGAAGTTTTTGCTTTCACAGTGGCCCAGAGTGAGTTGTCACATGTGGTTAAGTCTGAGCTCCACAGTGACCACAGGATTATCATACCCACATCCAGTTCATTGCGCACAGAGTTGGTTGCCAAAATATCTCCTACTGGGGGTACGAGAAAACGCTGGGACACTCACTGTGTTATTGTAGGATAGCTGATGCCCCAAACAGCTATCAGTTTGTTCACACAGCTGTGGAACAAACCACACCTGAAGCATGTTCAAGTATGTGATTGACCCTTGTGTTGAACACATATTGAAATTGTCACCCATTTGACAACATGGGGAGGAAGCGGCTCATTTCACAGAGACACAGCCTCCTGCATCCAAGTCTGCTCAAATAAGAGGACTGAGGTTCAGAGTGGTTCAGTAACCTGCTCAGGTCACAGAATCAGGTGAATGATAGAGCAAAAGGTCTCATTCCTGGGTCTGTCTGATTCCAATGCCTATGCTCTTTATTGCAGGGCTTCTCAAACTTGTGGTAAGGACGAATTTTTTTTTTTAATTTCCAGTCCATTGTAATACTGTACATGTTGCTTTTCCCACTGTACTACTGAGTGTACATGATTAGTACACAATTGGCATCACATGTAACGTGCCCAGGCCAGTTGGCCAACACCTAAACAAGTGAGTCAAGCCCTCTGATCTTGTGTTTGGATGTGGTGGCAATGTCAAATGGCTGTGAAACTTTCTAAACGTTTATTCTCCATCCCTATAATTTATGATGCCATGGATTAGAAATGATCAATTTGCAGATCACACTTTGAATAATGCTGCTTTGGTGGGAGGGTGAGGGGAACGTGGCAGGGAAAAGCCAGGCGCTGACTAAAGAGAAACATTGGGAGTAAAGCTGAAAATGTAGAAGATTGACCCTTCAGGGGTGACCAGTTAGCTCAGCTGGTTAGAGTGTCGTGCTGATGACACCAAGGCTGCCAGTTCTAACCCCGCATGGGGCCACTGTTAGAGCTGCGCCCTCCTTAAAAGAGTCAATTGTGCCATTGTAGCATGAGAGCAATGTGCAACCAATGACCATGGTTGTTTCCCAATTTAAAAAAAAAAAAAGAAAAAAGATTGACCCTTCAGTTGGTAGATGGTATGGATTTCCTTCTCTCACAGGTCCTGTTCTCATCCAGTAGACCCAGGTTACTATTCTCAAATCAGATAGGAACACATTACAGCCTCCTCTGCAGGAGAAATGTCAACTGATTTCTAATACCACAAAATGTGTATGTTGGGGCAAGGCGGGGCAATTCAAAGAGGGGAGGGCATTAAAACACTCATCCTTGCAGTGCTTTCTCCCAAAGTCTGTAATAATTCACTTGGCAATTTGTTTAACTCATATATTGAGCATCTCCTGGATACAGGCACTTTGGTAGATGTTTCATGATTAAGATAGTATTTCCATACATTGTAGTTTACTGCTTTTGGAGGGAGGGAAGAAGATAGAAGAATACACTTTTTAAAATAGCATTAAATAAAATTTTGTTATTAGTTGGTCCTCTATAAACAATAGTTTTAAGAAAATGTTTAATTATATCCTTTTTAGGTGATTAAATATAGTATTTGTAGTAGTAATTTTATGTTTTTAAGGATATTAATCAGGAAACTAAACATCTAATTAGAACAATGTTTCTATGGGAAAATCACATCTTGCTGAAATATTTTTTGACTCTGACTCTTTCCTCAAGAATAAAACCTGTCAGACAGAAGTGTGAAAATTTAGCAGAATAATTTATGTGAGCCAGTACTGGTTAAATGGTGCAATATGATACCATTTGGGTTTCTTTGGCCCAAGATGTCATAATCTTCTAAAATTTTAGCATAAGAAACAAAAATAAATAAATAAAAAGAATTTTAGCATCTACAAGATAAAAAAAAACACATACCACTGTTTATCTTTGGTAATATGGGCAGATCTAATTTTATGGTGACTGAGTATAAAAAAATTAATGAAGTTCTTAAAAGCCTTTACAATGATGATGGATATGAAATGGCAGAACAGTAACTTTGGTCTCAAGTCTTCTCTCATTGTTCACAGATTCTTTTCCTGCGTATGATACTTCACTTCTGTCTCATGGTTTGGAGGTCTGTTTCACTTGGTGCTGCATGTGTAGGCGTTAATGACGTCAATCCTTCTTCCTTAACACCTCTTTGCCTTGGAAAGTCAAGGATGAGACAGATTGCCAGGGATTGTTGATTTAGCTGATTTCTTGAATTGAAATTAATTTACTAGGAGAAAATACAGAAATACATATCTGAGTTATTATAGAAATCAATGAAAGATGAAATATGCTTCTATTTTAATAAAAAATGAAAATTGAACAGCTTCATGAATAAAATCTATTAGTAACATCTTAAGTAAAGATCTGATTTTTATGTGTGTATATATGGCTCAATTCTCTTTCTTGCTCTCTCTGATTTTGGGTTTCCAAAGAGAAAGACTTAAAAACTTAGGATGTGCTGTCTCTCAAATCTGACTTTTGTTTTGTTTCTTTTACTTTGATAAAGGCATCATTGTGCCTTGGTTTTAATATGAGGGACAATGAAGGTGGGGGTGGAATTCATATTAAATATTTGGAAATTTTCTTCCTCCTCACCCCCAACATCTGAAATATGCATGGGATTTGGAAAACAAATTAGAAATGGGATCTTTCACAGATATTTAAAAAATGCATCTCTAAATGGTCAAGAGTTCTGATTTCTGAATAGTGCTATTTCATTTAGGAGCTTTGGTTGCTAAGTTGTATGGAATGATCTCTATTTTTCTTTTCCTTGGGTTTTATTTTGACTTCCTAAAGAATGAATTACCTTTTATTAAAAATTAATATTAAATATGCACTTTGCTAATATAAACTCATTTGCTAGTATAAACTAATAATACTATAAGCTAAAAATATTAATTTTACATTTTTTTGAGGGACTTCTGCTAAGGAAATAGAAAGTAATTAGAATCAGAAGTAGTTTCCCTTTTTTGTCTCTCTCTTTCCCTAAACTCTTGGATTAGTGGGCACATGGAGACCATACATGAAACTAAGATGTGATTCCTTTCCTTAGATTTCCTTCCTTCCTTCCTTCCTTCCTTCCTTCCTTCCTTCCTTCCTTCCTTCCTTCCTTCCTTCCTTCCTTCCTTTTCTCTTTTTCTTTTTCTTTCTCTCTCTCTCTCTCTCTCCCTCTCTCTCTTTGTTTGTTTTTTACAAAGCTTTTAATTTGCAAGTAAGAAATATTCACCCATTTCATCTGGTAAATAACAGGCAATTTAAAGATGATGGTTAGTTGAAAACTATGAGGAGAAGAAATCACTTAGTTAAACTTAATTTCTTTTCTACTATAAACTGAACTTGCTATTAATTGGGTAAAATAAAAGATGCATTTTGTAAGGTGGGAAATCAGTCCCAAGAGTCTTTTTTTTTTTTTTTTTTTAAGAAGGGGAAGAAATAACACTGATGGTTTAAGAAATTTCTGACAATGTTTTATGTATATTATTATCTCTTTAATTTTCACAAGTATCTTATGGGATAGGTATTTTCAACTTCGTTATCTATAGAGAAATTAGTGTTATCAACTGTCAAGGCAGACCCATATCTGACATCAAGCCTGTGTCTTTTTCACCATTACTGCTTACAAATAGACACTCTTTAAATCAGTTTTTGAATTTTGCAAACTATTTAACTCCCTTTAATCCTCAGGATGAATACCTAATTACTATTTTAGATCTATAGTAGTGATAGTATTATTAGTACAGTAGACTGAGCCTTAATCATGAACCAGCATCACGCTAATGCTGCTATACACACTATTATTATTTTTTTTAAAGACTTTTATTAAAATATAGCTAACATACAACATTATATTATTTTCAGGTTGTACACCATACTTATTCAACATTTATATACCTATAGAAGTCATCACCATGATAAGTCCAGCAACGATCTGACACCATGCTATCACAATATTATTGACTATATTCCCTATGCTGTACATTACATCCTCATGACTTATTTGTTTTATACCTAGAGATTTGAACCTCTTATTCCCCTTCACCTTTCCCCTCCTTTTAAATTTCTCAGTTACAGTCAATGTTCAATATTATTTGATATTAATTTCAGATGTATAGCATAGTGGTTAGACATTTGTATAATTTATGAAATGATCCCCCTGACTAGTCCAGTACTCACCTGGCACTATACATAGTTATTATCATATTATTGGTAATATTCCTTGTAATACTGGTTTGGTGGTGATGAACTCCTTTAGCCTTTTCTTGTCTGGAAAACTCTTTATCTTTTCTTGTCTGGGAAGCTCTTTATCTAAATGAAAGCTTTGCTGGGTAGAGTATACTTGGTTGTAGGTCCTTACTTTTCATTATGTTAAATCTTTGTATCAGTCCCTTCTGGTCTGCACATTTTCTGCTGAGAAATCAGCTGACAGTCTTATGGGAGCTCCCTTAAGAGTTACTAGCTTCCTTTCTCTTGCTGCTTTTAGTATTCTCTCTTTGTCTTTAACCTTTGCCATTCTAATTATAATGTATCTTGGTGTGGGCCTGTTTGGGTTCATCTTGTTTGGGGCCTTCTGCACTTTCTGGACTTGTATGTCTATTTCCTATGCCAGGTTAGGAAAGTTTCCAGTCATTATTTCTTTAAATAGGTTCTCAATCCCTTGCTTTCTCTCTTTTTCTGGTACCCTTATGATGTGAATATTGTTATGCTTGATGTTGTCCCAAGGGTCTCTTAATGTTTTCCCAGAGGCCCCCTTTTTTTTTTATTCTTTTTTTTCTTTTTGCTGTTCTGATTGGGTGATGTCTGCTACCTTGTCTTCCAAATTGCTGATTTGATCCTCTGCTTCATCTAGTCTGCTGATGATTCCTTCTAGTGCATTCTTTATTCCAGTTATTGTATACTTCACTTCTGACTCTTTTTTTTAATGGTTTCTGTGTCTTTTTTTATACTTGCTATCTCTTTGTTGAGGCTCTCACTGTGTTCCTTGAGCATCCTTATACCCATTGTTTTGAACTCTGGAGGGTGCTTGCCTCCATTTTGTTTAGTTATTTTTCTGGAGTTTTCTGCTATTCTTTCATTTGAGATGTATTTCTTGGTTTCCTAATTTTGGCTGCCTCTCTGTTTATTTCTTTGTATTAGGTAGATCTGCAATGTCTCCCAGTCTTGGCCAGGTAGTCTTATGTAATTGGTGTCATATGTGGCCCAGTGCTCCAAGTATGTTTGTTCTTGGGCCTCATGGGAGGGGCTCTGGTGAAGTCTCAGGTCACCCACTGCCTGTGATCGACTAGAGACTCCCTGGTAAGATCTACAAAGTGATCCGTGATTGTTTGCTGCCTATGTTAACCCTGCAGGCTTGTAGGAGAAGCCATACTGTGAATTGAGGATATCTGCCACCAGGCCTGGGGTAGCTCCATAAAATGCCAAGACAACCCGAGGCCTGCTGCCACTTGCCAGCTCCCTTAAATTTCAGCCACTGATAAAATTTCACGCAGTATGCAAGCTGGGTGAGGCAGGGTCTGAGGGAGTCACCAGAGTGTGAAGAGCTGTAGCCAGGTTAATATAAATTCTGGTTTCATGCCAGTATTGAGCCTGAAGCAACTCAGCAAGAATGTCAGATCACATGAGGCTAGTCGCACAGCCTTCCTGGGATCTTGTTGGACTCTGATTTCCAAGAAAGAGTGCAATGTGGGTGGGCTGGCTGCTTGGGGAGAAATTGCCTGTAGTGGTGATAAGGTTGAGTAGGGCCGGGTCTCAGCTGAGTCAGCAGAGTGGTACAATGGAGCTCACGAGGCCAGTCAAATTCAGATTTGGCCAGAGGGGGTGGACTCAACACAGGAAAGAAGGCATCTGCCTTTGAGCTGCACGGGAGGACCCCTACAACAAAGCTGCCGATTGTCCTCTAGCCCTTGTCCAAACGCCACACAACTCAGTCTGCTACCGGTATGTCTCCTCCACCTCCCGAGTTACTGTCCCTCCATTGGAGCTCAAGGTGAGTGCCTGGGAGAGACTCTTTGTGTGGGCCCTTTAACAAGACGCCTGGGTTTCGTGCTGCCTTCCATCTCACTCAGGTGGTCGGAATTCCCACTGTTTTTCACACCCAGATGTGTGGGGGCTCCTCTTCCCAGCGCCAGTATTCTGGGCTGGGGAAGCCCCTGTGGGGCTGGGGTTTCTCGCTCCTCTGAGGGGAAATTTCATGGCCGAGGTATCCCTTCCAGTTCTCAACAGCCACACAGAGGTTTGGGATTGGCCAGTTCCGCCCTTCCTACTATTCTCGATGTGGCTGCTTCTTTATATCTTAGTTATAAAACTTTTGTTCAGCGAGACTTCAGATGGTTCTCCAGGTTAATTGTTCTATAACTTAGTTGTAATTTTAATTTGTTCATGAAAAGAAGCAGGCACAGTGTTTATCTACTCTGCCGTCTTCCTCTTAGCCATTAATTTCAAAATAAAAAGAGACAGGTGGGTCAGAACAGAACACCAAAAAAACATTTTACGTAAGACACGAGTTTGGCCATTTAGGGTCAGTGTGTCTATTTTTGCTCACTAATGTACACATGCTTAGCATATTCCCCAGCACATACATGGCTCTTAATACACATTTGTGGAGTGCATGAGTGAAGGACGAAATTGGGTATAAAACTGACCAATTAACTGACTAACTGATTTCAGTGATAGTTGAGAACTTCATTTGTGTGGGTCACCATTGTGGATTGAAATCACCTGTATTTTCCAAAGATGCTTTCTTTGTACTCATTTTGGTTGACTGCATTGATGAGGGAAGAGACTCTCTAACACCCAGAAGTCCAAGTACAGTATATCTTTTTACAAAAGCACTCATGTTATAGTGATGCACTATGTAAATAATAACAGATTGAGTTCTAATCATATACTCGCACATGGCACATGTCTTCTTTCCCTCCTTCCTCCTATTATATCACATGTAATTACATTATTAGACATCAGTAGTTTAACCAGGATAAACAATAATTGCTGGAAAACTATGGTTTTTAATTTGAAGAAAGGAACTGTTAAGTAAATGCAATGGGAAAATATGAATGTGCTGTGTTTGGTGATTGTTTTTGTGTAACTGTTTGTTTAGCAATTCAGGATGTGACTTAAATTTTGCCTGCCAATGTTTGATGCTAGATTTTTATCAAAGGAAGAGTCATATCATTTTTCATGTGTGTTTAGTTAGAGATTTGTTTAAATGGAAACATGAGCTAGGAAGCAACAGTCTCACTTTGGGGGGATGAGTTCCCTCATGAAAGCTTTGTGTCTTGTGCTCCAATATGAAGAGAAAAAAAAAATCATATTGGATGTCTTTTTCTTTCTACTCTGGAGAGTGCATCAAATGTGACCAACATAATGAGTTCAGACCACCTGTGAGACTCTAAATTGCTTTTCCTGAATCTATGAAGAATTAAATAACAACGTTTGATTATAGTATTTAAAGCAAATCAAGGAATATTCAGATGAAGCAGTGGATAAACACATTTAATAGTAGTATGGACCTTGCTCTTATTGCATATGGATTATTATCCAATGAAACCACACTTCTTTTATGTTGTAAAGCTTTCCAGATTTCAGGAAGCCAAGGGCAGCTGTATTTTTTGAAACCTCATATGTGATCCAAAAGCACCATTTCCTAGGAGAAACAAAGATTTGTTAACGTACAGTATTTGTAAGCAATGCTCTTTTCTGAAGACAGAAATACACCTGGTGGAGGAAAGCTTTCCTGCCAGATAAAATTGAATGTTTTTCATTAACTAAGGGAGCAGTTAGATGAGAAAGATTCGTGGAGCAGGTGCTGCTGGGCCTTAATTCCAGCTTGCAAAGGATGTGAGGAGATTTGTCTGGCCCCAAGGATTGAGAACTATTAATATAAGCAACCCAGCAATTTCCTTCTACATTGCTTGCTTTGTCTTAAAGGATGTGCCTACAGAAAACTCATTGACTCAAGGAAATGCAGGTGGACGAGACCTAACTAAAATTGTGGTTAATATAAAAGGCTGCATCTGCCAGAGAAAACCCTGTAATCAGACAGTGCAGGTATTTCTATCCGGATAGCTATTGTCAGTGGGACTGAAGGGAGTTAAAATGTGTGCAGGAGACGGCTCAGAGACTGAAGAGATCTTCTAGGATATGAATCTGAATTATTCCAAAAACTTAGACTCTCATTTAGTTTGAGTTTAGGTTCTGGCAGATTTTCTTCGTGCAAAATTCTGTTTGATACTCCTAAGCAGCCACTTCGTGATTTTTCTGAGCCATACATATGTTTTCTGTCTCTTTTGTTCAGGGCATAACATTAGTTTATTTTTGGAGTTTTATTGAGAAGTGGTAAGAATGAAATACTAGAGTTTTGGTAAAAATCAATATTAATACATGAGCTTGACCTTAAAGGTAAGTCACTGACCCTGGAAATATTTGGTTGGTATCTGGTCAGTTCATAACTTGTGCTTGTGGTGACTCTTTATTGCCCAACACAATGGCGTCTTTGCCTGGCAATCAATACCTCTCATTAGGGCAGTCAACATATCACAGCAGCCCTTCCCTCCCCAAAATAACCCTGGGAACAGAGGAGCTAACACAATCATAAACCCTTGCCAAGCACAACAACATGAGGTTCCATCTGCCCGAAAGAGAAGCATCCTAGAAACCTCAGTGCCGCTAGGCTGACCATCAGAGCAATGGGATTTTCAGTCTTGCTCAACATTGGGGATTTGAGTATCTTTTAGGATAATCTCTCCTTCCCTAGTGGTTAGGGCTATTGTCCTCATAAAAGAAATCTCCTTGCGGGCTATATTTTGCCTAAATCAGCCCATCCAGTCTCTGATGTGATGACCAAACCACCAGACTGAGGTTAAAGTGCTGGGGGATTTATTGGTGATGTTGTCAACTTCTGACTCAGAGGATCTCGCTCAGTAACGGCTATGTGCTTCTGTAGGCGCAGATTAAGAGAACCTTCACCATTTTCCCATTCTTGGTTAACTTGCCGGAAGCATATTTGGATCTCAGTCTTCTGATTGATGATCAGTTAACTACCCATAAAAGGTGGAGTCACCCCATCCTGTGTTCCTCGACACAGTTTAGGTTGGAAATGACAGCAGTCTTCTGAAATGAGAGCCCTGTTAAGATAACCGGAAAGCAGGAAGGATGGGGCACCTGTGGAATTTTTGTCCTTAAAATTTTGGTCAATAAAAATTACTTTTGGAGTACTCTTTAATATTTTCAAGAAGAATAGAAGTGGGTTGTTACAATTAGTTCCTCCAATTGGGTATTCAAGGAAAGCATACACACATGTAAAGGTGTCCTTACCTGTTTGTTTGCTGACCTGTAGCTTTCCAATACTTTTCACATGGAATTTATTTAGCTTAGAAATGGAAATTTATTTTGCACCAGTGGCCTGAGATTACTGTGTCCGTGCGTCTGGAGACAGGGGTAGCTACTGGCCTTTATATCCTGCTTTATTATCTGTTGATCTTGGCAATACCTTTTTCATCCATGACACATTCCCCGAATGGTTTGGTGAAACAAATGCAGTCTTTGGAGGACTTTGGCTCTTTGTGGCCGAGATAAATACATACCAATTTAGAGTGGGCTTTATTTCCCTTTGTGAATGAAATCCTAGAGAATTAAACTTGTGGAAAGAAAAGTTCAAATATAATGAAGTTCCCTTAAGGTATTATGGTTTGGAGCCTCCGTACATTTTAGAACAATTGTTCTAAAATAGGTTTTTCTTGTCAAACAGTTTGAGGGTTGCTGGCAGTCTATTTTCCAAACTGGGAATGAGGGGGAAAATTCTAAACTGCAGGTTCAATTGGAACATAGTAGGCAAAAAAGTCTTCATTCTGTCTGTCTTGTTTGAAGCACAGATGGGACCTGTGAGACTTGGACAGCAGTGGGTGGGTGGTGTAGCAGGAGTATAAGGGAGTTAGACTGGCGTTCCTATTCCTGTTGCACTTTTGAAACTTCCGAGTCTATTAATGCCCCATACCAATATATGTTAAAATAGATGAAAGACTAGACCCGTAATCAAGAGGGAAGGGAAGTTTATCCTAAGAGATTCACAAATACAGATAATGGAACCATAGTTTTCGGAGTCAGTATTCGGAGAACAGCATGGGACTAGCTGGAATGAAGTGAGCTTTGAATGCTGATTGGTTTATTTTCATACTAGCTAATGAATTAATGTGCCATACATCCTCTAACCTTTCTGGAATGGTGAACAAATGGAGAGATGTGCTGAGTAAGTATTGGAGGACAACATGAACCCTGAGGCAATTAGCTGGAATTTAAAGGAATAAACCATGCGTTTATGATTAAACTAATAAAAGCCTGTATATAAATCCAATTGGTAACACTTTATATAAAGACAAGTGATAAAATCCGTAATGTTTTCCTTGATCTTGATCTTTCAAAGTTTCTTTAAAAATGGAAAGTGGCTTCAGAAATTGAATTAGCATGAGAGGAAAAGGAAGAATGACTTTAGGGTATGTGTGTGTGTTTCTGAGTTAAAGATTCTGATGTGGATCAGTGTAATGGAAACATGAGGGACAAACTTGAAGGTTAAATGAATTCATTGCATTTCAAGAGGAGCAAGTGTTGTGAGAGAAGGTTGCAGGGCTTTTGGGTAAGTTGGGCTAGCTACAGATTTTTGCTGCTTTAACAGCATCACCATTCATGTCTATGTCTGGAAATAAGTAAGATGATTCCCTGGCAGCAAAATAATGTTTTTATTATTATTGCAGTGATGTCAATCCAAACTAGATGACTGTGATTCATGGAATCTTCAAGGAAAACCAAATATTCTTTTTTAATAAAGTAATGGAGTTGGGATTTGCACATCTGCTCTTAAAAATCTGTTTTTTATAATATGGAACATATGTTAATCGCTATATCTTTTATTAAACTGAGGGAAAATTCTTGTCTAGTGGATTAATTCTAGGTCCTGGGAATGTGGAGAAATGGAGATGAGCATATTGAGACAAATGCCTGCTTGTCTCACCTCTTACCCGTAGAGCAGTGATTTTCAAACTGCTGGTTTTAACCTTTCTGGGGATAATAAAATCAAGCTAGTGGATTGT
This sequence comes from Aselliscus stoliczkanus, assembly GCA_033961575.1. NCBI lineage: Eukaryota > Metazoa > Chordata > Mammalia > Chiroptera > Hipposideridae > Aselliscus > Aselliscus stoliczkanus. Next base: position 67,833,110 of record CM066734.1, on the reverse strand, counting down.
AACAGGCATTTAAAAAGAATGAAATGAAATAGAAAATATCAGAGTACATGGAATATAGTTCTGTGAACTTTGTATCAGTGCTGTGTGTGTGTGTGTGTACACACAGCTGTGTGCAGTCATGATGTAAGATATATTTTTTCTTATAATGCAGAGCTTCAGTTTTGGAGGCTGCTTTATTTAGGTTTGGCTAAACCAGAAAATCCCATTGCTGTTTACAGAGGTCAGGCTGGTTGGTCCAGGCTAGGGGGGGGTGTCTGATTGAAGATTAAACCCCAGCTTTTGAGTCTGGTAGTCTGAAGCTGCCTTATACCTGTGAGTTCCGCAGTCTGCGCTTGTCTGTCCCGCCCCCACAGATGAAGAAATTCTTCCATTTATCATAGTGCTCCCTCACTTTCCCTGCCCTCTCCTTGGTCTGCACTGACCTAGGAACTAGATACAATGTTTGAAATGTAAAAAGAAGCAAAATTCATTAATTTTTTTAAATTATAAAATTCATTAATTTTTAAAAAGATATTTTTGGTAATAACTTCATTGAGAAATAATTTATATGCCCCACCATACAAGTCACCCATTTAAAGTATGCAGATCATGCTTTTAGTATATTCTCAGAGTTGGGCAAGTATCACCACAATCAATTTTAAAACATTTTCATTACCCCAGAAGGAATCCCCATTTCCTTCAGCCATCGTGCCCCAGTCTTCTTTTCTTGGGTCGATGGTGCTGCCTCAGTAGAAACCTTGAGGGGAAAGATTAATTTCCACACCTAGGATGACACAGTGATCTCCAAACTTTTTTTTTTTTTTAAATAAGCTTTCATTTTATTTTTAATTTTTTTAATTTTTATTTTTTTTAGAGGGCAGTGTTGCTGGCCCTCACATGTGGGATCTGAACCAGGGCCGCTGGTGTCCCAAGCCAGCTCTCAACCACCACGCCACTCGGCCGGCCCAACTTTTTGTTTTTTAAATCACCTCTTTGGTGAAAAGGTTTTGGAGTATATACTCCCAATTTATGTATATAGAAATAAATTTATAAATTGTATGTGTCATTATTCTAATGTTGTTGTATTATCAAACACTGATGAGATAAGCGTGAAGTAGAGAAGCTGGTATTTCCCCCACACACCCTTGTCAGTCATCTGGGATGCCCCACCCATTTCAGTGCCCTTGGTTTAGCATTTCCTAGGTTGGTTAGGCTCAGCCTACCCCGACCCCTTAGCCTCTTTGTCGGCCCTCCAGCACCCTCCAACCTACTCACCACAAACTCCAGGCAGCTTTCCTAGAGCTGAGTGTGTTTTTTTTTCATGAAGCCAAAGTAGTATCTCAAGCTGTTCCCTGTGCTAGAATGCTTTTCCTCCATCCGCCCTTCTGGAGAACTCTTTCTGATTCATAAAGAATATGCCCACTTTACGTCCTCTAGTAGTCTTCCTTAAACTCCAAGCAGTTAGGCGTTCCTACCTTTTTCTTCCCTTAACAGCTGGTACCTATTTACTACTCAATAATTTATCTGTCTGTATCCCATGCTAGACTAAGGGATGAAAGCTGTAGGTTGCTTCCTTTTTTTTTTTTTAACTATTTTAAACAGTACTATAAAAACCATCTTCCCTTGTACATGAATCTCTGCACTTTTCCACTTTCCTAGAAATGATAGATTCCTAGAATGTTGGTGCCATTTTTTGTCATAGCGTAAAACAAAACAAAACAAAACAAAAAACCCAAAAATTAAACTCAGAAAAATTAGATTGTGCAGTGACTTGAATATCAGATTGGAGCAATTCCAAGCATCAAAGCTTGCTTATTGGGATATTGATGGTATCAGTTTGCTAGGGCTGCTGTAACAAAGTACTCTTAAAAAAAAACTGAGTGGCTTAAACAACAGGAATTGCTTGTCTTGCAGTTTTGGAGGCCAGAAGTCCAAAGCCAGGGTGTTGTCCTGGTTGGTTACATTTGAGGGGTGGGTCTGTAGTAGGCCTCTCTGGTTGTCTTCATGGCATTCTCCTGTATAGTGTCTGTGTCCCTTTTATAAGGACACCAATCATATTGGATTAGGAGCCCACCAGACTCCAGTATGACCTCATCTTAACGAATTACATGTGTAATGTCCTTATTTCTGAAAAAGGTCACATTCTGAGGCTTTAGGGATTAGAACTTCAGCGTAGAATATTGGGGACCACAATTCAACCTGCTACATTGATTGACACACAATTGAATTTATATTTTATTTATGGAGATTCGATATATTTGTAATTTTGAATTTTCCTAATCAGGAACTAGATAAATTTTTATTTAAGATGTATTTATACCTATTTTATCAAGTTTTATAGGCCTATTAGATTTGGAGAACTTAGAAAATTACCATATTTGGAAAATAACATTAGAATAGGAATGTTGGGCAAACTGTTTGGGAAATTAGGAAGGTATGAGAGTGGAGTGGGGTACCTGGCATATAGTTGACACTCCTGAAATGTCCGTGAATTTGCTTAATAACTAGAGGGGGTAAAATAGTAAGACAAAATTTAATTTTGCAATATGAAAGTTGTGGGAGATGTTGCTTTGTAATTTGGGAGTACTTACATATTTGAATTAGGCTCAAATTGCTCTTTATCAGGATAGACTGAGTTTTAAACTTGATAATTTACATTGTGTGTATAACTTATAATGGAGGAAGTATAGAAAACTGAAATACTATTATGAGAAAAGACTGCATAAAATAAACTCATCATGACTAAGGTCTCCCTGTCCTTCTTATTATAGTCCTCAGAAATAGAGATGATTAAAAATTATTTACAGTACATGGAAACAATAAGAAACACCCTCAAGGGGATAATTATTTTAACACATTGATTTTTATGGTCAAAAGAAAACTCGAGTCCACCTCCGGCTGTACCCTATTGCATTTCAAACTCCTGGAAGATTTTCCTTCTTCTGAGTCCTCCCCTCCCCGGCTGAGAGCTGGTTGAGGAATATTTGAGGATTGGCCAATGGTGTCAACACTCAGCATTTCATATTTCATCTCAAAGCCAATAGATGAAAGCAGAAATATGTTAAGTTTCGAAAGCTTGGGAAGCCTTTGCAATTCACAGATCTGCAGTTTTTGGTTTCAAATAGTTGCCTTGATGATGTTCCTTACCTTGTTACAATGCTCTGTTAAAACTGCCACCTTCAGGGTGGCACTATGTAGTCAATTATTGCATTGTTTCCTTTTCTTTGTATTCTGCAGGAAAATTAATCTCTTTAGCTAAGCACCCACCTACCCCATCCTCTTACCTTTTGGGGAAGCGTCCGCTGGTTTAAATTAAAGCTCGTTTCTCAAGGGAGCCTTCCCTTGCCACTTTGCTTCTGCCTAAGCCCTAGGACAAGCTTTCTGGATGAACTCTTTCTTCTCAGGATCAAACAGCCTAGCCCCTGCTTCGTGCTTCCTCTAGGCTCAATCTCTAGTCCACAGGCCTCCCTCTCACCCCTCTCCCCCTCCCCCCACAACACATACCAAAAAAACTGAAGAAAAGGCAAAAGGCATGCTTTTGCTTCTATGACAACCACTGCCTGTCACTTCTTAGCTTCCTTTTGAAGTTATTTCCTATTTGTGATGGTGAATTTATATAAAGTTGTCAAATAGCTGGGCTAAATGCTTTTAACTGTTACAGTCCTCGTTTGAAGACGATGCCTTGCTTCAGAACCCTTTATATAGCTGCCCTTTTTTTTTTTTTTTTTTAAAGATTTTATTGGGGAATTGGGGGATGAGAACAACTTGGGGAATCGGGGAAGGGGAACAGACAAGTTGCTGTCCTTTTGTTCTTCAGTCCAGTTGCGGGAGGATGTTGCTTCACTGGCCCATGTTGGTATCGTCATTGCGCTCTTCCCAGATGAGGCAGATTGGTCGCCGGCCTCTGGATGGTCGCTCACGGCGGCTATTGGCAGCTCACGCTGGCTGCGGGCCACTCACACTGGCTACCGGCCACTCACTGTAGCCCATGGCAGCCCATTTCAGCAGAGGCTGCAGCCCACACAGTCGCCAGGACTCGCACAGCCCAGCTCCAGGTGGAGCTGTTGTTAGCTGTAGAGGGCAGTGTCACTGGCCCTCATATGTGGGATCTGAACCGGGGCCGCTGGCATCCCAAAACCATCTCTTAACCAATGCGCCACTCGGCCGGCCCCTATAGCTGCCCTTTATTATAGCTGTTTGGTGCATGGGTTTCTTTCTCCACTGCAGATACCTAGACCATTTCCCCTGTGGATGGCCTCTAGAGCATTTCCTTGTCTCTAGACCTACAGGTCCATTGTGTGAGGGGGTGCATCAGCTTGTTACACACTCTGTTTGAAAATATCTTTTGGCAGACTTGTGGATGATAAATTGCCTGTAAATTTAAAATCGGGCAGTATCTTCAAAAGTGCAGACTTAACAACATAGGATAGCTCACTTTGGGCCATTGTGAAGGTGAAAATTCTTTACTCCCCCTAACAATGGTTGACCTACAAATGTCTCTCAGTGACTGCTTTAATTTCTACCATTTGTATGGATGAAGATGTTTAGAAGATTGCAGGAAACAGAATTGTGTACAGGCGATGAAGGGAAGCACACAAATGGCTTCTAATGACATGATTGGGAATTTGAGGTTGCTTCTTTCAGATGATTATTGAAGCAGGAATCCTAAAATCTTCGAAGTCACAAAATTCCTGAATCCCCTTTTTGACTTTCGTACCAACTAGACTTCTCACTCCACTATAAATACCTTTCTTTTTAGAGGGTCCCATTCCATCTTTGGCCATCTCCTATTTTGACAGCTCTTTCTTATAGAGGCTGCCTTTCTACAGTCTGTCATTGTGTCGGCTTATTACTGGGTTTTCTAACCATTTAAATTCCCTGGGCAGTTTGCAAACATTTGCATTTGATGTTGTGCAGCTGGAGGAGACATTTGGAAGGCATGATGTGTGCAAGCAATGCCACGGAGGCACGCATCTAAGTAATGCTCAGAGGAAATAAATGTTGATTCATCGACTCACTTAACAGACTTTTGAGGACTTGATAACTTATGGGTCCTAGTACTAGATGCTTAGGACTTAGAGGTAATCGAGATTGTCCTGGCTTCTAGAACTTCTAGGCTATCCAGGGAAGGAAGTATTTATATGTTTGAAGCCCACTCTCTACACCCCTCCCTAAGTCTATTCTCTTTCTTTCCATATTTAGAAGCAGCCACTAATCTGATTTTGGTTTTTATCATTCCCATGCCTGCTTTTATATTTTTACTACATATGTGTGTATCCATAAGCTGTGTCCAATATGGTGTTGCATAAAGTTTTTTGAACTCTATGGAAATAGTAACACACTGATCATATCATTTCTGTAATTTACTTTCTTTGCCTTTAAGATTTATCTGTGTAATTCTAATTCATAATTTTTGCTACTGAGTTTCATTGTATGAAAATACCATTATTTATGTATACCATCTGTTATAAATACTTGGTTGTTTCACGGTAGCACACCTTGATGGGTTGAACAATTTTGCATGTGCCCCTGTGCAAGAGTGTCTCTAGATCTATTTATATAATTGTTGAGTTGTATGATCTGTATTATCTTCAGCCTTTCTAGGTTTTGATCAGTTAGCTTCTCCACAAAGTGATTATGCCAACTTCCTCTCCCATCAGTACTGTACCTGAGTTTCAGTTCCCTGTATCCTCACTAACACTGGGTTTTGTTGTCTTTTTTGATACTTGCCTTTATGTATCCTTATAGCTCACTGACCTTCTGTCTTCTCATCACACTTGTTTAATGTCCTTGCCAAATTGTAGGCTCTAGGAGGCAGGACAGTGCTGGCTCATTCACCCCAAGAGCTACCTAAATCCACCTCTTTCATCTTTCTCCTATACCGCAAGACCAATTTACAATGTCCTATCTTCCACAAAGCCTTCCTTGATTCTTCAAAATATGGCTCCTCCTTCTTCCGAGATGAGACTGAAGCACTTTCTTTGTACCTATAATGCTTTTGTTTGTTTGTTTCTTTTCTCTCTTTTTTTGTACCTTTAACACTTTTGTTGGCACCTGTTTCATGTTTACCATAGTCTGCCATGTCACATACCCAAATGTGTACTTTTCCGTTGCCTCCAATAGACGAACTAGTCCTTGAGGATAGTGATGGTCTTACTCATCTTTGCAGTACCCACGATACCTGTGTCCTGTATGTTTTAGGTGCTTGGTAAATATTTGTTGGAATACTTCAGTACCTGGTACGTTCTGGGAAATCATTCATACCCTTTTTACTTTGTGATATTCAGTGGGGTTGCCGATGAAAGATATGCGCTTATTGTAGGCTGTTGATTGGTGGCTAGAAGGTGCTCTAAAAGGACTTCAGAAATGAGAGGACTTTTCACCCCACACCTGTGCCAGTGCTGGGATTGCCAGTCTCTTCTTCCCCTTTGTCAGTAGGACAGGGAGAAACTGGTGTCTAATTTACTGTGAACATTAGTTAAGGTGGACGTCTTATGAATAGTAGCATATATGTCAGGGGTGCCAAAAAAAAAAAATATATATATATATATATATATATACACACACACACACACACACACACACACACACACACACAAATACACACACACACACACACACACACACACAAGTGGACACTTTGGTCAACGTTGCTCAAGCAGCAGTTTGCCATAATCAGAAGTGTCTGGATGCTGATGATAACCACTTTGAGCACCTCTTGTAATTGCAGACATCAAACGTGACTTGTATTCATCTTTTGTTATCGGTATGTATAGAGTATTACAATTTTAATATAGTTTTCCTTTCTTAAAATAAAATGTGTATACATTTTTTTGGCACTCCTGGTATGTATGTATGATATATTCGATTTCTGTTCATTTCTTTTGTTATTTCTCTTCTTTTGTAAGATTTCTGTTCACTTCCTTTGTTCTTTTCTTTTTTGGGGTGTTGGTCTTGATGTTTGCATGACCCCTTTGTACATTGTTTTTTTTTTTTAGCTGAGCCATCCTGCCACCTGTTGGCAGCTCAGCAGCTGCTCAGCTCAGGCTGGGCATCGAACTGCTGTTGCTCAGAGCTCAGCTTACACTCTTGAGCGAGCTCTTAAACAACTGAGCCACACAGCCGGCCCTTGTACATTGATTTTAATACTGTTTCATGTTGCCAATTTATTTGTTAAGTAAAGCTTTTTCCTTAGAAGGAATTTTCTGGCTGAGCACCACCACTCATACTATTTCCCTGGAAGGAACCTTCTTCCTTTTTCCACCCTTCTCTTCCTCTCCCACCCTTCTCTCCTTGCCCTACCCCTCTAACACTCTTAACCTGGTCAACTCCTTCAGAGCTGAGTTTATGTACCACTGCTTTGTAGAGGCCTAGCGAATCCTGCCCTCCCACCTTATAGAAATCACCCTGCCCATTATCCTGTTCAAGGAAGTTATTTCATGCTCCTTTCATGGCCCTCACCAACATTGGCAATTACATGCATGTTTCATGTTTTTATCCACCACTGCTATGTAAACCTTGCCTTCAGGGGCTGGTAAATAAGGGAGTGAATAAATGAAACAGCTAAGTGCTTCCCTTTGATCACTATTTTATTAAACTAAAATTTAACTTCTATTTCATCAGTGGGTCAAGAAGTTGTTTAAAGACTTTCATTCTGAAAAACATTTACATGTTTGTTAAATGGAAATGAATAAAAATGGAACTTTTTCAAATGGGTGGATGATCAAGAGAAGGAGAATGTGCATCTGGGAGCAAAACAGCCGCCTACTTGGGAGTAGGTGCAGCCAGCTGTTCACCCTGTGCCAAGGAGGCCGCACCCCTTCTGGTTGGTTTGCCCACCTAGGCTCTGGGAGAAACCGTAGCATCCAAACAGCCCTCCGAGCATGTGTCTCAACTTGGGATCTCTAGTGGTAATTTACAGGCCAGCTGAGTGGTGCGGTGGTTAAGCTCTGGCTTGGGAAGCCAGCGGACCCGGTTCGGTTCCACATATGAGGGCCAGTGACACTGCCCTCAAAAAAAAATCTAGTGGTAATATACATTTTGCAGCTATTTCTAAAAGATAAAGCAGAGATGTTAGCTATGCAAGACACGTCAACATTCACAGCAGGCTATTTTCTAGAGAGCACTTGTGAATCTGATCTGATTATTAGGCTATTTTCACACATGGTAGGTGTGTTTTTAAAGGCAATTCCACGCTCAGTGGTGTGAAAATGAGAGATGGAAATTTTGACCTTTTCTGATTCTTCATCAAATGTTTTAATAGCACAGAAATGTTCATACAGTTTTACAAGCTGTGCATGTGCATGAGTGTATACGAGTATACGTGTGTGCATGCATGCACACGTGTGTGATTATATTGAAAGCAAACCTGCTTCTTTGCCTGGTTAGTTGGGGTTATTGACATGAGTGCTATAGACAGAGCCCTAAAATGTACTATATTTCTCTCTGTGGGTTTGACAGTGGTAAATATTTATGTGTAGTTTATTTTTTAGAACATAATTTTCCCAGATTTGAAGGAAAACAATAGCTGACTATTCTAAAAGATGAAGAAAGGGTAGGCTGCTGTCCATTGTAAGATTTAAAAGTATGGCTTTAAATAAGAGGATGGGTTGTTATTTAATATGTATGAAACAATATTGCAAACAAATTCTGGTTGACCACATCTGGGTGTGTTCCCCTTGACCCTAAGAAAAAAAGGGTGAGCCAGGAGTGATGAGGTTGGAACCAGTCCACGGAGCAGAGAGGGTGGGGCTGGATTGCATGGAGTGAAGAGAGACCCCGCTTGGATGGGTCCTCACCCCTGAGCATGGGTATCTGGGGAGGATGCAGCTGTGTGCAAGGTCAGCAGCACCGGATCTCCAGTTGTTTCTTCAAATCAGCTTCTAAGAATGTGTCTTAAACTCCCCGCTATTTCCAGGTGGTTGGCATCATCTATTTTGTTTTTTTTTTTTTTCCAGATTTATTCACGCACTGCCCAAATTTTTAAAAAGCCATACTGTAAACACGCTGATGAGGATTTCTGCATTTGGTTGCTGTGACTCAGCACACAGATAAATGTAGTGCTCTGAGTTTGATGAATTACGCAAGTTCTAAATTATTGCAGCTATGAGTCGTCTATAATATCAAGAATTTCATGAATCATTTTGGCTCCATTTACCTGTTGCTGACTCTTTGGCTTCAGACAAAATATCCCATGGTAGCACCTTTGGACTTGACCCTAAACATGTGGAAATTCCATGTTCGTTTAGAATTACTGGTATAATTACTTACCCAGTTAGTGAGTTCATAGTTTAATGTTCCTTTATTTCTAATTTTATTTATCGACTGGATCAAAGGCACCTGCTTTTTTTTTTTTTTGTATTTTGAGGAAGTTTATTGTTACATTTTTTTGCAGTAATAGATGAGGCACAACTATCTCCTGCTTCTCCAACATTCAATAAAAAAATACAATAAGGATAACAGTGAAATTAAAATACAATATTACAAAAGCTAAGGTTTGGAGACAAAAATGACTAGGCTCTATGTGTAGAAAAATTGTAAATGGTTTAAATGGTTTTAGTTTAGCCTTGCAAATAGCTACCTTCTTCTCTGGTGATGGCGATCATAGACCTCCGAGCTGGGCGCCTGTAACGCCTCTCTCCTGGGCCCGGCTCAGCGAAGCTGGTGGGGGTGGTGACTGAGCTGGTCAGGGGCCCCTGCTCAACAGTCACAAGTCTCATTATGTACGTGAACGTGAATCAGCAAATACATCAGGCTGTTTAAAGGAAAAAAGCACTCACTGACAGGGCCGGGAGGGCAGTTCAAACACCGTCACCAGTTAGTGCCACCAACCTGATGGCAGCGGCCCCACCATGAAGAAACTAATAATAATAATAAAAAAAAAAGAACATCTGCCCGCTGGTGAGGAGTGGCCTGGCTCCTGGCAAACTTCTGAGCCCAGCACAGTCAAAGGCACCTGCTTTTTATTTTTGTTTTTTGCCTGCATGGGTTCTTATATCATCAGTGGAACAGCTATGTAAGTATCTTTTATTATGATAGTGATTTTGTCAGTGAGAATATTTGGTCTGTGGGAGTTTATAATACTTATGACTCAATAGCAGCATGACTTGAATCAGCCATTTTTTTGAAACATGGTTAGGTTTATATTTCTCACACAGCTTATTATTAACTTTTGTTTCAGGATCTACATCATATCATTTTATTAACAGAGAAAATGAATGATCCAATTGGATTCTCTGTTCTTATAGTTTTCAGAAATCTGTAGATCTTTTTGATGCATTTTCTTATTTGTCTTATGTGTATTTGATTTTCTTTTCCCTGGTTAGGTTTTTTTTTTTTTTTTTTGCCCAAAAGAGCATCTGCAAATTTCCCAGGTGCAGCAAGTAATATGCCTTAAATAATTAGGCAAATAGTCTTAATCAATTTTAGCTAAAATTAGCTTTCTTATCAGATTGACATAGATTTAAAACTATGTCCTAGACCATCTTCTTTGACCACAGTTGCAGTCTTGAGGGAGATACACTAAGGCAGAAGCAGGTAGAAGATACTGCCTTTATCAATTCGCTATTGCTGCGTACCAAACCATCTGTACTAGTTACTATGGATGCTTAACAAATTTCCCCAAACCTAGTGGCTGAAAACAATGACAAAATGTATTTCACTCACAGACTTGCAATTTGGTCAGACCTTTGCAGAGATAGCTTGTCTCTCCACTCAGCATCAGTTGTCTGCGCTCACAGGCTGGGAATTGTCTGAAGTTCACTTACTCACACGTCTCATGGTTGGCGCTGGAGGTCCACTGAGACCTTAGCTGGCACTGTCACCATATTACCCACATGTGACCTGGGCTTCCTCACAATTTGGAGACTGGGTTTTGAGGACAAAGACAATATTCTGTTACTCTGTAAGAAGGAGATTCCAGCCAGCACTCTGTCACTGACCTTAAGACCATCAGAGCTAGAGTGCACAGATGGAATGTACCACTTGGAAACTGGGCATAGCAAACCTAAAAATCCAGAATTCATGTATTGGTTAGATACAGAGGAAATGCATGTGTGTTTTCTACAGTAAACGTCATGTAACAAATCTATTAGGCTTATTGGACACATAGCTCTCAATTTAGACAAGTTTTCTAACTATTTAAACTTCTCAAAAGTCAATTAATTTTATCCTGCTTTCATAGTCTTATTAACATTATTCTGCTGATAATTTGATTATCTCATTTTATAGGTATAGACTATTTGTTTTTCAGAGGCCGAATGAGACGTAGAGGGGGATTATGGATCTGAGATTTTTACTTACATGACTTAAGGAAAATTATGTGCATTTTAAACCAGGTCCATCATACCACTGGTTTGAGAAGTGATGTTATATTAAGAACTAACATTTATTGAGCACTTAGTATGTTGCAGGCACTGTTGTAAGCACTTTATATAAATAGCTCATTTAATTCAATAGTACAATGAGGCAAGTAATTTCGTTATTTTCATTTTCTAGGTGAGAAAACACCTATGAGAGTAGGTGTTAAGTAGTTAAGTAGCTCACTCCAAATCATACTGAGTTCTGGAGATTGGTTAAAACATAGGCAGCTAGACAGTTTGGCTCTAAAATCCATATCCTTAATATGATAAAGGAAGAGAATTTGGGCAAAGCCTAGGCTTTTGACCTCCATTTCTTCCAAGAAACCACAGGATGTTGCATCTGTGAAGAGCTTATAAAAGAATTCAACAAATATTTGCAAATCACCTAAGCGATTTCTAAAAGTCACTCTTAGATGCTGATGGGAGATTTAATTTAAAAAAAAAAATCTTTAAAACGCCATCTCTTCCCTCAAGGACTTTACAATTTAATAAAGATGTTAAAATAAGGATACAATTAGAATAGAAGCCAAATATTGGATAATTGAATGAGAAATTGTGCAGTTGAGAATTTCAGAGAAAGGCAAGAGGACTGTATTTTGGAAACAGTAGGCAATTAATATTTACTATACTTAAATGATATTTTGAATAGGTTTTGAGATGCATCTGAGTGATAGAATAGGGGTGAGAAAACACTAATCACAGACGTGAGGGAAAAAACCATATTGTCAATCTGGATATGAGGATGGAGAAAATGGGGCCAACACTGGAAAGGTGAGTTAAAGACAGGCTGAGAATTTTTTTGAATATCAGGCAGAGGAAGTTGAACTTTTTTCCTGAGACAATGGGCAGTAATTGACAGTATCTGAATAATGCACTAGAGCAGAGGGAGTTTGCATGACCTTGCATGAACTTTTGAGGTATGCTGAGTCACTTAGTTGCTGTTTAACCTGTATAAGTTGCTCTCTAAGAATCATTATTCTCAGTTACAAAATGGGGATAGGAATACTGGCCCCATAAGGGTTTATAAGGAACAATGAGCTATCATATGTAAAACTCCCAAATGTAATGCTTACCATGTGCAGGCACTGTATAAATGATGCTTTCTGATGTACTTTTATATCATATACTACTTTGATGGTGATTATGGCTAGCTTCATGGCAGCAATTTTCAGGATGATTAGAATAGGGTTAAAGAGGAAACCAGTTAGGATCAAGTGTCTGTTTTCAGTAAGGAAAATAAAAGCCATATTAGGTATTTTAATGGAGGGAGTTTAAGAGAGGGAATTGGTTATATGGATGCTTTAAGGGCTAAGAAGCCAAATGGGACAAGTAGACAACCTAGAGATGATGAGCAGTGACAGAAAGCTATCGCTACTCGTAGAGCTAAGAGGATGTAGGGGAAAGGTAGTGTTAGCTGAGTCCAGAAACTAGGGCTGCTTAGTGGGGGCTGTCAGTGTGGAGGGAGGGGCTGACATGTGAGAGCTGGAGCTGTGGTGGGGGTGGGTGGGAGGGTAGGGTGGGGGAATAGGGGGGTGGTCTCTGCTGAAGACGCCACCTGAGGCAAAGCTAGAGAGGGAGAAGCTCCCTGGCCTTTCCACTCCTCCTACCCTAGTCTTCACCAAACCCTCTCACTCACTGAACTTACCGGGAAACCAGTTGTCACAAGAGCCTTGGAATTAGAAGTCCCCTGTGATATACAGCAGATAGCGGGTGTGGGCAGTTGGGAATGGATCTGAGAGCAAACAAATGACTGCCACAAATGGAAATATAATTGGCTCTATCTATGCTTTCCAATATGGTAGCCACTAGTCACAAGTGACTATTTAAATTAAAATTTAGTTTCTCGGTTGCACTGGCAGTATTTCAAGTGCTCAGTGGTTACAAGAATATCTCCATCATTGCACGAAGTCTGTTGGACAGTGCTGGTCTATATGCTGTTACCCAGGGTGTATTAGGGTTGTGCAAAAGGAAAGGTAGATTCTGATTTGAGAGGCAGTGAAAAAGTAAGATGAACAGATCTTATAAAATTATGGAAAGGGGGGATAAAGAGAAGACAGGTACTGAAATTTGTCTCTGTGGAAAATGCACCAGTTGTAGTTTTAGAAGTGCTAGGGGAACCAGGAGAAGAATCTGCTTTGGGAGGGGAGATGTTAAGTTTGTTTTGGGCCATGGTGGGATTAAGGATCCAGCAAAGTTATATGTGTGAAGTGGTCTATATGGTTGCATCTTTGGAGTTGTTTAGAGATCGGACTAGAAATATACATTTGAAAGTTGCTCCCATTGAAGTGACAGCTGAGCTTTTGGGAAGAGAGCCACCCACTAAGGATTTGTGACTTTGTTTAAGGGCACAGGCGCAGACATTGTAAACCATGTGGTCCACGCCCGGGCAGAACAGGAGATGGTGATTCCATCTGAAATTGTCAGTCATGCAGCCCAGTTGCATAGGAAGGTCATCAAAGCCAAAACATAAGTGACATGTTACGAAAATAGGGCGATGGGAGATCTTGATGGAAATGAAAAATCGATCCAGTAGGTGTGAGGTAGTGTTGACAGTCTAAGGATACTGATGAAGCAGATGCTGTCATTAGGAAACCTGAGTTCAAGATCATTCAAGAGATGCTTCAGGGTACGGTACAGATGAGGCTTGAGGTGAAGAGCCTTTCACTTGCAAAAGAGAGATTTGAAAAACCAAGTCCCTTCAGAAGTTGAAATTGCTGTGGATTCACCCTTTAAATAAATATTTTTGAGGCTTTACTGTGTGTCCAGCACTGTGATCCGCACTGGGTATATCATATTAAAGATACAGCTCCACCACTTCAAGGGATGCATAGTCTAAACTGGAGCAAGAATCTCCTATGGGGGAGGGTCTTGTTAAAAATGTGGGTGCTGGTCCCACCCCTAGAGAGTCTGAGAGATTAGGTGGTTGGAGGGCAGAGCAGAGGAAATGGAGGGTGTGTTAGGTGGAGACAGTAGAACTGAGAGAGCAGAGGCACTTCTGGCCCTGAGGGGAGGATTGTCACAAACCTGTGCCTCGGCCACAAAGGCAGGTAAGAAGGAGGTAGGAAAGGGACAAGAGGCAGGTTCTCGCCCCGTGTGAAGGCAGGAAGAATCCCAAAGAGGCAGGGCTTTGTTTCTGGAGGAATTTGCAGAACTAGCCAGCCCTAAAATCCAGTGCATAATTTTTCTACCCATACCTTTGAACTAACATTTAATAAAGTGAAATATTTCAATCTACAAGGTGGACTTAAGGTGACTTGATCATGGCATTTAAAAAATGAGGGGCCGGCCGAGTGGCGCGGTGGTTAAGCGCTGGCTTGGGAAGCCGGCAGCTCCGGCTCGGGTCCCACATATGAGGGCCAGTGACACTGCCCTCAAAAATAAAAAAAAATGAGATGGTTATCACTTTAGATTGATGTGAAGGTACAGCTGTTCCTAGCGTGCTCCCATGCTCCTCTTGCTGCAAGCTGTCAGTTTTGATGCCCTTGTGACCCAGCTTTGTTGGACCCCGTCCACCCACTCAACTCAGTCTTTGGAATGAGCAACCTGCCTTGGCCACAAGTTCCTCTGCCTATTACCCTCTCTTGGTTCATTTGTGTGCTGTTATGAGTGGTCGAGAAGGTGTGTCCTCTTCGCTTTTCCTTTTGGAGATAAGCCTTTTATTTTAGTTTGTGTAGTTGACTGATGTTTGGAGCCAAAGTGACATGCCTGGTGGCAAGGAAATGCCTGCTCAAATGAACTTCCTGCTGTCCTCAGTTCCCCTAAGGCCTGTGTGGCAGGCGCTGCACATTGGCCATTTGGAAATCGCTGAGGGTTTTTTGTTGTTTTCTTTTTTCAAAAACAAAAAACAAAAAAACAAAACCCAAACCATTTCTGAGTGGCTTTCTTGTTCCAGATTTTTTTCCATTTGTTTAATGACCAAGATGTAATAATCTGATTTGTTTATAGTTTTATGGAAATAGTAATAGTGAACATTTATAAAGTGGATACCATATGCTAGACTCGCTACTAAACTCCAGTATTTCCTAAGCAGTACAGATTCATTGAATCTTCACCAAAAAACGTTATGAGGTAGACACTATCGTCTTCTCCAATTTATAAATGAGGAAACTGAGGTAAAGTGTGTTTAAGTATAACTTTCCCGTAGCTAGGAAGTGGATGGATAGGGTTTCAAACCCTGGCAGAATCCACACTCTTGCTGTGTCTCTCACTCGAGGCCTAGCAATGCTAGATGCAGTTTGGACTTTTTAATACTTCATTGACAGCTTAAAATGACCAAAGAAATTTTGCCTCATTTGATGTATAGTTCTGTTGTGAGTTGCACAATGTTTATTGTCTTTTGCTCAACAACAACAAAAAAAAAGGTAAAAAGTGTAAACGGAAATTACAGATGATTTTTTAAGAAGCCGAGGGTCTGTGGTCCCATTTCACTGTATCAGTACCTAATCTCTGCCTCAAACCACAAGAGCAAGAGAATACAATCTCAGTTTACTGACATATTCCTTTAGGATGTCTGTGACCAACATAGCACAAAAATAACAGAAACGGGAGGCAGACTTGATTGGGGTTGCTTTTAGGGCCGGTGCCTGATTTCTGTTAGGTTCTTGAAAGCTCAACAATGTCTTCAAGGCTGAGAGGCCTTCCACATGATCTAGATTTCCTCCCCCCGCCCCCGCTCCCCTGAGGATTGAGAATTGTGAAAGCCATCAGCAAAACATTAGCCCAAGTGGCATTTCTCCCTCACATGCTGTCCCTTTGCTTTGCATGGAAATGATTACCTCAGTTTAAAAACATAAAGGAGAAAAGTCGTCAATCCTAAGGAAGATCCTAATGAAATGAACATGTGCAGCCCATGGCCGTTCATCGGGGCCTAGACCATGATTGATTGTCCTGCAAGACTGTCTAAATCAGTAGCATGTTTTTGGACAGCTCGCAGAAGATCATCCTATTTAGCATGTTGGCCAGCGTTGCCAAGGGGGGGCTGCTGCCTCAGGTCTTCACAATTTTCTTTGTATGATAAATAATTTTAAAGGGAACTGTCGACTTGAGCATCTGGCTGATGGAAAGACTGACTTGAAAGCACGCTGAACTTTGGGTGTTTGCAGCCCCAACATCTGGTGTGGGACTTGATGGATTCGGGAAGGGGGGCAGTATGTTTGGCATCTGTGTAGAAGGTCCTAGGATGTTCTTTTCAAGTTGTTTGTGCTGGTCCCAGTTGACTTGTAGCCTTTAGGAAATAAAAAGACAACTGCAAAAAGGATGAATTCGATTCTGTCTCTCATGAAACATCCCCAAAGTTATTGGTACCTTACAGTTTGAGATGAGAATTTTCCTTGATAATGTAACTTCTCATAGGTTTGACATCCTCCTCGAGTAGATGATAGTCCAGGAGAGGGTTCAAGCAGAAAAAAAAAAAAAGTTCAAATATCATAAAGGTAAAAAGATAGAAGAAGAGAGAAAAAGAACCCCACAGGAATCATGAGAGCATTTGGCATAGAAAAGCAGAAGTAATTCAAACATAAACTGAAAAAAATGCTTTGAATCACATAGGAAAACATAAGTAAGTCATCAGTTTGTGCTGGATGCATCTTGAAATTTTGAACTTTTGTACATAACATAAACTAAAAAGAGTACAAGTTTTATACCAGTGACCCAAAACCACAAAGTAATTTACTTTTATTAACATTAGAGTAAATACCAGTGTTTGCTGGCTTGTGGCTTGGATATGAAACATAAAGGAGGAAAAGTGTGTTTGGCTTTTTTCCCCCCAAAAAACTAATACAGCTGGCAAAAGGCAACATTTTACCTCACTTGTAATTGCCTGGAAATTTAAAATAGACCTTTTACTTTTTCAGAGTTTATATTGAAATTCCATCTTTACATGAAAGTCAGTGAACATAGGTTTAATAGCACACACTGGTCTCTCATGTGTTGTTTGTATTATGTGAAAGACCAGAGCAATTTTGAACACCAACATGGCATAACTCAATTCTCTCGGGATGAGGCTGCTTGGAGAGGATCCAGTCTTGAACCACTGGAATACTGAATGAAGTATTGAACCAACTGAATATTGTCTCCTGGGCTGCTACAATCATTCACCCCCTGGAAGGCCTCAGGAGACTTACACAAAGAGAGACCCAGTTGAGGAAACTTTATACTTTTTTTTTCCCCCCCTACTATGTTCTTTTCCAAAATCCCCAAAGGCCCCCTTGAGGAGCTGGGGCAGGTTGACCCAAGTGTCAACTATTTCAGATTTAGACACAATTGATTTCCTAGAGGTCACTGTTTCTTTTTATGGTATCAGCCATAGCCTATAGTCAAGACTATCTCACAGGTATCCATGATTTTTGAAAATTCTCATTATACCACTTCGCTTTTAGTAAAGACCTACATTAGTACCTGTTTTCATTAACGGAAGGAAATATGAAGAGGATGTTTGCTTTTATGAAAAAAGACGAAAAACAAAAATAGCGTTCAGAGCTTGTTTTGCAGCAGCTGTCAGAGGCAGTGAGGACCCAGCACAGCAAGAGTGGCACCGCCCAGCGCCTTCTCTGGGAACTACACTCTGCATCTCTGCGTTAAGCACCAGCGCTTTGAACTGTCTCTGAGCATTTGTGCTTTATCTTAATTTATTTTGTGCGTCTGTTAGTAAAATGTGCCCTAAGGTAATTGCTTCTTTGCTTTACACCATTTCGACTTAGGAAAGGTTTCATAGGAATGTTCTATTTTCAGATAGCCAGAAAGGGGAATGAAATCTGTATCTGTTTTTAGGGCTCAGACAGAATAAGAGAAAACAAGAGAGGCTTCATTTTACCTTTGTCAGTAAAAATTTTTTTTCTTTTTTTTTTTTTGAGGGCAGTGTCACTGGCCCTCATATGTGGGACCGAACCAGGGCCGCTGGCTTCCCAAGCCAGCGCTTAACCACCGCGCCACTCGGCCGGCCCAGTAAATCTTTGATAAATATGTAGAATCCAGTTCCTGGGTATTTTGCATTGGTAGAAATCTACAGTTATTGGTTGATTGTGGCATGGTTTCCGGTTAGGGGTCTACAACCAAAACATCCCAGTGTTGTTCTACATCCACTCCCCCTCTCCCAATCCTTTCTCTTCACATGGGATCTTTCCGAAACACTAGCCTGACCTCTTACCCTTTCCCAACTCTGCCTGATTTTGGTCCGTGCTTCCCACTGTTCCTGGGTGCAGCTGATGTTTCTTCAAGTGCCCTGCAAGACTGTGCCAATCCTTGTTCCATCCACAGCTCAGCCCAGCTGTTGGGCTCGGCTCATCTTACTCTCTGAGCTCCTGCTGGACTATTTGCTGTCCCGCCCCTCCCCCGAGCCATGTCGCCTCCCTCCAGTGGGCTGTACACCTGTCATTGCCTCTTCCTGGAAGGCTCGTCCCCTTCTCTCTCCTTCCTCACCTCCTCCTCATTCTTGCAATCCCAGCTCAGGAGCCATTTTCTTGAGTAAATCAAGTCTCCCTCTCCTAAGTGCTCTTAGCGCCATGTTTTTCCTTCCTGGAACCTGCAGCAGTTGTGTCCTTTAATGATTGTCTTCCCTCCTCTACATGCCTCATCACCGTATTTCTTGTACCTAGCGCAGAGTCTTTCTCACAGTAAGTACACACAGATATTTGTTGAGTCGGTGAAGATTGCACAGGGTAAATCCTCTGCTGGATTACAGTGATCAGAAGTGAACCCATCTATTTGCAGAATTTAGAAATTTGCAGTGGTCGTTCCTCTCATCTCTTTGTGTTTCCTGGGATCCATGCCGACTCTTCGGTGCACATTTTATATATTGAAAAACCTCAAACTTCCAAACTTTTCTTTTGGACTTCTACATTCCCGGCAGCCCAGAACAGAATCGAGCAGGCTCCTTCCAATTTAGGGGAGAGAGTGCTCCAAGTGGCATTTCCCACAATCTTTCTACTGCTCGTTTCTATGTTTTCATTCTTGGCGGACTCCCCAAACTTTCTTACCCCTGTGCTGTCGTTTGTTCCTTCCTCTTTGGAGCTCCAAAATCTGTGAACCAGTCTCATGGGGGGGGGTGCTTCCCATCTACCCCCACATTTATTCCCATCTGGAGAATCAGCTTGAAGGGTTTGTGAACTAACGGTGCCCTTGGCAGTGATTCCCAGGTTACTGCTGCCAGCACACCAGTGAGGTCCAAAATGTCCTTAGCCAAATCATCCTTCTCAAAGGCTTGCCTTTCCTCAGCCTTCGGACTCCAGGCCTTGAGTTGGAATTGTCTCCCCGCTGACATGTCTTTCGATGACATCTCCTGCAGCCTGGGCCATAATATCCGTTCTTCTGGTGTTCTATGGTCCTTTTCCTCATTCAGTGCTTTCTTCCTTTTAATTTTTTTTTTTTTTTGAGGGCAGTGTCACTGGCCCTCATATGTGGGACCCGAACCGGGGCCGCTGGCTTCCCAAACCATCGCTTAACCACTGCACCACTCTTCCTTTTAAAGAAGGACACAAAATTACAACCCACTTCTTAGGATGCTTTGTTCCCATCTACATGTCACATGTGGAACTGGATCAGCATGTTTTCCTCCCTTTTTATTTTCTTCCCCACAGCTTTTGTTTTTAACAACAAAACGAATGCTTTATATAGACCCTACTCCTATCTGCTTTTGAGATTCTGCTACCAAAGCCCAAGTAATAGTTTTGTATCCACTTCGAAGTTCTGAAGACTTCTTACCCTATAGAAGAGAGATCAGCAAATTATGGCCCACTGTCCCATTTTTTTTTTTTTTTGAGGACATTGTCACTGGCCCTCATATGTGGGACCTGAACCGGGGCTGCTGGCTTCCCAAGCCAGTGCTTAACCACTGCGCCACTTGGCTGGCCTGGCTCCCTGTCTCATTTTATAAATAAAGTTTTATTGGAAGACAACTGCACCCATTCAGTTATGTTTGTTTTTGGCAGTTTTCACACTGCAAAGGCAGGGTTGAGTAGTTGTGACAGAGAGAGTATGGCTCACAAAGTCTTAAAAGATTTACTGTCCAGCCCCTTATAGAAAACATTTGCTAATCAATGGTTCTCCACCCTGTCTGCACATTAGAATTACCTGGGAAGCTTAAAAAAACCCCAAAAAAACTCAATAGCCAGGCCCTGTCCCAGAACCATTAAATTAGTCTCTGGCCGGGGCAGTATTTCCAGTATTTCCAGTGATTGTAATGTGCAATCAGATTGAGAAGCACCGCTAATAGTTCCCATTTCTTCTTTCTTGATTACTCGATGAACTCTGCTTCCAGGGCCTCCTTAATGTATGATCCTTATCAAGGCTTAGAAACAGTCCAGTTGCTTAGCCTTCACTAGGCGATAGAGTGAGTTGGGTGAACCCCATGCTGCACATCATCTTGAAAACCACCAATGTGCACACTGAAGGTCACCGCAACTCCCCAAGGAGATCATTTATTCAGGGGCAAACAGTTCAGTCTTCTTTTCCTTTTAGTCTTCTACATAGCTTTTTGGTTTGTCACTATATTCTTGTAATTTTGGCTGCTTCTTGTAGAGTTACTGTATTGTCGTGCAGGTTGTTCAATGTATTTTTTTCAGACTATGCTTTCTTTTACCATTAAATTCATTATCATCATTATTTTTTTTTAATTGTGGTAAAATACGCATAACACAAAACTTACCACTTTGAACAGTTTAGTTGAACAGTTCTGTGGCATTACGCTCATTCATATTGTTGTGCAAACATCTTAGCTATCCATCTCCAGAACTCTTTTCATCTTTGCAAGACCAAAACTCTATGCCCATTAAACAAGAATCCCATTCCCCTCTCCCTAGCTCCGGGTAACCACCAGTCTACTTTCTGTCTCTATGAATTTGACACTGTCAGTACCTCATATAAGTGGAATCATGCAGTATTTGTCCTTTTGTGACTGGCTTATTTCCCTGAGCATGATGTCCTCAATATTCATCCATGTTGTAACATGTGACAAGATTTTCTTCCTTTTTAAAGCTGAATAACATTCCATTGTATGCATATATCATTTTGTTCATTCATTCATCTGTTGATGGACACTTGGGCTGCTTCTATCCTTTGGTGACTATGAATAATGCTGTTATGAATGCTGATAATATACAATTATCTCTTCAAGTTTGTTAAATTCTTTCTAACTTGATATATCTGATCCTGTCTAAGGGGAATTCAGATCTGGCACGTATGTGGTCCTTCTTATTTTCACATAGGAGATGATGTTCTTGGAAGGTCAATGGTCAATAAGCATCTTACATCTTACAGTTCTACCAAAAAACAATATTAGTATTGTGCTTATAGGTGCACTGAACTTAGAGGCCAAGTACTTTTTAACAATATCCATCACAGGACAATCAGAAACACTGACACATGCTGGGCACCATTTACACAATGTCACAAATCAGACTCAAAAGATGGTGCTTGCCTGGTGATATCCAACATTTTGATAATCTCCATTTTTTTCCATTTACTTTTCATGTTGTGAAAATGTCAGCTTTTTAGGAGCCCAGTAATCCAATATAGCAAACTGATAGACCAAAACTTGCATGTCTGCTTTAGTTTTACAGGTCCACAATCATTTGGGCTTAATAATAAAACCTAAAAAGCTTTGAGAAGTGGAAGTCCTTTTGTTAATTTTAGGTTTTTAAAATTTTTTGGTTTTTCCTTCCTCCCTTCCTCCTTTCCTTCATTCCTTTTCTAATTCATTTAGTAGCAAAACTCTGACCTGATCTGAAATGGCTTCAGGCTATTCTCTATTTTTATATATTCCCTTTAATGTGACCATTCAAACATTTTACCACAAAATATTGTGTTTGATTATAAAGTACTTCCCTAGACCCCTTGGAGGCATTATATAATAGAAAGTACATACATTTTATTATCATTCTAAAATCTAAGAAATTATAAATTCAAGAGTTTTGGATAAGGCTTGCAGCACTGCATTATATGTTTTTCTCTCTTTCAGATAAGATCAAAGT
The DNA here is from genome assembly GCA_033961575.1 of Aselliscus stoliczkanus. Lineage (NCBI taxonomy): Eukaryota > Metazoa > Chordata > Mammalia > Chiroptera > Hipposideridae > Aselliscus > Aselliscus stoliczkanus. Next base: position 67,810,807 of record CM066734.1, on the reverse strand, counting down.
TGGCATCAACACTCCAACTGACTTTCGGAGTTCTGTTTACTTTTATACACTCCTTTTGTCTGTTATTTGGCCCATGTAGTGTGTAGGTAGCAGCTCAAATTTCTAACTCTGAGCTTTTGTCTGTTGGGAATGTGCATGAAGCTCACTTGTGGAGAGACTCTTATTTTTAAGAAGCTACAAAGCTGCCACATTACCCTAGGAAACCCAGGCAAGGTGTTTATCTTAATGGTTTTCAAGCCCTTCTTCCCAAAAGACTCAGCAGAGGATTTGTCATCCTGGCATCACTTAAATATCATCAAATGGCTAGCTTTCACCATGATATTTGTAAGGTTGTCACAGGCTCATCCTGTGAATCCATTGGGCTGAAGATCAGGTTACCTCTTAGGAGGTGAAAAGTTAGTAAGCCGCACCTCTTGGTAGCAGGACACTGATACTTTTAAATACCGCCTTCCCCCTCCCTCCCCCGACACACACACACACACACACACACACACACACACACACACACACACACACACAATTGAAATGAAGCCAACTGTATCTGACTGACTGACATTCATGCACGTCTGTTGATCTTACTCCTTTGTCAGGGGAAATAGGATCCTTTATATTACTCTAAAATGTATACGTATGGTCACAACTCAAAAATCATACCATGCTGGTCTATTTTATGCCTCCTTCTTTAGGTAAATGTAGATTTCGCAAATCTTTGAAGCGTTGTTTCTCTGGAATGTCACTCATCAGTGACTCCCATGTACTTGTCAAAATGAGAGGTGAAGGTGACTCTAAATGTGGGCTGCAGGCCCTGCTTGTTGTCCAAAGGCATTTTTCATAGTGTCCAAGAAGAACTTGCCTTTTAGTTGAACACATATTACAGAAGAACTTTCCTTTTAGTTGAAACATCCTTTTTGGGGGAAATATCATTGCCAGTTTTGAGAAACTTGAAAAAGTTTTCTGGCTTTGAGTTTCTTTTCACTTTCAGATTCTGAATTTCTCTAAGAAATCAGGCTCATCTTTAAGCACAAGTCCCAGGATTTTGTGCTCATGGATGACAATTACAGAGCTGTAGCGGGTCTTGAGGGAGAGCCAAAGGAGGAGATGAGGGAGGAATGGATCATCAAATGGCTGCCCACCCTTAGTCACCACCCATATGTCGGACAGTTAAGTTCAGGAACTTCCCGCCATGTAAGCATCAGTTCATTTTCCCCTCACCACCTTCATGTTTTATTTTTTCCTAAACCTCCAACATTAGCCCTCACCTGATGGCTTCTAAAAAGTAATCTGAAAAGAACTGCTGATCTTCCCATCATCAAAAGTATCATCTACCCTGCATCTGTAATCTTTTCCTATGCCTTCCATCCATTACAATGAATGACCTCTCCCTGCACATCTAAGGTCAGACCTTACCCTTTGATCTACATCCCCTCACATATTCAAAGATTTACTCTTCGCTGTCTTAATGGTCATTCCTCTCTTTTTACATCACTGATTTCTCTTTTCCTACTGGATCATCCCTTTGGCATGTGTCCTTTCTAAGCTACATATTCATCTCCGCCTACTTCTCCATATCTATTCATTCAAAGAGTTACTATGCTTTTTTCCCTTTATCCACTCCAGTGTACTTACATCCTCACTCATTCTATAGAAATTATTCATGTACAAGAGAAAGGGTCCTTCGTTGCCCAAATACAGCAAACGATTCACCATTCTCATCTTACATAACCTCTCAACATCTTTGGACCATTAACCACTCTTTCCCTCTTTAAACATTTTTTTCTGCCACGGCTTCCATAACATCCTCATCTTATCATCTTATAATTGGCCCCGTAACTCGTTATCCATTCTTGTTCTCCTTTGCTGAATTTTCCTCTTTTTATTGACTTTTAATTGTTGGCTAGCCTAGGGGTCAGTCCCTGGACCCTTTCTCTTGTACACCCATGGGTGATTTTTATCTCATGGTCCCCATTCAAATCTACTATGTCTCTAACTCTGCCTTTTCCTTCGAGCTCTAATATATTGAACAGTTTCCCCAATGTCTCCTCCTGGGTATCACATAGTCATCTCAACCTTAATAGGAACAAAATGCAGGTTTTGCTTCTTTCTTCTAAAGCTGCTCCTTTCCAAGTCTTCCCTATTTTTTTTCTTTTTTTTGAGGGCAGTGTCACTGGCCTTCCTATGTGGGACCCGAACCGGGGCCGCTGGCCTCCCAAGCAAGCGCCCAACCACCGCGCCACTGGCTGGCCCCAAGTCTTCCCTATTTTAATAGCTTGCACTATCATATACCTTGTTGCTCAAGGTCAAGAGGTACCAACATTCTTGACTTTTTTTCCTTTGCCGATATTTCAAATTTGGTGATCCCCTCAGCTACCACCCTTTCTCTCCTCTTTCTCTCCTCGTCTATGCAGTTGTATCCTCAATGGTCTTCCTGTCCCCAGTCTTGTCCACCTGCTCCCCCATGTCAATTCTTCATACAATGGCAAGAATAATATTTTAAAATGTTAAATCACATCACTTTCCTGCTCAACATTCTTTTCAGTGGCTTTGAATAACAGTGAGAATAAGTTCTAAGGTCCTTATTATCGCCTATAAAGCTACTAGGTGACTCTTTGCTCTCATCTTGTGGTCCTGCCACCCTAATTGGCTCTATTTCAGCAATACTTGCCTTTTTCTTTACCACACGCTCCATGCTCACACCCATCTGTGGGCCTTGAACTTGCATTTCTCTGCCTGGAATGCATTTCCAACAGAAATGAGCATTGCTTACTACCCTCTTGGTTCATATCTGATTATGTATCACCTTCTTGAACAAGCCTTATCAATCTAAAATATCTCAGGTAGCAATCCATTCTTTGACACTTTGTATCCCCTTGTTTTACTATATTTTTCTTTATAGCTCTCATCAGTACCATATGTTATATGTTATATTGTTTATTATCTATCTTGTCCATTAACTGGTGCCACAGATTCAGGGACCATGTCCCCAGAGTCTAGAACATTACCAGGTACAGAATATGTGCTCTGTAAATAATTGTTGAATGAATGAATCTACTCAGAGACACAGAGACAAAACATATAAACATTAAAGACAATTCAAGGTAAATTACATGAACAATTTTCATGTGCTTTCATATACGTAATCTCATTTTACCCTTACCTATCATTTCCCCTATTTTACAGATGAGGAAAGAGCTACAGTACAGATGTATCTTCCTTAAATCACATAGCTAGTTAGTGGTGGAGATAGAATCTAAGTCCAGATCTTCCGATTATAAATCATGTCTGTTTTGTCTTGTACCAAAGACAATAAGTGTTTTGGGAGTTGAAGGGAAATTTGGCTTATTAAGGGATATAGGGGCTAGTGGGTGCTTTGGGGAAATATTAAAGTAAAGTACATATTTGTACCTTGGGATTTGAATATGGGATAAAGAGTGAAGGCACTCCAGATATGGTAAGTAGCATGAGGAAATGCAAAGAAGCATGGATATATGTGGGAATTCACACAAGGGGCAGACTCATATAGCAGACTCCTTGATCAGTAGTCTAAGGAGTTAGGGCTTAAGCTCGAGGCAGTAGGAAACATTTAAAAATATTTGAAATGTTTCTTACTTTTTTGAGTTTGCAATAGAGTATACAGATATTGAACTGTAATGTTGTACACCTGAAATTTGTATAATGTTATTAACTAGGATTACCACAATAAATTTAATTTTTAAAATATTTGAATCAAGACTGCCATATGCAAAGAGGTATTCTGAAGGTCCCCCAGCTTGATCTTAGCAATGCGAAGAGGAAAGAGTCGGGTTAGATCAGAGGAAGAGGGAACAGGAACAAGGGCCTGGGTTGGAAGAACTTGCTCAGAAAGAAAGAGAGGCAGTTCTTGCTGAGAGGTAGGAAAGAAACATGTTAAGGTTAGGGACGATTCTGGCAGCTCCCAGCATTTTACAGTGATCTTTTTATGTGTCTAAAGATGCCACATTTTTTGGGCCGGCCGAGTGGCACGTTGGTTGAGCGCTGGCTTGGGAGGCCCGTGGCCCCAGTTCGGGCCCCACATGTGAGGGCCAGTGACACTGCCCTCAAAAAAAAAAAAAAAAAAAAGATGCCACATTTTTCAAAGTAAGGCATTCTTTTGAGAATATGGATAGAAGACTAATTAAGTCTGGGAGGTGGGGTTTTGAGTTGTTAATAGAAATTTTGGAAGAGTCGTGAAAAATGACAGAAATTATAGAATATCAACAGTTCTGTGTTAACTCAGATTGAGAAACACATTTTGAGCTTCCATCACATGTTAGATCTAACTTCGTAATAAGAAAATTGTTTTTATATTTATTTATTTATTTATTTATTTATTTATTTATTTATTTATTTTGGAGTGTGTCAATCACATTGTGGTGAAGTTAAACTGCTGTGCATTGTGATTTCAGGCTAGGTGAAGCTTTATTTTAGAAGCTGACTCATGTTGAACTGGGTTTTAATACGTGTTCTGGTATGGTGGAAAGATCTGGGTGGAACAATGCTTAATATTTCAAAGTGAGCACTTGAAAAGCTATTTCTGCTTCTTAGTAATAGGATCCCTGAGGTTCCAGAATTATTTTTGAACTGGTTCACTGGTTCTTGGAGACCCTGCTCTCTCAGGTCTGTAGAACTGGCAAGTATTTTGATGCAGTGGCTTTTGCTCCTGGCATTTGATGGAAATTGTTTGGGGAATTACTTAGTCATATATCTGAGAAATATCTAGTGTTTATCCTCTCAGAGATTGGATTTCATGGCCAAATGGCTTGATTTGACCCTCCCGATGGCTCAGAGCTATCTAATTGTTAAACTTCTTGACTGCTGTGTTCCTCAGTTTGCAAATTTAAATCAGACATGTGTGCTTTGTAGCCATATTTTGGAGCAGCCTGCAATCTATTTTTATGACTGAGTCCAGCCTTGTTCTTGTGTTGTCGGGGCTTCCTTCAGCTTTGCATAAATCCCTCCTTTCTTCGAACCAATCAGAGCTCACCCCTTTTCAGAAGACCTCTTTAATAGCCCACTCTCACTTGCCTTATTTCACTTCTCTGAACATCTATACACAAGTACACTTGTAATTTTTCTTTCCTTAATTTCACTACTAGATTCCTTTTTTGTTGTTTTTTTTTTTTTTTTTACAAGAATTCCTTTACGGTTTAAAATATTCCGCACAGAGAACTCAAGCCTGTGGGCACAATGTGCCCCATAGGATCATTTATTTTTTTCAAGAGAAGCAATAAAAAACCTTTGTTGTTGTTATTTAAGTATTAGCTCTTTTTTTTTTTTGAATATTTTTATTATTTATTTATTTTTTTGAGGGCAGTGTCACTGGCCCTCATATGTGGGACCCGAACCGGGGCCGCTGGCATCCCAAGCCAGCGCTTAACCTCTGTGCCACTCGGCCAGCCCAGTATTAGCTCTTTTGATTTTTAAATTTTGGCAGCTTATTACATTTTTGTAAAGTACCAGGTGGTCCAATACCTTAGGCCGAACACCATGAATGAAGGACTGTTTAGTCCTTCCAGGTTCTGAGTGAGCTAGCTCTGCACATTCTACTGAACACGGGTCCCGCCCACCAGAGTTTTCTTGAAAAGAGGCTTTGGTTAGACACATGGGGAAATTGTTTATTCCCCCATGGGAGGACCTCAGTGCACATTAGCATATTATTGGCTCTGAGAAGCTCAAAGTTGGAAAAAATACAAAAAAACCCTAATTTTAAGAAAACAGCATTCCTCAAATTTACTTGACCATGGAAGCTTTTTTTCCCACATCACGTCCCTTCACATCCCAAATGTCTATGAGACATTTGGGGAAATGCTTCTGTATTTCCTCTCCTGGGTTGGCCAGAGAATAAAAGTGGAGGCTAATCCCCATGAAATAATAATTTAGTCTCCCTCAAGTCATGAGGTGAAGAGCAAATATTGTCTTTGCATTTTCACTACTCTTAATGCCATAAGAGGACAAGATGAGTGGGATGAGGAAGGATTATTTACTGCATGTTCTTCTAAATGCTGGGTCTGCTCCTTTGTCATTCCTCAGGTTTATCATTGTGGGCAATGGCATAGCCAATCCCCTCACCACCAACATATTGCATAATGGATGAGATGGAAGAGATGAAGGCAGCAGGTGTTCTAACAATTTTATAAAAAGGAAGAGCAGAGCTGTTGATCGTTGCAAACAGCATTTATAGTCCTCCCTCTCTTCCTTTCGCAAACAACAACTCTGTGTCAATCAGCAGTAAAGGAGCACTGGTCTGCTTTGCTGCTTCTATGCACTTATTACCTCCTGAGCAGTATGCTCAAAACATTCATTTGGATAGTTTGTATCCTTATGTTGGAAGTGGACTGAGTATTTCCCTTGTCCTCTAAAAGGTTATTGTAGCCTGGTTAATTGCCTACAAACTTATTTAGTTAAAAATTATATCACTGTACATTAGAACAGATTGTAGATGATTACTAGCTTTGATATATACAGAGGGTGCCAAAAAATATATTTTTTTAATTAAAAAAAAATTTTATTTTGGGGGGATGGAGAAAGGGAACAATGTTGGGGAGTAGGGGAAGGGGAACAGCCAAGTTGTTGTCCTTCAGTCTTAGTTGTGGAGGGCGCAGCTAGCTCAGCTCCAAGTCCAGTTGCCATCTGATTGCCTGGTGGCAGCTCACGGCCGCTCAGCTCAAGGTGCCGTGTTCAATCTTAGTTGTAGGTGGATGTAGCCCACCATCCCATGCGGGAGTCGAACTGGAAACCTTTTTGCTGAGAGTGCGCCCTCTAACCACTGAGCCATCTGGCCGCCTGTTGGCAGCTCAGGGCAGCTCAGCGCAGCTCAGCTTGGGCACGGCTCACTGGCCCATGTGGGAATCTAACCAGTGACCCTGTTGCCCATTGCTTGTGCTCTTTCTTAACCAACTGAGCCACTTGGCCCGCCCCCTATATATACATTTTAAGAAACGAAAAAAAACAACTATTAAACTTGTTATAATATATACTAGTAACAAAAGGTGAATACAAGTCATGTTTGACTTCTGCAATTACAAGAGGTGCTCGAAGTGGTTACCATCAGGGTCTAAGACCCTTCTAATTATGGCGAACTACTGCTTGAACAATGTTGGCCAAACTATCCACTTGTATACATTTTTTTTGGCACCCCTGGTATGTGTGTGTGTGTGTGTGTGTGTGTGTGTGTGTGTGTATAATTCTTGACTCTCCTATAAGGAGAGGAAAAATATGTTTTAAAATTCAGGACCAGAGAGGGCATAAGCTTTGGAGAACCTGAGCATATTCCACATCTAGGAAATATTTACCTCAGGAGGGTAAAAGTAACATTTTTATATTTGATTTGAAATACTTGAGGCAGGTCTATCCTTTGGATTATTTTAACTGCTCCAATTTTCAGGAATTTAGTAGAGACATTTGCTTTGCTTTCTATTGTTTACCTGTAGAAACTGCTCTCTGAAAGGATAATAGGTTTATATCATCATAGTAGTTGCTTCTTTCTGAAAGATCTTGACTGTTTATGGACAAAAGTATATGAAAGTTTAGAAACACTTCAATGTTTATATAGTTACTATGCTTTGTTTTCAATTATTCATTGATAAATTCTCAATGTCATAGATATTTAGTAATTGTATACATTTGAAACAGTGCATTTAAGCTGTTAGTCTCATAGAGTAAGTACTCACTTAACGTTGTCGATAGGTTCCCTGATTTTAAGCAAAATGAAATATAATAAAATCAGTTTTACCATAAGTTAATCGATGCAAATAAGAGTTCAGTTCCTATGGCATGTCATCAAGGTTATGATGAGACGACATTGAATGAAATAATACTATTCAAGGACCTGCTGTGTATGTAATACAGATTGCGAGTTCCCATTGGTAGTTTGGAACCAGCTCGTACGGCTCTGGAGAGAAGTCTGTGCTCATCTCCTCCTCATTTTGTGTTCAGGGACATCAGACTGAGCTTGACTTTGACTGTGGTGGGAATTTTTACACCATGGAGATTGGCAAATGCTACACAACAGGGCCCCCCTCTGAGACCCATTAATGAGACCCAATTGTTAAGCATTTAGCCGAACACCTTTGGTTCTAGGCAATCTCTCAAGATGACTTGATTATAAGCTGGGTTTTGTTTTTTTGGTTTTTTTTGAGGGCAGTGTCACTGGCCCTCATATGTGGGACCCGAACCAGGGCAGCTGGCATCCCAAGCCAGCGCTTAACCAATGCGCCACTCGGCCGGCCCAAGCGGGTTTTAAAATATAACCAAGGACCTCTTAGAACATTGCCTGTGTTCTAACAATAACACAGATACCTTTTAAATCTTTTTTTCCTTTCTTCTTCTCCCGTATCTTTTGGTTAATAAGATTTTTCAAGATGCTGTGTGGACAGAAGTTCCCATTGTTGGTTTTGTTTGGTTTTTGGTTTAATGTGGCTTCTCACATGTTAGGTTTATAAAGACTAGCCTTCCTGTTTCATCTTTATGCCTCTGTAGTCCAGTATTACACTGTTTTCTTATAGTTCTTTGTAAACCCCTTGAAGACAGGACTCCTTCTTTGTTGATGTGCACATGGTTTGTGCAGGAAGTGGGAAGAAGAGATAAGTACAAGCCCGAATGAACAAGGTTCACTCCAGTCCAAGCCAAGATGGCAGCTACTGACTTCCAATGAGGAATGGCATTTTGGTGCACCGGGATTACCACCTGCTGTCTTCATCACAAACAAACCAAAAGAACACAGTTCGTGCCATAACACATTCTTTGTAACTTTAAAGACCCAGAGGAAGATAGGCAGGGAAATATTTTGTTGTATTGTAGAAATGCCTAATGGCCTTAATGAGGCATCTTGTCTTTCTTCCTTCTCATCCCCTCCACTCCCTATCAATGGATATTTATTTTTCATTCCACAGAGGGTCAAGTTGTATGTAGGATTATTTTCATTTGGATTCTTAGGATATTTGTGATGATTTTTTTAAATGGAGAGATAAAAATCCAGTGACATCACAGAGATTGTTATTATTTCACCCCCATGGTTTGAGTGAATTGATAATAAATATACGGAAATTTTTACATATTTCTGAATTTAGGGATTTATTGTCTCTTCCTCAGTTTAAGGAAAAGGCACATTGAGGAGACAAGAAGGTGGCACAAGCAGCGGGAAGTCAGATCTTTATTTACAACTCAACTGATAATAGGGGTAAATCAGCAGGGACACAGCCATAGTTAGGCAGCATAACATACTGGTTAGGAACCAGACTGCCCAACTCAGAGTCCTGGCTCTGCCACCTGCTAGCTGTATGAAACTGTGCAAATTACTTAATGGTCTGTAGTTTGTTTTCTTTATCTGGATATCAGGATAATAGTAATACTTATATCAGGGCCTCTGATAGCCCACTGAGCACCTTTGTATGAACTTGAAAAGACATCTCAGGGTGGACTGTGTGGACATGAGTATGAGACAGTGGCTTTGTGTGAATTGGGGAAACTGGACTCTTCCTTTAGAAGAGTTTGCGAGGTTTGACAAAGAGAGCTCAGGATGGATTTTGCCCCACTTGTCTCCTCAGCTGGATGCTCTTGTCCGGCGCACAACTTCTCACCAGCTGTGGTAGCTTGACTGTCACATTAAGGAGCTGGGAGTGATTGGGTCAATGAAGGTTCAATAAATGATGCTGTCCTGTTATCATCAAAATTTCAAGGTGAAAGACTAGGGTGGAAAAGGGTTCAGAGAGTCTGTAGATTTTCGTGGAGCTATCGTAGACTTAAGGAAGTGAAGTGATTTGCTGGAAACCCTTGGTTATTATTAGCAGAACTGTGACTAGAACCCAGTTGTCTTGACTTTTGGCCTCTTACCTGTTCTGACAAGGTGTTGCTAGACAACTATGTGATTCAAACAAAGGAACTATTGCTAAAAGACGGGGTGGGGGGCACTATGGCCATTCCCAATCCCACGTGCCTACCTAGAGCCATTTAAATGACAAGCTCTCTGAAGATGGATATGTCTTGTATGCCCCAAAGCCAAGTAGTACATTGGATCCTTTGTCCAATATTCAAATGTTTGTTTTAAAATATACTATGCAGTGGGCATATGTGGATCCTAGCCACAATTTTAATGGTGGACTTTAGGAATATTATAACATGGAAATGGACTTCCGTTACATTTGAATGAAAAAGCTTTAAAAGTGATATTTTTCTCACTATAAAGTCTCTTCTGAATAAAACTGAATGGAAATGGCTTTACTGACTAACGAGAGAAAAAAGTGAGATTGAGACACTATGGAGGTTAACCTGTATATTCCTAGTCCGCCCTTTAAAATCTTTTTAATTGTAAAATATAATACAATTAAAGAAAAACAGATAAAACAAATACATAGCTTAGTTTATTATTTAAGGTGAACAGTTTTGGAATCATTGTATCAAGAAATAGATTCAAATCAGAAAGTAGAAATTTTGCCACCCTGGAAGCCCACCCTGGGCCCAATGATAATTCCTGTCCTCCTTCTGAAAGTCACTCTCCTCATTTTGTGTTGATCACTTCTTTGCTTTCCTTCACAGTTGTGTTGTCCAAGTCATACTAACTTTTTAAAGGATAGGCTGTTTAAAATGTGATCATCCTATCTGTATAATGAGCATGTCACCATGTTTTATTTTCATTTGGTAATCTAATAACTTGTTTGGGTGAATTCTGGTAGTTTTCTAACTTGACTTTTATGCTTTTTAAAATGCCAATTACTGGTGAAGTACAACCGTTTTGTCGTTGCTTTGAATTCTCAGCTAAAAATTATTCAGTTTTTACAATATCAAAGGGTGAAATCGATCAGTTCTTCCAAGTTCTTCAACTGTCACTGGACTGTGTACTTGGCAGAGCCTCTATTTTCAGTTCTTTGTCCCAAATCAGGAAGCCAAGGGGCTTGACCCCCTTCTTCCTTCCCATCCTCAGTGCTAATGTTATTAAATGTTGACTTGATTGATGGCTGGCAAGTGCCATTTCTGTGTAGTAAGCAGGTGAGAGAGTGGGTGGAATATAAATGAAATGACTGATAGTGAACTGGTAAGTGACTGTCATCAGTGAAAAGAAATATGAAAAAATGTTCCTGGAAATAAATGAAGAGGAATTGGACAGGTTGACCTGAGTACTTTCCCTAGATTGCTGAATGACTTTCAGCCCTAGCCCAGACAACATTTTACTATGAATATTTTGAAACATTTGAGAGAGAGAGAGAGAGAGAGAGAGAGAGAGAGAGAGAGAGAGAGAGAGAGAGAAAGAAAAGAATTGGTTCAAGGAAACCCATATACCTACCACTGAGTTTCAATAATTGTTAACACTTTCTATATTTACTTCTTATGTACACATATACACACATTCACGCATATCCCTAGTTTTTTTCAACAATTTCAAAATAAATTATAGACATCAGACTCCTTTCCCTCTAAACACTGTAATGTGCATCTCCAAAGTGTAAGAACACTCTCCTACATAACCACCATGTCATTGTCACTCTTAATAAAGTGAAGCCCTAATATTATCAAATGACCAGTGTATATTCAGATTTCCCCAGTTGTGCCCAAATGTCATCTATAAAGATGCTTTTAAATTAATATTTCATTAAGGAGCAAACAATGCAATTGGTTGTTTTGTCTCTTAAGTCTCTTATTTTAGAACAGCAGCCCTCCCCTGTTCTTCATGACGTTGGCATTTTGAAGGCCAATTTTCTTATAAAATCTGTCATAGTCTAGATATGTACAGTTGTTTCCCATAGCCTCCTTTAACCTGGACATTGTGTATAGGAGGTTATCACATCAGCTTCCCTGTGTGATTTTTGTACTCAGAACTCACCTAGGTCCATCAGTGCAGATGCATATCTGCCTCAATTACTCCTTTTCCCCTCAGCAGTATTTCTGAACAAAAATGCAACCACCTGATTGAGACACTCCAGTTGTGGATTTTTTCTTCTCCTTAGATATGAAGCTTGGGGAAGAAAAAGCGATAGACCTTCCAATCAGTACTAAATGTCCTACTAGATGTTTTCACTGATGATTTCTAACCTCTAACAAACTGATAAATAGGCTCCTACAACCACCTTTTAAAGACGAGGGATCAGGCTCAGAAGTGAAGCCATTTATTTGTTCAGCGTTAATCAGCTCCTAAGTGTCAGACCTGAAAGTTGGATCAGGATTTGCCTAATTCAGAGGTTTTATATCTCACCATGCCGAGGACTAGATGACAGTTATATACACTAGTTTGCCACAATTAGCCCAGAACTGAAGTGTTTATGGAGCCACATGATGACCAGGTAAAAATAACACCATGGCAGAAGCATGTCTCTGTTCCTTGGATTGGAGAAAACACACATAGCCTAGAACCACTCCACTAGAGCATTTTCTTTCTGGCCTCTTCTTTCTCTTTGCTTTCAAATCAGTTGCTAACACTTTATGATGTGTTAAAGCTCACTTTAGAGTGTTGCCTCTTTCTTTGCAGCTTCTGTTCTGTCTCTTCGTAAGACAAGAGCAGCTTGAAGATGTGCAAATACAGTTACTGTAAAAACCCCTCACATGTTCCTGGATTGACCCATTTTCTGTATCGAGCATACAATGGCTGGATCAGAGAATTTAATGCTCCCAGGGTGATTTTGAGCATTGCCTGTATTCTTAATTAGATTTTTTTTACTGAAGTCTGTTAATCTGTGACTATAAACAGCACTTTCTGGTTTTCTGATGACACGATGAAAACATAAATAGATTCTGCAGATGGCATTTTATTATCCTCCTTATTAAGCAGTGAGAGCTAGTGCTGGAGAGGATCATGGGCTGATAATGTTTATTAAATAACCTCAGGCCTGGGCATCTATATGCAGTTTCTTTGCCAACCTAGAAGGAATAGATAGAAGGAGCTACTGTTATTAAAGAGAGTGGAGCCAAGTAAGTGCCACAAGAAGTGCCTTCAGAAAGCAGTGTTGGGGCAGTGAAGCCCTGGCATGGCTGAAGGGAGCCCTGATCCTGGTCAGCCATGCCTATACCCAGCTGTGTGGCCTTGAGCAAATCACTTAATTTGCAGGACAATTATTTTTTTCATCTGTAAAATGAAGGAGTTATGTCTATAACTTGAACTTATTCTGGTGTAGGGAGAAGGGACATGGGATGGAGCTATAGAAAGATTCCTGGATGCTGTGAGAGAGAGAGTGTGTGGAGGGGCCAGGGCGGCCACGAAGGTGGCCTGCTGCAGTCATCTTGCTGAGCAGCGATGGGGGCTTGGACTAACTAGTGTGTTCATGTAGAGAAAGAGGGAAAAGGACAGATCTCAAACACATTTTGGAAGGAGGAACGTGGCTCTTGTTTAAATCCACCTCTATTTTATTGGGGATGGGGATGACGGTGCCACTCATTGATACAGAGAAGAGGGGAAACAACAGGATGGATCAGGGGACAGATATCACAAATTTTTTTTTGTTCTTAAGTGTGAAATATTTATTTGGTACCCAAATGGAGATATTGAGTAAGAAATTGGATATTTGATTCTGGACTTGAGGGGAGAAGGGTCAGAGTCACATATAAAAAAGTATGAGTTATCATATTCAAGATATTGAAAGATATTTAAAGACAAGATATTTAAATTCATAAAAATGTGTGAGTTATCACATAGGAGATTTAAAGCTATAGAACTATTCAGGGACGGTGAGGGCATGGTGAGAGAGACAACAAAGGAAAAGACAAGAAAGGAGAGAAGGAACCATATTTTATATTAGGAAATGAATGAGGGAGAAGTACCTAAGGCAGCAGAGAAAAAAGTATTTATTGACTGAGGTAGAAGAGAACCAATGAGACAGTCAAGTGATTGAAAAAGAGGGAGTGGTTGACTCTTGCTTGGTTGAGATCTTGATTCAGGTCAGAGAAGGAAATGTCTTTTGGGGTAGATGGTACTGTGATATTAGAATTTAAGAGCATGACAAGTGAAGCATGGCTTCATTTGAGTAAGATCAGGGAAGAAAGACCTGTAAAGAATATTGGAAAGAGAGAAATCAAGAAGAAGATTTATGGCAATTCTAGTATTGTTGCTAATATTGACAATGAAATTTATTGAGCTCTTAATATGGGTCAGGCACTCTGGGAAGAGTTTGACATACTAATTTATTTACTTTTTAAAAATATATTTTTATTTTTCAATTACAGTTGACATACAGTATTATGTTCATTTCAGGTGTACAACATAGTGACTAGACATACTTGACAAAGTGATCATCCATTAAATCTAGTACTCATCTGATGCCATATGAAGTTATTACAATATTATTGTGATAACTGTATTCACTATGGTATACTTTATATTCCCATGAGTATTTTGTAACTACCAATTTGTACTTCTTAATCCCTTCCCCCTTTCATCCATCCCCTACCTTGCTCCCATTTGGCAACCATCAAAATGTTCTCTGTATCTCTAGGTTTGTTTCTGTTTTGTTGGTTCATTTGTTTTGTTTTGTGTTTTAAATTTCACATATAAATGAAATCGTATGGTATCTGTCTTTCTCTGTCTGACATATTTCACTCAGCATACTATCCTCTAGTTCCATCCATGTTGTTGCAGATGGCAAGATTTCATTTTTTTTTCAATATGGCTGAGTGATGTTTCATAACGTATATGTACCACTTCTTCCTTATCCATTCATCTATTGATGAACACTTAAGTTGCTTCCATATTTTGGCTATTGTAAATAATGTTGCAATGAACATATGGATGCATATACCTTTTCAAATTAGTATTTTGAGTTTCTTTAGATAAATACCCACAACTGGAATTACTGGGTCTTTCTTGGTCTCTTGTTATAGCCTTCATTTTAAAGTCTGTTTTGTCTGGTATAAGTATTGCTACCCCAGCTTTATTTTTTTTATTTCCATTTTCATGAAATGTCTTTTTCCTCCCTTTACTTTCAGTCTGTGTGTGTCTTTCTATATGAAGTGAGTCTCTGGTAGGCAGCATGTGTAAGGATTTTGTTTTCTTACCCACACAGCCACCCTATGTCTTTTGATTGGAGTATTTAATCCATTTACATTTAAAGTAATTGCTGATACATATATAGTTATTATCATTTTATTATATTTTTGAACCCCCCCCCCCCCGCCCATTTAAAGAAGTCCCTTTAACATTCCGTGTAATCCTGGTTTGGTGGTGACGAACTTCTTTATTTATTTTTTTGTCTGGAAAGTTATCGTTTTTTTTATGCTAAATGATAGCCATGCTGGGTAGAGTAGTCTTGGTCATAGGTCCTAGCTTTTTTATCATTTTGAATAATTCATGCCAATCCCTTCTGGCCTGCAAATATTCTGTTGAGAAATCAGCTGATAGTCTTATAGGAGCTTCCTTGTAGGTAACGAACTGATTTTTTCTTGTTGCCTTTAAGATTCTTTGTTTTAAATTGTTGGCACTTTAATTATGATGTGTCTTGATGTGGGCCTCTTTAAGTTCATCTTGTTTGGGATTCTCTGTTCTTACTGAACTTTTATGTCTATTTTCTTTGCCAGGTTATCGAAGTTTTTGGTTGTTATCTCTTCAGATTGATTTTCAATCCCTTGCTGTTTCTCTTCTCCTTTTGGTATCCCTCTGATGCAAGCATTGGTATGCATGATGTTGTCCCAGAGGCCTCTTAAACTATCCTCATTTTTTTGGATTCTTTTTCTTTTTGCTGCTCTGATTGGTTGTTTGCTGCTACCTTATCTTCTAAATTGCTGATTTGATTCTCTGCTTCATAAGCTGCTGTTGGTTCCCTCTAATGTAGTCTTAATTTCTGACTGGTTCTCTTTTGTGTTTCCTATCTCTTGCTGAGCTTTGCCTTGAGATCATTGAGTATCTTTATAACCAGTGTTTTGAAGCCGGTGTCTAGTAGTTTGTTTGTCTCCATTATGCTTAGTTCTTTTTCTAGAGCTTTGTTCTGATATTTTACTTGTGACATGTTTCTTTGTCTCCACATTTTGGCTACTGTCTTATGTTTGTCTCTATGAATTAACTAGAGATGTTATGTCTCCCAGTCTTGATAGACTGGCTTTATGTAGTAGGTGTCCTGTGGGGCCCAGTGGCACTGTCACTCTTGTCATCTGAGCCAGGTGCTCCAGGTGTGTCCTTTGCATGGGTTGTATGTGCCCTTCTGTTGAAACTTGGTTGTTGTTGGCATATCAGTAGATGGGATTGATTCTAAGACTGAATGGTTGTGAGGACTGGCTGTGACTACAGTGGAGGAGCTGTTTTGCAGGGACTGACTTTATGGAGTAAGATTTAGCGGGGCTCTGGTGCCTGCCGAGTTTGCCCTTTGGGTGTGACATTTGTGGAGGTGGTTGGGTTGTGCTCTAGCATAGTCTGAAGTTGGCCACTGGGTGTGTTGGTTCTGGGACCTTTTGGGAGGGGCTCTTGTTCAGGCCAAGGTCAGCTGCTGTGTATTCCCTGCCTGCTGCCACTTGGTATGAGCTACAAAGTGATCTGCAGATGGTTGCCACTTGTCCTGGGCTTGGAGGTGCCTGGAGAGGCTAAACTGCAAACTGAGGCCAGCTGCTGCTAGTGCTGGCTTTGGGGCTGCTTAGCAAGAGTTACAGAGTGCACCAAGGCCAGATGCTGCTTGTTTGGTGTTTGTGAACCTTTGAGAGATTTTAGGAAACTTTGCAGCATTAGCCAAGACAAGCCGTTTGTATGGAAAAGCCACTGGAAGCAGTTTTGGTAGGCATGCGAGTTGGGTGGGGCAGCATCTCAGGGAATCACCAGGATGAGGCTAACAGTGTTAGCCAGGTTAATGGATACTCAGATACTCAGACATGGTACCTACCTGCTTCTGCACTCTGGGCAGGGGAGGGCCCAACAAAGGAGCAATGGCTTCTGCCAGCACTTCTGTCTGATCCAGTGACTCCATCAGAAAGTGGGTCCATACACATGCTCTTTAAGAGGAATGCCTGGGACTCCAGTCACTGTCTGTGTCACTCAACCACGTTCTTGACTTGTCTTATAGCCAGAAGTTGTGGGGTCCTCTCTTCCTGGCACTGAAACCCTAGGCTGGGAATCTTGGTTTTTGGGCCCCCTCACTCCTCAGAGGAGCTTCCCCTTGAGTGTGGGACCAGCCCATTCTGCATCTTCACCTCTCCTACCAGTTTTAAGGTGGCTTTTTCTGTATATCCTTAGTGGTAGGACTTTTGTTCAGCTAGACCAGGATTGGCAAACTTTTGAGACAGAAGAGCCACCAGGGGTTGGCAAACTGTGGCTTGTGAGCCACATGCGGCTCTTTGGTTACATGTGGCTCTGAAGTAAAATTGAAAACGAAAATAAAACTATCGTAGTTTCATTTATAATATTACTTTAAATTTTCCTTATTTGTAAAAATATATTTATGGTTCTTGAATAATTTTTAAATTGTTGTGAGGAACAGGATTGGCTCTTCCAGGGGTTGGCAACCTTTTGAGATGGAAAGTACCCAAAGAGCTGCATTTGGCTTGCCAACCACAGTTTGCTGACCCCTGAGCTAGACTTCAGGCAGTTAACCATGATAGTTTTTCTATAGTTTAGTTGTAATTTTGAGGTAGTTGTAGGAGGAGGCAAGCACTCTGCCATCTTGACGGGAAGCCCTAATTCATTTACTCTTCTTTCAAACCTTTGGATTTAGTAAAATGATCATTTAGTAAGTAGGGAAGCTGAGGGTTAGTAAATGTTCATTAATTTGTTTATGATTTAACTTATGTTTCTGGAGCACAGAATCAAACTTGCAGGTCAACTCTTAAACCTTTAAGGATTTTCAGTGAATAAAAAGAGGGCAGGTTGTAGGTTGCTGAGCTGTGATGATAAGGGTAATGTATAAAGGATATTCATAGGGAGTTTGGACTGTGAAAGGAAGAATAAAACCAGGATGGTGGTTGAAGAGGCTGGATTGAATTCGGAGTTTTAGGGAGAAAAGAAACTAATGCTACCAGCATAGAGATGAAGGATGCTGTCAGTTGAGGGGTAAGGTTGAGATACAGTCAGCACTTGGGGATGGGAAGGGTTAGGATCCAGAGCCTTGACAGAGGAAAGAGAAATTATATTTTTTCCTTTTGAGCTGGCAGGAAAAGATGAAAAGATAGGTGTAGATATGGATATGGTGTATAGAGTGATGTGTACAGGGCTGGGATAAGTGGTTCTAACGGAAGCCTGGCTAGACGGTCTCAATCTCAATGTAACCCCAAAGTGAAGTCATTGGCTGGAATATAAGGGTGGAAGAAACTAGGAGGAAGTAATTGAGAGTTCCAAGCAAAATGTCATTCTGGGGCTATCTCTTTGGGAATGGGGAATTAATGAGAAATGGGGAGAATGAATGTAAGGACCCCTCCTTTTCCCTCATATTCTAGGGTGCCTCATTTGTTCCAGGATCAAGTTCAAGCCATAGTTCTAACACAGGTCCTTTATCATCTGGGCCCTGACTACTCTGACACCTCATCTCCTACCACCCTCCTCCTCTCCACCTGCCTCCTCTCTCTGCTCAGTCCTTAGAACGTTTCCTCTTTGTTCAAAGAAACCTTGGTACAGGTCTTTGTGTCTGCCTGGCATGCCCTACTTCATCTCCTTTCTTTGGGGAATCCCTTCTCATCCTCCAGGACCAACTCAAATGTCAGCCCCTCAAAGGCTTTCCTTGATTATCTTAGAGAGAGAAAGTTCATTCCTTTCCTTAGATGCTGCTCAGAATCATGCTTAGAAACATGACCTCGGCAGTCACATGACTTCGGGTTAAGTCCAGGCTGTGCTATTTACGAGCCGTGTGTCCTTGGACAAGTTACTTAACCTCTCTGTGTCTAGGTTTCCTTGACTTTAAAATGGAAATAATAATAATTGGACTCACCTTGTTGAATTGTTATGAGGATTAAGTAAATTAATATGTGACAAGCATTTAGAACACTGAAGGCATATGCTAGTGGTATATGAATGTGAACTATTGCCATTTACCTATTTCGTTAGTCATGCAATTTGTGTTAATTGCTTCTTCCATGCTCTTGTAGGTCTCTGTTCATATTTCTCTATCATCAGCTACTGTATTGTAATGTTGTATCTTTCCCCCAGGATTGTGAATTCTTACTGGGTAGGCTTCTGATATTCTTATTTTGGTCTTATACTGCCTGTCATGAAATAGGTATTCAGTAGATGACTGATAGGTTGATTGCTAATTGTGGCTTAGATGAGTATGAATTACAATTGTTTACAAAGTTTCTGTAGAATCTTGATTTGATTTTTCTAGCAACCCCACAAAGGAGACAGAAATAGCAGTGAATTTAGTTTTCAATAAATGAGAAAAATAAGAGCAATTCTGTTCTGCTTTATTTTATAATTTTACATTACAAATATGCAGAAATGTTCTTGTTAGTTAAGTCAAATATGATCAGAAGAGAAGTGAGCATCATGAGCCACAAATAATCTTCTCCAGTGAATGAAATAGGTGTGATTTTCAATCACGGTTTATAGGAGGAAATCACAACCTTTTTGAAGTGTAACTGTTTTTGTACAACAATTGAGAGGAAATATGCATGTCTTTCGAAAGTTAAGTAAAAATATATTTACTATTGTATTTGTTTTCAATTGCTTGAATTAAGGACTCTTATTTTGTCCGCCAATAGTATTTCCTCTTAAGATCATAACAGGGTTTCCAACATTTATTTAAAATCCTCTTCAGACCTTTAGCTTATTACTGGACTATAGCTTATTCACCAGATTGCTTTCAAAAAAATAACTGAAGATTAATGAAAATATTTCTGCAATACAATTTGTATAAATGATAATGATCAGGCTGAGAGACTGATTTTTGGCAGTCTTTGACTGTTCATGGCAATTACATAATAATGGTAGCATAGTAATTAGTAAAGTGTAGCATTGTGACATACAATGTGTTACATTATAATCACATCATAAAGATGTTACCATAAAGTTGTGTGGTTTTGTTAGACTTTTTTTTTTTTTTTTGGTTCTTCGTATTTCAGTTATTTGAACTGTTTAAAGCACTGCAATTGATGTGGACAAACTCAGAAACATGTTTCTTTTAGTTCTATGGGAAGAAAATTGAAATACAAATGAACTTAATGGCTTGCATAAAGAAGTGTGATAGCACATGATGATGCCCTCTTGCTTTTGCTTTTGGTTTAATTGTTAAGGTACATGAAATATTTCCTTTTTCTTTAAAATCATCAAGGTTTGGTAAATTGTCTGTTCATTGAGTATTTTAATCTTACACAGCATGTCCCTCCAACAAATATTTTGGTTGGTAATGAAAGTGAATTAATCCTGATCCATATAACAGGAAAAAAATTCTGATATTGGGCTTTCCTGAAAAGGCACACAAGGCATAGTTGGCGACATAAACGCCAACATAAGTACTTCTGAGGATTCTGCTGAATGGGGAGATGTGTGCAAGTTCCTTATGCCCACCTTTTAAATCATGGTGGTATCTAATAGCTTTGCCCATGCACTCTAGTTTTTTTGGTGTTCTCTTTTGTTTTAGATTGTTTGCTCTTATGTTGACTACCTTGGGGGAACTCTAGGAACTTTGGCTTTTACTATGAGATGGGGAAGTATTGGGGGGTTTTCAGTGGAGTCATGGCACAATCTAACTTCACAGGATTACCCTGGTCTTTGTGTTGGGGTTAATGGACAGTAGGCAAGGGTGGAAGCAGTGAGGCCCAGTTAAGAGACTCTTATCTGGGTGTAAGATGATGGTGGAAACAGTGAGAAGTAGTTGGGTTCTGGCTAAATTCGGAAGGGAGAATCAACAGGATTTGTTGGTTGGTGTACTTGGGTGTGAAAGATGGGGGGCAAGCATGACTAAGCTGAACTACTGCAAGGATGGAGTTGCAAGGATTAATTGATCAATTAGGTGAGGATCAGCAAGGCGTGGAGAGCAAAATTTGAGACAATTACAAAGTGCTCTTGACATTTCATGCTGCTCTTCCCCTGCTAGGCCCTGAATGCTCCTGAACCTGGGCTCTCTCCCCACCCACTGAATGTCCCAGGTACCTATCTCAGACTCCCTTTAAGACCTAATCATCCCATCCTGCTCTGTATCCTTGGAGAGTGATCCCAAGGTGATGGCTTGGCCAATGTCTTATCTGGAAGGTTCCTGAGAGTCCTGTCAGTCAGGACCCAGGTGGGAAGATTAGTGGAGTTTGGGTGGTCACTTGCACTTCCCCTGCTCATGAACTTGAATAATGATGGTTGATTCTTGGAAGCTATTTTGTTTTTTATAACAATGGATTATGCTGTCATGAAGGTACAGTAATTAGCAGTCTTTACAGTTAAATATACAATGTGTGATATTGTAAATACATCATAAAGATGTTGCTGAGAGGGGTTGTTGAGACATGTCATCCAAAATCCTCCCATTTTGATTTATAACTGCTGGCTTAATTTAGTATGCTAGGTCAGGGCGTAGAAAAATTTACTGTTCATATGAACCACTTGGGGATCTTTTAAAAATGCCAATTCTGATTAAGTTGGTCTTCTAGAGGGTGGGGGGGCTGAGAGTCTGTATTTCTAACATTAATTTTGGGTGAAGATGCTGCTGGTAGTGTTGTGAGGACGAGACTTTTCAGTGGTGTGGTCCTTGTTGAATTTCTGGAGTTTATTCAGGTATTGACCCTCCTAACAAAGATCCATGTGCCTCTATACTCAATAACCTGGGCTTGGAAGAATGGATGGAATTTGATCAGTGGGGAGCAGTGTGAAGGCAATGCTGGGACCTAGAGGACATAGGAGAAGGAGAAGGAAGCAAAGGAGGAGCAATAGGGGTAGACATGAGCGCAGTCCTCTAAATGCGTGGTGCTTATTCCCATCTCCAGAATTGGGAGTCTAGGAAATGGAATTTAATCAGACTACATCATGGAGGATTTTGATTAGCAGTCCGACTTTGGACTCTTAAATCAACTTGAAATTTTTTAATGACTATGCATCACAGGCAAGATAATTTTAAATACTAAATGGTGCATCATAGGCAAGATAATTTAAATACTAAATAATAAATTTTTGGTGGTCCATGGGCCACTAATATTTTCTTATAATCCTAATAATTATTTTACCTTCTATTTATGGTAAGAATTTAGATATCTGTTTTCCCCACCAGTCTCAGATCTTTCTGCGTGTAGTGGTCATGTCTCCTTTGAGTTTCTATCTCTAGGCCTTGTTCATCATCATTGCTCAGTAAATGGAGAGGGGCGTGGGTTAGCTTAGCCAGCGATTCTATAATAAATGTGGCTAAAGTATCTTGGGCTCTCAATGTTAGCACTAGAACGTAATACTTTTAACAAAAATGTAAAGACCTGGGAAAAATGTTTTCAAAGCCTTCTAATCCTTTCTTCATGAATGGGGGTTAGTTTTATAGAGGATATTAATGATGTTCTGAGACTATAAATAGAACTAATAGATTTAGGAAAGAAAATGCTAAGGTGTTTGAAGTCTGTGTCCCTCCCTTTATCCCTCCCTTCCGTTCTTTCTTTTTTCTGGGCGGTACATTATATTGGCTTATGAATTGCCTTTCTAGTGGGAGTGGTAATGAGGATAGTTTATAATAGAATTTAGTTTATAAGGAAGAGTTGGGAACACTTAGTTTCCCTAGACTGCTCTTTAAAAACAAACAAACAAACAAAAAAACTTTGTTTCATTTTCCTGGTGATTAAAGTAATATGTGTTCATTGTAGAAAGCTTTAGGAAAAGAGGGGACATTTTAAAGACAATAAAAATCACACCTGATTCCTACCATGAAGAGAGATTATGTGGATTTTACATATATATAGTGTGTGTGTTGAATTGGGAAGTATTTTTTCCTCTTCAATTATTTGTCTGGAAGAGTTTGTGTAGAATTGCATTATTTCTTCCATAAATGTTTGGTATAATTTATCACGTAAACCTTCTGGATGTGGCATTTTCTTTTGGGAAGTTATTTCTTTGTTGAGTGAACTTTGGTTGTATCTATCAAGGAATGTATACAGTTCATCTAAATTGGTGAACTTTTTTGCCACAAATTTATACTATTCCCTTGTTATCTTTTTTAATATCTATAGAATATGTAATGATATTATCTCTGTCATTCCTGATACTGATAATCTTGGCCTTTCTTTTTTGGATAGAAACCAAAGATTATCAATTTTATTAGCTAAATATTTATCAACCTGGATGAAGGTTTATCATTTTATTGATTTCAAAAAAACAGGTTTTGATTTCATTGGTTTTTCTGTATTGCTTTTTGGTTTTCTATTTGATTGATTTCAACTCTGATATATAGTAATTTCCCTTTTTTTCTGCTTAATTTGCTTCATATTGAAGCCGAATTAATTGATTTGAGATCTTTTCTGATATGTGCTTTGTGTTATACATTTTCCCCAAATAGTGCATTAGCAGCTTTCCATACATTTACACAGAAGGTGCCCAAAAAATGTATACTCATTTTAAGAAAGGAAAAGACTGTATTAAAATTGTAATATTCAATATACTGATAACAAAAGATGAATACAAGTCACATGTATACATTTTTTTGACACCCCCAGGATATTGCCATGTATTTTGTTGCCAGAGGCTCTCAGGTATGTCCTGAGTCAGACTTAACCTGGAGCAGAAGCCAGATTCTTGTCTCCCCACATGAAAGAATTCAAGAATGAGATAGATGCAGGAAAGCACAGGGAGTTTTTTGAAGCATTCTTCAGAAGGAAATGCGGGCAAACTGAGGTTGAGTTGCCCTGAGGAAGTCCTGACCAGAGGTTTTTATCTCCCTTCAGGGCTGGTTCCTGCCCCTGGGCGGGACCTTCCAGTTTCCCACTCTTTTGTTCTTATTTGGTTCCTCCGGAACTGTCATGGCGTCAGATGCATGATGAGAGTCATAGTAACTGCAATGTAAGTGAGATTACAACAACATTAAAATTAGTTAAAGATCAGGTCCTGGTCATGGATACTGGCTCTGCCGGACAAAGCTGGTTCTTGTTTTTCTCTAGCTGCAGGTGCTGGATACAATTTCTTGAGAAGCTGTAGCGAGGGAGGTGCCTCACGTTGTATCTAGGAGGGGGTCATTTCCCTAAGCTACCTATCCTGCCTCACTTTCACTATAAAATACATTCTAATTTCTTTGGATTTCTTCTTTAATTAATGGGTTGTTTAGAATTGTGTCACTTAGTTTTAAATTATTTGGGAATTTTTTTCAGAGACATTTCTATTGTTAGTTTCTAATTAACTTCCATCGTGGTCAGATAAAATACTTTTTATGAATTGAATTTTTTAAAAGTGTGTGGAGTCTTATTATTTAAAATTTTTATTTTTTTATTTTTCAATTACAGTTGACATACAATACTACATTAGTTTCATGTATACAACATTGTGATTAGACATTTATATGCCTTATGAAGTGATCACCCCAATAAATCTAGTAAACACCTGGTACCATATATGGTTATTACAATGTTGACTATATTCCCTATGCTGTACTTTAGACACCATGACTACTTTGTAACTACCAATTTGTACATCTTAATCTGTTCCTCTTTTTCACCCACCGCCCTCAAACCCCCTTCCACCTGGCAACCCTCAAAATGTTCTCTGTATCTATGAGTTTATTTCTGTTTTGTTTGTTCATTTATTTTGTTCTTTATATTTAACATATAAGTTTAATCATATGGCATTTGTCTTTCTCTGTTTGACTTCATCCACTCAGTATAATACCCTCTAGGTCTATCCATGTGTTGCAGATGGCAAGATTTAGTTTTTTTTTATGGCTGAGAAATATTCCAGTGTGTGTGTGTGTGTGTGTGTGTGTGTGTGTGTGTGTGTGTGACCTCTTCTTTATCCAGTCTTCCATTGATGGGCGCCCAAGTTGTCTCCATATCTTGGCTTTTCTAAAGCTGCAACAAACATATGGGTGCACATGTTCTTTTGAAATAGTACTTTGCATTTTGTTTTTGATAAATATCCAGAAGTGGGATTATTGAGTCTGTCTTTGTCTTTGTGATAGCCTTTGTTTTAAAGTCTCTTTTGTCTTGTATAAGTATTGCTACCCCAGATTTTTTGTTTGTTTCCATTTTCATGAAATACCTTGTACCATCCTTTTACTGTCAGTCTATGTGTGTCTTTCAATCTGATGTGAGTGTCTTGAAGGCAGCATGTGTGAGGGTCTTGTTTTCTTATCCATTCAGTTACTCTTCATCTTTTTTTTTTTTTTTTTTTTTTTGAGGGCAGTGTCACTGGCCCTCATATGTGGATCCGAACCGGGGCCGCTGGCTTCCCAAGCCAGCCCTTAACCACTGCGCCACTTGGCCGGCCCTACTCTTTTTCTTTTGAGTGGAGCATTTAATCCATTTATATTTAAAGTAATTGCTGATAGATATGTAGTTATTGCCATTTTAGTATACTTTTAAAATCTTTTTTCATCTTCTTCTTAAAGAAGTTCCTTTAACATTTCTTGTAATACTGGTTTGGTGATGATGAACTCCTTTAGCTTTCTTGTCTGGGAAGTCAATTCTAAATGATAGTCTTGATGGGTAGTCTTGGTTGTAGGTCCTTGATTTTCATCACTCTGAATAATCCCTTCTGGCCTGCAGAGTTTCTGTTGAGAATCAGTAGACTGTGTTATGGGAGCTCCCTTGTAGGTAACTAACTGCTTTCCTCTTGCTGCCTTTAAAATTCTTTGTTGTCTTTAACTATTGGCATTTTAATTATCATCTGTCTTGGAGATTCATTGGATTCATCTTGTTTGGGACTTTCTGCACTACCTGGGCTTGTATGTCTATTTCCTTTGCCAGATTAGGGAAGTTTTCTATCATTGTTTCTTCAGATAAGTTTTTCAATCCCTTGCTGTTTCTCTTCTCCTTTTGGTATCCCTGTGATGCAAGCATTGGTATGCATGATGTGGTCCCAGAGGCCCCTTAAACTCTCCTCATTTTTTTGGATTCTTTTTGCTGTTCTGATTGGATGTTTTCTGCTACCTTCTAAATCTCTGATTCGATCCTCTGCTTCATCTAATCTGCTGTTAGTTCTTATGTATTCTTCATTTTTGACTGTTGGTTTTTTTTTGTTGTTGTTGTTTTTTGTGTGTGTGTGTGTTTTCTATCTCCATTTTTATGCTTCCTATCTCTTTGTTGAAGTTCTCTCTGAGATCACTGAGCATCCTTGTAACCAGTGTTTTTGAATTTTGTGCCTGCTAGATTGCTTGTCTCTATTTTGTTTAGTTCTTTTTCTGAAGCTTTGTTCTGATATTTCATTTGGGACATGTTTCTTTTTCTCTCCATTTAGCTGTCTTCCTGTGTTTGATTGTATGTATTACCTAGAGATGCTATGTCTCTTGGTCTTGGTAAGCTGACATTAAGTAGTAGGTGTCCTGTGGGGCCCAGTGGCACAGTTTCCCTTGTCACCTGAGCCAGGTGCTCCAGGTGTGTTCCTTGTGTGGGTTGCGTGTGCTCTTCTATTGTAGTTGAAACTTGGTTGTTGTTGGAACGTCAATAGGAGGGATTGACCCTCAGGTTGATTGGTTGTAAGAAACTGGCTGTGACTACGGTGGAGGAGCTGTTTTGTAGAGCAGACCTTATGGAGCAGGATTCACTTTAATGGGGCTCTGGTACCTGCTTCAGGTGTGACATTTGCTGATGTGGTTGGATGGTGTTCTGGTATAGTCTGAAGCTGGCTACTGGATTGTTGGTTCTGGGGCAACTTAGGAGGAGCTCTGGTACAGGCCAAAGTTTGCTGCTGCCTAGGGGGACACTTGGTATGAACTACAAAGTGATATGCAGATGGTTGCCATTTGTGCTGAGTTTGAAGGTGCCTTTGAGAGGCTAAGCTGCAAACTAAGACTGGCTGCCACTAGTGCTGGGCTTGGGATTGCTTAGCAAGAGCTACAGTGCCCACTGTGGCCAGATGCTGCTCTTTTGGGGTTTGTGAACCTTTGAGTGATTTTAGGAAAGTTTATAGCGTTAGCCAAGACAGGCCTTTTGTGTGCGAAAGCCACTGGAAGCAGCTTGGGTAGGAGCCACTGGAAGCAGCTTGGGTAGGCATTCAAGTTGAGTGGGGCAGGGTCTTGGAATCTCCAGGGTGGGACAAACAGTGTTAGCTATGTTAATGGAGACGCAGGTACTCTGATACTACACCCATCCATTTCTGCATGCTGGGTGGTGGGAGAGCTCAACAAGGAATAGTGGCCCTGTCAGCACTTCTGTCTTGGAGAAAGCTGCCCCTGCAGTCCTCACCTGATGCCAGACAATTTAGTTCCTCCCTGTATGTTCTTTGTGCCTTTCAAGTTGCAGCCCCAGAAGTGGTGCTCAGATCAAGTGAGTCCATCAGCAAGTGAGTTTGTGCATTGGTTCTTTAAGAGGAATGCATGAGGCTTCAGCTGCCTTCTGTTGCACTCAGCTACATTCTTGGCTTGTTTTCACAGCTGGAAGTTATGGGGTCCTCTCTTCAAGGCACTGGAACACTGAGCTTGGAATTCTGATGTGGGTCTGGGACCCCTTGTTCCTCATAGGGACCCTATGCAGCAAAGATATGCCTCCCAATTTTTAACCATCATACATGGATGTGGGACCAGCCCGTTCAGCATGTCCGCCCCTCCTACAAGTCTCGAGGTAGCTACTTCTGTTTGTCCTTAGTTGTAGGACTTCTGTTCAGCTAGAGTTTAGACGATTCTCAATGATGGCTGTTCTGTAGTTCAGTTGTAGTTTTGTTGTGGTTGTGGGAGGTGGTGAGCACAGTCACCTACTCCACTATCTTGACTTGAAGCTCTGAGACTGATTTTTCTGACCCAGGAATTGGCCTATCTCAATAAATGTTCACTGTGGACTTACTAAGGAAAATCTGTATTCTGCTATTGTAGGGTGGAATATCTACAAATGTCAATTAAGTCAATTTGGTTGATAGTGTTGTTCAAGTTTCTTTATCCTTATTGATTTTCTGTCTGCTTGTTCTATCAGTTTTGAAAGAGGGATATTAAATTTCTGACTCTGTTTGTGAGTTTGTCTATTTCTCCATGCAACTCTATCTGTTTGGGCTTATATATTTCGAAGCTTTATTTTTTTGGTGTAAAAAATTTAAGATTGTTATGTATTTCTGATAGGATAAACCTTTTGTCTGTATGAAATGACTTTTTCTGTTCCTGGTATTATTGTTTGTTCTAAAAGACTTTTTTTTTGTTTTTTTGTTTGTTTGTTTGTTGTTTTTGTCTGATATTACTGTAACCACTCCAGTTTTCTTTTGATTAGTTTTAGTATGGTATATATTATTCTGTTCTTCTATTTTAACCTATTTTATCTTTGTAGTTAAAATGCATTTCTTGTAGGCTGCACATAGTTGGGTTTTGCCTTTTTCTCCAATCTGGCAATCTCTATCTTTTAATCAGGGATGTTTAGGCCATTTATGTTTAGTGCACTTATTGATTTAGTTAGATTTAAATCTGTAATAATGCTATTTGCTTTTTATTTATTCCGTCTAGTCTGTATTTTCTTTTCCTCTTTGTTCTTTTTCTTTTTATTGTTTGAATATTTTTTATGGCTCCATTTTATCTCCTTGATTAATACCTATAATTTTATATTTTACTATTTTAGAGGTTGCTTTAGGGTTTGCAGTGTATATATTTACCTGGCCTATTGTAGTTGCTCAAAAAATGTATTGAATGAACAAATGAATGCCCCGGTACTTAGGCCAAAGGGTTGCTGAGAGCCAGGTGCATCAAGAGTGGCTATCAGTCCTGTGCTTTCACTGTTTATTCTTTCCCAGCTTTTCTTTTCCTCTTTCACACCATGTTATCATGGATATTGGCTTTAGTTTTTCTGTCTTAATGTTAGTCTCTTGAGGTTAGTTGTCTATGTCCTCCCATTCTCTTCCCTCTTAATGTTTTAACAAATGGATACTGGAAAGTGTGTGGATTGGATCCTCAGGATGAACGAGACTGTGGCCTTGACTTATCATGGCTAAACCCAAAAGTAACATCCTCATCAGGAAGAACATATTTTTAAAGGTATTAAATAGGAAAAAAAATCCTTCAACAAAATGGTTTAAATTTAAGATTAGCTGATCTAAGCAAAGCTACACATGGAAAGAAAATTCAGACATAACAGATTGTTCCCATTCTTGGACTACCACCAATTCTTTCAAGACTCTTGAATTAAAAAAAAAAATCACTGCATTTCCTGATTAAAAAGAAAAAAAAACATTTATGCTCTTCTTTTCTTTTTTTCTTTTCTAGCAAGTAACGGGCAGAAGCTTTGGTGATAAAGATTTTCGGACAGGGTTAGAAAATGGAATACTTCTCTGCGAGTAAGTATATCCTGTATTCAGTTGCTTTTTATTCAATAAAAATTATTAATGCTATTCAGTTTATCTGTAAAACTTCTAGTGTTTTGTTTTGAATTTATTCACTGTTAGGATGTGAAATTTAAAAAAAATCACTGAGCTAAGCAGTAAACATAAGTAGGCGAGTGAGTTGGTCAGTGATCAGTTGAGAGTGGTAGACACTGGCAATTTCAAACCAGATAAAGGAGTATCTGGTAGCTGCTACTCAGCTCCAGCCAACTTTTACAATCTAAGAACTTGGGCCCAGGTAATTGGAAGGATGTGGACTGAATTGTGGCAAAAGTAGCACTTTTCCCCCTGCCAACTCCCTCTAACCCCAACAAAAGCAGCCTGTGCCAAATGCAAACAGTGCTTCCATTTGCTCACAGCATCTTAAAGCATGCCAGGTAATATTCCTCAATGGGCCTGCTTTCCTGAAATAGTTTGAATATATTTAATTTGCGCTGTTGGTAAAATTCACATGTGAACAATAATTGCAGTGTTTAATTTTTATGTTTTGAACCTGGGGCTTTTCAGAGTGCTGCTGTGATGATGGATTCCAGAGCTTTCTGTGAAATAGCTCTGAACACAAATAAACTAGAACCTTAATATTTATAGACAACAGACATAAACTTCAAATCAAGATTTCAAATTGTTAATTTATTTAATAGATTCTGTAATTTCAGCATGGATTTTTGTTTCATTGAGGTAAAATGTATATATGTGAAATGCTGAGCTCCTAAATATGCAACCTCATGGGTTTTGAAAACCCGGATCAAGATAGACAACAGAAAGCTCTCTCATGTCCTGTCCTAGACAATCTCAACCACCTATATAGGAAAGAACTGTTCTGATTTCTATCAGCATAACATCTATTTTATGTTATCTTGAGCTTTATGTAAATGGAGACAAATCGTATGTTCTCTCATTCTGGCAACTTTTAGAATATCGTTTGGGACCCACTGATGTTGTTGAAAGAGTGTTACGAGTTGCCAAAACTCAAAACATCCTAGTTTGGAGTAAGGAGAGGTTTGTTGATTGAGAAGTCACCAACTGAAAAAATAGGAGACCTGTTCCTCAAATCCATATGAAGAAAGTAGAGTTCAGGCTTCTTTTATATCAAAGGAAGGTGAAATGGGAGGGTCTGTTTTTGTAAAGACTCAGGCCACAAGCGGAATTCCTTTAATGATTAGCTGTCTAAAGCAGGAGCTGTTAGCCTGAAGGACATGGAAACAAGGCTGACTTGAAATGGATGAAGTTAGAGAGACCTAGCATTTCATTGTTACTAAAGCTTGGGTTTTGGAGCCTGAGAATTAGATACGCTGGTCCTTACTTCACCCCTTAAGTGTGCTAACTAACTTCCTCTAGTCTCTTTTGTTTCTCTCTCTAAAATGGTGATAACTCTTGCCTATTCCATAAGCTTTTTTTGAATTTCAACAGGATCATGGGGATAAGGTGCCTTAAAAATTACAACATTTGCTATACAAATGTAGGTTATTATGCAGCACCTTTCAACACATTTCATGTTAGCATCTTCATCTTTTTTTCCTTTTTTTCCACTGTCTTTTTTTTCAAAAAGAAATTTACATGCCCTGATTGCTGTTTCCATACCTTCCTTCCTACAATCTCTCCCCTATTATACTTAACTTCCCTCATCACCTCTTTTACTTTATTAAATCTAAATCAGAGCTTATCTCATAGGTAAGCCGTAATTAGTGTAGCATCTCACCAGAGACTAGGCCAGACCGGCTCCTAACACTTCCCTTGTATTCTAGCATCTGCTTCTCCGATCATTCTGGGTGTACCCCTCTCCTGATGTTACCAGACTAGCCAGAATCTGATCTAATTTATGTCCACAGTGCTCTCTGGACTTCGTTACCAATTTTTGTTTACCTAACAATTGCTCCAAAGATTCTTGTAGGCATCCACCTTTCCACTATATCCCATGAATATATTTGTCAGGAGCAGTATCGTCTGCCTTTGTTTGGGTTGAACAGGCTTATCTGAAGACAAGGCTCTGGATCTAGAGACATTTGCACACATAGAACTCGTTTCTCACCTGGATGAAGATGTTGAGTTAGAGAATGAGTATCTCAGGTGTGCAGTGGCAGTAGCCATGGGCCTTTTCAAACACATTAATGAATGTTAGGTTTAGGGGTGGAGAAGTGGGGTATAGGTGCAGATTAGGATTAGGAAATAGTATGGTTAGACAGTATGGAGGCACAGATTCTATCAGGGGCCTCCTTAACTAAACAAAGGGCTTGGACTGCTTACAGTCTGAGGCAAATGTTACTGTCTGGGTAGGTAGGGCAAAACGCAAGACAAGTGTTATTGTTAAGTCCCCTAACCATGGGGGATTAGACCTACTGGTATATTTGAAGAAGTCTGAGGACTAGGGTCAAGTCCTGACTTCCTGGTGAGACTGCAACTGGCAGCCTGGCAAAGAGTTTCCTAAGGTGGAATTAACTGCATCAGTAGTCTGGGGCAAGGAAAGCCAGTAGCCTGAGTACCAGCCAGAGCCTTGGTGAGGAAGCTGCATCAACAGCCAGAGAAACCAGATGCAAACACATTTCCAAGGATTATACCCACAGAGCAATGAGAAACAAAAACATGGCCCAGAAGCTACCTGCACGGAAGGCTGGGAACAGTGGAGGAAGAAGATTACCCTCTCCTTTTCAGCCAGGGGTGAAGGCATGGTTAGGTTTGATTTAAGCATATTGAGCTGCTGCCGACTGAGATTAACAGGTATATTTTCTCGGATTTTTATCCAGAGACCATTCTGGCCAGGAGGGGACTTGCGCTGTTCTGGGCGTGGGGTTGGTTGGTGGTAGGGGCCGCAAGGCAGGAAACTCAGTTTGGAGGTTCTCAGAAAAGTGAGTGTTCTCAGACAATGGGCCCATACAGGTTTTAATAAATACCTGTCTTTGGAGAGCAGGTAAGGATGCCTAAGGCTGTGCCACTCTAGAACCAGGGAGAGTTTCTTGGGTGCTGGTGATTAAGGAGTTCTAGCTCATAACCACTACTCATATAGCAACATTTAAAAATATAAGATCTCTATCATTTCGAATTCTGAAAACTAGCAATTTAGCTCTTCTGAGGGTGGGCTTTCATAACATACAGTTCTATTTTTAACAATTATTGGGGCTTTTCAACTTTGTTTTATTCAAAGTAGAAGCCAGTTAGTGTCCTGTAACAGCGTTATGACCCCAGCTGAAAATTACGTGAACAGCATCAGTGAATTCTTCCTTTTGTTCAGAAAACCCTCATCTTTTGTCTGAGTTGAATTGGCTGTAAATGTTGGTTGCAACTGTGGAGGGACACCATGCTCTTTGTTCACTAAAAATTTCCTGAGTTGTTCATGAGTCTGAAAAAAATTCACAGTTCTCATCAAACAAAAGGGCATCTTCTGGGGCCAGGGTCCGATTTTCTTATCAGCCTGGTTGCAAACTTCCCTGTGGCTTATAAGGACTATATATCATCCTACCCATTTTACAGAGAACGTAACTGAGGCACAGAGGATTACATGCCTTGGCTAAGGTTATACAGATAAGAAAGGTTTCAATTCAGAAGTCTGATTTCTTAGCTTTTGCTGTTACCCACTGTCTTGTGCCCAGAGTTGGGATTTTAATGCATGAGAAAAGCAAGAGGTTGTGGGATAGTGGTGACATGAAATTGGTGCCAGGAAAGCTAGAGTGGGAGGGAGAAGGGCAATACAGAGGGTAACCACTGGGTTGGGGGTCTGGGAAAAATGTAAGCATCACGGCCTTGGTGGTCCCTCTAACGATAAGAAGGCAAGTCCAGTAAGAGTGAGGGCATGAGAGGGTCAGATGCTGCGGGCAGCGGAGCCTGGAGGCTTCATGTAAGTGGAGCCCTCAAAACTAGATGGAGACAAATAAAGTACTGGATATGTACTAAAAACTATGGCGACAGGAGAAAAGACTGGCACCCACAAGCAGCATATAAGGTGGGAATTGAGTGGCCTCCGGATCACCCTGGGAGCTCTTTTACTTTGACTGTAAAGTGCAGTACATATGGCTTCACCTATGCACCCCTGTGTGTACAGTAATACTTATGTATAAATGTATAACTTACAAGAATAGTGAGTATAAACTAGAGTGCATGTGCCAAATAGAATTATATTAAATGTGTTTTTGCTATAATCATCTCTCTCTGCCTCTGTTGCTTTTGCCAGGTGGGTGTAGTTGAAGTTTTGAAGGTTAAATGCTCAAATGATGTAAGCCCTCTGCTGAGCATTAACTAAAATGTCGGGGGTCAAAGTGTGACAAAACTGCAAATGTATGACAAGTGTCATGCTGTTAGAAATGTTACTTGAGTATTGTATTACGTCTTTGAGGACTTCAGGGTTTAAGAGGAAGGCTGCAAAGAACCATTCCTTCGGGAAGCTGCTCCTAGTACAGAGCCGCTGATGACAATTATCTGCCTCCCTGCACCCAGGTCCTACTGTTTGGAAGTAATTCCACAAAGGAAAGTTTCTGACTTGTTTTCTGACTATGACTTTATTATTTAGATATAACTCTATGGAATTCTACCTATATCAAGGGGTGGAAAATTATGACCCTTGACCTAGTTTTGTGCTAGCCTTCCTTCTTGCTAAGAATGGCTTTTACATTTTGAAAGGGTTGTAAATAAAACAAGAGTTTGTATTTGGTCATAGAGCCTAAAATGTTTACTATCTGGCCCTTAAATGATAAAGTGTGCCAGCCCATAAGGACTGTGGAATTAATTTTAGATGTAAATTGTTTACCCTCATAAAGTTAAGTCCTTTGTTTGGGCAGTGCAAAAATGCTATTTGGGTGCATCATATAACTTTTTTTTAAAGATTTTATTGGGGAATTGGAGGAGGAGAACAGCTTTGGGAAATCAGGGAAGGGGAACAGACAAGTTGCTGTCCTTTTGTTCTTCAGTCTAGTTGCGGAGGACATTGCTTCATTGGCCCATGTTGGTATTATCATTGCTCTCTTCCCAGGTGAGGCAGATTGGCAGCTGGCCTCTGTACGGCTGCTCACGGCAGCTTTTGGCAATTCACGCTGGTTGCTGGCCACTCACTGTAGCTTATGGCAGCCCACTGCAGCAGGTGTTGTAGCCTACTCCTTCGCCGGCAATTCATAGCAGCTCAGCTCCAGGTGGAGCTGTTGTTCACCATCTTAGCTGTAGAGGGTGGTGTCACTGGCCCTCATGTGTGGGATCCAAACCAGGACCCTGCTGCTCAGAGCTTGTATGCCAAGCCAGTTCTTAACCAATGCGCCACTCGGCTGGCCCTCAAATAACTTTTTAAAAGGTTTTTCTCAGGAGTTTCTTTACAAGTGATCCCCCGTGCAACTTTCATTTTAAAAAATTATAGAAAAGTTACAAAAATAATGTAAGGATTGCCCATGTACCCTGTAACTAGAGGCAGTTATCGTTTTGCCATATTTGCTTTATGTATGTTGTATAGGTTATAACAAAAGGCAGCTCCCATTTATGAGAGAGCAGAGTGGAAAGTGAATGGATATGGATTTGGGAACCTGTAGGTGGAATCCTATGAAGTTGTTGTATTAGAAGACCAAATTAGTCAGAAAATGTGATTTCCTATGGCTCAATCTAATGGATAATCCAGATTCTTAGATTTGCCTTTTGTGTGTCCTTATAAGTTACCTAACCTCCCCAAGCACCAGTTTTCCTCATCTATAAAAACAGATATAATTGTACCTAATTCATAGGCGTGTTCTCAGGGATAAGTGAATGGGTAATATGGATAAAACTCTTTGTTTAGTGCTTGGAACATAGCAGGCACTTAAATGTTAACTTTTCTCCCTTTGTCTATGAAATGGGGAAATTACTATCTCGTAAGGTCCCTCAGAGATGCCAGTGAGAGAATACTATGAAGCCTTCGGCAGTGTCTGGCACTTGTGGGCACTCTGGATCACTAGCTGTTCTCATTATTATTGTTGGCAATAGGCCCAAAGTCAATTATGAATATGACACAGCCAATGTAATCTGTGTCACTGTACTTCCATCAGCTCTCTCCATAGGGCTGCCAACAAGCCACAGGATGAACACATCGGGATTTTACTTTCTAGTTTCTCTTGCCTAGCCTGTGATCAAAAACTGGGCAAGAAAGTTTGAGTCCCTTTACAAACTTGATCATCTGTGAATAATGAGCTTTGGCTGGCAGAACCTGCGGCTTAGAATGATTGTTTTGAAAACAGTAAACTTGACCTCAGTGGTGATGTCATTTCCTCCTGCTTCTTCCAGTCTATTGTGGTTTCTTCCTCTGGGAAGCTGTTCCAGCACCTTCCAGGCAGAGTTACTGGGTTCTCCTCTTGCTTCTAAGTACCTCTGCTACCTCTGTGCTAGCTTCACTTCTCTGTCCCACGTCTGTTCTCTGTGCCAGATCAAAAGCTCCCTGAAGACCCCTTCTATTTATCTTGGAAGTTCCCTCACTAGACACTGGTTGATCACATAATATATGTTATAAACACTTGTTGAATAAGTTGAGACTAGTGTAAGATTTCTATCTAGACTACTTAATCATCACCAACCTTATCTTTCTTCCAGTCTTAGCTGTCATCATCAATATTATCCTTTACTTCCCCTCCCCTCCCCTCCCCTCCCCTCCCCTCCCCTCCATTCCCCTCTCTCACACACACAATTTTTTTTTTTTTTTTTGAGGGCAGTGTCACTGGCCCTCACATGTGGGACCGAACCCAGGGCTGCTGGCTTCCCAAGCCAGCGCTTAACCACCATGCCACTTCACACACACAATTTTACATAAAGAATGGACCTATCCCTAAAGACTCAGAGTTCAAGGGACAGAGGTATCTCCTTTCTTTATATGTGAGATGCTCCATTACAGGTCCATCTTTTTAGGCATTATAGGGGTAAATTTATGTGATTGTTCTGCAGATACATTTTCATGGACTGTGAATTCTGAGCATGTTAGTCTGCAAATAAGTGACTAATAAAGAATGTCTTAGTGGATTTTTGTCTCAGCTCTTCTGTTGCTGAAATGATTTTCTGAAGATAAGAAATCTGTTGGCAAACACTTGTTTACATCATCGCTGATGAATGAGCTGCTTATTCTAAGAAGGAAGGTTTGTCTTGGATTCTTGTCCTGATTTCAGCATGAGCTGTGGAGTGCCACGAATGTGTACTAGCCTACAGGACAGGTTGGGAGTTAATGGTGTAGCTTTGCATGGAGACATTTTGTCATACGGAGGACTTGTTGGATATGGACCATGTTATGTGCAGCCCAGAATTAGGCACCGGGGGGCATAAAAAGCAAATACAAGGCTTGATCCCGATCTTCAAGAGTTTTATAATGTGCTTGGGGATTGAACACACACAAAGCAGTTGTTGCAGTGTAAACCAATGTATAAGTAAATGCAATAGTGACCAAGATTTAATTGCCAATATTTAATAAGTTAAACAAGGGAAGATATTTTTTATAGCTTAGGAGACAGTTATTGGGGAGATGTTATATCAGGTGAATTTTACTTAAGCTGAGAATAGGGTGAAGGAAAGAGAAGGGCATCCTACACAGGGACAAGAGCAGGAGGAAAGGTTATGCTGTGTTTAGCGTATGTACAGGAGATCTGCCTAACAGTGGGGAGAGCTTCTCTTCTTCAATCAACTAACCTTTTCAATAACCCACTTATAAGTGTGGTAAGTTTCTAGAATGACTAGTACACTGTGCAATAAAATCATGTAACAGGGGTGCCCTGAACAGACCTGGAATCTAAATCCTGGCTCTATATGGGGCATAAACCTCAGGTTCCCTTGAAGAAATGACATTTAGGCGGAGACCTGAATGAAGAGTAGAAATTAGCCAAGAAAGGGGGAAGGGAGATGAAAGTAGGGGAGAAATATGTTCTAGACTGAAAGAATAGCAT
Organism: Aselliscus stoliczkanus; assembly: GCA_033961575.1. Classification (NCBI taxonomy): domain Eukaryota; kingdom Metazoa; phylum Chordata; class Mammalia; order Chiroptera; family Hipposideridae; genus Aselliscus; species Aselliscus stoliczkanus. The sequence goes on along the minus strand of CM066734.1, from coordinate 67,773,652 downwards.
GTTTGAAATTCTCAAGACAGAAAGAAGCTGTATGTATTGAAGGAATTGAAGAAGACTTCTTTGGTCAAAATGTAGAAATCGGGACAATGGTAAGAGATGAAGGTGGGTGGAGAGAATTACTCAGGGTCAAGATTGCTCAGAACCTTGTAAGCCATAGAAGGATTTTGGGGTGTGACCTCCCTCAAATATTTCCAAAACAATGGAAATGAGAAGAATTTTTGAAAAAAACAACAGGACTTGATTGGGCATAGGGTATAGATGAATGGGAGAAAAGAGTAACAAGTAACTTCGGTGTTACAGTTGTTAAGAGAAGCAGGATACAAGCTGAAAACGGTCCTCTGTTTATTAGGAGAGGTCATGATTTCAGTAGAGCAGGGCGAGTTTGGAATACAGACAGCCCATCCAGGGAAAGAATGCTGTATGTTGTTGGGAAAGAGGGCCTGGAACTTATGGGTAACATGATGGATTTAACTTATTTAAATTGGACTTGCCAGCCATTGCTGGACCTCAAGGTCAAGCTGTGAGATACGAAAGATCAAGAAAGAACAGCAGAACAAGGTCTCAGTTTGAGGAAGTCTCCACCCTGGGTCAGTGGTGAAACAGAAGTTCACAAAGGGACTATCAGAGAGATGAGAGAAAACCAGGAAGTGTGATGTCATGGAAACCAAGGGAGCTAAGCCCTTTGAAAAGCTGGAGGTCACCTGTACTGCATAGCTCTGGCAGCAGTCGGCTTGAGCAAGGCCTCAGAAAAGGCCTTCCTCACTGGTAGGGGAAGGCATTGGAGACCTTAATAGTCATATCTCAGAAGTGCCAGTCAACTGGTTATTATTCAGCTTAATTGTTTGAGGTCTGGCTCATGTTTTGGCATCATTTCAATGAGGTATTTTATTTTTATTTATTTTTAGCTGAGACATCCTGTCACCTGTTGGCAGCTCAGCGGCTGCTCAGCCCGGGCTGGGCATTGAACTGCTGTTGCTCAGAGCTTGTCGCACTCTTGAGCAAGCTCTTAATGAACTGAACCACTCGGCCGGCCCTCAATGGGCTATTTTAAAGAGGCCTGATCTAACATAAATTACACATACAATATTTTCCTCACCTATTGCAAAAGAAATGAGATGAGTCTGACCCGATGTCTTATTTAATTTATCATTCAGTGAGACATTTTGAGAGTGAAAGGGGGGCATTAACCAGCTGAGATGCTGGAACAAATGATATCTGTGATTGTCCTTGGCTAACCGAGATGTGTGGTCCCTATAGTTGTTGGAGACCCCAGACTTGTGCCTTCTGATCATCATTGCTTTGTTCAAGATTCACAGACCCATCCCTTATTTAGTCCTCTCAGCAATGCTGGCGGGTGTACAATCTAGATCAGATCTTCCCACCCACCTTTGTAGATGATTAGATGGAGACCCAAGGTGGTAGAGCCCATTGTGTCTTTGAGCTCTTTGTCTAGAGCTCTTTCTCTAACCCAGATGCTCACTCAAATCTCAGCAAACTTGGGTCCTTTTGCCCTTACTGATTTTGGCCTTAACAGGCTTGGTAAGAATTTGATATGCCTTCTATGTAGGGTTCTCCCTTTGTCTTTCTGCCAAATCACAATTGGCCTCCCTGACTTGGCCTCTCTCCAGCTTTTTGGCACCAAGACTCATTAAGCTTTTAAGTTCAAGTGAGGACATTTCAACCCACTCTTTTAAAAAAGCTCTCTTTTAAATAAGTGAAAAGCTCCTTTTTGTTTGAAGATTGGCCTGGCTTAGGTGGGGACTTAGCAAGAGCTGCACATCCCCAACAGCCTTCTGTTAGGAAAGATGAAAACAGATGAAGAACATTGAAGGCAAATTGGTAGAACTCATGATGAGCAGAATGGACTCCCAGTGTTGCCTTTTTTTTTTTTAATTCCTCACCAAATAAACAGTTCTTACTCAAAAAAAGGATTCTTAGTACAGTGTGTGTATGTATGTGTCTGTGTGTGTGGGAGTGTTACTGTTCCCATTCAAACTGCATTTTAGCATCAATTACAAGCGCCTACACAAGACCCTTGTGTGCGTTTGAAACAGTCGCAGACTCATCCATCTTTGCAAATATTTTATTCATTTAAACATATATATAATAATCCATGTTACAATTTCTTTTCTCTCAACACAGTTTGACATGACTTAGACCAAGTAGCTCAATTATAGCTTATGTTTCAATGCTTCCAAAAAATGTGTTTGAAACTTATTTTGCATACTTATTATTCAGAAACCACTTACCTCAAAATGTGCAACAAAGCTGCTTCCCTCAAAATGGGGGATTTCCTTCGCCCTATCAATCTGTGCCTTAATAAATATTAAACTTCTGCCCATTTAAATGATAGACTTAGTCTTGTTCCTCCTGAACAAATTTATTACACATTTATTAGAATGGTCAATTGACTTAAACACACACACACACACACACAACAGCGGGTTCAAATATGGGTTGTTTGTGTGGTAGAGGAGAAACTGGCCAATCCCATTGCCTGCCTATGGCGTTACATGCTGGATTAGTATTTGCTTGCATCTGAGAGGATTTAGTAGCTGCTTAATTGTATTTCCTTAATAATTCAGTTTTTGATTGTCTCTACTGGGCTGCCAGCTGGGTGGGCTGGCTTCCCAAAATGAAGTGTGCAAAATTCCTGCCTCAAGTGTTCCATTCTAAATGCTTCCCTTGGTTTCCCACAGGAGAGGACCTTCTCTTAAATAGCCCACCAAGGACCCAGTTTATAAATGATTTGTTTTTCAAGTTAATTATACAGAAATACTTTCCTCTATATATTAAGGGGAAGAAGAAAGAGTGAATGAAAAGACAAATAGAAAGTTGAAACTTTATGGCTGAGTGATTAGCTCCTGTGCCTGCCTTTCCTTATGTCACTGTAGACTGTTACGAGTCCTACATTCCCAAATTTGACTTCATGGTGCCTGGTGTCCCTTGCCATAAGACAGGACATGATTCAGCTTCCTTTGCCTACAACCTGGTGTTCCTCACTGTCTGGGAACAAATTTCTATTTGGCTTATCTGAAACTTCTCTTGGCAGAGACCACAGAAAATGATTATTGTTCTTATAATTCTCTTTGGGTTGCCCTCCCTTTGTGCCTTTGCGATGTTTCTTTCCAGCTATTTGGGGTGCTCACTTTGCTGTCCATTTCCTTCTTCCTAAATCCTAAACCCACATATTGGGCATCTTTTCCTCCACTAAGATAGCCCCTACCAGCATCCCGAATTCAGTGCTTTCTCTCTTCTCTTAATGCCCAATGGCAATAATAACCATACATCCTGAGTGGAGGCAACAGCTTTAGTTTCAAGTGCTGTTTCTTGTTTCTGGTTTGAAAGTATTTTGGCTTTTGTCTAGAGCAAGTAACTTGTCTCACACATGGCCCTCCTCATGAGGTTGTATGTTTTAACTTTCTATGAGATTATAAATTCCTTGACAGTGACAGTGACTCACCCGTTTTTCCATGCCTAATGGTGCTTTTGCACATGGCAGGAATATAGTAAATTTTGGAAGAATGGGAAAAAGAAAGATTATTCCAAATTAAAAATTTTTGAAAACATTAACATGCTATAACTAATCAATAAATGTGTATAAAACAATGCTCTATTAATTCAAAGTGGATTATAGACCTACATGTAAGAATTTGTGACCTTGGATTAAACAACTGCATATAACTTCGAAAGTATAAATGACAAAAGAAAAAAAATAGATAAATAGGAGTCTATCAAAATTAAAAGCGTTTGTCCTCTAAATGATACCATCTCCCAGCCCACAGAATGGAAGAAATATGATGATATTTGCAAATCATGTATCTGAGAAAGAACTTGTATCTGGAACACATAAAGAACCCTCATAAATCAATAATAAAAACATAATCCAGTTGAAATGGGCAAAGATATCTGAACAGATATTTCTCCAAAGAAGATATAAAAATTGCCAATAAGCACGTGAAAAAATGCCGTACATCATTAGTCTAGAGAAATACAAACCAAAAACGTCTATGAGATACCACCTCATGCCCACTAGAATGGCTATAATTAAAAAGGAAGACAATAAGTGTGGCAAGGATGTAGAGAAATTAGACTTTTATACATTGCTGGTGGCAGTGTAAAATGGTACAGACATTTTGGTAAACAATTTGACAGTTCCTCAGAAGGTTAAATATTAAGTTGCTATATGACCCAGCAATTATAATTCTTGGTACATATCCAAAAGAAATGAACACATGTACCCCAAAAAACTTGTATACAAATGTTCATGACAGCAATATTCATAATAGTCCAATGACAGAAATGACCCAAATGACCATCAACTGATGAATGGATAGATAAAATGTGGTATATTCATACAATGCAATAGTATTTGGCCATAAAAAGGAATTAACTACCAATACATGCTATAACATGAATGAACCAAAACCATTATGCTAAGTGAAAAAACTGAGTCACAAAGGACTGCATGTTATATGATTCCATTTATATGAAATATCCAGAATAAGCAAATCTATACAGACAGAACTTAGATTAGGGGTTGTTTAGGGTTAGGGGTTGTGGATGGGTGGAATTGAGAGTTAAAGCTAATGGATATGGGATTTCCTTCAGAGGGAAAGAAAGCTAAAAGTAGTTTGCAGTGATTGTTGCATAATCCTGTGAATTAACCAAAAAAATCAGATTCTACACTTTCAGTGGGGTGAACTACATGTATATTATATCTCACACTGTTAACACACACACACACACACACACACACACACACACACACACACACACTATGGTATTGAAAATTTTGTTTCAATATGTTTAAAATGCCCTCTAGAAGACTCACTCCAAATGTCATATAGTGAATTTCTAGATGTACTAGCTTCATATTGTAAAAAGCTGCCAGTATTTTAGAACTTCAGTGAAGAGAACTTGCTATAGATTGATTATATTTTGTCTACTTCCAAAAAACATGTAAGAAAATTATAAAAATAAAACTAAAAATCAAAGGCATGTTCATTAAAGTCGGAAAGCATAACATTAGACGAAGGAAGGTCATGAAATGGGGTAATGAGGAGATTTTTTTGCTTAAATACTGTAGTTTTCCTTAACGTAAAGTTCCTTTTCTACCACAGATAAAAAGGCGTTGGTTTTAGTCTTGTTCCTTCCTTGTCAGAGCTTTTGGCATCAAGAACACATTCTCCATTCCTCTGAATAAGTCTCTATTTTATTTCTACTGCATACTCAGTAAAGTAGAATGATCTGTGCTACCCAAGGGGGAGTAGCCATGCTGTCCCCACTAGCTGCCTATTTGTGTGTGTGCTGTGGTACATCAAAAGAAGAATCCAGAGATTTTACTGCCTCCTTTGAGGCCAAGCAGCTCCCATCTGTCCTTTAGAGAGGAATAGGGTGATTGTATTAATTTCCCAATCCCTCATCCTACAGACCAACAGGAACTTAATGAAATAACAGTAATTGGTGGGAAGGAACTAGAAACCTGTCAGATGATCCTTATATGATGTGGTTGCTTGAAGCCACCTTTACTCTTGGTGCTGAGAAAATGGCTCAGATGTGATTCACAACAACAGTTGCAAAATTGTTTATGCTCCTGAAGTTCATTGTGATTTCAAAACTCATGTTTTGTGGGAGAGATCTAAGATGGCAGAGTAGAGAAACACTGCCTGCTTCCTTTAGTGAACACATTAAAATTACAACTAAATTATAGAACAGTCAACCTTGAGAACCATCTTAAGTCTAGCTGAATAGAAGTTTTATAACTAAGGATATAAAGAAGCCATGTTGAGACTGGTAGGAGACTTGAAAGGGGCTGGCCCCAAACCTCCATGTGGTGGTTGAAAATTGGGAGAGATAACTCAGCCACAGAGGTTCCACATGGAGGAGGGACACACAAAGCTCCCCAGCTCAGAGTACATGTGCCAGGAAAAGTAGCCTACATAACATCTGGCTGTGAAAAACAGTGAGGATTCTGACCATCTAGGTGGGATGAAAGGCTATGGGAAACACAGGCATACTCTTAAAGCGCTTGTGCAGTCAGCAGTGAAGAATACAATAACTGAAATGCAGAATGCGCTTGAAGGAATCACCAGCAGATGAGATGAAGAAGAGGACCAAGTCAATGATTTGGAAGACAAGGTAGAAGAAAACACCCAATTAGAACAGCAAAAAGAATCCAAAAAAATATGGATGGTTTAAGAGACCTCTGGGACAACATGAAGCATAACATTTGCATCATAGGGGTACCAGAAGGAGAAGAGAGAAAGCAAGGTAGAGAACCCATTTGAAGAAATAATGACTGAAAACTGTCCTAACCTGGCAAAGGAAATAGGTATACAAGTGCATGAAGCACAGAGTCCAGAACAAGATGAACCCGAACAGGCCCATACCAAGACACATTGCAAGTAAAATGGCAAAGGTTAAAGACAAAGAGAGAATTCTAAAAGCAGTAAGAGAAAGGCAACTAGTAACGTATAAGAGAGTTCCCATAAGACTGTCACCTGATTTTGCAGGCCAGAGAGGATTGGCACAAAATATTCAATGTGATGAAAAGCAAGGACCTACAGCCAAGTGTACTCTACCCAGCAAAGTTATCTTTTATTTTTTTTTAATTTTTAAAATTTTTCTTTTTCTTTTTGAGGGCAGTGTCACTGGCCCTCATATGTGGAACCCGAACTGGGGCCGCTGGCTTCCCAAGCCAATGCTTAACCACCATGCCACTCGGCAGGCCCAAAGTTATCTTTCAAAATTGAAGGACAGATAAAGAGTTTCCCAGACAAGGAAAAGCTAAAGGAATTTATCACCATCAAACCAGTGTTACAAGGAATGTTACAGGGACTTCTTTAAGACAGAAAAAAAAAAATAGATCAAAATTATGAATAATAAAAGGGCAGTAGTTACATATCTATGAATAATTACTTTCAACATAAATGGATTAAAGGCTCCAATCAAAAGACATAGGAGGGAGCCAGCTGAGTGGCACATTGGTTAAGAGCTGGTTTGGGGATGCCAGCGGTCCCGGTTTGGATCCCACATATGAGGGCCAGTGATACTTCCCTCTACAGCTAACAACAGCTCCATCTGGAACTGGGCTGTGTGAGCCCCAGTGACGGTGTAGGCTGCAGCTTCTGCTGCAGTGGGCTGCCATAGGCTACAGTGAGTGGCTGGCAGCCAGCATGAGCTGCCAATAGCCGTGGTGAGCAACCATCCAGAGGCCGGCGACCTATCTGCCTCATCTGGGAAGAGCGCAATGATGATACCAACATGGGCCAGTGAAGCAATGTCCTCCGCAACTAGACTGAAGAACAAAAGGACAGTAACTTGTCTGTTCCCCTTCCCCGATTCCCCAACGCTGTTCCCCTCCTCCAATTCCCCAATTAAAAAAAAAAAAGACATAAGAGGAGTGAATGGATAAGAAAACAAAACTCTTACATTCGAGGTATGATCAAACAGTGTTTAAATAAAAACAAAATTATTACAGTAAAAGACACATTGCCATTAATCCCCCTCAAAATACTCCCCCTAGCTTCCAACACACACATCCCATCCTTCTTGCCACTTTCTGAAGCAGTTCTGGAAGTCTTCTTTTGTGAGTGTCTTTAGTTGTGCTGTCATGGCTGACTCGATGTCCTGAGTCATTTTGACTTTGGGGAATAGCCAAAAGTCTCATGGTGCCAGATCCAGTGAATAAGGTGGATGAGGATACACCATAATGTTTTTATTTGACAGAAATTGCCATACCAGACGTGATGTGTGATATGGGGCATTGTCATGATGGAGGATGATTTATGGCACACTTTAAAACACACCTTCTCTCAACTGTAGCTCACACCCGACTGCACCGAACAAGTTGAAACTTGTCACACACTGTTACTAAGGTTTGATGCACCGCTTCCCATATTTAAGATCCCTGTCTTTGCATTGGATGGCACTCAGCAGCAGCGTTCACCGTATTTCGTGATCACAGTGGAAAGGCTCCATGTCACATCTCACTCTGATACAGCAATTTCTGTCAAATAAAAACATTATGGTATATCCTAATTCACCGTATTCACTGGATCTCGCACCATGAGACTTCTGGCTCTTCCCCCAAATCAACATGATCATGAAAGGTAAACGTTTTGAATCTATTTAGGACATTGAGGCAGCCACAATAGCACAACTAAAGACGTTCACAAAAGAGGACTTCCAGAACTGCTTCAGAAAGTGGTAAGAACAATGAGATAAGTGTGTTAGAAGGAAGGGGGAGTATTTTGAGGGGGATCAATTGCAAAGTGTCTTTTACTGTAATAATTTTTTTTGTATTTAAGTGTTCACCATATGTTTTGATCACACCTCGTATGCTGCCTGCAAGAGACTCACTTCAGATTTACACACAATCACACACACACACACATACACACACACACACACACATACACACACACAGAAAGTAAAGGAATGGAACAAGCTATTTCATGAATGGAAACAAACAAACAAAAGCTGGAGTACAATACTTACGCTAGCAAAATAGACTTTAAAACAAAGTCTATATAACAAGAGGCAAAGAAGGACCCAGTAATTCCACTTCTGGGTATTTATCCAAAGAAACCCAGAATGCTACTTTGAGGGGATACGTGCATCCATATGTTCACTGCAGCATTGTTTACAATGACCAAGATGTGGAGGCATCCTGGGTGTCCATCGATGGAAAAATGGATAAAGAGGAGGTGGTACATATATACAACAGAATATTGTTCGGTCATGGAAGGGAATGGGTTCTTGCCATCTGTGTGACATGGATGGACCTGGGGGGTATTGTGCAAAGTGGGGTGTCAGGCAGAGAAGGACAGATGCAGTGTGATTCCCCTTATATGTGGAATCTAAAGAACAAAGTAAACAAAACAGAAACAAAGTCATAGATACAGAAAACCTTTTGATGATTGCCAGATGGGAGGAGGAGGGTTGGGGTGTGTGGATGGAAAAAGAGCAAGGGATTAAGAAGTACAAATTGATTGTTACAAAGTAGTTATGGGGATGCAGGGTATAGCATAAGGAATATTGTCAATAATATTGTAATAACTATGTATGGTATCAGATGGATACTAGATTTGTTGGGGGATAGATGGGAGGGGTTGGGGAGCAGGGTGAAAAAGGTGAATGGATTAAGAAGTACAAATTAGTAGTTACAAAATAGTCATGGTGATGTAAAGTAAAGCATAGGGAATATAGTCAGTAATATGGTAATAACTATGTATAGTGCCAGGTGGGTACTAGATTAATCTGGGTCACTTCTTAAATTATATAAGTGTCTAACCACTATACTGTACACCTGAAATTAATATAATATTTTTTTTTTTTTTTTTTTTTTTTTACATATGTGGGAACCGAACCGGGGCCGCTGGCTTCCCAGGCCAGCGCTTAACCACCGTGCCACTCGGCCGGCTAAAATTTATTTATTTTTTTTTTTTTTTTTTTTTTTTTTTTTTAATATAATATTGAATGTCAACTGTAATTGAAAAATTAAAAATGGGGGAGAAGGTGATGGGGCATAAGAGGTTTCAGTTTCCAGTTAGTAAACTAATAAGTCATGGGGATGTAATGTACAGCATAGGGAATATAGTCAATAATATTGTGATAGCATGGTATGGTATCAGATAATTGCTGGACTTTTGGTGATCACTTCTTCAGGTAAATAAATGTTGAATAACTATGGTGTACACCTGAAACTAGTATCATGTTGTATGTTAGCTATATTTTTAATAAAAATATTTTTAAATACCTGATGTTTTGGTCTTCTAAATACTTTGCAGTTGTTCCTTGTTTTGGTAGCAGTTTACTTAGCAAACACAAATTTAGGCCTTCCCAAGGACTGGCCCTTACAGTAGAGCTGGGGTTATAGAGTGGACTAACCCTTTGCTTAGTGGGAAACTTGGACAGTTTTTGTGATGTGTTATGATGGATAGGGAAGCCAAAGAGAGTTGGGACCTAAAGGTGAGTAGGAGTTTGCTAAGCCGCAAAGAGGATGGGGAGAAGCTTGTGGGAAAGGCAATTAAAACCTAGGCAGCAGCAAGCCTGTGGAAGCTCAGCAATAGGAAGGGCTTTGCATGCTCTAGGAAGGACCTGTGGCCAGAGCCTAGGATGAAATGAGGCAGACTGGAGAAGAAAGGTAGATATTAGGTCAGTTTGAGAAAGACCTTGAATAGCATCCTAAGGAGTTTCAGCAGCATCAAGCAAGCAATAGGCAACCAGCATAGTCTCTATACAGAAGAGCAATGAGATTAGGTTTGCTTTTTGGAAATTGCATCTGTCAGTAGTAGAGATTTTGGTTACTTTCTGCTTACACCAAAGACAAATATTTGAATAAATACCATAACGAGGAGAAGCAGAAATGATTCCTACACTTGTCTTGTCTTAGTCTGCCACTCTTAGTTTCTCACCTTCCTGTGTATGCCCTATGTTTCCAAAGTTCTTTTCCAAGTCACTCATTTAGAACTTGGAAATTATGTCCCCATAGAACTAGTGTTCTTCACAGTCTTGGGTAACCCATACTGCATCTGAGATAGTATCAGTCCCGCTGTGGAACCCAGTCCCCTGAGGGCGTCTGGGCTTAGCTTGGTTCCTAGTATGTGTTTGATAACAATATGTGGAATGAACAGGAAATCAATTCAGAGTTCTAACTACCCGCATCAGGAGATGACCTGCCCTTTCCAGGATAGCAAAGGGCCTCTTAGCTTTTGGGCTTCCCCATCACCCTCAGGATGGCAAGTGAGGCAGAGAGACAGGAGCCTTGACAAGAGTCAGGGAAGTAGGGCCAGAAGCAGCTATGGGCACAGCTCCCATGTAGCCAAGATTGTCCTTTGAGCTCCTTCTTCTTTCTTTTTTTAAAATCAGAGGACTTCATTTTTTTTTTTTTTTTAGTTGAGCCACCCTGCCACCTGTTGGCAGCTCAGCGGCAGCTCATCTCAGGCCTGGAATCAAACCGGCAACCCTGTTGCTCAGAGCTCACACTCTTGAGTGTGCTCTTAACCAACTGAGCCACTCAGCTGGCCCTCCTTTGAGCTTCTTACTGCTGTTGCTTTGTTGGCATCCTCCCTTCCTTCCTCCCCATCCCCAGTTTTAGAAACTGTGCCCATATGAGCCTCCCCTCCAACAGGACTAACGTTATGTCATTCCCTCACTTCGGTCTTTTCATCTGTCCCACCTCCCAACTGAGGTGGAGCCACAGAGAGGATGCTTAGCAGAAGTGAGCCAATAGCTGACACATCAGATTTCCACCTGTGGGTGGGATTGGGGTTGAAATCTTATAGGGGAAGAGATGATAATGATGGCTGCCATTTATGAAGTATGTACTATACAGCAGGCTTGTGCAAAGTGTGTACCCTCACTCTCATGCCATGACTAGTAGGTATCATTGTCCCCACTGTACAAAGGAGGAAACTGAGGCTCATAGATGTTGAAACCTTAAATCACTTGTGTAGTGAGTCACAGAGCTTGGACTTAGACTCAGGTCTTTCTGTCTCAGGAGGCTCTTACTTACTCATGGAATTGTATGGGTCCCAGTCCTAGAACTCTTGGCTCTGAGCACTTTTTGCTGGAGGAGTGTGGAGAGCAAGGAGCTAGCTGCTTCTCCCACTCAAGTGTGGATATAGGAGCTTTCAAGGCCACATCACAGTAATTTCACTTTCCAAGTTATGTTTCCAACCTCCTGACAGTCAACCTAGCAATACCGTGTTTGAGCTGTGTGAAAAATACTAATTACAATCATTTATCCATAATTACTACATAGCACAATGATGATTACATGTATCGTTGCCTGTGTCAGAGTAACTTCAGGCTCTATTTTATTTGGTTATACTAAATTCTGTTCATATATTGCCAGCTTTCATGGTTCATTGATTACATGTCATCTTAAACTTGTAGCTTATCAAAGCAGGGAAGACCTGGAGTGAGAGGCATTGTGGAAAAGGCAGTTTTGGGGTGAAGGTGTTTGATTACCATGTGAAAGCATTGGGAGGAGTCCTGTGGGCACCCAGAAGCCTGGAAGTCATTGGAGAGGGGGAAGCAGCCTGGCCAAAGCCAGGGGCTAGGTGGGGTCAGTTTGTGTGTGGTGGGCAGGTTGATTAAGATGACAGAGACTGGTGACTGGAGATTAGCTCTTAACATACAAAAAGTAAAGCATTATGGGAAAGCCTTCTTCTCAAATGTAGAAAGCTCAAGTACGGGTGACAGCTTCGTTATCTAGATTATTTTAGGGAAATGCAGGTCTCTTCTAATCCAAAAATTCTATAATTTCTAGGCAGCAAGAATGGTCACACAAAGATTGGCCTGGGAGAGAGATTGAAAATGAATCAAAAGAACTCCAAGATATCAGATAATTGCTGTAGTTTTCCTTCCATGCTTATAGATTATTTCATTAGTGTTAGCTTTTTTAAGTATAAAGAACAGAAGTGATGTGTAAGAAGGGTCCTCCCCCCACCCCCCGCCACCCCCCACCCCCCGCCGCCTTGCAAATTTAGGAAAATAAAAACAGGTCCATTTGTTTACAACATCCCAAATGTTAGCTCTTGTTCTCCTGCTACCTTCCCAGCAAGACCCAGGGGAAAGGATGTGCCCAGGTGTTTAATTTTTCTTTTGAGGACAGGGTTTTCTCAGGCACAGTTTGGCCCCCTTTTACTGGAAAAAGACCCCCTGGAGAGCTATAGTTAAGGTCATGCTGGGTGCTGTAACTCTCCCAACACCCAGTGATTTAATACAGGAATGTACTTCTCACGCTCATGTAGCCTAACTTTGGCAGCAGGGAAGGGTGGAGATGACTCCACTCCAGGCAATTGTTCAGGGACTCCATCCTCAACACATGACAGAGGTCTTCCTTCCTGCCAACATCTAACTAGTAAATGGGGAAGGAGAGAAAGAAAGGAGAATTGCCTGGGAGGGGTTTTAGGGGCAGGCCTGGGTGTGATATTCTCGTATATTACTCTGCCCACACTCCATTGGGTAGAATTCAGTTATATTGCTACAGAAAATTGCAAAGGAGGCTGGGAAATGTAGCTTAGTTGTGTGCTCAGGAGGGAAAGGAGATATATTTGGTGAGCAGTCTCTGCCACAAGAGCTGTGTTAGACTAATAACAGTACTGCTGAACTCCAGAATTCAGAGTTAGGCCCAATGTCTTAGAATTCCAAGTCTACAAAGAACTTCTAAAGCTCTGTAAGCTCTTCTTAAATACTTCAAGGCAAGTGGCTTAAATAGACCTACGCTTCACACATACTAGACAATGCATAGCACCCCTCAAACATTTGGTAGATATTAATGATGGCAATTTGCATTCCGTCACTATTTTGTTCCCATGAAACTCCCCTTGCTTCAGGTTTCACTTTTCCCCGTATTTGAATCCATTTTTCTTGACCTTGAAAGGTTTAGTAACTTTCCTGCTTTTGCCAAGGCAACTCTTAAAAAGGAAATTTTAACAGTGACATCTGTAACAGGTTTATGGTCAAGGTTAAATGGATCTCATGCTTAGGTTAAAAAATAGTTGCCATGTTAGATTAAATGAAAGTGCATATACCTTCGTCTAGGGTACATAGTGAAACCCAGAAAGTGATCAAGGAAATGACATAGCAAAACACTATTGAGCCAAACTAAAAGGGACACAAAGCAGGTAATTTTGTGATCACGGTTGCCTATTGCAGCTGTATAAACCATGCTAAATGAGATGATGATGTAATCTTTTGTTGCAAAGAATAAAGTGATTTCCCATGAGACTAAGCATGAATTCCCCAACCCTGTGTTGAAAGTACAGATACCTTCTCTGCTCTTCCCCAAGCTCCATTCAGCATAATTATTAGACTTGGATTTCTGAGTTGAATGATTTTTAGAGTAAGCTAAATTTTGAAATGCTTTTAAAAGTTTACCTTTAATGTTTACATTACAGTCCAATAACAAGTAAACTGCTTGCTGGTATAATTCCTAGTGTCTGGGTGGTCTTGTAATACATCCTTTATAGCAGTAGTCTTGGTGCTGTGCCCCTTGAAGAACTATTATAGTAGCTGCTGGAAGAGGCAGTCAAACAGAATGTCTCTGTCCCAGAGGACGGATTGGAGATTCTTTTTTTAATTGCAGATAGAGACAAATTTCTTCAGTTTATATTTTATAACCATTAAACAAGGATTGAGAGGCTACCACAAGCTGGATATTAGGTGCTACAAAGAATTGTAAAATGTAGCCTGTGGTCTAATCAGGACATTAGCATCATTCCTGGGTGTCTCAACAACTATTTCTTTAAGGAATCTAATCTTTACTCTTTTAAGAACTGTATTCTATAGAATGTGTGCTTATCTTTCATTCACTTTGTCAAAAACTCAAGATGGCGCTGCATTAGGTGGTGTGACAATGAGCCACGTGTGTGTACAGTTCTGGTCTTCCCATGGGTTTAAAACCTATTAGTGAGCATGCCCCATGAGGGAGAGACCTGGGATCTGCCCAGTCTTCCTTTGTATCCCTCATACTCTGCTTCAGGCCAGAACATTATGCCAGCTCGATAAATATTTGTTGAGTACATGAAGGAACATATGGGATAGCCTTTTTTTAAATAGGTCACAGTGTGTTTTAGATTTAAAATTTGAGTTGGTAGACACCATTTAATTTATATCATATAAGAAACACATGTATTTTTGTTTACCTTCAATGTCATTAACTTCTTTCATAATTGAAGATTATCCAAGATCATAACTTTTCTTCCTGTTTCTGGTCATTTCTCACCAGGCATATATTAGCCAAGCTATCCAGTTTGTTGACTTGATTCATTTATGGGAGATTTTTATCCAAAGGTGGCCAGAAAAAGAAAATAAGTAAAACTTATTTTAGTCTTTGGCAGCTGGCCAATGAAAAGTTGAAACTAAAATAACTTGCACTTACCTAGCATAAAGGGGCATGCTCAGTATATTAAATGAGTGTGAATATGCAAGTTTCCATTTACCAAATGCCAGCAACACATTGTCCCATTCACTTCTCACCACAATCCTGGATGGAAGGTATGTTTTTTCCAAACCCCCAGATTATTAAATAGAAAACTGTAACTGATCAGATGCCTTCCCAGTAGCTCGTAGTTAATGCACGTTGCGTTTACCTGTTAAAACCTAGACTCCTTCAAATTCACTGCATCCTCCTCATCAGTAAGCTGAGCACTGTAAGTTATTTGTGCTGTTTTATTTATCTGTGCTTTCTGATACCCTGATTTTTATTAAGCAAAAATTTTTTATGTACAAATAGTTGTAAACTTATTTTTTACCTGTTTGCATATGGTGGTGATTTAAAATTATAAATCAGATAGTCTCACTCGCTGTCTTTAAAGTCTTCTGATGTGCTTCTGAGTACACTGTATTTAGAAAATAACATGGACGCTTTAGCCAGGCCTGGATGTTGCTTATACCTTGGACTCATGTCATAAGCCTCCTTCTTCCATTCACTATGCTTGGCCACATTGGTCCTTGAATATACCAAGCCCACTCCTGCCTTTAGGCTTTTCTACTAACTGTTCGGTACACCTGAAACTCTTGTCCTGTATCTCTCTTTGGCTAATACCTTTGTATCATTCATTTTATTCTCCATTGATATCCCCCAGAGCAGCCTTCTGACCACCCAATTAAAAACTACCACCGTCATGGCCTGTTACTAAGCTCATCTTCCCAGTGCTTATGCTATGTGAAATTTTCTTATTTATTTACTTATTTTCTGTTATCCCACTGCGCCGCCACCTATTTACCTGTAGAAAATGGTAAGTTGTAAAGAGTAGGAGATTTGCTTATCTCCTTCACTGCTGCCTTCCCTGAGCCTAGACCTGTGTGCCACACACAGTAGGCACTTGATAAATAACTGCTGGATAAATAAAATATCTGAAAATAGTTCATCCTAATTAGCTCTCAAGTCTTCAGAATTTGTTATTATCTTTTTGTTTGTAGTTGTGGGTATATTCAGCAGAAGATATGTACAAATGTTTAATTTTTTGTTGTGTGTAGAATTATGCCAATCTCCCAGATATATCTTTAGATAAGTACAAAGATAGTCTATTAACAGGAAGAGAGAGGAAACTACCTGGGAAGGCCTTTCAACTATAGGTTTTGGGGAGCACAGACCACAGGCAGGAAATTGGTGTGGGGTTCTGCTGACTGGGAAGTGAATGACCTTGTATTCTCTGAAATGCCTCACGATGATGTTGTGTATCATCCATAGACAATACTGAGATCTGATGTGTCCTATACTTAACCATCTCCCAACAGATGCCCTCTTCCTTTTCCTTGTATTCCCACCTAGTGTTGATGTGATCCATTGTATTTAGATAGTATTTGTTCTGGGTTTGTTTTGTTTGTTTTTGTTTTGTTTTGTTTTGGTGTGTGTGTGTGTGCGCGCGCACGTTTATGTTGATTTGTGCTTTAATGACACATGCTGAAGCTGGACTTTCTAAAGCATCAAACTGCAATATGAAATGACTGGCCTAAGATGTGAAGGCCGTCCCAGTACTTGGCACACTAGCTGTGCATGTCTCTGGGATGTCTTCACATCTGTTTGGGGCTTAGTCTTTTCTTCTGCACAAATAGTGGACTGATTACATGAGCTATCTCTACAAGACAAGACAGTTGGGGAACAATGCCTCTCAGAAGGTTCATAAATATAAAATATCATCATTATCATTGCTTTAAAGCATGTCATCAATAAGTATTTATTGAAAATATCTGTTTTAATTTACATAGGAGAGCCATGGTGGTTTTTAATAAAATCGCAAGTGAATATCCTTGACTCTTACTCATAGCTATTAAACTTCTCATTTGACTCCTAATATACACAAAAATGTCCTAATTTTAATTCAAATACAAGATAAGCAGGTATTGGGCATTTCTGCAATGTAAATTCAATGTTAACTCTTATTGTTGTGTATTATAAACTGTGTATGAAGCTGGGGCAATGTTTAAATGAAAAAAATACACCTGCCTTGATTTTGAAAATATTCCAAATATTTAAGAGCACTTTGGCTTTTTAGTTTTTAATTTGTAGTTAAAAATTTTAACAGATATCATAGATTTTTGTTGCTCTTTCACTTAAGATCTAGCATTATAGTATTTTTTTTCCAACTACATGTGAGAGGAAAGATTTCTGCCATATATAATTCTACAAAAAATGAATATAATGAAGTATTTAAGACTGCTTACAAATCTAAACACGTATAAAGGGATTTGGTGGAGCCATCATCACTAAAATTTTTAATACAATTCTTAGATGTAGATGACAAAAAGGGTGCCTCTTTAAAAAACAATTTTTAATTTATGAATCTTTTTGGTAGGGTGTTTGTTCTACTTTGGCTACAAAAAGCTTGGGGATCTGATGGCAATGGTATTTTTTTCATTAGAAAAATCAAAAATATTAGAGAAAGTTGTTCATTTAAAATGGCTGTGAATCAAATCAGCATAAATACACATAAATGCAGAGAAACATGTATGGAGAACTTAGTATACACCAGGCTCTATGCTAGCTTCTTACATATTTTGTCACATTTAAGCCTCATTGACACTCATGCAGTTGGTACCATTATATTTCTATATTACAGTCGAAGAATCTGAAATTAATGGACTTGCCCGAAGTAACACCCCTAATGCGTGGCAAGCAGGGCTTTGGATTCAGTCAGTTGGACTCCAGAGCCACTGCTCCCACCCTCCTGCCAGCTCCATATCAGTCTCTAGCCCACAACTCTTAAACAGGCATAGATCCACATGTGGTGACAAGGCACGCTCTCCAAGGCCAATTGTTCAACCTCCAAGACATGGCGTTAAGTGGAAGGACAAGGGGTAGGACAGTGTATTATATGCCACACCTGTATTTAAAAAAAAAAACCAATTACGTGTATCTTTATAGATTTGCTTTGGAAAATCTTTAAGGTTACCTTCAGGGAATAGTCTGGGACCTTGGGGGACTTGGCTGACAGCAAGACCCATGTTTTACTGTATATCCTTTTAATTCCTTTTTAACTTATCAATACTGTGTACAAATACCATTTTAAAACCCAGTTTAAACTGACATTGTTAAGAACTAGTGAGAAAAGTCATGTATCCTAATCATTCTGTACATTTTGAAACTGCCTTGGAGACTCATATCTGTCTGTTTATTTTAAACCACAAGATGTGGGACCTTAGCTCTGTGTAAGAGACCATATGATTTCTGGGGTGCTGGGTCTGCTGTACCACTGATCAGCGCTGGGAAGTTCCTCATACCATGATCAGGCCTCAATTTTTTAAACTGTAAAATGACAGCAGTGAACAAGTTGCCTTCCAACTTACGTAATAAGTAAGTTATAATAATTCCAAAAGAAGTTATAAAGAAGCACTTTTAATAAGATTAATAAAGAAGCACGTGGTTTTAATAAGGTTAAAACTAATAAGATAAAAAATTGGTGGGTTCATGAAAAGAGCACCATGTTGGCTCTCGGTGAACAAAAAGGCATGTGTCCACTCTGGGTGTTCCCTGTTGGTGGTGGCATGTTGGAATTGCAGTGAAAGTTACCAAAAACAGGCAAAATCCTTGATGCAAAAACAGAATACTCTATCTCATAACTATTGTAGGGATATTTCTTAATATATTAATACATAGTGGTGTCAACGACAAATATAGGCTATATTAAAGACTAATCATTAGGGCCTGCCGAGTGGCTCAGTTGGTTATGAGTTGGCTTAGAGTGCATGCTCTGAGCAACAGGGCTGCGGGTTCGATTCCCACATGGGCCAGTGAACGCTGCACCCTAGCTGAGCTGTCGCTGAGCTGCCAACAGGTGGCAGGATGGCTCTGCTGGTGTAACAACAAGATTGCCTTGTTCAGTGGTGGGCTATGCCCACCTGCAATTAAGACTGAACTCAGCACCTTGAGCTGAGCTGCCGCCGGATGGCTCATTAGATAGGGCATGCTCTCTTAACAACAAGGCTGCTGGTTCAACTCCCACATGGGATGGTGGCTACGCCCACCCACAGCTAAGATTGAACACAGCACCTTGAGCTTAGAGGCCACAAGCTGCCCACGGGGGCTGGGGAAGCCAGATGGCGACTGGCGCCCTCCACAATGAAGATTGAAGGACAACAACTTGGCTGTTCCCCTTCCCCAATTCCCCAACACTGTTCCCCTCCCCAATTTCCCAATAAATCAAAAAAAAACAACACACAACACTAATCATTAAACTATTTCAAAGAATCTTTTGTTAACTGATTTGTAGAAATCTATCAAGCATAGGTTCTTCACAATTTACTGTAATCTTGGGTTGTATGAACTATAGGCATACCTCGTTTTATTGCAGTGTGTTTCATTGTGCTTCACAGATGTTGCATTTTTTTTTTTTTTTACACAAATTGAAGGCAAGGCCCTCCATCAGCAAAGAGATTATGACTCACTTTATTGCAGTACTCACTTTATTGCAGTGGTCTGGACCTGAACCTGCAATATCCCCGAGATATGCCTGTATAATAGAGGTTGGCAAACTTTTTCTGTAACGGGCCAAATAGTAAAAATTGTATGTTTTGTGGACCATATGTTCTTTGTCGTAACTACTCAGCTCTGCACAAAAGTATCAGTGGACAATATATAAATGAACAGGCATGGCTGTGTTCCAGTAAAACTTCTTTACACAAGCAGGCATTGGGCCAAATTTGGCCCATAGGTTTACTGACCCCTGAGTTATAATAAATTCCTGCCCTAAGTTTCTCTGTGCAATGTATCCTGAGATAAGCTACCTGATTGCCTCTCCTCTAATGCCTGGATGTGGGAATAAATGCTTACATTCTACAGCCCCCAACCTTCAGTCATTCCTTTATGAATACACTGGTTTGCAAATGCTACATTCCACCACATCACCCTTATGCCAACCCTATTTCAGTTTTATAAGTTGCCTGCCTTCTTTCTTTTCCCTCTGAACTGATATTTCCTGAAGACAAGTAGTGATCGTTGTTTCTCTTGCATTCCCCTTGCTTGTATTACCATTTTTACATGATTTCAACCTTTACCCCCAAAATGTTTTGCTCACATATCTTTTGTACCTAGGGAATTGTGGTCAGCCTTGTTTAAAATCTTCCGGACATGATTGGTTAACCACTTGCTAAATATATTCTTCCCTTTCTTAAGGGAAGTTCAACCACATTTAACAAGCCGCTCTCCTCAAAGAACAAGAGGGTCTGGAGGTAGAATTAGTCTTGGCAAATAATTTGTGAAGATGGATGTTGGTCTCTGAACTTAGCACATCCCTGGAGAGGTCCCTGCCTTAGCCAGGAGAATTGGGAACAAGCCTGGCCTCTGCAGTAATACCTGGCTCAACTCCCTCCAGCCTCCATCCAGCACTCGGGTTTGTCCTTTCCCTTGAAGCATCTCCCAGTCTCCATCCTTGCTTCTCTCCCAACAGTTCCAAATTCCAGAACTTTACCTGCCATGAACAAACTTGATGCTGGCAAAACTCTTCACTTGTATGCACAATGGCTCATAGATTATTGAGATTTACCACATGCTTTAAATTCGCTGCTTTTCCTATTCAGCGATTTAGCTGTAGCCCTGGATAAGGATGATTTGTGTGATCTATCTTGCTTTATGTCTCATTGACATTCTTCTGCCTTTTTCATGACAGGTTGCTGAATGCTATAAAGCCAGGACTTGTTAAGAAGATCAATAGATTGCCTACCCCCATCGCAGGATTGGTGAGTATCCAGAATTGAGATTTATTTTCCAATATTCCTATGCTCTAACCTAAGGGTCATGACAATGCCATTTATTACAGTTTTCTCCTGCAATATATATTCCACTTGAATGAGAATGCACTTTATCCATTAAACTGAGGGGTCACTTAAAAATGAAAGATTACAGTTATGCCTAAATGGCATCTTAATCTTTGTTTGTATTTTTCCCTTGAATGATAAGGGCCTTCATTCTTTAAGAGGTAAATTTGTTTTGGGGTGAGAGGTAGATAATTAGGTTGACCCCAGGGCAGGAATGTGATTGCAATTATGGTTTTCACATTTCAGCTTTTCACTGCATTCCCCTGAAATGGAGGAGAGAAGAGGTAGAGAGAAAGAAAGAGAATTTCATGATTAACAAGCAACACTTTTGTGATAAATTGCTGTTTTCAATCTTAGAAATTTACTTGTGTTTAAATACCACATTTGTAGACCAATTCTTATAAAGACATTATAGACACTAAGGTTATCTTGATGTCAGCTGAAGAATTGTTTAAGCAAAGCCCTTGCCCTTCTGAACTTACCCATCTAAAAGTCATGTTCACATATGGTCAGAAGCAGAATTTGTTTTCATGCATTGATATGTGTCATAATTCTTGGCATCTAATTTTAATTATTTAATTGATGTTGCCTTTTGTGTGATAGAGGGGAAAATGTGGGAGATTAAGAAGGAAAACATCTTAGTTCTGGAAAGAACTCGGCCCCTGAACCTGTGCACACATGCACGTACACATGCATGTGCATACACATGTGTGCACAGAAAGCTGCGAACGTGTGTGGCCTGGTAACAACTCACTGACTGTTTCCATTGTGACCGCCTTCTATGCCTGCAGCTTTGCAGAAAACAATTAGAAAAATGTCAAGAATTTGGGCAGGCTCCTACGTAGACCTTACTGATTGTTGTTAAAAAGTTTTATAGCCATATCACGATGACTAATTGAAATTAAATGTAACAACAACAACAACAACAAAATCCAGTTGAGTATGAGAACCATGAGGGTCATGGTCATAGGTACATGGTTTTAGCAAGTTAAATGAAATGGATTTTTTTTTTTTTAAATTGTGAGAATTGCTGTTTCTGTGAATGCATTTATTTCTCATACTGGTTAGTAATAAATTAGTGATTATCATTAAAAATCCTTCCAGTTTCCTTAATCAGAATCATGTAGCCAACTCAGTTGATAGAGGTAGACAGGTAGGTAGGTAGATAGATAGATAGATAGATAGATAGATAGATGATAGATAGATTTGGAAGGAATGGATTTGAAAATTTTATAAGTAATCAACCTATGTATATATATTATATAGTACATATAGTAATGTATAAATAATGATTTAAAAACTTTTATAAAATCCATCTCTGCCAGATGTTACAGCCATACCCTTAATGATACTGACAGATACCTGTTTTGCCCCAAGCCTGCAACATCTCCTGACCTTGGAGCTCTGGGATTTACTGTTACAGGAGTAAAACTTGCAGCATAAAGCCCAGGAAGGGCCCTGGTAAATCCGTGTGAACATTAGCAAGCAGCTGAGACCAGAAACTAAAGAGAAAAGGGTTTTGAACCCTTAATTTAAAATGTGAATCATAAATAATTTTAGTAAAATGAAGGGTTTGGGACATGTGCATTGACCTTTATGTCATTTCTTATCGTAGATCAAATGCTGTTCTTTTCATAGTGTTCTCTACTTTGGAGCAGGCAGGCAATTCGATTCCAGATAACAAGGGAGTCTTGCTTGCTTTCCTCCATTTATATCCTTGACTTTTATTCCTCCTCTTTCTTTTTTCATTTGAATTTCCTTTCCATTTTGTCCTTTCCATCATTTTTCTATTTCTTGCCCTTTTCCACCTAACATTTTGCAACTTACCTTCATCCTCTATCACTTGTATTTTCCTTACTAATTTGTTATTGTGATATCATGATTTATAATAAGAAATATATATTTGGCCTTTGTCCATTTCTGGCACAGAACTCTTAAAACCTTTGGATTTTCTAAGCAATAAGAGCATCTTTATAATAATATTTGGTCTTTTGTCATTGGTTCCTGAAATAGCTCCAGTTCCAGAAAGATTGAAGGTATGTCTTGTTACTCATAGCAAGCCCCTTTCAACCAGAACTGAGTGTATGCTAATGAGGTGACTTTTGGAACCCCCCTCCCTCCCCAAGACTGGGGGCTGGTTGCCAGGAGGTAAACCAAGTGATTAGAGGGTTGGAACTTTCAGCTTCCCCCACCCAACCTCCAGGAGAGGAGAAGGGCTGGAAATTGAAATTAGTCATCACTGGCCAATGATTTAATCAGTCATGCTTATGTAATAACATCTCCATAAAGAAACAAATCATTGGGTCAGAGACCTTCCTGGTGTTGAGCCCATGTAGATTTGGGGAGAGTAGTGTGCCCCGAGAGCATGGAAGCCCCATGTCCTTTCCCACATATATTGCCCTATATACTTTTTCATCTGGCTGTTCATCTGTATCCTTTATAATAACCTTTATAATGAACTCGTCAACATAAGTAAATGTTTCACTGAGTTCTATGAGCTATTCTAGCAAATTAATCAAACCCAAGGAGAGGGTCACAGGAACCTCTGATTTATAGTCAGCTAGTCAGAAGCACAGGTAACAACCTGGACTTGTGAGTAGCATTTGAAATGAGGGAGTCTCTTGGGACTAAGCCCTTAACTTTAGGATCTGACATTATTTCCAGGTAAAATAAAAATTGGGTAAATTGCTTGGTGTTGCTAAGAAAACACACAATGGAGTTATGTGTGTCCAAAAACCCCTTACCTAAGTATAGTTAATTACTGCCAATTTACTAATGGTTCTTGAACCTACAAATCTGGTCACACTCTTTTCCTTTCTTCCAATTACCTTCAGGTCAGCCTTTCAAAAAATCAGTGCACTAGTTGGGGTTCTAGCTTGAAACCTTCTCTTCCCCATACCCCATTTTGTTAATGTTCTTCCAGGGTCCCTTCTTCAAACCTATTTTCTGTTCCCTTTCTACACTCATGTTCTTGTCTGTCTTCATGACTTCGACTCTTCATAACATTGACCCAACTCATTGTGTTTCACCAAGTTTTTTCTCCCCAGCTTCAGACCTCTTGTTCAGTTTACTGGATAGCTCCATCTGAATCCTACCAACATATCAAACTTAACATATTCAAATGAAACTTAAATGACCACTCCCGCCCCTCTATTTCCCTATATCAGTAAAGACACTATAGACATGCAGTTGCCCTACTTCAGCTCTCAGAATTTGACATTTTTTTCCAATCTTCTACTTGTCTGCATTTCTTTTGCCACTAGGCAAGGACTTTCTCATCTCTTGCCTGCTTTATTATAATCAACTCACAGTTCCTCAAACATTATTCACTTTGATGTGTGAGGCCTCTTTTCATGATATTTCTTATGACTAGAATACCTCCCCCTGTTCTTCTTGACAAAATCTGTTTTATTTATCAAGACCCAATGCAAAACCACCCCCATAGTGAAGCCTTTAGGGTTTAAGGTCCATATGATCTTGTATTATGGAATGGAGTTAGCATTTCCAGGTTTAGGAGAAAATGAGTTACTATATTAGAGAGATAAAAGATAGCTGTGTTGAAATATGCTTCAAGGAGCACGATTTTGAATAACTGTTTAACAGCTGGACATAATGGTGTATAAATGGTTTAGTATACATGTTAAGACATTGTAGCTTTAAGCAGTAAATTGGCGATGACCCAATTTATCAATACCTTTAATGGGTACAAGTGCTGAAAAATGTCCTAGTGATGCACTGAGACGTCGCAGCATCACCTTGATAGAATGTCTCACAAAATATTCAGCCGAAATCCAATTCTGAGGACACAATCAGACAAGTCCAAATTGAGGGACATACCATAAAACAGTTGGCCTGCCTTCTTTAACACTGTCAGTGTCATTAAAGATACCTCCCCATCCCCCAAAGGCTGGGAAACTATTGGGTTGTCGGAAAAGTCATGACATATTTTTTCTGTTTTTCATTGCAAAAATGCATCGTGACTTTTCCGACAACCCAATATTTCAGATGAAAAGTGACTAAGGAAATAAGGAGATATGACAGCTAACTGCCATGTGTGGTCCTTGGTTGAGAAAGAGCAACTCTAATAGACAGTATTGGAACCACTGGGGAAATTTGAGTGTGGGTTGAATATTCGATAATAGTATTCTCTCAGTGTTGAATTTCCTTAATGTGATAACTATCTTGTCAAAGATAGTTGCATATATAGGGGAATACTGTTGATGTTAGGCGGTATGTAAGTCGGAGTATTTAGAGATGAAGTATCACAATGTATCCAGCTAATCTTCAAGTTGTTTGGCAAAGAGATGTCTGTGCATATAATGTATAATTTTATATACATATACACATAGGGAGAGAGAGTGTTGGATCTAGATGAAGTAGATAAAGGGTACACAGTTGTCATGGTATTAATCTTGAAACTTTGGGGTACATTTTGAAAATTTACAATATAAAAAGTTAGGATTTAAAGACTTCAGCTCTCTTATCTTTCTTGAGGGAGTAGGGAGGACCTCAAATAAACAGTAGATCCGAAGACAGAGACCAGCTTGGGTTAGTAGAGATACAGCCTTTTATATGAATGTATTCTTCACATGACATTTTCTTCCTCCTATATTTGTGACTGTCAGGAAAGAGCAGGGTTCCAAGAGCATCTACAGAGTTCAAGGTTGGCTTCTGTTTTGTCAGGGGGTTGACAGGCCACTGGCCATCTATTGATCAGGAAGTCCTCAGTAGCAGGGGCCATGGAGATCTGAGAAGCATGGCCAGAGGGTTTTCCATGCCTGGAACCCACGCCTGTGTGTCTTAATGGCCTGGTGTTGAGAAGAATCCATTAAGATGGCCCAGCTGTTTGACTTGAAGATAAATAGAAAAGTGTGTTTTCACATAGAAATCCTAAATTATAAACACGTGTAGATTTTACAAAGGCATGAATAGGTGTATTTTAGCCCCTGAGTTGAGCTGTGGTTACAAAGAATTCAGGGGTGAAGGTGTTAAAACAAAGTAGTTGAAAATCATTTCCTGGCAAGAATGCAGAGACCCTGGATCCGGGTCTGTGTTTCTTCTGTAACGATTGCTGACATATGAAGCCGTGTGGTGACTGCCTGCAGATGCTCGCATTCTTTTTTAGGTGTTAGTGATACTGTTAGCTATTGCCAGAGAGAAAGACCTCAACTTTAGGTCTTGGCGTACCAAAAACCTTAAAAACCTCTGCCCTTCAGTCTGCCCGTTCCTTAGTATTGCACAATAAAGCTACATCCTGAAACCTAAGTAAATGGTCATTTAAGATCATGTGAAATTCCGTTTCAACCCAGAAACATTAGACTTTGTGCAAGAGACACAAATGTGTCCATGAAATCCTTACTTACAGTAGGAATTTTGGGATTAAGCTTTCTTTTGCCCAGATTTTCATTGTAACAGCCGTGTTTTGTGTGTGTGTGCGTGTGTGTGTGTGTGTGCGTGCGTGCGTACATGCGCTCTCACGTGTAAAGTATAATCGGAAATAGATAATATTTGAGGATTTTGCCCTTAGGGGCTGAACCTTCCTTGAGCTGTCATGAAATATTTGCTTGATCTTGCATATGAATCCATGAGGATGAAAGCGATCTGAGAAAAAGAGACTTTTACAGCTGGCAGGGCACCTTAGATATATTCGTTTTAAAAATGAGGAAATATGGGTCCATACACAGGGAATTATTTGCCCAAGATCACACAAATCAGAAAAGCTGAGTGGATCCAAAGCCCCACCGCCCTTCTGCCTTCGTTGTGTTAGTCACAACCGTTCCCAGTTGACAATGGAACACGTGTAAATGATAGATTATTTTACCTCTTGGGAGAAAGAGGGAAACAAAGATTCACTTTTTTAGTTCATCTCTCTTTCTTTTTTTCTTTCTTCCTTTTAGCCAATCCCTTCAAAATATCTTTCTGAGCTCTGTGAAAGGCCTCCCTTCACAGAATGTCTCTTCACCTGATGAGTGCTAGAAATTTGACTCGAGCTGAGGTTCAGCAGGGTATTACAGGAATGTATCTTAGGGTTATCCAACCACTTAGTTACTCTAACCCACTCAAAAACCTCTTCTTTAGAAAAAGGATGCATTTTTCTTTAATCAAAAGATAAGTTTTCAACTATGCTTAGGGTTGAGCTTCCTGAAATGGGTAAAAAATGTAAATTGTTCTAAACTCTGCTTACTTTAGGAAGCTTTCAAAAGGTATCTGCTTTAGTTTGTGAAACTGATACCTGAACAGTTGATGTTTCCTTGTTTGAGGGAGGTCAGAGGAGGGGAAAAGACGAAAAGGCAGTAGGAATTTCATCATTATGAGAAGATTAAAGAATATTGTTTGGATAAAAGGCAAACATCTGAAGCTGGTGAAAACTGAGTAGTAGGAGTGAAAAGCCTTTATGCAAACTTCATAATTTTAGTAAGGTGTCAATGCAATAAATTTGAATCCCAGGTGTTTTGGGCATCTACCTGCCATGAAGTGGTTTCATGCAAATCCCAACTAGAGATTAGCTCTCGTGTGTCTCAGCTCATCCTTATCAATGTCTCATATTTTAGGTTTATAGCCTACAACTTCCTTCAAAATTTTTAGAGCATTTACCTTTCCTTCAAACTTTGATCTTATAGGTTCTTTTAGAAGAAGCTGGTCCAAAGTTTTGTTCTCTAACATGGTTCACTTCTTGTTGTTGTTTTTGACCAGAAAGGAGGCAAAGAAGGCAAAGAGGGGCCAGAGGTGTAAGTTACCATAATGATGACCATCAAAACCTACCTTGTCCCAGGTGCAGTGCTAGATTAGCCTTCGTAATCCTTACAATCCTTAATCCTTAATCCTTACAATTGCCCTGCAATGGAGTTGTTGCTATGCCTTTACTATAGCTCAGGAAACAAAGGTACAAAGAAGTAAGCTCCCAGCTTTCCAAAAACAAACAAACAAACAAACAAACAAACAAATAAGAGACAGGAGATTTGGACCCTGGTTTGCCCAATGCCAGATTCTGTGCTTTTTCTACTGGTACACTGTCTCCATTAGGCCTTATAATATGTTGAATCTTAACACTCCTGAGCATCTGTTTGGAGGTACCAACTTCTAAAGAGCTCTCATATGTATTTTATATATTTTTTTTTTTAGAGGGCAATGTCACTGGCCCTCATGTGTGGGACCCAAACCGGGACCACTGGCTTCCCAAGCCAGCTCTTAACCACCGCGCCACTCAGCTGGCCCATCTCATATGTATTTTAGAAGACAACCTCATACCCGTCTCATTTAAGGTCTATTAATGTCACCAAATTGAGGCAGTGGCCTGTTTCTAAAGGCACTGTAGTGGTAATATTTCTATCACCCCTATAAAATTAATCAGCATGTGGCCATATCTCAGCACCACAGTCAATGATGCAGCAGTTCAACAATAGTAACAGAAGGACATTAGAAATCTTTACTGAATTCTTTCAAAATAATGTCATACGGTGGTTCCATTCTTAACATGCAGCAAAACTTCCTAAAATGTACTCCTCTCTCTCTCCTTTCTCTTTCTTTTTCTCTTTACACACACACACACACACACACTCACACTCGCATGCACTATAGTCTCACACCTGCCAGTTTGTCTCGAACATCTCCCCACCTCCATCTACCTAAAATCTTCCAGACTCACACTGTCCTAACTCTTTTTTTTCTTGTTTCTTACCCCTTTCTCTGCTGCCACTAACCCTCTGCCTTTCCTGGTACAAGTCAATTCAGCTAGGCTTAACTCCTTTCAATCTCTCCTTTATCCTTGATCCTGATTCTGGACAACAGAAACTCAGGAAAAGGCAGACATGGAATTCTTCTCCATAGAGAAGGAGGAGAGACTTGGATACTGCCACCTATTGTATTTTTCCTGCCACACTCTGTTCTTTGTGGTGGTTGCATGCTCTCTGGAGGTGGTCTTGCTCTTCTTGGGGAGACAAGTAAAAATTGGTAGTTGTGTGATGTTCTGTGTGAAGGAGGTATACTTCACTGAGGGAAATGAATAGCCCTTGTGAAGAACCTCAGCCAAAATCTAATTTAATGACGCACTTTTCCTTTATCCTCATCCCTGGCACAGTGAGAGAAACCTCGGTTGTATTCCCACACCACACAGAAGAAATGCTCAATTCGCTGCTCTCAAGTTTGATGCCAAAACCGAGCCAAAATAGGGATGGTGGTTAGCATTTTAGTAGGTTGAGACATAAAAGAGCACAGATTGTAGGGAAGAGCAACAGCAAAACACAAGGTTTTTGGCACACTCAATCCTGCATTCAGTAGAATGGTGGAATATGAACCTAGGGGGTGCTTAGTTCACTTGATGCCTCTCAAGTCAGTATGGTTTGTGTGCTGCGAGTTGTAACAGTTTCCATGAGTAGTTTCTAAAAATACAGATGTCTCATGTCCTTTATCTTCTCAACTAACTTAATGTGGCTGCCTGCTGCATATGGAAAACAATCTAAACACCTCAAAAAGTCATTGAATGCTTTCTCTGAGCTAAGGTAACATTTTAGGTTTATTTCCCACTGCATATATCATTCGTAGGATCCAGGGTTGTAGTTAATTTATGACCTAAACCAAAAGACGTGGCCATATAGTAAATACAAAGATAAAAGTGTGTCAGTTAGTGAGAGCCATACTCCACACTGAGTTGAACAGGGTACAGAGGAATTCTGATGCCCAATGTAGCAGGCTGGCTTTAGGTTATTCACTGATGTGCTGGTGTCAGACCTGTAAGTAATTCCCCTTGGACACCATACTAAGTACTTGGGAAGACGCAGTAAGGGGTTTTTGTCCATCCCACTCACCCTGTGTTTATTATCTGTCTCTTGATTTTCTTATTTGGTGAGTGTATTACTTATTGATTGGTGTGTAACAAATTACCCCAAAACTAGTGGCTTAAAGCAACATTTATCATCTTATAGTTCTTGTGGCTTGAGAACCCGGGCATGGCTTAACTGGGTCCCTGGTTCAAGATTTCTCACAGGCTAAAATCAAGGTATTGGCCAGTGTCATTTTAAGACATGACTAGGAAAGGATCTGCTTCCAAACTCATTCATGTGAATATTGGCAGGATTCAGTTCCTTGCAGGATATTGGCCAAAGCCACCCTCATTTTCTTGTCATGTGAGCCTGATCACATAGAACAGATCACAGTGTGGCAGCTTGCTTCATCAGAGTAAGCAAGCAAGAAGAACCAGAAAGAACAAGAGAGAACAAACAAGATGAAAGTCAAAGTGCTTTGTAAACTAATCTCAGACATGATATTTCATCACATCTGCCATATTCTGTTAATTAAAAGCGAGTCACTGGGTCCAGCTCACACTTAAGGGGTAGAGATTACACAAGAACCTCAACATGAGGAAGGGATCATTGAGAGCTATTCAGAAGCTGCCTACCACAGTGAGTAAAATAGTTATGTTAATCTATTGAGAAATCAATATTTTCCTGAAAATGTGTCCCTTATAGTTACAGGGCTTTAAAGATAACACAGTTTTCCTTGGACCACCTCTCTTGCATGGCATCTGAGGTCTGTTTCCATTTCCTTCTGCATATATGCACTAAAAAGAGAGGGTATATTCCCTCCTGCTTTCCAAGTGCAAATCTACTTACGGTTTCTTGCTTTTCGTACTTCCTGCTTTTCAAGGGCTCAAATATACAAATAAGGTCTAATAATGGTAGACTGTGAAATGTCAATAAAATATAATATGCAGGGAAGGACAAGGAAGAAAATTCCCTCTGAGATTAAGAACTTTGGAAGATATTGGATCTCAACTGAGCATTGATAAATAGTGAAGACCGCTGAAGTTGGGGGAAGAGCATTCTAGAGTCAGGGCTGGAATGAGAACTGCTCAGAGCCACAGGAACCTGGGTCTTGTCTGGGAAAGGCTATTATTTGCATATGGATGCAGCCGGAACCCCAGGGTCCCTAAAAGGGATTAGTGCTGTGGAAAGTGGACCAGGAATAGGAAGTTGAGACCAGAAATGCCATCTGGGGGTGTTTGGACTCATTTTGTATGCAGTAAGAGCCACTGAAAACAAAGGAATCTTGTATTCCAGATAACTCTGGTCACCATATGGAAAACAGATTGTGGGAAGAGACCAGCAAAAGTCAATTAGGAGACAGTAATCCAGATAAGAGATGATGAACCCCTAGCCTTGGTAGAAGCAGTGGGAATGGAGATGAGAAGACAGGATTTATGTTTCTCTTTTTCACTGAATATAATATGCCATCAATTTTAAGACATACAATTTTTTAAAAGGACAACTAGTAAAAAAAAAAAAGCTGCCAATTAAATTATGACACAATGATAAGACACTAACAGTGGAAAGATGCATTTTTATTTCAGAGGTTAAAAAATATTGTACATCGTAGAATTGACTAAATGTGATAAATAATTTTAGGAAGATGACATCTATATTTTGGATTTGAGCAACTTGGAGGATAGTGATGCAATTAATAGGAATCATGAGAGCAGGGGATGAAAAATGGGTTCCAAGAGAAAAGACGAATGCTCTTTTGGACATATTGAGCTGGCTATATTTCAGAGATATTCATGTGCAGATGCCTGGCAGACAATTGGAAATGTTGGTCTGGAACTCAGGGAAAAAGTTATAAAAAAATTGGAGTAGGTTAATGAGTGGATTATTCTGAAGTTAAATCCTTATTCTTAAGTATATATGAAGACAGATTATTTTTTTATAACCATAAGCTTTGAAGCTTCCCCCCACCTCCAAAAAATTATAAACTATCTTTGGATTGTTTGATCTACATTGGCAGAGATGGCAGGGAGGGATGGGGTGATAAAAGGAGTTTTAGACCACAGGAGGAGTCATTAGCAGTTTCACTTAGATATGAAAATTATGACAGATAATGACTTAGGAAGATCTTCATATAATTGACAATTCATTGAGATATAATATTCAACCAATCTCATACCCTCTAGCCTCTCTTATATCCCTTGATACTTCATAGTTGGAACTAGGAAAGTGTATTAGTTTGCAAGGGCTGCTGTGACAAAGTATCACAGACTGACTGGGTAGTTTACACAACAGAAATTTATTTTCTTGCAGTTCTGGAGGCTAGAAGTCTGAGATCAAAGTGTGGGCAAGTTTGGTTTCTTCCGAGGCCTCTTTCCTTGTCTGGCAGATATGGATGGCCAGGTCCTTCCTGTGTCTTCACCTGGTCTTCCCTCTGTGTGTGCAGGGGCATGTCTGTGTCCTAATCTCCTCTTCTTATTAGGATACCAATCATATCAGATTAGGGACCACTGTAATCATCCCATTTAACATAATCACCTATTTAAAGACCCTATCTCCAAATACACTCACATTTCTGAGTTAACGGGGATTTTGACTTCAACATATAAGTTGGAGAGGGTGGGCGGCACAATTCAGTGGGTAAGCCAGCCAAGCACTTAAATTCTTATTCACATGTGTTATGAATGCCTAGACTTGCTAGCTGAAGTCTAATATCCTCTCCATATACCACAAATTATTTTTCCAAGCTTGCTTCCATAATTATTTTGCATCTCTGCAGAGGTAGAAGGTTATATATAGCAGTGCTGTAAAACATTTTTTCTAGCTTTTTTTTTTTCATGCCTGTCCCCGGGACAGGGGGTCGGGGGGAGGGGTACATCCTTTGAAGAAAGAAACCACTTGTTCTCCCTTATCTTTCACTGAATAGCAGTTAGCAGAGTTTGTGACATTACATCAGTTCCTCACTTTTTTCCCCTTAGAAACAGACTTTCAATTAGGAACTGTGAGGAAAAAATTATATAATAGCAGGAAATACATATTTCATTCTAAGTCTTCTTTTTTTTAAATTTTTTTTTTTTGCCATAGTCAAAGCTTACCTAAAGAAGAAATTTCTGTGGAACTAATTTTTAGCATGTACTCCAAACCCAGGGTTGTAGGGATTTTGTTGTTTGATCACAGGAAAAAAATTCACCAAATATCTGAAAGCATCATATGGAAGAGAAAGACCACACTAGGCTGAACCAGTACTTCTCTTAACATATGCCATAATCAGATTGTTTTTGGAGGATATTTGTCTTGGCAGGTATTTCAAAAACACTTGCTAGACAGCTCTCCTGTAATTAACTGGCTTCCGGCTAGAATCTTAGGCCTCCCTTCATCTGAATGGGTGCAAAACTTAGTTTCATTTTCTGTTGTGCTCTCCACAACTGAAAATACTGTATTTTTAGGTAAATTGTTTTGTATTTAATTGATCTTTTATCAAATTTAACTTGATTCAGCTTAAAGTTTTGATTTGACTTAAATATTTTCCCTATTTAAAAAAATAGGGCCGGCCAAGTGGCGCAGTGGTAAAGTGCTGGCCTGGGAAGCCAGCGGCCCCGGTTCGGTCCCACATATGAGGGCCAGTGACACTGCCCTCAAAAAAAAAAAAAGAAAGTAAAAAAATAAAGGGTGATTGATATGATATTATGAAAATCGTGCTTCACCTCAGTGGTCTTCCTCCCCAAAATCCACAACTCTAGTGTCACCATGAGAAAAATATCAGATAAACCCAAACTGAGGAACAAAATACCTGACCAGTACTCCTCAAAACTGTCAAGGTCATCAAAACAAGAGAAGTCTGAGAAACAAGGGTGTCCATACAATACAGTACCCTGGATGGGATCTTGGAACAGAAAAAGTGCATTCGGAAGAAGCTAATGAAATCCAAATAAAACATTGAGTTTAGTTAACAGTAGTATACCAGTGTGTGTGTTCATTAGTTGTGATAAATATACCATAATAATATGTAATGTAAAATTACTATGCAGGGTATGAGTTATAATGGAACTCCCTGTACTGTTTTGCAATTTTCTGTTTCACTCTAAAAACTACTCTGAAATAAAAAATTTACTGAAAAATAGAATGATTAAAGATAAAATAGAGCATTATACAAGGAAACTATAAAAAGAAACAAGTTATTAATAAATATTAAACATCAGCCTACCACTTGATATATTGTTATCAATAAATGGCAAGATATGAGTGAGTCAGTTGGTATATCAATCTAATAAATATTTATAAATGATGAATTGGTTATAAGCACTGTGATTTATAGCATTTGGAAATTCCAAACGATAAACCTGTGCACAAGGTTTCTGCTCACATATTTCAGGATCCCCAGTTTTAGAATCTGCACAAAGAAATATTTCGTGTCCTTTAGGGAGGTTTAATAAAAACCAACAGGTGGGAAATGGGTTTTGCAGTAGCATGAACGGCCATAACCATAAATACTATTACCTCAGAATTATACCAGCAGAGGATTGTAAACACATTAATCACCCAGCAGTGCAGAGATTCCATTCTCGGATGTCATCTCAATTTCAGGCACAAAGATTAAATGCCTTCACTTAAATTCAAAACACTGCCTGGATATGATGATCCTTTATTTTCATAAGGATTCATAAGTATTTCACCAGTTTCCTGGGCTATAAAATGGGGTGGATCAATCTCATCTCAACATTGTAGATTAAATGAGATGATTATGTAAAGTGTCTAATATGGTGCTTGGTACATAGTATGTTTTCAACCAATTGTGGTTTATTACTTATTATGTTCATGATTATTATGATGGCTTTAGAATTTCAGAACTACAAGCTATTTAGAGATTTCTTTGGAAACACCATTATTTTACAAATGAGGAAACTGAGACTCAGTAGGCAGTAACTTGCCTGGGGTCATGCTCCTATTTTGTTCCAGAGTGGGGACTTGAACTCTTGTTGCTCAGGTCCTACTGGATCCCTATTCTAGCTCCAGATGTACTGAGCATTGGGTGCTTACTATGCACCAGCAGCTGTCACAAAGGTCTCCCCTAGAGTTACATTCCTGCCTCTCTACCTTTTGGGGTTTCTGCTGTTTTCCTCAGAGGGAGCAGCAGAATTCTCCGCCTCCCTCTGCAGTCAGTGTGGCAATCACACTCTCCGCCAGTTAGCTTCCTTTCACTGCATCAGCATTTCAGGCTGCCGCAGCCTGCTCCTGGACAGAGCAGGCTTAGCTGTGCTGAGGACTGCTCTGGGGAAGGGACTGTGCTAGCTGCTGTGTTGGGGCTGCCTGTTGGAGCACATATGGGGAGATGCCCCACCCTCTGCCATTGTGGGTATGCTGGAGTTTAACGCAGAATATGAGGCTGTGTGGGGGTAAGTAAAATCCATTATGAAAAAAATACATGTTTATAGGTGTACATGAGGGAAGGAAGGAAGCTATTTAGATGTAACACTTGGTTTAAAAAAAGAAAGCCACCTTTTATACACTTATGGTATGGCTAAAATAGTCTCAAAATTATTTTCCTGTGGAGTTCACCTTGTCGCCTGATATTTCTACCACCTGTTGCTTTTTATTAAGCCTTTTCTATTCTCTAAGGAATCATTGTTTTTTTTCTTTGGGGGTGTGTCATGGGAGACACATAGGAACATTAGTCAAAAGAGGATTTTTAAGAGTTTTGTGAGAAAAAGTCCTCTGTTCCTCACAAGTACATGGCGCCATGGGGAAAATTTGACTACATACATCGGAGGTACTGTTTCACTTGAACCCCCCTCAAATGTGCTTTGTTTTCATCTTTTCCTTTGCTTTCCAAAAAAATCTCCATTTCATGAAAAGAGAGGGTAAAGAGTTGAGGATAAAATTGAGGAGGGAATAAGGAGGCAATGAATCTGGGTTCAAGGGCTCGCTTAACCTTGTCCTTCAAAGTCAATATTTGCTGCAGGCTGGGGAAGGGATGGAAGTTATTTCTGGGCAGTTCTCTAATAAAATCCTGTTAGACCTGTCCGAATGCTAAAGGCTTCATGGCACTGGTTATCTAGGGGAAGGAAAATTTCCTTAGTCAAATTTATGAGCCTGGCTTGAAAACCAAGCTGAAACAGAGCCTGGCGAATCCCCATGGCAAAATGATTCATCTTCGTAGAGTCGGAAAATCTATTTTTATCACCTTTGTTCAGCCAACTCCTCATTTTTATTCCCTCACTGAACGACTGCTATTTCCTTCAGCGTGCTGAATAAACCAAATGGGTTGGGAGCCTGAAACTTCCCTTCAGGTTGTTCCCAGCCTAGCTGATTCAGCAGCCCCCGGAGAAGGGAATTGTTCTGCCCTTCATGGGTGGGTACTGCACAAAATGATGGGCAAGTCAAACAGAGACTGCACCCGTCAGCTGCCTGCGTGGGAGTATGTGCCACTGTGCTCTCCTGGTTTTTGTGTAAGGTGTGTAGAGGGTGACTGGGTGACCCGAACTCTTCTGTCCTAGAAGACCTTTACAAGGGTGGGAAGGACATGCTACTCTGTATGGCTTGCCTTTTTCACTGTTAAGCAGGACATGGAAAAATACCCAGTGCATCTCCTTAATATAATAATGGAGCAGAGAGGGAACTTCAAGCACCGGTTTATGCATGCCCCTATTTCCCCATTCAGGTCTCTATCTGTCAGGTTCTTGCTAGTGTCCCCTATAATGCTGAGGAGCGGTGATGGTTTTCTACAAGGAAGTTTAAAAGATAAGGACGAGAATCCATTTTTACTGAATTTCCTTGAGTAACACATTCAGTATGCTTACAGTGGGAACTATGGCAAATGGCAATTAGAA
Source organism: Aselliscus stoliczkanus (assembly GCA_033961575.1). Classification (NCBI taxonomy): domain Eukaryota; kingdom Metazoa; phylum Chordata; class Mammalia; order Chiroptera; family Hipposideridae; genus Aselliscus; species Aselliscus stoliczkanus. The sequence goes on along the minus strand of CM066734.1, from coordinate 67,737,297 downwards.
AAGCAATAGGAACATTAACTATATAGAAACAGCATTCATGGCTGTTGGGAGTATTTTTAGCATCTGGTATATATATAATAGGCACTCAATAAATATTTTATGAAATGAATGGCCAGGATACCATTCCTCATAGCCCTCAACAAATCTTCTTAACAGCGATCCTTCAGAAAGTTTGGTTAGGAGCTGGCTTTGTAAGTCATTGGAATCAGATGGCCTCAGTTCAAATGCTAGATTTGCTGCTTCTTAGCTCTGTGCGCTTTAGAAAGTTATTCAATCATTTGAGGTTTCCATTTCTTCATCTGTAAAATGGGAATAACATAGTAACTACCTTATATGGATTTCCTGAAGAGTAAATTAGCTAATATAGGGAAAGAGCCTAGAAGTTTTCCTGTAATATGGTTTAAGATATGAAGAGGAGGGAAGGCAGGAGGAAGAAGAGGACTGGCTATTGGGATGAATTTGGGAACTTTTGAGATTTTTGATCTTGTCTTTCAGGTTCAGTGATTAAACCATGATTCCGGTGATTTACAAACCTTCCTTTGTTTAATAGAGAGAATTATTTGAGAATAAGAGAATAAAATGGAATTTAGGGGGAGGGGGTTACTTCCAATCTCTCAACAAATAGTTATTGTGCTCCTGGTCCATACCAGGTACTAAACTAAACATTGGCTATTTAGCGTTGAAACAAACGGTCAAGTCTTGATGGATGCCGCAGTCTAGATTCTGTTGGCCACTATGAATTCACTGGCTCAGCGAACACAGCTGCTCTTAACAAGAGATGTTCTTTTTTCTTTACTAAAAAGGTATGTTGAGAAGACCTGAAAGGTTGGTGCTTTCACAACTTAGCTCCCAGCAGTGAATGAGGGGTGAGGAAGTAGGGAGAAAGTTGTGTTTGTTGTGAAGTGGTGTACAAAGACCAACTCTACAGCAGTATAGAAGCAGTGAAAGATATATAGACATGGGCATTGGGTTGACCCATGGCACTGGAGGGAAATCTAAGGCAGGAATGTGTGTGATCAACCTCTGAAACACAAAGGTGCTCGGGTAAGTAGTGAAAGACTGAGAGAACCAAAGCAGTTGTTAGAATATGATGTAAGAGCCAGTAGACCCTAAGCATCCCAAAGCCCAACTCTGAGAGTGGAGATTGAAGAAGGCTGGGTTTCTTCGAGGCCCTCCTCACTTTTCAGCTCCTGGTACTGCCATGGCAGGGGGACTTCTGTTTGACTCGTTTCTGGACCCAGAGCTTCACATCTCTTGGAAATACAAAAATGTGTGTGAGCTGCCGATCTCCATCTGGCTTTGCTGATCTGTAGAACATGCTGCTATTTTAATTTGGTGAATCGTTTTTTGACAGTGGAGAACTTCAACAGCGACCTGTGTCTGCCCTTTACACCACTCACTCATCTTTTGCCAGATCTGCTTTTGAGTGGCAGTTTGGTCCTTAGATATCTTCTAGCCCTGACCCTGTAAGTCACCAGTGTGAATTGCAGAATGGAATAATTAATAATTTTTTCATTCTACTTTCATCCCAGTGGTTGGATTAATTCCTGGGGTCTCTGTTTTGTTTGTTTTTTTTGTTTTTTTTTTTATTTTTATAAGCAGTCATTTCTTCCACAGCAGCCATCTGTGAAGAAACAGAGCTTACGAAATGACTGGGGCATGTTTTACACGGCTGCGTTCAGTTCCTTCTGTTTGATTCCCATGTAAGCTTTGGCAGTGAGCTCCACAAGTGTTTCTGTGGGTGGTGCTGGAGAATGACTTTGGTAAATAGCCCCCTGGCTGTTGTTGGCCAGGTCCCTGAAAATATCATAAAGGATAAAACTTGAAAAGTCACTGAGGTTTCCTCGTCCCTCCTAGAGCTGACCCCCAGGATTGACATTTGAAAACCTGACCTCAGCTGTATTGTGGTATAAGCAGCAGCTGGAAATTGTTCTGTGTTTGCTGGCTCCTGCTTGGCTGCTCTGTATTGGACTTCTAACTGCGTTGAGTTTCCTCTCCTCTTACTACACATCCTGGGATTTTCACCTTAGCCCCGAATCTGCTGGAATCTTTTTTCATAGCTTCTCATTTCATCATCCTCATTTCTGTTTCAATTTTTCACTCCCAGAATAATAACTAGCTTTAGAAGTTCCCAATTTGTTGATGTTATCCAGGCTGCTACTGGTACATTTTGCTTTTAGGACTTTGGACAGGCTTAGGAAGTTCTTGGATATATGTATGTCTGAAGTGGACCTATTTTCCCTATTTCTCTCTTCTCCCATTTCTGTAAAACAAATATTTGTATTGCATGTTGAATGCCATGAGGATATTTCAGTTGTCTTTAGAAATCCATCCCATCACATTAGCTTGCATTCTATTACACTGGCAGCAAACCTCATCCAGGTATTTCTTAAATCAGAGGACAGAGTCTTCCATTAGTACAAGTATTAACAGTTAGAAAGACAAACTTACTACAGTGTGCTTATATGAATTAACTCCAACACCTTCAAAATAAAAGGTTATAAAATACTCGCCATATTATTGCTAAAAAATTAATTTTTAAAAAAATGCTTTTTGAATTAATGCTTTTTGATGCTGGCAAAACTGACTACCAAGTATAATGGGATCGGTTGACTTTCAAGAAATAATTCAGTGGCCTATCTTTGGTACCATCAACATGTGTTTTGATAATCTGTTGGTTCGATGAAAGATAGAATTTGCAATTCATGAAGGAGAAATTTATGATTTGTGAGGGAGAGAGTAACACAAGGAACTGTGTCTAAGGGACGTGGGTGTTAATTCTACTGGTGGATCCAGCACTTTCTTCCCCAATAAGGAATATTTGCTCCTAAGACAACGGGTGTCCTTCAAGTCACAGAATGTGTGTCTAACTTCGCTAACAGTATTTAGTTTTTATTATAAATATACATATTATATATTTTATGTGTTTTAAAGAAATACGTTAACCTGTGCTTATAGATTTAAATATGAAAACAAAAGATACAGAATAGGTTTGAATGTGGTATTAGGGACATCTCTGAGTGACTGCATAGACAGCGTTTTGTCCCTAAAAGAACTTGTATTTAAGAAAGTTGGATTTTTCATGAAATTGACTTAAGCAAGACAACAGGCTAGATTTAATATGTATGAAAATTAAACTTTTGGTCCATTTTGTTCCAAATTGAGGCTTTCTTTTGCTTGGAGCCTAGGTGTCAAGGCTAGCATACTAACCCGTAGACCTGTAGTCATTCTGTCTGCATTATAAGTACAGTTAATTGGACGTCACATGAAGGAACATTGTCACCATATTCATTTTTCTGTTCAGGCCTCCGTGTGGACACTCCGTGTCCAGAATGGTGTGTGCTTCACTCTGGGGTCCTGGCATCTTGGCCGGGTTTCTGATTAAACAACAAAGGTGTTTCCATGTCATATGTTTATAGAGAGCATGTGGTATATATTTATTTCGTGATAGGTTTTTATCACTTGGTAGAAAAATGTTATTGTATCTTACGTGAATGATCACTCATCCCATCATTTCGTAGATCCAGTTTGTGTGTGTGTGTGTGTGTGTGTGTGTGTGTGTGTGTGTGTTCCCACGTGGGTGACTAAGTTAGGGGACAGGTCAGCAAGACTGCCATGGCAATATTCCCTCTCCAGGTGTTTACTTCTATATTTTTATCTGAAACTCAACCTTTTCACCTATGGACACACTTTCCTGCAGCAAAAAAACATGGTGCAATCTTGGTCTTATATTTCTGACTCTCCACCCTTGCCCCTCCATCCTCCTTAGCTCAAATCCATGATTATGCTGGCTGTTTTCTGTGTTATGCTTTGGCTTTTAATGGATCAGCTGAAAGATAAACTGCTATTAAATAAATCTGTGATCCTTTTGAGAACAAATAGAGCTGTTGAAAGAATTTAAGAATATAGTGATGCCTTGAAAGACTGTCAACATTCTTGAACCTTTTGACTAAAAGTGAATTTTCTTCTCTGTGTGTGTGTGTGTATGTTTGTGTATACTGAAACTTATAAAAAAGAACCTCAGTAGCAAGATATTTGAAGCCTTTTGTGTTCCTAACCTTGCAAAGTTTTTCTTGGCAAGACTTGAAGACAACTTAGCTGTCATCTATTTTCTGTTCCTATTGAGGGGAGCAGTGCGGACTGGAGACTCCAGAGATACAGGGAGAAGCCCACAGAGGAGAGAGGAGCCCAGGAGCTGCCGGGCGCCAAGGGCTTACCTAGTTATTCCGTTGCATTCACCCTGTTCCCCAGGGCTGAGCCTTTCTTTTCTTTTTATCTTTTCTCATGTGTCTCCACTGCTGTGGGTCTGGGACATCAGAGCCTACCCTGGACCACACACATCTCCTATTGCTACTAGGTTCATCTCTGGACACTAGATGAGCCCTACTGCCTTTAGGACAGTTATACTTCCTAGGGAACCTCATTTATCTGTGCTGGGGCAGCTGATTAGGACTATGCAAGCTTTAGCTTGCTGTCATGGGTTTAACCTTGTGGGACTCCCCAACTTGCCTAAGTTACCTCTTGGGTCCTTGATCTAAACTCCGGTTGCCGGGTAACGAATATGCAATAATGTGAATTGGTCTTTTTCCCCTCTTCTCTTCTTCTTGTTTGCATCCTGAAAACAACTGCTCTGACCTGCCAAATGCCTATGGGGACTTCAGTATCGTAGGTCATGTCTGTACCCCTTCGTGTAACCTCAGAGTTACTGCCCACACAAGGTGAAACAGATTTTGTTCATCATCCTGAATTGCAGTGTGATGCGAGTTGGAATACTGAGACCAACTTAGAGATATTTTTAGCAAGATGAAATATTTTGATGCATATCTCTCACCTGAAAAATTTCCCAGATTTGCTATTTCTAGCTTCTTAGCAACTTCACAAAGGGGTATTGTATTTGAGTTGGAAGAGAAAAATATTTTTGTTTCCTGCCCTTGACGTTTAGTGGAATTGATAAAAAGTATCAAGGCTCTTTGAGTTCTGGAACACACACATACACACACACGCCCCAAATATATTATGTAAGAAAGAGCTTGAGTGGTTTTTTCCTGTTTGTCAGTATGAGGGGAGAGTTACTGTGGAGAGTGAGGGGTAATCATCAGCAGGAATGGAAAACAAAGAGCTTTGCTAAGAAAGTCATAGTAAGAGTGATTAGGCACCTACCATGTCATCTGGCTGTAAACTTTTTTTTTTTTAAGATTTTTTATTGGGGAATTGAGGGTGGGGAACAGCACTGGGGAACCGGGGATGGGGTACAGGCAAGCTGTTGTCCTTTTGTTCTTCAGTCTAGCTGTGGAGGACATTGCTTCACTGGCCCATGTTGGTATCATCATTGCACTCTTCCCGGGTGAGGCAGATCTGTCGCCAGCTTCTGGACGGCCGCTCACAGCAGCTCTTGGCTGATCACGCTGGCTGCCGGCCACTCACTGTAGCCTATGGCAGCCCACTGCAGCAAGGGGCTGCAGCCCACACCGTCACCAGCAACTCACGGCAGCCCAGCTCAAGGTGGAGCTATTATTCACCATCTTAGCTGTGGAGGACAGTGTTACTGGCCCTCATATGTAGGATCTGAATTGGGGCCGCTGGTGTCCCAAGCCAGCTCTTAACCAACGCTCCAATAGGCTGGCCCTCTGGCTGTAAACTTAACATTGACCTTGACTGATGTCTTTGACTTTCCTTCTCCAAGCTAATTCAAAGGCTCCTTTGCTCATGTGTATTCCTGAAAAGAAACTCTTGCATCTTGAGTTGTAGGGTGTTAGAGCTACACTGTTTTATTAAATAGTGATAGTTTCTTACGGTTGATCAATAAATGAGTGATAGTCTTTTATGGTTGATCAGAAAATATTCACTAAAAATGTTACAGGTTTTACTTTTCAAAATGTTAAGTAAACACAGAACTTATGTAGTTAAACAGTTGGAAGACAAAACAATGCATTCGGTCAAGAATATCCATTTCACTTCATACTTATTTGGCATTTTATTTTTTTTGGCCACAGTTTAGATGACCCAACTGTTACGTTGGTTAAATTTGCCAACATGAAGTATTAACAATAAACTGAATGCTTTACAAAAAATAAGAAGTTATTCCCGCTTGGCTTACCTATTTATTCATTCACCAAGATTTCCTAGGCTTTATCAATAGATTTCTGAGCAGAATTTGATGATATATTGCTATTAAAGCACAGAAGACTGCCTTCTATGTAAAGTAGAAAGAAGCCCTTACCCATCTTTATTCTTTTAATTAAAAAAAAAAAATCCCTGGGAGACATTGTTTATGTTGTTCTATTACACTTCACACTTGCCTGTCCATGAAATGAAATCAATGTGTTGTTTTTATTTCCCAACTTTCTTCCTTCTTATTTCTCTTTAACCCTCCTCATTCAGTTTTTTTTTTTCACTCCAAAGTCAGTCAGGCACTTTCACCACACTCTTTTCTTGCCTGATTTACTGTTCCATTTAACATGGCATTCTAGGCAATGAAGGTATTGCTTTCCCTGTGACAGATTATGGCACTAAAATGGTAGTGAACTTTAGTATACTGGGAGCAAAAATTCCTCTCCTGGGTCAGCCCCATTTTTCCTCTAGCTCAACTCAATGTTCTGTTAGCCACAGAAATGCCAAGGGCTTCCCCTCCACCTATTATTATGAATTCCTTAAGGTCTTCACTATATTTATAGCTCCCTGTCAGGTTGGGTCTTTAATACCGGAAAAGTGAAAGATTTGCAAATGGAACTTTTCTTTGCACTTTCTCTTTCTGATTATCCTTAAAGATGTTAACTACAGTGGCCCCAGTGCATCTCCTGGCCTAGCCACGTTCCAGCTAGGTGACCGTGGGCCAGTTATTAACTTTGTGCTTTAGCTTTCTCATCTGTAAAACAAGGGTTAACTATAGTACCAACCTCATAGGCATAGGGATTAGATGAGCTAATGCAGGTAAAGCAAATAGTGTATACCCAGTGGTACGTGCTCAGAAAAAGATGGCAATGTTACCATTACGATGGTGCTGATGCAAGTGGTAATGTCACTCATATCCTTCCTGAAACCTCCATTTCCTCATCTGTAAAATGGCATAACACCAAATAGTACTGAATTCATTAATTTGTGAGGAATAGAGATATATGGGTCAACTGAGTGTGTTGTCTGACATCTTACAAGCTCTCAGCCAATGGTGGTGGAGACTTCTGCAATGATGTTGATTCATTATACATCTCCTGTTTATCTCCACTCCTTGTTTAAGGCTTAACCTTTAAGCCATAAACCTGTCCATGAGGCTCCAAATGAATCAAGTCACTCTGAGCAAGCCGATTGCTCTTTCTATATTTATTCCTCATTATAAGTTGACAGTGTTGAGCTAAAGGCTCTGAATAGTCTCTTCCTTTAAAGTATTTATAACAATGATCACCCCATCACTTAACTCAATTCTGAAAGTACGTATTAATGAGAACACATCCAAAAGAACGTCTTTGCCCTCCACCACCAAAGGCCTTCCCTAAATTAGTCTCTTAGCAAATTTTCTCTTATTTGAAAAATCAAGCTGTTCTGTTTGTATGATGAATGACTCCATTAACTGGCCCAATCCAAAAGTGTAACTGATCAGTCAGTAATTCCCCAAAGCCATTCTTTTTTTTTTTTTTAATAAATTTGAGGTTCTTTTTTTTTTTTTTTTTTTTTTTTTAAGGTTTTTTATTGGGGAATTGGCGGAGGGGAACAGCGTTGGGGAATCGGGGAAGGGGAACAGACAAGTTGTTCCCCTGTGTTTTTGTTCTTCAGTTTAGTTGCGGAGGACGTTGCCTCACTGTTGGTATCGTCATTGCGCTCTTCCCGGATGAGGCAGATCGGTCGCTGGCCTCTGGATGTCGCTCATCGCGGCTATTGGCAGCTCACGCTGGCTGCGGCCCACTCACTGCAGCCCACGGCAGCCCACTGCAGCAGGGGCTGCAGCCCACACCATCACCGGGGCTCGCACAGCCCAGCCCCAGGTGGAGCTGCTGTTAGCTGTAGAGGGCAGTGTCACTGGCCCTCATGTGGGATCCGAACCGGGGCCGCCGGCATCCCAAAACCAGCGCTTAACCAATGCGCCACTCGGCCGGCCCCCCAGAGCCATTCTTATTTCTCATGGTTATATTTTTAATCTATAAACCCTTGGCTGGTTTCACCAAAAATTAAATCCTGATGCCTTCCAGGTATACCCTATATTGAGGAAGAACATTCAATCTTGTCTCTTTGCCAGTAGCTGCTCTCACTTTGTTCTACACCCTAAATCCCCAACCAGTCTTTTCCCTTTGGAGAACAGACATGAAAAACTGGTTTCCATTACCATCTCATTACCCTGAAGCAGAAAGACTCAGTATGTCGTGTGGTTTCAGGCCAAGAGGCATGGACTAGAACTCCAAGAGACCTAAGTGACAGTCCAGGATCTGTCCCCCTGAGCTGACAGACTTTGGACAGGACACTCACTGTTGCTTTAGTCCTTAGTTTTCCCACTTGTCAAATGAAAGATAGGACAGAACAATTCCTACGACCTTGCCGTGTGTGAAAACTTATGGTCCCTATTTCTTCCCTTATGTCCCATACTGTTAATATTAACTACCACTTATTTGGTACCTACAATATGTCATTATTCTAATAAGTTAACATTGAATGCTCATTGTACGCTAAGCACTTTACATCAATTATTTCCTCCCCACAATAACTAAACAAGGTAGATGCAACTAGTATCCTCCTTGTACAGATGAGGAAACTGAGACCCAGGGATGTTAAGTGTATGCTCAAGGTCAGTGATGGACCGAGTTGGAATTTGAACCCAGGAGTCTAATGTCATACCCTTGCCATTAGTCATTTTATTATACAACATTCCTAAGCACTTTTTTCCCCTCCCTACAACAACACTAGGAAGGAATAGTACTCTCGTTTTAGAAATAAAGGAACTAAGCATAGGGAGGTTAAACAGGTGACCAAAGTAGCTCAGCTAGTGCATGACAGAGCTGGGCTTCAAACTCAAGCCTGGCCCTTAACCTCCACAGTTCATGGCCTGGGTGAATTTCTCACCACTCTAACAGGTTCCTTTGTTATTAGTGAGAAGCTAAGTTGTGGTACATTTAAAAAGTAAGAATACTTTTTTTTTTTTTAAGCACATAGCATAGAGACCAGATTTACTTAAGAGCCAGTTTCACATCACTTTGTAATCAACACATCATGTATTTACAAACAGATTCTTTTGATGTACTAAGATATTACAGGTTAATCTAGTTCCTGTCTGATTTGTCTTAGATTCCAAAAATGCTATCTAAACTTGACCATGTACACAAATTGCAAGAGATTGTCAGGCTTTACTCCTATCATCCTCAGGACAGCTCTAATTACGTCTGTTCTGTATTCTTCACTCTGCCGTTTAAAAATCTATTTCCTGTTTATAGGAAGATGAGACCCAAAATTTGATAGAATATAAACATGAATATTTGGTAGAATCTAATTGGTTAACATTTATTGTATGTCTGACATGTACTAGGTGTTTAATTAATGACTATTGACTGAACCAATAAGGAAAAATAATTTGATACCCATATGTCATTTTACTCTCCTAGGCAATAAATAAAAATAAAAAAATACAGAAAGAAAGAAAAAGTCTTCCACTCTCAAAATGCCCTGGAGTAAATGACTCAAGGCCATCTCATCTCACCATCTCTGGGTGCATCGAGTTGGAATCAATCACACATCACTCAGCCTGAAATTCTAAGAGTTGACAGGAAGTGGGCAGGAGTTGTTACTGTGCTTTTTATTGTTTGTATAAATATTAAGTGCCATGGCAACAAAAAAACTAATAGCCAGATGAAGAACAGAAACATATGGGGAAGTGGAAGACAGTTTTGAAAAGAGGATATTTAAAAGAAATGCTTTATTTGTCTTATCTTGATATGAATATATTGCTAACATGGTTTATTCTGTTCCTGAGGAAAACCTAACATATAATTGGGTAGGAGGAATAAAAGTTTTGGCCATGGAAAATATCAATATAACTAAAGAATAAATATCTTATTTAATTTTTATAATTGGAGCACAAACTCGACTCTGTTTCCTGACAGCTACAGCAAAAAGAAAAATATTAATTATAAAGGTTTTTGCTTCTGTGGGAATAGTTATATTAATTTCTTTTGAGGAACAAAGCTATTTTTAACATCTACATTTAAAAGCAATTCCTTTTATTGGTCTTCTTATAGGAGACTAACACTTTGAGTCCAAAAACAAATAGTGTTCTGTCATTTTACTTCCATGATAGGAAGGTGAAAAGTAAAATTCTGAAGTCATTATCAAGTCACTTGTATAACTAGAAAAGGAATACAGATGGCCTGCGTGGGGGTAAGGGGTAAGGGGAAATATATATATATATATATATATATATATATATATATATATATATATCTATGTCTTTCATCCCTACGCACTGTCTACAGAGTTCATGAATTTAGTTGGACTTTCATAATCATGGGTATTTATAACAACTTTGCCTTATAATTGCCAAACTCCTAAGAGACCATGCAAAACAGTGTTCGATCCTTGAAATTTGCTAAAGGAATTGTTTGGGACAAAGTAATCCTCAGAAAGAACCCTCTGCTTTTCTTGATGCAGCTGTATCATAAAATTAAAAGTTGCTCTTATCAAGTCACAATGGTCAGTCACTACTGAGAATTTTCTAGGCAGCCTGTTTTGCTAGCATTGGGCAGTAGAAGGATACAGATATGTGATGATGAAATTAGAGTGCTCATTCATGTAGAGCAGGGGTCAGTGCGCTGCAGCCTGTGGGCCAGAACCAACGCATTGCCTTTCTTTCATGGCCTGCAAGCTAAGAATGGTTTGATGTCTTTAAATGGTAGAAAAAATTAAAAGAAGAATATTTCATAACACATGACATTAAGTGAAATTCTAACGTCAGTGTCTATAAAGTTATGCTTATTCATTTATGTAATATGCCTATCATTGATGTAATATGTATAGCTACATATGGCCCACCAAACCTAAAATAGATACGTTTAAGGAAAAGTTTTCCAACTCCAGTTATAGTGGAGAGAGCACTTCTTTGTGTTCATGAGCCAGGTGAAGACCTGTAAAAAGAAAAGCTGTCTTCTCTCTGGAGCAGGGGTGTCTTTCCACGTGGCCCAGCCTTTGTGTCCTCAGGAACTGATCTTTGAAACATGGCATCGGCTAAGCCTGTGTCAGGAGCCACCTTAGAGGAAGAATGTTCCAGAAGGCTGGAATGATGAACCCAAGGCTCAATACGGTTAAAAATACCATCACCTTGCTCTTGAAGCCTCTCTGTACAAGCTGTTGTTCTCTCGGCATCAGTGCCTTTTCTGTGTTCTTTGCTTGTTGTTTTCCTAGGCTGCTTCTCACTAATCTGTAAAAATTAAAAACATGAATATTTCAGAGTTTTGTGCCACAAAATATTCAGTTTACTTCTACCTCCCCTACATATCAGCCTGTTCTTTATTACTCCCATTCCTTTTCTCAGGAGCTTGGAAAATAGCTTTTCCAAACATTTTTCTAAATATTTGGTTAGCTTTATGTGTCTTTTAGACCCAATTTCAAGAATTTACCCTCATGGATTCAGGGGCTGGGGGCCAGCTCTGCCATTTTCCAGTCATTTTAAACAAATCTTTATTGAATGCCTACTATGTGCTACATCCTGTGCTATTATCTGAATGTGCAAACATGAAAAACACAAAAGAAATAAGATAAGGTCCTTGACCTAAATGAGTTCCCAAGCTCTCTAATATAAGCCTGGGCAGGTGGGAGCCAGCAGCCTGGGTCTGGTAAAAACTGATGGGATGGTTGGCTTTGCCAGTTTCCAAGCTTAAATTCAGTAAAGCCTAATCATTTGATGAATAGCTCCATTCCTTATAAAACTTCAATTTTTCCTAAGGGACGAAGTTTTCTTCTTGAGAGACACTAAGAATTTAAATCAACACTTCCATTCTCAGCTTCGAAGGAAATAGAACAAGTTTGCTTCATCTTATATATGACAGACCTTCCACTATTTCTCTTTGTATTAGTTATCTGTTGTTGCAAGTAAGCTAGGTAACAAACCATCACAAAATCTCAGGGGTATAAAACAAGTGCTAATTGCTCACACATCTATGATGGTCATTTTGGTGAATCTGCTGAGGTTGGTGGGGCCCTCTCGCATACTGAGGTGACCTGGCTATCAGCCAAAAGCATGGGGTCTGATCCAGTGCAGCTGTAGTTGGCTCTCTTAGGCATGTTCTCATGCCACCCAATCCCTTCCACTATTACCTCTGAGACTTACTTCCTGGACTACTCACTATTAGTCAGAATCGTTCTTCAAATGTGTACCCAGATCCAGACAACTCTTTTCCAGGTATGGTTTGACCAGTTAAAAATGTAAGGGAACCATTATTTCTTATCCTCTGGACACATTACTTCTGTTAATTGTTAATTTGGGCTCAGATGGCATTAGCTTATTTAGGAAATGAATTGCACAGTTGGCCCTTATCTCATGTCAGCCTTGAGAAAAACAAAACCTCTTGGATCTTTTTCCATATATACTGCTGCCAAGTCTCATCCATCCTGTTGAACAGAATCTTTGTCTTCAAGCTCTAGTCCTTGAACTGTGTCAACTGGGTTTCGTAAAGGGTCTTATTGTATTCCCATTAGGTGCCAGGCACTGTGCAGGGAACAAGATATTGACAGTCTTGCTCTTGTGGAATTTATGATGTAATTGCAACAGCATACGGTTGATGCTAAAAATTTAAGCAGTCAGGATTAAAAAGCATCATCAACTTTGTAGCATCTTTTTTTTTGCTATGGAAGCCTTTCCATTCTATTTGAGAACTCCTGTAGTTGATTAAAATTCCAGTCATCGTTATTTGATTGATATTTTGGTGAGATGTTGACATATCTGCTTGAACAAGGCATGAATAGTTTAGTAGATGCGGAAACTGTTCACAAATTTCAAAAATCAGATTTCTGTTGAGCATTCTGAACTTGAGTGACATTGCACTGATGATGATGTTGATTTAACTACAGTTTCCTACTGTTTTCATGGAAAGCTCAGACGTCTTTTCCTTGTGCAGCTTGATGAGCATACTGTGTGAAGGAGTCTAAGTGAGGAAGCATGCTGTGAATACTTAAACTTATCTCAGAAAAGCCTTCTGTCACTCACACTGCCCAGTGTGCCTGTGCTAGAGCCAGTTAAATGCCTTCCTTTGGCTCTGGGCACCCAGTTAGCAGGACCCTCAGTCTTGCTCTGACTCCAACTTGATATGAGAGCAATATGAGGAACCATTACTCCTCTCTGACCCAATATTCAAATGCAAAACAGACCAAAGCAAAGTTCTTCATTCATTCAACAAATATCAAGAATCCACTAAGTGCTAGAAACAGAACTCCTGCCCTTGAGGGGCTTATATTCTGATGGGAAAACATGATGATGATGATGATGATGATGATGATGATGATGATGATTGATGATGATGATAATGATAAAAGAATTATAGAGTATGTTCCCATAACTTTTGGGAGGAACTCTGTAGGTTAGCTGTTTAATAGAGTAAATGAATGGTCAGTGTAGCTCTCTTTGAGAATATTTGAGCAAAGATATGAAAAAAGTAAGAAGTTAGTCATGTAGCTATCTGAAAAATATCATAATGTACAGAAGTAACAGCCAGTATCAAAATCTCTGCTTCCACTTTTTTTTTTTATAGTTAATTCTGCTATCAGCAGCTGATAATATTGGCAACCACTTTTTGAATCCCCATGACCTTCCCAGGCATTGGACACTTCATATATATTGTTCGGAATCTGCCAAGAGGTCAGTTATATTATCAATCCCCATTTAAAGTTGAGGAAACCAAAACTCAGATAAATTAAGTCAAATTCCATATCTTAAGTATCAGCTGAGATGGGATTAGAATCCATATGACTTTGAACTTGAACTTCCTAAGCCTGAGTGTCTTCCCCTTCCCATGCAGTTTTCCTCATACAGATAACCTTGGTGGGAACAGAGTGAGGAATTACTACTCTTTGAGACAAGCAATTTCAGGAGTGTTCTTGGAACTAAGAGATCAGTTTTCCAAGAGATACATTTATATCCCTCACACATTCTGCAAAGTCTGCCTTAGGAGCCACACTTTTCACAGGAAACCTCCCTTGAATAAGGCAAAGTATTTGTTTTGATCATCTAGCTAGGTTAGCAGAGCTCATTGTATAACCTAAGCCATCCTGCATAGAATTCTGTTTAACTCTCAGGACGATGGTTGGCGTATATCCCTGATTAGTGATTGCCTGACAGCCTTGACACATAATAAACGCAGATCTCCTGTGCTCTAATGTTGCGGAGTGTATCATTATGTGGGCTGCTGTCACATGGTTCTCATTTTTTTTTCTGTAGCAATATGAGGATGGAAAGTTGCCTACATTTATGAGGATTAGGCATCAAGTCATCTTCATGACCACCAATGTCATGAAAGCAAAGATAAATATAAAATTATGGTCTAAGCCGTATACAAAAGGTTATACGTGTGAGTCCCATATACTAGTTAGTTTCATTTTAGCACATAAAAAAATTACAGCTCTACTCTCCCATACATTTAGAATTTACAAGAATCTGGGAAGGATGATTTGGAAAATCCAGGTCTCTTTTTAAAAGATACCCAAGGAAGTTGAAGTGGATGCTTTTTCTTTCAATAAGTAGCCTCAATCAAGCAAAGACATTAAAATATACATATTTTAAATTTATAGTTGCTCTGTGTATGTGAGCGCGCACACACATGCTAATAAAATGGTGGTCAGAATCCCTAATAAGGTGTGACCTGCTGGGCAGAACCAATACAATTTTAGTCACCAAAGTGCTAAAACACCTCTGGAAGTTTAAAATAATGAGGAAAACTTGATTTAGTGAAATTCTCACTAGGCACTGCATGCCTGGAAAGTGATCCTTAGCTAAGCCCCATTGAGAGAAGATGGAGTGGCAACTTGAAACCACCGAGAGAGGCTCTAAGCTACAGTCTAGTGAAGGTGAGTCAGTCAGTGTGAGGCTTTTGTGAGGGTGTCAGTTGTGAGCTGGAGAGCTGAATAGCAGCACTGGAGAGCTGAACTTGGCACCAACACACACCATTTTTCTAACCTTCCCCATGCTGAACTCAACCTCCCCTAAAAATTGATGTTCCCAAGGTTTTAAGGGTTGCAGATTCTTAGCCTGATCATGGTACCCACATGGACCAGCTTAGTAGTTCCAGTTCCTCGAGGATTCCTCACAAGTTCATTGAAAACTTTAGTTTTAACTGCTACATACACAGTGGACTAAATAGAAGCCACCCATGGGCAGTATGTGCTTCTAGGGCACTCTTTGACACTTTGGTGACAACTCTGAGACCATTTCACTCTTCCCTAAAGAGTCATAACAAATAGATAGCCACATTAAAAAAAAATAAAAGAACTTCAAAACTCCTCTCAGAGTTGTAAAGGCAGGAATGAGAAAGCATTTTTTTTTTCTTAAATCTTGGGGGAATTCCCTAAAGAAGTCAGGGGGAAGGTCTGGGAGGGTATCAGTTGAAACAAATTAGGCAGTAATTTCTGATTATGCTCCTTCCCAGTTCAAATACTTTTATTATTTCCATTCCTCGTCAGGATACAATCCATATTCTTTTCCACAGTCTTTTCCCAGCCCCATTTCCTGCTCCTTCGTTCCAACTTCCCCCACTGGCTAGTGCCATTACCCATCATTCCTTCTTCAGGAAAGAGGCAAACCTAAGTCATCCTTGGGGCCCTGCTCACATCACATTTCTTAAGCTCCCTGTTAGGCATTTCCAAGTGGATTCTTATACCCCTTTTACAGTCTGTACGATGGCATCAGCTACATTTTATTTAGGAAAGGTGTTTCTTCTCCTTGAGACAGTAAATTCTATGGAATTAAGGGACCATTTTCTATCAATCCCTTCAGTGTATATTATAATTCTATATCATGGGGTGGTTGAGTTAATGCTATAAATGCTGTAAAGAGGAGGCTTCCTGTATATTATCTCAGTGCAAACAACACTTCTTTATTAAAATTACTGGATTTTTTCATTTTAACACTCATGTCTATAAACGTCTTTATCATCTAGAACTATGATAAAAGTTTGATTTACCAATTTAGAAATTTTAATTTGTCAAACACACATAGATTTTTTTTGGTTGTTTTTTGTTGTTTTTTATTTGTTTGTTTCTTTTGTATCACCCAAAAAAGCATCATCTTTCTAGATAAAGAAAAGTAAATCTTTTATCTAGTTTGGTAGGTTAATTTTGTAAAATGATTCTTTTGAAAACAGTCCTGTAAGAACAGTAGATTTTTAAATAAAACACTTATTATCATTGCCACTAAAACATAAAAATAAGTCACAAGTTCGGCTTTAAGTAATCTTACAGAAGCACCTTCAGTTTCCTTCCTCTCTCAAACGTTTTTTGGAGCCTGTGTCCTGTTCTTCTTCCCCCAATCCTATCTTGATCTTACTTTCTTCCTGAATCCTCCTGAACCAACCTCACTATTGTAGCCCATCTCTCTCACATTCCCATCCCTCACTTCTCCACTAGCTCCTTCCCTTCAGTCTACAAACCTATTGAGCCCCTTCTTACTCTTAACTGCCCACCCCTTTCCTGAACCTGGCTGCATCCTCCAGCTGCCATCTTCTCTACCCTCTTCTTCAAGATCGAAGTTGTAAAAATACTCTACATTTACATCATCCATCTCCCCGGCCTAGCCTGACATCTTAACCCTTTACAGACTTCCACCTCACTCCTGGATTAAACCTTTGAGTCACTAGAGGTCACCAGCTACCTTCCACATGGTTGATACCATGATCAGTCCCTACTTGAAATTCTGTTTCCTCTAGATGCTGCAATATGACAGCTTCTAGCTCTCCCTTATTTCCTTTATATGTCCCCTCCGCCCACCCATGCAGACGTTTCCTCAGGTCTGTTCTTGGTCCTTTTTACACGTCTTTGTACCTCCTTTCCCTTGACAACCCTGTTTACTCCCTCCATTCCAGCCACTGTCTACATGCTGAGGACCCCAGGTCTGTATGACAAGGACTCCCAAGTATATGTTGGCAGCCCCAACTTCTCCGGGGCTTTGTCTCCTGATTCCCTGTGTTCCTAACAATTCCTAAATTTCATTCTGTTGAAAATAACTGATCCCTGTTCCTACATCAGGATACCTCATTTCCCTTAATAACTTATTTCCCTCCATGGCAGCACCATCTTGTCAGCCATCTCTTCAGTGCTTAAAGGCGCTTCCCACACCCACCTCTACATTTAGTCTTTCCCCAGCCCTGTAAATACTCCCTAAGTCCTCTCTCTCACATCCATCTCTTCCTTTCTGTTCCCACTGGCCTTTGTCAAAGGTCCTGTCACACAGTGGGGATTATGTTATTCTCCCACGCCTTCTGTACAACACAGAAAGCCTCAAATTCTTTTACAAGGCTTTCAAGTCCACACAGGTCTGACTGTAATTGACCTTATATAATGATCAGGGAATGATGGAAGGCAACACCCTTCGAATGACAGAAATCCAGGCTTCTGAGGCATATAGACAAGAACAAAAACCCCGTCAAAGTGCTTCTCCCTAAGCTTCATCCCCTCTACTGTCTTTCTTGGATGTGGGTACAAAACTGTCCTGAGTCATTCCCATCCCAGGGTGTTTCAGATTCCTGAGAAAACCCAAGTTGTGAATTGTATCTGTAGAAGTTGCCAGGCTCTTCCTGACCCTGTATTGCTTAATCCAGCCAACCTAAATGTGAAAGGAAAAGAAACAATACTGTCCTAACACATATTTAAATCCTTTGTAAATTGTTCTCTCTTCCAGTCTCTCTTTCACTGGTTTAGAAATGCCACAGTTAAATTTAGCCTTGCTTTCTTGGCTGTATTTTTTTTTTCACCCCAGAACTGCATGGATTTCTTTTCTGCAGGTGGTAAAAAAAATCTAGATTCCAATTAACTTTGCCACTGATTGCTTTGCAAATCTTGGTGAGTCAGGGCTTATTCGTAAATGATGATGAAAATTTAAAGTTCTTTGAGCATGGCAAGGCGTGAGCAGAATACAGATAAACTAATTAGAATGTATGGTCACTGTACTTGTATGTGTGTCTTTGAGAAGAAGGCTGTAAATAAATGTGGGGCTTTCAAGTCTTGTTTATCGATTTCCAGGGGAAGTTTGTGTGCTTTAGCCAGTATGACAGACTGGACTATAAAATTCTCTAAATCTCTCTTAATCTGAAATTCATATTCTTGGACATTAAAATATGGAACAAGCATAATGGAAAAAAAAAGGAATGGGTATTCTTTAAAAGTTTCACTGACACTGATGAAATTCATGGTGGGAGTTTAGTTAGTAAAGACACAGCGACATGGAAAAAGTATCGAACCATTCTGTTCTTTATGCCTCCTAATAATACAGTGAAGAAATAGAGGGATGTCACAAGAATATGTATGTCAACACACATTTGCTTGAAATGGTATTTAAGAATCCTCAGAAATCTCCCCAACGGCCTCTAAAGAGCCTTCTGTCTGGAGAGAATTCTGATTATAAAACATTTTCTGCATGTCTCACCCTCTTTTATAGGCAGTGTCCTTATTGCTTGTGGGTTTGGGGCTTTACTTTGCTTTCGCTTCTCTTGGGAGCCCTGGAGCAGCATTCTAAAGTAGCCAGAGTGGCCTTTTCCAGGTGCTTGCTAGCATCAGGCCTGGGCCTGAGGCATGGGAGAGTCAGGGTCCCGTCTCAGTTCTTTGGAAAAAGGGACTCTCAAACCTTCCTTCTACTTAACATGGTAGTTAATAAAACACTTCTTCACTGTTTGGTCAGAACTGTCCCAAAACTCTTTGCTTCCCCTTAAAAATTTTCATATCTTACCACAAACTGAGTGATTGGGATGTATGGGGTTTTTTCTCCTTTTCAATATGGTAAGGGCAAGTCAGGCTTTCTGAGTCATTTTAGCTTTTCTTTTTCCCCAGTAGCAATCAAAGAAGTCAGAGAGAATGTCAGTTAGCAAGCTTCTATCCAGAAGTGAAAGGAAAAGGGGAAATGTCAATATGTTTTTGGTGAAATGCTGAAATAAAAAGGAAGTATTTTTTGACTTATTATGAAAATTATCATGGGTTCATTCATCGTGTTCTATAAGAAATTAATTTAGGCTTTAAATAAATTTTGTGATCAGATAGAAAAATTGAAGATTACAATTCTGAGTATCTAGACTACTTCATATTCCATGGTAGCCATGATTGTTGGTGTGAACACATTTAAAATGGGAAAGTTCAAGCTAGAATCTGGAAATAAATGTTGATCTCTTCTGTAGGGCTAAGGGTTTGACAAGAATTACCTTCTTATTAGATAGATATTTGAATATCTGTAGGAGAGCAAAAATATTGCTCTCTGTGGGCCATTGGGGGGTTTTCTTGCTTTCCCTCTTACCAGAACAGATAGACATTTTATAGAAAAGATCTTCAAAATGACATGGGCGGTGACATTACACAGCAGGGCATTAGGAAAGAGTTGAATTCCCCAGTTACAGCATTCTTAACTAAAGTGGAGCAGCACCAGTTCTAATGAGGATGGATCTTTTTTCTCTGCCAAATGGAACACTGGAAAGGATTGTCTTGTAAACTTCAAACAGCATATTTAAGTTGGGAAGGTTTATCTTCTATCTTTAGTAGTTAAAGTTTTATAGCATGAAGTATATGGACCCTATAAACCTTGGATCAAATCTCAGAGCTGTCACCTGTGAAAGTGTGCAAGTCACATAGCTCGCCAACACTCAGTGTCCTTGATCTATGAAATTTAGTGGTAAAGCATTCAAGGGATGATTGTATGGATAAGAGATGATATGTATAAAGTGGCCAGTGCTGTGTGGGCACATAGGAAGCACTCAGTATCCTTATGTCTGTACTCCGTGAATGTTATTCCCTTCCAGAGATATGTCTAGAGCATAAATAATCATAGCCCCACAAATATTGGGTTGTCGGAAGAGTCACAATGCATTTTTGCAACGAAATATATAGAAAAAAATACGTCATGATTTTTTCGACAACCCAATGCTTGTAAAGTGAAGGGAGTGTCTCCCAAATTCAAGTAGCCAGCCCAGATATGTGCAGATGGATTTGACTGTTTTTCCTGTACAGAAGACCACAATGAAATCACTCATAGTAATAGATAACAAAAAATTGGCAAATTTCTTTTCTTCATTGTCCTGAATCAATATAATTTACTGAGAAATTCTGGGAATCCCAATAAGCCAAAGGCTTGAAAAGCAGCTATGCTTTGGAGAATAGTAAGTCCCTCTCTCCCATCGTGCAAAAATGCATGAACATTGCCTGTGAATGCCTAGCACAGCAGTGCCCCAGCCTCCCTCTCTATAAACCACCCATCTCCAAGTCAGGTTTAATATATAACAGCTTTCCTCATACAAGCCAGGTATCATCATATTTTATGACTTAAGTCCTAAGATATATATATATATATATATATATATATATATATATATATATATATATATATTTGGGATGAAAACAGAAGACCATTACATTTTGCCTACCTCCTCATTTTCATACCAACAATCAGAAACTTTTCTTTCAGGGGCCTCTTGCCAATCCCTTCTAGATCAGGAGTGAACTGAGTTCGTACTCATGAACACTGTAGAGCAGAGTGGCCAAGTGACTTGCCCCGGGCCCTTCAACTAGCAAATAATAAAATAATAGCTAACATTATACTGAGTGCTCATTAGAGGCCAAAAGCTCCCCTTAAATATTTTATATATTATTTCAATTTCTTCTCATAACAAGCCTAAGAGGTACAGACTATATTATTATTATTCCCAGTTTACAGAGGAGGAAAAGGGCACAGAGACCTGAAGTAAATACCCTAGGATGGTAGAGCTGGAATTAGAACACAGGTGGCTGACTCCATAGGCTTCTCTCACCCATCTGCTCTGCTGGCAGAAATGGGAATACTCAGATCAAGACTATTTCCAATTTTCTGTAGAGAGAATTTCTGTTTCCTATGTAAGCCTTTTTGCTCAAGGTTATTATAGTGGGGGAAAAAGGCCTGCTTTTTTGCAGTTCAGGCACACTTATTCAGAAAATATTGAGTATATAATGTGGTTAAGGGTCTGTGCTAGATGATGAGGGGAAATACAAAGAGAAGGGTGATCCCTGCTTTGTCCTCAAAGAAAGTATTCCCTTCTAGAAACTTCACAGTGACTTCAACAGAGTTAGCACAACTGATGTCAGTTTTCACTATAGGTCATTGAGTCTTTAGGGAATCTGAATTACTTGAAGGGTAAGTTGTTCCTATTGAACACAAACAAGAAAATAATATAGGAATAAAGAATGTCCAAAATTTAGGTCTTGAGTAGGTGGTGAAAGTGACTGGACAGGGATGTGTTGCCAGTGCCTAAAAGCGTGTGAGAGTTTGCAAGGATTTTGTTTTTGAGTTGTCACCCTTCTATCCTAAGTGAGGACCAGCCAATTGAGCCAAGATTTCCTTGGTTTATGCATAATGATTTGATTGCTCTTCATCATGGGTTGACATCTTAGGAAAGAAGGTTAGAAGTAACTTAACTCCCAAGAGGAATTGAGCTATTTTGTAATTTTTTTTTCAAGCTGGTATTCATCTGGTGTCTGTTTTAATTGTTCCAAACAGAGTCATGGTTTTCAGAATTTCCCTTATCTCATAATAAAAAAAAATATCACGTAGCTTTTAATATCTTTCACTAAAAAGAATTCCACAATGTTTTACAAGGTCCATATATCTGTTACTACTAGTATGCTTGAAGGTGGTAAACAGTTAAATCTCCAATCCCAGATAAGAAATGTTGAGAAAGGGAGATGTAGGCATTTTGGCTCTCACTCTGGGGACTGGAGTGCTTAGGAATCCGAGTGTCTTTCTAGCTCTGTCTGTGCTCTGCTAACTCTGGGCCAGAGTAGGTACCACATCCCCATTTGTGTCCCCACACTTGCACAACATCTAAGATGAGGCTCCCCAACTAACATTTGGGGATATGTACTGTGTAGCAGGCACATTAAGTTTGGGAATTTCTTATTTAATCCTCACAACTTATCATAAAGATATTCTCACTCCTCTTGTTTTTTTGTTTTTTTGTTTGTTTTTTTTTTTTGCAGATAAAGAAACTTGTCTAAGATCACAAAGTTAATAAGACAGAGCGAGGGGTTAAACCAATGTCTGTCTCATGCCATTCCTGAACGCTTAACCACTAAAATAGGGATCCGTGGTAAAGAGGATGCTAGGAGGAAAAGAGGGGGAAGGTCCAAGATGGCAGAATAGGTAAACACTATGTCTGCCACCTCTCATGATCACATTAAAATTACAACTAAATTATAGAACAATCAATCTTGAGAATGATCTGAAGACTACCTGAACAGAATCCATATTACTAAGGATATAAAGAAGAGGCCACATCAAGACTGGGAGGCAGGGCAGAGATGTGACACTGAATTACTCCATAGATAGTGTTAAGCAAGGGACACCTCAGTGGCAGAGGTCCCAACTGAACAGTGAGGGATCCCAGATACAAACTGGGCTCCCCAGCTGAAGGGTCCTGTGCTAGCAAGAGAAGTGCCTACAACATCAGACAGTAAAAATCAGCAAGGACTCCCTCCATTGGTCCAATCCAGTGAGACAGAAGGCTGCTGGAAACCCAGACGTCCTCTTAAAGGGCCCACTCACAGACTCACTCCCTTGCAAGCACTGATTCTGGTCTCCAGTGGAGGGGCAGCAACTCAGGAGGTGCTAGAGACTTACGGGGAATGACTGAGTTGTGTGGCTTAATGGTGAGGGCCAGAGCAATAGCCACCACTTTCCCTGTGTGGAGCCTGTCTCACGTGTAGCCTACAGTAGGGTGCCATCTTTCCTACGTTAAACCCACCTCCACAGGGTCAAATCTGAGACTGTATTGATCTGGTAAAATCCACACACAAGCACCACCTGGGTGACTCTCTTGGACCATGCCCTGCCCAGCTAGAGCGGCATTGCCCGGGGCACTCTCAGCTGCTGGGCAGCCCGCTTCACTCTGCAAGCTACTGGAGGCTTGTACAGCAGCAGATGAACCGCAGTGGCCTGGGACATGTCCAGTGGCGGGAGGTGAGCCCCAGCTTGCGCTGCAGCCTTTCATGGGTGGCTCTTGGCAATCTGCAGGCCTGAGGCGAGCAGTGGCTAGCCATGGTGTTGTCTGGGCATTTTGTGAATGGCACAGCTCTGGTGCAAGAACTGAATCTGCATTAACTTTGTAAAAAACACTGGCCACACCACATGACTCCCTGGGACCCTGTCCTACCCAGCTAGTGCTGCATCACCCAGAGCACTGTTGGCTCCGGGGTGGCAGGCCCCACCCCACAAGCTGCTGAAGGTTTCTACAGCAGCAGATGGCCTGCAGCAGCCAGGGAAACCTTTGGTGGCGAGGGTCTGCCCCAGGTTGTGCTGCAGCCTTTCTTGAGTGGATCTCGGGGACCTGCGGGGCCAAGTTGAGTGACAGCTGGCCATTGTGTTCTCTGGGTGTTTTTCATAGTGGCCACAGGGTGGGCACTGGCACAAGAACTAAATCTGCATTAAGTTTGTGAAAACCACTGGCCACGTCCTGTGACTCCCTGGAACCTTGCCCCACCCAATTTGGTCGGCATCATCAAAGGCACTGTCAACACCAGGTCAGCCAGCCCGACCTGCCCACCAAGGGAGGCTCTTACAGAGCTGAGCCTATGGGCAGCCGGCAGGTGGTAACAGGCCAAGTTGGGCACTGGGCCTTTCGCTAAGCTGCCCCATGCCCAATATTGGTAACGTGATACCTCCAACTTTGTTCTTCTTTCCCAGCAATTGGGGAATGGAGGGAACATATCTCAACATAATAAATTAGATAAATTATATACATTTTAAACTACTACACACAAAACTAATATAAAATAATAATGAATGTCAACTATGATTTTTAAAAAATACTCACGGAGATATATAGTACAGCATAGAGAATATAGTCAATAATATTGTAATAATTATGCTCAGTGTCAGATAGGTAATGGACTTATTGGGGTTCTCAGGTTGTGAGGGATATAAATGTCTAATCACTGTGTTGTTTTGTACATGTGAAACTAATAAATAAATAAATAAATTTTTTAGGTGAACACTAAGGGCATGCCATATGGATGTAAGCAATTGTGAGGCTTTGAGAGTAGGGAAGAGAAGACATGATGAAATATGCAAATATTAAAGGACTATTGAGTAGGAAACAGCCTAAGCATGAGGTAGAGAGTTTCATGGAGGTAGAATAGAACAAACGAAGAGAAATCATTGGGAACACCATGTTAGTCCAATATAAGAAAAGAGTCCTCTGGGACATTCAGAGTTATCCAAAAATGGGCTGACATGCATGAGAAATCAGTCACTTCCACAAGACTGAAACTTTTCAAACTCAGGCTAGCCTGCTCCCTGATGAGGACTCAACCATTGTTATCATAAAAATCTTTTATTTCAAATGGTCATGCTCATATCAGTACCCACAGAATACTTGCACAACCCTCTATCTACTCATATGTCTCTGTTCTCCAATCTGTTCTTTCTTTCACTAAGTTCAGGGAATGACCAACGGCTCTGCCAAATGGTCCTTGATGGCACAGTACAAGCCTGATGTGTAAGTCTGCACAGGGAGGCAGAAGAGAGAATGCTGAGGTTAAGAGTGGGGCCTACCTAGTTTTGGACCAGGCTCAAGCCACTTTCTGTGTGTGCGTGCTCAAGTTACTAAACATCTCTGTACTTTGGTTTCCTGATATGTTATACTGTAAGTAGGATAGTATTAAAGTGGAGGTGTTTTTCAGGTTAATGAGTTAATACATTTAAAGCTCTCAGAACAGTGCCTGGCATGTTTTTGGTGCTCAATGTTAGCTTTATAAACATGATGTGATTTTGACTTGCTCTCAGCCGAATAAGTGAAGTATTTTTTCAGTAATAATCATCATGACAAGCTCAACAGTAACAGTAGTTATATTATCGTTAGAAGCCAGAATTAAATTCCAGAGCCCACACTTTTAACTGTCTACTCAGTGTTGGGTAAGTGCTGTGTCTATATTATACCTTTATTCCTCAGGAAAATCTGGTAGGTACGTTTTATTGCATTTTACAGGTGAGGAACTTGGGACTTAGAGAGGTTATGTAGCTTGCCCAATATTACCAGTAAGTGGGAAAGGCATGGTTAGAACCCAGGTCTTTCTATGTCTATCTTTGGACACAGTGCTATCCTTGTGTAATACTTATACATAGCCCTTTTTTAAAACTTCATAATTGCATGGCATCAGAAATGATTACATGCTTATTTTACTTCATAGGTAGTGTCCTTTAGATTTGCAGGTCTGACATTTACTTAACACAGGCAGTAAATGGGATTTAAGAATTATGATCATATATTCAGGTCTTGATCCATTTCGAGTTAATTTTAGTATATGGTGACAGATAGCAGTCTAGTTTCATTCTTTTGCATGTGACTTTCCAATTCTCCCAGTACCATTTATTGAAGAGGCTTTCTTTTCTCCATTGTATGTTTTTGGCATCTTTGTTGAAAATTATCTGCCCATATGTATGTGGGTTTATTTCTGTGGTCTCTGTGTCTGTTTTTCTGCCAATACCATGCTGTTTTGATTATTGTCACTTTGTAGTACAAGTTAAATTCAGAGAGTGTGATACCTCTGACCTTGTTCTTTTTTTCTCAAGGTTGCTTTGGCTATTCAGAGTCTTTTGTGAGTCCATACAAACCTGATGATTTTTAGTTCTATTTCTTTAAAAAAATACCATTGAGGTTTTGGTTGGGATTGTTTTAAATTTGTATATTGTTTTCGGTAATATTGCCATTTTCATTATGTTGATTCTTCCAATCCATGAATACAGAATGTCTTTCCATTTCGTTGTGTCTTCTTCAATTTCTTTTAAGAATGTCTTATAGTTTTCAGTGTATAGGTCCTTCACATCCTTTAAGTTTATTTCTAGGTATTTTATTCTTTTTGTGGCAAAAGGAATTGGTTTTTTTTTTTTCCATTTCTTTTTCTGAAATTTCAGTTAGTATATAGGAATGCAATGGATTTTTGTATATTAATTTTGTAGCCTGAAACAATAAACTTCATAGAAGAAAGCATAGATACTAAACTTATGGACCTTGGATTCAAAGAGGATTTTATGAAGTTGACCTCAAAGTCAAGGGAAGTAAAAGCAAAAATAAATGAATGGGACTATATCGAACTAAAACCATTCTGCACAGGTCAGAAACCATCAACAAAACAAAGAGGCAACCAACCAAATAGGAGAAGATATTTGCAAACAATGTCTCTGATAAGGGGCTAATATCCAAAATATATAAAGAACTCGTACAACTCAGCACCAAAACAAACAAACAAAAAAACAATCCAATGAAAAAATGGGCAGAGGACCTGAACAGACACTTCTCCGAAGAAGACATGCAAACAGCCTATAGATATATGAAAAAATGCTCAATTTCACTAGCTATTAGGGAAATGCAAATCAAAACCACAATGAGCTATCACCTCACACCTGTTAGAATGGCTATCATGAACAAGACAAATAATAACAAGCATTGGAGAGGCTGTGGAGAAAAAGGAACCCTCATACACTGTTGGTGGAAATGTAAATTGGTACAGCCTCTATGGAAAACAATATGGAGGGTCCTCAAAAAATTAAGACTCGAATTACCATATGACCCAGCAATCCCTGGATATCTACACAAACATCTGAAAACATTTATCTGTAAAGATATATGTGCCCCGATGTTCATTGTAACATTTTTTTTGGTGGCCAAGACATGGAAAAACCCAAAGTGTTTTCGATAGATGGTTGGATAAAGAAGTGGTATATGTACACAGTGGAATACTACGCAGTCATAAGAAAAGATGAAATACTGCAGTTTGTGACACCATGGATGGATCTTGAGATTATTATGCTAAGCAAAATAAGTCAGACAGAAAATGTCAAGAACCATATGACTTCACTCATATGTGGCATATAAAACTGAAAGCAACAAAGGAATAAGACAAACAAAGAAACAGACTAACAGACACAGACAACAGTTTAGTGGTTACCAGAGGGTAAGGGGGAGGAGGGGATGGTAGGAGAAGGTAAAGGGGGTCAAATATATGGTGATGGAAGGAGAACTGACTCTGGGTGGTGAATACACAATGCAATATATAGATGATTATTATAGAAGTGTACACTTGAAACGTATATGATTTTACTAACCAATGTCACCTCAATAATTTTTTTAAAAAATTATGGTCAATAGGATTTAGTATTTACAACTAAAAGTGACAGTGAAATTACGGATTCAACACAAAGCATGCTTTCCTATCACTTTACAATAAGTCATGTGATCTGAAAATAATTTTTTAAAAAAGATTATCAAGACCCAGCCTTGGGTCTGCTAAGATTATACACTATTTTAAAGCACCAGAATTACAGGACAAAAAGAATTTCACAGTCCCTTGGAATGGAGTGTCGTGGAATTTGACCCATACAAACACTGAGTTTGTGTATTCAAAACTGGTGACATAATGTTCTACTTTATTTTTGGATCTAAATTTCATCAAACACCAATGCTAGAAAAATACTCTAAAATGGATTATTTCTTCTGGCTTTCCTTCAGAAAGACTGAGTAAGGAAAATATGCTGCTAAAATGGGCCAAACACTGATGAAATGTCTCTGGTTGTTATAGGATATATAACCAAATGTAAATTATCTTCTTTGTCATAAAATAGAGCCAGGCTACAAGCCTAGGTGTTGGCATTTCCTATGAATAGTAAGGAACTGTTGAAAGAGGATGCTTGACTTTGAAATTGATTGCAAAGATAAACATTTAAAAACATTACCCCAAATTCTAGGTCTTTGAGACATGTGATTTACTTCCCTTCTCAGGTTACCCTGCCTGTCTTTGCTCATTGGCAGTCTCAGTAAATTTTTCTTCCCTTTTTGTTATTTGTGTTTGTATTTCCAGTTTTCCATCCTGTTGACCTTCTAGACATGGGTGTAATAAAAATATACACTGGATGCGATAGAGAAGTGTTCTAAGTAATTAAAAAAAAAAAAACCAAACACTTTTGTGCTTCTTAACAGTGTACTAAAAAAGGAATTATCCGCTAGGGGAAATAGAGGAGAATTGACTACTTAAATCTTTGGACCCAAACCAGCATAGATATTGTTGACTAACTGGTGTGTTGTTTCTCCTAATTAATAATGCGTGTTGCCTATTACCACGCTTGAGAGATGCAGGAGTTAGATGAAAATGCCCACTTTCTTACTGACAAAGGCTGGGTCGAATGAAGACTGAGATTTTGGTCTGGCGAGCGTGCTTGCTGCTGTTTCAGTCCTAAGTGAGACTTACCCAGCCAGCCCCAGGAACAACTCTCAATGCCGGCCTCCCCTGTAGGATCTGTGCCTATAAAACTTGCCGTATGGAGTAGGAGAGAAAGCTCTCTTCTGCTAGCAGCTGCAGGAAGAGGCTTGGCTGAAAATACTAAGTCTCTTCTGTACTCAGAACTCAGATAACTTATGAGCAGGGAAGCAGAAAAAATGTCCAGGAATAGAACTCTAATGAAACTCCCTCTACCTGGAAATATGAAGCAAAGGAATAAAAGGTTCTGCCCTCAATTATAAATTATAAAAGAAGATGCAGCTGAAATCTGACTTCTTTTTTTAAACCCTGGCTGAACACATTAACTACAGTACATTGTGCATATTGGGGACAATTTCAGAGATAATGGTCCATTATAAAAACTCCAAAAAAGCCACTAACAGCAGATTTCCAATTGTGGCTGTGCATCTCATCATTGAAAAAGAGCCTGTTAAGTAGAGCAAAGCCTTGTCCCTCCTCATAATCAGGAAAGGGTTTATGCATACAAATCTCTACACTATTTAGTCTGTTGAGCATTTATCTCACTACTGTGACTGACGTTCTCTTAGATGAGTAAGGAAGACTAAAAGCAGTCATCATACATCATGGCACCGTGGAGAGTCTCACAGCATTAGTGATATGTTTGCAGAACAGTGGAGTTGCATTAGGTCCCAGGGTGGGATACTAAGTATGGGTGTCATGGTTTGTCTCAGTAACACACAGCGGTATCCTTGACAACACTCTGAGACCATAGAAAACAGTAGATATGTTGCATTAACTTGACCTCTGGAAGATAGTAAGCCTGCCTGGCACGCACAACTCTGTAGCCATTTTATGTGTTAACCAGTGTTCCTGAAGTGAAACCCAGGTTATAACTCTAACAAAACTTTGTCTCCCAAGAATGTTACGAGTAAGTAAATGGCTTTAAAACATGTGGCCTCACCTCTGCTTAATTGCTGTAGAGATTCTGTGGCTTCAACAGGGGCCGTTGAATCTGAAGTTTGACGCTTGCTTTTGTTCCCTCAGCCCTCTTACTTAGGTGATATTGTTTACATTAGTGCTGTAGTGGAGCAAACAGGAACCCATATTTACTTCAGTTTGTGTGCTTACACTCAGAGGCATTAATTTTGGAGACAGAATGAATTATGACTTTGGCCCTAAGCACTAAGGCAAGCAGGAAATTGTCAGTCAGCACCATCTATCACAGTGACCATTCTGTGGTCATTTTGTAGCATAAAGATTTCCTATAGGTAATTCTGGACAGTCTAGAAGGGTTCAAGAATCATAAATATTTAGACAAAGGTTAAAACCACAGAATGAATGGCTTTGCCTCTTAGAAGAACGACTGAGAAGAGTAATCAGCTGTGGGGTGTGACTTGGAGAAACTGTCATTCAGAGAGTAGGGGAGAAAGAGGAACTCAGGAAGACTGAGAAAAGGAGACAAAGAAATATTGGAAAGGGGGAACATTATAGCATCAACAGAAAGAGGATGTCTTAAGGAAGAAAAAGTATTGAACTGTAGCAAATGGAGGTAGAGAGTTAGTCCATTGTAAGAACTGAAAAGTCTCCCTTGGATTGGCAGGTAGGGGAGGATTGTTGATAAGAGTGTTTGTACCAGAAGGTGAAAATTGAGGTCAAGTTGTGAAGATCAAACAGGAAGAGAAAAATAAAGACTGATGGGGGTCCATTCTTAGGGTCCTGAGAGCTGAGAATGAAGGGGAGTGAATAGCTGTTAATGTGAGGGAGATACACAGTCGTTGGAGGACTTTTCTGTAGGTGGGAACATTTTTTTTTTTTTGAGGGCAGTGTCACTGGTCCTCATATGTGGGACCCGAATCGGGGCCGCTGACTTCCCAAGCCAGCACTTAACCACCGTGCCACTCGGCCGGCCCTGGTGGGAACATTTTTTATCATGTTTATAGGACAAAGAGAAGACTGATGAGAGAAGATGAAGAGATAGGAGAGAGGGTAAACTAGGTAGAATAAAGTCTTGGAAGATAGGAATGGATGAACTTGACAAGAAAGGAGAGACATCTTACGTCCTCAGACCAAGGGAAAGGAGGTGAACATGGGGTGTATAAAGGAGGAAAGGAGTGTTGAGTGTCATTCTTGAAGGTCCCAACTTTCTCAGTGTGGCAGCAGGTAAAGATCCCTGAAAATAAGGGGGAGAGGTGTTGCAGAGAAAGCAGAGACCTGGGAGGTTGGGTTAGTTGCAGAGGGGAATGGAAAAGAACTGTGATCTCAATGAGGACTCAGCTGTTTGGAAACCATAAATTGATATGGAACCAACATGTTTCATCCAGTGATCAAGGTGTTAGAAGTTTGTTATGAGGTCCAAGAAGAAGTGTATTTTGAGGGTAAAAGGGAGCTGGATGAATGATGTATTTGACCATGGAATATGGTACTAGATTTTCCAAGATACCACTACAGATAATAACAAGGTTAACCTTGGTCTCCAAAGTGGAGCCTGGCCTTGCACAAAGGTGAATTAGATGGCTCTTGTGTGATTTGCTATCAAGGATGTTGAAAAGCTCTGTCACCTCAAAAACTTAGCCCTACCCCAAGTAGGTATTTACAGAAGCCTGAATTTTTATAGGGGTGCTTTATACCTGCCTTTATAGTAAACTAGAAATAGAACTGGGACTGGTAATATTTTAATCTATAATGAATTCTACCTAAGCATAAATGAAAGATGAAAGGAACAGTTCTTATAAATATTTATTGGTTGTTTTGTTGATGAGGTAGGAGCAAGCGGAGAGAATGACTGAACTCTGACTAGGAGAAAAAGAGAGAAACTTTAGCTGCTGAACTGAATTCAACTTCGTTGAACTTTTCCAATCACAGCTCCATCTGCAAATGTAATGTAATTAAAAACATCTTCACGCGTGCAAGAAAATGATTTTGCAAATGCCCCATTCAAATTATTATAAGCTGTATAGAGACGCACACAGTTTTGGGGTTTAGAATCATAAAGAAACAAATAATTAACAATTAGCAATATGTTGAAATTGGAATTGGCTTTATAGTACACCTCAGTGCCCCAGATTGCATATTCCATAGCTTTTTACAACCCTTGTTTTTCACTTAAGGAAAGAAAATATTAGACATCCTAATACCCAGAGAAAAATTAAGATTGGAGATGGGTGATATGAAATTCTGGCAAAGGAAAGCAAGGTTCTAAGCAGCAAATTTTAAATGATCACGGTTAAGAAAAATAATGTAAAATAGATTCTTTTATAAGCAAGGAAGAAAAAACACAGGAATAATGCAAGGTCAGACTGAAATAAACTGAAATTAGAGTTTGTAACAGTATAACCAGAATATGGCCACACGGATTTCATATTTTGATTTCAGTATCTTGACAGTTAGACAGGACTTTAGCTTAGAAGTGGGGAAGGATCTAGTTAGTGAATCTGTGGTTGGTTAAGGATTTCCCAGTTATGAGGCATCAGGAGTGAGAAAATTGAAGGGAGAGGCAGACAAGAACGTTCACACAGTAGGAGGAAGGCATTTCACAGGGGTGGTTGCCATTCATGACATCATGGAAATTTCAGTGTAGAATTTCTTATTCCCTCAGACCAAGATATGGTTGTCTACCTTAGTGGAACAATTTCTGCATCAGGGGTTATACAGATAAAGGAAATCTCTAAGTAACTTTGTCCAGTGTAGGGCTTTCAGATCTTCTCCAAACAAATGTGTGACAATCAGTGTCTCCTGCCAAAAGGGTGGCTTTGAGTTTCATGATCGCATTCCTTGTTTTACAGCAGTGGTGACACCAATAAGCAGTGACTTGGTCAGACTGCAGAAGGCAAGAGAGAAATAGTTTATGTCTAACTGGCTTGGCTGAAGCTGGAGAAGGCCCATGGCTCAGAAAGTCGACAGCATTAACATTTTAATCATTTTTTTAAAAAATATACTACTTGTTGTCTTTTTCTGGATTTAACTGTACTATACTACCACTGCATAAAAACAAATAAAAAAATATATGAAAGGGAAAATAAAATCATGCATAACAGTCTACTAACTGACTGTATTCTGGGTTACAGTCTTCTAGTTTTTTCTCTGTACGTGTTTATATATACAGATAACATGGTTGAGGTTATACTCCGTATCAGTTTTCTATGTTTCATTTTTCTTTCACCTTGATCATGAGGATTTCCCTATGCTATTAAGTATTGTTTGAAAATACCATTTTGATGGCCATATAATGTTTTCCCCACATGAACATGCAATAAATTATTTAAGTGTGCTCCTTTTGTTAGGCATTCAGCGTTTGTTTTTGTTTTTGTTTTTCCATTTTTAGGCTATTAAAAATAAACTTGTGATGAACAATAGTGTACATAAATCTTTCTTTTTTCCTGACCATTTTTTAAGAAGAAATTCCCATAGTAAAATTGCTAGGTCAAAGAAAACCAACATTTTTAAAGTTTTTGAGACATATTGTCAAGTCCCTCTCAAAAAAGTTATAATATACACTTTGTATGTATAAAATATTATGAGTCCCTGAAGCATGATACTTGATTATAAAGGCTAATGGCTATTAGATTATTAGCTCTAAGAACTATTTTAAAATTTTGGAGTCTTGGGCCTCTCTGCTATAAGCTCCATCTATAGTATAATTAAGAAGAAACATATCTCTTGAATACCATCTGTGAAGGAATTTGTGCCAAATTATCCAGTTTTCTTTTTTTTTTTTTTAGCTGAGCCATCCTGCCACCTGTTGGCAGCTCAACGGCAACTCAGCTCGGGCTGGCCTCGAACAGCTGTTGCTCAGAGCTCAGCTCTCACTCATTGAGCGAGCTCTTAACCAACTGAGCCACTCGGCTGGCCCCAGTTTTCTTTTTATAAAGCAAATCCATAGGCAGGAATTTGTAGGGGTTTCATTGAACTAGCTTTATTCCTTAAGTGTAGTCCTTAAACTATAATATCAAGTGGGATGTGGTAGGGGTCATGGAGTTACAATTTTTAAACAGCAAAATATGTTTCGGGTGTATGAGAGGATCACCCTGGATTTCACGAGTGTCTGTGAGGTTCTCTCTTCATATTGCAGGATGCAGACCTATCAGTGGGAGATTAGTACAGGCCACAAACGTATCTCCTTAACCATCACTACTGTCACTATTTTTATTTATTGAATGTAAACTCTCAAGACTTCAGGTGTGGCCTTAGGTTTCTATTATGCTCTTTGTTTTGAGCTTTATGGGAAGACATCTATGAGATTGTCTAAAGGAATGGAATGGGCAGGGCATTAGGGATTCGGTTTGAAGTCCAGCTGTACCACTTGCTGGTTGCCTGACAGTGGGCAAATTATTTCATCACTCTGAGACTTACATTTAATTTCCTGGTCTGAATCCACTTTGTAGGGCTGTTGTGAGAACGAAAAGAATAATGGCATAGAACTACTTAGCACAATTTCACTTAAGTTTTTTTATCCTACAGATGCACTCCCACTTTTGTGAAATCACACACACACACACACACACACACACACACACACACAATTTATTGCAGAATTTTTTGAAATAAAAAAAGATTGGAAATAGCCTAAATATCCATCAATAGAAGACTAATGTAATTATGTCAGGACTAGTAGCTGTTGTTACTGCTTTAGGTGTGAAGACCCCCAACAATGTTAGCATTTCTTTAACATCTCTGATTTTTAAAGGCATTTCAATTAAGAAAGTGCAGTTTTGCCTCTTAGCTCTGTATTATGTCATCAGGTGTGTTTTTAATAAGTAGGTGTCTATCTCACCTCAGATTTGATCATTCAGGAAGTATTTATTATGTGCTAGTATTATGCTATAGCTTCACATACTCATTACAAGCTCAAAACGTAAAAATTGTATTCATTTTGGCGTGCAGTCTTTTGGAAATAATTTTCAAATGCTCTTTCATCATGTGGATATGAAATTCTTACAAAAGAACTCATAGAAATCCTCCCTCATACATTTGAAAATACTCTGCACTTGGTCTTATAACTTCTTGGCATACAAATTTATATGATAAATATAAAGCTCATATTATGAATGTCTTGTGAGTAGTAAGAAGATGTTTAAGGTTAAGACCTGAATATATGAGATTATTAAAACATATTTTGGCAAGTGTGGATTTCATTTTGTAAGTGAAAGAATTTGTGGCTTTTCTCTCAGAGTTTATATACATGAATCAAGAGTGAGTCTATCTTGGAGGTAGTGGATATTTGCCTCTTGCAGTATTGAGATGGCTCCATTTTAGCAGACACTCCCAGCTTGTTGGCCCTCACAAGAGATTTCTCTACTACTTTGGGCTTCAGGTCCAGGAGCTACAATGAATTCTGTTGGTTCTACAATAGCTGCCCTTAAGTAATAAAACCAATAGATAATTGGATAAAGAAGACATGGTACATATATACAATGGAATACTAAGAAAAGATGAAATATTGCCATTTGTGACAATGTCAGATTATCATACTAAGTAGAGTAAATCCGACAGAAAAAGTTGAGAACCATATGATTTCACTCATGTGGGATATAAAACTGAAAGCAACAAATGAACAAGACAAACCAACAAACGAAAATGCATAGACACAGACAACAGTTTAGTGGTTACCAGATGGAAAGTGGGGAGGAGAGGTGGTAGAAGAGGTTAAAGGGGGTCAAATATGTGGTGATAGAAGGAGAACCGATTCTGGGTTGTAAACACACAATATAATATGTAGATGATATATTATACAATTTTACATTTGAAACCTGTATGATCTTATTAACCAATGTCACCCCAATAAATATAATTTAAAAATACACAAAATTACATAAAGTAAAAAAATGAAGTAATACAACTGCATTTTTGGAATTGTTTGTTCTCTGAAAAGAAAAAAGACAGGCTTCTGTCAGCCATTTGTTATCACATACTACTTCAAATGAAAAATAACTTGCCTGATTTCCCATCAAGATGGGGAGTAGGTAAATGCTGTGCTTGTATCTTCTCAGGGCCACATCAAAATTACAACTAAACTACACAACAATCATTATTGAGAATCACCTGAAATCTATCTGAATCGAAGTCCTATAACTAAGGACATACAGAAGAAGCAACCTTGAGACTAGTAGAAGGTGCAAGACTCAGAATGGGTTGGTCCCACACCCACCTGTGACCTTTAATAATCAGGAGGGATATCTCAACTGCAGAGTTATACCCTAGAGGAGAAAGGGCCCCAGCCCCACACCCAGCTCCCCATCCCTGGGTTTCAGTGCCGGGGAGAGAAGTCCCCATAACTTCTGGGTTCACAAAACCAAAATAAGCAGCAACTGGCTTTGGGGTGTCCCGTACCTCTGACTGAACAGCCCCAAGCCGGCACTAGCAATATCCAGCCTTGGTCCATGACTTGGCCTCTCAAGGCACCTCCAAGCACAGTGCAGGTGGTGGTCATCAGCAGATTGCTTTGTGGCTTATTCCAGGTGGCCAAGGGCAGGGCACAGGCAGGGGCTGAACTTGGCCTGTGGTGGGTCCCCTCCCATTAGGCCCCAGGGCTGGAATGCCTGGTGGCTAGCTTTGGACCAGCTGGATCATCATCCTGCTGCCTCCAACAATGATATGCCCAAAGGGAGGACTGGGCAGGCACCAGAGCCCTGCTAAAGCAAATCCTGCTCTATAGGGTTAGTCCCTGCACTACAACTCCTCCACTGTAATCACAGCCAGTCCCCACACTAATCAGCCTGAGGGTCAAACTCTCCCAAAGATGTGTAAACAGCAGCCAAGGCTCAACTACAATAGGAGGGCACACACAACCCACACGAGGGACACACCTGGAGCTCCCGGCTCTAGTGACCAGGGAGACTGTACCTCTGGGCTCCACAGGACATCTACTACATAAGGCCACTCTACTAGGACTGGGAGACATAGCAGCCCTATCTAATACATAGAAACAAACACAGGGAGGCAGCCAAAATGGCGAGACAAGGAAACATGTCCCAAATGAAAGAATAGAACAAAACTCCAGAAAAATAAATAAACAAAATAGAGTCAGGCAATCTACCAAATGCAGAGCTCAAAACACTGGTTATAAGGATGTTCAGTGATCTCAGGGAGAACTTCAACAAAGGTATAGGTGACATGAAAATGGAGATAGAAAACATAAAAAGGAACCAGTCAGAAATAAAGAACACGATAACTGAAATGAAGAACACATTAGAGGGAATCAACAGTATATTAGATGAAGCAGAGGATTTAATCAGTGACTTAGAAGATAAGATAGCAGAAAACACCCATACAGAATAGCAAAAAGAAAAAAAGAATTTAAAAAATGAGGACAGTTTAAGGGGTCTCTAGGACAATACCAAGCATAACAACATTTGCATCATAGGGGTAGCAGACAGAGAAGAAAGAGAGCAAGGGATTGAAAACCTATTTGAAGAAATAATGATGGAAAACTTCCCTAACCTGGTGAAGGATATAGGCACAAAAGCCCAGAAAGCACAGAGAGTCCCAAACAAGATGAACCCAAAGGGATCCACACCAACTCACACCATAATTAAAATGCCAAAAGTTAAAACACAAAGAGAATATCTTAAAAACAGCAAGAGAAAAGCAGTTAGTTATCTACAAGGGAGCTCCTATACAACTATCAGCTGATTTCTCAACAGAAATTTGCAGGCCAAAAGGGACTGACATGAAATATTGAAAGTGATGAAAAGCAAGGACCTACAAGCAAGATTACCCAGGAAAGCTATCATTTAGAATCAAAGGGACAAATAGTTTCCCAGACAAGAAAAAGCTAAAGGAGTTTATCATCACCAAACCAGTATTATAAGAAATGTTAGAAGAACTTTTTAAGATGAAAAAAAAAGGACTAAATATATGAATAATAAAATATCAATAACTACATATCTATCAACAATTACTTTAAATGTAAATGGATTAAATGCTCCAATCAAAATACATAGAGTGGCTGAATGGATAAGATAACAAGACCCTTACATATGCTGCCTACGAGATATTCATTTTAGAGTGAAAGACACACACAGACTAAAAATAAAGGGATGGAAAAAGATATTTCATGAAAAGGGAAACAGAAAAAAACAAAACAAAACTGGGGTAGCAATACTTATACCAGACAAACTAGACTTTGAAACAAAGGCTATAGAGACAAAGAAGGATCTAGTAATCCCACTTCTGGGTATTTATCTGAAGAACCCCAAAACACTACTTCATGGGGATGTGTGCCTCCATATGTTCATTGCAACATTGTTTACTATGGCCAAAATATGGAGGCAGCCTGGATATCCCTGAATGGATGAATGGATAAAAAAGAGGTGGGGCATATACAAGTATACAATGGAAGATTACTTAGCCATAAAGAAGGAATAAAATCTTGCCATCTGTGACAACATGGATGGACCTAGAGGGTATTGTGCTGAGTGTAGTAAGTCAGAAAGAGATAGACAAATGTCATATGATTTCACTTATGAGTGAAATGTAAAGAACAAAAGAAACAAACAAATGAAACAAACAAACTCATAGATACAGAGAACATTTTGATGGTTGCCAGATGGGAGGGGTTTGGGGTGGGTGAAAAAAGGGAAGGAATTAACAAGTACAAATTTGTTGTTACACAGTAGTCATGAGGATGTAGGGTATGGCGTAAGGAATATAGTCAATAATATTGCAATAACTATTAATATGTATGATGCCAGATGGATACTAGATTTATCAGTGTGATAGATGGGAGGAGGTTGGGGGCCAGGGTGAAAAAAGTGAAGGCATTAAGAAGTACAAATTGGCAGTTACAATGTAGTCATGGGGATGTAAAGTAAAGCATAGGGAATATAGTCAATAACATGGTCATACCTATGTATAGTGCCAGGTGGGTACTAGACTAGTCAGGGGGATCACTTCTTAAATTATATAAATATCTAACCACTATGCTGTACACCTGAAATTAATAATAAAATAATGTTGAATGACAACTGCAATTGAAAAATTAAAAAATGGGGGAAGGTTAGGGGGAATAAGAGGTCCAAATTTCCAGGTGTAAAACAAATAAGTCATGGGGATGTAATGTACAGCATAGAGAATATAGTCAATGATACTGTGATAACGTGCTACAGTGTCAGATGATTTCTGGACTTATAGTGATCACTTCTGTAGGGATATAAATGTTGAATAACTATGATGAAGCCCTAATATAATATTGTGTATTAGCTATATATATATAAAATTAAAGTTTTTTTGGGTGACAACTGTTAGCAAAGTTACATAGATTTCAGGTGTACAACTCAGTAATACATCATCTGTATATCACATTGTGCGTTCACCACCCAGAGTCAGTTCTCTTTCCATCACCATGTATTTGATCCCCTTTATTCTCATCTACCACCCTGCCTACTTGGACAAAAAGAAGAATGTGTAAAATGTAACATCAAAGGAGGGTAAGAGATGCACAGTGACACTAATACATATTATATTTACAGAGAGCTTTTTTGTTCACCCTCTGACTCCATAATGTATTCATTTGCAACATTTCTTGTGGGGATTATGTTTGTTTTTGAAACTTCTATATAGCCTAAATATGCTCAACTTTAATTATTTCCAGCCTTGTGTTTCTATATGTGTTTATAATGAAGAGTGTTTTAAACTTGCTAAATCTACATTTTTCACATTTTTAATTTTAAAAGTACATGTTACTTCATCTTATTATAAAAGCAATACTTGATTTTTTCAGAAAAAAAGAAAATAATTGCAATTTTGGAATGACAATCTGGAAATATCTATCAAATAAAAACAGTGCAGATATCCTTTGACTAAGCAATTCACTTCTAAGTATTATATCCTACAGATGCACTCCCACTTTTGTGAAATGACACATATATAAAGATTGTCATTGTAGCACTTTTTGCTCTAGCAAATGATTAGAAATAATCTAAGTTCCATTAAAGAGGGACTGGTTAATGTGTTGTAGTCATTTTTGGTTAGGATGACAACATATCAAGGTTTGTCAGAGACAGTCCTGGTTTATGCCTATTGTTTCACTATAATTTATGATAGCATCCTCCTCCCTTTCAAAAATATCTCAATTTGGGCAATAGATTATATGTTTCTCTAATTTTGTCCCACTTGTTCCATGGAATACCATGCAGTCATAAAAAAAGGAATGACGACACTCTATTGGTTAATAATTTTTTTTTTTTTAAGATTTTTATTGGGGAATTGGGGGAGGGGAACAGACAAGTTGCTGTCCTTTTGTTCTTCAGTCTAGTTGTGGAAGATGTTGCTTCACTGGCCCATGTTGGTACCATCATTGCACTCTTCCTCGGTGAGGCAGATCAGTCGCTGGCCACTGGATGACAACTCATGGTGGCTATTGGCAGCTCATTCCAGCTGCCGGCCATTCACTCTGGTTGCCGACCACTCATTGTAGCTTATAGCAGCCCACTGCAGCATGGGCTGCAGCCTACACTGTCGCTGGGACTCACACAGCCCAGCTGCAGGTCACGCTGCCGTTCACCATCTTAGCTGTAGAGGGCAGTGTCACTGGCCCTCATGTGGGATCCAAACCGGGCTGCTGGTGTCCCAAGCCAGCTCCTAACCAATGTGCCACTCAGCCTGCCCTGGTTAATAATTTTAAGGGCCGGCTGAGTGGCGCAGTGATTAAGCGCTGGCTTGGGACGCCAGCGGCCCCGGTTCGGGTCCCACATATGAGGGCCAGTGACACTGCCCTCAAAAAAATAAAAAAATAAAATAAAATAAAATAAATTAAAAAGGTGTACATACTTTGGGTTAGAAAAAGGTGAGCGAGGATGTAGAATATATGTACATAGATTTATATGCACACAAAATACTTCTGGAAAAATATACAAGAAACAAACTATTTAGTTGCCTTGGGAGTGGGAATCTGGGTAACTGGAGGACAGAAGTATGAAGGAAACTTCATGGAATAACATTTTGTGTATTTTTTTAACCATGTAAATAAGTCACTAATCTAAATCAAAAGAATTTTAGAAAGGAAAAAATATGTAACTACACAGAAAAAAAATCACTTAAAAATTATACATCCTAATGCTAACAAGGCTTATTCTGAGTAATTCAACTGCAAATAATATTTTGTAGTCATCTTTTAAATATCTGTATAATTTGGACTTCAGGGTTAAACTGCATAGATTCTTGAAATCATTTTAATGCCTAACATCAGTATATACCAACAGGAGTACATATCACAATAGTTTTCAGCATACATATACAGCACAATACTATTTAACCAATCCCCTGTTGTTGAACATTTATGTTGCTGCTGGTTTTTGTGTTAAACAATGTTGTAGTGGACATTCTTTTACAAAAATCTTTTTGAATGATCCATGTTTTAAGTCTTCAGAATATATTCATAAAAGGTGAATTGCTGACTCTAAGAAATGTAAAATCGTAAGACTTTTGTCTCTTATTTCTAACTCTCCCTCTGAAAGGTAATATAGAATCAATTCACACTCCCACTAGTTGAATATCAGACTGCCAACTTCTTCATGCCTTCTGCAACACTAGATCTTATTATTTGTATTGCCCAACCTGATGGCAAACTGATGGCAAAACAGTTTTTATGCTGTTGCTTTAATTTGCATTAAAAATTTTTTTTTGTAGGTTAAAATTTCCCCCACATATTT
Organism: Aselliscus stoliczkanus; assembly: GCA_033961575.1. NCBI lineage: Eukaryota > Metazoa > Chordata > Mammalia > Chiroptera > Hipposideridae > Aselliscus > Aselliscus stoliczkanus. Next base: position 67,696,240 of record CM066734.1, on the reverse strand, counting down.
TTTGGCCGTTTGTATTTCTTGTCAATAAAAGTTAACAAAAGAAAAATAGACAATTTTTTAGTGGGACAAAAGCTTTAAAAGAATGTCCTGGGAGGCTGGGCTTGTGCTTATTTTTTTTTCTTTTTGCTTGTCGAGATACTCCGATTAAAAGCTGATTTTAGAAATATTAAATCTAAAATAATTATATAAACCTACAGGCCAGCTGCTGTATGAAACCTCTTCATGTCAGGGCTGTTCGCCGCATCTTATTTCCTGTCCTAAAAGAGTCTTGCCCAGTTACAGAAATTAACTGGACATAATTATATCACTACTTCAAATTCTTACACAGTGGTACTGACACAGGCAGGAGAAGTCTTAAAAGCTAATTGCGCTCCCTCAATTATTTTAACAATAGAATGTTGTAGCCTTAAAGATGGGGTGGGGCGATCATTTGTGTTAGGATGGTTTTACCTTAATCTGCTTTTCAAATGGCGCTGAGTCAGATGTCTCGATGTAGTCGCACATTCCATCTGGTGTACAGACGGTCATCATTAATCCAGCAGTTATCTGCATCATGTATATAGGCCCAAACATCAAACACATCAAACTCTTTTGATGTCCTCCTCAATCAGTCGTTAGTTTCAGAAATATTCTCTACAGTGCTGAGTATAACAGCAAAATTGCTTTATGTCCTCCGTCTCCTCCCCCACCACACACTCACACAAGTGTTTTAAGGGAATTAAGACACTTGACTGCTTCAAAGCACACTTGGCCTGGGATGACTGCCTTTCTCTGGGATTCTCTGGGGCATGTGTAACATATAAGAGCTTGTGTAACGTCCCTGCAGCAGTGTGTGTTTCTCAGCACTGTGTGGTCCAGGGTACCCCACAAGACTGCATTTTGAAGGCATTTGGAGATATTGCTGTTGCCTAGAACTGCATCTTCAGGGCAGTATTTCAGCAGCTAACTGGAACTTTCTGGAAGGCACTGCATGGAAAGGGAGAGTACTCCAGGTTCAGTTAATTTTCTCACTTGTAACATTGTGAGGCACATAAGTGTGACTTGCGTTTTTATGGATCAGGTAGCTGAGACCCAGGCCTATGAAGGAAGGAGATTGGATTTTAAAATTCCAATTCTAATGCTTATTCTTACCATATCAAACGAGGTGTCCTGTAGAACAGTGGTCAAGTGAACAAATTTCATGTCAATTTTCAAAGATCATTGTCAAGAGATAAAAAAGACAGGTAAATGTTCATGGAACATTTAATACCATCCTTCTTCCCCCAAATCATGTACTTGACCACAAAGAAAACCTTCAAAAGCTCAGAACGGGGAGATTTAAGAGGAAATACTAATTATAATGCAATGAGTATAGAAAGAAAAATCAAGAAGGCAATTTGAAAAACCATATCCACTTGCAAATTATGAAGCATACTCATTGATAACCCTGGGATCAAAAAGGATACAAAGTTAAAATTATTGGGAATGGAAAAAAGACCATTGTGTTATCAAAACTTCTAAATACAGTAATTGTACTCAGAAGAAATGTTTTATTCTTTTTTAAAGAATAAAGAAAACCTAGGGCAAATTATTCATTAGTTTAGGGAATAAAGAGGGACAAAATAAACCTAAAAAATTAGTAAAAGGGAATTAGTAAGATAAAAGCTGAAATTAAAGACATGGAAGAATGGATGAATAAATCCAAACGCTCGTTCTTTGGAAAGACCAATAAAATAAATAATCCCTTTGCAAGCCCAATTCAGGAAAAAACAAGTAGAAAAGAATACGAAACAACGAAAAAGGGAAGAAATAGCAAAACAGTAGCTACAAAATAAAACCATTTTGAGACTTGTGTAAACAAACCTACAGTGAAGAGGTTTGAAAGCTAATGGAAAAGGGTGATTTCTTAACAAAATAGATATTATCAAAATTGATTCCAAGAGCAGTCCAAACCCTGAAGATGCCAATTACCACAGAGTAGACTGGAAGGTAATTAAGGAGACCAGATGGTTACAGAGCAAACCTTTAAAGAATGAATAATAACAATATTATTTAAACTATTGCAAGTGAATTAAGAAAAACTTACTGAAGTGTACTAGCTGATCCTAATATAGTGAGTACATATGCAAGAGCACGAATTCCTGCCTGAAAACTCATGGTGTGATGGGGAAGTAAGTCATAGCATAGGCTCTAACCATAATACAGAGCCGAGTATGGACGTTACTGCCACTGTGTCAGGCAGAGCCGAGGGAGCATGCCCAGAGGCACACAGAGGATGTTATGGAAGGTGGTATTTAAGGTCTCATTTAGAATACCCTTCTCAGAGGCTAGGTGTGAACTAACATTTATGAACTCACCAAAACATTATTGATAACCTATTGACATTTGGTTTGTGCATCATTTTGAAACTAATGAGGTTTATGTCTTTACATGCTGTGTACACAAATTTATATACTAGGAGGCAATGCTGTGAAGAGGTAAAAAGCAAGGGCCCTGGGATCAAACGGCTCATATTTGATTCCGGGTTCTACCATTTATTAGCTGTGTGTGCCCCTGAGGAAATTACATTACCTCTCTGTACTGCACTTTCTCATCTGGAAAATCGGGAAAATAAAAGTACCTACCTCAGAGTATTATTGGGAAGATTAAACATATAAATACACATAAATAGCTTAGAATAGAACCTGTCACAAAGTAAACACTCAAGAAGCCGAAGATGATTGCTGATAATGATGGTGATATTTTAAATTATCACCATCATCTTTATCACAATTTTTGAGAGACGTAGGAATGACTACTATGGCTTTGAGTCAAACTGGCATACCTTTGAGCATTGTCATGAACACTGTGTAACCTTAGGAAGTTATTGACTTTATTTTTTTTTTAGTTGTGGTAACATATGTATAGCATAAAAATTGCCATGTGAACCATTTTTCAGTGTACAATTCAATAGCACTGAGTTAAATTTTCTTCACACATTGTGTAATCACCACCATCCATCTCCAAAATTGTGTCATCTTCCCAAACTGAAACTCTGTACTCATTTAACATTAATAGTAATTCCACTGAACTTAAACATCATCTTTTTCCACATTTGTTAAGGTAAGCATATGTAGAACTAGGCTTTTAGAGTTAAATGTGATAGAAATTGCAAAGCCCCAAACATCTTATAGGGTCTCAGTCCTTTTCACCCATTGGCTTCACCCCCATGGATACACCCTCAAACCTGAGTGCACAATTGAGGGTCTTTTGCAGCCATGTTCGTGGCCATGTACAATCCTATGCTCACCACCACCCCCTTTTTCTGCTGATTTTTTTCTCACATATCTTGTTTTGTGAGCATGAACAGCATATGCAGCGTGTTAACTCTTTTCAGATGCCAAGAATGTGTTAGGTGTTATTTGTGAGAGATCATTTGCCAATTAGATTTCTTGTATAAATTAAGCCAAACATTAACTTGGAAAGAGGAAGCCAACATCCGTGGAAATTGTATTATTTTGAATATACTTTAAAAAAAAAAAAAGTTCCTTGAAGATGAAATGTGGTTTCCACTTATGCATGATTACAAAGTAGAGATTTCTGGAGTTATTTGAGGATAATCTTTTCTCCACACCTTTTTTGAGTTACATAGAAAAAAAAATTGGAATAGTAAAGGCAGCCCCAACTTGGATTAGGAACCTGATAAACTTGAAAGAATGAGAGAAGTGGCAATGATTTTACCAGATTTCTCTTTTTGGCTTCAAATTCCTCATCTGCATACCACTTCTTCCTTTTCACATACGTTTTAATATCAACACAACTTTTTCACTGAACTTTTCTCCAGCCCGAAATTTTAAGTACTAAAATTATTTCAGGCCATGGTGTATGTTGATGAGGGCAAAAGTTGCTTTTGGTATTTTACTTTGAGGTATTTCCTTTCTTGCTTGCTTTTTCACCTTCTCAGTAGAGAGGTTGTGACCTCTCAATATGATAGGGGAAATGGTATTTAGATATATCAATATGGCTCCTGCTTTGCACACTCATTTGCCCTCTAAAAGCCTGTTTCTTTTTCTAATGTCATCCACATGTCTGACCTACACTATGACGTTCTTTATTCCTGGGGTCACCCCTAACTAGTAAATCATTGTCTTAACTTGCAGCCTTATAAAGACCCGTGTGAAGTGTATTCTTATTGTGAAGCTTTAAGGATGCAGAGATGAACCAGACTCTGGCTCTTTGACTCCACATGTCTTGGAGGTTGGCATTGCCAGTGGAAAAACCGATTGGAGGGTCTCACCAAAAGCTGATAGCATTAGATAATAGGCCACAACCAAAGGGTGATATCACTTTTATTTGTGTGTGATGTGAAAGTATAAACCATGTTTCAGTAGTTCATCTGGCTCAGGGTTTCTTAAATGGTTTTGTGACATATTAGAAAGTGTATGATGAAAAAACTGTTCTGAAGTCCAATAAGTTTAAGAAATGCTGAATTAAAATTAAAAGAGTTTCTTTGTAAGGAATTTCCAAAAATTGTTAGTCTAAGTATTATGAACTCCACGGGGGATATTTTATGCCGCATTTTCCAAATTTTATTTGATTTAGAACCCCCTAGGACAATTAATTTCATGAACTGATCCTAGAAAAAGTACTTCATACCCCACTGATGAATGTCACTGTGGTCGCCTTCAAAGTCCTCCCCTTGGGAAGCTATGCACCGACCACCAGTACCTAGTCCACCCTTGAAAGATGTTTTGGGAAACTTTTTCTGGAATGGCCATCAGAGCTGTTGTCATATTATCCTTAATGTCCTGAATGTCATCAAAATGTCTTCCTTTCACTATTTCCTTTATCTTTGGTAAAGAAAGAAGTCATTGGGGGCCAGATCAGGTGAGTAGGGAGGGTGTTCCAATACAGTTATGTGTTTACTGGCTAAAAACCCCCTCACAGACAGTGTCGTGTGAGCTGGTGCATTGTCGTGATACAAGAGCCATGAATTGTTCGCGAAAAGTTCAGATCATCTAACTTTTTCATGTAGCCTTTTCAGCACTTCCAAATAGTAAACTTGGTTAACTGTTTGTCCAGTTGCTACAAATTCATAATGAATAATCCCTCTGATATCAAGAAAGGTTAGCAACATCATTGCAATAAGTTCATGATCTTGATTGTCAGACCTTGTATACTCGAGGATAATGATTTATAAATTATTGTAATGAAGAACAAAGTTGTGATAAAATTTACATAACATAAAATTTACCATTTTAACCATTTTTAGATCTACAATTCAATGGCATTAATTACATTAACAATGTTGTTGCATTCATCACCACTATCCAATTTCAGAACTTTTCTATCATCCCAAACCGAAACTCTGTACCCATTAAACAATAACTCTCCCTTCCCACATATCCCCAGCCTGCGGTAACCTCTATTCTACCTCTGTTCTGTCTCTATGAATTTTCCTATTCTAGGTACCTCACGTAAGTGGAATCATACAGTATTTATCCTTTTGTGTCTAGCTTATTTCATTTGGCACGTGTCTTCAGGGTTCATCCATATTGCAGCATGTGTTAGAATTTCCTTCCTTTTTAAGGCTGAATAATATTCCATTGTATGTATATACCATATTTTGTTTATTTGTTCATCTGTTGATAGACAGACTGTTTGGTTTGTTTCCACCTTTTGGCTATTGTGAATATGAACATTAGTGTGCAAGTTTCTGTTTGAGTCCCTGCTTTCAATTCTTTGGGGTATATACCTAGAAGCAGAATTGCTGGATCATATTGTAATTCCATGTTTAACTTTTTGAGGAACTGCCAAACTATTTTCCACAGAAGCTACATACACCATGATACATTCCCACCAGCAATGTACAAAGGTTCCAGTTTCTTTACTTGCTTGCCAACACTTGTTTTATTTTTTGTGTTTTTATTTTTAATTTAAATAGCCATTCTAATGGTTATAAAGTAGTATCTCGTTATGGTTTTGATTTGCCTTTGGCTATTGTTGTTTGCTTAATTTCTAATCCAGTTTGGACTGATATGTGATCCAATTGCTTTAAACTACACAGTTCACACGACATGCAGTTTGGGCAGCATCCAAACACCCTGTTCAATGAGATGTGTCCATTGATCACACACTTGGATGTGGTTCAAATTGTTATAAAAATTTCTAAATATTGATTTTTAATTCTGCATTTTTCTCCTCATGGACTAGTACCAAACTCACAGCAGATGACGGAGTACAGTTTGACTACCACTGCTGTGAGAAATGCTGAAGTCATAGTTTACATGTCAAATATATGAGTATTGTTCAATAAGGTGTGATGGATAGTTTAGGCAATTTTATTCTAACATAACTAACAGCTATTTTTCACTTAATTCCCAAAATGCAATTAGTGAATTATGCTGGAAAACAATTTAGCAATATAGCATAATAATGCTTATGTTGACTTTTAGGGTTAATTTGAGTAATTTGGGGAATAGTTCAGTAATTTTTTAGAAGGCCTTAGAATCTAGACAGTTTTTCCGATAGGCTCAAGTCCCATTTCTTCTGAGATAGCATTGTGGTATTAACCCTCAAGTGGGCTTGAATGTCAAGTCTTTGAGAGGAAAAGCAGCTGCTGCAGGGATGGTCTTGGGTCAGGAATCCAGAAAGAGATAAAATCAAGGTGATGGAACCTTCAGGGTTGTACATTCTGTTTCCCTAAATGTCTTGAGGGAAAAAGATCTTTGACTGCTATATTGGTGAGGAATTGTGCTTGAAAAATCCCTTCCAACAGAGTTTGTTAAATAACTCATGCCTGCCTCATTCTGTGATTGGTCTTCTTGGCATCGGACCTGTTAATGTCAGGAAATTGAGGCAGCATTACACTGAGTGCATAGACTCTTTCAGAATAACATCTTTAAAGGAAAACTAAATTTGATCAGTTGTATTTTGAATGCCAAAAAACAAAAAAACAATGGTGGTAGTAATTCTGTATTCTACTCTGTAGGAACTTTGAGAGAAAAATCTGCATCTGGTCTACTTTTGTGAAGGTGGCCAATGTTGCTAGTTTTGTCTGCCCTGGGACTCTTTCCTAGGGAATCACTTTCTTATTCTTTTGGAAACTCTTCCACCCTCCCCATTCCTCCCTCACCATTGATTAAAATGATTCATGGTCTCTTTTACCCCATCCCATTAGTCACTGTGGGAGGGAACCTGACCCTAGGCAGGCCAGTGCATTGAAAGCAAATAAGCCAAATGCAGAGTGAGCAGACAAGAGATCAAGCAATTCCAGGTTCTAAATACATGAGTCCCTGGTTCTCATTTATTTCAGGGGGTCAACTTTATTCCCACCCTGCCAACCCCCTGTGGCTGGGATGTACTAAGCTCTGTAATCCAATATAGGCCTATTTCCATCTGGGGTTCTCTCACTTGCAAATAAGAGTCCCAACTCTTACCATGACCCCTTCCTGCCTAAAGCATTTACCCCATTGCCTTTCATACAATAAGTATGCAATAAATATCTTTGGGGGTAAAAAATTGTTAAACCACAGTTAATATAGCATACTGCTGGCTATTTGATCTTCATTCTAACATAGCTGCATTTTGCTGCCATTGCTGGAAAAATGTTAACAGATTGTTTTCAAATGCTGTAAAATATGCAGCTTCATATTCTTTTTTAAAAAAAGTTATTAGGTACAGAACTTGGGATGGGCGAAGTGAAGCGATTTAACTCTTGGGGGCTGATGACATCTATCTATTGATGGAGAAGAGGTGAAGGCATGGCAAAGAAACTGAAGAAAGCAGAGCAGGCTTGTAGAAACCTCTACAAAGACTGGCAGAGGGATTGACCACGGATGCCCAGAAGGATTACCAAGTGAATCCAAGGTGCCCACTGAAGTGGCAGCTCCTACATTTGTAGCAGCAGCCAACCCCGTAACAGCACCATTATTCCCAGGAGCACCAGGAGCACAGCATTAGGGATTTAGGATCATCAGTGAATAATACTCCTCTCTTCCTCCTCCCCCACCAGCTGAGGCATAGACACAGGAGTCGGATAGAGATCAAAATATCAGGTTTACTTCTCATGAAACAAATAGGACAGCATAGATTTTAGAGCTGCAGCCAATTGGGTTCACTAATCCTCACTCCTCTGAGTGAAACAAATTTATCCATCCATTCCTGGCAAAGCTGGACAACCGCAGGCCTCCCTACGGAGAGAGGCCCCATACCACGTGGCAGAGGCAAGACACATGTGTTCTACAGACAGACTGTCTTCCACGGTGAGGAAATCCGGAATTGGCTGAGCTGAGCTTGCCCATTCCTTCTCCCAAACCAACCTCAGCGAGGAAGAGTGAGGGGCCTCATTGTCCCTCCGTGGAGAAACATGAGGAGTGGGCATACCTGATCCCTCCGCTGGTAGAGACAAGAGATGGTTGGGTTAGGCTCTTTTCCAAGGATGACTGTTCCACCTGTGCTATATAGTCCTTGTTCCCTAACAGAAAGACAGAGAAGAGGGATGGTGAAGATGCAGGCAGCGGAGTAGTTGAATAGTCACACTGGTCTGGATGGATCAGGAAGGAAATCAGGCAAGGTAGGGCAAAGGACATGGCCTGAGGGAAAAGGGCAAAGTCGGGAAAGAAAGTGCAGCTATTCTGGGAGAGAAGGAATGAGAAAACTTGAGGGAAAGGGGCTAAGTCCAAGGAGTAGGATGCTGGAGTTCAAGTTTCCCCAGGGCAAGTCTGGTGATGATTTTGATCCTGAAATGGAGGGTGTAAGTAGAGACCATTGGAACTAAGGAAGTCCAAGAACTGTAAAGCCACGTTGTTGAGCAGGTTGCCCCTGTAGAACTTAAAGTCATCTAAAATGTTGACTACATTAAGGGGTGAGCCTGGTGCCAGAGTCCTCCATGATTGTGACAGAATTAATGAGTAAGCTACAAGGTAATTGTGGAGAAAAGCTGATGGCTCAAACCTCAGATGAAGTGAGGATTGCTTATAAGGGTGATGACAGCAGGGGTGAAGAAGATGGGGGACAAGGGAGCTCTAGGACAAACAGGGTGCCATGTTTTTTGTTACCTGCAGCTTTCCTGAAAGAAACGTTTAGCCAACCTTCCTTTGACCCGCCATACCTTATCTCATAATTTCTTCTCTGCTAAACTTCCCAGAAGTCTCTCTGTGTTTTCTTCATCATTTCTATTCTACCTGACTTCTTAACTTCCTGCAGTCTGGTTTTTACCCTGTCGTTTCACTGAAATTCTCCCAAAGTCAGCAAGGTCTTTCTAATCAGAAAATTCATTCATTGATGACTTAACAGTTTACATCCTAATAGAAGTAAGTGTCATAGTGGAAAACATTTATTGTGCCAAACACTGTTTATTCTAAGCACTTTACATGTATGTTCATACTCTACACAATAGCCCTATGATATTACGAATATCATTTTTATGCTATTCATTCCATGCATATTTATTGAATGTTTACTTATTATGTCAGAGATTGTTCTAGGTAATATCTAGGTAAGAAAAAGATACGTGTGATGTCAGGGGCGGGGGGAGCCAGGGAAGTAGGGCAGTGGATTGGGGGGAGGGGTGTTGTCACTTTTTGAGGGATAAAAAGTGTAACTATTGCACTGTTTTGTATACCGAAACTAATAAAAAAATAATAATAATAATAAAAAGAGTAGTGCAGAGGCCCTGGCAGGGGCCTACCTGGCTTGGTTGAGGGCCAGTAGGGAGTTGTGCCTGGCTTCAGGGAGAGAGGACGTGGTGGAACCGGGGTCAGAGAGGTAGTGGGCAGCAGATCCTGCAGGGCCTTGTAGGTCATTGTAAGGACTTGGACTTTTAGAAGAAAAAACGGCCACAGAAACCCGGTAAGCAGCTTGCCCAAGGTTATTCAGCCAGTACGTAGAAGAGCTGGGATCCTAGCTGTGATGCTGTAGCATTTGGCACTGGACACACATGGGGCTCCCTACACAGTGCTCTTGTTTGGCTTCCCTGGCAGCCTTGTCTGGTTCTCTCCATGCTCTCAGTTACTTCTCCCCATCCTCTAACTCTCCTCAAGTGTCAGTATTCTGAAAGGTCCTGTTTTAGTCTCTCTTGTTCTGCCTGAACTCTCCTGGGCAATGCCATGCTCTCCCCTCCTTCTGCTATGTGCACGTCCTGGTGACTTCTGTTGGGGCCTCATTTCTGAGCTCCAAGTCCAAATATAAGCTCTCAATGGGCTATGGCTCTTTGAATATAAAATGTTCTAAACTTATTTCAGTTTCTCACAAATCTCCTCCTCCTGCATTCCTTCAGATGGGTCTCAATGGCTTAAACCCTCTGCATCACCCCAAACCCCCTCCTCCTCCTCATCCTCTACTCCCAAATCCACTCAACTGCCGAGCCAACAAGGGGTGTTCACGCCCTCTCTGTCTGCTTCACTCTTACTGCTTCTGGGTACATTCAGGCTTTCCACATCTCTCCCTGAACTCTTGTCTTAATCTCTTAAACAGACCCTCTCCTCCACCTAGTGAGTCTTTCCTACTGCCACCCGACATATTCTCCTAAGTTAACAGTCAGATTCCAGGACTCCTTTCATTCTCATGAGGAATCCACTGGCCTTGATTCCCCACTGCGTAGGGAATAGTCCAAATCTATGGCAGCACCCTCACAGCCCTCCTCAAGCTGACCTCTCATTATTTTCTTCCCCTCCCCAACCTTTCATTCTCTCTGCAACTGCGATGCTTCTGTTCATTTCCCATCCATAAAAATTTTCCCTCGCCTTCAAGCAGCCACCCAGCTGTCACCTTCTGGGTCAAACCTCCCCAGAATTCCTCCAGGCAGACCGAGCCCCTGTTGCCTCTCAGGGGAAGGCCTGGTATCCTCATTAAGTGCTCCCGGCAAATATAAATGCATTGAAAGCCTGCGAGTGCTAACTGTTGCTGGGTGTCCGCCAATTACCAGAGCTTGGCTGGAACCCATACAGTCTGAGAGAGCGACTGTGAACACACGGCAGGTACAGGAAATCCCCAAATTCTATTAATTGTGGAGTAAGTTCTTCCTGGAGATATTTTGGTAATGTGATTCTTCAGTTTTGAATTTTATAATTGCATTTCTGTTAAAGGGAGTTTCTTTGCTTCAAATATAGAAAAGCTAACCAATACACACGTACCCGCGTGCGCACACACACATTGTTTTTAAAAGCCCTATAGTTAGAACAGGACCGGCCAAGTGGCGCGGTGGTTAAGCGCTGGCTTGGGAAGCCAGTGGCCCCGGTTCGGTCCCACATGTGAGGGCCAGTGACACTGCCCTCAAAAAAAAAAAAAAAAAAAAAATTTGAGCCGGCCGAGTGGCGCGGTGGTTAAGCGCTGGCTTAGGAAGCCAGCGGCCCCGGTTCGGTCCCACATATGAGGGCCAGTGACACTGCCCTCACCAAACAAACAAAAAAACACACACAAAAAAATAAATAAAACAAAAAAAAATAAAAGCCCTATAGTTAGAACAGAAAAAGAAACATTAGTGCTAATTACAGATTTTTCAAAAAAGATCTCGGTCTTCTGTGTAATACTCGCAAATCTTCCTGAGATATCCTAATTCTTATCAAGATTTTTAAAGCAAATAGTTACTACAGAAAATGTATTAAAATAAAAAATTCACCAGCTGTAATTAATCCCAGTTCACATTTTGATGTTTCCACTTGTCTTTTCATTGATAGAAACCAAAAATTATATGGATGTTTTATATATATTGCATTTTAAATACCTAGCAGTATAGGCATCTGGATTCATTTGAAACTCAAATGAGTATTATCTTCATTTTCTGTAAACTCCAAATCCACCACTATGTTGGCCTTTCCCAGCTGGCTGTAAAGGAAATAAAACCAAAGAGATCAGGCAGAGAAGGGGGCTTCTCACTACCTGTCTGCTTTCTGGAGAAAACCACTAAATAAGTGCTGGTGCTTTCCTCAGAGCCGGAAAGCTGCCTGCTGCTCAGAAGCGTATCAGTGGGAGAGATCCCCATTTCCAGTGGGGAATGACATCTGGAGAAGGGGAAAGGTAGTGAGCAGGTCCTTGCTTGCCTTCTGAAGACAAGAGGGAAGAGGCCATGATGTGTCTCAGGGGGCTGCACTGGAGTGAATTACTGAACCCCCTCCCTCCCGTGGTCCTTACTGCCTTGGGCCGGGGAAGCCTTTTCTCTGACCTCTGGAACCCTCCATCCTAGTATGGCCGAAAGGGAAGCGGCACGTGTGCTTGGTGTTTGGGAATAGGATCCCAGTGAATGTTGTTGTGCACAGTGGTTAGGTTTCACAATATAATTAGCCACCCCCTTCAGGTGCATTTTGGATTAAGTAGGCTTTTCTGAACCAAACTGGGAACCATCATGCAAAGATCATTTCTCTGGGCTAATTACAAATGATGACTTACCAGCAGCTACCTTACAAATGGGCTTCGGGCACATCGCCTGTGCCTAAGTTTGAGGCTGCCCATATAAAGATGCCAAGTTGGCAGTTAATAACAGTAACTAAACAATAACAGCAGCTGCTTTCCCCCGCTATCTCCATGTAACTGGCAAGGGCTATAAATACACGCTGTGTCTGTTTTTCATGGATGGATAAACTGTTCTTATGTCACCTTCCATAATCCTTTCTTGACCTGAGTTTGACAAGAATGTCATAATAATAATTTCCATGTAATGAGTGTCCAGAAGGTGCCAGATACTGGGCTGTGTTCTTACTGTATATTTTCTGTAATTCTGATGTTCCTATAAGATTGATGGCATTCCCTACTTAAGGTTAGAAATGTGAGGATTGGAAAGGTTAGGAACTATGCCCAAGGTGACATAGCTGTTGGGTTGTTGGAAAAGTCATGACACATTTTTGCAACAAAAAACATAGAAAAACTACATAATGACTTTTCTGACAACCCAATAATAAATGGATGAGGCTGGGATTCTAACTGGAGTCCTACTGATTCCAAAGCTGTTCTGCTTTGACATATTTTTGACATATTTACTATTCTCTCATTTCCATTGTCTAATTTGAAGTCAGACCTGTTTGTGTGTATCTTGAACAATGCCAGCTATTTGATGGATCATGAAAACTGATCATGCGGATAAGATACTTTTGTTGTATCTCATCATTATTTCATCTAGTAGGATGTCAGCTCCGAGAGGATAGGAAATTTGGTTTTTGTTTTTCTTTTTCATTCTTGTAAGTGCCTAGAACATAGTACTTATTTTATTTTCAATGTTAGGAAGTACCTACTATAGGCTGGGGACACTGCTACACTCTGGAGGTAAACACCATCCCGAGCCTTTCTTCATCTTGCCTTTGGAGCGAGAAGGGAGCGGAGCAAAGGACAAGGACTTATTCAGAGAAGTGGTCCCCAAGAGGATGGATAGCTCAGGCCTCAACCCTGGGACCCTGGGGAATATTTGCATACACACAGCAGGCCCACAAATTAGTGAAATGGGAAACAACTGCACCAAGAACGAGGAGGAATTAATGCATGGTAGTTACATAAACAGCAGTATAAATCCATGTATTATTATTAGTCTAGCACAAAATGAACTCTTTTAGGAACTTAATGTTATGCATCTGTGTTGGATTTCGGTTGATGTCGCAGTACTTTCTGGTTAGTTAGAAAAGGTAACTTTCCAGCAGTAGCACTTGAGCATTTATCTTAGTAACTATGCAATAGTTGTCTCTGAGGTGACCATTTTTTTTCCTTGAATTTTATGAAATTGCTTTTGCTAGCAAAGTCATAGCCCAATGAGGTTGAATACCTTTCTACAAATTTAAAAACCCTTTTTCTAAAACTTTTTTCAAAAATTTTCAAATGTACAGAAAAGTTGAAGAAAATGCATGGTGAGTACCGCATAACCGTTTGCCTGTAACAGAGCCGGTGGACTACAGCCTGTGGGCCCAAGCTACCCAGTGCCTGCTCTTATAAATAAAGTGTATGGGAATATAGACACTCCCATTCATTTATATATTGTTTGGCTATTGAGTCATTTTGACAAAGACCACCATAGGCCCAGAAAGCCATATTAATTTGTGGCCCTTTACAGAAAAAGTTTACCAATCCCTGATCTAGATTTCACCAATTTTTGATATTTTGCCATATTTGCTGCATCTCTCTTCTGGACAGGCAGACATTCTTCTCTCTCTGTCTCTCTCTCCCTCTCTCTCAAGTATATACACACACACATACTTACACACTCACCCACATATTTTCTCCCTGAACCATTTGAGATTATGTTGTAGACATTTTGATAACTCATCCCTAAATAATTCACATTTGCTTAAAAATGAAGGCATTCTCTCATATAACCACAATCTCATCATCATCATGACTAAGAAAATTAACATTCATTCAATAATACCATCCAACATATAGTCCATATTTAAATTGGACTTTCATAGCTTTATTTACTTTTCCTTTTTTAGATCTAGGATCCTATCAAAGGTAATGAATCATGTTTGGTCATCGTGTCTCTTTTAATCTTCAATTTTTACTCTTCAATACCGTTGGCTTTTCTCAAGAGTCCTTAAAAATTTCTTCGAAGCCCTACAAAAGCATAATACGTCTGGAATACTACATTAGTAAGAGCTAACTATAATGGTCATGTAAATCAATGTCTTCCACTTCTCGCTTGGAAATGAGACGCCGTTACACTACTTGGCTTCTGAAGCGAAAACACTCATCATAAGCATAATGTGAGTTTTGCTTGGAATTATACATGTGGAAAAATCTCAATGTGAAGAGCAAGGCAGATGGGAATTTGCAAGTTGCATTTTATGTAATTAAAGGCACAGTCCTTTCCGCCGACTCAGGTCGTCAGTGCCCCTGTTAGCTCTTGGCTGGAGGACTCTCTTCCTTCTGGCTTTACTCCTGACTGGAATTTGGCTCCCCTCCAGCATCATTAGGTTACAGCAAGGAGCTGAAAGGAGACCTGCAGTTATTTAAGTCTCCCAGCCCAAATTGTTCAGGCCTGCTGGCAACACAGTGCTTTTGTATTTGCAGTCTGTGTGCGGGATGTGGCGTGGCACTCAAGCACGCATCTGGGAATGCATATGGGGAGCGCCCCTCCTTGTCTTTCTTGAGAATCTGAGGTGCCCCAGTGATGGACCTCTTATGAGACGACATGGTGCTCACAGGTCTGATCCTTTTACTGTGGTCCCAAATGATGCCTAGAAAGTGCCAGGACTCATCCTTTTGCTTTCCTCTGGGCAGGAAGCCCTCAGAGCTCAAGGTCAACCAGAAATATAGGTGCATGCCCTAGAAGAGACTCACTCAGGACATCTATACATCTCTGGAAATGGGCGGGAAAAGACAAAAACTCCAAGGAGAAATTTGATCATTTTAAAACATGCAAAATAATTGCAAGAGAGACTGGCCAGGGTATAGATGACTTCAGAGTATAATCAGCCCATTGTGCCCCTACAAGATGTCTTGTGAATGACACAGGTCTTATAAATGATGGCACATCTCACCTGCCGAAAAAATGCAGGGACACAGAAAAGATGCAGGAAAGAACACATTCTGGGATGGGCCACCCTCCATGGGGGGAAAGTGAGATGGTAGTGTCTGCTCTTTGGTTTCCCTGTCTCCTGTCTTGTTCCTCTTAAGTTCTTCCTTCACCCTCTCTACCCCCGACCCAGGCCTACCCCCAACCATCTATTTCTGCTGCAGGTCTGGGCACTCACTTCTCAGATCACAGACCCTCTGTGACTTCCACAGCCTGCCCTCTGGGATCAGTCACTGATTCCATAGCATCCATCTTTCTTTGGTGCTGGCCTCAGATTTGAAGCTTGAATTCTTCATGTATGCCCTGTTGTTTTGCATTTCCATCCTTTGTTGGTTGTGTGAACTTGGGTAAGTTGCTTCATTGTTCTGTGCCTCAGACTGCTCCTCTGTCAAGTGAAGACGATAGTAGTACCTACCTCCTAAGGCCGTGCAGGGGTTAAATGAGTTAATAGATGTAGACTCTTGGAAGAATTCTTGGCATATAATAAGGGCTACATAAAGGTTAGTGATTTATTGCTATTGCTATTGCTGTTTAAAGCCTGGGTGTATTAGTTTTTTTATTGCTGCATAAAAAAATTACTGTAAACTTAGCAACTTAAATCAATACCCATTTATTATCTTAGTTTCTGTAGATCAGAAGTATGGACACGGCATGACCGGATTCTTTGCTCAGGGTCTCACAGGGCTGAAATCAAGGTGTTTGGCAGGTGCTGAGGTCCTATCTGAGCTTTGTCCAAGCCTCTTCCAAGCTTATGTGGTTGTTGACAGAATGCATCTTCTTACAGCTATAGAACTCAAAGCCATCAGGAACCCTGACTTCACCTTCTTTTAAAATCTCCTCTGATTAAGTTAGACCCAATCAGATAATCTTCCATTTGATTAAAAGTCAGTTGGTTAGTAACATAATCACAGTGATATCCCCTCATATTCATGGTTCCACTGGCTCTCAAGGGAGGGGATTACATAGCTTCTGTACACCAGAGGATGGGAATTCTTGAGGGTCATCTTGGAATCCTGCCTACACACCGGATAGTTGGGGAAAACTCTGCTTTCTGTTTGCTTAGTTGAATTGCACTTGGGTGAATATATGATTCAGTAACCACCACCATCATTTTGGATTTCTGTAGCATCTTTCTTATAATATTGAGACGGATTCACATTGATCTGACTCCTGTAACCAACTTTTACCATTCCTCTCAGTGGTTTTCACTAACTGATGAGGCCAGTTAGCTTGTCAGAAGCTTTTTAGAAAGAGGACAGTCAGGGACTTGTAACTGATGAACCTGCTGCCAATACCCTGGAGTTCCAAAAGGATGACCCACAATTCCAATCCCTTCCAGAACTGCTAGTTATTTTTATTGACTCCCAACAACTGAAGACCAGAACTTTCCTTAATTGTCAATTGTGCCTGCTACTCGGTCAGTTCAGAGTAAATTTGTGCCTGCTAGAGAAAATGTTCACTTTGAGGAGGGTCTTTTGCATTATTTCCCAAAGCTGTCCTTGCATCTCTTTTTTCCTTTTCCAATTAAGTCTAGAATGTATTCTCATTTAATTCAATTTATAGTCCACAAAGAGGTATTATCTATGAAAACCCACTGATAAAGGAAGCATTTTAGAAGATCAATTAAAAACATCTTGTTGTTGGGCTGGTCGAGTGGTGTGGTGGTTGGGCGCTGGCTTGGGGGGCCAGCGGCCTCGGTTCAGGTCCCACATGGGAGGGCCAGTGATGCTGCCCTCCAAAAAAAAAACAAAAAAACATCTTGTTGAAGATGACACTCGGGTAGTAAAACCTTTTTTTTAAAATATCAATTTTGAAACATATTCTAGATAATAAGATGTGGACAAAACTTTGAAACAACAGGGAATATCTGTTTTTTTCAGTACTGTTCTCCCAAAGGATGCTAAGTTCCGCTTTTCAATGATATTTTACAGCTTTATAAAAATGTGTTAAGATAAAGGGAACAAATGAATTTGCATGGCTGGAGGTTTAAAAGTTTTAAGTGTCTGTTTACTCGGGTATGTCCTAACAAAGTATGGTTTTTTTAAATCCAGAAAGCCATGACTTAGACCTGACTCTTGCTGCCTTAATGACTGACATCCTTCCAGCAGTTTGGACTATTAAAGATGAAAGGCTGGCTTATAAAGATAATATAAAATAATATAGACTTGGATTTCTTTTCTTCCTTCCAGGACAATATCATCTTATTCTTGAGAGGTTGTAAAGAACTGGGCCTTAAAGAATCTCAACTTTTTGACCCTAGTGACCTACAGGATACGTCCAACAGAGTAACAGTCAAGTAAGTAATGCATGATTTATGGTTGAGGGAAACCCATTTATGATTTGATTTGCAGTTTTGTGATGATGGTGTATGGTCTAAGAGGCAGAGAATTAGGCGTGCCTAATAAAATTAAAATGTGAAGGTAAAGATCAAGCTTTGAAAGCAAGACACACTGGCCTTCCCTCTGTGTATAGCTTTAATTCTGATCAAACATAATATTTTTTGAAATGCAAAAATCAATCACCCGTATAGACTTAGAATGTTACCAAGAAAGAGTAAAATGTTACAGTGAAACTTAACAGAGGAAGAGGCTAGCAGGAAATATGCAAAGAATCTGTGTGTGTTAGACAAAAAGCTTTTATTGGTTCCATTTGGGCATTTCAATAGGCCCTAGAAGACTGCAAACTTGGTAAACAGAGCTGAACTCTGTTTATTATGCAAAGAGAGAATAGATCATGGAGAAATCGCTTCTTCATTAGTATTTGGAACTGTTTTCTCCTATGTGTCAATGATCAAGTTCTTTGAAGATGGATCATTGGCCATTTGACTACTGTTGACTGTTGAGCCTTGTTTGGAGCCAAAGAATTCTTGGGAAAGAATATCAGAAAAAGAAAAAGCAGTGTGCTTCTTTGTAAAGAAATAGCTCAGGACCAGATTAATGAGATAAAAAGTCTTAGGAGATGGTTGAAATAACTTACCTGTAGTTTTGAAGTCCTTTAGAGTCTACAAATTTCACATAAAACATTTTCCACTTTAGTCAAACCATATTTGTCATGAATATTGCCTTAATCATAAGCTTAATTACACGGATAGTGTCTATGGATTGGTTATACTTCTCCTTTTGGTTACTTTTGGGTCCTTTTATCATGGAAGAACAGGAAAGGGAGGGATGCCAAAATTCAGAGCTGTTAATTTTATACCGTTTGATGATATTGATTTTTTTTTTAAATGATGGGGAAAATAATTCAGGAAAAAAATGGAAACTACTGAATAAATCAAGCTAGAAGTTTTTATATTGGATTTTATGTTTTGTGAACTGTGAATAAGGGAGAGTCAGCCGTGATTGATTACATAAAATTGCTTCTTTGTTGTTAATATGCCGTTCTTCAATATTTATCATGGAAAAATGTGGTTTAATGGCAAAAATAACAGAATAAAATTATGATATTTGAATATGGAAACTATCTCATTTTAGTCATCACATGCTCCATTTATTATTGTACCCAGCCTCTATAAATCATTATTCATTTTAGGAAACTGTTTCAAGTTCTGCCTCATCTCATTCATAGTTTCACCTGGTGCCAAGTGACCAGAACCAATAGTAACTGTGCAACACCATAATAATTAATCACATACACGTTGCTTGGAGGGTGAGGAAAAGTTCGCTTTGACATACATATTGGCAGCTGCATTAGAGCTACTTTAAATCAATATGTTACTAAACCAGGAGAATTCTGAGATTGGTTTTAGTAATTCAAAACTCTTAGCATCTTTATTGCTTATCTACAAAAACTGGGTTATCACAATGTCGGGGATCTAGTACTCCATCTTCTACCCCCGAGTTCTGTAATCTTAGGCAAATTCCCCTCTTTCATCTATAAAATGGAATTGGACAGAGTGTTCTCTCAGGTATGATTCTAGCTAAAATGTGCTCAGTGCAGATCTGAGAAGATGGTTCAACCAACTTTAAAAGAAAGAGACTTTAATTCAAAGGCACGGAAAGCAACCTAAAGGAGAAAAAGTCACTTAGAACAGTTGTACACAGACATGATCACTTTTCAATTACTGTTGCATCTTCCCTTTCTCCTATCCTTTTCTCTGTTATTTATTTACCTTTCTTTCTGCTTTGTTTCCCATCCCCTTCTCTTCCTTATGCTCCCCTCCCTTCTTTCTCCTGTCTTCTCATCTATCTCGCCTTTTTCATCTCTTCTCCTCATTTCTTTCCCTTTTTAGTTTTTCCTTCACTTAAGCATTATTATTTTCCTTAAGCAATACTTTTCCATCACCTTCACTATGACGCTATCATTTTTCATTCATTCATTCAACAAATATTTACTGAGCATCTACTATGTATCAGATACTTTCTAGTCACCAGATAAGCAGAATGAATAAGATAGCCAGTGCCCTCTGTCCACGTGGAATTTACATCCAGTGTCAAGAAATGAGAAATAAAAAAATAAATGAAAAATACAATTGCAGGAAGCAATAAGTGCTGAGGTAATTCATTCTAGGTAATTTTTCTTGCACTTTTTTGAGAGGTAACTTGAGTAAACCTAAAAAAAAAGGAAAACCTGCAAATGATTACTGCGTGTGTAATTTAGTGAACTCTACCTGTAATGGATGCCAGACAACCTGGATGGGAAATGAAAGCAGAGTCCAGAAGGGCAGGCAGCAGGTATCATTCCAGGGAATCAAAACAATTGGATGAAAATCGGGAAGGCTTTTCATTGCTCCCCAGTATGTCTCTGAAAAATTTGGAAGCATTTTCACCTAATTGATTGTTAAGTGGAAGTCATTCAACAAATACTTTCTGAGTTCCTGCTATGTGCCAAGCATGATGTTTTTTTAGAACTGGGTCACAATTTTAATCAATGAACTTTTATTCTCAGTGCAGAAAAGTTTTATGTTCCCTATTCTTGTTTTTCATAAAAATGTCAAATCTTTCATAGATTTTTTAATTGTTTTCATCTGGGTTTTTTTCTGTTAAATTTTTGTTGTTGTTCAATTTTTTAAAATTCTAGGAAATATCTAAGTGGATAATGACATATCATGTTTTCTGTCAAAGGGGGAAGTATAAAAGTATTCCCTTAATCAGATCCAAGTTGGACCAATGCTTCTTTCAATCCAAGTTGATGGGTTTATCTCCTTAGTATATATTATACTACATTGTTTTCTATTCCCTCAAATCTCAATTGACTTAAAATTGAGCACCTATTAATTCATATGTACTTTGGGTCAGAATATGCAGCAATGAAGTAGTTGACGTCTAAATACTTGAAGGAGTCGTTGCCTGACACATACCATAGCATTACATTCTCCTTGCACGTCACCCCCCAACTGGAGTTACTGGAAGAAAGAAACATGACATTTGTTTTTCCTAGTATTTTATATGTTGACATGTTAAAGAAACTTAGGAATAATTTGGGGAAAAAATTTATATTTCACTGTATGGATATTTAGAAAGTACCACCAGCTTATAGCTTATTTGTTTATAGTTTGAGGATAAATATTTATGTGTATTTAAGAATGCACATGTGTATATTTGAACATAACATGCATATTTTCTTGCTTATAGCTAATTCCCAACGCTAATTTATATCCATAGCAGAAAAGAACAAATATTTAGATAGTATTGCCTCTTGTACATATGTTTTCAGGTCTATTTAATTAAAGTTTTAGACTTTTGTTAAAAGTACTTCTATGACAAAAATTTTACAAGTGTAGTCACATTTCAGTTTGACAGTGGTCTATAATCAAGGCAGAATTTTAGTTTAACAGTTAATCTTTGAGAATACAGATATAAACAATCCCGGTTTAAATCCAGATGTTATAAAGCATTCATCTTTTCAAGGTGCATGATGGAACATTAAGCCCACCTTGTGTTTTCGAAATAATTTTATTTGGTACCTGTAGTCACTAGTCATACGCCTTGCAAAAGAATATTTCAATTTAATTATATTAGTTAACTTCAGGTACATCTTAAAGGTATTTAAGGAAGATCACAGTGAAGAAACTGCTGTTCTGATCATATTTTCCTTTTCCTTAACCAGGAGCCTTGATTGTAGTAGGAAGCTGAAAAATGTAAGTATTTTACCTTCACTTTCCAAACTTAACTCCTTCTGACTTTCATGGTTCAAATGTAAAATTTAGTTCACACGTTCAGTGCGTCTTGCATGCCTTGCTAGCAAGAGTCCTTCTTAGAAAATAAGTGTATGTGTCTCTGATAGAATTATTAATGACTATAATAGAAATTAAAATGGCAGATTTGGGGTGAGGGGGAGTTCTTTTTAATTGGATAAGTGCTCAATCTAGAAATAAACAAATGAAAGCCTGTGCTCTGTTTGTGATTCAGTCTCTTAAACACAAAACAGTCTGTCTGTCTCAGCACTAACTTTAGTTGCTTTCCATTGGTAGGCACAGATGGGATTATTATATTAAGCAATTGGGCAAGTTTTAGGGAAAGATCAGCATAATACGAATAGTATTGTGTCGTGGGCCTGTACTTTTCGTATTTTTTTTCTATTAATCTTTTTTGAGTTTTTATTACTACTTCCCAAAGTCAGCTTTTTGAAATTATATCTAATTTTCAAAAGGTAAGTATATTAGTGCTCTTTTATTTTAAGGTTAAATCAAGGAATGTAAGAGATGACCTTCTGCATATAAAAAAGGAAAATTAGCTGTGACACTATCTCCCCCTTTTTTATTAATGTCCAGGATGCTATTATATTTGATTGACATGCTCATTCTCACTTTCTTTTTCTTCCAGTACAAAACTAGGACAATATACTATTTTTCATCACACAATTTTAAACAAATCAGAAAACCTATCATCTAAAACACAACACAGTTCTTTTTGTCATCCTCCTATTACACCTTTCAAGATAATCTCATATACTTAGCACACATTAGTTATTTTATGATTCTAGTTAATGTCCTGATATTTGGAATTGCTTGTTCTCTGGAAATTTATTTGTAAGCAATTAAAAAAAGAAAGAAGGCTTTCTGGAAGTTTTGAAGGATCCCTGAAGTATAATTTTCCCACAGAGATAGAAAACAAAATCACATTGTAGAATTGATGGCACATAACCGTATTTTGGGACTGTTACCATCTGAACCCACATACACATATCACATTGTCCAAGACATTTTCTGGCCTAGCAGGTGGAGGGAGGTACAATAAGTACCTCCCACCCTGGTTGAAGCAGTAAGACAGAATGTGAAAATGAAATAATGGTCTTAGCTTTTCCATAGGCTTTATATCCTAGTAATTCAATGTTAAGGACTCATCTTCAGCCAACCCCTGCCAGGTATTATGAGAACACCAGTGTGAAGAACATTGGCTTTTGTCGACGGTTCTTTTGGAAAGACAGAACAAAATAACTTAGGACTGTAGCTTCAGACCATTGAATACTCACAGATCTTCTTAAACATCCAAGGTAGTTTAATAGGCAGTAACCTTATCCAAGCTAAATATTTCCCATCTCAGATTAATGGGAATCTACCTGTACCCCACAGCTAGGTATCTGCAGACCATATTCTTCATTGTATTGTTTTCTTCTGACTTTAATTAGATATATTGTGTTGATATTGTGCTGGGAACCACTAACCTTTATCACACCTCGGATTTTTGCCATTGGCCTTAGCAGAGCCTCTGTTGCCCATGAGGAGAAACTGTAGGCCTTTAAAGGCACATCTCTCAAAAGGAACTAACAACCTGTTCATTGCTTGACTGGCCTTAGACTCCACGGCTTCTGAAAAATTGTGCTTCCAAATTTTGAATATTTGAGTGTTTCGGTATACAAGAATCATTTTAGATAATATAGTTTCCCTTCTTGCTGTCTTATAGATGAGCTCTCCATAAAACTGAAGCCTTATTTTGACTACAGAATCATGTTTGTGTTAACTGATGCAGCATTGGGTTCTTATTAAAATGATTTTACATTTAATGGATACCTCATGGATGGTGGTTTTCGTAAATCACCGTTGCACATTCTCGCCTTCCTGCTTTTCTGTTAGTGGAACATTACTGATTCCTTAGGTTAAAAGTAATTCTTGAGGGAAAATTCTCCTGCCTTTGTGTGTGGTTTTGTTTCACAGGTATTAGTTACCATTTACTGGCTGGGAAAAGCAGCAAATAGCTGTGCATCCTACAGCGGAACGACGCTGAACTTGAAGGAGTTCGAAGGCTTGCTGGCTCAGATGAGAAAGGTAACTTGGCTTTTCTTCTGTGTCCCATGAGGTTTAGACAAGATGGGAGAGCAACACATTTGCTTGTTATCTAGATCATTACAGGGCTGCATGGTGCAATTGCACATACCGAAGATGTCACATCACTTGTCTCACCAAGGACGTCCTTACCGTTGACATACTTGCATTGTGCATCCCACGCTTACCTGAACTTTTATACCCTTTGGAAAATGGGAGATCTGAGCTCATCTAACTTTAATTCCAAATGAGCAAATTCAATCTGTCAGTCTATGGCTCTGTATGTCAAAGAACTCAGTGCTTGTTTTCTTGGGGGAATAATGCCTGAATTAAACAATGCAGCATTATACAAAAATGAAGACTTGCTCTGCACTTTCAACCTAAAGGTCATTTTGCTTACCCGTCAGGGCCTTAGTGTGGGTGAAGTAACATCAGCCAAGTTCTTGCCTGGGCATCCACCCTGGACTGACTCTGATAATTAGATGCGTTCTTTTCTAAGATGTGCATGTCATGGCTATTGTATTGGAATGAGCTGGAAATTTGAAAAACATTTTTTAAAGGATTCAAAGCTTTATTTGTTTACTTGATTATGGGAAAAACTGACCTAAGGTAGGAATTTGTCAAGGAAACAGTGGGATGTTTTATGTGTGTATGCCTGTGTGGTCCTTTTTAAGGTTCAACAGTATAGATGAACTCATTCAAAGTACTAGGATATAGTGTTAGCTGGGAGGAGCCTCACCCAACCAGCCTTAGTGAATAGGTAAGGCTCCTTTGTAAGCAGTAGCCTTCATGGGTTTTGGATAAGGCCCATATTGTGGCACAAATCAATTAAGGCTTTACTCTTCCTTTTTTCTCTAACATGAAAACGAAATAGCACTAATGAGACCTCATTGAGAGACATTCCATGCTTTGCAAATTTTCTTTTATTACTGAAAGCAAGAATTTACTCTCACTTTCTAATAGTTTATTCTTCTTAAGTCACAGCTAATCACCCTCATAGTTCTTGTTTGCCTCAAGCCGGTCTGGCTCACATATTTATAAATGGGCAAATCTTTCAAGTTGGTCATAATACATATAAACAAAGTTTTTAAAGCTAAATTCTTTGAAAAATAAAATAAACACACCTACTCCATTAAACACAATACATTGTTTCTTAGTCTTAACTCTTATTTGTTCTTTAGTTTTTTTGTCTAATTCTATTGTTGGAGAAAGTACAAATCCAGTATAGATCTAGTCTGGATTTGTGAAATCTAAACTTTTTTATATTAAATTTGGACCTGAATAATGATAGATGGGTCATCTTTTTCAAACTACATATTTAAAAGCTCTGCCTCACAGTTCCCCTGTTGGAGTCTCTTGGAATCTGATTTATTCTTATTATTGGCATATCTTACCACTAGTCCAGCTCCTCTGTAATCTGAGCAGCTATTGGTTTCTTCAGTTCTCTTAGCTTCCTTTTCTATTAAGACTGTTGGTAATTTCAACTTCCTTGAAATGGCCTGTTGTGAACAGCTGTTGCCTTTTTAAATGAATATGGATAACATTACAGGACACGGGAGAGTAGTTAGTATCACTGGACAAAACAAAACTAAAATGGCCAGCTGGGGTAGTCCCATATTCCTATATAAAGTAGAGAGTAATTGACCTGAACTACACAGGTCTATGTAATATAGAGATATATTAGTTTATCTAGAATATGTACTATTTCATTTTATCAATTAGGATTGGGGTTCAGCCAGGAAGTGCAGAAAACTCTAGGAGTGGCTTCAATAAGATAGAATTTTATTTTAAGTCACATAAGTGAGGTGTGGACATGAGCAGTCCAGGGCTGGTTTGGGCTGGGATCATCAGGGACCCAGTCTCCTGCCATCTTTTGGCTCCACCGTACTCAACCTGCGGCTTCTCACCTGCAGGTCCAAGCTGGCTGTGTGAGCGTTAGCCATCATGTCCACATTTGAGTCAGAACGAAGGAGGGATGAGGACTAGAAGTCTGCTCTCCCTTTAAACACACTTCTGGGCCATCATGCACCACACCTCTGCTCACATCCTACTGACCTGATAACCCTGGTCACACATCCATGCCTAGCTGCAAGGAAAGACTTGGAAAAAGCGGGTTTTATTTCAGCTAAAAACTATTTTCACTGGAAAAGAAATGGAGAGCAGATATTGAGGGACCACAGTCATCTCTTCTGCACATGTACAGGCTGAAATAAATTTGAAATTAAAATTTTTCCTTTCACAAAAGAGACTAGCCAGACATTTTTTTTATACTCGTTTTTCTAGGGAGAGAAATGTGCATAAAAATTAGCAACTGTGGTGCAACTTTTTATGTTTTATAATGCAAGTAGCACACGTAAACCCCATAGCATAAGCATCTGGCACATAGTAGGTGTCCATACTAGGTTGCTATTGCTATATCCAAAAAAAGGTCTCTGAAAGCATAGTGCCAGTGGCCTTTCCCTGAGCCTGGGTATGTCAGAGGAGGCCATCCAAAGGAAGGAACACCTAAACTGAGCAAAGGAGAATCACTATGAGTTTATCGAGATTGAAGGGAGAAGAACCATAGGGACGAGGCTGGCCTTAGAGATCTCAGACTGGAATTAGAAAGTCAAAAGTCTAGGTGCTTCCTCTCTATCTTTCCCTCATCTCTTCCTATCTCTCCCTGAACTCATTCTCTCCTCCAATAGGCAACCATTCCCTCACATCAGGGATGGCTAACAGCATCCCCAGGATTATGAAGGCAAGGGAATTCATCCCCCAGCCTTAGCTGTAAAATTCCCAAGGGTATACTCTGGCCCAGGTCAGGTCCTATTCCTGCACTAGCCACTGTGACCAGGGGCAAGGGGTACCATGATTGGCCTAAGCCACTACTGTTTCAGGAGGTGAGAGATGTTAACCAGCACAAAAGGGTAAAGCTGGGGCAGAGGGGGGCGGGGGAAGCATGATGGACAAGCACAGATCTCTGCCCCAAATAGTTACTGCTATCAACTTCTCTTCCTGCTTTATTTTTCAGTGATACTTAGCACCCAACTTTGTATTCATTCTTTGTCTTCCCTTCTAAAATATAAGGCCTATGAGGACAGGGTATTTACTGTTTTTGAAGTCTGTTGTGTCCCCAGCTCTAGGACAGTGCATGGCACGTGGAAGATGCTCAGCAAACATCTGTGGAATGAATGGCTTCTCCAACCAGAATGTGGTGGGTGGACATGGGTCATCAGGCTGGAAAAGTAGAACCCAAAAACCCTCCAGAATGGGACTTAGCCACTTTATAAATAAATCACAAAGGAAGCAGAAAATGTCGACTGGAAAAACAGAGGCATCTGGAGTTTCTCAGATACCATAAGTCATCCACCAACCCTAGCTGGTTTTCATTACCTCTGACAAAAGAGAATATGAAGAGGACAGATGAATGAAATAATTCAAAAATGTGGAAGCTGGTGGTTCTCACCCTATGCACTAACACACTTTTACTAGAACAATTAGCAATTAGCACAATGGACAGATCTGAGTCTTATCTCCCTTCCCTGGAGGGCTCTCTGCAGAAAACAGAAAGCTGTTGGGTGTCTAGGTGAAAAACATAGATGACATAACTAGACCCCAAGAAAGGAGAATTTAGACTGTGCTAGCCTTTGTGTTGGTTTATATTTTCTAATCTCCCCCAAAAGTTTAACTTTAGGTGATTTGATGGAATCCAATACAGTTCTCCACCCATCTTTCTCTCTGGCTGAAGAACCAGCTTCTTGCTTTACCCCAAGGTTCCAAGGGACCAGCTTGGCCAAAGATGGCAGAGGTGGCCTGGTTTTTCATTTTCCGAACTGGCCGTGCCATTCAGCTTCTAGCTCTCACTTGATCCAGGGTTTTATTCTTGGCTTTCTGTATAGTCATGAGCAGAATGGCCTTTCTGTTTTTCTTTCCCATAACTAGCTGTGAGAAAGCAGCTGAAGTTCCAAGAAGCATGTTGACTTTCTCTTTCTTCTGTTCTCTTGTCCCATGGTTTGTAGAGAAGGGGTGGGGGGGAAACATTTGGGCCTTTGGGAGAGCCTTTCTGTATTAAATCCAGCTTTGTAATGCTGCCCCAAGCAGCTTGTAAAATTGTGTCGTTTCTAGATGTGACCAGTGGCTGAACTCCCTGAGTGTCTGCTCTCCCTATTGGGAAATTGGACCCAGCGCATCCTGATATGGGATCTAAATGGAAAAGGAGATAAAAGAGTGTCAGTGTGTATATAAGGTTCTCTACATTGATGATAAATTTTGTATGATTTATATATTGATATTTACATAGCCAAATGAATACATAGTAGTAATTATAACCATAGCTAACACTTTTTGAGCACTTACTATATAGAGTTCAGGCATTTTTCTGAATGTTTTCCATATAGTAACACTTAACCCTCCCAGCAATCCTGTGAAATAGATGTTGTTATTAGCTCCATTTTACAGTGAGAAAACTGAGACTGGGCAAGGTAAAAGAACTGAGCTAACGTCATACAGCTGACAAGAGGTGGAGCTAGGCTTTAAACCCAGTCAGCCAAGCTTCGAAGACAAACGTTTAACCTACTCTAAACTGCCCTACAGTGCCTCTTTTGCAATATTTATAGTTTGGTATTCTAGGCATAAACAGCATTTAGCAAAGGGCCATTATCCAGGTTAGCATCATCCACGAAGTAAGGATACAGTGTCTAGTGACTGGAAGAGGTGATGATGCTGATGGCAGCAGATGTTGTTAGGGTTCACCTTAGGATTTGGAGACAGGCCTGTGTTGGGATCACAGTTTTGCTGGTTACTGTGTGACCTCGGTTAGGTTACTTATCCTCTCTGATTCTTACTTTTCTTTTCCATAAAATGGGGATAATGCTAACCACATCACCGGGGTGGGGTGTGTGAGGATTAGGTACTATAACATATAAAAAGCATCAAGCATAGCCCCAGACCTATAGTAAGTGTTCAATAAAAGTGAACTTCATTTTTAAGCATTTGGCCTGTTCTCAGTGGATAAGTAATCCAAGATAATTACTTGCCTTTCCAAAGAAATTAAATATGAAACCATATCCAATTTAGGTCTATACTTTTCCATTAGTCATGAGTTCTTCGTTTTCCAGCTAGTCAGTTCTGGCTTTTGTTCAAGTCCTGGTTAACTCCTGACCTACAAATAAACTACCTTAATTTCCATAACTGGAATTTCTGCCTTCCTCCGGAGAGTCATGTCAGCTCTGCTCACCCAGGCCACTTGACAACCTATTCTTCAGGGGCGCTAATCAGGTCCTTAGTATGGAGACTGCGGGGTGCTCTCTCAGCCCTGCCCTTCTGCTCTCTCCCAACCCTCTTCTCTTGGTGAAAAACCTGTGTATGCCTTGTGAATTACAGCCACTCCATCCCCTCAAAGTGCCTCCCACTGGGGATTGTGTCAGAGGATCTGGATATAATTGATAGAAGCAGCCGGCAAAGGTGCTTCCTACAAAGGCACTGGCTCCATCGGGCATATGCACCAATACAGACAATTTCCAAAAATCTCAAACATGGAGAATATTTATTGTTTTCTTTCATTGAGAATGAGAAAGGGACTTTCCTGAGCATCCCAGGAAATCCAGTGTGACATTCCAGTCGTTGCAGATGAGAACATACCCCTCTGCCAAAGTCATACGCAGCCCCGATTTAAGCAGCAGTCTGGGGAAGATTAAATTGAGGTTTATCTTTGAGTGACCGGAGTTATTTTTGTTTTCGTCAGCCTGGACTATTGTAATTAATGCTAAGACACTGGCGGGAACAAGGCTTTTATTATAACACGAGGGTGAGGATGGCTTTGACTGACCTTTCTCCTGGTGGAGTTTCAGTGTTTTAGTATGTGCTGCTTGCGCTGGAAAGAATTTATAATCACAGGCTGTCAAAGACAGCCATTGTTCTCGCTGCTCTGAACATGTGGGTCAGCCTCAAGTGCTTTCAGCTCCCCCAGAGCCAAGAGCTGGCCGAGCGAGAGCATGCTTGGATTCTTCTGAGGCATCAGGAAAAGCATTTTGCATATTTTTCATTGCTTTTTTTTTTTTTTCTTTAACTTTTTGCCTCAGAAAGACAGCTTCCTTTCAGAGCAGGAATTTCCCTTCAAGGTAGCAGGAGATGGAAGCATGCTGCTCCAGGATTTTACGGACCTGATTCTTTTGCAAAAACAAATGCTGCGTGCATTTGCCAGATCGCATGAACGGGAGCAGTTGCACCGCTAAACTAGGGGCTCTGTCCCAGGACAGATATGCAGTTATGGATTCCGAAAGACCGGTCAAGGTTAAGGTTTTAGTTTTCACTTTTGTTTTCATCTGTCACAGGATTCTTGTGAATCCAAGCTTGATGAACTTTTATTCTTAATTCCTTTGATTTTTTTTTTTTAAACAATGTGGAGTAAGAGCTACTGGGTTTTAGTTTTTTTGTTTTTCTTAATGTGTGTGATTTTCTGATTGGGAAAGCTACAGCCAGCAGGGAAGGGTCGAAGAATGAAATGTTGGCTTGTAGATAATCGATTCAATAACTGTTTGCCATAACCTGTCAATACTGACACTAGATGCAGGGATTTGAGGGCGGAGGGGGGGTGACCACTGGAGACTGGTTTTCCTGATATTGTAAGCTCAACATCTGTTGCTGTAATGTCTGTAATCCTTTCGTTTTATTTTTGTACAGGAGACTGATGACATTGAGAGTCCTAAACGTAGTATCCGAGACAGTGGCTACATCGACTGCTGGGATTCTGAGCGCAGCGACTCTCTCTCTCCCCCTCGCCACGGCAGAGATGATTCCTTCGACAGCCTGGATTCCTTTGGCTCCCGTTCTCGGCAGACACCTTCACCAGATGTAGTCCTCAGGGGAAGCAGCGATGGTAGGTTGGAACCTTCATAAACTGCACATCCCAGAATTAAACATTAACAAGGGCTGCCTTGTCACTGGCGGAGGGATTGGCACTGAGAAGGCAGAACCTGATAACTCTAAACTGGCACAAGCAAAGTCTGTTAATGTTGTTTTTCGCAGTCCTTAGAATATGGGTTGGCTTTGCCAGCAGTTTGAATATTGCCTCAGTGAGCATATCTTCTGCTGGAAAATGTGTGACATCATTCCTCCCTTGGTCTCAGTGAATCAAGACGCTGTGCAGACCATTAGCTCATAAAGTGGGCTGAAGGTTTATATACTCCAGGTATGAGGAAGGGAAATGTTGGAGTGAGTGCCACACTGTGTAAGCGAAAAGGGATCAACTTCCAGCAAACTGGAAACACACTACACACACTTAGAAAAGTTCTGAAGTCTGGGGTTGCTAAACTTTAATTGGCACGGTTTGGGCCATCTGTTTGATGCATATGATACCTGACCGTTGAATAGAGCAATGCAGGTGGCCGTTAATATATAGTACACAGCCCAGACTGGCTGTCCTGAGGCTGAGTTTGATTTAAATCCCACGGATTTTATATCACCTGTAAGGAATGATTAGTTTCCTTTACAAAAATGTGTGGTCATGCAAACTGATATAAATTTGATGCCTATTTTCCAGAAGCCGTTTACCTTAATATCTTACATTTTGGCACTTTTAGGAAGGGAAGATGGCTTCTTTCTGCATGTATAAACTTGCAGAAAGACGTTCATGCTGGTGGGAAATTTTTTGTTTGTATTTTTTTAAATGTGTCTCTTGATGCTAATATTTCTAGAGATTTAAGACAACTCTCCAAGATGAAAATAATCTTTTATAGCTAGAAGAGTCCTTTCAGCTATAAAATTCTATGTTACTAAAATATGTGGGTATTTAATGTGTCCAGGCCCTGAGTTAATTCCTTGACTCCTAGTATCTCATTTAGTCCTCCCACAGGGCTGTGAGATACTCTTTGTTATCCATATTTTACAGATGAACCTTAGAGAGGCTAAGTTTTTCTCCCTAACCTTGATGAGTGACAAAAATCACTGTCCGTAAGTAGTGCACCAATGTTAGCCTCAAGAATTGTGAGTCTAAAACTTATACTCTTAAGCTTAATTTACCCACACTTCTTTGTTTGCCTAATAGATTTTTTGAATTCTAAAATGTCTGAACTAAATGCTTTTGTTTAGTACTTAAACTCTCCAACAAATAGACTAGCTTTGGGGCCACATAGTATGTGACTCCTGAAGAATTCCATGGTTCATTATGAGTGGCTTGAAAAACATTTCTAAAATTTTATATGACCTCTCAAGTGCCACCCACAGGTTTAGAAGTTACAGTACCAAGTGCATGATCTAACTGAGCTTTAACGTAACTCAAAGGTAGATTTACTTTTATATAACCTATCTTAACCAAATGATTTTACCCATATTATTTTGATTGTTTTAAAACATTTCTTATTTTCCTCATCTTGGTTTTTATAACTGGTAATATAGATCCTTTATTTATTTTGTCACCAATTTTCAGAGGTTCAGAGTTTATAATGAACCACATCTTGAAGGGATTTGAGATGGTGGTTACTAATATTGTCGCTGGGCAGAGGCACAATTTAGTTTGCAGCAATTAAGATTGATAGCTAGAGTCTTTTTATAAATGTTTTTTCCATCTAAAGAATAACATGAAATTGAGCTTCACAAAACACCACCCATGAAAGAGCATCTTACACACACATTTCACCAATCAGCTTGATACCTTCAGGCTTATGTTCTTGTAAACTAATCAAGACCTAATGAGGTTTTAAAAGAAAAGCAGCACATTTTTTATCTGCAAAAAAAGTTTAGTATAATTTTATCCACATCGATGTTGTATTTCCTTAGAGCTTATGGTAGATCTTTTTAAATGATGCTAATCAAGAAGATTGCTAGTCCTAACCAACACTTTCAAATTTAGAAGAATTTTTTTTTTTTTAAGTCTTGAAAATTTATTTCCTAGGACTATAATCAGTTAGGAAAAGTCTGGCCATCAAATTCTCCAACTCCATATGGGGGCAATATGGAGAGGTTTTGTTTTTATTATTATTGAGGCCCACTCACCCAATCAATAGGAACAAGCAAGAGCCACACTCATTAGAGGTGCCATGATTCTCTCTGGGTTGGACGTGAGAGCTACCTGATAAGGATACTGTGGGACCTCAGGCTCGAGTCAGCCAATCTGTCTTGCTTAGAGAGGTGCCAATTTCTCCCTCACCTTCACTGTCATTCCTTCTGAAGCCATTTAGTGAGCTTCATTGAAGAAGAAATACAAAAACTTCTACTCGTACTTTAAAATTAAGAACATATTTTATAAATTGGTTCATTTTGTTGAATGAATACTCTTATCTTTTATATAAAAGATGAGTTAAGGGAGAGAAATAAGGAATGAGAGAAATTAAAATGCTAGAGAAAGATTAAAGAGTGTTAGGGGTGTGTATGGAAAAGATACGTTAAAAAGAAAAATCTTCTATTTGCTATAAGGGAGAGAAGTGTAGCCCTGTGGAAAGGAAGGCTCAGACTTTGATAAAAAATTTTAAATAAAAAGGGTGATCTGATTATGTGTTAAACAACCTATTTGTAGAGACTTTCACTCAGTATTTTATAGATAATAAATGTATTTTAGATATTATACACAAATAAGGTTCATAGATTATAAGATTTTACAGTTGAGATAATTCTAATCCATTTCTATTCCTTTGTAGTTGATTGAAGAATCATTTTCTTTCATTCATTTATTCAACAAAGTACAATGCTTCCCCTAGTCATGATGCTTTAAGCAGAGGACAAGAGAAGCCTGTCCCAGAGGAAGGAACTTTGGGCTGGGAGTCCAAAGAACAGAAATTGGGGTCCCTAACTATTACTAACCAGCCGTGCAGAAGGGGCTCTCTTGGCCTCCCTGAGCCTCTATTTCCCCCTTTATAAAATGGGGATAATATCAAATAGGGAAACAATTCTAAGAGCTTAGAAAGGCAAAGTCGTATTTACTGTTCAATTCATAGGACTCTAAACATTTTGTCATGATACTGAGACAGATATACAGTACTTGATAAAAGACTTGGGGTGGGAAAGAAGCTAAGTTACAAACGAAAATCTAACAAGCAATGAAATGGTCAGAGCTTCAGAAGGGAGACTGAAAGCAAGTGGCATGAATAATTCATAAGCTGAATATTTTATCTGTAACAATGAACAACTTGTTTATGGTCAATGCTTTTAACTTTTACAGTCTTTTAAAAGCCATTAAATCATTTCATATACAGGGCAAATCATTTCATTCCTGGTTATAGAAGAGGACAGTCAAGTGTGTTAGAGGCAAGCCTCAGAGCCCACAGCTCATGACTGACAGATCCAGAACTATAATGACATGAAGCAGAGTCAGCAGTTATGAAGCAATTACAGTGGGCCAAGTACTGGACCAGTAGTTTTACATGTGTCTGATCCTCCCCACAGCCCATGAAGTAGATGATATTATTATCCTCACTTCACAGACTGGGAAACTGAGGCTTAAAGTGGTGAAGGAGCCAAATGCAGAGGCTCATAGCTACCGAGTAGGCTGAGCTCAATGTGAAGTGGACCTGACTTCTTACCCTGGATGCTACCCACTCTGCTAGGCTACCACATCTCTTGGCTCTTAGTTTAGGCTCTTTCCATAAGTGTAAATAGGTCATTTTCTATTTGGAGTTGAATAACCTCATAATGCTCTCATGGATTAAGGGTTTTCAACCAGCATTAAAATGGTGGTTACCTATAAATAGCAGTGTTTGTTTTAATGACAGCTTCACTTTTTAGATCTTAGAAATCTAGTGATATGAGACTCGGGAAATAAGGATACACTATAATTATTGGTGCTATTTCCCAATGAAAGACTGATGTTGGCAAACTGATGTTTTTGCACTGCCTAAAAACTCTTTAAGACAAACCAGTTCATTTGTTCATCAAGTAGTTCGATGATGCCCACTGTGTGCAGACACTGTAATAATACTGTGAATGATATGAAGCTCTTGTTCTCAAAATCCAAGATAGAAAGTAAACAGTGCCAGGGGGGTGGCCAAGTGGCTCAGTTGGTTAAGGATGCCAGCTCTGAGCAACTAGGTCACCTGTTCGATTCCCACATGGGCCAGTGAGCTGTGCCCGAGCTGAGCTGCCGTTGAGCTGCCAACAGGTGGCAGGATGGCTCAGCTGGTGAGAGCACGTGCTCCTAACAACAAGGTTGCCTGTTCGACTCCCACATGGAATGGTGGGCTATGCCCACCCACAACTAAGATTGAACATGGCACCTTGAGCTGAGTAGCATGAGCTGCCCACAGGCAGCCAGACGGTTACTGGACTTGGAGCTGAGCTAACTGCGCCCTCCACAACTAAAATTGAAGGACAATTTGGCTGTTCCCCTTCCCCAATTCCCCAATAGGAAGGAAAGAAGGAAGGAAGGAAGGAAGGAAGGAAAGAAGGAAAAAGGGAAGGGGAAGGGAAGGGAAGAAAAGGAAAGGAAAGGAAAGGAAAGGAAAGGAAAGGAAAGGAAAGGAAAGGAAAGGAAAGGAAAGAAAGAGAAGGGAAGAGAGGAGGGAGGGAGGGAAAGAAGGAAGGGAAGGAAAAAAGGTAAACAGTGCCAAAAAAAGGAGAAAATAGATCATTGGGCCATACGGTTCACAGGAAAAAAAGATTGCCTCCAGCAATGGGTAGCAGGCAGGGATCTGATGAAGAGGAATATACATTTATTGTAACTCAAACCATTTCCTGGAAGGCAAACCCTTGGTTATAATGCAAATTGGTCTGAATTATAATGCAAACAATTCTGAATTTCTATAGTTCTTACATGTCTGTGCTCCTTGATTATAACTAATATTGTCTAGGTGTTTAATGGGTTGGTTAAAGATAACTGAAAGACAAAATTTTTGC
Organism: Aselliscus stoliczkanus; assembly: GCA_033961575.1. NCBI lineage: Eukaryota > Metazoa > Chordata > Mammalia > Chiroptera > Hipposideridae > Aselliscus > Aselliscus stoliczkanus. Next base: position 67,660,781 of record CM066734.1, on the reverse strand, counting down.
CAGAATGTCTAACACAGGGTAAGACACAGAACAGCAGGTGCTCAGTAAAAACTCCATTGGTTAAATTTTTTTTGAGAGTTACAGGATCTGAGCAGTGGTATGGCAAATGTATTGCTAACTGTAATTCTCAGATACAGTTAGGCTTGCCTCTGTTTTTTTTTAATTTGACGTTTTTGTTCCTGATTAGAGTTGAGAACTTCTTCCAGAGTAGACCAATTTAGAGTGCTACTTTAGAATTGTTAAGTGAATAACTGAAGGAAGGAATCACCCTGAACCCACAGATTTAGCCACATCCCTCATATGGCATATGTGCCTTCAGGAACTCGGCAAGCCCAGCGCCATTCTCAGGACCCCTTCTTCTCTTCCTCAGGGAGAGGAAGTGACTCTGAATCCGACTTGCCACATCGGAAGCTGCCGGATGTGAAGAAGGATGACATGTCTGCCAGGCGGACTTCCCATGGTGAGCCGAAATCAGCAGTGCCTTTCAACCAGTACCTCCCAAACAAAAGCAATCAGACAGCTTATGTTCCCGCTCCGTTGAGAAAGAAGAAAGCTGAGCGAGAGGAATATCGGAAGAGCTGGAGTACAGCCACCTCCCCCCTGGGTGGGGACAGGCCCTTCAGGTAAGGCCTGAGCTCTGCTACTCCCTGGCTTGGACATGAGTGCTGCAGGACTTACAGCTCCTGCGCATGAATGTGCTCACATAGCCATTTCAGAACTTGGATGCAGGATTTCAAATGGAGATGGCAGAATGGATCTTTGAAGGGTGATTGTCATGACAGAACATAAGCTTCAGGGAGGCACCTAGAACAGTGCCTGGCACACAGTAGGTATTCAACAAATACTTGTCTAATGAGCAGATTTTTGAAACCAGTACTATTGACAGAATATTGAGAATAGATTTGTCACCCACGTTATTCAGTGGAGACTTCCTGACTCCCACTCCTGTTATATTAGGTGCAGAAAGACTTATCTTTGGGCAAAAAGATTTTTTATTGAGATGCATGCTTATCTAGATACAAGCTCAAGTATGTAAGGGATGCATAGAACATGCTTCAGAATCACATGTAGAAACTGGTAATAAATGCACGATACATTGGACTGCTCATCTCTTTAAAGAAACAAGCAATGTTTTCCCTAATCTCTGATTATGGTTTTTGTATTTATTCATTCATTTATTCAGCAAGTATTTATTGAGCATCTATTACATGTTAGGTGCTGTCTTTTAGGCATTGGGGACCCAATAGCAAATAAGGTAAAGAGTCCCTGCCTTTAAGAACCTTATAGTCCAATAAAAGAAGCATACAGTTTAATACTGTCAGCAAAACCACCCTGATCATTGCATGGTTATTTCTAATAGTCTACCTTTATTATCTATGATTTTTCCATTGAACAAACATTTTATGAGAAGTTTTAATTATTGAACAAAACATGAATTTTACATTTCCCACAGGAAAGATTTTTGCCTTTCAATATCAATTCTGAAATAGCTCTTAATCAATGTTGATATTATGATGCATTGTATTAATTGACAAATGGTTACATTTAATTTTCTTTACACTACCAGGATCATATTGCTTACTTTGAGGGGTTTTTTTAACTGGAAAGTGATCTCAGAATGAAGGAGATGACATGTGGTCTGCTCCCCAGTGCAGTCTGTTAGTTTGGTAAACCGTGTTGTTCAACTCACTAGCTATCCCGAAACAATAGAGGAAGAGGGAAGTGAAGTGGGGTTTCCTTGTGAAGAGGACCCAGTCGGCCAAATGGATCCTGGCGGGAAGCCTTCTGATGGTGGGTTAGAATTACCCACCTGCAGTGGTAAGGAGCAGCCTCCCCCAGAGGACGCTGCGGTGGCACCAGCTCCGAAGCCTGCCGTAAAAGATGCTGCTGAAATCCAAAAGCGCACAAGGCTAGAGCAAGTTGGAATCAAGGTCATGCCAGCAGCACAGCGCTTTGCCAGGTTAGCTCAGAAGGCCGAGGGCTGGCCTGGCTGGCTTTGTGCATGCCTGGGGGTTTGGAATCTTTGTCTGGCTTGTTGGAGTTTCCATTTTGTTTTCCCATCTCCTGCTTTCCCGTTGCATCACTATTCGCTACTTGGAGCATATAGAAATAGCTAATAGTCTCTGCCTTCGGTCATGTCTCTGCTTAAGTAGTTTGTTATTTTAAATGGAGGTGAATGAAGAGTGAGCTTCTTGCTGCTTGATTAGACCTTCTCCTAGTCAAGTGTGGTCAGTCATTTGTGGGCTGCAGGATTTACCTAGCAATAACATTTTAGTTTTCAAAGGTTTGTGGCCTGTTAATTTTCACACTCCTCCTAAATGGCTCTTATCTTCCTTTATACATCAGTAGAAAATAGTTACTTTGAAATGGGGAGCACTCTCTTTAGAAAGAGTGGCTGGCTTACAAAAATCCACTTACTTCCTCTGTCTCAAGGGAGTAGTAAGAAAGACCGGGTTTATTTGATTCAAAAACAAAGACTGGAGTAATTACTTCTCTTAATTGTAACAAAGGCACTAGTATACAGTCCTGATGGCTTCATATTACAGGTGAGATGGAGACCTTCAGCAGTCAGTCACAGAAAACTACAGGTCTACAATTTTATTTAGTGGTTTGAGAAGCTGGTTGATTTTTCTCACGTAATAACCACAAAGATCCTAACAAATAATAGTGAGACCAATGTTTATTTGATGAATTGAAATTCATAACCATTTGACAATTGAAATTCCTTTGCCATTTGCTCTTCCATTTAATCCTAAGAGATAGGTGACATTCCCATTTTCGAGAAGAATAAGGATCAGTGATTGTGAATGACTTGCTAGTCTCAGAACTGGTTACTGCTGACCTGGTGGCCAGTTCAGATGTTCCAACCTCAGTAACACATCTGCCTCCCACACACTTAATGGAACATTTTCCATTTCTCTGTACAGTTCCATATGTGGTTATTGCTGTGGTCTAGGTCTCAACTGAAAGTTCAGCATTAACTTCTATGGATTGAATCCTAGAGTAGCTTTGTACTGATGAAAAACCAAGGATGCTCTTTTTCCGTGTCTGTGGCATTCCACAGATACACGTATGTATCCTAAACATCGATGTGCTTCTAGAAAACTCTAAAAGAAAGTCATTTTTGTGTTAAAAGCAGTTCTCTGGGTTTCTGAAATAATGAAGAGTAATGTTATAGAGTCTTAAAAACAAAACAAACCCAGATATTCTTTAAATTTGTGTTCAACGACCTTGTCAGACACATATTTTTTGAAGCATAGCCTACCTGTATCAGAGAGCAGGAGAGATGCTGAGAACACAAAAACGAATAATATCTCCTTTCCATGTACCATTTTTCAGACATTTCCCTGTTTCTGTTTTTAAATTTAGGACCCAGCTACAATAGGTAATAAGTGATACAGGTAAGAGTACGAATTTACCAAAAAAAACAAAATTTCATCTTAATATCCTTGACACATACCTTTATTTTTATCACATCTGTGAACTCTTTAAGCTAAAATTTACCAGACACCATCATCTTTTTCCCCGTTTCATCATTTTCAAAAATTGCCACTCAGTTAAAAAAAAAGGTACCATTTTTAAAATTAATTTTTTTCATGCTTACTAATATGGTTGACTGTCTTCCATAAATTATGTCATATTTTTTGCCATTTTTTTCTTTTTAAAAATATTTTATTTTGTTGTGGTAAGAACATATACCATGAGATCTCCCCTCCGAACGCATTTTTAACAGTACAGTACTGTTAACTGTAGATACAATGTTGTACACCAGATCTCTAGACTTTATTCATCCTGCTTATCCATTGATTAGCAACTCCCCATTTCCCTCTCTCCCAGCCCCTGGCAACCACCATTCCACTCATTGAGTCTACATATTTGACTCTTACATACTTCATGTAAGTGGGATCATGTAATATTTTTTCTTCTAGGACTGGCTTATTTCACTTAGTATGATGTCCTCAAGGTTCCTCCATGTTGTCATATATTGCAGAATTTCTTTCTTTTTAAAGGCTGAATAATATTCCATTATATGCATAGGCCCCATTGTCTTTATTCATTCATCTGTTGGTGGGCCTTTAGGTTGTTTCCACATCTTGGCTACTGTGAATAGTGTTGCAGTGAATAGTTCACTGCAACACTGAACATGGGAGAGCAGATCTCTCTCCAGGATCCTGACTGCAGTTCTGTTGGATAAATAGAAGTGGGATTGGGGGGTCATATGGTAGTTCTAGTTTGAATTTTTTGAGGAACTTCTATATCATCTTTAGACTGTCCCCAAAAGAGCAAGGGGAGATGCGTGGAGAGCTACATTAAGCTAACTCAGCACACTCAGGAATCATGGTGATGCAGGGAAAAGAAGAGTTTGGACAAAGGCTGGAAATTCCATTAGTGTACTCTGACACTTCAGGAACTGGGAGATATCTTTGCTGAAAAAACATTGAAATCTTTTATGATTATTCTCATTCTATGTACAAACCTAAAATCCTGGAGAGTTTACAAAGATAATTCTGATTGATGAATAGTATATTTATGTGGTAATTTTTGCTCCTGTCCACGTTTCCTGTTATGTGACTTAATTTTTACTATTTTGTCCAACTTAGCTCTATTAATTGGAAATTTGATGGTCAGTTAATATCATCACACCCTAGAGCTTCTGACTTAACATTTAAACTTGGGTTCGTGAAAATTATGCATATTCCCAGAGACTATCCCCAATAGTAGTGTGACACAGCTGCTCTAAACACCCAGAATTCATTTGTTAGACCAATTTTTCAGCTGCTAGCTCTCTCATAAAAGTTTTATACATACCATGCCACCAGCCTGGCATGTCTGTGTCTTTGTCACGTACTTTTTGCAGCCCACAAGAGAATTGAGAAACATTCTAAGTTTATCCACATTTGGCATCCTGCTTTTAATGTGGCAGAAAGTAGCTTAACTGGAATGAAATGCATATCATGAAGAAGAAAAGGATTCCTGGTATCTAGAAAATAAGAATATAAATATTTAAGTATGCTGATGTCTCTTAAACCATTGTAATCTCGGTCTCTCCTGTCTTTGCCATCCAGATGAATTCTGACCACCACATCTTTGAACCCAATAAGAGGCCCAAGATATTTCCCTGTCCTGTTTCTTAGCTGGGAATGTCTGTGTTTGTAGAGACAGGCAAGAGTGTAGAGGTGTGGGCAAGGGATGAAGGCAAGCAGACGAGAACACAGCTTTCTAGACTGTTTCTGTTGCTGTCATTCTTTCCCCAGTGTTCTCAAACACCTCCTTGTATTATTTTTAGTGCAATATATAAAAAGGAGTGAAGGTGCATGTTATTCCATTTCCACGTGAGTTTAGAAGCCTAGAAGTCCCAAGCTTCCTGTCAAACAATATATAGGAGGTATCTTAGCATCCAGAGACAAAGGGTAGGACTTCTTAATAAATGTGTAGAGTTTAATATTTATTAGACTTGCCACTGAAGTAAAAAAGTATAGAACCTACTTTTCCTTCCATTTTAGTTTATGATGAAGTTAGTTTAATTACCCCCAAATATGAGACTCTGTCAAAGAAGCCAAAATTTCTATTTTCAAGGGGATAAAATAAGAACCTAGATGCACTTCCCCTGAATTAAAATACTATGGAGATTTGAGTTCTCTGACTTGGTATTTCCCATTGGAGAAGTAAACTCTTTTTTGAACTGAATTACAGGTTTCACATGATTATACTTCTGTTCTAATTGTTTTCATATGTTTCAGCACTCAGCATTTTCTGCTAGTCTGTGGATCTTCTCAACCACATAATAATTAATTACAGAGGGAAAAAAACCTCTGAGGAACAATAGACATTTTAGAAATTTTTAGAGGAAGTGCAGATGCAGCGAAGTGCCAGACACATTTTCCTCTATATCACTTGTTACCAGATGCCTGTGTTGCTGGCTGTTGCCGAACAGACCCTTGGGGATCGGGGACCAGGCAGACACATAACCTGCCTGAACTTTCATGACTCTGGATGTAGCTGCCCTGTTTGGACACTGAGTGAAATAGGGATGTTTCTGGTGTTGCCCAGGACATTCCCAGGAGGTCTAACAGGCTTTTCTGGAAAGCCCAGTTTCTTTCAATAGAACAAGCTGCCTGCCAATCTGAGCTGGTCATTTGTGTGTTGCCAAGTCAATGGGGGTGAAAGAAAATGCCAGCTCTTCCTTAGTCTAAATCATTATCTCATTCGCTTTGAAATATATAAGCCTTAGAGATGTAGAGAAGAGAGTTTTTTTTTTTTCTTCCCCCTCCCCTGCTTCAAGCCCATAGCCTCTGCCACAAAGCTAGCCTCACTTGTGTTAGACAAGGCTGCCCTGCCAGGTTGGAGGCAGGGCCTGGCATTTCTCCTTTCACATTGGACCCGATTCCTTCTAAGTAAAGCAGTGAGCTGTGCCCACAGAGCCACCCCTTCTTCCCAAAGCAATTCATCTATGAATGACTTGGGAAAAATAAAAGTGCCAAAGCTCCGCATGAATATCAAGCCAGACAGCTTGGGTCTGGCCCCTACGGTTACGTGGTTTCCCTAAGTTCAGATGACTAGAACCAGAAACCTCACCATTCCCACCTGTAAAGTGAGCATCAGAATTGTTATCTCGGAGGGTTGTCATGAAAGTTAGTATATCTGGAAGGTACTAGCTTCTCAGAGAGTTATAATTCTTGAAAAGTAAAGTAGATTGTATTGAAGTTTCACAGTAGACTTCCGTTAAGGTCCTTCAAGGGAAAAAACAAAAAAAAATCTTGGAAAAAAATCGTTTAAATATTTTGGTAACTAGACACCTGTTAACACAGTCCTACGTATCTGCCTTATACATGTGTTTGTTACGTCATGGCCAACAGTGCTGGCCTGGAATTTGCTTTTTGTTCTTTTTTTCATTCTCTGAAGCTCTGAACTTAGAGGTTTCAAACAATGAGCAGAAAATCGTTATTGTGACCAGTTTTTCAAGTGAGCAGGAAGTGGCTTTACGTGACCAATGATACGGAAAGCATTCTTTGCCCCCTTTTTTAAGTCCACATATCTAAATTGAGATCACTTGATGCATTAGGCACCAGATTCTCTCTGCTCAAATTGGCATCACAAATTGTCATGGCCATTTGCATAAATGCATGCATTTTACTCCAAAGAATTCTGCCTGAGTTGGGAGAGGTTGAAACCCAGGACCTCTGATCATAAAATAGAAACAATGCTACTCTTGGAATTAAGAGGTTCAAATGAGAGGTCTCCTCCCATACTGGAATTGGAGTTGGATCAGCTGAGATGAGATAATGAGTGTGAGAGGGCTTTTGTATACTGTAAAGTGCTATGCCAGAATTGTAAGGTACGATTAGTTAGCATTCTACTGTCCTTAATCCTGATGGAACATTGCTCTCTGTAACCCGCAATGCGAATCTCAACCCCATTCTAAGCACCATACACAGGATCCTTTTATTTAGTAACCAAAATACTTCTCTTTCTTCTACCTCCCTAATAATGATAATGCCTTATTTTTTGTATGATGTACTTGCTTTCAAAACTGTTTCTGCCCTGGTCTTTTGTTCAATGAATAGCACAGTGGTTAAGAACAGGACCTCTGGAGCCAGACTGCCTAGGTTTGAATCTGAACTTAAGCACTGGCACTTTGACCTTGGGCAAATCTGTTAGCCTGATCTGAATTCCCACTCTGTATAATGGGGCTGCTAATCACACTAACACTGCAGGGCTAGTATTAGAATTTAATGAATTAACACATAGAAAAAATTCTAGCACATGGTACGCATCAATGACCATTAGCCACCTGCTTTGTCTGCATCAGTGTGCTTTTTAAAGAAAGCTTTTTTGAAGAGATTGATTCAATGGCCTATCATTTCCCTCTAACCATGTTTAATGGCCACAGCCAACCAGCACCAGTTGGCACTTGCCAGACACTTCAGCTAAGGAGGCAGGAAGGAGCATGAGCACAGTCCAGGAGTGGCCAGGCAGGACCCTGAGTGTCAGGGGTACAACACAAAGGGAGGATTTCATATTTTAAGAAATAAATTTATTCAGGGAGCAAAGCACCACCAGCCTCCTCCAAATAATGTGTTTTAAAATTCTATTGAGAACAGTGGTCAGCAGTGAGGAATTTTCTGGGCATGACTAATGATGATTTGATTTTCCAAAAGTCAGATGGAGTGAGGGCCTGCTGTACTCTTAAGATGATGGCCTCCTCTGGAGCCGTGTGGGCAGAGCGACGGATAGTGGGCCACCTGCTTGATCAGAGAACACAGAGTTTCATTACTCATTTAACCCTTAGCCAGGCTAATTCCTCCTGTCTTCATTTCTGAGATGAGTTGTCCTTTGAGGATGAAGAATTTACTCTTAATCCTCTCTCAGAAATTGGATACCAAGTAGGGGAATTTTCTTTAGAAGTCAAGGTATTTTATTTGCTTAACAGCTTTATGAACTGAGAAGATAAATGATTTTTGAAAGTTGTAACATTTTATTATTACATAAAAGCAAGGCTGATCTTATGAGTGGGTGGGGAGAGGGGTTTGTATGAATACCAGATAGGCACAATCGACTGTATTCCCAACCCCACCCACTGCCAACAAAAACTAAAGCCAAAAGAAAGTGAAAAAGTCCTGATATCTACCATTAAACTGCATTCTTCTAGGAATTTAAAGTTTGGGGCCTTCAAGATTTCTTTGAAAATGGAAATAGCCCAAAGTAATGATTTTTAAGCCATTGTGGCAAAATGTCTTACCCACAATTTGCTTGACATCTAGCATATGACAAAGAAGAGAAGCTGGGAGGTAGAGAGTCATGGAGTGGAAGATGGAAGAGAGGGTTGCTGATGGGAGGGTGGGTGCAGGGCAGGATAACCTTTCATGCCTTGGGTCCATCCTGTGAATGGTCATAAACCCTTCCAGATGTTTCAGGTTAGCTCAGCTCTGCAGAAAGACCTTTCTTATACTTTGCAATCTGGTATACATTCTAGGTGTGCTGTGTCATAGCTGCATTCATTAGCTTTCCCCCAGGTCAGTGTCTTGGCTCAAACTTTTACCCTGTCAGTCAAAAACAAATTGAGTACCTATTGAGCATATTACTGTGTGCTAAAGAACAACAAAAAGCTTTTCTACTCTTCCAAATTTAATGAAAAGAATTTGAATTGTCACTTTCAGAGCCATTTAGGATCCTGCCTTTCTGCTGCTGATGGGGCCCTGTAAATGAAATGAAATTTTAGTATTGCTAATAGCTGGCTAAATTCAAGATTTTAAAACCCACCCTAACTATGCTGCAACTCTGGACTAAAATAGTAAACAGATGTCATCTGGACTAATGATATTGAGAAGACCCTTTCACTAACAACACAGTTGCTTTCTGGAGATGGGGATTTAAAATATTTTTTTTTGGTCTGATCACATGTGGAGTTCCGTTGGCTCCATCAGTCAAAAGCAATCAAGTGACGAGAAAGAAGCTATTTGTGATATCATTTTTCGCCAAGAAAACTCTTTCCTGACCCATCAACATGGCAAAGATTTGGAGTCAGAAGATGAAGTTTCCCAACAGCTGCCTGATCTTGAGAAAGATGACTTTGCTGCAAGGAGAGCAAGGATGAATCAGACCAAGCCAATGGTGCCACTGAAGCAACTTTTGTATGGGCCTTACCGGAAAAAAGAGGCAGAGAAATCAGATAGCGTCAAACAACCCTCAAAGGGAATCTCACAAAAGAAAAGTCTAGAAATTAAAAGGTGTGCACTGTGTGTGTGTGTGAGAGAGAGAGAGAGAGAGAACATAATTAAGTGAAAGTGATTTGTATCATAGCCCCCCTTACTCCTCTTTCCTACTGTAACTACATACAATTGGTAATGGTGATTTATTTTGAAGTGGAACTCCAGATAGCCAATCTCCCTAAATGCAATGGCAGAGAGTGGAAAGGCCATGTCAAAAACAGGGCCTAATTCACCAAATAAACTTTGATGTATGTGGGCTGTATGTGGGCACACCACCACATATGGGTGCTGGTGTCATAGATTGACAATAATGGCACAAAACAGACATGTGCCATTGCCTGTCAGGGAACACCACCTCTAAAGCCTGCTCCAGTCCTTTCGGAGGAGGCAGAAAACATAAGTACTCCTTAGCTGAAGTTCTTCTCTTGTATTAGCTTCTTGTAAATAGTGGAAGGGGAAAAAAATGAGGTTTGCTGTTTCTTTCCTTGCACCATCAAGATCACCTAGACATTTGATGATGGATATTTCTCATTTAAAAAATCTTCTAAACATATAATGCACTTCTATTTGTTCTATCATGAAAATTGTTTTTAAATGAGTTTCCTGCTCCCAACTATTCTCCCATCCTCTTAATTTGAGAAAGAAAAATTGTAATGAAATGTGATTTGGCCAGTGACTTTTATCCTGAAAGGGATGTGATTTCATTTAAGGTATCAGCTTGCTAAATTTCATCATGCAGAGTTGATCATTCTTGTATTTTTTCCTTATATTAAAATCAGAGTTTGTCTCTTGATCATTTAATTGCCATATTCTGCCTATCAATTAAGAGGTTTGTAAATCTATTAAACTAAGAATATAAATATCCCAACTGTGTTTTACGCAATGAAAATAGTTCTTCGGGCAGAATTATTGAGCTCAGTGGAGTAGTTAGTGTTTTGTTTTTGTTGTTTTGTTTCAGGAAGTACCAGACACAAAACACATGAAAGATTCCTGGATGTAGGACAGGGATTAGAGCACAGAAGAACTGGCACAATTTTTTAACAGGACACCTTATAGCTTTAGGAGGCTCTTGGTCTCTGCAGGGCTTGTTGGCATGCCTTGTAACAAACCATTCTAGGAGGGCCTTGTGGGAGGGATCAGTTGTTGCAAGTGAAACAAAGACTTCTGGATAACTGACTAGCATCAAGGCATAGTGATGGGGATCAGCAACTTGAGTTAGGAAAAGGAGTAGCTTTTGTATCTCCCTTTTTTCCTTTCTCCTGCATGCAATTTTAATTCCTGTTATTTCCAGCTGCATTTGTCTGTTGTCACCTGACTCTGTGTTTAGTGACACAGTTCTGGGTCTGGGACAGCCCATGACCTCTCTAAAGAACATAAAAGAACTGATGAAAAAAAAGGAAAGCTCGCTGGTGACTCTTTGCTATGTCCTTCCTTATCCCCTTCACCAAACTAAAAGTAAATAGAAAATTGTGTAGCCTTCCCATTTGTATAGGCTCTGCAAATACACAAAATCATCCAGGTAACAAAAGGATACCTCTTGGTTTTCTGGCTTGGATGATATATTTTGGGGGAAGAAAAAAAAAGTATATATATATGTCCCTATTTATGTATAATTTTGAGAGTTTTGTATCTCAAGAAGTCTATTTAGTTGGAAACTGACTGTTAATGTGATAGAATATTTATGCATATAGATGCCACAGCTTTGGTTTAAATGACAGCATTGTCAATATCAGCCATCTAATGTTCACTTCTTAGTAGAAAAATTGAAAATATCAGTTTTAACATCAATAAAGGTAAACCGTTATTAACACAAGAAACAAATGGGAGTTGACCCTGTAGGTCCAGGAAAAGGGGATACACTCTGTTCTTCAAGTTTACATTAGCTAAACCTAACTAATGTGATCAGGAAGCAGAGACTGAGTTTGAACATCAGAACTTTCTGTTTGGAATTGACTTAAATGTACTTTCTGGCTGTTGTGGGTTTATGGTTGAGACAGTTTACTATGTGAACAACATTCCAGCTATCTTCAAACTAATCCTAGAATTTGGATCATGCCGAGCTCGTTACTAACATTTTACTGGTGCAGTAAAAGAGGTTCCAAGAGGGCTCAGGGATTCAATCTGAAAACTTGAATTCATTATAGCAACTTGAATAGTGTGGGAACTGGGCATCATTACTGTCAAACCAAAGTCTCATTACCATTCTTAATAGTCTTTCAGTGAGCCCTGGCCTTTCTTTCTAAACTAAACTAGAGTCTGTCATCTGGCAGAAAAAAATTCTTTCTCATTACAGTGTCAAAAGGTGACAAAAAGGGAACTGTTGGTTAGAGCACAGTACTTATAACACCAAGGTTGCCGGTTCGATCCCCACAGGGGCCACTGAGCTGCGCCCTCCACAACTAGATTGAAACAACTACTTGACTTGGAGCTGATGGGCCCTGGAAAACCACACTGTTCCCCAATAAAAAATCTTTAAAAAAAGAAAGGGTGACAAAGACAAAAGTAATCAAAGGCTCCAATTGACTCCATATTTTTGAGAAAACGAGAGGTGCTTCCATCATTTTCGTTCTGTCCTCAACTTCTGAATTACCATGCTTGACATTCTGTTTGTCTGCTCCCCTTTCTTGAACCTGATTTTTCCAATGATGTGGGGGCCTGAATCAAACTGACAGGAACCAGGGCCAAACAGAAGAAGTGAAGTCAACGGTGACCTGTATTATGCGGGCTCAGGAGAGTGAACCTGAGGAAGAGGGACTCAGGAAGGTGCCAGATATTCACAAGGATGACCTGGCACAGCGGAGAATTCAGGGCAGCCTGGCCCCTCACCGGGATGCCCCAAGCTTTGTTAAGGTCTGCAGTATAACAGAAGCTGACTTGGAGATGTGGGAGAGACTGAAGGTGTCAGGAAAGATGAGGTGTGTCATGTTTTCCATTGTTTTTTTGCCCCTGACAGTGATATTATTTAACTTTAAAGGAATCAAATGCTTATCCTTCTATCATCCTTTATTTTCATGGCTAGAAAAAACATGCCTCTCCAAACACAGAGTATATTTTGCATGAGTTGAAACTTATTAATACTAAAAGTTACAAGCTACATCAATGGAAAACCTCCTCTTTAATTCAACCACCTTATTGCGAATGGTTATTTTGACAGGTCATATTCACTGTATGGATTTGAAACGAGATTTTTAAATAATTTTAATTATTTCATTATACGGAAGATTATCTTGTGCCATCATTTCTGATGTTGGAAGTGATGTTTTGAAAGCTATAGAAGCTTCAGGCACTATTTACCTAGGCAAGACAGATTATTTCTTCATTGGATTGGTTAGTGGAAAAGCAATTCTGCTTTAGCCATACAAGTATTTTTCATATGTCTAGTATTTAAAAAAAAAGAAAAGTCTTATTGATGTATACTTGCCTTAGAAACCTTTGGACCTTATTTCTGGTTCTGACTAGGGATGGAGATGTTGAGCACATCTGTGCCCCTGAGCCTTCACCAGAAATTAAAGCAGAAACTGCCATCCGCGATGACCTGGCCAGCCGCAAAGCGAGGGCCTATAAGAAAGCTTCCAGCCCCCGGCAAAAGTTTGTGCACTTTGGACCCGTGACAGAGATAGATCAGCAGAAATGGAAGAGGCTCAGCATTGGCAAGGCCGGGCCTAGGGAGGATGTAGAAGTCATCAGTCCTAACAGCAAGGTTCAAACCCACCCTGTGTCCTCTGCCTCCTCGGCCACGTCCAGCTCAGAGGAGGACCGAATGCTTAATCCACAAAGTGACTGCAGGTATTTTTCGCCAAACACAGGCAAGGACATCTGCATGGGAGTCACCGCTGCTTTTAAAGAGTTTGCTGGAGCACATTAAAGAAATCTCCATAGATGACATAGTTTCTCTTGCTGGTTAGCAGAAAAATAATGTTAGCGTGTCACCCCGGGGGAAAACGTGAATATGGAGTTCAGTGGCAGGCGTCCATGTTGATTCTGTTGTCACCGGAATCACTGTCTGGGAGTGCCAATCATCTTGGCAAATGACTCTTTTCCTTCTGCTGCATTAAGCACTATTTTATTAGTTGGCAATACTGAATGAACTAGGTGGAATGTTTTAATGATGTCCCTAGTGTTTCTTCTAAAGATATGTTGATAAAAATAAGATTTACCTATAACTTTCCTCTTTCCTGTACCACAAAGGGAGGGGGGAAGTGGTTATTAATATCATAAGTTCAAAATTTGAACATCTAAGTAGACACAGAAAAAGTAAAGTTCTCCACCCTCCCCAACTTTAAAAACTTATGTAATAAACCTTGAGTGAAAAAAAAAGACTCCCCTCTTGGGGGTTCCTATGAGTCAAGACTGTCCTTGGATGAATCACCATCCATATTTGTGAGGGAATCACCTGGGAAAAGTCCTTATGGGCTTATCACCAGCTCTCATCTTCACGGGAGGCCTTCCAGCTTTAAATTCCCAAATCCTCTTTTGGGGATTTGGTTCTGTGGTCTGGTCTCTCTTCCATTAACCAGGTGGAGGACATTTATAAGACTGGGCTCTCCTGGGAACCTCCATTCCATCCACATGATGGAAGCAAGGTGAAGTTCTCCACGGCAGGAAGAAATGCTCATGGCATTCTCCACCAGGCTTGGTCCTTGAAATCCAAAGGAAAGAGTAGATGGTCCATGACTTACTTACCGAAGGGTTTCTTTGGTTCCATACTGTGGGCGACACCATAGAGGAGAGCCGACTGTAGGTACAAATAGCCCTAGCACACGAGAAATACACAGTTGGGGTTTCAGAGGCTGATGGGGATCTGGGATGGAAGAGGGGGTAGTAATTACTGAGAAATGCATCCTTGAGTCCTTGACTACTGAGCGGGCATCATTCAGCCCCATGGCGACGGTCATGCGAGCCTTCCTTGACTCTTCTCAGGCCCTTGCCAGGGTTCACATTCCATTATCTCAGGCTGAATATGTCATGCTTACTAACTGGTTTCTGGAATGAGAGCAACCGAACCCTCTTAATCTTTCAGTCTCAACGACTTTCATTGTCTCCATTCATAACACTTTTTCCTCTGCTCTGTTGACACCAATGCAACTTGATTATTAACAGAACCATGAATTCTGGCATAGATGTCTGTGGCAAAAGGGGCTCGCGGCTGGCTCCCGTGCTGGAGTCCCAGGAGGAACATGTCTGCAGTTTGGGCGCGTGCCCTCAGAAGACAGAGGGAGGTGAGGAACCAAGGTTCCCCCCTCCCTAGCAGGTGAAGGATGACTGGTGGGGTCAAGGCCTCCAGTGTGAATTCTTTCCCAGTAGTAAAGCTGTCCTCTCTGGCTTTAGTTCCATCCAAACAGCTGCCACAGGATGGCAAAGAGGAGAAAGAAGGAGCTGCTCAAAGAGATTCTGAGATGCCGCCAAAGGCTGAGAGATCCGAGGAGAGCAGCCAGCCACTGTGAGCGCCTTGCCTGCATTCCAGGGTGTGCTGCCTCTGCTGTGTGTGGCTGCTGTGCTCCCAAAAAGCAGCTTAGAGCCACAATAGGCACTTTGGTGACTGATGTGGTGTGGAGTTAAGTCACTTAAAGGAATGCGCCTATCCCAGTGTCAGAGTTCCACTTTCAGTGCCCGCCTCTGGATAGAGAGTTTAGCCTTTGCATGTGGTTGGGTGCTCACCAAATATCATTCTCAGAAATCATGAAAACCAGAAAGGGAAATCCCTTCCCGTGGGAGTGCCAGTTGCATGATGGAGGTCCATGGTATTAACACTCAGTTGCTGTGTGTGCTGCTGCCTCAGTGGACATTGGCTCTTTCTGTCTTGAGTTAATGCCAAGCGCGTGATGCTACTGAAAATACCTTTAGCAATAATAAGTGGATGTTGACTAGCTGGACTGAATGTTGCCTTAGTTCGTGCCCTCTGTCCTCTGAGTGGGAGGCTTCAAAGAGACAGAGCCCAGAGAAGATGACAGCTCCTGCCAGGAGTGACAGTGGACTGAAAAACCAAAGAAAGTTGTATGATTCACAAAAGGATGACATGATGGCCAGGAGAACTGGGAAGACTCTTAGACATATTGGATCCAACCCAAACCAGTTCCTTCCAATTCCATTTGCAAAGCAACAGGATGTGGAAGAATCTTCCAAGGGTCCACTGATGAAAGATAAAAGGTCAGAAGAGCATCCTGTGCCATTGTGACTTTGCTTCTCCAGTCTGCGTCTTGATACATGCTTTGAATATGTTTTTAATGCATTATGGTACATCAATGCCACTGACCTGCTATTGCTTGAAGAAAGGAGATGATAAAAATTGGCCCAGTCTGCCAAAAATGTGTTTTCCTTTTTTGCATGTAAGCAGGTGTGGAAAGAATAGTTCAGTTGTGAATTTTCCTGTTAATCATTCTCTCTGAGTCTCATCTTGTAGGCGACCAAAGTGGGAAATGTATTTCTTCCTAGTTCACATAGAAGCCTTTGTGTAAAGGGGTTGAACTTCTTTCTGACCTATTTGATTTCACTTTGATTCTAGGAGGGACTTCCAGTCCAAGGAAGATATATACCACTTATAAAATTTGTAATTTAATTTAATTTCAACCTTAGTAAACAGTGTTTTCTAGAGGCACAATTTGTATTTCGTACTGTGACTTGATTTAAAATGAAGAACAGGGAAACACTAATCTTGGGGTTCATGGTCTGGTTTAAGGTCCTATATTCCAAAGTCTCTGTTCTTATTTAATAAGAGTGATATTTTTTTGTTAAAAGTGTGGTCTGTATGATCCATGTGGGGCAAGGGAGTTGGGAGTGTTTTTGCATAATTATAAGCTCCACTGATAATCAGGAAGTGATGGAATTCAGCTTCAGGAAGGATCTTGATGGTAGTGGGACAGAGGGTAGAGTGGGGAGCAGGGAGAACCTTAAGGAATCCCAAAACTTTAAAATTAATACCTAAGCCACCTTTATCATCTGGATTTAATTTTCTTTAGAGTCTTCTGAATCATAATAAGAATACTGTAGTAGAGGCTTCCTGTAACACTGCTTTCAGGGAGCAGGGGTAATATTTGTGTTCTCCTTTGTAGCCATAGAGTGCTTTGTAGCCCTTTCAAAGTGTGTCTGCTTCCTCTAGCACACCTTCTCCTGGGAATTAACAGGAAGGTTGAATTGATGTTAGCTCCATTTGCCAAATGGAAAGTCTGATGAAGAGAGAAGTTTAGTGAATCGATCACACCTGGCTATCAGATGGTTAGGGCTGGTTTAGGCTAATTAGTGACAGAAGGCTGGTCTTCCTGGTCCACCAGAGTCACTCACACCAGACTCCTGACGCCCTGATGTGGCTTGGCCCTGGAGCATGGGCTACTGGAAAGCAAGTTAGAATGAAAGGAAAGAAGGAAGTGAGGCCTGTAGCTGCCTACTAGATATACTCTAGGTGCTTTCCCATTTCCTTATTCCTCCTTCAACCTTTGAGAGTAAGAATTTTCATCTGCATTTTGCAAGTAGGAGCCTGAGGCCCACATTCTCATAGCTGGTAATAACAATCCAAGACTCAAACCCAGCTCGGTCTGAGGGGAAAGCCACGATCCCACTCCAGAGCGTTACCCACACAAGTTGCTGGAGGAAACTGTGGAAACTGATGAATTCCCTGTCACTTCTGTCTGTTCCTCTGTTTGTGATTCAGAACGAGTCCTCTTAATATTCAGATGGGAATGAATGACTAGTTTGAGCATAAGGAGAAGTAGTCAGATTCACAGTGTGACACACTTGTGTAACAGAGCAAGCACACACCCTGGGAATTTATTTTCCTTTCAGCAAGTGTTTATTGAGTAATTACTATGTATAAAATACTGTGCTCAGTGCTAGGGGAGAATCTTAAATGAGCAGTAAACCAATTTTTCCCTCTCACTTCAAATGAAGCTCCTGCTAGTTCACAATATGGAAATATATAACCAGCAAATTACTGATTCTGAAGTGCTCTATTAGTGCTGGGAGTTACATAAATGCAATCAATAGGTGCACAGAATATTTTCTGCATCTTTCTAAATACACACAGACTCACAATTAAACTTTATTAATTGCCTTTTTTTTTAGGATTCTAATACCAACTGTGATTTGTCTGGCCAATTTTGTACCTCATCGTCTATTGACTCACTACTTTGCATTTTAAAAACATATTTTTATTAGCTACTTTTTAACTTACTACTTTTCAATTGTCCCCTAGGAAAGCCATTTGAAGCCCAGGCTCTAATTATGTTCGCCTTAACAGCAAAGACAGTTCTGCTTAAATTGATGCCCTCCTAAAGCTAATAAATTAGTCTGAGAGGTAATTCCTTAAATCTGTAAGTGTATAGTAAAGTGACAAATGAAGTTTACCTTCAGAAACTGCTCTATCCTTTCCGTTTCAATTTTCAGATTATCCAATAAACACTCAATAAATACTTGTGAGGGCCTCGTCTGGTCACTATTGAGGGAACCCCTCTCAACGCCCCCCCCCCAAAAAAAAATCCCTACCTTGATGGATCTTACATTTTACTATAAATCTACATTTGTTGGCAGAGATGTCCATGAAATGCTGTGTTTTGTGTAGAAGCAATTTAAATTCAAGTATATCCCACATGCAACAACATAGCTGAACTTTGTAAAAAAAACGTGCTGAAAGAGACAAACTCAAAAGAGGATATACTGTGTGGGTCAGTTTATATAGTACACAACACTCAACACTAATTTGTGGCCATGTTTGGTTTGTGAAAATTCATTGATGTGTATGGGTATGCTATGTGCACTTTCTGTATGCTGTACTTCAATCAAACATTAAAAAATATATATTCAAATAGAGACACAAACACTAACTGTTATATTAATTGGTTATTTCTAGATTAACCATCCATTAGGAATAACTTCTCAGCTCTCCTCCAGAAATAATTTAGAAAATACTGTATTTGAATAAGTGTATTCCTGTAGGCCTGTTAATTAACTGGGAAATGTTTATCCAGTCTTTGGAATTAACATTGCTGATGCATGCTCTCAATGTGCTAGAATCGACTGGTCATCTGCTTCGGTGTAGCGGTGTTTTTGGAACATTGAGTGTATTACATTAAACTTTAGCACCTTCTGAAACTATCCCCTGGAGAAACAGAAAAAGAGTCTTACTGCCAGAAGAGAAACATCCACAGATCCTTTCCTCATTGTGTTTTTGGCCATTTCAAGAGACTTTTATGTTTTGCCCTGGTATGGCTGCCTTCACTGTGAATGAAAATAATTATTAAAGAATGCAGACTGTGCTAGAATGATAAAAGCATAAGATGAAGGGTGTGTGTGTGTGTGTGTGTGTGTGTGTGTGTGTGTAAACCCATGCATTCTGGGGTGCTTTCTCTAAGATTATAGGAAGAGGCCTTTAGAAATGACTCTTTTCCCTTTAGTAAACTGTTATAAAACTAAACATGGGATCAGGTAATTTCTGAAAACCTCAAAATTTCATTTATTAGAAACTGAAAGCAGAACATTTTTTTCCTTACTGCAGTAATTCTTTGTCTACCATCAGAGTGCAGAAATGAACAGCCTTTCAGGGCATAGGAAAGAAACTTCCCTTAAAATTCCCCTTTACTAAGGACACAGTCATTTGTGGAAACTGCTTTTTAAAAATATACTTAAAATAATGCCATTGTAATGTTCTAATATTTTTTCTGATTTGAACTTTTTGTTTGCTTTACCAGACACATTATAACTTAAAGTGCCTATTTCATAAAGGATACAGCTTTGTAGATCAAAATAATCAGAAGAATATAAAAGATTGTTAAAAAAAAAAAAACTTTGGATTTTTAAGTGATGGAATATCATCCAAGTCTGGTTTGGATTAAGGCTGCCAGTTTTCTAGGAATTGTGGTTTTTGTCAAATGCATGTGGAAGGCACTGATTGGGGTTCTGGTTGGAATCCTGGTTTGCTTTCGGAAAACTGCAGAAACTCTCTTTGATGTCATTTGTGCAAATGCATTAACACGTCAGGGAAAGGGTCAGTAAGAGCGTGCTTCTATGTTGAGTGTCCATTACAGCCCATTACTGCTGAACATAAAAGCATGAACAGTTTAACTGTTTGTGAAAAACCCTAATGCAGGCTTGGATTTTTTAAGCTGCTTTCTCTAAACATTGTGGATTGCACCTAAGCCTTTTTGTGTTTATATTGAACAGATTCTCTTTTGTGTGGGTAGCCTGATGATTATTTTCATTCCTCCTCTGTGTTTTAATACAAAGTTTGCATTCTTTGGAACTGTCAAGACGTTTCTTTCATTTTCAGCAGTGAATGAATATTGCCAATTGTACAATGACACTTCTCTTCCTGTATGATCAGCAAAAAAGGTTGGACGCACATACATTTCACCAGCCGTTTTTCTTTTCAGCTTGGTTACAGCATTAACCTTCTGTCTTGTCAATCCTCTAATTTTGTATTTGGTCTTATAGATACGGTCCGAGAACTCCTGTGTCTGATGACGCAGAGTAAGTTGTCTTGTATTCATAGGAATACATTAATTACTAGCCTAAACTGCATGCCTTCATTACTTACCACTAATGGAAATGCAATTGATGCAACAGTGAACTGAATAGCTAATTGATTTGTGCAGCCTCAGAAAAGCACTTGGAGTTGGAATGCAGAACATATGTTCTGTGCAGGAGAGATGAATGAAAAAGCAACTGAAGCATGATTCTAATATGCAGCTGCTGCTTAAAACTTAACATTTGCTTTTCATAGATGGGGCATGTTAAAGTTGTTCTTGTTACCATTTGGATGTTGGTACTCCTTCTGAACCACAAAATTATTAAAAGGGTATTCTGTGTTTTGCCTTTAATTCCTGATATGTTAGGGCTTGCAGTTAACAAAGAAGCAGTCCTTTTCATAGCCACATTTTTTTTTATGCTGAGAAAATAAATCCTAAACCACTAATTATAGTTTCAGAAGCCTAAGTTCCTCCCAGGTTGGAGTAATATAAACTGTGGGATGCTTGAGACCAAAACGTTGGGGTTTCAGTCAAGTTCCATGGCAGAGCAAAGGGTCAAGATGTAAAATAGGACTTGGGCTTCCTATCCCTGCTTATTTGGCTTCCATTCCTCTCAGAGACTCATTCCGCAGCGCCAGTCTCATCTCCAAATTTGAGAAGAATCTATACCCTCCCATCTGTGACCACTTTAACTCCATTTCAAAAATGGATTTTCCAGTGTTGGCTGAGTGAATCAGTTGGTTAAGAGCTTGCTCAAGAGTGTGAGCTGAGCTCTGAGCAACAGCAGTTCGATGCCCAGCCCAAGCTGAGCTGCCACTGAGCTGCCAACAGGTGGCAGGATGGCTCAGCTAAAAAAAAAAAAAAAAAGGATTTTCTATACGCAGAGGATTTTGAAGTGAATATCCAAAGCAAAAATTTTCTTAGCCAAATACTAGCTTCCTCAGATTTGAGTATCTTTATGTTTGAAGAAACACAACTGGGCTGGCTGAGTGGCGCAGTTTGGGAAGCCAGCGACCCCGGTTCGGGTCCCACATATGAGGGCCAGTGACACTGCCCTCAAAAAAAAAAAAAAAGAAACATGACTAATATCTAATTCCAACATCAGTCGCCTGCTGAGTCTGATGTCTCTCCTTTGAGAGGCATCTCATGGCCTCATGGGAGTCTGGGCCCCAGAAGAGTGACCATCAGCACCCTCAGTCCATGTCTCCCTGTTCTGAGCCATCGTTTCATGTCACATAGAGAGGAGTCCAAAGAGCAGTGTAGGACACACCAATATTATCTCCAAAAGTGACGGTGAGAGCTAGCCCCACATGTACTGTTTTCAAATTGTGCTTTTTCCATGTCCGTGTTCAGAATGTCAGCTTGGGTTTTACTCTCAGTTCTAAGCAGTCTGACTCTAGCTTCAAGGTTATCAGTTCCCAATATATGACCTGTGATTGCTTTGTAGCCTGATACACAGAAGCACACTCATGTTTCAAAACCAAAACCAACTTCAGCCTGAGCTTGCCTGACTGCAAGGAGTTAAGGAGTTAAGGAGTCTATAAAATTGAGTCCTGCTTCTTATTACTTTTAAAATCTGTAGTGGCAATATTTAATATTCACTGAAAGGAGGATTACGTAAGATTGAGAGGCAAAACACTACCTTGATTTGGTTAGCAAAAATATTTTGGTAGAATGGATTTATTCTTCATCAGTCAAAGCCTCTGTGCAATTTGCCTAAGAAAGATCTCTGGGAAACCCTAAAAGGTAAAAAAAAGAAAAAGCTATATTAAAGAGCTTTCAGATTTTGCCTGTACCTGAATATGAAAGCTCACCCACAGGAGAAGTTAATGATTTTTTTTAAATTGATGAGATTGGGGACACCATTCTCTCCTTTTCTACATTTACAAAAAGCAGCCTTATGGAATAAGAAGGATAGAAGGAAGTTATTTTCCAGACATTTTATCTGGGAATATCAAAAACCCGAATTTCCTTCTTAATGTAGACGTAATTTACATGAAACCATGTGGGGAACAAAATGAAAAGTTTATATCAGACATTTATTTTTTAAATAGAAATTCAATTCATAATGTATTTAGTTTTCCCTCACTATCTCCTTTTTTCAAAAACTTTAAGGGCAATTCTTGGCACAGGCTCTATTTATTCATAATTGACACATTCTTAAAATACAGCCCAATCAAAAAAAAATGTGCCCTTTAAGGAAAATGCAGGTCAGGCGCAGACCTACCACACAGGCAAACAGAAATTTCCGCCTCCTGGCAAGCCAAGAATGTTTCCATAGATTTAGTTTCACCTTCTTGCCCTTTTCTTTACTTCCACTTGCTTCCTCTCCCAACGCTCTCCCCACCAACAGAGCCAGTACACTGTAAGAGCCAGAGGCCATTTTATTCATAATTCCCTACCTTCCACTTGGCCCAGAAACAATTTCCAGGTTCCCCTTGAAGTAATTGAATCCTGGCCCTCAAAAATGCCAACCCACCACCAAGGGACTCGCCTGGGCTCTGCAGCCAGGGTCCCCGGTTCCAACAGCCCAAGGGCAGGACTTGTTGTGCTGAAAAGCACAGGTTTCGTGCAAGCCATATTCGTATTTTGGAATCTGGGCTTCTCCAGGATCCCCCCACCCACGCCATACACACACATCTTCATTGTGGAGGCTGAGTCCAGCTTCTGAATTAGAGAACATTTCCTGAATGGTGATTCAGCCCATTTTCTGTCTAGTATTATCAATTCTCAACTTGCTTAGTTTCTTTTTTTGAAATGGCATAAAAGCACTGCTTATAGTTTTATTTCTCTTTTGGCCAATTTGCTTGTATTTCTTTAAAAACAGAAACAAAAACAAAAAAACTGTGGGAATAAATAGTATTTCCTGGTATAAGAGAGGGCAAACAAGAGTTTCTCTTTTTATTTCTTTAACTGACTTTTGGCTACATTTGGGCTGAGGCCATTAGAACTTCATGGAGGGGACAGAGATCGGAACCCAGGACAGAAGGCACTTCCAAAGGCCTTGCTCCTGCCCTCTGCATGCCCATCAACTGAGACAGCCAACTCCCAATCCTGGAGCAGGCTACTGCTTTTTTTCCTGGAGTCCCAGAAACCACCCCTTATGTCCTAAACGAAAATTCTGTCCTGTGGAAAGTATAGATGGCAAAGTTAAAGGAAAGAACCTTCTTTCTCTCCCATAATCTGCCAACTACTGAGTAGATTATGGGAAAGTCCCAGCTCAGAGAGGTTTCTATCGTCTAAATCTTTGCAAAGACTGTGAATTTTACCTTAAAAGATGAACTGAGTGAATTCAATATATTTAAAGGTAAAGGGTTTAAAAAAAATTTTTTTTGAGAAGAGGAATGGGTTGAATTTTTTTTTTGAGGGCAGTGCCACTGGCCCTCATATGTGGGACCGAACCGGGGCCGCTGGCTTCCCAAGCCAGCGCTTAACCACCGCGCCACTCGGCTGGCCCTGATTGGGATGAATTTGAATCTCTTCCTGGAAAGCCTACTTAAGGGAATTGTGATCCATGAGGTTTAAAAAACATGAGTTAGACTTTTCTACCTAACTCTGCAAATTCTTAAATCTTTCCTAAACAATATGAACACATAGTATAAAATAAGTTAAGAATCACAGCCCCTCCTGCCTCTTGAGGGCTGCCATTTATCTTTCAGGAAGGCACAGCTGCCACATTCAACACTATCCACTGAGTATGTGGAGGCAGCTCCATACGGTGGTTTGTCATACCTGAGCTAAGAGAAGCCTCAGATAAAAATCCTTTTATGCAGCCAGATTATTAGAATACTCTTGGGGAAGACAGATTACTAGCAGAGTCATCAGTTTTAGCACTCTTAGGTCAGACTTAAATTGTCTAATATCTACAGAGAAGGGAGAGGCACGTACACACCCTTGCAGATTTATTTCGAGTGGATTGAAATGAAGGTGGGCAGCCACTGCTTTGGGGGTCATTTCCCTTCCAGCGAGCTGCCTGCTAAGGAACCCACTAACATCCAATGATGCTGCCACTGTTCATTGTCTGGCCATGGCGATAACCATTTTGGACATCACTGATGATGTCTGGAATTAGTTGGTGTCTAAGTGCATGACTTTTCTTTTTCTTTGTGGTAAGCTGGTTTCAAAAACAGACTATCACAGTCTTCTGTTCTTAAAAGTTAACAGTGGGGGCCGGCTGAGTGGCGTGGTGGTTAAGCGCTGGCTTGGGAAGCCAGCGGCCCCGGTTCGGGTCCCACATATGAGGACCAGTGACACTGCCCTCAAAAAAAAAAAAAAAAGTTAACAGTGGACTTGAAAGGGCCCTCCAGTTTTCTGATTTTGGCACTATGTAACACACTCGTTTCTTCAAGAGGAAAAAAAGGGAGGATTTTGCTTTGGTTTTTATTTCTGTTTTCATCTTGCTGCTTCAGCTTTTGCTGTGACGAAGGTCTATGTAAGCCTCACAGAAATGGCAAAATGGTCTTGCCCACCATTTAATAAGCTCCAACAGCGTATGTCAATTATATGTATAGAGTGAGGGTTTTAAAAAATTGTTTTCCCTACCTTTTTTCTTTTAAAAGAGTAAATTCAGAAGTAACCTGACAAAAAAGTAGCACGATTGTGAGAATATTAGGATACAAGGTATATAGTGATTTATATATTTTATTCCTTAATCTTACTATGAAATACCTGATTTTCTAAGATGCCAACAACTGCACTATTGATTTACAGACAGTTTTACAGGAAATAGAAACAACCGCATCAAACAGATGTGTCACTAATACATAGTTGTTGGGTGCTTCCAAAATTCAGAAAATAGCACAACATGGCCTTAGGGCCACAAGATATTTTTTTTGGAAATGGAGAAGTTACCTCAGTTACTGTAGAAGCATTTAAGTCAGGTTTTTACACAAGGAGCATTTTAATCTGTAATCAAGTTTTACTTCATAGAACGCTACCCCCCTTCTCCACAAATTCTCCCCAAGTTATACCTTTTAATTCTCTTTTTATTTTCTAATGCATTTCCAAATGAGGGGAGCCCAGAGTGTCATATGCCTTTTCCTAGATCTTCTTTAAGCATATTTTGGCACCTACATATAAAGTTGTATTGAGCTGATGCAGCCACTGCTGAAGACAAAAATGGTCACATGTGGGCTTTTGTTGCAAAAGAAGAAGTGGGGGTGCTGGCATGCCTTCCTCTGACTGAGGAAGGGAGCAGACAGCGATCAGGGAGCTGTCTTAGGCCACTGAGGAAGAGGGACAGCTTTCCAAATGAAGTAGCTAGTGCCCCCACGCAGCAGAACGTTCCAGAACGTGCAGAGATGTGACGGGAGCTCTGATCGTGGTCCATTTTTGTTTCTGTTCTCTCCACACTCAGGAGCACGAGTATGTTTGATGTGCGGTGTGAGGAGGAGGCTGCAGTGCAGCCGCACAGCAGGGCCCGCCAGGAGCAGCTGCAGCTAATAAATAACCAGCTGCGGGAAGAGGATGACAAATGGCAAGATGTGAGTGCTGGCCAAGGCCGCAGGCAGCAGGGAGGCTGCCCCAGCCTGATGGGTTAGAGGCCCTTTGGAGCAGAAAATCAGGTGGGGTGGGTAGACTTGGACTTGAAAGCCAGGCAGGGGAATGGAGCCCCTGAAGGATTTCAAACAGTGACACAGTAAATGTGGGAATTAAAGGAAGGTTAATAGCAACATGGAGAGTGAGGGGTGAATGACACAGGCTAGAAGTTTGGTCACAAAGGAGAGGGGAATTGGAGGGAGGCAATTGGCATGGAATGTAGCATTGAGGATGCACTGCCTTTTGAAATTATATATTTAAAACTGATAATGATGATGACAAAAATGATTGCCAACATTGAAAGCATACCAGTAACAGGCACTGTTTTAAGTGCCTTGCATGTAATCATTCTTTAATTCTTAACTCAATGAGCTAGCAACTATTGGGTTGTCGGAAAAGTCATGACACATTTTTGCAACGAAAAACATAGAAAAAATACTTCATGACTCTTCCAACAGCGCAATATTACCACCGCAACTCCACAGATGAGTCCCAGAACAGCTAAGTAACTTGCCCAAAGTCACACAGCTAGTGAGTGGGAGAGCCAAGATTAGAACCAGGAAAGGGATGAGGACCTTGAGATTGTATGTATGCTGAGAGCGAAGAGCCAGGGCAAGGGAAGAGCTTGACAACAGGGATGAGAGGAGGGAGAGTGGATTATTTCATCCTTACAGAGCACTCTGAGATAGCCATTGTGAACTTGACTCTACCATTAGTCAAAAAAGTTAACTTCTCCAAAATTGATGAAATATAGTGGTATTTATGTCTACAATATCTTGAGTACTTACAATGTGCCTGGCACCTTAAATGCACTATCTTATTTCACCTTCACAACAGGCTTGTATAAGTAGGTGTTATTATCATCCCTACTTTCGAGATGAGGAAACTGAGGTACAGAGAGGCTGAAAAACCAAAGCCTGAGATGCCAACGCATGGAAGAGAGAGAGCTAGGGTTATTTCCCACAGCCATAATCCCAACCGCCTGACTCTAGAATCCTAACTCTTCATCGTTATGCTATAACTGCCTGTAGGATTTGTGGTGAGATTGTTGTAAGGATCAGAAGAATCAATCCATGTAGAATCATCAGTTCTGTAAGGCCTCAAAGCCAATTTTTTTCTGCCTTTTTTCCCTAAGGACATTGCGTAGGCCTGTGGTTCATTCCTACCATTGTATTTTCAGCAAGTTCATTGCAGAAAATTATAAATAGCAAGAAATGAAGTTTCTTACAATCCCCTGGTGAAGCAATACTTTCAAATTTGGCAACTGACATGAAATATGATTACAAATTTCACATTGCTATGTATAAATAAATATGCTACCCTGCTATGGATAATGTAGATATATCTGAGGGTTTCCTGCCTTTGAAGTATTCCTGTTCCAACCAGACATTGGGAATGCCCTAGCATAGTACCTCGTCCATAGTCAGTGCTCACTAAACTCTGAGGAGTAAAAATGGAATTATATGCAAGCCTGAAAAAGTATGCTCTGCTTACACCAAATCCACCCCCACAGGACCTGGCTCGTTGGAAGAGCCGTAGAAGAAGTGCTTCTCAGGACTTAATCAAGAAAGAGGAAGAAAGGAAAAAAATGGAGAAGTTACTGGCTGGAGAGGATGGGACAAGTGAACGAAGGAAAAGCATCAAAACCTACAGAGAAATTGTTCAAGAAAAGTGGGTTCTTTCTGTTGTTGTTTAATGTACAATATTATCTAGATGTGCTTTTTCTAAAAATTGTTGGTTAACACAAAGGCTGTATAATTGTTGATTTTACACTTCTTGTGCTGTTCCATCAGCTCTATCTTGGTTCCTACCAAAGTCCTCTTTGCAATTTCTGTGACTGTTGTTGACTTTATTGCTTCTCTCTCCCATGCCCATCCTTTAGGGAGCGGAGAGAGAGGGAGTTGCATGAGGCGTATAAGAATGCACGGTCCCAGGAGGAGGCAGAGGGGATCCTTCAACAGTACATTGAGAGGTTCACCATCAGTGAGGCTGTTCTTGAACGCTTGGAGATGCCAAAAATCCTGGAAAGAAGCCATTCAACAGAGCCAAACTTATCCACTTTCCTGATTGACCCCAACCCCATGAAATACCTGCGGCAGCAGTCACTGCCTCCACCCAAGTTCACTGCCACTGTGGAAACCACCATCTCTCGTACCAGCATTCTGGATTCCAGCATGTCAGCAGGCAGTGGGTCTCCAAGCAAAACTGTCACTCCCAAAGCAGTGCCTATGCTGACACCCAAGCCTTACTCCCAGCCCAAAAATTCTCAAGAAGTTCTGAAGACCTTTAAGGTAGGATGAGTTCCTTAAGAGTAGAACCAGAACTGAACTCCAGGTAGTCAATGGGAAGAAGCATCGCGTCTCAAGAAAATGCAATTATTTTCTTTTGGTTGCAAAAGAAAATGCAAAACATAGGCAAAATATGTTAAAAAGAAGAAAAGGAAAGCAAACTGTGTTAACATTTACAATTGCAAAGTTGATGTGACTTCAAGATTTGTTTTGCAAATGGTTAAGGTCTTGATGGTTCCCCCAGTTCCTGCTGTTAATACTGATGGGCTCCAATGAGATTGATGGTTTAGTCATTTCCATGGACAAAGTCTATTTTTCTCATTTGATGTAATGGCATGGTCTCATAATAGTGGTGGTCATAAACCCTAATTTAGTAACACCTTAGGTATCTCCAACTAGCTGGAGGTATTGCAAATCCCTCAAAACAAAATTTTAATTACTTTTGGTTTAAATAAAAGTATATACATCTACCTCTCTTTTAGGAAGTAACTGACATTATATCCAAAATGATGCCACAGCCAAAAAAAAATTATACAGGGAACACATGGAAATATGGGATATTCTTGGTCCTCAACTGAAATAGATATTGAAAGTATTTCTAAGTGGAAAGAAACTAGGTTGTTGTTTACCAATGAATGTGTAAAATAATGTTAACCTGTATTAATCAAACATCCTTTTACTTTCTCAACTTCCAGTATTTTCCCTCCCATTTTGAGGAGGCACTCATCCTTTGTCTTAAGCTCTGTTGAATACAAAGAGAAATCAGTTCTCATTGTCCCTACACGCCACATGGGTTTGTAATAGAAGACAGAGGTGGAATTCTTCCCTAGCAGGCATGGACGTGTGACTGTAAAGAAAGTTTGCTTGGCCAAACTAACTGAGCAATGCGATGCCGGGTACCTTCCTATTAACTTTCAGAGGGAACCAAACCATACTTCCTGACTTTTGTTTAAATAACTCTGAATGTATCATTAAAACTTGTGCCTTGGGCTTTGCTAGAACAAAAGAATAGTGCTCTGGCTGCCTCATCTGGGTTGAATTGAGATGTTTGTCCCTTGAAGGGCAGGGAGCTGTGTATTTGTTGTGAGCCTGAGAGCCAGGCATAGGTGCCCAGGACACTGTAGGCACTCAGCAAGTGTTTATTGAATAAATACATTAATGTTTCCTGAAAAGATGAGCTATTCATCATGGAGACTCACGCACACACAGATATGCATGTGCTCACACATGCTCGGCAGCCCATCTAAGTACCGCACAAGTCTCCTTTACCTAGGGCCCATGATGATGAACTGTGATGTTTCATGAAGGAAGGTTTGATGTTGATGTGACTCAGAACAGGGGTAGGGAATACATATATTTAACTTGGTATCCAAGGCATCTAATTGGATAATCTAGGTGTCTATTTCCTTTCCTTTATATAAACAGTGTGATATGATCATTTAAACAGAAGACTTAGGACCGATGACTTAATGGCAAGTCTATGGCCCTGAGAAAACCCAGTTCCTCACCATTGTGACGAGACAATGTAGAGGCCTCAGGAAGGTCATTCATGGAGGGGTGGATTGAGGAACTTGAGTAGAGGTCCTTCTAGAGCTGGGCTTCACTCTTGAGCACCAATGAGCCTTCAGTCATCATGGCTATTAGCCTTATTCTTGGCCCCACCACCGAGTGGGTAGACCCACTTGTGGTCAAGAGTAACATATAAATGAACAGTTGTTAGCAGATAATGCCAGGACATAAGCAAGGTGTGTGTGTGTTCTTGTGAGGAGGTGGGTAGAGCATGGGAGACAGGGAACACAGGCCCAGTTTCCCAGTACAATGTAATTAAGAATATAGGGGGCCGGCCGAGCGGTGCAGTGGTTAAGCACTGGCTTGGGAAGCCAGCGGCCCCGGTTCGGGCCCCACATATGAGGGCCAGTGACACTGCCCTCAAAAAAAAAAAAAAATATATATATATATATAAGAATATAGGAAGATCAAGCAAAATAGTTTTAAGGGAATATTTTTCAAATTGAGAGTTGCCACTTGTTGCTAAGTTATAAAATCAATGTAGTGGTTTGGAATCATCATTTTAAACAAAATGAGGTAGACTAGAATACAATAAAAAAGAAAACAGCCTAGTACATCACCCATAATAAAGGTAAATATTGTTTTGTGAAACTCCTGTTTCAATTATATTTATGTGTGTGTGCTCAGTTGTGACTTAAATTTATTTCTTATGGATTACAGACAAAGATTTTAGAAGAGCTAGTAATAATAACTGATATTTACATACTTAAAATGAGCCAGGTACTGTTCTAAACTGTATATATATTAATCCATAAAATTGCCATAACAGTACTAACAGAGAGATACTTTTATTATAAATTTTGCAGATGAGGAAACTGAGGTTGAAGATTACGTGGCTATTGAGAGATACAGCCAGGACTCAATCTTAGGCATCTAACTGCAAAACCTCCTGTCATAACAATTCTATATATACAGTGCCTTAAACTTCAATACAGAGATTTCTAGATGCCTTTCATAAGCCAGACTAACCATACTCTCAGCTCCTCCTTTCTTGCTCTCACTGCCTTGCCTAGACTTGCAAACCAAAAATATTTTAATGTGCATGGCCTTTTTTCTTGGAAAAAAAAAAATGGGATTGTTAAATTAACTAGAGATAGAGATTTACTGAAACATAGTATAGCATCAGGTTCTGTGCCCTCCATGATAGTGTCAAAAAAAAGTACTGATTGCCCCTTACCCGCCCAGGATAATCTGTAAAATTTTCCTCATCTGAGGTGGTTCCACCTAATTTACATACTAACCAGATAAACAAAACCTCAAAGTTGTAGAATAGCCATCAGAACTTAAATGAAAAATTATGGGAACCCAAGTAGGTGGCATGTATTTTTATGTAAGATTCCTTGATTTTCTATACTTTAAAGTGAAAGCATACCCTATGTAAGGTGAACATGAAGTGTAATCTAAAGTGAAGTGGCCTGAGAAGTCCAACTACCTTTTAAGAAGACCCTCAACAATGGCATTTATAGAAGCCCTAATTTCTAAAACCAATCAAAGCATATGAAAACGTATTCTTTGTTGGACTATGATTATTAAATGATAATATTTTAAGGTGATTCTGAATATGTTATTGAGTTACAGCCTTTCTTTGGGGAATAGCATGTTTTCTGTTCATTCTGGTTTTTATAGGTAGATGGGAAAGTCAGCATGAATGGAGAAACAGCTCACGGTGACGAGGAGGAGAAGGAAAGAGAGTGTCCCACAGTGACACTTGCCCCCTCATTAACCAAATCTCAGATGTTTGAAGGTGTGGCCAGAGTACATGGGCCCCCAGTGGAGATGAAACAAGACAACAATAGCATTGAGATCAACATAAAGAAGGCAGATTCTGTTCCCCAGGAACTGAGAGTAAGAACCAAATATTATTTTCTTCTTTGGGATAATTCCATTGTGAAAGAATCTACTTTTAAAAATAAGCCAGTCTTGATAATGATCATTTCTTTCTATGTGGGTGTATTAGTTTGCTAGGGCTGCCATAACAAAGTACCACAAACTGAATGGGTTAAACAATGCAGAAATCACCTCACAGAAATCCAAAATCAAGATGTTGGCAGTGTTGGTTCCTTTGTTGGCCGTAAGGGAGAATCTGTTCCATGCCTCCCGCTAGCTTCTGATGGTTGCTGGCCATCTTGGGTGTTCCTTCGCTTGATGCATTTGCGTCACCCTGATCTCTGCCTTCATCATCAACACACTCTCCTTATGTGCTTGACTGTTTCGATTTCCCGTTTTTGTAAGGACATCAGTTCATACTGGATTTAGGGACCCACTCCACAGTATGACCTCATCTTAACTAATTACATCTGTAACGATCCTATTTTCAAATAAGATCACATTCTGAGGGACTAGACATTATGCCTTCAACATATGAATTTTGGGGGTTGGGGCAGGTAGGGGACACAATTCAGTGACTATAATATAACATGTAATATAAATTGGGAATAAGAAAAACTTTTTCTTGTCTTCAGATTATTGATGTCTAATGTTATAGAAAAGTAAATAAATTTCTAAAATATCTTTTTTTCCATTTGTTGAGGACCCCATTCAGACTTGTTAAAACAATTTGAAAACAACTAGTGCCATCAGAACCAGGATGGCTTTCCACCATTGGCAATATGTATAAAAGCGTATCTCTTTCATTAGTTAAAAAAAAAAAAAAACTCATTAAAAATCAAACTAAAATTTTTATTAGCTTAAGCCTCTAAATTCAAAGCAATTGGAAGCACTATTGAATGGCCAAGCTGAAAAATGTAGGATAATTCAAGAATAGCAGAAAAGAAAACTCAAAAGAACATTATATTTGCTGCTGCGGAGGATAAAATATCACAGGAAAGATTACACATTTTTAGATCTCACACCAGATAGGGCTCATGCTGGTTTTGCTCATCAAACCCAAATTTTTACTACCACAGATGCAGCCCAGCTTTTGGGGTGTAAGCTAGACTCTTTTCAACCCCATTTGTTCTCACCAGAGGCTGATGTCTGCAGTTTTAATTGATAGCATTTGAGTTGGAATTATACAGGATGAGGAAAACTGTAAACATTTTCCCTCAGCACCTAGAAAGGTTTGGAAAACTTGTCTCACAGCTTCAGGGCTGAGAACGATGACCCAGCTAGCTAAACCCACCCAGCAGACTGGATATTCTTCCTCTTATCTCTGGGATTTGTCTTTTAAAAAATAAAGTATGTTTTCTCAGACAAGTTGAGAGGGTGTAATTCTTTCCCACAGTGTTCAAAGCCCTATGGAAGAAATTCAGATTGGAATAGACCAAAAATAATTTCTTCAGCATGGTAACATGTTTTCTCGTCTCCAGGAGCACAGTTTTGTGATCCAGGCAAATGCTGAGTCTCACAACCAGGAATTTCATTTCGCTTTTCACTTGCATAAATGGCCCCATCCCTGAGGAGTTCTGACAAATTATCATGAGATGGAATATTGAGTTTTGCTAGTATCGTGGAAACTTTCCTGGTAGATTCAACATTAACTTAGCTCTAAAATTTAAATTAGAAGTTCCCAAAATTAATTAGACATTTAGTGGTGGAAGTGCTTTTCTAGGACAGTTAATAATTCTGTTCTTATTTTTCTTGCCATGCTTAATGAAGAGCGTGTACTAAGTTCCCTTCATAAACACCCTTCCACTCCTCAGTTTAGTTAGCCTGTCAGGTCATAGGCTCTTTGTACACACTGTTGAGCACAGGTCTTTCTCACTGTTCTTTGGAAGAGCAGCAGTGTAAGTGCCACCCTTGCCCCACGACACTTGCCATATAACAGAGGTATACAGGGCTTACTCAGGCCCAGCAGGTTACTTATAAGAACAAATCCTCAGGGCTCTGCTATCCGGCAGATACTGTCTACCTCTCAATAGGTCTGCCCTCTGACCGTTTTGTTGTTTGAGTTTAGAGAACACCCTGCCCTTGGTTGAACAGTTTTTAGCCCTGACAGAAGTTAAAGGAGTAAGTGAAGAGACCAGATGGTATAAGGCCTAAAGTTCATAAACCAACTATTTAATCTCTCTTGTTCTAAGTTTTTTAACACTTTGAGGAGAAGAAAAGCTTTACCCATCCTATATGGAGACTTTTGGGATTAACTATAGGGCTCCAAAAAACAGAAAAAAAGTGGGGTTTTGTTTGTTTTTAGAGCAATAAGTGTGCCCCTAAAAATATGCTCATTCTCAATAATTACTAATTGCCTTATTTTTACAATGAGCAAAATAAAAAGAAAATATTCTCTTTTAATGCCCTGCATTTTCCACTTTAGTAGTACTGCCAAGCTCTCTAAAGGCAAACAGAAGACGTGAAAGATTTCACATTGATTACGTATCCCCCAAAGTATCAGACCTTAAGAGAAACAAAATTAGGTGATCTGAAAGCAAGAGCATTATTTGTTTATACCGTATAACAGGGAAAACCCAAACAAAAAGGTACCTCGTGAACTTTCTTCCCAGAAACCAGCCTGATCCTAGGCAGACTCAAGATGTAGCTCCAAACTCATGGAAAAGCCTGCAAGTCTCTGCCTCTATGTATCTCCTTCTTAGAAAAGCTGCCTAGTTCGGAGTAATTTCTAGTTTAATAAATCCTAGTGGTTCTGAATAGGTCATTCATTTACCCTGTCTCTAGTACTCAGGCTCTTGAATTCACTATGACTCTCACCTTGTTTCCTGGGTAGATGACTACCTGTGTACTGTCTCTTAGACTGTAAGCCAAGTTGTTAGCTGTACTACATGAAATGTTGGCTCATTACAGAAACACTCTTCGTACGCGCTTATAACTTGCAACACCAAGAGTTTTCCATTCACAATGTGTTATCCCAAGAGTCGTTCTAAAAGAATCTCTTCTCTGATAAACCTGCTCCTCATTATACTTCCTTCTCTGTATTCCAAGAAAAGCATTTCTTGACCGTGTTACAGCCCGCATATTCCTGTTGAAACTGTGGAACTAATTGGTGATGGCAAAGTATGGTGACCGGCATAAAATCTGGGGCCGCACTGCAGAGCCTCCCAGGGCTTGATAGCAATTTGGATCTGATTTGCTGTTTCTAATTCATTCGCCCCATTCTACGGGGCTGTCAAAGAAATAGTGTTCTTCTTTTTAAATAGTGTCTTTCTTCCAAAAACTGCATTCCCACCAGATACACTTTTTTACAGAGGAGTAGCGTTGCCCACCACTAAAATGTCACAGTTCCTCCAGGGCGAGCTGGGACTGTTCAAAGGGCTTAGCAGCAAGGCAATGAATTCAATCCATGGGGCAGAGCAGCAGGGAAGGGTTGCCGCAAGACTCCAACAGGAGGAGGTTGGCGTGTCAGCCTTTTGTGCGACATGGTGCAATTCCTTCAGTCGCTTTCTGCCTCCTCTTTCTCATTGGAAACTCTTAGGACCATGGTTCTGTTACTTTAGGAATAGATCCCAAATTAAGTTAGGCTTGCTATTAATTTTTTTTTTAAATACTCTGGCTGTATCTACTGATACCAACAACCCTAGACCATCCTCTAAGTAATGAAATTGTAATGGCAGTTACCTTGCCAATGTTTGCCTGCTAACAGATAAGCATGAATTCAGGACCTACTCTGTGCCCCATTTTTGAAATAGAAAAAGAAACTCATAAACTTGCTGGGAAAGCAATTTGCATAAAGCAAGTAGAATAAAACTGTATTTAATTAAGTGCTAGGTAATAGGGTCAGAAGACTAGAGGGATGTAAGATTGCAAAGAGCAGTTAAGATCATTATAGGCTAAGGTTAGTCAGGAAGGTGTTGTGTGGGATGTGGATTTTGAAACTTGACCTTAAGTGTTGTGGGATCTGCATTTGAAATGAAGGTGGGAAATTGGTATTCCCGATGTTGGGAATATTCTCATATTTCTATATTCCACATGTTAGGCATAGCAGAAATGAAGGCATGGGCAGTGGTGAGGACCCCAAGAGGTGATGTACACTCCGGGAAGAGGGACAGGTTTCCCATTTCCCAGTTGAAACCTAACACTGTTTTGTTTTGTTTTTTTCATTTTAAAATATTGGCTTCTGTAAGAAAATCTTATAGAACAAATATCGACTCCTAGAATCCAGGATTGGTAGAGACTTTGGAAGATATTCTCATCTGAGAACTCATTTATCCTGTTTAGTGGCCCACAGAAAGATGTTTTATGTCTCCCTCAAAGCTATTTCAGTGTGTTCTTGATCCACTGTAAGTTAAATTTGTATTTAAATCTCTTCTTTCCTCGATGGTAACAAAAATGACCCTTTCTTAAAATACCTAAAACACTCCATGCACTAGGTCAAAGATCAAACCCAACCTGAGCAAGTTAAACTGTCTGAGCCTCAGTTTTATATTTAAAATAAGAACAGTAATAGTATATGCATTCAGTGAGTGGTTATTGTGAGAATTGGTGTATATAGGGCACTTAGCATGATAATAAGGCAACTCACAGAGGTGCCCTTAAGTTATTTTTAATGTTATACAACAAATGAGAGAAAGAAAGTTACAGTATATTTTTCAGAAGCCTGAAAAGGTGATATATGTCAAGTTTTTTGGGGCTCAGGAAAGATTGTCAAAATTACCATCTTGAACAGATGTAAATTTCATACAGATGAGATGAATTCCTTGTCATCTTCCAACTCAGCTTGTCAGTTGTTCCAGTTGTAATTCTCTAGGAAACATGCAAGTGTGAGCAGCTTTTTCCAGAAGACAACTGCCCGTGCACATGCTCACGCGATGCTTTCTGCAGCTCTTTTTGCTTCTGTTATTGTTCACTTTTCCCCAAGTTGGCTTCCCTCTGCAACTAGATCCCCAGGACACTCACCTATTGACTTCTCTGTCACTCCATTCCATGACCACTCATCAGCTTTCTCTAGCCACCTCATCCCAAATGGTGTCTCACATGCCCTCCCTGCCATCTAGCACCTTCCCACCAGGCTTTTGGCAATTCATCCTCATTGACCAACAGAGAAACTCAGCCATTAGATGCCTAAACTATTTCACCTGCTTTTCTCAAACTAAGTAACAAGGTAGGTCTGTTTTTTTCCATCTTGATAAAGCTCTAGGCCTTTCTCCTGAAAATTCAGTACTTTCCTAATGTTTTCTGATCCAGGAAAACAGACAAGCAGATCTTTTGCACTAAGAGCAGTGTGAAGGCATTGGAGTAGGAGCTGTTTTCCTTACAACTGAGACCCACTGCAAATTCCTTCTAGACATCAAATGTCAACAGACATTTCTTTAGAAATAGGTTTCCTCCATCTAGAAGTAATTGAAGAGTATTAGATTTAATGCTCTTTAGAAGTCATTAAAGATCTTTAGGGTACAGAAGCATTTATAGACTTCAAGAAAGTATACATCAAGGACAATGAAAAATCAAACCTAGTTCGTCTTGCTTGGGTCAGAGCCTCACGTTGTTGTTTTGAGAAGTTTAAGGCAAAAAGAAAAAGTTAAGGAATGGAGAGGCAGATTCTTCATGTAGATCCTCTTTCATCCAGTGAAAATAGATATGTATTTGGAGATATAAAAGTGAAAGGGGAAACACATGCATGGCATATGTGATACCTGGGCCAAGACATAAGTAGACTGATTTTCCAGGCACATGTCCAGATAACTGATTCAGGACTGGAGCCAGGAAATCACTCAGAGTCATAGAATGGTAGCTCAGGAGAGGACCTTGGACATCACATCTTCCAATCCTTAGAATTTAAATGATCAGTCCAATTTCTAGAAACGAGGCCACCCACACCCTAGGTCTCAGGATGGTTCTTGATCTGCTTTATATTTCCAATTCGTTCTCCAATGTTACTTTCTGGGCCAGTCCACCTATAAGAGTCTTGTTAAAATAAGCAGCCAGATGCCAGGTAGATTTTGTGGCTAGACCACGTGCCTTTCAAGCCAGGAAACTGCCAACTCCCCCCCTGGCCTCAGGGCTAAGTCTAGCATCAGAGCCAGTTTGGATCCTGTTCTCAGTCAGGGAAAGCCAACTCCTGGCTTAGGCCCCTGTAACCTTTCTGTGCTCTCATTCATTTGTGTCCAGGGATCAGTTTTTATTTGTTTTCATTCTTGAGACTGTTACCGATTAGAGAAGGAAAGGCCCCTCCTCTATTTAGCTGTAACCAAAGGAAAGTATGGGTCAGAAAGTGAATTTCCCAGCAAGGAAGGTTAGTTTCAGGCAAATCTCTGAGTCTATTAGGACTGGTTAAAACTGCCAATTTTGAACTCATTGCCTTTGAAATAATTATGTGAGTTCAAAAGTCACAAGCTTTCAGGATGGTGTATCCACATACAAGTTCATTAAATTGGTTTTGGAGATTTCCCTTGATTACATATGGTCTATAGATATTGCAGATTACAGATAAATTATAAAGAAAATATAAACCACCTATTATTCCAGACATTCAGAAATTAATGCCAAGGGATTTTTTACCCCACAAACCCCCTCCCTCGGAAACCCACCCCAGGCAGCGCGGTGCCGCCCTGTCGCTTGCGGTTAAAAGGCCCTGAAGGCAGAGGGCAGACAGCCTGAGTTATGCCCAAACGTATTCTCTGGCTCTGCAGCCGAACAACACCCCCAACCCCCAACCCCAATCCCTGGCGACGTCATGAGCAAGCGCAGCAGAGGCTCAAAGGCAGCGGGAATACTAAGATTTTTTTTAATGGTATATCCTTCTCTTTTTCATAAAATATTTATTTAATGGGCTCGTGTTATTCAAATTATATTGTAGCTTACTTTTTCTCTTCATTTATCCTGACTATTTTGCTAGTAATCACCCCATTTTGATGAGTAGTACGCAGAGTATAAATTTCATAAATAAGGCATATAGCATGCCAGATACTGTACTGGGCACTTGCCTCGCCCTGAATGGAAAGCCCTGAGATGGGGTGATGGCAGGGGACAGTCTGGTCTCAAGCCACCCTTGAAAGTGGAGACTTAAGGATAGTTAGCTAAATTGCCTCTTGCCCTGAGAGATACTAGAGTTTTCATCAGAGATTGCAGAATAAATGAATGAGAGATAGAATGGAAAGGGTGGGGTAGAATGGATAAGAAAGTATGGAATGGAAAAGGCAGTTTGTTTGTCATTTCAGCAATAAAACTAGGACTTTCAGGTTCTAGATTGCTTCTTACTGATGAAAACCTTTAAATCCCTGGGGACAGCTTAGAGGTAGATGTGACTCCCAGCCCAGAGGATGGAGCACTGAGGTAGCAACACAGGGCAGGGTTCCCATCTCCCCTACTGGCTAGCAGTGTGGCCCTGGGTAAGTCACCTAGCCTCCTAAGCCTCAGTTTCCTCACTTGTATAAAGGGAATCATATTGGTATATATTTTTTAAGCTTGCTCTGAGGATTAAGTGAGATAATCCATGTCAAGTACCCCAACAGTACTGACACATGGTAAATGCAGTAAATATTGATTGTGGCTTCAGTAATCGCAGTATGTAGCCTTTAAAGCATCATTTTAAGGGAAGATAAATTGGGCCATCTGGGAGCTCAGTATCTCAGTGTTAAGCCATATAGAAATGCATTAAGAATGGTGAAAATTATTGAAAGTGGAAGTTCTCCATTAGTCACTCATAAATAAAATATTACTGGAAGCTGGTGTGCTAGTAAAATAATTCTTAGTGAAGGCATGTTTGAGGATTTTGTCTCCCTTGCATTATAAATTATGTCTAAAGGACTTCATGAATTGTCTTATTTCATTGATCCCAAGAGACACACTTTCCACATTTGAACATCTCTATATCAGGATATATCTTATAATCAATAGTGTGTCATATTACCAGTGTGTTTACTTTCTTAGTAGTACCTAAAATAATACAACTTAAAATTAATTGCATCTGAGATTTAATAAAATATGTCCAATTCTTTGTTTATTTCGGGGCTGAGAAGACTTTGGCTTGGTTTTTGTGTTATTTATTTTATTTGTAGTAATGGAAAACACCAGTGTTCTCAAGAGCATCGTTCATCAATATTTAACTGCAATTTTCTTTCCTAACTTTAGTTTCCTATAATCTAATCCATTTGGGTGGGAGGGGGAACCTAAAAATCCATGTTGGTGACAGTATTTTATACATTGATATCATAAAATAAAAAGTACTGTCATATATTAATATTTCTCTGTGTGGGTGTGGAGCACTTTAGATGATAAAACCCAGCTTATTCTTTTGTAATGCTAGACTGGTTGCTTGATCTTGAAATGCTACTATCATAACAGATATTAATATAATAATGTAAACACACACACAACATAGATATACAACAAATATAATAAAAGAGACCAGTTTTTTTAACAATTTCTACTTATTAAATCTCTTAAAAGAATTCAATTCAGGCTTGTTGATATATTAAAATTTTATAAAATCCATTAAATAATATAAATGTGATACTTATTTCCTGCCTAGGGTTTTAAAAGTACATTTTAATTTAATATTATGTTCTTCCAGAATTGATACTTGTTTATCCATCATTAGAAAATGCTTATCTAATTGTAAGGATTTCAAAACTACCCCATCCTCCAAAAGAAAAAAACATCTTTTTGCCACTAGATGTTATTGTAAAATCTTTCAGAAGCTTGAAAAGCATGTTGCCTAAAGTTTTTTTGTGTATTTATCTTTTCAACTATAGTTGACATTCAATATTATTTCATAATAGTTTCAGGTATACAGCATACTGGTTAGACATTTACATAATTTATGAAGTGATCCCCCCATTAAGTCTAGTACCCACTTGGCACTGTACATAGTTATTACAATATCATTGACTATATTCCTTATGCTTTACTTTACATCCCCATGACTATTTTGTACTTCTAAATCCCTTCACCTCTTTCACCCAGCCCCCAACTCGCCTCCCATCTGGCAACCATCAGTTTGTTCTCTATATCTATGAGTCTATTTCTGTTTATTTTGTTCTTTAGATGCCACATATAAGTGAGATCATATGGTGTTTGTCTCTCTCTGTCTAACATTTCACTTAGCATGTCTTCTAGGTCCATCCATGTTGTTCCAAATGGTAAGATTTCATTTTACCATTTATGGCTGAGTAATATTCCATTGTGTGTGTATGTGTATATACTTGTATATACCACAATTTCTTTATCCAGTCGTTTATTGATGGGCTTTTCCATTGCTTCCATATCTTGACTATTGAAAATAGCATTGCAGTGAAAATATGGGTTGCATATTTTTTTTCAACTTAGTGTTTTGGATTTCTTTGGATAACTATCCAGGAGTGGAATTGCTGGGTCATAAGGTAGTTCTACTTTTAATGTTGGGGGGAACTGCCATAATGTTTTCCATAGTGACTGCACCAATTTGCAATCCCACAAGGGTTCCATTTCCTCCATATCCTCACCAACACTTGTTCGTTGATTTACTGATGATGGCATTCTGACAGAAGTGAGGTGATATCTCATTGTGGTTTTATTTTGCATTTCTCTGATAATTAGTGAAGTTGAACACCTTTTTATATGTTTATTGGCCATCTGTATGTCCTGAAGTTGAACACCTTTTTATATGTTTATTGGCCATCTGTATGTCCTCTTCAGAGAAATGTCTGTTGAGGTTCTCTGCCCATTTTTTAATTGGGTTGTTTGTTTTTTTGGTGCTGAATTGTATGAATTTTTTAAAATAAATTTTAGATGTTAACCCTTTATTAGATATATCA
Organism: Aselliscus stoliczkanus; assembly: GCA_033961575.1. Classification (NCBI taxonomy): domain Eukaryota; kingdom Metazoa; phylum Chordata; class Mammalia; order Chiroptera; family Hipposideridae; genus Aselliscus; species Aselliscus stoliczkanus. The sequence goes on along the minus strand of CM066734.1, from coordinate 67,619,598 downwards.
TTTACAAATATCTTCTCCCATTCAGTAGGATGTCTTCATTTAGTTGATTGTTTTCTTTGCTGTGAAAAACTTTTTAGTTTGATGTAATCCCATTTGTTTATTTTTTCTTTTGTTTCCCCTGCCTGAGGAGATATGTCAGTTAAAATATTACTAACGGCAGTGTCAGAGAGTTTACTTCCTATGTTTTCTTCTAGTTTTATGATTTGGGGTCTTACATTTAAGTCATTAATCCATCTTGAGTTTCCTGTATATGGAATAAGAAGGTGACCTGTTTCTTTTTTTTTTTTTTTGCATGTATATGTCCAGTTTTCCCAGCACCATTTATCGAATAGACTGCCTTTACCCCAATGTAAATTCTTGCCTCTTTTTTTCACGATTAAATGACCATATACTAGATTTATTTCTGGGCTCTCTATTCTGTTCCATTGACCAATGTATCTCTTTGTATGACAATATCCTGCTGTTTTGATTACTATGTTCTTGTAGTATAGTTTGATATCAGGTAGCGTGGTACCTCCAGCTTTGTTCTTCTTTCACGAGATTGCCATGGCTGTACAAGGTCTTTTATGGTTCCACATAAATTTTAGGATTATTTTTTCTGGTTCCGTAAAAAATGCCATTGGTATTTTGATAGGGATTGCATTGAATCTATATATTGTTTTGCGTAGTGTAGACATTTTAATTATATTAATTCTTCCTATCCATGAGCATGATATATGTTTCCATTTATTTGTATCTTCTTCGATTTTTTCTTTAGTGCTTTATAATTTTCCAAGTGCAGGTATTTTACCTCCTTGGTTAAATTTATTTCTAGGTATTTTAATTTTTTTGATGCAGTTGTCAATGGGATTGTTTTCTTAATTTCTCTCTCTGATAGTTTGCTTTGGTGTATAAAAATGCAACCAATTTCTGAATATTTTGTATTCTGCTACCGAATTCATTAATCAGTTCTAACCGTTTTTTGGTGGATTCTTTAGGGTTCTCTACATACAGTATATTGCAAATAATGACAATTTTACTTATTCCTTTCCAATTTGGATGTCTTTTATTTCTTTTTCTTGTCTGATGCTGTGGCTAGGACTTCCAATACTATGTTGAATTAAAGTGGTGAAAGTGGACATCCTTGTCTTCCCTGAACTTAAGGAGACTGATTTTAGCTTTTCCCCATTGAATATGATGTTAGCTGTGGGTTTGTCATATATGGGCTTTATTTTGTTCAGATATGTTCCCTCTATTCCCACTTTGTTCTGGGGTTCTTTTTATCATAAATCAGTGCTGGATTTTGTCATATGCTTTTTTCTGCATCTATTGATATAATCAGATGATTTTTATCTTTCATTTTGTTTAAGTCATGTATCACATTAGTTGATTTGCAGATATCAAACCAACCTTGCATCCCAAGAATAATCCCACTTGATCATGGTATATGCTTGTTTTAATGTATTGCTGAATTCAGCTTGCAAATATTTTGTTGAGGATTTTTGCATCTATGTTCATCAGGGATATCAGTCTATAGTTTTCTTTTTTTGTAATGTCTTTCTGGTTTTGGAGTTGGGGTAATGGTGACCTTGAATAATGAGCTTGGGAGCCTTTCATCCTCTTGAGTTTTTTTGAATAGTTTGAAGAGAATAGGTGTTAATTTTTCTTTGAATGTTTAATAAAATTCAGCTCTGAAGACTAATACAGAACTTTTGTTTGTTGGGAGATCTTTGATTACTCATTCTGTTTTATTAGTAGTAATCAATCAGTTCAGCTTTTCTGTTCCTTCTTGAGTCAGCCTTGGAAGATTATATGCTTCTAAGAATTTATCCGTTTCTTCCAGATTGTCCAGTTTGTTGTCATATGATTACTCATAGTATTTTCTTATTGTTTTTGTATTTCTGTGGTGTCCATTGTTATTTGTTCTCTTTCTTTTGTGATTTTATTTATTTGGGTCCTCTCTCTATTTTTCTTGATAAGTCTTGTTAAAGGTTTATCAATTTTGTTTGTTTTTCAAAGAACCAGCTCTTGGTTTCATTGATGGTTTGTGTTGTTTTTTTAGACTCTATTTCATTTATTTGCACTCTGACTTTTATTATTTCCTTCCTTCTATTCACTTTGGACTTGTCTGCACTTCTTTTTCAAGTTCCTTTAAGTGTAAAGTTGGATTTTTTATTTGAGATTGTTCTTCTTTCTTGAGGTAGGCCTGAATTACTATGAATTTCCCTCTTAAGACTGCTTTTGCTGTGTCCCATAGATTTTTGGGGGTCATTGTGTCTTCATTTTCATCCATCTCAAGGTATCTTGATTTCATCATTGATCTCACTGTTGACCCACTCATTGTTTAGTAACATGCTGTTTAGCCTCCATGTGTTTGTGTGATTTTAGGGTTGGTTTTTTGGGGGTTTTTTTGTAATTGATTTCTTGTTTCATACCATTATGATCAGAGAGGATGCTTCATATGATTTCAGTGTTCTTGAATTTATTGATACTTGCTTTGTGGCCTAATATGTGGTCTATCTTGGAAGATGTTTCATGTGCACTTGAAAAGAATGTATAGTCCACGGCTTTGGAGTGAAATGCTCTAAAACTATCAATTAAATCCATGTGGTCTAGTGTGTCATTTAAGGCCGCTGTTTCCTTGTTGATTTTCTGTCTAGAAGATCTGTCCATTGGTGTCAGTGGGGTGTTAAAGTCCTCTAGTATGATTGTATTATTCTCCATCTCTCCCTTTATGTTGGCCAATATTTGTTTTATATATTTCGGTGCTTCTATGTTGGGTGTTTAGATGTTTACTAGGGTTATATCCTCTTGTTGGATTGATCCATTTATTATTATGTAATGTCTTTCTTTGTCTCTTCTTACACTCTTTATTTTAAAATATTTTGTCCAATATAAATATTGCTACCCCAGCTTTTTTCATTTCAATGTGCATGAAATACGTTTTTCCTTCCTTTTATTTTCAGTCTACATCTGTCTTTCTATCTGAGATGGCTCTCTTGTAGACAGTGTATGTATGGGTCTTGTTTTTTTATTCATTCAGCTACCCTGTGTCTTTTGATTGGAGCATTTAATCCACTTACATTTTTTTTCTTTTTATGTGTATTTATTAATGAATTATTTTAACTATTGCTATTTTTAATATTTTTGTCCTTTAACCTTTATACTAGAGTTAACTGGTTAACACACTACCACATTATTAATACAGTATTCAGTATTCAGAATCTGACTATATACTTACCTTTACCAGTTACATATTTTTACATGTTTTCACATTACTAATTAGTATCCTTTCATTTCAACTTGAAAAACTCTTTTCAGCATTTCTTATAAGGCAGGTCTCATGGTGATAATCTCCCTAAGCTTTTGTGTATTTGTAATCCACTTACATTTAAAATGATTATTGATAAGTACATAATTATTACCATTTTATTATTCATTTTTTATCTTTGATTGTTTGTTTTTCCCCTTCTTCTTATTAAAGAAGTCCCTTTAACATTTCCTGTAATACTGGCTTGGTGGTAATGAATTCCTTTCATTTCTTTTTTTTTTGGTCTGGGAAGCTCTTTATCTCTCCTTCAATTTTAAATGATAACCTTGCTGGGTAGAGTGGTCTTGGTTTTAGGTCCTAGCTTTTCATGACTTTGAATATTTCATGCCACTCCCTACTGGCCTACAAAGTTTCTTTTGAGAAAACAGCTGATGGAACAATCAGCTGTTTGTTGTTGTTATTGTTGTTGTTGTTTACCTCCCTTGAAATTATCTCCCTTGAAGGTAACTGATTGTCTTTTTTTTGCTACTTTTAGGTTTCTCACTTCACTTTAACCTTTGCCATTTAATTATGATGTGTCTTGGGCTTCTTTGGGTTCATCTTGTTTGGGACTCTGTGTTTTTCCTGGCCTAGTATGTCTATTTCCTTTCTGATCCCTTGTACTGTCTCTTTTTCTTCAGGGGCTCCTATGATGTAAATGTTGTTATACTTGATGTCCCAGAGATGCCTGAAACTATCTTCAGATGGTTTTTTTCTTTTTATTCTTTTCTCCTTTTTGTTGTTCCAGTTGGGTGTTTTCTGCTATTTTGTATTCCAAATTGCTGATTCAACCCTCTGCTTCATCTAATCTGCTGTTGATTCCTTCTAGTGTATGCTTCATTTCAGTTATTATAGTCTTTATTTCTAACTGGTTCTTTTTTATGGCCTCTGTATCCTTCTTTGTTTTTTTTTTTTAGAGAGCAGTGCCACTGGCCCTCATATGCGGGAGCCGAACCAGGGCCGCTGGCATCCCAAGCCAGCTCCCAACCACCACACCACTCGGCCAGCCCCTGTGTCCTTCTTTATGCTTACTATCTCTTTGTGGAAGTTCTCACTAAGTCCCTTAATCATTCTTTTTTAAAAAAAAAAAAAGATTTTATTGGGGAAAGAGAACAGCCAAGTTGTTGTCCCTCAATCTTAGCTGTGGAGGGCGCAGCTAGCTCAGCTCCAAGTCCAGTCACCATCTGGCCAACAGCAGCTCGAAGCTGCTCAGCTCAAGGTGCCGTGTTCAGTCTCGGTGGGGGGAGGAGCAATATAGCCCACCATCCCATGCAGGAGTGCAGGAGTCCCAGCAACCTTGTTGTTAGGAGCACGTGCCCTCACCAGTTGAGCCATCCTGCTACCTCTTGGCAGCTCATCGGCAGCTCAGCTTGGGCGCAGCTCACTGGCCCATGGGGGAATCAAACCGGCTACTCTGTTGCTCTGAGCTCGCGCTCTTAACCAACTGAGCCACTCAGCCAGCCCCCTTAAGCATTCATATAACCAGTGTTTCGAACTCTGTCTAACCAGTGTTTGAACTCAGTTACTACCATTCTAATCTCTGTTACCCTGAGTTTGGCATTTTCATTTCTCATTTTTTAGATTCCACATATAAATGAGATCATGCAGTATTTGTTTTTCTTTTCTTGGCTTATTTCACATAGCAGAATCCATGTCACCTTCATCCATATTGTCAAAAAGGGAGATTTCCTTCTTTTGTAGGGCTCAATAATATTCCATTGTATGTGTGTGTGTGTGTGTGTGTGTGTACAGTATATAATATATTAAAATGTGTATATATACAAAGTATATATTTGTATATAATAATATTTATATATAGTGATATAAATATATGTGTGTATAAAATATATAAATAATATATATGCATAAGATAAATTATATCATATATATTGATTTTATGTATTTATTTTCTTTATGTATTCACATTTTTTTATGTGTTTATTCACTGACATTTAGGTTGTTTCCATATTTTGGCTATTGTGACTAATACTGCAGTGAACATGCGAGTGCAGATGTCTCTTTGATTTCATTTTCTTAGTATATATATCCAAAAGTGGGATTGTTGGATCAAATGATAGTTCTATTTTTAATTATTTGAGGAAACTGCATACTTTGATAATAGCTGTTCCTGACAGGTGTGAGGTGATATCTCATTGTGGTTTTGAGTTCCCTGATTATTAATGATGTTGAGCACCTTTTCATATATGTTTAGTCATTTGTATTTCTTCTTGGGGCCCGCTGAGTAGTGCAGTGGTTAAGCGCTGGCTTGGGAAGCCAGTGGCCCTGGTTCGGGTCCCACATATGAGGGCCAGTGACACTGCCCTCAAAAAAAAATAAAATAAAATACTGTATTTCTTCTTTGCAAAAATGTCTCTTCGGGTCTTGCCCACTTTTTAAATTGGGTTATTTCTTTTTTTTTTTTTTTTTTTTTTTTGCTATTGAGTTGTATCTTTATATATTTTGGATATTAACCCCTTATCAGATATAAGCTTTGTGAACATTTTCTTCTATTCTGTAGATTGCCTTTTATTTTTGTTAATTGTTTTCTTTGCTGTGCAGAAACTTTTTAGTTTGATGTAGTCCCATTTGTTTATTTTTGCTTTTTTGCCTGTGCTTTTGGTGTCAAATACAAAAATAATTGCTAAGACCATTGCAAGGAGCTTTCCCCTTTTTTCTTCAGGGAGTTTTATGGTTTCAGGTCTTCTATTTAAGTTTTTACTCCATTTAGACATTAATTTTTTTGCATGGTATGAGTCCAGTTTTGTTCTTTTGCATGTGGATATTCAATTTTGCAAACACCATTTATTGAAGAGGCTATCCATTACCATTTTGTATTCTCGGTGCCTTTGTCAGAAATAGGTAACCATAAAAGTGTGGGTTGATTCCTGATCTCCCTATTCTTTTTCATTCATCTAAATCTATGTGTCTTTTTTATGCCAGTACCATACTGTTTTGATTACAATAACTTGGTAATTTAGTTTGAAATCTAGAAGTGTGATGCCTCCAGTTTTGCTCTTCTTGCTCAAGTTTGTTTAGCTATTTAGGGTCTTTTGTAATTCTAGATGAATTTTGGGGTTTATTTCTGTGAAAAATGCCATTGGAGTTTTTTTGTTTGTTTGTTTTTAAGATTTTATTGGGCAATTGGGGGAGAAGAACAGAGTTGGGGAATTGGGGAAGGGGAATAGACAAGTTGCTGTCCTTTTGTTCTTCAGTCTAGCTGCAGAGGACGTCGCTTCACTGGCCCATGTTGGTATCGTCATTGCGCTCTTCCCAGATGAGGCAGATCGGTCGCCGGCCTCTGGATGGTCACTCACCGCAGCTATTGGCAGCTCATGCTGGCTGCCAGCCGCTCTCGCTGGCTGCCGGCCACTCACTGTAGCCTATGGCAGCCCACTGCAGCAGGGGCTGCAGCCTACACCGTCACCAGGGCTCACACAGCCCAGGTCCAGGTGGAGTTGTTGTTAGCTGTGGAGGGCAGTGTCACTGGCCCTCTTATGTGGGATCTGAACCGGGGCCGCTAACATCCCAAAACCAGCTCTTAACCAATGTGCCACTCAGCCGGCCTGCCATTGGAGTTTTGAATGGGATTGCACTGAATCTGTAGATTGCTTTGGTTGGCTTAGACATTTTAACAGTATTAATTATTCCAATCCATGGACACAAAATATATTTGTATTTGTTTGTGTCTTCTTCAATTTCTTTCATCAGTGTTTTCTAGTTTTTAGCATACAGATCTTTTACCTCCCTTGTTAAATTTATTTCTAAGTATTTTGTTCTTTTTAATGCTATTATGAAATTGTTTTCGTAATTTCTTTTTCAGATAGTCATATATTGATTTCACATCCTGCAATTTTACTGAATTCATTTGTTTTAACAGTTTTTTGGTGGAGACTTTAAGATTTTCTGTATATAAAATCATGTCATCTGCAAACAGAAACAATTTTACTTCTTTCTTTCCAATTGGATAACTTTCATTTCTTTTTCTTGCCTAATTGGCCTAGCTAGGACTTCTAGTATGATGTTGAATAGAAGTGGTGAGAGTGGGCACACTTGTATTGTTCCTGACCTTAGAAAAAAAAGCTACCAGATTTTCACTATTAAGTATGATATTAGTTGTGAGCTTGTCAAATATAGCCTTTAATATTTTAAAGTACGTTCTTCTATATCTAATTTGTTGGGAGTTTTTAACATGAAAGGATGTTGAATTTTGTCAAATGCCTTTTCTCCATCTATTGAGATGATCATATGATTTTTATTCTTCTATTAACATGGTGTATCACATTTATTGATTTGCATATGTCGAATCATTCTTCCCTCCTTTTATAAAATTCTTTTTTTTTAAAGAATGCAATGACCGTTTCCACCAATGCCTTAACTTTAAAGGGCAAATTAAACTTTGCCCTTTTATTTTGGTTACTTGAAAGGCAAATTTTGATTTATGAGTGAAATGTTATATACTTATGAGAATTCAATACATACATAGCTTTTTCAGAACCCATGGGATATTTTATAAAATATTTAATAATGCCTTTTCTGAAATCAATTTTAGTTTTTATTTTAAAACCTTTAGAGTTTATGAAATATTTCATACACACTGTTAAAAATTCAGCTTTATCCCTTTACAATAAGACATTACTGCTAACAAACACAATAGTGAATAACTTGTTCTTTGGTTGTTGGGGTATAGTCTAATAAGTATTTAATTTAACCTTTCATTTACTTTTATCAAGCAAATGCTATAACATCAGTGGGAGAGTTTTAGAATGCACTTTGGAATCAATTGGCTCCCAACTAAAGATAATGTAAAATTACATTGATTTTTGTTTCTTGATTACAGAAGCAAGACATAGCCATTGTAAAACATTTTAGAATACAGAAAATATATTTACAAAGAAGAAAAAGTCATCCAAAATTTAAGCACATTAACTATTATTCAAAACCTTTTTTGTTACAGCATAATATTTCCTTTTAGGGACAGTGTAATTCATTCAACCATTCCTTAATTGTTGGACATTTAGGTTGTTCCAAATTCTTTTAATATTATAAATTCCATCAAGCATAAAACTGATACAATTGAGGTACTACTGGAGAAAAACACAAACATAGAGTAATGATCTGAAGCACTACTGAGAGAGATGAGCATCCTGGTGACATGCCAAGTGAATGAGACAGTAAGATCCAAATCAGAGAAACCCCTTAATGGAAGAACAAGGGAGTAAAGGTGAAACTGGGCCCTAGCTGTAGAAACAGAAAGGAAGAGATGGATATGAAAACTGCTGTGTTAGAACCTTGGCAGGACTTGGCAAATGATGGACACTTGTGAGGTATGAGTCAAGAAACACTTCAAAGTTTAATTTGTGTGATGGGGAAAACTAATGCCATAAACAGAAAGTATAAGATTTGGAGGAGGGGCTTGTTTGAAGGTAAACTTTTAGCATGTTGAGTGTGAGCCAGTGATGGTCAGCTCAGCAGAATTGAAGTGTTGATGGACTCTCAGGACTAGAGATGAAAATATAAGTCATAAATGAATAGAGAACTTAATGGCGAACCTCATGTGAATAATTGATACATTTGAGGGTGGTTCAGCACAGGTAGAGGAAAATATCTGAAGTTTTTAGGAATGACCCACATTTTTATGAAAAGAAAAGCAATAAGAACCAGTAAGAGGAGAGAGAGAGAGAGAGAGAGAGAGAGAGAGAGAGAGAGAGAGAGAGAGAGAGAGAGAGAGAGAGAGAGAATGAGAATGAATACATGAGAGAATGAGAGAGAGAATACATGAATGAATGAGAACTTCGGTAATAAGAGTTGTTGAGATTCCAGGAAGGAAGAGAATATCAAGAATAAATTGTGCAGTGCTGAGAACCTAAGAACTACAGGCATCTGTGCTGATCACAAGCTATGAGAAGTTAATTGTAACCTGAAAGAAAATTTTCTACTCTGACTGGTGATATGATCCTAAGCCAAATTCAAGGCACTTGGGAATAAGTGGGTTGTAAATATAGTTCTAAAAATTCGGTGGTGAAAGGAAGGAAAAAGTGGGGCTATGCATCTGAGTCACAGAGAAGGTGGTAGTTAGGTAATGGGCGTGTGTGCTCTCATTATGTGGTACTGCTTCAGCACCTCTGTTCTCCTTCATAGAATGTCTCCTTCTACCAAATCCTGCGCTTTACCATAAAGCTGCCTAAGAAATAGAAAAGAAGGAATTCATGTAGGGCAATTTGCCTTGTTGGCCTGTTTGAAAAAGAGAAAGAAGGAAATCCTTTACCTTTTAGAGCTTTCAAAGGGTACTTTATTCAAAGGGGAAAAAATCTTTTTTTCAGGCAACCACAGAGGAAACTGAACTAAACAGTCAAGAAGATGAGAATTATGGTGAAAAACCAGAAAAAGGGAATACAGAACTTGCCTCATCAGGTTTGTTTCATAACAGACTCGTTTTAAGGTAAATCATGATATAAATGGAAAGAGTCAAGAATTTCTCCTACTGAGCCATAGAAAGGTAGTCAGGCTCTATAACAGGTGTGGTTGGGCTGCCATCTAGAGGCTTCTTGTGGAAATTCTGACCATACAATTTATCTTGCTGTAAAAACAGGAGCCCATGATTTTTTGGCGCCTGTTTTGTTTTGTTGGGGTTTTTTTTGAAAGTGTATCTCCATAATCATAGAGAAGATTATATTCCCCCAAATAAATAATACTAAAAACTGAGGGCCATATTTTAACACAGTTACAGCAATAGATAAGATTAAAATGTATCATAAAGGGGCCGGCCGAGTGGCGCAGTGGTCAAGCGCTGGCTTGGGAAGCTAGCGGCCCTGGTTCAGGTCCCATATATGAAGGCCAGTGACACTGCCCTCCAAAAATAAAATGTATCATAAAAATAGTCACTGAAATGATAAGCTAGTGAATAGTTTGAAAGAATACAGTAATACCACAAATATGGACAGTGAGCATGAATAGAGACCCTCTATTCCCTAAATTAATGTTTCCCAATACTTTTAATATATTTCTTCTTTTGATAAGCATAAAAACCTCTCACCCTCTTCTCATGCCAAATTAGTTTTAGATGGCATTTTAAAAGAAATTAAATTTACTTACTTACTAAAAATTTTAGCATATGCCTTTTCAAACTAGATTGGACCTCTTCATTTTGATAGGCCCATTGAAGTGGTGACTTTTCCACCCACTCTAGAGTATACCTAATTCTTCTTTATATATCAGAAAACACTTTATTTTCATTGCATTATACCGGGGGTACCAAAAAAAAATGTATACACATGACTTGTATTCATCTTTTGTTATCAGTATATATTGAGTATTACAATTTTAATATAGTTTGTTTTCCTTTCTTAAAATGTGTATACATTTTTTAGCACCCTTTATATACCGCACAATCCTTAACACATTCCAATTATGAAAATGTGATGTGAAAAAGGAGCATTGACATACAAAAGGAAGAGTCAGGCTGCCACTCAGGTCACTTGGATGAAAATTATCTGTAGTGTTCTCCTATCCAAACCAGCTACATAATGCCCCTTGTCAGCATTTTGTTTCATATAGTGTTATTCACATGTAAACTCTGACTCTTATTAAGAACTTAAGTTTTGATAGTGGGGTTCTTTGATGTGTTTTATGTTACTTGATTTCTTTTATAATATCATGAAAAGCCTAGAGAATTCTGGCATCTGAGGCTCATTTATACCCGCCATCACACAGTAATCCAACTTCTTATTGCCCAGGGCAAGATATGGACCCAGTGTACTCATGGCCTTGCAGGTTCAATGGGTGTTTATATGGTTGTTGTCTTCTTATTTATGTGTCTGACTATAACTCCATTTCAGAGCCACAGCATTTTACAACAACTGTGACTCGATCCAGCCCGACCGTGGCCTTTGTGGAGTTTTCCTCCAGCCCCCAGCCGAAGAACGATGTGCCAGAAGAAAAAGACCATAAGAAACTGGAAAATGAATTGAGTGGAAAGGTGGAGTTGGTGCTGTCACAAAAGGTGAAGTACTTACTGGATTAAAGCAGTTAAATCCAAAATTAGCGTGGTTTCACATTGCAGCTGGCCCTTGCTATGGCACTTGTTCATAATGACTTATTTTCTTTCCTACTCTTTTTTCCTTGCTTTTAATCTGTACGTGTTTATAAGTAAATATATACTACATGTAATTTACATACAGAAAGATATACATATTAGTCCATTTGGGCTGTTATAACAGAATACCATTGTCACTGTAGGCAGAAAGCATAGCACTAGGGGAAGTGAGGGGGAGGAAGGGAAGGAGAAATTGCAGGAAAACAAAGGAGGGAGGCGATGAGATCATCCTTAAGGAAAAATAACAGCAACCAGACCGGCCAGAACTAGATTTCAGTGGCCAAGAGCAGGTCCAGGACACCATTTTGTCCCTCAGGGTGAACTTTAGCTAATTATCAGGGTTTATAATATTATTAGCATTGAGGTGAGTGTGAAAATCCCCACCCCCGTGTGTGGCCATGACAGTTCCAACTAGAGCCAAATAAGTACAAAAATCCCTCCCCTCCTGACAGGAAGGAGTGGTCAGCGAGGACCCGCCTAAAAACACCTATAACACCACTTCTAAATTTTGACTATATCGTGTCCTCATTTTAGAAATAATAAATTCCTAAGCCTCTTTGTTCTTTCGGGCAGTTGCTCTTCTCCAGGCCCGGAGAAGTGCACTGTCTTCCTTTTAATAAAGCTGCTACTTGCTTGGTTTATTCGGCACAACCTTGAATTCTTTCCTATGACAAACACCAAGAACCCATTTTCCAGCAACATCATAGACTGGGTGGCTTATAAACAATAGATTTTTATTTCTCAGTTCTGGAGGATGAGAAGTCCAAGATCAAGGTACTAGCAGATTTGGTGTCTGGTGACAACCCACTTCCTGATTCACAGATGGCTGTCTCCTTGGTGGAAGGAAGGAGGGAGCTCTCTGGGATCTCTTTTATACGGTCACTAATCCCATTCATGAGGGCTCGGCCCTCATGAACTAATCTCCCACCAAAGGCCCCACTTCTTAATACAATCACCTTCTGGGTTAGGATTTCAGCATAGAAATTTGAGGGGAACACAAACAATCAGTCTATAGCTATATATTCTTTAAATTTATATTTATAGTGATATATATAACTATCAAGTAATACATGTAAATATATAAAAATGATATATAAATAAAAAACAGAAATAAGAAAAGTCACTGAAACCTACCTATTAGTAACAATTGGTTTATATTAATGTATTATATATATTATTTAAAATTTTATTTTAAGTAATTTTTAATTATGAAGAATTATATACATTTAAAACAAAAATGTAGGGGTGACTGGTTAGCTCAGTTGGTTAAGAGTGTCGTGCTGATAACAGGTTGCCGGTTCAATCCCCTCATGGGCCACTGTGATGCACCCACCCTAAAAGAGTTAACTATGCCATTGTAGCATGAAAGCAATGTGTAACCAATGACCATGGCTGTTTCTCAATAAGATTTTTAAAAAGGAAAATGTAATATAAATAGAAGTTATAAAGCTTTGCAGTTACATTTTAGTTTGCTATGCATAAGCTTGCTTATTTGCAGCTTACTACAGACTCTCTAATATTTAGCTATTTTATAGCAGCAATAATTCTGATGCCTCTGGATTTGAATAACAAGGAAATTAGAAAATTATTATTCTGATATAATGGGTTTTAAATTCCTGTTTTTATTGAATTTATTTCTTGTTTGGAGTCTTACCTCCTTCATATTAATTTGGTTTGTTTTCAGGCATGAGTTTAAAAGTCTTCATCTTTTATATCAGTTCTCAACCTTAGCTACCCTTTAGAATTAAAAATAATACAAAGCATACTCCAGTTCAAATAAATGAGAATTTCTGGAGACAGGGCCCAGGCATCTGTATTTTTAAAAGATCCCCAGGTGATTCTAATGGGCCACCAAGATAGAGAATCACTGACTTGCATATTGGCATACTACATGTGATAATATTTCAACTTTAAAAACTAACCCTAAATTTGCATTTGACTTTAGAATGAAAAATTTTCCACTTTTACTTCTGGTTTATCCATCATTTAGTTAACCAGTATTGACTGTGTACCTACTATGTGTCAGGCACTAGACTTGACACTGGATATTCAACAGTAAACAGACACGGCCCCTGGCCTTAAGGAGCTGAGAGTGCTGTGTCCTTGGTAGAGCCTCAAAAATGCCTATTGCCTTGATGCCTTTGGGAAATTTCAGACTCTATAGCCATTCACCATTTTTATACATAGAGAATTAAAGAATGGTATGGAGATCTGAAAGGAGGAAAACTAAACTGTAGGAAAAACATTGGGGATAGATAGGATTTCCTGTCTTTACAAGTTTTGCCTTATCCACATTACATTTATAACCATTATTATTTTTCCAAATTGACTTTTTGTTTCACTTAAATCTAAACTGAAAGGAAAGTTTATTTCATTGCCAGCATATTTTTTAATCAAACAAAATGAATATTATAACTAAAAAGTATTCATCTGCATACCTCATCTATGCAACCTCATCTGTGAACCATCTTTGGACCCCCAGTGTCCCGTCTACCCTACTATGGAAAAAATTTTTTCAGGAATTCTTAACTGTGTGTATGTACATGCACTCCTGCCTTGAATCCTTTGACCATCTAGTAGACATTCTCTCAGAATAATATTTTTTTTAAGCATAAAATACACAGTATTATCAAGTTTTTCTTGGTATCAAGTGGTACAAAGTGCATACACCACCTGAATTCTGTTCTGTGGACTCCAGGTTAAGAATTCTACTAGTTGATTAGCAAATGGAATAATGGTCTTTGAACCTAGTGCTTTTCTCACAGCATGTGAATTTTTCCTTTCTCCTTTCCCTGTTGTACAATTAGCTCTTAGAGAAAGGGAGAAAGGGGATCACAGTGATTGCAACAGCTTTTATTTTCTGACTTCACTTGAGAGTGGTACCTTTGTTAAACAAAGCACCCATATACACAAACTGACCTTTTTACATAGTGGTCATTTTGAGCATTTCTGCTATTAACTGTTTCATTTACAACTGGGCATTATCTAAAACATGTTTTTATCAGACTCGACTATGGAAGAAATGAGGTTAAGATGATGAGGGTTGTCAACTTTGGTAAGTCTAGGCCGTAAGCTTTTGCTGCACGTTTAACACTGAAGTTCACTTGGACATCTGGTTGACCTCTGCAATGCAGAATAAAGTGATTAACAGTATTTTCTTCAGGATTACATTAAGGTTGAATGTGTTATTCATACGGAAAAATAAAACCCTACTGAGAAGAAATTCTAGACATTAAATCAGCCTGAGGACCAAATCATTGATGAGCTTATGATGAAACAAATTGCTCTGTAGCTTCACTTGCCTTATTGGCTGTTGGGAACTCAACCGTCAGGCAGAGTGAATCAGAGGAAGTGCTGTAAACAGCTCATACAGCCATGCTCCTCATTCAGATCTTTGCTCAAAGTCTATTGGCTATTATTTTAGACACTAGTTTGGTAATCTGGTCATTCAGCAATCAGTTGATTAGAAGCAACAAATCAGAAAGAGGGTGCTTCTAGCAAAGGCCTTTCAGATTGAGGAGAAACAAAATTAAATTAAATAGCAACAACAAGAAAATCTATTTTTACAAAGCAAACATAAGAATTTTTGAAGCCTGTAATTTTAGAACTATTTACCATGAGGACAAGTAATCCAACATGCCTCAAAAAAAAAAATCCCCTGAGAGAATCATTGCTATGGTATTATTTAATAATGGCTATTTATAATAATGCTTCTTTGAAATAGGCAAAGTATATTGTCTTTAATGTGCTTTGCATAAATTTGTTGGGAAGGGGTATACAGTGTCTCAAAAATAATGTCCATTAAAAGGAAATATTACTTTAATATTTAGCACTTAGATAGTGAGATTTTTTTTTAAATCTCATGTAGAGCATCTCACATTCTGTCATTATAAATTCAGGAAAGAGAATATGTGATTGAGCAATAAGAAAATGAGACAGAGTGATGTATAATCCCAAAGATGGATTATTTTTTTGGGGGGTTGGAGAAAACTGATCGTCAAATTTTTATGTTGTCTTTTGGTTTCTCAGAAAAATTCACCTCTATATTAATGTAGAAAAGCATGAAGGGGGCTCAGAGAATGAGGCCAAAATTTCCATTTAAAAGTTAAAAGTTTGGGCTTATTGATTTATGCAATTGCCATGGATTCTTTCATTTTATTTTGCCTGGGCATTTATTAATGGACAATACTTGTCATGTTTATATCTGTTGCTCATGATCCAGGTGGTAAAGCCAAAATCTCCAGAGCCAGAAGCAACTCTGACGTTTCCATTTCTGGACAAAATGCCTGAAACCAACCAGTCACATTTGCCAAATCCCAATTCTCAAGGTAAAGAGATGGAAATGTTTTGTTTTATTTCTACAGATTCTGCTGGACACATCTATAGCAAAATAGTCTTTATTTTAAAGGAAAATTACTTCCTTTCATGTTGATATCCCTTTAGCCATGTCATTTACCACAATCCATGATGGCTGAATTAATAATTTCAGAATGGGAATCAGGGGCTGCATTCTCTATTTGGCATAGCCAGGGACTGCAGCTGCCAAGACCATTTTGTCAGCCAGGCACTAAAGACACAATAAAGCCTGTACAAGCATTTGATACCTTAAAATAATTTTATTGGTTCCCAAAATGTTAAAAAAAATCAATAACTTTAATACAAGGTTTATAATCCTAATATTATGTCAACTTCATTAATTGTTAATTATCTAGTCTTTATAAAATATCCATGTAATTTAACAATGATTTTGGAAGAAAGGTTCTCATACTCTATAGTAATTCCTGGGTGTGCACAATGATTACTGAAAATCATTCATGATCATAAATTAAATGTATTACTCATGACCAAAAACTTTAATCTTTTTAATGTATATATGTATATTTTTATGTGTATATGTCATATATTTTAATATGTTTGGTAAATTTTATATATCTGATATAATGTGGGGAGAAGTGACCTCTAAAAATATGGGAGGTTAGGGCATATGAAGGTCTTTAAAATGACACTGACCACTGAAAACTCCCCAAAACCTTTTAGGCCATGTATAGGTTGTGAATTTACCCCTTTACTCTTTTTTTTTTTAAAGATTTTATTGGGGAATTGGGGGAGGGGAACAGCGTTGGGGAATCGGGGAAGGGGAACAGACAAGTTGCTGTCCTTTTGTTCTTCAGTCTAGTTTTGCGGAGGACGTTGCTTCACTGGCCCATGTTGGTATTGTCATTGTGCTCTTCCCTGGTGAGGCAGATCAGTCACCGGCCTCTGGATGGTCGCTCACCGCGGCTATTGGCAGCTCACTCTGGCTGCCAGCCACTCACGTTGGCTGCCAGCCACTGACTGTAGCTTATGGCAGGTCACTGCAGCAGGAGCTGCAGCCTACACCGTCACCGGGGCTTGCACAGCCGAGCTCCAACTGAAGCTGTTGTTAGCTGTAGAGGGCAGTGTCACTGGCCCTCATATGTGGGATCCGAACTGGAGCCGCTGACATCCCAAAACCAGCTCTTAACCAATGCACCACTCGGCCGTCCCACCCCTTTACTCTTTAAGAACCCAACTTGAATCCCTTTATCCCGGTGAGAAGCCAGGTGCCCTCAATCATGAGAAAGGAGCCTTGGGGATGTAATCAGTGGAGGGATGAGTCTTGAGATTTCCAGGATCCATAGGCGCCACTGTTTCTTCAAAACACATAGACCAAACAAACAAATGTTGGCGAGGATGTGGAGAAAAGGGAACGCTCATGCACTGTTAGTGGGATTGCAAATTGGCGCAGTCACTATGGAAAACAGTATTGAGATTCCTCAAAAATTTAAAAATAGAGCTACCTTATGACCCAACAATTCCACTTCTGGGTATTTATCCAAAGAAGTCCAAAACACTAACTCAAAAAGATAAATGCATCCGTATGTTCATTGCAGAATGTTTTACCATAGCAAAGATGGAAGCAACCTAAATTTCCATCAGTAGACAACTGGGTAAAGAAGATGTTGTAGATATATGCAATGGAATATTACTCAGCCATAAAAAAGAATGAAATCTTACCATTTGCAACAACATAAGAGTATAAAGCTACAAGAAATAAATCAGAGAAAGACTAATACCATATGATCTCATTTATATGTGGAATCTAAAATAAACAAAATTAACAAACAAACAAAACAGAAACAGACTCATAGATACAGAGAAGAAACTGATACCAGGTTGCCAAATGGGAACAGGGAAGGAGCACTGGGTGAGAAAGGTGAAGGGATTAGGAAGTATAAATTGGCAGTTACAAAATAGTCATGGGATGTAAAGTATAGCATAGGGAATATAGTCAATAATATTGTAATATGTATGATGCCAGGTGGGTACTAAACTTATTGGGGAGATCATTTTGTATGTTATGTAAATGTCTAACCATTATGCCATACACCTGAATCTAATGTAATATTGAATGTCAACTGTGATTTTAAAAAATAAGAATAAGAAAACACATAGACCACTGGGCTTTAGTAGTATAGTTCTCTTTCTAGATGTGAAAACACCTAAAGTTCAGAAAGAACCATAGATCTCCTGTTTTTCTTTTTGAATGTGCTTTCTTTTCCACAGTACATTTATAGATTTATCAGTCCAGACAAAGAGAGGATGGGACAGGATCATAGTGACAGGGGATTTATTTTTACTTTCCTTTTCGAGGATGGGCAGGTCTTTGGGGTAGAACCCGAGGTGGCTTGCAGCTGAGAGATATGTTGGGCTCTCTGTATATAACAGGAAATACTTGGAAAGGAATTAATTGGTACATGCACCTATGACCACTAGTTTCTCAATGTGGAAACAAGATCAATATTGTCATCAAAATATGTGTTTTAAATTTGACAGCCCTACCATTCTGCAGGGAATTGACAAAAATAAAGGCACATAACTGGGCCAGCAATTGGCCATATTTAGACAGATTTTAATTCTGACCTATTTCTAGAACTTTGTAATTATATAGAGAAGAAATAGATATTTTAAGCCATATTAATTAGTTTTGTTGTCTTACATATTTTTGCATTACATTACCTATTGTAAGGCATTTTGATTGTAAAATGTGCTTTCAATAAGGGACTTAATGTTTTATCTAAGATGAATGATTAAAAAATAAAATTTAGTAGCACCAGAGCTTTTCAAAAATTATTCTTTAGGATAGAATTATATTTGGCGTACACCTGTTCTGTACTCGTGTCTGGTTCACGGAAGCTGCAATTACAGCTGCAGGCTATGGAGACAGATCACCTGGGTTCAAATTCTTACTCATCTAGTTCTTACCTGTGCTGCCTCACCCACCAAATTCTCCCTAACCTCTAATCATCACCTGTAAACTGGAAATAATAATAGTACCAACTTCATAGGAGTATTGAAAGAATTAAGTAAAGCAAACCACAACGTGTTTAGCTCAATACCTGGCTCCAAATAAGCATTAATAATATAATCTAATGGCTGCAGAAGAGTGGCAGTGGGGGTAGAAGTATAGAACAAGATGCAGGGCACAAATAAACTATTCTTAAATTCTTAACATCAGGATGTTTATATTGTGGAGAGAGGGCTTTAAGCAATAATTTTCAAACATGAGTATGTGTCAGGGTCGCCTGAAGGATGTGTTAAAACACAGGTCGCTGGGCCCCACCTCTGCAGTGTCTCACTGAGAAGGTCTGGGCTGGCACCCCAGTATTTGCATTACTAATAAGTTCCCAGAAGGATGCCAATGCAGAAGATTCAGGGACCACACTCTGAGAGCCACTGACTTCAAGTATGTTTTTAAATCGTGCACCAAAGACATCACCGATAGATATAAAAATAGCAGTTAAAACTTGTGTGGTGTGTATAAATTCCTGTCTCTCAAGAAGCAAACGGCCTCTGATAAATGTAACCTGAGAAGACATGAATTGTCTTTAATTGTGGGGGGACAGGGAAAGTGTAGGGCTTTGTCCAAATATAAAGTCACATTTAAGTGACGAGTGTGAGGTCGCACATCAAGTCCAAAGAAGCTATAGGGTTAGGATCAGGAATTCTGTGGCCATACCTAATACTCCCTCCCCACACATGGTACTATTTCTCCAGTTTCCATAAAGTCATCTGTTCACAGACTGACCTAACAGGCCACTGAAGTGCTGGTGGACCCTAAGATGTCCCACAGACTTCTCTTAAATGTACACACATGTAGTCTTTAAATACTCTGAAAACATTCACAATACATTTAAAGATGACAAATTCCCTTTTCTCAACTGTCTCCTGGCAGTAGAAAGATATCTCAAATTGGTGTTTTAGAAAAATATGTGCACATTTTAAAAACTAATGTCTTTATTTGCATTGAGAATGATGACAGATGAACAGAGCACGAGTTTAAGGATGCAAATGAGCTTCTGTCTGCTTGATGCCATCACATTACAGACAGACATATGCGCATCCTCTTGTCACACTATATATAACTTCTGCCACAGACTTCCATACATAACCATTATAAAGTGTATAAGGTAATAATTGAACTCATCTCTTCTGTCTTTTATACTTTTCTAGTGATCTCCAAAAGCAATGCGAACTGTGCATTTTGCTTTTTCATAGCATATCATCCTATTATTTTGAGGTTCAACATTTTAGCAACGTCACCATTAGGTATGAGCCTATAAAATATCACCTAGCAGCAACGAAGACAGACAATAGCATAAGCTGTCTCATTTCTATTGACTTTTGTCTGTGTCTTCAGGTTTTGTATGTGTTTTATTGAAATATGTTGTACTTTAGATTCTCTCATTCTCAATTCTTTTATAGCCAAACCTGGACTTGAACTTGGGAGCATTGCTTCTATTCAATTCTCACTCCCGTTTTCATGATTTTCTGTTTGTTCTATTCTGCCATCTGATCTAGAGTCGCCTGGCACTGCCAGCATTCCGCTGAGAGTTCAGAACTCTTGGCGACGTTCCCAGTTTTTCTCCCAGTCAGGTAAAATGCATACTGGATAGCTGTACTTCTTTTGTGCAAAAATCCATGTCGTGGGCAACCAATAATATCTGGTATTTTTCTTCATTTCTGATTTCAGAAAAAACGAATGCTTGTTTCTGGCACACAGTTAGCAAAGAGCTAGTTCTTTGATATCAGTACCAGTTATACTAAAATTCGAAGGAAATTCACAGAATTTTACTTTGATTTTGAAAATCAAAAAAAAAATAATATTCACCTTTCTTTATTGTCCCCTTTTATCCTTTTAAAATAAAGATTAGAAGCATTTACCAGGAACTGGTAAAATGGTTCTCTTGTTAACTGTGCCACTCTCTTTACTTCCTGGATATCTGGCCTTTCTCTGTATGATACTTCTCCAAGTCAGACAGTGAAGGAACTGTCAATCAAGCCAGAATACAAGGTGCATTAAAAACCAGCACTAATAGGAATAAATTTTGCTTCCTATAGTCTAGTACCTGTTGCTAATTGATGTGATCAATCATATTACACTGGTCATAACCTCTTTTGGTGATGGGTACAAACTGCTTCAGGGGTCTGCTTTATTATGATTTTCTAATGCTCTGGCTTACAAAAAAAGTGGTTTGAAGCTGATGTAGGAACCACACTCCCCTGAGAGGATCAAAGAGAAATACAGTAAGAAGCTACTCACATTGTGATCTTTTTCTTTCTTTCTTTCTGTACAGTGGATTCTCCAGGCAGTGAAAAGTCACCTGTAACCATGCCTGTAAGTAACTCATGTTAAGGAAAAAGATGATGCATTTGGTGTGATTGTAATGTATAAGGTATTTGATTTGCTTAAAGGTATTTGTAAGGTATTTTGATTCAACCAAAAATGGACTCCAAACAATTGATTGTAAAAGAATAATTGAGAGTCATGTATAATGTTGTCAGGTGAATTATAAAGAAAGACATGGGTTATCATGCGGAGTTGTGATCATGCCTGGAAACAAAATGGTGAGTCAGGAAAGTAAAACCTAAAAGAAGCAATTAAACTGAATGTGACAATAGGAATTAGTATTAAAATATGCACTTTCTGTAGGCATTCAAAATCATTTTTTTAAATGAGGACAATACTTCAATGTAGTATACTTTTGGCTAGTCCTAGGGCTCAGCTTGGACTCTCTTTCTGGGAAACCTAAGCTGTCTTTGTTACACCCCTTGTCACAATCAGAATCTTAAATAATATTGGGTTCTCAGAAAAGTCATGATGCAGTTTTGCAACGGAAAACATACGTCATGACTTTTCCGACAACCCAGTTTCAATTTAGTTTTCAATTTTTCATTTCAATGAAATAAAGCATTTTGCTAATTAAAATGTCAAGACATGACACTGTGGGAAGTCCTTGCTGCTGAATTTGATCTGAATAGTCTGCAGACCTGACTCCTCTATAAATTGGGAGTTTCCAGTGCTGGGCTTACCATCCTTCTTCGCCCTCCCAAAATTCCCACTGGATTTATAGACTTCCTGTGTGGCACAGTCAACTGTAGAATTTCCCCTAAACCCCCTAGGTGCAGCCACATAACCACTTGTACACCTTTGATTCCAGATTTAATAACCATAGTACCCTGAAGGTATTATACGACATCTCTGAAACTTGTCTTCCTTGACTATACAAGGACATAATAATACCTTCCTTTCAGGATGTTTTGAGCCTTAATTGAAATAATTATTCAGAAGCCTCTAGCACAGTGCCTGATACGTGAAAGAACCCTCCCCGGTGGCTAACCCAAGAGACACACCATAGCCAATCCCAATTCTTCTCTCTAAGGAAATTGTCTCCTTTGGGAATTCCTAAGTGCCTGAACAGAGTGGAGTAGAGACCCATCATGTCACATAGCTCTCACTGTCTTCCAGAATTAGTAACTATCTGTGAAGGCTGCTTCAGCCAACACTGGGAATCTTGAGTTTTCTGGGAAGCTGAGAATACCCATGGTGAATGGGAACCCCCAGAAGGACCACAAAGTGGGCATTCGCGGCACAGATCTAAAGAGTACAGCCTGACCCACTGATTTCCATTTTAAATTACATGGGAACACAAAGTCATGTAACCCTTGGGAAGGAGTATAGAGGAAGGACACCCTAAAAAGATACATTCTTATTTCTGGTTTATGGAAAATAGAGCACGAAAGAGACAAATTACTGACCTATGTAAGTGAATTCTCTGAAAATACCTACCCAAATTTGACACTCTTTCAGTGATAAATAGCCCTTTATAAAATAGAAAAGTAAAAGAAATTTTAAAATAAGAGAAGAGATTGAAGAGAAGTATGCATTTGATTATGCTGACCTCAATAGACTCAGGTCATTTTGGTCAGCCTTGGAATGGCCTTAAACCATAGGGTCAGGATCTGTGAAAGGGAGAGAAGGAGATGCATTACCCAGCAATGAAGTCCATTCATTTATTCAGCAAACATTTACTGAAAACCTAAAAATGCAAGGTCTTGGGATACATACATAGGGGGATAAAGGGCCCGCCATGCTCTTGAGGAATCCCTAAGCCAAAGGAAGATACAGACCTGTACACAGATAAATTTCAGAACAAAGTGGGCTAATGCTCTCCATTCCAACTTTCTCCAGCACCTTTTATAGCTCTTTTATGATACTTTTTTATGGCAGTTATCCCACTGTCTTGTGATCATTTATATATTGGTCACCCCCCATAGCTTCACCCTGCCACACACATGCTCAGTTAGTAGTAAACTCCACAAGGCCGGAACTCTCAGACAGTTGGTATCTCCACCTGGCCCATACAAAGTGCTCAGCAAATAGCCAAGGAGCACAATCACTGTCCTTTCCCTATTGTTTATCACACTGGTATCTTTCTCTTTATCTTCCTCTCAAAAATGCTCATTTATTTTTCTCTCTTGCTTTTTAACAAATATTATCTATTTTCTTCTGAGCTGAGTCCTCCTATCCTATACCTCCTCCTATCTGCTTACTCCTTACTTGACTTATTCTTATAATTGCTACCTAGTGAAATCTGAAAATTAATTCCTAATTGTTGCTCTTGTGTTCCTACTAGTGGACTTTTCTCATTGGGTTTCCTATGGCCTTATTCACAAAACCACACACTTTTTCCTGAAAAGACAAAGAAGGGCCATGCTCCTGAGAGAGGTTCTGAACATTTCCACTGCTTGCAAATCTTCAGAAAATGCTGGGTGGAGCCAACATTCAACATTATTCATCCAATAGAATTTCCCACCTTCGATTCACACTTGGATGACATTTTCTGGTCTTCCAAGAAAATTTGGAAAACTTTAGATTATATGCAATTAAATAGTTTTCCCCTTGCATAACTTTTCCCGAGAGAGGCATATAGGAATTATATTTCCCCACCTTATTTGCCCCTCTTTCTTTGACTTTGTGGGCATCGTGGCCATCCCAACCTTTTGCAATAACCACAGCAAGAGTACCAATTGAGGCCCACATTTCATATGTGTAAATACTTTGAAGTTATAAATATTTATAAAGTTTTAAATCAAGTGACACTCATGGTTTTGCCTGCATTCTCAGCCCCAGGGGTCATGCACCCAGGTAGCACTAGTCTGTGGGGGGCAGGGCAGAAGGTGGGTATCTTGGGGGGGTAACTGGACCCATCTCAACCTGGAACTGGACTGGCCCTATCCTGTTTCCCAGGCAGCCAGGGTAGGTAGATTCTGCCTACTCCCCACCCCAGATACACTCTCCCCCTTCTCCTTAACTCTCCCAGCCTTGACTCACTTTTTCTCTCAAGATTCCTGGGCAGTTCTAAGTGTCTCTCAAAGCTATTTCATCAGAGGGAAGGGAGGAAGCACAATAATTTGGGAATCTGATTTGCCTTGACACCTTCTCTAAGTGATGGGGGAGGCCAGATTTAAACATAGCAAGTTTCCCCACCCCCCGCCACTTTGATGGTTTCCCAGGAACCAGCTGTAATTTTTCTTCCCTTCTACAACCCCTGACCCCCTCAATCTCATAATCTGTGGACTGCGTGCCCACTTTGGTTCATGCATCCTTCTCCCATTATTCCTGTTCTCTCACTTTGTTCCCAAACTCAAAAAAAAACCTTTCTTAAAAGAAAAAAAAAAAAAAAAAAAGAAGTCTTTGGGTTTGAATGTTTGTTATGTGGGTCCCAGAGCAGGGACTCCCCGTTGTCTAGATCTCAGGTGATACTGGTGGTCACTGGTGACTTAAAGAAGCCACTTTAGAGAAAGCTGGTATGGAAAAGCAATAATAATACAAAAGATTACCTAGTGCTATAGTGCGGCAAAACCGTCACTTCTTACAAAATGCAGCTCTGATGAAATAAGCATTCCCATTTGCTTGGATCCAGGATCAATATGCAGAATGAGTATCTAACGCTCCAGAGCGTGAATACATTTAAGAAATCACTTCTAAAAGAAATGAAGCAAAAGCCTTCCCATGCCAGAGGCTAATTACTTCATGTTTTCATTAGCTCCAAAAAGGTTCACAGAATCATATCAACCTCTTGGAAGTAAACCAAAGAGGGACTAAGATTAAAAAGTGGTTTCTGCCAACAAAGAGAACCTTCAGATATGTGAAGGCGCCTACTTCTACGTGTCCCTTCGGGTTCCAGGTCGTAGGTTAATGTGACCCTTGCCCTGGTCTGGCCTTGAGTATAGGGCTCAATTCTGATGGTGCTTTTATTTTCTAAGCAGTTTAAGTTCTGGGCATGGGACCCGGAAGAGGAGCGCCGGCGACAGGAAAAGTGGCAACAGGAGCAGGAACGTTTGCTCCAGGTAGGAATTGGTTGGCTGCTTTTTTTTTCTTTTAGATGGTGCCCTCCCAATTTCTGTTGTTTTAAATAGATTTTTATCACAGGAAACACATGGAATCGGATTCTTCCCAGAAGTCAGTGAGTCTAAGTTAGTTCATTTTGTGTCTGTGTGACATAATGCCATGTCTAATTCCTCTTATCAGAAGTTACACAGAGGGCTGGCTGAATGGCTCAGTTGGTTAAGAGCTCGCTCAAGAATGCAAGCTGAGCTCTGAGCAACGGCGGTTCAATGCCAGCCTGAGCTGAGTTGCCGTTGAGCTGCCAACAGGTAGCAGGATGGCTCAGCTAAAAAAAAAAAAAAAAAAAAAAGAAGTTACACAGATGAACACAAGAAAAAGGCATTTCACTGAAAAAACAAAAAAGAAAGAAAGGAAGAAAGAAAGAAAGAAAGAAAGAAAGAAAGAAAGAAAGAAAGAAAGAAAGAAAGAAAGAACCCTCCAAGTATTGATTAAAGGCCAACCCAACCGTTCATCCCTCCTTAGTTGCCCATCATATTCCAGGCCAAGGAGTACTGGGAATGAATTATCAAAAAGCTTTTTGATAGCATACGTGTGGAATAAAATTTGGCCTGGGTGTTGTTCCTTAAGTAGAAATGTTTGCTCCATCTTTGAGTAAAAGCTGCTAATTTTCAATTCTAGAAAAATTCTGGAAGTAAATTTATCATATTCCTGCTTCTTTCATGTCGCTTTTGTGGAGTAACAGGGCCTCAGAAACTAGCCTAATAACTTTAGATACTAATATATGCTGAGTACCTGGGAAGTGCCTGTTTAATCCTCGTAAAATTCTTCAGAGTATGTCTTATTAGCCCCAGTTTGCAGTTGAAGAAACTAAGGCTCAAAAAATTTAAATTAATTGCCCAAGATGCCACCACTAACAAGGGTTGAGCTTGGTTTCAAATCCAAGTCTGGATGACTTTAAAACTCATTTTTTTCACTATACCCTCAATTCTACAAATTTTACCAAAACAATCATAAATGAAACATATGTCAAATCTCATTAATTTTTATGGCTTTCTGCTGCTGTGTAGACAGCAAGGCTTAATGCAAATTTATTTTACTTTTAAAAAAATATATTTTTGTTCTAATCCTTTTGCCTGAATTCCCACGGGCAGGGAACAGGGTTCAGTTTAGATAACTAACCATTTGTAGTGTGGCTTTAGGTCTGACAGTTAAGTTTGACACTTTTCAAAATTGCATAGAGGTAAATCTTCAACATCAAAGTGTTAATAAGAACCAGATTCAGCAAAGTCCCAGAGCTGCTGGGACTTTTAGGTCCATCGGGAGATCCCAGACCAGCCCTGGACATCTGCTATTCTCTTGGAAATCAGATGCCCGTTTTCCAGCGAAATGGTGAACAGCCAAGAGTCAGAAATTCCACAAAGACAACAGGCACGTGTGCTTCCCATGGTGCAACTCTCTTTTACACCCTGAAATGTGGCATGGTTACAGGTGCAGGCCTATGTATTGTTCCTGTCCCACCTCATTGTTATCCAGTGTGGTAGCACTGTGGGCTTTGGGGCAAGGTATTGGTGGGGAATAGAGGGTGGCGGGCTGGTTGGGGGTAGCACAGACTTTTCACTCCCTGCAAGGGATTTGTTGGGAATAACGGGTGATGGTGGTTGGGGTGGGGGTAGCACAGATGTACATCTTTCACTCCCTGCATTTCCATTACTAATTCATCCTCTCAGTGAGGGGAGCACGTGATGTGAGCCCCTGGAACCAATA
The DNA here is from genome assembly GCA_033961575.1 of Aselliscus stoliczkanus. NCBI lineage: Eukaryota > Metazoa > Chordata > Mammalia > Chiroptera > Hipposideridae > Aselliscus > Aselliscus stoliczkanus. The sequence continues at coordinate 67,592,742 of CM066734.1, read as the reverse complement.
CACCTACAAAATTTTGCTGCTTTTTCAGTTTTTGTGAAGTTTTGAGGTCTGTTTTCTCTATTCTGAAAAGCCCCTGAAGTGCCTCCCTGAAATTTTACAATATTCAGTTTTGATAACAAAATTCTTACCCAGAATTAAAAGCCTGCCATGGATTGACCAACTGTAGTTTTGTGAGAGCATTAATAAGAATGCCAGGCTCCCGACAATCCCAATAAAGCCCTTTTACACCCAACATAATGACATAACAGGCAATACCTGGAGGAAATCTCAGTGCCTTCCCCAGAAAGACAGAAGCACAGGCTTGTTTTAGCCTCAGAGAGAGGACTGACAATAATCAGCCTAAATTATTTGACTGTGTGCGGGACACTTCAATGATTCCTGTGTCTCTGTCACGTCAGGGATGTCATTCCCAAAGCATCTAGGGGTGTCAGCTCCCATTAGGCATTACTTTTAATCTCCATTTATTCATTTCTCCTAGTCGGCTGTCAGGGACTCTAGTCACATTTTTAAAGCCATTCTTACTCAAAGTATTTTATTTTTTGCCCCATAAGTGGTGACTAGTGTCGTATTGTTTCTGTAAACAATAATGGCAGTTCTGATATTGAAGCCATGTAATGGGCTGCTTAAAAGCTACTCTTAATTCAGAACTTACTTAAAGCTAGGAAGATTCCATTTTGGAAGAATGGCTACAAGCAAAGAGTAATTCAGCTACTCATCTAATTATCATCTTGTCCACTTTGGACCTTTCTGCAAGATTTTTCACCTTGTATTAAACTCTCCCAGCAGCAACATAGTTCTATGAGTGGAATGGCAAAACTCATCTCTGAAGGACCCCATAAAAGTTGACTATGCTTTAGCCTACCTTCTAGGAAAAAGCTAAGTTAAGGAAGATTTTAGAATCTTTCAATCTTTTCATCTCTTTCCATAAACAAATGTCTACTCATATATTTGAAGAGCAATTTTATAAAACACCAACAGCAGAAAATATCATTTTCCATTGGATTTTTAGGTTCCTAACATGTTTGAGTTCCACAAAATAGTGTACCCCTTGAGTTGCATGAACGGCTCAGATTCAGAATGTTACAAGAAGATAATCTGACAACATATTGTACATGGTGGCTTGGAGGTAGGGAAGAGTCCCAATGATGCATGCAGGGGTTCATTCATAACAATTTATGGAAATTCCATAACAGGAGAGATACCAGAAAGAACAGGACAAGCTGAAAGAAGAGTGGGAAAAGGCCCAAAAGGAGGTAGAAGAGGAAGAACGCAGATACTATGAGGAGGTAGGAAATTCCCAAAAAGGAACTTGACCTTGTAGTCTTAATTCCTCAAAGTCTATCAATACTTTTTTTGTGTGTAGTATATGTATGCATGTGGCTGTGTCTGATTCTCTTACTCACAGAACAGCTTATAAACCTCTTTAAAAGAGTCATATCCTATAGGCTCTAAAGTACCACCATTCCCCCAAATTTACTGTGTGGTAAGCGTGTGATCAAGGGAGACAAGATAATTGTTCTCTAGTCAGAGTCAGATTCTTGATTTATTTTAGAGAGATGATATGAAAGCATCTATTTTTTTGTGTGTCTATCTAAAGCAAGCATGTTTGTTAGCGAATTCGTTTTATGAGGATAAATTTGATATCAAAGCCAAATGAATTCTGACCACTGCATTCACTATATGGTACTCAAGACATTTGGAGGGGAAGAGAATTTGGTTTTGTTTGTTTCATTTTTTTTTTTTAGATGAACAAATCAGACCACATTAGAGAATTTGAAGGGAGCTACATTTTCTGTATATTACCTAAAATTTGTTGATAATTAATATTGTTATGAATCTGATCTTCAACTATAATTTTTGAGCATAATCTGATCCCTAATAACATTTCTAATTAGACTTCTTGAATCACATTAACGAATTAATTTGCAAAGACTTTTGTTTTTCTATTAAATTAAATGCTAATTTTTAAATCATTGCCCATAGTGTTATCTGATTTACGAGTATTTTCTTAAAATAAAACCATTTTTTTAATTCCCTGCTTGTTTACATATAATCCTGATGTTTTCTTCTTAGAGTTCCTTAATAAAATTTTTCTTTTGACAAATAATGATTTTTTGGTTTGTTTGTTTTTTTAACTTCTATTAATTCTTGTCCTTCCTCTTAGGAGCGCAAAATAATTGAAGACACTGTGGTTCCATTTACTATTTCTTCAAGTTCTGCAGACCAGCTGTCTACATCCTCCTCAGTGACTGAAGGCAGCGAAACAGCGGTGAGACCATAGATTAAAAGCAATTTGTGAAACAAATAAACCTAAATAGAAGTACAAAACCACAAGGCCAAGTTTTCCACCAGTTTAAATCCAGGACTGGCTATTTCCCTAGAATCATGTCAGCTACTACATGGCCAGTGGACACCATGGTATTGTCACTGCCATGGCCAAACCCTAGAGTCATTTCCCAAGGAGCATTACTGAGGCCATATCTACCCCCACAGGCTGGCAACCAAAGTCTCTCTGCACTGGCTGGCAAGGACCGGATTAGTGAGCCATGTGTTGGGATGTGCTTCTTAGTGCCCATCATTCATTCACTGAACAGATATGTACTCCTCTATGCCATCACATGCACCCCTTTGCACTGGATGATAACAGCAGGATGCTAACAATAGGCTTCCTACCAGTCTCTATAAGAGTTGCTTCTAACCCATACTTAAAATTCCATATGAAATTTACATGTGCCTTCAAAGTCTGGAGAGAATCCAGAAAGCCTGCTGTACCTCCATATCCCCCAAATAAGGTCATGGAAGTAGTGGACACTAGTCCTACCAAGACCTGGATAGCCTGTAATCTGCATTTTAAAAAAAAATAAATAACTGGTGGGCACTAGAAAGCCATTTGTTCTGAAATGAGCAGTCTTATGTCTGTTTAATTTTGAAAGGTGGGTTTTCTAACCAATTTCCTTTTATGATAAATTTTGAGAGAGATCGAGCTTGCATGTTTATTTCAAATCTTTGGTACTCAGTTACTTTCAGTCAATTTGGACAACTGTGCTTTAAATTCTAGGCGATGTGAGTGAAAAAAAGCTTCAAATATCCCATAGCCAGAGATGAGTGCTGTCCAGTGTGTTTAAAATCATATTCAAGATTATCCTTGTTTTCCCTCATTAGAATAAGATGGACCTGGAAAACTGTCGAGAAGAACAAGAGACAAGACAGAAGAAACCATTCCAGAGGGACAACAATGACTTATTGGTTAAGACTAGGGAAAGTGATCCGCTGGAGGAAAGGGGCAGGTAGGAACCACCCCAGGCTGTCTATCCAAATGCACCAAACCAGGCTCTGCCTCCTCACTCCCAGGAAGGGTACTCATTGCTGATGCAAATCATATTCAGCTTTGAAATGATCATTCCAGTAATACATTACATATTGCTCAAACACATTCGAATAACTCTGAAGTCAGCATCCTTATGCTATTGAATAGAAATAGCCTTATTTTTAAATAGACAAAGCCTTTTTTTTTTTAAATAAGGAGAGACAGTATTATCATCAAAGGAGCATGTTGTCAATTCAGAGTCCCAAACTTAAATATTACTCACCTGAAATGGTGAGTGTGTCTGGAGGGACAGAGGTAGACATGATGCTCTGGGGTCCCACCAACTGTGCTTTTACTGTGGCCCTGAACTTTACTGTTAGTATCCTCTGAGCTGTGAGAAGCCACAGTTATTCTGGGTGATAATATCAAGGATAACCAAAAACTAGGTTGGTTGTGGGTAATCCCCCATCCATGGGTTCCAGTTTGTTCCATGGGAAATCAGAACATGGCATCCAGAAATCAGCATTCAGAGCTTGCTCAGATGGGAGCTGAATCTGGTTGTAGCTATGTGCTGTACTAGGTTTATTGAAGCCATCCCACCCCTAACCTAGAAGGGACCCGCAGAAAACCAGGAGGCTGGCAGTGCTCTGCCAGCAGCAAGTTCTTTATAAGACAGACATTTGCCACTGGGGCTCTGAGACACCAGACTGATATTGATAAGCACATGCTGGACCAGGCTGTGCGCATATACTCATACACACACACACACACACACACACACACACACACACACATCCGTCCTCAGAGGGACCTGAAGACACAAAAGGCTATGTAAGTGTTGTTTTCAAAGACCGGTCAATTTGAAAGGTTGACTGAAAGCTGAGTTCTTCTGGTCATCAGCTGGAAGACAGGTGAGCTGTAGGATACAGGAGCTCAGCGCCATATCCGGAGTCTGCAGAGCCCTTAGACCAGTTTCCAGCTGTTGAAAAGGACTTTGCAGGTTTATGAAATGAAGACCATTCATCAGGAATATTTGAATACCACTGATAAGCATTTTATGTGAATTTTTGCTAATTCTCCAGACAGTCCCTCTTGTCACCAGAAACTTTTAAAAATCTCTTCCATCTCTCCTTTCTTTGTATGCAGAAGCTACTGGAAGGCCAGTGGATAACCATGGGCTGCAAAGTCCCGTGTGACCCAAATATTTCTATAATTAAGTCCTCTCTTGTGAAAATCCAGGAGAGCCCAGTTAGCTCTGGAATCCCTTGAAATTATTAGACCGAATTGCTCTGTGGATAGGGAGATGGGGAGGACATCAGAAATGATGGTTAACAAGCTCATTAAATTGATGGATAATAAAAATGAGTTTTAGAGTATTTAAAATCCATTTTAAATCGTGGTTTAAAATAAAATGAATAAACAAACGTTTAGTTAGCCCCATTCACTTTTTCATATTGAAATTAGTACTTCCGTACCCTGACGGATAAAATCAATAACTTTAGTTCAGTTGCTTTTATCTCAGTTCTGAAATACATTTATTTATTTATTTATGTTAACAGCCTAACTCATGGGGCCTTGACTGATTCTGAGAACCCCGAATCAAAAGGAACCCATCAGGATAATCAGCTGGATACCGAAGCCAGCGCCCCACCGGATGTAATGAACCCACAGCTAGTTCAGGGTAAGGATGGAGAAGACCCACCCCAATGTTTAAATTACTGTGAGACCCTCGTTTTCGGGGCAGATCTGACCTCTGCTGGCTGCAAGCTTCTCTTCTATCTAGCTCATGCTAAACAGCACAGTGAATAAACGCCTACCACCAGGTGCTCAGAGTCTCCATGAAATCACCTGGAGACCTCCAAAGGCATTAGCACATTAAAGAAAGGTGACTTAGTAAGCATTAAAGTGACATTATTGGGCTGGCCAAGTGGCTTAGTTGGTTAAGAGCATGAGCTCTCAGCAACAGGGTCACCAGTTCAATTCCCACATGGGCCAGTGAGCTGCGCCTGAGCTGAGCTGCCAACATTGGCAGAATGGCTCAGCTGGTGAGAGCATCTGCTCTTAACAGAAAGGTTGCCAGTTCAACACCCATATGGGATGGTTGGCTGTGCCACCCCCACCCCCACCCCCAACTAAAATTGAACATAGCACCTTGAGCTGAGCAGCTTCGAGCTGCCAACAGGCGGCCAGATGGTGCAGTGTAAAAAATGACGTTACTGAGCACTAAGTTTATGTTCTTTATTTGGCCTCAGATCCATCCCGTAATCAACAGGTATCCAACCCAACAATGAACATTGTAGAAGATGTGAAGCCAAAAACCCTCCCATTGGATAAAAGCATTAACCATCAGATTGAGTCTCCCAGTGAAAGGCGGAAGTGAGTAACCAACAAAGATGGATGTAGAATTCTTTTTTTTTTAAATTTATTGACTAAGAATGGGAGAAATGAGAAAGTATGAGATGACATGATGTTAGCAACATTTTTGTGCTTTCTCTCCATTGAATCTTGTTGATTAACAAGGTAACAAATCTGGGACAGTCTTCCTGGCAAGTAAATATTCACTCTGAATTTATTAACTTGAAAGAGGCAAAGTAATGTTTTTAATGCATAGATTTAAACATTGCAAAGAATTTGCAGGCATGTTGTATTATTAGTTTATTTAAGTGAGTTAAATTGTGTCAGAGCCTACTGACAAATATTCTTTCAAGGAAAAAAAAATGTTTTTCTCTCATTACCATTCTCTCCCTTTAAGTAGCTACCCTAGGCTATATTCTAATTTGGTAAGATTTATATTTTTTTACAATAATAATATTTCCTAACGTTTTTGAAGTGCCTGTTTCAATATGATAGGCAGTGTGTTGAAGGCTTTACATATCTCTTCTCTTCTTTTCAGACATTAACTCACTAAACTCTCCCAATAACTTTAATTGGATTACTGTTCCCATTTTACAGATGAAGAAATTGAGGCTTGTGGAAATTAAATAACTTATCTAAAGTACTTGACTGGTTAAGTGGTAGAGGAATTCAAAATGAACCCACAGTCCCAGGATAAGGTCTTATTTGAACCAGAGGTTCCTTGTAATCCATTTTTAAATATAATATTCATTATTTATACTTTAAGCAAGCATTCTACCTGGAACCAGACCACCAGGATTCAAATTTTGACTCTGCCACTGGCCTTCATAGGGCTTTGAGCAACTTGATTAATCTTTCTCTGTCTCAGTTTCCTTATGTATAAAATCAGAATAATAATAATATCTATCTCATAGGGTTTTGTGCCTGGCAAATAATAATATCTTCTATATTATATAGCAGTGGTGGTCACAATGATCATGATGGGGTCCTGATGATGAGAACATGTTTTATAAGTTCATCTTTTCACCTTATTTTTCTCTTGCATTTTTTTAAAGTATAGTATTTGAATTATTTCTTCCTTTTCTCTTATGTCTATACAATTTAATTTCTATGTCTAGATGACACTCAGAATCAATAGAAGCTAAAATCACATAGAAGTAATCATTATCATTATTGATTATTACAGTGATCTTCAACCCTTTTTTTTCAGGCAATGGTACTTATACTCTAGGGTGTTATATGAACATGTGATGTTTGGGAGAAGACATGCTCTGCCTGGGTAGGGAGGTTTGGATGAGCAGGGGGCTCCAGGAGTTATTCTGAAAGCAGTTAGACAGATGGACTTACACTGTGTTCACTTCTGTGTTGGCATTTCTCTTATCTTTTTTTTCTGTGTTCTATCCCTTTTGTTACAAATGAAATTAACTTTTATAAGCAAGAGCCCAGAACTGACAGTTTCATCATAGGCAGGGCTTGTGCAACCAACAGCACCTGTTAAACCATTCTGGTAGCTTCTGGCTGGCGACCATCTGCTTTGTAGATGCCGACGACATAGTGGTTATTGAATGTTGGGAATATCACCCCTCATCATGTGTTTCCAAAATGAATTTATTGATAGGGGTAGAAGCCACTTCACTGAAAAATACATCCTTTCAACTCTGCCCTTTATTTCTGGGCTCTTTTTAAAAGCTTTTCCCTGTATCCCTCCCTACTCATCTCTTCCCTCCCACCCAGTCCATAATTTTTATATCTAATTCAGCATGCAATGTTAACTCAGCAAAGAACCTGGCAATAATAGAGATTAGGAAAACATTCTGTCTTTTATGTTAAACCATGCCAGCCTGGGTGTGATATTATGCAGAAAATGCATGTATAATCTTTGCTAGACAGAATTACTATTTTTGTCCTTTATAAAAAATTACCACTAGACACTCTGTCGACTTTTATTTTGTTATCAAGAAGAAAATTCTTAATTTTCTTATCTAAAATGTTTTTTCTTGTAGGACTGGGCTTCTCTTTACTTGTCATAATTTTTGGCTCCTTTACCATGTTACAGGAAAAGCCCTCGAGAGACCTTCCAGGTGGGGCACTTGTCCTCCTGTCCTCCCACCCCTCCTGGCCAGTCACCAAACAGGTATAAGAGGTCAGCAAGCCTTTCTGAGATGGCTTTGATTTGACTGGAGACTGCCAAGCATAATTTTAACCAAATTAGTGCTTGCCAAATGATTTTGAGGGGGTTGTCCATCCAAGTCTCTTTCTACATGCACAGGTAGGAGGAAAAGACACATTCCCCATCACCCAGCAGCCAGCCATAGAAAAAGCCAAAAGGGAGATGTTGGTATGGCTGTGGCCATAAGCCTTTAATTATATTGTGTGGAACCTGCAATCTAATAATCAAATTCACCAGACAATTGCTGGGCTCCTAAGTTGGCGCCTTTCCTTCCAAGGTGGCTTGGTCCTTCTAGGCAGGATCCACTGATGGCTCTAACAGAGAGCCAGGCAGGAGCTAAGAAACGACACACCATCCTTTTTACACTACTCAAGCTCTCTGATGATTGCTTCTGGACATTAATTGGGCCCGTGATATTCTTAAAAGCTGCCTGAGTTCCAATTCACTGGAGAGACCAGGAACTGAGTGCTCAGAGGTTTTCTTTGATTTAGATACTTCATTTAACTACTGGATACGAGGGAAACCTTAATAAACAGGGTTTGTTTAGGGCAACTCTTCCTCTTTTCTCTTGTCTTCCTTTCTGTGTGTTCTGTCCCTCTGTACCCCACTGGCTTCTGAATGATAGTGTATATATTAACATTTCTTGTGTAATCCACAGCTTTAGACAATAGCATCATTGCAATCTGACCTGATCTTCTAAGCAGTTGTGGGAAATCTGCTTAGAAGATAACTATCTAATACCCTCACCTGGTGTCGGTCTGCTGGGTTTCATTCTAGTCCATATGTGGGCGCTGTGCTAGGGGCTGCAGGGGTACAGAGTTAGGGTACATGTAGCCCTACCCTCAGGGGCTTACAACCCAGAAAGGATGTCAAGTGCCCAGATTATAGAGTCACAGTATTTACACTGGAAAAGGCAGTAGAAATAATCTAGTCCAATTCTCTCGTTTTAAAGGTAAAGGGGAAACCCAAAGTGAGTTCTTTACACCAGATCACAAAACGTGGTGACAGAGCAGGAACTGGATTCCCTATCTGCCTGGGACCTGCTGGGCTGTATCACAATTGCCCTAGTGAGCCAATGAATCAATTATAGAACATTTTCAAGAAACATTGAAACCTTAGTAAAGTTAAACGTGATTATCTTTTAGGACTTATAAAAACATAGGTGAAATATATTGAGTTTTTCCAAGGCATTTGATCTCTATGGTTGAATAGACTACAACACAAACTTCTCATAACAAATGACTGAAACACACACACGCACATGCACACCAAATTCTATATGACAGTGTAGGCCTATTATTGTATTTAGTCTAGCAGTCGTTTGCAAATGCTGAATTCCTGCTCATTATCAGCTCAATAATTGTCATTTCACTCATGATATAAACATTTTTCAAATCCATGTTTTCATTTTTTTTGCATGAGGCTACATGTGTATGTGTTTAACCAACAATTCTAGATGGAACATTTCATTATCATATATATTTTTAAACCTAGGTCTATTAGTGGGAAGAAGCTGTGCTCTTCCTGTGGGCTTCCTCTGGGGAAAGGAGCGGCCATGATCATCGAGACCCTCAATCTCTATTTTCACATTCAGTGCTTTAAGGTATGTACTCATCACTCTTCTCTCTAAGTACAAGTTTGTGGTGCCTTTTGGCATTGTTCTGTGCTGAGAAATACCTTCTGGACAGTCGATGGCCTTTACCCGCGAGGCCGCCCCTTCTGTGTTGTACAGATGTGTGTGTGGAATCCATCCCTCAGGGTAAAACTCTCTGCTGTCGTGCCTTCCTCTGGGATGTTGAGTTAGAAGAAGCAAAACGGGTTTGTTCAATGTGTCTTTATAAAACAGCTTTTCTTGCTAAAGACTGTCTACCAGGACACTGAGAATGCCACCCTGGGAGGAGAGTGGTACTTCTGAATCTTTTCGAGCACGTGGGTTTATTTGCAATGTAGAATCTTTGCTGCTTATCCAATGCTGGCGACTTAATTTTGACAGTTTTTAGTCTTTTACCTCATGGGAGAGTTCCTGTCAATAAGTAGTTATAGCTAGCTGCAAAATTGTAGGTCTCTGAATGAATATGTCTGCAATCCCAAACTGAATATCACTTCCTCTGAGAAGCTGCCCTGCTCACCCAGACTAAGTCCCCATCTTTGTTACAGGTCCTTATAAAACCTTTCATGAAAAAAAAAAAAAAAAAAAAAAAAGACAAATTCACTTATTTGGGCCAGCCGAGTGGCGCGGTGGTTAAGCGCTGGCTTGGGACGCCAGTGGCCCTGGTTTGGGTCCCACATATGAGGGCCAGTGACACTGCCCTCAAAAAAACAAACAAAAAAAAAAACCTTTCATGGACCTTATCTCTCACTATTGAATTGTTTAATTATCATCTCCTCTAATAAACTGTCAACTCCATACGGGTAGGAATCACATCTGCCTGGCTCACCACTCTTTTCTTCTGTGTAACCAACTAGCAAAGATGGTGTCAGTAAATATTTTTAGATGAATGAATTCATAAATAAATTGAAAATGTGGAGATCTAGATTCTAATCCCAGATCTCTTGCTAATAATTCGGTGAGCTAACCAATTATACCTGATTTATTATAAAATTTATACATTGGCCTATATCAGTATTTCCCATCTTTTTTTCCCACTTATGGAACATGTGTCAAATTAATATGTAAGTTTCGAACCAAACCCTGTAGGTCTGGAAAGAAATAAGTCATTTCTTTCTCTTCATAACTTGACGTGTTTTCTTTTTCCTTCTTGAATTTTGTTCTATTTCTTGTTGGTAGCTTCCTCAACTATAAAGTAAACTTGAATGGATTTAAAACAACTCTCGCTTGGGCCGGCTGAGTAGTGTGGTGGTTGAGGCCAGTGGCCCCGGTTTCAGGTCCCCTGAGGGCCAGTGACACTGCCCTCAAAAACAAACAAACAAACAAAAAAACTCTTTTACCTATAAGCTAAGGAAAAGTGAGTGAACCCAAAATGATTAATTCATAATATCGATAACCACTAGAAAGCAAAACACAATATGGATTCTTAATGAGACTCAATTTATCAATATTCTTATTGTTAAATTAGCGTAAATAATGTATATCCTAAATTGTCTAGGAGTGCTTTGAAGCTCAAGGAATGTACTTTTTAAAATTCCATGGTAATGCCAAGATAATATGTTCCCACACCATAGTTTGTTCTCAGAAACATTACCAGAACTCAAAATACTCGAGGCAGCAAGGAGTCTTTGCAGATGCTCAAGGGATAGGAGACTTGCCTTCTATACTGTCAAGGCCTTTATTTTCTCATCGCTCACTTCCTGGAACTGACCTGATGCTTGAAGGTACTTCACCTCTTAGGTTTATGTCCTAACTTTGCAATGTACTTGCAACTTGTGACATAATTGGGATGAAGCCTCTTTCTGCCTCAGGTAACTTTAGAGCATGAGTGTGGGGCTGGCCCTCTCCTCCTGGGGTGAGTCCTGATCTCCTGGCAACAGGCTGGCATCAGAACCATCCCCTAGTGCCACCTTCTCTGGTACAACCCGCACCGTATATCCCACAGTCTCCTTCCGCACTCAAGTCTGACTCGGCTGAAAGGAGTTCCGCTCTCAGTGGGTGTGTTCCTCAGGATATCACTACCTTTGACGTGGATCTCCATGGTGAATAACTATTTTCTGGTCATTTTGATCTGGCAGAACTCACCAACAATGCTGGAAAGCATTTAAAGACTATTCACAAACAAGTTTCCATTGATAATCTGTTGGCCATATGTGTATTTAAAACCACTAGGATTTAATCTGTTTAAAATGGTTCTTCCATCTCGACTGAGAAACAGTGTATGATAGAGGTCAAGAGCATAAGCTTCGGGATCAACCTGACACAACTTACCAGGTTTACAATCTTGGACAAGTTGGCTAACCTCTGTGAACCAGGGTCCTTGTCTGTAAAATGCAAGGAGATAGGATGAAATACTAAAAGTATATTGTTGATGTAAATCAACTCTTAGTGCAGCATCTAACACTTAGTAGACGCTCAAAATATGTGGAGGTTGTAGAAGTGAGTATTGTGCTACTCATGTAAACAGCAACTAAGCATGATAGAGAAACAATTCCTTATGCACCTTATAACTTCTGTTCTTTGTACCCTATAGTGTGGGATTTGTAAAGGACAGCTTGGAGATGCAGTGAGTGGGACGGATGTTAGGATTCGAAATGGTCTTCTAAACTGTAATGAATGCTACATGCGATCCCGAAGTAAGTACTGGGGTGAAATACCTTGAGATGATCCCGAAGTAAGTACTGGGGTGAAATACCTTGAGATGAGTGAGTGCAATTGTGTGCTTTTCATAAGACCCAATTTAGGAATTCAATTATTTTTCCCCATCAGTTGACACTCCTACCCTGAGGGAATGAGTTATTATATTAGCATCTAGGTAAAATAAGTGATAATGAAATAATCCCTTATTTACCACTTGTTTCTTACTGGAAGTTACTTCTTTGGTGTGGCCAAATTCTTTTCATCCAGAAGCACATTAATATACCAGCAGGTAAAATTTGTATGCCAATTTTAAGACATTGCCTGAGCTCACCATAGAAATTTGAGTGAGATAGAAGGAAGATACAAGGTCTGTGAAACACTATTCACTTGCTGAGACATGTATTTACCATAGAGGACCAGCACCATTTGGGGGTTAGTTTAAGTGTAAAGATGGCTCTCCATTGTTCGTCAAATCAAACACCAGCCCCTCAATACCTACATGGCTTATATTCAGGAGTTTCCTGACAAAATATGTTGTTGTACCCAAATAAATTGGAAGTTCCTTGAGAGACCAAATGCTGGGTCTGCTGCTTTGTGAATCCCTGCCCCCCTCCAAAATACTTTAGAACATAATTAGAGTTTAAAAGTATGTGCTACGTTGAAGCTGCCTTCAATCTCCCTTGAGCAGCCTGCCCTCTGATCTTGTATACGGGTTTCCTACCATGAAAGGTTCATATTAGTTTTGGGGGCACCAGAGGGTGCTGTTGCCCAGCTGCTGTCTAGAAACTCTGAAACTAGTCAGTGGCTAGCCTCTGAATCCTTCCTCACTCTCCATCGCAATAGTTCCTGATAGTCCTTCTGGATAACCTAGACAGCAAGAGACTCTTCTCTGTAAATGCATCACTCAGAAATTCTCTTTCATTAAAAAAAAAAAAAGGAATGAAGAGATGGAATTTGAAATTTTAGAATGTTTTATTATTTCTCAAAGTAAATGAAGTAGCATTTTTACAGCATTTTTAACATGAGTCTCTAAATCTGTAAGACTAAAGACTTCAAGAGTAAAAGTTGAAATTACGTTCTCTTCTAGGTGTAGATTTAGTATATTCAGAGAAATATATGCATTCTTCATAAAATTATGAGAAATAAAAATTTAATCAGACTCAGGTGATTTTGATCTATGATAAACATTTGACTTGATGGCAAAACAGTTCCAACTTAGAGCTGGTACCATCAAACTGGACTATTTATATTATGTATTATATTTTCATATTATATATTTATATTTATATATCATGTTATATATATTTACACCATGTATTATATAGTGTATATTATACATAAGAATATAGTATACACATAATACATATTATATATTATATATCATGTATATTACATATTTATATGATATATTTGTACCATGTATGTTATATATACACATGGTATAAATATATATAATAACATTTGTTTTTATACTGTGTATTAAATATATAAAACGTGGTATAAATAGTATAATACACACACACACACACACACACACACACACACCGTAAGTATATATACATGCAGGCACAAATACATATATACTTGTATAATATATAATAGTTATATATAATACTTAAACTAGATTTTTGTTTTATTTTTATATATTAGAAAGGAAAAAACTAAACCCTTTTTTCTCCAGTTTTCAAAGTGATTTTTCCTGTCATCTATAAATTTTACTTTTTCTGAGCCTGTGGCCCAGCTGAGTGTGAATCATGGAACCAGAAGAGGGCACTGTGAGGTTAAGGACTGTTGAGCCAGATTTGAAAAGTGCTGTAAATACGGATTTCTTTCATAATTTAAAGTGCTTGAATGATGCCAGCAGAGAACAAACGTGAACCCACCTCTGGGTGACAGTGACCTGTTTTCATCCAGAATTTTATTTTAATTGAGAAGCTGGGTGATTCATTGTCATTTCTTTTGGAAATTAGCTATTCGGATCTAGGCCAGGAATTTTTCTCCTATGTATACAGACATAAAGGGCATTCACTGCTTTTAATTCCAAATTTAAAGACAAGAACTATGGAGTTCCTGTAACAGTCTCATAAGATGAAAAATAAGAAAGTGATTTGGAGGTGGACTAAAGATAGGATTTTTCTTTGTATTTCTAATGCACTATTTTACTAGAGGTTTTTTTTAAGAATACTAACATACTAAGAAGAAAAATAAAGCACTATTTTACTAGAGGTATTTTTAAGAATACTAACATACTAAGAAGAAAATAAAATTTCATTATCTCTCTGCCTAGATAACCTCTATAGACATTCAAAAGCTTAAGTAAAAGTTATAAATGGTACAATGTTAGAAAAATTGGATTGTCCAGGTTCAGAAAGATACCATATTAAAAGTAAAGAATCTCCAGAGTTAACCACTATAATCATCTTCTAATACTTGCTTGGAGAGGGGGCAGAATGTATATTTGTACATGTGTCACATACACACACACACACACACACACACACACACACACAGATACACATGTGTGTGATGCATCTACCTGTATATGTGTTGGGTTTTATTTCACAAAGGTAGTCACATAGTCACAGTGTTCTGTACTTAGTTTTCGTTGCCATTGTTTTTAACTTAATGATATATCTTGGCAATTTTGCACTAACATGTTTTTTCCATATAACATGTTCTTCTTTCTCCTCATTCTTTATAATGTTTTTTTAATAGCTGCATACAGTCCCATTGTATGGACTTACCATAATTTAAAGCTAATTCTCCATGAACGGGCATTTCCAGTTGTTTCCAGTTTTCTAATATTTTTTAAATGCTCCAATGAGCATCCTTGTTCATATGTCCTTTTGAACGTTTGAAAGCATTTCCATAGAGTAGATTGTGAGTAGTGGGACTGCTGAGTGAAAAGGCATGTGCTTTTTAAAGTTTCAGACAACTTGCTTAATTATCTTCCAGGAAAATAAACTCTCCCTGTGAAGTGCCTAAGAAAGCCTTTTTCTCTCCATGCCTATGTCAGTTCTGAATATCATCAAACTTTTAAAATTTCCACTCTGCTAGGTGGGGGAGAAAAAAATCCTCATTGCTTTGTTCTGTAGGTCTTTAATTATAAGTGAGTTTGGACATCTTTTCATATGTTTATTCAGCATTATATTTCTTTTTCCATTCAAAAAAAGTTTGTATTTCTTTATTCTTTGCCCATTGTTCTTGGTTTGTATGAGTTCTTTGTAAATTAATTTTCCTTGTATTTTATATTTGCTGCTTGTTGCAGTTATCATTCATCTTTCTACTTTGTGACTTTTTTCATTTTAGGTAATCAAACATCTTTTTTTTTTTTTCCTTTTTGGATTCTGGGTTTTGCTTCCTACTTAGAAAAACTCACAATCTACTCCAAGGCCGTAAATTTAGCAGAGATTTCTACTGAAATTGTTTTTCGTTTTCATTTTCATATGTAAATATGTAACATCAGGAATGTATTTTGGAGTAAGAAATGAGATAGATATACAGCTTTTTTTTCCAATTAGCTAATTGTGACTATTACTTAATGAATAATCCACTTTTTCCTCACTAATTTGAAATGCCAACTTTCTCATAAACTAAGTCCACATATATATTTAAGTCTATTTCTGGATATTTTATGTTTTATCAACCTATTTACCCTCTAGTAGCAAACAGTTTTAATTATAGCTTCACAGTATGTTTTAATATTGAGTAATAAAGGCCACCTTCACTCCAATTATTTTTTTCCAAATTTTCCTAACTCTTCTCTCATGTTGATTTTTCCAAATAAATGTAATATCATTTTAAGCTAAACTTTAATTAAATCAATATGTGATGGGAGAATGACCAGCAATATGAGAATACTGCTCATTTCTTTCTTGGTTTCATAAGAAAATATATATTATACCTTAGGTGTGAATAGGTGGTGGGGATAATAATGAGCTAAAGAAGTATAAATGCATTTAAATTGGTTGAATATACCTCAGATGCAATAAAAGAGTCAGGATTGAAAGAAATAGCTAAAAATCATTTTTCTTTCTTTTTTTATTCGATTTTGATCTGAGTTGAAAAGAGGGAAGATGGATAGATGTGAGAGGTGGTTTACATCATAGGAATTCTAAGTGAAATAAATAATTTCATTGGGTGGAATAATAAAACCTGAATATATAATCCTATTTTCTTCAAGTAACTAGTCACATTTAAATGAAATTTTTTTCTTGGAGGGGAAAAATAGCATAACAGCATATTAAAATGCAATTCCTAAAAGCAATGTAAACAGTTTTTAAGTTCGTATGTAAATGGGAATGGAAGTGCAAAACAAATTACCTGTCACGAATCAAGCCGTCACATGTTTAACTTGTGCCATTTGTGCCTGGGTGTTGGATGACTGTGTGTCTGTGTCTGTTCCATCATTCACTCGCATGAAATGCATTTAACGCAAAATCCCCGGGGTCTTTTCCTATGTTGCAATTGCCTCATCACAACTTTAGTGCCTAAAATGAAGGAGAAATTCGTGAAGGTTTCAGTAGGAAATATGGAACCCAAGCCATCCTTCCTAGACAGGGTTGCTAGATAAATACAAGATGCCCAGTTAAATGGCTTTTGGTTTTGTTTTGTTTGCCTAAGTTTGAATTTCAGATAAACGATGATTTTTTTTGGTACGTGTATGTCTCAAATATTGCATACTCAGGCGTTAGCATAACAATATCCCGTATATCACATGGGATCTATTTAGGCTAACAATTTTATTTGTTGTTTTTCTGAAATTCAAATTTTACTGAGTGTTCTGCATTTTTAATCGCTAAATCTAGCAACCCTATTTCTAGATCATATGTCAAATTCCTCCTGTTGCCATGTATTTCTTTTTAGAGAAACCAAAACCTAAATGAACTGAGAGCTGAGAGATTATTTTCTTGCTTCTTTGCCCCAGAAGATAAGGTAGAAAAGTTGATGAAGGTTATTTGGCTTAGGGTGAAATCCAGAGGATTCCCACCAACCTTTACAGGGAATATGAATCACTTGGGTTCCCTGTGAAGTTTAGGGATGGTGCTCAAAAGTCCGCATTTCTAGGGCCAGCTGAGTGGCGCGGTGGTTGGGAGCTGGCTTGGGACAGCAGCGGCCCGGTTCGGATCCCACATGTGAGGGCCAGTGACACTGCCCTCTAAAAAAAAAAAAAAAGTCCGCATTTCTAGCAAACTCTGGGTGAACCAATACTTCTCCTTGGACCACGATTTGAATAGTAGTGTGGCACAAGTGTCCCTTCCCAGAGGGAAGAGACTTGGGCAGAGGTCATAGCTGATTTCAGAAATGTTTAAACGTCTGAAGCAAGAAGCATTGACCACTTCAACAAAATGTCCTCTGATTTCTTTACCACAGGTGCTGGCCAACCCACAACATTGTGACATGGTTTTCAAGCTTCCAGGTCACTCACCATTTATTAATAGCATCCCCTACCAATTGTTTAATAGAATCCCAGATTCAGCGGCTCCTCAGCATTCATCTAACTTCTGAAAGGCTATTCTAAAAGATGGTATCTGTTCTTTTGTAGCACAGTGTTTGTGTTTTTCCTGTATTTTTTGTTTTTTGTTTTTTTGTTTTTGCATTTGCACAGTATATACAAAAGAATATTGAATTGTAATGATTCTGAATAGTTCAAAGAAGGGTCTTAGCATGGTCAAATAGGCTTATAGGTTTAAAATGTGTTATTCTCTTCCATGAGAGTTAATGAGATAACCAATTCAATAAACCTGTTTTGTTTTAGTATTTCTAGGAATTAAACACTTTATGTTTACAAAATTGAGCTGCAGAAAGTGCAAGACATGCCAATTTGAGATATGTGATCTTCTAAGACAGGAGCATACAATTAATGCATTTCAGAAACTAAAAATCACGTCATATAGCTCTGAGCTATAACTTGCTTTTTAATGCAAAGACACTAGTCTGATAAATATATACTGTAATCCTGAAATATTTGTGTTACTTACCTTTTGAGGTAGAAGTCATACCAATAAATTATTGCACCGTTAGTATTAGGTTTTGTGTACTTTGGAAGTTATGTCATTAACAGAGGCTCTTCCATCAAATAAAGAGAACCTTTGCAATATCAGCTAGACTTACACTCTGTGACATTGCCCAAGGGTAGGAAGAAACCAGAGGGAAATATTTAAGTCATCATTTCCAAAGTGATTACCAAAATCTGTGAGGAAGTTTAATCTTCAGAAGAGTGGTGGGTCACTGCTGGCCATCAGGCCTTCGTTGTTTGCTTCTCTTCAGGCTCTAGATTCAATAAAAGACTCAATATAAGGCAGATGGAAGCTCTCATCAAGATAAGTCCATCATGAGGTGAGACCACTGCTCACCTTGCCTGCAAGTTCTCCTTGAGGGCCTGAAGCACAAGTGTCTAAAGAAAAGCATTCAGTTCATCCTAATAGAATTCAAATAACACAGGATGTGATAAGCACTGGTGTGTGATCAGCAAGAACCCACAGGTCACATATGCCCTGCCCACTCTAACGGAGGATATGCGCTCCTTCATTCCCCGGCATCGGCTGCCAACTAACTCTCTTCCTACCAAAAATTCTGGACCTTGCTCATGGAGGCATTTAGAGAGGAACTCCTGTAGAGAGCTGGTTAATTTTTGCCCTGTGTGATGAGTTTCAGCTGGCCAAGAAAGGAATCAAGTTACTAAAAAAAAAAAAAATCACGTTTTACATCTCCAGGCTGTTTTCTTTTAAGACTGGGGAGAGAGGAACTATTTATTCTGCCTTAAATAACGGCAAATAAGTGAAGATGACATTTTGTGAATGTAGACTATGGATATCCTCCTAATAGGTTAATGTAGTCATAAAAGGAGATCAAGTAGATGTTTTTCTGTTATGTAAGCAATAATTTTTTTTTTTCTGTGTCTTACTGAGTATGGCTAGCAATTATTTATTTACATGCTAGATGGTTCTCTGCATGCGGGTTCCATGTAAGTGCAGAAATTTCCTCAGCCACTGGAGGTATTTTGACCATTTTGTCATCTGGATGAGCTGTTGTTAGATTGAAATTTATACATCATTTCATTAAAAATTGTGCCTTAGAAGATGCGAAGCTGTTGCACACAGTCAGTGAAGAATTATGGATGCAGTACATTGAAGAGAGATGAAGTCACTTCCAAGTTCCCGAGATTTCTCATGGAACTATTTTCTGTTTTACAGGGAAAAAAAAAAAAAAAAAACTAAAAAAAGAAAAACAGAAAAAATTAAAAAGAAAAGCATTTTGAAAATGTACAGATTAAGTTCAATATTTTGATTAACCACCTGCATGTTTTATTAAATATTTTGATAATGTGGATGTTTACACTTTGCATGTTATTAGCAGAGTACTTTACCAGAAATAATGCACAAAACATGTACAATATGATCATTCATAACCGATTTTTATAGAATACTTTTTACATGTGGAACTCCATCCGTTATGTAAGGATTATATGAATATTGCACATTCTCTTCTGGTTTCACAAACCCATTTATACATATTTCTTAGTGAGACTCATTGTACATGTATTGAAGCTAGAATCGAGTCAAGAAAAATAAAGCCCATTCTCCAGCTGCAAAATGTGCTTTCCCATAATGAACAATAGTCACCAGCGCAATAATCTTCAACATTTTCTAAATTCTAATTGCCAACTGTTTCTATTTATATTTGATTTATATTTCATTTAGAGTCTGTTACATGGCAGCTCAGGCAGACTAGATTTTGTTTTTTCCAATGCAGCATAATGAGTATGATCTATTTCTTTTCAAATAATCTTTGAGATCCCAGGAAAAAAAAAAATGCTCTACTCTGTTGAACTACAATGTAAATGTGTTTGCTTAAAAAACAGATGAGGCAAGTAAGTGATTTATTGTTCCTGAGGAAATATATCTGATTTTGTTTTTCTCATACTCCAAATGCTAGCCCCTTCTCTTAAGAAAAAATGGGTAACTGTTTTTCACTAGCAAATTTTCATGACATTTCTTCATTCTATGTAGTATTATTAATGCAATACATATTATAGTTATCTATACACAATGTAAGAAGACTTAACAAATTGAAAAGATCCACCTCATATGTGAGTCCGTCCAAAAGATGTTACTGTGCTGGGTGGGCCAATGTTCTATATCAGTTACACTAACCTTCATTTAAAGTATTTATTCTAAAATGCCTCTGAGAAATAGTAAAAAAATAAATTGTCTAAAATGCAACAGCTTTTATAGTAAATGTACATTTATAAATAAAATACTCAAATCAACTGTGGATTTCATTTATTTATTTATTTATTTATTTATTTATTTATTTATTTATTTATGGAGGGCATAAATATATTTATGGAGGGCAGGTCGGTTTTCTTAATTGGGGAATAGAAAATCAAGCTCTCTTGTAGCTTTTGGTCCAGGGTGACAGAGTCAAATGATGGCAATGATCATATTTGCATATGCATATTATGTATTTTGTCTCAACTATGTAAGACAACTCAAACTTACCAGCTGGTTATAGGAGTCACTAAGGAATTGCCTTCCATTGAAGATTCATACACCTTGGGATGAGACACACGATAACCAGGAGAGACCATGCAATGTTGGCGGAAATTATCTGAAACAACCAAATGATGGTCATCTTCCAGCACTGGCTAGAGAAAACAAAGTCTTTTCAAGTTGCTGTATTCTGCCACTTTCCCCAGGGCTACCCCAAGGTTCCCTCTCATTCAGTCTGTTTTGCTGAGGGCCTTTTTCTCTGTTGTTGGACCAGGGAATAAATATTCTGTGAAATGGTGGCATCCTGTGATACTGTTAGCTTTCCAAAATACCCATGTATCTTTCCTGGCACTCTGTGCCAAATTTGTAGGTGGTGGTAATAGCAAGCAAATTCCTTGAAAGTTCCCATCTTTCAGATGCAATATTCTTTTTTTTCCTTTAATATTTGATTTATTATGGAAGATTAAAAATCATGAAATGAGTGCATAGAATTATATAACGATCACCCTGGTACCTACCACTCAGCTAGATAAACAGTTCACCATATTCCAGTACTGTTTTTACTTCACTCTATTTCTTGTCATGAGGAAACAGTTACATGGAAGAAAAGGATGATTTTTGTCACAGTAGGTAACAGGATAAGTTTGCCTTTACCTCTTTTCTATCCATGGGCCATGGGAAGCAAGAATTCCATTCACAGCATGATTCATAGCAGAGTGCATGTTAACACATGTCGCTAAACAGGCAGTGCCTGAAGGGTTCACAGGAGAGGTGAAGGGTGATGGTCTTTCCTGAACAGCCTTAAAGGTGAGCAAGGTGCCAGCGGTAGGACAGATGGCCTTGCATTAGGACTATGATCCATGATGACATGTTGGGAGTAAACCCAAGGGTATAGCTGGCCCCAGTGCTCGTAGGAGCCTGAAGCTGCTAACTGGATAGTGGTGAGCAGAATTCACTAAGCCAGCATTCTTGGGATTTCTGGTACTTACCTTTACTTCCATATTCTGATTTGGGCCGGAGTGACCAACTAGGGTGACTAGGTTGTTGAATTCCATATAGGCAGTTAAGGCCAAATCACAAAGATTCCAGGAGTGTTTGTAGCATTTAGGGATCTGCAGTGTCCTTTTAGGGTTTCAGACAGTGTTGAGAAAGAATGCTAAGGAAATCACGGGGCCCTCAGCATACAGGCTTAGGCTAGGCACAACAGACTCATGGGATAAACGAGGTTTCTGGGGGGGTTAAGCCTTTCACGAGGGCCATCCACAGCAAAGCCCAACCGGTGTTGGTAGATACATCCTCACTGCTGAAATATTGGGCTCTTGTTTATTTTAGATATTCTTGTCCCAGGGTTTAGCTGCATTTCTTTCACACTCAGTTAAAGAAAAATCTCACTTATGTCCAGAACCCTCGTAAGCATTTTTAAAAATATTTTTATTAAAATGTAGCTAACGTACAATATTATATTAGTTTTAGGTGTACACCATAGTTCAACATTTATATATCTAAAGAAGAAATGATCACCATAAGTCCAGCAACCATCTGACACTGTAGTCTGCTATCACAATGTCATTGACCATATTCTCTATGCTGTACATTCCATCCCCATGGCTTGTTTTATACCTGGAAATTTGGACCTCTTATTCCCATTTACCTATTTCCCATTTTGTAATTTTTCAATTACAGTTGACATTCAATATTTTATATTAATTTCAAGTATACAGTATAGTGATTAAACATTTATATAGTTTCAGAAGTGATCCCCGACTAGTACCCACTTGGCACTACACATAGTTATTACCATATTATTGACTATATTCTCTATACCATATCCTACATCCCCATGACTACTGTATAACAACCAATTTGTTGTTCTTAATCGCTTTTGCTTTTTCACCCACCCTCTCTGGCAACCATCAAAATGTTCTTTGTATTTATGAGTTTGTTTCTATTTTATTTGTTTGTTTATTTTGTTCTTTAGATTCCACATATAACCCAAATCACATTGCATCCGTCTTTCTCTGTCTGACATACTCCACTCAGCACAGTACCCTCCTGGTCCATCTATGCCACCGCAGATGGCAAGAACCCATCCCTGGAGCTGGCTGAGTGGCTTAGTTGGTTAAGAGCTCACTCAAGAGTGCGAGCTGAGCTCTGAGCAATGGCAGTTCAATGCCCAGCCCGAGCTGAGCTGCTGCTAAACTGCCAACAGGTGGCAGAATGACTCAGCTAGGGGGGAAAAAAAAAACAAAAAACCCAATCCCCTTCCACGGCTGAGCAGTATTCCATTGTATATATGTACCAACTCCTCTTTATCAGTTCTTCCATTGACAGACACCCAGCCTGCCTCCACATCTTGGCCTTGTAAACAATGCTGCGATGAGCATATGAATGCACATGTCCCCTCAAAGTAGCATTTTGGGTTTCTTTGGATAAATACCCTGAAGTGGGATTAACCGCCTTTGTCTCTTGTTATAGCCTTTGTTTTAAAGTCTATTTTGTCTGGTATAAATTTTGCTACCCCAGCTTTTTTTTTGTTTCCCATTTCATGAAATACCTTTTTCCCATCCCTTTACTTTTAGTCTGCATGTCTTTCAATCTGAAATGAGTCTCTTGTAGGCAGCATATGTTTTGTTTTCTTATCCATTCAGTCACCATATCTTTTGATTGGAGCATTTAATCCATTTATATTGTTGATAGATATGTAGTTATTGCCATTTCACCTTCTTTTTTTTTTTGATAAAATATGGGAGAAAGCTCATGGAGTAAGGTTTTCAGATTTTGCTGGTCCCTTCTACGGACTTACAAGAGTTTTTCTCCAGTAAAGGAAGATATTATATCCAAAGGGGGAGTTTTTTTCTGGGTTTGCTGCTGTTCCTTTTTTTTTTTTTTTTTTTTTTAGTTTCAAGTATACAAAACAACATTACACACCTCACCAAGTGATAACCCAAGAAATCCACTACCCATCTGATACCGTACATAACTATTACAATACCATTGACTATATTCCATATGCTGTACTTTACATCCCATGACTATATATATGTACTTTTTAATTATAGTTGACATTCAATGTTATTTTATATTAGTTTCATGTGTACATTGCAGTGGTTAGTCATTTATATAATTTATGAAGTGATCCCCCCAATAAGTCTAGTATCCATCTGACATCATACATAGCTTTCACTACACTATTGACTGTATTCCCCATACTGTATTTCACACCTCGTGACTATTTTATGACTACCAATTGTACTTCCTAATCTCTTCATTTATCTCACCCATCCCCTCTAGCAACCATCAGTTTGTTCTCTGTATCTGAGTCTATTTCTGTTTTGTTTGTTCATTGTTCTTTAGATTCCACATATAAGTGAGATCATATGCTATTTGTCTTTCTCAGTCTGATTTATTTCACTTAGCATATCCTTTAGGTTCATCCATGTTGTTGCAAATGGTAATATTTCATTTTTTATGGCAGAGTAATACTCCATTATTTAAATGTCCCACCATTTTTATCCAATTACATTGGGTTCTTTATCCAGTCACTATTGTATTATTCATATTTTTTATCTTTTTTTGTCTTAAAAGAAATCCCTCTAAAATTCCTTGTAATACTGGTTTGATGGTGATGAATTCCTTCAGCTTTCTCTTATGTAGGAAGCTCTTTACCTGTCCTTCAATTCTAAATGATAGCTTTGCTGGGTAGAGGAATCTTGGTTGCTTTTCATCACTTTGAATATTTTGTGCCAATTCCTTCTGGCCTACAAAGTTTCTGTTGAGAAATCAGTTGGCAGCCGCATGGGAGCTCCATTGTAGGTGACTAACTGCTTTTCTCTTGCTGCTTTTAAGATTCTCTCTTTGTCTTTAACTTTTGGCATTTTAATTATGATGTGTCTTGGTGTTGGCCTCTTTGAGTTTATTTCGTTTGGGATTCTCTGCGCTTCCTGGGCTTGTATATCTATTTCCTTTGCCAGGTTAGGGAAGTTTTCTGTCACTATTTCTTCATATAGATTTTCAATTCCTTGCTCTCTTCTCCTTCTGATCCCCTATGATGTGAACATTGGTATGCTGGATGTTATCCCAGAGTTCTCCTTAAACTATCCTCATTTTTGTTATTCTTTTTGTTTTTGCTGTTGTGATTGGGTGCTTTCTGCCTGCTACCTTATCTTCTAAACTTCTAATTCAGTTCTCTGCTTTGTCTAATCTGCTTTTGGTTCCCTCTAATGTATTCTTTATTTCAGTTATTGTATTCTTTATTTCTGACTGGTTCTGTTTTATGTTTTCTATCTCCATTTTTATGTTTCCTATCTCTGTTGAAGTTCTCCTTGAGCATCCTTATAACAGTGTTTTGAACTCTGCTTCTGATAGATTGCTTGTCTCCATTTTGTTTAGTTCTGTTCTTTCATTTGGGACATGTTTCTCTGTCTTCTCATTTTGGCTGCCTTCCTGTGTTTGATTCTATGTATTAACTAGAGATGCCATGTCTTCCAGTCTTGCTAGACTGGCCTTGTGTAGTAAGTGTCCTGCAGGGCACAGTGACACAGTCTCCCTGGTCATCAGAGCTGGGTGCTCCAGGTTTGTCCCTTGTGTGGGTTGTGTGTGTCTTCCTCTTATAGCTGAACTTTGATTGTTATTTGCACATCAGTAGGAGGGATTGACCCTTGGGCTGATTGGTTTTGAAGACTGGCCAAGACAACAGTGGAAGAACTGTTGTGTAAGGGATGAGCCTACAGGGCAGAACTCACTTCGGGAGGGCTCTTGTGCCTGCTCAGTCTGCTATTTGGGTGTGTCATCCTTGGAGGCAGCCAGCTGATGCTCCAGTTCAGTCTGAAGCTACCACCAGGATTGCCAGCCTTGGGGCCTCCTGGGTGAAGATTGCAGCCCAAGTTCAGCTGCTGCCTATATCCTGTCCAAGCCACAAAGCAATTTACAGATGGTCACTGTTCATGCTGGGCTTGGAGGTGCCTCAAGAGACCAAGTCAAGAACCAAGGCCAGCTGTCATTAGTGCCAGGCTTAGGGCTGCTCAGCCAGAGGTACGAGACATGTCAAAACCAGGTGCTGCTTGTTTGGGTTTTGTGAACCTTTGAGAGATTTTAAGAAAGTCCACAGCATGAGACAAGTGAAACCATTTGTATGGAGAAGCCACTAAAAGCAGCTTGGGTGTGCCCAAAATTTGGGTGGAGTGGAGTCTCAGGGAATTACAAAGGCAGGGTAAATGAGTAGCGTTAGCCAGGTTGATGGAGACTCAGATATGGTGGCCACCTGCCTCTGCATGCTGGGAGAGGGGAGGGCTCAACAAAGAAACAGTGGCTTCTACCAGCTCCTTCATCCAGGAGAAAGCTGCCCCTCTTGCCCTCATCCTAAAACCAGACAATTTAATTCTTCCCTGCATGTCCCTGGGGCCTTACAAGCTGCTGTTCCAGCACTGGAGCTCAGAGCAGTAAGTCTGTCAGTGAGTAGGTCTATGCACGGGCCCTTTAAGGCCTTAGATTACAGCCACCCTCCATCTCACATAGCCACAATCCTTGCTGGTTTTCACAGCAAGAAGTTATGAGGACTTCTCTCCCTGGCACTGAACTCCTGGGCTGGGAGACCTCCACAGCCTAGATATTCCTCCAAATTTTTAATGGTTACACATGGGTGTGAGACTAGCCCATTCTGTCTCTCTGTCCTTCCTACCAGTCTCAAGGTGGCTTCTTATGTTTGTCTTTAGTCATAGGGCTTCAGTCCAACTAGAATTCAGGCAATTCTCAATGATGGTTGTTCTGTAGGTTAGTTGTAATTTTGATGTGGTTGTGAGAGGAGGTGAGCACAGCATGTACCCATTCCACCACCTTGACTAGAAAAATCAAAATGCAATATTCTAATTGCCACCACAAGTCGTATCCTGCTTCTCTTTACAAAATTCAGTAGGCAGTTAGTAGTTACTGCTGTTTCCATACAAAAGTGAATTCTTTGCCTTTCATAACAGAGTTTTATTAATGAAAATAGTTTAATATATCCATTTTTGTTTAAATGAAAGTCCATTTAACTACAAAGCATTTCAAAACAGAAAAATATTGTTATTCTAACATGTGATCTATAAAAAAGTCTTTATTAAAAGGAAAACATTTTACCTCATATATTTTGAAGTAGCTTTCTTTCCACTGACTTTCATTGAGACCTCAGGACCCCTTATTAGGGTCCTGATGTAGACCACAAAAGGATCCCCCCCATATTTTGACATTATCTAAGTCAGGGGTTACCAACTCAGGCATCTTAAATGAGAACCAGAGTGAATAATAAAGAGTGGCATGGACTCTGACAAACTGAAAAAAGAAAGTTCTCTCTCAAAAAGGAAGCAGCTACCTGGCTCCAACCAACTGTTTTCATTTGAAATCTCTAGCATTTTAAATGTTGGCAGCAGTTCAAAACATTTTCCAACACAATGCCAATCAAAATTGTGAGGCTCCACAAAATATATCTGCAAGTCTAATTTCGTTCTCAGGCCACCAGTTTGCAACCTATAGCTAAATATTCTCTTTGCTTTGCTGTCAGCTACTACTAACACTGTGCTGTGAATCCTCTCACTACACAAATATATCAAGAAATGGCCATGGAAAATATTTGCTTTCCAATGGCCTTGCATCATTAAGAGAAAGAACTAAAAGAACCATTAATCGGTGGGTATTGCTACAATGCATAACACTTTTAGGGAGCATTGTTTGTGTATTATCATCAAAGATGGCCAGTTTATAAGCATCCATGTTCAGTGTTTTGCTGAACAAGACCCTTCCCTTTAACAGTTTCCTTCTTTGTTCTAAGTGACTTAAAATTTTGGACAGAAATTGTCTTGGCTATTTTTGGGGACATTTACTCTTCTATATAAATTTCAGGATAAGCTGTAAAGTTTTCCTAATATGCCTCTTGGGATTTTAATCAAAATTAAATTTATAAGACTGTAATTTCCTAATTGGTATTATTAGCATACAAGCATACTATTGATTTTTTTTTTTAATGTTGATCTCGGCCCCAGAAACTGCTGGACTCTTTTATTAGTCCTGTTACATTGTTCATCATTTCTCTTGGATTTTCTATGCATCAATCATCATCTATGAAAAAAAACATTATTTCATTTCTTTCCAGTTATGTCTTCATTTGTTCATGTCTTATTATACTGTTAGGATGTCTAGTAAATGGTGATAATGGGCATCCCTCTCCCACATTGTTATTTAATAGCTAAAAGGAAATGGGAAACGTCCTAGATATCTAACAATAGGGAAATAGTTGTGAAAATCATGGTACATCCTCATAATGACATTGTATCATTGAAAAATTGTATTTTCAAAAACACTTAATTTAAATTATTTAAAAAGCCACAATAAAATGCTATGTAAAGCTGTAATATCAAATGATATGTAATATGATTCAAGTTTTACAAATAAAATAGCATGTTTTCCATTATATATGTAACTCAAGTGTCTCCAGGTTTCAAGACTCAACAGGATTGAACTTCCCACAGTATCCAAATGTAAATCCATGCCTCATCCTACAGAGTATAGGAAGTCAGGCTCTGTCTGCAGTTATTTCTGATGAGCTTCAGCATGTTCTGGTTTTTGCTTTCCACCCTCCAGGCTTGACTGCTGCCCCAGTCTTCTTCTTCAGTCAACTTTGCCTATTTCATTATTCCTTCTATACTTAAGCCCCAAACACTGGTACAACCCATCACTCCTTTATTCTTCAGAGACTAGTTGACAGGCAACTCTGTGGTTTAGTAAACTTAAATATGACTTAAGGATAGCTTAGCCAAATTACAAAGCAAGAAAGAAAAACATCAAATTGGAATTCATGTATCATTGCTCTTAAGATCCATTGGCCATGCCTATTCACAGGAAACTATGTTGTTCCTTCCTCCTTATCTCCTGGCCCCTGGCCTGCTGCTACATTGAGGAACACACACTCCTACCAACTAGAGTTCTCTCTCTCTCTCCCTCTCCCTCTCCCTCTCTCCCTCTCTTTCCTCCATCTGTCCCTCCAACCCCCACCTTCTCATTCCCCACCCTGTCCCTTGGAGTACATCCTTGTATCTGAACATGCTAGAGGAATCAAAATCAAGCCAACTAATATTCAAGGATTTCTTAGGGCTACACTCAGCCCACAGTGAAGGCAACCTTTACCTAACTAAACAACTCAATTAACGTCTCAGCCTAAAGAAGGAGCACAAACTCTGAAGTTGAAATGTCCAGGTTCAAATCCCAGCTTCACCACTTCCTTCTTGTAACCTTGGGCAAGCTTTTTATCCTGTCTCTTTGCCTTGTTTTCTTCACCTGCAGCATAATGAGGATAATAATAGAACATACCACATAGTGGTTATTATAACATATTAATATAATGCATTTAAAATAGCATGTATTCTAGCATGAAGAAAATGTTAGCCGTTTCCATTAGCATTGAGATTATCATGTATTAATGGTAATATAGTACAAGTTATAGTAGTAGAATTACTTTATCAATATTCAGGGCTACAGTATGAAAAAACTCTTGCTAAACTTATATCTCTATGACTAGACAGGCTCACCAGCATAGCTCTTCTGAGAAAAGAGAATTGGCCCAAAAAATAAATTCTAGCCTATAACATTGGGGCTACAGAGTTCAGAAATATTCTGAAAGCATCCTGTAAAATAAATATGTACCAACTAAAAAACAAATAAAATATTGAAATAGATCAACCAAAATATCAATAGCAGTTATTTCTAATTAAGGGGGTTATGGATGATTTTTATTATTTCTGCATGCTGTTGTGTGTTTTGCCCACATTTACCATTTGTTTTTATAATATGAAAAATAAGAACGTTATAAAATATAAAAAGCCTTCTTCTAAATTCACACAAGATAAGGCAGTTTATTAGAATTTATTTGATTACCAAAAATCTATAGTGAATACAGTCTAGGCTTGAATAAAGAGAATTCATCAGGCATTCGGTCCTGGTGGAGCCCTACCATCATGTGGCCATGTTGCTGCTCTGGGAGTGGCCTGTGAGCTTTTCAGCTGCAGTCCCTTAATGCCGATAATTGTAGAGTTCTGTTCCCATGGGGCCGGCTCAGATCTTAACATGAACTTGTAGCTGACACCAGATCCTCAACTGCATTTGCAGTTTATGTGTGCAGCATTCATCCTCGCCTTAAAACTGGGTTGCAAAAAAATGCTTCCATAAAACTACATCAGTCACCTAAAACCAGTGTTACCAGAGTGTCTCCATGTTTATTATGACCTCATATTTGCATGGTGGGCTGCACTTTAAGATGGGGAAAGGGATCTGGTTAAAGGTTATGGCAAATGTCTTCTGCCCTCAGAAATACAATAAAGATGAATTAGAGGCTTCTGATTTTGAGTCAGATCTCTCCTGGAGAGAACAGCTTTAGGGCCTGTTTCCATTCTACTATTCCTTGGAAGAAATGGCAAAGCTTACCTTACTGGATTTTGTCATGGAATAGAATCCGAAAAACATCCAATAACAAAGGTCAACAAAGGGCAAGCAGATAATAGACTCCCAGAAAAATAGTAATAGACATGGATGAGAATTTCCCAAAGTGCATTCCTCAGGTATGTTACATTAAATGCTCTTCAAGAAAAGGATTCCATGATCGAATCTATGAGTATCTGGAAGCACTGCACATCTTTTTTTCTTGGAGCTACAGAATGCATATTAAAGTCCTGAGCTATTCTGTGATAGTCCACTTAAATTTGTTTAACCCACATTTTCCTAAATGTATTTTTTCAAGAAACTCTATTGCAGACTCTTTTCAACAGCCTCTGTCACTTGGGTCTCACAGAATACACCTTAGGAAACACTGATTGATTGATACATTAAGAAAATCACACAAGTTCCTTGAAAATATGCAGACATGTTTTTTAAATTCTTAGACCATTGTTTTCATTCTTGATGCCAAACCACAAGAAGGACAACAGTAAAACCACCTGGGATTCTTACATCTAAAACTACGAAAATAGAAAGTGGGGGTACATGTGAGATAAGGGCCATCGCAGCTATGAGAATGGCTGGAATTCATTAGCATTCTTTAGTCAAGGCCTAATTCTCCTAAGAAATTAACAGTACAAAGTAATACTTTCATTAGGAACCCTCCCAAAAATATGGTTGAAGCACTCATTTCTCAGTGCAGGAATAATACCTCCAAATAAAATTATTGTGCCATGTCAAGAGACTAAATATTAAAGGGAAGAGTAATTTTCATATCTAACGTGTTTCTCTCTCCTACCTTCCCCCAGCACTCAGGACAGAAAGCTCTAAAACTAATATCCAAAGATCTCAAGCATTGTACCATAGGTAAAGGTTTCCAGAGGGCCAGTGGGCCTCAACCCATCTTAGAAAATGTTATAACCACCTTAAGGTATATTTAGGAGAACAGGCAACTTTCGTGAGTTAATACTGAGAAAGAGTTATCAGACAACCTATTCTGATAGACAAAGTAAAGAATGTTCTGCCTTTCAGCAAGCTGGTCAAAGGACACTTGTAAATTCTGATATTGGTTGTCTATTTGACGAGCTAAATTAGATTCTGTTTTGGACCCAAGGATTATCTTGTTTGGTATTTCAAAAGAGTAGTCAACACATGCCATTGTTTCTTTTGTTTGGGGAATCTTTGAATGGGGTAAACTTGCCCTTGTCTAACTTCTTAGTTAATCTTTGTAAAAGGGAGGCGGGGGCGGGGAATGTAAGGTAAGGAAATCTTTTGTTTTAATAAGTTACTTAATACAATATTTCGGTAGGTTTGGTAAAACATTTGTGGTAGTTTCCAGCTTTAGTGTCATTGATTTCCATCCTCTGGTATAGAATTTAAGAATTATTTTTTGCTCTTTGAATTGAATCGTATATTTGACACCTCCCCTGCCTTTAATATCATTTAGGCCCTTTCTGAGAGATATTAGAGAAAGTGAGATCATGAGGATATTCAACAGTCTCCTCATTTATGTTACTCATACCATTCTTCTATGAATCACATAAAATTATACTGATTCACATACTGGTTCAGTGTGAGTAACGTAAATGAGGAGACTGTTGAATAACCTCACAATCTCACTTTCTGTAATATCTCTCAGAAAGAGCCTCAGCAAAAACACTGAGATTTCTCACAGCTTTAAAGTTACTATTGTATCCTTCTCTGCCTATCATAAAAGACAACTCAAGGATGGAGAATCTTAAATTCATTGTCTCGCAGAGTATCTATGGTGTAAAGTCTGTTACCTTCCCAACATCAATTCTACAGCAGCCGTGTTGCTTAGGTGGGATGAATGCCTCTCTCAGTTCCAGGGCTTGGGTCTGATGCTATAAACCATCAGAATAATCCCAACCCCTTGCCATAGATACTGTTTTAAGTGACCTACATTTAAGCCAATTCATGGTCCAATTAGCAAGAATCTCAGAACTTTGGTTAGATAGTTGAGGAAAGCACTCTATTTTTCTCTGGATAAGAAAAAGGAAATAATTGGACCTAATGTGCTGACACATATCTTATAACCTCAGGGGTCCCAGCCTTAGGGTGACACCTACTTTGTAGATGGCAGGTATAGATGAAAAGATGGGAGAAACAGAGCCCACAATGACATCTCTGAACTCCAGACTATACAGTTCAGGGGCTCATATCACGTAGTTTCATGAAACCTATAAAATTCCATTAATCCAATGAGTTGGTTTTTCTGTTACTTGAAATGAAAAGCTCCCTAATTGAAATATTAGACTATGGCATAATCATAAAACCACATTAAAAGTAGCATAGGTGTAGGGCTGGCCAAGTGGTGCGGTGGTTAAGCACTGGCTTGGGAAGCCAACAGCCCCAGTTCGAGTCCCACATATGAGGGCCAGTGACACTGCCCTCAAAAAAAAAAACAAAAAAAAAACGAGCATAGCTGCTTACAATTCTATCCCTCGTAGTTCTTAGGTGTATTTGTTTTTGTTTAATATTCTTATGCTTAGTTTAAGGTCACAATTTAATAGGTTCTATAGTTTTTCCTTAGTAACAACCCCCTCGCCCTTTCTGAGAGATATTAGAGAAAGTGAGATCATGAGGTTATTCAACAGTCTCCTCATTTATGTTACTCACACTGTTCTATGAATCACATGAAAGTATACTGAATCACATATGGGTTCAATTCAAAGAATAAGAAATAATTCTTACATTCTATACTGGAGGTTGAAAATCAATGACACAGAAGCTGGTAACTACCACAAATGTTTTACTGAAACTACCAAAATATTGGATTAAGTGACTTAATTAAAGCAAAAGATGTTTCCTTACCGTACATTTTTTTTTTTACAAAGATTAACTTTCTCCTTATTTATTCTTCCTCAATACCAACTTCCTGACTTTCCCATTTGAGGGGAAACAAAACAAAAAGAAGCTTGATATCTCTTTTGAACTCAACACAGTTACTTCTACCTAATAGAAATTCTAGAACGTTGGTTTTATTCACAGGGCCTGGCAGTTCTGTTTACAAAGGGCCTACTAATGAAGTCCAGTTACTCTTCAGTCTAACCAAGTAATAGGAAAGACATGTGTTTCAGCACAATTTTGTTAAAAAGCAAACAAACAAAAAGATGGCTAGGTGAGATCAAATCCAAATCCATGGTTTCCCCCACAAATATTGTGTCTCATTGGTTTTCTAAAAACCGTATCACTTCCTCAGTTGACTTTTCTTAGAAATGGAAGGCTAACTGACATGGAAAAAGATTATAATACTTAATATTCAACAAGGTAGAGGGGCTTCTATAGACAGGTTTCTCATGAGTCCTTTGGGAAGCACATGATAGTTTTCCTTCTTCAAGCCACCAGGCAAAACTCCAATTGACAATATTTGGGCTGAGGCACCAGAAAAATGAATTGCGTGTATGAGAAGACACATAAATACTTAACCCAGAGAGATTCATACTATTTATTTCAGAGCCAAGGTGATCCCCTGTAGCAACCTGTGCAGGCGTCGGGAAGCTAAAGGGCAGAGTTAGCAAGAGGTTAAAAGAGTTATTTCTACTTGGTGACTAACCCCATTTGATTGTCTTAAGTGTGTCTGGCTTCTGGAGTGTGCTTTTATTTCAGATGATTATGAATGTTCCAAGTGGACTCATTGCAGCCACCTGGCTTAAGGACTGTAAGGCACTTCAGAAATTAAATTTCAGGAGAGAAGATTGGTTTGAGAAACAATGAACAGGAGAAATCTTCTCTTTGCAGAGCTGCTGTGTGTCAAAGTTTATCCTCATTATATTATGGTGGGAAGAAAAGAACAAATTAAGACATTTAACTGCTTAAAATTTGAGACCCAATTGCATTTAACACAGCAAATCTTGTTATCAAACCTGTGGGCTTACCTTTTGCCTCTGTGAAGTCTGGTATGTATTAGCCAATAACATTGTTTTTTAATCACAGAATGGATCAGGGCTGAGTGGATAATTGCTGCTACACATTCTCTGCTATGTAAGAGAAGATTCTGTAGAATCCAATGAGTTTTCGAATAAGATTAAAAGTCCTTAAAAAGAAGACCTTAAAATAACCTTACCTGCCTACCATTGCTAATGTCAGCATGCTTTAAATGAACAACAATTATACAACTGCACAACTTCTAATTTTGATTATAAGGGGTCATTCAAACATTCAAACTACCCTTTCAAATTGGCTCCCATAATTAAAGAACCGTTAAGGGTGTAGTAATGTTCCAATAACTCTCCCAGAAAGAGGGAAGGAGGGAGGGATGGAGGAAGGGAGGGAGAGAGGGAGAGGGAGAGGGAGATGGAGAGAGAGAGAGAGAGAGAGAGAGAGAGAGAGAGAGAGAGAGAGAATTGGCTCCTTTTCTTTGGCCAGTAACCCATGTTTTAATTGAATTTTGATGAGATGATAGATGTTGTACTGTATTCCAAGTCTATATGCTAAATTAACAAGGCTGTCTGCTTAGTTTCCTCTTTTGAAGGCAAACAGGAGCTGCTGTTATTTCTCTTACATAAAGCATGAAATGGATGTCTCAAATTCTTATTTGGTACCTGAAATCAGCATTTTCTGTAAACTGGTGCTATGCTGGAGCACAAGCCATCTGGTTTGAGGACAAATTAGCTGCATAATGTTCAATCAGCCAGGAAGAATGTCTCAAAGGTATCCTCTAAAGCATTTAAAACTTCTTAATATTTTTTTTTTTTTTTGAGGACAGTGTCACTGGCCCTCATATGTGGGACCGAACCGGGGCCGCTGGCTTCCCAGGCCAGTGCTTAACCACCGCGCCACTCGGCTGGCCCTTCCTTAATATTTTTAAAGACTCATTTGTGCATGTATTTAGAGGAAGAACATGTCTCCAATGCTGAGTGCAGGTAGTTCCTGTTTGTCTATAAAAGTAAGAGTGAGGGCCGGCCAGGTAGCGTGGTGGTTGGGAGCTGGCTTGGGATGCCAGCAGTCCGGGTTCGGATCCCACATATGAGGGCCAGTGAAACTGCCCTCTTAAAAATAAATAAATAAAAATAAAAATAAAGAAAATAAAGTAAGAGTGAGGAATGTGAAGCAGGACATGTAGTCTAGAAAACTGACAACCCCCTCCTGGGTACAAAGAGGTGCTTCACTGGTTACGAGTAACAAAGTGTATGTATCCACTACCTGACGCTGGGGAAAAACAAGAACCAGTTTCTTCCAGCTAGGCTGATCCCAGGCAAGGACCTGACTTTAGCTAATTTAATGTCATTGTAATCTCATCTATATTGTCGTTACTACAATGGGATGTTCCCAAAACCTGCCCCCTCCCCCCCCACGATGTATAAATACCCTTGGTCAGGACTTCCTCTGCGAGTCTTCTCTGAGTTTGCCTGCATTTTCCTCTCAAGTGTGTATCTTCATTTTCAATAAATCACTTTCACTTTCCTGCATCTGTCTCTCGCTCTTGAATTCTTTCTTGCATGAAGACAAGAACCCTGTCACCGCTTCCCAGGGTTAAGTCCTCTCCTGGACATCCCCGTGAGCCTCCGTTGATGAAAAATAGGTAATTTCAGCAAATTTTGACGCACAGTTATTCATTCCCTTCCCAAGCTTTGTGCTTTTAGAAGACTTAGGGGTTAAGCTCTGTAACTCATTTTTCTCTTTATTCTAAATAGTTTCAAGGCCACAGTCTTGGAGGTTGTCCCATTCTCTAGAAATATGAAGGCTCAGGATAGAAGGAAATTATTCAATTTTACTATTTGGAGTTTTGAGCCTTTTGTACTTTTATCCATAACAGTCATTTTACTTTTAAAATTTCTAGATGCAACAGACCTGCCCAATTAGTAAAAATAAAAGTTCATTTATGATTCTGGTGCCAAAAGATAGCATATCTAATGGCAGCTATCTACAGGTTGGGGGTGTCAGATACACAATTCTCCTCTAGAGAAGTCCTAACAATGTAGTCTGCACTTGAGGCATAGGAGCCCCAAACTCCCCAGGTGGCCATGAATAGACATAGGCCCAGGGTTTGAGTGTGCTCTACAAGAGACCTATCCTGGGTATCATAAGAACCAGGTCCGAACTTTAGGCACACTCCTCATATTCATCTTGGTCCAAACCTTCAAAATAGGCCAGCCACTGAGAGGTTTGCCATTCATTTAGCCCATATTAACTATTATGAGTTGATTTGTATCTCTCCCAAATTTATGTGAATTCCTAATGTCCAGCACCTAAGAATATGACTTTATTTGGAAATACGGTGATTGCAGATGTAGTTAGTTAAGATGGGGTCATATTGAATTAGGCTGTACCACTAATCCAATATGACTGGTATTTTCATAAAAGGGGGAAATTTAAATTTTGACACAGACATAAGTACACAAGAAAAACACCTTGTGAAGAAGAAGGAAAAAGTTGGGGTGACACATCTACAAGTCATGAATAGCAAAGATTGCCAGCAAACCACCAGAAGCATGAAACAGAGTCTCTCTCACAGCCAACGAAAGTAACCAATCCTATCAACATCATGATCTCAGACGTCTAGCCCCCAAAACTATGAGACAATAAATCTGGTTTTTGAGCCACCCACTTTGTGGAACTTTGCCATGGCAGCCCTAGCAAACTAATACAGTAACCCAAGCTCTTTTATTCAAATGCCCCAATAGAACCACAAATACTCCAAGTTCAAATACAGATGTCAGACACATTTATCTTCAGTGATAAACCAATTTGTCGTGTTTGAGGTGGAGAGAAAGTATAAAATGGTATGACCAGGAAACTGAAGTTCTTCCGTATTCTTGAGGATATAAGCTATGATTGAAATTTAATTGAAAATATTGAACAAAACTTCACTTGTAACTAATGCTTGCCTTTCTCATCAGAGATCAAATAAATCACATCTTCTCTGAGTCTTATCTTCCTCAGGTTTGTGATGACAGGCTTAGATAAAGTAATTGCTAAGGTCCCTTTTACCTCTGTATTCTATTAATTATTATTACTTCTTGTTGTAAAGTAATATTCTCATTGCAAAACAGTTTTCAGAAACCACAAAAAAATGAAATTCACACATATTCCTAGCACCAGAGAAACCACTCTTTGAATATAGCCTGCATCTTAATTTAACAAAAACTGTTATGTGAAATGTTTATTTGCATCCAATATACTTTCAAAAAGGACTTGAGGTGGCTTCTTATAAATACCTACTGTTCAAAAGGGCAGCTGAAAGAAGAAAGGCTTTGTAATGAATACAAGGACCTCTCCAACCAGAAACAATGATGCCAACAAGAATGGCTGCAGATGACCACTAATATGTATTCCATGATGGCTGGGGCTTTTCTTGTTTGTCTGCCCCTATATCCTTTGGTGGCTACTCCAGGTGTTTTGCAGAAATTTCTCTGAAATGGGGCCAAGAACCATTTATCTGAAGACCTTTGAAGATGGTAAGGTTTTTAAAAAAACTTGTCTACCTACCATTTTCCAGGCTACCTAATGGTAGTCTACCAGGGGCAGAGTGATTGCTCAGGCTGACTACAATTCCTATGTCTGAGCACCCTGGAGACCACTCATCTTTGAGGCATATTTGGTCTTCCATGATACATGAGGACATTCCCAGTACCATATGTCTTTGTAACTAATATATTCAAGCTGTTTTCTGAGAACTTGGACACTACCAGGGCTCTCTGTGAAATAAATTATGTAGTGACTTTCGGGGTTTAGCTTTCCTATCTAGCCTGGTGTTTATAATGGTCCAGAATCAAAGCTGCTGGCTTAATGCTGAATGGTGTCTGCCATAGTCCTTCAATTTGTGGATAACTATGATTTCAAAAACCAAATTGGGCTTAATTAGTTTGTCTCCAATAAAAGATGAACTTTTTTCTCTTGCCAAATATTTACTAAATTAAGTGGCATCTTCATCAGAACTGAGTACCTATTGAATAACCATTTCCTTCCACTAGCTCTACTATCTATCAGACTAAGTTTAGTTTCATTCATTCCTTACATGAGTGTTGAGCATTTTTTATGTGCTCAATACCAGTGGTACAAAGTCAAATGAGATAAACATGGTCTTTTTCCTTGAAGAGTCTACAGGCTAGTGGCAGAAATAGACAAACAGAATAGAATGGTGCCTGTTATTATAGAAGAAGGGTGATATAGTGTAGAACTCATAGTATAAGCTCAATATAAATTTGATGAATGAAAGAATTAATGATATGGGTGGACTTGGCAGGGATAACTAATCCAGGCTTGGAAGATTAGAGAAGGATCCCAGGAGGAATTGATATTGATAGTGATACCTGAAGGATAAACAGGAATTTGAAAAAAGATAAAAGGAAGAAATGACCAAGGGAGGAAGTATTTTAGGTAGAAAGAACAAATGAAAGAGCATAGAGTCAAGAGACAACACGACACCGAAGAGAAATTAAAATGTAGAGACACATAAGATAAGGTTAGAAGATTGGCAAGGGCCAGTGTCTGCATAGATTTGGAAGCAATGTTATGAAGACTGACTTTTATCCTGAAAACAATAGGAATCCATGGTAGGGTTTTAGTTGACCAGCAAAGACCATAATCATCTTTGTATTTTAGATGACCCCTCTTGCTACAGGATGGATCCAGTTCTAGAGAAGAGGGTAATGGGAATCTGGAGTAGGCAAGCATAGAGAGAAAAAAGATACTATTCAAGAAATACTGAGGATGTATAATCAAAGAGGCTGGGAACTAGATGTGGAGGATATGGGAGACAAATGAAAAATGATCCCCAGGTTTCTGTTTCAATTGTCTACATTGCTGTGTAACAAACCACTCAATGTTTCATGGCTAAACAAACAATGGTGTTATTATTTCTCATGATTCTGTCAGTTGATGGTGCTCAACATGGATAGTTCTTCTGCTGATCTTGCATATGCTCTTCATGTGTTTGCAGTCAGATGGCAGCTTGGGCTGGCACATCCAAAATGGCTTCAATCACATGTCTGGGGCCTTGGTGCAGACAAGTTGGGAAACTGGCTCAGCGGGGATGTTGGGACAGTTGAGCTTCCCTCTTCTTTCCATGAGACTCGGGGCCTCACTGTCTCCATGAAGGGTAGCTGGACATCTTAAGGGGCAGTTCACGGCTCTTACAAGTGAAAAGATAGAAGCTGCCAGTGCCAGGTCTCACTTTCTCCACATTCTATTGGTTAAAGTGAGTCACAGGGCCAGACAGATTCAATGTGGGAAGGTCTAAACAAGAGTATGAATACGGGGACATAGGGTTCATCGGGGCCATCTTTGGAGAATAGCTACAACATATGGTGATACCATTCACTGAGGACAGAAAAATTGGAGGAGGAATATATTTGAGGGAAGAAGAGCTCTAAGTTAAATTTTGAATCCATTAACCTTGAGATGCACATGAGACATCCAGTAGGTAGATATGTATAGGGATATACAATTTAGGGCAGAAGTGTGGGCTAGAGATATAGATTTGAGAGTACTCATCATATGGTAATTGATACAGCAAGAGTGAATAGAATGAGAGAAGAAGGTTAATGAGAGGGCCTATGGGGGGGGGGGGGAACAAAACTAAGAAACTCCAATATTTAAAGACTGGAACTGAGGGGACTGAGAAGAATGTTAAAGGCAGACTGAGAAAGAAGATGAAGTCAAAGACATAGCAGGAAAATCAGGAGAGCTTTGAATCACATAATCCAAAGAAGGCTGGCAGAGTCAGATGCCTCCGAGGAGACTGTAAGTCAGAATAAGGTAGGTGATGCTGCAGTAACAAAATAATCACCACCATCACAGTGGCTTTGTTTTACAAGTTTATTTCCCCCTCACACTCAGCCTGATCCAGGACTCTGAGAAACCTCTCTCCGAACCGTGATCCAAGGGTCCCGGCTGGTTCCATCCTGTGTCTCTGCCATCTTAAGATAAGGCCTCTACAATCATAACAACGTAAGAGAGAGCATGGAGGGCTCACACATGCTCTTCTATGCTTCAGTACAGAAGTGGCACACATAACTATCCTCAGAGTTTTTGGCCAGAAGGAGGTTTCAAACTAACTACAGAGGAAACAGGAAAATGCAGTCCTCATGTACTTAGTAATTGAATGAAACGTAGTAATTTCATAATATTGTCTTTGCTACAAAGATCAAGTCGGGTGAGGACTGAAAAGTGTCTTTTGGATGGAACAACAAAATTCTCTTTGTAACCTAAGCATCTTACCATTATGGGCCCTCAAAAAAGATATTTATGGAGATGCTTATGTACCTACTGTGTGTTTAAGTGGCCTAAATCTCATTCTGAAATAATCCCTAATAACTCTTTTAGCCCTAAGGGACTTGGCTATCAATAACCAGCTCTCCAGGTCTATGTAACACCCACCAAAAATGAAACATCCGTAAGGTATCTTCCATCATGATAAAAACCAATTTGGATGAGCATATGGTCAATCTGGCTGACTTTGCCTTTAAAGACAGTCAAAAATATGAATCAACAGAGACAGTAGCTGTGTGTGGAGGCTCTAGTCTAAGCCAGAAACTTTAATTGCATTGTCTTCTCTTATGACAAGTAATTAGAAATGACTGTTTCCTACCAGCCTGAATTACAAGATGATTATTTCCCTTTAACATTCACTTGCTGCTTGGCACTGCATGATAGTGGTATTAAAAATACAGTAATTATTGGAGAAAGTGGCCAATGAGGAGCAATTTTCCAGCTTTCAGGGTCAACTTTAGTCATAAGGAATAGCTAAGTGGGAAACCCCACTTGTGGGCTTTTCAGAGGGTAGTCCTGGGAATAGTGGAATGTCACTGTCCAAAAAAAAGCTTTTCAAACCAGCTCTCCTCCTTATGACTTAATTAACTAAGAATATAAAACTAACAAAAAGTGAGACAGCGATGACCAAGAAAGATTATTCTGCTTCCAACAAGAAGACATGATCAATCAGTACCAATTAGAAGCTGAGACCACTCCCTCTACCAGGGAGGAAGAATTTCAATCTTCAGTAAATGAAAAGGAAAGAGGCCTGGAGAAAATCAGCTCAAGGAAGTGTTTTAGGGTGGTGGGTAAACATCATGTTGTCTTGTAGGCACCATTTCCCCTAATGACAGGAAAGAATTATTTTTAAAACATTAATGTAGAGAGCAAAAGATGCATTCGAATTACAGTTCTGCTCTCCCTCTGGCAAAAGTCAATCTAAGTTAGAGAAATAATAATGCCCACGTAATAGGAGCACACAGTGCAAGGAAACAGGACAAACTCTTTACAGTTGCAACTAAAAATTATTGCCACTAATAATATAATACCTTCTGTTTCCTTTTGTTACACATCTCAAAGGAAGAAAGCCGAGTTAAAAGCCTAGAATTTCAACATTTTTGTTTAATCCCCAGTAAATTATACTCAGGTTTCAAAAGACAGCGTGGCTCAAAAAACATGGCAATCTTTGACCTGGGTTTCTGAGCAGGCAAGGACTAAGAGAGGTGGGCTCACAAAGCTGTTGATCTCATTGCATCCCCAGAAGGACAGACAAAGCATCAGGATGGTCTGTGCAGACCATTTGCAAAGACATATATATAAGGAGCCACAGCCAAAGAGAGGCAGACACACCTGGACATTTGGTTCCCATGTTACAAGGACTTGCAGATGACTGTGTGGTCATCATAAGCCCTCACTGTAACCATATAATAATTGGCGATTACCAAGGGCAATGAAAAAGTGGAATTGTAAAAAGCAACCAATGAAGACAATGGTTTTTCTCCTGGGTAAGAGATGAACCAGTGCATTAGGAGTGACATTGGTGGCATAACAGAGAGCTACAAAGGTGAGGTGATGGAGGAAGAAGTACATTGGAGTCTTGAGTCACTTCTGATTAACAAAATCATGTTCACATTGCCGATTACTGTGATAAAATAGATTACTAGGAATATGACAAAAAGGGCAGGCTGCAACTTGCTCCATCTGTCAGTCAAAAAGAATAGCTAAGTGGGACTAAATAGCTCAGTCATGGTTCTGTAGTTTTTCTTTAACATTGTATTTAATGCTTGCCTTCCAATGAGATCTAAAGGGAAAAAAATGCATTTATCCTTTTATTTATGCACAAAAAATGATGGTATGACTACTTTTAGTTGTCTATAGTCTCAATTGTTTCTAGACCCCATGAATGAGATAACATTTAATGTAAAGAGGTGGTCAGATAAAATTTAGAGAGCTTACTTGATATGAATATTTTATTGAATAAGAAACAAGTTTAGAACAGGGAGACTTCAAAAAAAAGTAGTCAGAAGGTGGCTCTCAACAGTTACAGCTCAGTTTATAAAGCATGTATGAGGAAGTACATTGTTTTCATATTGTGATTGGTTACTAGAAACTTACATTCCTCTTGGGGTAGTAGCATTGCATAAGCTGATGTGTTTGCAGCTGGTTGGCTAGGAAGCTGCAGAATTACAATGACATGAAGAGAACTTCGATTTTATTTGAGATCGGAGTCAGCCTTTTGGAGGAAATCGAGACAGTTTAAGTTTTGGTTATGTGGCTGTGGGTGGTTGGCTTAGGGGTATATTCAAATTGTGGTCTCCATTTTGGTTTTTCTTTTAACAGAGGTAAAAGTGTGTAGGTTTGCAAAATGTGAAAGTATATCCACAGGATTCAGAGAGATGAGCCACAGTACACATGCAAATGTGCATTTATTATTTATTTTATAACTGTAGTCAACTATGTTCTTTAATAATAAAAGTAATTTTATAAAAAACATATTATTCCTTTAAAGTTTGGTGAAGCCTACCTTCCAGATCTACAGTTCTTTGAACCACAATGAAAAATAATTGCATCTGCATCTTTCTAATGCTCCAGACAAGTGACTTCTTACCTGATACATAATTTCTTCCTTCTCCAAAAGAGAGAAATATGCTTGTGATTGGATAGGATAGGGACTACTTCAAACTCTTAACTATTTCTGAGAGATGGAGAAAGGTGTAAGGAATGGGACTTTCATTTTGTATTTTATCCATTTTACTATTGTTTTGGTTTTTTTTCCCTGTGAATAATTACTGTTTTGGTAATTGTTTTAAGCATTTATTTTTGTTTAAATAAACATATGTAACCAATGGTAGCTGGGGGCAGGGGAATTCTAAGGAAGTATCTCTAAAGGACAAACTAAATTTGCAACCAGTAGATAAATAAGTCCTGGAGATCTAAGGCACAATGGAGTGATTATGGATAATAATACCACATTATAAAATTCAAAGTGGCTAAGAGACTAGATTTTAATTGTTCCCACCACAAAAAAAAACACCAAATGATACTTATGTGATGTGACAGAGCTGTTAGCTAATGCCCTAGTGGTAATCATA
The DNA here is from genome assembly GCA_033961575.1 of Aselliscus stoliczkanus. Lineage (NCBI taxonomy): Eukaryota > Metazoa > Chordata > Mammalia > Chiroptera > Hipposideridae > Aselliscus > Aselliscus stoliczkanus. The sequence goes on along the minus strand of CM066734.1, from coordinate 67,549,400 downwards.
TTGTAATATACAAATATATCAAATTAACACCTTAAACTTACACAATGTTATATGCCAATTGTGTCTCAAAATAAATAGGTAGGTAGGTAGGTAGGTAGATATGTAGATAGATAGATATATAGAGAGAGATAGGACACACTAATATTTTTAAAATACAAGATGTCTTACTTCCAGAATGTTGTGACTAAAGAGTTCATTCTTTGTAACTTACAGCATCCATAGAAATACTCTTACTCTATTTAATGTAGCTGAACTACCATATATTCAAGATTAAGTAGAGAAGAAATTCTTCACTTTAAAATTAATGATTTAACAGGAAAAAATTAATGTGAAATATTATAAGTATAACCTTAAATGATGTAATGAGAAGCAGATCAGTGTGGGGTTTTTTTAGGGATTCTGAAGGAAACTTCTGAGTACACTGAAGTGCTTGACAATACTGATTACTGGTTGTGTTATCTACAGTTCTCATGTTTGACTTTTGTTTTCTTTATGACTACCAGCACTATTCTTACATATATTAGACAGGATGAAGTTTTTTGTTTTCAATTTTGGTTTTTGCCATATGGTGAGAAAAAGAGAGAAGAGGTAGAGGAGTTTATGGAGATGGGAGAAATCACTCAGGGAAGAAAAAAAAATCCTGAGGTAATTGACAATAGTTTAAAAGAGGAATGTGCTTTAAAAATATCTGTGTGTAATTCTGAGGGGGTAGAAATAGCTCAATACAAATAACTGAGCTGTAGCTGTTGAAAAACAAGGTGAGGGAGCAAGGTAGACCCAGTATGTTCATTCTTCAAGAGAAGAAAGATAGTTGGGTGATACATAGGTTCAAACAATTCCATAGTTTTTCCAGAAGGTGGGGCAACTGTCTTAGTGTGGCCTAGTTGCTGTCCCTAGTGACCTTTGGGTGAATAGGGAAATTTAAAAAAAAAAAAAAAAAAAAAGTACAACAATCCATTTGCATTATATGATTCTGTAAGTGAAGATTTTGTGGGCCGGCTGAGTGACATGTTGGTTAAGAGTTGGCTTGAGACACCAGCTCTGAACAGCAGGGCGCCGGTTTGGATCCCACATGAGGGCCAGTGACGCTGCACCCTCTACAGCTAAGATGGTGAACAACAGCTCAACCTGGAGCTGGGCTGCCATGAGTTGCCATGAGTAGTCGTCCAATGACCGGCGACCAATCTGCCTCAGCCGGGAAGAGCGTAATGATCATAATACCAAGATGGGCCAGTGAAGCAACATCCTCCATAACTAGACTGAACAACAACAAAAAAGGACAGCAACTTGTCTGTTCCCCTTCCCCAATTCCCCAATGCTGTTCCCCTCCCCCAATTCCCCAATAAAATCTTTAAAAAAAAAAAAAGATTTTGTAACTTGAGGAGTCCTTGTAACTGATTCTTTAATAACATCAACAGTTTGGAATATGACTATGGAAAGTCTCTATTAATCATCTCGAATTGAAAGATGACAGAGGAGAAGTTGATGTATCCTAAAATTAGAAAGCAAAGACTCTCGGGGCCGGTGGAGTGGCTCAGTAGGTTAAGAGCTCACTCAAGAGTGTGAGCTCTGAGCATCCGGGTCTCCGGTTCAATTCCCGGCCCGAGCTGAGCTGCCAACAGGTGACAGGATGGCTCAACTTTTAAAAAAAAGAAGAAGAAAGAACTCTCAACCTACCCAAAATTTGTAATAGGTAAAAACATTTTGACCAATAATTAAAATCACTTTGGACAATGCTTGTTGCATCAAGAATCTTCAAATACTGAGACTGGTTATTCATCAGGCCTTATATATCCAGTAGACACAGCCTCTAGTGTAACTTTAAAAGTTTGCAAAACATAGTCTTTAAAATTTATTCTTATTGATTGATTCTCAACAATATTGATTCTACTGTTTAAGACTGAGTGGTTTATTTTAAACTACAGTGCAGAGTGCAGTAGTTTGCTTGAAAACAATAAAATAATAATGATAATCATTTTTCCTCTCCCCCTCTTTTGGGCTTTGACCAGGAGAGAATAACTACAAGAAACTACTAATTTACAAAATATGCTGATGACCTAGTTTATTCATAACCATAGGAGTTTTAATTTATTAAACAACAATTTAATATAAGCAGTGCCTAGTAATTCTAGTTTGCTGTGTGTTTTATATGAGAATAATGTATTACTTAATGAGGAAGATAAATCTATTATTGGAAAATTTTAATAATGAACAAAATTATGTTTGGGTATTTTCATGGGAAGTAATTAGTTGCAAACTGTCCTTCCCTGAAGTGTGGCGGTATTGATAGCAATTGTTATTTAGTGGTGATTTCTCAACTACCTACACATGTCTTATTGCAGTGGAGCGGAGAGAGGACCAGAAGTGGGAGGACCAGTGTGGGAGGACCAGTGTGGGAGCTCATTAAAAAAACTCCTGGGCCAGCCAAGTGGCGCGGTGGTTAAGAGCTGGCTTGGGATGCCAGCGGCCCTGGTTCAGATCCCACATATGAGGGCCAGTGACACTGCCCTCTAAAAAAATAAAATAAAATAAAAACTCCTGACGTTCATTAGCTCCAACTCCTGCTCCCCGCTACCACAGAGGGAACCCAGAGTTAGAGTAAAGGCTGCAGAGAAAGAACACTGCTTCACGACCCCAAATAACCTGGAAAGACATCTTTGCATCAAGGCATTAATACTAGAAGGTCCTTGATAAAATGCAAATGTTAAACCAGGTGAGGAATGTAATGATTCGTGTGAACCTGTGCACGTGGGCATTAATTAGTGATTATGGTATAGATAAGCTTTGGGAACTGACTATGTATTACTTGAACCCTGCAAAAGCCCAGTTTAATCAGCTTAAGCAAATAAGGATCTCATTGGGTCACAGAGCTATGAAAAAGCCTGAGGTAGCCCATGGGATTAAGGGGACAGCTTCAGGAATAAGGCCACGTGGTCTGGAACCAACAACTTAGACATCACCAGAATTCCCTCAACCCATCTTGCAGTTCTACTGCTCTCGGGATGTTGACATACTATTCTATTACTGAAGATGAGTTTTCTCCAGATAGTCAAGGAAGATTAATGTGGACAGGTTTATATATACATTATCCTAGCTTAGCAGCACCAACAATAGAGAGATTTCTTCTTTTATGTAGCATCTGTATCAATTCCAGGGAGGACCATGAGCAGCCCAGAGGGTCACATACCCACCCCTTGGACCCATCACTGTTGTCAGGAGGAAGAGACACTATGGTTGGTTCAGCCTGGGACATGTGCCCATCCTAGTGGCCAGAAAAGGAGGACACCGTGACTAAAAAGCCCCAGTAAAGTTCCATGAAGTAGAATAAGAACTCTCTCAAAGGGAAGGTATGTTTCTGTTAGCAGACATAACAGAGACCTACAGTTATTATTCCTCACTGTGAAGAAAAATAAGTCTGGAATCAATGGCAATCCAAAGCTCTAGCACTAAGTTACTAAGGAACACGCTCTCCAAGGCTCAATATTTCAGAAAACTTAGCAGAATCCCATCACACCTGACTTCCAGTGGCACAGACTATCTAAAATGTCACTCCTCTTCCCTTTTATTTTTTTTGAATGATATTGTGAATGACAAACTCTGATTGACTTTTGAGCAAGGCCAAGGGGTCTCTGAAGTGGGTGGGCAATACCAGCACCCTCATCTGATAGTTGTGGCTTCTGACATGAATGGTGGCATCTGGTTTACAACTGGCCTTTGAAATGGGTTTAAAATCATGGACACAAGTAATCGATATATTCTTTTTTCTAGGAAAAAAAATGTTTCAAAATGTAAGGTAAACGTGGGATTGACTCAAAGGAGTCCACAGTGAAAAGCATGAAAAACCATAGGTCAAAGGCATGTCTGGAAAAGAGCAAGAGTGGATAAGATCCACAGCTAGGACCTTGGGGGAGAAATGAGTGAAGGAGAGAAAATATAAGATGAACATAGAGTGGTCCCTTCAGCAACAATGGGAGACCACTGCAGGCTAGCCTCATCAACTTTCTATTCTTTGCAAAGATGCCTCTTCTGAACACCACAAACCACCACACAAATCAGATATCTGGGCATAATCCTAAACTCCTCTCTCTCACCAACCCACCCTCCTCATTTACCTCCAGTCTCAAAGATCCCACCTCCTAATGTCTCTCCTTTTGTCTACTTTTCTCTTGTTTAGTTTAGGCCACCATTATTTTTCACCCAGTTTACTACTACAGCCTTGTACCTGGTGTTCCAGTATCTAATTTCCCCACCCCACACCCCAATTGGTTCTCCACACTCCAGGGAAATCTTTCTAATATAGAAATTGAATCATGTTATTCTCTTACTCAAAATTCTTCAATTAGTCTTCCTGGACTCAGAATACAGTTACTGAACATGGCTTCTAAGCTGATCTCTGCAACCTCTTCTCTTGACAATTCCCCCATACAATTCATCCTTTGTCCACATGGAATCTCTTTCAGTTCTCTTAAGGCACTTTGTGTTTTTGTGTTTTGTGTTTTGAGTTTCATGGTTTGTTTTTTGCCTTTGTATATGCTGTGCCTTTCGTACAGACTTAATATGTCCCTCCTGTATTTGCAAAAGTAGTAAGTTATGGAAACCTAACCAACTAATGACACCACCAATGAGCAGTATTTGTTAGGGGACAGTTTCAGCTGCTGTAACAAAGTTTCCCCAATATTGTGTGCCTTAAACAAGAAAAGCTAAACATTTCTCTCCTTTGTAATGCCTAGAGCTAAGGAGTCCAGGATAGCAGAGCAGACCTGCCATCTTCAGCATGCAGCAACCTCTGGTCCAAGGTGACTACTTAATCTTTTGCATGCATCCCAGCCATCAGAAAGAACGAAGGGGCAAACGGAACCCACTCATTTATTTTAAAGGTACAGTTTTGAAGTAGTATGATCCCATTGGCTAAAACAGACAAATGACCACTTTGAAGTTCAAAGAAGGATGGGAAATGTAGTGTCTAGCTGGCAGCTATGTGCCCAGCTAAAACTCCAGAGTTGGGTTATTATAGGAAGGGAAGAATGGATAATGGTTAATAGCAGCAGTCACTGCCATGGAGCATTATTCCCCAAGACTTGCTGATGAGCTAGGAGACCAAAGAAAGACTGAACAACTCAAGGTGACACATAATCCCTTTTCCCCATCTCTTCAGAAGCAACATCAGCCCAGTATAAGGAAGCCACCTCCTGGCAGAAGTGGGATCAGGAATTCTAAAGTAGGGAAGAGAGTCTTGAAGCAAGGCCAATATTCAATCAAGAAGTATCAATATGATTGCACTGGTTGTTTAAATATTAAAACATAGCTGTACCATGTAGTAAAGGATCACTCCCTAACGTTCTCCTGAATGCCTGCTTGAGACCCTGACCATCCCAATTCCTATCCTGGGACCCTCAGATTCCTTCCATGATCCAAAAGCTACAAGATTAGTGTCTGGCACTGAGTGGGGCCCTAGAGATCAGACCCTCTCTGGTGAATGCTCCATTTGATTGGTCAGTGCTGATTGGTGGTAGTTTGAATATCAGCCCTGGCCAGAAGTCTAACATCCAGTGGCCTTCCTCAGTTCCTGAACTTACTCCAAAATAAAGACAGAAGTGCAATAGACAGAGGTTACTGAGTCTCTCATCCTTATATTCCACTTGAAATCTTGCTTTAGATACAGAAAACATGAAACTGAGTCAGATCTCTATGACTCATATCATCAGCAAATATGACCTTTGTGGGCAATGTTTATTTTGCTAGAGGAAACAAAAAAGCTCAGCTCATGAGTAAGAGATGCAGGCTATATGTCCAAAACAATGCAAACAAGACTTTGAGAAATCAAAATGTGGGAAAGGCAGATTTAATTTGATAGCCACCCAAGGACATCCTCAGAGCACTGAATCTGTCTTTCAGCTGGATCAGAGAAGTATAATAGAATAGAAAGAGCCCTGGATTGAGGGCCACAGGCCTGGGTACTAGCTTAGAATAGTGGAAAGAACAGGTTTATAGCCTAGTTCCCTGATTACAATCTATACAACTAGTCTCTATACCAGTAAAATGGGAGATAATATTTACCACAAAGTACTATGAGGCATGAATGAACTAGGATATGCTGGGTGCCTGGCATGCAGTAAGCACTCGATAAAAGCAAGTCAAGGTTTCTTTTGCTTCTACTCTCCTCCCTTGTCCTCTATCTTCACCCTCTCCTACTCCTACCCATCACACACCACACACACACACACACACACACACACACACACACACACACACACAAGAATTTGCAGTGAGAGCACAATCAAATCACTTAATATATATGTCTCAGTTTTGCAACATATAAAGCAGGGATTATGCGTGGTTAGATCCTTAATGTGAATCAAGGTACAGATGCGGGGGACAAACAGTTGTAATCAAGAGGAGGTGACAGATTTACATAATTTCCCATGCTTATATCCATAGTTTCTATAGCATAACTTGTAAAACCACCTACACTGAACATATCAATTTGCCGCTGGACTAAAACAAAGATCTGTAATATTGGATATGCCAATCATTCTGTCAAAAAATCCCATTCTTCAGAATACACCTGGCCCAGAATATTCAATAAGTATTTCTTGAGTAGAAGAATGGAGCTGTGATGAATCTACTGACTTTGTAAGGCAAAGGCAGCATAAAGTAGATTGTACTTAAGGTATACGTGGGCTTATTTCATACCAAACCCAGACTAATGTTTGAAGAAAGAAAAATAAACCAGCTCATGAATTATGCTAAGTTTATACTTCTCCTCCAACTGGTAATTGCTTTAAGAAGAGCCTTCTGCCTCAGTCATTGTCAGCTAATAGATGAAAATGTATGCTTCTCTCAACATATATTTGAATTTCTAAAGTCTTGCATTTCATACCAAGAACCAAATTTCAGTCAACATTTCCACTCACTAAAAGGAAGTAATCGATGAATAAACTTTGTTTTTAAAGAATACCTTTGGGATGTAGAAAATATATGCATAATTCATGAATTGACTAATGATTTTTTTCTGTGTTTCTTTAGCATTTCTCACATAAAACACCTGGCCCAGAGGTGTGAAATATCCTTCTTCTCTACAGATCCATCAACAAATATTGAGTGTCTTCTCTCAACAGACTCTGTTAGAGAAGTTCAAGGTGGTGGCAAGAAACCATTAGAGAAACAAAAGGGAGGTTATCAAGGGTTAAGTTCCAATGTTGTAAATAAAACACAGCCCTTTAAATTAGATGCTTTTGGGGGTAAAATTTGGAAGGTTAGAAAAAAAAGAAGTGGGTGGTTATTGCCTCATGAAAGGTCTTGTGGGCCATATTTAGGAATTTAGACTTTATCCTATAGCAACAAAGGAGTCATTAAATATGTTCAGTGACATTTGTAGGATGATGGAGTACTGTGCTTTGGGAAGACAAAGCTAGCAACTTGTGGAGGATGAATTTGGAGAGGATTAGCCTGGAAGGAAGAAGCTGAACCTGGAGGCCGTTATGATAGCCAGGTCATCAATGCAAAGAGCTGAGCTCCAGCCATTTCAATGAAGATGCTGATTAAAGGGGGGCATCCAGAGAAAGTGAGGGGAGAGAATTAAATATCTGAGCAGCAGAGGAAAGCACTTAGGAGTTAGGACTGACAATATGGCGTAACTTGAATATCATTGGGAATTTGGGTCAATCAAGCTATGCTCAGGTGTGTTTTTCTTTTTTTGTGGGAGGTAACTGACTTCTTTTAATTCAATTTATTTAAAACTAAAATAAAAAAACTCAAACAATTCAGGTGGCAGGGAATTTCCTTTTAATATAAATTTATTTAGGAAAAGAAAACTAGATGAATGAGAAGAAAAATAATAAATTACATAAAAGGGCCTCTGATGTATCAAAAATTATGCAGACTGAATGTAGTTTGGGGGACCCTAGGGGAGTAGGCCGACATGGGTTCCAAGTCCGAAGATTCAAGTCCAGCTTGGTTATAAATAATCATGGTCTTAAGCACATAGGGCAGTTTAGTTTTGCTGAACCTCATCTGTGAAATGGGGACAGTAACATCCACCTTGTAGGGTCTTAATCAAAAGAGACAGAGCATGTGACGGCCCCTCTAAACCTGCCGAATGTATCAAGAATGTTAGCTTTTATAGTTGTGACAGGTGCTGCAAGCGCCAGAGTTTCAGCTGCTGATTTACAATTGTTTTTCCAGAGACAGAACTGAAGCGCAGGAAGCTCACCTTCTCTGCATGGTGTACTGTGCTTTAAAACGCATCTGTTGCTTCCTGATGATGTTATCAATCTTGAGGGGAAGGAACTTATTGATTTGTTTCTCTTCGAAGTGCTTCTGCAAATTGATGTGGCCGGTTTGATATTGCAGGCTTGCTGAAGCCTCCCTCTGCCGTCCTGGCTGTGGTTGGAAATGATCCTGCTGCGAGGAAAGGGCCGGATAGTTATGATACTCTTGGTCTGGCCTGGCTCCTCCAGGTCTGAACAGCCTCAGAGCTGATGTTTAACTCCAGCAGGGTTCCTGTTATTTAATAACAGCCAGTGATCTCAGTGGTTCTGCTCCAGCAGTAGTTGAAGCTGGAGGCAATGGGTAATTTCATTGGGTAGGGGCGAAGAATGTCATATGAGGTCAGACAATTAAGTTCGTGAGCTTGTCCTAGAAAACGTGCTACATAGTTCATTGCTGAATATGACTATGATCACCTTTGAAGTACTCCCCTTGGGGAGCTATGCACCAATGCCAGCACCTAGTCCACCCTTCAAAGCAACTCTGGAACTCTTTCTAAAATGGCAGTCAGAGCTGTCATCATGTTATCCTTGATGTCCTGAGTGTCATCAAAATGTCTTCCTTTCAATATTTCCTTTATCTTCAGGTAAAGAAAGTGTCATCAGGGGCCAGATCGGGTGAGTAGGGAGGGTGTTCCAATACAGTTATTTCTTTACTGGCTAAAATCTCCCTCACAGACAGTGCTGTGTGAGCTGGTGAATTGTCTTGATGCAAGAGCCATGAATTGTTGGCAAAAAGTTCAGGTCATCTAACCTTTTCAGGCAGCCTTTTCAGCACTTCCAAATGGTAAACTTGGTTAACTGTTTGTCCAACTGGTACAAATTCATAATGAATAATACCTCTGATATCAACAAAGTTTATAGCAACATCATTGCAACAAGTTCACAAACTTAATTGTCAGGCCATGTATGTTTTCCAAATAGTTATTTCTGTAATTTTTCTGTTCCAAACATAGGTTCAATGGAGGCAACAGAACCACTGAATAAAGTGCAGGGGGTTGTGAATCCAAGTTTCTACCGCTTACTTGCCAATCAATCTTATTCAAGTTATTCACCCCCCTCTAAGCCTGAGTTTATACATCTGGAAAATGGGAATAATAACGCCTACCCATTAGGTTGCTGTGAGGACTAAATGACATCACTTATACTCTGTCACACTGAGTAGCACAGCAGGTTCTGAACCTATAAGTTAGTTTCTTGGGACATTGTTGGACTTTGGGTGAGTACAATGCATTTATCAGCTACAACAGATGTCCCCAGGCTCACATTGGAAAGTGTTGGCCTTCCTGAATCAGCCCACTGCAATACTTAGCCAAAATGGGATGGCAGCTTGGGCACTGTGCTGCAGAAGGCGCACTGACCCTCTGGTTCTAGGAGAAAGTCTTGGTCCGCAAAGAGGGAGGACCTAAGGATGTAATCCCTGTCATTTGGAGCCAACCTCCTAAACTCAGCCCCATCTAGTTGCTTCTGGCACCTACTGTGAGTTGGGTTCTGAGGAAGGCTGCCTGAAAGAGGATGATGGGCAAGGAGGGGAGCAGATTTCACCCTCTCCTAGAGCACCATGGAACCCTTCCTGCTCCATCTGCTGGGGTCCGGTAGGCACCTGGCTCAGGTAAACACTCAACAGGCATTAGCTGGTGGAAAGATGTGGCTTAGAATCTGTAGACTCACACATGCAACAACAAAAGGCTCTTGAATACTTCATCACACACTATACTGTGCATAAATAATGCTTTGTGCAAAATCAAGACCCTTATAGGGTCATGAGGAAGCTTTTATGCTCTAATGCATAAGTGCACACAGGTTGTTGTACATAACCAGGTCCACTAGCACAGAGTGATCTGGCATCAGTCTGATCTGAGTTCAAGTCAAATCCCAACTCTGCTGCTTACCTGCTGTGTGAACTTGAGCAAGCTATTTAATCTAAGTCCTGGTTTCCTTATCTCTAAAGTGAGGTCAATCATAGTACCCATCTCATAAAGTTGTTGCCAAGATTCGATGACATAATGCATGTAAAATGCTTAGCATATTTTCTAGCACATGATAAACCCTAAAGAGAAGTGAAGTATTATTATTATTGGTGGTTAGTAGCAGGTTTCCTTTTTCATGTATGGTAAAGCATGTTTGTAGAGCTGCTGCAAAAAAGTTATTTACTGGGCACCTAATCCCCCTAACCCAGTCTTTGGGAAGGTTGGTTCATGTTTCATTGTAAGGTATTTTGAAGCATATACATGATACTAACATATGATGCTAACATATGAGTTTTTACAAGACACAAGTTGCATTTAAAGGAATTGATTTTTTTGACCTCAGGACAATTATTTTTTGTTAGCCCAGGACTCTGCTGCTCAGAAAGCTTCTATGTAGAAGGAGAGAACCACATCTAGATGATAGCCCTGCTGTCACTTTCTCGCTGGTGGGACAGTGCTTCAGCACTGTTAGCTCTGGGATTGGCTATGACTGGCTTTAATGTCCTTCTAGTGGAAAAATCTGTTCTGGGATGTCCCAGTGAATCACAAATGAATTAGGCAGTTCATGTGAGCAATTCCCAAGTCCATCAACATTTTCCAGTGGAATAAAAACCTTAGATGAACATCATACCAATGGTGCTGTGAAATGGTTATGGACTTTGACGACAGCACAGTTGAATTATCTAATCCATGTGCCACTTACTGGCTCTTACAAAAATCATTTTTTAAGTTTCTCCAACCTTGTACATGTAGCAGCCTGGAATGTCATTCTTGCATCCCAGTCTACCTGGTGATTCCTATTGAACAGTTAGCAGAATTGTCAACTCTTCAAGGAAACATCTTATATTTGCTAAGACAGTGGCTCAGTTGTTTGCCACAGACCAAACAATTTCCAGCAGAATAAATGTATGTATTTCTTTGTAAAAATTAGTGGAGGCTAATATGGTGATTCTAGTCTAAGGGATGGTCCATGGCCGCAGGCACCTTCTATTTTACCATCATGTCTTCATTTTATTTCACAGCCAAAGGAGAAGTTGAGAGCAAGTAGCTTTCCTTAAAGAGCATAACCTAGAAGTGGCACAGATCACTTCTGTTCATATCCCATGGGCAAGAATGTAGGCATATGGCCACATCTAGGTTTCAAAGGCAACTGAGAAATATCTAATCTCTGTCTGGATGGCATGTCCAAGCCAGTCAAAAAGGCATGGGGTTCTTTTACTAATTGGAAGGAGAGAAAAATGTTTATAGCAGTTAGCTAGCAGTCTCTTGTCACATTCTTCCTCTCTATTTGAAGCACCATTAAGAGTATAGGGACCATGTTGCATTCCTTTTTGGAAACCAAACACTATGCAACCATTAAAAATAAGGCAGAGTTAGGTTTTGACAGGGAGTGACCTTTGGATATATGTTAAGTAAAAAAAAAAAATACAATGTACAGAAATTGAATATAATGTAATGGCTTTTGAGCTCTTATATATGTTGATTATCTTAAGAAAGATACAAAAGAATCTACTAATGCTAGTTACTTTGGGGAGACAGAGGTAGGAGGGAGATACACTTTTCACTGCATAACTTTTTAAATCATTTGAATTGTACCTTGTGCATGTATGACCTATGCAGTTTTTTAGAACTTCATAATGACTGAATTTTTCAGTCATGGTTCTATTACTTATTACAAACAACTTTTCCTACAAATAGGGGTTAATGACATAAAAAATAGTCCTAACCAATCCTAGCACTAATTAATAGTGCTGGATATCCCACCAAAGAGAAACTAACTATTAGGCTATCTTCTAGATATGGTTCTCTCCTTCTAAGTACAGCAGTCCCCCCTTATCCACGGGAGATTACATTCCAAGACTCCCAGTGGATGCCTGAAACAGTGGATAGTACTGTACTGAATCCTGTATATACTATGTTTTCCCTATACCTATATAGCTTTTCACAAAAGGAAAGCACTTTGTAGGCCGGCCGAGTGGTATGGTGGTTGGGCGCTGGCTTGGGAGGCCGGCGGCCCCGGTTCAGGTCCCACGTCTGAGGGCCAGTGACACTGCTCTCAAAAAAAAAAAAAAAAAAAAGAAAGCACTTTGTGGCTACTCTTTGGCATATCAGAATTGCCAGCATCACTACTCTTGCACTTTGAGACCATTATTAAATTAAATAAGGGTCACTTGAACACACACACACTGCGACACCCTGTGACAGTCAGTCTGATAACCAAGGGAGGAATGGGCAAGGAGCAAATACAGCATGGAGATGCTAGACAAAGGGATAAGTCACCTCCTGGAATGGACAGAGCCGAGTGGCATGAGATCTCATCACTCTACACAGAATGGCACAATTTAAAACTTATGAACTCTGTATTTCAGGAATTTTCCATTTAGTTATTTTTTTTTTTTTTGAGGGCAGTGTCACTGGCCCTTATATGTGGGACCCGAACCAGGGCCGCTGGCTTCCAAAGCTAGCGCTTAACCACCGCGCCACTCGGCCGGCCCCCATTTAGTATTTTCAGACTGTGGTTGACCACAGGTAACTGAAACTTCAGAAAGCGAAACAGCAGATAAGGAGGGACTACTCTAGAAACTTTCTGAGCAAGAGAATCCTGAGTTAACAAAAAGACAATTATCCTAAGACCCTAAAATCAATTCCTCAAAATGCAACTTGGCATCTTCTCGCAAACTCATAGGCCAGCATCATCTATACTTCTCAAAATATCTTACAACAAAACATGAAACAACTTTTTAGGTGGGCTATCCTGATTTCTGCTAATAAATATGTACTGAAGCTTGGTCATTTGAGAATTTTTTAAAGGAATGTCTTGTTTATGTTTTGATGTAATTGAAGAAAATCTCAGCATAAGTGGATTAAACCCTTGGACATTTTCAAATATTCTTTAAATTTGATTCTTTTCCTTCAATAGAAGGCAAGAATGGCCCTAGAGAGGAGTTTCCATGCATGATTTTTCCAATATAGGGTCAGGTATAGGGACAGTTAAAATGTCTGACTATTTTTACAGTTTGGTAGTTACAAAATAGTAATGGGGATGTAAAGTACAGCATAGGGAATATAGTCAATAATATTGTAATAAGTACATATGTTGCCAGGTAGGTACTAGACTTATTGGGGGGAATCACTTCATAAGGTATATAAATGTCTCACTACTATGCTATACCCTTGAAACTAATATAATATTGAGTGTCAACTATAATTGGAAAAAAATCAAAATTATAAAAAGTTCTCTGACTATTTTAACAGCTTTCCAGACTTTCAATGATTAGGTTGGAAAAAAATTATTAAATGTGAAACAAGGGCTTCACCTTAAGAATTTTTTGCACACTTGGTTTTAAAATCAATATTGGAAAACATACATTCACTAGCCTAAAAATATGAGTAATTGGTTAAGAAAACAGTAATATTTCCTACTCTCTTCCCTCTCTGTTAATTTTTATTGCTCCCACGTTAAGATGAAGGTGTAGATGGAATATACCTGCAAGAAACCAAGGACATCATAGAGAAAGGCAAAAGGGTGCTGGGGTTCCCATGTTAGTCTCTGCTTTTAAAAGAAAAAAAATCGAGATATGCTTCACATACCATAAAATTCACCCTTTTAAAGTGTATAATTCAGTGGTTTTTAGTATATTCACAAAGTTGTATAGCCATTACCACTACATAATCCCAGAACATTCTCATTACCCTTTCTACTTTTTTTTTTAACACTGGCTTAGGGCATGAGCAGTCAGGCTACGGGAAGTGCTGTGGTGCTGTGCTCTCCACTGTTATCTCAGGGGCTCCTCCAGGCTCTGGGACCTTCCAGAGAATGGAGCTTTGAGATCAAAGGGTCAGAGATTCAGAGCTCAGCTCTGGTACTTACCAGCTCTGGGATCTTCAGCAAGCTGTTCAGCCTTTCTGTTACTTGGAATTTTTTCACCTGTAAAATAAGAACAATAATATCTACCTCAGGAGGCTGGAAAGGCAATATATAATACATAACACATGCAAAACAGCTGGCAGAGTGTCTATACATAGTAAGTCCTCCAAAAGCCGAATATCCTGTGCCTCAGACAAACCAGGTTTACACTCCACTCTTGCCTGAGGTGGTCATGACACTGAGGCCTTAAAGAAATCATTTCTTTCTGAACCAAATAATTTACACCCAGTCCCTTCCTGTCCTGGACATCACCACTTAAATCTTTGGATAGCAAGTAGCAAACAATCATCCACTTGCTTCCCTAATGAAATTATATCCAGGTAAGAGTCTTTATTTCCCCTTTGATGTCTGATTTTCCCCAGAGGAAGGTCTTTGACATCAAACACATGGCTATAGTATTAGTAACATCATTGCTCAATCGCTTGGCCTTCACAAATCAAATTGCTTCAGGTTCAGATTAAAAAAATAAAGGGAATTCACAGCTAGGCAAATGAAGAGCTCTCTTCCTATTTTTTTTAAACTATTTTTAGCATATTGGTTATTGCCAGTATTCGTGGTGTGACTTGGACAAGTGACCCAATAACTTTGGATTTCAATAACAGGAAAGACGGAAAGCTGCTCTGTGGTGCACTCAGCACAGTGCCTGGCTTATGTAAATACTCAGTACATAGTAGGAAGATGTTCAAGTCCCATTGAAACCCTTGCATCACCTCCTATTCTCCCATACTGTCTCACTGTCACCTCCACCCAGCCAGTGGTCTTTAAAACCTTGCAAACGTTTTTTTATTCAGCTTTAGGGGCTTGTTTTATTCTACTTTGTCCTTTGAAAAAATATGTGACAGCTTTAAAACTTCTCTAAGATGTTGTCTACCTGTAAAATAAAATGATTATGTGCTCTGGTCCTAATGAAAAGTTCTTAAAGTCAGAGCTTCACAGAGAGATGGGAAACCCTATTCTTATCAATTAACAGGAGCTTTTTATTGTGCTATAGACCCCTTGGCAGCTGGTGGTGCCCATGAACCCTGTCAAGATAACATTTTTCAGTGCAAAAAATAAAGTGCACAGTATTACAAAAGATGTCAGTGAAAAAGTTATCAGACATGTTTTAAAACAAATTTGTAATATAGTCATGTGTATGCTTCTTTATTAATGTATTAAATAACAAGATCTAGTGGATAGTCTAATTATTACCATGATTTCAAATTAATGGTGAATGTAAATGATGAATTGAGATAGCTTCAAAAACTTGAAAGTGAAATAAAAATATCTCTACACCTGAAACTAATATGATGTTGAACATAGATTGTAATTGAAAAAAATGCCTATGATTTCCATTGGTGACCAAATCACCTGTACTAATAATACCATGGCTTTGTTGCCTACATTTATCATTGAAGAAAATGCTAAATTTCAGGTGGAGATTAGTAAAAATATGTATATATATTTTTTCCTGTCTTCCTTGAATTACATCCATGAACTCAAGGTTAGGAACTCCTGAGTTAAGCCAAGACCAACACAATCCAAAAAGTCTACTGTGATGATGATGATATGGTCATAGACTGTTTTAGGATAATCTTGTCTATTGGCCTAAGGAAGTCACAGGTCTTTGCAATTATACTTTTCTTTTCAACATGGAAATACTATTGAGTGAAGGCATTCAGTCACTATCTATTCATGCAGATTTGTGGTGCTCCCCACCTGGAGTCAAGGCTGGAAAATTAAGGATTCAGGTGGGCTTCTGCCATTTGTACCACCTGTATGTCATGGTGGTGACAGATGAGCCTAGAGGTTGCATCTATTCCTGACATCCATTCCTTCCACCTACTGATGTTCCACACTTCATAAATGTAGTTCTTCTTTTCCCTTTCATGTTCCATGCTCCTGGCTATTTCTTGTCTTGTTCAATTACCAGAAAGAGATTGTGAGCTGTAAATATGTTGCCTGGCAGAAAACATTCTCCCTTCTCCTGGGGATCCCAAAGGCTCTCCTTTTCAGCCCTTGAACTCCATGCTGAGTCTAACTGGGACTCTTCCCCCAGTACTGCTCCTCCTGTTGCCCTTTCTAACCTTCGCCTACCTTTCTGGATCTTTTGGCGAGATGAGATCTCCCCCCAGGTCTGGCAGTGTATGACCTCATGGGTTAGAAGGAGTTCTTCTCCTCGCAGAGACTCTAAAGGACATGAGCTCTGGAGACAAACTGGAGTAGGATTCCTGCTGCAATACTATCAGCTATGCGCTCCTGCGCAGGTTTCCTAACGCCTCTATGTCTCAGTTTCCTCCTAAGGAAAAAAAAATGGGAATAGTACTTTTATCATAGGGTAGTTATAAGGACTAAATGTTTTAAAGCTTGTAAGCTTAAAAGTACCTGGTATATAATAAGCATTCAATAAATATTAGTAGTTATTACTTGTCAGTCCTTGGCTTATTCTAATCTCTTACTGTCACCCTCAGCAAAGTTCTCCAGTTCCAAACTTTGTATATTCTCTCACATTCCACACTCCTGGGCCATTAACTTAAGCAACAACTGAGGGCTCTTTTTAATCTTCTGAGACTTTAATCTTCTGAGCTAGAGAGATAAAGAATCTAGAAGTATATAATAATAGTAATAATAATAATAATAATAATAGCTGACATTTGCTGAAAACTTCACATTGTGCCAGATATCCGTTGTATATATTATTTAATGCCCCAATAACCCCACAAGTCTGTGTGATTATTCACATTTATGGTGGATGAATCAAGCTTAGAGGGATCATTTTTCATCCAAGGTCACACAGACGCTTTCACTGAATTGAGGGCCATCTCTGTCTAGCCACAGGCTGTCCTCCTAAGGACATGAGGGAGCCTCAGAGAAGCCTCTGGGGTGAGGTATAAACAGCTACTATTTTCTGGGTTATCAGCTCTCCTCTAAAACCACTCTGGCTCTCTGTACTCAGCCATCTTGAAGGAGACTTGGCTTAGAGGTGGCCATCTGGCATCAGCTCATGCAGCTTTTGTGAAGTCACATGTGGTCCTGGAGTTGCCAGGAAAAAGGATGCCTTGATGAGCCAAAATGCAAATTCCTTAGGAGAGGAAAAGTGAAAGTGAGCTTGTTCACACTGTGCAAGGCTCCAAGGAAATGACACAACTCAGGAGACACAATGTCCTGCTCCATCAGATTACAGGGGCATTTTTTTGCATGCCATCATAAACTTGCTTCCCAACAGTTTGTTTCTTTGACCACTAAGAGAGGTGAAGGTGACCCAAATTAAAAAGAAATGATATTTGAAATACTAAAGTGGGGGTACCTCCAGGCATTTAAAATGCAGTCCTCTGGGAAGCTAGGGCAGGTGGGGGTTGGGAGCATGTTTTCCTTACCAATCCCCAGAGGAGGGGATTTGGGGGCTTCCCATCTAGTTTGTTCATATCTGAAAGGATTTCTAGGGCCTTCACTGGGGTTTCCAAAAGCTCTTCTTTGTTTTTCCTCTTCTGTCTGTCTTTCTACTTGTTTGTCCTCTTCTTTCTTCCTCTGTCTACTCCTTGTTTTCTTTCTCTCTCCTGGTCTTGCCTTCTCCAGAGTGCCTGCCTGCCCCAGGGCCTGCCCATCAGCTCTCAGAGGCTTACCTGGTAGTCCTCAGTGCCTCATACAAAGGTCATTTTCCTCTAGCAAAGCCCATGACTGGTTTACCTGGGCTTTGAAGAATGCTCTTTTCATCAGTAAATTCTTGCCTTTTTTTTCCCCTCTCCCAGACCTTTGTAAATTACATTTATAACCAAAGACTAGGTAGGGTGTAGGGATCTGTGATTGCTGGCATTTTAAACCAGCACAATTAATGCCATTATTTATAGAATATTGTCTTGAAGAGTTTAGTGAAGGGCATTTAGAGACAGATTTTTTAAAAAGACTATTTAAAAGGCCTTTAGAAAAACTGTAAGAAGTTAGATCCAAAGGTTTGAGATTTCTGAATGAAACCTGTCTGATCTGATGCAAGCCATTTTTGGATGCTTAAGGTGAGAAGCCCTGATAAATTCAAGCCATATCAGCTGCTAATCCTCAAACCAGAGGAGGCAGACTGTAGCTTCTCCTCAGATGTCAGGTAAGGGGAACTGACTTATCTATTTATGAGGCCCAATCAAAGAGGTATCAAAGTAAGTACCAGAAGTACACACAGGCTTCTGCTTGAAGAAGGTGGCCCAGTCAAACAGTTCAAGGTAGAGGCAAAACTCCATCTGGGAGCTGTGGTGATGACTCTTCCCTTCCAAAAGGGGACCATTGAAGCTGCCAGAGGTCTTCCCATCCTCCCCGCCCCCAATACACACCTATTCCCATTTGGGTTTCTGAAAGTGTAGTTCAGTGGTTCTCATATCCTCTATCGGGCTTGTTAAAACACAGATTGCTGGGCCCTACTCCCAGAGTTTCTAACTCAATAGGCCTAGGATAAAGTCTAAGAATACCTGCTTCTAACAAGTTCCCAGGTAATGCTGATGCTGTTGGTGCCAGGACCACATTTTGGGAACCACTGGTACAGTTAACGTGCAGGCTCTGGAATCAGAGTTCCTGGGGTCAAAGGCTGCCCCCATCACTCATAGCCAGGGCTCTTGAGCAAGTTAACCTCTCAGTTGCCTCAGATTCCTCATTTGTTAAAAGTACATGAAAATAGAAATTGTACCTACTTCGTGATGTTGTTTGGAAGGGCAAATGGGACAAGGCATGGAAAGCACAATCCGGTCTGTACAACTGCTCACTAATTCCAGGTGTCGCAAGTGTTATTTCTCCAAACACACCAACGTTGCAGCGCTGCTCTCTGCCCACTGCCTTCCTGATCCAGCTGCCCACGCAAGGACTTTCCGGTGTCCCTGCGTGCCCGAGGTCTGTCGGCTTAAGGAGGCTGGGCCCCGGAAACCTACCAGTCCTGAAGGCATCTGCGCTCAGAATCCGTAGCTGAGACCTTCTCAGAGTCCGGTATTCAAATCCTGTCTTTGCTGCCAGCAGTCCATGGGGCCTCTGCCTAGGCACCGATCTGAACATTTTTATCAACCCCCTGGTGTTCTTTTGTGCTTGGTGACTGGGGAACAAACAGGCACGGACCAGAAAAATCCTGCCCGCTGTCTCAAGCATTAAATTTTGTACTGGCTGAATTTGGCTGTACGAATTTCGACTTCCCAGCCAGCCTAGGTTTCCAGAGCCGCTGCGGCTTCTAGAGACTTTGCACAATTCCTTCTTTCCTCCGTTACCGTTTTTTTTTTCTTTAATTAAATGAAAAACAAAAGCTAATCAAGGAAAAGTCAGAAGAGTTCAATGGCTAGACTTGCTTTTTGTTTTTATTATCAACAATCAAGTTAATGGTACACTCTTGGAAAACTATATGCACATGTAGAAATATTTCCCTTTTAAATAGAAGCATTCATTATAACACATATAAATAAATTTGAAAATCTGAAACATAACTTATGATGCTTATGTTCACAAACAAAGTCCAACGAGAAGAAAAAAATAAATCAGACAGACATGCACCTGATAACAAAAATATATACCATTGTCTGAACTGTGATCTCTCTAAACACAAAGGAATTGAACCCGTGAGAACCTTAGTACTCCATAAAGACACGCCAAAAAGACTACAAGAAGGGAAAAAACATTATACGGTCACGTAGAGGAGACGGTCTGTACTGATATTAACACGATACAATTGAGTCACAGAACACAGTTGTAGAAAGACACTGAAAAAAGTTAAAGCCTCAACATTCAACTAATATCTATAGTTTGTGCCTTTTAAAATAAAAACAAAACAAAAACCAAAAAAAAACAAATCCCAACAGAGATTTCTAAACTGCGCGAAGAATGGAATCGTCAATATACAGTCCATCCACCGTACAGGATGTGAGTCATTTCGGATCAAACAGAAGTGCAAACCGAGACACTTCTGCAAACTTGTGTGCGCGCCTTTCCCTTGCTCCGTAGATTTCTCGGCAGCCAGTTGCGTGGACTGCAATTGACTCCAATCCAAAGCAGTGCCAAAAAGTTCAGTAAAAGCTGGTGGAAGAAGAAAATACCGGTAGGGGTGGCGGGAGAGAAAAAAAAAAGGGAAGAGTTGCGAAATATGAGACACAGTTTGCAGAGTTTGCAGATGAAAGGCATCTCATGTATAGGGCATCTTTCAGGGCCGAGTGGCTGCAAAGATTCGGGGTTGGGAGTTGCAACTGTGTGGGGTTCGGATGCGCTAAGGGCGGTATGGTATTTGGCGAGGTGGGACAGGCAAGCGGGCGCGAGGAAGTCACCTTGGCCGCGGGGACAGTCTGAGCTAGTCGTTGCCGCAGCGGCCCGAACCCGAGGACAGGAGGGAAAGCGGGGCTGGAAGGCGTCCCTACTCTCCCCTGAGGGGGAGCCCCAAGGGAGTCTGTGCTGTCGAAAGGGCAAAAATGTAGGGGTTCACAAGATACAGCCCTCAGTGTGAGCTGCAGTCTCCCTTCTTCCCGCCTCTTACATTTTTTTCTTTTAGGTTCTGAAACCTTTTTTTTAATGGTTTCTGCCTTCCTAGATTTTTTTTATTGTTATGATTTGGGGAGATTTTTAAAAATTTTTCTTTTGCTAAGCAAGTCACTGAATTGGTTGTGCCCCCCACCACCACCACCACCCATCTCTCCCTGTCACCTGCTCGGGCCACAGACACACGTTCCCAGAGACAGACATACACGACACGCAGACACAGCCCCCTGAGAGTGCCCCCGAGTCCAGGCCGCGCTGCCCACAGCGCCCGGGCAGCAGGCGGAGCCCTGGCCCGTCTGCGCGGCCCCGAGGCAGGTGCGAAGCCAGAGAAGTTTTTTGTTTTGTTGGGGGGGGGGGTGTTTCAGGATGGGAGTAGGAGTGGGGTTGAAATGGGGGCGACGCCATTTTCTCTTTATTCTTATCGAGATTACTTTAGGCTCTCAATGACAAAGCCACGGCAGCAGCGACGACAGTAGCCTTGGGCCTACCCGCTCGCCCACTCGCCCGCCCGGGCCCTGGCTCGCCCGCCGCCGCAGGATCCCAGATCAGAACATACTGCTCTTCACTAAGGCGGCTTTGGCACCGTTGGGTCTTTGGAGCGAAGATAGGACGCTGGCGAAGGGCCCCCCGAGTGAATCCGGGATGGAGGTGATGGGGCCGGGGCCCGGAGCCCAGCCTTGTCCGGGGCCCCCAGCCGCAGCCAGGCCTCCTGCCGCCGCCGCCGCCGCCGCCGCTGCCGCCGCCGCCGCTGCCGCCGCCGCCGCCGCTGCGCCGCTCTTGCCGGGTTCGCCTCCCGGGCCCCCGGGCCCCGCCGCCCCGGGGGCTCCTGCGGGGCTGGGCCCGCCGCCGCCGCCGCCACTGGCCCCACAGCTGGGCGTGGGGTTGGGGTTGGGGCCCGGACCCCCAGTGCTGTCCGGGTCAGTGCTCTTGGCTTCTTTGCTCTCGTCGTCCCGGGACGAATCGGACTTCTTTCCCGAGGAGCCGTTCTTAGCCGCTGCTGCTGCGGCCGCTGCTGCGCGCTCCTGCTTGCGAAACTTGGCGCGGCGGTTCTGGAACCACACCTGACCCAGAGGAGAGGCGGCGAAGCAGCGGGAGAAAGACACAGGACAGGAAAAGGCGGGTTAGGACGGCACACGTTCGGTTTCAGTTTGCTTTAAACTCCAGGCGCCGCGGGTACCCCTCATGCGCATCCAGCCCACCGAGTTGGCCCCCACCCCTTTGTTGCTTGTGCATCTTCAGAGAAACTTTCTTAGAGTGAGCTGAGCAAGCCAGGGAAACAGGGGCCTGCAGGTGAGGTACGAAGGCCGCAAGTCCCAGAAAGGCCCTAAAATAGAAGCCCTTACTTTGGCAGACCTTTGCTCAGTCTATTTCTTGAGCTGCCTCACCAGGGAAACAGGGGCCTGCAGATGAGGTACGAAGGCCGCAAGTCCCAGAAAGGCCCTAAAATAGAAGCCCTTACTTTGGCGGACCTTTGCTCAGTCTATTTCTTGAGCTGCCTCAAACTCCCCATCGCCCCTAGGCCTCAGGTCTAAAGTTAAACTCTAACGGTAGAAGGAGGAGGGGGTCTCTGGGTTGGGTCCTTGCTGCGCATCCTGGCCTTGGGGCCTGGAGAGGCGTGCAGCGGCGCGCACTGTGCCTCCACTGGGGGATTCACCTGGAGAGGGGCCTTGGCCAGCTCGTGAGTGCACCTCTGTCCCTAAAAGTTCAGCATACGCCGTGCCTCTGACCTTCATAGAGTCACAGCCCCTTTGCGAATCGGATGCAAGTCATAGTTCCTGGGAAAATGCTCTTACACCGAGGGCTCCAATTCAAAATCTCTTGCATTCGGAAGCATTTGGCAAACACTACTTATAATACGGGGGTAAAGTCTGCACTCTTGCCGCAGGTCACTTCCCGAATGCCTTGCAGTGCTGGCTGCGGTGGGAAACACTTTGTCACTGTGACCATACAGCCAAGAGAGAGCGCCCTAACCTTTCCTCGCTTGCAAGGCCCCTCCAGCTTGGTCTCCCTACCCAACCCTGGGCGTCGGGCCCTGGGCGTCGGGCCCTGGTCGAAAGGCCCGGGGATTTCGAACCTTTCGTAGTACGTCTCGCTCCCCAGTCCACCGCATCCCTCCCGGGCTGGGTGCGGCTAAACCGGGTAGTTTTCCGGACGCGCATACCTGGACTCGCGCCTCAGTGAGGTCGATCTTCAGCGCCAGCTCCTCCCGGGTGTAGATGTCAGGGTAGTGCGTCTCCGCGAAGACCCTCTCGAGCTCTTTGAGCTGCGCACTCGTGAAAGTAGTGCGGATGCGCCGCTGCTTGCGCTTCTCGTTGAGGCCGCCGTGGTCAGTGAAGAGTTTGTAAGGAACTGGGGACAACAGAGGGGACAGAGTGTGAGCAAAAGGGTCTGGAGTGCGCGGGCCGCGGAGCCAGAATGTGGGGACTTCAAGGTCAGGTGTCACTGGAGCCGCCACCGACACCGGAGCGGGAGAGTGGCCGAGAGGAGCTGCGGAGAAAAACCGAGCGAATTAGTTCTGTGCAGAAACAGGGGCGCAAACTTCGGACTTGGGCGAGGTCCCTCGTGGCACAGGAGCCTTTGGGTGGGTTGAGACAGAGCATTAGAGATTGCTGAGGTCCGGGACAAGGGTTAGAGTTTTGATGAGGAGTGGGAAAAAAAGAGAGAGGAAAAAAGTCCGAAAAACATCAGTCGAAATATCAGGGAGCCAGAGAAGAAGTTACCGAACAATCTCACTGTTTGAACTTTCAATTCTCATAAGCTGACCCGGCCCCAAAGTTGGGGGAAAGTGCTGCAAAGAAATAATAAAGAATAATCATAAAAATGACCAGCCAAAGAGGTGTGAGCCGCTCTCAGTTCTTTAAAGAAGAGACACTGCCAGTAATGAGCTTTACTCTTTGTTATTTAATTATTTTCTAAGCTTTACGTCTCATCGCAAAGTAAATAAATTATGCCTATCATTTTGGCAGCTTAAGATAATTTTGTTGGCGGTTCGGGTGTGACTAGGATAGTGTAACCCTGTAAGTGAATTACCCCTCCCTGCAATCGCTTCTAACGTGATAAATTCTTTCATTTGTGTAAGCAAATTTCGTTTGGTAAATACTAAACACATTTCCATTTTCAAATGCAATCAAGGCTTCCTATATACGAGCGGAAAGGCAGCTTCCTCCACTGAGAAAGCTGGCGGTCCTTACCTGCGGCGTACGGACTGCTCTGGTGGTCCCTGAGGGTGCCGAGGCTGCAGGATCCCGGCGTGAGGGACGGGCAGCCGGACGTGGCCCCAAAAGTGGTCCTTATCGGGTTATACTGGAAGCCACTGGCCTGGCTGCAGGAACTGAAGTCAGCATAGGCTGAAGCCAGGCTCGAGGTGTCCATCCCAGCCATACAGGACTCGTAGGCAGAGGAATTGAGGTAAGAATATTCCATTTTATACATTGAAAAGGCTCTGAATGGCTCAGCCAAGTGGAAAAATGAAATCAAAGATGGGTATGGAGAAGGTGGCTGGAGTGGGGAGATGTGCACAGCTCAACGCCTGTCTCCAAACTGGCCTCCTTACTACCAGCAGAGCCTAGTTTTATGAAAAAGCCTCCTATGAGATGCCTTGTCTGAGGTCTCTAGAGCATATAGTCCTCATAATAAACTTGGCTCTTTCCACTTGGACAATAGCAAAGCGGTTGGTCTTATTGCTGGCGCTTTTTACATGACAATAACTCATCCGTCTATTGGGCTGGCACTGGGGAACTGAGCTGTCCAACCTCCCTATCATTGATTCCTGCATCTCTAATTAGAATTTAATACCACACCATTACGCACTGAGCCCCTGATCCTCCCTTCTAACCAGCTCCCTGCCCTTTAATTCAATCACACTACTTGGAAATAATGAAAGTTGGGTGACGATTCTCCCTGATCCAATTTCCCCGAGCTTTTAAGCCTTTTTAACTGATCATATACCTTAGGCATAAATTGAGATAGTGTGTGTGTTTTCCCCCTTCTTCGTCCTCTTTCCGCCCCCCCTCCTCAGTTAAGGAGAAGAAACCTTGATGTCATAGAAAACCTGTTTTGTAAGAGCGTTACACGCTCAATTTAACAACAAGCCTACCCCCCGAAGTGCATGAAATGTTATAAAGAACTGGGACATTGGCAAGACTCAGGCGCCCTGTAACATAGAGTAAGTGGGCCAAGGGGGTTTATGTGAACGATAAGCGAATTTCTTTAAAATACACCTGGTAGAGGGGGTGAAAAAAAGAGCATCTTATAAATTGCATTTCTTGTCGGGATTTAATATGCTTTTCTAGAGACTCAGCTTACACACGGCCTCTTAAAAAATAAAAGAACATCGCTCTTGAATGTAAAACATCTGGATTCTCAACCGATGGTTTCTTCGCGTTCATTTCTGTCTTTCTGCCCTAGCGCGAGGTTTGCATTTTGTTGGTTGGGAGGTTCTGTGCGGTTGTTCGTTTTAATTTCACCATAACTAGCGAGCGGGCTTGAAATGTCCCCAAATGTATCTCTTCCACTCCTCGCAGGCGCTCTCCCTCTTTTTTTTTTCTTTTTTTTTTTTTCCGCCTCCACTTTTGCAAGTGCCCACAATCCCCCCACAGACCCGGGGCTTTGAACGGAGCTTTGCTGTCTTTAGGTTCTCTGACTGCAGTGAGCAAAATCCTCACTCTTTAAATGCCCAGGCTCCAGGTAGGGCACTTTTCTTGTCCAGCTCCTCGGGCTCTTGGGTGCTGGCAGCGAGGCACAAACAAAGAAGTGAGACGTGATTTGTGGACCTCGGTGGCCCTATGATTTAAGCAGAGGATAATTTTCATTTGGTTCGTTAGGCTCTAGCAGAATAAGGGAAACTATTTCATTAAATCCTTCCTCTCGGTGGACAAGAGGGGGAATGCTTAGTTGAATCGCCGTGTGGTGTAAACAAACCCTGGATATTTTATATGAATTAAATGTGTAGATAATTAGTTTTATTGCATTCATTACCCCCTTTATGTGCTCTGTAACAAGTCAGTAATTAAAGTAACAAACTCATAAAGTCTTTATAGGGGCATTTAGGCGTTCAGTGTTTGCCAAACTAAGTGGTTTAATTCGATGCTAGTGCCGGGGAGTGGATGGGCGCCCGCTCTCCGCTGCCACCGTGTTTTATTGCGCACTAAACTGCAGCGGACGCGATAATGGATTAAACAGGGACAACCGCCCCCCAGCCCTGTGCTCCTCCGCTGGGTGAGTTTCAGGCTAGTCTCAGGTGATGGCGCGTCCTCTGGACGTGAGGAAGCTCTACTTACGGGAGTGCAGGCAGAGGGACCCGCAGAGGATCCTGCTGATAGTTTTATGGGGAGGGCTGATAGTTTTATTGCAGTTGTATGTTGTACAATGCGTATTTGATAAAGAAGGGCCCTTGGTGGCCAGTGTGCACTTTTTTGTGCACGGGGGTGAAATGAAAATAAATGTGTACAAGGTTTTACTGCGGCGGGAAACAAATTGCAACTCTCTAAATGGTTTCTCTTTATGGTCACCAGACAAGAGGAGAAAAGAGATGCAAACATCTGTCTTCAGTCTTCTAAACCTAAAGGCCAGCAAAGACGGATGCGAATCCGAGTGTTATTACAGTGGGGATTTGTCTTTATTTATCCCGCTCTCATGAATATGAATCTGCATTTGGACCGGGAGGTGGCCGTGCGCCTCTGGACGCTGCGCTTGCAATTATCCCACCCTCGCTTATCCCCTCACCCCCTTTAAGGTTGTCAAGCACAGCCTGTGATTATCCAAGGTTCTGGAATTTCTCGGACTTTGAAAGGGGAGGGTGCTTCCCGGTTTTCCGAAAGCGACCCCGGCCCCCAGGCCCGCACTCGGTGGATGTGGATTCGGGGAGCCGGGCCTGAGTGGCACCCCTTAGCCCACCCCACCCCACCCACGCCCGCTTAGGTGAGGTGGGGTTTAAGAGCGTTTCTCTGTAGAATGGAATGACGTGGGGGGTGACCGCGAGGCTATGCGTTTTGGCTTCAAGGCCCGCGCTTGGCAATAACCAGGCTCACACCCCTCTTGGCGCCACGCCTCGGTGCACCCGGAGTTGTGTCTCCGCCGGGAGTAGAGTGCGCGTGCTCCGCTCAGAAAGCTCCATTCCCGCCCGGCGCCACCGGGCCTACGCCCGAGTCGAGTGCAGGCAATTCCACCTTGGGTCCTAATTGGCACAGTCCCCAGGTCCTAAAGCCTTAGGGGCGGAAGCGGGCCGCGGGCCTGGAGTGTACAGGGAGCTGGGAGGAACAAGGTTTATTTCGGTAGCTTTTGAGGATGCTCTTGGATGATGATGTAGAACTTTGGGAATTTGTCGGTGCACAGAGGCAGTTCCTGTGCCCAGGGGACTTTCGGGGTGGGGAGTACGGTTTGCAGCTAAGGGGAACTAGTGTTGACTAGGCGTTTGAAGATGACACCGGGAGAAGCCAAAGGAACTGGAGGAGGACTCTGCCAAAGGGCCGGGGCAAGAGAAATACAAGGCCGCAGGTGGTGCCCGCAAGGGCTGGCGAGGAGCAGGCGCGGCGGGGGCCAGTGCTGGGCACTGCCTCGCGCTCCCCTCTACCCCTCGCCCGCTCGGGTCTCCCACCGGCCTTGGGTCCCCGCCTCCTGCGATCCTCCGCGCCAGCCCGCTCCCAGGTGCTGGGGCCGGCCCCGGTCCCCCTCCAGGCGCCCCCTGGTGCCCGGCTTCTCCCGGTCCCGGTGCTGTGAGCCTTCTCTTTATACCAGGAGACCTTTCAGCGCTGGGACCGCACGGTCGAATGAGCAAATGCGCTTGACTTCATTTTCCCCTTTGTAGGTCTTGTAGGTTTATTTTGTTCTGTGTCACCGTCCCTCTGCCCACCCCCACCATCCCTGACCGTCATCCCCTTTGCCTGTCTTTTGTGGCCCAGGGTCCTGCTTCTGCTCGGAAGATGAAAGGCGTGTGGGGCCAGGCCGGAGCCCCAGCCCCAGCGCCTTGTTTTGTTGGAGTTGTGCTTTCTACACGCGAGCTCTCCCCTAAAAGTTGTACCAAATGGTTAATTTAATTATTCCAACTATAGACCAACTGCTTCAGCAGCCTCCACCACGCGTCTGGGAGGAAAAAAGAAACCATCTATAAGAAATAATCTAATAAAAGTGAAGTGTAGAAAAACCCCTCCTGATTTTCAACCGGCACAAATAGAATTAGAGCTTCAGCATCCTTTTCCCAAACAGACCTTTTGTCCAGATCACAACTTCAGCCAACCAGCAATGTGTACAGGGCCTGCTATTTATTTTAATAGAGGCGGGTGGATAGCGAGATGGATTGATAGGTAAATGGCCGCATGGATAAATGGATGGTTGATCCATCTTCCTCTGACTTTCTTTTCTTAATATGTGTACACGGTTGGGTTTTTTTTTTCCTGCTGATTTTTTTGAATCAATAATGGAAAGGCATTGCTATGTGGTAAAGGGGAAAAAAAAGAAGCTATTTAAAGCACAAAAAAGGGAAGAGGCTACCAGCATATACACCATAAGAAAAAAAATGTTTACACGCTACCCAATACCAAATAAAAAGGTTGAAAGTTTAAAAGAAACTTTTCTTTGCCATTCATAGGACGGTTTCCTTTTCTTCTTCTTTTTTTCCTTGAAAGTCAGAAAGAATGTTAGAAGACAAGGAAACAAAACAGCAAACAAAATGCCATTGTATTGTAGTAGCAATTCATGGGAAAATGCTTGTCAGCCTCCTAATGCCTCACTCCTAGGAGGCTGTTTTACCGCAGGCGAAGCACAATAACATGGGGATGAATAAAATATTAAATACCAGTGAGAGTTTCAGAGGAATTTTCTTTTTGATTGCTTCATTTGAGGTGCATCCAAATTATTGCAGCCCAGTGAGGCCACTGACTGGTAAAGACTCAACTTAGAACCAGCAGTTCTCTCAACCAGAGAAGCAAAAGGCAAGATTTGTTCTTGGGTTTCTCCAGGAAAGTTTCTGAAGGCAGCAGCCTTTCCCACTCACCTGCACTGAAACAATAACCTAGACTGATTTTATTGAGGCACCATTTCCCTAAAACATAAAGCAAAGCAACCACAGCATCTCCAAGCACAAAGATCCACCCATATAGACAGTCTCCTAACATTTCAGAATTTTCACATTTCCCATTTGCCTAGCAACCATAATACACATGTTTCATAATAGAGACTCTTTGTATCTCTGGTAACTAACCTTTTGGCACTGAGAGGCTAACAATTATTAACTGATTGACAATAGTGTATTCAAAGCCATTAACACAGTGCTTGGCACCTGGAAAGAATCCAGTGAATGTTAGCTACTAGTATTATAATCATGATGATGGTGATATTGGTAGAGTCCCTTTGAATTGCATATTAAACACTTGACTTTGGAGTTTAGACAGTGCACAGACACTGTCTTTCCTATTGCATGTTTATAATACCTGTGCAAGAGGGTAGACAAATCAAAGAGCAGGTGCTAGGATATCAAATAGGAGAAAACAAAGCAATCAGGCAGAAAACTTCCATCTTTTAGGAACTTCCTGGAAGGCATGTGTGTATACAAATTAATTATATGTTTTGTCTTTCATTATACACAGTATTTATGCATGTAGCACTAATGTGATACTTTACCCCTATATATAAATATTGTATGCTCAGAGTCATGCCACTTTAAAAGGCATTTACCTTGGTTTAGCTGTGTGGATTTGGTTTGGAGCTTTATGTGGTGGTGTTTCTGTATTTGAACTAATTCAGAGTCACCTTATGTGTAAGTTCTGTATAGATGATGGGGTACAGATCCCCAACATCCATCCTTTTAAGGACATCATGGAAGAGCCCACTCTACTCTCACTCTCCCCTCCATCCCCCACCAGTGCTATGATTAGCAGAAGGGGCTGCCTGTTACCTTTTTTGCAGGAGTTTGGTTAATAGTGGTAACATCTGCTGGGCTGGTGGTGGGGGAGACATGGGGCATTTGATCAGAGGCACAGATGTAAAAGTGACATCTGCTTGTAACAAAGAAAGGAGAAGCAAAATTAAATTAGGCAGGGAGGCCTCTCTGTCTGAACCAAAAAAAAAAAAAAAAAAAAAAACCTATTTGAAAAAGGAGGGAAAAAAACAATCATGAGCCCTGACCAAGCTTGCAGGGTACAGAAGAGCACTTGAGAAGAGTACCATGCTTTTCTGCACCAGTTATTCTGCCAGAATAACCAGACTAGCAACATCCTAAAGTAGCAATGTCCTGAGACCTTGAAAGCATCTTTTTTTATGCTCCAAAAAAGGGCAGGTGAGATTATCCTTCTCAGCTGAGCAATGTCCCAACCTTTCTGAGTGTAGCATGGGTTGAGAAATCATTTTCAGATTGAAGACAAGAAGAGGGTAAGGACAAAGGCTTCTAAGGTTAATAATATCCCAGTATATTTTGGGATGAATTTAGGCAGAAACAAATTTTTATTTCATAACTATATGAAAACTCCTACTACCAACTGCTAAGAATGAGACATTTTTACTGGGCTTTTATGTATGCTTAAAAAACTGTATTTGGCACTTCAAACCTACGTGGTGCCTTACATAGAGCTTAATGGAAGGAGGGGGCATAGAGAGACAATATGCTCAGCATCTTCCCAAAAATTGTTCTAGGAAACCACACATGTTACAAAGGGGCATTTCTCTTTTTTTCCCCTATAATGATCTACATTTCTCCAAGTGGAACAGATTATGATAACTTTACATAAATTAATTTCACAATGATAACAGAAACCACCGGACCAGATTCCCTTAGCTTCTTATTTCCCAATCTATAAACCAGTTGACATCTGCACCCACTTGCTCCTCTGTTTCGCTCTGCATGCAGAAGGGGAGCCTATTCTAACCCAAAGCCAGTCCCTCCACCATGTTTTGGGGTCCAGTCTCTTCGACTGGCTCAGGGACCTTACCCTGTTTATTGCCGCATGGATCTTCAAACTCTCATGCTCATCTGGACGTACCCTGCTGTTATCCAAACACATCCAATTTACACTCATACTAAAAACCAACCAATGCACACTATTTTCTTTCCTTGCTAAACTCCCCAATACCACCACTGATCTCCCTTCTCCTGTTTACAGTCAAGCATCTTGAAGTTGTCTCTTCTCACTGTCTTTCTTTCTTTTTTTAAAAACTTTATTATTATTATTATTAGTTACAGATGTACAAAACAATGCAATAGTTATCTTTTTCACCTCTTACAAAGTGATTACCCCCTCCTCCCTCTCCCCCTCCCCTGTCCTCCCATCCCTGCTATCATACATAACTATTCCAATTCTATTGACTCCATCCCCATACTATATTCCACATCCCATGACTATATATGTGTTAAATTATAGTTGTCATATAATATTATTCAGTGGCAGCTTCAGATGTACAACGCAGTGGTAAGGCCACTACACTATCCATGAAGTGGTCTCCCTGACAAGACGTGAGTCCTTCTGATCCCTTAAAAAAAAATATTTGCAACCTTATTGATTATACTCCCTAAGCTGTCTCTTCTGTCTCTGCAGTTGTATTATAGTTATCAGTTTGTGTTGCCTCGTCCCTTCCCCTTCTCCCTCATGCCCATCCCCATCCCATCTAGCCCTCATCAGTTTTTTCTTTGAGTCTCTAAGACTATTTCTGTTTACATTGCTCATTTATTCAGTTGTTTAGATTCCATATGTAAGTGAGATCATATGGTATTTGTCTTTCTCTGACTGACTTATTTCACTTAACATAATGTTCTCTAGGTCCATCCATATCGTTGCAAATGGTACAATTTCTTTCTTCTTTATAGCGGAGTAATACTCCATTGTGTAAATGTACCACAGGTTCTTAATCCAGTCGTCTACTGATGGGCATTTCGATTGATTCCAAGTCTTAGCTATTGTAAATAGCGCTGCAATGAACATAGGGGTGCATATATTTTTTTCAAATTAGTGTCTTGGGTTTTTCAAGATAAATGCCTAGGAGTGGAATTGCTGGGTCAAAAGGTAGTTCCATTTCCAGTTTTTTGAGATACCTCCATTCTGACTTCCATATGGCTGCACCAATCTGCAGTCCCACCAACAGTGCAGCAGGGTTTCCTTTTCCCCACAGCCCCGCCAGCACTTGTTGTTTGTTGATTTATTGATGATAGCCATTCTGACTGGTCACTGTCTTTATTTCTTAACTTCTCAATTACTCCATAGCTTCCTCCAATATGGCTTTCACCATCTGCACACAAATTTAACATCACTCAATAAAATCACCAAATCCATTGAGGACTTTCTGGGCCTCAACTTACTTGAATGTATCAGACACTAGGGCTGCTTAACAAATATTTCCAGTTCTTCCCATGTCTGGGTATACAGTAGGATTTCATTTCCCTATGCCCAAGAAGTTAGATGTGGCCATGTGACTTGCTTTGGCCAATGAAAATTGAATGGCAGTATAAAGTGTGACTTCCAGGTGGAAGCCTTAAGAATTAGTGTCCAGTCTCTACTCTCTTTCTTTTGCCCTGTTCAGTGGCAGCTGACAGAGCTTGGGTGATGGCTGCTCTGTCAGCCTGAGTTTCAGAGTAAGGGTGACATAAAACGAGGTCCTAGCAGATCCATAATGGACATGTAGTTTTTTAGAGTGTCAGAGATGAATTCTGAAAGAGGTGACGACATCTATGCTGGGTACTAAAGGATTATTAGAATTGAGCAAATAAAATGATGGTGACATGGATAAAGAATTAGAGGCATAGGAATCAGTGATAGAGTCCCAAGCCAGAGAGAACATGGCGTGTTTGGGAATCTATAAATACTTCAGTTTAGCTTTTTGTTAGAGCAGGTGAGATGGTACTGGCACATAAGGAAGGGTTTGACAAGATAGAAGTTAGAGATAGGCTGGAGTCAGGTCCTATGGAACTATGGACACTGTGTAGTATGATTTGGGGGGAGGATATGCGGGAACAGGGGAGCCAAGTAATAAATTAAGAGACTGTGGCCCTATTCTAGGCAAGAAATGATGGATACCTAAGCACAGAGAATAGCAATGCAGGATAGAGAGAAGTAAAGGGATTCAAGAGATGTTAGAGAAACAGAGTGTAGGCAGGCAAAGTACACAATTCTTCTCCCCAGTGGTGGAATTTCAGGGGGTCCAAGAGGATACCTCAAAACAAAAACACTCTCCCATATCTGCTGGCAAGGTCTTCATTTCTGTAACTTGAGCGTAGAGATCCTCATCAACACTCTTACTTCTCTGGATTTGGTAGCCTTCATGGTGTCAACCATCCATTCATTCACTCATTCAATCCATAATTATTAAATACCTACTATGTCCTAGAAATCTGCACTTTAGAGTGCAGTGCTTCAGATATTGTCCTAAAAGCTGACTTTTAGGACAACCCAAAGATGGTGGGCTTCTGAGTGGCGGGAGAGCCCCTGAACTGAAGGGAGAGAGTACAACATGGGGAGTTTGGACACTGAATTTTCAGGGTCTAGAACTGCACACTGGACTGGCCACCGGACATGTCACTGCTCAATTTGGGCAAAGACCTTAATTGCCTCAGATACTGGCTAAGAGTCTGTTTAGTAGCCCTTTTAAGTCCTAATAGGCTGTTAATTGATGTTTTTTGTTTTGTTTTTACCTGAGAACCTCTTCTATGTGAAGAAAGAACATAAGGGACAATGTTTTAGTGGGAAATTGGAGGAGGAATTTAGAGGTTAGGGAAGAGTGCAATATGGAGAATAGAAAAGAGGAGAGGGATTGTCCTCTGTTCCTCCATCCTTTGTATTAAGGTTTTAGGGTATTGTGTGTTATTCTTCCTGGGACTATTTTCAAATGAAGATACCAACAAGCCAGGTATCACAGAGAAAAGAAGCACTGGTGGTGAAATAACACGTATTCTAGAAGTGTGAGGATAGCTATTCTAAGTGATACTTCCCTATATCATTCCTGTCACACTTAGTAGGTATCCATTTCCTCTACCCACAAGGAAAGCGTGCCCAGATCCAGTGAGTTGAGGGCTCTGTGTTGCCTCTGTCATACACAGAATTAGTTTCAATAACACAGTCTTGCATTTGAGTCAGCCCCAGGAGCCAAATGAGAGACATGTTGGGAACACTGGAATCATTCACTATCTTAAACTGTTCAGCCTTGAAATACTATTTAAAATGCATGAGAACTCTAAAACTTCTAATAGTATTTTCCTTTCTGGTTTTCCAAAAGATCCTGTTGTTGTTTGTTTCCATAGTTTTGTTTTACTTAGGAAGTTTGTGGGGTTTGCCAGTAATATGCTGCAGCATCATGCATTTTAATGTGAATTTCAGCTGATTCAGAATTTAGAAGCAAATATAATCCAGTACTCAGGGACAGGCACCATGTGTCCTAGACCTCAGGAGCCAGAAGACAATAAAATGGTTACAGTGATGCATGTTTGTAGTATTTCCCCAGTTGGATATAATGGAGAATATTAATTATGTTTTTAAACACGCAGCATTCCTTCTTTCTTTCTCTCTCTCTTTCCCTCCCTCCATCCCTCCCTCTCTCCCTCCCTCTCTCATTTGTTTATTGTCCTAATTTACAAAGCAGCCTAGAGAATTATGATGCTGAGAGTTGTAATCACAAACTCACTCTTAACTTTCTTGCTTATTAATAAATCTTTACTATTTGAGATTGGGCTTGAAGAAAAGGAGGAGGAAGAGAAATGTTTAAGAAGACTCAGGGAGGCTGCTAGGAGGGAATTAGGACATAATAATGGACCAAACAGCATATTAAGTCTCACAAGAGACCACAGAGCGGAGACCAACAGCTTTAACCCAAACCACAGGGAAACCTCTTGAATGAACAGTGCTAACCGCTGAGAGATGAGCCATAAAGCACCAAACAACCCCAGGGTGGGGCCAGAAGGTATCTGAGTTGAAGCCAGAGACTGGGTTTCTTGAGCTTGCCTTGGCCAAGCCTGCATTTTGGGGCCAAATTCCTTATTTAGCAGCTATTGGGCAGCAATCGTCCCACCATCTGCTGAAACTCCCTTATACGGGAGGGAGTCACTGATTCTACCCCCCTGGTCTCTGTGCACGGAGAGGGGACAGCAAAAGCCCTCCAACGGAGATTAATGACTCTCTTGGGGTATGGTCAGACTGCAGCACACTGCACCCAGCATGGGGAGAACTGTGAAGGGGCCAGAGCTAGCCCCCAGTGACTTCTTCCTGTTTTTATTAATTATTTTTTCCTTTTTCAAAGTAGTAAATATCTATAATAGAAAATGTTACAATACATATTCCTAAAAAAGAGATAAATACTTTAACTTTCTTACATAACTTTTCAATCTTTTTTTTCCATGTATAAAACTATATTTTTTTAAAAATGGGAAACATTCTCTATGGACTGCTTTGTAATCTTTTCCCCTCGATGATATATCATGAACATCGTCTCATATCATGAAGTATTCTTCTAACATATTTTATGGCTATATGGCATCACACTGCATGGTAAGCCACAGTTTAATTAGTCAGCTCTCTTCTGTTGGACATTTAGTTTGTTTTTGTTTATTAAAGCATATTAGAAAACACTGCTCTGGACACCCTATTTGCTAAATCTCTGTGCATACCTACATGGCTTGCTTAGAATTAATTCCTAAAAGTGGAATTCCTTGATCAAAGAGGACACATTAAAAAAAAAAAATCTTTGGTTAAGCGCTGGCTTGGGAAGCCAGCGGCCCCGGTTCAGGTCCCACATAGGAGGGCCAGTGACACTGCCCTCAAAAAAAAAAAAAATCATTAAAAAAAAAAAATCTTTGGACACACATTCCTGGTTGCAAAATTGCCTACCAGGAAGGTGGTGCCAGTTTACATTAGCAGAGCAGAATAGGATAGTATCTGCTTTCCCAAACTCACCAACATTGGGTAGTACAGCAAAGAAATTTTGTCCACTTCTCTTCCTACTGTGCTATTACAAATGAGCAAGGCTTCTTAAGAAAGAGGAGAGGCTGCCTACAGAAACCAGAGTGCCTATGCAAAAGAAGGAAATCAGGCATGGCTAACTTTTAAGGACAACAGAGACCTGTAAGAATAGACTTAAAATGTCAAAGTCTAGCTTTATTTAAAAAATAAAAATCCAATGATGACAAAGAGGCCTTTTTCTTATATTTAGAACTAGATGGGAAAAGGGACAAACTCACTACTTGGGGACAGATTTTTTTTTAAATGTTGAGAAATAATAAAGAAAGCTCAATAAAACTCCCAATTTTAATTCTATTTTTTTTCTATCAAAGAGAATGAGCTTCAGAATCGAAAGGATAAGTGTGAACATAAGGGACTGGAACCAGAGCCCCATGTAGTCAGAGTGATGGGAAGGGTCTTGACCACTTTAAGGCCTCTATCCTGGGGGCCCACGGGAACTTGCCAGTGAAATCACCAAATGGTGATTACGGGTTTTGTGGAATCATGGAGGATGTAAGGGGAATGAAAAGACTGCTCTTCTGGCAAACACTTCAATTTTCAGAAAGGGAAGGAAAGTGGGTTCTGAAAACAGCAAATTTACCTGTTTAAACAAATTTTTAGCAGTTTTACCTGAAAACAGGTAAAATCCTTGATTGAATTAAAAAAAATTATTATGAAAAATTTCCCACAAATACAGAGAACAATATAAAGGAAGCATCATGAACCTCTCATCCAGATACAAGAAGACCGAGCAGCTACATGGTCAGTCTTGTTTCACCATCCCCACCCCACCCCCAACCCCACCATCTGACACCCATTGCTTTCCCAACTAGGTTGTTTTGATGTAAATCTAAGACATTGTATCATTTCTTCTTTAAATATTTCAATATTATCCCTAATATTATCCCTAATTCTTTTCTTAAAATAGATAACCATAGTGCCATTATCACACCAAAAATTACTAAATACAATATCCTTATATCTTCCAACTATCTGGTATGCGATTTCCCCTGATTGTCTCACAAAAAAATTTTTTTAATTGGTTTGCTTGAATCAGAATCAAAACAAGATTCATACTTGCATTTGTTTTTTATGTCTCTTAAGTCTCTTATTTGTTTATTATTTTTTAATTATTTATTTATTTTTATATTTTTTATTAATTTCAGGTGGACAAAGCTATGTAATAGACAGTTAAACCCCTCATACAGTGATAACTCACCCCCAAACTACTACCCCTCTGACATCTTATATAGCTGTTACAATACCTCGACTATCTTCCTTATGTTGTACTCCATATCCTATGATTATATATACCTATATATTTAGTTATAGTTGACATTCAACATTATTCTACTTCAGCTTCAGGTGTATAGCGCATTGGTCAGGCATCTACACAGTCTATGACATGATCCCTCTGATAAGTCCAGTGCCCATCTGGCATCTTACATGATCTTTACAACATTGTTGATTATATTCCCTGTACTGTATTAACTACTAATTTGTATTTCTTTTCTTTTTTTTTTTAAAGATTTTATTGGGGAATTGGGGGAGGGGAACAGTGTTGGGGAATCGGGGAAGGGGAACACACAAGTTGCTGTCCTTTTAGTTTTCAGTCTAGTTGTGGAGGATGTTGCTTCATTGGCCCATGTTGGTATTATTGTGCTCTTCCTGGGTGAGGCAGTTGCTCGCCGGCCATTGGACAGCCGCTCACGGTGGCTCACGGCAGCTCATGCCAGCTGCCAGCCACTCACGATAGCTCATGGCAGCCCACTGCAGCAGGTGCTGCAGGTGCTGGTGACTCATGGCAGCCCAGCTCCAGGTAGAGCTGTTGTTCACCATCTTAGCTGTAGAGGATGCACTGTCACTGGCCCATGTGGGATTTGAAACAGGGCCCTGCTGCTCAGAGCTTTCATCCCAAGGCAACTCTTAACCAACATGCCACTTGACCAGCCCATAATTTGTATTTCTTAATGCCCTCATCTTTTTTACCCTACCCCCAACCCCATTCCCATCTATCACCCAGATAGATCTAGTGCCTATCTGGCACCATACTTAGTTATTACAATATTATTGACTATATTCCTTAGGCAATACCCTACATTCCCATTACAATTTCTTTTTTTTTTTAATTGGGGAATTTGGGGAGGGGAAAAGTGTTGGGGAATTGGGGAAGGTGACCAGCCAAGTTGCTCTTAATCATCTTTGTAGAGGGTGGAAGTTGCCATCTGGCTTCCCATCGGCAGCTTATGGCCTCTAAGCCCCATGACTATTTCTTGATCCCTCCCCCTTTTACCCATTCTTATTCCCCCTCCCATCTGAAAGAAGTCCCTCTAAGATTCCGTGTAATACTAGTTTGGTGGTGATGAACTTCTTCAGCTTTTTCTTGTCTGGGAAGCTCCTTATCTGTCCTTCAATTTTAAATGACAGACTTGTTGGGTAGAGTAATCATGGTTGTATGTCATTGCTTTTCATCACTTGGAATATTTCCTGCCACTCCTTTCTTGCCTGTAAAGTTTCTGTTGAAAAATCAGCTTCCAGTCTTATGGGGGCTCCCTTGTAGGTAACTAACTGCTTTTCTCTTGCTGCTTTTAAGATTCTCAATTTGGGCAG
Source organism: Aselliscus stoliczkanus (assembly GCA_033961575.1). NCBI lineage: Eukaryota > Metazoa > Chordata > Mammalia > Chiroptera > Hipposideridae > Aselliscus > Aselliscus stoliczkanus. The sequence goes on along the minus strand of CM066734.1, from coordinate 67,511,254 downwards.
GAGAGGAGAGAGGGGTAGTCACTTTGTAAGGGTTGAAAAAGATAACTATTGCATTGTTTTGTACATCTGTACCTAATAATAATAATTAAAAAAAAGTTTAAAAAAAAGAGATTATCTCTTTGTATTTAACCTTTGACATTGTAATGATGTGTCTTGGTGTTGGCCTGTTTGGGTCCCATCTTGTGGGACTCTATGTTCTTCCTAGGCTTGAATGTGTATTGCCTTCACCAGATTAGGAAAATTTTCTGTCATTGTTTCTTCAAATAGGTTGTCAATTCCATGCTTTCTCTCTTTTCCTTCAGGTACCCCTATAATGTGTGTGTTGTTATGCTTGAAATTGTCCTGGAAGTCCCTTAAACTCTCCTCAATTTTTTGAATTCTTTTTTTTTTTTCTTTTGCTACTTTATCTTCTACATCACTGACTGGATCTTCTGCTTCATCTAATCTGCTGTTGATTCCCTGTAATATATTCTTCATTTCCATTATTGTATCCTTTATTTCTTTTTTTTTTTAAAGATTTTATTGGGGAACTGGAGGAGGGGAACAGCGTTGGGGAATCGGGGAAGGGGAACAGACAAGTTGCTGTCTTTTTGTTCTTCAGTCTAGTTGTGGAGGACTTTGCTTCACTGGCCCATGTTGATATCGTCATTGCACTTTTCCTGGATGAGGCAGATAGGTCGCCAGCCTCTGGATGGTCACTCACCATGGCTATTAGCAGCTCACTCTGACTGCCAGCTGCTCATGCTGGCTGCTGACCACTCACTGTAGCCTATGGCAGCCCACTGCAGCAGAGGCTGCAGCCTACACCATCACCGGGCCTCACAGCCCAGCTCCAGGAGCTGTTGTTAGTTGTAGAGGGCAGTGTCACTGGTCCTCATATGTGGGATCTGAACCAGGGCCGCTGGCATCCCAAACCAGCTCCTAACCAATGCGCCACTCGGCCGGCCCTGTATCCTTTATTTCTGACTTATTCTTTTTTCTGGTTTCCATCTCCATTTTTATGCTTCCTGCCTCTGTTGAAGTTCTCCCTGAGATCACTGAGCATTCTCATAACCAGTGTTTGTAACTCTTCATCTGATAGATTGCTTATCTCCATTTCACGTAGTTCTCTTTCTGGAGCTTTGTTCTATTCTTTTATTTGGGGCATGTTTCTTTGTTTCCCTATTTTGGCTGCCTCCCTGAGTTGGTTTCTAAGTATTAGGTAGAGCTGCTATGTCTTCCTGTCTTAGTAGAGTGGCCTTATGTATTAGGCGTGCTGTGGGGTTCAGTGGTGCAGTCTTTGCGGTCACCTGAGCCACGTGCTCCAGGTGTGTCCCTTGTGTGGGTTGTGTGTGCCCTCCTCTTGTAGTTGAGCCTTGGTTGATAATTGCATATCAATGTGAGGGACTGACCCTCCCATTGTGAGGACTGGCCTTGACTACAATAGAAGAGTTGTTGTGCAATGGCTCATCCTACAGAGCAGGATGTGCCTTAGCAGGACTCTGAAGCCTTCCCAATCCTCTCCTTGGGTGTGTTGCACTTGGAGAAGGCTAGATGATGCTCCAGCTCGTTTTGAAGCTGGCCACTGGGGGCACCAGTCCCAGTATCACCTTGGAGGAGATCTCCTATAGGTCAAGTTCAGCTACAGCCGGTGTCCTACCTCAGGCCACCCAGCGGGAGCCAGAAAGAAACCTGCAGGTGGCTGCTGCCTGTGCTATGCTTAGAAGCACCTTCAGAGGCCAAGCTTCAAACCAAGGCTGGCTGCTGCTAGTGCTGGCTTACGACATGCTCAAGTCAGGTGCTGCTTATCTGGGTTCCGCAAACCTTTGGGAGACTCTAGGAAAGTCTGCAGCTTGAGCCAAGGCAGGCAGTCTGCATGAAAAAAACACTGAAAGCAGCCTGGTGTGCCTGAAAGTTGGGCAAGGCCAGGTCTCTAATCGCCAGGGCGGGGCGAACAAAGCTCAGAAACTCAGATATAGCGGCCACCTGTGTTCGCAAGCCAGGAAGAGGGAGAGTTCAACAAAGAAACAATGGCCTCCGCCAGCTCCCCCGTCCAGGAGAAAGCCGCTTCTCTAGCCACCGTCCCAAGTCAGACAACTCAGTTCCCACCATTTATCCTTGCCTCCTTTCAGCTACTGCCCCTGTGCTGGAGCTCAGAGCGAGTGACTCCATTGGTGGGTAAGTCCGTGCATGGTCCCTTTATGAGGAGGAACTTTGAGTGCAAGTGCATTCAGTCTCAGTCACAATCTGCGCTGGTTTTCACAACCATGAATTATGGGGACTTATGTGGGCTTCTCTCCCTGGCACTGGAACACTGGGCTGGGACCTCTTGCTCCTCTGGGGGGTGGGGGGACCCCCACAGCTGAAAAAGCCCTTCTGATCTTTAATGGTCACACATGGGTGGAGGGACCAGCCCATTCCATGTCTGCCCTTCCTATCAGTCTGGAGGTGGCTTCTTCTGTGCATTCTTAGTTGAAAGGCTTCAGTTCAGCTTGATTTTAGGCAATTCTCAATAATGATTGTTTTGTAGATTGGTTGTAATTTTGATGTAGTCGTGAGAGAAGGTAAACACAGCGTTTACCTACTACACCATCTTGGTTGTCTCTCTTAAGTCTCTTTTGATATATAGGCCCCTTTTTTTTCTCTTTGCAATTTATTTTAGAAGAAAATAGGTCATATGTGTTATCGAATTACCCACATTCTGGATTTGGCTGATAACTTCCCTATGGTGGCATTTAATTCTAACCCTTATTATTTCCTATAAACTGGTAGTTGAATTTAGAAGTGTTATCAAATTCAGGTTTGATTTCTTAATAAGGATACTTCATAAGGGTGGTGCTGTGTACTTTTTGCACCCTATCAGGAGGTTGGCTGTGTCTCTTTTTATTATATCAGATTTGATCTGTGGGGTGGGAGTGTTATCAGCTGGCATTTTCCATTATACAGTTCCCCATCAGCATTTTACTTAATGGTTTTAGGAATCATTGATTATTGCCTAGATTACATTATTTCATTCATTTAGTGGGTGCAAAATTGTAATGTTCTAATTGCATCATTTTTTGTTGATTTATTAGGTAAAATACTTCTATAAAGAAAACTTCCTTTATCAATATTGGGTACCTATGGTTGTTATGCTAAGATATGAAAAGTTAGGATAAATGCTGAATTATTTTTTTTTTCCTATGAGTTTTCAGAATGAGTTTGTTTACTGGTGCCCTTCAAGGTGGGATATTTTGGTTTTGGTTTTGGGTTGTTGTTTTTTCAGCATTATGAACTCATGGGTCTAAATATATTTTCTGTATTTTCTCTTATTGCAGTAATTATTCTTATTTGTGCTCAAATTATCCAAACTATGAACAGTGGAAACCTCTTCAATTGGTTTCTCAGTTCTTTCGACAGGACCCTAATGGACTTTGATGGCTTCGTTGCTAGCTGGTAGCCGAAATTTCCCAGGCTCATCTTTTATATTTTTTGCCTAGACCTGGTATCAGCCACTTCTCAAAGGAGCCCTGGTTCTTTTTAGTGGGAATTGGTATTAGAGACCACATTGTGGGTCCTAGATTGGATTTGGGAATGAGTGATTTATGAGTATTTGGAAAGGAAGTGATGGTCACTAGACACCAGGGTCTATTTGAATTAAAGTCATCATACATTTATTAAATAAGACATGGCTTATTCTAGATGAGGGAGAGGGAAGGAGGCATAAACAACTGGACATGATATTATGTATAAAGAGCTTTGGGGAAATAAACAAGGCACAAAGTAATTATGCCTGGAGTCAAGGAATAAAGCTTCAGCAAGAAGGTGACATCTGAGCAATAAAAATAGTCAGGTGAGGTGGAAGAGAAAAAGATTCTGGGCAGAGAAAAGAACATGAGCAAAACCTCAGAGTCATCAAAGTGCATGGCATGTTTGAAGAAGAGTCAGATTTGCTTCATGTCGTATGACAGGGATAGTGGATTTAGAGCACAGCCAACTGCAGCAGACATAATGTATCTGGACTTCAGCAGGACATTTGTCCAGGCCTATCATGATATCATTGTGGACAAGATGGAGAAATATGGGCTAAATGATAGGACTATTAGATGAATTAACAACAGTTAGGTGAATAAATGAACCAAAAGGATACTGATTAGTAAATTGACGTCAGCATAGAGGATGGTCTCTAGTGGAGTGACACAGGGCTCTGTATAGTTTAACATTTTTATTAATGATGTAGATAAAAGTATAGAACAAATACATAAAAATCCTTCAGAGTATATGGAGCTCAGCGGGATAATGAGTAGTCACAGTGAGAGAGTCTGGATTCAGAAAGATATTGGCAAGTTGAATCTATTGAGATAAAAATGTAAATTTCCACAGCTGATTAGAAATGAGCAAACAAAAAAAGCACATGGGAGAAGCATGGTCAATAGCACATCAGTGAAAAAGATTTAGGAGTTTAGATCCGCACAATACATTATTGGTGTGCATGGATAACAACAGAGTGCACAGAATGTGGTGAGGGTGCTTGTTGACAATGGGTTGCTTAAATACCTCTTTAAGAATACTTTGAAAGAGCAATTGGGAAACAGATTTCCATGCTGTGAAAGAACATTGTAATAGTCAGAGCTTCCCAGAGGTGAAGTAGGCTCCTGCAATCATAAAAACAGAAGAAACTAATGGGGAGGTTGTTGAGGAAAGCTGAGCATCATAAGAAAGAATTAACTGTAACTTCTGTATCATAGAATTCATGACCCTGTCCTTCTTAGCTGCCCCCCTTTCAGGCTCCCAAATGCCCATGTTACTCATATGGGTGTTTAGGGTTCACCCTGAAATGTCCTTCGTTCACATTCACAGTGCCCCACAGTTTGCTTTTTTCTTTTCATCCTCATACACACCACTGTCAAAACTGTTGTACTGCACTAAGAATCAAGAGACATGGATTCTGGGCCGGCCGAATGGCGCGGTGGTTAAGGGCCGGGTCCCACATATGAGGGCCAGTGCCCTCAAAAAAAAAAAAAAAAGAGACATGGATTCTAATTACATTTCTTCTAATGCTAATTCTACAACCTCATGTGATAGTTTAAAAATGGCTGCAAATTCTTTGATGTCCCTCCCATTGAGAGATGGAGTCTTAATTCCCTCCTCTCGCATTTGATCTGGTCTCGGTGACTGTCTTAAACCATAGAATGTGGTGGAAGCTGTTGGTGGAGGCTTCCTAGGTCAGAGGAAGCCTTGCTGTTTTCACCCCAACTTCTTGGAATGCTCACTCTGTGAGGAAGCCCCAGTAGCCACTAGGGAAGAACAGAGAGAGATGTCCAGCAAGTCCCAGCTGTTCCAGGACTCAGATGCTTGAGTCACCCCAGCTGAAGCTCCACATATCATGTGGGGCAGAGATGCCATCTCCTCCAAGTTCAGTCCAAATTTCATATTTAAGAGCAAAGTGAATAATTGTTGTATTTTCAGACACTAAGTTTTGGAGTGGTTTATAGCCCAGCAATAGGTAACCAGAATATCAAGTAAGTTGTCCCAATTTTTAGGGATCAATTTTCAACCTGTAAATGGGGTGAAAGGGCTTAATACTTTCTAACACCGCTCCCACTCTGACATTCTCTACAGCAAACATTTGTGGTCCCTGGATTCCTTTATACCCTTTCAAAAAAAAAAAGTAATTGTTTTATTTATCAATTTCAGTTGACATACAATATTATATTAGTTTCAGGTATACAACATAGTGATTAGACATTTATATAACTTATGAAGTGATCGCCCTGATAAATCTAGTACCCATCTGACACCATACATAGTTACTAAAATATTACTGACTATATTCCTTATGCTATTCTTTATACCCATGACTATTTTGTAACTACCAATTTGTACTTTTTAGTCCTTTCCTCTTTTTCACCCCACCCCCACCCCTCCTTTCTCCCATTTGGCAACCCTCAAAATAGTCTATTATCTATGAGTTTGTTTCTGTTTTTTTTTTTTTTAATTTTGTTCTTTAGATTCCACACATAATTGAAATCATATGGCCTTTGTCTTTCTCAGTCTGACTTACCCCACTCAGCACAATACCCTGTAGGTCCATCCATGTTGTAGCAAATGGCAAGATTTCATTCTTTTTTATGGCTGAGCAATATTCCATTGTATATATGTACCACCTACTCTTTATCCATTCATTCATTGATGGACACCCAGGCTGCCTCCATATCGGGCTATTGCAAAAAATGCTGCAGTGAATATATGGATGTGCATGTCCCTTCAAAGTAGTGTTTTGGGTTTCTTCAGATAAATACCCAGAAGTGGGATTACTAGGTCCTTTGTCTCTTATTACAGCCTTTGTTTTAAAATCTATTTTGTCTGGTATAAATATTGCCACCCAAGCTTTTGCTGTTTGTAACCATTTTCATGAAATATCTTTTCTCCATCACTTTACTTTCAGTCTGTGTGTGTCTTTTGATCTGAAGTGAGGCAGCATACATAAGGGTCTTGTTTTCTTATCAGCATCCCTATCTTTTGACTGGATCATTTAATCCATTCACATTGGAAGTAATTGTTGATAGATACATAGTTATTGCCATTTTGTTATTCATTTCTTCCTCTTCTCTTCCTCCTCTTCTTCTTCCTCCTCCCCCTCCTCCTACTCCTCCTCCTACTCTTCCTCCTCCTCATCCTCATTCTAGAGGTCCCTCTGATATTTCTTGTAATACTAGTTTAGTGTTGATGAACTCCTTTAGCTTTCTTTTTGTCTGGGAAGTTCTTATCTGTCCTTCGATTCTAAATGATAGCTATGCTGGGTAGAGTAATCTTGGTTGTAGGTCCTTTCTTTTCATCACTTTGAATATTTCATGCCAATCCCTCTGGCCTGCAAAGTTTCTGTTGAGAAATCAGCTGACAATCTTACGGGAGCTCCATTGTAGGTAACTAACTGCTATTCTCCTGCTCCTTTTAATATTCTTTCTTTGTCTTTAACCTTTGGGATTTTAATTATGATGTGTCTTGGTGTTGGCCTCTTTGGGTTCATCTTTTTTGGGACTCTCTGTACTGCCTAGGCTTGTATGTCTATTTACTTCACCAAATTAGGAAAGCTTCCCTTCATTATTTCCTCAAATGGGTTTTGAATTCCTTGCTCTGTATCTTCTCCTGGTACTCCAGCAATGCAAATGTAGGTACACTTAATGTTGTCCCAAAGGTTCCTTAAACTGTCCTCAATTTTTTTTTAATTGTTTTTTTCTGTTGTAATTGGGTGTTTTTTGCTACCTTAACTTTTAAATTGCTGGTTCAATGTTCTGCTTTATCTAATCTACTGTTGATTCCCTCTAATGTTCTCTTTAACGCATTTCAGTTATTGTATTCTTCATTTTTGACTGTTTTTTTTGTATGTTTTCCATCTCCATTTTTATGTTTCCTATCTCTTTATTAAAGTTCTCACTGAGTTCATCTACTCTTTCGCTAAGTTCGTTGAATATCTTTATAACCAGTGTTTTGAATTCTGTGTCTGGTAGATTGCTTGTCACCATTCTGTTGGTTCATTTTCTGGAGTTTTGTTCTATTCTTTCATTTGGGACATGTTTCTTTGTCTCCCCATTTGGCTGCTTCCTGTGTTTGTTTCTTGCATTAGGTATGGCTGCTATGTCTCTTAGTCTTAGTAGATGTTTTGTGGGGCTCACTGGCACAATCTCCCTTATCACCTAAGTCAGGTGCTCCAAGTGTGTCCCTTGTGTGGGTTGTGTGTGCCCTCTTATTATGGTTGAGCCTTGGTTGCTGTTTGCACATCACTGAGGGATTGACCCTCAGGCTGCTTGGTTGTGAGGACTGACTGAGACTACAGTGGAGGAGCTGTGGTGCAGGGGCTGACCCTACAGAGCAGGATTCACTTTACCAGGGCTCTGATGCCTGCCCAGTCAGCATTTTGGGTATATTTCCCATGGAGGCAACTGGGAGGTGCTCTGACTCAGTTTGAAGCCTGCCACTAGGCATGCCACAGTTCAGCCACAGCCTGTGCCCTGCTCAGGGCCACCTGGCATGAGGCACAAAGCAATCTGCTGATGGTAGACACCTGCGCTGGTCTTGTAGGTGCCTGGAAGAGACTCAACCTCAAACTGAGGCTGGCTGTGGCTAGTACTGGGCTTGGGGCTGCTCAGCAGGAGGTATGAGGTACCCCAAGGCTAGCTGCTACTTGTTTGGGTTTTGTGAACCTTTGAGCAATTTTTAGGAACCTTCACAGCATGAGCCACGATCGGCTGTTTGTATGGAGAAGCAGCTTGGGTGGAGAGAAGTCTCAGAGAATCACTTAAGCGGGGTGAACAGTATTAGCCAAGTTGATGGAGACTCAGATATGGTGGCTGCCTGCATTTGCACACAAGGAAAGGGGAGGGCTCAACAAAGAAATAATGGATCCTGCCAGCACTTCTGTCTGGGAGAAAGCTGCCCTGCCATTCCTTGTCCTGCAGCCAGATAATTTAATTCCTCAGGTATGTCTCTGGCAACTTTCAAGCTGCTGCCCCAGCACTGGAGCGCACAGCAAGGGACTCCATCAGCTAGTAAGTCCATGTGTGGGCCCTTTAAGAGGAGCATTTGGGACTGTAGCTGCCTTCCATCTTACTCAGACTCAATCTCTGCTGGTTTTCACAGCCAGAAGTTATAGTGACTTCTTTCCCTGATATTGGAACCCTCGGCTGAGGAACCTGGTTTGGGGCTGGGACCCCTCTTCTGGGGGGACTTCTGAAGCCAAGATATCTCCTGATTTTTAGCCACCACTCATGGGTGTGGGACCAACCCTTTTCGGCATCTTTACCTCTCCTACACGTCTCAAGGTGGCTTCTTCTGTATGTCTTTCATTGTAGGACTTCTGTTCAGCCTGACTTCAGGCAGTTCTCAATGATGGTGGTGCTGTAGTTCAGTTGTAATTTTAATTTTGGTATGACTAGGAAGGGGGCAAGCACAGTGTTTACCTACTCCATCATCTTGACCAGAAATCCCTCCTTGGGCCAGCTGAGTGGCGCATTAGTTAAGAGCTGGTTTGGGACACCAGCAGCCCCATTCGGATCCCACATATGAGGGCCAATTACACTGCCCTCTACAGCTAACAACAGCTCCACCTGGAGTTGGTCTGCGAGCCCCAGCGATGGTGTAGGCTGCAGCCCCTGCTGCAGTGGGCTGCCATAGGCTACAGTGAGTGGCCAGCAGCCAGTGTGAGCGGCTGGCAGCCAGCATGAGCTGCCAATAGCTGCAGTGAGCGACTATCCAGAGGCCGGCGACTGATCTGCCTCATCCAGGAAGAGCGCAATGACGATACCAACATGGGCCAGTGAAGCAACGTCCTCCACAACTAGACTGAAGAACAAAAAGACAGCAACTTGGGCAGGCTGAGTGGCACGGTGGTTAAGAGCTGGCTTAGGATGCCAGCGGCCCCGGTTTGGATCCCACATATGAGGGCCAGTGACACTGCCCTCTAAATAAATAAATAAATAAATAAATAAATAAATAAATAAATAAACAAATAAATAAATAAAAATAAGAAAAAAAAAAGACAGTAACTTATCTGTTCCCCTTCCCCGATTCCCCAATGCTGTTCCCCTCCCCCATTCCCCAATAAAATCTTTAAAAAAAAATAAGAAATCCCTCCTTTACACACTTAAAAATTATTCAAGACCCCAAAGAACTTATGTTTATGTGAGTTATATCTATTGATATTTGCCATATTAGAAATTAAAACTGTGAAAAAGAAATGCAAAATATTTACTTATTTCTTTATTTAAAAAAAATCCATGAACTGTTAACACAAAATATTTTGATGAAAATGTTTTTTTAAAATATTATTTTCCAAAACAAAAAATATTAAAAGAGTGGTATTGTTTTACAGTTTTGCGAGTTTCTTTGATATCTGGCTTAATAGAACACAGCCAGATTCTCATATTGGCTTCTTCATTCAAATTGTTGCAATATCCCATGTCATATAATCTCTAGGAAACTCCACTGTACACTGGAGAAAGACTGAGAATGAACATTGTAAACAATGTGTTAGTATTATTATGAAAATACTTTTGCCCTCACAGCACCCCTGAGTAAATGTTGGGGATTTCTGGGGTCCCCATATTATACTTTGAGAACCACTGCTCTAAAGATGTGATGTGGAAAATTTATCTATACCCATTCATTTGTGGCTGACAACACTTACTGGGCAAATTTTTAGAGTAATTTGCATTTTAACAAGGAATAAAGTCTATCTCAAAGGGTCTCTAAAGGAAGAATTTTAAAAACACAGACATCCATTTGTCTGGTTAAGGGTCCCCTCTTCTGATCCACTCCACAGGCCACTGCCCTCTCAGTTTCCACTGAGTCTGGCCCTGGCCAGAGGGAGGCAGCGGTCATAATACTAGACCCATCAGGGACTAGAAGAGAGCAAACAGGCAATCATGTTCCTGTCATCCATGGCTCCTTCACTTTAAGAGAATATATCATTCTCATTTTATGGACAGAGAAGAGTTCTATAAGTATTAGCAAAGAATTTGAGATTGCAAATCCTCATTGTGCCAACATTAAGCAATCAGACAGTCCTTCATCATGTTGGAAGCTATGAGAAAAGACTACTGTAACATGGAGGTAATATACTTGTTTATTTTAATTAAGTTATTGAAAATCAGAAATGATATCATATCTAGCCTTTCCTAGCAATGTAAACATTTCCCAGAACTTTTAGCTGCAGATTTTTAGTAATTACATTGTGCTAATCAACTAAAATGGCTCAGTATAAATGTTAATAAACAAACATAATCATAATCCTAGACATATCCAGTTGCCAAGAACTTCAAGAAGTCATTGAATCCATCCCTTTGCCCCCAGACATGCTTTATCTTCTCACCAATTCTCAGCAGAAATAATGTCAGAAAAATAATGTCCAATTTTGGGTTACTTCCTCCCAACTTCTTTATATTTTTTTCAGATATCCTAAGCCAGAAGAAAAAGACAATTGATTCAAATTACTTTGGAAAACATTCGAAAAGATTGAGAGACTGAGAAATTTGTTAGAAAGATTTAAATGATTAAATGAACCTTGGTTTTTTTTTTCAAGAACTGAAGAAATGAGTATACTTTACCAAATACATGAAAACCTACCAAGTATACACATATTGAATATGATCTATGTTCTCTGAGGGCTGAATTAGAGGCTTTTATTAATTTGGTAACAACCAAATTTAATAAATGATTAAATGGACATATTTCACCTAGTTCCACTACGAGTTTGAGTTATTTAAAAGTTTTTGGATTTGAAAAGATAGACTGTATAAGCTAGCTAATACCTGCAGAATTTTTAGAATTTTTCTAACATTTATGTAAGTATCTATTTTGTAACATCTATTTTGTTACCTTTTGGATTAAATGATTTATGAAAGAAAGTCAAATGGCAACATGTCAGATGATGTCCTTTAATTTTAGCCTAATGTGATTTTCTAAAAACGTAGTTCCTGAGTTATCAAGGACTCCGATAAAGTAACCTTTTGGTGAGCTCTCCATATATTCTGAGACCTGCAGAACAATTTCTTCTTTGCTGGTCTATAAATTAAGCTCTGACAGAACAGCCACAATGCTTATGTTCCCAGAGCTCTACCACCATCAAAGAGGGAAATACATACTTTCCGCTCCTTTAACATGACAAAGCCCTTTTCTAGGCCCTGGATACTCAGGGACTATCTCCTTCCTGGCCCCCATTCCCCTTCACTATGGTCAATTTTGCATGTTGCAGCTGAAATCTTCCACCTCAGATATGCTAAATGAAATGTCAGACTGAGAAAGACAAATACCATATGATCTCACTTGTAAGTGGAATCTAAAGAATAGAATAAATGAGCAAATAAAACAGAAACAGACTCACAGATACTGAGAAAAAACTGATGGTTGCTAGATGGGAGAGGGTTGGGGAATTGGTGAGAAGGTGAAGGAATTAGAAAGTACAAATTGGTAGTCACAAAGTAGTCACAGAGATATGAACTACAATATGGGGAATATAATCAACAATGTTGTAAAGATTATGTATGGTGTCAGATGGGTACTGGACTTATCAGGGGGATCACTTTACAGCTTATATAAATGCCTAACCACTGCACTGTACACCTGAAACTAATATAAAATAATATTGAATGTCAACTATAATTAAATACATATGTAGCCATGGGGTGTAAAGTACAGTATAGGGAATATAGTCAGTAGTATTATAATAGCTAAGAATGATATCAGACTGGTAGTAGACTTGGTGGGGTTATCACTTTGTGAGGGGTGTAATGTCTAATCATTATATTGTTTTGTACATATGAAACTCATTTTTTAAAAAGATACCTTATTTCTCAAAAAATGGTTAAAATGGTAAACTTCATGTTATGTATATTTTGCCACAATAAAAAAAAATCATTAAAAATAAGAAAAAAATAATCTTCTACCTCAGCTATCTGGAAGTTAGTCCTCAAACCCTGCACAAGCTCTGTCAGGTTTAATACCAACAGTACACTTTTGATTCCTTACCTTCAGTCTTGAGCATTGAGAGATAATTCTATCAGAGTGCCCAAATAGAATAACATGGTAATGAAGTCTGATTCTAAGACCAACTTTGATGTCTGATTCTAAGATTGCTTTGCCATTAATAGTTGTGTAACCTTGAACAAATTATTTACCTTCTCAAGTTTAAGAATTTTCATGTGTAAACTGGAGTTGAGTTAGTTTTTTGGTTGTAAGACATAAAAAACCAAAACTGGCTATTACACACACACACACACACACACACACACACACACACACGGATTTACTAGCTATTGTAACTGCATAACTGCAAGGGTAGAGACAGGATGCTAAAGAGCTCATTTCAGAAGTTTCCAGTTCAAGGTTCTCAAATTCTGGCTGAGAGCTGTTTCTCCACGTCTGAGTTTTGCTTTCCTCCATGTTAGCCACATTATCAGCCAGGATCTCCCCAGGATTTCCTAGGAAGGAGATGGTCGCAAGAGCTAGCTCACAGTTTCTTTCAAAACAGCTTTAACAAACAGAAAGGAAGAAGTGCCTCTTTGTCAAGAGTCCCAGCAACAATCCCAAAGTGGCTTTCATTGCCTTCATCTGATCCAGCTTGAGGCCCAGCCCAACTTTAAGCCAACTGCTGTGGCCAGTACGATGCATATTTTCATGAGGCTTGGGTCATGTGCCTGCTGCTGGAGCTGGGGGTGGTCAATCTCACATCATATATAGACTGAGATAGTTCTTGGAAGAAACAGCTGCTTACAGATGGAAGGATGGTGGGCGCTGGGCAAGGCCAAAAACACAACAAAACTAATCTATAACTGTCCACTACAGTGGATAGTCACAACTATCTTTACCTGCTTGGGTTTTGATGAGCATTAAATAATAATACAAGAATAGGTACTGTGCCTCTCACATGGTATGCACTCCATGACATTAGCTATTTTATTCCTCAATAAAACCTTGTGGAATGAATGGTGAACGTTAGTAAAGCCTCAACAGTATCCATGCTAAGTGGATGGCATTTCACATATTTAGTGAAAAGCCTTAGAACTGAGTGGCAACTCATAAGCCAAGTCCAATAATGATTACTTGGAGTTCTGTGCTGAGAAGGATTCTGAGGCTTAGTCTCAACACATCAGGAATTAGTGCTATGCTCAATTAGAAATGCCTACAGGCTCTCAAGTTCTCTCTTCTATAATAATACCAATATTTTAGATAATTATAATATATTGGGTTCTCGGAAAAGTCATGACGTAATTTTGCAATGAAAAACATAGGAAACATAGGAAAAGTACGTCATGACTTTTCTGACAACCCAATAACAGATAACTAATAACATACAGCTACATATTATATTATATTATATTATATTATATTATATTATATTATATTATATTATATTATATTATATTATATTTATTATATTATATTTTTACATAATATACCAGGGGTGCTGAAAGAATGTATGCAAGTTGACACACTTTGGTCAAAGTTGCTCAAGCAATAGTGTGCTGTAATCAGAAGTGTCTGAATGCTGATGGTAACCACTTTGAGCACCTCTTGTAATTGCAGAAGTCAAACATGACTTGTATTCATCCTTTGTTAGTGGTACATATTTTAAGCATTACAATTTTAATACAGTTTTCCTTTCTTAAAATGTGTACATGTTTTTTGGCACCCTCTGTATGTAACATAATAATAGGTAATTAGTAATAATAGTATATAAGGATATTTAAAGAGCCCTTTTAGTTAACATAGGATTTGGGAATTATTAAAATATAGAATTAATACAGATTTTCAATCCACATTAGAAAGATTACTAAGGACCATTTTATGTGTAGTTAGAGAAAAGAGAGGGCAATCGTATATGTCTTATTCATTCATGTAGATTCAGTGCCTAGCACATAGTAGAAGCTCAGTCAATATTTTTTTGCATTGAACTAAAAATAATTATGTTATGCTAAAATTCTTCCCATGGAACCCAGGAGATACTGGTAAAATTAAACCATTGGAACTTCAGTAGTGTTAATATTTTGTTCATAGGTATCATGTATTTTTGCATATATTTCATGGCATTTATATTAAATTCATAAATAAAATATTTCTCTGTGTGAACTCACTAAACAATTTTAAAATAACAATAAAACGTCTTCCTGCCCTCTTATATATTTATCAGTAATTTCACTGATTTCTTAGCTGTTTACACTTAATGAAAGATCCCTGCACGGTGGCAAGTTAGTGACAGCAAATATGGTCTGGCTACTCAGATACAGAGAAGGCTTTAGGTGATGTGTGTGCAAGGGTCACACTGGCTTCAAAACAAAAAAGTGTCCTGCTGGCCTGCATCATCAACCACTTCACATCTGAAATGGTGGCCATTCACATTGTCATGAGTACACGTTGTGTTTTCACTACACACTTTGGGAAATGTGTATTAGAAATGACTGCATCGCTAAGCATTTGAATGACTCAGGTATGGCTAAGAGACGGAGTAAAGAACACTGGATATAGGGGCTACAGGCAAAGAATGCCCTGAATAGTGTCAGGATCATGGATTTTGAAGCCAGACTTGGGTTCAAACACCAGTTCGGCCAGGACTTTTGGTAAGGTATTTCATGTCTCTAAGCCCCAGCTTATTCATCTGTACAATGGAGCTAAAATGTATTAAAAATAAACAGCAGTCTCATAGATTCTGAGGGTAAACAGGATCATTATAAAGGTCTTAACATATGGTAAGTGCTTAACAAATGGTAGCTATTGTTACTGTTGTTTTGATTTTATGCCTCAACTCATAGGATGTTAGTTGGTAAAACCATACATTGAATCAAATCTTGTAGATTAAATTAAATGTATGCATAAGCATGTGTGCACACATGTCTAATAGCAGAATATTGTAGATTACCTAATGCTACATTTTATTGCTGTAATATTCACCAAAATCTCATGCCAAGAATTTCTGAAGTTTTTCCCCCATTAATACATTATATAAAAACAGTCCACTTCATTCTCTCTGGAATGCTTTTTAAAGATTTATTGCTTCTTGGATGTCCTGAGGAGTCCCATTATATACACAGGGCCAGGACTAAGCAAAAATTCAACCACATAATAATATTTTATAAAAGGAAATAAAAATATATAATCACACTACACAGGATGCTATGTATGAACAATGTTACTAAACCTAAGAGATGTCAGTATAATTAAAACACCTAAACTCTGCTTTGTTCCCAGTTTTCCTCTTTTGTATATTAGGTTAATCGTGATATACACGTAGTGTAAGCAGAATTCGTGCTCCCATCATCTGACTGCTGAGGCCATAAACACATCTAGCCTATGGTCAGAAGCTGATGAAGAAAGGTAACATATAAGAACAAAAGGAAAAAATAAAGTATTAGAAGCAGCTTATGGGGAGTAGAAAATTCTCCATCCTGGGAGTGAGGAAAAGCAAAAGTACTGCTCTGCCCCCCAACAAACTGCATGGCCCTAGACAAGTTATTTCTAATAACTCTCCTTTGTAAGACATAAATGGTTTAGGAAGTCTTTTTACAATGGGGAGCTTATAACATATACACACAAATTAATCCCCAAGACTTAATATTGCAATATTTAGCAATCCGACTTTGAATTAGCCAGTTATTTCATCATCAGGTGTTTGCAAAAGTCGGTTACAGAGCCTAACACTCATCAAGTCTACTTTGCTATAAGACTTGAGACCATCCTCAGGCCCCCTAAGGATTTGAGGCTGAAAGAGTTCAAATAAAGAAGCTGCATGTTACTCCTGAAAGCTCAGCAGCCATCAGGCAAATTAAAACAGGATCTGAGATTTAAATTCTGGAAGAAATTTGGTCAAATCCAAGATAAAAAATGAGGTCAATATAGATACAAACTAAAACTATTCCTCAGGCAACTGACATTTATGTCTTTTAATACATCTTCATAATGACACTGGGAAAAAAGTGAGAAAGATTGGGCCGGATTTTTGCTGGTACATTTCTTTTTGAAATCAATAAGAACTACCATTTAGAGAGCACTTCCTTTGTGTAAGGCTGTTCATGAATTTATATAATCTTTATATAGTCGTTATGAAACTCCTGTGACTATGGTTGTTCCCAGTTGACAAAAAAAGGAACTGAGGCCCAGAATGACTACATAATATGTCTAAGGTTATATAAGAAGTGGTGGTGGGATCATTTAATACCCTCACACTTCACTACTACATTTTACTCTACAAAGTAGGTTAAAATATTTTCTATTTTAATTAACTTAAATCACCTTTGTGATAAACAAAAAAGAAAAACTCTAAATATATTTTGAACTATATTTTTAATATTGTACCACTATTATATACTTTATCAGATGCCTAATTCCTTTTTTTTAGATTCAAGATTCACTGATAATTATCATAATAATAGGCAATCTATTAAATACCCATTATGGTGTTTGTTGTGGTAGGCTAAAATAATGCCCCCCAAAGATATCAGAGTTTAATGCCTGCAATCTGTAAATGTTAATTTTTTTTATTTATTTTTTTTTAAAGATTTTTATTGGGGAATTGGCGGAGGGGAACAGCGTTGGGGAATTGGGGAAGGGGAACAGACAAGTTGCTGTCTTTTTGTTCTTCAGTTTAGTTGTGGAGGGTGTTGCTTCACTGTTGGTATCGTCATTGCGCTCTTCCCGGATGAGGCAGATCGGTCGCTGGCCTCTGGATGTCGCTCACCGCGGCTATTGGCAGCTCACGCTGGCTGCCAGCCGCTCACGCTGGCTGCGGGCCACTCACTGTAGCCTATGGCAGCCCACTGCAGCAGGGGCTGCAGCCCACACCATCACCGGGGCTCGCACAGCCCAGCTCCAGGTGGAGCTGTTGTTAGCTGTAGAGGGCAGTGTCACTGGCCCTCATGTGGGATCCGAACCGGGGCCGCTGGCATCCCAAAACCAGCGCTTAACCAATGCGCCACTCGGCCGGCCCTGTAAATGTTAATTTATATGGAAAAGTATCTTTGCAGATATGATTAACATAAGGATCTTGAGATGGGAAAATTATACTGTATTATCCAGATGGGCCTAATATGCAATTACATAAATCCTTCCTTATAAAACAGGGCAGGGGGAGGTTACACAGAAGAGGAACAAGCAACATGACCATGGAGACAGAAATTAGAGTGATGCCGCCACAAGCCAGCAGGAATGCTGGCGGCAGCAAGTAGCTGGAAGAGGCAAGGATCTGATTCTCTTCTAGAGCCTGTAGATGGAGTACAATGCTGCCAACACCTTGATTTTGACCCCGTGATATTGGTTTCAAATTTCTGGTCTCCAAAACTGTGACAGAATAAATTTCTGTTTTGTTTTTTTAAAAGGTTTTTTATTGGGGAATTGGGGGAGGGGAACAGTGTTGGGGAATTGGGGAAAGGGAACAGACAAGTTGTTGTTCTTCAGTCTTCGTTGTTGAGGTGCCAGTCGCCATCTGGCTTCCTGTCGGCAGCTCGTGGCCTCTAAGCTTAAGGTGCTGAGTTCAGTCTGAGTTGCGGGTGGGCGTAGCCACCGTCCTATGGGGGAGTCGAACCTGAACATTCCCTATCCACTGAGCCATCTGGGCAGCAGCTCAGCTCAAGGTGCCAAGTTCAGTCTTAGTTGCAGGTGGGCATAGCCCACCACTGAACAGGCAATCTTGTTGTTACACCAGCTGAGCCATCCTGCCACCTGTTGGCAGCTCAGCAACAGCTCAGCTCCAGCATTCACTGGCCCATGTGGGAATCGAACTGGTGGCTCTGTTGCTCAGAGCTCGCGCTCTAAGCCAACACTTAACCAACTGAGCACTTGGCTAGTCCAAATTTCTGAATTTTTAAGACTCCAAGTTTGTGGTAATTTGTTACAGCAGCTCTAAGAAAATAACATATATCAAGCCCTGGGCTGTGTGTGTGTGTGTGTGTGTGTGTGTGTGTGTGTGTGTATGTGTGTGTGTTTTCTCTGGTTCTCACACTAATGCTATGAAATAAGTATTTATGTTTACAGATGAAGAGGTGAGGCAGACAGAGGTTACATAAGCAGAGTCAAATCACACTACAGTTATATAGCAGAGCTGGGATATGAATCCTTGTCTGTAGTCTTTCCACTTCAATTAATCATTAGTAGACTTTGAGTTTGGATAAGCAACTGGGAGTAAATATGGGAGTATTGTTGGAGTTTCATTTATAAAATAAATTTCAAAACACTTGGAAGTATATTCTTTAAGATCCCAAATTATCTGAAAAATTGACTGAGACTATTTAATCTACAGTGTATCATACACACCTATGCTCCTATATCAAAGGTCATGGTAAGAGATGCTCTATAACAGATCTCCTAGTCAAGATAACCCCATCCCTCATGATGGGAAGTTTCTGCAACCTCCTAAAGGAAGTGAATACAAAAGCTCTGGCTAGATCCATCAGCAGTGTTAGTGAACATAGACTTTTTTAGAAAAAAATCAACATTTAACATAGCCTAAATTTTAAGAGTCCCAACTGAGGACTAAAGGGATCATGATAACATTGAGTAGTGTTGGTTTCAGGTCCATATTAAAAGTCTGTATGCTAGTGGCCCTTGTTAAATGCTATTTCAGCCTGAGCCCTCCTTGCAGATCATTTCTTTTAGTTGGTAAGAAGTGAAAGCACAGAAAAGAAAATACCACATAAAGAATCTATGGCTCTGTTATAATGATCACATCACTGGTTTTTATAAAAAGGTATCAATCTTCTGTTTCATCCATGGCTAGACTCAATGCACATATTTTCTTTTTATAATTTTAAAAATTTCAGGTGTACAAGCAAAGTAATAGACATTTAAACCTTTCATAAAGTGATAACCCAAGCCAAAAGCTACTACCCCTCTGACATCCTATATAGCTGTTACAATACCATCGACTATCTTCCCTAAGTTGCACTCTACATCCCATGGCTATATATACCTATACATTTAGTTATAGCTGACATTCAATATGATTCTACTTCAACTTCAGGTGTATAGCGCATTGGTCAGGCATATACACAGTCTATGATGTGATACACCTGATAAGTCCAGTGCCAATCTGGCACCTTACATGATCTTTACAACATTGTTGATTATATTCCCCATACTGTATTAACTACTAATTTGTATTTCTTAATGCCTTCACCTTTTTCACCCTGCCCCCAATCCCATTCCCATCTATCACCCTGATAGATCTAGTACCTATCTGGCACCATACTTAGTTATTACAGTATTATTGACTATATTTCTACATCCCCATGACTACTGTATAACAACAAATTTGTACTTCTTGATCCCTTCCTCTTTTACCTATCCTTAACCCCACTCCTATCTTAAATGAGTCCCAATAAGATTCCGTATAATACTAGTTTGGTAGTGATGAACTCCTTCAGCTTTTTCTTGTCTGGAAAGCTCCTTATCTGTCCTTCAATTCTAAATGACAGACTTGCTGGGTAGAGCAATCTTGGTTGTACGTAATTGCTTTTCATCACTTGGAATATTTCCTGCCACTCCCTTCTTGCCTACAAAGTTTCTGTTGAGAAATCATCTGACAGTTGTATGGGGACTCCCTTGTAGGTAACTAACTGCTTTTCTCTTGATGCTTTTAAGATTCTTTCTATTTATTTAACCTTTGACATTTTAATTTTGATGTGTCTTGGTGTTGGCCTGTTTGGATTCATCTTGTTTGGCACTCTGTGTGCTTCCTGGGCTTGAATGTCTATTTCTTTCACCAGGTTAGGGAAGTTTTCTATCATCGTTTCTTCAAATAGGTTTTCAATTCCTTGCTTTCTCTCTTCTCCTTCTGGTACCCCTATAATGCGAATGTTGGTATGCTTGATATTGTCCCAAAGGCCCCTTAAACTTTCCTCAATTTTTTTGGATTCTTTTTTCTTTTTTTTGCTGTTCTGGTAGGGTGTTTTGTACTACCTTATCTTCCAAATCACTGTTTGGATCCTCTGCTTCATCTAATCTTCAGTTGGTTCCCTGTAATATATTCATTTCTGTTATTATATCCTTTATTTCACACTTGTTCTTTTTTATGGTTTCCATCTCCATTTTTAAGCTTCCTGCCTCTCTGTTAAAGTTCTTCCTGAGATCACTGAGCATTCTTATAACCAGTGGTTGGAACTCTGCATCTGATAGATTGCTTATCTCTGTTTCACTTAGTTCTTTTTCTGGAGCTTTGTTCTGTTCTTTTATCTGGGACATGTTTCTTTGTCTCCCCATTTTGGCTGCCCCCCTGTGTTTGTTTCTATGTATTAAAGGTAGGGCCGCTATGTCTTCTGGTCTTAGTAGAGTGGCCTTTTATTAGGTGTGCTGTGGGGTCAGTGGTGCTGTCTTTCTGGTCACCTGAGCCAGGTACTCCAAGTGTGTCCTTAGTGTGGGTTGTATATGATCTCATTTTGTAGTTGAGCCTTGGTTGATAATTGCACATCAGTGTGAGGGAATGACCCTTGGGCTTACCGGTTGTGAGGACTGGCCTTAACTACAGTGGAGGAGTTTTGTGTTGGGGCTGATCCTACAGAGCAGGGTCTGCCTCAGCAGGACTCTGGTGTCTACGTAATCTGCTCCTTAGGTGTGTTGTATTTAGAGGCAGCTGGGTGCTGCTCCAGCTTGTTTTGAAGCTGGCCACTGGAGGTGCCAGCCCCAGGACCACCTTGAAGGGGATCTACTTTAGGTTAAGGTAAGCCACAGCCTGTTCCCTACCTGGGGCCACCCAGTGGGAGCCAGAAGAAAATCTGCAGATGGCTGCTGTCGGTGCTGTTTTTGTCAGCATCTTGAGAGTCCAAGCTGTGAACCAAGGCTGGTTGCTACTAATGCAGGCTTAGGGCTGCTCAGCCAGAGGGACAGGACATGCTCAAGCCAGATGCTGCTTGTCTGGGTTACATGAACCTTTGAGAGACCTTAGGAAGGTCTGCAGCTTGAGCTAAGGCAAGTGGTTTGTATGAAAAAGCCATTGAAAGCAGCCTGGGTGTGTCCGAAAGTTGGGTGGGGCCAGGTCTCTAATCTCCGAGATGTGGTGAACTAAAGGCAGAGACTCAGATACGGTGGCCACCTGTGTCCACACACCAGGAGGGGGAAGGCTCAGCAAAGAAACAATGGCTTCCGCCAGTGCCCCGTCCAGGAGAAAGCCACCTCTCAGCCCCCATCCTGAAGCCAGACAACTTAATTCCCCACCGTTCATCCCTGCTGCCTTTTCAGCTGCTGCCCCAGCACTGGAACTCAGAGCAAATGATTCCATTGGTAGGTAAATCCATGCATGGTCCTTTTAAGAGGGGCACCTGTCAGTGCAGCTGCACTGTCTCACCCAGTCACAATCCTCGCTGGTTTACACAACCAGAAATTATGGGACTTCTCTCCCCAGCACTGGATCCCTGGGCTGAAGTGGGGATGAGATCTCTCACCCTTTTAGGGGATGAGAAAGGACCCCCACAGCCAAAATATCCCTCCAATCTTTAATGGTCACATGTGGGTGTGGGACCAGCCAGTTCCCTGTCTCTGCCCTTTTTATCAGTCTGGAAGTGCTTCTTCTGTGAGTCCTTAGTTGAAAGGCTTTAGTTCAGCTTGATTTTAGGTGATTCTCAATAATGGTTGTTTTGTAGATTAGTTGTAATTTTGATGTGGTTGTGAGAGAAGGTAAACACAGCATTTACCTACTGCACTATCTTGGTTGTCTCCCCCCAAAACTCAATGCACATATTTTGAGAGCCTATTATTTGCAAAGCACTGTGCAAGTTTCTGCATTGATACAAAGACAAGCCATCCCAGAGGAACTTACAGGCTAGTTATGATAATCACAATAACTAACAGCTGTGTAGCACTCACTATTACTAGTATTGTTCTAAATACTTCACATGTATGCATTGTTTAATCCTCACAACAGAGCCCTGAGACATGTCCTATTACTGTCACTCCCATTTTACAAATCAAGAAAACAATCTTTAGAGTGGTTTAAACTTGTCCATGGTCTTGTAGATAATAAGTGGCTGAGCCAGGATTTAAACCAAACAGCCTGATAAGAAACCCATGCTCTTAGCTTCCTCCAATACTGGAACCAGACAAGGGTACAGTTGACCAGAATTAAAGTGGAGAGAGATAATGGTCATAAGAAATATATACGAGGGCTGGCTGAGTGGCATGTTGGTTAAGAGTTGGCTTGGGGGCCGGCCAAGTGGTGCGGTGGTTAAGCGCTGGCTTGGGAAGCCAGCGGCCCCAGTTCGGGTCTCACATATGAGGGCCAGTGACATGGCCCTCAAAAAAAAAAAAAAAAAAAAAAGTTGGCTTGGGACACCGGCTCTGAGCAGCAGAGCTGCGGTCGGATCCCACATGAGGGCCAGTGACCCTGCCCTCTACAGCTAAGATGGTGAACAACAGCTCAACCTGGAGCCAGGCTGCCATGAGTCGCTGGCGATGGTGTAGGCTGCAGCCCCTGCTGCAGTGGGCTGCCATGAGCTACTGTGAGTGGCTGGCAGCTAGCATGAGCAGCCGGCAGCTGACATGAGCTGCTGTGAGCCGTCGTGAGCAGCCATCCAGTGGCTGGCGACAGATTTGCCTCATCAAGGAAGAGCACAATGATAACACCTATATGGGCCAGTGAAGCAAGGTCCTCCACAATTAGACTGAAGAACAAAAGGACAGCAACTTGTCTGTTCCCCTCCCCCAATTCCCCAACTTAAAAAAAGAAAGAAAGAAAGAAATATATGCAAAAGTTACCTAACAAAGAAAACTGTGTCTTGCCATTCTCCCTTCAGCCTTCTTTAAGTTCTTCCAACACAAAAACCGAGCTCTTATGCCTCAGGACCTTTGAATTACTGTGTTCTATGCCTGGGATTATTTTTAAGTATATTAGGATTAATTTAATTATACTTGATTTGATTAAAGTATGATCATATTGATTTTTTTATAATTAATTGAATTTTATGTTCTTCTTTTATAGTTTATTTGTTCCTTTTTACCATTAGATTCCCCTGTCCCTGAGAGTGGAGTTCACCTGTCTCATGTTCACTGTCATGTTCATGCAAGTGACTACTACATAGTAGGCCCTCAGCGTGTGTTTGTTACTGTGGGTCGGTTGTGGAGAACTTAGGACAGGTTTCAAACAAGTGGTGGTTTTGAGCTGGCTTTGAAAGCTGGCTAAGATTTTAACTTGTGGGATTGAGGAGGAAGGAGTTTCAGGCTGGAGGAAGCAGCAGCAGTCATCCTGACATGGTTATTATTGGGGTTGAAATGAGAACATGTATATGAACCAATTCATAAAGAGTTGTGCATTTTTGCAGCAGTGGAAACTGAGAAGCCAAAAGGTGAAGTCACTTGCCCAAACTTGCCACAGCTGGTGGGCAGCAGAGCAAGGATTTGTACTTAGGATTGGTTAGCTCAAAGCCGGTGAATTGTTAAACCACACTATCTCCCATGCTAAGAAATCCTGACATGCCACCATGAGGAATTTGTACTTGATTTGATGAACCATTGGGCAGGGCTGGCACTAGAATGAAGCCCACGGAGCCCTTCCCTTAGGTGCAAAATTTAAGGGGAGCACTAAAACACTATAAATAACATTATAATGCAATATTAAAAAAAATAAAATCAGCAAACTATAGCCCCCAGTCCCTATTCTGCTATTTTTGTACATAAAGTTTGATTGAAGCCAGGAATAGGATTAGGATAAGGTGAAAGGCAGAGTTGTGCAAACTTAGGGTTGAATCCTATTCTTTATTTAATTTTTTAATATTTTGTTCACCATGGGTGTCTTTGGCATTAATTTGGATTTTAAAAAATATTGCATTAGAATAATATGTATCTTGATTACTGTGTGTTTTGGCGCTGTCTTAAAATTTGTACCCGTGGTGAGCACTCCATTTGTGTCACCCTAGTCCCAGCCCAGTCTGGGAGCTTGCTTTCAAAAAGAGCTATCTGGTCTGATCATAATGTGTGATGGTTCAGAGTCGGGAGCTGGAAGGAGTGGGCTCGTGCAAACCTACAGATGAGAATGCATCAAAAGCTGTCCAGTTACCATGTTTTAAAGCTTTTTGAAACAGTTCCCTTAGGGGTATGTTATCAAGCCGATACATACTTAGATCCATTTGGTTAATTTTGCTTTTGCATTTTAGCTTTGTCATTAAATTTAATTTGTTTTCTAATTTTGTAAAATATTTACATGTTGCCAAAGACAAATCTATACAACTATAGTTGGAGAAATCTAGTTTCTAATTCTGTACCTTCCACCCTGGTCTTTACCTACTGCTATAAGTAACCATAATGTAAAAGGTTTTTTTATCCCTCAAAAAAAAAAAAATCAAGATCCAAATGAGGGAGCAAAGATAGAAGACATGGGAGAGATTTTTCAGAATTAAAGTCTGTATGACTTGGAGATTGACTGCATGGTGAGTAAGAGAACAGGACCAGGACCCCAAGACACCTCTGTGATTTGATGAGTTAAAGATAACTCTGAATTTCAGAACTGTGCCTCTTTAGTCAGAACTGGGAAGTCAGGAGAAAATCCTGGTTAGAGAGGGGTGCTATCAGTCTCAGGTTAGGGGTAAGTGACAGCCAGTGTGCATTTGAGTATTTTGTCCTATTGTTGGCTATTGACATTGTTAAATAGCATCTTCAGACTATAAAAGATTTGAAATAATTGCACCAATGATTAGAACCTGGAAATATTTTAGATTTGTAATGAGATATTTTTGCTATTTTGGTAATAAGATTTTGGCTTCTTGAAGATAAAATGACTATAATGTCAGTTTGTCCTTTCCATTGAGGAGGAAAAAGACAGGATTTATTTATTTGCTTAATATCTAGATTTTCCTCTTTTGGTCTCACATCAAGCATCTGAAATGCTAAATATCTTTTATCTCTCTTGGGGGGCTTTCTGCCTGCATAAACATCCACCCAGCTTCTATATTAGCTAATTTTTCTTTCTTGAAATCCCCTCTTACCAGAATTACTTAAATTGATATTTTCTGAATTCCCTGTATTTTGCTATTTCATAAAGCAAAGCATTTTAGAATGTATCTATTTACTAGAAAAGTCTTTGGAAGACCTTTCAGTCCATGGTGGGATACAATACCCTATTGTGTACGTGTAACCCAAACTAATTTCAGGCTATTTTTACCACACACACACTCATCCTGGTTTGAGCATTTTAATTAAATCAGATGAACAACCAATCGCTAACTTAGCCAGTAACCAGTCATTCGCTGAAAACAGTTGGACAGATTCTGTCTGTAGATATTGCCTCAATCTTTTTGTTAACATAGCCATTTTGGTTTTCTCCACTTAATCTCATCAAGGGCTTCCCCCTCCCTCCACCTGACTTATGACTTTCTGGGTTTCCCTGGCCCATTGAATGTTTAGGTTTCCAATTACATGTCCCCAGATGCATTTGTTCTGCCTTAATTCTTTTTGTTCTTTCCCTTAAAGACATTTAATGTATTTTGGTCCATTGTATTTTTCATTTGTCATAACTAGTTTTTATACCTGTTTCCAGATCAGGGCCTTACCATTTTAGTATTAGGTATACATACTATCTGTGTGTGTTAGGGCATTATAATAGCCTTATTTTGGCTTCCTTTCATCTTTCCCTGATCCTGGGGATGGACGAAAGCCTTGTGTTTAATAAGTCATTTGCATCAGCATGTCCCAAATGACCAAGAGATGAGGATAGGAGAGATTAGCATGGTAATCTCATTCTGATGGATAAAATTAGCAAAGATATTCCCCACAAATGGAGAGCTTCCATTGACGAACTGCTGTGCTTAGAATCAATTACTAAATTACTTTGAGCTCTAAGTTGACATTAACAGAAAAAAATTGCCATCGACCGAAGGGAAATAAGATAAAAAATATGCGATCATTAAATCTCTCGCTACTATTCACAAATGTGACTCACAAGAATGGTACACAAAATAGGGCAGAATTTAATTTCTAACAGTGCCCCCTGTCAACATTTCATCCTAAGCTCTTCCATGGCCTGTGAGCCGGCAGTGGCCTTTCCCATTCAGTCTTTTCAGAGGAATGAGAAGCTGGGAAGGGAGGATGAAACAGGTGAGAAGAGGTCTGGTTCCGTTCCTTTCCTTTCCTCCATGGCTCTGCAGGTAGCCGAGGAGACCCACGGGCGATTTCTGATTCCTCAGCTACCCATTCACATCAAACAGGATTGGCAGGATACTTCTTTTTGTCCAAAGGAGAATCACATCAGAGAAGGCCTGTAACATTCTGAATGCCTTCCAATCCACATCAAAATAACAATGTGAACCTAGCTCTCTCCCCAGTGTCTGCTAGCCCAGCCTGCCAGGGAAATAGCAACTATAAACATTTACTCTCCCCACCACCAGAACTATCAGCTTTACCAGAAGTTGTTTAATTCATACAGCATTTCTTATTAGTACAAAACATCTACATTAAGAAAAGCCTTTCCCCATGCAGAAACTCTCATCCTCGTTTTGATGGGGAGACAGCACTGATGACAGGTATAAGCAAGGATATCTGTTCATATAAGGGAAGAAGCTTTAAAATCATTTTTTTTTTTTTTATCCAGAGCCTGGGGAATCCCAGTGGCATAGTAATTGTTAATATTATTAGTTCAGTATACATATCAGCTGTCGAGATATTATGAGGACTTGAATTCAATCTCTGTTGGGGGAGTCAGGGTCAACATCATTAACTATAGATCTTGTCTCAGTTTCCATATAGATGCCTCAGGGCAAGTGTCTGCCAGATACATCTCTATAGATGAGCATAACCATAGGACATACAAGGGGCCCATCACACACATCAGTAATAGACAACAAGCTTTTGTTTATCTGAAGGTTTACTGGAATTAACTGATTAGTGTCAACTTGACACAATAACTTTTGTCTACAATGCAGTAGATCATTTTGATGGTTTTATTGATGGAGTGTGTTGTCTAATGTAAATTGTAAGGGAAGTCAAATTTAGATAAAGTCTGGCACATTTTTCTTAAGAAGAAACTGAGAAAGCTGTTTGTAAATGCACCCTTGCCAGGACACCTTCTGCAGTCTTATGGATATTAAAATAGTATTGTGATATTAATAACAATAATTACAAGGGAGGGTTGTAA
This sequence comes from Aselliscus stoliczkanus, assembly GCA_033961575.1. Classification (NCBI taxonomy): domain Eukaryota; kingdom Metazoa; phylum Chordata; class Mammalia; order Chiroptera; family Hipposideridae; genus Aselliscus; species Aselliscus stoliczkanus. The sequence goes on along the minus strand of CM066734.1, from coordinate 67,483,701 downwards.
TTGAAATGTATGCAATTCAGTGGTTGGCAAATGCATCTTTAAGAGGACACATTTTGTGCTCTTACAGATATTACAACAAAATTGTGATATTAATAACAATGATTAGAAGGGAGATTTGTAAGTGAAATGTAAGCGATCCATTCTTGAATTAAGCTTGGAACACAAAATCATTAAAGGGAAATTAGAAAATAAGGCTAGGTTGTTAAGGGTGACACAATTTTCATGTAAAAATCGACTATGAAAATAGCAAAGAAATTAAATGAGAGCAAGTTGGAGTTTATATATTTACATGGAATTTTAAGTAGTAACTGTAAACAAATTTTATTCAAAAGCTAAACTAATTTGGAGGGAAAATTCAAAATGAATCCTGAGCTTTGAAGGATTATTTGTGGAAAACATCATCAGCATATCAATCCAAGCAAACTGTATGCACAGTTAATTTAAAGATTGGGTAAACCCAATCTTCTAGAATAATTAACTGTGAATGTTGCTGGTGATATAAAATCCCCCAAGTCAAATAGTTCCTAGAAACAATTCAGCACTTTAATGTTTTTCAGTTTTTTCCTAAGATTCTCTACTAAAATTAACAATTGCAGCTTTCTGAACCTACATTCCAGAAAGAGAAATGATGACTTCTTATAATCACAGGAGAAATAATAGAGAAAGTAGAAATGGGGTAAGTGTCTAAGAATTGAGGAAGAACTTCAAGAAATAGAAAGATAAAGTGGACACTTAGCAAATGAGCACCATTTTACCCTAAAATCACTTCCTGTGATTGTTCGTAACTTTTCTTCTTCCGTAATAACATGCTTTATAGAAATCAGGTCAATAAAGACACACTGTGACGTACAAAATGGAGTAGCTATATTTTAAGTGTTTCATCAATAGTGTTTCCCAAAGGCTGCAATTAGCCATCTCAATCTGGTTTTAGGAGAATTATTTTCTACTTTTCATGAGAGAATATGCTACCATCTTGCCCCTGAGTTATGCTTCCTTTTTTCTTCCTTTCCTCTTTCCCTCCTTCCTTTTATTGTCATTCCTTCCTTCCATCTCTCTCTCTCTCTCTCTCTCTCTCTCTCTCTCTCTCTCTCTCTCTCTCTCCTTTCTTCCTTTCTTTGCCTCTCTCATCCCATTGTTCTAAATCCTCTGCAAACACGTTATTGTTATTGTATTGCAAGTAACCACACAAATCACAGAGTAATATTTATTCCCATCAGGAATTATTGGTCACATTGTCCTCCCAGGGCTCTCAAGACTAATAAATACTGAGATTGGCCAACAGAATTTCTTGACCTGAGAAAGGAGTATTTCACTCTCTCACCTGCAAATGCTGGGATAGCTTCCATACACATCCTACAAAGAATAACACATGTCTTCAAATACTCATAAATTTAAAAAAATCACAAACTGGGCTGGCCGAGTGGCGCGGTGGTTAAGCGCTGGCTTGGGAAGCCAGTGGCCCTGGTTCGGGTCCCACATATGAGGGTCAGTGACACTGCCCTCAAAAAAAAAAAAAAAAAAAAGAAATGACAAACAGCTCCTGTGACTCCTGCAACTTCTCTCCAGCTAGGTTCTCTGGCTGGAATAGAAGGTCACCTGAGGGTTGCCTTAGACCTCAGTATCCTGCAACCTGAAAGGATTTACATTTCCTTTCTCCAGGCCATGAACTGAGAAGAACCAAAACTTTTGGGGGAGGGGAAAAAGAAGGGAGAGTTAGTAAATTAATACATCCAAGCATAAACCAACCAATTTAACTAAGTAGAAGAAGATGAAACCAAAACAGGAGTGTTTTCAAAGTAGAAGAGAGAAAATAGTTCCTCTGGGTGTTAAGACAATATCAATATCAGTGAACATGTATTGATTGGCAAGCACAATCATTCAATTTTATTTAATCCTTTCAGCAATTCTGTAAATTAGGGATCATCATCACCATTTTACAGATAGAAAAACTGAGGTTCTGCCAGGTGAAATAACAAAAATCAGCTACACAGATAAATGGCAGGGCTGGAATTTTAACTCAGAGTTCAAAAACACTCAGGCTTGAACCACCCTTCTGCTTCCCTCTTTATGCCCCCCTCACCCCCCCGCTCTGGGGTTCACTTGATCACCCACTTCCACCCCACCAGGGGTGGCCCGAGACAGCTGGGAGGAGAAGCTGAAGGGTCTCCATTGTTTGTGAGGTAGGGCTGGGCTGGGGGTCCAGTGATCTGCCCCTGGGCAGTGTCTGAAGCAGCAGCCCGCATAGCCTCTCTAACAATCACTGAGGGGGCCAAGGTTTCTGAGGGCAGAAAGACCTAGCCCAGGAAGGGGGAGGGGAGGGACAAGAAGAGGGGGCCTCTTGTACCCCGTGGTAGGCGTCCTCCAGATTTCTCAGATGAGACAGAGCGATCACAGCAGCAGATCAGAATTTGACATTTCCCGCCTGTGCCCAAAAAGCCTCTGATGGTCAAACCCTTGTAATGTGCCATCCAATTTAGATAATAAGACCCTTTCATCCCAACTCAGTGCCCAGATAAGAAACACCCAGATATTAGAAAATGTAAAACTCTAGAACCTTCTCTTTCCCGCTCTGTAGCCTCTTTGTTCTGTGTTCCTGTTATTTCCAAGCTGCCAGTCTCTTAGAATCCAGCTTCCACCTGGTCCCTTTACACTAAAAGACTTTTATTTTGCCCCATCTTACTACTGGTATTCCACAACTGGATGCTCTTCCTGACTCTCTGAATTTCAAATGTTGGGCATCTCTGCTCTGACATTCTCTACAACCCAAGTGTTCAACAAGGAATAGCAAAAATTTGAGTAAATTATGGTACATAACTTAGACTATTATTTAGACATTTCAAATTATGATGTTGAAGGTGTAATAGATTGGATAAATGCTTATAATATGAAGCTAAATCTAGAGAACGATACGCAAATACACATCAATTCTGATGATAGAATATCAAGGTGTTAAAAAACATAGACTTTGGAATCAGGTAGACCTGGACTAGAATCTGCCACTTACAAGCTATGTGACTTTAGGCAAGTCATTTCACCTTCCAAAGCCTCCATTTTATTTTCATCTATAAAACAAAAATAGTGGACAGCCAGCACAGAGTTGTTCTAAGGATTAAATGAGATAATACCTGACTGAGGCTTAGCACAGGACCAGGCCTATTGAAAGAATTTAATAAGTGGTAACTATTATAATTAAAAGGAAAGTTGAATGGAATGGGGGAAGAAATTCTCTAAAAGGTTTGCAGGGCCGGCCGAGTGGCGCATTGGTTAAGCGCTGGTTTGGGGATGCCAGCGGCCCCGGTTCGGATCCCACATGAGGGCCAGTGACACTGCCCTCTACAGCTAACAACAGCTCCACCTGGAGCTGGGCTGTGCGAGCCCCGGTGATGGTGTGGGCTGCAGCCCCTGCTGCAGTGGGCTGCCATAGGCTACAGTGAGTGGCCCACAGCCAGCGTGAGCGGCTGGCAGCCAAGCGTGAGCTGCCAATAGCCGCGGTGAGCGACATCCAGAGGCCAGCGACCAATCTGCCTCATCCGGGAAGAGCGCAATGACGATACCAACAGTGAAGCAACATCCTCCGCAACTAAACTGAAGAACAAAAAGACAGCAACTTGTCTGTTCCCCTTCCCCAATTCCCCAACGCTGTTCCCCTCCGCCAATTCCCCAATAAAATCTTTAAAAAAATAAAAATAAAATAAAATAAAATAAAATAAAAGGTTTGCAAAATTCTCCAAAGATTGAAAGTGGACTAAAAAATACCCACAGGAGGAGAAATTTCTGAGTAGGACCAGGCTGAGAGACTCACTGGCCAGTGGAGCCTGGAGAAGAGAAGCCACTAGCTTGAGTTGGGCCTTGTCAGCCTCAGGGTTCATTCATATGAGCCCTTCTTGGGCTATGGATCATCAGATGGGCAAAAGAGCAGCCTGTGATTCTTGGCACATTTAGGAACTATTGTACTGCTGGCTTTAAATTCAGTAGTTAGAGGACCCGGTTGAGTGAAACAACCATGAAAAGATAATCCCCAGTGGGGCAGAAATACATTAATACGCAAGATTATATGTCATTCATCTAACCGCTCTTTACTGAGTGCTCTTCTGTACCAGGCAGCATCCCCTGCTGGGGTCTTGAAAGCCGGCCTGACATAGCCCAGCCTTAAGCTGCTTCGCCACCTAGAGCGCTGTGGAGAAAGTTTTGCAAGGGACAGCTTCTGGGCATGGAAATATTAGGAAATAAATAGGATTTGCTTCTTCATATTATTCTATGCTTTCCTATATTCTACAATAAAAATGTTTTATTTTTGTTTTCAGGAAAAAATATTATTAAAAAAATCTACCTGCTACCAAATAACAAGTTGAAGCAAATTTTAAAATTTTTAGTCGATGGGTGGGTATCAGGTAAGCTGATTCAGGTTTTCCTGAGTTTCAGCTCCTTGTGGTCCCAACAGGGAGAGAGCCTCCTTGCACACTGGGAGCTTACACTGGGCATGAAGGCAGGAGCAGTGAGCCTTGATTTTCCTTCCCTCTCTACCTAAAATGCACTCGGCAACCCAAAGAATGCGTTTTGGGTTGCTTTCAAACATGGTCATTGTTTAAAAACTGACTTCATTTTAGAAATTCATTTCCATAACTTAAAATTATTGCTAGCATTTCTTGATTTGCTACATTGTGCTAAGCATTTTATAAACATATGTAGCATTATTATCATTATCATTAAATGAGTTTTCCAGGATTATAGAATAATAAATGCCAGAGCTGGATTCAAATGCTGAAAATCAGACTCCAAAACCTAAGTTTTCCACTACACTACTTCACTGCATCCTGAAATACTGCTTATCTGGTGGAAATGGGGTTTGGAAATCAGGACTGAAAAGGGAGTCAGCCTCTAAATGCCAGACAACCAACAACAGGTTTTTTGCTGCTTGAGCTGGAAACCAATAATGAGTAATTCACCTTTCTTGGCTGTCCCAAAGGTGAATACCAGGCCCTTTGCTCTTGTAGGATTTTTCCGATAGCTGCTACCAGGGATCATGTGGGGCTACAGACCTTAATGAGAATTGGCAAATAACATGAAAAACACAGCTTCATGTTCAAAGACTGGACAGGTTCTCACATTCCTATCAATATGCAAGATTTATCCTTATGGATACCATTTTTTTGAGCTGTGTCATGTCCTCTTGTAAGTGCTTTAGATGTAGTACTTTATTTATGAGGAAACTGAAGCACAAAGGTTAAGTAGTTTGTTCAAGGTCACAAAGAAGCTGGATTCTGACCGAGGTTGTCCAGAGCCCATGCTCTTAACCAATACAGATGTATTGCTCTCCTAGCCAGTGGTAGAAGGGTAGACAAGAAAAGGATCTCAGCCCTGTACAAGAAAAACCTTCCAGAATCTTGAGGCTGTCCAAACAACATGGTGAATCACCTTAAAAATGAGCACTCTGCTCCTTGAAATGTAGTCAAGGCCAGGTTTCCCCCATCTGGGATGCTGGGCGGAGAATCCCTGCATGTGTGAGAGGTTGAAATACACAGCCTTCAAAGAGAACTCAATGAGGTTGGGAGATTTCAGAGTTTCTGCTGCCTCACACTGGGATTCAGCCTCCACCTTCAGGTTACTAGTGTGGGACTTCTGTGAATTGCAATAGGACCAACATTTATTATGAGGCATCAATCTCATCCTTACACACTCCCATCAAAATTTGAGACCCCACAAGCTTGAAGACCAAGCCTCATATCTCTGTTCCCTCTTCTCCTCCACTAGATGTCCTGCCTATAAGAGCCCTTCCAACTCTGAGGTCCCACCATTCCTTCTATAGGATATTAGTTAGTGAGCTAGACCTGGTATGCAAGAGAGGGACTCATCACTGCACGAGAAGCCAGCAGATCCCAGGAATCATATAAAACCCTTCTCTCAAAACCATACCCAGAATTAATAGTCCCTATCATTTCCATTGTAACCACCTTGGGCCAAGCCTCCATCTTCTTTCACCTGGAGAAAGTAACCTCACCATTGTCTTCTTGCACTCTTGTCCCCTACATCAAATATCTGCGTTTCAGTCAGAGAGAGTCTTAAAATATACAAATCAAATCACGTAACTCCTCAGTTCAAAACTCTCCACCTACTCTCTATTTCCGTTAAAATGAAAGACACAGGTCTCCAAGGCCTTTATGTTCTGCCCTTCTCTACCCCGACCTCTTAACACCTGTCCCTCACTCATTCTGCTCCAGCTGCTGGCCTTGTTCCCCTAACACACCAAGGAGTGCTCCTGCTTCAGGGCCCCACATTTGCTGTTCCATCTACCTGAAATACTCTTTCCCCAGAAAACTGTGTGACTCACTGCCTTGTTTCCCCCAGGTCTTTGCTAAAATATCACCCTTATTAAGCAAGCCCTACCCACTAGTCCTCAAATACTTTGATACTATCTGACTTCCAGGAAATGTTCACAACTATACAGATATTTAACAACCATGAGAGGACAGGTAAACCCTGCTGTTGTGTATAGCCCAACCCTAAATGGTACCCCTGGGTGAGGGATTTCCTGACTACTCCATATATAAAGACAACAACCACACCTCCCTGCAGGACTCCCATCTTCCTTACCTTGGACCTTCTTCTCTTGAATATTTAGTACCATCAAATATAGTGCATATCTCTTTTCTTTTGTTAAACGTTTTCCACCCCACCTGTAGAATGAAAGAAACCAAGGACTTTGTTTTGTTTAATGTATCCCACCCAGCACTTACAACAGCGCTTGCCACCTACAAGACACTCAAAAAGTATTTGTTCAATGACTGAATGACTGAAGGAACCAGTGTCCTCAGGAAGGAGAGAGTGCAGTCAGATGTAACTAGGTAGTCATGAGAAACACGCAGATCAGTCGTGGCGAACAGGAAAGAGTGGGGGTGGGGGAAGGTAGAAGTTTCAATACAGAAGTTGTATATAAGTGGAATGATTGCATAGATCTGTGCAGTGACTGAGCAAATTAAAGAAGGAACAAGGAGGGGCACTTTCAACAACCATGTTGCCTGTGAGCTCTGCTCACCGATGGTGACAGTCTAATCTGTGGAGACTTGATAACGTTCTAGAGGTGTGTGCATGGCTCTGAGCTGAGGTTGTGAATGTGAACATGAAGGTGGCAGAGGCAGAAGAATAAAACTAAACCTTCTTTATTGTCTCTCTGTTGTCCTTCCCTTGACCAACGCACACACATCCATATCAAGCAAAAGGAGAGGAAATCAAGCCTAAGTTATAACAGAAATTTTCATCCATTTGGAGACAAAGCAGCAACACCAGGGCTCTCCAGCAGAAATGGAGAGTAAGAGAAACCACCTGTGTTGGTGATAGGCAGTCAGCTCCAATCACTAAGATTTCACAACTTAAAGGGCATCTGAGGACAATGTATCAAAAGGAACATTTATGAGCATCTGGTGTTTAAGACAAAACTAACAGAAAGGCCAGCAGAGTGGCGCGGTGGGTAAGAGCTGGCTTGGGACGCCAGCGGCCCCGGTTCGGATCCCACATATGAGGGCCACTGACACTGCCCTCTAAAATAAAAAACAACTAAGGGAAGCAATTGAACACAGGCAAGCTCCTAGGTAAGGAAAATACATTGAAATCTACTTATTCCAATTATATACCCTTTCTTGGTGAAAATGCAAAGAAATATAAAATAGGAGCATAATTTGTGCCACTGCTGCTTTGATGACCTGTAAGAAAAAAAGGTTTTTCTATTTTAGCCTGAAGCCCCTGAGAGAGTAGTAAGTAAATGTCATTAGATAGAACCCTGGCTACACATTTTCCATGGAACATAAACATACCTTGGAGGATCTTTTTGGTGCTTAATGACAATTTAATCATTCACATTTGATGCTCTTCTTCAGGGAAGAATGTAAACTCTCCCAAGGTCACAACTGATGCAATTTTGGAGAACAACAACATCTCATCCATTTCTGAGGCACATACATTTTGTTCTGAAATAATTAAGACATTGAATCCCAAAATTCCTTTCCTGCCCCTCAATGTGTCATCTCATTAACCAGAGTTGAGTGAGCAATAGAAACTCATTGAATTGCATTAACAATTTTTATTGTAAAACAATATCAGAACTGTATGTGATTTAGTAGACTCCATTTTCTGTCAGGCATTTGACTTAATGACTTCTCTTCTACTTAAGCATTTCATTATCTGTTTTTGTGTCTTCAGAAACACAATAAACTATAACCAACATGAAAAGATTGGTACATTTTTCAGGGCATGTTTTATTTTTCATCTGTAATGGATCTTTGTGCAGCATTTTTGCAACCCATTGAAAGAGGACGAAACATTTCCTTGCCTCATACCAAAAGTACCGCTTACTCTTTGGGCAACCTTTAGAAACGAAGTGCTTGGCTATTAATGTCCTGGAAAGAGAGTGGTGGAAGGAAAGACAAGTGCCAGTACTTTGAAGAGTACCCCCCACCCCCCACCCCAGAGACACTGTAATTGCCACACCCCACCTTCCTCCCCCCAACTTCCTTCCATCTGCTTTTCTTTCCTAGGTATGCTGCTGGTTCGGTTCAATTCTAATTGCATTTGTGCTGCACACTAAAGCACACAGTATTCTTTGTTTCAACAGGCATTATTTTTGAGGTTATAAAGCACAACGTTCTCCCTCCACTTCTTTTAAGATATGTTTGTTTCCGCTCTTTTTAGAAATGTCCTAAGGGTAACAAAAATTTAGGTAGAGTCAGCTGGGACTTTGCTACTCAAAGTGTGGCCCTGGGACCATCGGCATCACCTGGGAGCTTGTTGGAAATGCAGAACCTCAGTCTTTATCCCAGACCTACTGAATCTGAATCTGCATTTTAACAAGATCCCAAGGTGATTCCTTGGCACATTCAAGTCTTAAGAGCACCGACTTGGGTGGAATAAACAAAGCCATGTGTAAACATTTAAATATGGAGAGATAACAACACACCAAATGACTTTGATCTCCTAAGAATACAATAAAAGAGAAGAAAGGCTTACACAATTGAAATATGTGTTCCTATCTTATCTTTTTTTCATATGTTTCTCAAGTGCCTAAAAGTACACAAATGGAAATATAAAATGTCCCTAGAAAACATGTGTCAAAATCTGTCTTGCATTTTTTTCCTTATCAGAAATTGAGGGCACAGAATGATTAAAACCATAGGTATTAAATGCCTGTGTGCGGTGGCTCAGTGTGGCATACTTGGATACTGAAATTCCCCCATCCACCAGACGTCACAAAGGTCCCCTCTACTCTTGGATAATTACAAAGTAAACAGACCTCCCTCACCTCTTTCAGAAGACCGCTTTTCAGTGTGTACCCTACTAAGATTTTGCACAGAAACCCAGACTCTATTACATTGCTACACTTTCAACCTCAGTGGGACAATTTGACTTGTTGGAAGGAAAAGGACTTGGTATAGTCAGGATGGTTTGTCCAGGAATGAGAGGTTCTTTCGTATGCAGGATTTTCACTTTTAACTAGGACAGTCTTGGGATAATTAGAATAGTTGATCATCTTATTCTAACATGATTCATGAAATCCAGCTGGCCTAATGAAATTGTCACACAAAAATGAACGTATTAGAAGCAAACAACTTTCATAGAAATAATTTACTGCAACTGCAAATGAGTCCTCTGAGCCCTCACACTTGAAAGGCACAGAATCGAACAGATCATCCGAGCAGATTTCTGTAAATTGGCTGGAAGTGCACAGCTCTTATTTCAGCATCAATAAATGTGTTCAGTTTCAACTAAGCAGTTCACTAACTGCATTGATTTTTCAGGCTAGGCTGAAGCTATTGAGAAAATATCCAGCAAACAGAGAAACTGGGGTGTTTGGAGGCCTATGGGCAGAGAAATTTGGCTCATGTAGCTTATTCGTGGGAGCACCTCTAGTTGGGTGCAGGTATCCATCCCAGGGCAGTTAGTAGTTTTAACCTTTGGTCACTTGATGATTGAACATTTCTTGTCCATCCCCATGCCTAGGGGCTCTCTTAAGACCCCACGGGTACAAGTTCTTGCTCAAGGTCCAACAGCTGTCAGAGCAGATGGCTGGGGATTTGTTTACCATGGTCCTAAGTATCACCCTTTAGCTCTAAGGCACTGGGAACAATTTGACAAATTTGATTAACTGAGAACAATATGACGCTTGCCTGGGAAGCTCATTCTATACTTTCACAGAGTTCCTTATGTTCTTTTCATGCTCTAAGGATACAGGAGGATATTAGCTACCACCTCAGTCCAATGAGACTATCAGAGAAAACAAAGAGTCACCCTTGGCTACCCCTTTTGTTTAAAGCTGAAGGTTTAGGCCAGTGAGATCTGCAATTCACACGTGCAACCAGCTGTGCTGTCAGAGAGGTGCTGGGAGCATCCCTAGTCCCTCTTCCAATAAATGGAAATGTGGCTTCATGTTCCATGCCACTCTATGGCTTATTCATCATTGACAAAGCATATCTATTTCACAAAACTAAAAATAAGCAGTCACTCTGCTGGAAAATCTACCCTTCCAACGTGCCTCTGCTTTTCTTCCTCTCAACTAATCAGTAGTTTCCTTGGTCCACTCCCAGTGGATGATTTGCAAAGCATTTTGTGCTTCGAAATGGCAAGTGTGTCCTTGGGTCTGTGAAAGACTGCAGCGGCTGGGTGGGGAGACAATAGTCAGCTCTAGCAAGCCAGTCTGGGGGAATTCCTGAGGGAGCTGCAAGTTGCTATGAATAGCCTGGCATTTGGAGGAGGAGATTCGAAGAGGAGTCTCCCGCTGTGCCCTCTAGCTCTCACTTGATGAAGGGGACAAGCCCAGGGGCCCCAAGAGGTTGGGAAGGGCTTGGAGAGGAGGCCCATTAGGGGACAGGCTTTCTTGTGTCCAGATTCCACTTGGGTGACCCTGGGGAGAGAGACTGCTGGCTGTTTTCCGGGGCCACAATGCTCCATTTACAAGCTGCAATTAGTCGCAAACAAAATTTGTGCATCCACCACTAACTGTCAGCTCAAGAGGTTGAAAGTTCAGTCCTGGGGAGGTCAGGATGCCTTCTAAGGGGCTGATGGCTTTGCTCACAACCTCCCCTCCCCCACTGTGGTTCTTGGGGACCTTTCTCTGGGGGGTGGGGAGTTGGGGGGAGGAGAGAGAGAACCACATTCCAGGTTAGGATGCCTGCAAAGCTGAATGACCAATGTCAGAGGGGCTATGGTTCTGGACCTGTCGGGAGAGCAGGCCGATGTCCCAGTTAGACAGTGACCTTTCTGCAACAGATTGTGGACTCGCTTTATAATAAATGTAGCTGTTTGAAAAGAGCAAGGCAAGGAACGCTCTAGTGATTATTAGGATTTAGCTGATGTTTGAAAGTTCAGCCAGTTTTGCTTGCATATTCCATGTGGAATAAAAAAGCCAGAAGGGCCCAGAAAAATGAGCTGTTCTTTGCCAAATCAAAATGTGTAAATTGTTCTTCTGAGGACATAACAAAGAGCCTATTTTGCCTTTAAACACCAGAGCCAGAAACAGGAAAAGGCTACAATTAACTAACTGAAGCACAATGTGAAGTTAATCCATAATGGAATGATTATTACAAAGATGTGCATTAACTATACCTATTGCATGACTGCTTCTTTCAGTGTATGAACATTCTTTCAAATTCCAGATACATTTTATCTTTTTGATAACACGTTTTCCTTTTCCACGGTCTCCTTGATTCTCATTTTCAGGCCCCTGAATCTCAGTTTAAACAGTAACTAATTCCTCCCCGCTACTCCATCCTGTGCTGTGTGATGTTGGAATCCCAGAATTGCACTGCACTTCAGAGAAATGTAAGATACTTCCAATTAGAGATTGAGCTGGCAGGAATTGCATTCTTTATTTCCTTAATGAGCATACTGCAGCCACTCATTACATGATGGTGACTCCCTCAGATGAAAGTAAAATGAATGATTACATCTACATTGAGTAAATCACTTCAGGTCTTCCCAAGTTGCCACTGGGGACACCCAAACACCAACATCAGGTCTATCCCAGAAAAAGGCTGGAAGTTGTGTAACCATTTGGGCAGTAACCAAAGCAAAATCTACCTAACAACCCTACCCAACTAACCCATCAGCAGAAGATAGAACATGGGTGGGAGGGAGGCTGGCTGGCTACCTCAGCCCTGGTAGGAACCACACAGCATGGAGGCAGGCAGCAAGCACATTTTTAGCCTTCCCTTCCAGGCTGTCATTTAAACCAAACCCAGATTTCCAAAGGTAAGACCATCAGTGGACATATTGTGACAAACCCAGACACTCAGAGGGCCTCCCTTAACCTCCAACAGAACCTCTGCTTTCTTCCCTCCTCTCTCGCCTTGAAATCACCAAAGCCACATGCTGATGTGCACCAGCTTCCACTCAGAGGGAGTTGCAGTGGGTCTCTCTTCCAAGGACAGTCCTTTGGGAAAGTCTCCCTTTACTCTTTGTATCACCTGCATCCTCTGCCATACCCCCTGTAATACATCACCCAGAGTCAGCCACTGAGAGCACAAAAATAATTTGTTCTCGGTGGGCAGAGATGTTGAAACCAGAGTATGAAGCCTGATGATAAATTAATGAGAACTCTCCTGTCACCTGGTAGGTAATTTTTTTCTAATTAAGTTAATCAGATTTTTTTTATTATAAAAGAAATTCATGCTCATTATTAAACATTTGTAAAATACAGAAAAGTAGAAAGTTGGAGGGAAAAAAATAAAGCCTACAGGTGGGTAATTATAGTTCCAGAATTATTAGTCATTTTGACTGGGCACCAGTTAATCCATAAATTGGGTTTTTAGAGTCGACTACAATTCCACCTTCTAGTTTTAACTACTTGTGTCTCCCTAAGTCAACACCACGGTTATTTATCACAATTCCCTTGGAGACGGCAAAATCCTTTCTGCCTGGACTTCAAGCCCACCAAAAATTTGAAGGCAAAATTGTCCTCCTCAGGGGCCGGCCGAGTGGCGCGGTGGTTAAGCGCTGGCCTGGGAAGCCAGCGGCCCCGGTTTGGTCCCACATATGAGGGCCAGTGACACTGCCCTCAAAAAAAAAAAAAAAAATTGTCCTCCTCAGAGTCACCTGAGACTCCCCTCCTGGACCTCTGCCGTTTTGGCCCCCAGGTTCTGCCGGAGGACTGTGTTCCCCAGGCCAGCTCCCTGGACATCGCTTTCGTGGAGCACTAGAACTCTTTTATCCCTATAATACAACATTTAAAATTTCTCTGAAATCTCCTGTTTTATAAAAAGTCCCATATCTAACAGTTTCTAGCAATTTGTCTCTTTATTTCCCTTTCTGCAAAGCTTGAACAATTCTATAAAAGGATGAAAGCAAAATAATGATGCACACATCAGGCAATATTGTAGCTTGTGTGCTGAAATGAAATATCCATCAACTTCAGCTAGTACCTACAACTCACCAAGGAAGCAACAAATGATCAGGAAAGTTTCTAAGCAGCCAGAACAGCATCACAAAACCTCCCACAAAGGCTCCCACAGCCATGAGCTCCTTTATTTTGTCACACTCGTGAGAACTCCATGCAAGAAAATGAGAGTACTCAGTCTTAGCTATGAGGAACAAATTGCAAGGTGACAATGGATTCTGGTGAGAGAGTAACAACAACCTAACAGAGATGAGGGAAATAGAAAAACTATCAAAGGTAGACACAAGAATTCAAAATGCATAGCAATCCGAGGCCATTTTGTAACAGGCAAATAGTTCTCTGCACTTCACTGGCCCTTGATGTATTACTACATTACCACATAATGCAATTATAATAATAATGAGGTTAGATTGTATTCTGTACAATGAGTCCACAAAAAAAGGAAAACTTGTGACCCATTTTGAAATAATAGTTTTAAACTTTTGGTGGGACATTTCAATTACATGGTCCACTCAATCATTAGAATAAGTATATTGTCTCTGGGGCTAGACTACACTGATAGCTCCTGTGGCTGACTAACCTCCTCAGAGCAGTATGAAAGCAGAAAGCAGGGCTTGATCTATGTTGTTATTGCCTCTCAACACTGTCTATAACACTGGTGGTACAGAATTGATGCTTAAAGTGGTGTTTGTCAAGTAAATGACCAAATGCTGATGGGAAGTCTAGGGGAGAAGATGAGAATGGATATAAAGAGGACTATCCAGACATACTCTGAGGACAGCTTAGGGCCTGAGACTTGGTTTCAGCAGATACATAGGATGCTGTGGATATTATCTTAATCTTGAAGATGTCCCAACAGAGAGGGTTGGTTTTTTTTAATTAATTAATTTATTTATTTATTTTGAGGGCAGTGTCACTGGCCCTCATATGTGGGACCCGAACTGGGGCCGCTGGCTTCCCAAGCCAGCGCTTAACCACCGCACCACTCGGCCGGCCCAGAGAGGGGTTTTTTGTAGCCCATAGAGTAGTATTAAATTTTTTTCAAGCATCTTGAAAAACAGTAAAACCCATTTATTATAGACTAATTGTTGTGATGAATAGGCCTATACAATGTACAATGATTCAAATACAATAAAGTTTGTAATGGTAATTGGTGGGTGAACAGGCTAGCCCTTCCCCACTAGTTATGCACACTGATAGAGGCTCTGCCATCTTCAAGAAGGGGATTCTAAGATCACTCTGGGGGATTGTCTCCATTCCAACCTACTGAAAGGGGGAAAGGACATACAGTGCTTCTACTCTCACTTTATTGGCTAGAGCACAGTCTCATAGCCACACCTAACTGCAGGAGTCTGGGAAATATAGCTCTGCTATGTGTCCAGGAAGATGAGAAGATGGCCATTGGAGAACACCCAGCAGTTTCTGCCATAACTTACCCTCCATCAACCTTCTAACAAATGTTATATATTATCCTATGAGAAATAATGTAATGACAAGCAAATACAAGTTCATACAAAAAATATTAGTTGCATAGAGGGCATGTCTTGAATTTATTAGAGCTATAGTCTAATCTCCTGTACTTTTCATATGAAACTATAAAACCATAGTGTCTTAGAGCTGGAAATAAAAATAGAAATCATGTATTCCCCTCCCTTCATTTTGTGGATGAGAAAAATGAATGCCAGAATCCTCTGTGATTTTTCCAAGATAATAAAACTAGTTAGTTTGAAACAGAGCTGGGGCTAGAACCCAAACTTGATAATAATGGAAATGAAGAGCAGTGACCCTGAGTTTCTGAAAGACCTTTAATCATTGAGAAGACTATGTCCATTATAATCTACTTACAGGGCTAATATATTTTTAGAAACATTTTCATCAACAATGGTTGAAATCCAAATGATTGCTTTTCTGAAATGATTAAATATGATGGGTTAAAAATGACCACAAATCTGTTGTTCCCAATCCTCCATTGAGAGGGGTGGGGCCTGCATTCCCTCCTCTTGATTCTGGTGTGGCCCTGTGACTGACTTTGTCAACAGAATGCAGCAGAAGTAACAATATATAACTTGCAAGGCTGAGTCTCAAGCAATCTGCAGCTTTTGAGTTCACAGACTTAGAAGATTCCCTCTTAGAGCCCAGCCACCATGCTACAAAACACCTCAGCCACACGAAGACGCCAGTGGAGGTAAACCAAGGCACTCTCATGGAGCTCCGAGCTTATAGCCACACCCACTGCCAGCCATGTTGGTGAGCTTTCATATATGCTCCACGAGGAAATAAATTCCTGTTTTAAGCCACTATGTTTTTGAGGTGACTAGTTTTAGAGCAGTAAGTGATTGAAACAACTTACTCAAGGATTAAGTTTAAAGAGGCTTCATAATAATTAACAATTTTGTCAACATAGATAAAAAAAAATTAGTGAAAAAAACCAAAACATTGCAATATTTGGGGCGTAGAATAAAATGGAGCTGAAATATTTTCCCCAAATCTGTGGAAATAAATGATGGGGGCATCTATTTGATTAAAAATGGTCAGGGTAGACCTCACTAATAAGGTGACATTTGAGCAGACACTGAAGGAAAAAGGGAATCATGTATATGAAGTTAGAAAATGCAAAGATCATTAGACAAGAAAAGGCTTGCTAACAGTGAGAAGGGTTCACTTTTCTCTGGGCCACCTTGAGTTTAGATGGAGATGGAAGAGTAGATCTCTTCCCAGAAGCAGCCTGAAGTGACCCCTGAAAGTGGCTCACTATTCACTTGACCTAGAAAACCCCACAAAATCATGTAAATCAAGAGGTTCAGTGCCGGCCGAATGGCTCAGTTGATTAAGAGCTCGCTCAAGAGTGCGGGCTCTGGGCCGGCCCAGTGGCGCGGCGGTTAAGCGCTGGCTTGGGAAGCCAGCGGCCCCGGTTCGGGTCCCACTTATGAGGGCCAGGGACACTGTCCTCAAAAAAAAAAAAATAAAAAAAATAAGAGTGCAGGCTCTGAGCAACAAGGTCCCCAGTTCGATTCCCGGCCTGAGCTGAGCTGCCAATATGTGGCAGGATGGCTCAGCTAGGAAAAAAAAAAAAAAAAGAAGTTCAAATATTTAGATTTACTTTAAGAACACTTGAGAAACTGCCCAGGTCATAAAGGATATGCATATCCGAAAAGCCACCAAGTATCTAAAGGATGTCACATTACAGAAGCAGTGTGTGCCATTCTGTCGCTACAGTGGTGGAGTTGGGAGATAAGCCCAGGCCAAACAGTGAGGCCTGGATGCACTCAGTGTCGGTGGCTCAAAAGGAGTGCAGAATTTTTGCTGCACATGCTTAAAAATGCAGAGAACAATACTGAACCTAAGAGTTTAGATGTAGACTCTGGTCATTGAGCACAACCAGGTGAACAAAGCTCTCAAGATGCAGCGCAGAACTTTCAGAGCTCATGGGTGGATGAACCCCTACAGGAGCTCCCCCTGCCACACTGAGATGATCCTAACGGAGAAAGAGCAGGCTGTGCCTTAAACCAGAAGAGAAAGTTGCACAGAAGAAAAAGATCTCCCAGGAGAAACTGAAGGAACAAAACCATATGGCCTGGGAGTACACTCAGAATCAAATAAATGCTAATAAAAGTTAAAAAAAAAGAAGAAGAAGAGGAAAAGAAAGTAGATTGGACTTTTTCTTCTCTGTCAGACTATTCATTCATGCGTTCACTCAACAGTTATTTATCAAATACCTGCAGTATGCCAGGTATTGTGATAGTGGCTGAGAACATACATGGTTATGAACAAGGGAGATAAGAGTTAGGATTCAAGTTAGGATCACGGTGTCTAGAGAAGACTGAAAATGAATAAGTAAATCAATATATGGACAAGATAGGTAAGTAGAGGTAGACCTTACCTATCTAGGTAAGTGCTATGAAAAAAACAAAACAGGATGAAGTGACAAGTGACTGGAAGGGGGCTACTTAGACTTAGAACACAGAAAAGGCTCTCTGAAAAATGACATTTGTTATGAGAACAAAATGACAAAAAGGTTATAGCCATGAACATATCTGAAAAAGACTATTCCAGGCAGAGGGAGCAACAAATGCAAATGTCTTAATCCAGGAATGAATTTAGCATCATCAAGAAACAAAGAGAAGATGAGAATGACTGGGGGAAAAAAGAAAAGGAGGAGAGTGGTATCAGATGAAGTCAGAGATAGACAGAGGCCAACTTCATGTAGGAACTTGTTAGCTATGACAAGTCTGGATTTGATTTTGAGTGCAATGGAAAGTCATTGAAGGGTTTTAAGAACCAGGGCTCCTCAGTCTGATTTGTGTTCTTGGAATATCACACTGGCCACCATAGGAGAGTGGGAGGACAAGTCTTAGTGAAAGATGATGGTAGCTTCAAACAGGGTGCTTTCTGCAACAATAACTGGAAATAGAAATCTGTTTTGGACATAGAATCAATCATATGTGCCAATGGGCTAATGGTAGGAGATGAGGGGAAGAGAGAAATCAAGTGTAACCCCTATATTTTTGGCTTGAACAACTGAGATGGTGGTGGTTCTACTTACTGAGATGGAAACCATTGTCATAAGAGTAGGATGGGGGCAGCAAATCAAGAGTTCTGTTTTGGTCATGTGAAATTGAAAGCTCATTAGATAGAGACATAGAGATGTCAAGTAAGCCATGGGATTTTTTAACCTGGGGCTCAATGGAAAGGACTAAGCTGGAGGAATTGGAATCAGTGGTCATAGACATGGTATTTAAAATCTTTACAGAGGTTGAGGATTCCCAGTGAGAGACTATAAACTGGAAAGAGAATGAAGCCAAAAATCAAGCTCTGGGTTACTCCACCAGTAAGAGCTTGAGCAAAGGACATGCCAGCAAAGGATAATGAGAAGGATCAGTCGGTGACATAGAGGGAAAACCAGGTTCAAAGTGTGGTGGCACTGAAGCCAGGGGGAAATATTCCTCTCAGGAGGGAATAATTGAATGTGTCAAATAATTCTGAGAGCTCAAGGAAGAGTTGATTTTACTACAAATCTGACTTTTTCACCACTTCCAAGTCAACTCCTCATGTGGATTACTGAAATAGCCTCTTAACTCATCTCTTGGCTCCTGCTCTTGCTTCCTGTATTAGTGATCTATTGCTGCCTAGCAAATTATCACAAACCTTAGCAGCTTAACCTAAGCACTTACTCATGTTATCTCACAGAGTCTGTGGGTCAGGAATCCAGGAGTGGCTCAGCTGGGGGTTTCTGGCTCAAGGACTCTCATGAGGTTGGTATCAAGGTGTCATCTGAAGGCTTGACTGGAGGATCTACCTCCAAGATGGCTCATGAACTTTGCTCTTCACACAAGACCTTTGTTCCTCTCTGGCTACGGGCAAGAGGGCTCAGTGCCTCACTACAGGGGCTCTTCATGTACTGCTTGAGTGCCTTACTGACATGACAGCTGGCTTCCCCCAGAGCAGGTGAACTGAGAGAGCAAGAGCAAGGAGGAGACTACTTTGTTCCCTCTGTTTAGTCTCCAAAGTTGTGCGCCATTATCTCTACCACTTCTATTTGTGAGAAGCGGGTCACTACAGGCCACCCACACTCAAGGGGAGGAAATTGGGCTCCACGCTTTGAAAAGAGGAATATTAAAGCATTTGTGAGCACATGTAAAAAAAGGTTTTTTTAATGCTTTTTTTCCGTTCTGTTTCATTAAGGTATCACTGACTACAGCACTATATAAGTTTAAGGTGTACAGCATAATAATTTTATCTATGTATATATTGTGAAATGATCACCACAATAAGTTTAGTTAACATCCATCACCTCATAGAGGTACCAAAAAAACACACAAAACAAATGTGATTTTTTTTTTCTCTTAATGAGAACTTTCAGGATCTACTTTCTTAGCATCTTTCAAATATACCATTACAGCCATGTTAACTATAGTCATGATGTTGTACATTATATCCCCAGTGCTCATTTATCTTATCTGGAAGTGTGTACCTTTTGACTACTTTCATCCAATTCCCCCAATCCCCACTCCCCACCTCAGGTATCCATAAGGCTGCTCTCTTTTTCTATGAGTTTGGGGGGTTTTTTGTTTGGGTTTGTTTTTTTTAGATTCCACATATAAGTGAGATCATACAGAGCTTGTCTTTCTCTGTCTCACGTATTGCACTTAGCATAATGGTCAGCACATATATTAAAACAACCACACTCTTCCCTATAATCTTCTTAATACAAGTAAGCCAGAATGATCATTTATGTCAATCTCTGCCCAAGGGCTTCTCGTCTCACTCAAGTAAAAGCCAAATTCTTACAGTGGGCTTCAGAGTCCTATGTGCTCTGGTGTCCCTGCAATCTCCCTGACCTCATCTCTTACCCCTCGTCACCTTTTTCTCTCCACTCCAGCCTCTCCAGCCTCCTTGCTATTGCTGCTACCTCCTCAGGGCCTTTATGCTTGTTATTTCTTTGGCTAAAAGGCAGATCCTCCCAGATATCCAAATGACTCATTATTTCACTTTCCCTAGATCTTTACTCAAATGTCAAGGTCTCAGTGAAATCATTCCTGACCAATCTATTTCAAATTGCCACTCTTTTACCTCATTTTTCCACATTCTCAAACTTTCTTCACTACTTTATTTTTCTCCATAGCACAAACCCCATCTGTCATTGTATAGATATAGATATAGATATAGATATAGATATAGATATAGATATAGATATAGATATAGATATAGATAGATAGATATAGATATAGATATATAGATATATAGATATATAGATATAGATATACATATGTATATATAGATATACAGATATAGATAGATAGTTATAAACCCAATATCTAGAACAGTGTCTGGCACTAAGGAGTCCACCAAAGTCAACAAAAACCACACTGAGAGTGTCTATATTGAATTCAACAATACTGGCAAAGAACTACATGATACTAAGGACATCTGTCTTGCAGAGCGAGGTACAGTCCATATCAGTTTTATATTGGCTCCTGGGCAAGTTCAGTCTCTCTCACATTCTCACCATCTTGAGTGCGGGTCTTACCTGCAGAGAACTAAAAATAGACTTCCCAATGACTTCTAGACAGGCTCATCTCTTGCTCTAAGAGCCTTTTCAGCAAGCAAAAGTAGAACTTCTCACAATAGCAGGATCATGCAAGAACCTCCTACAAGCATTTCCTACAGATAGACCGGCCATGGAAAGCAGATGGTGTAAGCCTACAGAGGTGACTAAGTCAGAGAGAGTCATTACCGAAAGGCATCAGCAGTGTCTCTCTTCTCTGGAGAGGCTTCAGAATGTAGTGGAATGAGCAGGAACTCTCTAATGACCTGATGGTGGGGAGTTGAGGAAGGGAGGAATGGTGTGGTTGGTGATGAGACAGGATGAAGGCATTAGGTGGAAAAGTGCCAGCCATGGAGATTAAGGCTGTGTCTGTTCATTGATGTCTCCACCTCCTCTTGGGTCAATTGGTCTAGGGCAGTGCTGTCCAGTAGAACTTTCTGTGATGATGGAAATGTGCTATATCTGCACCAGCCAATACAGTAGTTACTAGGCCCATGTCACTGTTGAGCAGTTGAAATGTAGCTAGTGCAACTGAATTTTTTTAACTTTACTTAATTTTAATTAATTTAAATTTAAATAGCTACATATGCTTAGTGTCTATCTATCACATTGGATGGTGCAGATTTAGAGCAAAAAAAGTTCTTTGGAGTCAAATTAGCCTGGATTTCTATCCTGGCTCCACTGTTCACTAGCTGTGTAATTTTGGACAATTCATCTCTAGAAGCCCCCATTTCCCCATATCTGAAATAGCACTAATGATATATCCTTCATCAGATAGTTGTAAGGATTAAATAAGTTAATACATGAAAGTCACTTGGCACATGGCTGTTTGATAGATGCAGCTCACCTCTCCATCAAATTGGAATGAAATGTTGATTAAACTTCTTTTTTCTCATGATGACATATTTGAAGGAAAGAAGTTCCAAACACTTGATCCACCAGTATGTAGACCAGTGGTGCTGAATTGGGGGTGATTTGTCCCACCAGAGGACATTTGGCAATGTCAGGAGACATTTTGGGTTGTTACAAATGGGAGAATATTACTGGTATCAAGAGAGTAGAGATCAAGAATTTTTCTAAACATTATGCAACACACCAGTTTCCCTCAACCTACTCCCAACAATGAACGATCTGCCCAAAATATCAGCTGCCAAGATTAAGAAATTCTGATGTAGACACATCCTCAGATGAAGCCATTGAGATATTGAGTCATTTCAAGATCTCAACTTATCTTTTTTAGTCTTCCTTCCACTCCCTGAGACTTTCCCCCAAATTTTTGCCAACCATCTTCCAAATTTCTACCTTTATCGAAAACCCCATGAACACAGCAAATTCTCTAAGGACTATATATACACAGCCACCTTCACAGAGGCAAATTACTTCAACAAATATGCATATGGTCAAGAGCTACGCCACCATTACGTTCGGTATCTCTGCCTGGAGCCCTCCTCCCCCAAATATTTTCATGGATTGCTTCATCACTTCCTTAATGCTTAGGGTCTTCATCTGTTCAAATATAATTTCCCCAAAAGGCTTTCCTTGTTCATCCTTTCAAAAATAGCCCCCATCCTGTCTTTCTCTAGTCCCTGCTTTATTTGTTTCTCAGAGCACCTGACATCATATTCCATGCTTATTTGCTTAGAATGGAAGGTCTTCAGAAGTGAGACTTTATCTTCTTCACTACTGTGCTCGACACATAGTCATGGCTCAGGAAATATTTGTCAAATAAATGAAAAAAATGTTTCAAAACCAGATTCAATGACACCCATATTTCAAGCTAATAGTCAATGAAATTGTTTCCTCAAGTGTACAAAATCTATTTAAATCTCCTAGAGTTCTCCATAATATAATATGAACTTTGTCAAGGAGTAACATGGGGAGACAGAGACAGAGAGAAAATGGACACAGGTCTGAGAATTACCAACCCCAGTTCTGTCACCATATGAGTATGGGTGTATGAATATATGCAAGAGAGGGAGGAAGATTTTAGGAAAAGCCAGATATTGGGCTTGCTTACATAATAACAGCAATAATAACTACCAGTAACTGAGCATTACGAGATTCCTGACACTGGGCTTTGAGTTTTAGCATGATCAATTATTTTATTCAGTCCCCTTAACAGCCTCTTAGATACCATCACCCCATTTTACAAAAGAGATAAAGGCCTAATAAGGTAAAACAACTTGCTCCAAGACACACAGCTAGCAAGTTGTGGAATGGGAGTCAGAACCAAGGCCTGTAACTCTAAAATAATCTAGTTTAATCACTATGCAAACACCAGGTCCAGGATGCACCTGAACTAGTATGGGGCAGGGGGCAGGGTGGGGGGTGGGGGGAGATGGGTAGGGAGTGGGGAAGATTTGCAGATTACAAAGAACCATTCCTGCTGCAACAAAATGGTTTTTTTCCTTTCGGTCCTGTTTTTTTGCCTTGAAGTACAAAATGTTCTCTTATAATTAATTCTTTAACCATCCCAATTTTACAGAACTGTACAAAGAAGTTTGAACAATTTTATCAAAATTGCTTTTTAAATAGTACAATGTACATTTTAAACTAATCATTTTACAGGCTGCTTCCAATGTGAGAGAAACTCTGCCAAATAAATGGGATCTTCTCCCAGCTGAGAATTGCTCCCTGGAAGAAGAGACCATCTTATTGCCTTTGGGCTCCCACAGCAGCCCAGGGCTCAGCACAAGCAGGCTCTCGGCAGCGCCTGGTTCTCCCCCTCCTGCTCCTTCCCCTTCAGCTGTAAAATAAGAGGCTTAGTCTTGGAAGGGCTCCTTCCAGGGCACATGACCCCTGAGGTAAGCATTTGCTGAGTGCACCACAAAACTTGGTCCTGGCCCAGGGTTGTTTTCTCCACCCTTCAGTCTACTCAGAGAAGAGGCTGCTGGTTACCTGTCATTTAGCTCCTTGGCCATTCCAAAGGCTTGGTTCAAGTCAGTAATTTTTTTTTTTTTTTTTTGAGGGCAGTGTCACTGGCCCTCATACGTGGGACCCGAACCGGGGCCGCTAGCTTCCCAAGCCAGCTCTTAACCACCGCGCCACTCGGCCGGCCCCAAAGGCTTGGTTCAAATTGAGCTGCCCTTCAAAACAGCTGCCTCTGCCATGTGGCTGTTGCTTCTGGCATTTCCTGCCACTCGTGTGATTTAAGCTTCCCTTGAGACTTGGTTTGATGATTTCTTCTGTCCTACCTGTTCCTGCCATGGCCTTCCAACAGCACTGGCAGAGGAAATGTTGCCTAAAATCCAACCTCTCTTTACTACCAAGGCAAAGATTAGTCACTAGGCAGAACTCTCTCTGGAGAGCTCCTTTGATTGTGTACACTTCAGGGATTCCCAGCCTGGACTTATTTAGCCAGAAATTGCAATTTGTATAGACCTCATAGTTCTCCTTTTTATCCTCTGGCATAACCTCAGTGCCAAAGCCAGGTCACTTAATTGGTCATGATTATTGGACTGATAGCACGGCCTTCTACCCACACGAGGATTCCTAATATCTCCAATTCTCTTCTGGAAATCAGAGCATGTCTTCTTTCTACCCGGAAATTGTGTTATTCTTTGTATTATTAAGGTGCTTTGTACTTTTCAAAACTGTTTCTTACGCTGATCTCAATAATGAGGCAGAAAAAGACTGTGAGCTTCCCAAAAGCAGGGACCATCTCTGTCTTATCCATCACAGAGAAGGTGCTTCAGATATGTTTGCTGAGGGAATGGTTCATCCTGGATTAGAAGCCAGGAGTCCTGGTTTCGTGTGCTGGCTTGTTTACAGTCTAAACCAGCATGTACAGGAGAAAGAGAATGCTGGCTACATAGTACTTAAATTTTCTAGTAGCCACATTTTTTAAGTAAGTAAGTAAATAAATACATTTTAAAAATATATGTTACTTCATGTATCCCAAATATTGTCTTCCTATCATATAATCTACATAAGTTATTAATAAGATATTTACATTCCTTCTTCATACAAGCCTTTGAAATGGGAAGTCTATTTCATAATTACAGCACAACTCAATTTGGACTAGCTACATTTTTAAAACATAGACTTTAATTTTTTAAAGCAGTTTTAGTTCACAGCAAAACCAAGCAGAAGGCACAGAGATTTCCCATAGTCCCCTGCCCCCACTCACGCACAGCCTCCCCTGCTATCAGCATCCTTCACAGAGTGGTGCATTTGTTACAACTGAGGACCCTGCAGTGACACGTCATTCTCACCCAGAGTCTATAGTTTACTTTAGGGTTTACACTTGGTGTTGTACCTTCTATGAATTTTGACAAATGTATAATGCCATATATCCACTATTATAATACCACACAGACTAGTTTGACTGCCCTAAAAATCTTCTGTGCTCTGCCTATTCATCCTTCTCTCCCCATAACCCCTGGCAACCACTGATCCTTTTACTATCTCCATAATTTTTCCTTTTCCAGAATTTCTTACAATTGGAATCATACAGTATGTAGACATTTAGATTGTTGTTTTTTTCACTTAGTAACATGCATTTAAGCTTCCTCCATGTTTTTTCATAGCTTGACAGCTCGTTACTTTAGACTGCTGAATTATGTTCTATTGTTTGAACTTAGTACAATTTTTATATCTATTCACCTACTGAAGGACATCTTGGTTGCTTCCAAGTTTGGGCAATTATGAATAAATCTGCTGTAAATATCTGTGTACAGGTTTTAGTATGGACATAAGTTTTCACCTCATTTGGGTAAATACCAAGAAGCACAATTGCTTGATCATGTGGTTTTGTTACCAAATTATCTTCCCAACTGGCTATATATCATTTTTCATTCTCACCAGCAATCAATGAGAGCTTCTAATTCTCTGCATCCTCACTAGCATTTTGTGTTCTCAATGTTTTGAATTTTAGCCATTTTAATAAATGTGTACTAATAACTCATTGTTGCTTCAACTTGTAATTCCCTAATGACATATGATGTTGAGCAACTTATCATGTGCTTATTTCTCATCTGCATATCTCCTTTGGTAAGCTGTCTCTTCATGTCTTTTACTCATTTTTTAATTGGGTTGTTCATCTTATTGTTGTATTTTAAGAGATTTTTGTATGTCTTAGATAACAGTACTTCATCAATATATGTCTTTTGCAAACATTTTCTCCTGGTCTGTGACTTGTATTCTCATTTCTTGACAGACTAACCAGATTTCAAGTACTCAGTAGTACTCAGTAGTAATAGTACTCAATAGTACTAACACCTACTGTATTGGACAGCACAGCTTTAGATAGGTTACCCTGGTAACAGAATGCAGTCACTTAACCTCTGAGATGAGACATCGAAAGGAAATACCTAATTAGTTGTTGGATCCAGAAAGTTGGAGTTCAAAAAAAAGGTTCAGGCAGAACTTAAATACTTGACAGTTATCAGCAATTAGGTGATAGCTGAGTGTGTATGAGCAATGATACTTACTACTCAGAGAAAGATAATTGACTGGGAAGAGAAGAGAGTCTAGAATGGATTTCCGAATAACCTGCCTAACAAACATTTTTACTTGGGATGATCGAGACCATTCTTAAATTCAGAATATCCTCAACTCAATTCGTTATCTCCCCTTTCCCCAGAATCTTCTTCTTACTCATTTACCAACTTGTACAAGCTGGAAATCTGGAAGTGATCCTCAAGTACTCCCTCAGCCCTCAGCTTCCAATGCTTATCTGTGGCCAACTCCTCCTGCTAATTCTATATTCTAAATTGCTCTTGTATCTGTCCCCTATTGTCATCCCCATTTCATCATCTTTCACCTGGATCACTGCCATAGTTCCCTAACTTGCCTCTCTGTCTCCAGTCAGGCCTCACTCAAATATATTCTGCACACTGATGCCATAGTGATCATTTAAAAGGTAAATCTGATCATGTCACTGCTGACTTAAAATCCTTCAGTGACTCCCCATTACATTCATAATAAAGTCTAACTTCAACATGGCATAGAAGGCTTTCGTGCTTACCTCTCCAGCTGCGAGCACAATTACCCTGAGCTCCCTCATCACCAAGTGAATACCAATTCCAAGTCATTCTCTCTCGCTCTTACTCTCTCATACTTTCTTGTTTTCTCTTTCACATCATTGTCTTTATACTTGTGCTATGCACTAAATGTTTGTGTCCTCCTCAAATTCATATGTTGAAGACCTAATCCCAATGTGTTGGTATTTGGAGGTGGGGCATTTGGGAGTGAATTAGACTTAGATGAGGTCATGAGGGTAAATCTCTCAGGATGTGATTAGTGCCCTTAGAAGAAGAGACCAGAGTTTTCTCTCTCCACCACATGGCAGTATAGCAAGAAGGTGGGTTTTTAACGAGATAATGAATCTGCTGGTGCCTTCATCTTGGATTTCCCGCCACCAGACTATGAGAAATAGTTTGTTGTTTAAGCCACCCAATCTATGGTGCTTTGCTCTAGCAGCCAGAACTGACTAAAAAAAAAAAAATGCTTTCCTGTGCCTTTCCTCCACATCCCCTCTCTCTGTCCTCCTTTTCCACCTGGGTAACTCCAGCCTTCACCTCTGAGACTCAGCACAGTGTCTCCTGTTCCAAGTGCCTTCTCTAAGTTTTCCTGTACCAAGGTGGGCATGCCTCCTCTGTTTTCCCATACCACCCTGTGCAAGCCTTTAGTATTACTTTGTAAATGCTGTATATTCATCTATCTTGCCCTAGATTGTGAACATCCTGAAGTCAAGGATTGTATGTGTCATCTTTGTATCCCCAGAACCTTCCTCATGTTTGGCAGAAGGTATTTGAAAAGTTTTATCAAATAAAAGTGCCAGTCCAGTACCCTAAGAAAAATCAGGCGGGGTTATTTGGTAACACTACCCAAGGAATTTCTTCAGGGTTAAACTGTGTGTGAGAGGAGGTAACCCCAGAAGTATTGGAGGAGTGAAATATTTAATGCTAAGTGATAATAGTTAGGGATGTTTTTATGCCTTTATTATCACTTAATGACCAAATTAGAAAGGTCGTAGTTACGGAGTTAACATCCACCATCAAACGAACCCAGCAAAACTCCTTGCTTGTTCCTGTGTACATTCCTACCTGTTGTCCCTTTATTTGCAGTCTAGAGGGAATTCCAACACACTTCTGGTAGGTCTTCTGCCCCATTTGATGGGCAGGCCTTCAGGAATCCTTGAGTCTACAATAAATTCCCTCCCTAGGTTTCAGAGATGGAATGTCTTACGTTAGTGGGAACCTAGAGAATGCTCCAGAAATAAGGGAGGCCTTCCTGCAGAGAATTCATCTCATTTCACTCTGGGCAATAAGGTAGGAGTTAAAGGAAATATTTTGGACTGACCTCATAGGGATATGGCTTTCAGCCAGCTTCAGAGGTTAAAGAAGGATTAATGGGTGAAATTTATTGGCAGGAATCTGATTGGTGTGTCCCTGGGTGCAGTGGTCTATCTCCCGCAAGCGTTTTTGGATGCCAGTAAGTAATAACCTCTCCCCAGGGAAGCCTTCCTCTCCTCATAACTTCCAGACAACCTTCCTTCCATTTGAGCCCTTACCAACATCACCTATGATTCCTTGTTTAGTTGTCTGCCTACTCTCCAGAGCAGGAATCATGCCCTCTCTACTTGAAGAGTAAAAGGTATTGAGAACTTGGGCCTTAGAGTCATAACTGAATTTGAATTCTGGCTCTGCCAATTACTAACTATAGGACCTTAGGTAAATTATTTAAGCTCTGTGTTCCTCGGTTTCTTTGTATTGGTTTCCTGTGGCTGTTGCAAAAAATTACCACAAACTTAGTAGCTTTAAACAGGGGTTGGCAAACTGTGGTTCACGAGCCACATGTGGCTGTTGGGGTACGTTCCGTCTCAAAAGTTTGCCGACCCCTGGAAGAGCCAATCCTGTCCCTCACAACAATTTAAAAATTATTCGAGAGCCATAAATATATTTTTACATAATCACCATTATGTGACTAATATCCTTTAAAATTTTTATAAATGAAACTATGATCATTTTATTTCCATTTTCAATTTCACTTCAGAGCCACATGCTCGTAAGCCACAGTTTGCTGACCCCTGGGGTCTCTTCCATCTCAAAAGTTTGCCGACCCCTTGCTTAAAACAACAAACATTTATTCTCTCACAGTTCTGGAAGCCAGAAGCTGGAAATCAGTGTCAGTAGGCAGAAATTCAGGTATCAGCAGGGCCGCACTCCTTCTGGAGACTTTAAGGGAGAATTCTCTTCTCACCTCTTCCAGTTTCTAATGGCTGCAGGTATTCCTTGCTTTGTGATCACATCACTCCAATCTCTGCCACTGTAGTCACATTGCCTCCTACTATTCTGTGTGTATCAGATCTCCCTCTGCCTCATCCCATAAATCATATCTGAGAATAAATATGGTGGCATTTGGGGCCCATTTGGATAACCCAGGATAATCTCCCATCTAAAATTCTTAACACACTGCAAAGACCCTTTTACCAAATAAGGTAACATCTGTAAGTCCCAGTGATTTGGATTTAACATTTTTTTTTTAGATTAGTTTCAGGTGACCAAAGCAATGTACTAGTTAGACATTTAAATTCTTCATAAAATGATAACCCACCCCCAAAGCTACTAGCCCTCTGACATCTTATATAGCTGTTACAATACCATTGACTATCTTCCCTAAGTTGTATTCTACATCCCATGGCTATAGATACTTATATATTTAATTATAGTTGGCATTCAATATGATTCTACTTCAACTTCAGGTGTATAGCATATTGGTTAGGCATCTACACATCCTATCACATTATCCCTTTGATAAGTTCATCTGGCACCTTACATGATCTTTACAACATTGTTGATTATAGTCCCCATACTGTATTAACTACTAATTTGTATTTCTTAATGCCTTCACCTTTTTCACCCTGCCCCCAACCCCATTCCCATCTATCACCCTGATAGATCTAGTACCTATCTGGCACCATAATTAGTTATTACAATATTATTGACTATATTCCTTATGCAATACCCTACATCCCCATAACTACTGTGTAACCACCAATTTGTACTTCTTGATCCCTCCCCCTTTTACCCATCCTTATTCCCCCCTCCCATCTTAAGGAAGCCCCTTTAAGATTCTGTGTAATACTGGTTTGGTGGTGATGAACTCCTTCTGCTTTTTCTTGTCTGGGAAGCTCCTTATCTGTCCTTCAATTCTAAATGACAGACTTGCTGGGTAGAGCAATTTTGGTTGTATGTCATTGCTTTTCATCACTTGGAATATTTCCTGCCACTCCCTTCTTGCCTGCAAAGTTTCTGTTGAGAAATCAACTGCCAGTCTTATGGGGACTCCCTTGTAGGTAACTAACTGCTTTTCTCTTGCTGATTTTAAGATTCTCTGTTTGTATTTAACCTTTGACATTTTAATTATGATGTGTCTTGTTATTGGCCACTTTGGGTTTATCTTGTTTGGGACTCTGTCCTTCCTGGACTTGTATGTCCATTGCCTTTACCAGGTTAGGGAAGTTTTCTGTCATTATTTCTTCAAATAGGTTTTCAATTCCTTATTCTCTCTCTTCTCCTTCTGGTACCCCTATAATGCAAATGTTGTTATGCTTGAAATTGTCCTGGAAGCCCCTAAACTCTCCTCAATGTTTTGGATTCTTTTTTCTTTTTTTCTTTTTATTTTGCTACCTTATCTTCTACATCACTGGCTGGATCTTCTGCTTCATCTAGTCTGCTGTCGATTCCTTGTAATATATTCTTCATTTCCATTATTGTATCCTTTATTTCTGACTTGTTCTTGTTTATGGTTTCCATCTCCATTTTTATGCTTCCTGCCTCTGTTGAAGTTCTCCCTGAGATCACTGAGCATTCTCATAACCAGTGCTTGTAACTCTTCATCTGAATTGCTTATCTCCATTTCACATAGTTCTCTTTCTGGAGCTTTGTTCTATTCTTTTATTTGGGGCATGTTTCTTTGTTTCCCTATTTTGGCTGCCTCCCTGAGTTTGTTTCTAAGTATTAGGTAGAGCTGCTATGTCTTCCTGTCTTAGTAGAGTGGCTTTATCCATCAGGTGTGCTGTGGGGTTCAGTGGCACAGTCTTTGCAATCACCTGAGCCACGTGCTCCAGGTGTGTCCCTTGTGTGGGTTGTGTGTGCCCTCCTCTTGTAGTTGAGCCTTGGTTGATAATTGTATATCAATGTGAGGGACTGACCCTCCCATTGTGAGGACTGGCCTTGACTACAATAGAAGAGTTGTTGTGCAATGGCTCATCCTACAGAGCAGGATGTGCCTTAGCAGGACTCTGAAGCCTTCCCAATCCTCTCCTTGGGTGTGTCGCACTTGGAGACGGCTAGATGATGCTCCAGCTTGTTTTGAAGCTGGTCACTGGGGGCGCCAGTCCCAGGACCACCTTCTGTGAACTTGACTGTAGGTCAAGTTCAGCCATAGCCTGAGCCCCACCTGGAGCCGACCCACCTGGAGCCAGAAAGAAATCCGCAGATGGCTGGAACCCCTACTATGCTTGGAAGTGCGTTGAGATGCTAAGCCACGAACCAAGACTGGCTGCCGCTAGTGCCAGGTGCAGGGCTGCTCAGCCAGATGTACAGGATATGCTCAAGCCAGGTGCTGCTTATCTGGGTTAAACGAACCTTTGAGAGACCCTAGGAAAGTCTGCAGCTTGAACCAAGGCAGGCGGTCTGCATGAAAAAGCCACTGAAAGCAGCCTGGGTGTGCCCTAAAGTTGGGTGGGCCAGGTTCTAATTGCCAGGACATGGTGAATGAAGGGCAGAGACTCAGATATGGCAGCTGGCTGGCCTTGGAAGCCAGCGGCCCCAGTTCAGGTCCCACATATGCGGGCCAGTGACACTGCCCTCAAAAAAAAAAAAAAAAAGAACAGATATGGCAGCTGCCTGTGTCTGCACCCAAAGAAGGGGGAGGGCTCAGCAAAGAAACAAAGGCCTCCACCATCCCCAGTCCAGGAGAAAGCCGCCTCTCTAGCTCCCGTCCCAAGCCAGACAACTCAATTCCCCACCATTTGTCCCTGCTGCCTTTTCAGCTGCTGCCCCAGCACTGGAGCTCAGAATAAGTGATTCTATTGGTGGGTAAGTCAATGTGCAGTCCCTTTCGGAGGGGAGCCTGGGAGTGGAGCCGCACTGTCTCAGTCACAATCTCCGCTGGTTTTCACAATCAAAATTTATGGGGACTTCTCTCCCTGGCACTGGAACCCTGGACTGGAGTGGGGCTGGGATCTCTCACTCCTTTAGGGGGTAGAGCGGGCCCCCACAGCCAAAATATCTCTTGTCAGGTCACCTGGGTTGTGGGACCAGTCCGTTTCATGCCTCTGACCTTCCTACCAGTCTGGAGGTGGCTGCTTCTGCAAGTCCTTAGTTGAAAGGTTTCAGTTCAGCTTGATTTCAGCAGATTCTCAATAATGGTTATGTTGTAAATTAGTTATAATTTTGATGTGGTCATGAGAGAAGGTAAACACAGCATTTACATGCTCCACCATCTTGGTTGTGTCCAGATTTAACTTTTTTGACGTTACCACTATCTCCCTCAAATGTTACAATGTAAACGTTAATTGTTTTGCTTCCTGGAAAGCAGGCCTGAGACTAAGGACTCATGCAATAGTATTTTGGGAGAAGTGAGGGGGAATTAGGAAGAATGAAACAGGAAAGGAGGGAAAGTCACTGTAAGCACACATTATTGTGCTGGTCACTGTGGGCAGCTGGGGCTCCATCTTGCTGGGACCCTCTGAGGAAATGAGCAGAATGTCCTTAGAATTGTCCTTTTGAGGGATAAAGGAAGGAGCACTTACCCACCATCACCTATCTCCTATTGGCCCTGTGGGCAACTCTCATAAGTACAAGCCTGAGCTCTCATCAGAATGGCTGAGCGTCCCACAGGTGGAGTTCTTGGAGGGGGAGGGAGGGGAGAGATGAAGCCCTAGGGCAGAGGTGAGAGACAAGTGTTGCAGCTGAAAGAAGTACTGCCAGGTTATACCTATAGGAAACTGGTTGTTATGGCAACAACTGGAATAAAATTAATCAAGAAGATATAAGGCGGGACACCACAATAGTTCTGTACATTAAGGTTTTTGGAAGAATTAAATGCTGCATTGTATGTGTCTATCGTATGATACACACACACAAAATAGCCTCTATTTTGGTTGCTGCTATTACTAATATTTGTTTTTGTATCACATGCCTAGAATAGTGCCTAGCATATGGGTAACTCTCAATATATCTTTGCTGACTGACTGGCTGGCTGCCTGGAAGGAAGGAAGGAAGGAAGGAAGGAAGGAAGGAAGGAAGGAAGGAAGGAAGGAAGGAAGGAAGGAAGGAAGGAAGGAAGGGGAAAAGGAGGAAAGGAAGGGAGGGCACATGGACAGATAAAAGCACCAATCCATGTTTTGAAAAACTACTTCAGTATTTCTCAGAAAGAAACCTAAGTTTCTCTCTGATTAATTAATCAGATAGTCAGATGTGAGGGGCCTTGAGGTACCAGGTGAATACAACAAAACAGGGCTAGCACCCAAGATAAACATCCATTAACTTAACTGGTTAAATTTTTTTTCTCCCCATCTACTGCAATCAAAGTGTAAAGACACTTCTTCAATTAACTCAAAGTTTTCATTGCCCTGGGCAATGTTGAGATTTAGATTTCAGCTATTGTACTCTGGCTGTGAGTAAATTAGAGCCCTCCTGGTATGTTGTGCTGGAAGGAACTTAACTTTAAATCCTGGAGTGAAATCTTTTAAGACCCACGTACACTCCATTCTTGCCCTGATTCTGGCGGATAGGATTACAGGTTAGCAAGGTGCCAACAGTCTATGGAAGAGGGTACACACTTCCTATGTCATCATCAGCATCCTAAACAAACACCGCACACTTCACTGGACGCTTACTAGGCAGCATCCCTGTGTTGGGTGCTAAGAACAGAAGGTTCATATTCCTGCCCTCAGTGAATTTATATTCTACTTGGGGAGATAGTATAATTACATAAAAATAAATAATGTTGCTAGGCAATTTATCATGAGGGCCTATTGAATGCTCCTGACAAAACTCCTGAAGTTGGGGCCGGGTGGGGGGTTCCTCACAAGTCAGTGTAGCTCATCAAATCTTCCTGAAGGAGACAAAATAAGTGCAGGACTTGAAGGGTATGTAGGACTCGGATACTATGGAAAGGGGCAGGGGGAGGTGATTCCAGGCAAATGGAACCATGTTGGATAAGAGCTCATGACCCTTTAAGGGGGCTCAGACCAAGGAGCTTTTAGGCAGATGGGCCTAAAAACGAGAGAAGAAAGAATAAGTACTAATGCTCTCTCACTATCAGAACTCAAGGAAGAAATGCTGCTATCCAGAGCTGAGCCAGGCTACCTATTTGTGATCTGGTGGCTAGAGTGCCAAGAGCAACTTACTTTGGGGTTGAGGCTAGTGAGTTCACACTTGGCTAACTTTCCTCTAGCCAGATCATGGTTGGCTGATGCTCTCTGGCAAGAGTGTTAAGACATAAAGTCCTCTTCTTAATGTTCTAACCATATGCTTTCCGTCTTCCCCACCTCTGCCTGGTTCTGAAATGGAAGGGAAAGATTGTTCTCTTGGGTTTCATTATATATTCATCTGTCCTTTCAACAAATATTTATTGAGCACCTACTACACGGTCAGCTCTATACTAGGCACTGGGAGTCAATGGTGAATAAAAACAACCACAGGCCTTGCCTTCATGGGACTAATAGTCTAGTGATGAAGACAATTGCTAATTAGAAAATCATCACAGCAAATGCAAAATCACAGCAGTGATGAATGCAGAGTTTCAAGATGTATAATATGGGGTTTACCTTGTCAGAAAGTCCTGAAGATATAACAAGCTGAGATCTGAAGGACAGCAGGATGAGTTAAAGTTAACGAGATGAAAACATGGAGCAAGATCATTCTAGAGAGAAGAAACAGCTCATACTATGACCTTGTGGTGGAAAAGTATGGCTTCGTCAAGGAACCCAGAGCCAGTGAGACTGGGAGAAAGAGACCCAGGGGAGCAGAGGGCAGGGTGAGATTGGAGAGGCAGATGGCCATGTCATGGATTTTGGCCTTTACCCTAAGAATGATGGGAGTCATGAGAAACCCAAGTAAGTGTCGTCCCTGTGGAGCAACGTCATGGCTGCCAGACGGTGGAGTGACGACAAGTTTTTCTAGAGCTGTCAAGTTCAAGTATCAAGGTTTATGACAGTAAAAGTCTGTTTTCAAATTAGTTAGGCACTAATACTAGAATTCAATAACAGACCACAAATAATAGTGACTTCAGTTTATGTCTTTCTCTAGGGCCAGCAAGGTGGCTCCACGTCAGGGATCAGGTCCCTTCTATTCTCTTATTCTCATCCACATGGTCCATGATGGCCTGCCATCAGCAGGTCAGCATTCCAGCCGGCAGGGAAGAAGAAAAGAGGGCATAGAAGGATATGACTATTTTTTGTAAGGGCATAACCTAGAAATTGCACACATTATTTCTGCTCACATCCAATTGACCAGAATTACTTCCTTGTCTCTCCTAGCTACAAGAGGAACTAAGAAATGTGGTCTTTCTTCTAGGTAATCCTGCACCAGCAATGAAAAATTTTGCCACCTCTCCCATAAAGGAGAAAATGAATATTGGTGGAAAGTTGGCAGCTTCTGCCACAGGGCCCTTAAATGATCACTTAGGCCAACTGATGCAGATACACATTCACTGAGCACCTACTGTTTGCCACGCAATGTGTCAAAGGCAGAAGTCATAAAGATGAAGGAGACACAATAACTACCCTCAAGTAGCTCATAGTCTAGTGCAGTTGAGCCCAAACTTGGCTCCATGTTAGAGTCCCCTGAAGAAGTATTAAATCTCTCAGTGATCAGTCTCACCTCTTCTCAATTAAATCAAAATCTCTGAGGGTGAGACCCAATTATTGGTGTGCCTTCAAACTCCCTGGGTGCTTCCAATATGCTGCCAAGATTGAGAAATACTGGTTCAGTGGGAGAGAGAGATGGGTTAACAAATAACACAACACAAAGCAATACATGCTCTGATAAGAGAGAGGTACAATGCTCTGTGGGGACACAGGGGAGCATGACTCCTTAAATAGACAAGGGTCACCAGAGACAGCACAAAAGAGGTGACACGTGAACAGTCTTAGAATATGAGTGGCAGTTTGTCAAGTGAGCACAGTTAGGATGTGCATGCCAGGTGGAGTGAGGAGTATATACAAAAGCATGGATCTGTGAACCATTTTTGAAATTCTAAAATAAGTAGAAATCTGGCCAGCCGAGTGGCTCAGTTGGCTAAGAGCTGGCTCAAGAGTGTGAGCTCTGAGCAACAGGGTCACCGGTTTGACTCCCAGCCCGAGCTGAGCTGCCACTGAGCTGCCCACTGGTGGCAGAATGGCTCAGCTTTAAAAAAAAAAAAAGTGTAAAGTAAGTAGAAATCTTTTCCCCAAATTATACAAGGTTCTAACACATGATCAGTCATACATGAATCAGAGTCCTGCTTATAGTATCTGAAAGCAACTTCTGATCTGCAAATGACTATTTCACATTTTATACTTATTTTCCTACTACTGCGTATAAACACTTGGCCTTGTAGGTTCCTAGGGATACCTTGAGTGCATCTGAGCTATGGGATGATGAGGCAGAATGTCTTTCTGAAAGCATGTCAAGGGCACCAGCCAAAGAGAATATAGGCAAAGTAGATCCCTTGCTGTGTCCAGCATTAACCCTTTACTTACTGAAACATGGAGAGGTTGGGTGAGGGGTACCTAAGGATTATTATGCTGACAAGGCCAGGCTAGCAGACATGCACTCGGGAGGCTCAGACATTTTAGCAAATGATATGAGCATATGCATACTAGTTTTATGTTGGCTCTGGGCAAGATGCCTCATGGAGCTTCAAAAAACCAGCTTTTACCCCAGTCACATGCAGGATGTGTGATACTGAGGTGAGTGAGACCACCAACAAAGTAGACATAAGGCGAAAGACATGGGTGACAAGATGGAACACTAAAGCACTAGCAGAGTAGGAGAAGAAATCAGATGAAGAAACACGGGACAAGACTACCAGAAGAAAGGAAGTCATCGTGGAAGTCAGGGGACAAAACACAGGCCCATGAAATCCTGTAGCTTGGAGCCCCCTGGCATCAAATCTTTTGAAGGTGTTGCTCTGCACCCCCTGGGTCCTTCCAGTCTTTGACTCAGGCTGAGGTTTTGCAAAATGACAAGAATCAGACTTCTGGTATGGCTGCAGTTTTCTAGTTCAATCCTTGATCATTTGGGAGTGCAAAAAAGTGAAGCAAGGAATGTGCCAAACACGGCTGTCACCCATGAATGCTCACAGCTGGCCCAGGAGAGGAAGGTCCAGGAAAGAGCTACTTATGTCAGGCTTGGCTTTGGCCCCTCATCCAAAATGAGAAGTGGACAATAGCAGGCCATTGTGTATCCAATCAACTCTCAATTATCCAAGGGCAGATTCTCCACTCTGTGGGTCTCCCCTACTCCCTTTGAGTTCCCTCCAGCTGTCTGCCCTTTGACCGTTTTCCTGCCCATCTGAGCCACAGTCAGAGGGTGGGCAGGTGGAGGAAGGGTGAGGATGTAAAATTCAGATCAGTCATTTTAGAGGCTCTTCCTTAGACACTTGCAAAAAGGGAAGAATCATTGGTTAAACCAACATTCGGTTTATTTGGGGTTTTCATTTATCAGGGCTGTGCCTCATCCTTCATTAGCGCAGATAATTGGTAATTGGTTAAGTGATATTTGTTCAATCTGTGGCGCCTCTGCTATTGTATCTGTCTTGTTTCATTTAAAAAAATCGTCTGCATTAGTAAAAGCTATATTGAAATGATGTTCTTAATGCACTTAGAGCTCTACTATTTTAGCATAAAATCTACATCTGCATTGCCTATTTGGAGAAGGGAGAAATTTGAAAGTGGATGGAGTAACCACAGATATGGGAGATTTTTATCCATTGAAATATTTAAGTAAATGCTTTAAAGTTATATTTATTTCACTGTCAAATACAAGCAATTTAAATCTGAAAGATTTGCTGGGTGTTTTTAATCATCTCCCCTGAGATTTTTGTATGGTCAAGGTGAAGCTAGAGAGATTTCTGACTTCTCTCCTATCACTGCCCTCTTCCTTCGGACATCTTAGTTTACTCACCTGTACAAAATAAAAGTAATTCTTTTCCTTACTGGAATTTTTAAATTTTTAAAAGTTTTAACTTATGTTAAAACTTATGGAGGCACATTCAGACTTACAGTGCCATTTAAAATGAAATCTTGACATCCCCAGGGTCCTCCAGTCACCCTCCCTCGGCACTGACTTGTTCTATAAAACGCGGAGGGCCTCCTGTAAGAGGCCTGCACCGCATCCGTGGGTCAGGAGGTCACCGGGCTCGGCCCCTCCCCTTTTCCAGACCTCCAGCGGAGGCCACCCTGCTCATGAAGCCCTCCTTGGACCCCTTCGCTCCCTCCGCCATTGGAACACACTGCTCAGCCACCAGGGCTCCGACTGCCGCTTCGCTGGACCTCGGCCCGCTTGGCTCAGCTCCTGCTCCGGACTCTGACCTCTTTCAGTCTCACACTGCAACAAAAACTTGTATGTCCTCCCAAGTATCTGGTGATGAATGGAGACAAAAAAATATTCTTTATTTGGTGACTAAATAAACAAAGACAAGAACTGACTAGCTGATGCTCAGTTTGAGGCCAATCTCCAAGAAACTGAAGATTAAGCGTTCTCTAACTACCATGATTCTCGTGCCCGCACTTGCCTCTACTTCATGTCACCAACAGGCCACTCTCTGGAGACACTTGATCTGTTGACCATGAAGAGACTTTACAGGAAGGTGAACATTATACTGCTGATTGCCAAAGCAGATGGAATTTCTAAGACTGAATTACAAAAGTTAAAGATCAAGCTCATGAGTGAATTGGTCAGCAACAGTGTCCAGATATACCAGTTCAACAGGTGATGAAACCATTGCTAAAATCAATGCTTCAGTGGATGGACACTTGCCATTTGCTTTTGTAGGAAGTATGAATGAGGTAAAAGTTGGAAATAAGATGGTTAAAGCTTGCCAATACCCTTGAAGTGTTGTACAAGTGGAAAATGAAAACCGCTGTGACTTTGTTAAACTCTAGGAATTGCTCATTGGTACAAACATGGTGGGTCTGCCAGAATGGACCCACACTGAGCACTACACTATGAACTGGAAATGGACTTTATTGATGTGGGCCCAGAAAATAAGCTCCTCAGTCTTCAAGAGACCTACGAAGCACAAGACATGAATTTTATGGTGAGTGTCAGAGGAAGGCAGAAGAGATGAAACATGTTTGTGCAGTGAATAAAGGAGAAAGAAGCCATACTGAAAGAAGCCAAGAGAGAGCTTCAGACCATATTTGAGCACCTTAAAAGGGTTCACCAAGAAGAGAGAATGAAGCTTGAAGAAAAGAGAGGACTTTTAGAAGAAATAATGTCTTTCTCTATAAAGAAAGCTACTTGTGAGATACACCAGAACCAGATCTTTATGGCAATGGGTGGCAACCTGAATGAAGAAGCACAAGGACCATAAGAACTCCAATTTTTTGTAAAACAAAGGTTCCAGATCACAGAAGGTCATCACAAGCAAACATTATTAAAATGTTAGAAGTATGCTGTGATTTTCTTGATGTTTTTATTTGCTATATCACTTATTCTATATATGGCAAATGGCCACAGTGACTGCCATTTACGAAAAAATACTTTTAAGTATAAGGTCAATGCATAAGCCAGAGTGGAGGATAGTCACTGTTGTTAAAAGTTTTTAAGTTGCTGGTTTGTGATGAATCTAATAGATCATTCTTCCTGCTGCCCCCTTATTGTCACTTTGCAGAACACTGTACCAAAGAGCAGTGTCAGTGCCTTTGAAAATACAGAGCTCACTCATATTATGGCTATCTGATTGCATTTATATTCCAAGATGAATCTTTTTGAGGTACATACCAAAAGCAAAATTGGGGGAATATGTTTTAAAATGTTATGTACTTGAAACTGACCTCTCAACAGTTTTATAGAACGTTTTAATTTTTGTATCCAATTGGTAACATGATCCTAAGCCTTTGTATCAAATTTTATATAAAATGATGGCTTCCATGCGTTAGTATGACTTATTGTGGTTGATGTGTTTTACTATGAGCAAAAAATTCTTTTAAGAACTGTTGGGGTTTTTTTTTGTTTTCTTTTTTTTGTTTTTTAGCTGAGCCATCCTGCGACCTGTTGGCAGCTCAGCAGCAGCTCAGCTTGGGCTGGGCATCGAACTGCTGTTGCTCAGATCAGAGCTCAGCTCTCACTCTTGAGCAAGCTCTTAACCAACTGAGCCACTCGGCCGGCCCACAAAATTCTTTTAAAAATAAAACCATCCAGATATATAAACCCTTTTTCTAGTGATAAATTCCTTTGAACCTGGGTGTTATCACAGAATTTTCATTAGGGTGTTTTACATACTTGTTGCTTAAACTCCGCCTTCTAGGGGGAAAAAAAAAGAAGATTGCATTGTCTTATTAAAAATATTTCTTAAGAAAATAACTGAACATCTATATATTAAACATATAAAAATTTAGATAATTCATATCTCAAGGGATATTTGAATTCAGTGCCTTAGTACTCTCAGAACAATTAACTTTTTCTTAACAGTCATAGGTATGTAATTTTTCACTTTTTTGTACTTGAATATACTAAATAAAGCTGGAATTTACTCTGGACTAATAAAATATTTCTACATATTTACAAAAAAAAATTTAAAATAAATAAATGAAATGAAATCTTACTAGGTAAATTAGGCCAGGGTAAGTTTTATTACCATTTCCATGGTACTATGAAAGGAGCAGAATTTACATTCTAGAGTTAGAAACAAATTTTCCATTGTGGTTTTTGGTGTTTTTTTTTACTTTTTATAATGGCTATTCCACAGTGTTTTGAATTGCATACATGTATAATTTGTTGTTGTTTTTAAGAGTAGGACCAGCCACAAAAAGAGTTAGGCTGAGATGTGAACTGGTTAAGTGCTCAGGCTTGAAATTTGAAATTACTAGAGTAGCCAAAGTGTGAACAGAGCTGAGGAGTTGCCTATGAGCATAAATCTGCTCATAGGGGCAGGTGATTTTTCACAGGGACCCTGATCTGCTCCAAGAAGCTGTGGGTTTGATCCTCAGCTTGGCCAGTTATTTGCCAGCTGTTAGTAACCATCTCTAAGCTTTGGTTTCATCAGGTAAAAAAGTGAAAGTGATAATGGCTCCTACCTCCTAGTGTTTAGGGAGAGAGTAAATGCATGAGAGTGCTTGGCATGATGCATGATGCCTGGCACATAATAACTGGTCAATAAATGTCTATACTGTATTTAAGACCTGCATTGATAGCAGTTTTTGTTCCCTGAAAATCATCAGTAGTTGTATAAAGGCAGTTCATGAGAAGTCAAGAAGAAAGTTGTGAGAAGAAAGAATTTCAATCGCATAAAACTATCTCCTCCAAGACCATGTACTTATTCATCTATTCATTATTTAATAAATATAGTTATAGAATAAGACTGCCAGGTGAAGCAGATAGCTTTATTTTTACCTTCAAGCAGAGACATGTCCTGGGTTAAGTGGGCTTAGAGAAGTATATGCACTTTATAGACAGATTTTGACGCGGGTCCTGAAATAATCTGTTGAAACCAGAGGATATTCTCATTTCTCAGCAAACTGTGTAAGTAGTCTGAGTAGGTATATGCCTGGTCCCTCACAATGTATGGAACGGCTGCCGCCTGTTTGGGCATTTCAGAAAACATTTGGATTGCTTTAGATGTCTTACCATGCTAATTAAATAAAATATGACTAATTAAATGTCAGAAAGCATGATGTAAACTTGTTAATGTCAGGGGAGATCTTTAAAAACAAATATCAAGATGGGAAAATTTGTCACATGTCAACATTTTTAGTTAATTTTCAGTGGTAAATAAGCAAATTTTATTTAAGAAATGAGAAAAGTGTCTGGCGATGTGATTAGGGCATCCTATATTTTGTGCCTGATTAGACTGTGGCTTACATGGGGGGCTGGAGAGTCTCTCCTGAGTAGTTAACTACCCATTTTTTCAATTAAACATAATGTTATGTTAACATCCTTAAAAAGGTAAATGATGGCACAGTAAATCCAATTAGAATACATACTTACAACTGGATTCGCTTGCAATTTTCAAAAAGCTGATGGCATTTTACATCTTCCTGCTATTGTCAGAGCGGCTTTAGCACAAGTTGCTGCACCCCCGCCTGGTGTCTGTGTCTTTTCATGGTGACCTTTGCTGGGAGAGCTGCTGCAGACATCACAAACTCTCACATCAATTTGCCACAATTGGATGTGGCATCTTGCAGCTAATTTGATTTGGGAAGAAATGCACCTGGCTCTGTTTTTTCCCTATAGAATGTGGAGGGAGTTCTGAGTCCTCGCAGATGCCATCTACCCGAGGAGTCTATGGGTTTTTCAAGGTCTAAGCAGTTTGTCTTCATCTCCCCAAATACAGCCTATTACAAAGGGAAAGGAGCTGAATTATTTAATGCAAAAATAAATTAGATTGGAGTCAGAGACGGGGAAAGAGAAACAAAGTGAACTGAAAACTACAACTGTTAATAAAACTTCCAGTCTTCTTACTTAAAAGAGAAGCAAATCCTTTTTATTTGGCTATTCAACTCTATGTTCCTTCCCTTTGTTTTTATCACATCAATTAAACACAATTTCCCTCAATCTGAATTCTAAAGGAATACCAACCTGTCAAATTCATACTGTTTGAAAGACATACAAACACACAAATATAGTTTTACGGGTATTTTTTTTTTAAGTTTCAAACTGATTTAAGGTTGTAGAAAGTAGATAAAATGGTAATGTGCTTAATTTATTATTGATGAGTTTAAGTAGATCAAAGACTGCTTGTTGGAGGAAAAATACAAGTCTCAGGCCTTTTATTCAGTGACCCACATTTTATCTCAATTATACTTCAGATATTGAAAAGCAAAATAATCAACAAAACAATAAGAACACAACCTGCCTTGTAAATATGATTTACATTGACTAGGTGAGGTTGCTCTGAAGGTGAGGGGGAGAGAAAGGATTACTGAGTACAGCTGACCCTTGAACTGCATGGATTTGAACTGGATGGGTCCAATTATATGCAGGTTTTTTCAATAAATGCATAGAGTACTGTAAATATATTTTCTCTTTCTTACAATTTTTAAATTAAATTTATTGGGGTGACATTGGTTAATAATATTAAATGTGTTTCAAGTATACAATTCTATAATACATCATCGTATATTGCATTGTATGCTCACCACCCAAAGTCTAGTCTCCTTCAATCACCGTATATTTGACCCGCTTATCCTCTTCATCCTCTCTCTCCCCATTTTCCCCTCTGGTAACCACCATTACCAGAGGGGAAATGTTACCTGTGTTTATGAATTTGTTTGTTTTGTTTGTTCGTTTTTTGCTTTCTGTTTTATATCACATATGCGTGAACTCATATGGTTATTGTTCTTTTCCATTTTTTTCCATTATTTTTGCTTAGCATGATACTCTCAAGATCCATCCATGTTGTTGCAAATGGCAGTATTTCATCCTTTCTTATGACTAAGTATTCCATTGTATATATGTACCACATCTTTTTATTAAACCATCCATCAAAGGACACTTGGGTTGTTTCCATGTCTTGGCTACTGTGAAAAATGCTGTAATGAACACAAATTTATCTTTACAGATAAATGTTTTCAATTTTTTTGGGGGGGTAGATACCCAGAAGAGGGATTGCTGGATCATATGGTAGTTCTATTCTTAATTGTTTAACATTGTTGAAGGAAACTTCATAGTATTTTCCACAGTAGCTGTACCAATGTATATTCCTACCAGCAGTGTACAAGGGTTTCTTTTTTCTCCACATCTTCTCCAACACTTGTTATTTCTAGTCTTATTGGTAATAGCCATTCTAACAGGTAAGAGGTGGTATCCTTTTGTGGTTTTGATTTGCACTTCCCTTATAGCTATCCTTATGATTTTCTTAATTACATTTTCTTTTCTCTAGCTTACTTTATTGTAAG
This sequence comes from Aselliscus stoliczkanus, assembly GCA_033961575.1. NCBI lineage: Eukaryota > Metazoa > Chordata > Mammalia > Chiroptera > Hipposideridae > Aselliscus > Aselliscus stoliczkanus. Next base: position 67,440,216 of record CM066734.1, on the reverse strand, counting down.
AATAAAGTATATAATACATATAACATACAAAATATGTTAATTGACTGTTTATGTTATTGGTAAGGCTTCCAATCAACAGCAAGCTATTAGCAGTTAATTTTTGGGGGAGTCAAAAATTATCCTTGGATTTTTGACTCTGTAGGGGGTTGGCACCCTTAATCCCACATTATTCAATGGTCCACTGTATCTGCCACCAGTGACACTGCACAGTAGGCTTAATTTACATGGAGAAGGTGGCATCCTGGAAAGGGAAATAAGTGTTAATTTTATAGAACTGTCCAAGGATAGCTCACATTTTATCTATGTCATATTGCCATAAGAATACATAGAATATTACTTATTTAAAGTGAAGTGAGGTGCATTCTTTGGAAAAATAAATCTGTTTTTTTGTTTGTTTGTTTGTTTGTTTTTTAAGATTTTATTGGGGAGTTGGGGGAGGGGAACAGACAAGTTGCTGTCCTTCTGTTCTTCAGTCTAGTTGTGGAGGACGTTGCTTCACTGGCCCATGTTGGTATCATCATTGTGCTCTTCTTGGGTGAGGCAGATTTGTCGTCGGCTTCTGGACAGCCACTCACAGTGACTCTTGGCCACTCACGCTGGCTGCCAGCCACTCACTGTAGCCTATGGCAGCCCGCTGCAGCAGGGGCTGCAGCTATGCCATCCTGGGGACTCACAGCAGCCCAGCTCCAGGTGGAGCTATTGTTCACCACCTCAGCTATAGAGGCAACCAGGTGGAGCTGTTGGTCACCACCTTAGCCATAGAGGGCAGTGTCACTGGCCCTTACATGTGGGATCTGAACTGGGGCCCAGCTGCTTAGAGCTGGCATCCCAAGCCAGCTCCCAACAAACGCTCCACTCGGCTGGCGCATAAATCTATTATTTTTAAGAATGAGTCTACACTGAGTCAAAGATGAAACTGAGGCAGCTTTACACATAACTCCAGTTTTATGGGTTTAATTCTACATGACATGCATATGAATGAAGTAAAGATGGGGTAGGAACGTGAATGATTTTTGTCAAGGAAAGGAAGGGAGCTGTGGCTAATGCTAAGCAACACAAGGGCAAGAACCATTCTGATTTTGCTGTCCCCCACCCCAGGTGCCAAGTCTGTAGTTGATACTCAATAAATATTTACTGAATAAGTGCCAGAAACTTTATAACTTCAACACTCAATTTTCTTTTGCATAGATAGACCTACCTAAATATGTTTAATAATAGCAGCCTCACCTCTAGAGATAACTAAAGGGTTTATGTGCCTATTGGATTGTCTAGCAATTTTTACTTTAAAGATGGAGAGTGTAATTACTGTCATCACTGTTCCCTTTGTATACTTTTGCATCTTCTTCCCCTGTGCTTTAAAGATAGAAGACTTTACAGGAACATTCATAGTTGTAGAGATAAAGCTCATTTTGAGCTGGTGAGAGGTGATGTCATTTCCAACGAAAGGTGGAAGCCAGGGAAGAATTAAAAGCCAAGGGCAGAAAAGAAAATTAAGTTTCCAGAACTCCATATCCCACAATTACGAACCCCAATGGTCCTTCTAGTGCAGGTTCCTTCTTTTCTCTGAGCTTGTGTGAATTTGCAGATCATTAGGCAGCTCCATTTTCAAAAGCAAGAAGATACTATAATACAAACATAAACATTTGTATAATTTTCCATTTGGGTTTATTGCAGCCACACTCATCTCCATGAAACCCAGTGACCTGGAGAAGGAAATATTCCAAGAGGTTGCTTTTACTCTCCAGGGTCTACCACAGGGTAAAGAGTCAATAAACATTTGAATGAATAAAGACTCAATTAATTAATTAATGAGTACAAAAACTAACAATTATGAAGCAGGAGAGATTGGCTGCATACAGCAGATATCAAACAAGTGAAATGACATTGAAATCACAGTGGCTTAACCAAGAAAAGATTTCACTCTGACGTAAAAAAATTCTGGAGTCCATCCATATGAGGCCGACAGAGATAGCAGTTCTAAGCTGTCTTCAGAGACACAGGCTCCTGTCTCTCTGCAACTACTCTGAGTGTGGTTTGTACCTTCATGATTTAGCATGACTGCTGGAGTTGCCATTATCACATCCAAGTTAAAAGGTGAAGATAGGAAGGCAGAAGGATGAGAAAGGAACCCCTATAAGCTGAGAAGCCCCTGTTCATCATCTTAGAAGCCCCCACAATTCCATTTAACTTACCATCTAAAGTATAGTCATAAAGTCATACCTAACTGCAAGAGAAAATTGGAAAGGTAGTCTTTTGTCCAAGCCTAGAATTTAAAGGAAGAAAGGGTGAATGGATTTGGGTTAGGCAGTAGCAGTATCTACTACATTTACATATACCCTGCAATAGAGGTTTGTAAAGGAAAATAAACTGATCATTCCACATACCTGTCCAGGGTAGTAAAGGAAGAGGCAAATGGTTTCCTTGAGCATAAGTGTCAAAGACACTGAATAATAATAATATAATGTTACTATGTGCCAGGCACTATTCTAAATGTTTTACCTATATTAATTCATTTAGTCCTCACAACAACTCTGCAAGGAAGTGCTCTTATTATCATCATGTTACAGATAAGACTAAAACACGGCTAGGTTAAGTGACTTGCCCAGGTTCACACAGCAAATATGTGACAGAGGCAGGATCAAACCCAGGCAGTCTGACTGTTATAATCAACTGATCAAAAGTTGACAAATAAATACTGAACTGTTTAACATAAAGTCCAAATTCTTAGATTTTCACAAAAAGCAACATCTTCATCAAAATACGTGATAAAGGTAGACTCCCATTCTCTTCTCTTACCCTCCATTTTGTGGTTAATTTTTTTCTTAACTTAAAGCTCCTAAAATGCTATTTTGTTGCATCATGTTTCATTTGTGTTAGGTGATTCAAAGGATTAGACTTTAGGAAAACTTAAAGAAAATATACACTTTTTCAATGAAATGACTGAAAATATAATTTTATTCTCCTCCTGCTCCTTTTAGCCATACACTTATGAATCTCAAAGCTAAATTTTAGAAACTTGGAAACATTATGCCATGTGAAAGAAGCCAGACAGAAAGGAACCCATATGGTATGACTCCATCTATATGAATTGTCCAGATTATGTCAATTTATAGAGACAGTAAGTAGGGCTGTGAGTGGGAGGAAGGAATGAGGATTGACTGCTAAGGGGAATGGGGTATCTTTTGGGGGTGAGGAGTATAGTCTAAAATTAGATTGTAGATGGTTAGACAACTCTGTGAATGTATTAAAAACCATTGAACTGTATTCAATATTAAAGTAATTGACATTATTTAAATGGGTGAATTTTATATATGTGAACCATATCTCAATAAAACAGTTCTTCGTTTTTTTAAGAAAAAAAAAAACTAAATATTTAATGGTCAATTCAAAGTCCCAAGGATCCACTGTGCTATTGGCTCTGCAGCTGCATGGGCTGCAATTCTAGTAATTACATTCTAGTTTCTCCCCCCTTTTCTGTTCACACCCTCTCCAGGCAAGCTCGTGGACCCACTGTCCCTGCACACAATTGCAGGGTGTCATTTTAGTTTAATTTGTTGTTTTGTTGGCTTTAAGTCCCTCTTAGAATGCCTTCCCCACTGCTCGCTACCTGTCCTTCAAGACCAGCTCAAATCCCACAGCAAAACTCTACACCCACAAACTTGCCCCTCCTTCAATATTATATCGGTAGATGCTGCCATCATCCAGTTATTTAATTCCCTGTTCTCTCCTCTCCCCTTGTCCTCTGCACAAAGCCCTGCCTGGTCTGTTCCCCTGTCCACCTCTACTGCCATCACCCTAGCCTCCGCAATAAACTTTATTTTTTTTTTTTATATCAAGCCTTGGGTGAAGGGGGTTATTATTGCTACGTCAACAGCAGGCCATGCTTGTCTCCAGGGAGGGGACCCCAGGAAGGGCCTAACTGGGACCAAATATAGCCTTGGGACAGATGGTAATTGGTGTCACTGTTCCCTGCCTTCCTCCCTTCTTCCCTCCTTTCCTTCCTTCCTTCCTTCCTTCCTTCCTTCCTTCCTTCCTTCCTTCCTTCCTTCCATCCTTCCTCTCTATCCAAGAAAGATTCTTAATTTAAATCTGTTCCTAAGAACACGTAATGCAATTGGTCCACATGAATGTCGTCAGAAGAGCTGGAGAAGGCTGGTGCTCACTCCATTTGATTCTCTAGCTCAATGTGCAAACTGGTAACACATGAGTCTCATCCAGTTAAAAAACACAGTTTATTTGGCTTATGTAGTATTTCATTTTTTTATTTTTATTGTTTTATTTAAAAAAAATTTATTTTTTACAACAGTGCAATAGCTTTACTTTTTACCCCTCAAAGTGACAACCCCCCTCTCCCAATCCACCGCGCCACTGCCCCCATATCATAATATCTCCTACAACTCCACTGACCCCACTCCCACACTGTACTCCTCGTCCCGTGACTATATGTATACATTCAATCACCGTTAACATTCAATATTATATAACATCACGCAATAAACTTCATAAACAAGCCTCCCCACATGCATTTTATTCTTTGGGCTCTTTATCAATTTATTGTTTCTCACTTTCTAAACTCTAGTTTGGATTCCTGCATTTCTGCTTTGTGGTGACTACATACTACAGCTACTTTTGTTGGGGTCCACCAATAGGGGGCACTAAACCAAGACTCAAAAGCAGAAAATGGGAGAAGTAAGTCAAAGATTCAGAGAAGAGGGCATACCACTCAAGATAGAGTAACCTACCAACCAATTAAGTTCCATGGGGGAGGCCCACAGGAAACCCTTTTATGAAAGGAATAACCAGTGAAACAGTAAACAGAGAACCAACATTACTGATGTTGGCTGTTCTCTATTGCAGAAGTTGCAAACTTTTTTTTTTTAAAGGGCCTGAGAATAAATATATTAAGCTTGCAAGCCATTTGGTCTCTGCCACAACTGCTGGACTCCGCAGTTGTAGCACAAAAGCAGCCATAGACATAATGTAAACAACTGAGCATGGCCATGTGTTACAATAAAACTTTACTTACAAAGCAGACAATAGGCTGGAATTGGCACAATGGGCAATAAATTGTTTGCTAATCTCTGATTTATAGGCTAGGGTTGATGGTAGACAATGTTGTTACAGAACTGAGCTTAGTGGCACTTGAAAATTCGAAGCAAAGTGAGTGTTAGTATAATTCTCATAATGATCAGCAAAGTTAAACTGGCAGCCAGGATGACCTGACCCGAGAGAAGTCTAGAGATGGTTAATAGAATACGGTATACCTAGTGGCAAGGTAGATGAGTAGCCCAACAAGGGTTTCATTCAATTTATACAATCAAAAAAAGTCAAAGATAGATATTCAGGAGACTAAGGGAAGCTGCCATAATATATATTCATGATCCTGTTCCCAATTTTGAACCTGAGCCATTTCTCAGATCCAGAACTCATTGTCTAAAGATGTAGGTCCCATGACGAAGGGCCCTGCAACAGAATGGAAAGTGTATACAGTAATGATTCCCTCAGTTCTCACTCAAAAGGACCTATGGCTATTAACTTATGTATACTGTGGAAATAGTAAAGGTTTCTGAGGACTATTAGGCAAAGAGTCCACATTTTGTGGACTATACCTGGGTACCTGAAACTTTGTCATTCTTCCCTGTTAGAGTGGGGATGCATAGGAGCCAAGCAAGTTAGACCTATGTCTCATTACAGTGAGTCTGCTGAGGCCACAGACTCACCTGATGGTCATTTCCCAGGTCTCCAGGTGCATATTTGCAATGGACATACATGGAAGCTGGCAGAGCTCTACACGAGTTACTTGGCCAATGGTCTAAGAGCTATCCTAGAGGGGAAGGATACATGGAACTGCGAAACTGGAGTACCCAGCCAAGGTAAAACAAATATCAAAAACAATTTCACATCCCAGGAAGAGTGACAGAGACTATGCTACCCTAGGACCTACCAACCTGGTTCCTACCAAAGCCAGATGAATCCCAGTGGGTGACAGTAGACAGCTGCAAACTCAACCAAGTCATAGTTCCAATTACAGCTGTTGTGCTGGGTGTGGTATCACAGCTGAAGAAGCTTTATAAATATATTCTTTTCCACATACCCAAGGAAAGAGGGTCAAAACCTGTCTGCATTCACATGGAACAGACAATGGTATATTTTTATAGATTTACCCCAGGGCTATGTTAATTCACCTGCACTGTGATATAATATATTCCAAAGGGATCCTGACCATCTTCACATTCCAGAAAGCATCAGATTAGTCCACTATATAATGACATCATGTTGATCAGACTGGATAATCAGGAAATAACAAGTATGTTGGGGACTTCCATAAGATCCATGTGCTCCAGAGAGTAGAAGATAAACCCTATAAAGATTCAGAATACTAACACATTAATAAATTTTAAAGGGTCCAGTAATCTGGGACATACAGAGAAATCTTCTCCAAGTATGGCTCTCAGAAAAAAGACCCATATCTTTGCGAGTTCTGGAAGAAGCATATTTGACACATTTGAGTATGATCTTAATTAATCTACCAAGGGGCATGGAAAGTTGCACTCTTTCGTAGACCCCAGTGCAGGATGGGGCTCTGAAGTAGACCCAGGCTCTGGTACAAGAAGCTCTGCCATTTGGACTGTATAACCTGACACACCATATGCTAGAGGTGTCTTATGTGGAGAGACAATTCTCCATAGATCTTTTGTGTTTCTGCAGGTCTTATGAGTGAGGCACAGTCTACCTTTTGTTCTGGACTATCTTTTCATGGATGTTTGTATAGCAAACAGTCTAGGAAGTTAGAGGTAGTGTCTTCCTCCAACACACAGGGCAGGTTTTCTTACATGCATAGAAGATAGAGATAGTACCTCCTTCTGGAACAAAGGACAGGCACACTTACTGCCCATTATAAAAGATTTGGGTTCCCTAAGCTCAGGGTCCCTCTACTGTAATGTAACCCCCTGTGGAGGCAGGTGTGATGTGACCCTCTTTGCATCACCTATGGTATTTGGGGCTCAGGAAACCAGCACAAAAGACCAGTTGATACTCTGGCTATGGCTATATCTATGAGTAATAAACTGTTCCTCATCTTCGACCTAGGAGCCTCATGTCTCTACCAGCATTCATGAAACTGTGGCTTGTGAGTAAGATAAAACCTCAGACCCTTCACAGTTCTTGACACATGATGGGAACAGATGCTGTGTGCAGTTTATGGCAAACCCTACAAAAAGAGTCATAACATGGATTCCTAGGATCCTGGGCTCAGAGCTAGAGATGTATTTTAAGTAACTGTCACATGATTGTGGGAGCTGTCAAGTCTGAAATCTTTGGGGCAGGCTGGAACTTCAGTTGAGAGTCGATACTGCAGTCCTTGAGGTTGAATTTCTAGCAGGCTGGAAAATCAGGCAGGCTTTTTATGCTGAGTTTTAAGGATAATTCCTTTTTCTTAAAGAAACCTCAGTCTCTGCTCTTAAGGTCTCTAACTGACTGTGTGAGGCCCACTCACATTATGGAAGATAATCTGTTTTATTGAAAGTCTACTGATTTTAATTTAAATACCTTCATAGCAACATGTAACCTGGCATTTGACCAAACAAGTGGGAACAACAACCTGGCCAAGTTGACATATAAAATTAATTGTCTCACCATCCAAGCTGTAATGCTCCCCATAGGAACGGCTGAGGCCTCTGTCCTCGCTGCCTCTTAGCCCAACTCCCCGCTCTGCCTACTCCTGTCTCCCTCTATCTTTCACTCTTGTTGTTCTCTAGAGCTCCCCCAGTAAACTTCCTGTACATACAGCTCCTTCTGGGAGTCTGTTGTTTTTTTGTTTTTTGTTTTTTTCAGAATTCTGCAATAAGACAAAGATAGTATACTGAGCAAATCATACTACTCAGAATTATTACCAAGTCTAAGTTAGCAATTAACTCCCAAAGATGTTGTTGTGACTTTTATAAGTATTTGAAATCACCCAGTCCATTGTTTTGAGAGAAATGAGCCTGTCTTATTATTACATGTTGGATAAGTCATTTGACTTCTAGAACAAAATAACTGATCAATACAGCAAAAAGCAAATAATGGCTTAAAAAACAAAAAACAAACAAACAAAAAAAACCTCTCTGACCTGTTTTTTCTTTGTCTGCTTTTATGTCTAAGCAGGAACTGCTTAGAGTTTTAGAGCTCCAAGCTGTTGATCTGTTACTCTTATCCATGCACATGTTTTGGGAATGTGTGCCCACAGACATTTAGCAGATGGTCTCAGGCTGGACATCTGGAAGTCTCATCAGATTATGGAGCACAAATTTGTGATAATAGATTTAATTCAGCTTTTGCTTAACATTTTTTTGGCTGGTTTAAAGACCCTGGGGTCAGTATATAACTTGGCAAGAGTTTTACAAAAATTGTTCTGAATTTAACATCAGTGGCCCGATCTTATACAATATTTTGTTTGTGCAACTCAGACCAGCTGGGTAAAAGCTAATGAAAGGAATGCAATTATAGAAGGGGTGGGTGGTACATGCAAGCCTTATTAATGCATTAGTCATTCTCTGTGTACCCCTGACCATCCCACATGTGCTGCTGCATAATGAGTACAAGATAACCTTGGGGGAGGATGACCATCTTCCTTTATTTTTTGATTTGAGACTCTAGAATATATGCTTTATTTGGACAACTAAGGGGCAATATAGCAATAATTGTAACCATATAATTTTGTATTTTTTACTATGCACTGTACATTTTACTATATAAACTGATATAAACTTTAAGAACAAAAATACAAATAAAGGTTCATCCTAATACAACACTTACAGAAGGATGGAAAAGCTTTCTCTTCTTGCCATCCAAAATAGTATAAATTGAGTATTTGTATGTAAGAGACTATACTTTTTTCATAGCACCTAACACCCAATTTTCCCTCAAAAAAATATGTACGGACAGATGGATTTCTTTTTCTTATTTTTTTAAAAGATAAGATGAAAATAAGCAAAGGAAAAATAAACATTAACAGCCCATTAAGAAAGTGATTAAAAGATATAAAAAGTCATGAACAGAAGAGGAAAACTGAATGGCCAATAAGCATATGGAAAGATGGTCAGCCTCAGTATTAATTAGGGAATCAACATAAACAACAACGAGAAACCACTTTTACACCCTTCAAATTGGCAAAGTTTAAAGAATGACATTCCAAAGGTTGGCGAGAACCCTCACACTTTTAGGGTGGGATTGGAAACTGATACAACTACCTGGACGAACCATTGACCGTAGGCAGAAGATGCACTTAGGCTATTACCCAGTAATCCCACGTCTAGGTATACACACAAGACAAGGATTCAAGTTCACAAATGTTCATTAAGCATTGTTGGAAATAGCAATAAAAAAAATAGCAAATACCCTAATGTCCATCAATGGAAGAAGAGATAAATACGTTGTACCATGTTTATACAGTGGGATACTAACCAACAGTCGAAATGAATAAATTCAGCAATAATTATCAACACAGGTAAATCTCAGAAACAACAATACAACAATAACCAAAAAAAGCAAATCGTTGGAGTCTAGAAAAAATGACAAAAAAAAAAAAAAAAGGTTAGCTAAAGTTTAGAAAAAAAGTTCAGTTGTTCGTTGATATAAACTATGTGGAGAAATTAGTAAAACATGCATGGAAATGAGGGACACTGAAATAATTCGTAAGGAAGGTGGGGAAATGGGATTGGGGAGGGGTTCACAGGTGTCTTCAATTGTATCTATATTTATATTGGGGGGAAGGAAAATCTGAAGAAAATAAGGCAATTTATAAAACTGGTGTATGTTCTATAATTTTCTACTGTTTTCAAGTACGTTTAAAATAGATAATGATTTTTTTAAAATAAAAGAATCATCTTTTATTTAGAAATCTGAAATTAGAGATCAGCTCGTTTGACCTCCATAAATTCAACCTAAGTAAGGGGAGACATGAGCTAACTCTAACACCAGCCCTAACTCAGGCCTAACTCTGGGTAACTTTCCAGCAAGCAGTTTGCTCAGCTGCCTCTTTGCACAATTTGCCTCAGAGAGCTGAGCTCATCTTCTCCCTTCAAGCGCACTAAATTTACATTATTTTTTATCGTATGCACAAATTTAAAATTGAAACTGCCTCTTCAATAAGTCTAATTAGAAAACTCTACATCAGTTTGAAATAGCACCAGCTATCCAATCTTACATTTTCAGTTCTGCCACATAATGTAAATGTTTTTACTTGAAAGAATCCTTTTCCCCCCTGGAGGTGTGATGACCCGCTCTAGATATTTTTTGTTTCTTGAAAAACGAAACAAACAAAAGTCACATCCTCCCCCACCACCTCTGATTATGATAATACATATTCTTTGTAGAAAATTCAAGAAAATGCTAAAAAGCACTCCCCAAATGAAAAATAATTTGTAATCTTAAGACCCAGAAATAACCACTTTTAACCTATCAACATTATCTTTTTCCAAGCTTTTTTTATGCATGTAGCTATTCACACACGTACTCGCGCACACACGATTAGGATCATACTGTGTCTACTGTTCTATTTTTCTCACTAAATGCTATGTTCCATTTCATTATTTATCTAGAGCATCATTTTTATGGTTCACATAGTATTCCCTTATATGGCTGTTTCATAATTTATTTTAAAGAATCTCCCATTGTAGGGCATTTACATATTGCCAGATTGCCATTTCTAAAAGCCTGGACCAATTTAGGTCCCTATCAGCACTATCAGCCGTGCATGCGATGTCCATTTCCCCATCCCCTTAACAACGTTGCTGACCAAGTGTTTTTTCTTCCTCCACAGTAAGATAATAGGACATACTATGACTCACGAGTTTGGAGAGAGGGATTTATTGAGGTAACAACTCTTCCAAAATGTGTATCTAAAGTACTGTTTAATTATTAGAGAATTTTTATGCAGTTTCTCGTATTCAGTGCAAGATATTAGAGGAGTAGAGGTTAACATTGTGAAATTTCCGTGTAATGTTTATTTTAGTTAAAACTTCATCGCCACTCTGTAAGCCACTTGAGACCCGAAACTATGCCTTATTTATTGTTGTATCTCCAGCATCTCACATATAAAAGGCTTTCGTTCAATAAATGTCTGTTGAAGTAATGAATAAGAGAAGGCTAAATCCTTGTCAAGCAAACCAATGGTCATGCTATGGAAATTACTTTATGCGTTAAAAGCTGAGTTTCCAGAATAACATCAAAGTTGGATCTAAGTTTTCTAGTTTAAAAACTTCGGTTCTCAGTGTTATTCTTCTATCTCAACTGTTTTGAGTTGAGTACACCTCTTCTGGGGAGGAGGGAAACATAAGAGTAAAAGAGGAGGGCCGGCCGAGTGGCTCAGTTGGTTAAGAGTTGGCTTAGAGTGCGTGCTCTGAGCAACAGGGCTGCTGGTTTGATTCCCACATGGGCCAGTGAATGCTGCGCCTGAGCTGAGCTGTCGCTGAGCTGCCAACAGGTGGCAGGATGGCTCAGCTCGTGTAACAACAAGATTGTCTGTTCAGTGATGGGCTACGCCCACCCACAACTAAAGATTGAACTCGGCACCTTGAGCTGAGCTGCCACCCAGATGGCTCAGAGGATAGAGCGTGCGCTCTTAACAAGTCTGTTGGTTCGACTCCCACATGGGATGGTGGCTACGCCCACCCACTACTAAGATTGAACACCGCACCTTGAGCTTAGAGGCCACAAGCTGCCGACGGGAAGCCAGATGGTGACTGGTACCCTCCACAATGAAGATTGAAGAACAACTTGGTTGGTCCCCTTCCCCAATTCCCCAACAGTGTTCTCCTCCCCCAATTCCCCAATAAAATCTTAAAATAAAAAATTTGAAAAAAAAAAAGAGGAAACTACCTATAAACAATGGAGATGTGCCTTATCTAGCAGTGTAACTGACCTAAGGACTAACAACATTTTCAAATGACTTAAGCTGTTGCCCTGGGTTTTTGAACACTCCTCTCCATGGAAATAAGAGGAGACTACTCCATCAGCCAGGGTAGACTCCAATTGCAAGAAACCCAGAGTATTAGCCTCACACTCTCAGCCTCCAGACAGGCAGTGAGATGCTCCACCTTCAGACCTTGACCACATGCCAGACCGAGAATGGTGCTGTGTCTTCCCAGCAACTCAGATGAGCACAATTCCAAGAATTTCTTTGGGGATAGATTTGTAATAAGCTTCAGAAGGACTATAGAAATAGTCACAATTGGAGTTCTATAGCAAGACATATTTTTAGATTCAACTTTCAACTCCGGTCACAGAGAGCATGGGCTCTGGACATTGTCTTCTGCATCCTCTTTCCTGGGATTTCTCAAATTGTTTGGGTGGGGGAGGGCAGGTCATGACCTTTATAGGGTCACAGAGAGGAAACTAGCAAAGCATCAAGTAGAGTTTTCTTGAAGCTGCTGTGAGGGAAAATTCTCTCCTGTCAGTGATTCCCACTGATGCCTTCATTGCCATCAAAACCTTTTCTGCAGCCCCCTCTCCATTTATCAGTAATGACAGCGGCTTCTGGTTTGGAATTTAACAAGGGCCAAGCACCGTCTTGGTGCTTTACTTTCCAGTGCTTCCTAACATATTTTATATCGTGGCACATAGAAAATGATACTATTTGTTCAGTCAGCACACAGGCCTGGCTGCTTGTGGCAGGCCACTGGTTGCAGGTCTGGAAGCTCCAAGTTTCACCCAACTGGTCTGTGAGATGAAAACATAATATCATGACACATACATAATCCATTTGTGGCATACCATTGGGGAACTCTGCTTTACAGGGATTATCTCGTTTAATAAATACAATCTCAGGGGCTGTGTGTATTATCCCTTTATAAATAGGCTCAGGGAGGCTAAGTGTCTTCCCCTTGATCACACAGCTACTTAAGAATTCACTCAGGTGTTGTAGACCGTATTATTTGTTCACAATTATTCACAATTACTCCTTTCCTGCAATACATGTAAGATGGAAAATACTTCTGTACGCCATTGACTTTGGGCTGGGCTATTTGATTGGTCAGTGGAATGTGAGTGGATATGCCACAGAGGTTCCAATCATAGAGATAGTTGCGCTCCTAGCTCATCACAGTATTACTCACAATAGCCAATATATAGAAACAATGTAAGTGTCTGGCAATGGATGAATGGATAAAAATGTGGTAAATATCTACAATGGAACATTATTCAGCCATGAGAAAGAAGAAAATTCTGACATTTGCAACAACTTGGATGAATCTTGAGGACATTATGCTAAGTGAAATAAGTCAGACAGAGAAAAACAAATACTGTATGGTATCACATATATGTGGAATCCAAAAAAGCCAAACTCAAAAACAGTCACAGAGATGTAAAATACAACATATGGAATATAGTCAACCATATTGTAATAACTATGTATGATGTCAGACGGGTACTAGACTTATTGGGATGATCACTTTGTAAGTTATTTAAATGTCTAATCATTATGTTGTATACCTGAAATATAATATTGTATGTCAACTGTAATTGAAAAACATTTTTAGATTATTTAAAAATAAAATGCAAATTCAGAGAAACAGAGAGTAGAGTTGTGGTTACCAGGGTCAGGAGAGTGGTGGAAATGGAGACATATTGATCAAAGGGTACAAACTTCCAGTTATAAGATTAACAAGTTTGGGGATCTAATGTACAGCATGATGTCTGTAGCTAATAATACTGTATCATATACTTGAATATCACATTGTGTGCTTACCAACCAGAGTTAGTTCTCCTTCCATCACCATATATTTCACCCCATTTACCTTCTTCGAACTCCCCCCTTACCCTCTGATAACCACTAAACTATTGTCTGTGTCTATGGGTTTTTGTTTCTTTGTTTGTTGGTCTTGTTCACTTGTTGCTTTCAGTTTTGTATCCCACATATCAGTGAAATCATATGGTTCTCAACTTTTTCTGTCTGACTTATTTTGCTTAGCATTGTAATCTCACGAGCCATCCATGTTGTCGCAAAAGGCACTATTTCATCCTTTCTTATGGCAGAATAGTATTCCATTGTGTGTGTGTGTGTGTGTGTGTGTGTGTGTGTGTGTGTGTGTGTGTATATATATATATATATATATATATATATATATATATATATATATATATATATCACATCTTCTTTATCCAATCCTCTATCAAAGGACACTTTGGTTGTTTCCATGTCTTGGCCACCATAAATAAAGCTGCAATGACATTAGAGCACATGTATCTTTGCCGATAAATGTTTTCAGGTTCTTTGGGTAAATACCCAGAAGAGAGATTGCTGGGTTATATGGTAACTTTATTTTTAACTTTTTGAGGAACCTCCACACTGCCTTCCATAGCAGCTGCACCAATCTGCATTCCCACCACAGTGTATGAGGGTTCCTTTTTCTCCAGCCTCTCCAACACTTGTTATTATTTGTCTTGTTGATGGTAGCCATTCTAACTGGTGTGAGGTGATATCTCATTGTGGTTTTTATTTGCATTACTCTGATGATTAGTGATGTTGAGCATCTTTTCATATGTCTATTGGCCATCTGCACGTCCTCTTTGGAGAAATGTCTACTCAAGTCCTCTGCCCATTTTTTAATTGGATTGTTTGTTTTTTTGTTGTTGAGTTGTATGAGTTCCTTATATATTTGGATATTAGCCCCTTATGGGATGCATTGTTTGCAAATATCTTCTCCCATTGAGTTGGTTGCCTCTTTTATTTTGTCGATGGTATCTTTTGCTGTGCAGAAGAAGCTTTTTAGTTTGACATAGTCCCATTCATCTATTTTAGCTTTTACTTCCCTAGCTTTTGAGGTCAAATTCATAAAATCTTTGAAACCAAGGTCCACAAGTTTAGTACCTATGTTTTCTTCTATGCAGTTTATTGTTTCAGTTCTTATGTTTAGGTCTTTCTTTGATCTCTTTTGAGTTAATTTTCAGGGGCCGGCCGAATGGCGCGGTGGTTGAGCGCTGGTTTGGGAGGCCAGCGGCCCCGGTTCGGGTCCCACATATGAGGGCCAGTGACACGGCCCTCAAAAAACAAAACAAAACAAATGCATTGAGTTAATTTTCATATACATGTTAATTTTTGTCTTTGTTTTTTCCATTGTGATACAAGGCCCTCGGGAGAGCCCAACATGAAAGAAAGAAGAATGAATATATATATATATTTCAAAATGCATCCATTTATGTTACTGTTGTTTCCATACTTAGTACCTGATGAGATAGATAGACAGGACACTCTTGACACAAGATCAGTACTCAGTGCCTGTTTACAGAATGGAACAATCAATCAATATTCCTTTTGCTTAAGAGAAAACAAAAAACTCAGAGATTAATAATAATAATAATAGTGAGCTTGGGCTTGTTGTTTAGCTGTGGTCCTAGTTCTGTGCTAAATGATGTCATCTAATCCCTACAACTAATGTGAGAAACAGGTGTTCCAGAGATGGTTAGTTGTACCCCATAGCCATTTTCCCTGTCTTCCTTTAGTAATAGAAACTTGGAGCCAGCACATGGCTACTAGCAAATACCACATTCTCCATGCTCCTTTGCAGTTAGTTGTTGCCAAATGTGGCTAAAGTCTGGCCAATGGAATTTAAACAACTTCCAAGTCATGCCCTTCAAATAAAAGTAGTGTGCCTTCCCTTTTCCTTTTCCTCCTTCCTTCTCACTGGAATCGGACATAATGGCAGTAAAACTGAAACAGCCAGTGGATTATGAGATGGGAGCCTGGAGTATGTGAACTTTTACATGAAAAAGAAATAAAATTGTATCTTTTTTAAACCACTGTATTTTGAATGCGTGCACTCTCTCCCCCCCCTCGCTCTCTCCCTCTCTCTCTCTCTGTCTCTCTCTCACTCTCTTCCTCTCTCCATCTCTTTTTCTCTCTCTCTTCCTGCCCCCTGCTTTCCTTTTTTTTTAAACAGCAGTCTAATAAATATCCTAACTAATGTACTAGGTATTATCACTTTTTTCAGATGGCGACCTTGAGGTTCAGGTTGATTAACTCACCTCAAGTTCACACAATTAATAAGCAGTAGAGCCAGGGCTTGGATCAAGGACTGCCTGATGCCCAAGGCCAGGCCCTTTGCTACCATGCTCACCAGCCGCCCAGGGTCAGGCTTTAAATCTGCTACTGTTTTCTTTTATTCCATTGCTAAGGTCTCAGTTACAAATATTATTATTACAGAATGTAAAATTCTCTATCTCATTAGGAATGAAACCTTCTTCACATCTGTCAGAGATGGAAGAATACTATTCTCTGGCGTAGAAGAAAAAGATTCAACTTCTTCCCCAGCCAGGATGTTGTAAGAGAATGAAACAGGGCCATCTATACCATGGGCCGAAAAGGTGATCCTTTGGGTATGCAGGAAGAAAATAATAGGATTTCTGCTTGTATTTATATTTTTAGCTATAAAAGTCAGAAACTTAAGTTGCATGTAAGATATGTATTGACATTGCTGCCTGCATTCAGTCTCTCTGTCAGAGATTCATATATCCAGTAGGCCTCTCCCCAGAAAGGGCAGGACTTCACGTAAAGTCCTCCACATAGTTGGTCCATCAAGTTCCCTGCATAATTGTTTGCTGGTGGCATATTGAAACATAAGACAATTTAGAGTGTGCCCAGTTTAATAAAATTATATTTTCTAGTATTAATTAAGCTAGAAATGTAGAAATGTAGCATAAAAGGAGAAGCCATGAACTTAAGATCATATTAATGGAGCAAGCACAATTTGAAAATGGCAAAATTTATACTCCACTCCTGGCAAGACTCTTCATCAGCTCCAACGTGGTTTTTTTTTTAAGCTGATCTAATCATGTTTCACATAAGTCACCTAAACAATTTTGAAATTATCAAGAAATCATTCTATTTGGCCGGCCAAGTGGCACACTGGTTAAGAGCTGGCTTGGGATGCCAGCTGACCCAGTTTGGATCCTATATGTGAGGGCCAGGGACACTGCCCTCTATAGCTAAGATGGTGAACAACAGCTCCACCTGGAGCTGGGCTGCTGTGAGTCCCTATGACGGCATAGCTGTAGCCCATGCTGCAGTGGGCTGCCATAGGCTACAGTGAGTGGCTGGCAGCCAGCGTGAGCGGCTGACAACCAGTGTGAGCTGCCAAGAGCCGCTGTGAGCAGCCGTCCAGAGGCTGCGATCTGACTAGAGCACAATGACGATACCAACATGGGCCAGTGAAGCAATGTCCTCCACAACTAGACTGAAGAACAAAAGGACAGCAGCTTGTCTGTTCCCCTTCCCCGGTTCCCCAACACTGTTCCCCTCTCCCAATTCCCCAAAAAAATCTAAAAAAAAAGAAATCATTCTATTTGAAATACTCTCATTAACAATGAACCTCACCCAAAGTATATGTGAGGTACTGGCTAATGGTAGTATAAGCCATCACAATCAGGAATACATTTTTTTGATTATTTGTTTTTTTCAGTTGCAGTTGACATTCAGTATTATTTTATATTAGTTTTAGGTGTACAGCATAGTGGTTAGATATTTATATAATTTACACAGTGATTCCCCGAGTAGCCTAGTACCCACCTGGCACTATACATAGTTGTTGCAACATTATTGACTATATTCTCTATGCTGTACTTTACATCCCAGGAATACATTTTAAACTATAGGTAATTTATCTCATCATGGTAAAATTTTTACTTTGTGTAGGTATTATAATTTAATACTATATAAGGATAGTAGTGTATAGTATATAAATATATATACTTATATGTATGAATACTAAGTGTATATCATTTACAAGTAAATATATAGGTTCTGATTTTGGGAGTATATACTTTAAAATGTTTTACTAATAAAGTACACAATCAAAAAGGATAGTCTATCCTATGTTAAAGATGATGCTATCAACTTTTCCAGCTAAGGGGGCACACATGTCTGGCCTTAATGAAAAGGTGCACAGGGCTAGGTGTACAGCTAAATATAAATAAGGAAACATGACATATATGCCCTCAAATCTTGGTCTTGGAGAAGACAGATTCTTTTCTATATGCTAGATTTTTTCTTTTTTTTTTTTTCTTTTTTTTTTTTTAAAGATTTTATTGGGGAATTGGCGGAGGGGAACAGCGTTGGGGAATCGGGGAAGGGGAACAGACAAGTTGCTGTCCTCTTGTTCTTCAGTTTAGTTGCGGAGGATGTTGCTTCACTGTTGGTATCGTCATTGCGCTCTTCCCAGATGAGGCAGATCGGTCGCTGGCCTCTGGATGTCGCTCACTGCGGCTATTGGCAGCTCACTCTTGGCTGCCAGCCGCTCACGCTGGCTGCGGGCCACTCACTATAGCCTATGGCAGCCCACACCATCACCGGGGCTCGCACAGCCCAGCTCCAGGTGGAGCTGTTGTTAGCTGTAGAGGGCAGTGTCACTGGCCCTCATGTGGGATCCGAACCGGGGCCGCTGGCATCCCAAAACCAGCGCTCAACCAATGCGCCACTCGGCCGGCCCTAGATTTTTTCTTAATGTAATAACCTACTAAATAATAGAATTAAATTGTTTCATATTGGATAAACTGAAATGGGCTAAAATAAAATTTCTGAATGATAGGGTATTGTGCATGTATGTCAAATTGAGGTTCTATCACTTTGGGGGAGAAGGTCCAAGATGGTGGATTAGGTAAACGCTATGTCTACTGCCTCCCAGGATCACACCAAAATTACAAATAAATTATAGAACAATCAACCTTGTGAATCACCTGACTAGCTGGACAGAAAATTTATAACTACGAATATAAAGAAGAGGCCACATTGAGACTGGTAGAAGGGGTGGCGACATGAAAGGGATTGACCCCGAACCTACAGATAGTGGTTTGAACACTGGGAGGGACACCTTGGCCTTGGTGGTGGAGGTGCCACTGGAAGACTGAGGGGTCCCAGCCCCACACTGGGCTCCCTGGCTCATGGGTCCTGTGCCGGTAAGAGGAGTTCCCACAACATCTGGAAGTGAAAATCAGCGAGGACTCTGTCCATCCTGGTGAGAAGAAGGCGGACAGAAACCCAGGTGTCGTCTTAAAGGGCCCGCACACAGACTCACTCGCTTGCAAACACTCACCCGGTCTTCTGTGGAGAGGCAGCAACTCAAGAGACACCAGAGACATACTGGGAAAGACTGAGCTGTGTAGATTTGGAGCGCGGGCTGGAAGGGCAGGAGCCACTGTCTCTGTGTGGAGCCTGGTTCATACGTAGCCTACAGGAGGGTGCCATCTTTTCTGTGTTGAATTCTCCCCCAAAGGGCCAAATCTGAGACCTCATTGGTCTGGTAAAATCCACACATGTGCACCACCTTGGTGACATTCTAAGTTACCACTCCACACTGCATAGCTGGGGACACCCCACAAGCTGCGGAAGACTTCTATAGCAGCAGATGGCCTCTGGTGGCCCTTGGAACTTTTGGTTGTGGACAGTGAGCCACAACCTGCACAGCAGCCTCTCTTGGGCGGCTCTTAGGAACCTGCACACCTGAGGCGAGAAATGCCTGGTTGTGGTGTTCTCAGGGTGTATTTGCCAAGTGGCCATGGGCCAGCACCAGTGAAAGAACTGAAGCTGCATTACTCCAGTGTATAAATATACCACAATTTCTTTATCCAGTCATCTACTGGTGAGCATTTTGTTTGTTTCCATTTCTTGGCTACTGTGAATAGCTCTGCAGTGAATATATCTTTTCAAATTACTGTTTTGGATTTTTTTGGATAAATACCAGTAGTGGAATTTCTGGATCATATGCTAGTTCTACTTTTAATTTTTTGAGAAACCTCCATAGTGTTTTCCATAGTGGCTGCACCAATTTGCAACCAAACCAACAGTGTACAAGTATTCCATTTCCTCCCTATCCTCTTCAATATTTTTTTGTTGATTTATTGATGATGGCCATTCTAACAGATGTGAGGTGATATTTCATTGTGGTTTTAATTTGCATTTCTCTGATTATTTGTGAAGTTGAGTATTTTTTCATCTCTCTATTTGCCATCTGTATGTCCTCTTTGGAGAAATGTCTATTGGGGACCATTTTTAATTGGATTATTTTTGTCTTTTGGTGTTGAGTTGTATAAGATTTTTTATAATGTTTTTTTTTTTTCTGAGCCATCCTGCCACCTGTTGGCAGCTCAGCGGCAGCTCAGCTCCGGCTGGGCATCGAACTGCTGTTGCTCAGAGCTTAGCTCGCACTCTTGAGCGAGCTCTTAACCAACTGAGCCACTCAGCCAGCCCGGTTTTTTAATAATTTTTGATATTAACGCCTTATCAGATATATCATTGGCAAATATCTTCTCCCATTCATCAGTATGTCTTTTTCTTTTGTTAGTGGTTTCCTTTACTATGAAAAATACATTTTAGTTTGATGTAGTCCCTTGTTTAGGTTTTCTTTTGTTCCCGTTGCCCAAGGATATATATCAGGAAAAATATTACTAATGGTAATGTCTGAGAGTTTACTACCTATGTTTTCTTCTAGGAGTTTAATGGTTTCAGTCTTACATTTAAGTGTTAATCCATTTTGAGTTTATGCTTCCATATGGTGTAAGAAGGTGGTCCAGTTTCTTTTTCTTTCTTTTTTTTTTTGTATATATCAGTCCAGTTTTCCCAGCACCATTTACTGAATAGATTGTCTTTACCCCAGTGTAAATTCTTGCTTCCTTTGTCAAAGATTAAATGACCAGATAGCTATAGATTTATTTCTGGTCTCTCTATTCTGTTCCATTGACTTATGTGTCTGTTTTCATGCCAGTACCATGCTGTTTTGATTAGTATGGCCTTGTAGTATAAATTGCTATCAGCTTTGTTCTTCTTTTTCAGGATCATCATGGCCAGGGGTCCGCAAACTGTAGCTCGCGAGCCAAATGCAGCTCTTTGGGTTCTTTCTGTCTCAAAAGTTTGCTGACCCCTGGCCATGACAATCCTGAAAAACATGAACAAACTTATGCAAATTATACTACAAGGCCTGTCCTGTCCCTCACAACAATTTAAAAATTATTTGAGAGCCATAAATGTATTTTTACATAATCACCATTATGCAAATAATATCCTTAGAAAAGTTTTATAAATAAAACTATGATAGTATTATTTTCATTTTCAATTTTACTTCAGAACCGGGGCCAGCCGAGTGGCGCGGTGGTTGGGCACTGGTCTTGGGAAGCCAGCGGCCCCGGTTCGGGTCCCACATGTGAGGACCAGTGACACTGCCCTCAAAAAAAAAAAAAAAATGTTCAGGTTGTCCAACTTTTGGGCTGGCCGAGTGGCGCCGTGGTTAAGCACTGGCTTGGGAAGCCAGCGGCCCCAGGTTGGATCCCACATATGAGGGCCAGTGATACTGCCCTCAAAAAAAAAAAAAAAAAAAAAGTCAATTTCACTTCAGAACCTGCAGCTCACGAGACACAGTTTGCTGAACCCTGGCAGCTCTTCTATCTCAAAGTTTGCGGACACCTGGTCATGGCTATTCAGGGTCTTTTATGGTTCCATATAAATTTTAGGATTATTTGTTCTAGTTCTGTGAAAAATTCACAGAAATTTTATAAGGATTGCATAGAATCTATAGAATGCCTTGGGTAGTATTGACATTTTAACTATATTAATTCTTCCTATCCATGAACATGGTATATGCTTCCATTTATTTGTGTCTTCTTTAATTTCTTTTTTCAATGTCTTATAATTTTCTGAGTATGGTCTTTTATAATACTTCCTTGGCTAAATTTATTCCTAAGTATTTTATTTTATTTTTTGATGCAATTGTAAATAGGATTGTTTTCTTAATTTCTCTTTCTGATAGTTCATTATCAGGGTATGAAAATACAACCAATTTCTGAATATTAATTTTGTATCCTGCTTTACTAAATTCATTTATCAGTTCTAATAGATTTTTTTGGTGGAATCTTTGGGGTTCTCTATATATAGTATCATGTCATCTGCAAATAATAAGTTTTACTTCTTCCTTTCCCATTTGGATGCCTTTTTTTTTTCTTGTCTAATTGCTATGACTATGATTTCCAGTACTATGTTGAATAAAATTATTGAAAGTGTACATCCTTGCATTGTTCTTCATCTTAAGGAGAATGCTTTTAGTTTTTCCCATTGAGTAGGATATTAGCTGTGGATTTGTCATATACAGCCTTTATTATGTTGAGATATGTTCCCTCTATTCCCATTTTGCTGAAAGTTTTTATCATAAATGGATGCTGAATTTTGTCAGATGCTTTTTCTGCATCTATTGCTATGATTATATGATTTTTAGCTTTCATTTTGCTTATGTGTATATCACTTTAATTGATTTACATATATTGAACCAACTTCGCATACCAGGAATGAATCCCACTTGATTGTGATTTATGATTTTTAAATGTATTGCTGAATTCAGTTTGCTAATATTTTGTTGAATAGTTTTACATCTATGTTCATTAGGGATATCAGCCTATAGTTGTCTTTTTTTGTAATGTCTTTTTCTGATTTTGGAATCAGGGTAATGGTCGCCTTGTAGAATGAGGTTAGGAGCCTCCCCTCCTCTTGAATATTTTGGAATACTTTGAGAATAGGTTAGTTCTTTGAACATTTGATGAAATTCATCAGTGAAGCCATTGGTCCAAAACTTTTGTTTGTTGGGAATTTGTAGATTACTGATTCGATTTTGTTAGTAGTAGTCGGTTAGTTCAGGTTTTCTGTTTCTTTAGTCAGCCTTGGAGGATTGTATTCTTCTAAGAATTTATTCATTTCCTACAGATTGTCCAATTTGTTGGCATACAATTGCTCATAGTATTTTTTAAAAAGTTTTCATATTCCTGTGTTTTTTTTTGTCACTTCTCTTTCATTTCTGATTTTATTTATTTGGATACTGTCTTTTTTGCTTGATGACTCTGGTGAAGGTCTATCAATTTTGTTTATCTTTTCAAAAAATACAGCCCTTGGTTTCATTGATCTTTTGGTTTTGGTGTTTTTGTGGGGTTTGTTGTTGTTGTTGTTTTAGCCTCTATTGCATTTATTTCTGCTCTGATCTTTGTTATTTTTGTCCTTTTACTCACTTTGGACTTTGTTTGCTATTCTTTTTCCAGTTCCCTTATGTATAAAGTTAGATTGTTTATTTGAGATTTTTCTTATTTCTTGAGGCAGGCCTGCATTGCTATGAATTTCCGTCTTAGGACTGCTTTCTCTGTGTCCCATAGATTTTCAGTCATTGTGTTTTCATTTTCATTTGTCTCAAGGTACCTTTTTATTTTTTCCTTATTCTCATTGTTGACCCATTCATTGCTTAGTAGCATATTATTTAGCCTCCAGATTTTGTATGTTTTTCAGTTTTGTTTCATTTTTTTGTACTGGATTTCAAGTTTCATACCATTGTGGTCAGAAAAGATGCTTGACATGATTTCAATCTTCTTAAATTTACTGTGATTTGTTTTGTGGCCTAACATGTGGCCTGTCTTGGGGGAAGTTCCATGTGCACTTAAAAACAATGTATTTTCTGCTGCTTTGGATTGAAATTCTCTAAAAATATCAATTAAATCCATCTAGGCTAGTGTGTCATTTAAGACTGCTGTTTCCTAGTTGATTTCCTGTCTGGAAGATCTGTCCATTGGTGTCAATAGGGTGTTAATGTTCCCTAGTATGATTATGTTACTGTTGATCTCTGTCTTTATGTCTGTCAATATCTGTTTTATATATTTAGGAACTCCTATGTTGGGTACAGAAATGTTTACTAGGGTGATGTCCTCTTGTTTAATTGATCACTGTATTATTGTGTAATGTCCTTCTTTATCTCATATTTTAGTCTTTGTTTTAAAGTTTGTTTTGTCTGATATAAGTATTGCTACCCCAGCTTTTTTTTTTTTCATTTATGTGGAATATCTTTTTCCATCCCTTTACTTTAAATCTATGTGTTTCTTTCAATCTAAGGTGAGTCTCTTGTAGACAGCATATGCATGGGTCTTGTTTTCTTATCCATTCAGCTACCCTATGTCTTTTGATTGGAGTGTTTAACCCATTTACATTTAAAGTGATTATTGAGGCTGGCCGAGTGGCACGGTAGTTAAGCGCTGGCCTGGGAAGCCAGCGGCCCCGGTTCGGTCCCACATATGAGGGCCAGTGACATTGCCCTCAAAAAAATTAAAAAAAATAAAAATAAAGTGATTATTGATAGGTACATAGTTACTGCCATTTTATTATTCATACATTTTATCTTTTGTTTGTTTTCCTCTTCTTTTTCTTAAAGTCCTTTTTAACATTACTTGTAATACTGGCTTAGTGGTAATGAATTCCTTTAGGTTTATTCTTGTCTGGGAAGCTCTTTATCTCTCCTTCAATTTTAAATTATTGACTTACTGGGTAGAGTAGTCTTGGTTATAGGCCCTTGTATTTCATCACATCAAGTGTCTCCTGCCTTTCCCTTCTGGCCTGCAAAATTTCTGTTGAGAAATCAGCTGATAGTCTTATGGGAGCTCCTTTGTAAGTAAATAGTTGCCTTTCTTTTGGTACTTTTAGGATTCTCTCTTGGTCTTTAACTTTCGCCATTCTAACTATAATGTGTCTTTGTGTGGGCCTGTTTGGGTTCATCATGTTTGGGATTCTCTGTACTTCCTGGGCTTGTATGTCTATTTCTTTCACCAGGTTAGGGAAGTTTTTAGTCATTATTTATTTAGATAGGTCCTTAATCCCTTGCTCCCAGTCTTCTCCTTCTGGTACTCCTATGATATGAATGTTGTTATGCTTAATGTTATCTCAAAGGTCCCTTAAACTATCTTTTTTCTGTTATTATTATTCTTTTTCTTTTTTGTTGCTTTAATTGGGTGTTTTCTGCTACCTTTTTTTCTAAATTGCTGGTGCAATCCTCTGCTTTGTCTAATCTGCTGTTGATTCCTTCTAGTGTATTCGTCATTTTAGTTATTGTGTTATGTATTTCTGACTCGGTTTCTTTTTTTTTCTTTTATGGTTTCTATGTCCTTCTTTTTGCTTATTAGCCCTTTGATGAAATTCTCACTAAGTTCCTTAAGTATTCTTGTAACCAATATTTTAAACTCTGTCTCTGGTAGGCTGGTTGCCTCCATGTCATTTAGGTTTTTTTCTCGAGTTCTCTCCTGTTATTTTATTTGGGACATGTTTGTTTATTTCCTCATTCTGACTGCATTTCTGTGTTTGCTTCTATGTATTAAGTAGATCTCCTATGTCTCTCAGTCTTTGCAGGGTGACCTTATGTAGTAGGTGTCCTGTGTGGTCCAGTGGTGCAGTCTGCCTGATCATCTGTGTGTGAGTGTCCCTTGTGTATGTTGTTTGTATTCTCCTGTTGTAGTTGAGCCTTGATTGCTTGAGTATGTCAGTACATGGTACAGACTGTCAGGCTGACTGGCTGTGAGTGTTGGCTACACCCACAGTGTATGAACTGCTGTGATTCACCCCAGTGGGCTCTTGTGCCTGTTAAGACCAACCTTTGTGTGTGCCACTTGTGGGAACAATCAGGTAGTGCTCTAGTGTGGTCTGAGGCCAGCCTCTGGGTGTGTTGTTTCTGGTGCCTGTTGGGAGGGACTCCCATACAAGCCAGTTTCAGCTTTGCCTGTGACTGGACCAGGGTTACCTGGTAGGAGCTACAAAGATATACGTAGTTGGTTGTGGTCTGTGCTGGACCACAGGTGTTTGTTGGTGGCCTCACTGTGAACTGAGGCTGGTTGCCACCATTATCAGGGGTGGGGTTGCTTAGTGAAAGGCCCAGGGCCTCCTCAGGCCTGTTGCCACCTGCTAGTTACCTGTAAGGCTTAGCCACTGAAAGGGCCTCCTTAGATGTGCAGGCCAGGCTAGTTGACCCAGTGTTGACAGTACCCCCGGTGATGATGCTGGAGTTGGGTGGGGTGGGGTCCCATGGAGTCAAGGGATGTGGTGGTGGTTTTTACAAAGCTAATGCAGATTCAGTTCTTACACCAGTGCTGAGTCTGTGGCCTTTCTGCAACAAGCTCCCAGAGAATACTGCAGCCAGCTGTCATCTACCTCAGGCCCACAGAACCACAAGAGCTACTCAAAAAGGACTGCAGCATGAGCTGGGGCTAACCACTCACCAATGAAAGTTTCCCAGGCCGCTGTGGGCATTCCACTAGTAAAAGCCTTCTGTAGTTTATGAGGCAGAGCTGGCCTCCCAGGAGCCAAGAGAGACTTGGTGATGCAGCACTAGCTGGATGGGGCAAGGTCTCACGGAGTCACCAAGGTGGTGTACATGTGGATTTTACCAGACCAATATGGTCTCAGCTTTGGCTTTGTGTGTGAGGGGGGTCCGACACAGGCTCCTACTATACATGAGGTGGACTCCACACAAGGCTAATGGCGACTGTCCCTCTAGCCCTCATTCTGAAGCCACCCAACTCAATCTTTCCCTGTAAGTCTCTGGCACCTATCCAGTTGCTGTCCCTCCACTGGAGCCCAGGTTGAGTGCTTGTGAGTGTGGGTACGAACCCTTTAAGAGGATGTCTGGGTTTTCCAGCTGCCTTCCATCTCACCAGGATAGACAGACAGAATCCACACTATTTTCACTGCCAGATATTGAGGGGACTCCTTTTCCTGGCACAGGACTCCTGGGCTGGGGAGTCCAGTGTGAAGCTGGGACCCCTCACTCTTCTAGTGGGACCTTCATCACCAAGGTGTCCCTCCCAGGGTTCAGTCACTATCTGTGAGTTTGGAGTCAATCCCTTTTGACTGTCCACCCCTCCTACCAGTTTCAATGTGGCCTCTTATTTATATCCTTAGTTATAGGGTTCTGTTCAGCTGGTCCTCAGATGATTCACAAGACTGATTATTCTACAATTTAGTTGTATTTTTATGTGATCCTGGAAAGCGGCAGGCATAGCATTTACCTATTTCTCCATCTTGGACCTTCTCCTCTGTATTTTGTTACTTTCAAGTAAACAAAACCACCTTTCATTTTTAATGATTTATAATTTGTGTATTTAAAGTAATGCAAGCCTATTTTTCCTACAATGAGATAAAATTGCACAATTATAGAGTTTTAGTTTTGAAAGCAATCTAGTACTTGTTTCTTGTTGTCCAAATGAGAAAACTAGGAACAGAGAGGATGGGAGGCTTGGTCAAGGTCACTCAACTACTTACTGAGGTTTCTTTGCAGAGCTATACTATTTTTCTCTTATAAGCTTTAATTTCTTCAAGTAAAATGTCCTTCTTGTTTAAATATAATTTGAACTTTACTAAAGACTCTTTTTTTTTTTTCATTTCTTCCCATTAGGAAAATTACTTTTACTTTTTGTTCAAGGAATTGACATCTCAAAAGGCAAAACATCCAAAATAAAGAGAACTTACTTAAGAATTTTTTTTTTCATACCCAAATTTAGGAATTTTTTTTTTCATACCCAAATTTAAAACTGAGAAACAGTTTGAGACTCCTTCACTTATCCCACGATTCTCTGAAAGTGAATAAAGTAATCTGTTCAGCCCATACTTTTTAGAGTAAGGCATTTGTATTCCTTAAGGTATTTACCAGTTATTTCCTGCCTTTTTTTTTTTTCAATGAGGAAACTTTGTCAACTGGTAATTGCAGGTTTAAAAAATTCAAATTTCAAATGTACGGCTTCTGCAAATATTTATTAAGCCCTTACTATGGGCAAAGCATTGTGCTAGATGCTGGAGGTATAATGGCAAGCCAAACTAACACTGTCCTTTCATTGCTTGCAATATGGCAAACAACTCACTCTGACCACTATTTTCACTAGACAGAATTCAAAATGTTATATAAAGTGTTTTTTCCTTT
This sequence comes from Aselliscus stoliczkanus, assembly GCA_033961575.1. Lineage (NCBI taxonomy): Eukaryota > Metazoa > Chordata > Mammalia > Chiroptera > Hipposideridae > Aselliscus > Aselliscus stoliczkanus. The sequence continues at coordinate 67,412,491 of CM066734.1, read as the reverse complement.
TTAGAAAAGTATATAATCACGAAAATGCAGATTTCTTAGGTATACAGCTCAATGAATTTTCACAAACTGAACAGACCTGTATAACTAGTACCTGGACTAAGAAATAAAAAATTAGCAGCACAGATGCCTCTCTTGTGCTTCCTTCCTGTTATTAACCTCCAAGAGCAATCACTATCCTGACTTCTAACAGAATAGATTAGTTTGCTGATTTTGAAATTCATATAAATGAAAACACACAGCATGTTCTCTATTATGTCTGGATTCTTTAATTATGCTGTGAGATACATTCATATTATTGCATGTAACTGTAGCTTGCTCACTCTCAATGTCTGTATATTAGTGTAAATACTATAATAGTGTAAATATGTCACAATTTATTTTGCCACTTTCTTGGTTATGGGGATTTGTGTAGTTCTTAGCTTTAAGGCCATTGTGAATAGGTTGCTATGAATATTCCTATAAGTGTCTTTTGGAGAATTTGTATATGTATTTCTGTTGATTATAGAGCCAAGAATGTAAATAATGGCTTGTACATAAGATGTGCATAGGTTTAACCTTAGGACATACTGCCAACAGTTTTCCAAAGTGGTTGTACCATTGATATTCCCCCAACCATCTACATGAGTTCTTCTATAAAGTATTTTTTAAGTTTTTAAATGTATTGATAAGTAAGTAAAATAAGTAAGGAATATTTAGAGGCCCAAAATTATTAGTAAATCAGGAATCAAGAAAATTACTTAGGGCCCTGAGGTCAACCTCCACCATGAAGCATTTGCTGAGCACACAATGATTTGGGGCTTGGAAATTTCATGACCTTAAAGATATGGCAATGAGAGACAAAGTTCCCAAGTAAGAATGAGCCAGAAATAAACTTATTTTCAAAGAGGTTATCAAGAAAAATGGCCTTTCTTGAACCATGGCACTGAGTGGAGAAAGAAAGGAAGGAATCCCCCCTGACAACTTATAACCAAAAGCTGGCCCTCACAAATGTTTATGGCCCAAATTCATAATATCTTAGAGGTCCGAAAAGCCTCAAGCCTAGAATTTCGTTTAAAGTCGTTCTGAATGGGTAGTTCACCCAAAGAAACTAGAAGGGGGGGGGGGAGAAAAAAATAATCCTTCAAACCATACCTCAAAGAAGATCCCCCAAGAATTACCTAAGAAGTAAAATCTCATGGTAAAAATTAATTAATTAATTAATTAACAAATCACAGAACACAGAAACCAAGACACCATGAGCAAGACCTAGCGGAAGCAACAGATAAGCAACATTGGAATTATCATGCACAAATAAATAGAATAGCCATAATATCATAGGAGTCTCCATAGCAAAGAGTTTCCATTTCTGTCACTTAAGGCCACTGTTATTTTGTAAATTTCTGTTATTTGAAATGGGAATAAAGCTCACTAAATGCTTTTCTATTTCTTTAGCAGAAATTGATATATCCAAAGCTTCCCAATTTCAGTCCTTGATGTACCACCTTCATGATTTTTTCCATTCTGTAATATCATGATACTATTATATACTCAATATTCTATTTAAATTGACTTATTGAGAAAATGTATATTCCTACCTTAGCCTAGCCCTAAGCAATAATATTCCAGAATCACAATTGTGATATGCAAATTATATGTCTAATACAATTTTTAAAAAAATACCTAACTATTACATTTCAAATATTTGTGCAGGTACTATCCAAAATAATCTTGAGCACTGCCAAGGTTACATGAACTACACCTTACAGAACTGGGCTGGAATGGACCACATAAAATAGGTCAATTTCATTTTGAGGAAATAAAGAGACAAGGGCAAGGTGAGAGCTGCGGGTAACTACAGAAGAGATATCATACATATATGTGGAAAGGGCAGATGAAATGTCAAAACAGCAAAGAGCAAGGAAATGCCAAAAATGAACTCGCCTAATTTACAGGTGTGGTTAGGAACTGACCCATACCCACTGATTGTCACAGATGGAAGCTGCCTTGTAGAGCTCCTGGTTCAACAGTTATCAACTCTATTCGCACGGCCACCTTCCTAGTGGATTATACTCTTATGACTGACACACTTCCATTTCCAGGTCATTAACTGTAACTCACCATTGTCTCCCCCATTCAAGGAAGCATAATTGAGGGTACACAAATGCAAATTTTTTCTAAGTTCTATTTCTCAAATAAAAGTAAAATTCACAAACTTCTATACTTTGACTATTATTCATTTCCAATTCAACACATTTTGTAACTCAAGACAATCTAGTCCAGTCACTCCATTTTACAGATGAGGAAAGTGAAACCCAAGAAGTCTGATTCTTCTGATCTGCCTTCCATGCTTTTTGCCTTATGTCCTCTTTTCTCAGCCACAGGCTTAAACATACTGGATCAGGATTTAAGCCAGTTGTTACATTTCCCTAGGTAATAATCTTTCCAAATAATAAACTACTTCTGCCAGTAATCCAAAGGTCCATGATAGTAACCAGATTTTTCTGGGCTGAATATGTCTCTCTGAGGGTAAAAAAGCCTTTATTTGACTCAAAAAGAGTCACCTTAAGAGGATACATGTGGGTCCATTTGGCTTCTGGGTCTTCTCTCTAATGCAGCATCACCATTCAGACATATGGAGAGATGCCTGGCTGATTGAGCAACCTAAGGTTCTCCAGCTACATGAAAGAGGTCAGAATGGGAGAGAGCCTCCGGATGCGGCCAGGCCAGGCTCCCATTCTCCCACTCCTTCATGTAGGCAGATCCAGCCTGGTAATAAGTACTTTTCCATAGTGGTTTGGAAAAGTCCACATGGAGGGGTAAAAAAGTTAGGGGCTGCCCTAGAGGGGGAAAAAAAAAAAGAACCCAATGGTTCTTTTCTATCTTACCATTTCTGTGGTCTCTTCTTGACAGAAAGAAACACAACAGACACCATTCAACAATGGCTTTCACAGAAGTCTCTGAGTTCCACAACACTAGGGGGCACTATTCCCACTATATTTTATGAAAATGACCCCAAAGAGCACAAACTCCTTAGCATGTAATTATATAAATAGGGTCCCTGGAGTAGTTCAATGTAGACAATGTAGCAGCCTCAAAATCATGGGGGGCAGAAGACTAAAGTTTTTAACTGAAAGCTAGACTGCTCCTGCCTTGGGAATATGGCCTATCACAACAAGGCTTTAATTTTTCTTCTGAACAGCAACAAAATTCTTGCTCTATTAAAAAGATGTTAGTCCTTCTACAGTGTAGAGATATAATCAATTGCATTTCTTCCACAGCTCAGCTTACAAAGTTTGAAGTGATTAGGATACTCCCCATCATCAGACGCCAAAACTCGACTGCCAAAGGCACCCAGCCATATGAATACTCCCACAAGTCCTTGTTTAAAACTACCTTTATGACAACCCACAGGAGTCTCTTGCTTCAATCATAAATTATACATTTCTAGGAATGCTGCTTTTCTCTTCATTGACTGCCATTTCCAGGAAAGAAGGTTTTGATTTTTTGTTTTTGTTTTTACTGTACTCACTGGAAGTTTTTCTGCTGACATGGTACATAATTAAAAATCAAAGTAATAAAGTGACATTCTCAAATTTGAATACTGGGTACATACAGCTTAATTGCCAGTCCTCCTTGCCAAATGGCACAGTGGCTCCAACATTAAGTCACAGAGACTTTCAAGAGAGTGATTAGATAGGACTTTGAAAGTACACACATTTAATTTTATTAGAACGAGTTTTAGAACCTTAAGACAAGCTGCAAATACTGAATTACAAATTTGTTTTTCTTTTCACATTTTATTTATTGGAAAGTTATTTAACAACTGCCACTAATATCCAAGTGTATATGTAATAGTTCAAAGGCCTCTAAACTAATAGGGAATGTCGTTCAAGTTTTCTGGATTTAAGGTCGCTTGTTTCCATGATGATATATAAAAGTGAAGACACTGTGGGAGCTTTTAGCACCCCGAGTGACCAACAGCCAGCGTCTGACTTCATACGAGAGAGAACAAGGGGTTACTAAGTAAATTATGCCTCTTCACTGAATGAAGTTGCCTCAAGTCAGCTTAGTTTACAATGTCATCCCTTTCCCACAGTATTAACTGAATTAAACAAGTGGGGATAACATTACATTCATGGTCATTTTTTCCTCTTGACCCCCAACATCTCCAAAACTAGAGGGAATAAATACCACCTATTTTTATTGTATCAAAAGATATATCCATAATAAATTAGGTTTTGTTAAGTCCTTGTGACTTTTTTCCTAGAATATTACTGATAGAATACAATGGAGTTCTGATTATAAATGATTTAGCCCAGATGCTATTGAAATAGATTTTTAAAAAGAACTGAGAGTGTTAGATAACCCCTGTTAGAACATGGACAGCAAAAAGTTCAGAATTTTCATAATCTGGGAAGTCAGTTATTTAACAAGTGTGATGTCTGCTTTGGAAGTTACCTTGATGTGGAAAAAAAGACTTGAGTTTGTTCCTAATGTATTTTTTTAACTTCAGTGCTGGAAAAATGAATTTATTGAACCTTGTAATATAGTGGTTAGAATTGTTTTTATTTCAAGCACGAAATCTGTATTAAAAATAACACAGTTTCATGTCCTTCTTTCTGTATTTTCTCCTAGCACAAGGGAAAAAACACATTCCCTAATATATTTTCCGGGCTCACTCTCTTTGTAATATTTCCTTTGCAAAGGTCCTGTTCATATTTGTATCTTATTACTTTTCTTATACTGGATTTATTGATAGTTTCTAACAAAAATATGATTTCAGTATATTTACTGAACAAAATTCAATATAACAGACCCCAATTCAATTTTTTTCATCAAAATGGAGAACAATAAAGAACCTAAAATCCTCAGTTCAGACACATAGCATCAAAAAAACTTATATTGTTTAAAGAAATAACTCAATAAAGAGGAAGTGATAGATATTACTTAAAGAACAACATTAGCTTTGTTTATTTATCTATACTTCTAATAATCCTGCCCTAACTTAGTAAGTGACAAACAATTTTGGTGTTGCGACAAACATTTTTGGTGTTCCTTGGTTATTGAATCTCACATAAATATAGCCATTTTCTAAAAATAGGGGGAAATTGTGATTATGCATTTTGAGGTATCCAGGGTCCATATTTACTGTTAATCGTGATTTCATGTAGTCAAATTTAATTTTAGAGAATTTTAAAAAACCTTACTGAGTCTGTTTCCCAGATTATTTTGTTATTGTGCCAGTATTTTTCATAAGTTAATCATGTTTATGCTTTTGCATGTTTACAAGAGTCAGTATTCTGAATCTCTAATGTCCTGCTTTTGAAGGCCGATTACAGAGGGGTTTCTTCATTGACCATTAGGTAAAGGGTTGAAAAATAAGCATGGTTTACAATAGATTTTTAGTTTAATGGATGGGTGTATTCATTATTTACCTGTTTTCAGTCTCTTGTGTATCGCCTAGTGATGATTATAGTTGTTTTAAAGATGATCCTCATTTATGGTCTATTGCATCATCCTGAGATTTAGTAATGATTTTAGATTTTCCACCTAAATTACAGGGCACTTTCCACTGAAAATGGTAAACAATATTACAAAATAAAAAAAAAGAAGTAATCCGATTTCTGGGAAGAGGGAGCCCAGTGAAAGATGTGTGCTTTTATAAGGATGGACAATGGAAAGCAAAATAATAACTCCTAACTTTGATTGTTCAAATATATTCTGCAATACAGAGAGCTGCATGCAGGCTGGAGCAGGCATGGGGCAGGAAGGTTAAGTAGAAGAGAAGGCACAATACTTCAGATTGGCAGTAGACTGCAGCAAGAATAATCTAATCAAAACAAAATTAAATTATCCAGTCCCAGGGCAGGCTCCTGGGACTGCTGCATTGAATGCTAGCAGAGCTCCTCCTAGACATTTTTCCCCAGTCAAACTCACATGATGAATGCAGATGAAATTTGAAATATGAAAATCTGAAATAATTTATGGAAGTTGTCAGAAATTTGGCCTGCTTGTGGTGTAATTTCCTCTGAGACGAGGCAGGCCGGCTCAGTGCGGCAAGACTTGGAGCGGCTGCTGGCCTTCCAGTGGATGGCTCAACCCCTTTAAAATGCTCTTCCAGACAAATTACAGCTCATTACACACAGCCTTGCACCATGCCATTATGTCAGAGGAAATCTTTTTTCATTTGCACAAATTTGCTTGGAATTCTCATATTTATTTGAGCATCCATTATCGAATCTGAACATTGAATTATCCACAATTATTTTCTGGGTACGTGGATGTTTGTGTATATGGAATAGATGGTGACTGCGGGGCTATAAAAATATTACAGTGTGACTGAAAACCCCACGTACTTTGCAGCTATGTTACAAAGAGCATTGTTTGACTGTTGAAAGAGAATTGACTTTTGCAAAGATATTTACAAGATTCATTTTCCTTTTTAACATACTCTGAATGAGACTAACTCTGCTTTTAGTGGCTATTTCTCTGTGATGTATAAAAATTACAAATTATTTGTTATACCTGGGTTAAGATCCTCTCCTCCCTCCCCATGCAATTTGCGTTTTGATGGTCATTTTCATATTAATCACATACTGGCATATATTCTTGAACAAAGCATTTCTTCCCATTGCTGAAAAGAACACCGCTCTCCTGAAACTCATGCCTTTCTTTGTCATTTTTCTCATCATGTCACCTTGGCAAAAGTGGACTCGATTGCTCAGAAACACTGCAATATCATCACAAAATTAAATAATTGTCTAAAAAAATTAACTAGCTTCACACAAATCCTAATTACAAGAGTGTTTGTATCACAGCTTTTAAATTGTTACCATTGTTTAGCATGCTAAATCTCTGCTTTATGTAATATTTCTAAATTGAGTGCGGTACTTCTCAATATTATTTTATCTAGTCATTCAGGCTTGTATCTAAATGCCTCCGTCAACCTTTCCAGTGACTAACTAATTAAATGTTCTCTATTGACTTGACATTTCACTCCTTACGGCAGGTGTAGATTCAAAAGAAAATTGCAGTCATTCTCCAAAGCCAAACTTATTCTCCTGAAGGCTTTTACACATGGATAAAATACAGTAAACTAAGATATACTCTTGCATATAGGCTTCATATTGGTCAAAGATTCAGTAGTCCTTAAAAATCAAGGTGAATAAATGGCTGTTTATATAACCTATTATTTTCCTAACGATAATGCATCATATACTTTTATTAGCATAATACATTTGTTAAGCAAAAAAGAAAATAGATTCTACATAATATAAATAGTGACTACCAGGAAAACAAAATTCATTATTGAAGTAATGGAGATGCTGGACTCTTGCATAACACCAGGGCAACAGCATTCTATGCTTCAGCCCTCCAGAGCCTCGACTCCTCTGAGGTCCACGGCGGGGCTGGAACATGTCACAGCCTCCCCAGCTTCTCCTTACTGCAGGAAACTTTGTAATAGCACTCAAATAAATAAAGAAACTGAAAGAAACTGGGTTGGAGATTATTGCTTTCATTGTGCTATTGTATATGTGTATTATATAGTCACTCCATAGTTTGACACAATCAGTTGAATGTGGGACAAGACAAATGTTGTATATGACAGTGGGGTAGTATTGAAAGATGACCCCATATCTAGAGGGCTAAGAGTTATGGATGCATTGATAGCTGCTACTAACATTTTGAAGCGTGGCTGTTAAATTTTGCCTGCTGGCTTCTGGCTGGAGGCCGGCCTGCCTGGGCAACAGAGCAATTGAAAGGAACTGCAGGCAGCTTTTTTTCAGTACACATCAAGGAACTTTGTTCTTCCTTTATTATAACTGACCACTGACAGGAGTGGCTTCTGAAGAAAGCAAGGCAAACAAGGCACATTGAACACTTCCCAGCTAATCTTTGTTGTGCATTTTATTCACTTCCAGTGGGCACTTTTTTCCCTTAAATAACTGTTTAAAAATTTTAAAGACACATTCCTAAACCAGAACAGATAATGAAAATCACAGAAAAGGCTGAGAATATATAAAGAAAACATTTTTCATGGATAGGGTAGGATGTACTGAGAACATAGTTTATGGAGAAAAGGAGATAAATGATGTTTCTTGTAAAGACCGGTGGGAAAATGATATCATAAAAAGAGGCTCACAAAATTGTATCTGGAATATTTGAAAGCTACATTCTGAGTGAATTTATTTTCAAAAGCAATATAGATGAATGGTCTTTGAAAATATGGGTCATGTTTTAAATGTACAAAAGAAAATGAATCATATAAACATTAAGCTTCCACGTTTGAATGAATGACATATTTAAACAATTGCATAACTAAGGTCCTTGTACAATATTATTAATGACCAATCTCTTCTATAAATGAATTTGAGACTACATTTTAAAAGCTAGGAAGAATTCTTATTCACAATGTGGGTAAACATATTTGACTCTAAGAGCCAAACTTTTATATCTTGCTGGTGTGTTTAACTTAGTGACCTTAGAGCTTTATCAAGAGGCCCAAGGAATTTGGACTTGAATTAAAGCCATGAGGTTTCTTTGTTTTGATTTGCTTTTAGCATAGAAGATATAAGAAATAAAAATAAGGGCCGGCAGAGTGGAACAGTGGTTAAGCGCTGGCCTCGGAAGCCAGCAGCCCCGGTTCGGTCCCACATATGAGGGCCAGTGACACTGCCCTCAAAAAAAAAAAAAAAAAAAGAAATACAAATAAAAAGAATATGAATGTAGCTATCTACAGCCTCATTTAAATATACAAATAAAATCCACCTGTATCACTATCAAATACATGTACAAAAACTATAGCCATGTAAATATCAAACATCAATACTTGCTGCTTATGAGACTCTATAGTCATATAAATAGTTGTGTAAATTCCAATGTTTATGAATTCCATCCTACACTTGAACAAATTCAATTTTTCAGTCACTATAGCTAGTTATTTTGTCATTTCTTTCCAGATTTCCCTAGAGATCCAGTGAGGACTACACACATAAAAAGTTTCATCATTTTTATTTCACAGCCAGCCAGTGTTCAGAGGGAGAGCAAAATTTTTCACTGTGCACTTTTAAACAAATAAAATATTCCTGGAAAATTATAAGCATAAAGAAATAGCTATGCAAATGTGTGCATAACCTTAGTAATGATGCTTGGATGAGCTAATAAAATAATATTTATCATGAAAAGAAAATTAAGTAAAAATTCAGCCCCTGCAAAATTTAAATGCAATTTTAGGCTCAGTCCCTTGACCTTCCTTAAGACAAAGTAAATGAGGAGGTAATAATCAACTATTTTCTTTTTTAATGAAAAAACAAAACTCAAATTAAAGGGGGAGGGAGAGGAAAGGGAATAGAGACATATTTTACAATGTCTGGTAAAGATTTTTTTTTTAACTTTCAGGAAATTTTTCTCATCATTTACCTCTATATTATGATTACAACAAAACATTCTCTAAATACAAATAATCCTAGATACTTAAGTTAATTTTCCTGTATCTTCTCCCTATTTTAAAATCACTTCACTTTTCAATGTTTAAGGTAAAAAAGTGCTGATTCACTTTACTGTACAAACCTACTTTGTAGTTTTTCTTGAAATCCAGTCAAACAGAACTTGGAACTATAAAAAAGACAATTGGGGGTGACCGGTTAGCTCAGTTGGTTAGAGCGTGGTGCTGATAACACCAAGGTTGCCGGTTTGATCCCCGCATGGACCACTGTGAGCTATGCCCTCCCTAAAAATGTCAACTATGCCATTGTAGCATGAAAGCAATGTGTAATCAATGACCATGGCTGTTCCCCAATAAAAAAAAATTTTAATTAAAAATAAAATAAATAAAGTCTCAAAGAAAAATCTTAATATATTTAAAAAAAAAATAGAAGTTTTTCCACTATTGCAGCTAATTGAAGTCCACCTAGTAGATGCATCTATTTCCAACATGTATAGAAAATATTGCATAAAAAGTTAACTGTTTTGTCTTGAGTAATTTCTGTAGGCACATTGCCTGCAGAGTCCTCATTACGGGGTCCCCATTCCTAGGACCCTCAATTAGAAATGTAGGCCAGCTGCGGGCAAACTCAATTAGCTCTATCTGGAGAGTAACAATACTGGATACTTGTGCTTGGTATTAGGGACACACAATAGGCTTTTTATTCCAAAAAACTCAGTTTATTTTGTTCATAGACAAGAAGGTGAGAGCAAAGCAGTTATTTAATCTACAAAATTAATTTAGTTGAATCAATTAGAGAGTTGGGGCTCTAAATCTTTTTCTTTTTTCTCTCAATAACACGCATAAAGATATATACTTTATAATATCCAGCCATTGTAGAAATGCTTCTAGGGAAAAATATTACATTTACCAATGTCTAGTCAGCCCAGTTATATAGAGAATTATCTCAGTTCTACAACCCAATTTGATAAATGATGTGGCCACAAAGATTTTATGTAGATGATACTGACTGCAGTTAAATATTGTTTTTAAAAGATTAGGGTTTCCTTCTAATCTCAAACAACCCCCTAATTGTGTTCAAGATTAACATTTTCAGGCTTGGTCTCATCTTCTTCCACAAAAGATTTCTATGAGCTTATGATATTTAGGAGTTCAAGAAAGGAAGAAAAGGATTCACTTTAATACAATAAATTGAGGAAGATTTTCAAGGAAAGAGTCAAGGAAATATTAAGAAATTTGATCCTAAAATTTCCTTTTCTAAAGAATCCTAAAATAATATATTCAAAAACCTTTTAAAATAACATGTATTGCTCAACAATCAGAGAAAACATTAATTTTTAAATACGTTTCTTCATCTAAAGGTGCTACACCATTATTTTCCATCTTGTCTCTTTTAAATGATAAATTTATGTGGTTATTTATTAAGTTCTACCTGCTTGGAATGCAATATAAAATCATTCAATAGTCAGGATACCTATATTCTAGGAGTGTGCCTTCTAAGTTCAAACTCAGAGACAAAAGAAGTAGAAATGACTTCCAGTTGATAGGCATGAATAGTAAAAATAAACAGAATAAATTACTTTATTATACAAATGCTATTGGATGTGGCTGAAAGCTAATGCCCAGGCAAGTTCCTTTTAAAGGCAGAAGTTTAGAAGCCTTCTTTATCACCTCATATACAGAGCTCTCAAATCTTCATGGGTCCCAGCACCATTTAGACTTTGAAACACAGAATATCATAAACTATAGTTATGTCCATAAAAAAATCTTGAAGACAAGTTCTAGTAAGTGACTAAAACTTGCAGGTAGCAGTTACATACAAACAACTGTGTCAAAATTATGCTCCTGCTAAAACCCAAAACTTCCATTCCGTGGATGGAAATGTTCCTTCACCCTTTCATACCTACAAGTAAGTAGCTATGAATTGACATTGGATTCTGGAAAAAGAGAGACTATGTTTGCCCACCAGCCCCAGAGGCCCAGAAGGGGAGAAAAAAAGGTCACATTTCTTCCTACTCTCTTTCTAATTGTTAGCTAGCCTAAGCAGCATAACTGGAGAGTGTCACCTACTATCAGGATATTTATGTTCATTTTACAACTGTTGGTACTTCTCAGATCATTTTGCATTCTAATTCCAAAATTATTTTTGGCCAAATGACTGTTGTCTTCTTATTTTATTTATTATTTATTTATTTATTATACAAATGCTAATTAATTTGTATAGAAAAAAATTAATTCATTTTGTTTTTACCCTAAGTCAATGAATCTCATTTTAGTTGTTTATAACAAAAAATAAAAGGTGTTTTTTTCTTTCATTGATATCCTTGTGTGGATTTGGGACTTCCCCCCCACCCCAACCCCCTTTAGCTCACTTGTCACGACTAGAACCTGTTGTTTTAATAATTACCTTCTAATACCTAGGAAAGGATGCAGAAGGTGCCCTAACACTAAGTAAAGCCTGACAAGCGATGGAGCAAATCAGTCTTTTGCTAGTCCAGGTTGGCTTTGCTCCCTCTTTCTGGGCCCCGTGGAAGGGAATGGCCTGGTCCCATACTGAGTACCCAGACATCTGCGGCTGTGGCGGCTGAGGCTGATCTAGTCTTTGCTAAACCAGAAGGGAGAAAGAGTGAGAGGCAGCCGTGTGTGTGTGTGTGTGTGTGTGTGTGTGTGTGTGTATGAGAAAGAGAGAGTGGATTCGCCTTTCACCCTCCCCACTTCCTCTGCAGCCCTCCGCTGCTCTCTGTGGCTGGTGGCTTAGTGCATGAACTGATTAGGTAACAACAGAGCACCTTCCCTCCCTGTTTCCTCTCAATGCATTTGGACCACAGCTTTTTAAGGAGCCCAGCCCTGCCACTATCCTGCCTTTATCAAGGGCTGTATGGGGCTTTATCTGGAAATGCCTGGGCTTTGCCCCTGGCATCATCAATCATTTGGACCAGTTCACATCCCCTTCACGGTGTTCCGCCTCATTAAACCCATCAAGGGCTCTGCAGAGAAGCCGTGGGGCCAAGGAATGCCTGAGCACTCCTTCCCACTGCTGCACATCTCAGGGAGGAAAAGGGCCCCACAAATGTTAGGGTGCATAGGCCAGCTTACATGGCCATCAGATGCTCAGCCTTCACCTTTTTTGCTGCTCCAGGAGATTTCTTAGAGCTGCACTTGGGAAATTAAATCATCAGCCCAGGCTGGCAAGTATGAACTCCTCAGTCTCTTCTTAAGGAACTCTTTTATTTACTGGTAGAACTGGAGACAACAGCTTCACAGAAAGTTAAGTATATTAAGACCCACAGATGCAAATGCTGGCTATAAAAATGTCTGGAGGACCCAAGGTGGGAAAAGAAGCCTGGCACTGTATTTAGGGCCTTCAGAGGCAAAATGAATCATGAAGTGTCATCCAGCTAACCTAGATGAAACCCAGTTCTATATTTGGGGAAAGGAGGCTCCACCATTTTCCAAAGTTCTATTCTACTGACTAATGACTCAGATGTCTATGTTCAGGTTTTCATAATGATAATTTTCTCTTTATATATAAACACATTACAGGGGGTTTTCCACACACAGTACTTCAAAACAACCTTTGGAGGTGACCTATTTTCAATGTCATTTTAAAAGTTAAAAAGCCAAGGCTAAGAAGAGATTGAATTCAACCAAGCTAATAAGGCTGGCAATGGGTAAGCTTAACCCCCGTCATTTCTCTAACAACACAACTTTGTTGACATGGTAAGGGGAAGTTCAGTGATCAGATATCTAGATACAAATGTACTTCCATGGGTCTTCCCCAACCTATGGGGAGAAAGAGAAGGAGGAAATAAACAAAAGAAAAAAACAGACATGTTACTGCTCTAGTAAAATCAGTCTCTTAGAACCAACTAGGATTTGAGGAGCATGCATTTAACTTACAGGAGAAAAGCAGGGCTCCTGAGCAGGGGACAGAGGCAGGGTGAAAGAGAGGAAGGAAGCCATAACTTTAGAGTGGCTTCTTCACAGCAAGTGTGTATTACAAACGAGAGCCAAGTTTCATCTCCTCACAGCACCACCTGAGGCTCAGAGTTATAGCCTCTGGACCACCTCATGCAACCAACTATTTTATGGATCAGGCACCTGCATGTCTTTTGCTGTTACATTTAAACCTTGTTGGCAATCTAAATTGGGAGAGTGAAACGCTTCAGTCAGCCCTAGCCCCTCCCACCAGCATGCCACCATCTGATACCGGACGGCTCCAGCTCCCAGACCCTCTTTCCCTGAGGCCTCTGCGGATTTGGGACGGGATTTCGAAACCCTAAGCCACTCTGGCTTCCAGGGAATCCCCCAGGGCCGGCAGCTCCAACCCGCAACCCATGCAGCCCCCAGGCCTTTGCGCACCCTGGCGCCAATTTGCATCGCCAACCGTGCACTGCGCTCGTCCCGGAGCACTGAGGGTATTAATAATCATAAAAGACCGGGTGATTACAAAAAGAGAAAGTGCTAAATGTCAGGAGCTGGAGCAAGATTTTTAAAAAGCAACGCACCGAATCCAAGTCTGTACTTTAACTTTTTTAATAACGATTTTTTTTTCTGGGCTGGAAGCTCGCACCAAATCCTGGAGGAATTGCTAAATCTGATTAAGGTTATATTTTGCAACAGACTGGATGGAGCAATAAAGGAGAGCGCGCGGAAATGGGACTTCACCCATCAATTAGATCTCTATTAGCAGCCAATGCAGGCTTCACCACAGGAAATGGCACGTCCCTGCGCAAGCGAACCCTTTCCTTTCCCATCCCCAGCTTTCACCTCCCCTCTCCCCTGGAGTTAAACTCTTAGAGCACACGTGTTGGAGCCAAACGAATCCCTTTGTTTGGACGCGGGTTTTTGGTTTGTTTTTTCTTCCCAGTCTTGTTTTGTAACCCGGCTCCACCTGCCCCCTCCACCAGCAGCTCAACGCACTAACCCTGGGACACGGAACAAACAGGTTGCAGCGCGACACCTGCGCTGTCTGCTGAGTCGCTCAGGACAGTGGTGCGGGGGCTGGTGAGCTGCACCTTATTAATATTAAAAGCTTTATGGCGGTCTTGAGCAGTCCGTAATGAAAGGTGATTAACAAGACAATGGACAGGGCTCTGAATGGTGGAGCAACTCAACTGCTATAATAGATCATACCCGCCCCAGGGCCCCAGCGTGCGAATTCTGCCCCAGGATCCGAAGGAGTTCAGGGCATCGTAAGGAAGGGGGAGACCAGCGTGATGTAGCCTGGCTGGGAGTCAGCAAGCCGAAATGGCGCGCCTGCAGGCTGGGAGGAGACCCTCATACTGGGTCCTCTCTCACCTCGCCTTCGTCTCTGATGAGCTTGCAGGTGTTGGTCCCTCCAAGATGTGTGCGGCCCCCTCCCAGAGACCAGTGGCCTGCATCCGGATTCCTGAGCTTAGAAGTGTTCAACCTCACCCACCCCATAAGTCCAAATACTGGCATCATCCCAGCTCTGATGGGAAAACGCCCTAATAATGGCTGCTCCGGCTTGGCACACAGGCAAGAAAATGGGGCACGACCCCCCGAATCCACTCTCTTCCAGCCTCCGGCAAATACACCCAGCTATTGACCCTCACTCCTCCGGTCCCCAGGAGAACACAAATTTCCTCGGGCCCCACAAAGCCTCATTTATCATTCTCGTGGGGACCCGAATGACAACACTCCTTGTCCTAGCCCCAATGTGAATCGGGGGCCCCCCACTTCTGCTCCCTTGTTCTCCCTCTTCCCCTCCCGCTCCACACCCTTGCCATTAGGCGACAAGGTACGAACAGCCCAGGAATGAGCAAGCAGGAGAAGTGGCCGAATGGATAAAGGAGGCACTGTTGCAGTTGCCGCCGCCGCTGCCCCCATTCAGGGGCCGAATTCAAATGGATATTTCCCCCCTCGGCCCAGCTGAACGAGGCTCAATGCCTCAAAGGTGCAGAGATGCCTCCGTGGACATGCTCTGTGGCTGATATTATAATTTTCATAATGCGCTTTTATGTCGCTCCAGACTCCTCCGGTGAGGAGCCCGCAGAGCTGCTGAAAAGGGCTTTGAGAGGCCCGGGCGCGCCCCCCGCGGGCCTGAGTGGCACCGCTTGCCCCGGCCGGGGCGCGGCTCCTGCGCTGCAAGCGCGCGCGCGGTGCGGGGCGCTGCCCGAGCTTCTCATTAGCATGCATCCTGAGTGCGCCTGGCCAGCGTCCGCCCACTTCCAGGCCTCCCAGCGCCCCTCCGCCTCTCTGCCATCCGCCTAAGTGCGACGTCCCTGGCCTCGGCCCTGCTCAGACTCCAACTCCAGTCCAGCAGACTTGGCCAACCAGGCGTAAGGAAGAAAGGTCAAGGTGTTAAGCTGTGAGATCTCGGGAGTAAGTAGAGGCGGGACAACCTTCAGGCCGGAAACGAGGGGACACTGGGTGTGAGGGGTTCGTGGCGAAAGGCAGGAACTGTGTGGAAGCCTCAACTCTGTAACTGGTGAGGTGTACTCTTTTGTTCTAAGCATTTAACAAGTATTAATCGTTTAATCCTCCTAACAACCTGATGAGGCAACCGAGCAGCAGAGAGGTTAAGCTATCCAAGATTCCATGGTTGGAAAGTGGAAGGACCCAGGTTCTAACTGTAACAGTTGGTCTAAGAGTCCTTGCTTTTAACTGAGTTAATGGCCACTTCCCTGATGTTTGTTATGTGTTGGACCACAAGGATCCGTTAACATGCAAACCCATTTGCTAGATCCATAACAGGCAATACAGAGTAATCAAAACTCCTGGTCCTCACCTGTATTCAATCTTAAAGCTCACTGCTATTGGATAATAGCTCAAGTTACCTCCTTTCTGTCTTCTTTTCAGACTCACAGTAAGAATTTGCATGAAATACTTAGGGCCTCTGAGAGTCTAAATCAAACAAATACTTTACCTTAGTCCCAATAAATATTAAAAGTTAATAAATATGTATCTAGGTAAAACTTAAAAAGGGGGAGAAAAAGAAAAGAAAAATGAAGGGGAAAAAAACACCTGCATTCTAAAAGAACTTCCAAAATAAACTCATCATTGACATTGACCATGGGTGAAGAATTTTAAAATATTACTCTAACTTAATCTTCATATATATTACAGCAGGTCCCATTATAGCTGACTCAAGGCTCTTATTTCCTCCACCAAACTTGGGAACTATTCACAGGAAATATCAGATAAAAGTTGTAGGACTGTAGTTCTATCCCCAAGGCCAAAGTTATAAAAAGGTTGTCAATTGCTGTCTAAAGTAGGGAGTCTACCTGTTAAGGTCACCAAATACCAACGTTATTCATTTTAAGAGGTCCAGCCTATGTATTGATAATGAGAGCAATCAATCACTCTATGTCGTCCCAATTCATATTTCTTCAAAAGACAGACATGACTAAAGAAATATATTTACAAGCCGCAAATCCCTAGGAGAACTTGCTTTAAATAGGAGCAAAGTGAACGTTGCATTCATAGCAATATATACCTGCTTGTAAGAATGTCTGTCCCAGGAGCAATTTGCCCTATAAACCCTCTGGGCTATATCATAGACCCAGTTGTATATCATTTTTTTTGCTTGGCATGGTTAGAGGGATATTATGGTATTGTCAATGCCCACCATGCCTGGGCAATAAAAATTATCCCCGGGTGTTCATAATACCACATGGTCAGTCAAGAATAGGTGTCAGATTGGATTTTTACCTTTTATTTATCTACACAAAGGCCTTTAGGGCTCAATCTAAACTTGAAAAAAATTTTATGACCTAGAAACTAAGCAATAGATCTGAAAACACAACCCACAGATTCCATCCCCAGAGTGGTTATGCTATTTGATTTTCTTCCGTAAACTGGCCTCCTTGTTCTTGTTTATGAATCTACTGGTATAGCCCATGCACGTTTAATGGCATAATCCCAAATTACAGCTAAAAATCTGTTCTTCTTCCTGATTCGTTGCAGTGCAATGAAAGATAACTACCTCTGAAATTGGGAGACAGCAGCTGCTCATACATTTCTTCATTAAATAAACATCGGGATACCTGCTGATTGAAACCATTTTGGGGTTTTGATGTGAATGGCTCTTTAAAACCCTTCCCATATGTTAGCCTCTATTAAATTCAACAACTTTGCTCTGGCTCCCTCTAAATTAGAGGTTATTAAATCCTTATTAAAACTTGAAACTGTTCTAAAGTAAAATTGTATTGTGTGCTTGCAAAGAAGTAATAAAGTGCTATTTTAACAAACACTTTTTAAAAATGATATATATAGTCTATGGAATCAGAAGGTCAAATCACTCAGAAAATTGATGACACCTACGTAGATGGCTTTTGTTTAAATTACCCAAATAAATGAGAAGAAGAGATAGATTTGGTTTAAATAACTTTCTTGGGCTGGCCGAGTGGCGTGATGGTTAAGCGCTGGCCTTGGAAGCCAGCGGCCCAGGTTCAGTCCTACATATGAGGGCCAGTGACACTGCCCTCAAAAAAATAAATAAATAACTTTCTTTGTATTGCCTTTTAACACCCCTCCCCAAATTCTTAGTAAACCACATGATTTTCAGATATTGTAAGATGTGACAATATCTACCAAAATAACCACTCTCATAGAGGAGGTGATGATGGCAAGTTAATGAGTGGCATTAGTGAAAATAAGAAGAATGTTATCCGTTCTTATTGTGCATGTTAACATAAGCTTTAAAAGAATTTTGAAAAGAATAATTGATAACTGTCCAATTATAGAGTTGTGTCAAATGGTGAATACAAAATATTATAGTATTAGAAAAAGAAATAAATTCTATATGGATTGCTTAAGATGCAGTGGTAGCTATCTAGAGAAGTGAAGGGTGGAACAAATTATACAATAAATTCAAGACTTATCTGCATGCAAACTGGACATACCTACTTTTCCACTCACCTGGGAGTAATTATTCTTTTCTTTTTTCTTTACTTTTCTTCCATGTATGTATAAGCAAAGCCCTTTTTTCTTTTCTTTTTTTCCTATTTAAAGAGTTTTCATTTTCTTCATTTTATTGCAAATATTGGGTTGTCAGAAAAGTATTTTTCTATGTTTTTCATTGTAAAAATGCATCATGACTTTTCCGACAACCCAATAGGAAAACAGAAATGGGAATATTGAGGGAACTATTCAAGTAATTCTGAAGAACAAAAATCTTCAGTGAAAGGAGATCACCTTTAGCCCAGCTCCCCAAATGGGCTGTTGGCATTGATATAATTGACCTTGTGCTTCCTTTGGCCTATGCAGACATTAGCTTATTAAAGGTAAGCTGCAAGTGGATCTTTCAAGAACTGGATATATATTAAATGCCTTCTGGGTTTCTTTTCCTGTCTCTCCCTCTCTCTCTCTCTCTCTCTCTCTCTCTCTCACTCTCTTTCTCTCTCTCTCTCTCCCCCTTCCTTCCTTCCTTCTTGCCTTCCCTCCTTCCTTCATTTGTTTTTTATGGACAGGGGAAAGAATATTGGAGAAATGTGTCCCTGATTTAATAAGAGACAGGAGAGCATGAGTAGACATTGTGACCACCATTTTATCTGCACAGGCCCAGTTTTCTCATCTAAAATAATGGAAAGTCAGATCGATCAGGCCATTCTCTCTCTGGTCTACAGCTCTGATGCTTAGGAAAACCAGTACCAAATAACTTCATACCTGGTCATAAACTCAAATACATGTTTCCAGAATGCAACTCCTGATACTTTAAGTCTGTGCTTCACCATTTGTCCTTTGCTCTGCACTTTATTTGTAGAACATAGTGCACTACATATAACTGATTGGCATTTTTCTGTTAATCAATAGGGCCTCTACCCTCATCAACAATCACAATAATCAAATGGCTTTCACTGAATGTACAGAACATGTCAAAATTTCAAAATTAAAATTTTATAGGTGACTATTTCATGGTGTAGATGAATTCCTGCAAGAAGTTGTATAGAACAGACTTCAATAATGAACAAAATTCTACCATTCCACTTATATATATAATAGTTTCAGATATACTTTTATGATATCCTGATTGGAAGTGACTAACAAAATTTCAACTTTTAGTTTTTTTCTACTGTACTTCTCCCCTTGTTCTTCTTCCTCACTAAATAGATTTCATGGATATTGCAGGTATTCCAAAGTGTATATTAAGAGTAAAAGAGAATGACAGCATAAGGAAAAATATTAAGATAAATAATTATGGTTCTTTCCTTTCATGAATTTATTTGCAATGGTCTTTATGAATTCCAGAAAATACTTTTAAGATTAAAATATCATTTAGTAAATATGTTTTCCGCCACATAAAATGTAAACTTAATAATACATGACATGGAAAGAGTGAGATAAAATGTCATTCAGATAGCTATGCATTAAGTTAAAATGTTTACTACTTGACAGCAAGATTTATTGAAGACAAATAGGAGGTGGGAATTTTTTCTGAATCTCCAATTGTCATTTCAAATTTTACATAGTGAGAGTGTCCAAAAATTGCGAATTATTTTAGCTAATGAAGAGTGCTTAAATAACTGTAGCCTCAGCTATGTGCTTCATTCAAAACTAATAAAGCCAGTAAGTTAATAACAATAATTAACTCCCATTGTACCATACTCCCCTTCTATGGATGCTTTGTAACATATATTTGGTATTCAGTTAGCGAGTGTAGAAAAGCAAAGCACAATAGGGAGATGATGCTCATAGGATGGATATAGGAAGAAAACTATTATATCAAGAAATATAAATGTACTTGCTGCATACTTGTGTATGACCCCACAAGATCTCTGAGCTCATGAGCTCATGTCAGATAATTCATAAACAGCCAAGAATGGCCAACATGGTATCTCCACAAGAAACCAGTACTACTCTTCAAGAACCTTTTTAAGGGCTGGAGGAGTGGCGCATTGGTTAAGAGCTGGTTTGGGACACCAGTAGCCCCGGTTCGGATCCCACATGAGGGCCAGTGACACTTCCCTGTACAGCTAACAACAGCTCCACCTGGAGCTGGGCTGCAGCCCGTTGCAGTGGGCTGCCATAGGCTACAGTGAGTGGCCAGCATCCAGTGTGAGCGGCTGGAAGCCAGCGTGAGCTGCCAATAGCCGTGGTGAGCGACCATCCAGAGGCCAGTGACCCATACCAACATGGGCCAGTGAAGCAACGTCCTCTGCAATTAGACTGAAGAACAAAAGGGCAGCAACTTGTTTGTTCCCCTTCCCCAATTCCCCAATGCTGTTCCCCTCCCCCAATTCCCCAATAAAATCTTTTTTTTTAAAAAAGAACCTTTTTAAGTAGCTGTTTAACTAGAAACATTAAGTGAAGAAATTAACAAAATGAAAACATTTTGAGGGAAAGGGTCAAAAGGATTTTAAAAGGGGGGAATTAAGCTGAAATTATCAGTAAACAGGAAGTGATGTGTAATTAAGCTGAATAAACTGATTTTTTTTAATAATCAAGAGGAAAAATGTAAAAATGTTCTTATTCACTTAGAAATTATTTCAGCTAACATCTTGAAAGGTCTCTGGAGGTAGTGGGTTAAATACCCTTTGGGGGTTTCTTTTTGCTGTTTCTTTTAGGGTTTCCTTTTATTCACTTTATACAAAAAGCCATTTGTCAAGTTCAAGAATAGGAAGGACACAGCGCCAGTGGATGTTGTTGTTGGTGTTGTTGTTAAGAAAATGAGTTTACATCCCAGCATGGTGTCTAAAATGGTGCCCAAAGCGTCTCATGGGCAACCACTGAGCAAATGGAATTTCTACACCAACTCATAGGCTTCTGCAACCAGTCTATTTGCAAAGAATTATCTAGATCCGACCCATAGTCTATTGATTTGAGCAATAAAAGAAAAAACCTTTTCTCCTGTGTTTAGGAAACACACACGGGGGGGGGGGGGCGGGGAGGCACACCCAAGGCCCCAAAGGAAAACACTTAGCAACTCAGTATGGAAAAGGTCAGGCTACCATTGACGAGTATGTAAAGACACCTCCTAAACCATGGGAAAACATGTATAAATCGTTTCGATGCACTGCATTCAGAACCCATGGATGGGAATCACAAAACTGCACTTTGGCATTGTCGGCCTGAAAGGATATCTATTTATCATCTCATAAGACAGCTCGAATGATCTTTATCTACTTTGCCCACTTTCTGACCCAAATTCAGGGTTTTTATGGAAAATTGCAGTCAGTTTGATTGATGAAATCCAAAGATGTCTAAAATGGCACCAAAGATCTCCAACTGTGCAGACTCCAACCGAGGGCTTCAATGTTGGCATTGTTCCTGAAGGAATAAAAAAAAAAGAAAAAGAAAAAGTTAAGAAAAACAGGCAAAAGTTCGGGAATTTCTGCTTTAAAACTTCAAATTTCAATGAAGATCCTCAAAGCCATTATCCCTGTTCACACGTGCGAACCGGGAGGACATCAAAGTATTTCCCACACATCGTAACAAAACCGGGTTCTTCATGAACCAATAAGCCTTCTTTGTAACTCGCTGAATGGCTGTATCTACGGAGTGAGCAGGTTTCAGAAAGGCGCTCAGAAAAGCAACGTGGAACCGGGAGCTGGGGAGTCGGGGAGTCCGGCGCGCCTGGCCCTGCGTAGGAAAGAGAAATTGTTCTACGCATTTGCCCTTGCCACGGGCCGTTTGGGGCTTTAAAATACCCTAACGAGGAATCAGAGCTGCCACTGAAAGCCTTCGTGTTCCGGGGCAGGGCAGCCAGAACGCACTCTCCTCTGCCTTCCCAGCCCGCCGGCGGCGCCACTATTAACCCAGAGACAGACCCAGGCGGAGGCACCCGGCGCCGAGGCCCGCGGAAGCAGGAGACAGTCGTGCTAGTCTGCGAAACCGGGGTCGAGTTTGAGGGGCGATGCATTATAGTGGAATATTGTCACCTGCCTAATTGTTGTAAGCGGGGGCCTCCTCCCCTCCCCCAATAGTAATAATAGCTGAAGCGTGCCTCCTACCCGGTTACCAGGCCCGGGAGCTGATGAATGAACCCCCTCGTAGGGGAAAATCTTGGGAGCTGTCTTCTGTCGTATTACCCAAGGGGGCTGGCTATAAATCTTCCTTCATTTTAACCACATTTACCCTCATCATCCTCGGGGCTAGGGATGCTGCGTTAAGATTGCACTGATGTGCCAATGCTCTGGACCAGCTGCTCCTAAATACAGACAGGTCCTTGTCAATTAGGCTTTGAGAAGCAGGTCCTCGGGGCCCTGGGGGCATTGGAGCAGCCAGCAGCGTGCAGCCCCCACAATTAGTATCCATTTGGAAGGGACCTTCAGGGCACAAATGCACAGGCAAAGGAAGAATCAAAACACCAGGCAACTTCAATTCTGGAAATTGGTCGTGTAAGTGTTGTGAAACTGAACAGACGCCCCCAAGAAGGGAGCTAAGATTTCTGGTGCGAGATGGGCCTCTCCTTCCCCCCTTCCCAATATTTCCCCTTTGTCTCATTTCAAACCAGGCAGTAGATTGAGTTTGTGGATAGGTTGGCCGGGGAGAGATAAATGAATACATTCATTTGCCTGCTCCAAGCTGAAGTTGTCTTTTGGTGTCTTTTGTGGTCACCTCAAGCAGCTGGTCAACCCTGCCCGGACCCTGGCCTTTGGCCCAGAGGGCGCTGGACAAGGCAGGCGCTCCAAGGAGAAGAGCTGCGATGTACCAGGTCAGGGAGGCCAAGCTGCCGGTGGGCCAGGCAGAACATTAGCAGCTCAGCTAAACAAAACCCAAAAGACTCAGGGGGCCTGGGGCACCAGGAGGGAAGGTGTTTGTTTAAACGATTAGGAGCAGTTGGTAGTTAGGGGAGGAGAAAAGGGCAGAGCTTGTGACACAGGGCAACTTAGCTGGACAGCAAGGGTGGACATTCAGAGGACATCACTGTTTAAGACTGTGTGACCCCACCAAGTTCAAGAACAGAGCAAACAGCACAGGCCATTAGGGACAGCCGTCAAATGGATGGCAACAAAGCCAAGAGGGGCACTGAGAAAAATGTTTCAATATTAAATATGGAAAAGTATTGGGGACTAGGGCAGGAGGTCAATGAAAGTCAATAAGAGTTTAGACTTAATGAGAGAAAGAATTTAGTATCAAAAATGCATAAATCTGCAAATGAACCAGCCTCATACTAAAGATAAAAGAACCAGTTCAGTCAACATTCTGTGATAATGGCACCATAATATAATAGATAGCATCAAGTTGTTAACATTTAACACAAAAGTTAAGAGAATGAAGGAAAAGACAGCTCCCTTCACTGAGAATCTGCTGGGATATTTCCACAAACCATAAGGGTTGGTAATTAGCTGCTTTATCATCATTCTGACCAAAAAGGTGGGCCTGCTCCTTCTGGGCGGTTGCCCCTCCACTGTGCTTCTCCGCCTTTCCAAAGTTTCCCTCTCAGAGGCGCACTCTTTCTCTAAAGAGTCCAAGTCTTTCCTCTTAGAACCTCTCGTGATTTTCTTCTTCCATTTCAGCTGAGATAATGTTTCTTATAAAATTCACTTCACCTCTCTGAGTGAGCTAACAAAGTTCTTAGCAAGGAGCATATTATGAAAAGAGTTGTTGGGTTTCTTTTTTTTTTTTTTCCTGCTAAGTATAAAACATGTATTTCTTCAGAAGGGAGGGTCAGCCAAAAAGCTTCAAAAGACTTTCTCACTTTCCTCACTTTTTTCCAATCAGTAATAAATCTTATTTTCAAGGCAATGTTCATGGAAACTTCCAGCAGCAGAGACCTTAAAATGCAGTGAAGTTTACTGAAGGAGTATTTCTGCTGCACTCCTTTACACTAGATCTCTGGGACCTTGCCTGTATGTGAAAAAGACCTTCTCTTTAATATCCACAGGTGGATGCTGAAGATCAAGGAGACTGTCCTGTCCTGACAGCAACACAGCAAGTGGTAAGTCATTCCAGTTGTGGACAGCTGCTGCCCAAGACTCAGGGTCCTCCCATTCCTGCAGAGCCAGAAGACAGAGCCCACTTTCCAGGCTGTCATCATGGGGTGCCTTCTACAGTGGAGCCATGAGTCCCTGGTCTGTATCTTTCAATTCCATGATGTTTGTTTTCAAAACACATTTATAGGCATTATCAGATTGATCCTTCCAACTACTTTGTTGAGTGAATAGAGCAGACATTATTATTCCCACTGTATAGGTGAGGAAACAGATTTAGAAAGAGTAAACAAGCCAACTCACATAGCCAATGGCAGCCAGATTCCTAATCTCATGTGTTTTCTACCCATTCCCTATACTTTGTCCTCCACGATTTCAAGTGCAAAGTTCAGAGGCATGGTTAGAAACTAATGTCTTCCTCCAGCTGTATAGGCACTTCGATGTTTGCTCATATCTGGACTGTGAATATTACTTACATGTTTTAGAGCACCTGGGGAACTTAGGAGAACTTCCAAAACATGTGTCTAAATGCAATTCATTTCACACATGAGAAAACTGAGTCTCAGAGGTATTCAGTACCCAACCTAGGTCCCAGAGTCAGAAAGTGGCAAATTTAATTTCAATCGGAGTCCTGTGGTTCTACCACAGGTTACCTCTGAAAACTTTCAGTATCCATTACACATGATTTTTCTTGCAAGGAAACTGCAAGTTCCTTGAGCACAGTGTGTTTTGTTTCTTTTGTGTCTCATGTGGGACTATCTCTTCACAAAGCATTTGTGGAATTAAGACTAATGGCTAGTATGTGTACGATAGGATAGGAACTCTAATCAAAGAACTACCAGTTTGGGCCTACCTCCACTAATGTGGACAGTGACAGTGTAAAAACCATTCTCTCTAGATATTTGGACAATTAAATGATCCTCTTTTAATGGAAAGAAAACATATTATAAGAAATATAATATGGGGCCAAAAAACTGGCCCCAAAGTTTTGGAATCCAGAGATTACTGTGTATTTGTTTTGTTTTAATAACAGCTGCTAAGTCAATGTCTTGTTTCTGCAATTGCCACTTCCCATCACTCTTGAGCAAGGAGAGCCAAGGCCATCAGACCTAACCTCAGCAGAGCTTACTGTGGCAAGGTCCAGCCTTAGCAACTCACATACTCCTCTGAAGTTGGGGAAATCAGAAAAGGTCAGGAGGCCACACCTGGGTGGGGGTGGATGAGACCCACTACACCTTCACACATAGAGGTCACTCTGACCACCTGACCTCCAAGAGCCCTTCTATCTCTAAAGTTCTGAGGTGCTGTCTGGATCCTCTGACTCACCGCCAGCTAGGCCTAACTAGGTCAGAGATGACTGACAGGAAGTCGGTGGCAGCTGCCCTCCACAATCCACCCAAAGGAAGCCTCAGGGAGCAGGGCTGGCTCTGACATCTCCAGGCCACATCCTGCTGGGGATCCACACTGGACACATCCCTGGCCAGGCGATTCCCTGGAATCTTCTGAATCATTCCTTTCTCCTCCGGGCAATCAGCACCCTCCTGTCTTGGCGCCTGGCGTTCGCAGTGTGTGGCGCCAGCATGGGCACTTCCAAGGCCTGCCCTCAACCCTTGCTAGATCAGGTCAACGGTTAGCAGAAGCTGGGCGCCAGGCCTTCACACAGCTCGGGACCAAGCAGGAAGTCAGCACCCGTGGGAGCTGCTCCTCTCTCTGCCCCCTCCAAGGACTAACCAAGGGAAGATATTTCAGGTGGGACTACTGCCTGGAGCTCCAGGTGTATTTCGGTCCCCTTGGAAATCTCGAGATATCTGGAATTGTGCAACCAATGCTCTAGGCACAAGCAGGGAGAAACCAGCCTTCGCAGAAGGGAATTGTTTTGTCTCGCAACAATGTGAATTCCAGGATACACCAGAACCCGAGCTAGCGGTGGACAAGGCAGAGGACTAGAATTTGCAGTTTTAACGCTTTTTTCCTAAAGAAAAATGTAATTTAGCTAAACGCAGCAAAGGTTTTTGCGGGTTCAAGAGGTCAAGCAGATGTAGACAAGCGCGCAGGAGTTATTTATGTCAGGTCGGGTTATTGTAAAGGCGACAGAGCGAATCGCCGAGGAGGCGAGGGCAACCAGTGGGCCCGCGCGCCGGGGTCAGGGTGGCAGGCAGCGTGTCCACCCTGGCGGGACAGTAATTGCCCCGGGTCTGCCACGACGACGGGGCCTCGGGGCGCCTCCATCCATCTCCATCCAGTTAGTGAAGAGCCCCCAGACCGCGCAGGAGGCCGGGTTTGGGCCTTAGCTACGAATAATGGGAACAATTGTCTCCGCGTTTGGCACTGCCCGTAACTGCCCTGGGTTCGCTGCCCCTCTCCCTACTCTGGTCCCTCTAGTCCCCCAGCCTTGGTGATGGAGTGGGGAGCGGGAACGGGGATGGGGAAGGTCAGCTCGAGATCAGGTGCACTTTGAGTAGAGAACGTGAGGCCGGGAGGAGACCCACACACCCACTAATCTCCACTCCGCGGGCCTTCTCGGGCCACTAACCTACCTCCTCCACAAACCTGCCAGCCTAACCTGACAGCCCAGTTCTCCCTTCCCACGCAAGACCCTCCGGATCCTGCCTCTAGAATTTTCCATCAGCGGTGAGGGCTAGTAAAGATTCTTCCCCCTCTGACAATATAATAGTCCCAAGTCATCATCTGCGTGACACTGGCCATCCATCTTCTCCCAGGGGAGGACAAAGCCGGGCCTCCCGGACTCCAGGCCTCTTGCTCCCCAGCTCTTTCTATTTTGGGATGGCCTCCCTACAATGGTGTCCTTATGAACCATAATGGCGATGTTTATGAAGGCCGCAATACCAGTGTATGAAGACAATTTTATGCCTAATTAGAAGATGATGTAACCCGAGAGAAGACAAAGAGGAGCTGTACCCCCTCCCTCTTCAATCACACCCCAAATTTCCTTTGCGAGTGCTCCGGGCTCCCTGCCTGTTTTGACAGCAGCTCGGCTCCCCACGCCGCGCCGGCCTTGGCCTCAAGGCAGACGGCGACTTGCAGGTCCCGGCGCTGGGGGTAAGGGCTGGGGGGCGGGGCGGGACGCCGCGGGGACCCGGCAGAGGCGGGCACGGAGGCTTAAAGAGATTTGGGACTCGTGCTCTTACACTTTCTCTCTTCCCCATGCGCCCCTATCCGAGGGGATGTCACCCCTGGGAAGACTCCAATAAATGCAACCCGGCGCCACTCGATTCCGGGATAATTTTTAATATATATGCAATAAATGTTCACTTTGTTAGATTGAATGACAGACAATAATATCGGCAAATCTTCATATCCCTCCATTACCAGCAAATGAGCCGCACAAAGGACAGATTTGCTTTTGATTAATTTATTTGCAGACTCGGGTTGATAAAGCAATAACTATTTGGTTAAACTTGACATTTGGTCTTCGGGGGGTTATCAGACAAATCCCTGTCGTTCGGGAGAGATAATAAAGCTGTTTAAAGGGGATTAATTATTAATTGGCTGCAATTAATTTCCCCCCCCCTTTGCTCGGCTGCTGCCACAATGCGCACCCCTCACCCACAAACAAAAGGCAGGGGTTTGCCCCCCCATACCGACCTGGGGAGAGGAGGAGTTCCCCCAAACCCGGAGCGGAGATGTGGCCTTTTGCACCCCTGTTATTCCTATGCAGTCTGTTTTAATGAACCGCCATGCCTGGCGAAATCTCTCCGATCGGGATCCACGAACAAGGTTTCGAGCAGCTTTTCTGGGATCGAGGGTCCGATTGAGCATCCATTTGAGAATCTTGGCCTCTGAACAGATTCCCCGTTTAGATATTTTCGGGGATAGCAACATCAACTTATGTCCGTTGTTCTAAGTCCACGTCCCCCAATTTGCCTCTCAGGGGCGGCGACTTGGGGGTTGAGACGAACGCCAAGCATGGGAGAATGGAGAGACCGCCCTACTCACCTCGCGGAGAGGAATCCCTCTCCCCCGAAGCCCCCGGTGCCGAAACCCTTCCCATTGCCTCCCTGGCCTGTAACTCATCTCCCGCATCTACCGGTGCAGGAGGCTAAGGCCAGGCCTCACTCGCGCGCAGATGCCGGAGGGCTGCCGGTTGCGCTCAGGCCCGCGCACTGGGCGGCTCCCAGGAATAGGCCGACTGCATCAAGCTTGGCCCGGAAAACGTGCGGCACCTTTGTGACCCTGCGTGCCTCTTCCTTTTTAATAATCTGTCAC